>CANTUV010000026.1:6297500-11297500 GCA_947685225.1 Garcia nutans | reverse complement strand
GTGACACGCCCATGGCATTGGATGTGTCAAAGCTTTTATGTAGTGGGCAGAGGGCACGGTCATTGGCACTCCCATGTCGTCGAGCGTGTCATTTGTAGATTTTTCCTAAGATAGATTTTTTCCTTATTTTTCTTCATTGGTTCTTATCTTTGTGTTGAGAGATCATGTATATGTATTTTAATATGGAAAGTTTAAGATTTAGAAATGCCTTTAAGTGTGATATTAAGTGATTATTTATAATTACATTTGGTTTAGGCGTTGAGGAGATTTGATTTGCCAAATCCTAGTGTTGAAGGATATCTTGGAAGAGAAGGTTGAAGGTGGTGTTTGAGCTTGTTTTTGGTTGCTCTTAGAGGTATGTACAAACATTGGATGAATTGGTTATATTTGCATTATATTGGGCTTAACACAATTTGGATTGAAAAATGTGTTAAGCTACTTGATCCATGGAAAATGTATGAATAATGTGCTATGACATGTGAAATGTCATATTTGTATTAAATGCATTGTGAAAAACCATCATTAATGGATAAATGGTGTAAAATATGAAAATGACCCAAAGTGTTTGGGTGATGTGATTTTGATATGGAATGTACTACATTGTGATCATATATTGAGATATGATGAAATATGATAAATTGAAATGAAATGACATTTTGAAAAATGAGAAAATGAGGCAATATGCCAAATTGATAATGAGAAAAGAGGTAATGTGCCTAGTTTGATTATGGGAAAATGAGAAATAAATTGATAATGGAAATATGAAATAATTTTGTGCCTAGTATGTTATTCAATTTTCAGAGTTATGGGTTTAGCAGCATGCCTATGAGGTTGTCCTCATTATTTACTTTTGGGGCTAGCTTTTGAGCATTTATTTGATTTGCCTTTGGGGCTAGATGCTTGGTGTCACTATGATATAATCTACCTTCGGAGCTAGCTTTTGAGCAATTTCTTGATTTGCCTTTGGGGCTAGACACATGGTGTCAACTTGGACCAAAAAAGTAACTCTAGGATTTGAATAGCATATTAGATCCTTTGGGCCCATACTTGTGTTTGTTTTTATGTGAATTGTGAATTGTGGAGCAATTGAGAAATATGTTAAATGAAATGATATAAGATATGATATCCATATGCATTGTGCATTGGCATTGCATTTGAACTTTTATTGTTATTAATGTTTTTACCGCTAGGCTTTTGGCTTGGCGCGATTGTAACTCATTACGCAAGTGACAGGGGAGATCCGGTAGAGTCGGAGAGTTCATCTAGATCGAGCTAGGTCTAGATTTGAGATCTTAAGTGTAGAGTTGATTGTCGGACATCAAGATCAAAGACGCACTTCCAGCATGTACATATTTTATATTATCATACATTTTGACATTATGTATGTTATATTATGTTTTGATGTATATATATATTGATTTATTATAAATTATAAATTTTTTAATGGGGTTTGATATGTTTTTTTGATAAGTAATATTTTATTTGTTATTTATATATAATTTAAAGTATTTAAGATTTTAAAAAAATGAAAAGTAAGATTTTTATTAAAATGGACTGTAACATTTTTTGTACCGTATATGCATATATTACATATGATGGTATATGTATTATACGTATATAGGGTTACACTTTATCCACATTCATGATCATCAGGGTTTCCAGGCCAAAAATACAAGCTTCATACTCCACAATGTTGTTGTTTGCCGTAAATTTCAACTTCATAGCTAAAGGGATGAGCTCTCCTTCAAGCGATTCTAATATCACTCCCAATTCTGCTCGCTTTCTATTCACTACTCTGTCAAAATACATCTTCCACACTTGTACTTCTATGGCATGTAAATGTTCATCAGGAAATTGCAAAATAACCTATTCATCTTCAGGCAATGGCTATTGAGCCAAGAATTTTGCTACTGCTCTTCCTTTAATGGTTTTCTTGGTTATATACTCAATTTCAAATTCTTCTAAAATTATCAACCATTTACCATATTTCCTAAAGAATGAGGGTGTTTCCATTAGATACTACACCGGATCCATCCTGGAAATTGCTTGCATACTATGAGACTAAAAGTAATGCTACAACTTCATAGATGACCAAACCACATCAATACATGTCTTTTCAATGATATTATACTTAATCTCATAAAGTAGGAGCTTTCTATTTAAATAGTAAATCACATACTCAACAACCAATTCATCTGCTTGTGCGAGCATTACTCCTATCGACTCTTCTTCTAAAGCTAAGCATATTAACAAAGGTCTACAGGTTTAGGTGGCTTCAAAATAGGGGGATTTAGTAAATATTCTTTTATATGGTCAAAGGCCTTTGACACTCTTCATTCTACTTGACAAGCTGGTTCTTTCTAAGCAGTTTTAAGATTGGCTCACAAATTATGGTAAGTTTTGCTATGAACCTGCTAATGTACTGTAACCTACCAATAAACCCTCGAACTTCTTTTCCATCATAGGAGTTGGCATATCCCTGATTGTCTTAACTTTGTCAGGGTCAATCTCAATGCCATTTGGGCTAATCACATGTCCTAACAGCTTACCCAAAGTAACCCCCAAACACACACTTCTTTGTGTTCAACCTTAGCTTATACTTTACTGCTCTTTCAAAGAAGATTTTTAAATTTTGAAAATGTTGCTCCCTTGTATCTTCACCATCATACCATCGATATAGACCTCAACTTCTTTATGCATCATGTCATGGAATAAGGTGGTGGCCATCTTGTGATAGGTCACTCCAGCATTCTTCAACCTAAAGGGCATTACCCTATAGCAAAATATATCTCATGTAGTAATGAAGGCAGTTTTCGCTTTATCCTCTTGGGACATTAACACCTGATTTTATTTGAAAAATCTTTCTATGAATGTGTGTAGAACACTAGAGGTTGCACTATCAATAATGACATCTATATGGGGTAAAGGAAAATCATCCTTAGGCGACACTTTGTTCAAGTCCCTACAGTCCACACAAACCCTAATTCTTCCATCTTTCTTCGACAGAGGAACTATGTTAGCTAAATAGTCAAGATAATCTATTAGCTCAAGGAACTTCACTTGTTTTTTTGTTAGTGACTTATTCTTTGACTAGTTCTACCGATTCCAACCTTAACCGTCTAAGCTTTTGTTTGATAGGTTTCATGTAAGTATAAGCGGGAATCATGTGCTCGACTATATCTTGATGAATTCCAGGCATATCCTCATAAGACTTTGCAAAAACTTATTTATATTTTTTAAATATTTTTTATAATCTCTCTCTCTTCATAAGTAAGTTTGGATGCTATGTAAATAGTTTTAGAATGGTAGATTGTTCCCAAATTTAATGATTATGTGTCATAGAGTTAATATTAAAAATGGTTATTCTCTCTCTCCCATTCTTCTATTTGCAAACCAATTTGAAGAAGGTCTTTGAAATTCCTATAATTGAATAATTGTGTGTCATAGAGTTAATATTAAAAATGATTATTCTCTCTCTCCCATTCTTCTATTTGCAAACCAATTTGAAGAAGGTCTTTGATATTATGTGATATTTTTTCGACGCAAATTTTTCCGAAACCTAATGCAATTAGGTTTTGGTTTCATTTTCTTATCAATATTATGTTCCGTGAATAATTAGGAATGAACCATAAAATTGTCACGACCGGCTATAACAGGTATGTACAGTAATTACATGTATAGTATTCACACGTGCTGACAAAGTAGGCATGCTAAAGAGATCCGGCTAACCCTAGACCGTTAAGCTATAATTCATTAAAGGATCAGGGTTAAGCGTGCGTGACTAACGGTGATGGGTGACCAGTCTAGGAGGTCTTAATAATGTATGTGATAGTGTAATGAAATGGAAACTAGAGAAAAATCGGGTAAAAACTATGAACTGTGACTTTCTTCGGAAACGCCCCGTTAGAGAGAAACGAAGACACGTAGACTAGGGGCATTTTGGTTATTATTAATTAAAATTTATACATGAATCCAAAGTAGGAAATAAATACACGAGTGCGTAGAGGACATCGAGGGGTTGAATATGAAATGATCGTCAGGAGAAATAGAGCCCGGGTAAACCCGAGAAAAGAAAGGACCTAAAGGGAATTTTGTAAAAAGTCGAGGGCTTATTGGTAATTTTTCAAAATGACTTGGAAACCTAAAATAGACCTTAAAAATGGAAAGTAGAGGTCGAGAGGGTCAAAACCATATGTGGTTCACTTCGTGGAACCACACGGTTTAAAAGTTACAGACAATCAATCACCGGAGGGTATTTTGGTCTTTTCACATCCTAAATCATAAAATTACAGCAAAGGGAAGAAGAGGGGCCAAAATATCATTAAAAGAAAGCCCAATGGCTTGGGCCTTAAATAAATAAAAGAGAGACAATTGTACCAATGAAAAATGGTCATTTTGCCTTAAAGTGGACCAATTGGAATTAAGCATTTGTCTTAACACATTATTAGCCAAATTGGGCAGCCATTTGGACCAAAAACACATGAAAGAAGAAAGCAAAAACTCCCTCTTAAGAAGGAGGGTCGTCCAAGCAATAGGAGAAGGAAGAAAGGTGGTGATTTTCAAGTTTTAAGGTCTATTATCAAAGGTTTTGGTGGAATCCAAGGTCCTAAACTAAGGTAAGTTCATTTCTAATCCTAATTTCAGGTTTTAATGAGTAATTTGAGAGATTAAAATTAGGGTTCTTATGGTGGATTTGGGGAAAACTTAAGTAGTGATGATATTGATTAATTAAATGGAAGAATTAAGGTTTCTAAGGTTTAATAAGGTTAGATTAGGACTTAATTTGAAAAGAAATGGAAGGGTAGTGCATGTTCTAAATTTCTAGGATTTATGGATGAGGTTGTGTTGTTAAAGTTTTGTAGGCAAGGGTGGAAATAAGGAGAAGGAAGAGCTTGAAAGATAAGGGAAAGCAAAAGGAAATTAAAATACAAGGTTTGGTACTTTACCTTGGAAGAATTAATTTTTCTTTCATTTTCTTGCCAAAAATTTATCTATGGAACTTTTGCTATGGATGACTAAATGTGTTGTTTGTGTTTGAATTCAATTGTTGAGTTGTATTTTTGAATCCATGTGGTGATTGGGTTGTTTAAATTCAAATGAAATCTAATGTTTTCAATGATTTTGGTAAAAAAGTTTATGAACTCCATTTAGTCCAACTTGATTTAAACAATCAAGTTATTTTAAAAGGGAAGTGTCTAAGTCCTCATTACAATATTAGGGAAGCTTTGAAATGGGTTTAGAAAAAAAAATAAACAAAATTTTCACCAAATGCAAGTGGGGGCCGAATTGGTGCCCTTTGGGAGCCAATTCTGGACCCAAATTTGGGCAGCCGGTTGAGGCAGCAAACGATGGAATGTTTCGACGAAATTTTACATGCAATTAGTCAACATATGAAATAAGTTTCCTGTAAAATTTCAGCAAAAAATAAGATCATTTATCTGGTCAAATGCATGACTGAAATTGACTGAAATTTAGACGAAAACCAGAATTTACTATTCATATGGTCATGCCATTTGCGTTGCCGATTTTACGCACCGTGTTACTATTCTTTTGGTCATTTTTGGGAATTTTTCTAATGTGATTTGAAGTGTGTGGAAATGACTGGGAATGGTGGTAAACACTTGGAATTGAAACGGCCTTTAGCCACAGAGTTAATACACGGCGAAATGGCATGACTTGGTGAAAATGAAAAGGGATGTGCAAATCATTTGAAAATTTGTGGAAATCTTGGATTTGAATTTTAAACCCTTATGCTCTACTTGGTGGTTGAACTTGGTAGATAAGGGTATAGTGCACTATACTAACTTATGCAGTACTGCTTGATATTGTGATTGAATTGTTATGATATGAACTCGATGATGAGGGCCATTGGGGCCAATGGTGAGGGCCATTAGGGCCAATGGTGAGGGCCATTGGTTATAACTAGGATGGTGGGGACCATTCCTGTGATTTGATATCGGTGGTGAGGGCCACCTGTGTTACAATGGTGAGGGCCACTGCCTTATCGCTGTAGTTCTGCTTTTACCAGTAGAGCAAAAAAAATTTACAAAATATGACACAACTATTTTATGGCATAAGTTGAATTGTGAATATTTTACAATTTTAGTTGAAATCTTTTGAAAAACTTGAAATTCTTTTTCGGGAAGTACATTTTTATTTCATTGAAGTGAGCTTTATATTTTATTGCTTATAGTATTTAACATTCATATATTTTATTGCCTTACTTGTACAAATACTCTTTACTTTTATTTCCATTAGTAAAGTACCCACTGAGCGACATTGCTCAGCGAGTTAAGTTTTCCTTGACTCATAGTTTCGGAGCAGTTGCTAACTTTTGGGAAGCGACGACCAGACCCACATCATCTCAGGCTAGATCTCTTAGTTTCCATTTTGAGTTAACTAGTTGTGACATGTATATATATATATAAGATTGAGAATTACTACGTTATATTGTACGTTATTAGTATGTCATAATAATAAACCTCTACTTTATTTTGTACTAGAAGTGTGAATTCTTCTTGCAGGTTTGTAGGTGAGGTTATAAGGGGGATTCATTGGGAGTGTATTGAGACTGATTGTGTTCGCATTGGTTTGTGTAAAAATATTTTCAAAAATCAGAAAAACCAGTTTTGTCGACACTTGGGACCCAATTTCTAGGCGAACCTCTAGCAAAATTTCTGCAAAAACCGAAACTAAAATTTGACTAAGTAAAATTGTTAGCAACATTAGGTTAGTGTGGCGCCTCTACTCGGCTTGCACACGTAGGCTGGGAAGGGGTGTTACAATTTTTGGTATTAGAGCTCCGGTTTAGCCGGTCCTGGGTAGTTAATTGAACTAAACCTTAAATGTAAAACACATAGGGTTAGGTTAGGGGTTTTAAATATGTAACTACACATGTGTGTAGTATTGTTAGTTATGTTATTCTAATTATAACATGAGTAATTATGGATGATCGAAACAATGAGATGAGGGAGCTGAGGATGGAAGTAGAGAGGCTAAAGCAGATAGTGCAGGAGCAAGATGATACCATAGATATCCTGGCAGATCGATGTCAACAGGATCATGAAGACCTGAGATTTGCACATGAGATGATTATCTCCTTGAGGAGAGACGTGCTGATGTTAAAGGAGGACAGGCTTAGTCATATAGTGGAGTTTGATAGTGCCTGTAGGAGTCTTGGGGTAGCATATAGAGAGATCCGTGCTTTGCAGGAGAGGGTCCAGGAGCTAGGCCAGCACTTACTTGGTGAAGCATCGCATGACCCAAAGTTTGATCCTAAGATAGAAGAGTATTTGTCTGAAAGTGCCACCTCACCTAGGGCACCTACTCACTAAGCTTCGAGATGTGTTGCTTTTTGGAGGTCCTTTTGGTTATGTACATATGTGACATCAGGGTATCGTGTAGATATTGTATGGTAGTATGACATGATTATATAGTAGTAAGGAGTCCTAAATTTTGGAATGTACATAAGGGCTTCCTAGTAATGTAAATACTTTTGCTTGGAAATTAATAAAAGCTGTGTTGTATATGTGTTATTTAAGAGATTTATCTTTATATACATGCCGCCTAGGGTAATATAATGTTGTTGGTCTGGGTCGTTACTGATGATGGGATTGTATACATTTTGCTATGTTCTTTAGATGTCTCAAGCAGCGCAGCGTGATATAGAGGAGGAGGTCGAGTCTCAGGCATCCCAAATTGTAGAAACGCATGTATCAGAGACACCTGCATCTGAGCAACCACCAGCTGATGCTCCTATCCCCAACGAAATGTTGCAACAAATGGCTACCATATTACTGCAGATAGCCGGCGCAGCCTCGGCACCACCATCGGCGCCAGCACCTGTACCAGTACCTGCTGTGGGAGGGGAAAGGAAACCCCCAATCTAAAAGATAAGAAAGTACGGGGCGAAGGAGTTTAGGGCCCGAAAGGATGATGATTCTTCTACAGCCGAGTATTGGCTGGAAGGAACGGTATGAGCCTTAGATCAGTTACCGTGTACTTCAGAGGAGCGAGTTATGTGCGCTACTTCCTTGTTAGTGGAAGAAGCGTATGTCTGGTGGGACACAGTCCAACAATGAGTTCCACTAGAGCAGAGGACATGGGACTTCTTTGTGAAAGAATTTAAGAGAAAGTTTATTTCTGAAGCATATCTCGACGCCAGGAGGAAAGAGTTTCTACACATGAAAGCAGGGTGAAAGACAATGACAGAGTACGAAAGGGAGTTCACTAGATTAAGCAGGTATGCTAAGAAAGCGATAGAAGATGAGGAAGATCGATGTAAACAATTCTTAGACAGATTGAATAATGAGATTAAGGTGTAGCTGATTGCTGTTCATATTAAGGAATTTTCTGTGTTAGTCACCCGAGCTATTGAAGTGGAGCAGTGTCAGTCTGATGAGCAGAATAGAAGACAAAAGATGAAACAGAAGAGAGATACCCAAAACTATTCGGGAAACTATCAATAATCAAGGAAGCGATTCTGAGGCAGTGGTTCCACGGGAGGCGGTCAATGTTGGGGTTACAGTCAGGGATCGAATCGCGGTGGCCCAAGTCAAGTCACCTCAGTCGCTAGTACCGGACGATCTGGAAGAGGGCAAGGAAGAGGATTCAACAGAAGCGGAGGTAACTTTTCTACCGATCCGAGAGGTAATGAAGGTGAAAATACTAATCCACGCTGTGATCAATGCGGACGCCGCCACATGGGAGAATGTTGGGGTCGGACATTTGCATGCTACATATGTGGATCTTTAGACCACCTTATGCGAGAGTGTCCCCAGCGAATGCAGAATCTACCTAGGGAGACTGAGGGATCGCAAGTGGCAGCAGGGCGAGGCCAAGGCAGAGGTAGGGGCAGAAATCCGTCATGTGTGCAGTTTGAGACGGTGAATCGACCAGAAGCGAGGGCTCCTGCTAGAATGTATGCCATGAGGGGGCGAGAAGATGAAGAAGCGCTATACGTGATTGCAGGTCAGTTGTCTATGTTTGGAGTTCTACTTTACGTTTTAATAGATCCGGGTTCTTCATACTCATATATATGCACAAAAAATGAAAAACTTGGAAACCTAAAGGTAGAACTAGAGGAAGAGGGAATATTAGTTACTAGCCCATTAGGGAGTGAGGTGATTACGAGGAAGGTAGTGAAAGATTGCCCCTTGGAGATACAAGGACGTATCTTTTGGGGAGACTTATTTGAACTACCATTTCAAGAATTCGATGCTATCCTTAGGATGGATTGGTTGGCCAAACACGATGCACTGGTTGACTGTAAACGAAAGAGAGTTACTCTGCATACGTCAGATGGCGACGAAGTGACCTTAGTGGGAAAGATGAAGGACTATCTAACTAACATCATTTCCGCTATGATGGCTAAGAGGTTAGTGCATAAAGGCTGCGAGGCATACCTGTTATGCGCGTTAGAAGCGAAAGAAGAGGCACCGAAGCTACAAGATATACCTACTGTTTGCGATTTCCCCGACGTATTTCCTGATGACTTACCCGGATTACCACCTAAACGTGAGGTGGAATTCACCATAGACGTGTACCCAGGAGCTGCACCAGTATCCATCACACCTTACCGAATGGCGCCAGCGAAGCTAAAATAACTAAAGGTACAGCTACAGGAACATTTAGACAAGGGGTTCATTAGGCCAAGCATGTCACCATGGGGAGCGCCAGTATTGTTCGTGAAAAAGAAAGACGGATCCCTAAGGTTGTGTGTGGATTACCGTCAACTCAATAAGCTGACCATCAAGAACAAGTATCCGTTACCTCGCATAGACGATTTGTTTGATCAACTCAAATGTTCTGGAGTCTTTTCAAAAATTGATTTACGATCGGGTTATCATCAATTGGGGATCAAAGACAAAGACATACCAAAAACTGCATTCAGAACTTGCTATGGACATTATGAATTCATCGTTATGCCTTTCAGATTAACAAACGCACCTGTAGTATTCATGGATATGATGAACAGAATCTTCCACCCGTATTTGGATCAGTTCATGGTTGTATTCATTGATGACATATTGGTGTATTCAAAGAATTGAGAGGACCATGATCGCCACCTTAGGATCGTTTTGCAAAACCTGCGAGAGAAGCAATTATACGCTAAATTCAACAAATGCGAATTTTGGTTGGAAGAAGTAGCCTTCTTGGGACATATTGTATCGGCAGAAGGAATAAGGGTCGATCCCAAGAAAATAGAAGCGGTATTGGAATGGAAGCCACCTAAGACAGTAACGGAAGTCCGTAGTTTCTTGGGGTTAGCAGGATATTATCGGGGATTCGTTAAAGGGTTTTCCATGATCGCCACACCAATGACCAAGCTACTTCAGAAGAATGCCAAATTCCAGTGGACCGACGCTTGCAAACGGAGCTTTGAAAGGCTGAAGCAAAAACTTACTGAAGCGCCCATTCTTACACAACCCGAATCAGGAAAAGATTTTGTGATCTATAGAGATGCATCCCACATCGGGTTAGGTTGCGTATTGATGCAGGAGGGCAAAGTCATTGCGTATGTTTCTCGACAGCTCAAGCCACACGAAAAGAATTATCCCACGCATGACTTAGAACTAGCAACGATTGTTTTGGCTTTCAAGACATGGAGGCACTACTTATACAGGGAAAAGTGTTACATTTATACAGATAATCAAAGCCTGAAGTACCTGCCCACGCAGAAAGATTTAAACCTGCGACAGCGAAAATGGATGCAACTGTTAGCCAACTACGACTATACGATTAACTATCACCCGGGCAAAGCGAATGTCGTAGCAGATGTACTTAGCAGGAAGTCAATGCAAGTGCTACGTACTATGAGAGTAGAATTAGAGCCCACAGAAGATGGAGCTATCTTTGTAGAAATGCACGTGCGACCTACCTTACATCAATAAATACATGATGTTTTCCATGTTTCAATGCTAAGGAGGTATCGTTCAGATCCAACCCACGTCATACAAGCTCAAGAAATTGAGATTCAGCCCTACCTGACGTACGAGGAAGAGCCGGTAGAAATCCTAGAACAGGACATCAAAGAGTTGCGGAATAAGAAGATCCCATTGGTCAAAGTGCTTTGGAGGAATCACAAAGTAGAAGAAGCTACATGGGAATGCGAAGAAACTATGAGGAAGTAGTACCCATATTTATTTCCACCTAATAGGCTTCGGGGCGAAGCCTAAATTAACGAGGGAGGAATTGTCACGACCGGCTATAGCAGGTATGTACATGAATTACATGTACAGTATTCACACGTGCTGACAAAGTAGGCATGCTAAAGAGATCTGGCTAACCTTAGACCGTTAAGCTATAATTCATTAAAGGACCGAGGTTAAACGTGCATAACTAACGGCGATGGGTGAACAGTCTGGGAAGTCTTAATAATGTATGTGATAGTGTAATGAAATGGAAACTAGAGAAAAACCGGGTAAAAACTGTGAACTGTGACTTTCTTCGGAAACGCCCCGTTAGAGTGGAACGAAGACACGTAGACTAGGGGCATTTTGGTCATTATTAATTAAAATTTATACATGAATCCAAAGTAGGAAATAAATACACGAGTATGTAGAGGACGTCGAGGGGTTGAATATGAAATGATCGTTAGTAGAAACAGAGCCCAGGCAAACCCGAGCAAAGAAAGGACCTAAAGGGAATTTTGTAAAAAGTCGAGGGCTTATTGGTAATTTTTAAAAATGACTTGGAAACCTAAAATAGACCTTAAAAATGGAAAGTAGAGGTCGAGAGGGTCAAAACCATATGTGGTTCACTTCGTGGAACCACACGGTTTAAAAGTTACAGACAATCAATCGCCGGAGGGTATTTTGGTCTTTTCACATCCTAAATCATAAAATTATAGCAAAGGGAAGAAGAGGGGCCAAAATATCATTAAAAGAAAGCCCAATGGCTTGGGCCTTAAATAAATAAAAGAGAGAGACAATTGTACCAATGAAAAATGGCCATTTTGCCTTAAAGTGGACCAATTGGAATTAAGCATTTGTCTTAACACATTATTAGCCAAATTGGGCAGCCATTTGGACCAAAAACACATAAAAGAAGAAAGAAAAAACTCCCTCTTGAGAAGAAGGGTCGTCCAAGCCATAGGAGAAGGAAGAAAGGTGGTGTTTTTCAAGTTTTAAGGTTTATTATCAAAGGTTTTGGTGGAATCCAAGGTCCTAAAGGTAAGTTCATATCTAATCCTAATTTCAGGTTTTAATGAGTAATTTGAGAGATTAAAATTAGGGTTCTTATGGTGGATTTAGGGAAAACTTAAGTAGTGATGATATTGATTAATTAAATGGAAGAATTAAGGTTTCTAAGGTTTAATAAGGTTAGATTAGGACTTAATTTGAAAAGAAATGGAAGGGTAGTGCATGTTCTAAATTTCTAGGATTTATGGATGTGGTTGTGTTGTGAAATTTTTGTACGCAAGGGTGGAAATAAGGAGAAGGAAGAGCTTGAAAGAGAAGGGAAAGCAAAAGGAAATTAAAATACAAGGTTCCGTACTTTACCTTGGAAGAATTAATTTTTCTTTCATTTTCTTGCCAAAAATTTATCTATGGAACTTTTTCTATGGATGCCTAAATGTGTTGTTTGAGTTTGAATTCAATTGTTGAGTGGTATTTTTGAATCCACGTGGTGATTGGGTTGTTTAAATTCAAATGAAGTCTAATGTTTTCAATGATTTTGGTAAAAAAGTTTATGAACTCCATTTAGTCCGAATTGATTTAAACAATCAAGTTATTTTAAAAGGGAAGTGTATAAGTCCTCATTACATTATTAGGGAAGCTTTAAAATGGGTTTAGAAAAAAAAATAAACAAATTTTGCACCAAATGCAAGTGGGGGCTGAATTGGTGCCCTTTGGGAGCCAATTCTGGACCCAACTTTGGACAGCCGGTTGAGGCAGTAAACGATGGAATTTTTCGACAAAATTTTACATGAAATTAGTAAACATATGAAATAAGTTTCCTGTAAAATTTCAGCAAAAAATAAGATCATTTACCTGGTCAAATGCATGACTGAAATTGACTGAAATTTAGACAAAAACCAGATTTTACTATTCATATGGTCATGTCATTTGCGTTGCCGATTTTACGCACCGTGTTACTATTCTTTTGGTCATTTTTGGGAATTTTTCTAATGTGATTTGAAGTGTGTGGAAATGACTGGGAATGGTGGTAAACACTTGGAAATGAAACGGCCTTTAGCCACAGAGTTAATACACGGCGAAATGGCATGACTTGGTAAAAATGAAAAGGGATGTGCAAATCATTTGAAAATTTGTGGAAATCTTGGTTTTGAATTTTAAACCCTTATGCTCTACTTGGTGGCTGAACTTGGTAGATAAGGGTATAGTGCACTATACTAACTTATGCAATACTGCTTGATATTGTGATTGAATTGTTATGATCTGAACTCAATGGTGAGGGCCATTGGGGCCAATGGTGAGGGCCATTGGTTATAACCAGGACGGTGGGGACCATTCCTGTGATTTGATATCGGTGGTGAGGGCCACCTGTGTTACAGTGGTGAGGGCCACTGCCTTATCGCTGTGGTTCTGCTTTTACCAGTAGAGCAAAAAAAATTTACAAACTATCACACAACTATTTTATGGCATAAGTTGAATTGTGAATATTTTACAATTTTAGTTAAAATCTTTTGGAAAACTTGAAATTCTTTTTTGGGAAGTATGTTTTTATTTCATTGAAGTGAGCTTTATATTTTATTGCTTATAGTATTCAACATTCATATATTTTATTGCCTTGCTTGTACAAATACTCTTTACTTTTATTTCCATTGGTAAAGTACCCACTGAGCGACATTGCTTAGCGAGTTAAGTTTTCCTTGACTCGTAGGTTCTGAGCAGTAGCTAACTTTTGGGAAGCGACGACCAGATCCATAGCATCTCAGGGTAGATCTCTTAGTTTCCATTTTGAGTTAACTAGTTGTGACATGTATATAAATATAAGATTGAGAATTACTATGTTATACTGTACGTTAGTAGTATGTCATAATAATAAACCTCTACTTTATTTTGTACTAGAAGTGTCAATTCTTCTTGTAGGTTTGTAGTTGAGGTTATAAGGGGTATTCATTGGGAGTGTATTGAGACTGATTGTGTTTGCATTGGTTTGTGTAAAAATATTTTCAAAAATCAGAAAAACCAGTTTTATCGACACTTAGGACCCAATTTCTAGGCGAACCTCTGGTCAAATTTTTGTAAAAACCGGAACTAAAATTTGACTAAGTAAAATTGGTAGCAACATTATATTAGTGTGGCACCTCTGCTCGGTTTACACACGTAGGCTGGGAAGGGGTGTTACAAAAATTCTTCTATAAATAAGACCAAAAACAACACAAAAAAATCAATTAAGAAATTGGGACAGAAATCTGAAGAAAAATTGAAACCCAAACTGAGGAGGAAAGACAGGGAATCAATCTGATTTTTTGAGAGAGCAGAAAAACAATTCAAGCAATTCAAATGCATTAAAGCTTGTCTTTTTTTTTATTCATCCAATAAGAAATTCCTTTAAAAACTCACAGTAGCCTAATTCCATAAATTCCAAAACCCTAAACACATGAAATAAAGAATCTTAAATAGAAACAGTAGCTCTAATTTGAATTTTTATTTGCCTTATTCAATTTTATATTTGATTATGCTTTGATTTATTTTATATGCTTCAATTTATTTAAGTTCAATGCTTGGTTTATTTAGTTTATGATGGATGGATGTTTACTTTCTATTGATATTTAATACCTTTGATGAATAATTTATTTATGATGAATGGTTATTTACTTTTATCAATTTATTTAGATTTCCAAATGTTGTAAGAGGTATGTTTCCACTTGTTTGGTACCTCATTAGTTAAATATCATGTAATATAAATTGTTTTTCTAAATGTTTCCACCGTTGGTCTTTTTATTATTATATTCTTTCTTATAATGATATTATCCATTGCATCATATTAGATTGCATCGTGTGCGTGAGTTAGGACGCCCGTGTTACCCGTGTTATGTTATGTATGGGATACTATACTTTCACTCAAGGTATGGAGATCGAGCATGGCATAACCACTCATAGCCTCATACCATTTTATTATATACTTGCTATGGGAACCTATGCCTTTTAACCCAAAGACCAAAGCTCATGTAATTGGCCTAGTTACTTTCCTTAGGTTTTACACCAAATGCATGTTGTTTGACTATGGTTAATTTATCTTGGCTTAAATCATGGCTTATTTGGTTTGTTCTTTTTCTAATATGACCCAAGTACATTTGTAAGCTCAAATAAATATTTCTTTAAAATCCAAAAGACAAAAGCTATTTTCAAAATTTTTCAAGATGGTCTTTGGACATAAGACCTTTCTAAAAATAAATCAAAAATCCTTTTGCTCATGGCCCAAATACTAATCCCAAAATATGTTTTTTCTAAAATCATTTTACAATGGGCTTAGAAACAAAATTGTTTTTATCCAACCTTTTCTTACACAGAGTTTGCAAATTATTTAGGTCAACTAAGAAATACCAAAAATCAATTATGAGCCTAGTTTAACCTAAGAATAATTAATCATGGGCTTGTTTTTGGCATGAATCATTAGTTACCTTTTTCAAGTGAGAAATCTATTCATAATAAACTTCTTAATTTCATTTTAATCCAATATAGCATAAAAGCTACTTTAGTTGGTGGAATGGATTAAAACCTAATTAATGGGAATTATTAAGAAATGATTTCCATTTTCAAAAATATAACTATTGGTTGAAATGTTTGAGGGAATTATTAGAAAATAAGATGCCCCATGTTGGTATTTTGTTAGCCAGATACCTAGGAAAAGAGACTCGCCATTCGTGTGTGGATGTTATATGGTTGGAAGGAACGTCCTATTTGTCCTTGTTTGCCTATTGTTTGTGCATACATGCATACATGAATACATTTGCATCTCATGTCATTGATCCTCTCTGGCTCACAGCCCTGGATTATGATAGTTCAAAAGCTTACAACAAACTCAATCACTTGCTCACCAAAAACAATGGAGCCCGAACAAATTCAAAGGATGGTGGATGATGCTCTCAATGCCAAAATGGAAGAAATAAAAGAGACCCTAGCTGAGACCATGAAGAACCAATTGACTGCAATCTTAGAAAATCATGTCGAGGCATCTGCTAGCACTAAGAAGCCAAAGGACAAAGGGAAGACCAAAGTTGGTGAAGTGGTTTTTGATGATGAAAAGGTGATCATTGATGATGATGATGATTGGGCTCAATACTACCAAGATGCTCAAGAGAAGAAAAAGGAACCAAAGATTGTTGAAAGATCAACTATAGAGTAGACCGAAACATCTGATATCGAAAAGATGATTGATTTAGAAAAGAAATTTGAAAAGAAGCTGAAAATCGAGGAAATGTCTGAAGATGACAAATTATTTGAGCTAGATGAAGAATTCCCGTACAAGTTCAATATGCCATCTTTTGCAAAGTTTGATGGAACCGAAAATCCTCACCTCCATGTGAAGCAATATATCACTGCCATGTAGTCTGTCTGAGCTACTAAGGCTCAGACCGTAAGGTACTTTATGCTCTCATTGGACCCTGTTGTCCGAAATTGGATCAATACCTTAGATGATGCAACACAAAAGAGTTGGGATATGCTTTACAAAGCCTTCATCCAACATTATGGATATAATGTCGAGATGGAAGTTACCTTAATGGAAGTGCAGTCCATTAGCCAAAAGGTCGAATGAGAATTTTGTAGATTATGTGAAGAGATGGAGAAACAAGGCCGCTTTGCTCAAGAAGAGGCCCGATGAATCCGATAAAATAAGGATGATTGTGAGAGGGGTGTCGCCTAGTCTTCGTGAAAGGATGTCTCATACACTCATCTGTGTTTTCAAAGACCTTCTCTAAGCTGGGTTACAAATTGAAGAATGGGAAAGGGAGAAGAACTATTTTTCAACAAAAAGGAACAAGAAAGGGAATTATCAATCTGGTAGCCAAAGCATGCAAAAGGTCGTCGGTGTCAATGCTACTAACCAAGGAACAAGGAGAAAATTTTTGAAATTGGGGAAACTGTTGTCTTGGGTTCTCAATAAACTTTAAAGAAAGGGATTGCTACAACCCTTAAATCCTCGTCCTTTGCCTAACCCTCTCCCACCTAATTTCGACACTAAAGCATTTTGTCAATTTCACCAAATGCAAGGGCATGACACGGATAGATGTGTGATGTTGAGACATGAGATCCAAAATGTAATTGATAATGGGAAGCTGCCCGAGCCCAATAAGCCAAACACCAAAGACAACCCATTACCAAAGTTCAATAGGGTACCGCCACCGGCAACATTCATGATTGGAGGAGGTTTGCATGAGGATTTTGTCATGTCTTCTTTTCAAGATGTGGGTGGAGAAGCAACCAAAGAAGAAGAGGTATTTGATGCGATTAAACAAGCTATGATGGTTGAAGAAGTAGTAATTTGTGTTGTCAATGGGTTTTGGGATTCAAGTGATAGTGTTGATGATATAGTATCCAAGAAGGAGGAATGGACTTGGTCTGAGCCCGAAGAAGATGAGGTAATGAGCACTAGATCCGGTAAGCCTTATGCAAGGCCACCACCTAAGGAGGTAGAAACTAATAAGGGAAAGAAAGTTGAAGTAGGAAATAAAGAAGAAGAAGATGATGTTGTGCTCAAGCAATTGAAAAGAACCCAAGCAAGTGTTAGCATTTGGGACTTATTAGCTACTTCTAAAAAGCACCGAGAAACTATGGCCAAATCCTTGGCTAGAATGCCAATTTCTACCTCCACAACACCGGAGGAGATGATCAACTTCATAAAAATTGGAGGAGTAATGAAATGTGAAGAGGTTCAAGAGAAGAGCGAAGTTAACATGGGAGCAATTTCTTTTTCAGATGCAGACTTACTGGAGGAGGGGATAGACCACATCTGCCCTCTCTTTATCAAAATAGAAGTCAAGAGGAAGAGGACTCCATGTGTAATGGTCGATGATGGGTCTGCCATAAATGTTTTCCCACTTAAGATATTGCCAAAGCTAGCCATGTCAACAAGAGATCTAAACCTGATCGAAGTGACAATTCGGGCTTATGACAACACTAAGAGACACGCCGAAGGGACTTTCAAAGCTGCTGTCAAGGTTGGTCCAATTGAATCTATTGTTGAGTTTGTTGTTTTAGACATACCGGTTACCTTCGCCTTACTCTTGGGGCAACCATGGTTTCATCGTCTTGGTGGTGTTCCTTCCACCCTTCATCAAAAGATCAAGTTCCCCAACGGAAATGAGACAGTGGTCATTAAAGTTGAAGATAATGAGATTGTTAACACTCTAATGATTGAGAGACCTCTCAATGGTTTCCAAGTAGCTGCAATTTCTGATGATGGAGTAGTGGACTCCAAAGTTTTAAATATGATGAAGAACATGAACTACCTTCCCAGAGCTGGTCTTGGAAAGGGTATGGCCAGTTTGACAAAGCTGCCAGACTTTAGAACTCAAACTTCCAAGAAAGGGTTGGGATATGATGAAGACAAGGATGTCTAGCCAAACAAGAGTAAGAAGATGAGCTTCCCACCACTTGAAGAAATCTTTGTCAAAGCTCCGGATATGGAACGACTCCAAGGAAAGACCGAGCCGATCATGTTCATGGGTAAGTTAATCCCAGGTTTTGAAGTTTTTGCAGATGTGGCCGAGCTAGTGGACCAAGTGAAGAAAGAGCTCACCCAGTCAGCCAATAAAAAATCCTATCCAAAAGAAAAGAATGAAGTTGTCCTGAAAGCTGAGAAGACTCTGGAGGAGATTGCTGCCCTGGTTGAAGAAAAGTTTGAAGACATCCTGCCTTTTGATTTTGAGAACAATGATTTTGATTTTGATTTGTCTACTTTATATGAGGATGATGGTGTCTTCTTTTCCAAAATGAATGCAATAAAGTCTGATTTTGCTTACTTGTGTGTTGTTTCTCCTGATGGTTGCATACATTCAAATAATAGTTACATGAGCATCTTTAATATTAATTCTGTTAACACACAGTCATTAAATTTGGGAACAATCGAAAATCCTAAAAATATTAGCATAGCATCCGACCTTACTCCTAATGAGAGAGAGAGATTTGAAAAAATATTCATAAAATATGAAGAATTGTTTGCTTGGTCTTATGAGGATATGCCTGGAATATATCGAGACATAGCCGAGCATCATATTCCAACATACACTCACATGAAACTTGTCAAACAAAAGCTTAGGCGATTAAGACATAAGTGGGCTGAATTGGTTAAATAAGAGGTCACTAAGAAAATACAAGTGAAGTTCCTTGAAGTGATAGAATATCCAGATTGGCTAGCCAACATAGTACCCATGCCAAAGAAAGATGGAAGAATAAGGGTATATGTGGATTATAGAGATTTAAATAAGGCTTCCCTTAAAGATGATTTCCCTTTACCTCATATAGATGTTCTAATTGATAGTACAGCCTCTAGTGTGCTACACTCATTTGTAGATGGATTTTCTGGATACAATCAAGTCTTAATGGCCCAAGAGGATAAAGCCAAAACTGCCTTCATTAGCACATGGGGTATATTTTGTTATAGGGTGATGCCGTTCGGATTAAAGAATGCTGGAGCAACTTATCAAAGGATGGCCACCACATTATTTCATTACATGATGCACAAAGAAGTTGAAGTATATGTTGATGATATGATGGTTAAATCTAATACAAGGGAACAACACTCCCAAAACATAGAATTATTCTTTGATAGAGCTTTGAAATATAAGCTAAGACTAAACCCGAAGAAGTGTGTGTTCGGTGTTACCTTAGGTAAATTATTAGGACATGTGATTGGTCAAAATGGCATTGAGATTGATCCTGACAAAGTTAAAGCAATTAGGGATATGCCAGCCCAAAAGACGGAGAGAGAAGTTCGGGGATTTATTAGTAAATTACAATACATTAGTAGATTTATAGCAAAGCTGACAACAATCTGTGAGCCTATCTTCAAATTGTTTAGAAAGAATCAGCCGGTCATATGCAATGAAGAGTGTCAAAAGGCCTTTGAGCGAATAAAAGAGTATTTGTTGAATCCACCTATTTTAAAACCACCTAAACCTGGCAAACCTCTATTACTATACATAGCAGTAGAAGAAGAGTCGATAGGAGCAATGCTAGCCCAAGCAGATGAGTCAGGGATCGAGCATGCAGTTTACTATTTGAGTAGAAAGCTCCTACCTTATGAAATTAAGTATATTATCATTGAAAAGACCTGTATAGACGTGGTTTGGTCTTCTAAGAAGTTGCGGCATTACTTTTAATCATATAGTGTGCATGAAATTTCCAGGCTGGATCCAATGAAGTACTTAGGGGAGACACCCTCATTGATTGGGAAGTATGGTCGATGGTTGATAATATTAGAAGAATTTGAGATTGAATATGTAACCAGGAAAATAATTAAAGTAGAGTGGTGGCATAATTCCTGGCCCAACAACCATTACCAGATAGCGAAGAGGTAATCTTGGAATTTTCGGATGAACATTTAAAAGCAATTGAAGTACAAGGGTAGAAAATGTATTTTGATGGAGCAGTAAACAAGAAAGGAGCAGGTTTGGGAGTTATACTAGAATCGCCTGAAGGGAAACTTATCCCTTTAATATGGTGGAGTACGAAGCTTATATTTTTTGTTTGGAAACCCTAATGATTATGAAGGTGGATAAGGTGGAAGTTTATGGCGATTCATTGCTAGTAGTATCCCAAGTAAATGGAGAATGGGAGTTGAAAGAGGAACAAACTCTCCTACATCTCCGTAATGTTCTTCTTCATCTCTACCCTCATTTTTGTCAAAAATCTCCCGCACACCAATAAGAGGTACATCAAAGTTTAAGAGCCTTCTTTGAATAAAATGGGAATAGAATGCACCCAGCAGATGGAGAAATGACTCAGCACCATAACCATACCGAGCCGGCCACCATGCATCCTCCAACATCGACATAATATTTAAAGTATATTTCGGGATATGCATCAGGACTAGCCACTACTCTGGACCGAGAAACCACTCATAAACTCTCTCTTTGAGAAACCAGCCACTGGACACTAGGCCAGCGATAACTCAGTGAGAATGTTGGAAAGACAGTGCAGCCCTCATCATGCTAACACAGACCCAGGTAAATTAATACCAGGTAAGTACATATTATTCTATCTACTTAAATTAATTTATTTTTCCTAAAAAAGAATTATAATATAAAATATAAATAAAAAAATGAAGGCAAACACAATAATAATAAAAAGAGCATAATATAAAAATATAGATAAAAATAAAATAATAAAGCAAAAATAAATAACAAAAAAAAATAGAAAGACGAAAAATCATGAGAAAAGGAAAGAAAAATAATTATCGTACTCTTTTTGTTAGAACTTCGATGAAGTGGCATCCCGGCTAGTATATCTATATTTCCATCTTCATGATGCCGAATAAACTCCAATAACTCAGCATTAGAATGAGTCCCTGACCTTGAAGCATGCATTTTTTTTTTGAAAAATATGTGCTAAAATTTAAAGAATTTGAGAGAATTATAGAATTGAGCAGTTATGCTGTGAATTGAATGAAAAAATCAGCTCCTTTATATAGAGAAACGGCAAGCAAAAAAACAAAATTCAAAACTGTTCATGAATGGTAAACTTTACCATTCATGAATAGTAAACTTTTGTAATATCCCAAAATATACCCTAAAAGTTTGGAGTAATTATTGTTGTATATGGATTTAATGTGAATGTCTATTGAAAATCAAAAGAAGAGTAACGAATTAATTTAATACCCCGATTTTGGTGTACATTGGAGTAGTAGCTGTGAGAAGATATGTTGGTAATATATGTAAGGATAATATGTATATATGTTATTTGGGAAAATATATGGGAATATAAAAGTGATATACAAGAAATATACATATACCAACATATACATCACATATACATGAGGTATAAAGTGGTGTGGGAAAGTAAGCTTAATTAATTAATAATAATAATAATTAAAAGAAAAAGAAGAAAGAAAGTCAAAGAGTGACAAGTGTATGGTGAAGATTTGAAGGTATTTAATTATTAATATATATATATATGATAAGTATGAGAAAAAGAAGAAAAGATCTTCTTTTCATCTTCTTCTTCTTCTTGGAGGAGAGAGAGAGAAAGAGAAAGAGGGATAGAGAGAAAGAGAGGTGATTTTATCTACATATACACCAAATTCTTATGGGTTTTGAGAGAATTGAAGATGGTTATTGAAGATTTGACATAATAGTCAAGTAAGTATTCATTTCCTTGTATTGATTTTATTGTTTGAGTTTGGATTTGATATGATTGATGTGTGATGATGATGATAATGAAAGATTGAAATATATATATATGTGGAGTTGGTTTTTAGATGATGATAATATGGTTAATTGTGAGATAATATGGTTAATTGTGAGGATGATGATGAATTGTTGAAATTATTGAGTAAGGGTTTCATATGAATGAATTGGGGAAATTGAGTAGTTGATATATGGTGGTGTATATAATGATTATTATTATGATATATTGAAGTGATATAAGTGTTAAATTGATAGGTAATTGATGAATATAACCAAGATGTTGATTAAGTGTGATGAAGTATGAGTTTTGAAGTGTTTGTGTTTTCATGGATGAGAGTTCGAATTCATGATTTTTGGTTGACATGGCCACAATGCTGGGCATGTCAATGGTACTGAGTTGGATGTTTGCGACACGACCATTAACACGGCCATATTACTGAGCGTGTCATAGCTACTGTGAGAAAAAGTAATTGACATGGCCATGAACACGCCCGTGTTGTTGGGCGTGTCAATGTTTCTGTGAGGCAGAATGAATGACACGTCCATTAACACGCCCGTGTTACTGAGCGTGTTAAAGCTTCTGTATTGTTGGTTTAGGGCACGATCAGGAACAGGCCCGTGTTGGTGAGCGTGTCATGTGTTGTGTTTGCCCTAGTCAGTCATCATTCTTATTTCTTATGGGTGTAATTATATTTGGATTAGGTTTGGAAGAGATTATGTTGCACTAACCTAATGTGAAAACTCATGGAAGAGGAAGTGTATAGATTAATGGGAGTAGTTCTTGAGGTAAGTACAACTTACATAGATGCATTCTTTTATATGATTTTGTCACCTACAACAATGTTAAGTAATTTATTATATGGTTAATACAATGTGACTAATGTTATTAATTATACAGTGTGAAAGCTATGGTGATCATTCAAAAAGGTATGTGCAATGCAATTGGTTATGATAAATATTTTAATGATGAATTATATTAATGTGCCTTGAGAAGTGATGAAATGTGATGTCATTATGGTTGGTAATAGTGATTGCAATGAAATAAATGGACATATTGTCTATATGTTCAATGAAATTTATTATGTATACTTGAATGATGAAGTGTTGTAATGTGAATTGAGATATAATTCAAATGACATGTGAAGCCATTGTGATTGGCTATGATAATTCAAATGACATGTGAAGCCATTGTGATTGGCTATGATGATTCAATTGAAACAAGTGGGGCATGTTTGCCTAGATAATGATGAGAATTGAGAATGGAATTGATAATGAAATAATAAATGAATTGTGTGGCTAATGTGTTATTCCATTTTCAGAGTTTGCTGTTGGTGGCATGCCTATAGTAACAATCTCTTGAAGTTAGGTTGGGCTTGATCCTTAAAGCCAAGTTGGGTAGAAGTTTAACATGTTTTACTCCCCTTGAAGCTTGGTTGGGTCTAGTCCTTGAAGCCTAATTGAGATGTTACAACCCTTGAAGCTAGGTTGGATTGGTTCTTGAAGCCAAGTTGGGTTGATACTTAGCATGCTTTGTTCCCCTTGAAGCTTGGTTGAACCTAATCCTTGAAGCCTAGTTGGGATAATGATAAATGAGAAAATTAAACCAAAACATCAATTCTGAAAGTTGAATGGCATATTAGTGTCTTGTGGGCCCATGCATGTCGTTGTTTTAATGTGAATTATGGAATGAAATATAACATTATGTGATATATGATGATAATTAGGGAATGAGATGTATACAATACCTAAGTAAATGATTGAAAGTGAATATGGCTTGAGAAGCTATGTTGAATGATGAGTTTATGAAAACATAATATGATGTGTAAAATGTTTATGGATGTGGAAATTGTGAGCATTATTTCATGAAGGTTTTGTTAAGTCATTGAATTATGATTTGTTGGAATGATGTATAGGAGTATATATATATATATATTATGAGAATGGTGGAAATATATAGAGAGTGCATTAAAAAGGGTAAATATGATAAGAAAATGGTAATACATGATGTTAATATATGAAATATGATTTATTTGAAATATATATTTTAAATTATTTATTTGTACTACTAAGCTTTTTAGCTTAGCGTGGTTATGTAAATCGCGTAGGTGAATAGGTGGTTGATCTAAAAGTCAATCGGTATGCCATGAGTAAGGTAAGTGTGTTCTGAGACCAACTAGAGTGTGTTGTATACATGTATAATTTAATTATGCTGTATTTTACTACAAGAATGTATTCATATGTATAAATGAAGTTTTGTTAAAGACAAGATTATTATTATATTTAAGTATAAGATCATTAAAAGAAATACTTTATGAAAGATATGATTTGAACTCAGTTAAAGGTTTTTAAAGTGTAACGAAAAGTGACATCCTTATACTTTATATGCTTACTGTATGTATACAAGGTATATGTATAGTATTTATATGGAGTATCGGGGTGTTACAACTTTACTATTGATAAATAGTAAATGTTACTATTCATGAATAGTGTTACGATTGATGAATAATGAAATTACTATTTCCAATAGTAAATACTATTTGCTACTATTTTCGAATAGTAAATTTACTATTTATGAATAGTAAATAGTGCATAAACAGTGTCTACATAGTAAATAAATAGTAAATTCAATTATTCACTCTAATCATTCAAATAATTGCGTGTATATAAATATTTTTACATGCATGGTGCAAGAAGAAAACATATGCATAAATGTTAGCCAAACGTTTTTGAAATAAAAAATTATTAGCTCGGGTCCAGAACCCAAATTTTCTTTAGGTCCAGAACCTAGAATTATTTCTAAGTCCAAGAACTTAGCTCGGGTCCAGAACCCAAATTTTTCTTAGGTCCAGAACCTAGAATTATCCTTGAGTCCAGAACTCGAATCGGGTCCAGAACCCAAATTTTCCTTAGTTCCAGAACCTAGAATTATCCTTGAGTTCAGAACTCGAATCGGGTCCAGAATCCAAATTTTACTTAGTTCCAGAACTTAGAATCTTTTCTAAGTCTAGAACTTAGCTCGGGTCCAGAACCCAAATTTTCCTTAAGTCCAGAACCTAGAATTATCCTTGAGTCCAGAACCGGAACCGGTCCAGAACCCAAAACCTCAACCATCTCAAAAATTAAGTCTTATTGCTTTTCACTTTCTTTCACTAAAAGTTTCAGATCATTCAAGCAGGGGCAAACTGTAGACCCTTAATTTTTTACCCAGTCCGGTCCAATATATTTTAAATAATCCAAAATAATTTTTGTGTTGTCCAATATATTTTAATTAGTCCAAAATAATATCTTAATTAAATAATTTTTGCTTTAGTATCGAATTTTTATTAATAAAAATAAAAATAAACAAATGAAAATAAAAAATAAAAATAAAAAATCGTCGATGGAAAAATCGGCGACGAAAAAATCATCGCCAAAAACCAGCATGCGGGACGAATGGCCGTAGACCATTTCACCCGCAGGAGTTTCCTGCGGGCGAAATGACCCGCAGGCCAGTCCTCGCCCCTGCCGCAGCCAACTACGGCAATTTTTTTTCCCAGCTCATTTTTTCAGTAGCAATTTTTTTTCCCAGTGAAATTTTTTCGACGCAAATTTTTTTGAAACCTAATGCAATTAGGTTTCGGTTTCCTTTTCTTATCAATATTATGTTTCGTGAATAATTAGGAATGAACCATAAAATTCTTCTATAAATAAGAAATTGGGACGGAAATCTGAAGAAAAATTGAAACTGAAACTGAGGAGGAAAGGCAGGGAATCAATCTGATTTTTTGATAGAGCAGAAAAACAATTCAAGCAATTCAAAGGCAATAAATCTTTTCTTTGTTTTTGTTCATCCAAGAAGAAATTTTTGGTGGAACTAACAAACAGAGGTATGCATCAATTGTTTAAATTCTATTCTTCACAGTAGCTTAATCATCTAATTGTTTCTTTTAATTCAAAAACCTAAGAACCCTAATTCACCTTTTCTAAAGTTTAAAAACCTTAATTCGTTGCTTTGTTTTCCAAAAAGTTTCAAATTATCCTAATTTGCTTTCCAAATTTTCAAAACCCTAAATTAAGTTCTGTTTCTTTCCAAAGCCTTAATAACATCTTTTTTGCTTTTATAGACTTTAAATCATTTTGTTTAATTTTATAAAACTTCATAAAATTATCAATTGTTTTTCCAAATTGTAAAAACTAATTCATTCTCCGAAACCCTAAATCAAAAATCTTAAAACCCTAATTCAACTCCAAAAACTAAAACAATGAACCCTAACCCCCTTAAAACCTTAAACCCTAATTTTTCTAAACCCTAATCCCTTAAAACTTTAAAAACCATATAAACACAAATCTTATAATTTTACACACTAAGCTTAAAACATAATTCAATGAGTAACCGTAAGTCATAAATATAAGTATTTTAAAGTGTTCAAACCCTAATTTCACTATTTTACATCACAAACCTTAATTTGGTTAATCAAAGAGTTTTACCAACTTTTTAAATCATAAAACCTTAATCTATTTTAATTCCTTTAAAAACTCACAGTAGCCTAATTCTATAAATTCCAAAATCCTAAACACATGAAATAAAGAATCTTAAGTAGAAACAGTAGCCCTAATTTGAATTTTTATTTGCCTTATTCAATTTTATATTTAATTATGCTTTGATTTATTTTATATGCTTCAATTTATTTAAGTTCAATGCTTGGTTTATTCAGTTTATGATGGATGGATGTTTACTTTCTATTGATATTTAATACCTTTGATGAATAATTTATTTATGATGAATGGTTATTTACTTTTATCAATTTATTTAGATTTCCAAATGTTGTAAGAGGTATGTTTCCACTTGGTGGGTACCTCATTAGTTAAATATCATGTAATTTAAATTGTTTTTCTATTCTAGAACCAATGTAAAGGACATGTTTCTACCTTTCGGTGGGTGTCCTATTTAGGCATGGGATGTAAGGACATGTTTCCAACCTTGGATGGGTGTCCATTTATTTGTTTTGTTTGGACATTGTTTTGATTTTCAATATATCGATGCTTTATTTTAATTATTGTGTGTAATATGGATAATGTTGTTATATTTAAGAATTTTATCATATTAAGACCTATAAAGGAGGCCGGTTCTAATAAACCGGGCGTTGTGGGGGTGCTGGGCCATTTCTCACCTTCCCCACACATATCCAACTTTCCGAACCCATTAGGGGGTTGGGAATTCCTTAGGAATCAAGTCATCCACCATTTTCTTTTTTCCTGGCATGTTCGGGTGGTGACTCCATTTTCACCAGACTTAGGTACGTGTTCTCTAAGGCCACGAACCTAAACAGTGCCAAAGTCGCAAGAACCATTCCACCGGGAGTGGAGGCAAAACTCCCTGCTCACAGCACCTCAAATCTCTATCTGGAAATAATCGATCATCACCTTTTGAACAACAATCTACTAACCTGCATGATTCACATAATCACACTAAGCTCAAAAGTTTAATAGTACAAATCAAGAAATACGATGCTTGATACATTTAATTTTAGAAACATATTTGTATACATTTTTATTTCACAAAAACATCATCATATTCATTACAAAATTATCTTACAAGTTATTCACATGCATTGGGCTCATAAGAAAACCCATGTAATATTAAAGCTCCAGAGTCATTGCTTTGGACTCATATTTAACACCCAGTGCCTGGCCCAAAGGCAATAATAGTGACGGCTAGCGTCTAGCCCGAAGGCAATATAATAGTAATGGTCAGCATCTGGCCCAAAGGCAATAATAGTGATGCCCAACGTCTGACCCGAAGTTAATATCACCAAACATAATATTCTAGAAATTGATATTATATAAGGTTTCACACATTTCAATTCACATTTAACAATTCATTTTTCATGACGCACTCTTGTCATGCTTTTCACATTTGATCATTCTTCACCATTTTCCATATTCGTTACACATTTCCCATGGCATCACATTCATGACTTTATTCATTTCACAATCTCTTTCATAAATCACATACGATACATATATGGCTCTTTACCACATATTAATGCACATTTTGCACTTAACACACTTTGCACTATTATTAGAATTAGCCATACTCAAATGACTAAATCATGCCATAATAATTCATGTCAAATCTATATTTAAATCGCATAATTCATGAATATACATTTCACTATCATCATAGTATGTTTTATCAATTCAATAACTTGGGCATCCGTATCTTAAGTAGGAATCAAGTTGTGAAGAATTAGAAGGGGGAGAAGATTTGATGAATACTCAATTTCTTTTTGAATACGACTAATGACATAGTATCTCAACATAAAACTAACCTTTTTCCTTTTCCCTTCTTAGTCTCGATCAAGATCTACTCTTGTTAATCACTTATAGAGGGGTTTTATCAACAAATCTTGTGTTTCTCTCATTTAATCAAGGGTTTTCTATGTTGGATGAGAAAGGAATTTGAGAGAGAAAGTGACAATGGCCAATATAATAACTTAGAAAATTTTATAACTATATATATAAAAATGAAGGCCACAACCGTGGCACCCAAAAGCCATGCCAATGGGAGGAACAACTCAGCACCTATACCGCCTCAGTCAAACCATCACCACGACCGTGGCACACCAATCACCATGCTCATGGGATTCAAACTGCCACTACCATTCTGAAATCATGTTTGCAAACAGTCTAATCCACAAAGCACAACCATGGGCCCTCCATTTCCATCATTTGGGGTTGAAACCGACAATGCCAGATTAGGATAAATCGTCAAACGGAACAAAAAAAAATGCCACAGTTGTGGCTCACCAGTGCCACACATTTGGGTAACAAAATCACACCGTTTCTTACTCCAAACATCAAGAACCCAAAAATCAGGATGTTACAAAATTTGTTAATTGAATTTATGGAGAGAGAAAATGTGGGTATGGGAATAAATGAAGAGAAAATTTATTTGATTCCATTTTTAATAATTCTATGTGAGCATGTATATTTTTTAGCTTAAAACTATGTTTAAAACAACTTTTGATTCATTAAAGATTCAATTTATGGTTATGGCAAATTTAGGGTTTAGAACTGAATATGGAACTTTCTGTATGAAGAAATTGATTATTGACTTATTAATGAGAGATATCAAGTGTGTTTGTATACTTTTTAACTTAAGATTATGTCCAAAACAACTTTTTATCCATAAAAGAACTAGTTTAGGGTTTTGGTAAATTTAGGGTTTGGAATTGTACATGAAACTTGTTGATGAAGAATTGATTATGGATTTATTATTGAGTGGAATTAGGTGTATTTATGTAATTTTTAACTTAATAGTATGCCTAAAGAACCTTTTGAACTAATAAAGTGTTGAACTTAGAGTTATTGAAAAATTTAGTGTTTTGAAAAAGTTTAGGGTTTTGGATGAAGAGTGATTATTTATAAAATATTTGATGAAAATGTTTTAAATGAAATGTTTTTTGCTTTAGTTAACAAAAATTTACTTATTGGTATTGTAAATGTGTGAATATGTAACACTTATAGATTTGCCAAAGATAATTGAATAAATAATTGGGAAGGGGTTAAAGAGTGTGTTGAAGAGTGAAGTGAGTAGTGTATATGTAGAAAATGAATAAAATATACATAAAATATAAATGTCAGTAAAAATAAAAAGTCAAAAAGTAAATAGTAAAAGGTTAAAAGATAAAAAAATTAAAATTAAAAACATTTTTGGATAGTGGAAGATGATGAAATTTTTTTGATATTTATGAATTTTTAATTAAATAATTAAATAATATATATATGGTTAGAATTAAAAGGGAAATAAAAGTCAAAATTTGATGCTCATCTTCTTCTTCATCCTCTTCAAGTGTGGTAGATTTCTCCATGGTTCTCCAAGGATTTTTTGCTTCTTCTAAACTCTATGATTTGTAAGAATTTTCAAGGATTGAAGGTATTTTTGGTAGAATTCCAACTAATTAGTAAGTTTTCTCCTTAAAATTATGAAGTTCTTTGGAATTTTCAATTATATGAAAATTGAGTTTTTGGAAGAGCTTCTAATAATTGCTTAACTGGTGTTGGATGAAGTTATTTGGATGTGTAGACAATGATTTTATGGTTAGTTAAAGAATTTGTTTGGGTTAGGCGGAAGTTTTGGTGAAGAAGAGGTGAAATTAGGGTTTTCCATGGGAGATTTATAAATGAATGCCTGTAAATTGAATATAACTATTTAAAATGTGTAAGAATATATTTTTAAGTCATAATTAAACATAAAATATAATTTGGAAGTGTTTAGAGTGATTGCCAAAAAATAAAAAAGATTAGGGCAAATTTTGAATGTTTGGAGGAAATGTGATAAATTGACTTTTACTAATTCAAGTATATAGAAATATGGTCCTAATATATTTTATACAATTTTATTTTTATTAGGTAATGATGAAACCAAGTTGCTTGGTTAAAATGGTAAAGAGGATTGATTGAACTTAGAGTTGGAGGGTGTTAGTGCATTGGATTGTGACACAATCCTAGGTATGTACATACTTTGATAAATTATAACATATTTGCACTTAATTTTGCTTAGCAAATTTTGATATTAAAAATGGGCCAAGCTACTTTCTACTTGGTTTTTCAAAAGTAATGCATTTTTGGATGTAAAATGGTGTAAAAAGCATTATGTGTATTATATTAAGCCATTATAAATGGATGGCATAAGTAATGTGTGAAATTTGAGGAAAAAGTGAAAAATGCTCATAGTATATAGGTAATAAGGTCACATTATAAATGTAGCATATATTATTAAAAATGTAATAAGTTATGTTGAATTAAGGGAAATATGCATGGTTAAGGTAAAGAAAAGAGCAAATGAAACAATGTGATAGAAAATTGGTTATGGTAAAGTTTATAATATACGTGTTGCCTTATATAATATTTTGTTCTAGAGTGTTGTGTTTGGTGAAATGGATATGGTATGCCTATAATTTACCTTTGGGATAGACACTACGCATAATCGTTATATGATTTGCCTTCAGGCTAGGCACTGGACATCACAAGAGATTTCAAGGATGTAAGTGGAGTCTTGGTGATTTCTTCCATAACTAGTAAGTTTTCCATCTTGTTCTTTGGAACTTTATAAAGTTATGAATATATAAAGTTTACGATTTTGGATATTATGAGCGAGGAGTTTTTCCCCCACTCCAGGTGGAATGGTTCTTGCGACTTCGACACTATTTAGGCTATGGGCCTTAAGAGAACAAGGGCCTAAGCCTGCAGAAAATGGAGTTGCCACCCGGACGGGGTTGGGAAAAGAAAGGGGTGGATGACTCGATTCCTAAGGAATCCCCAATCCCCTAATGGTTTTGGAAATTTGGGTACATGTGGGGAAGGTGAGAAATGCCCCAGCACCCCCACTATGTCTGGTTCATTGGAATCGGCCTCCTTTTCAGGTCTTAATATTATAAAATTTTTAAATATAATGATATTATCCATACTACATGCGATCATAAGAATAAATAAATACTTTATTAAAATCACAACAATGTCCAAACAAAACAAATAAATGGACACCCATCCGAGGATGGAAACATGTCCTTACATCTTCTAAGTCTAAAACTAAATAAGACACCCATCGAAAGGTGAAAACATGTCCTTTACATTAATTTCAAAATGTGAAAATAAATTAAATTGCATAAAGATTAATTAATGAGGTACCCAATCATGGAAACATACCTCTTATAATTTTAACAAATAATAATAATAAAGAAATCATCCATCCATGATAAGCAAATTAAATATTGAATTTAAATAAATCAATCATCAAAACATATAATAAACTACATAATCAAATCTAAAGCTTAAATAAAGTAAATAAAGGTAAATACTTAGGTTTACATCTCGAATTAGGGATTCTACAGTTTTTTAGGGTTTTTAGATAGGAAATTAGGGTTTCAAATGTGAAATATGATTTTATGGATATTTGGAATCAAACTAGGGTTTTTGTAACACCACTTCCCTACCTACGTGTGTAAGCTGAGTAGAGGCGCCACACTATCCTAATGTTGCTACCACTTTTACTTAGTCAAATTTTTGTTCCGATTTTTATAGAAATTTTGCCATAGTTTCGCCTAAAAATTCAATCCCAAGTGTCGACAAAATTGGTTTTTTTTATTTTTGAAAATATTTTTACACAAACCAATGCAAACGAAATCATTCTCAGTACACTTCCAATAAATCCCCCTTATAACCTCAACTACAACCTGCAAAAAGGATTTACACTTTTAGTACAAAATAATGCAAAGGTTTATTATGAAATACAGTAGATAAAATATTTGTTCACTATGCAACAAAAAGTAACAATATTTACAAATTCATATACATCAAAACTCAAGTTTTACAACACATAAAATTTATACATGTTTGGCAGTCAGTCTTCGATCTTAAAGCCCACTATTCACTCTTCAAAATCTAGGCTCGACTCGGCCTAGAGGGACTCTCTGGTTCTTCCCTATCACCTGCGCGAAGAATGCCATGCTAATGTCACACATTTCAATAGTTAAGACAATATTCACAAATGATATCTTTATATTGTTCAAGACTACATTTCATCATTTTATTCATCACTTATGATTTACATTGACACAAAGACAAATATGGGCCCAAACAACACTAATATGTTATTCAAAGTTCAGAGTTACTGCTTTGGTCCATAATCTTAATCATCAAGCCCGTAGGCGATACACATATATATATCTCTATCCATGGATAGGATAAAAGACCCAGTCTCTTGGACCTCAACTCGGCTAAACTCGAGGAAATCCTCAACCCGGCAAGACTGTTACCTGTAACAGACCCAGTCTCTTGGACCTCAAACCGGATAAACCAAGGAGATCCTCAACCCGGCAAGACTGTTACTATAATTCACATTTCACATTTATCAACTGGAATCGGCTTACGACCCGGTCTTTTCACCTATGCAGTACTTTATAGGCATGCCACCAAACCCAGAACTCTAAAGGTTGAATAACAAATTAGACACAAAATTTCTTTCATTTATATCTTTATACATTTCTTTCTCAATTCATTTCATTCTCATAAGCAAATTAGGCAACCATGCCTCAATCATCTCATATGATCTCAAATCACAATAAAGCAACTCTTCATAACATCATATCTTTCACATTTTACATTTCGTTATATTTCAAATCACATTAATTAATTTATTATTCAAATGGATATAATCAATGGCATTAACACATATTATACATGCTCACCACAACATTCACATTATAATCAAATATGTCTCAAGTCTCAATATCATATGAATGTATGCAATAATGTAGTTTGTACTTACCTTAAAACCAACTCACACCAATATATACACTTACTCTTCCAAGAATCCTCAACACTTAGGTTAGGGCAATTCAACCTCTTGACAACCTAATCCAAAAGGAATATTAGCAAAATGACCATATGAATAGTAAATTCTGGTTTTAGACTCCACTTTATCCTTATTTTGAAAAATTGTATAAAATAATCTACTTGACTAAAAACTCTAAAATTTTTACAGAACTACACTTTACATCTTAAAATAATTCCTTTAAAATTTCAGATCAAACTGAACACAAAATCTTGGTCAAATAGTTCACCCAACCAGACTGCTCCAATTGCCCTGCATCCTGGCAGCAGTTCTGAACTTTGTGAATTCCATGAATTAAATTCAATCAACGTGGTTCCAAATTATTTTTATCAAATACTAGACTCACTAAGAAAAAACATATCCAAAATTCAATTGGATATTATTTTTCTACATTTTATTAAAAATCCCGAAAGATAGCTGTCTCAGTTAAGGTACCTGCTGGAACAGGTCTAATAAAAATAATCTTTCCAAAGTCATAACCATTCCAAAATCGAATCAACATATTTTTCAGTCATTCTAGACTCATAGGGTCACAACATGTCAAAAAATCACTTCAAGAACATTTTTCTATATTTAATTAAAAATCATAAAAGTCACAGCCTTTACTAATTGTAAAACAGAAAAAATTTCACTAAACACAATTCTTACTCTTCCATCACCAACACCAACCTAACTTCTTATCTTTAATTCGATTTCCAACACATATAAACACACCAAAAGCAATCCTAACCATATTATCAACAACACTTCATCAAACTCAAAAATAACTTCAAAAACAACAAGAGCAATCAAGAGAGAACTTACCAAAAATGATGAACTTCTTGAATTTCTAACTTGTTTTCTTGAAATCTCCTTTGAATTTGATCTTAGAAAATCAAACTCTACCTTGCTCTCTTAACTTTGGAGTACCCGGCCAAGAAAAGAAAAAGAAGAGAAATGAAAAGGAAATTAAAGACAAAGTCAAAGTTCTCATCTCTTTAAACCTCCACCAAGCAATCTAAAAAGAAAATTACTAAAATACCCTCTTCTATATATCTTAACTCCCTTTTACTTATTTGTCCTTTTTAGTAATTTCATAAATAACAAAATAAATATCTTCTTCCTTTGACCATCCATTTTGACTTGTATATATGTTGTATATATTTCCATATATACAACATATAAACTCTCTCTTCAATTCTTTTTCTTTCAAATTACACATATACATTTAATTGAAATAAAACAACAATTATATCAAAACTTCTAGGGCACACTTTGGGATATTACAATTCTCCCCCTCTAAAAAGAAATTTTGTCCTCGAAATTACCTGATATCAAGTCTGAAACAGTTGAGGATACTGATCTCGCATCGCTTGCTCACTCTCTCAAGTTGCCTCTTCTCCACCATGATTCTTCCAAAGAACTTTTACAAGTGGCACTTTCTTATTTCTCAACTCTTTCACTTCATGTGCCAAAATAGCAATTGGTTCTTCTTAAAATGTCAGATCTGAACTCACCTCAATAGATTCAACTGGCAAGATATGAGATGGATCTGATCTGTACCTCCTCAACATAAAAACATGGAATACATTATGAATTTTATCTAACTCAGGTGGCAAAGCAAGACGATAAGCAACTGGCCCAACTCTTTGTAAAACTTCATACAGTCCAATGAAACGAGGACTTAGCTTCCCTCTTTGACCAAATCTTAAAATCTTTTTCCAAGGAGACACTTTCTGTAACACCCCTAAATCCCATATACGTTCACTACATATCACCACCATGTAATGAACATACATAGAACCTAAGAATGCTACGGTTTTCCATAAACAATTCACAATATATATATATAATATAATGATATTTAATTGTAAACTAAATCAAAATAGGTATAAACATTTTATTTGATATGCAGCGGAATTTATCAAAATATTTATATATATATATATATATCCAAGTACCAGTTCACAAAGTTATATACATATACATTAAATCCAATACTTTACAAAACATATAGATTATATACATGATTGGCAGCTTTCTCTTTGATCTTTAAGTCCAGTACAACTCTTCAATTCCTAGACTCACTCGGTCTAGTGGATCTCTCGGGTTCTTCCCTAACACCTGTGCGATAAACACAATCGCGCTAAGCCAACGGCTTAGTAAAACAACTATAGTATCAATATGCTTTGATGCCATGCTCATGACCCTCAATCAAATAAATAATACATAGCAAATCATAACTTATTCATCATAAATTATCAACCCATAATTACATTATATCATTACTCATCAATTTCATTAAGCAATAGTCACAATTTAACAATCATAAATCACATTAAGCCTAAGACACACCTGGGCCCAAAACACCCTAATATGTTATTCAAAGTTCAGAGTCCCTGTGTTTGATTTAATATCATAATCATCAAGCCCGTAGGCAATATATATATATATCATATCTCTATCCATGGATAGCGTAACAGACCCAGTCTCTTGGACCATCAACCCATTAACATGAGGAGATCCTCAACTCGGTTAGACTGTTACAAGTTTCAATTGGAATCATCAGCTTACGGGCCATCCCATTTCGCCTATCCAATGATTCATAAACATCACATTTCTCATATATCAACTGGAACCGGCTTACGGGCCATCCCATTTCGCCTATCCAGTGATTCAATTGGAATTGGTTTACGGGCCATCCCATTTCACCTATCCAATGATTCATAGGCATGCCATCAAAAACAGGACTCTGAAAGTTGAATCAACACATTAGGCATATTAACATTTCATTTATTCTTTCACAATTTATTCCCTTTACATCAACTTGGCCCAATCACAGTGGCCTCACATATCATTTAATTCATCTTAATCATTCACATTAGTTTTGCATCAATTCTCAAATCATATCAAAGCAACTCAATCATGTTAATTCCATACCCCATCACATAAGTATGCACAATTAATAACTTCCTCATACATTACACAAAACATTATAAATATGCCTTCACAATGCATTAGTGCTCTCAATGCTTTAACAAATACATGTGTGTTATGCTTTCACATCTTATAAATGTATGCAATGATGTAGTTGCACTTACCTCAATAACACTTCACTCAACTCTAATTACTTCCTCTATCAAGGGTCTCTTACTTTTCAAATAAATGATGGTTCACCCTCTTCAAGACCTAATCCCAAAAATAGCAATATACACTTACTTAGGGATACACAAGAGATAATCAAGTTAATAAATAACTAGGGCAAACCCTAAACTTAACACGCTCACCCACACGGGCGTGCTACTGGGCGTGTAATACATACTGTCTCAACCACTTAACAACACGTCCAACCTCCTGGACGTGCTCCTGGCCATGCCAATTCTCCAATCTCACAGTAGCTATGACACGCTCAATAACACGGGCGTGTTAATGGTCGTGTCACACCTACTGCCTCCAACACAATTGACACGCCTAAAGACTCTGGACGTGCTCATGAGCGTGTCAGGCCAACAACTCAGATTCCGGCCACACCAACAAACAAACAACCAAACTCTTCTTATCACTTTCTTTCCTTTCAAACAAACTCATCCAAACTAACCCAAAAACCAACTCAAACATACAACAACACCAAAACAAGACAAGACACATACACAAACACAAATCACAAATCATCATCATCACTTCAAACCCTCAACACCAACATATCTCCATCTTTACCAAGAAACCCACTCTATCCATCAAACAAACCCCAAAATCCATAATCAAATAATCAAACACCCATAAAAACATCTCAATCAAGCCAACATACTCTTAACATTATACCACTCCATCAAAACTCAAACATAACTCAAACATCACAAGAAAACAAGAGAGAACTTACCAAATTTGAGGAAACTTCACAAATCTCTAACTTGATGATTTGATTCTTCCTTCAAATTACTCTTAGCTCTTCAATCTCTCTCTTGCTCTCTTCCTTCTTGGATGTCCGGCCAACAAAAATGGAAAGAAGAAAAATGAAGAGTAAACAAATCAACTCTTATCTCTACACCAAAATCCACTCACTCTCATCCAAGCATTTTAATATTATTATAATCCAAATTAATCCCTTCCACTAATTAATTACTTCCATTTTCCTTAATAATTAAATACTCAATAATATAAAAATATCTTCCTCCACTACTACTCTCTCTTTGACCATTATTTGACTCATATATATGTTATATATATTACCATATACACAACATATAAACTTGTCTCTAAACCCTATTTCTTCCCAAAACACATATACATATACTTTACTTCTCTCAACTTAAACCAACAACAACAACAACAACAACAACAACAACAACAACAACACATACAAAACTTCTAGGGCATGCATAGGGATATTACACTTTCAAAAATACTTTATCTCCAATATCAAATTCTATGTTTCTCCTCTTCAAATCTGAATAAGATTTCTGTCGGTCTGAAGCTACTTTCAACCGATCCCGAATTATCTTCACTTTCTCTTCAGTTTCTTTAATCAAATCAGGACCAATTAGTTTGCCTTCTCCAATTTCATTCCATCATAAAGGCGTTCTGCATCTTCTACCATACAATGCCTTAAATGGTGCCATACCAATACTGGATTGATGACTATTGTTGTAAGCAAATTCTACAAGTGGCAAAAATCTGTCCCAACTTCCAGAGAAATCAATGACACAGCTTCTCAACATATCCTCAATAATCTGTATCACTCTCTCTGACTACCCATCTGTCTGCGGATGAAAAGCAGTGCTAAAGTGCAATCGAAAACCCAAAGCACCATGTAAACTCTTCCAAAATCTTGAAGTAAATCTAGGATCTCGATCAGACACTAAAGAAATTGGAACTCCATGCAACTTCACTATCTCACTAATATACAGCTCAGCCAACTTCTCAAGTGAATAGTCCATCCGAACCGGAAGAAAATGAGCTGTCTTTGTCAACCTATCAACAATCACCCAAATAGCATCATGCTTCTTCTGTGTCAAAAGTAAACCAGACACAAAATCCATTGTCACTCTCTCCCATTTCCATTCAGGCACTGATAAAGGTTGAAACAACCCTGTTGGAACTTGATGCTCAGCTTTCACCCCCTGACAAGTGAGACACTTGGATACAAACTCCACTATGTCTCTTTTCATACCTGACCACCAATAATGCTGTTTCAAATCATGGTACATCTTTGTATTTCCCAGATGTATAGCAAAAACCGACTGATGTGCTTCTTCTAAAATAATCTTTCTCAATTTAGCATCATCAGGAACACACAATCTATCCTTAAACCAAAGGCTACCATCACTTCTCACAAAGAAATCTCGGCTCTACCCGTTTTGGCAATCTGAAACAATCTTCTGAATTTTCTCATCTGTCAATTGAGCCTCCTTAATCTGATCCAACAATACTAATCTCAATTGCAACTGAGCCAACAATGCACCATCATCACATGCTTCAAAACTAGCATGTAACGCTCTCAACTCAACAAGCAACGGGAGCGAATAAACAGCCAAACCTGCTAGAGACTTCCGACTCAAGGCATCAGCAACTACATTCGCCTTACCAGGATGATAATCAATCAAATAATCATAGTCTTTAATCAGTTCTAACCATCGCCTTTGCCGAAGTTTCAACTCCTTCTGAACACCCAAATATTTCAAACTTTTGTGATCCGTATAAATAAAACATTTCTCTCCATACAAGTAGTGTCGCCAAATCTTCAAAGGAAATACTATAGCTGCCAATTCCAGATCATGTGTTGGATAATTAAGCTCATGCGACTTCAACTGCCGAGAAGCATAAGCTACAACTTTACCCTCTTGCATCAAGACACATCCTAAACCATTATGTGAAGCATCACTATAAATTACATAAGGTTTATCTTCCATGGGTAAAGTAAGAACAGGTGCTTGAGTCAACATTTCTTTCAACTGATCAAAACTAGCTTGACACTGATCTGTCAACACAAATCTAACTCCCTTTCGAAGCAATTTGGTGAGTGGAGTAGCTATCAAAGAAAAACCTTTCACAAACCTTCGATAATAGCCTGCCAAACCCAGAAAACTTCTAACTTCAGTCACTGACTTTGGTGGACTCCAATTCAAAATGGCCTCGACTTTACTCGGATCAACTCTTATACCATCTGCTAAAACTATATGAACGAGAAAAGTTACTTGGTCAAGCCAAAACTCACACTTTGACAGCTTAGCATACAACTGCTTCTCTCTCAAGATCTGTAATACCATTCGTAGATGCTTGTCATGCCCCTCCTCATTACGTGAATACACCAAAATATCATCGATGAAAACCACCACAAAATGATCCAGATAGGGCCTAAACACCCTATTCATTAAATCCATGAAAGCTGCAGGTGCATTCATCAACCCAAAAGGCATCACTAAAAACTCATAATGCCCATACCTGGTGCGGAAAGCTGTCTTAGAAACATCTTCAGCTTTAATCCTCAACTGATGGTACCCGGATCTCAAATCAATCTTGGAAAACACTGCTGCTCCCTTTAATTGATCAAAGAGATCATCAATCCTAGGCAAAGGATATTTATTCTTAATAGTCACTTTGTTCAATTGCCTATAATCGATGCATAACCTCATAGTACCATCCTTCTTCTTCACAAACAAAATAGGAGCTCCCCACGGTGAAACACTAGGGCGAACAAACCCTTTATCCAACAACTTCTGCAACTGCACTTTCAACTCTCTCAATTCAGCAGGTGCCATTCGATATGGAGTAATAGAGATGGGAGTGGTACCAGGCAACAACTCGATACCAAACTCAACCTCTCTCTTAGGGGGTAACAATGGCAACTCCTCTTGAAATACATCTGAAAACTCAGCAATTGTGGGTATACTATCAAGTTGAGAACCCACTACTCTGGTATCCACAACATGAGCAAGATAAGCATCACACCCTTTCTAATAAACTTTCTAGCTGTTACAGCTGATACAAACAAGGATGCAAGTTGTCTCTGCTCACTAGATACCATCACACTCCTACCATCACTGGTTCTTAAGGTAACACACTTCTTTTGACAGTCTACCACAGCTCCATGCTTAGACAACCAATCCATGCCTAAAATCAAATCGTATTCTTTAAAAGGCATTTCAATTAGATCACCAAGAAACTTCTCACCTTGCACCCCAACTGCACTATCACGGTGCACCTTACTAACAACCACACTATGTCCTAAAGGATTTGTCACCAAGACATCAAATCCTAAGGACTCAGAATGCAATTCAGACACAGGCAAGATAGATGCACTAATATATGAATGAGTAGATCCTGGATCAATCAAAGCAAGTACTGAAATGTCAAATAAAGAAAATGTACCCGCTATAATTGCTGAAGCATCTGGTTGCCTCTGCATCACATACACCCTCTGAGAAGATCCGGCTTCATCTGGCCTACTGCCTCCGGATGATGATCCTCCTCTCTAACTATACCCGGTTTGACCACCCCTACTGAAACCTCTGCCTCCTCGACCACCTCTGCTGACACTGGGTCGAGAGGCTGCAGACTCAGCCTGCCTGTGCTCCTGCATCTCAGGACACTCCCTAATAAAATGATCAGGTGATCCACATCGAAAACACACAGCTAATCCACTATATTTCCAACAAACACCCCATGTCTTCCACCACACTTAATACATATAGGGGGAATGGATCTCTGGACCATCGGAGTTGGAGCACTAGCTATAGAAGGTGTAGGTCTCGATCTCTGTCTCTGATACTACACTGACCTACCCGACTGTCTCTGACTCCTAATGATTCTCGAAATAAAACTTCCTCTGCCCCTCTTCACAGATGAAGACCCTGCCTCAAACTGGGGTCTCCTAACCCTGGTCTCCTCCTCAGAAGCAGCTGCTGCAATGCTCTGCGCTCTCTCAATGCTCCTAGCTGCTGCAACAAGCTGAGAGAAATCCTAGTACCGAGAACCAGCCACGATGCACATAATAGAGGGACTCAATCCCTCTTCAAACCTTCTGCACCTATCTATTTCATCAGAAATAATTCCCCCGGCATAATGACTCAACCGGATGTATTCAATCTCATATTCCATCACCGTCCGGTTGTCTTGCCTCAAACTTAGGAATTCCATCTTCTTTAAATCTTTATACTCCCTCGGAGTATATTTCTGTTCGAACTCCCTCAGAAAATCACTATAAGATAGTGTAGGTGGATCATGCATAGCATGAGGGACAGTCTCCCACCAATTATAGGCATCTTTCTGAAGGAGGGATCTGGCATAGTCAAATTTCTCATCCAAAGTGGCTTGCAACTGAATGAATATCCTCTGTACCTTATCCAACCATTGCTCAGCCACTGCAAGGTCGGTAGTGCCTAAGAAATCTTTAGCCCCATATTTTCTCAACTTGTCATAATGTCTTACCGGCATCTAAGGCTGTGGTGGTAGTGGTGGCTGCACTGGAACTTGTCTAAATAGTTCTACCACATGCCTCAACCAACCCAGCGGACCCTCCTCTGCAGCTGGTCTCTCTGGCATAGAAACAGGTGCCTCACTAACTCTGTCAACTCTAGCTCCATCTCTACTCTCTCCTGGAGCTACACTCTCTGCACTTCCTTCTATAGTTTGGCGTGAATGGGACTCCATTACTACCTATATCTGCAAACACAGTAGAATATTCCTCATTAAAGATCAAAGACTGCCATACCAAAACATGTATTTTATTCAAAAACCAACTTTTAAAATCAAAATATTCTTTTTCTTACAATTCACCTAGGTTGAGAATCTTAAACCTAGGCTCTAATACCAAAAATTGAAACACCCCTTCCCGACCTACGTGTGTAAGCTGAGTAGAGGCGCCACACTATCCTAATGTTGCTACCACTTTTACTTAGTCAAATTTTTGTTCCGATTTTTACAGAAATTTTGCCATAGTTTCGCCTAAAAATTCAATCCCAAGTGTTCGAAAAAACTTGTTTTTTTTTTCTGATTTTTGAAAACATTTTTACACAAACCAATGCAAACAAAATCATTCTCAGTACACTTCCAATAAATCCCCCTTATAACCTCAACTACAACCTGCAAAAAGGATTTACACTTCTAGTACAAAATAAAGTAAAGGTTTATTATGAAATACAGTAGATAAAATATTTGTTCACTATGCAACAGAAAGTAACAATATTTACAAATTCATATACATCAAAACTCAAGTTTTACAACACATAAATTTTATACATGTTTGGCAGTCAGTCTTCGATCTTAAAGCCCACTATTCACTCTTCAAAATCTAGGCTCGACTCGGCCTAGAGGAACTCTCTGGTTCTTCCCTGTCACCTGCACGAAGAATCACATTCGCGCTAAGCCAACGGCCTAGTGGTACAAACTACAATGCTATAATGCTTTAATGCCATGCTAATGTCATACATTTTAATAGTTAAGACAATATTCACAAATGATATCTTTATATTGTTCAAGACTACATTTCATCATTTTATTCATCACTTATGATTTACATTGACACAAAGAAAAATATGGGCCCAAACGACACTAATATGTTATTCAAAGTTCAGAGTTACTGCTTTGGTCCATAATCATAATCATCAAGCCCGTAGGCGATACACATATATATCTCTATCCATGGATAGGGTAACAGACCCAGTCTCTTGGACCTCAACTCGGCTAAACTCGAGGAAATCCTCAACCCGGCAAGACTGTTACCTGTAACAGACCCAGTCTCTTGGACCTCAACCCGGATAAACCAAGGAGATCCTCAACCCGGCAAGACTGTTACTATAATTCACATTTCACATTTATCAACTGGAATCGGCTTACGACCCGGTCTTTTCACCTATCCAGTACTTTATAGGCATGCCACCAAACCCAGAACACTAAAGGTTGAATAACAAATTAGACACAAAATTCCTTTCATTTATATCTTTAAAACATTTCTTTCTCAATTCATTTCATTCTCATAAGCAAATTAGGCAACCATGCCTCAATCATCTCATATGATCTCAAATCACAATAAAGCAACTCTTCATAACATCATATCTTTCACATTTCACATTTCGTTATATTTCAAATCACATTAATCAATTTATTATTCAAATGGATATAATCAATGGCATTAACACATATTATACATGCTCACCACAACATTCACATTATAATCAAATATGTCTCAAGTCTCAATATCATATGAATGTATGCAATAATGTAGTTTGTACTTACCTTAAAACCAACTCACACCAATATATACACTTACTCTTGCAAGAATCCTCAACACTTAGGTTAGGGCAATTCAACCTCTTCACAACCTAATCCAAAAGGAATATTAGCAAATGACCATATGAATAGTAAATTCTGGTTTTAGACTCCACTTTATCCTTATTTTGAAAAATTGTATAAAATAATCTACTTGACTAAAAACTCTAAAATTTTTACATAACTAAATTTTACATCTTAAAATCATTCCTTTAAAATTTCAGATCAAACTGAACACAAAAGTTTGGTCAAATAGTTCACCCAACCAGACTGCTCCAATTGCCCTGCATCCTGGCAGCAGTTCTGAACTTTGTGAATTCCATGAATTAAATTCAGTCAACGTGGTTCCAAATTATTTTTCTCAAATACTAGACTCACTAAGAAACAACATATCCAAAATTCAATTGGATATTATTTTTCTACATTTTAATAAAAATCTTGAAAGATAGCTATCTCAGTAAAGGTACCTGCTGGAATAGGTCTAATAAAAATAATCTTTCCAAAGTCATAACCATTCCAAAATCGAATCAACATATTTTTCAGTCATTCTAGAATCATAGAGGCACAACATATCAAAAATATACTTCAAGAAAATTTTTCTATATTTAATTAAAAATCATAAAAGTCACAGCCTTTACTAATTGTAAAACAGAAAAAAATTCACTAAACACAACTCTTACTCTTCCATCACCAACACCAACCTAACTTCTTATCTTTAATTCCATTTCCAACACATATAAACACACCACAAGCAATCCTAACCATATTATCAACAACACTTCATCAAACTCAAAAATAACTTCAAAAACAACAAGAGCAATCAAGAGATAACTTACCAAAAATGATGAACTTCTTGAACTTCTAACTTGTTTTCTTGAAATCTCCTTTGAATTTGATCTTAGAAAATCAAACTCTATCTTGCTCTCTTAACTTTGGAGTACCCGGCCAAGAAAAGAAAAAGAAGAGAAATGAAAAGGAAATTAAAGACAAAGTCAAAGTTCTCATCTCTTTAAACCTCCACCAAGCAATCTAAAAAGAAAATTACTAAAATACCCTCTTCTATATATCTTAACTCCCTTTTACTTATTTGTCCTTTTTAGTAATTTCATAAATAACAAAATAAAAATCTTCTTCCTTTGACCATCCATTTTGACTTGTATATATGTTGTATATATTTCCATATATACAACATATAAACTCTCTCTTCAATTCTTTTTCTTTCCAATTACACATATACATTTAATTCAAATAAAACAACAATTATATCAAAACTTCTAGGGCACACTTTGGGATATTACAGTTTTGAGTGGCAAAATAAATATTATTATCATTATTTTAAAAATATTAAACTATTGTGGAGGTATGGAAGATAGAATTAATTATGATTTTAGGTTTTAAGAAAACAAAATTTAGGATTGGAAGTTTTAAGAAGTGATTAGGGTTTGAGAAAACAAATTATAGTTTTGAGGTATTAAAAAATACAATTAGGGTTTTAGATAAAGGCTAGGGTTTTGATTAATTAAATTAGGGTTTGGATTATTTGGAAAATAAGTTTAGGGTTTGGAAGAGATTAGGTTACTGTAAAAAAAGAAGATCATGGTTTATGAAAATAGGGTTTTGTAGTTCTAAGAGAATAATAGGGTTTAGGTTAATTAAATTAGGGTTTTGGATGATTGGATGATGAGTCTATAAGTAATTATAAAATTATTGCAAAATACTATCCATGAATTATTAACACAGTAAGTTAAATGAATTAAGTGTTGAAATTAATCAATGTATTTAACTGTATGGGCTAATAAGAATGTAACTTGTGTTGTAGGATCCACCAAATTGATGTGTTGATCCAAGCTATCATTTTGGCCTAGAACAATTGGTTCTTGGTTGAAAATTGTGTGATCCAAAGATCAGCCATTGCCACTTTGCTTTGCTTTCTTCTTTGTTTTCAGATTATTTCTTCTTTGCTTGAAGTTGCTCAATTGCTTTTTTAGGATTCATGTTTTTTTCAAACTACTCTAGTCCAAGTTTCTTAATAATTTCCACCCCCATCCTTGTGTTTAATACTCTTATTTGTAGGAAAACAAAAATAACTAATCCTATTTTAATAAGAAAATACCAACTGTTTAGGAAAAAAATCATAAAACCGTGTGAAACAAGGTTTGACCAAAAATTGGCAGTGCAGGGCTGTTGGACCGACTGGCTGGGCAAACTCGGGAAGCCAGTTCGTTGCAGGCAGTGCCTGTGGTGAACTAGGCAATGCCCAATTTGCTGCTGCAGTGAATTACCTTACTGGCTTGCTGCCGCATGTCGCTGGCCGATTTTTTATTTTTTTATTATTTTTATTATTCAAAATAACTATTAAATATTATAAATAGTAAATAAAATAAATACTACAAAAATTATTTTGGACTATTTAAAAACATCGGACTGGACTGGGTCAAAAATTAAGGGTCTACAATTTGCCCCCTGCTTGAATGATCTGAGACTTTCAGTAGAAGAGAGTGAAAAGCAACATAACTTTGAGCAGATTTTGGATGAGGATGGGTTCTCGACCTGAGGTTGAAGTTGGTTAGGATACTTGGACCCAAGACTGGATTTTGGATGCTTGACCCGAAAATGGATTTGGGTTCTCGACCCAAAATTGAATTTTGGGTGCTCAACCCAATACTAGATTTTTGGGTGCTCGACCCAAAACTGAATTTGGGTGCTCAACCTGAAATTGGATTCTCAATCCTAAACTGGATTTGGGTTCTTGACTCTAAACTAAAATTTGGGTGCTCGACCCGAAATTGCTTTTAGGTACTCGACCTAAAATTGAATTTTGGATGCTCGATCCAAGACTGGATTTTTAGGTGCTCGACCCAAAAATGAATTTGAGTGTTCAATCTAAATCTGGATTCTCGATCCTAAACTGGATTGGGGTTCGCGACCCAAAACTGAATTTTGGGTGCTCGACCCAATACTGGATTTTTTGGTGCTCGACCCGAAACTAAATTTGTGTGCTCGACCCGAATCTGGATTTTTGATCCTAAATTTGATTTGGATTCTAGACCCAAAATTGGATTCTCAATCCTAAACTGGATTTGGATTCTCGACTCAAAACTGAATTTTGGGTGCTAAACCCAATACTGGATTTTTACATACGTATAAACTCAAAAATTAAAAAGGAGAAACTTTGCCCCCTATGCAGGCTCAAACCAATGTTTTTTTCTCATGCAGGCTCTGATTGATGTTTGTATTTTGTCTGGCTCATTATATAAGCATACATCTCTTCTTTCTTTTGCAAAATGACTAGAGCTTCCTCAAGTAATGGGCCCTCCATGCCCCCTGATTCTATACCCGCTTCATCTTTGCTTTATAGAGTATTTGTTGTTCACTTTGACAAAGAAAATATAATACAATACAAGAAAATGGAATGTGATATGTTCATGTATGCATGAATAACACTTACAGTGGTTTCGTCGACTCACAGACCGAGGTGATCAGCTGAAGTGTTCTCATTGACTCCTTCCATATGCTTGTTCAGGTCTTGTATTGGAATGATAGAAGGCTTCGCTTTTATGGCTTTTATCTTCAAGATATTGAAAACATGAATAATGGAGGCCCCAAGCAGCAGAGATACATCCATTTCAAATTATGATTTAGTATGTCAATTGGTAGCTTCTTCATAACCTTCCAGTAATCATTTTCTTTGCCCAATGTGTCCTTCAAGGTTTGATAGTTCAACATACTCCCCTTAACTTGAAGGCTTTGTAAAAAAAAATTTTGAATTTTGATTTTGAAATCAAATGTTGGCTTTGCAAAATTAATGTCAATTTACCTCAGGACTTGATTTTCCAAATTAACATAGCTATAAATGACAACCTTAGTTACCGTACTAAACTCGGGAATCATTTCTATTTGAGCAAGAACTATTGCATTTCAGATAGGCATATACACATTACTTGGCCAGAGGTCTCATTGAGTTTGAATATTTTCTATCTCATATGCATGCTTATTCAAACTATCTCCACTAATAGACTCTACCTACCAAGAGAGATCAATAGGTCTTTGATAGGCTGAAATGGGGTCTATAAGGGATACAGGTTAAATGAAAGCCATTTTGAGATTAGATCTGATGCGATACTATGGTCAAGCCTTCACACTACAAATTTCTTGTTTGAACTTTTTAGCAGTTGGAAACATGAAAAGATAGAGCTTTGGATCTTGATTAGGACATTCTTTGCCTTGACAAAAAGTTTGATGCCTATATTCATCATCATTTTTTTTCTTTTCACTTTTCTTTTTCTTTCTTTTTCTTACTCTTTCCTTTCTTTGAGCATTTTATCATTTTGTCCTTCTTTCCTATAGGACTGTCTAGCACAAGACTTTCAAGAACTGGGTGACCTTTCTTCTATCTCTCTAATTTTGATTGAATCTTTGGTTGAGTTGGACCAATTCAAGTCAAACTTTCCTTATGGAAGTTTTTTGCTGCTTTAGGTAAAAGAGAACTTGGTTGGCTTTTTAAACCATTTTGGGTTTTATTTTCTTTTAATTTTTTCTTTTTCTTTCTTCATTCTTCTTTTTTCTCCTTTTTTTGTTTTTTTATTTTATTTTTCTTTTCTTTATTTTTCTTTTTTTTTATCCTAGCTCCAAAAGAGTTGTCTTATTTGTACCAACTTTTATTTATGGTAATGGATGAGTGGAGTGGCATAAATCTTCTTTAACAGGGATAAATAATTTGTTACTTTGATGTTATCTTGATAGATTGGAGATATTAGGTGAACTTCAACTACCCCTTATGGTCTTGATAGCATCAACTATCCTTATGGTTTTGACTATGCATTCCATTCTTTGATCTTCTTGCCTCTTCACCATAGTGATCATCAGATTTATCATAAGTATCACAACATCTCAGGGTAGGTCATTGAGCTTATAAGTCAATAAAGAGAAAGTTGAAATCTTATGAAGGCTCAAAGGGACACTAGGTTTTGATATTTAATTGGGTGGATACTAGTTGTTGGCTAACCAAACATTGCCTAGATCATCTTTCCCTTAAATAAGCAGAGTTCAATTTTGTCTAGAAAGTTTGTCAAAGCATGTTCTAAGACTGATTAGGACCTTTAAAAAGGTCATTATGCAGGAGCCCTTTCTAAGTAAGTATATACAACTCAATGCTATAGAAAAATTTCCTCATATAGTAAAGTCATTCAAGTCATGATGCATAAATATATTAATTCATTAATTATGAAGCTAGATTCCTCATTGGTTGAGCACCAAAATGAACCAAAACAATGAAAAATTTGATGAAAATAATTTATTCAAACAATCTTAATTTAAAAAAAAACATAATTGCTCCAATTAAATATTAAAGAAAGCAAAATAAATAGAGCAACACTCCAAGCTAAGGGAAGTTAATTGAGTTGGAGTCGAAGATACTCCATTTATTTAAACATATTAAGGGAAAGGATTTTTTTTATCACTAAGGATCATTGCTTCATCATCCATAGTTAGTCCAAGCACATCATCTTTAGCAGCTTCTCTATCCATATCATCACAAGATGACAAGATAAAACTCTTAATGAAAGTTGTAAGTGGTGGTTCCTTTTCAAATTTAGGCAGAGGATTATTCTTAGTGTTGAGCTTATCAGGCTCAGGCAACTTTTCACTATCAATTAAATTCTGGATCTCATGCCTCAACTTTATACAGTTGTTCATTTCGTGTCCAAGTCTTTGATGGAATTGGTAAAGTGCCTTAATATCAAAGTGAGATGGAAGAGGATTAGGAAAAGGATGAGGAGTCAAGGGTTGCAACAATCCCTTCTTTTGTAGCTTATTGAGAATCCAAGAAAGCGGCTTCCCTAATTTCAAAAACTGCCTCATTCCTCCTTGACCGGTGGCATTAACATCATCTTCCTTTTGTGTATTTTGATTGCTAGGCTGATAATTCTATTTTGTAGAAAAAATGGTTCTTCTCTCTTTCCCCTTGACTTTGCCCACTGGGGTGATAGCCACCCTTATTGCTCCACTTAGACAACACATGATTCGGCTGGTCTCGTAGGATAGGAATTGATCCATCATTTTTCTTTCGATCTCTATTATTGAACATGTTCCCCGATTGATGTTGCCTTTCCCTTCTTTCTTATGTTGATGGGAGATGCCTCATTAGCATTGTTGATGAGCTCTAGAATTTCAATCAACTGGGTCTTCATAATTTCAATCAATTGATCTCATAGCTCAGCTATCCTAGCATTGACAACTTCATCGACCATATCCCTTAATTGGTTTGCCTCCATCCTTCCAATGAAGCACTTGAATAAAAAATCAATGTTGTAGGTGGTGTTAATGTATGCTCTTGAATTGCTGTACTCTAGATCTGTGAGCCAGAAAAGATTAATGATATGTCATGCGATGCATGTATGCACAAACAATAAACAAATAGGGATAAATAGGACGTCCCTTCCAATCTTATAACTTCCACACACGAATGGCAAGTCTCTTTTCCTAGGTATATGGTTAATAAAAATACCAACATGGAATATTTTATTTTCGAAAAGTTTCCTCAGATAGTTCAACCAATAGTTATATTTTCAAAAATGGAAATAAGTTCATGATAATTCTCATTAATTTGGTTTTAATTCATTCAACCAACTATAATAGCTTTTACGCTATATTGGATTAAAACTAAATTAAGAGGTTTATTATAAATAGATTTCTCACTTGAAAAAGTAACTAATGATTCATGCCAAAAATAAGCCCATGGTTAATACATCTTAGTATAAACTAGGCTCACAATTAATTTTTGGTATTTTATAATTGATCTAAATAATTTGCAAGCTCTTTGGATGATATGCAAAAATAGTTTTGTTTGAAAAATCCATTGTAAAATTTTTTTTTAGAAAAAATGGATTTTTGACTTTGTATTTGAGTCATGAGAAAAGAATTTTTTGATTTATTTTTGGAAACGTTTTATGTCCAAAGACCATCTTAAAAAGTCTTGAAAATATCTTTGGTCTTTTGGATTTAGAGGAAAAAATTATTTGAGCTCACAATGTAATTAGGTCATATTAGAAAAAGAACAAACTAAATAAGTCATGATTTAAGCCAAGATAAATTAACCATTGTCAAACAACAAGCGTTTGGGGTAAAAACCTAAGGAAAATAACTAGGCCAATTACATGAGCTTTAGTCTTTGGGTGAAAAGGCTTAGGTTCCCATAGCAAATATATACCAAAAAGTACAAGGCTATGAGTGGTTATGCCATGCTCGATCTCCATACCTTGAGTGAAAGTATGGTATCCCTTATATAATACAACACGGGTAACATGAGCATCCTAACTCACGCACATGATGCAATCTAATATGATGCAATGGATAATATCATGATAAGAAAGAATAGAATAATATAAAGACCAATGGAATCAACTTCTCTTATCCCCCAATGGAGTCGCCACTGTGAGCGGGGATTTTTCCCCTCACTCCTGATGGAATGGTTCTTGCGACTTCGGCACTGTTTAGGCTCGGGCCTTTAGAGAACACAAGCCTAAGCCTGGAGAAAATAGAGTCACCACCCGGATGGGCCGGGAAAAAAAGGGGTGGATGACTCAATTCCTAAGGAATCCCTAACCCCCTAATGGGTTCAAAAAGCTGCGTACGTGTGGGGAAGGTGAGAAATGGCCCAACACCCCCATAACACCTAGTTCATTGGAACAGGCCTCCTTTTAAGGTCTTTATATTATAAAATTCTTAAATATAATGATATTATCCATACTACATGCTATTATAAGAATAAATAAATGTTATTAAAATCACAACAATGTCCAAATAAAACAAATAAATGGACACCCATCTGAGGATGGAAACATGTCCTTACATTATCTATTTCTAAAACTAAATAGGACACCCACCGAAAGGTGAAAACATGTTCTTTACATTAATTTCAAAATGTGAAAATAAATTAAATTGCATAAAGATTAATTAATGAGGTACCCAATCATGGAAACATACCTCTTACAATTTTAACAAATAATAATAATAATAATAATAATAATAATAAAGAAATCATCCATTCATGATAAACAAATTAAATATTGAAATTAAATAAATCAATCATTAAAACATATAATAAACTACATAATTAAATCTATAACTTAAATAAATTAAATAAAGATGCATAATTAGGTTTACATCTCTAATTAGGGATTCTAGGATTTTTTAGGGTTTTTAGATAGAAAATTAGGGTTTCAAACATGAAATATGATTTTATGGATATTTGGAATTAAACTAGGGTTTTGACTTGCAAAACAAATATTATTATCATTATTTTAAAAATATTAAACTACTGTAAAGGTATGGAAGATAGAATCAATTATGATTTTAGGTTTTAAGAAAACAAAATTTAGGATTGGAAGTTTTAAGAAGTGATTAGGGTTTGAGAAAACAGATTATGATTTTGAGTTATTAAAAAATACAATTAGGGTTTTAGATAAAGGCTAGGGTTTTGATTAATTAAATTAGGGTTTGGATTATTTGGAAAATAAGTTTAGGGTTTGGAAGAGATTAGGTTACTGTAAAAACGATCATGGTTTATGAAAATAGGGTTTTGTTGTTCAAAGAGAATAATAAGGTTTAGGTTAATTAAATTAGGGTTTTGAATGATTGGATGATGAGTCTGTAAGTAATTATAAAAATTATTGCAAAATCCTATCCATGAATTATTAACACAATAAGTTAAATGAATTAAGTGTTGAAATTAATCAATGTATTTAACTGGATGGGTTAATAAGAATGTTACTTATGTTGTAGGCTCCACCAAATTGATGTGTTGATCCAAGCTATCTTTTCGGCGTAGAACAAATGATTCTTGGTTGAAGACTTTATGATCCAAAGATCAGCCACTGCCACTTTGCTTTGCTTTCTTCTTTGTTTATAGATTGTTTTCTTCTTTGCTTGATGTTGCTCAATTGCTTTTTTATGATTCATGTTTTTTCAAACTATTCCAGTCCAAGTTTCTTAATAATTTCCACCCCTGTATGTGTGTTTAATACTCTTATTTATAGGAAAACAAAAATACCAAATTCTATTTTAATAAGGAAATACCAACTATTTAGGAAAAAAAATAAAACCTTGTGAAACAAGGTTTGGTCAAAAATCGGCAGCGCGAGGGCTGTTGGGCCTGCGGGCAGGGCAAACTGGGCAGTGCCCAGTTTGCTGCTGCGGTGAATTGGGCAATGCCTAATTCACTGCAGATAATTGCTGCGGCAAATTCCCTTGCTGGTACGCTACCGCTCGTCGCTCGCCGATCCGTTTGATTTTTTATTTTTATTATTTTTATTATTTTTATTATTAAAAATAACTATTAAATATTATAAATATAAATATTATAAATAGTAAATAAAATAAATACCACAAAAATTATTTTGGATTGTTTAAAAATATCGGACTGGACTGGGTCAAAAATTAAGGGTCTATAGGTATGTGTGTTATAATTGCTTGAATGGGAATGTATGGTGCTAATTTGACTAGTATATAATGATTTTCAAGTTAGATGGAAGAAAATATTAAGTTTGAGTGGAGTTTGGATGAAGAACATGTTTTAGGGTTATGTGCAAATTGGAATTTTGAAATCATGTGTTTTAATTGTGTAAATGGATTCCAAAGATGTTGTTTTGATGTATAAACAAGGAATTTAGAGTCAAATAGTGGATTTAATCAAGTTTGATTGGAGATTAGGTAAAGTAGTATTGAATTTAGAGTTTTGGAAGGGAATTTTCAAAGTCTAGGTGTCTATTTAATTTTAATGAATAAACCATGTTGTTAAATGCTATGAACGATGGAAATAAGCTTGGATTAACATTTTGAAAGGGATGGAATGATGAATTAGAAATTAAAAGGTTATGGCATTTAAGGTTTTGATAAAGAGTATGTGTTTATTTAATTTGATTGGTTAAAACATGTTATAATATGTTTTTAATGATAAAAATAAACTTAAAATACTAATTAAAATGGAATTCCAATGTTAAAGTAAGGAAAGACAAAATTTGGGGATATTGGTTGAAGTGATATTTAATTAGGATTTTATGTTTGAAATTCCCTGAAATGTGATTCTAAATGATTGTATTTGCATTCATTTTGAAGAGGTATTAGGAGAAAGTGAATTGCCCAATCTTAGTGTTGAAGGGCAAGTTGGAAAGTGAAGGTTGGAGGGTGATTCTTAGCTTGGATTTGAGTGATAATTAAGGTATGTACAAACTTTCGATAATTTAGATATATTTGGATTAAATTTGGCCTAACACATTTTAAATAGAAGATGTATTACGCTACTTGGCAAGATGAACATTCATGTACATTGTGTTATAACATGTGAATTGATGAGCATGCATTATGTGCATTTTGAAAAGACATTATTAATGGCTAAAATGAATGAAATGTGGTTTATATGAATTATGTGAGAATAAAATATTTGGGTAATATGTTTCTAATGTTAAATGAAAATCATTGTGATAAAGTGATTTGACATTACTATGAATGAGAAAAAAATGACAAAATGAGGTAATGTGAAGAGAAAAAATTGATTATGAAAATATGAATTATTTGTGTACCTAATAAATTATTCAATTTTTAGAGTTCTGTGTTTGGCGGCATGCCTATGAGATTATTCTCATTATTTGGCTTAGTGGCTAGACGCTGGGAGTCACTAATATATGATTTGCCTTTGGGCAAGACGTTGGATGTCACTATGATTTTTCTTTAGGCTAGACGCTGGGCTTCACTTGCCTTCGGGCTAGACACTAGGTGTCAATATGGACCAAAATAGTAACTCTGGGATTTGAATAATATATTAGTTTATTTGGGCCTATGCTTGTGTATGTGTTAATGTGAACTATAAAAAAATTAAAAATTATGTTTTAATGTGAAATTGTATGCCACATTGTAAAATACTATGCAATAGCATTATGCATTGTCATTATATTAAAGTTTATTACTATCAAAGTTTGTACCACTAGGCTATTAGCTTAGCGCAATTATAATTCATCATGTAGGTGACAGGTTGATCTATTAGATCCAGAGAGTTCCTCTAGACCTAGTAGGGTCTAGCTTTAGGGTTGATTTGAGTTGATTTTTGCTACAATAGAAGAGTCGATTGCCACTATATATATTTTTTATTTTATAGTACATTTTGTTATTATGTATATTATGTTTTTGAGAATACTGTAAATTATAAAGAATATTTTGGATAAATTGTATAATGTGGGATTGTGCATATGTGTTTTGATATATATATATATATTTATATGTATAAATGTATTGAGGAAATATGGAGAATTTGAGAAGTATGGGTGGAATACTGATTTATTTTTATTGGGAGTGCATTTTTATGCAGGTTGAGTATTGTTGACATTTTGGGATGTCCAAATTACATATAAAACTATGGTGAATTTTTTCAAGAGATTTTTATATAAAATGCTTATTTTGAGAATATATAACTAATAAAGAATATTTTATTTACTATTTAAATATATATTTTAAAGTGTTTGGGATTTTAAATTGGAAATATGAAATTTTTTATTAAACTGGGTTGTGGCATTCTTATATTTTATATGCATATTTTACATATACTAGATGTATGTATTATATGTATATAAAAAGGGTGTTACATTTATTTTAGTATCAGAGCCTAGGCTTGAGGTTTTTGACCTATATTGGTTCTTAGAGAGAGAAAATTGGGATTTTAAATTATGATATATGCATTGACACGGGCATTTTATGTAATATCCTCATTTATGCCCTAGAAGTTTTGTATGTTGTTGTTATTGTGGTTGTTTTAAATTGCAAGAGAAAGAATTGAGAAAAGAAAAGTATATGTGTTTTGGGAAGGATTTAGGGTTTAGAGAGATGGTATATGTTTAAATGTTTTGGTTGATGTGTTTTAATAAGGAATATTGTGATAAACATGTAGAATTTGTGTTTAGAACATTGATTTCATTCATTTGAAACATGTTATATGGTGTTTGATGAGTTTGAGTGCAATTGGAGGAGAATTTTGCATATTAGGGTTTGTGTTTTGGGAGACACGGCCAAAAGCAAAGGAGAGACACGGCCAAGTCATGAAACTTTTGTGTGTGTTGAATTAGTTTTGAGAGACACGGCCGTGTTCCCAAGCCGTGTTAGCTACTGTGAGTTTTGGTTTAAGAGACACGGCCATAAGCTTGGCCGTGTCCCTTGCCCGTGTTTCTTACTGTCCAATTGGTTTGAGTGACACGGCCACAAGCTTGGCCGTGTCCCTCAAGTGGCTGCCCGTGTCCCTCAATTGTGTAGGTTAAGGTTTTACTTCCTTGTTGTTTTTGCATTGCTTTGGTTCTCAAAGGGTAGGTTGGTCCCTAAACCTAACCCTAAACATTTTAAATACACTTGAATCAATGAATGATATAATTAATTACATGTGTAAGGTTCTAAAGCTATGAATCATATCAATTGTTCTTTACCCTAATTGCATTGTTGAGATTGAATAATGTCATGTTATGCATTGTAAATGGTAATGTGTTTCATGAGTAATGAATATTGAAATGTATATCAAAGATGCAATGATAATTCAAATAAGACATGATATGAGACAATGCCATTGTGGTTGGCTATGATGTGATGCAATTGAAAGAAATAAGGCATGTTTGCCTAAATGTTGTTGAGAATTGAGAATGGAAATGATAATTGAATAATAAATGAATTGTGTGGCTAATGTGTTATTCCATTTTCAGAGTTGGTTGTTGGTGGCATGCCTAATAAGTGTAACAATCTCTTGAAGTTAGGTTGAATTGAATCCTTGAAGCCTAATTGAGATGTTACCACCCTTGAAGCTAGGTTGGGTTGGTTCTTGAAGCCAAGTTGGGTTGAAGCTTAGCATGCTTTGCTCCCCTTGAAGCTTGGTTGAACCTAATCCTTGAAGCCTAGTTGGGTTTATGATATTGATAAATGTGATGATAGAACCAAAACATTAACTCTGAAAATTGAATGGCATATTAGTGTGTCTTGGGCCCATGCTTGTCTTTGCTTAATGTTGATTATGAATGATTAAATGAATACTAATGAGGTATATGATAAGATGTTAAAATATGATATGTCTATTTATGTTGAGTTATGAAATGTAAAGGCATGTTGTTAGTTTTGCATATATGATGTTACATGTATAATATGGATTGAGAATTGGCATTGTATTGCATCAAAGCAAAACATTAGCATGTTTTATCTTACTAAGCCGTAGGCTTAGCGCGATAGTGTTTGATCGCGCAGGTAGTAGAGTTGGTAGAGTTGAACCCGAGAGTTCATCAAGACCGAGTGAGAGTAGACAGTGAAGAGTTGATTTTTGAGGACTTAAAGATCAGAGCAGACTTGCCAATCATGTATACTTCTTTTATATTTTGTAAAGTAATGTTTATAATGTAAATATGTACCTAATTTATAACTTCCGCTGTGTAATATTTAAATATATATATGTATATCTAACATGTTTATATTTTAAGTCAATGACTTAATTTCTATAATGTATAATGATTAGGGTATTGTATCAAGTTTAAAATGTTTTGAATGTTGAAGAAAACCGTAGCATCCCTATGTTTGGTGCACTTATGCTACATTGTTGTGATTGTAGTGTGTGTGCATTGGATGTGGGGGGTGTTACAATTGTTTTGGTATCAGAGCCTAGGTTTGAGATTCTCAACCTAGGTAAAATGTAATAAAAAGAATATTTTTACTTAAAAAGTGGTTTTAAATAACACATATGTTTGGGATTGGCAACCTCTGATCTTTAATAAGGTGTGTCCTTTTTTGTGTTTGCAGTGTAGGTGTTGATGGATCCTCATTTGAGACAATCGGTTGAGGGTAGTGAGGAGAGCGTTGCTCCTGAGGATGGAGCTAGGGTTGATAGTGATGGTGAGGCACCTGTTTCTGGGTCGGGTAGACCAGTAGGTGATGAGGTTCCACCAGCCTGGTTTAGGAATATGATGGAAGCTATGAGACAAGCACCTGTGCAATCACAGCCACCACCCCCTCAGCCTTCAGTATCAGTAAGGCATTATGATAAACTGAGGAAATATGGAGCGGAGGATTTCTTAGGCACAGTTGATCCAGCTGTGGCAGAACAGTGGCTTGACAGAGTTCAGAGAGTATTTGTTCAGTTGCAAGCCACCTCAGAGGAAAAGTTTGACTATGCAAGATCTTTGCTACAGAAGGATGCCTACGATTGGTGGAAGACGGTGCCCCATTCTATGGATGATCCTCCAACACTGTCTTACACTGATTTCTTGAGAGAATTTGAGTTGAAGTATACTCCAAGGGAGTATAAGGATATGAAGAAGATGGAGTTCTTGAGCTTGAAGCAAGATAGCAAGACTGTAACTGAATATGAGGTTGAGTTTATTAGATTGAGTCATTATGCTGGTGGCATTATTGCTGATGAGATAGATAGATGCCGGAGGTTTCAGGAGGGATTGAGACCCTCTATCATGTGCTTAGTGGCCGGGTCTAGATATCATGATTTCTCTCAGCTAGTGGCAGCAGCTCGAGATGTAGAAAGGGCTCAAGTGATTGCAGCTGCATCAGAGGAAGAGGTCAGAGTGAGAAGGCCTCAGTATGAGGCAGGGTCTTCTTCAGCAAAGAGGGGTAGAGGAAGCTTTGTTCCTCGGAGTAGTAGGAGCAAGAGACCAGCAGGTAGATCAGTGCAGTTCCAGAGGCAAAGATATAGACCTGCAGCTTCAGTGGCAAGTGCTCCGACCCCTATGGTTCAGAGACCACCTTACCTATCTGCATCCATTGTGGGAGGCCACATGGTGGTCCTTGTTGGAAGGCTGGTGTTGCAGGGGTTTGTTTCAGGTGTGGGTCACCGGATCACTTTGTGAGAGACTGTCCGGAGAGACAGGAGTTTATGCCAGTTGATTCTGCCGCTTCTCGAGCCAGTGTGAGGGGAGGTAGAGGAGGCAGAGGTGCCAGCCGAGGTGGTAGAGCAGGGTTCAGTTCTAGAGGTGGTGCTACATCCAGGGAAACTAGACCGGAGGAGGTTGGTTCTTCCCAGAGGATGTATGTTATGCAGAGACAGCCGGATGCATCGGCGGTCATAGCTGGTACTTTTTCATTATTTGATACTGCAGTACTTGCTTTGATTGATCCGGGTTCCACCCATTCTTATATTAGTGCATCTGTATTGCCTGTGTTTGATGTGCATGCTGAGTCCCTAGGATTTGATGTTTTGGTGACAAATCCGTTAGGGCATAGTGTGATTGTGAGTAAAGTGCATCGGGATAGTGCAGTGAGGGTGCAGGGTGAGGAGTTCCTTGGAGATTTGATTGAGATGCCATTTAAGGAATATGATGTGATTTTAGGCATGGATTGGCTATCTCGACATGGAGCTGTGGTGGATTGTAAAAAGAAGATTGTTTCTTTGAGAACTAGTGATGGTAGAGAGGTGATAGTATCTAATGAGCAGGAACAGTTAGCCTCCTTATTTGTTTCAGCTGTTGCAGCTAGGAGGTTGATTAGAAAGGGATGTGAAGCTTATCTTGCTCATGTGATAGATACTAGAGTAAGAAGTTCTCCTATTGATAGCATTGCCACAGTTGCAGAGTTCCCTGATGTTTTTCCTGAGGAGTTGCCAGGATTGCCGCCTGAGAGAGAGGTGGAGTTTGGTATTGAATTGTTGCCTGGTACCACTCCTATCTCGATTACTCCTTACAGAATGGCACCAGCAGAACTAAGAGAGTTAAAAGTACAATTACAGGAGCTGTTGGATAAGGGATTCATTCGCCCCAGTGTTTCTCCTTGGGGAGCTCCTGTGCTGTTTGTGAAGAAGAAAGATGGTACCATGAGGTTATGTATCGACTATAGGCAATTGAACAAGGTGACAATTAAGAATAAATATCCTTTGCCTAGAATCGATGATCTCTTTGATCAATTGAAGGATGCAGCTGTGTTTTCTAAAATTGATCTGAGATCTGGGTACCATCAGCTGAGAGTCAAAGCTGAAGATGTTCGGAAGACCGCATTTCGGACCAGGTATGGGCATTATGAATTTTTAGTTATGCCTTTTGGTCTGACGAATGCACCTGCAGCTTTCATGGATTTGATGAATAGGGTGTTTAGGCCCTATTTGGATCAGTTTGTAGTGGTCTTCATCGATGATATCCTGGTGTATTCGAGGAATGAAGAGGAACATGATATGCATCTGCGGATTGTATTGCAGATTTTGAGAGAAAAGCAGTTATTTGCCAAATTGTCGAAGTGTGAGTTCTGGTTGGATCAAGTAGATTTTCTTGGACATATTGTTTCAGCAGAAGGCATCAGAGTTGATCCGAGTAAAGTTGAAGCAATTTTGAATTGGAGTCCACCCAAGTCAGTGACAGAGGTTAGAAGTTTTCTGGGTTTGGCAGGCTATTACCGGCGGTTTGTGAAAGGGTTTTCTTTGATAGCTACTCCACTCACCAGATTGCTTCGTAAGGGAGTGAGATTTGTGTGGACGGATCAGTGTCAGGCTAGCTTTGAGCAGTTGAGAGATATGTTGACTCAAGCGCCTGTTCTTACTTTACCTGTAAAAGGCAAACCATATGTGATCTACAGTGATGCGTCACATAGTGGTTTGGGATGTGTGCTGATGCAGGAAGGGAAAGTTATAGCTTATGCATCTCGTCAGTTGAAACCGCATGAGCTTAACTACCCCACCCATGATTTGGAATTGGCAGCCATTGTGTTTGCATTAAAGATTTGGCGCCATTATCTGTTTGGGGAGAAATGTTTCATTTACACTGATCACAAAAGTTTGAAGTATTTGGGTGTTCAGAAAGAGCTCAACCTTCGGCAGAGGAGATGGTTGGAATTGATTAAAGACTACGACTGCTTGATTGATTATCATCCAGGTAAAGCAAATGTAGTTGCTGATGCCTTAAGTCGGAAGTCTTTAGCTGGTTTAACAGTTTACTCGCTCTCGTTGCTTGTTGAGTTGAGAGCTTTGCGTGCCAGTTTTGTACTTTGTGATGATGGTGCATTATTGGCACAGTTGCAATTGAAGCCGGTTTTGTTGGATCAGATCAAAGAGGCTCAGTTGACTGATAAGAAGATTCAGAAGATTATTGCAGATTGTCAGAGTAGAGAGAGTAGAGATTTTGTTGTGAGGAATGATGGGAGCCTATGGTTCAAGAACAGATTGTGTGTACCCGATAATGCTGATTTGAAGAGGGTCATTTTGGAAGAGGCACATCAGTCGATGTTTTCTATGCATCCGGGCAACACCAAGATGTATCATGATTTGAGACAGCATTACTAGTGGATTGGGTTGAAGAGAGACGTTGCTGAGTTTGTATCGAAATGTCTCACTTGTCAGAAGGTTAAAGCAGAGCATCAAGTTCCAACTGGGTTGCTTCAACCGTTGTCAGTGCCAGAATGGAAGTGGGATAGAGTGACCATGGACTTTGTGTCTGGTTTGCCATTGACACAAAAGAAACATGATGCCATATGGGTAATTGTGGATAGATTGACTAAGACAGCTCATTTCCTCCCAGTTCGGATGGATTATTCTTTGGAGAGGTTGGCTGAGCTGTACATCCAGGAGATTGTGAAATTGCATGGTGTTCCAACTTCTTTGGTGTCTGATCGAGATCCCAGGTTTACTTCAAGATTTTGGAAGAGTTTGCACAGAGCTTTGGGTTCTCGACTACACTTCAGTACTGCTTTTCATCCACAGACGGATGGACAGTCTGAGAGGGTGATACAGATTGTTGAGGATATGTTGAGAAGCTGTGTCATCGATTTCTCTGGAAGTTGGGATAAATTCTTACCTCTTGTGGAGTTTGCTTACAACAACAGTCACCAATCCAGCATCGGAATGGCCCCATTCGAGGCATTGTATGGCAGACGGTGCAGAACACCTCTTTGTTGGAGTGAACTTGGTGATAGCAAGTTGATATGGCCTGATTTGATTCAAGAAACTGAAGAGAAAGTGAAGTTGATTCGAGGCAGATTGAAAGCAGCTTCGGACCGACAGAAGTCTTATGCGGATCTGAAAAGGAGAGATATTCAGTTTGATGTTGGGGATAAGGTATTTTTGAAAGTATCTCCTTGGAAGAAGATTTTGAGGTTCGGTCGGAAAGAAAAATTGAGTCCTCGTTTCATTGGACCATATGAAGTATTGGAAAGAGTTGGGCCAGTGGCTTATCGGCTTGCTTTGCCACCTGAGTTGGATCGTATTCATAATGTGTTTCATGTTTCTATGTTGAGAAGGTACAGGTCGGATCCATCTCATGTGTTGCCATTTGAATCTATTGAAGTGAGCCTAGACTTGACATTTGAAGAGGAACCAATTGCTATGTTGGCACAGGAAGTGAAAGAATTGAGGAACAAGAGAGTGCCATTAGTGAAAATTCTTTGGAAGAATCATGCAAAAGAAGAAGCAACTTGGGAGAATGAGCAAACCATGCGAAAGCAATATCCTCAGCTGTTTCGGCCTTGATATCAGGTAATTTCGAGGACGAAATTTCTTTTTAGAGGGGGAGAATTGTAATATCCTCATTTATGCCCTAGAAGTTTTGTATGTTGTTGTTATTGTGGTTGTTTTAAATTGCAAGAGAAAGAATTGAGAAAAGAAAAGTATATGTGTTTTGGGAAGGATTTAGGGTTTAGAGAGATGGTATATGTTTAAATGTTTTGGTTGATGTGTTTTAATAAGGAATATTGTGATAAACATGTAGAATTTGTGTTTAGAACATTGATTTCATTCATTTGAAACATGTTATTTGGTGTTTGATGAGTTTGAGTGCAATTGGAGGAGAATTTTGCATATTAGGGTTTGTGTTTTGGGAGACACGGCCAAAAGCAAAGGAGAGACACGGCCAAGTCATGAAACTTTTGTGTGTGTTGAATTAGTTTTGAGAGACACGGCCGTGTTCCCAAGCCGTGTTAGCTACTGTGAGTTTTGGTTTAAGAGACACGGCCATAAGCTTGGCCGTGTCCCTTGCCCGTGTTTCTTACTGTCCAATTGGTTTGAGTGACACGGCCACAAGCTTGGCCGTGTCCCTCAAGTGGCTGCCCGTGTCCCTCAATTGTGTAGGTTAAGGTTTTACTTCCTTGTTGTTTTTGCATTGCTTTGGTTCTCAAAGGGTAGGTTGGTCCCTAAACCTAACCCTAAACATTTTAAATACACTTGAATCAATGAATGATATAATTAATTACATGTGTAAGGTTCTAAAGCTATGAATCATATCAATTGTTCTTTACCCTAATTGCATTGTTGAGATTGAATAATGTCATGTTATGCATTGTAAATGGTAATGTGTTTCATGAGTAATGAATATTGAAATGTATATCAAAGATGCAATGATAATTCAAATAAGACATGATATGAGACAATGCCATTGTGGTTGGCTATGATGTGATGCAATTGAAAGAAATAAGGCATGTTTGCCTAAATGTTGTTGAGAATTGAGAATGGAAATGATAATTGAATAATAAATGAATTGTGTGGCTAATGTGTTATTCCATTTTCAGAGTTGGTTGTTGGTGGCATGCCTAATAAGTGTAACAATCTCTTGAAGTTAGGTTGAATTGAATCCTTGAAGCCTAATTGAGATGTTACCACCCTTGAAGCTAGGTTGGGTTGGTTCTTGAAGCCAAGTTGGGTTGAAGCTTAGCATGCTTTGCTCCCCTTGAAGCTTGGTTGAACCTAATCCTTGAAGCCTAGTTGGGTTTATGATATTGATAAATGTGATGATAGAACCAAAACATTAACTCTGAAAATTGAATGGCATATTAGTGTGTCTTGGGCCCATGCTTGTCTTTGCTTAATGTTGATTATGAATGATTAAATGAATACTAATGAGGTATATGATAAGATGTTAAAATATGATATGTCTATTTATGTTGAGTTATGAAATGTAAAGGCATGTTGTTAGTTTTGCATATATGATGTTACATGTATAATATGGATTGAGAATTGGCATTGTATTGCATCAAAGCAAAACATTAGCATGTTTTATCTTACTAAGCCGTAGGCTTAGCGCGATAGTGTTTGATCGCGCAGGTAGTAGAGTTGGTAGAGTTGAACCCGAGAGTTCATCAAGACCGAGTGAGAGTAGACAGTGAAGAGTTGATTTTTGAGGACTTAAAGATCAGAGCAGACTTGCCAATCATGTATACTTCTTTTATATTTTGTAAAGTAATGTTTATAATGTAAATATGTACCTAATTTATAACTTCCGCTGTGTAATATTTAAATATATATATGTATATCTAACATGTTTATATTTTAAGTCAATGACTTAATTTCTATAATGTATAATGATTAGGGTATTGTATCAAGTTTAAAATGTTTTGAATGTTGAAGAAAACCGTAGCATCCCTATGTTTGGTGCACTTATGCTACATTGTTGTGATTGTAGTGTGTGTGCATTGGATGTGGGGGGTGTTACATTTTATCTGATCCCTGATGTGGCAATTTCTACTGTATTTTTAGATGTAGGTGGCCATGGCATTTGTGAGCTGGGATTTTCGCGCCCACTCTCGGTGGAATGGTTCTTGCGACTTCAACACTGTTAGGCTCAGGGCCTTAGAGAACACAGGACTATACCCGGAGAAAATGAAGTCGCCACCTATACGGGCCGAAAAAAAGAAAGGGATAGATGACTCGATTTCTAAGGAATCTCCAACCCACTAATGGGTTCGAAAAGTTGGGTACGTGTGGAAAAGGTGAGAAATGGCTCAGCACCCCCACAACACCCGGTTCATTGGAATTGGCCTCCTTTTTAGGTCTTAATATTATAGAATTCTTAAATATAATGATGTTATCCATACAACGTGCAATAATTAAAATAAAGCATCATTATATTAAAATCAAAGCAACGTTCAAACTAAATAAATAAATGGACACCCATCCGAGGATGGAAACGTATCTTTAATAGGATGGAAACAATATATATAACTATATAGGACACCCACCAAAAGGTGAAAACGTATCATTTACATTAATCCAAAAATATAAAAAATACATGAAAATTAATTAATAAGGTACCCAATCATGGAAACATACCTCTTACAATTTTAATAAACAAATAATAATTGAAAAAAATATTCATCCATGATAAATTAAATAAATCAAACATTGAAATTAAATAAATCAATCATCAAAATATATAATAAATTACATAATCAAATCTAAAAATAAATAAAGCAATAAATATATAAATTTAGGTTTGCATCTTGAATTATGGTTTTTTAATCAAAATTAGGGTTTGGAATTCTTATGAAAAAGGATTAGGGTTTATGAAAATAGGATTAAATGGAATTAGGGTTTAACTAAATTGTAGGTTATGATCTTCATATCGGGTTTTTGAAAAATAATTTTAGGATTTTAAATAAAGGCTAGGGTTTTGGTTATCAAACTAGGGTTTTAGGGTTTTAAAAAATAGCATTAGAGTTATAGGGTTTTTGGTTAGGAAAATTAAATTGTGGTTTTGGATTTTAGGATTAGGGTTTTATAAAGTATAGAATGCTTAAACTAAGACTTTAAGGTTTTAGAAAATTTGATTGAGGTTTATAAGTTAAAATCAGGAACTTGAATTATTTAATTAAGATTAGATTCTATGATTTAAAGTTTGGATCAAATTGAATATTGAAGGTAAGACTTATTGAATGAAACTCCTAAAGTTAAGTTTGAAGTAATAATAACAGTATGCACAATTCATAAAATAAGTGGAACGGAAATTTAAGCTAAATGAATTAATGAATTAATGAAGATGTACCTGTGTCACAGGCTCTTCTAATTTTTAGTGCGTTGAATCAAATCTATTATTTATTACAGCCTGAACAGCTCTTGTTATTGGAGGAGGGAAACAACTACTTAAGGCAATTGTTATATTGTTATTGTTTTTTCAATTGCTTTTTGATGATTAGGGTTTTATAAGACTATTAGCCTCGCTTTCCTTTACTTTCAATTTGTTAATCCCGATTGCTCTCTTGATTTTTGATATTGCTCTCTCTCTTTTACTACCCATCTGTTAATCCCCCGTCCCTTCCTCCTCTCTATTTGTGTTAACCAAGTATTTATAGGGAAACCAACACTTTAACCTAAACCTAAACTCTCTAATCCAAGTCTTAAATGCATTAGGAAATCAAATTGCTCGGTCAACACTTATTTAGAACTCGGATTAGTCAGGGGATAAAAATCGACGTGAGGCCTCCTCATATCAATTTGGGTTGTCCAAATCGATATAAGGTAGCCAAATATCGATTTGGGAGGCTAAAATCGATATGAGGCTTTCCTCATATCAATTTTGGTTGCCCAAATCGATATGAGGGATTTTGAGTGTTAAAATCAATATGAGGTCTCCCTCATATCAATTTTGGCAGCCTCGACTCAAACCAAACCCTAATTTTTAATTACTTTTGGACCGAACCTATTTTACCATTTAATTTTGGCTTTTATGAATTGGACCATCTAATATTTAAGCTTTAAAATTAGGTTTAGGTTCTTTAAAATTATAATGGGATAAGGTAAGCTTCCTATTCCTAATCTGTGACAAAATTAAGGGTCTACAGCATCTAGGACACACCAGTCTGCAGAAGGTAGTGTTGAGATTTTCGCTCCAAATGAGGGTAGAGGTGGAGCTAGTGCTAAGACTACTGAAGAGGCATCTACAACTGTGCTGGTTAGACCAGCAGCTGAGGAGGTTCCGCCGAGCTGGGTGTGGCATATGGTGGAACTGATGAGATAAGCTTATGTTCAGCAAACGCAGCCACCACAGCCGCAGCAGCAGTTTTTGACTTGGAAGTATGACAAATTGAGAAAGTTTAGAGCCATAAATTTTGTCGACACTACAGGCCCAGCTATAGTAGAGTAGTGGCTGGACATGGTCCAGAGAATGTTAATACTGTTGCAGGCTAGTCTAGAGGAGAAGTTTGATTAGGCCAGGTCCCTTCTGCAGACAGATGTGTATGAGTGGTGGAAGATGATTCTTCATGGCACAACTGATCCACTAGTATGACATATGTCAATTTCCTACGGGAATTTAAGAAGAAGCATACCCCCAAAGAGTATAAGGATGCTAAGAAGATGGAGTTCCTGAGTTTGAGATGACAGTGATTGAGTATGAGATAGAGTTTATCCAGATGATCCAGTATGCTAAGGGGATTATATTAGATGAGGTTGATAGATGCCAGAGGTTTGAGGAGGGGCTGAGACAATCTATCATGTATCTAGTGGTAGTTTCTCAGCATTAGGGTTTTTCTAGGCTGGTTGCAGCTGCCAGAAGTATAAAGAAAGAACAGGGAATTACATCAGCTGCCATAGCAGAGGACAGTAGAGCTAGGAGACCCTAGGGCGAGGCAGGTTCTTTATCATCAAAGAGAGGCCGAGGGGGATATCCTCAGAGGTTCAATAGGAGCCAGAGGCAACCTAGAAGGTCATCAAAATAGTAGAGGTAGAGACAGAGACCTGCAGCATCAGTGGCTAGTTCCCTAACCCCAGTGTCCCAGAGGCCTACTCTTACTACTTGTGCTCAGTGTAGTAGGGCACATGGAGGGGTTGATAGAGGAATGGTGCATCAATAGTTTATTTCATATTTGGATCAGCAAACCATTTTATCAGATACTGTCTAGAGCGACCAGATGACAAACAGACAAATACAGACAAAACTCTAGCGAATTTGGATCGGCATACCATTTTTATGTAGGTTGTGTTTTGTTGAATTTTTGGGATGTCCAAATTGCAGGCAAAACTCTAGCAAATTTTTTCCATAGATTTTTATATAAAATGCTTATCTTGGAACCTATAATTAATAAAGAATATTTTATTTACTATTTAAATATAAATTTTAAAGTATTTGGGATTTTAAATTGAAAATGTGAAAATTTTTATTAAATCGAGTTGTGGCATTCTTATACTTTCTTTGTGTATTTTACATATATTGGATCTATGTATTATATGTATATCAGGTATAAGGGTGTTATAGAGTCCCAGTTTCTTTGGTGTCAGACTAAGATCCCCATTTTACATCAAGATTTTGGAGGAGTTTGCAGAATGCATTAGGTTCTCGATTGGACTTTAGTTCTGCTTTCCATCCACAGACTGATGGGCAGTTAGAGAGAGTGATACATGTTCTAGAGGACATGTTAAGGAGCTATATCATTGATTTCACTAGGAGCTGGAATAGATATTTTTCACTGATGGAGTTCGCCTATAACAATAGTCATCACTCCAGTTTTAGGATGGCACTATATGAGGCCTTGTATGGCAGGAAGCATAGGATACCATTATGTTGGGATGAGGTTGGAGAATGTAAACTGGTCAGTCCAGATTTGATTAAGAAAATGAAAGAGAAAGTGAAGGTAATTCAGCGTCATTTGAAAGTAGCTTCACATTGACATAAATTTTATACAGATTTGAAGAGAAAAGACAGATTTCAGTGTGGGAAATAAAGTGTTCCTGAAGGTGTCTCCGTGGAAAAAGATTCTGAGATTTGGTCAAAAAGGAAAGTTGAGCCCTCACTTCATAGGACCATATGAGGTATTAGAAAGAGTTGGTCCAGTGGCTTATAGATTGGCTCTATCACCCGATAAGTCTTCCACATCTCTATGCTTTGGAGATACAGGTGAGACCCATCTTATATCTTGTCAGCGGAGTATGTTTAGGTGAGTCCAGATATGACTTACGAAGAAGAACCAGTGACGATTTTGGCACGAGAGGTGAAGGAGTTGAGGAATAAGAAGGTCCAACTTGTAAAAGTTCTTTGGAGGAACCATACCACTGAGGATGTGACATGGGAGAGTGAGCAGATGATGTGAATCCAGTATCCTCGGTTATTCCAGAGTTGATATCACGTAATTTCATGGACAAAATTTTCTTTAGGGGGAGAGAATTGTAACACCCGTAATTTATAAAATTTAATTAGTTAATTAATTAATTAATTAAAATGGAAAATTTAATGATTAGAAGTGAAAAAGTAATGTGTATATGTGGAATATATATTAAATATACATAACATATGCAAAAGTTAACTTTCAAAGAAGAAAGTCAAAAAGTCAACTTCCAAAGAGGAAAGTCAAAAAGTCAAATGACAAAGTTGTAATTATACTTTATAAAATTAAAATTAATTAAATAATTTAAAAACAAAATAATTATGGATGAAAGAGGTAATTATGATTTTTTAAATTAATAATTAATTAATTAATTAAAAATATATTAAAATAATATATATGGTTTTAAAATAAGTGGAAAAAAAGAGAAAATTAAAAATTAAAATCTTCTTCTTCTTCTCCAAGGGGTCGATTCTCCATTTAAGGAAATGAAAGATTTCTTCTTCTTCCAAGCATCAAAAATTAAAGAGATTCCAAGTATTTAAGTGGAGTCTTGGTGATTTCTTCCATAATTAGTAAGTTTTTCATCTTATTCTTTGGAATTTTATAAAGTTATGAATATGTGAAGTTTTGGATTTTGGGTATGTTTGTTACAATTGCTTGAATGGGTATGTATGGTGCTAATTTGACTAGTATATAATGATTTTCAAGTTAGATGAAAGATAATATTAAATTTGAGTGGAGTTTGGATAAAGAACATGTTTTAGGGTTACGAGTAAATTAGAATTTTGAAATCATGTGTTTTAATTGTGCAAATTGATTCCAAAGATGTTGTTTTGATGCATAAACATGGATTTTATAGTCAAATGGTGGATTTAATCAAGTTTGGTTAGAGATTAGGTAAGGTAGTATTGAATTTAGAGTTTTGGAAGGGAATTTTCAAAGTATAGTTATTTGTTTAATTTTAATGAATAAATCAAGTTATTAAATTATATAAATGATGAAAATAAGCTTGGATTAACATTTGGAATGGGATGGAATGATGAATTGGAAATGAAGAGGTTATGGCATTTTAGGGTTTTAATAAAGAGTATGTGTTTAATTAATTCGATTGGCTAAAACATGTTATAGCTTTTTTTTAATGATAAGAATAAACTTAAAATACCAATTAATATGAATTAAAATGGAATTCCAATGTTAAAGTAAGGAAAGGCAAAATTTGGGGATATTGGTTGGAGTGAGGTTTAATTAGGATTTTATATTTTAAATGCCTTGAAATGTGATTCTAAATGATTGTACTTGCTCTCATTTTGAATAGACATTAGGAGGAAGTGAATTGCCCAACCTTACTACTGAAGGGCAAGTTGGAAGTAAAGTTTGGAGGGTGACTTTTAGCTTGGATTTGAGTGATAATTAAGGTATGCACAAACTTTTGATAATTTAGATATATTTGCATTAAATTTGGCCTAACAAATTTTGGATGAAAAATGTGTTAAGTTACTTGGCAACTTTAACATTCATGTACATTGTGTTATAACATGTGCATTGATGAGTATGCATTATGTGCATTATGAAAAGCCATTATTAATGGCTAAAATGAATGAAATGTGGTTTATATGAATTATGAGAGAATGAACCAAAAATATTTGGGTAATATGTTTGTAATATTAAATGAAATACATTGTGGTAAAGTGATTTGACATTGCTATGAAAGAGAAAAAAAAAAGAAGAGAAAATAAGGTAATGTGATGTGAAAAATTAATTATGAAAATATGAATTATTTGTGTGCCTAGTATATTATTTAATTTTCAGAGTTCTATGTTTGGCGGCATGCCTATAAGATTATTCTCATTATTTTCCTTCAGGGCTAGATGATGGGCGTCACTGATATATGATTTTCCTTCAGGCTAGATGTTGGACATAACTATGATTTGCCTTCGTATTAGACGTTGGACGCACTTGCCTTCGGGCTTGACCCTGGTATCAATATGGACAAAAGTACTAGCTCTAGGATTTGAATAATATATTAGATTATTTGAGCCTATGCTTGTGTATGTGTTAACGTGAATTAAAAAAATTAAAGATTATATTTTAAAGTAGAATTGTATGCCACATTGTGAAATACCATGCAATAGCATTATGCATTGCCATTATATTAAAGTTTTATTATTATCAAAGTTTGTACCACTAGGCTATTAGCCTAGCGTGATTGTAATTCATCACATAGGTGACAGGTTGATCTTATAGATGTAGAGAGTTCTTTGAGACATGGTGTGGTCTAGCGTTGGGGTTGATTTGAGTTGGTTTTTACTACCACAGTGACAGAGCTAGTTGCCACTGTGTATATATTTTATTTTATAGTATATTTTGTTATTATGTATATTATGTTTTTGAGAATATTATAAATTATAAAGAACATTTTGGATAAATTTTATAATGTGGGATTGTGTATATATGTTTATATATATGTATATGCATAAATATTTTGAGGAAATATGGAGAAATTGAGAAGTTGGGGTGGAATGTTGATTTGTGTTTTATGGGGAGTGTATTTTTATGCAGGTTGAGTATTATTGACATTTTGGGATGTCTGAATTACAGACAGAACTCTGGCAAATTTTTTCTAAAGATTTTTATATAAAATGCTTATTTTGGGAATCTATAATTTAAAAAGAATATTTTATTTACTATGTAAATATACATGTTAAATTATTTAGGATTTTTAATTGGGAATATGAAAATTTTAATTAAACTGGGTTATGGCATTCTTATATTTTATATGAATATTTTACATATGTTGGGTGTATGTATTATACGTATATAGGGTGTAAGGGTGTTACAAGAAAAAGTAAGTTTTAAATGCATTCGCTTGAAACATTGTGAATTCCAAGGAAATGCATATTAGATCATTTTATTTAAATTGCTATTATTATTAAAGTATGTACCACTAGGCTATTAGCTTAGTGCGATTTGTTTATCACACAAGTGATAGGGTTGATAAAGAGAGCTTGATATTGCCACTAGACCAAAGTTGCCAACATTTCATGTATTCTTATTTTATTTGCATTTTGCTATGTACATTATATTTATATTACATGAAAATATTGTAAATTGTGAAGTTTTTGGCTAAATGATACAAATTTGGAATATTTTTGTACGTATATATATATATATATGTATATGTGAATATTTTGGAGAATGTCGTAGAATTGGCTAGTTGAATATTTTTTGGGAGTGTAAAATTACTATTACAGGTTGAGTTGTGTTTTTGGGAAATGTTTAAAATACATAAAAAAAACTATGATTAATTTTTTCCTGAGATTTTTTCTTTAAAATTTGTTTTTTTTGATAATTAATCACTAGGAATATGTTTATTTATTTATTAAATTATGTTTTAAGGAATATAATATTTTCCTAAAATTTAAGGAAAATTTTTAAATGTTAAAAATGTTAACATTATTATATTCTACATACGTATTTTACATATATAGAGTATATGCATTATATGTATATAGGATATAAGGGTGTTACATAATATATATTAGTTGGTGAAGAATCAAATAACTTATAATAGCTAAACTATGTGAACAATGTTTAGATATACAAACTATATACCTACTGTATACCTAAAAGCAACACCATTAAGTAATTTAAGACAATTTGTAAATTGTATGTGGATGTGTTTGATAAATGAAATTATTACTGATCATCAAATAATTAGAGATAAACCAAATTATTATTGTTGATCAAATACATAGAGAGAGAAGTAGTGTTGTAACACCCCCACATTCAATACATGCACACTACAAACACCACAATGTAGTATACATGCACTAAACATAGAGATGCTACGGATTTTCTTAACATTCAAACATTTTAAACGATATCATAATCTTTCAATTGTATACATTATAGAAAATAAGTGACTAGCTTGTAATATAAAACAAAAATAGATATATAGATACATTTAATTAATACGCAGCGGAATTTATAAAATATTTACATATATGAAACATTTAAATCCATATTTACAAATGTGCATATATTTACATTATAAATATTACTTTACAAAATATAAAGAAGTAGTACATGATTGGCAAATCTCTCCTGATCTTTAAGTTCCCAAAATCAACCCTTCAAGGTCTACTCTCACTCGGTCTCGATGAACTCTCGGGTTCAACTCTATTACCTGCGCGATTAAACACTATCACGCTAAGCCAAGGGCTTAGTAAGTCCAATCATGCTAATGTTATGCTTAAGTGCAATGCAATGCAACACACCTTATTAATAAAAGCAACAACATAGGTGAAAAGCTAACATCAACCCTTTTGCCTATCACAAATCATATAAGCATACCACAATTCAATATATTTCCACATCCTTCATTAATCAATCAAGTTATCATTCATGACTCACATTAAACATAGACAAGCATGGGCCCAAAACACACTAATATGCCATTCAATTTTCAGAGTTAATGTTTTGGTTTTGTTATCACATTTATCAATATCATATACCCAATTAGGCTTCAAGGATTAGGTTCAACCAAGCTTCAAGGGGAGCAAAGCATGCTAAGCTTCAACCCAACTTGGCTTCAAGAACCAACCCAACCTAGCTTCAAGGGTTGTAACATCTCAATTAGGCTTCAAGGATTCAATCCAACCTAACTTCAAGAGATTGTTACTATCATTAGGCATGCCACCAATAACAAACTCTGAAAATGGAATAACACATTAGCCACACAATTCATTCACATTTCATTCTCAATTCTCATCAATTAGGCAAACATGCCATGTATCTTTCAATTGAATCATCATAGCCAATCACAATGGCCTCAAATCAAAAAATATCTCAATTCATATTAATCATATAACATCATTGATACAACATTTCAAAGTACATACCACATTGCCATTCACAATGCATATAGCCTAACATTGTTCATATGTTTCATCAATATCAACAAATGTGTGCTACAATCTCAACATCAATGAATGTATGTTCCACATATATTTAATTAGGTCATTCTTATCTTTGAAGTATATTTAAAGTGTTTATGTTTATGTTTAAGTATCAAAAATATCTTTGAAGAATCAAAACCATACACAAAGAACAAAAATAAAAACAGTAGCCAACACATTTGAGGGACACGGCCAAGCTTGTGGCCGTGTCTCTCAACTGAATTTTGGCAGTGACAGACACTGGCATGGGACACGGCCGTGTCCTCTCCAAAATATCACACACACGGCCAAATTTCCATGGACTTGGCCGTGTCTCTCCAAAACATCAAGTCTTGGCCGTGTCTCTTCTTTGGTTTTGGCCGTGTCACTCATGAACAACCCTAACCAAAGCCAACACTCTTCTAAATGCATTCTAACACATTATACACAACAATAATCTCATTCAAATGGTTCTAATCAACATTATTAACACATATCTTACATATTCATCACATTAATCACCTTAACAATATATTAACACTTATCTCCTCAAGACCCTAAAACCACCCTTCTTCTCCATCTTTCAAAAATCAACTTACTTCTTTCATCAATTCATCCTTAAAATCCAAGATCAAACTAATCAAACACACTTAAGTATAACAAAATCAATCAACACACTCTTAGATCATCTATCAAATCCACATATCATTTCAAACAAGCAAAAGATCTAAAAGAAAACTTACCAAAGCTATAAACTTCTTGAATCAACACTTAATCACTTCAATCTTCCTTCAATTTGAGTTCAACACATCAAGATCCTCTCTTCACCTCTTGCTTTCCTTTGTCTTTGGAGGAGCCGTCCACTACCATCAAGAAGAAGAGAAAATGATGAAGAAACAAAGTCAATTTCTCCTTTAAATCTCCACCAAGTGATTTTAACAAGACAATTACCAACATACCCTCATCCATTTAACTAGCCTCTTGTCTCTTATAAGCCCATTATAGTAATTTCACATGCCACATAAAAAAAAATATCCTCTTGCTTTGACCAACCCTTTTGACTTAGGTATATGTTAATTATATCATCATATAAACAACATAGAAACTTGTCTCTAAACCCTCTTTCTTTCCCAAAACAAATATACATAAGCATTCTCTTCTCAATTCCTTTTCTTATCACCTAATATATATACATTCAATCACATTCTAAATCAACAACAACAACAACAACAACAACAAACTCAAAACTTCTAGGGCATACATGAGAATATTACAATTCTCCCCCTCTAAAAAGAAATTTCGTCCTCGAAATTACCTGATATCAAGGCTGAAACAACTGAGGATATTGCTCTCGCATCGATTGTTCACTTTCCCAAGTTGCTTCTTCCTTTGCATGGTTCTTCCATAGAACCTTCACCAATGGCACTCTCTTGTTCCTCAATTCTTTCACTTCATGTGCCAAAATAGCAACTGGTTCTTCCTCAAATGTCAAATCTGAGCTCACTTCGATAGACTCAATTGGCAACACGTGAGATGGATCCGATCTGTATCTTCTCAACATAGAAACATGAAATACATTATGAATACGATCCAACTCAGGTGGCAAAGCGAGTCGATAAGCAACTGGCCCAATCCTTTCTAGAACTTCATACGGTCCAATGAAACGAGGACTCAGCTTTCCTTTTCGACTAAACCTCAAAATCTTTTTCCAAGGAGACACTTTCAAAAATACCTTATCTCCAATATCAAACTCTATGTCTCTTCTTTTCAGATCTGCATAAGACTTATGTCGGTCTGAAGCTGCTTTTAACCTGCCCTGAATCAACTTCACTTTCTCTTCAATTTCTTTAACCAAATCAGGCCCAATTAACTTACTTTCCCCAAGTTCCTTCCAACACAGCGGTGTCCTACACCGTCTACCATACAACGCTTCAAACGGTGCCATACCAATGCTGGATTGGTGACTGTTGTTGTAAGCAAACTCCACAAGTGGTAGAAATCTGTCCCAACTTCCAGAGAAATCGATGACACAGCTTCTCAACATATCTTCAATAATCTGAATCACCCTCTCTGACTGTCCATCCGTCTGTGGATGAAAAGCAGTACTGAAATGCAGTCGAGAACCCAAAGCACTATGCAAACTCTTCCAAAATCTTGAAGTAAACCTGGGATCTCGATCGGACACTAAAGAAGTTGGAACCCCATGCAACTTCACAATCTCATGAATATACAGCTCAGCCAATCTCTCCAAAGAGTAATCCATCCGAACTGGAAGGAAATGAGCTGTCTTAGTCAATCTATCCACAATCACCCAAATGGCATCATGCTTCCTTTGTGTCAATGGCAAACCAGACACAAAATCCATTGTCACTCTTTCCCACTTCCATTCAGGCACTAACAACGGTTGAAGCAACCCGGTTGGAACTTGATGCTCTGCTTTTACCTTCTGACAAGTGAGACATTTCGATACAAACTCAGCAATGTCTCTCTTCAACCCAATCCACCACTAATGCTGTCTCAAATCATGATAAATTTTAGTATTGCCCGGATGCATAGCAAACACTGACTGATGTGCTTCTTCCAAAATGATCCTTTTCAAATCAGCATCATCGGGTACACACAATCTGTTCTTAAACCAGAGACTTCCATCACTTTTCACAACAAAATCTCTACTCTTTCCATTCTGACAATTTGAAATAATCTTCTGAATCTTCTTATCAGCCAACTGAGCCTCTTTAATCTGATCCAACAAAACTGGTTTCACATGCAACTGTGCTAACAATGCACCATCATCACAAGATACAAAACTAGCACACAATGCTCTCAACTCAACAAGCAACGAGAGCGAGTAAAAAGTTAAACCAGCTAAAGACTTCCGACTCAAGGCATCAGCAACAACATTTGCTTTACCTGGATGATAATTAATCAAGCAGTCGTAGTCTTTAATCAAGTCCAACCATCTCCTCTGTCGAAGATTGAGCTCTTTCTGAACCCCCAAATACTTCAAACTCTTGTGATCAGTGTAGATGAAACATTTCTCCCCAAACAGATAGTGGCGCCAAATCTTCAATGCAAACACAATGGCTGCCAATTCCAAATCATGGGTCGGATAATTAAGCTCATGCGGTTTCAACTGTCTAGATGCATAAGCTATAACTTTACCTTCCTGCATCAGCACACAACCCAAACCACTATGTGAAGCATCACTGAAAATCACATATGGTTTTCCTTCCACAGGTAAAGTAAGAACAGGCGCTTGAGTCAGCATATCTCTCAACTGCTCAAAGCTAGCCTGACACTAATCCGACCATACAAATCTCACTCCCTTACGAAGCAATCTGGTGAGTGGAGTAGCTATCAAAGAAAATCCTTTCACAAACCATCGGTAATAGCCTGCCAAACCCAGAAAACTTCTAACTTCAGTCACAGACTTGGGTGGACTCCAATTCAGAATAGCTTCAACTTTACTCGGATCAACTCTAATGCCTTATGCTGAAACAATATGTCCGAGAAAAGTGACTTGATCCAACCAGAACTCACACTTCGACAATTTGGCAAACAACTGCTTCTCTCTCAAAATCTGCAGCACAATCCGCAAATGCTTGTCATGTTCCTCTTTATTTCGCGAATACACCAGAATATCATCAATGAAGACCACTACAAACTGATCCAGATAGGGCCTAAACACCCTATTCATCAAATCCATAAAAGCTGCAGGTGCATTCGTCAGACTGAAAGGCATAACTAGAAATTCGTAATGCCCATACCTGGTCCGAAAAGCTGTCTTCGGAACATCTTCAGCTCTGACTTTCAGCTGATGGTACCCAGATCTCAGATCAATTTTAGAAAACACTGACGCTCCCTTCAATTGATCAAAGAGATCATCAATTCTAGGCAAAGGATATTTATTTTTAATAGTCACCTTGTTCAATTGCCTATAATCGATGCACAATCTCATAGTACCATCTTTCTTCTTCACAAATAGCACAGGAGCTCCCCAAGGAGAAACACTGGGGCGAATAAATCCTTTGTCCAACAACTCCTGCAATTGCACTTTCAACTCCCTCAATTCTGCTGGTGCCATTCTATACGGAGTAATAGAGATAGGAGTGGTATCAGGCAACAATTCAATACCAAACTCCACTTCTCTCTCAGGAGGCAATCCTGGCAATTCCTCTGGAAATACATCTGGGAACTCAGCAACTGTAGCAATGCTATCAATAGGAGAACCTCTTACTCTAGTATCTACCACATGAGCAAGATAAGCTTCACACCCTTTTCTAATCAATCTCCTGGCTGCAACAGCTGAAACAAACAAAGATGCTAGTTGCTCCTGCTCATTAGATACTATCACCTCTCTACCATCACCAGTTCTCAAAGAAACAATTTTCTTTTTACAATCCACCACAGCTCCATGTCGAGATAGCCAGTCCATGCCCAAAATCACATCATATTCCTTAAATGGCATCTCAATCAAATCCCCAAGGAACTCCTCACCCTGCACCACTACTGCACTATCTTTGTGCACTTTACTAACAATCACACTATGCCCTAACGGATTTGTTACCAAAACATCAAACCCTAGGGATTCAGCATGCAAATCAGACACAGGCAAAACAGATGCACTAATATATGAATGTGTGGAACCCGGATCAATCAAAGCAAGTACTAGAATATCAAATAAAGAAAATGTACCAGCTATGACTGCCGAAGCATCTGGCTGCCTCTGCATAACATACATCCTCTGGGAGGATCCAACCTCCTCTGGTCTACTCTCCCTGGATGTAGCACCTCCTCTAAAACTGAACCCCGGTCTGCCTCCTCTGCTAACACCTCTGCCTGCTCGGCCTCCCCTCACATTAGGTCGAGAAGCAAAAGTATCAACTGACATCTGCTCTTGCCTCTCAGGACAATCTCTCACAAAGTGATCAGGTGATCCACATCTGAAACAAACCCCGGCTACACCAGCCTTCCAACAAGGACCACCATGTGGCCTTCCACAATGGATGCAGATAGGTAAGGTGGATCTCTGAATCATAGGAGTCGGAGCACTTGCCACTGAAGCTACAGGTCTAAATCTCTGCCTCTGTAACTGCACTGACCTACCAGCTGTTCTTTGACTTCTACTAACCCGAGGAACAAATCTACTTTTACCTCTCTTTGAAGAAGAAGACCCTGCCTCAAACTGGGGCCTCCTAACCCTAACCTCTTCCTCTGAAGCAGCTGCAATACCCTGAGCTCGCTCCACACTCTGAGCCGCTGCCACAAGCTGAGAAAAATCATAATATCTGAATCCAGCTACCAGACACATGATAGAGGGCCTCAATCCCTCCTCAAACCTCCTACATCTATCTATCTCATCTGATATTATGCCCCCATCATACTGACTTAATCAAATAAACTCAATCTCATATTCAGTTACGGTCCGGTGATCTTGCTTCAAATCTAGAAACTCTCTTTTCTTCCCATCTTTATTCTCCCTTGGAGTATACTTCAATTCAAATTCTCTCAGAAAGTCAGCATATGACAAGGTTGGTGGATCATCCATAGAATGAGGCACTGTCTTCCACCAACTATATGCATCCTTTTGCAACAAAGATCTTGCATAGTCAAACTTTTCCTCTAAGGTGGCTTGCAACTGAACAAATATTCTCTGTACTTTGTCTAACCACTGCTCAGCCATTGCTGGATCAGTAGTACCTATAAAATCATCGGCTCCATACTTCCTCAGTTTGTCATAGTGCCTCACTGATACCAAAGGCTGTGGAGGTGGTGGCTGTGGTTGTACTGGTGCTTGCCTCAAAGCTTCTACCACATGCCTAAGCCAAGCTGGCGGAACCTCCTCCCCAGCTGGTCTACCCGACACCGAAGCAGGTGCCTCCCCAGCACTATCTACTCTAGCTCCATCCTCAGGAGCAACACTCTCCGCACTTCCCTCAACTGACTGATGCGAATGAGGATCCATCACAACCTAAGTCTGCAAACACAGCAGATTACATCTAATTAAAGATCAGAGATTGCCAATCTCAAACATATATGTTATTTAAAAACTCACTTTTTAAGTATTCTTTTTCTTACATTTGACCTAGGTTGAGAATCTCAAACCTAGGCTCTGACACCAAAACAATTGTAACACCCCCACATTCAATACATGCACACTACAAACACCACAATGTAGTATACATGCACTAAACATAGAGATGCTATGGATTTTCTTAACATTCAAACATTTTAAACGATACCATAATCTTTCAATTGTATACATTATAGAAAATAAGTGACTAGCTTGTAATATAAAACAAAAATAGATATATAGATACATTTAATTAATACGCAGCGGAATTTATAAAATATTTACATATATGAAACATTTAAATCCATATTTACAAATGTGCATATATTTACATTATAAATATTACTTTACAAAATATAAAGAAGTAGTACATGATTGGCAAATCTCTCCTGATCTTTAAGTTCCCAAAATCAACCCTTCAAGGTCTACTCTCACTCGGTCTCGATGAACTCTCGGGTTCAACTCTATTACCTGCGCGATTAAACACTATCGCGCTAAGCCAAGGGCTTAGTAAGTCCAATCATGCTAATGTTATGCTTAAGTGCAATGCAATGCAACACACCTTATTAATAAAAGCAACAACATAGGTGAAAAGCTAACATCAACCCTTTTGCCTATCACAAATCATATAAGCATACCACAATTCAATATATTTCCACATCCTTCATTAATCAATCAAGTTATCATTCATGACTCACATTAAACATAGACAAGCATGGGCCCAAAACACACTAATATGCCATTCAATTTTCAGAGTTAATGTTTTGGTTTTGTTATCACATTTATCAATATCATATACCCATTTAGGCTTCAAGGATTAGGTTCAACCAAGCTTCAAGGGGAGCAAAGCATGGTAATCTTCAACCCAACTTGGCTTCAAGAACCAACCCAACCTAGCTTCAAGGGTTGTAACATCTCAATTAGGCTTCAAGGATTCAATCCAACCTAACTTCAAGAGATTGTTACTATCATTAGGCATGCCACCAATAACAAACTCTGAAAATGGAATAACACATTAGCCACACAATTCATTCACATTTCATTCTCAATTCTCATCAATTAGGCAAACATGCCATGTATCTTTCAATTGAATCATCATAGCCAATCACAATGGCCTCAAATCAAAAAATATCTCAATTCATATTAATCATATAACATCATTGATACAACATTTCAAAGTACATACCACATTGCCATTCACAATGCATATAGCCTAACATTGTTCATATGTTTCATCAATATCAACAAATGTGTGCTACAATCTCAACATCAATGAATGTATGTTCCACATATATTTAATTAGGTCATTCTTATCTTTGAAGTATATTTAAAGTGTTTATGTTTATGTTTAAGTATCAAAAATATCTTTGAAGAATCAAAACCATACACAAAGAACAAAAATAAAAACAGTAGCCAACACATTTGAGGGACACGGCCAAGCTTGTGGCCGTGTCTCTCAACTGAATTTTGGCAGTGACAGACACTGGCATGGGACACGGCCGTGTCCTCTCCAAAATATCACACACACGGCCAAATTTCCATGGACTTGGCCGTGTCTCTCCAAAACATCAAGTCTTGGCCGTGTCTCTTCTTTGGTTTTGGCCGTGTTACTCATGAACAACCCTAACCAAAGCCAACACTCTTTTAAATGCATTCTAACACATTATACACAACAATAATCTCATTCAAATGGTTCTAATCAACATTATTAACACATATCTTGTAACGACCCTCCCTAACCAGGTCGGTATCCCAAGGTCGGTTGCCCAGCCCACTGGGTCCGCATGGTCCGCAGGAGGCAAGCGATCGCTACAGTACTGGACAGCCCTCGCGGCCCACCCAGCAGGATTTGTTTATTTGGCTTAATTCCTTAGAATTAAGTCGCCTCCCTGGATCGAACCCCTGACCTCCCACTTAAGAGAGCCAGTAAGAACCATCCAGTACCATTTCTGCTACTAGCAGAAATGGTACTGGATGGTTCTCGTTGGCTCTCTTAAGTGGGAGGTCAGGGGTTCGATCCAGGGAGGCAACTTAATTCTAAGGAATTAAGCCAAATAAACAAATCCTGCTGGGTGGGCCGCGAGGGCTGTCCAGTACTGTAGCGATCGCTTGCCTCCTGCGGACCATGCGGACCCAGTGGGCTGGGCAACCGACCTGGTTAGGGAGGGTCGTTACATATCTTACATATTCATCACATTAATCACCTTAACAATATATTAACACTTATCTCCTCAAGACCCTAAAACCACCCTTCTTCTCCATCTTTCAAAAATCAACTTACTTCTTTCATCAATTCATCCTTAAAATCCAAGATCAAACTAATCAAACACACCTAAGTATAACAAAATCAATCAACACACTCTTAGATCATCTATCAAATCCACATATCATTTCAAACAAGCAAAAGATCTAAAAGAAAACTTACCAAAGCTATAAACTTCTTGAATCAACACTTAATCACTTCAATCTTCCTTCAATTTGAGTTCAACACATCAAGATCCTCTCTTCACCTCTTGCTTTCCTTTGTCTTTGGAGGAGCCGTCCACTACCATCAAGAAGAAGAGAAAATGATGAAGAAACAAAGTCAATTTCTCCTTTAAATCTCCACCAAGTGATTTTAACAAGATAATTACCAACATACCCTCATCCATTTAACTAGCCTCTTGTCTCTTATAAGCCCATTATAGTAATTTCACATGGCACATAAAAAAAATATCCTCTTGCTTTGACCAACCCTTTTGACTTAGGTATATGTTAATTATATCATCATATAAACAACATATAAACTTGTCTCTAAACCCTCTTTCTTTCCCAAAACAAATATACATAAGCATTCTCTTCTCAATTCCTTTTCTTATCACCTAATATATATACATTCAATCACATTCTAAATCAACAACAACAACAACAACAACAACAACAACAACAACAAACTCAAAACTTCTAGGGCATACATGAGGATATTACAAGTGTAATCATTAATTTAAGATGAAGATTGTTTTAAAGATGAAATATGTAATATCCCAAAGTATGCCCTAGAAGTTTTGATAATATTGTTGTAATTGTATTGAATGTATATGTTAAATTTTAAGGAGAAGAGAAATTTAAAGGGAAGTGTATATGTTGTGTATATAGAAATATATACAACATATATACTAGTCAATTGTGATGGTCAGAGGAAGAAGATATTTAGTTATTTTAATTAATTAAGTGAATTAGTGGAAAATGGGAAATTAAAATGAATGGAAGAGATTAATTTGGATTATTTAATATTATAATTGTTTGGAGGAGGTTTAAACAGAGGAGTATTTGACTTTGGTTTGTTTATTTTCTTTTTCATTTCTTTCCTTTTCCTTTTGTTGGCCGGCCATCTAAAGCAAGAGAGAGAGTGAGTGAGTTTTTTTTATCCAAGCTCAAATTGAAGGAAGATTCAAGGGAATAAGTTGATTTGTGAAATATCATCAACTTTGGTAAGTTCTCTCTTGATTTCTCTTGTTTATTTTTGAGTTATGTTTGAGTTTGAAGGATTATTGTTGATGATAGGAGTGTGTTTTGATTGTGTTGTGTTTAAGAGTGTTTGATTCATTTGGTTTTTGGATATTTGAGTTTGGATTGAGGAAAAGAGTAAGTTTGTTGGAAGAGGTAGTGTTGTAGGTGTGTTTTGGGTTTGTGGTGATGATCTTGATTTGTGTTGGATGTATGTTTTTAGTTGTTTTGGTGTTTTTGCAAGTTTGTTATGGTTCTTGGGTATGTTGAGCTAAGTTTGTTTGAAGTGGAATTTGGTGAAAGGAAGTGATTTGTTGGATTAAGTGTTGTTGTGGCCGGAATCTGTATTTTTGGCCTGACACGCCCATGAGCACGACCAGGTTTTAGGCGTGTCAATGGTTTTGTGTTTTTGGTTGGGTGGCACGAGCAGTGACACGCCCATGTCACTGAGCGTGTCATAGCTACTGTGTTGGTGAGGAATTGACACGGCCATGAACACGCCCATGTTGTTGGACGTGTCAATGTTTCTGTGAGACAGAATGTATTACACATTCAGTGACACGCCCGGGGTTCTGAGCGTGTCAAAGCTTCTATGTTGTGAGTTTAGGGCACGGTCAGGGACACACTCGTGTTGTTGAGCGTGTCATGTGTAGAGTTTTGCATCTCATGTGTACTATTTCTTTTGGTTTAGGTTGTGAAGAGGTTGAATTGCCTTAACCTAAGTGGTGAAGAAGTTTTGGAAGAGTAAAGTTGTAAATTGGTGTGAGTTGTTCCTAAGGTAAGTACAAACCCTAAATTAATGTATACTTTTATATGATCTTGAGACTTAACACATGTGATAAGTAATCTATTGCATTGTTGATGCATATTAATATTGTTATGTTTTGCATAATGTGAATTGAGATAAGTGTGGCATGTTTGCCTAGATGATGATGAGAATTGAGAATGAAATTGATAATAAAATAATAAATGAATTGTGTGGCTAATGTGTTATTCCATTTTCAGAGTTTATTGTTGGTGGCATGCCTATGGTAACAATCTCTTGAAGTTAGGTTGGACTTGATCCTTGAAGCCAAGTTGGGTTGAAGTTTAGCATGCTTAACTCCCCTTGAAGCTTGGTTGGGCCTAATCCTTGAAGCCTAATTGAGATGTTACAACCCTTGAAGCTAGGTTGGGTTTGGTTCTTGAAGCCAAGTTGGGTTGATACTTAGCATGCTTTGTTCCCCTTGAAGCTTGGTTGAACCTAAATCCTTGAAGCCTAGTTGGGATAATGATAATGATAAATGTGATAATTAAACCAAAACATTAACTCTGAAAGTTGAATGGCATATTAGTGTCTTTTGGGCCCATGCTTGTCTTTGTTTTCAATGTGAATCTTGAATATGAAACTATGAAGATACAATATGACTGCGTGATATGACATTGAACAAAATAAAATGTTGAAATGTAATGTTCTTTTGAATGGTGTATGAAATTGCTTGTAACATTGGCATTGCATCGAAACATAGTATTATTGTAGTTTGTACCACTAAGATGTTGGCTTAGCGTGATTATGATTTATCGCGCAGGTAACAGGGAAGAGCCGGAGAATTCCTCTAGGCCAAGTAGAGGCTAGATCTTGAGTTGGTGATAGTGAAGCTTAAAGATCGAAGATATACTGCCAAACATGTATATACTCTATGTTTTCTAAATCTTGAGTTTTAATGTATAAGTATTTGTAAATAATTGTTATATTTTCCACAGCTTTTAAATAAACATTTTATCTTTGGTCTTTTATAACTTCTTTTAAATGATTTAAATTTGTTCATGTTTTTGTAAAGGGATGATTCATTTGTTAAGTATACCATAGCATTTCTATATTCAGTATACGTATATTACGATCGTATTAGCATGTTGTGTATGTATACGGGGTATAGGGGTGTTACAAAATATACATAATATATACATAATATATACACCTTTAGAATGATGGTGATAATTTATGAAACTTATGTATTTGGAAAAAATAATTAAGGGAAACTAAAGTATTTATTTGGAATTGAATTATCAAAAATAAAATTTGAGATATGAGCTTGAAAGATAAAATCTCTATATGAATAAAGTTGGCTAATTTGTATTAGTTATTATATATTTATTACATGTAAGTGATATATTGGTAGTGCATAATATTTTTTTTTATGTGTGATGTTGAATGGAGGTATTCTTTTATATGAGAAAAAGTGTGCAATAAGATATATTAAATCATCTTTATGCTTGAGATGCATGCAAATGAGGTATGTATATGATGATGCTTTTATTTGATAAATATAATTGATATTTTTATATGATGTGAATATGGTAATATAAAATACGATGATATAATATGAATATAATGACAGTCTCGGGTGTATTGAGCAATTTTATGGTGTTACTTGTAGTATTTGGTTGGAAATAATCTTATGTGCATAAAACTTCCAAACATTCATGCATAGTTTATTGATTGGTAAAGGATTTATGATAGCTTATGAAAATATGATAAGTTTAATCAAAATAAAATTTATTTTATAGAATTGTTATAGTTTGAATGTCATTTGATTAAAGAGCAAATGAATTGTTACTTAAGGGATTGTTAAAGACAAAATTATTATCAGTGAATGTGAATTTGACTGGAAATGAGAAAATGATTGGATTGCCCGAATTATACCGGTGATGAACCTAGTTGTCAGATTGAATGGCTAGCTAGAGGGTGAACATCTATACTACTAACAGACACTATGTGTTGTTACTATTACTAGGTATTCATGTCATTGCTAGGCTGCTGGCCACTCTAACTGATATTTTACTAGCAATTTAAATTGCCGTTAATGAGCTAGTTATCTGAGTCTAGGATTTATAACTCAGTATATAAGGGCAAATAAATGATATTTATTGAAATAAATATTTTTTACTAAAATAAAAGATATTTACTAAAACAATTGACATCAGTCGAAATAAGTGAAAATTACTTAAATGTGTGTACTTGCATGCGAAATAAGGAATATATATATGCAAAAATGCAAGCTGTTTAGATGTTATAGTATGGATTAAGACCCATGCATGTATATAAAGATATAATTTATATAATGAATATAATGATATTTTATATATGGTAAGATTGTATGTAAATAGATTAAATAATATTATTGATTGTTTAAATGGTGATTAAAAACTCTATAAACAATTTTATTTATTACTATGTTGTAATATGGGGTAATATATTATTTAATATCATTGAATAGAAAAAGATGCCTAGTTATTAAATGAAAATTTGAGAAAAATTGGATAAGTATAGAATAATGTTAAATGAGTAGTTTATATGGATAATGAAATACTCTTTTAAGAGAATAAGTAAAAACTCTAAAATAACAAATTATTATAATTTTATACGTTTTATTTATTATTGTAATAAATTACTTTCGATATTAAATTACAAATTTTAGATATAAAAGTACCACTAAGCATTATCCTTAGCATGTTAGATTTATTTCTGACGCACAAATCAAACAATAGAAAGATATAAAATAGTGAGATATTAAAGCTTCAAGATCAATTGCATCACATAAGGTGTTGGATGAAAGATTTTGTATAATGTATTTTGTTCAACATAGCTATGGTTTAAATTTTTTAATGACAACTATATAATTATGGCTAATCTAGTAATTTTGTAAACTTTTGTAGTTATGGATTATACTTTGTAAGATTAACATGAGTTACAACTTTATATTAAATTATGAAAATTAAAGAGAATGTTTAATATGAAAAATGACAAAAAAAAAGTAACTAAACTAAATTGTAGATGACAATTAGTGAATTGATGAGATTGAAGTTGAGGTTGAATGTAAGAATATTGGAAGGCTTTTTTTTGGAAGTTGTGTTTTGATTAGAAAAGATGTTGGCAGTGTCTAATTATATGGGAGAATCTGCTAAAATTTTTATTGAAATTAGAATTAGCATTAATTTAGAATTAAATAAAAGGGTGTAAAATCATTGTATGACATCTCTTTGTAGTTCTTAACAAAATTATCATGGGGTATAATAGACTTAGCCTTTGTATCATGCATAACATCCATGTTTCGCCTTCACATTTGATCTCAAAATGAGAGCTCATGTTCATAATCATCATAATTACTTTTTAACCAAAGCAACCATGATGGGGAGGAGGTGTGAACCCTCCAATTTCACACCCTTTGGGATATGCATTTGCATGTGGTCTATCTTATGTAAAATTAAGAGTAAAACAGGTAATCTTTCTTGAGAATTTAAGAAGCTTTATTGAAAATTTTGAATGATGTGGAAATTCAATTTTTGATGGAGGATGTTATAATATATAAATAGGTTTGAATGATGTTATTTTGGTGACTAATATTATTTTGGTGTGGAAGTAAAGATTTTATCGTTAGTTGATGGGATTGTTTAGGTTTGGTTAGAGTTTGGAAGAAGAAGAATGAGATTTAGGGTTTTGATGAAATGTTTATAAAGAATGGGTATTTGTTGACTTTAATTGTTTAAATTGTATTATGGTATGATTCTAAATACATAAATAAGCTTAAAACTCAATTTGGAATTGATTAGAATAGTTTTCTACAATTGAAGTGCATTAGGGCATAAACTTGGAATTTTATTGGAATGTGATGAATTGAGTTTAATTAGTTAAAGTGTGCATAAATGTAATGCCAATGAAGTATTTAAATTCAAAATGTGGTGTGAGAGGACATTTTCATCCCCACTCTCATGTGGAATGGTTCTTGCGACTTCAGCACTGTTAGGCTTAGGGCCTTAGAGAATACGGGCCTAAACACGGAGAAAATGGAGTCGCCACTCGAATCAGCCAGGAAAAAGAAAGGGGTGGATGACTCAATTCCTAAGGAATCCCCATCCCCTTAATAGGTTTAAAAAGTTGGGTACATATGGGGATGGTGAGAATGACCCAGTACCCCATAACACCCGATTCCGGTTCATTAGAACCGGCTTCTTTTTCAGGTCCATATATTATTAAATTCTTAAATATTATAAAATCATTTATACTACACGTGATTATCAAAAATAAATAATTATTAAATAAAATTAAAATAAGTTCAAACAAAACAATAAATGGGCACCCTTACAAGATGAAAACATGCCCTTACAACCATGTCTAATGTCCAAAATAAAATAAAATAGGACACCCACCATTTGGCAGAAATATATCCTTTACATTAATTCAAAACTTGAAATAATTTAAATTATATGGAACTTTGACTAATGAGGTACCCACAAAGTGGAAATATACCTTGTACATTTTTAAAACTATGATAAACCAATAAAAAAAATCAATTATCTATCATGAATAAAAGTAAACCATTCATCACAAAATAAATAAAATAAATCATCTATCATGAACATATAATAAATTAAATAATCAAAACTAGGGTTCAATCCTAAATAAATAATTAAATGTACAAAATTAGACCTTAAACCTTAAATTTTGGCTTGTAAGATTCAATATGCAAAATTAGGATCTTAGGATAGGAAACTGGGGTTATGATTTAGAAATTAGAGTTTTAAGGTTTTCATTGGAAATTAGGGTTTTAAAGTTGATGTCAAAAAATTAGGGTTTTAGCATTTGGACTTAGGGTTTTAGTAAAATAAGATTAGTGTTTTGGTTTTTAGAAAACAAAGCTAGGGTTTGAATTTTTAGAAAACAAAGCAAGGGTTTTGGTTTTAGAAAACAAAGCTACTGTCTTGGTTTGAGAAAACAAAGATATGGTTTTGGTTTTAGAAAACAAATCTAGGGTATTGGCTTTTAGAAAATAAAGCTACTATTTTGGTTTGAGAAAACAAATCTAGGGTTTTGGTTTTTAGAAAATAAAGCTACTGTCTTGGTTTGAGAAAATAATGCTAGGGTTTTAGTTTAGAAAAACAAAGCTACTGTGATTATATTTATAAATTTTGCCATCGAATATTTAATTCGAATTGATATAGTATGAGACTAATGCTACTGTGATATTGAATTATGGTTACTGTGATATTTCATTAAGGTTAAATAAGCTACCATGGATAAAACAATTCACTAGACATTCAAAATGGATTCTCAAAAGGTTTGCTTGATATTTTATAAAAAAAAAATAGAAGAATGAAATAAAATAATTCAATGAAATAATAATGGATGAACTGCTGTGAATTTTGAAACATATTAGAAACAAAATTTTCAAATATTCATTTGTTGGTTCCACTGATGTTTCATGTTGATCCAAGCTTTATGTTTGCACCATTGGTAGAATCTCGGATGAACAAAGTGAAGACAGTATGCTACTGCCTTCTAGTTTTGTGTACTTTGGATTACTTTGGGTAATGGTTCCTGCTAGGGTTTTTGATTCTTTTTGTTTCTTTTTCTTATTATTTTTTTTGCTTGTTGTTGTTTTTTTAACTCTCACTTCCCCTCATCTTTAATCCCTATATTTATATAAAACATTAGGTTAAAATCTTAGAACCATGTTTTAGTTTCCTATTCAAGCACGGTTCCTCTGAAGCATATCGAATTAAACTCTTTTTATTTCGAAGGAAACCATGACCATATCTGATTAAAACAAATTTAATTCAATATGGCAATTCTTATTTGATATGGACAAGCCCCATATCAAATTAGAATTGGTCTAATTCGATATGAGCTTTCATATCGAATTAGGGAAATCCTAATTCGATATTGATCTTTGCTTTAAACTCAAAATTTATTGTTTCAGGGCTTTTAAAAATTAAATAGGACTTATTTTAGGCCTTATAGAACTTAGACCAATCTAATCAAAGCTTAAAGTAGGTTTAAGCTTATTAAGAATGAATCGATCATGACTTAGGCCTTCTTTAGTTAGGATGGGCTAGCTTAGGGCTAAAATTAAGGGTCTATAGTTTGTCCTCTGCATGAACGATCTTGAATTTATTCAGAGAGTAAAAAGCAACATGACTTTAAGCTAATTTTTGACAAGGATGGGTTCTGGACTCGAGGATTAATTAGGGTTATGGACCCAAGGCAAGATTGATTTGGGTTCTGGACTCGAGATTGAATTGGATTTTAGAGCTGAAATTGAGTTTTAGGCTCAAAAAATGATTGGTTGGGTTTTAGACCCGAGACTGGATTAGTTGGGTTCTGGACCTGAGACTGGATTTGGATTTTAGGCCCAAGATTGGTTTGGGTTCTGGAGCCGAAATTAGATTTGGGCTCTGGACCCAAGATTGAATTTTGGTTCTGGACCTGAAACTGAATTTGGGTTATGGACTCGAGACTAGATTAGTTGGTTTCTGGAACAAAAACTGATTTGGATTTTGGACTCGGATTGAGTAATGGACTCAAAAAATGATTGGTTGGGTTTTGGACTCGAGACTGGATTTGGGCTATGGACCCGAGACTTGATTTGGATTCTAGACCTGATATTGTTTTCAATTCTGGACCAGGATTGAGTTCTGGAATTGAAAAATGATTGGTTGGATTCTTGACTCAAGATATGACTGATTGGGTTCTAGGCCCGAGACTAGATTTGGTTTGGGTTCTGGACTCAGATTGGCTTAGGTTCTAGATACAAAAAAAAATTAGTTGGATTCTAGACCCGAGACTAGATTTAGGTTCTAGACCCGGATTGGTTTGGGTTCTAAACTCGAGACTGGATTGGGCTCTAGACCCAATACATCTGTAAAAAATTAATTGTATTCAATAAACGATGTGTAAAAATTTCTGCAAAAAATTTGACTATATTTTACTATATATGGAATACTTATATACTCTTGCCTCCTGTATGGAAAAATATTTATGAGTGAAAAAAATATTTTTTAGACATGCAAAATATAGACCCACAAGAAATATCTATTACTGTGTGCATGTGTGTTGTGTCAACCATGCTTTATTTGAAAGTAAATATGAATTATTGAAAAAAGACATATTATTGAAAAGAGACATAAAGTATTGAAACAAGACATCAAACGTAAATTATTGATGTGCATTTACTTTATTTGACTAATAAGCATATGAACATGATTTTTTTAAACTTTATTTCAGACTCCGTTCTCTTTAAATAGGATGTATTATGCATTCATTTCAATCGAACCTCCAAACACTTTCGAGTATTCAGAAAAAAAAAAAAAAAAAACTTTGCAAACTACTTGAAAAAGTTTTTACATTTCTCAACTTTCAGCTTATAGAAATGACGGTAAATCAATATGCATCGAGGACTGGACTGTGTGTGGATCCTGAATTATGTGCTTACCTCAGAAATAGCAGGTTAGACTGAGTTCTCATCCTAGCGAGAAGGCACCTCCATCAAAGTTCAAAGGAAAAAACACTTGTATTTTATTTTTCATTGCAATTTTATTTTTTTAGGATGTTTATATACTTTTACAACAATTTATTATTTACAGTAGTAAAAATAAACAAATTAATCTAAAAAACAAATTTATGCTAGAAAATTAATTTTTGAGGATTCAAGTATAAAACCACAATATACATGAAAATTAATTTTTGGGATTAATTTAGTAAGAACAAATAATACTAGTAGTAAAGCAGAAAATATTTATATGCACAAAAGCTAATATATATATATATATATATAAATAATATTAGCAGTGGATAGATCAAATAAATTAAAAACATTAGTCATGATATAAGAAATGCCAAAAATAAACATATGACAAAATTATAAATACATTATATATTTTTTATTATTTTTTACTTTTGTATTTTTTAGAATAAGTAATAGGACTGATATACTTACATGGTTGGACTTACCTTTATTATAGAAGTATGATAATTATGTGTTCCACGATGGCAGGAACATCCATCAGGCCCACGTGTGGTATGAGCGAGCACCACCGGCAGTCTGAAGGATGATCCGAGAGTGTGATTTTGAAGAATTTGTGTTGCAACTACCAACCAAAGGATATCAAATTGACAAAAGCATAATTCAAGCACTTATTGAGTGATAGATGGACACTACCCACACCTTTCACCTGTCTATTAGGGAGATGACCATAGGCCTAGTGGATTTTACTGCAATAACGGGCTTAAAATGCGATGGGATCCTAGTTCCTTTGACCAACGACATATTGACCACGAATGAGATTTGCCATTTAATTGGTTTAAGGCTAAGGTATAAAGGGGCATGAAAAAAGATATGATTATATCTAGTAGTATTGGATAAGGTAGACCCGACTAGTACTTGGTTAATGGGCGGAAAGATATACCCATCGATTTATGTTATATCTGCTAGCCATAACAATCCTATGCAACACTAAGGCAGCAATTCACTTGTCAGTTTTGTGTGCTTTGGTTGATTTCAATCTCGTGCCATTTTATACTTGGGGAGAAGCAAACCTTACCTTTCTTTAGAATGACTTTGATAAAAAAAATTTAGGAACAAAAGGTCGTTTACAAGCTTTATGGTCATTGTGTAATATTTTAAATTTTTGAAAATTTTTAATTTTTAGAAATTTAATAAAATAAATTATAATTTAATTGAATAAATTAAATAAATAATTTTATATAAAAATGAAGGGATTTTAGATGAAAAAGTGAAATGTATATGTGATATATATGCAAAATATACATAACATATACAAAGTCAATAAAAGTCAAATTTTTAAAAGTCAAAAGTCAAAGTTCAATGGCATTTTTGTCAGTAAACTTTGAAATTTTAAAATTATTTAAATTATTCAAAAATAATTTTTTAATAGAAGATATTTTTTTTGAGGTGTTAATTAATTAATTAATTAATTAAAAATATAATTAAGTAATATATATATGGTTAAAAATGAAAGTGAAAAGAAAAAGAAGATTGATTTTTTTTTGTCTTCTTCTTCTTCCTTGGCCAATTCTTCCATAGCGATCAAAGAGGGAATTTTTCTTCTTCCAAGCTCATTTAATTGAAGAATTTTCAAGGTTTTAATTGAAATTTTGGAGTTTTCTACCGGAATTAGTATGTTTCCAAACTTTTTTTCTTGAAATTTCATGAAAGTTTGATTATGTTGGTTTTGGGATTTTGAAGTGCTATGATTTAATTGTCTATTTGGGTACGAATGAAGTTATTTTAAGTGGTTAACAATGATTTTAAGATTAGATTGAATAAATGGTTGAGTTTGAGAAAAGATTGGTAAAGAGAGAGAGTTTAGGGTTATGGACTTTTAGTGTTTGTGAAATCATTGATTTTAATTGTGCAAATTTATTCTAAATAAGTTGTTTTGATGCATACACAAGTATTTTAAAGTCAAATGTTGGGTATGGACAAGTTTGATCAGAGTTTTGGAATGGAAGTGGTGATTTAGGGTTTTGGAAAAGTGATTTTTCAAAGTTTAATTTTTTGATTTTATTAGTTAAAGTATGGTCTTTAGTGATAAAAGTAATGAATATAAGCTTGAAATGATAATTGGATTGAGTTCGAATGGAAAATCTTCAATGGGGAAAGGTTATACCATTTTAGGGTTTTGGACATAAGTGTGTATTTATGCAATGTAATTGGTTTAAACATGTTAAAATATGTTTTTAATTATATAAATAAACTTAAAACACCAAATTAAATGACTTAATGTGGTTTTTCAAAGTTAAAGTGAGGTTAGCCTTAACTTTAGGATTTTAGTTTGAATGATGTTTAAGTATGGTTTAAGATTGGAAATGCCTTAAAATGTGATACTAAAAGATTATTTATGATCCCATTTGGTATAGGTATTAAGGAGAATTAATTTGCCCAATCCATGTGTTGAAGGGCAAGTTGGAAGAGAAGGTTGGTGTTAGTTTTATGGCTTGCATTTGGTTGCTTTTAGAGGTAAGTACAAACTTTTAAGTCAAAGTTCAATTACATTTTTGTAAATATACTTTGAAAATTAAATTTTTTTAAATAATTTAAAAATAAATTATATAAGAATGGAAGATGTAATTTATGATTTTTATTAAATAAATAAATAAATAATTAAAATATAATAAAATATAATATATATAATACATATAAGGTATGTTGGATGTGTATATGAGATACACATTATATATGTAACACCCTTATACCCTATATACATACACTACATACACCCAACATATGTAATATACGAATATATGATACAAGAATGTCACAATCCATTTTAATAAAACAAACCCTTACTTTTTTAAATCTGTATAAACTTAAATCATTTAAGTGTTGTCATTTAACTAATAGATAAAATATTTCTTTCTAAAACACATACATAACTTCATTAATAAATGTTAATCCAAAACACAGTTGATAGTTTGTGATATATATACATATATACATAAAAAAATATAACATAATATACATGAAGTCAATATGTACAAAAATATTAAATATGTACATGCTGGCAGTTTGGTTCTGATCTTGACGTCCAACAATCAGCTGTGCACTCAAGATCTCAAGCCTAGACTTGACTCGGCCTAGACGAACTCTCCAGCTCAACCGGATCTACCCTGTCACCTGCACGATGAATCACAATCGTGCTAAGCCAAAAGCCTAGTGATACAAACTTTGATAAAAATATAGTTCAAATGCAATGCCAATGCACAATGCACAAGGATATTATATCTCATAACATTATATCTTAATATATTTCTCAATTGTTCCACAATTCATAAGTTACATAAAAACAAACACAAGCATGGGCCCAACAGGATGTAATATGCTATTCAAATCCCAGAGTTACTACTTTGGTCCAAGATGACACCATGTGTCTAGCCCCGTAGGCAAATCATAATCACAATGAGGATAACCTCATATGTAACATACCAACTAGTAATGTGACATCATATTTTGCACATAGTTCACATAACATATAATGCATTTGTGACATTATACAAATCATAGTATATTACTCATGCACCAACAATGTAGTAAGTAACTTAACACATTTTCCAATCAAATGTGTTAAGTTCAAACACCATGCATATATAAGCAATTATTCAAAGTTTGTACTTACTTCTAAAAGCAACAAAACAAGCTCAAACACCACTTTCAATCTCCTCTTCAAAGATATCCCTCAACACATGGATTAGGTAACTCAAGTCTCTTCAAAGCCTAAACCAAATGTGATTATAAATAATCACTCAGTAACACACTTATATGCATATACAAAACCTCTCAACACAAGGATAAGAAACACAAAGGAAAATAAGGAAAAGAACTATCTAGGGTAAAATCTACACATGACACGCTCAATAACACGGGCGTGTCAATGACCGTGCCCTAAGCCCACAACATAGAAGCTTTGACATGCTAAGTGACATGGGCATGTCAATGACCATGTTCTAAGCTTTGTGTTATAGGAGACAAGACACATCCAGAGATATGGGTGTGTCCTTGCCCTTGCCAAAACTCCTACAACACAGTAGCTATGACACGCTCAGTGACATGGGCGTGTCACTGCACATGTCAATACTATAACATTATAGAAGTTGTAACACGCTTAGTGACATGGGCGTGTCACTTCATGTGTTACCAACACTGAAAACAAAACCATCAACACGCCCAAAGACATTACCATGTCACCGAGCATGTCAGGCTAAAATTCTGATATCAACACATAAATGTCTGTAGACCCTTAATTTTTGACCCAATCCGATCCAATATGCTTTATTTAGTCTAAAATGATTTTTGTTGTCTAATTGGTCCAAAAAAATTTTAATTAAATAGTTTTTGCTTTATTATCTAATTTTTATTAATAAAAAATAAAAATAAATAAAAATTATAAAAATAAAAATAAAAATCGGAGTCGGAAAAAAATCGGCAGCGAAAAGTGGTCGCACGGACCTGTGGGGGTTTTGCCCGCAGGAATTTCCTGCAGGCAGCAAGCCCGTAGGCCCACTAGTTTCACCCGCAGGAATTTCCTGTGGGTGAAATAGCCGCCCGCAGGAATTTCCAGCTGGCTGGCAGGCCAACTGCGGGCTGGCACGCCCACACGCCCAGCCACGGGCCCGTTCGCCAGCGCAAAATTTTTCAACTCAATTTTTTTTCAGGTTTCTTTTTTTATTACTTTCCATGTATAATTATGAATAAATAACCTAAAACCATTATAAATAAGGATCGATAGAACCAAATCAAGGGAGGAAAACAGGAGGAAAAATTTACACAGTGAGTATAGGATTTGAAACCAAATCAAGGAAGGAAAAGCAATAAATCAATTCAATTGATTTTTAAAGGGAGGAGCACCACGAATTAAGCAATTCAAAGGCAACAAAGGCTTGTCTTTCGAGCTAGTTCATCCAAGAAGAGTTATTTTTTGAAGAATCAACAAAAGAAGGTATGTTAAATTCTTTTTGATTTATGTAACACAGTAGCAAATCCATAAAATTTAAGTTTTTTAAATCAAAATCTTAGAGTTGTAATTTAAATTTTCCATAATCAAAAACAATAAAAACGTGACTTTCTTTTCTAAAAAGATTTAAAATTGTTATTTTTTCTTCTTGAAAATCTTAAAACTCTAATTAAACATATTTTTCTACAAAACCAAAATCAAATTCTGTTTCTTTCAAAATTTTAAAGTAGGTTCTATTTCATTCAAAAAGCCTTTAAAAAACATCTTTTCTACTTATAAAAACTTCAATCCTTTTGTTTAAATTCATAAAACTTCATAAAATATCAAATTGATTTCTAAAACCCTAAAAATTCTTCATTACCCGAGAACCCTAATTTCAAAACCCTAAAACCCTAATTCAACTTTTAAACCTAAAATATTAAACCCTAAACCTTTTAAAACATCAAACCCTAACTTTTTATAAACTTTATCCTTTAAAACATTAAAAAACATAAAAACATAAAAATTCAAAAATCACACAGTAGCTTCAATTTCAACAAACCAAAAATCACTAATTAAAGTATTTTAAGGTATTTAAAATCCTAGTTTCATGATTTCATCATTCAAACCTTAATCTGGTTAATCAAAGAGTCTTACCAATCTTTTAAAACATAAAACCCTAATCTATTTTAATTCCATAAAAAGTCACAGTAGTTATAATTGAACTTTTATTTGCTTTATTCAATTCCATATTTATTTATACCTTGATTTATCTCTTATGTTTTAATCTATTTAATTTCAATACTTGATTTATTTAATTTATCATGTAACACCCCATGCTCTATATAAGTACTATACATATACCTAGTATACATACAATACGTATATAGAATATAAGAATGTCACTTTTAGTTTTAAATTTCAAAATCTTTAATCAAGTTCAAACAATATTACATTAATTTAAATAACATTAACAAAATCATTATACTTTCAATGATCTTCATCTTATTTACCAAAACTTCATTATTACATATGAATATAATATTATAAATAATACATCATAATTAAATCATACATGTATGCATCACCTTCTAGTTGGTCTCGAAACACTCTTACCCTTCTCGTGGCATAATAGCTTGACTTCCGAATCAACCGCATAATCACCTGCGCGATCACACAACCGCGCTAAGCCCGAGAGCTTAGTAATACAAATCATTCATATAAACATACATTTCATAAAATCATATTTATATATTAACTTTACATGTCATTATTTTCTTATCATGTTTTCCCATTGTGAATACACTTTTCATATATACTTTTACTAATGTTTTATTCATAATCATATACACATACACTTCATTTCAATAATTCACAATTCAATGACTATCTAAAACCTTCATGAAGCAATATTCATCATTTCCACATCCATATACATTTACACATCATGTTATATTTTTATAAGCTCATCATTCAACATAGCTTCTTAAGCTATATTCACTTTCAATAATTTACTTATATATTGTATACATCTCATTCCATGATTATCATCATATATTTCAATCCATAGTTATCACCATATATCACATAACATTATATTTCATTCCATAGTTCACATTAAAACAAAGACAAACATATATCTCATTATTCATTTACTCCATTATTTAACATTATTCATTTATTCCATTATTCAACAATCCATATATATACAAACACAAGCATGGGCCCAAAACACTAATATGCCATTCCACTTTCAGAGTTAATGTTTTGGTTAAATTTTCACATTTATCATTATCCCAACTAGGCTTCAAGGATTAAGGTTCAACCAAGCTTCAAGGGGAGCAAAGCATGCTAAGCATCAACCCAACTTGGCTTCAAGAACCAATCCAACCTAGCTTCAAGGGTTGTAACATCTCAATTAGGCTTCAAGGATTAGACCCAACCAAGCTTCAAGGGGAGTAAAACATGTTAAACTTCAACCCAACTTGGCTTCAAGGATCAAATCCAACCTAACTTCAAGAGATTGTTACTATCATTAGGCATGCCACCAATAACAAAACTCTGAAAATGAATAACATATTAGACACACACAATTCATTTATTATTTCATTCTCAATTCCATTTCCAATTCTCATCATAATATAGGCAAACATGCCCCATTTATCTCAATTGAACCATCATAGCCAATCACAATGGCTTCATATCTCATTTGAATCATCATAGCCAATCACAATGGCTTCACATTTCATTTCACAATATAACACTTCATTATTCAAGTGTGCATTTATATCATCAATTAGGCAAACAAGCCTCAATCATAACATTAAAGTACCTCATAATCAATGATCACATTATATCCCACATAGCATCATTCATAAATATCAACATTTCATTCCACATTGTACACAACATCTCATTATTTAAATATTCATAATCAAACACATTATACATCCATCAAGAATGATTATCATTGATATACACATATATAATTTACCTTCCTCTTATATTTGGAACCCTCAACATACATTTGTTTTACATATATTTGAAGTATAGATACCATAAAACCTTTAGAAGATCTAACAATGCAAGAATAATCAAGAATAAAAACATTAACTAACATATTTGAGGGACACGGCCAACACATTTGAGGGACACGGCCAAGCTTGTGGCCGTGTCTCTCAACCACAATTTGGTAGTAGCAAACACGGGCAGAGAACACGGCCGTGTCTCTCAACAACAATTTCGGCAGTAGCAGACATGGGCATGGAACACGGCCGTGTCTCTCAACAAAAATTAGACAGTAACAAGCACGGGCAAGGGACACGGCTGAGCCAGTGACCGTGTCTCCCAAAAATCAATCCAACACATTCAAAATTTCCTTGACTTGGCCGTGTCTCTTTTTATTTTTGGCCATGTCTCACATGAATTGAACTCTAAACATGTCCAAATCTCCTTTGGTTACACTCAATCACATATATATATCATATAGCATTATTTCAATGGACATAATCAACATCATTAACACAATTTCAAATAAATATGTGTTAAGTTTAACCATCATATTAAAGCATAAATTAAGGTAATTTGTACTTACCTTAAGAACCACTCACAAATCTATACACTTTACCTTCCAAGAATTCTTCATCACTTAGCAATCCACTTCCTTCACAACCTAATTCAAATCCAATGATAAGATACATGAATTTCAATACAAGTATTTTATGTTTTCAACTTCCTTAAACACAATCATACATCAATCATATATCAATTGCTCAAATCCCCAATTCATTAATACTAAACTCTTACTCAACAATCTCAACAATTCATCATCATCCTCACAAATAACCATGTTATAATCATCAAAATACTAGTTTCACACATATATAAACTTCAATCCTTCATTAACATCATCATCCCACACTAACCATATCAACCCCAACCTCAAACAATAAGAATCAATGCAAAGGAATGAATACTTACTTGAATAATTTATCAAATCTTCAATAACAATCTTCAATTCTCTCAAGATCACCATGGATTTGTTATGTATATAAGTGAAATCATCTCTCTCTCTCTCTCTCTCGTCCACGAAGAAGAAGAAGCAACAGAAGAAGAAAGAAAGTTCTTCTTTCTTCCGTTCTTATCCCATATATATAATAATAATAATAATAATAATAATAATAATATAATATAATTAATATTTCTCAAATAACCTCCACCATACATTTGTCCACCATTGACTTTCTTCTTCTCTTTTCTTTTTGTCCTTATTATCATTATTATTATTATTAACTAATTATACAAATATATATATACAACTCACTTTTCCTACACCATTTTATATCCCATATATATGTGATGTATATGTATATGTCTTATATATATTGTATTTATATTTCCCATATATACATATACATTAATTCCAAATACAACAATAACTCTAAAATTCTTAGGGTATATTCCAGGATATTACATATCATGGATGGATGTTTGTTTTATATTTTGGTTAATACTTTTGATGAATGATTTATTTATGATGGACGATTATTTACTTTTTTCAATTAATTTAGACTTCCAAAAGTTGTAAGAGGCATGTTTCCACTCGGTGGGTACCTCATTAGTTAAACATCATGTAATTTAATTTGCTCTCCTATTTTAGAACCTATGTAAAGGGCATGTTTCTACCTTTTGGCAGGTGTCCTATCTAGGCATGTGATGTAAGGACATTTTTCCATCCTTGGATGGGTGTCCATTTATTTACTTTGTTTGGACATTACTTTGATTTTAATATATTGATGCTTTCTTTTAATTATTGCGTGTAATATGGATAATATTGTTATATTTAAGAATTTTATAATATTAAGACTTGTAAAGGAGGCCGGTTCTAATGAACCGGGCGTTGTGGGGGTGCTGGGCCATTTCTCACCTTCCCCACACGTACCCAACTTTCCGAACCCATTAAGGGGTTGGGGATTCCTTATGAATCGAGTCATCCACCCCTTTCTTTTTCCTGATCCATCCGGGTGGCGACTCCATTTTCTCCGAACTTAGGTCCGTGTTCTCTAAGACCCTGAGCCTAAACAATGCCGAAGTTGCAAGAACCATTCCACCGGGAGTGGGGGCAAAAATCCCCGCTCACATTGTCACATCCAAAATTATCTTTCTTTACCCTTTTCAACTCTATATAAACTCAACCAAATCCATCATTATACCATAAAATATTTGTATATACATCACAACAACTCAATTAAAAGCATACAATTACAACCATGACTTCACAACTCAAAAGTTACACAACTAAAAACTCTTATTCTCTTCACCAAACTTAACCATATCTTCAATCCAACCCCTAAATTCATAGTTAACTACTAAAAAGAACTCCATACATACCAATTCACACATATACAAACTTCCATAGAAAATCAAGGAAATAAGTTGAAAACTTACCCAATATGGAGAAAATCCTCAAAACTCCAACTTCAACACTTGAAATCTTTTAATTTCTTGAGCTTACAAGAAGCAAATTTCTTCTTTCCTTTGATGCAGGTAGCCGGCCTTCAATTGAGAAAGAAGAAGAAGAAGATGATGATCCACTGAACTCAATCCAACTAATACCATTATAAACCACACAAATTCCCATTTTCACTCTCCACCAAGTAAAAACATATACATATTACTTAATTAATATATAAAAAGTCATTTTCCACTAACCACTTAATTAATTTAAAATAACATTTGACCATATTAAAATGTTGACTTCTATATATTATGTATATCTACATATATATATCATATAGAAATTTTCCTTTTTCACTTAATTATATATATATATATATACATTTAAATCATTTATTTAATTTTCAAAAATTAAAATTTCCAAAATTTTGGGATATTACAATATATGCATATGGGTATTTAAATACACTAAATATACATTACATATACATAGTATATACATCACATAAATATATACATAATGGTATATGTAAACGATAAGTAACATATATAAGACATATACATATACATAAAATATACATTACATATATGTATGGTATAATTTGGTGTTGGAAAAGTGGATGATGATGATGATGATAAATAAAATAAAAATAAAAAAAATGAGAAAAGTCAAAGAAAAGTGCTTGGTGGAGATTTAAAGTAATTAATTAATTAATTAATTATTATACATAAGTGATAAAGATGAAAATTATATGGGAAAAAGATATTTCTTCTTCTTCTTCTTATTCTTCTTCTCCTTTTGGACGTGACATTGAAGGAGGCAAGAGCTTGGGTTTTGTTTCATGTTATACATCAAATTCATTGGAAATTCAAGAGGACTTTAAGAAAATTTTAAAGCAAAATCAAGAAGCAAGCAAGCAATATTTCTTTTAAGTTTATTTTAATTAATTTTAAGTTTATGTGTAAGATGGCTAGAGAGAGAAAGTGATTTTAAATTGTTTAAACAAATATAAATGATGTTAAAATGATGATTATACAATGATTTTTAAGTTCAATTGAAGAAATTGATTAAGTCTGAGATGAATTGGTTGAAGAGAGAGAATTTAGGGTTATGAAAAATTTGAATTTGTGAAATCATTTGATTTAATTATGTAATTTGATTCTAAATGTGTTGTTTTGATGCATAAACAATGATTTTAAAGTCAAATGATGAATTTGGTTAAGTTTGGATAGAGTTTGAGATGGTAGTGTTGATTTAGGGTTTTGGAAAAGGGAATTTTCAAATAATGGTGAATTGTTTGATTTTAATGTTTAAAGCATGTTTTTTAATTATAGAAGTGATGGAAATAAGCTTGAATTAATAATTGGGATGAGTTGGAATGGAAAACCTTTAATGGTGAAGGTTATGCCATTTTAGGGTTTTGAACAAAAGCAAGTGTTTAATTAATGTAATTGGTTTAAACATGTTAAAATATGTTTATAATGATATAAATAAACTTAGAACACCAATTTGAATGGTTTAATATGGTTTTTCTAAATTAAATTAAGGAAAGGCTATATTTTGGGATTTTGATTAGAGAAATGTTTAATTAAGGTTTGATGCTTGTAGTACCTTAGAATGTTATATTAAATAATTATTTATGATCACATTTGGTATAGGCATTGAGGAGAATTGATTTGCCCAATCCAATGTTGAAGGGCAAGTTGGAAGAGAAGGTTGGTGTTAGTTTTGTGGCTTCCATTTGGTTGCTTTTAGAGGTAACTACAAACTTTGAATAAATTGGGTATGTTTGCATGACATTTGGGCTTAATACATTTTGGTTGGAAAATGTGTTAAGCTAGTTGATGCATTGAATATGCATGAACATTGTGCTATGTTATGTGATTTGTCAAAAATGCATTATATGCATTGTGAGAAGCCATTGATAATTGCTAAACTGAGTAAAAAGTGAAATATAAGCAATATGTGAAAATTACCCAAAGTGTTTGGGTAATGTGGTTTATTGTGTATGCATTAAAGACATTGTGAACAGCCATTATGAATGGCTAGATTGCATAAAATGTGACTTATATGTGAATTATGTGAATTGTTTGGGTAATGTGTTTTAATGCAAAATGTGAGACATTGTAATGATATACTAAGATATAATGAAATTTGATAAATTAAAAGGAAATAATATTGATATGAATGAGAAATATGAGAAAAGAGGCAATGTGCCTAGTTAATAATAAGAAATGAGGCAATGTGCCTAGCTTGATTATGGGAAAATGAGAAAGAAATTGACGATGGAAAATATGAAATAATTATGTGCCTACTATGTTATTCAATTTCTAGAGTTCTGTGTTTGGCGGCATGCCTATGAGGTTATCCCCATGATTTGCCTTCAAGGCTAGCTTTTGAGCAACTATTTGATTTGCCTTTAGTCTAGATGTTGGACATCACTTGCCTTCGAGCTAGATGTTAGGCATCACTATGATTTTCCTTCAGGCTAGATGCTAGTTGTCACTTGCCTTCGGGCTAGACACTGGGTGTCAATATGGACCAAAATAGTAACTCTATAATTTGAATATCATATTAGATCTTTTGGGCCCATGCTTATGTTTGTTCTTATGTGAATTATTAAATAAAAAAATAATATGTTTAAAAGTGAGCTTAGATGCCACACTGTGACATAACATAAAAGCATTAAGCATCGGCATTGTATTTAAGTTTATTTGATATCAAAGTTTGTACCGCTAGGCCTTTAGCTTAGCGCTATTGTAATTTATTATGCAGGTGATAGAGACAATCCAATAGAGTCAGAGAGTTCTACTAGACCATGTCGGGTCTAGATTGAAGTTGCTTATTGAGTTATTCTTTTCTACTTAATGATTAGAGCCATTTTGCCATCATGCATATATATATTATAGTATAGTGTAATTTGTTATGAGGTATTTTATGATTATGTTTTTAGAAAATAAATTGTAAATTACAAAGAATATTTTGATAAATTGTGTAATGTGGGGTTTTACATGTGTTTTAACATAAATATATGTATATGTTTAAATGTTTTGAGAAATGTGGAGAAATTGAGAATTTGGGAGTCTTTCTGATGGAGGTTGTGTTTTGTTGATAATTTAGGAATTTCCAAATTACAAACAAAATTATGACAAATTTTTTCTAAAGATTTTTATGGAAAATACTTATTTTAGACCCTATGATTTCTAATAAGTATTTTATTAGTTTCATAAAATTACACTTTAAAATATTTAAGATTTTAAATTGGAAAAGTGAAAATTTTTATAAAACCGAGTTGTGACATTTTTATGTTTTATATGCGTATTTTACGTATGCTAGGTGTATGTATTATTCATATATAGGATATAAGGGTGTTACACAACATGTATATGTTTTTATTACATTTTGATATTTCATATGTTATATTATGTTTTTGGTATATATATTGTAAATTATAAAAGATGTTTTGGATAAATTTTACATTATGGATTTTATATGTGCTTTTGGATAAACATATATATATGTATAAATGTTTTTTGAAACTTGGAGAAATTGAAAAGAATTTTGGAAATGTATGAATTGGTTTATTGAGAGTGCTTTTGTGTGCTGGTTGTCATTTTGTTGAATTTGGGAATGTCCAAATTACAGACAAGACTCTAGCGAATTTTTTTAGAGATTTTATGAAAGTATTTAAGATTTTAAATTTGAAAAGTGAAAATTTTTTATTAAAACAGATTGTGATATTTTGTACTGTGTATGCATATTTTACATAGACTGGGTGTATGTATTCTACGTATATAGGGTATAAGGGTGTTACACATTGCCGAGGTTTGGGTTCTTTCTTTTTACTTATTCAAATTATGTATATGAGCAAGTTTGACCCTTTTCTACTATAACAAGTGTAGGCATACAAACATAATCTTGTGAAGGTGCCTTGTATTCTAGGAAGACGAGTGGGATACCAAAGATTGAGCCTTTGTTTGTTAGGTCATAAGGAGGTGGCCGACAGTCATCATGTGCACTCCCATTGCTACCAGTTGGGCCGCCTAACCTGTGATCATGTAAAATAAAAAATTAGTATTATTATTGAATTTTATGAGAAAAATGACTTGTCGAGGTTGTTGTCTTTTAGTTGAACATTGCGTGATGGAGAGCGAGTGAGAGGGAAAATTGGACCACCAACATGAACAATATGTTACCCCTATAGAACTCCTGTCGAGTCATTACCTGGTCAGATTTTAGTGGATGGTTCCTTGGTGAGAGGGTACAAAACTAGTTCCTTGCCCTAATCAGAGGCGGGTGCCAGCTAATATCCAGCATCTGTACTGACTTGCATATCTATGCCAGAGAATTCTTAGTGATGTGCCCAAAATGGATTCGATATTAATGCACTCTTGCTCCGACCAGACTTGTCTTATAACGAGTTCATGTGGGACTAGCTTTTGCACTTTGAGGTATCTCCTGATGGTGTTGAAAGTTCAGAGGAATAAGGTGATGAGGAAGAAGAAGGAGAAGTAGATGATGATGAAGACATGGGGGAGGAAGGTAATGAGGAATATGAGAATAAGGATGATGATGAGGATGGTGAGGAAGGTAATAAGGATGAAGAAGAGGACAAGGATGAAGATGGTACGGGGAATCCTGGTCTCATGATGATGCTCAGGTTAATCAGATATGTTCTTTTTGTTAATTATGAATTTCCATGTTCACTACACTTGGCTAACTCTTTTTCAGGAAGAAACTAGGCAAGTGATGTGTCTATGCCTCCGACAAGCGATGAGTATCTCAAGAATTTATTCAACTATAGACCGCCTCGTCCTTCATAATGATTCAGCTTGTAATATACTAAGAAGTTTGTATTAAACAAATTATATATAAAATAATGGACTGTAATAAATTTGATGTACATAATAAAATATAATATTTGACTTTTCAAACTCTTTTTTTATAACTTAGATGTTTTTTTTCTCACTTTGAATTTTTTCTTTTATATATATACATATATGTACAGAGTGAAATTTATGGCCATATCAAATTCATTTAAAATGAATTCAACATGGAAAAAAATAAATTACAAAACCAACACAAATCATGTCTATATTTAACTTAGTACGCCCAAACCTAATTCAACATAGTTTATAACCCAACACAAATTACAAGATCAACAAGGATTTAGTTTTAACAATTCCCGATTTCATAGTGAATTCAACACTTCCAAATCAAAACCTAATTTGACATGGATTTTTCTTGCTTTAAACAACTTGGACTTTGGCCAGCGGGTATATAAATCAGTAAACCACTTTTCCTTCGACATTCTATGCAGTACACTCGGATAAATCCAATGTAAGTGCACCCATCACAATCTTAAATCTTTAATTTAGCTTCCATCTCCATCAATTATTCTCTATAAACTCAAATTAACTGCAATTGTTACACTCACCACTGTAACAAAACCAAAGCAGAATATTGGCGACGAATCTATGCTATCGCAGTGTTATCGAAAGTGCACGGGTCGCTCAAGTAATAAAACAGTGAGTAAGATATCATTCCACTAGAGACAAGGTCAAATATTAGTGCGAATTTCAACTGTTATTTAGTGAATCAATAGTTTATGTGATGATTAAAATAAAAGACAAATTACTTAATAAACTAAAGTGAAGAAAAATTGAATATTGTGCAACAAAAGTAGGTGATGAAAGCTATCTTAGAAAAGTCGTGTATAAACCTCTAATAGAGGCCTGCATGTCCCAAAAAGCTTCTAATAGCCTTGGCTGATAAGGGGGGTGGCAGTTTTTCAATGGTTTCCACCTTGTCCCAGTCTACCTTAATACCCTTGCTTGAAATCTTGTGCCCCAACATGATTCCTTCTTGAACCATGAAATGACATTTTTCCCAATTAAGTACCAGGTTTGTTTCCTTACATCTTATCAAGACCCTCTTAAGTTTTTCCAAACAACCTTCGAATGAGTTGCCATAAACTGAGAAATCATCCATGAACACCTCCATAATATCCTCAATGAGTTCATCGAAGATTGCCACCATGCACCATTGAAAACTTTTAGGTGCGTTGCATAATCCAAATGGCATCCTTCGATATGGAAATGTCCCATATGGGTAGGTGAATGTAGTTTTCTCTTAGTCTTTCTGGGTAATAGGAATTTGGAAGTAGCCTGAAAGGCCATCCAAAAAGTAGTAATACTCATGCCCGGACAATCTCTCCAACATCTGATCAATGAAGGGCAAAGGAAAATGGTCCTTTCTAGTTGCATCATCCAATTTTTGATAGTCAATGCAAACCCTCCAACTTGTAACTATTCTTGTTAGAATTAGCTCATTATTCTCTTTAGGAACCATCGTTGTCCCTCCTTTCCTTGGTACTACTTGAACCGGACTCACCCAAGAGCTATCCGAAATTGGATATATATTTCCAGCATCAAGTAGCTTGATCACTTTAGCTTTAACTACTTCTTTCATCTTAAGGTTTAGTCTCCATTGTGGCTGCACCATTGGCTTGAACTCATCCTCCATTACTATTTTATGAGTGCAATAGGACAAACTAATACCCTTGATGCCTGCTATCTTCCAAGCTATAACCTGCTTATGTTTTTGTAATAGCCCAATGAGTTTTACTTTCTGCTTAGAAGATAGGTGGGAACTTAAAATAATTGGCAATTTATTCTCCTCTCCCAGAAATCCATATTCAAGATGATCCAGAAGGATCTTGAGTTCTAAATTAGGTGGATCAATTACAGATGGTCATTGCTTCTATTCTTTTGGCATTTCAATGGTTTCATATGCCCGATTCTGAAATGACTTGCTTGCTTCAAGATAAGCAAGCTACTCCAGTGCTTCCTGATCCTCAACATTATCCTGCAAAAAACACAACTCAAGGGGATCCTTGGAAACAATGTTAGTAACACAATTTAATGTTTCATGCTTAATGATATCATTGCATGAATCCACCTCATTGAGTGTAAGTGGGTGCTTTATAGCATAATATATATTAAAAACAACTTTCTCTTTTCCCACTCTTAAGGTCAATGTGCCATCATGGACATCGATAAGGACATGGGCTATATTCAAAAATGGCCTACCAAGGATAAGTGAAACATCTACATCCTCATCTACATCAATGACAACAAAATCACTGGGGAAAATGAATTCCCTGACTTTTACCTACACGTCCTCTATAATGTCACGAGGGTGAATTACTGACTTATCAATAAGTTGAATGGTCATGAGTGTTGGATTAGGTTCTCTGACTCCTAACTCTTTAAACATCTTGTAGGGCATTACAATTATGCTGGCCCCCAAGTCAACCAATACACTTTGAACTTTAGGATTACCTATCAAACATGAAATAGTAAAACTACTAGGATCTTTTAATTTCTTAGGTAATCTCTTCTGCGAAATTGCTGAACTCTTTTCCAACAATTGCACCAAAGATACTTCCTCAAGTTTTCTTTTGTTAGAACAAATATCTTTCAAAAATTTAGCATATTTGGGCATCTGCGATAAAGCTTCAGCAAATGGAATATTAATGTACAGCTGTTTAAAGAGTTCAAGGAACTTACTGAACTGAGCATCCATCTTGTCCTTGTTTAACCTTGCTGGATATGGCACTCGAGGTCGGTATTCCTTCACTATTGGACTGGGTTCTTAAGGTTGATTTTCTTTTTCATTTCCCACTGTAGCCTTCCCTCTTGAAGTGACAGTAGAGTTATATTCTTCTTCTTTCTATGCCTCAACCTCTTTTGCTTGTGACTCAGCTTCTTTTTCAATCACACCACCCTTAATTTCCTTTCCACTTCTTGGAGTAATTGCCTTTAGCTGCTCCTTCAGATTTGCCTCAGTATTACTAGGTAAATTCCTTTGTGGTTTTTCACTGAGTAACTTGGCAATTTGCCCCACCTAATATTTCAAATTGCGAATGGAAGATGAAGCTAAACAATCAATCTTTTTATTCATTGCTTCCAACTGTGCTGTCAAAGCAACTACGGGATCCAATTGATGTGAACAGTAACCCTTAATTTTCCTTGTTCACTTGGGGTTTGCCACTGATAATTGGTAAGGGCCATATCTTCAATCAAATCCCTTGCTTGTTAAGGTATTTTATTATTTATGGTACCTCTGCCAGTTGCATTGATAGACTGCTTACTTGCATAATTCAATCCATTGTAGAAAGTTTGAATCTATAGCCACAGTGGAAGTCCATGGTGAGGACACCTTCTCAATAAATCTTTAAATCTTTCACAAGCATCATAAAGAGTTTCACCATCTAGCTGGAGAAAAGATGAAATATCATTCCTCAACTTGGCAGCCTTGGAAGGTGGAAAACATTTCTCTAGGAATTTTTTTGCCAATTGACCCCATGTGATGAAAGTGTTTGGGGAAAAGATTTCAGCCATTTCTTCGGTCGATCTCTAAGTATGAATGGGAATAACCTTAGTCTAATTGCATCTTTGGAGACATTCTGTATCTTGAATGTGTCACATATTTCTAGAAAAGTCTCAATATGTGCATTAGTATCTTCATCTGGAAACCCATCAAACTGATAAGTCTGCTGCACCATTTGAATTACATTTGTCTTTATCTCGAGTTTATTTGTAGCAACTACTATTCTCTCTACGTGTGAGTGGGGATTTTTGCCCCCACTCCCGGTGGAATGGTTCTTGGGACTTCGGCACTGTTTAGGCTCGGGGCCTTAGAGAACACGAACCTAAGTTCGGAGAAAATAGAGTCGCCACCCGGACAGGCCGGGAAAAAAAAGGGGTGGATGGCTCAATTCCTAAAGAATCCCCAACCCCCCAATGGGTTCAGAAAGTTGGGTACGTGTAGGGAATGTGAGAAATGGCCCAGCACCCCCACAACGCTCGGTTCATTAGAACCGGCCTCCTTTACAGGTCTTAATATTATAAAATTCTTAAGTATAACAATATTATCCATATTACACGCAACAATTGAAATAAAGCATCATTATATTAAAAATTAAAGCAATGTCCAAACAAAGCAAATAAATAGACACCCATCCGAGGATGGAAACATGTCCTTACATCATCCATGTCTAAACTAATAGGACACCCACCAAAAGGTAGAAACATGTCCTTTACATTGGTCTAAAATATAAAAGCAATTTAAATTACATGATATTTAACTAATGAGGTACCCACAAAGTGGAAACGTACCTCTTACACTTTTAATACTAAAACAAGCAAATAATAATAAAGAAAACATCCATCCATGATAAATTAAATAAATCAAGCATTGAAATTAAATAAATCAACTGCAAAAGCATATAATAGACTACATAATTAAATCTAAAAATAAAGCAATTAAAGATACAAATTGAGGTTTACTGTTTCTATTTAAAGTTCTTTAATTAATATTTAGGGTTTTGGAATGTTAAGATATTATTATTGTTATTTGTTTAGGCTACTGTAAGTCTTGGAAAATTGGAATGGATTAGGGTTTCAATAATCAAATTAGGCTTTAGGGGTAACATTATGAAATTAGGGTTTTGGGATATTAAAACATTAGGTTTATAATTCTTGGTTGCTGTATTGTTGTTTTGGATTTACTGTATTGAGTTTGAATGTTTAGGTTTATAAGGTTTTAAGGATTAGGGTTTAGGAAAACTAGGGTTTACGTATTAGTTTTGAGGGAATTAGGGTTTAGGAAAACTTAGGGTTTAGATTAACTGGTTTGGGGTTTACTATTTTGGTTTTGGAGTTGAAGAAAATAGTTTAGAGTTTTATAAAGTAATTATCATTTTTAGAAACTGTAAAGTAAGTTAGAGTTTGGAGATTTAAGAAAATATTTGGGAATTTTGGAAAAAAGTTAGATGAAAACAGTTTAGGGTTTTTTTAAAAAGTCTTTGGAAATAGGGAAAAAAATTAAGGTTTTTGGAAAAAAAAAAAGGAAACAAATTAAGGTTTTTTGGATATAGAAGAAATAAATTTAGGGTTCTTAAGGTTTAGAAGAAACAAAAAAGTATTTTTAGGGTTCTTAAGATTCTTGGAAACAGAAGAATACTTTTTAGGGTTTTTGAAATGACAATCAAGTTACTACATATTTAAAGATCAAAGTTTTGTGTGTATATTATTATGAATCAAAGAAACAAAGCTATGAGTAGTTTATGATTAAGAATCAAACGTGCATAGTTGGTTCCACCAAAATTAACTTCTGGATGAATGGAGACAAAGGCAGTGTGGCTACCTTTGATGAATTGTTGATTGCTTGCTTGTTGCTCCTCTCTAATCTGATGTCCCAAATTCCAGTCCCTAGAAGTCCTCCCCTTTTTTGTGTTTTAAAGTATTATTTATTGGAAAAATTATAAGCCTAGTTCTAATTGTTTAAGGAAACTAAAATTAATTAGGAAAAGAAACTGAAACCAAATAGAATTTGGTTTTGGAAAAAATTGAGTTGGAAAAATTTTGCTGGCGAAAACTGTGACAGGCTGCGAGGAAATTGCGAGCTTGCGAGAACTGGGCAAGTGGATTGGCTTGGCCAGCCAATTTCGCCGTAGGAAATTGGCCAAGGCCATTTCACCGCAGGAATTTCCTGCGGGGAAAATTGGCCTTGGCCAATTACTTTCGGCGACAAAAAAATTTGTTGCCGATTTTTATTTTTATTTTTATTATTTTTTAAAAATTACTAAAATAAATATTATTTAATTAAAATAACATAAAAATTATTTTGGACTTCATAAAATATATTGGACCGGACTGGGTCAAAAATTAAAGGTCTACACTATGCTCGAATTGGCCCCATTAAGTGTAGGGCTAGCAAATTCCTGCATTGTCCTTGGCTCATCTCCTGCCATCATTTCCAATTCTTCTTATGAGCTGAGATCTTCAAAGTTTGGTTCCATTTCTTCTAGAACCGCTTCCTCTTCTTCCTTTCATTTTCTCCTCAACATTCTCTCTAGCTCTTGATCTAATTCAAGTAGTTGGGAAGAGCTAGCTCGGGTCATAAATGGGAAGAAGTACATAGAATGACAATCAACAAGCAAGAACTAATTTTAAAAAAAAAAAGAAAATAAAAGCTAAATCAACAGTCTTGATTATATTACTATTATTGAAAATTGTTGTTCCCAGCAACGACGACAAAAACTTGGCAACAAATCTATGCTATCGCAGTGTTACTGCAAGTGCACAGGTCGCTCAAGTAATAATACAATGAGTAAGATATCGTTCCACTGGAGATAAGGTCAAATATTAGTGCAAATTTTAATTGTTATTTAGTGAATCAATAGTTTGTGTGATGATTAAAATAAAAGACAAATTACTCAATAAACCAAAGCGAAGAAAAATTGAATATTTTGCAACAAAAGAAGGTGATGAAAGCACTATCCAGATATTGAATCCCCTAGCCATGAAAAGTATTTATGAATATCAATTCAATTAAATCAAATAATAGAGCTGAATTGGCATTCCCCTAAATTAGATTAAAACCTCTCTCAAGTGAATTAATCCCTAATCACTAAGTAGAATGCTAGGAATCTCTTCTCAAGCATAATTAAATAGATCTTGCAAAAAACAAGGAACTTTAAACCAAAAGGGTCTTGTAAGTCTATCACTAGTACTCCAATCAACCCTCAATCCTAATGAGCATTCTGTTCATATCAAGCTATCTCAAGTCAATAATATGAAAATTGTAATCAATCAATAAGCATGCTATTATCAATTGGAAATAAGAAGTTAAGAATCAAAAGGATAAAACAACTCAATCAAATGATTTAATTTAATAAGATCTAATCAATCCATACAATAAAGCTAGGGTTCATCAATATCTAGATAGATAAAATGTTTAGCTCATATTCATAACCAAAAAAACAAAATAGAGGAAATAAGTAAAAGAATTCAAACAATCCATGATGAATGATTTGTGTTTCTTCACTTCAATCCTCAGATCTTGGATCAAATCTCGTAGGAATCGGGTCTCCACCTTCACTCTTGGCTGCCAAAAATTCTATTTTTCTTGGGAGATTGGCTCTAAATCATAGACTCTCTATTGTATCCCTAATTCACTCTTTAGCTCAGATTTTATAGCCCAGATATTTTTGCCTGACACACCCATAGACACGCCTGTGTCTGTGGGCATGTCAACAGTATTGTTTCAAACTTTAATGACATGGGAAGTGATATGCCCATGTCGTTAGGCATGTTGTTCTACTGCAATGTTGAGTTAGGGACACGGTCAGGGACACGCCCATGTCATTGGGAGTGTCACAGCTTTTGTAAGTCAGGAGTAATTGCACATTCAGTGACACACCCATGTCTCTGGGCATGTCGAAGCTTCTATAAAGTAGTTGAATGACACGGCCACAGACACGCCCATGTCACTGGGTGTGTCACTTGAAGAATCTTCCCAAAATAGCTTCTTCCCTTGTCTTTCATCCGTGATTCCAGCCTAAATAACCATAAGGTCTCAACGTGTCAAAAGTTCCTGGAATCAACCCTAATAAACACTTGAACAAACAAATTAAACTCAATTTGACAATAAATATATTAAGAAATATCATCAATTATACACGTATCAAATATCATATTTAATTTCAATATTTCCTTTTTGCAAAACCAAAGTAGTTTCAATTTTCAAGTCTTTCACAATGACCGAAGCCAATTTGAAAGAGATAAAGAATTTATTCAAGACCATCAAGGCTACACATTAGGAACAAATATTATGGTCTCAACTCAATGTTTTAAAGTGCTTTCAAAATATCAAGTTGGACCAACCATTTTTTCATGCCATGACTTGCTTTTGGGATGTGAACAATAGAATTTTAAGATAAACAACTATGAAATATGTCCTATGTTCAAAGAATTTGAAGCTATTCTTAGATATCCAAGTAATCATCCAATGGAATTACCCATATTGACTTCCAAGACTCATAAAAAAATGCAGATGTTGTTTCAATCCTCAAAACCTGAAGTTTTGCAATTGACCATAGGTGAGAAATTCTTGCTTGGTCCATTGATCGATTTTTTCACTTCCCATTTGGCTTCCACCAAAATGTGGGGGTGCATGCTCTATCTTTGCTTTCTTAGTCAATTTTTGCTTGTTTCCTCTGACGGTGACAATGACCTACGAGTACTGGATATTGTAGACAAAATGGAGGGAGAATGTTCACCAGTACTCATGATCTTAGCTAAAACCTTGGTTGGATTGGATCAATTCAGGACATACTCTTCGAAGAGATTGGCTGGAAGTCCCATGCTGCTTTAGGTGACTACATAAACCGCCCTTTCGGCTTTTCAAATTAGGCTTTTTATTTTTATTGCTCTAATTTTAGCCTAACTGGCCCTTGTGATTTTTCAAAACTAGCGAGCTATCCTAATTTTTGCCTAGGCTGCCCTTGCGGGTTTTCAACCTAGCAGACTTTTTTTATATTTTTAATTTTGGATTTAATTTTTGCCTAGATTGCCCTTTCAGGTTTTCGGAGCTAGCGAACTGTCCTAATTTTTACTTAGGCTACCCTTATGGGTTTTCAACCTATCAAGCTCTTTTTTTTATTGATTTTTGCTATCCGTTTTATAGATCTGGCTACAGGAGCGCCTTTGCTTGTTTGATACCCCATCTATGGACTTCATAAGTTATCTTCCCTGACATCACTTTGCAAGGAAACTGTTTCATCATGTCTCTACATATGCTGAGTGGGTTGACTATATCTACTCCCGCTCTGTTTCCATTAGTTGGTACATTAGAGGAAGATTACCCATGTCACCATCCAGACATATCTAATGTATGTTCCTCTTTCTGCTCTCCGTCGAGGCACTTGCTATGATCCCCATCGACTTGACCACCAATATGATGCTAAGCCTCGAGGTTCTAAGCTTACTCATGATTTTGACGTGCCCCATCTAATTGAAGCTTACTTGGATTGACTGCAACAAAGCTAGCCTGCACACTACACTTATCATCTTCCATAGATTTTACACTTGTCAATTCTTTAGAAAAAAATGTTGTTAAGATGAACAACAATGATAATAAAAGATGTTTTCCTTTCTTTTATAATTTGTCATCATGTTTTGCTATTGTGTTATTTATTTTACCCAAATGGTGTAATTATTCAAAATAGTGCACATAGAACAATTTTAATATTAACTCTATTTTATTAAATTGGGAAATTGGGGAACAATAGAAAAATATGAAGTCAACATACATAAGATCACTCATATTGCCAACAAGCTATTTTGGGTTTTCTAATTGACAATTTTCTCTCATTTAGTGCTAATTATTAACTAGCCTACCCTTTTGGGTTTTTAGAACTAGCGGACTGCTCTAACTTTTATCTAGGCCGCCCTTTCAGGTTTTTAACCTAGCAAGCTTCCTTTTTCTAATTTAATTTCAAACATAAAAAATTTTCAATTTTTCAATGTTCATTGGCTCACTAAACTCATTCTCGTGCATGTCTGACAACTTGACTGCACCATTGTTCATGGCATGTTTTACAACATACAACCCTTCCCAACCATGTCTAAATTTTCCTCTTAGATCAGAGACATTTGGTTTGCACTACTTCAACACTAAGTAACTGACTTTAAGCTTTCTGATATTAACCCTTCTATTGTAGGCCATAACTATCTTTCTTTGATACAGCTAATGATGATACAGTGCCTTCAACCTTCTTTCTTCTAATAAAGCCTGATGCTCATATCTATTCACTACCCATTATGTCTCATGCAATTCAGCTTCTAGGACCACCCTCAGCGATTTGCTCGTGATTTCTATCGGTAATAGTGCTTCCATTTCATAAACAAAAGAAAATGACATCATTCCAGTCGTGGTTCGTACAACGATCCTATACCCCCATAAAGCAAAAGGAAGCATTTCTGACCAATAATTAATCCAAACTTTAAAAATAATTAAAATTACATTAAACTAAAATGATGAGGTACCCACAAAATGGAAACATACCTTTTACAATTCAAATGAATAATTAATCAAATAAATTCAATCATTCAAGCATGATAATTAAAATGAAACATCCATCATAAAATTCAATAGAACATTCATCCAAACATAAACATGCATTAATAATCAATTAAACATTTAAATATTATATTAAATGATTAATGTACAAACTAGGGTTTTAACTTATGAATTAGGGTTTAAAGATTAATGTTTTAGGGTTTCATGAAAATACAATTAGGGTTTATATAAAATTAGGACTCTAAGAAAACAAAGCTGGGGTTTAGGGTTTTTAGAAAAATAGGATTAGGGTTTCCAAGTTTTAAAAATTATTTTTTAGGGTTTTAGGATTTAAAAACTTGTTTTTGGGATTTTAGGATTTAAAAACTGATTTTATGGTTTTAACATTAAAAACTGGTTTTAGGATTTTGGGATTGAAAACCTTTTTTAGGGTTTTAATATTGGAAATTTTTTTAGGGTTTTAACATTGGAAACTGTTTTAGGGTTTTGATATTGAAAACTGGCTTCTAGATTATATGAAACATGCCTTTCTAAATCATTACTAGATGTTAAATGGATGGCAGTGCAAAGATTATTAAAAAGGGTTTATATTAGTATTATGAACAAAACTAATTTATTACCAATTAAAGTTGAAAAAAAACTATTCATACTATTACTTTAAATTAAATGGTTTAGTGGATACAAATTGGAACTTCTCAGATAAGGCTATTGGATGTTTATAAAAGTGCAATAACGAAACAAAGCAATGAAATAAGAATAAGGGAATTACTGTAAATTTAAAATAAACAGAATAAAGGATTGTAAACCTCCATTGTAGGTTCCACCAATATTATTATATTGATCCAAGCTTTATATTTGTACTAGGGTTAAATCTTGGTTGAACAGAATGAAGACAGTTGTCCACTACCTTCTTAGTTCAATATGGTTTCGATATGGACCATCCATATCAAACTGTACAGACCCAATTCGACATGGCATGATCCAATATTGAGCAAAAATGGCTTTTAGACTATTTTTATGTTTTAAAACTCACTTTCAGACCATTTTAAAGATTTAAAAACTAAATCGGACTCATTCGGGCCTTATGAAAATTGGACCAATAAAAAATAAAAGCTTAAAATAGGTTTAAACCATTAAGAAAGAACCAATAAGTTCTTAGGCAATCCTTAATTAGGACCAAACTAGCTTAGGGACAAAATATAGGGTATACAGTTTGCCTCCTGCTTGAACAAGCTTGAATTTATTCAGAGAGTGAAAAGCAACATGAGTTTGAGATGATTTTGGATACGGATGGGTTCTGGACCTGAGGTTGATTTGGCTTGGCTTCTAGACTCGAGACTAGATTGGTTTGGATTTAGTATGGGTTTTTGACCTAGATTAAGTTCTAGACTTGAAAATGATTTGGGTTCTGGACCCGAGCTAGTTGGGGTTCTGGACCCAGATTGGCTTGAGTTCTAGACCCAGATTGAGTTCTAGACTAAAAAATATTTTGGATTTTGGACATGAGCTGGTTTGGGTTTTGGACAATGATTGAGTTCTAAACTAAAAAATGATTTGGGTTTTGGAACCTCGCAGGTTTGGGTTCTAGACCCGGATTGGTTTGGGTTTAGACCCAAATTGAGTTATGAAATTGAAAATGGTTTGGGTTCTGGACCTGAGCTGGTTTGGGTTTCGAACCCTGATTGGTTTGGGTTCTGGACCCAGATTGAGTTCTGAACTCAAAAATAATTTGGGTTCTAGACCCAAAACTGGTTTAGGTTCTGGACCCGAATTGAGTTATAGACTCAAAAATGGTTTGGGTTCTGGACCCAAGCTAGTTTGGGTTGTGGACTTGGATTTGTTTGGGTTCTAGACTCGGATTGAGTTCTAAACTCAAAATTATTTTTGATTCTGAACCTGAGCTAGTTTGGCTTCTAGACTCTGATTGGTTTGAGTTTTGGACCCAGATTGACTTATGGACTAAAAAATGATTTGCATTTTAGATGCGAGATAGTTTGAGTTTTGGACCTAGATTGGTTTGGGTTCTGGACCTGGATTGAGTTCTAGACTATAAAATATTTTGGGTTCTAAACCCAAACTGGTTTCAGTTTTGGACCCAAACTGGTTTGGGTTTTGGACCCGGATTGAGTTCTACACTCAAAATGATTGGGTTCTGGACCCAAGCTGGTCTAAGTTCTGGACCGGGATTGAGTTCTAGACAAAAAAATGGTTTGCGTTCTTGACGTGGATTGGTTTGGTTTCTGAACCTAAGGTACCTGCAAAAATTAATTGTAGTCTGTAAAGCATTTTGCAGAAAAAATAGTTATTTTTTATTTATCTAGATACCTATATACTCTTGCCCCCTACGTAGAAAAAATATTTTGTGAGTATAAAAAAATTTTTTAGACACAAAAAATATAGACCCAAAATAAACTACTGCTTGCTCGTGTACTGTGTGTGACAATAGAAATTATTGAAAGAAAAAGACATGAATTGTTGAACCAAATAAGACATGGAATATGAAGTATTGAAAGGTGACCTAAGACATATATAATTAATGTATTGTCACTTTCTTTCACTTGTAAGCACGTGATCATATTTTAATTTTTTTAAATATTGCAAAAGTGAAACTTATCCATCAAAACTTATTTGTCTATAAATTGAACTGAAATGATTTGTTCATTTCAACCAAAACTTCAAAATTTTCAAGTTCTTTAAAATATTTTACAAGTTATTTACTCAAGAGGGATTTCATTTCTTTAACATTTCCTAGTATAAAAATGGCGAAAAACAAACATGCATCTAGAACTGAACCACGTATGGATCATAAATTACATGCTTACCTCACAAATAGCGGGCTGGAACGAATTCCATTTATACGGGGGATGCACCTCCACTAATGTTCATAAGAGAAAACACAAGCATTTTTATTTTTATTGTTTCTACAAAATATATTTTTCTTGAATTTTATTTATGTACTTTTACTGCTAATTTATTATTTCTAGTAGAAAAATAAGCTAATTGATTCTAAAAATAATGAGCTTACGCAGGAAGAATTTAATTGTAAACATTTGGTGAAAGGAAAATACATAATTATTACATGAAAAATGCGTATACAAAATAATGCTAAAAATATAAAAGGCTGTAAAAGATTTTATACAAAAGAAAATGAAGCAAAAAATTAGTTTTATTGCGAAAAATACCATAAAATAAGAAAAAGTAAATGGAGTGATAAAATATAATTCTTGGGGCGCTGAAAATAATTTTTACGTGTCAATTTATATTTTTTCTTAAATTTTTAATTTTTTAAGAATAATTATTAGGGGTGATTTACTTACCTGGTTGGACTTACTATTATTATGGCAGTTTGATAGCTATGTAATTCATGAAGGTGGGAACATTCATAAGGCTCGTAAGTGGTATGATCGAGTACCACCTGTAGTCCGGAGGATGATCTATGAATATGGCTTTGAAGAATTTATGCTACAACTGCAAAAGAAGGGATACCAAATTGATAAAAGCGTAATTCAAGCACTTACTGAGCGGTGGATGGAAACAACACACACCTTTCGCTTGCTTGTTGGGGGAAATGAGCATCGACTGAGTAGATTTTACTGCAATTAAAGGCTTGAATGCGACGGGATCCCCATCCTTTTGATCAACAATATACTGACTGAGGATGAAATTCATAAATTAATTGGTCTACCTCCTAGATATAGGAGAGCATGTAAAATAAAGTACGAATACATCCGAGAGTATTGGATGAGGCATACTCAACCGGTTCTTGGTAGATAGACGAAAAGATACACCATGGATTTTTGCTATACGTGTTAGCTACAACAATCTTATGTAGCATTGAGGCGGCAATTCACCTGTCAGTTTTGCATGCTTTGGAAAATTTTGATCTTGTCCCTTTTTATACTTGGGGAGAGGCTGGCCTTGACTGTCTCTATCATGGTTTTGATAAAGTTAACAGGAACAAGATATCATTTACAGGCTTCATGGTCATTGCTGAGGTATGAGTTCTTCCTTTTTGTTAATTGAAATAATGGTTTATGATCAAAATTAAAGCACCTGGAATTTTTGGGAGATGGGTGGGATACCCGAGATTGAGCTTTTGGTTGTCAGGTCAAAGAGAAGTGCTTAGCACTCATCATGTGCATTCTCGACATTATCAGTTGAGGCAGCTGACCTGGGATTAGGTAAAAGACAAAATTAGTAATATCATGGAATTTAATAAAAAAAATGACTTACAGATATTTACAGGTGAATGTCGCTTGGTGAAGAGCTGATGAAAGGGCGAACTGGATCACTGCCATGATCAATGCATTGCCCTTGCAGAACTCCCATCAAATCATCACTAGGTCGGTTTCAAGTGGCTTCTTTCTAGGTGAAAATGCAAAAAAATTGCTTCTTGGCCCTAATCTGAGGCTTGTCAGCCAATGTCCCAGCATCTATGCTGACTTGCAAATCTATGCTTGAGAACTCCTTTTGGCGCACTCAAAATTGATTCAATATTAATTTAATATTGGTTTGACCAGACTTGTCATATAATGAGTTTGTATGGGATTAGATATTGCACTTTGAATTATCCCTTGATGGTGTTGAAAATTTAGAGGAACAAGGGATGAAGAGGGAGAAAGAGAAGGGTTATGAAGATATGGACAAAGAAGGTGATGAGAATGGGGGGTAAAGATGAGGAGAATGATGATGGTGAGGGGGATAATGAGGATGAAGAAGAGGAAGAGGAGGATGAAGAGCATGATGCTACAGGGGATCCTGCTGCCCAGGATGATACCACGGTTGTCTCTTTCTTAAGTTGATCAGACATATTTCTTTATTCATGACTTGCATGTGGCTAGCTTTTATGAATTTTTGCAACTAGTTGAACACTCTGATGTACCTATGCATTATGAAGCCGATCTAAGTAGTGCAGGTCCATTTCAACTGCTTCCTTATGTTGAACCATCTTTGGGGCCTCAGGGCTTCAATTTGAGCTATCTGGTTTGTAATCCCTATTTCACATTCATATATGCTAAATGTATTCATGAAAATGTATGAATAAAAATGTATGACCCTAATTTTTCCTTTTCTGGCTCACAGCAAATGTTTGAAGAGTAGAATTGAAAACTGCAAGAACAATTGGCTGCAAGTCTTTGGTATGTTAATCATCTCGAATGGAATTTTTAGGACTTAGAATTTCAGGGCTATAGGGACCCTAATGCATCTTCATTAAGGAGGCCCTAGACTGAAGACCATAATATGCCACCTTCCATTTTTGGCATTGACTATGATAGGGCTGATTTGTAGGACAATCAAAATCCAGATGCTTCTTATTCATTGGAAAACTAGGTAGACAGTGTGCCCGCCCCCAATAGGAGATGACTTCGTCAGAGATTTATCTAGCTATAGACTGCTAGCTCCCCCACAGTGATCAATTTGTATCAAAGCTTTTTATGAAATTCAACATGTATAAATAAATAAAGACTTCTAATAAATTAAATAAACTAGAATGTAATGAATTTAATATCCATATTAAAAGATAATACTTTGACTTTTCAAAATTTTTTTTTGGTCTTTTTTTTTTAAACTTTGAATGACACTTTGACTTTTTTTTTTATAGATATATACATATACACAAACTCATACCATGTCGAATTCATTGTAAATGAATGGACTAATTAACAAAACTAATACCCACACGGATCGGGTTTAACAATTTTCCCACTTCGCAACGAATTCTGTGCACCTCAAACTTACATCAACATTGATTGAAATTTATACCTAATTTGACACAGACTTTCTTGCCTTCAGTAACTTGGACTTCGACTAGTGGCTATATATATCAATAAATAACTTTCTTTTCTTCTACATCTAAAGCAGTAATGCTTCAATAAAACCAAGGTAATTTCATCCCGCACAAACTCAAATCCTCAACTTAGTTTCTGCCATCATCAATTCTTCTTTGTAAAATTAATAGCAATTGTCACGCTCTCACCATGACTAAAACCAATTTAAAGAAGATGAAAATTTTATTCAAAAATATCAAGGCTACACATTGGGAACAAGTATCATGGTCTCAACTTAATGTCTTGAAGTGCTTTCAAAATGTCAAATTAGATAAACCATTCTTACATGCCATGGCTTCCTTTTGGGATATGAAACTAGAACTTTCAAGATAAACAATTTTGAAATATGTCCCATGATCAAAGAATTCGAAGCCATTCTTGGATATCCAAGCAATCAACCAATGGCGTTACCCACACTAACTTCAAAAACTCAATAAAAGATGCAGATGCTATTTCAACTTTCAAAACTCAAAGTCCTACAACTGACCAAAGTGGAGACAATCTTGCTCGATCCTTTGATTTATTTTTGTACATTCAATTTGTCTCCAAACAATGCATGGGGATGCATGTTCTATCTATGTTTACTTAGTCAATTTTTACTTCTTTCTACTAATGGCAACATTGATCTGTGAGTACTGGACATTGTGGACCAAATGGAAGGAGGATTCTCGCTAGTACCCATGATCTTGGCTAAAACCCTAGTTGGGTTGGATCAATTTAGGACATGTTTATCAATAAGGTTGGCAGGAAGTCCCTTGTTGCTTTAGGAAATTACCTAAATTGCCCTTTTAGGTTTTCAATTAAGGTTTTTATGTTGTTGCTCTAATTTTTTCCTACCCTGCCCTTACAATTTTTCAAAACTAGTAAGTTATCCTAACTTTTGCCTAGGCTGCTCTTGCATGTTTTCAACCTATCAAACTTATTTTTTTTCTTAGTTTTAACTTTTGTCTAAACTGCCCTTGCGGGTTTTTGAAACTAGAGAATAGCCCTAATTTTTGCATAGGCCGCCCTTGTGGGTTTTCAACTTAATGGGCTCTTTTTTTATGAGCATGGATATCCTTTTTATAGATCTGTCTATAGGAGCACCTCTGCTTACTCAACACCCACTCTATAGACTACACCAAAATATCTTCCATGACATCATTCAGCCAGGAAATTACTCCGTCCTACTTCCTCATAAGCTGATTGGATCGACTGGATTCATTCAAGAGCTATAATTAATATCCATTGGTGTAATATCCCAAATGATACCCTAAAATTTTGGAAATGCTTATTGTTGAAATTAAAATAAATGATATTAAGTGTATATTTGATTAAGTGAGAAGATAAAAAGAAAGTGTGTGTATATGTTGTATATATAAGATATATACAACATATACAAGTCAATGTTTTAATTATGGTCAAATGAGATATTTAATTTTTAGTGGAAGATGATATTTATGTTATTATAATATTTAATTGCTTGGTTGAGATTAAAGAGTGTTTTTGTGTGGTTAAGAGAGGAGATTTGCTTTGACTTGAGGAAAGCTCATCTTTATTTTCTTCTTTCTTCTCCAAGAGCCGGCCATCACCATTGCCAAAGGGAAAGAGAGGTTTTATTGATTCCTAACTCAAGCAATTGAAGGATTTCAAGAGATCAAGTTGAAGTTTTAAGGATTTTCTTTACTTTTGGTAGGTTTCCAACTTGTTTCTTTGTGTTCTTTTGGAGTTTGTGTATTTGAGTTTGGTGAATGGTTGTTGTTAATGTGTTTTTGGATTTGGTATGTTTGAAGTGTTTGGTCTTATTAACTTTGATTTTTTAGGGTTGGATTAAAGAGAAAGGGTTAAGTTTGGTGAAAGAGATAAGAGTTGTGGGTGTTGTGACTTTGAGTTGTGAATATGGTTGTCTTGGTGTGTTGATGTATGTAATTGAGTTGTATTGATGTTATGCAAGTTTATTATGGTATATTGATGGTTTTGGTTAAGTTTGTTTGAAGTGGGAAAGGGTAAAAGAAAGATGTTTGTTGGATGTGGTGTTTTTAGTGTCGATTTCAGGTTTTTGGCCTGACACGCCCAGTAACACGGCCATGTCTTTGGGTGTGTCATTGGTTCTATTTTTAGTATGGGTGACACGAACAGTGACACGCCGATGTCAATGAGCGTGTCACAGTTTCTGTGTTGGATTAGTATTGACACGTCCAGTGACATGCCCATATTGTCACTGAGCGTGTCACAGCTACTGTGTTGTTGGAGGATTGACACGTCCAATAATACTACCATGTCACTGAGCGTGTCATAGCCACTGTGTTGGAGGAGAATTGACACATGCAGTGACACGCCCATGTTACTGATCGTGTCAAAGCTTCTGTATTGTGGATTTAGGGCACGTCCATGAACACGCCCGTGTTGTTGAGCATGTCATGTGTAGGGTTTGCCCTAGTTAGTGCTTTTTCTTATTTTCTTATGTGTATCACTGAGTGAGTATGTATAATCACCTTTGAATTAGGTTTGGAAGAGATTTGAGGTACCAATCCAATCGTTGAAGGATTCTTGGAAGAGGAGGTTGATAGATTGGTGTTAGTTACTCTTATAGGTAAATACAAACCCTACATGATTGCATACATTTACATGACTTTGGGACATAACACATTTGGTTGGAAAATGTGTTAGGTTACCTATTATATGGTTGATATATGAAAATGGTGTTATGTTTTGCATTATGTGAACTATGTGAAATATATGTTGAGGATTCAAAATATGTGAACAATATAAATTGTTATATATATCATAATGATGAAATGTGAAGCCATTGTTGATGGCTATAATGATATAAATGAAATATTTGGGGCATTGTGCCTATATGATCATGAGAAAATGAGAATGGATTCGATAATGTAATTATGAAAGAATTGTGTGCCTAGTATGTTATTTAATTTTTAGAGTTTTGTTGTTGGAGGCATGCCTAAAAGTAACAATCCCTTGAAGCTAGGTTGGGCTTGGTACTTGAAGCCAGGTTTGGTTGATGATATGCTCCCCTTGAAGCTTGGTTTGGCCTAGTCCTTGAAGCCTAGTTGGGATGTTACGTATGAGGTAATCCTCATTGTGATAATGATTCGACTACGGGCTCGGTAAATGTGCTTATTGGACCAAAGCAGTAACTTTGGAATTTGAATGGCATATTAGTTTCTTTTGGGCCCATGCTTGTCTTTGCTTTAATGTGAAATATGAATAATGGAACAATTAAAAGATGTAATGATATTTAATGTTATGAAATATGATATCCTTGTATATTGCTTCTAATTCTTGAAAGTTTGACATTGGCATTACATTTGAATCATATTGTTATCAAGGTTTGTACCACTAAGCCTATGGCTTAGTGCGATTGTGATTTATTGCGCAGGTGACAGGGTAGATCAGGTTGAACCGGAGAGTTCAGCTAGACCGAGTCCAGTCTAGGCTTGTTATCCCTTGTGAATTGTTGATTTTTGGACTTCAAGATCAGAGACGAACTGCTAAAGATTGGTTTGCTTTAAATAGACTGTGACATTCTTGTATCTGGTATATGTATATTACATATGTGTGTGTAGACCCTTAATTATTGTCCCAGTCCAGTCTAATATATTTTAGTTAGTCCAAAATAATTTTTATGGTATCTTGATTAATTTTAATATTTATTTTAGTAAAAAATGGAGAAATGAATAAAAATTCAAAAATAATAAATAATAATATATATATATATATAAATCAGCGTCGAAAAAATCAGTAACGAGAAAAAATGATCGCCGAAAGTCAGAGCGGGCCCGTGGGCATTTCGCCTGCAGCTTTTTCGCCAGCGCAATTTTTCCTGCGGCAATTTTTTTCGCCAGCGTAATTTTTCCGCAGCAGTTTTTTTTCGGCAGCAAAATTTTTCGACGCAAATTTTTTGAAACCTAATACAATTAGGTTTCCGTTTCCGTTTCTTATTCAATATTTTATGCCTTGAGCAACTAGGAATAAACCATAAAAAATTTATGTAAATAAGCATAATTACAACACAAAAGGGGAGAAATGGGGACAAAAATTGGGAGAGTTTGAAACCGAAATTGAGTGGGAAAGCAGTGAAATTAAATCTGACTTTTTGAGAGACGAAGAAGGAAAGCCATTAACAATTGATTAAAGGCAGCAACTGCCTTTGTTTTTGTTGATCCAAGAAGATTTTTTTTTGGAGAAACCATCAAAAGGGGGTATGTATTAATTATTATATTTTTTCACAGTAGCATAAACTATGAAATTGTGTTTTTTAATTCAAAAACCCTAGAACTTTAATTTAGTTAATTCGTTGCTTTATTTTTCAAAAAGACTTAAAATTGTTATTTTTACTTCTTCTAAATCTTAAAACCCTAATTGAACATGTTTTTCTTCAAAATCAAAATTTGATTCTGTTTCTTTTAACAAACCCTAAAAACATCTTTTCTATTTATATAAACCTTAAATAGTTTGTCTACTTTCATAAAATTATCAAATTGTTTTTTCCAAATTCTAAAAAACCTAAACAAATTAACAAATTCCTGCTCGGGATGTAACACCCCTATATCCCGTACACGCACACTACATAGCACCACAGTGTAGTATACGCACACAGAACATAGAGATGCTACGGTTTCCTTTAACACTTGAATCATTTAAAACATAAGACATTCTTTCTCATTATACAATATGGAAAATAAAGTAGTTTACTTGTATTATAAAACAAAGTAGATATAAACTTTTACTTAATACGCAGCGGAAATTTTAAATATATTTACATATGTGAATACATTCAAGTCCATGTTTACAGTTTTACCTAAATTTACATTAAAGTCAATACTTTACAAAACATGAAGAAATTATACTTGATTGGCAGCTTTTCTCTGATCTTTAAGTCCTAAAATAAATTCTTCAATGCCTAGACTCACTCGGTCTCGAGGAACTCTCGGGTTCAACTCTATCACCTGCGCGATGAACCACAATCGCGCTGAGCCAACGGCTCAATAGTACAAACGATACTAACAATATGCTTTAATGCAATGCAATGTAACACCCCTTCCCAACCTACATATGTAAGCTGAGTAGAGGCGCCACACTAACCTAATGTTGCTACCAATTTTACTTAGTCAAATTTTAGTTCCAATTTTTACAAAATTTTTGCCATAGTTTCGCCTAAAAATTGAGTCCCAAGTGTCGACAAAATCGTTTTTTTTTTCTTATTTTTAAAAACATTTTACACAAACCAATGCAAACAAAATCATTCTCAGTACACTCCCAATAAATCCCCCTTGTAACCTCAACTACAACCTGCAAAAAGGATTTACACTTCTAGTACAACATAAAATAAAGGTTTTGTGACAACCCCCATATTTAAATATTACACAGCGGAAGTTATAAAATATTTACATATTTACAAATTCATATACATCAAAACTCAAGTTTTACAACACATAAAATTTATACATGATTGGCAAGTCTGCTCTGATCTTTAAGCTCCCAAAATGGATTCTTCAAGGTCTACTCTCACTAGGTCTTGATGAACTCTCGGGTTCAACTCTATCCACTCTACTACCTGCGCGATTAAACACTATCGCGCTAAGCCAACGGCTTAGTAAGATAAAACATGCTAAAGGTATGCTTTAATGAAATGCAATGCCACATATGTTATTGATAAGATCAACATCATAAATATAAAGTTAACCACACAATTATGCATTTCACAAATCATAGTCATATGAGCATACCACATTTCAACATCTTTTCACATTCAACACTAATCAATCATACTCCATAACCAACATCTCATTTCATTAAACTCATAACATTATTTAGGACATTCATATAACCTTGACACCTATGGGCCCAACAAGTATTTAATACGATATTCAGAGTTCAGAGTTACTGCTTTGGTTCATAGTCACAATAATCACGCCCGTAGGCAATGTATATACATGTATCTCTATCCATGGATAGTGTAACAGACCCAGTCTCTTGGATCATCAACTCAACACATATGAGGAGATCCTCAACCCGGCAAGACTGTTACAAATCATATATCTCATAGTGTAACAGACCCAGTCTCTTGGATCATCAACTCAACACATATGAGGAGATCCTCAACCCGGCAAGACTGTTACAAATCATATATCTCATAGTGTAACAGACCCAGTCTCTTGGACCATCAACTCAACACCTATGAGGAGGTCCTCAACCCGGCAAGACTGTTACCTTTCATCATTTCTTAGGCATGCCACCCAAATCCAGAACTCTGAAACTGAATAACATATTAAACAAACAATTCATTTCCATTCTCAATTCTCATCACATTTAGGCAAACATGCCTTCTTTCTTTCAATTACATCATCTTAGCCAATAACAATGGCTTCACATTTCATTTCACAATATAACATCTCATTATTCAAGTATATATATATATATATATATCTCATCCATGATCACATTATATCTCACATAGCATCATTCATAAATATCAACATTTCATTCCACATTACTCATGAAACACATTACCATTCACAATGCACAACATAACATTGTTCAATCTCAACAATGCAATTAGGGAAAAGAACAATTGATTATAACATTCATTGATTCAAGTGTGTTTAAAGTGTTTAGGGTTAGGTTTAAGGACCAACCTACCTTTGGAGAACCAAAGCAATGCAAGAAGAACAAAGAATTAAAACCCTAACCATAAATAGTACATTCTGGTTTTAAACTCCATTTTATCCTTATTTTGAAAAATTGTATAAAATAATCTACTTGACTAAAAATTCTAAAATTTTTACAGAATTTAGTTTTGTATCTTAAAATCATCCCTTTAAAATTTCAGATCAAACTGAACACAAAATCTTGGTCAAATAGTTCACCTAACCAGACTGCCCCAATTGCCCTGCATCCTGGCAGCAGTTCTGAACTTTGTGAATTCCATAAATCAAATTCAATCAACGTGATTCCAAATTATTTTTCTCAAATACTAAACTCACTAAGAAACAACATATCCAAAATTCGATTGGATATGATTTTTCTACATTTTATTAAAAATCCCGAAATATAGCTGTCTCAGTTAAGGTACCTGCTGGAACAGGTCTAATAGAAATAATCTTTCTAAACTCATAACCATTCCAAAATCGAATCAACATATTTTCAGTCATTCTAGACTCATAGAGGCACAACATATCAAAAATTCACTTCAAGAACATTTTTCTATAATTAATTAAAAATCATACAAATCACAGCCTTTACTAATTGTAAAACAGAAATAATTTCACTAAACACAACTCTTACTCTTCCATCACCAACACCAACCTAGCTTCTTATCTTTAATTCCATTTCAACACTTTTACACACACCATACACAAACACACTCCATCAAACCCAAACAAAATTCCAAATAGAACAAGAGAAAACTTACCTTAAATGAAGAAATCCACAAATCTCTAACCAAAACCCTTGCTTCCTTCTTCAAATTGCTTCAAACCTCAAGATCACCTCTCTTTCTCTCTTTGTCTATGGAGAATCCGGCCACACATGAAGAGAAGAAGAAAATATGAAGAGCAAAGTCAAATTTGGCTTCTTATATCCATCAAGTGTTTTTAACCTTGCAATTACTAAAACACCCTTCACCATTTAACTAACCTTTTGTCTCATCTAAGCCCTTATATGTAATTTCATTAACAACCAAAAATATCTTCTTCCACTTAACCATCACCTTGACTCATCATTTGACCAATGTATATGTTAATTATATCATCATATAAACAACATATACATTTGTCTCTAAACCCTAAATTTCTTCTCCAAAACACATATACATATACATTCTCTTCCCATTTCTTTTCTCTTACAATTTAACACATATATTCAATCCAATATATAACAACAACAACACTAACAACAACATCAACCATAACAACCACATAACCAAGACTTCTAGGGCATACATGAGGATATTACAATTCTCCCCCTCTAAAAAGAAATTTCGTCCTCGAAATTACCTGATATCAACTCTGAAATAGTTGAGGATATTGCTCTCGCATAGTTTGCTCACTTTCCCAAGTTGCTTCTTCTTTTGCATGATTCTTCCAAAGAATCTTCACCAATGGCACTTTCTTGTTCCTCAATTCTTTCACATCACGTGCCAAGATAGCAACTGGTTCTTCTTCAAATGTCAAATCTGGGCTCACTTCGATAGACTCAAATGGCAACACATGAGATGGATCTGACCTGTACCTCCTCAACATAGAAACATGGAATACATTATGAATACGATCCAACTCAGGTGGCAAAGCAAGTCGATATGCAACTGGCCCAACTCTTTCTAACACTTCATACGGCCCAATGAAACGAGGACTCAATTTTCCTTTCCGACCGAACCTCAAAATCTTCTTCCAAGGAGATACTTTCAAAAACACCTTATCTCCAACATCAAACTGAATGTCTCTCCTCTTCAGATCTGCATAAGACTTCTGTCGGTCTGAAGCTGCTTTTAACCTACCTCGGATCAACTTCACTTTTTCCTCAGTTTCTTGAATCAAATCAGGTCCAATTATTTTACCTTCACCAAGTTCACTCCAACAAAGAGGTGTTCTGCACCGTCTACCATACAATGCCTCGAACGGTGCCATACCAATGCTAGATTGGTGACTGTTGTTGTAAGCAAACTCCACAAGAGGTAAGAATCTATCCCAACTTCCAGTGAAATTGATGACACAGCTTCTCAACATATCCTCAATAATCTGTATCACCCTCTCTGACTGTCCATCCGTCTGTGGATGAAAAGCAGTACTGAAGTGTAGTCGAGAACCCAAAGCACTATGCAAACTCTTCCAAAATCTTGAAGTAAACCGGGGATCTCGATCAGACACTAAAGAAGTTGGAACACCATGCAATTTCACAATCTCCTGAATATACAGCTCAGCCAATCTCTCCAAAGAGTAATCCATCCGCACCGGAAGGAAATGAGCTGTCTTCATCAATCTATCCACAATCACCCATATAGCATCATGCTTCTTTTGTGTCAATGGCAAACCAGACACAAAATCCATTGTCACTCTTTCCCATTTCCATTCTGGCACTGACAATGGTTGAAGCAACCCGGTTGGAACTTGATGCTCTGCTTTAACCTTCTGACAAGTGAGACATTTAGATACAAACTCAGCAATGTCTCTCTTCAACCCAATCCACCAATAATGCTGTCTCAAATCATGATACATCTTGGTATTACCCGGATGCATAGCAAACATCGACTGATGTGCTTCTTCTAAAATAACTCTCTTCAAATCAGCATCATCGGGTACACACAATCTGCTCTTGAACCAGAGACTCCCATCATCTCTCACAACAAAATCTCTAGTCTTTCCATCGTGACAATCTGAAATAATCTTCTGAATCTTCTTATCCATCAACTGAGCTTCTTTGATCTGATCTAACAAAACTGGTTTCAAAAGCAACTGTGCCAACAATGCACCATCAACACAAGGTACAAAACTGGCATGCAAAGCTCTCAACTCAACAAGCAACGAGAGCGAGTAAATAGTTAAACCAGCTAAAGACTTCCGACTCAAGGCATCAGCAACAACATTTGCTTTACCTGGATGATAGTCAATCAAGCAGTCGTAGTCTTTAATCAATTCTAACCATCTCCTCTGACGAAGATTGAGTTCTTTCTGGACACCCAAATACTTCAAACTCTTGTGATCAGTGTAGATGAAACATTTCTCCCCAAACAGATAGTGGCGCCAAATCTTCAATGCAAACACAATGGCAGCCAATTCTAAATCATGGGTCGGATAATTAAGCTCATGCGGTTTCAACTGTCTAGATGCATAAGCTATAACTTTCCCTTCCTGCATCAAAACACACCCCAAACCTCTATGTGAAGCATCACTGTAGATCACATATGGTTTGCCTTCAACAGGTAAAGTAAGAACAGGCGCTTGAGTCAACAACTCTCTCAACTGCTCAAAACTAGCCTGACACTGATCTGTCCACACAAATCTCACTCCCTTTCGAAGTAATCTGGTGAGTGGAGTAGCTATCAAAGAAAACCCTTTCACAAACCGTCGGTAATAGCCTGCCAAACCCAGAAAACTTCTAATCTCTGTCACAGACTTGGGTGGACTCCAATTCAGAATAGCTTCAACTTTACTTGGATCAACTCTAATGCCTTCTGCAGAAACAATATGTCCGAGAAAAGCAACTTGATCCAACCAGAACTCACACTTCGACAATTTGGCAAATAACTGATTCTCTCTCAAAATCTGCAACACAATCCGCAGATGCATATCATGTTCCTCTTCATTCCGCGAATACACCAGTATATCATCAATGAAGACCACTACAAACTGATCCAAATAGGGCCTAAACACCCTATTCATCAAATCCATAAAAGCTGCAGGTGCATTCGTCAGACCAAAAGGCATAACTAGAAATTCATAATGCCCATACCTGGTCCGAAAAGCAGTCTTAGGAACATCTTCACTTCTTACCCTCAGCTGATGGTACCCAGATCTCAAATCAATTTTGGAGAACACTGACGCTCCCTTCAACTGATCAAAGAGATCATCGATTCTAGGCAAAGGATATTTATTCTTAATGGTCACCTTGTTCAATTGCCTATAATCGATACACAACCTCATAGTACCATCTTTCTTCTTCACAAAAAGCACAGGAGCTCCCCAAGGAGAAACACTGGGGCGAATAAATCCTTTGTCCAACAACTCCTGTAATTGCACTTTCAACTCCCTCAATTCTGCTGGTGCCATTCTATAAGGAGTAATGGAGATAGGAGCGGTACCAGGCAACAATTCAATACCAAACTCCACGTCTCTTTCAGGAGGCAATCCTGGCAACTCCTCTGGAAAAACATCTGGGAACTCGGCCACTGTGGCAATGCTATCAATTTGAGAACCTTCTACTCTAGTATCTACCACATGAGCAAGATAGGCATCACACCCCTTCCTAATCAATCTCCTGGCTGCAACAGCTGAAACAAATAAGGAAGCTAGCTGTTCTTGCTCATTAGATACTATTACCTCTCTACCATCACCAGTTCTCAAAGAAACAATTTTCTTTTTACAATCCACCACAGCTCCATGTCGAGATAGCCAATCCATGCCTAAGATCACATCATATTCCTTAAATGGCATCTCAATCAAATCTCCAAGGAACTCCTCACCCTGCACCCTCACTACACTATCCCGGTGCACCTTACTCACAACCACACTATGCCCTAACGGATTTGTCACTAACACATCAAATCCTAGGGACTCAGCATGCATATCATACACAGGCAAAACAGATGCACTAATATATGAATGTGTGGAACCCGGATCAATCAAAGCAAGTACTGGAGTATTAAATAAAGAAAAAGTACCAGCTATGACTGCCGATGCATCTGGCTGCCTCTGCATAACATACATCCTCTGGGAAGATCCAACCTCCTCTGGTCTACCCTCCCTGGATGTAGCACCTCCTCTAGAACTGAATCCTGGTCTACCTCCCCGGCTGGCACCTCTGCCTCCTCTGCCTCCCCTCACACTAGCTCGAGAAGCAGCAGAATCAACTGGCATATGCTCCTGCCTCTCAGGACAGTCTCTCACAAAGTGGTCAGGTGATCCACACCTGAAGCATACCCCTGATCTACTATGCCTCCAACAAACGCCCCCATGTCTTCCACCACACTGGTTACACACAGGTAAGGTGGATCTCTGAACTCCAGGAGTAGGAGCACTCACTACTGAAGCTGCAGGTCTAAATCTCTGCCTCTGGAACTGCACTGACCTACCCGCTGGTCTCTGGCTCCTACTACTCCGAGGAACAAAACTTCCTCTACCCCTCTTTGCAGAAGAAGACCCTGCCTCAAACTGGGGCCTCCTAACCCTAACCTCTTCCTCTGAAGCAGCTGCAATAACTTGAACTCGCTCTACACTTCGAGCTGCTGCCACAAGCTGTGAGAAATCCTGATATCTGGATCCAGCCACTAAGCACATGATCGAGGGCCTCAATCCCTCCTCAAATCGCCGACATCTATCAATCTCATCAGCAATGATACCTCCAGCATACTGGCTCAGTCGAATAAACTCAACCTCATACTCAGTTACGGTCCGATGATCTTGCTTCAAATCTAGAAACTCTCTTTTCTTCCCATCTTTATACTCCCTAGGAGTATACTTCAACTCAAATTCTCTCAGAAAATCCGCATAAGACAGGGTTGGTGGATCATCCATCGAATGTGGCACCGTCTTCCACCAATCGTAGGCGTCCTTCTGTAGCAAAGATCTTGCATAGTCAAACTTTTCCTCTGAAGTGGCTTGTAACTGAACAAATACCCTCTGTACTCTGTCAAGCCACTGCTCTGCCACAGCTGGATCAGTAGTGCCCACAAAATCTTCAGCTCCATACTTCCTCAGTTTGTCATAATGCCTCACAGAAACTAAAGGCTGAGGGGGTGGTGGCTGTGGTTGCACAGGTGCTGGTCTCATAGCTTCCATCATATTCCTAAACCAGGCTGGCGGAACCTCCTCCCCAGCTGGTCTACCCGACACCGAAACAGGTGCCTCCTCAACACTATCAACTCTAGCTCCCTCAGCAGGAGCAATACTCTCGGCACTACCCTCAATCGACTGACGAGAGTGAGAATCCATCACAACCTAAGTCTGCAAACACAACAGAATACCTCTTATTAAAGATCAGAGACTGCCAATCCCAAACATGTATTTTTGTTCAAAAACTCACTTTTTAAGTAAAAATAGTCTTTTTCTTACATTTTACCTAGGTTGAGAATCTCAAACCTGGCTCTGATACCAAAACAATTGTAACACCCCTTCCCAACCTACATATGTAAGCTGAGTAGAGGCGCCACACTAACCTAATGTTGCTACCAATTTTACTTAGTCAAATTTTAGTTCCAATTTTTACAAAATTTTTGCCATAGTTTCGCCTAAAAATTGAGTCCCAAGTGTCGACAAAATCGTTTTTTTTTCTTATTTTTAAAAACATTTTACACAAACCAATGCAAACAAAATCATTCTCAGTACACTCCCAATAAATCCCCCTTGTAACCTCAACTACAACCTGCAAAAAGGATTTACACTTCTAGTACAACATAAAATAAAGGTTTTGTGACAACCCCCATATTTAAATATTACACAGCGGAAGTTATAAAATATTTACATATTTACAAATTCATATACATCAAAACTCAAGTTTTACAACACATAAAATTTATACATGATTGGCAAGTCTGCTCTGATCTTTAAGCTCCCAAAATGGATTCTTCAAGGTCTACTCTCACTAGGTCTTGATGAACTCTCGGGTTCAACTCTATCCACTCTACTACCTGCGCGATTAAACACTATCGCGCTAAGCCAACGGCTTAGTAAGATAAAACATGCTAAAGGTATGCTTTAATGAAATGCAATGCCACATATGTTATTGATAAGATCAACATCATAAATATAAAGTTAACCACACAATTATGCATTTCACAAATCATAGTCATATGAGCATACCACATTTCAACATCTTTTCACATTCAACACTAATCAATCATACTCCATAACCAACATCTCATTTCATTAAACTCATAACATTATTTAGGACATTCATATAACCTTGACACCTATGGGCCCAACAAGTATTTAATACGATATTCAGAGTTCAGAGTTACTGCTTTGGTTCATAGTCACAATAATCACGCCCGTAGGCAATGTATATACATGTATCTCTATCCATGGATAGTGTAACAGACCCAGTCTCTTGGATCATCAACTCAACACATATGAGGAGATCCTCAACCCGGCAAGACTGTTACAAATCATATATCTCATAGTGTAACAGACCCAGTCTCTTGGATCATCAACTCAACACATATGAGGAGATCCTCAACCCGGCAAGACTGTTACAAATCATATATCTCATAGTGTAACAGACCCAGTCTCTTGGACCATCAACTCAACACCTATGAGGAGGTCCTCAACCCGGCAAGACTGTTACCTTTCATCATTTCTTAGGCATGCCACCCAAATCCAGAACTCTGAAACTGAATAACATATTAAACAAACAATTCATTTCCATTCTCAATTCTCATCACATTTAGGCAAACATGCCTTCTTTCTTTCAATTACATCATCTTAGCCAATAACAATGGCTTCACATTTCATTTCACAATATAACATCTCATTATTCAAGTATATATATATATATATATATCTCATCCATGATCACATTATATCTCACATAGCATCATTCATAAATATCAACATTTCATTCCACATTACTCATGAAACACATTACCATTCACAATGCACAACATAACATTGTTCAATCTCAACAATGCAATTAGGGAAAAGAACAATTGATTATAACATTCATTGATTCAAGTGTGTTTAAAGTGTTTAGGGTTAGGTTTAAGGACCAACCTACCTTTGGAGAACCAAAGCAATGCAAGAAGAACAAAGAATTAAAACCCTAACCATAAATAGTACATTCTGGTTTTAAACTCCATTTTATCCTTATTTTGAAAAATTGTATAAAATAATCTACTTGACTAAAAATTCTAAAATTTTTACAGAATTTAGTTTTGTATCTTAAAATCATCCCTTTAAAATTTCAGATCAAACTGAACACAAAATCTTGGTCAAATAGTTCACCTAACCAGACTGCCCCAATTGCCCTGCATCCTGGCAGCAGTTCTGAACTTTGTGAATTCCATAAATCAAATTCAATCAACGTGATTCCAAATTATTTTTCTCAAATACTAAACTCACTAAGCAACAACATATCCAAAATTCGATTGGATATGATTTTTCTACATTTTATTAAAAATCCCGAAATATAGCTGTCTCAGTTAAGGTACCTGCTGGAACAGGTCTAATAGAAATAATCTTTCTAAACTCATAACCATTCCAAAATCGAATCAACATATTTTTCAGTCATTCTAGACTCATAGAGGCACAACATATCAAAAATTCACTTCAAGAACATTTTTCTATAATTAATTAAAAATCATACAAATCACAGCCTTTACTAATTGTAAAACAGAAATAATTTCACTAAACACAACTCTTACTCTTCCATCACCAACACCAACCTAGCTTCTTATCTTTAATTCCATTTCAACACTTTTACACACACCATACACAAACACACTCCATCAAACCCAAACAAAATTCCAAATAGAACAAGAGAAAACTTACCTTAAATGAAGAAATCCACAAATCTCTAACCAAAACCCTTGCTTCCTTCTTCAAATTGCTTCAAACCTCAAGATCACCTCTCTTTCTCTCTTTGTCTATGGAGAATCCGGCCACACATGAAGAGAAGAAGAAAATATGAAGAGCAAAGTCAAATTTGGCTTCTTATATCCATCAAGTGTTTTTAACCTTGCAATTACTAAAACACCCTTCACCATTTAACTAACCTTTTGTCTCATCTAAGCCCTTATATGTAATTTCATTAACAACCAAAAATATCTTCTTCCACTTAACCATCACCTTGACTCATCATTTGACCAATGTATATGTTAATTATATCATCATATAAACAACATATACATTTGTCTCTAAACCCTAAATTTCTTCTCCAAAACACATATACATATACATTCTCTTCCCATTTCTTTTCTCTTACAATTTAACACATATATTCAATCCAATATATAACAACAACAACACTAACAACAACATCAACCATAACAACCACATAACCAAGACTTCTAGGGCATACATGAGGATATTACAATGCAATGCCACACATTTCAATGACTTTCCATAGATTTCATTATTCAATCATTCAATTCTTATTGAATCACAATTACACAAAGACAAGCATGGGCCCAAAAGACACTAATATGCCATTCAATTTTCAGAGTAAATGCCTTGGTTCAATTATCACATTTATCAATATCATTATCCCAACTAGGCTTCAAGGATTAGGTTCAACCAAGCTTCAAGGGGAACAAAGCATGCTAAGTATCAGCCCAACTTGGCTTCAAGAATAAAACCCAACCTAGCTTCAAGGGTTGTAACATCTCAATTAGGCTTCAAGGATTAGACCTAACCAAGCTTCAAGGGGAGTAAAACATGTTTAACTTCAACCCAACTTGGCTTCAAGGATCAAATCCAACCTAACTTCAAGAGATTGTTACTAATAGGCATGCCACCAACAACAAAACTCTGAAAATGGAATAACACATTAGACACACAATTCATTCATTATTTCATTATCAATTCCATTCTCAATTCTCATCATCAATTTGGCAAACATGCCTCATTAAAGTCATTATAGCCAACCACAATGGCTTTACATTCCATCACATCTCAATGCCCATCTTAGCAATTCATCTTTGAAATGTACAATCATTTGCATCATCATATCATTCATATAATACATATATATGCCATCATTGATATAAGCATAGCAAAGTACATTCTTCACAATAATCAACAATGCAATAATGCAAGATGTGTACTTACCTCAAAAGCAATTCACACAACTCAAAACACTCCCTTTCCCAAGGTTCTTATGCTTCTTAAATCAATGACAAATCACTTTCTTCAAGACCTAATCCAAGAATAATAACATACACTTGCTTAGGGATACACAAGAGATAATCAAGTTAAGAGTTAACTAAGGCAATCTCTACACATGACACGCTTAACCACACGGGCGTGTTCCTGACCGTGCCTTAACTCCACAACACAGAAGCTATTACACGATCATGACCATGGGCGTGTCACTGGGTGTGTAATACATACTACCTCACACAAAAACATCAACACGTCCAACAACCTGAACGTGCTCCTGGCCGTGTCAATTCTCCATTCTCACAGTAGCTATGACGCGCTCAATAACACGGGCGTGTTACTGGCCGTGTCAAACCTACTGCCACACAGAACAATTGACACGCCTAAGGACCCTGGACGTGCTCATGGGCGTGTCAGGCCAAAAACCCAGATTCCGGCCAAAATAACACCACAAATAATAAATCACTTCTATCCACCAACATCCACTTCAACCAAACTTAACAAAACATACCCAAAAACTATCTCAAACTTGTAACAACACCAAAACAAGCCAAAACACACATCAAGCACAAAACACAAACATCATTAAAAACCCTAAACACAACCACAACTTAATCAATACCAACCAACTTACTCTTTTCTTCAATCCAACCCCAAAATCAAAAACCACTTAAACCAAATACTCTTAAACACCACACAATCTAACCAAACACATTCTCAAACACCACTTAAACTCACAAATCCACATAACTTCAAAAACAACACAAGAAATCAAAAGAGAACTTACCAAAGATGGAGAACTCTTAAACCTCCAACTTGATCTCTTGAAAACTCTCTTCAATCTTGAACTTGGAAGAACAAATCTCTATCTTGCTCTCTTTCTTCTTGATGGCCGGACAACACAGAAAAACAAAGAGAAGAGAAGGAAAGAAAATGGTCCACGGCAAAGGAAGAAAGAAAGAAGAAAAGATAGAAAGCAAAAGTCAAATCATCTCCTCAAAATCCTCTCCTACAAGCATTAAATATAAAATAATACAAATATCTTCTTCCACTCCACTAACTCTAATCCCACTTAATTAAATAATCCCTTAAACACAATTAATCAAAAATTAATCTCTTCCTTTGACTTTCCCATTGACTTGTGTATATTATATATATATTTACATATATACAACATATAAACTCTCTTTTCACTTATTTTCCTCTTTTCCAATTAAACACAAATACACTTACTTCAATTACAACAATTATTACACCAAACTTCTAGGGTATATTTTGGGATATTACACGGGAGCCGTGAGGTGAACGGGTACTGTGGCGGCCTGCTATGTTGAGGGCTGGGACTTCGGTCCACCTATGGGAGAAAAGGCCCAATAGACCAGCTATCGTAAGACTGTACTAGTGGGGTTGTTACAGTGAAAATCAATAAGACTTAATTTTTGAGATCGTTATTTGAATTTGTTTTGGGTACTTGGTCTCGAGACTGAACTTGATTTGGGTACTTAGACCCGAGATTGGATACTTAGACCTGAGATTGAATTTGATTTGGGTACTTGGACCCGAGATTGGATTGAATTTTGGTATTTGGACCCAGGATTGGGTACTTAGATGCGAGATTGGGTACTTGGACCTGAGATTGATTTGATTTGGGTACTTGGACCCGAGCTTGAATTGGATTTGGGTCTTTGGACCCGAGATTGGATTTAATTTGGGTGCTTGGACCCAGGATTGGGTACTTGGACTCGAGATTGATTTGATTTGGGTACTTGGACCCGAAATTAGATTGAATTTGGGTACTTAGACCCAGGATTGGGTACTTAGACCCGAGGTTGATTTGATTTGGGTACTTGGACTCGAGATTAGATTTGATTTGGGTACTTGGACCCAAAATTGATTTGATTTGGGTACCTGGACCTGAGCATGTGTGCTTGGACCCGAGATTGATTTGATTTGGGTACTTGGACCCGAAATTTATTTTATTTGGGTTCTTGGACCCGAGAATGTGTGCTTGGACCCAAGAATGGGTACTTGGACCCGAGACTGAATTGAATTTGGGTGCTTGGACCCGATATTGAATTGGATTTGGGTACTTGGATCCAAGATTGAATTGAATTTGGGTGCTTGGACCCGAGATTGAATTGGATTTGGGTACTTGGACCCGAGATTAGGTACTTGGACCCGAGATTTGGTACTTGGACCCAAGCTTGGATTGAATTTGGGTTCTGGACCCGAGCTAAGTTCTAGATGTAGAAGAGATTCTAGGTTCTGGACCTAATCAAAATTTGGATTCTGGACCCAAGCTAAGTTCTGGACTTAGAAAAGATTCTAGGTTCTGGACCTAAGGGTAATTTTGGTTCTAGACCTGATATTGAATTTAATTTGGGTGCTTGGACCCGAGATTGAGTTTTACTGACCTTTTATCATTTGAGAAGTCTGACTACTCTGGTTATTCTATGCATTGTGGTTTTTCACCCTTAAAATGGATCTTCATCCTTTGAGACTGGGTCTTCACCCTTGAAAATGGATCTTCATCCTTTGAACTGGATCTTCATCCTTTGAGATCGGGTCTTCACCCTTGAAAATGGATCTTCATCCTTTAAGATCAGGTCTTCATCCTTGGCATCGGGTTTTCACCCTTTGAAAATGGATCTTCATCTTTTGGACTTCGGGTCTTCACCCTTGCTTCAGATTTTTTAGCTGGACCGATCTTTTGTCTTTTGCATCTTCATTCTTTTGATAGTTCTAATGTTCCATTCTTTTGTTCTTCCTTTTCGAAAAAATTCAGCTATTTTTAGTTGGCTCTCATATCTTCTCCTGCCCCCTGTGTGGCAAAATATTTGCAGGTGAGTTTGAAAATGTTTGGTATATAAACTTAAAAAATTTAAAAAGAAGAAACTTTGCCCCCTGTTTAGGCTCAAACCAAAGATTTTTTCCATGCAAGCTTTGATTGATGTTTTTGTTGTCTAGTTCTTCGCACAAGCACATATTTCTTCTCTTTGAAAGATTACAGGAGCTTTCTCAAGCAATGTGCTTTCTATGCCCCCTGATTTGATATCTTCTTTTGATTGCTTACTGTTCATTTTGACAAGGAATAGACAACACAAGACAAGAAAGTGAGATGTGATATGCTCATGTATGCATGATATGCATGAATGATACTTACAGCGGTTTTATTAACTCACAGACTGAGGTGATCAGCAAAAGTGTTCTCAATGGTTCATTTCAGATGCTCGTTTAGGTCTTGCATTGGAATGACAGACTGCTTCACATTTATGGCTTTTATCTTCAAGACGTTGAAAATATGAATAATGGAGGCCCCAAACAATAGCGATAAGGATTCATCTATTTTGAACTATGTTTCAGCATGTCAGTTGATAGCTTCTTCACGACCTTGCCAATAATCATTTCCTTTGCCCAATGTGTCCTTTGGAGGATCAACATACTTCCCTTAAATTGAAGGCTTTGTATGACAAAAATATTTTTTATTTTTATTTTTTTTAATTTTTATTTTTTTGAATTTTAATTTTGAAATCAAATGTTGGCTTTGCCAAATTAATGTCAATTTACCTCAGGACTTGATTTTTCCAAATTAACATATCTATAATATGACAACCCTAGTTACCATACTAAACTCGGGAATCATTTCTATTTAAGCAAGAATTGTTGCACTTCAGATAGGCACATACACATTACTTGGCCAAAGGTCTAATTGAGTTTAAATATTGTCTATCCCATATGCACGCTTATCCAAACTATCTCCACTAATAGACTCTACCTACTAAGAGAGATCAACAGGTCTTTGATAGGCTTGAAATGGGGTCTATAAGGGACACAGGTTATAGTGAAGGCCATTTTGAGATTGGAGCTGGTGTGACACAATGGACAAACCTTCACACTACAAATTTCTTGTGTGAACTTTAGGCAGTTGGGAGCAATCTTGCTAGACTCCAAATTCCCTCTATCTTCTTGGCATTAACCTGGATCTTGATTGGAACAGTCTTTGCCCTTGCATAAAGTTTGGTATCCAAATTCGCTTCTTTTCTTCTTCTCCCTTTTCTTTCTTTTTATTTTTCTTACTCCTCCCTTTCTTTAAGCATTTTATCATTTTTGTCCTTCTTCCCTGTAGGACTGTCAAATATAGAACATTCAAGAACTAGATGGTCTTCCTCCTTTTTCTCCAATTTTGATTGAATCTTTGGTTGGGTTGGACCAATTCAGGTAAAACCGTCCTTACAAACCAAATGGAAGCCTTTTGTTCTCTTAGGTAAAAGAGAACTCAGTTGGCTTTTTGAACCATTTTGGGTTTTCTTTTTTCCTCTTTTTTTCTTCATTTCTTTTTTTCTTCTTCTTTTTTCTCCTTTTCTTCTTTTTCTTCTTTTTTCTTTTGTTGTTTTTTTTTGTTCTAGCTCCAAAAGAGTTGTCTTATTTGTACTAACTTAGGCATCCAATAATGGATGAGTGGAGTAACATAAATCTTCTTTAACAAGGATAAATCATTTGTTACTCTAATGTTGATGTTGTCTTGATATATTGGAGATATTAAGGGAACTTCGACTACCCTTATGGTCTTGAAAACTTCAACTATCTTCATGGTCTTGAGAACTTCAACTATCCTCATGGTCTTGAGAACTTCAACTATCTTCATGGTCTTAAGAACTTTAACTACCCTTATGGTCTTGGCTTTGCATTCCCTTTTTTATCTTCTTGCCTCTTCACCTTAGTGATCATAAGGCTCATCAAAATTTTCACAACAACTCAAGGTAGGTTATTGGGGTTTGTAAGCCAATGAAAAGAAAGCTAAAATGTTATGAAGGCTCAAAGGGACAACTAGGGATTGATATTTAATAGGGTGGATACTAGTTGTTGGTAACCAAACAATGCCTAGATCATCTCTCCCTTAAATAAGCAGGGTTCAATTTTGCTTTGAAAGCTTGTCAAAGCATGTTCTAAGACTGACTTGGACCTAGACAAAGGTAATTATGCAGGAGCCCTCTCTAAGTAAACATACACAACTCAATGCTATAGTGCAATTCCCTTACCTAGTAAAGTCATTCGAGTCATGATGTATAAATTTATTAATTCATGAATTATCAAGCTAGATTCCTCATTGGTTGAGCACTAAAATGAATAAAGACCAATAAATTTTTTGAAGAAAGTAATTTATTCAAACAAATTTAAATTTGAAAAACACGATAGTTCCAATTAAATATTAAACAAAGTAAAATTAAAAAGAAACATTCAAGCTAAGGAAAGTTTGTTGAGTTTAGGCTTCTTTTCCTTTCATATCTTCAATATCCCCATCTTGAAAGGATGATAAAACAAAATCTTCTTCCAATCCTTTTCCCACCATGAAGGTTGCCGGTGGAGGTACTCTGTTGAACCCTGGAAATGGATTATCTTTTGTGTTGGGCTTATCCGGCTTAGGCAACTTGCCATTATCAATTAAATTCTGGATCTCATGCCTCAACTTCATGCAATTGTCCGTTTTATATCCAGGCCTTTGATGGAATTGGCAAAATGCACTAGTATCAAAGTTAGGTGGAAGAGGATTAGGCAAAGGACAAGGAGTCAAGGGTTGTAACAATCCCTTCTTCTGTAGCTTATTGAGAATCCAAGACAGCGGCTTCCCTAATTCAAAAAATTTCCTCATTCCTCCTTGACTAGTGCAATTAACATTAGCTTCTTTTTGTGTGCTTTGATTGCTCGGTTGATAATTTCCTTTCCCATTTGTTTTTATTAAAAAACAATTCTTCTCCCTTTCCCACTCTTCAATTTGTAGACCAGCTTGGAGAAGATCTTTGAAATCCCTTATAAAAGTGTGAGACATCCTTTCACAGAAATTGGGCAGGACACCTCTTATGATCATCCTTATTTGATCAGATTCATCGGGCCTTTTCTTTAGCAAAGCGGCCTTGTTTCTCCGTCTCTTCACATAGTCCATAAAATTCTCATTTGGCCTTTGCCTAATGGACTCCATTTCCATTAAGGTAACTTCCATCTCAACATTATACCCATATTACTGAATGAAAGCCTTGTACAACATGTCCCAATCTTTTTGTGTACTTTTCTCTAAGGTGTTAAACCAATTTTTGACAACAGGATCCAATGAGAGCATGAAATACCTTAGAGTTTGAGCCTTAGTAGCTCGAGCAAACTGCATAGTAGTGATATACTGCTTCACATGGAGATAAGGATTTTTGGTTGCATCAAACTTCGCAAAAGATGGCATCTTGAATTTGTATGGAACTTCTTCATCTAGCTCAAATAATTTGTCGATCTCGGACACTTCTTCGATTTTATTTTTCTTCTCAAATTTCTTTTCTAAATTAGCGATCATCTTTTCAACATCGGATGTCTCGGTCTTTTCAATAGTTGCCTTCACAACAACCTTTGGCTCCTTTTTGTCTTGAAGATCTTGGTAGTATTGAGCCCAATCATCATCATCAATGATCACCTTATCATCATCAAAAGCTACTTCATCAACTTTAGCCTTCCCGTTGACTTTCTTGGTGCTAGCAGATGCTTCGGTATTGTTTCCTAAAATTGCAGCTAGTTAATTCTTTATGGTCTTAGCCATGGCCTCTTTTATTTTTTCCATCTTGGCATTGAGGGCATCATCCACCATTCTTTGAATTTGTTCGGGGTCCATTGTTTTTGGTGAGCAAGTGATTGAGTCGTTGCTAGATTCTTTGTCTCCGGCGTAGGTTGGATTGTTGTAGGCTTTTGAACTTTCGTAATCCAAGGCTGTGAGCCAGAGAGGATCAATGATATGAGATGAAAATGTATGCATGTATGCATGTATGCACAAACAATAGACAAACAAGGATAAATCAACACACGAATGGCGAGTCTCTTTTCCTAGGTATATGGTTAACAAAATACCAACATGGGGCATCTTGTGTTTGAATAATTCCCTCGGACGTTTTAACCAATAGTTATATTTTTGAAAATGGAAATCAACTTATGATAATTCCCATTAATTAGGTTTTAATCCATTTAACCAACTAATGTAGCTTTTATGCTATATTGGATTAAAACTAAATTAAGAGGTTTATTATCGATAGATTTCTCACTTGAAAAGAGTAACTAATGGTTCATGCCAAAAACAAGCCCATGATTAATTTATTCTAAGTATAAAATAGGCTCACAATTGATTTTTGGTATTTCTTAATTGACCTAAATAATTTGTAAGCTCTTTGTAAGAAAATGATAAAAATAATTTTTTTTCTAACCCATTGTAAAAAGATCTTAGAAAAAATGGATTTTGGGCTTAGTATTTGGGCCATGAGCAAAAGAATTTTTGATTTATTTTTAGAAAAGTTTAATGTCCAAAGACCATCTTGAAAAGTTTTGAAAATAGTTTTGGTCTTTTGGACTTTAAAGGAAAAATTTATTTTGAGCTTACAATGTACTTAGGTCATATTAGAAAAAGAACAAACCAAGTAAGCCATGATTTAAGCCAAGATAAATTAAACATAGTCAAACAACATGCATTTGGGGTAAAACCTAAGGAAAGTAACTAGGCCAATTACATGAGCATTAGTCTTTAGGTTAAAAGGCTTAGGTTACCATAGCAAGTATATACCAAATGGTATGAGGCTATGAGTGGTTATGCCATGCTCAATCTCCATACCTTGAGTGAAAGTATGATATCCCTTACACAACATAACACGGGTAACACAGGCGTCCTCACTCACGCACACGATGCAATCTAATATGATGCAATGGATAATATCATTATAAGAAAGAATATAATAATATAAAGACCAACATAATCAACTTCTCTTATCCCCAGTGGAGTCGCCACTGTGAGCGGGGATTTTTTCCCCCACTCCCGGTGGAATGGTTCTTGCGACTTCGGCACTGTTTAAGCTCGAGGCCTTAGAGAACATGGACCTAAGTCCGGAGAAAATGGAGTCATCACCCGGACAGGCCGGGAAAAAAAGAAAGGGGTGCATGACTCGATTCCTAAGGAATCCCCAACCCCCTAATGGGTTCGGAAAGTTGGGTACGTGTGGAGAAGGTGAGAAATGGCCCAGCACCCCCACAACGCCCGGTTCATTGGAACCAGCCTCCTTTACATGTCTTAATATTATAAAATTCTTAAATATAATAACATTATCCATATTACACACAATAATTAAAATAAAGCATTGATATATTGAAAATCAAAACAATGTCCAAACAAAATAAAAAATTGGACACCCATCCGAGGATGGAAACATGTCCTTACATCCCATGCCTAAATAGGACACCCACCAAAATGTAGAAACATGTCCTTTACATTGGTTCTAAAATAGAAAAAAAATTTAAATTACATGATATTTAACTAATGAGGTACCCACCAAGTGGAAACATACCTCTTACAACATTTGGAAATCTAAATAAATTGATAAAAGTAAATAACCATTCATCATAAATAAATTATTCATCAAAGGTATTAAATATCAATAGAAAGTAAACATCCATCCATCATAAACTAAATAAACCAAGCATTGAACTTAAATAAATTGAAGCATATAAAATAAATCAAAGCATAATCAAATATAAAATTGAATAAGGCAAATAAAAATTCAAATTAGGGCTACTGTTTCTATTTAAGATTCTTTATTTCATGTGTTTAGGGTTTTGGAATTGATGGAATTAGGCTACTGTGAGTTTTTAAATGAATTAAAATAGATTAAGGTTTTATGATTTAAAAAGTTGGTAAAACTCTTTGATTAACCAAATTAAGGTTTGTGATGTGAAATCATGAAATTAGGGTTTGAACACTTTAAAATACATAGATTTATGACTTACGGTTACTCATTGAATTATGTTTAAAGCTTACTATGTAAAATTATAACATTTGTGTTTATATGGTTTTTCAAGTTTTAAAGGATTAGGGTTTAGAAACAATTAGGGTTTAAGGTTTTAAGGGGGGTTAGGGTTCATTGTTTTGGTTTTTTGGAGTTGAATTAGGGTTTTAGGATTTTTGATTTAGGGTTTCGGAGAATGAATTAGTTTTTAGAATTTGGAAAAACAATTGATAATTTTATGAAGTTTTATGAACTTAAACAAAATGATTTAAAGTTTATAAAAGCAAAAAAGATGTTTTTAGGGCTTTTGGAAAGTAACAGAACTCAATTTAGGGTTTTGAAAATTTGGAAAGCAAATTAGGGTTTTGAGGAAACAAAAATAATAATTTGAAACTTTTTGGAAAACAAAGCAACGAATTAAGGTTTTTAAACTTTAGAAAAGGTGAATTAGGGTTCTTAGGTTTTTGAATTAAAAGAAATGATTAGATGATTAAGCTACTTTGAAGAATAGAATTTAAACAATTGATGCATACCTTCGTTGTTTGATTCCACCAAAAATTTCTTCTTGGATGAACAAAAACAAAGACAAGCTTTGCTGCCTTTGAATTGCTTGAATTGTTGTTTACTCTCAAAAAAGAAATTAGGTTGATTCACTGCCTTTCCTACTTAGTTTCGGTCTAAATTTTTCTCCCAAATCCGATCTAATTTTTTATCAATTTCTCCCCTCCTTTTTGTGTTGTAATTGTACTTATTTATAGAAGAATTCTTGATTAATTCTATTTACTCATGACATATAACATTTATTAAGAAAAGGAAACCGAAACCTAATTGTATTAGGTTTCGAAAAATTTGCGTAGGAAGAATTTTGCTGGCGAAAAAATTGCGTTGGCAAAAAAAAACTGCTGCGGAAAAATTGTGCTGGCGAAAAAGCTGCCATAGCTGGCTGCGGCAGCGGCCGGCGAATTGGCCTGCGGGCCCTTTCTCCCACAGGAAATTCCTGCGGGCAAAATGGCCTAGTCAATTTTGCCCGCAGAAAAAATCTAAGGGCGAAATGGCCCGCAGGAAACTCCTGCGGGCGAAATGCCCACGTGCCGTGCTGACTTTAGGCGATGATTTTTTCGTCGCCGATTTTTCCGTCGCCAATTTTTTTTTTGTTATTTTTTTTATTCACTTCACCATTTTTTTACTAAAATCAATATTAAAATTAATTAAGATACCATAAAAATTATTTTGGACTAACTAAAATATATTGGACCGGACTGGGTCAAAAATTAAGGGTCTATAGCTTGTTAAGCAGAGGAAAATGTAGCGGCATATACATATATACATCAAAATCCATAAATAGAAAAATATAGAATTATACATGCTTGGCAGTTCAACTCTGATATTGAAGTCCAATAATCCACACTTCACAAAGGATCACAAACCTAGACTCTACTCGGTCTAGCAAAACTCTCCGGTTCTATCCTGTCACCTGCGCGATGAACCACAATCTCGCTAAGCCATAGGCTTAGTGGTACAACCATGATGACAATATGCTTTAGATGTAATGCCAATGTCACACTTTCAAGCATTAGAAACAATATTCAAGAATGCCATTTTTCATAACATTAAATCTCATCATGCTATTTATTTGACCATTAAATAAAAGTTGACATGTATATGTTGTATATATCTCTATATATACAACATATAAACAATTTTCTTTTCCTCTCTTACCACTTAATCATAAATATATACTTTATATCATTTAATCCAATTTCAACAATAATCATTCCAAAAATTTTGGAGTATAGTTTGGGATATTACAATTCTCCCCCTCTATAAATAAATTTCATCCTCGAAATTACCTGATCTTAAGTCTGGAATATTTGAGGATACTGGTCTCGCATCACTTGCTCACTCTCCCAAGTTGCCTCTTCCTTGGCATGATTTTTCCAAAGAACCTTCACAAGTGGCACTTTCTTATTTCTCAACTCTTTCACTTCATGTGCCAAGATAGCCACAGGTTCTTCAAAAGTCAGATCCGGACTCACCTCAATAGATTCAACTTACAGAACGTGAGATGGGTCTGACCTGTACCTCCATAGCATAGAGACATGGAAAACATTATGGATTCAATCCAAATTAGGTGGCAAAGAGAGTAGATAAGCCACTGGTCCAACTCTCTCCAGTACCTTATAAGGTCCAATAAAATGAGGACTCAACTTTCCTTTGTGACCAAATCTCAGAATCTTCTTCTAAGGAGACACTTTCAAAAATACTTTATCTCCAACATTAAACTCTATGTCTCTCCTCTTCAAATCTGAATATGATTTCTGTCGATCTGAAGCTTCTTTTAACCGATCTCGAATTACCTTCACTTTCTCTTCTGTTTCTTTAATCAAATCAGGACTAGCCGACTTACCTTCTCCAACTTCATCCCAACATAGAGGTGTCCTGCATCTTCTACCATACAATGACTCATAAGGTGCCATTCCAATACTGGATTGATGACTGTTATTGTAAGCAAATTCCATCAATGGAAAAAATCTATTCCAACTTCCAGAGAAATCAATAACATAGCTTCTCAACATGTCCTCTAAAATATGTATCACTCTCTCTGACTGCCCATCTGTATGAGGATGAAAAGCAGTGCTAAAATGCAATCGAGATCCCAAAGCATTATGTAAACACTTCCAAAACCTTGAAGTAAACCGAGGATCTCGATCAGACACTAAAGAAATTGGGAGTCCATCTAACTTCACTATCTTACTGATATACAACTCATCTAACTTCTCAAGAGAATTGTCCATTCGGACTGGAAGAAAATGAGCTGTATTTGTTAACCGATCAACAATCACCCAAATGGCATCATGCTTTCTTCTGAGTCGAAGGCAAACCAGTCACAAAATCCATCGTTACTCGTTCCCATTTCCACTCTGGCACTGTTAAAGGTTGGAGCAACCCCGATGGAACTTGGTGCTCGGCCTTCACTCTTTGACAAGTGAGACACTTAGATACAAACTTCGTTATGTGCCTCTTCATACCTGACCACCAATAATGTTGCTTCAAATCATGATACATCTTGGTATTCCTAGGGTGTATAGCAAAAACTGACTGATGTGCTTCCTCCAAAATAAACTTTTTCAATCTTGCATCATCAGGAACACACAATCTATCTTTGTACCAAAGGTTGCCATCATCTCTCACAAGAAAATCTCGGCTCTCCCCATTTTAACAATCCAAAACCACTTTCTGAATTCTCTCATCTGCCAATTGAGCCTCCCTTATCTGATCCAACAATATCGGTCTCAATTGCAATTGAGCTAACAAAGCACCATCATCACAAGGCTCAAAACTAGCATGTAGTGCTCTCAACTTAACAAGCAACGAGAGAGAATAAGCAGTCAAACCTGCTAAAGACTTTTGACTCAAAGCATCAACAACAACATTTGCCTTGCCAGGATGATAGTCAATCAAATAGTCATAGTCTTTAATCAACTCCAACCACTGTCTCTGTCGAAGATTCAGCTCTCTCTGAACCCCCAAATATTTCAAACTCTTGTGATCTGTATAGATGAAACACTTCTCCCCATACAAGTAGTGTCACCAAATCTTCAAAGCAAACACTATGGCTGCCAACTCCAAATCATGTGTCGGGTAATTAAGCTCATACAGCTTCAACTGCCGAGAAGCATAAGCTATGACTCTACCCTCTTGCATTAAAACACAACCTAAACCATTATATGAAGCATCATTGTAAATCACATATGGTTTATCTTCCACAGGCAAAGTAAGAACAGGAGCTTGAGTCAACATCTCCTTCAACTACTCAAAGCATGCTTGACACTGATCTGTCCACATAATTTTATCTCCCTTCCGAAGTAATCTCATAAGTGGAGTAGCTATCAAAGAAAAACCCTTTACAAACTGTCGATAATAGCCTGCCAAACCCAGAAAACTTCTAATTTCAGTCACAGACTTTGGTGGACTCCAATTCAAAATGGCTTCAACTTTACTCATATCAACTCTTATACCATCTGCTGAAATCACATGACCGAGAAAAGTCACTTGATCAAGCCAAAACTCACTCTTAGATGTTGCGCTCGAATTAACTCTACTACAAAGCGTCACTCGCAAGTATATGAGGTAGCTGTAGCAAAGGTGATCGCCCCAAGGTCATCTCTCAAAGAAGCTAAAGTGACTAATTGATTATCATATTATAAATAAAAAGTAATGAAGAAATTGAAATTGCTAACAATTAATGAAAAAGATTGATTGAAGTTTAAAACGAATAAAAGTAAATTAAGCTGATGTTTTGATTCACTTGATAGGAAGGTCTAGGTTTTGCACTTCTCTACTACTTATATGTATGAATGGTTATTCCTCTTAACTAATTTAATTTCAAAGATTAAATCTCAAACAACTCAATTAATCGAGTCAAGGAAATAAGCTCTCGCATTCAAACCTCTTTCAACTAATCTTGTTACAATTGAAATAATCTTTTTAAGAGGTTATATCTCTAATTCACCTAAGTCCTTAATTGAATTGTTCCAGCATTAGACTTCATCTCTCAATCTATCATCTAATACCTAAAACACATAATTGGTGGCCAATCAATTATATATTAACAATATTCCATTCAATCAAGGCTAAAGAAATTATTAACTAAGAGAATAACCAATTCATACAATCATAGCAGATCCATACAAACCCTAGACTAGATCAAATTAGTTCATGATGCTATCAAACATACTCATCTCATTAATATTCAAAGAAATCAATTCAGACATGATAATATCCATTAATACAATTCCAATGAAAATAAAGAGAATAAGTTCGAGAACAAAACCAAGTTACAAACTACTTGAAGCTTCTAAAGAATCTCTTGTAAAAATCTTGCATGAAGGATGTATCAATGGCTAGAACAATCTAATCTAAGCTAGATTAATTCAAAAGTGTAATCAAAATCAAAGAAAACAAAGTTAAAACCCTAACTTCACTCTCTGACGGCTCAATTCAATCTCCTAATTGTCAACTCTCTACCCACCCAAAACCCTAGCTTCTTTTTTTCCTTTTATATGAAACGTCCGCTTTAAAAATTCGCTACGGCTTTGATTCATGAGAGACACGGCCAAGTTAGAATAGACTTGGCCATGTTGGAGTGCATTGGAGGAACACGGCCACTGACTTGGCTGTGTCCCTTGCTTGTGTTTGCTTCTATCTCAGAGTTCTTCTTTTCTTCTTTGGTTAAGTGACACGGCCATGTTGGAAGTGACTTGGTCGTGTTGGACCTTTTTGGAGGGACACGGCCACTGACTTGGCCGTGTCCCTTGCCTGTGTCTTCTACTGATTGATTTTCTTCCTCTTTTGCTTTGGATTTGAATGAGACACGGCCAAGTTGAAGCAACTTGGCCTTGTTTGAGCTCTTTTGGAGGGACACGACCGCTGACTTGGCCGTGTCCCTTGTATGTGTCCCTCTCTGTGTCTTGAACTTCCTTTTCAACTTGGTATGAGACACGGCCAGTGACTTGGCTGTGTCCTCTGCCTGTGTCAGCTACTATCCTTTATTCCTTCAATTTGCTTCCTTGGCTTTTTAACCTAAAACAAAACTTCAAACAAACTTTAAACAAGAAGTAATTAAACAATAACCAACAAAATATAAACGCCATACTAAAAACTAGATCAAAAACAACATAAACACTGAAATAAACTAAAACTACCAAATTTAATGAAAACACTAAACAAACCGATTAAAACTAACAAAATACCTAAATAAAACAATAATTATTATAATAAACAAGACACAAATCTATAACAAAAACTAATAAAACATTAGGCAACTTAGCATACAACTGCTTCTCTCTCAAAATCTGCAATACAATTCGCAAATGCTTATCAAGATCCTCCTTATTATGCGAATACACCAAGATATCATCAATAAAGACTACCACAAATTGATCAAGATAGGGTCTAAACACCCTATTCATCAAATCCATAAAACTGTTGGTGCATTCGTCAATCCAAAAGGCATTACCAAAAACTCGCAAGGCCCATACCTCATGCGAAAAGCTATCTTGGGAACATCTTCCTCTCTAATTCTCAACTGATGGTACCCTGATCTCAGATCAATCTTGGAGAAAACTGCTGCTCCCTTCAACTTATCAAAGAGATCTTCTATTCTAGGCAAAGGATATTTATTCTTAATAGTCACCTTATTCAATTGCCTATAATTAATACACAGTCTTAAAGTACCATCCTTCTTCCTTACAAACAAAACAGGAGCCAACAACTCCTGCAACTGCACCTTCAATTCTCTCAACTCAGCAGGTGCCATTCGATAGGGAGTAATAGAGATGGGAGTGGTACCAGGCAATAAATCGATACCAAACTCAACCTCTCTCTCAGGAGGTATCCCTGTCAAATCCTCAGGAAAAAACATCTGGAATTCCGCAACTGTGGGCATACTATCAAGTTGAAAACCCACTACCCTAGTATCTACAATATGAGCCAGATTAGCATCACACCCTTTCCAAATCAACCTCCTAGCTGCTACAACTGAAACAAACATGGATGCAAGTTGTCTCTGATCACTAGATACCATCACACTTCTACCATCACCGGTTCTCAAGGTAACACACTTATTCTGACAATCTACTACAGCTTCATGCTTAGACAACCAATCCATGCCTAAGATCAAATCATACTCCTTAAAAGGCATTTCAATCAAATCACCTAGAAACTCCTCATCCTGCACCACAACTGAACTATTTCTGTGCACCTTGCTAACTACCACACTATGACCTAAAGGATTTGTCACCAAGACATCAAATCCTAGGGACTTAGTATGCAATTCAGACACAAGCAAAATAGATGCACTTATGTATGAATGAGTAGATCCTGGATCAATTAGAGCAAGAACTGAAATGCCAAGTACAGAAAATGTACCCGCAATGACAGCTTGTAATATCCCAAAATGTGCCCTAGAAGTTTTAGTATAATTGTTGTTTTATTTGAATTAAAATGTATATGTTATTGGAAAGAGAAAATAATTTAAAAAGGAGTGTATATGTTGTATATATGGATATATATATAACATATATACAAGTCAAATGGATGGTCAAAGGAAGAAGATATTTATTTTGGTTATTTATGAAATTACTAAAAAGGACAAATAAGTAAAAGGGAGTTAAGATATATAGAAGAGGGTATTTTAGTAATTTTCTTTTTAGATTGCTTGGTGGAGGTTTAAAGAGATGAGAACTTTGACTTTGTCTTTAATTTCCTTTTCATTTTTCTTCTTTTTCTTTTCTTGGCCGGGTACTCCAAAGTTTAGAGAGCAAGATAGAGTTTGATTTTCTAAGATCAAATTCAAAGGAGATTTCAAATAAACAAGTTGGAATTTCAAGAAATTTCATTATTTTGGTAAGTTCTCTCTTGATTGCTCTTGTTGTTTTTGAAGTTAATTTTGAGTTTGATGAAGTGTTGCTGATAATATGGTTAGGATTGCTTGTGGTGTGTTTTTATGTGATGGAAGTGGAATTAAAGATAAGAAGTTAGGTTGGTGTTGGTGATGGAAGAGTAAGAGTTGTGTTTAGTGAAATTTTTCTGTTTTACAATTAGTAAAGGCTGTGACTTTTATGATTTTTAATTAAATATAGAAAAATTTTCTTGAATTGAATTTTTGAAATGTTGTGCCTCTATGAGTCTAGAATGACTGAAAAATATGTTGATTCGATTTTGGAATGGTTATGACTTTGGAAAAATTATTTTTATTAAACCTGTTCAAGTAGGTACCTTAACTGAGACAGCTATCTTTCGGGATTTTTAATAAATTGTAGAAAAATAATATTCAATTGAATTTTGGATATGTTATTTCTAAGTGAGTCTAGTATTTGATAAAAATAATTTGGAACCACGTTGATTGAATTTAATTCATGGAATTCACAAAGTTCAGAACTGCCGCCAGGATGCAGGGCAATTGGAGCAGTCTGGTTGGGTGAACTATTTGACCAAGATTTTGTGTTCGGTTTGATCTGAAATTTTAAAGTAATGATTTTAAGATGTAAAATTTAGTTCTGTAAAAATTTTATAGTTTTTAGTCAAGTAGATTATTTTATACAATTTTTCAAAATAAGGATAAAGTGGAGTCTAAAACCAGAATTTACTATTCATATGGTCATTTTGCTAATATTCCTTTTGGATTAGGTTGTGAAGAGGTTGAATTGCCCTAACCTAAGTGTTGAGGATTCTTGGAAGAGTAAGTGTATAGATTGGTGTGAGTTGGTTTTAAGGTAAGTACAAACTACATTATTGCATACATTCATATGATATTGAGACTTGAGACATATTTGATTATAAATGTGATAAGGAATCTAATGCATTGTGGATGTATATTAATAATGTTATGTTTGGTATAATGTGAATGTTGTGATGAGCATATAAAATATGTGTTAATGCCATTGATTATATCCATTTCAATAATGAATTGATTAATGTGATTTGAAATATAATGAAATGTGAAATGTGCAAGATGTGATGATGCAAATGAGATGATTGAGGCATGGTTGCCTAATTTGCTTATGAGAATGAAATGAATTGAGAAAGAAATGTATAAAGATATAAATGAAAAGAATTTTGTGTTTAATTTGTTATTCAACCTTCAGAGTTCTGGGTTTGGTGGCATGCCTATATAGTACTGGATAGGTGAAAAGACCGGGTCGTAAGCCGATTCCAGTTGATAAATGTGAAATGTGAATTATAGTAACAATCTTACCGGGTTGAGGATCTCCTTGGTTTATCCAGGTTGAGGTCCAAGAGACTGGGTCTGTTACAGGTAACAGTCTTGCTGGGTTGAGGATTTCCTCGAGTTTAGCCGAGTTGAGGTCCAAGAGACTGGGTCTGTTACCCTATCCATGGATAGAGATATATATATCGCCTACGGGTTTAATGATTGTGATTATAGACCAAAGTAGTAACTCTAAACTTTGAATAACATATTAGTGTCTTGTGGGCCCATGCTTGTCTTTGCTTTCAATGTGAATCATGAATGTTTTGTTTAATTATTAAATAATGTAAGATTGTGAAATATAATATTCTCTTGAACTGATCTTGAATCTTGATTGTGTGACATTAGCATGGCATTAAAGCATCATAGCACTGTAGTTTGTACCACTAAGCTGTTGGCTTAGGGCGAATGTGATTCTTCGCACAAGTGACAGGGAAGAACCAGAGAGTTCCTCTAGGCCAAGTAGAGCCTAGATTTTGAAGAGTGAATAGTGGGCTTTAAGATCGAAGACTGACTGCCAAACATGTATAAATTTTATGTGTTGTAAAACTTGAGTTTTGATGTATATGAATTTGTAAATATTATTACTTTCCATTGCATAGTGAATAAATATTTTATCTACTGTATTTCATAATAAACCTTTACTTTATTTTGTACTAGAAGTGTAAATCCTTTTTGCAGGTTGTAGTTGAGGTTATAAGGGGGATTTATTGGAAGTGTACTGAGAATGATTTTGTTTGCATTGGTTTGTGTAAAAATGTTTTCAAAAATCAGAAAAATAAATCAGTTTTGTCGACACTTGGGATTGAATTTTTAGGCAAAACTATGACAAAATTTCTGTAAAAATCGGAACAAAAATTTGACTAAGTAAAGGTGGTAGCAACATTAGGATAGTGTGGCGCCTCTACTCAGCTTACACACGTAGGTCTGGAAGGGGTGCTACACAGCTGAAGCATCCGGCTGCCTCTGCATCACATACACTCTCTGTGATGGCCCAGCCTCATCTGGCCTACTGTCTCCAGATGTAGAGCCTCCTCTTTGACTAATCCCAGGTCGACCACCTCTGCTGAAACCTCTTCCCCCTCAACCTCCTCTGATGACACTGGGTTGAGAAGCTGCAGTATCAGTCTATCTATCTTCCAATAGCTCAGGGCAATCTTTGATTAAATGATCTGGTGACCCACATCTAAAACATACTCCTGGTCCACCTGTCTTCCAGCAAGCACCCCTATGTGCCCTACCACAATGGACACATGTAGGTAAAATAAATCTATGTGGAGTCGGAGCACTAGCTACATAAACTGTAGGTCTCCGTCTCTGCTTCTGATACTGAACTGACCTAACAGACTACCTCAGGCTCCTACTGACTCTCAGGACAAAGCTTCCTCTGCCTCTCTTCATAGACGAAGACCCTGCCTCAAATTGGGGTCTCCTAACTCTAGTCTCCTCCTCAGTTGCAGCTGATACAATAGCCTTTGTTCTCTCAACACTTCTGGCTGCTGCAACCTAAGAAAAATCTTGGTACCAAAAATTGGCAATAATACACATAATAGAGGGCCTCAACCCCTCCTCAAATCTCCTACACTAGTCTATCTCATCTAAAATAATCCCACCGGCATAAAGACTCAACCGGATAAACTCAATCTCATACTCTGTCACTGTCCGGTTATCTTGTATCAGATTCAGAAACTCCATCTTCTTGGCATCTTTATACTCCCTCGGAGTATACTTCTGCTCAAACTCCCATAGAAAATCAACATAAGTCAAAGTCAGTGGATCATCCATGGCATGTGGAACTGTCTTCCACCAATCATAAGCATCTTTCTGCAAAAGGAATCTAGCATAATCAAATTTATCTTCAGGAGTAGCTTGCAACTGAATGAATACCCTCTGAACTCTATCAAACCACTGCTCAGCTACTGCAGGATTGGTAGTTCCAAAGAAGTCCTCTACTCCGAACTTTCTTAATTTATCAGAATGCCTCACCGGTGCTTGTGGTTGTGGTTACACTGGCGGCTGCTGCACTGGAGTTTGCCTCAACAATTCTACCATATGCCATAACCAAACCGGTCGAATCTCATCAGCAACTGGTCTCTCTGGCACAGGAACAGGTGCCTCTCCAGCTCTCTCAACGCTAGCTCCATCTCTACCCTCTTCAGGAGCTACACTCTTAGCACTACCTTCTATGGACTGACATGACTGAGATGCCATCACTACCTATGTCTGCAAACACAGCAGAATATACCTCATCAAAGATCAGAAATTGTCAATCCCAAAGCATGTATCTTATTTAAAAACCATATTTTAAAATAAAAATTTTCTTTTTCTTACAGTTCACCTAGGTTGAGAATCTCAAACCTAGGCTCTGATACCAAAACAATTGTAACACCCCTATACCCCATATACGTACACCACATATACTCTCAATATGTAATACATGTATACCAGATACAAGGATGTCACAGTCTATTTGAAACAAACCAATCTTTCTATTTAAAAATATGAGAAAACTTAAAACATTTAAGTTATATTATAGAACATAATGAATAAAACATTTGCTTGTTAAGAAGCGGAAAATGTAGCGGCATATACATATATATACATCAAAATCCATAAATACAAAAATATAGAATTATGCATGCTTGGCAGTTCGTCTTTGATCTTGAAGTCCAATAATCCACACTTTATAAAGGATCACAAACCTAGACTCAACTCGGTCTAGCAGAACTCTCCAGTTCTATCCTGTCACCTGTGCAAAGAACCACAATCGTGCTAAGCCATAGGCTTAGTGGTACAACCATGATAACAATATGTTTTAGATGTAATGCCAATGTCACACTTTCAAGCATTAGAAACAATATTCAAGAATGCCATTTTTCATAGCATTAAATCTCATCATGTTATTCATTTGCTTCTTCATTCGTAGTTCACATTAAAGCAAAGACAAACATGGGCCCAAAAGAAACTAATATGTCATTCAACTTCCAGAGTTACTATTTTGGTTCAATAATCACATTTATCAAGCCCATAGGGGATTCATTATCACAATGAGAAACATCTCATATGTAACATCCCAACTAAGCTTCAAGGACTAGGCCCATCCAAGCTTCAAGGGGAGCTAAGCATTAACCCAACTTGGCTTCAAGGACCAAGCCCAACCCAGCTTCAAGGAATTGTTACTTTTAGGCATGCCACCAATAACAAAACTCTGAAAATTGAATAACACATTAGGCACACAATTCTTTTATTATTTCATTATCAATTCCATTCTCATTTTCTCATAATCATCTAGGCAACCATGCCCCAATTATTTCATTTGCATCATTATAGCCAACAACAATGGCTTCACATCTCATCATTAGGGTATACATAACCAATTGCATTGTACATACATTTTAAATGATCATTATATCTTTCACATTATGCAAATCATAGCATTAATAAAATGTATCAACAATGTAATACATTACTTAACACATTTACAACCAAATGAGTTAAGTCCCAAAGTCATGTAAATGTATGCAACCATGTAAGGTTTGTACTTACCTCTAAGAGCAACTTACACCAATTCCAAACTCCTCTTCCAAGAATCCTCCAACACTTGGATTAGGGCAACTCAAACTCTTCAAAACCTAATCCAAAGGTGATTATACACACTCACTTAGTGATACACATTAGAAAATCAGAACAAGAACTAACTAGGGCAAATTCTACACATGACACACTCAACAACATGGGCGTGCCCCTTATCGTGCCCTAAATCCACAACACAGAAGCTTTGACATGCTCAGTGACATGGGCGTGTCACTGGTCATGTCAATCCACCACCAACACATTAGCTATGACATGCTCAGTGACATGGGCGTGTCACTGGTCTTGTCAATCCTCCCTCAGTACAGTAGCTATGACACGCTCAGTGAAATGGGCGTGTCACTGGCCATGTCAATCCTATTACAACACAGAAGCTGTGACACGCTCAGAGACATGGGCATGTCACTGGTTGTGTCACCCATCTAGAAAACAGAACCATTGACACACCCAAAGACTTGGTTGTGCTCATGGGGGTGTCAGGCCAAAAATCCTAATTCCGACACCAACAATACCACATCCAACAAACATCACACTTAACCCTTTTTCACTCCAAACAATCTTACCCAAAACCATCAATAAACCGTACTAAACTTGCATAAACACCAAAACAACTCAATACATACATCAAAACACAATCACAACCATCTTCACAATTCAACACGTACACAATCCACAACTCTTGCTTTCCATCACCAAACTTAACCTTTCCTCCAAACCAACCACAAAATCAAAATCAAATAGACAACACAATCTCAAACACATCAAAATTAACCATACACATATCATTAACAACCATACACCAAGCACAAAACACAAACTCAAAAGAAAAACCAAAGAATCAAAATGGAAACTTGCCAAAAGTGATGAAAACCCTTCAAATTCCAACTTGATCTCTTGAAACACCTTCAAAATCTTGAGTTAGAAAGAAACAAAAATCCCTTTCCTTCAAGCTATGGTGATGGCCGGCCAAAGAGAAGAAAGAATAAAATGAAAATGAAAGTCAACCCATTGATAACCTCTTAAACCACACAATCCTATAATTAATCTCCACCAAGCAATTTAAATATTATAATATTACAAATATCATCTTCCACTTTAATAAATTTCCATTTTAAAATATACAAAATATCTCCTTTGACCATTAAATAAAAATTGGCTTGTATATATATACAACATATACACACTTTTCTTTTCCTCTCTTACCACTTAATCATAAATATATACTCTATATCATTTAATCCAATTTCAACAATAATCATTCCAAAAATTTTAGGGTATAGTTTGGGATATTACATATGTACTATAGATAATTACTTGCTGCGATGACATGATACTTGCGTGTCATAAAATAATTCTAACACACTAAGCAAAGCTTAGTGGCTCTTGTATAAACATATTTTGTCACTTAATATTCAAGAAAAATACTTATGGAAATATAGTAATAATACCCAATTTTAAGAAATATTTCAATATATTAACTATTTTCAATAACAAATCAATATAATATTTTGATTACATAAAATAATAACATTAACTTTATAAAAGTCATCATGCTATACTATACTTTCGGTATTGGAACTTTTCTCTTTATGAATCATTTTATTTAAGACTTACTTTCTCATTTGTTAACATTGCTCATAATATGCTTATTTTGTTTTTCAGTAAGTCTTACTTTTCAGTTTCACATATAGGATAATTTTATTCAATATAATTTTTGCCGCTTAACTTTAGTATTATACTTCGGGGAACTTTGTATCTTATATCATTATATACACTTTCAATCATTATAACACTTAGAAAGTTATTGATCAATTCAATAACTTGAGCATAACATTTCTATTCTGTGCATTAGAACTTTCACTTGTAATCATTAATATATACATTACCGATCACTTTCACATTGTAACACACTAAGTCAATTTTAAGTAATTGACTTATATTTTATTTTGCATTTCTTCCATTATTCATAACATCATATTCACATATATTTTCAATTTAGATAACTTCATTAAATATGCCCATACATAGTAAACTCAGATCATAGGTTTTGATAAAAGGTTAGTATAGCAATTTTAAACCAAATCTCAAGAATATATAATGGAAATTATACCCACTGTTACTAATGACACAATGTGTACATTAATTGTAACACCCCTATACCCCGTATACGTACACAACATGCTATTACGATCGTAACATACGTATACTAAATATAGAAATTCCACGGTTTACTAAACACACAAATCATCCCTTTACAATAATATGAACAAATTTAAAACATTTAAGTTATATTATATAACACAATAGATAAAATGTTTATTCAAAACGCAGCAGAAAATATAACAAACATTTACAAATACATATACATCAAAAATCAAGCTTTACAAAACCTAAAATATATACATGTTTGTCAGTATGTCTTTGATCTTTAAGCTCCACTATCCACACCTCAAAATCTAGACTCTACTCGGCCTAGAGGAACTCTCCGGTTCTTCCCTGTCACCTGCACGATGAATCACACTCGCGCTAAGCCAACGGCTTAGTGGTACAAACTTCAATAATACTATGCTTCAATGCAATGCTAATGTCACACAATCAATTTTCATACACCATTCAAAAGAATATTATATTCCAAAACCTTACATTGTTCAATATCATATCAAAACATTCATGTTGTATCTTCATAGTTTCATTGGTTTCACCATTCAAGAATCATATTGAAAACAAAGACAAGCATGGGCCCAAAGACACTAATATGCCATTCAACTTTCAGAGTTAATATTTTGGTTCAATTATCACATTTATCATTATCATTATCCCAACTAGGCTTCAAGGATTTAGGTTCAACCAAGCTTCAAGGGGAACAAAGCATGCTATGTAATATCCTCATTTATGCCCTAGAAGTTTTGTATGTTGTTGTTATTGTGGTTGTTTTAAATTGCAAGATTAAGAATTGAGAAAAGAAAAGTATTTGTGTTTTGGGAAGGATTTAGGGTTTAGAGAGAATGGTATATGTTGTGTATATGTTGATATATATAACATATAAATGGGTCAAAGAAGAGTCAAGGTGTTGGTTAGTGGAAGAAGATATTTTTGTGTTGAGTGTGTAAGTACATATATGGGCTTATATAAGACAAAAGGTTAGTTATATGTTTGAGGGCATTTTGGTAATTGTTTGGATGAAATGCATGGTGGAGGTAAAAAGAAGGAAAGAGAGGTTGACTTGTGCATTTTCTTTTCTTTTCTTGAAGAGGTGGCCGGCTCTCCAACAACAAGGGGGAAAGAGAAGTGTTCTTGATGCTATACTCAATTGATGAAAGAATTGAGAGATTTGGTGAAAGATTTATGGAATTTCTTCATATAAGGTAAGATCTTCTCTTTAATTTCTTCAATTCTTTTGAAGTGGTGTGAGAAAGGAATTAGGTTTTGTTGGTGTGATGATGAGATGAGTTTGTGTTATGTTTTAAAGTGATTATTGTAATGAATATGTGTTTAGAACATTGATTATGTTCATTTGAAGCATGTGGTATGATGTATATTGAGTTTAAATGCAATTTGGAAAGTGTTGGCTTTGGTTAGGGTTTTGATTATGGGTGACACGGCCAAAAGCTATGGGAAACACGGCCAAGACATGAAATTTTGAAGGTGTTGGATTGATTTTTGGGAGACACGGCCGTGTCCCCAAGCCGTGTTTGCTACTGCCAAAGTTTGGTTGAGAGACACGACCACAAGCTTGGCCGTGTCCCTTGCCCGTGTTGCTTACTGTCCAATTGGTTTGAGTGACACGGCCACAAGCTTGGCCGTGTCCCTCAAGTGGCTGCCCGTGTCCCTCAATTGTGTAGGTTAAGGTTTTACTTCCTTGTTCTTTTTGCATTGCTTTGGTTCTCAAAGGGTAGGTTGGTCCCTAAACCTAACCCTAAACATTTTAAATACACTTGAATCAATGAATGATATAATCAATTACATGTGTAAGGTTCTAAAGCTATGAATCATATCAATTGTTCTTTACCCTAATTGCATTGTTGAGATTGAATAATGTTATGTTATGCATTGTAAATGGTAATGTGTTTCATGAGTAATGAATATTGAAATGTATATCAAAGATGCAATGATAATTCAAATAAGACATGATATGAGACAATGCCATTGTGGTTGGCTATGATGTGATGCAATTGAAAGAAATAAGGCATGTTTGCCTAAATGTTGTTGAGAATTGAGAATGGAAATGATAATTGAATAATAAATGAATTGTGTGGCTAATGTGTTATTCCATTTTCAGAGTTGGTTGTTGGTGGCATGCCTAATAAGTGTAACAATCTCTTGAAGTTAGGTTGGATTGAATCCTTGAAGCCTAATTGAGATGTTACCACCCTTGAAGCTAGGTTGGGTTGGTTCTTGAAGCCAAGTTGGGTTGAAGCTTAGCATGCTTTGCTCCCCTTGAAGCTTGGTTGAACCTAATCCTTGAAGCCTAGTTGGGTTTATGATATTGATAAATGTGATGATAGAACCAAAACATTAACTCTGAAAATTGAATGGCATATTAGTGTGTCTTGGGCCCATGCTTGTCTTTGCTTAATGTTGATTATGAATGATTAAATGAATACTAATGAGGTATATGATAAGATGTTGAAATATGATATGTCTATTTATGTTGAGTTATGAAATGTAAAGGCATGTTGTTAGTTTTGCATATATGATGTTACATGTATAATATGGATTGAGAATTGGCATTGCATTGCATCAAAGCAAAACATTAGCATGTTTTATCTTACTAAGCCGTTGGCTTAGCGCGATAGTGTTTGATCGCGCAGGTAATAGAGTTGGTAGAGTTGAACCCGAGAGTTCATCAAGACCGAGTGAGAGTAGACAGTGAAGAGTTGATTTTTGAGGACTTAAAGATCAGAGCAGACTTGCCAATCATGTATACTTCTTTTATATTTTGCAAAGTAATGTTTATAATGTAAAAATGTACCTAATTTATAACTTCCGCTGTGTAATATTTAAATGTTTATATGTATATCTAACATGTTTATATTTGAAGTCAATGACTTAATTTCTATAATGTATAATGATTAGGGTATTGTATCAAGTTTAAAATGTTTTGAATGTTGAAGAAAACCGTAGCATCCCTATGTTTGGTGCATTTATGCTACATTGTTGTGATTGTAGTGTGTGTGCATTGGATGTGGGGGTGTTACAATTGTTTTGGTATCAGAGCCTAGGTTTGAGATTCTCAACCTAGGTAAAATGTAATAAAAAGAATATTTTTACTTAAAAAGTGGTTTTAAATAACACATATGTTTGGGATTGGCAACCTCTGATCTTTAATAAGGTGTGTTTTTTTTTTTTTTGTGTTTGCAGTATAGGTGTTGATGGATCCTCATTTGAGACAATCGGTTGAGGGTAGTGAGGAGAGCGTTGCTCCTGAGGATGGAGCTAGGGTTGATAGTGCTGGTGAGGCACCTGTTTCTGGGTCGGGTAGACCAGTAGGTGATGAGGTTCCGCCAGCCTGGTTTAGGAATATGATGGAAGCTATGAGACAAGCACCTGTGCAACCACAGCCACCACCCCCTCAGCCTTCAGTACCAGTAAGGCATTATGATAAACTGAGGAAATATGGAGCGGAGGATTTCTTAGGCACAGTTGATCCAGCTGTGGCAGAACAGTGGCTTGACAGAGTTCAGAGAGTATTTGTTCAGTTGCAAGCCACCTCAGAGGAAAAGTTTGACTATGCAAGATCTTTGCTTCAGAAGGATGCCTACGATTGGTGGAAGACGGTGCCCCATTCTATGGATGATCCTCCAACACTGTCTTACACTGATTTCTTGAGAGAATTTGAGTTGAAGTATACTCCAAGGGAGTATAAGGATATGAAGAAGATGGAGTTCTTGAGCTTGAAGCAAGATAGCAAGACTGTAACTGAATATGAGGTTGAGTTTATTAGATTGAGTCATTATGCTGGTGGCATTATTGCTGATGAGATAGATAGATGCCGGAGGTTTCAGGAGGGATTGAGACCCTCTATCATGTGCTTAGTGGCCGGGTCTAGATATCACGATTTCTCCCAGCTAGTGGCAGCAGCTCGAGATGTAGAAAGGGCTCAAGTGATTGCAGCTGCATCAGAGGAAGAGGTCAGAGTGAGAAGGCCTCAGTTTGAGGCAGGGTCTTCTTCAGCAAAGAGGGGTAGAGGAAGCTTTGTTCCTCGGAGTAGTAGGAGCCAGAGACCAGCAGGTAGATCAGTGCAGTTCCAAAGGCAAAGATATAGACCTGCAGCTTCAGTGGCAAGTGCTCCGACCCCTATGGTTCAGAGATCCACCTTACCTATCTGCATCCATTGTGGGAGGCCACATGGTGGTCCTTGTTGGAAGGCTGGTGTTGCAGGGGTTTGTTTCAGGTGTGGGTCACCGGATCACTTTGTGAGAGACTGTCCGGAGAGACAGGAATTTATGCCAGTTGATTCTGCCGCTTCTCGAGCCAGTGTGAGGGGAGGTAGAGGAGGCAGAGGTGCCAGCCGAGGTGGTAGAGCAGGGTTCAGTTCTAGAGGTGGTGCTACATCCAGGGAAACTAGACCGGAGGAGGTTGGTTCTTCCCAGAGGATGTATGTTATGCAGAGACAGCCGGATGCATCGGCGGTCATAGCTGGTACTTTTTCTTTATTTGATACTGCAGTACTTGCTTTGATTGATCCGGGTTCCACCCATTCTTATATTAGTGCATCTGTATTGCCTGTGTTTGATGTGCATGCTGATTCCCTAGGATTTGATGTTTTGGTGACAAATCCGTTAGGGCATAGTGTGATTGTGAGTAAAGTGCATCGGGATAGTGCAGTGAGGGTGCAGGGTGAGGAGTTCCTTGGAGATTTGATTGAGATGCCATTTAAGGAATATGATGTGATTTTAGGCATGGATTGGCTATCTCGACATGGAGCTGTGGTGGATTGTAAAAAGAAGATTGTTTCTTTGAGAACTAGTGATGGTAGAGAGGTGATAGTATCTAATGAGCAGGAACAGTTAGACTCCTTATTTGTTTCAGCTGTTGCAGCCAGGAGATTGATTAGAAAGGGATGTGAAGCTTATCTTGCTCATGTGATAGATACTAGAGTAAGAAGTTCTCCTATTGATAGCATTGCCACAGTTGTAGAGTTCCCTGATGTTTTTCCTGAGGAGTTGCCAGGATTGCCGCCTGAGAGAGAGGTGGAGTTTGGTATTGAATTGTTGCCTGGTACCACTCCTATCTCGATTACTCCTTACAGAATGGCACCAGCAGAACTAAGAGAGTTAAAAGTGCAATTACAGGAGCTGTTGGATAAGGGATTCATTCGCCCCAGTGTTTCTCCTTGGGGAGCTCCAGTGCTGTTTGTGAAGAAGAAAGATGGTACCATGTGGTTATGTATCGACTATAGGCAATTGAACAAGGTGACAATTAAGAATAAATATCCTTTGCCTAGAATCGATGATCTCTTTGATCAATTAAAGGATGCAGCTGTGTTTTCTAAAATTGATCTGAGATCTGGGTACCATCAGCTGAGAGTCAAAGCTGAAGATGTTCCGAAGACCGCATTTCGGACCAGGTATGGGCATTATGAATTTTTAGTTATGCCTTTTGGTCTGACGAATGCACCTGCAGCTTTCATGGATTTGATGAATAGGGTGTTTAGGCCCTATTTGGATCAGTTTGTAGTGGTCTTCATCGATGATATCCTGGTGTATTCGAGGAATGAAGAGGAACATGATATGCATCTGCGGATTGTGTTGCAGATTTTGAGAGAAAAGCAGTTATTTGCCAAATTGTCGAAGTGTGAGTTCTGGTTGGATCAAGTAGCTTTTCTTGGACATATTGTTTCAGCAGAAGGCATCAGAGTTGATCCGAGTAAAGTTGAAGCAATTTTGAATTGGAGTCCACCCAAGTCAGTGACAGAGGTTAGAAGTTTTCTGGGTTTGGCAGGCTATTACCGACGGTTTGTGAAAGGGTTTTCTTTGATAGCTACTCCACTCACCAGATTGCTTCGTAAGGGAGTGAGATTTGTGTGGACGGATCAGTGTCAGGCTAGCTTTGAGCAGTTGAGAGATATGTTGATTCAAGCGCCTGTTCTTACTTTACCTGTAGAAGGCAAACCATATGTAATCTACAGTGATGCTTCACATAGTGGTTTGGGATGTGTGCTGATGCAGGAAGGGAAAGTTATAGCTTATGCATCTCGTCAGTTGAAACCGCATGAGCTTAACTACCCCAACCATGATTTGGAATTGGCAGCCATTGTGTTTGCATTAAAGATTTGGCGCCATTATCTGTTTGGGGAGAAATGTTTCATTTACACTGATCACAAAAGTTTGAAGTATTTGGGTGTTCAGAAAGAGCTCAACCTTCGGCAGAGGAGATGGTTGGAATTGATTAAAGACTACGACTGCTTGATTGATTATCATCCAGGTAAAGCAAATGTAGTTGCTGATGCCTTAAGTCGGAAGTCTTTAGCTGGTTTAACAGTTTACTCGCTCTCGTTGCTTGTTGAGTTGAGAGCTTTGCGTGCCAGTTTTGTACTTTGTGATGATGGTGCATTATTGGCACAGTTGCAATTGAAGCTGGTTTTGTTGGATCAGATCAAAGAGGCTCAGTTGACTGATAAGAAGATTCAGAAGATTATTGCAGATTATCAGAGTAAAGAGAGTAGAGATTTTGTTGTGAGGAATGATGGGAGCCTATGGTTCAAGAACAGATTGTGTGTACCCGATAATGCTGATTTGAAGAGGGTCATTTTGGAAGAGGCACATCAGTCGATGTTTTCTATGCATCCGGGTAATACCAAGATGTATCATGACTTGAGACAGCATTACTGGTGGATTGGGTTGAAGAGAGACATTGCTGAGTTTGTATCGAAATGTCTCACTTGTCAGAAGGTTAAAGCAGAGCATCAAGTTCCAACTGGGTTGCTTCAACCGTTGTCAGTGCCAGAATGGAAGTGGGATAGAGTGACCATGGACTTTGTGTCTGGTTTGCCTTTGACACAAAAGAAACATGATGCCATATGGGTGATTGTGGATAGAATGACTAAGACAGCTCATTTCCTCCCAGTTCGGATGGATTATTCTTTGGAGAGGTTGGCTGAGCTGTACATCCAGGAGATTGTGAAATTGCATGGTGTTCCAACTTCTTTGGTGTCTGATCGAGATCCCAGGTTTACTTCAAGATTTTGGAAGAGTTTGCACAGAGCTTTGGGTTCTCGACTACACTTCAGTACTGCTTTTCATCCACAGACGGATGGACAGTCTGAGAGGGTGATACAGATTGTTGAGGATATGTTGAGAAGCTGTGTCATCGATTTCTCTGGAAGTTGGGATAGATTCTTACCTCTTGTGGAGTTTGCTTACAACAACAGTCACCAATCCAGCATCGGAATGGCCCCATTCGAGGCATTGTATGGCAGACGGTGCAGAACACCTCTTTGTTGGAGTGAACTTGGTGATAGCAAGTTGATTGGGCCTGATTTGATTCAAGAAACTGAAGAGAAAGTGAAGTTGATTCGGGGCAGGTTAAAAGCAGCTTCAGACCGACAGAAGTCCTATGCAGATCTGAAGAGGAGAGACATTCAGTTTGATGTTGGGGATAAGGTATTTTTGAAGGTATCTCCTTGGAAGAAAATTTTGAGGTTCGGTCGGAAAGGGAAATTAAGTCCTCGTTTCATTGGACCGTATGAAGTGTTGGAAAGAGTTGGGCCAGTGGCTTATCGGCTTGCTTTGCCACCTGAGTTGGATCGTATTCATAATGTGTTTCATGTTTCTATGTTGAGAAGGTACAGGTCGGATCCATCTCATGTGTTGCCATTTGAATCTATTGAAGTGAGCCCAGACTTGACATTTGAAGAGGAACCAGTTGCTATCTTGGCACGGGAAGTGAAAGAATTGAGGAACAAGAGAGTGCCATTAGTGAAAATTCTTTGGAAGAATCATGCAAAAGAAGAAGCAACTTGGGAGAATGAGCAAACCATGCGAAAGCAATATCCTCAGCTGTTTCGGCCTTGATATCAGGTAATTTCGAGGACGAAATTTCTTTTTAGAGGGGGAGAATTGTAATATCCTCATTTATGCCCTAGAAGTTTTGTATGTTGTTGTTATTGTGGTTGTTTTAAATTGCAAGATTAAGAATTGAGAAAAGAAAAGTATTTGTGTTTTGGGAAGGATTTAGGGTTTAGAGAGAATGGTATATGTTGTGTATATGTTGATATATATAACATATAAATGGGTCAAAGAAGAGTCAAGGTGTTGGTTAGTGGAAGAAGATATTTTTGTGTTGAGTGTGTAAGTACATATATGGGCTTATATAAGACAAAAGGTTAGTTATATGTTTGAGGGCATTTTGGTAATTGTTTGGATGAAATGCATGGTGGAGATAAAAAGAAGGAAAGAGAGGTTGACTTGTGCATTTTATTTTCTTTTCTTGAAGAGGTGGCCGGCTCTCCAACAACAAGGGGGAAAGAGAAGTGTTCTTGATGCTATACTCAATTGATGAAAGAATTGAGAGATTTGGTGAAAGATTTATGGAATTTCTTCATATAAGGTAAGATCTTCTCTTTAATTTCTTCAATTCTTTTGAAGTGGTGTGAGAAAGGAATTAGGTTTTGTTGGTGTGATGATGAGATGAGTTTGTGTTATGTTTTAAAGTGATTATTGTAATGAATATGTGTTTAGAACATTGATTATGTTCATTTGAAGCATGTGGTATGATGTATATTGAGTTTAAATGCAATTTTGAAAGTGTTGGCTTTGGTTAGGGTTTTGATTATGGGTGACACGGCCAAAAGCTATGGGAAACACGGCCAAGACATGAAATTTTGAAGGTGTTGGATTGATTTTTGGGAGACACGGCCGTGTCCCCAAGCCATGTTTGCTACTGCCAAAGTTTGGTTGAGAGACACGACCACAAGCTTGGCCGTGTCCCTTGCCCGTGTTGCTTACTGTCCAATTGGTTTGAGTGACACGGCCACAAGCTTGGCCGTGTCCCTCAAGTGGCTGCCCGTGTCCCTCAATTGTGTAGGTTAAGGTTTTACTTCCTTGTTCTTTTTGCATTGCTTTGGTTCTCAAAGGGTAGGTTGGTCCCTAAACCTAACCCTAAACATTTTAAATACACTTGAATCAATGAATGATATAATCAATTACATGTGTAAGGTTCTAAAGCTATGAATCATATCAATTGTTCTTTACCCTAATTGCATTGTTGAGATTGAATAATGTTATGTTATGCATTGTAAATGGTAATGTGTTTCATGAGTAATGAATATTGAAATGTATATCAAAGATGCAATGATAATTCAAATAAGACATGATATGAGACAATGCCATTGTGGTTGGCTATGATGTGATGCAATTGAAAGAAATAAGGCATGTTTGCCTAAATGTTGTTGAGAATTGAGAATGGAAATGATAATTGAATAATAAATGAATTGTGTGGCTAATGTGTTATTCCATTTTCAGAGTTGGTTGTTGGTGGCATGCCTAATAAGTGTAACAATCTCTTGAAGTTAGGTTGGATTGAATCCTTGAAGCCTAATTGAGATGTTACCACCCTTGAAGCTAGGTTGGGTTGGTTCTTGAAGCCAAGTTGGGTTGAAGCTTAGCATGCTTTGCTCCCCTTGAAGCTTGGTTGAACCTAATCCTTGAAGCCTAGTTGGGTTTATGATATTGATAAATGTGATGATAGAACCAAAACATTAACTCTGAAAATTGAATGGCATATTAGTGTGTCTTGGGCCCATGCTTGTCTTTGCTTAATGTTGATTATGAATGATTAAATGAATACTAATGAGGTATATGATAAGATGTTGAAATATGATATGTCTATTTATGTTGAGTTATGAAATGTAAAGGCATGTTGTTAGTTTTGCATATATGATGTTACATGTATAATATGGATTGAGAATTGGCATTGCATTGCATCAAAGCAAAACATTAGCATGTTTTATCTTACTAAGCCGTTGGCTTAGCGCGATAGTGTTTGATCGCGCAGGTAATAGAGTTGGTAGAGTTGAACCCGAGAGTTCATCAAGACCGAGTGAGAGTAGACAGTGAAGAGTTGATTTTTGAGGACTTAAAGATCAGAGCAGACTTGCCAATCATGTATACTTCTTTTATATTTTGTAAAGTAATGTTTATAATGTAAAAATGTACCTAATTTATAACTTCCGCTGTGTAATATTTAAATGTTTATATGTATATCTAACATGTTTATATTTTAAGTCAATGACTTAATTTCTATAATGTATAATGATTAGGGTATTGTATCAAGTTTAAAATGTTTTGAATGTTGAAGAAAACCGTAGCATCCCTATGTTTGGTGCATTTATGCTACATTGTTGTGATTGTAGTGTGTGTGCATTGGATGTGGGGGTGTTACATGCTAAGTATCAACCCAACTTGGCTTCAAGAACCAAACCCAACCTAGCTTTAAGGGTTGTAACATCTCAATTAGGCTTCAAGGACTAGACCCAACCAAACTTCAAGAGGAGTAAAGCATGCTCAACTTCAACCCAATTTGGCTTCAAGGATCAAGCCCAACCTAACTTCAAGAGATTGTTACTATAGGCATGCCACCAACAACAAAACTCTGAAAATGGAATAACACATTAGACACACAATTCATTATTATTTCATTATCAATTTCATTCTCATTTTCTCATCATCACTTAGGCAACCATGCCTTAATCATCTCATTTGTATCATTATCATTATAGCCAACAACCATGGCTCCTCATCTCATCAATAGAGTATACATAATTAATTGCATTGAATATCATCATCTAGGCAAACATGCCCTACTTATTTCATTTGAATCATCATAACCAATCACATTGGCTTCACAACTCATTATATCTCAATTCATCATTCAAATGTACACAACCAATTGCATTAACATACATTTTAAATGCTCATCAATCATTCACATTATACAAATCATAACATTCATTAAATGTATTAACAATGTAATCAATTACTTAACATATGTACAACCAAATATGTTGAGTATCAAAATCATGTAAATGTATGCAATCATGTAGTTTGTACTTACCTCAAAACCAATTCACATTAATCTATACACTTCCTCCTCCAAGTATCCTCCACACTTAGATTAGGGCAATTCAACCTCTTCAACACCTAAACCAAAGGTGGTCATAAACATGAGATAATATGGATAAGAACCAACTAGGAAAAACTCTACACATGACACGCTCAATAACACGGGCGTGTCCATGACCGTGCCCTAACTCCACAACACAGAAGCTTTGACACACTCAGAACCACGGGCGTGTCACTGAACGTGTAATACATTCTATCTTAGAGAAACATTGACACGTCCAACAACACGGGCGTGCTCATGGCCGTGTCAATCCTTTACCCACACAGTAGCTATGACATGCTCAGTGACATGGGCGTGTCACTGGATGTGTAAATGCTACTGCAATACAGAACCATTGACACGCCCAAAGACTTGGACGTGCAAATGGGCATGTCAGGCCAAAAATACAGATTCCGGCAACATCAACACTACATCCAACAAACCACTTACTTCCACCATCTTCCACTTCAAACAAACGTAACTAAACACACCCAAAAACCATAATAACTTACAAAAACACTCAAAGCAACTCAAACATACATCAAACACACTTCATAATCATCATCACAAACTCAAAACACAACCACAACACTTTCTCTTCCAACAAACTTACTCTTTCCTTCAATCCAACCCCAAAATCCAAAATCAATTGAACCAAACACTCTTAAGCTCACCAAAATAAAAAAAACACATACTATCCACAATTAAACTCAAACACAACTTCAATCAAAGCAAAAGAAATCAAGAGGGAACTTACCAAAGTTGATGAAACTTCACACTTTCAACTTAATCTCTTGAATCTTCCTTCAATTTACTCTTAGAAATCAAAAACCCTCTCTTGCTCTCTTGTTGTAACACCCCCACACCCAATACATACACACTACATACACCACAATGTAGTATGCATGTATCGAATATAGGAATGCTACGGATTTTTATTAACATTCAAAACATTTTAAATGATACTATAAGCTTTCTCATTATACATTAGAGAAAAATAAGTAATTACTTGTAATATAAAACAAAATAGATATAAATACATTTACTTAATACGCAGCGGAATTTATAAAATATTTACATATATGAAAAACATTTAAGTCCATATCTATAAATATACACATATTTACATTATACACAATACTTTACAAAACATAAAGAATTTATACATGATTGGCAGCTCTTCTCTGATCTTTAAATCCAAGAATAAACCCTTCAGTGTCTACTCTTATAGGTCTCGAAGAACTCTCGGGTTCAACTCTGTTACCTGTGCGATTAAACACTATCGCGCTAAGCCAACGGCTTAGTAAGACAAATCATGCTTATGTTATGCTTTAGTGCAATGCAATGTTAATTATCAATCCATATTATACATGTAACATCATATATGCAAAGCAAACAACATACCATTACATTTCATAATCCAATATAAGTAGATATATCACATTTCAACATCTTTTCATATACCTCATTAGTTACTCATTAAACCATTCATGAACAACACCAAACAAAGACAAGCATTGGGCCCAAGACACACTAATATGCCATTCCATTTCCAGAGTTAATGTTTTGGTTTTGTTATCACATTTATCAATATCATATACCCAACGAGGCTTCAAGGATTAGGTTCAACCAAGCTTCAAGGGGAGCAAAGCATGCTAAGCTTCAACCCAACTTGGCTTCAAGAACCAACCCAACCTAGCTTCAAGTGTTGTAACATCTCAATTAGGCTTCAAGGATTCAATCCAGCCTAACTTCAAGAGATTGTTACTATCATTAGGCATGCCACCAATAACATACTCTGAAAATGGAATAACACATTAGCCACACAATTCATTTACATTTCATTCTCAATTCTCATCAACATTTAGGGAAACATGCCTTATTTCTTTCAATTGAATCATCATAGCCAATCACAATGGCTTTATAGCATTTCATATCTCAATTCATATTGTGCATATAGCATTATTGGTATCACATTTCAAAGTACATTATTCATAATGCACATCACCATTCACAAGCCTCACAATACACAATACATAACCTTGTTCATGTAATATCATATGCATTATCAATTCCATATCATCTCACATTTCATGATTCAACAATGATGTTAGACAAATGATCTCTATTTTGATCCTTGACAACTCAAATGGATGATCTATTTAACATGTATTTGAGAATCTTGTTGCAGGATTATGTTGCTTCCAATAAGGTGAACAGAACCTTTCTAGCGGTCTCGCCTCACCTGAATACGACCGCTCCATACAATTACAAGATGAAACCTTATTACAGTAGGTTTCACGGTCAGAAGCCCGACCTAAGTCGCGGCCGCACTTCACAATCAAAAGATGAAACCTTATTACAGTAGGTTTCACGGTCAGAAGCCCGACCTAAGTCGCGACCGCACATGAATAATAGCGACCGCACATGAATAATAGCGACCGCCCCAAATTACGTGTCTCTCATGCATAAACCCTAAATGTAGCCAAATTTCTTTTGGTTAACTTAACACACATTGTACACAACATAACCTCATTCAAATGGACATAATCAACATCATTAGCAATTATTTTACATGCTCATCACAATATTTTCATCACCAACATTCATTAACAATACATTTGATACCTTATCACATTTACAAACAAAAGTGTTTTAAGATTAAACAACATATGCATGTTTGTAACCATATAGTTTGTACTTACCTTTAGCACCAATTATACAACTCTAAACACTTTCTTTCCTCCAAGAATTCTTCACTTCTCAAATTAGAGCAAATCACCTTCTTCCAAAATCTAATCCAAAATAACACAATAATTTATCACTTACCATTTCCAAAACCCTAAAACCAACATCACTCTTAACTTATCATCTTCAAATCCAAAACCAACACCACAACCAATTAAATCCAACATATAATAATCAACACAACCCTACCATCAAAAATCCACAACAAAACTCACAACCAACTTAAATAAACTAAGAGAATCAAGAGAGACTTACCAAAAATAATGAATCTTCTTGGATTTCCACTTATCCACTTGACAACTTCTTCAATTTGAGCTTCAAATATCATCAACTCTTTTTTTCTCTCTTGCTCTCTAAGTTGGCCGGCCACACGTGAAAAGAAGAAAAGAAATTGATCAAACAAAAGTCAAATCCTCTTTTAACCTCCACCACACAATTTCCAAAAGAAGAATTACCAAAATGCCCTCTTAAACATAATTACACTTCCTTTTATTTAGCATGCCCTTTATAGTAATTTCAATAACAACAACTAAATATCTTCTTCCACTATATCCAACACCTTGACTCTCCCTTTGACCAACATATATGCCATATATATTGCCATATACACTACATATACATCTTCTCTACACATCACTTTTCTTTCAAATAACACATGAACATTCTCTCTTCTTCTTTTTTTTTTTCACACAACACATACATTCAATCACATTTTAAACCAACAACAATAACAACAACAACAATAACAACATAATCAAAACTTCTAGGGCATACATGAGGATATTACAATTCTCCCCCTCTAAAAAGAAATTTCGTCCTCAAAATTACCTGATATCAAGTCCGAAATAATTGAGGATATTGCTCTCGCATGATTTGTTCACTTTCCCAAGTTGCCTCTTCCTTTCCATGATTCTTCCATAGAACTTTCACCAATGGCACATTCTTGTTTCTCAACTCTTTCACTTCACGTGCCAAAATAGCAACTGGTTCCTCTTCAAACGTCAAATCTTGATTTACCTCGATAGATTCAATCGGCAACACATGAGATGGATCCGATCTGTATCTCCCACATCATACTCAATGTCTCTCCTTTTCAAATCCGAATAAGACTTCTGTCGATCTAAAGCTGCTTTCAATCTATCTCGAATCATTTTCACTTTCTCTTCAGTCTCTTTAACTAAATCAGGACCAATTATCTTACTTTCACCAATCTCATTCCAACACAAAGGTGTCCTACACCGTCTACCATACAATGCCTCAAATGGGGCCATACCGATGCTGGATTGGTGACTGTTATTGTATGCAAACTCCACAAGCGGTAAGAATCCATCCCAACTTCTAGAGAAATCAATGACACAGCTTCTCAACATATCCTCAATAATCTGTATCACTCTCTCTGACTGCCCATCTGTCTGCGGATGGAAAGAAGTACTAAAGTGCAGTCGAGAACCCAAAGCACCTTGCAAACTCTTCCAAAACCTGGAAGTAAACCGGGGATCTGGATCAGACACTATAGAAGTTGGAACACCATGCAACTTCACAATCTCATGGATATACAGCTCAGCTAACCTTTCTAAAGAGTAATCCATCCGAACCGGAAGAAAATGAGCTGTTTTAGTCAACCTGTCAACAATCACCCAAATAGCATCATGCTTCCTTTGTGTCAATGGCAAACCAGACACAAAATCCATTGTCACTCTTTCCCACTTCCATTCAGGCACTGACAACGGCTGAAGTAACCCGGTTGGAACTTGATGCTCTGCTTTTACCTTCTGACATGTGAGACATCTGGATACAAACTCCGCAATGTCTCTCTTCATACCAGACCACTAGTAAAATTGCCTCAAATCATAATACATCTTGGTATTGCCCAGATGCATAGCAAACACTGACTGATGTGCTTCTTCCAAAATGATTCTTTTTAAATTAACATCATCGGGTACACATAATCTGTTCTTAAACCAGAGACTCCCATCATCTCTCACAATAAAATCTTGACTCTTTCCACTCTGGCAACCTGAAACAATCTTTTGAACCTTCTCATCAGCCAATTGAGCCTCTTTAATCTGATCCAACAAAACTGGTTTCAATTGCAACTGTGCCAACAATGCACCATCATCACAAGATACAAAACTGGCATGCAATGCTCTCAACTCAACAAGCAACGAGAGCGAATAAACAATTAAACCAGCTAAAGACTTCCGACTCAAAGCATCAGCAATAACATTTGCTTTACCTGGATGATAATCAATCAAACAGTCATAGTCTTTAATCAATTCCAACCATCTCCTCTGTCGAAGATTAAGCTCTTTCTGAACCCCCAAATATTTCAAACTTTTGTGATCAGTGTAGATGAAACATTTCTCCCCAAACAAATAGTGTCGCCAAATCTTCAATGCAAAAACAATGGCTGCTAGCTCCAAATCATGGGTCGGATAATTAAGCTCATGCGGCTTCAACTGTCGAGAAGCATAAGCTATCACTCCACCTTCTTGCATCAGTACACAACCCAAACCATTATGTGAAGCATCACTGTAAATCACATATGGTTTGCCTTCCACAGGTAAAGTAAGAACAGGCGCTTGAGTCAACATTTCTCTCAACTGATTAAAGCTAGCCTGACACTGATCTGTCCACACAAATCTAACTCCCTTCCGAAGCAATCTGGTGAGTGGAGTAGCTATCAAAGAAAAATCTTTCACAAACTGTCGGTAATAGCCTGCCAAACCCAGAAAACTTCTAACTTCAGTCACTGACTTGGGTGGACTCCAATTCAAAATAGCTTCAACTTTACTCGGATCAACTCTAATACCCTCTGCTGAAACTATATGACCGAGAAAAGTTACTTGGTCAAGCCAGAACTCACATTTCGACAGTTTAGCAAACAACTACTTCTCTCTCAAAATCTGCAACACAATCCGCAGATGCTTGTCATGCTCTTCCTCATTACGCGAATATACCAGAATATCATCTATAAACACAACCACAAACTGATCCAAATAGGGCCTAAACACCCTATTCATCAAGTCCATAAAAACTGCAGGTGCATTCGTCAAACCAAAAGGCATAACTAGAAACTCATAATGCCCATACCTGGTCCGGAAAGCGGTCTTAGGAACATCCTCAGCTCTGACTCTCAGCTGATGGTACCCTGATCTCAAATCAATCTTAGAAAACAAAGCTGCACCCTTCAATTGATCAAAGAGATCATCGATTCTAGGCAAAGGATATTTATTTTTAATAGTCACCTTGTTCAATTGCCTATAATCGATACACAACCTCATAGTACCATCTTTCTTCTTCACAAATAACACAGGAGCTCCCCAAGGAGAAATACTGAGGCGAATAAATCCTTTGTCCAACAACTCCTGCAATTGCACTTTCAACTCCCTCAATTCTGCTGGTGCCATTCTATAAGGAGTACTAGAGATAGGAGTGGTACCAGGCAACAATTCAATACCGAACTCCACTTCTCTCTCAGGAGGTAACCCTGGCAACTCCTCTGGAAACACATCTGGGAACTCTACAACTGTGGCAATACTATCAATAGGGGAACCCTTCACTCTAGTATCTACCACATGAGCAAGATAAGCTTCACACCCCTTTCTAATCAATCTCCTACCTGCAACAGCTGAAACAAATAAGGAGGCTAGCTGTTCCTGCTCATTAGATACTATCACCTCTCTACCATCAGCAGTTCTCAAAGAAACAATTTTCCTTTTACAGTCTACCACAGCTCCATGTCTAGATAGCCAATCCATGCCTAGAATCACATCATATTTCTTAAATGGCATCTCAATCAAATCTCCAAGGAACTCCTCACCTTGCACCCTCACTGCACTATCTCGGTGCACCTTGCTCACAATCACACTATGCCCTAAAGGATTTGTCACCAACAAATCAAATCCTAGGGACTCAGCATGCACATCAGACACAGGCAAAACAGATGCACTAATATAAGAATGGGTGGATCCGGGATCAATCAAAGCAAGTACTGAAGTATCAAATAAAGAAAAAGTATCAGCTATGACTGCCGAAGCATCTGGCTCCCTCTGCATAACATATATCCTCTGGGAAGACCCAACCTCCTCTGGTCTACTCTCTCTGGATGTAGAACCTCCTCTAGCACTAAACCCAGATCTGCCTCCCCGGTTACTACCTCTGCCTGCTCGACCTCCCCTCACACTAGGTCGAGAAGCTGCAGTATCAACTGACATCTGCTCCTGCCTCTCAGGACAATCTCTCACAAAGTGATTAGGTGATCCACATCTGAAGCATACCCCTGCTACACCAGTCTTCCAACAAGGACCACCATGTGGCCTACCACAATGAATGCAGATAGGTGGAGTGGATCTCTGAGTCATTGGGGTCGGAGCACTTGCCATTGAAGCTGCAGGTCTAAATCTCTGCCTCTGTAACTGCACTGACCTACCAGCTGATCTCTGACTCCTACTACTCCGAGGAACAAAGCTTCCTTTACCTCTCTTTGCTGATGAAAACTCTGCCTCAGACTGGGGCCTCCTAACCCTAACCTCTTCCTCTGAAGCAGCTGCAATAACTTGAGCTCGCTCTACACTCCTAGCTGCTGCCACAAGCTGGGAAAAATCGTGATATCTAGATCCAGCCACTAAGCACATGATAGAGGGCCTCAATCCCTCCTCAAATCTCCTGCATCTGTCAATCTCATCAGCTATAATGCCCCCAGCATACTGGCTCAATCGAATAAACTCAACCTCATATTCAGTTACAGTCTTGCTGTCTTGCTTCAAGCTCAAGAACTCCATCTTCTTCATGTCTTTATACTCCCTCGGAGTATACTTCAATTCAAACTCTCTCAGAAAGTCAGCATAGGACAAGGTTGGTGGATCATCCATAGAATGGGGCACTGTCCTCCACCAGTCATATGCATCCTTCTGTAGCAAAGATCTTGCATAGTCAAACTTTTCCTCCGATGTGGCTTGCAACTAAATAAAGACCTTTCTACTTTATCAAGCCACTGCTCCGCTACAGCTGGATCAACTGTACCAAGGAAATCCTCTGCTCCATACTTCCTTAGTTTATCATAGTGCCTCACTTATACCAAAGGCTGTGGGGGTGGTGGTGGTTGCACTGGTGCTTGTCTCAAAGCTTCAACCACATGCCTAAGCCAAGCTGGTGGAACCACCTCACCAACTGGTCTCCCCGACACCGAAGCAGGTGCCTCCTCAGCACTATCAACTCTAGCTCTATCCTCCGGAGCTACACTCTCCTCACTATCCTCAACTAACTGACGCAAATGAGGATCCATCACAACCTATTTCTGCGAACACAACAGAATACTTCCTATTAAAGATCAGAGACTGCCAATCCCAAACATATATGTTATTCAAAAATTCACTTTTTAAATAAAAATATTCTTTTTATTACATTTTACCTAGGTTGAGAATCTCAAACCTAGGCTCTGATACCAAAACAACTGTAACACCCCCACACCCAATACATACACACTACATACACCACAATGTAGTATGCATGTATCGAATATAGGAATGCTACGGATTTTTATTAACATTCAAAACATTTTAAATGATACTATAAGCTTTCTCATTATACATTAGAGAAAAATAAGTAATTACTTGTAATATAAAACAAAATAGATATAAATACATTTACTTAATACGCAGCGGAATTTATAAAATATTTACATATATGAAAAACATTTAAGTCCATATCTATAAATATACACATATTTACATTATACAAAATACTTTACAAAACTTAAAGAATTTATACATGATTGGCAGCTCTTCTCTGATCTTTAAATCCAAGAATAAACCCTTCAATGTCTACTCTCATAGGTCTCGAAGAACTCTCGGGTTCAACTTTGTTACCTGCGCGATTAAACACTATCGCGCTAAGCCAACGGCTTAGTAAGACAAATCATGCTTATGTTATGCTTTAGTGCAATGCAATGTTAATTATCAATCCATATTATACATGTAACATCATATATGCAAAGCAAACAACATACCATTACATTTCATAATCCAATATAAGTAGATATATCACATTTCAACATCTTTTCATATACCTCATTAGTTACTCATTAAACCATTCATGAACAACATCAAACAAAGACAAGCATTGGGCCCAAGACACACTAATATGCCATTCAATTTCCAGAGTTAATGTTTTGGTTTTGTTATCACATTTATCAATATCATATACCCAACTAGGCTTCAAGGATTAGGTTCAACCAAGCTTCAAGGGGAGCAAAGCATGCTAAGCTTCAACCCAACTTGGCTTCAAGAACCAACCCAACCTAGCTTCAAGTGTTGTAACATCTCAATTAGGCTTCAAGGATTCAATCCAACCTAACTTCAAGAGATTGTTACTATCATTAAGCATGCCACCAATAACATACTCTAAAAATGGAATAACACATTAGCCACACAATTCATTTACATTTCATTCTCAATTCTCATCAACATTTAGGCAAACATGCCTTATTTCTTTCAATTGAATCATCATAGCCAATCACAATGGCTTTATAGCATTTCATATCTCAATTCATATTGTGCATATAGCATTATTGGTATCACATTTCAAAGTACATTATTCATAATACACATCACCATTCACAAGCCTCACAATACACAATACATAACCTTGTTCATGTAATATCATATGCATTATCAATTCCATATCATCTCACATTTCATGATTCAACAATGATGTTAGACAAATGATCTCTATTTTGATCCTTGACAACTCAAATGGATGATCTATTTAACATGTATTTGAGAATCTTGTTGCAGGATTATGTTGCTTCCAATAAGGTGAACAGAACCTTTCTAGCGGTCGCGCCTCACCTGAATACGACCGCTCCATACAATTACAAGATGAAACCTTATTACAGTAGGTTTCACGGTCAGAAGCCCGACCTAAGTCGCGACCGCACTTCACAATCAAAAGATGAAACCTTATTACAGTAGGTTTCACGGTTAGAAGCCCGACCTAAGTCGCGACCGCACATGAATAATAGCGACCGCACATGAATAATAGCGACCGCCCCAAATTACGTGTCTCTCATGCATAAACCCTAAATGTAGCCAAATTTCTTTTGGTTAACTTAACACACATTGTACACAACATAACCTCATTCAAATGGACATAATCAACATCATTAGCAATTATTTTACATGCTCATCACAATATTTTCATCACCAACATTCATTAACAATACATTTGATACCTTATCACATTTACAAACAAAAGTGTTTTAAGATTAAACAACATATGCATGTTTGTAACCATATAGTTTGTACTTACCTTTAGCACCAATTATACAACTCTAAACACTTTCTTTCCTCCAAGAATTCTTCACTTCTCAAATTAGAGCAAATCACCTTCTTCCAAAATCTAATCCAAAATAACACAATAATTTATCACTTACCATTTCCAAAACCCTAAAACCAACATCACTCTTAACTTATCATCTTCAAATCCAAAACCAACACCACAACCAATTAAATCCAACATATAATAATCAACACAACCCTACCATCAAAAATCCACAACAAAACTCACAACCAACTTAAATAAACTAAGAGAATCAAGAGAGACTTACCAAAAATAATGAATCTTCTTGGATTTCCACTTATCCACTTGACAACTTCTTCAATTTGAGCTTCAAATATCATCAACTCTTGTTTTCTCTCTTGCTCTCTAAGTTGGCCGGCCACACGTGAAAAGAAGAAAAGAAATTGATCAAACAAAAGTCAAATCCTCTTTTAACCTCCACCACACAATTTCCAAAAGAAGAATTACCAAAATGCCCTCTTAAACATAATTACACTTCCTTTTATTTAGCATGCCCTTTATAGTAATTTCAATAACAACAACTAAATATCTTCTTCCACTATATCCAACACCTTGACTCTCCCTTTGACCAACATATATGCCATATATATTGCCATATACACTACATATACATCTTCTCTACACATCACTTTTCTTTCAAATAACACATGAACATTCTCTCTTCTTCTTTTTTTTTTTCACACAACACATACATTCAATCACATTTTAAACCAACAACAACAACAACAACAACAATAACAACATAATCAAAACTTCTAGGGCATACATGAGGAAATTACAATTCTCCCCCTCTAAAAAGAAATTTCGTCCTCAAAATTACCTGATATCAAGTCCGAAATAATTGAGGATATTGCTCTCGCATGATTTGTTCACTTTCCCAAGTTGCCTCTTCCTTTCCATGATTCTTCCATAGAACTTTCACCAATGGCACATTCTTGTTTCTCAACTCTTTCACTTCACGTGCCAAAATAGCAACTGGTTCCTCTTCAAACGTAAAATCTTGATTTACCTCGATAGATTCAATCGGCAACACATGAGATGGATCCGATCTGTATCTCCCACATCATACTCAATGTCTCTCCTTTTCAAATCCGAATAAGACTTCTGTCGATCTAAAGCTGCTTTCAATCTATCTCGAATCATTTTCACTTTCTCTTCAGTCTCTTTAACTAAATCAGGACCAATTATCTTACTTTCACCAATCTTATTCCAACACAAAGGTGTCCTACACCGTCTACCATACAATGCCTCAAATGGGGCCATACCGATGCTGGATTGGTGACTGTTATTGTATGCAAACTCCACAAGCGGTAAGAATCCATCCCAACTTCTAGAGAAATCAATGACACAGCTTCTCAACATATCCTCAATAATCTGTATCACTCTCTCTGACTGCCCATCTGTCTGCGGATGGAAAGAAGTACTAAAGTGCAGTCGAGAACCCAAAGCACCTTGCAAACTCTTCCAAAACCTGGAAGTAAACCGGGGATCTGGATCAGACACTATAGAAGTTGGAACACCATGCAACTTCACAATCTCATGGATATACAGCTCAGCTAACCTTTCTAAAGAGTAATCCATCCGAACCGGAAGAAAATGAGCTGTTTTAGTCAACCTGTCAACAATCACCCAAATAGCATCATGCTTCCTTTGTGTCAATGGCAAACCAGACACAAAATCCATTGTCACTCTTTCCCACTTCCATTCAGGCACTGACAACGGCTGAAGTAACCCGGTTGGAACTTGATGCTCTGCTTTTACCTTCTGACATGTGAGACATCTGGATACAAACTCCGCAATGTCTCTCTTCATACCAGACCACTAGTAAAATTGCCTCAAATCATAATACATCTTGGTATTGCCCAGATGCATAGCAAACACTGACTGATGTGCTTCTTCCAAAATGATTCTTTTTAAATTAACATCATCGGGTACACATAATCTGTTCTTAAACCAGAGACTCCCATCATCTCTCACAATAAAATCTTGACTCTTTCCACTCTGGCAACCTGAAACAATCTTTTGAACCTTCTCATCAGCCAATTGAGCCTCTTTAATCTGATCCAACAAAACTGGTTTCAATTGCAACTGTGCCAACAATGCACCATCATCACAAGATACAAAACTGGCATGCAATGCTCTCAACTCAACAAGCAACGAGAGCGAATAAACAATTAAACCAGCTAAAGACTTCCGACTCAAAGCATCAGCAATAACATTTGCTTTACCTGGATGATAATCAATCAAACAGTCATAGTCTTTAATCAATTCCAACCATCTCCTCTGTCGAAGATTAAGCTCTTTCTGAACCCCCAAATATTTCAAACTTTTGTGATCAGTGTAGATGAAACATTTCTCCCCAAACAAATAGTGTCGCCAAATCTTCAATGCAAAAACAATGGCTGCTAGCTCCAAATCATGGGTCGGATAATTAAGCTCATGCGGCTTCAACTGTCGAGAAGCATAAGCTATCACTCCACCTTCTTGCATCAGTACACAACCCAAACCATTATGTGAAGCATCACTGTAAATCACATATGGTTTGCCTTCCACAGGTAAAGTAAGAAAAGGCGCTTGAGTCAACATTTCTCTCAACTGATTAAAGCTAGCCTGACACTGATCTGTCCACACAAATCTAACTCCCATCCGAAGCAATCTGGTGAGTGGAGTAGCTATCAAAGAAAAATCTTTCACAAACTGTCGGTAATAGCCTGCCAAACCCAGAAAACTTCTAACTTCAGTCACTGACTTGGGTGGACTCCAATTCAAAATAGCTTCAACTTTACTCGGATCAACTCTAATACCCTCTGCTGAAACTATATGACCGAGAAAAGTTACTTGGTCAAGCCAGAACTCACATTTCGACAGTTTAGCAAACAACTACTTCTCTCTCAAAATCTGCAACACAATCCGCAGATGCTTGTCATGCTCTTCCTCATTACGCGAATATACCAGAATATCATCTATAAACACAACCACAAACTGATCCAAATAGGGCCTAAACACCCTATTCATCAAGTCCATAAAAACTGCAGGTGCATTCGTCAAACCAAAAGGCATAACTAGAAACTCATAATGCCCATACCTGGTCCGGAAAGCGGTCTTAGGAACATCCTCAGCTCTGACTCTCAGCTGATGGTACCCTGATCTCAAATCAATCTTAGAAAACAAAGCTGCACCCTTCAATTGATCAAAGAGATCATCGATTCTAGGCAAAGGATATTTATTTTTAATAGTCACCTTATTCAATTGCCTATAATCGATACACAACCTCATAGTACCATCTTTCTTCTTCACAAATAACACAGGAGCTCCCCAAGGAGAAATACTGAGGCGAATAAATCCTTTGTCCAACAACTCCTGCAATTGCACTTTCAACTCCCTCAATTCTGCTGGTGCCATTCTATAAGGAGTACTAGAGATAGGAGTGGTACCAGGCAACAATTCAATACCGAACTCCACTTCTCTCTCAGGAGGTAACCCTGGCAACTCCTCTGGAAACACATCTGGGAACTCTACAACTGTGGCAATACTATCAATAGGGGAACCCTTCACTCTAGTATCTACCACATGAGCAAGATAAGCTTCACACCCCTTTCTAATCAATCTCCTACCTGCAACAGCTGAAACAAATAAGGAGGCTAGCTGTTCCTGCTCATTAGATACTATCACCTCTCTACCATCAGCAGTTCTCAAAGAAACAATTTTCCTTTTACAGTCTACCACAGCTCCATGTCTAGATAGCCAATCCATGCCTAGAATCACATCATATTTCTTAAATGGCATCTCAATCAAATCTCCAAGGAACTCCTCACCTTGCACCCTCACTGCACTATCTCGGTGCACCTTGCTCACAATCACACTATGCCCTAAAGGATTTGTCACCAACAAATCAAATCCTAGGGACTCAGCATGCACATCAGACACAGGCAAAACAGATGCACTAATATAAGAATGGGTGGATCCGGGATCAATCAAAGCAAGTACTGAAGTATCAAATAAAGAAAAAGTATCAGCTATGACTGCCGAAGCATCTGGCTCCCTCTGCATAACATATATCCTCTGGGAAGACCCAACCTCCTCTGGTCTACTCTCTCTGGATGTAGAACCTCCTCTAGCACTAAACCCAGATCTGCCTCCCCGGTTACTACCTCTGCCTGCTCGACCTCCCCTCACACTAGGTCGAGAAGCTGCAGTATCAACTGACATCTGCTCCTGCCTCTCAGGACAATCTCTCACAAAGTGATTAGGTGATCCACATCTGAAGCATACCCCTGCTACACCAGTCTTCCAACAAGGACCACCATGTGGCCTACCACAATGAATGCAGATAGGTGGAGTGGATCTCTGAGTCATTGGGGTCGGAGCACTTGCCATTGAAGCTGCAGGTCTAAATCTCTGCCTCTGTAACTGCACTGACCTACCAGCTGATCTCTGACTCCTACTACTCCGAGGAACAAAGCTTCCTTTACCTCTCTTTGCTGATGAAAACTCTGCCTCAGACTGGGGCCTCCTAACCCTAACCTCTTCCTCTGAAGCAGCTGCAATAACTTGAGCTCGCTCTACACTCCTAGCTGCTGCCACAAGCTGGGAAAAATCGTGATATCTAGATCCAGCCACTAAGCACATGATAGAGGGCCTCAATCCCTCCTCAAATCTCCTGCATCTGTCAATCTCATCAGCTATAATGCCCCCAGCATACTGGCTCAATCGAATAAACTCAACCTCATATTCAGTTACAGTCTTGCTGTCTTGCTTCAAGCTCAAGAACTCCATCTTCTTCATGTCTTTATACTCCCTCGGAGTATACTTCAATTCAAACTCTCTCAGAAAGTCAGCATAGGACAAGGTTGGTGGATCATCCATAGAATGGGGCACTGTCCTCCACCAGTCATATGCATCCTTCTGTAGCAAAGATCTTGCATAGTCAAACTTTTCCTCCGATGTGGCTTGCAACTGAATAAAGATCCTTTGTACTTTATCAAGCCACTGCTCCGCTACAGCTGGATCAACTGTACCAAGGAAATCCTCTGCTCCATACTTCCTTAGTTTATCATAGTGCCTCACTTATACCAAAGGCTGTGGGGGTGGTGGTGGTTGCACTGGTGCTTGTCTCAAAGCTTCAACCACATGCCTAAGCCAAGCTGGTGGAACCTCCTCACCAACTGGTCTCCCCGACACCGAAGCAGGTGCCTCCTCAGCACTATCAACTCTAGCTCTATCCTCCGGAGCTACACTCTCCTCACTATCCTCAACTAACTGACGCAAATGAGGATCCATCACAACCTATTTCTGCGAACACAACAGAATACTTCCTATTAAAGATCAGAGACTGCCAATCCCAAACATATATGTTATTCAAAAATTCACTTTTTAAATAAAAATATTCTTTTTATTACATTTTACCTAGGTTGAGAATCTCAAACCTAGGCTCTGATACCAAAACAACTGTAACACCCCCACACCCAATACATACACACTACATACACCACAATGTAGTATGCATGTATCGAATATAGGAATGCTACGGATTTTTATTAACATTCAAAACATTTTAAATGATACTATAAGCTTTCTCATTATACATTAGAGAAAAATAAGTAATTACTTGTAATATAAAACAAAATAGATATAAATACATTTACTTAATACGCAGCGGAATTTATAAAATATTTACATATATGAAAAACATTTAAGTCCATATCTATAAATATACACATATTTACATTATACAAAATACTTTACAAAACTTAAAGAATTTATACATGATTGGCAGCTCTTCTCTGATCTTTAAATCCAAGAATAAACCCTTCAATGTCTACTCTCATAGGTCTCGAAGAACTCTCGGGTTCAACTTTGTTACCTGCGCGATTAAACACTATCGCGCTAAGCCAACGGCTTAGTAAGACAAATCATGCTTATGTTATGCTTTAGTGCAATGCAATGTTAATTATCAATCCATATTATACATGTAACATCATATATGCAAAGCAAACAACATACCATTACATTTCATAATCCAATATAAGTAGATATATCACATTTCAACATCTTTTCATATACCTCATTAGTTACTCATTAAACCATTCATGAACAACATCAAACAAAGACAAGCATTGGGCCCAAGACACACTAATATGCCATTCAATTTCCAGAGTTAATGTTTTGGTTTTGTTATCACATTTATCAATATCATATACCCAACTAGGCTTCAAGGATTAGGTTCAACCAAGCTTCAAGGGGAGCAAAGCATGCTAAGCTTCAACCCAACTTGGCTTCAAGAACCAACCCAACCTAGCTTCAAGTGTTGTAACATCTCAATTAGGCTTCAAGGATTCAATCCAACCTAACTTCAAGAGATTGTTACTATCATTAGGCATGCCACCAATAACATACTCTAAAAATGGAATAACACATTAGCCACACAATTCATTTACATTTCATTCTCAATTCTCATCAACATTTAGGCAAACATGCCTTATTTCTTTCAATTGAATCATCATAGCCAATCACAATGGCTTTATAGCATTTCATATCTCAATTCATATTGTGCATATAGCATTATTGGTATCACATTTCAAAGTACATTATTCATAATACACATCACCATTCACAAGCCTCACAATACACAATACATAACCTTGTTCATGTAATATCATATGCATTATCAATTCCATATCATCTCACATTTCATGATTCAACAATGATGTTAGACAAATGATCTCTATTTTGATCCTTGACAACTCAAATGGATGATCTATTTAACATGTATTTGAGAATCTTGTTGCAGGATTATGTTGCTTCCAATAAGGTGAACAGAACCTTTCTAGCGGTCGCGCCTCACCTGAATACGACCGCTCCATACAATTACAAGATGAAACCTTATTACAGTAGGTTTCACGGTCAGAAGCCCGACCTAAGTCGCGACCGCACTTCACAATCAAAAGATGAAACCTTATTACAGTAGGTTTCACGGTCAGAAGCCCGACCTAAGTCGCGACCGCACATGAATAATAGCGACCGCACATGAATAATAGCGACCGCCCCAAATTACGTGTCTCTCATGCATAAACCCTAAATGTAGCCAAATTTCTTTTGGTTAACTTAACACACATTGTACACAACATAACCTCATTCAAATGGACATAATCAACATCATTAGCAATTATTTTACATGCTCATCACAATATTTTCATCACCAACATTCATTAACAATACATTTGATACCTTATCACATTTACAAACAAAAGTGTTTTAAGATTAAACAACATATGCATGTTTGTAACCATATAGTTTGTACTTACCTTTAGCACCAATTATACAACTCTAAACACTTTCTTTCCTCCAAGAATTCTTCACTTCTCAAATTAGAGCAAATCACCTTCTTCCAAAATCTAATCCAAAATAACACAATAATTTATCACTTACCATTTCCAAAACCCTAAAACCAACATCACTCTTAACTTATCATCTTCAAATCCAAAACCAACACCACAACCAATTAAATCCAACATATAATAATCAACACAACCCTACCATCAAAAATCCACAACCAAACTCACAACCAACTTAAATAAACTAAGAGAATCAAGAGAGACTTACCAAAAATAATGAATCTTCTTGGATTTCCACTTATCCACTTGAAAACTTCTTCAATTTGAGCTTCAAATATCATCAACTCTTGTTTTCTCTCTTGCTCTCTAAGTTGGCCAGCCACACGTGAAAAGAAGAAAAGAAATTGATCAAACAAAAGTCAAATCCTCTTTTAACCTCCACCACACAATTTCCAAAAGAAGAATTACCAAAATGCCCTCTTAAACATAATTACACTTCCTTTTATTTAGCATGCCCTTTATAGTAATTTCAATAACAACAACTAAATATCTTCTTCCACTATATCCAACACCTTGACTCTCCCTTTGACCAACATATATGCCATATATATTTCCATATACACTACATATACATCTTCTCTACACATCACTTTTCTTTCAAATAACACATGAACATTCTCTCTTCTTTTTTTTTTTCACACAACACATACATTCAATCACATTTTAAACCAACAACAACAACAACAATAACAACATAATCAAAACTTCTAGGGCATACATGAGGATATTACACTTGTCCTTGGTGAGTGCCGGCCAAATCACAAAGAAAGAAGAAGAAAAATGAAAAAGAAGAAGAAGCAAAGTCAAATATCTAATCTCCACTCAAATCTCAACGAAGCAATATTAATAAAATATTCAAATAATTCTCTTCCACTCATTTTACTTTTCCCATTTTCCATTAATTAAATAAAATCAATAAATATCTTCCTTTGACCACATAACAATTTGACTTGTATATGTTGTATATATATATTTCCATATATACAACATATACACTCTCTCTTTAATTCTTTTCTCTTTCCAATTTAACATATACACTTAATCCAATTACAACAATAATACCAAAACTTATAGGGCACACTTTGGGATATTACATTAATGGCACGAGGTGCCCACTATCACTATACCTATCTTGCCTCTAGCTAGCCATTTAATCCAAAACTAGATCTAAAATCAATATGATTTGGGCAATTCATTAGTTTTGATTAACACTGAATTATGTATATCACTTCAATGGAACAATTCTTTGATCAACACTTGGTATTACACATATTTATCATATAGTCAAAACTTATTACACTATTTGTTAGGGTTGATTTCAAAAATCTTTTACACTTTGAGGCCTTAAAGTCATTTAGGCCGGAATCACAAATGAAAGGCAAAGAAAAGAACTAATTTAGGCAAATTTTTCAAGTGACACACCCAATGACATGGGCATGTCAATGACTTTGTCATTTGTACACTTTACAAAAGCTTTGACACACCAAACAACATGGGCGTGTCACTGTCCGTGTCACTTAACTTGTATTACAGTAGCTATGGCATGCCCAATGACACAGATTTATCACTAACCATGTCATTTATCTTTCATCACAGTAGCTATGACACGCCCAATAACACGGGGGTGTTACTAGTTGTGTCATTTAGTTTTTATCACAGTAGCTATGACACGTCCAATGACACGGGCATGTTCCTGGTCATGCCACCAACACTAAAACATAGTAACACTGACATGCCCAGTGACATGGCTGTGTCATTGGTTGCGTCAAGCAAAGTTCTATATTTTGAACACTTATCAACTTAAACTTCATATATCCAAATATATGATAATAATGGATCAAAACTAGTTTCTTTAACATAGAAAGAGTCTATATCAAATACTTTACTCAAACATCAATTAATTAATCTTTAACCATCACTCATGGCTAAAAACAACATCAAACCACTCAACTCTTTTAATGATTGAATTAAGAATCATATTCATCACTACAAGTTCATTTAACTCAATTTTCACTCATCAATCCATTTAACCAATAATTTTCAATAATAATTCATTATAGATGACTCAATCAACTAATTCAAACATTAAAAATCATAGAAATTCAAATATTTGTAAATTAAAACACAAAAGCACATACCTCTTTCAAAATCTCTCTTCTTCACTCTTTTTCCTTTTTTTCTTTGATCAATTGCTGATAATCTCACCTTTTCTAGCTTATTCTTTTAAAAACTTATAATTAGATATGATTTCCTCTTAAAGTTTAGCTAAATTCTTGAAAAGAAGGAAGAAAGGAGGAGCTTTAATGATGAAAATGATGATAGGCGTGCATGTTGAAGCAAGAAGAAGGGAGAAGGTTTTACACACACACATCCACTTATATATATAGTTTAATCTAGTGTGGCCACTCTCATCTTAACTGTAGTGCATCCTCACTCTTGACCTTTGAATCTAATTCGAATTTTAGTCCCGTAAAATCGTAAAAATAATTTCTTCAGTAAACTTTTAAGATCCACTATTCACATCACTTATACGTGCCACTTATATCACAATTCACTACTAATTATCAATAATAAAATAAAAGTTTAGTATTTAAAATTTTAAACATTACAATTCTTCCCCACTAAAGAAATTTCATCCTCGAAATTTATCTATTATGGCAATAAGCCATTTAATTCATAACTAATACTAAATCTCATATAAAATCAATCATTTTATTAATTTACATAACTTTTATTTATTATTTTTTTCTTTCTGTCTGATATCACTCAATGTAACACTTTCAGAATAATCTTATTATAGAACTACAGAAGATTCAACTCTACACATTTATACTATTCAAGTTTAATTTAGTAATTGCCTTTAATTCTCTTTAGATTTTTTTTATATATAATTTGTGTCATTACATTCCAGTGTTATGTATATCTCTTTCTTTCCCTTCTATACTGAACTTTAAATCCTATTTCTGAATAGCTAATCACTGATGGCAAGTAAATGCCCACTGTAATGATATGGTCAAAGGCCCACTATGTCACGAATGCCCACTTTAATGATATGGCAAAAGACCTACTATGGCACAAATGCCCACTGTAATGATAATGGAATCAAAGATCCTCTATGATGCAAAGCATCCACTGTTGGCATAAAATCCAATATCACTGGGACATATAAAATAAATGTCCTTTATGGCACAGAGTAAGCACTTTTACAATGGCATAAAATGCCCACTGTCACCTTGGATATTCACCCTTTAGCTAATTCAAAAACTAGATTTAACATCAACATAATTGGGCAATATATTTATTTTAGTTTTTCAAATTATTTTCAATCATAATATTTTCTAGTATAGAAAATTTTCTTTTTAAATTGTTTGCTTATTACTGTGAATTTATAAGATATAAGCAATTATTTCAATCACATTTATCATATGAACATATATACACATTATACTTGTAACACCCCTATACCCCGTATACGTACACAGCATGCTAATACGATCGTAATATACGTATACTAAATATAGAAATTCTATGGTATACTTAACAAATGAATCACCCTTTACAAAAACATGAACAAATTTAAATCATTTAAAAGAAGTTATAAAAGACCAAAGATAAAATGTTTATTTAAAAGCTGCGGAAAATATAACAATTATTTACAAATACTTATACATTAAAACTCAAGATTTACAAAACATAGAGTATATACATGTTTGGCAGTATATCTTCGTTCTTTAAGCTTCACTATCACCACCTCAAGATCTAGCCTCTACTTGGCCTAGAGGAATTCTCCGGTTCTTCCCTGCTACCTGCGCGATAAATCATAATCGCGCTAAGCCAATGGCTTAGTCGTACAAACTATAATAATACTATGTTTTGATGCAATGCCAATGTCAGAAGCAATTTCATACACCATTCAAAAGAACATTACATTTCAACATTTTATTTTGTTCAATGTCATATCACGCAGTCATATTGTATCTTCATAGATTCATATTCAAGATTCACATTTGAAACAAAGACAAGCATGGGCCCAAAAGACACTAATATGCCATTCAACTTTCAGAGTTAATGTTTTGGTTTAATTATCACATTTATCATTATCATTATCCCAACTAGACTTCAAGGATTTAGGTTCAACCAAGCTTCAAGGGGAACAAAGCATGCTAACTATCAACCCAACTTGGCTTCAAGAACCAAACCCAACCTAGCTTCAAGGGTTGTAACATCTCAATTAGGCTTCAAGGATTAGGCCCAACCAAGCTTCAAGGGGAGTTAAGCATGCTAAACTTCAACCCAACTTGGCTTTAAGGATCAACTCCAACCTAACTTCAAGAGATTGTTACCATAGGCATGCCACCAACAACAAACTCTGAAAATGGAATAACACATTAGCCACACAATTCATTTATTATTTCATTATCAATTTCATTCTCAATTCTCATCATCATCTAGGCAAACATGCCACACTTATCTCAATTGAATCATCATAGCCAATCACAATGGCTTCATATCTTGTTATATCTCAATTCATATTATAATTCTTCATTATTCAAGTATACATAATCAATTACATTGAACATCATCATATAGGCATACATGCCTCAATTATCTCAATTCACATTATGCAAAACATAACATTATTAATATGCATCAACAATGCAATAGATTATTAATCACATGTGCTAAGTCTCAAGATCATATAAAAGTATACATTAATTTAGGGTTTGTACTTACCTTAGGAACAACTCACACCAATTTACAACTTTACTTTTCCAAAACTTCTTCACCACTTAGGTTAAGGCAATTCAACCTCTTCACAACCTAAACCAAAAGAAATAGTACACATGAGATGCAAAACTCTACACATGACACGCTCAACAACACGAGCATGTCCCTGACCGTGCCCTAAACACACAACACAGAAGCTTTGACACGCTCAGAACCACGGGCGTGTCACTGAACGTGTAATACATTCTGTCTCACAGAAACATTGACACGTCCAACAACATGGGCGTGTTCATGGCCATGTCAATTCCTCACCAACACAGTAGCTATGACACGTTCAGTGAAATGGGCGTGTCACTGCTCGTGCCACCCAACCAAAAACACAGAACCATTGACAAGCCTAAAACCTGGTCGTGCTCATGGGAGTGTCAGGCCAAAAATACAGATTCCGGGCACAACAACACTTAATCCAACAAATCACTTCCTTTCACTGAAATCCACTTCAAACAAACTTAGCTCAACATACCCAAGAACCATAACAAACTTGCAAAAACACCAAAACAACTAAAAACATACATCCAACACAAATCAAAATCATCACCACAAACCCAAAACACACCTACAACACTACCTCTTCCAACAAACTTACTCTTTTCCTCAATCCAAACTCAAATATCCAAAAACCAAATGAATCAAACACTCTTAAACACAACACGATCAAAACACACTCCTATCATCAACAATAATCCTTCAAACTCAAACATAACTCCAAAATAAACAAGAGAAATCAAGAGAGAACTTACCAAAGTTGATGATATTTCACAAATCAACTTATTCCCTTGAATCTTCCTTCAATTTGAGCTTGGATAAAAAAAACTCACTCTCTCTCTCTCTTGCTTTAGATGGCCGGCCAACAAAAGGAAAAGGAAAGAAATGAAAAAGAAAATGAATAAACCAAAGTCAAATACTCCTCTCTTTAAACCTCCTCCAAACAATTATAATATTAAATAATCCAAATTAATCTCTTCCATTCATTTTAATTTCCCATTTTCCACTAATTAACTTAATTAATTAAAATAACTAAATATCTTCTTCCTTTGACCATCACAGTTGACTTGTATATATGTTGTATATATTTCTATATACACAACATATACACTTCCCTTTAAATTTCTCTTCTCTCTAAAATTTAACATATACATTCAATACAATTACAACAATAATATCAAAACTTCTAGGGCATACTTTGGGATATTACAATTCTTCCCCTCTAAAAAGAAATTTCGTCCTCGAAATTACCTGGTATCAAGTCTGAAACAGTTGAGGATATTGATCTTGCATTGCTTGCTCACTCTCCCAAGTTTCCTCTTCTTTACCATGATTCTTCCAAAGAACCTTCACCAATGGCACTTTCTTATTCCTCAACTCTTTCACTCCATGTGCCAAAATAGCAACTGGTTCTTCTTCAAATGTCAGATCCGAACTCACCTCAATAGATTCAACTAGCAAGATATGAGATGGATCTGATCTATACCTCCGCAACATAGAAACATGGAATACATTATGGATTCTATCCAACTCAGGCGGCAAAGCAAGACGATAAGCAACTGGCCCAACTCTTTCCAAAATTTCATACGGTCCAATGAAACGAGGACTCAGCTTCCCTTTCTGACCAAATCTCACAATCTTCTTCCAAGGAGACACTTTCAAAAATACTTTATCTCCAATATCAAATTCTATGTCTCTCCTTTTTAAGTCTGAATAAGATTTCTGTCGGTCTGAAGCTGCTTTCAACCGATCCCGAATTATCTTCACTTTCTCTTCGGTTTCTTTAATCAAATCAGGACCAATTAACTTGCCCTCTCCAATTTCATTCCAACATAAAGGCGTTCTGCATCTTCTACCATACAATGCCTCAAATGGTGCCATACTAATACTGGATTGGTGACTGTTGTTGTAAGAAAATTCCACAAGTGGCAAAAATCTGTCCCAACTTCCAAAGAAATCAATGACACAGCTTCTCAACATATCCTCAATAATCTGTATCACTTTCTCTGACTGCCCATCTGTCTGCGGATGAAAAGTAGTACTAAAGTGTAATCGAGAACCCAAAGCACCATGTAAACTCTTCCAAAACCTCGAAGTAAATCGGGGATCTCGATCAGACACTAAAGAAATTGGGACTCCATGCAACTTTACTATCTCACTAATATACAGCTCAGCCAACCTTTCAAGAGAATAGTCCATTCTAACAGGAAGAAAAAGAGCTGTCTTTTTTAACCGATCAACAATCACCCAAATAGCATTATGCTTCTTCTGAGTCAACGGCAATCCAGACACAAAATCCATTGTTACTCTCTCCCATTTCCATTCAGGCACCGTTAAAGGTTGAGGCAACCCAGTTGGAACTTGATGCTTAGCTTTCACCCTCTGACAAGTGAGACATTTTGACACAAATTCCGTTATGTCTCTCTTCATACCAGACCACCAGTAGTGCTGTTTCAAATCATGGTACATCTTTGTGCTACCCGGATGCATAGCAAAACCTGATTGATGTGCTTCCTCTAAAATAATCTTCCTCAAAATATCATCATTAGGTACATACAATCTATCCTTGAACCAAAGACTACCATGACTCTTCACATAGAAATCTCGACTCTCCCCATTTTGGCAATCTGACACAATCTTCTGAATTTTCTCATCAACCAATTGAGCCTCTTTAATCTGATCTAACAATACTGGTCTTAACTACAACTAAGTCAATAATGCACCATCATTACATACTTCAAAACTAGCATGCAACGCTCTCAACTCAACAAGCAACGAGAGCGAATACACAGCCAAACCTGCTAAAGACTTCCGACTCAAGGCATCAGCAACCACATTCGCCTTACCAGGATGATAATCAATCAGACAATCGTAGTCTTTAATCAGTTCTAACCATCGCCTTTGCTGAAGATTCAGCTCCTTCTGAACACCCAAATATTTTAAACTTTTATGATCCGTATAGATAAAACATTTCTCCCCATATAAATGGTGTCGCCAAATCTTCAAAGCAAATACTATAGCTGCTAATTCCAAATCATGTGTCAGATAATTCAGCTCATGCGGCTTCAGTTGCCAAGAAGCATAGGCTACCACTTTACCCTCTTGCATTAAAACACATCCTAAACCATTATGTGAAGCATCACTATAAATCACATATGGTTTATCTTCCATGGGTAAAGTAAGAACAGGCGCTTGAGTCAACATCTCTTTCAACTATTCAAAACTAGCATGACACTGATCCGTCCACACAAATCTAACTCCCTTCCGAAGTAATCTGGTGAGTGGAGTAGCTATTAAAGAAAAACCTTTCACAAATCAACGATAATAGCCTGCCAAACCCAGAAAACTTCTAACTTCAGTCACAGACTTTGGTGGACTCCAATTCAAAATAGCTTCAACTTTACTTTGATCGACTCTTATACCATCTGCTGAAACTATATGACCCAGAAAAGTTACTTGGTCAAGCCAAAACTCACACTTTGACAACTTAGCATACAACTGTTTCTCTCTCAAGATCTGTAATACCATTCGCAGATGCTTGTCGTGCTCCTCCTCATTAAGTGAATACACCAAAATATCATCGATGAAAACCACCACAAACTGATCCAGATAGGGCTTAAACACCATATTTATCAAATCCATGAAAGCTGCAGGTGCATTCGTCAACCCAAAAGGCATTACCAAGAACTCATAATGCCCATTCCTGGTGCGGAAAGCTGTCTTAAAAACATCTTCAGCTCTAACCCTCAACTGATGGTACCCTGATCTCAAATCAATCTTGGAAAACACTGCTGCTCCCTTCAATTGATCAAAGCGATCATCAATCCTAGGCAGATTATATTTATTCTTAATAGTCACTTTGTTCAATAGCCTATAATCAATGCATAACCTCATAGTACCATCCTTCTTCTTCACAAACAACACAGGAGCTCCCCAAGGAGAAACACTGGGGCGAATAAACCCTTTATCCAACAACTCCTGTAACTGCACCTTCAATTCTCTCAATTCAGCAGTGCCATTCGATAAGGGGTGATAGAGATGGGAGTGGTACATGCAACAGATCGATACCAAACTCAACCTCTCTCTAAGGGGGTAACCCTGGCAACTCCTCAGGAAACACATCCGGAAAATCTGCAACTGTGGTGATATTATCAAGTTGATAACCCATGACTCTAGTATCCACCACATGAGCAAGATAAGCATCACACCCTTTTCTAATCAACTTTCTAGCTGTTACAGCTGATACAAACAAAGATGCAAGTTGTCTTTGCTCACTAGATACTATCACATCCCTACCATCACTGGCTCTCAAGGTGACACATTTCTTTTGACAATCCACCACAGCTCCATGTTTAGACAGCCAATCCATGCCTAAGATCAAATCATATTCTTTAAAAGGCATTTCAATCAGATCACCAAGAAACTCCTCACCTTGCACCACAACTGCACTATCACGGTGCACCTTACTAACAACCACACTATGTCCTAAAGGATTTGTCACCAAAACATCAAATCCTAAGGATTCTGTATATAATTTAGACACAGGCAATATGGATGCACTTATGTATGAATGAGTAGATCCTAGATCAATCAAAGTAAGTACTGAAATGCCAAATAAAGAAAATGTACCCGCTATAACTGCTGTAGCATCTGACTGTCTCTGCATCACATATACCCTCTGAGAAGATCCGGCCTCATCTGGTCTACTACCTCTAGATGAAGATCCTCCTCTCTGACTGGACCTGGGTCTACCACCTCTACTAAAACCTCTGCCCCCTCGACCACCTCTGCTGACACTGGGTCTAGAAACTGCAGTATCAATCTGCCTATCATCTTGCATCTCCGGGCAATCTCTAATAAAATGATCTGGTGACCCACATTTATAACATACTCCGGATACACCAGTCCTCCAACAAACACCTCCATGGGGTCTGCCATAGTGAACACATACAGGTGGAGTAGACCTTTGCATCACGGGAGTCGGGGCACTAGCTACAGAGACAGTCGGTCTCGGCCTCTGCCTCTGATACTGCACTGATCTACCTGACTGCCTCTGACTCCCACTAATCCTTGGAGCAAAACTTCCTCTACCCCTCTTCACAGATGAAGACCCTGCCTCAAACTGGGGTCTCCTTACCCTAGTCTCCTCCTCAGTAGCAGCTGCGGCTATATTATGGGCTCTCTCCACACTCCTAGCTGCTACAACAAGCTGAGAGAAATCCTGATATCGAGAACCAGCCACCAGGCACATAATAGAGGGCCTCAATCCCTCCTCAAATCTTCTGGACCGATCTATTTCATCAGAAATAATTCCCCCAGCATAACAACTCAACCAAATGTAATCAATCTCATATTCTGTCACCGTCCGGTTGTCTTGCTCAAATTCAAAAATTCCATCTTCTTAATATCTTTATACTCCCTCGGAGTATATTTCTGCTCGAACTCCCTCAAAAAATCACCATATGATAGTGTAGGTGGATCATCCATAGCATGAGGGACCGTCTTCCACCAGTCATAGGAATCTTTTTGCAGGAGGGATCTGGCATAGTCAAATTTCTCATCCAAAGTGGCTTGCAACTGAATGAATATCCTCTGTATCTTATCCAACCACTGCTCAGCCACTGCAGGATCGGTAGTCCCTAAGAAATCTTCAGCCCCATATTTTCTCAACTTGTCATAATGTCTTACCGGCATCTGAGGCTGTGGTGGTGGTGGTGGCTGCACTGGAGCTTGTCTAAATAATTCCACCATATGCCTTAATCAACCCGGCAGAGCCTCATCTGCAGCTGATCTCTCTGGCACAGAAACAGGTGCTTCACTAACTCTCTCAACCCTAGCTCCCTCTCTACTCTCTCCTGAAGCTACACTCGCCGCACTTCCTTCTACATTCTGACGTGAATGAGACTCCATTACTACCTATATTTGCAAACACAGCAGAATATACCTTATTAAAGATCAAAGACTACCATACCAAATCATGTATTTTACTCAAAAACCAACTTTTAAAATCAAAATATTCTTTTTCTTACAATTCACCTAGGTTGAGAATCTCAAACCTAGGCTCTGATACCAAAATATTTGTAACACTCCTATACCCCGTATACGTACACAGCATGCTAATACGATCATAATATACGTATACTGAATATAGAAATGCTATGGTATACTTAACAAATGAATCATCCCTTTACAAAAACATGAACAAATTTAAATCATTTAAAAGATGTTATAAAAGACCAAAGATAAAATGTTTATTTAAAAGCTGCGGAAAATATAACAATTATTTACAAATAATTATACATTAAAACTCAAGATTTACAAAACATAGAGTATATACATGTTTGGCAGTATATCTTCGATCTTTAAGCTTCACTATCACCACCTCAAGATCTAGCCTCTACTTGGCCTAGAGGAATTCTCTGGTTCTTCCCTGTTACCTACGCGATAAATCATAATCGCGCTAAGCCAACACCTTAGTGGTACAAACTACAATAATACTATGTTTTGATGCAATGCCAATGTCACAAGCAATTTCATACACCATTCAAAAGAACATTACATTTCAACATTTTATTTTGTTCAATGTCATATCATGCAGTCATATTGTATCTTCATAATTTCATATTCAAGATTCACATTGAAAACAAAGACAAGCATGGGCCCAAAAGACACTAATATGCCATTCAACTTTTAGAGTTAATGTTTTGGTTTAATTATCACATTTATCATTATCATTATCCCAACTAGGCATCAAGGATTTAGGTTCAACCAAGCTTCAAGGGGAACAAAGCATGCTAAGTATCAACCCAACTTGGCTTCAAGAACCAAACCCAACCTAGCTTCAAGGGTTGCAACATCTCAATTAGGCTTCAAGGATTAGGCCCAACCAAGCTTCAAGGGGTGTTAAGCATGCTAAACTTCAACCCAACTTGGCTTCAAGGATCAACTCCAACCTAACTTCAAGAGATTGTTACCATAGGCATGCCACCAACAACAAACTCTGAAAATGGAATAACACATTAGCCACACAATTCATTTATTATTTCATTATCAATTTCATTCTCAATTCTCATCATCATCATCTAGGCAAACATGCCACACTTATCCCAATTGAATCATCATAGCCAATCACAATGGCTTCATATCTTGTTATGTCTCAATTCACATTATAATACTTCATTATTCAAGTATACATAATCAATTACATTGAACATCATCATATAGGCATACATGCCTCAATTAGCTCAATTCACATTATGCAAAACATAACATTATTAATATGCATCAATAATGCAATAGATTACTTATCACATGTGTTAAGTCTCAAGATCATATAAAAGTATACATGAATTTAGGGTTTGTACTTACCTTAGGAACAACTCACACCAATTTACAACTTTACTCTTCCAAAACTTCTTCACCACTTAGGTTAAGGCAATTCAACCTCTTCACAACCTAAACCAAAAGAAATAGTACACATGAGATGCAAAACTCTACACATGACACGCTCAACAACACGAGCGTGTCCTTGACTGTGCCCTAAACTCACAACACAGAAGCTTTGACACGCTCAGAACCACGGGTGTGTCACTGAATGTGTAATACATTCTGTCTCACAGAAACATTGACTTGTCCAACAACATAGGCGTGTTCATTGCCGTGTCAATTCCTCACCAACACAGTAGCTATGACACGCTCAGTGACATGGGCGTGTCACTGCTTGTGCCACCCAACCAAAAACACAGAACCATTGACACGCCTAAAACCTGGTCGTGCTCATGGGCATGTCAGGCCAAAAATACAGATTCCGGCCACAATAACACTTAATCCAACAAATCACTTCCTTTTACCAAAATCCACTTCAAACAAACTTAGCTCAACATACCCAAGAACCATAACAAACTTGCAAAAACACCAAAACAACTAAAAACATACATCCAACACAAATCAAAATCATCACCGCAAACCCAAAACACACCTACAACACTACCTCTTCCAACAAACTTACTCTTTTCCTCAATCCAAACTCAAATATCCAAAAACCAAATGAATCAAACACGCTTAAACACAACACAATCAAAACACACTCATATCATCAACAATAATCCTTCAAACTCAAACATAACTCCAAAATAAACAAGAGAAATCAAGAGAGAACTTACCAAAGTTGATGATTTTTCACAAATCAACTTATTCCCTTGAATCTTCCTTTAATTTGAGCTTGGATAAAAAAAACTCACTCTCTCTCTCTCTCTTGCTTTAGATGGCCGGCCAACAAAAGGAAAAGGAAAGAAATGAAAAAGAAAATGAACAAACCAAAGTCAAATACTCCTCTCTTTAAACCTCCTCCAAACAATTATAATATTAAATAATCCAAATTAATCTCTTCCATTCATTTTAATTTCCCATTTTCCACTAATTAACTTAATTAATTAAAATAACTAAATATCTTCTTCCTTTGACCATCACAGTTGACTTGTATATATGTTGTATATATTTCTATATACACAACATATACACTTCCCTTTAAATTTCTCTTCTCTTTAAAATTTAACATATACATTCAATACAATTACAACAATAATATCAAAACTTCTAGGGCATACTTTGGGATATTACAATACTTGTTTCCGACTATTTTGACTAATTTTATTTATTCATCAATATTTATCTTTTAAATCACTTTCATGTTTCCACTGTAATAATGAAATCTAAATAGATTTCCATTCTTACTTGTTTAATTCTTTTCTTAACATATTAAGAATTCACAACTATTCTTTCACTTAAAGAGTATGTGTACATATATAATGTATTCACTATGTTTAATACACACACTCACACACATATATATATTTCTAACTTGATCCATAGTATATCATTTCATTAAAAGGGTTAAACTACCTATAAATCTCACTACATTCTTTCCTTTTCACATTATCAATTCCTTTCTTTCTATTGTCATCAATTAGTATCAGTTAACTTTTTAACACTTATTTATATATTCTATAACTTATCTTCATTCACAAAATAATGTTACTATCAAGTATTCCATAAGTACACAATATGTAAATTTCACATTCTTACTTTCATTACTCAATAATTTCATATATACACTTCTTTGTTTTCTTTATCTTGCTCTTCAAACTATTTAAAATCATCAATGATTCATCAATATATCATTCTTATCACCTTGCTTCATAAATTATCTTATTTATTCATGAATAATGCGAAATCCACTAATCACTTGTAATCATCATTTTTTCTTTTCGCTAATCTTACACTTTTTTCAAATGTCCAATTACATTTATCCATACTTTCCTCAAGTTTTTTTCACATCTAAGTTTCATCATTTAATGGATTGATTTCATTTCAATCTTATAAACAATCTTTCATCAATTATAATTGTTTCCCAGATGTATTAAAAAATTCAATACTAATTCCACCCATAAACCCTACTTTGTGAAGGTATAAGAAGGTAGAAATATGCATGGGAATGGCCAGATGCATGATCATACAAATCATTGCTTGAATTATAAAGTTTTGAAGAACAGAAGTATGAATGGCCAGATGCATGACCATGCGAATGGTCATAAACGTCTCTACTGAAATCTCCTTTCAAAGTTTTAAGGGCATAGGTATATGCATGTCCATATGAATGATCATGCACCTCACTGTTGGGATTTCTTCTCACTGTTGGGATATGTAAATGTGTATCTCTGCTAGAATTTCTTTTCATGATTTAATCAAGAAGTTATCAATAATTAAACTCAAACAAATTAAGGAAACATGATCTAACCCTTCAAAGCACAATCAAATTCAAATCCAAACTTCCTTAACCCTAAAATCTTTCAAAACCTTATTTTCTTCCACAACCTTATATCAACTTATAAATGATTCAATGATAGATTTAATCATTGTTTCATTTAATAATCTATAGATACACATTTACATATTGCCAGAATAACTTTACTATCATAGAAATAAAGTTTTACACTCGTATTTTTCACAATTATTCAATACATTGTATTCACAAACCTCTTTACATAATAAAAATCAATATCTTTTCAATAAATAGCAAAATAAGTATTATACAAGCACTAACCTCTTTAAAAATACTCTTCCATTACTTTTCCTTTCAATCTTTTATTTTGATGATGTTTTTCTCGATATATCAAGCTTAAATTAGCTAAAATCCATAAAAGTTTGGTTTTTCCACCAATTCTCCATGATTTCTATGGTGAGAAATGGAAGAAAAAGAAAAAGAGATGAAGATGGAGGTGAAGATGATAAGTATGACATTTTAGAAGACAATAGAAGACACTAGAAATCTTTAAATAGGATTTAGGACTTTTATCCAATACACTCACTTATACAATAGTTTCGATGCATTCACTTTCTTTAATTAACTATTACTCCAATTTTTAATGTCAAAACATTATAAAAACAATTACTTTAACTACATTAAAACCCCATTATCCATATTTCACACCTAAATTACAACTCAAGTTAATTTCGGGCTATAAGGGTATTTTCATAATTTCTTACCTCTTCAAAATCTTTTCCAAAAATACGGATATTATCCATACTCGGATGTAATGTTACTCTTATTAAGGCTTATTTAACCTTATTACTATCAGTTCCAAATGCTCAAGCTACACATAACATCATAATCAATCCAATTTACACTCATATATTCACTTAATGCCGAAAATCAGTACTTAAAATTTTAGAGCATTGCAATTCTCACCCTTGTAAAAAATTTCATCCTCAAAATTTATCTATCTGTTATAATTCATTCCTCAAATTCCAATAAATTATTACACTTTCACTATGTTACTTTGATATATCTCTTTAACTACTCATATTTTATTTTCTTTTCACATCCTTCTTTTTCATAAATAGGTCTAGTGCACTCCAAATATAAACACTATGAATTCTCAATCAATTCTTAGAAAATATTCTACTACTATAAACATATGAAATATAAATTATACTAGACACATACCCACTTATTCGATTCACATAACTTAGACAATTGCATTTAACTTCTCCCATAACTGCACATGCCAAAAATGACTAAACCATGCTCTGATACCACTAAATGTAGCATCCCCTGACAATTCTCATTAGAACTATCAGAGAATGTTACTCAATATACTGTCAATACTTTAATCAATTCATTGACAAAATTTCCTTTCAAAATGTTACTAATAAAAATCTTCAAATAATAATATAATCTGTATAATATAACACTTATAAATCCAACATTTAAACCAATCTCCAATAATCCAAATACTAATTATAAATTAGATAACAATCATAAGTTTATCAAATCAAATAAATATATGATACATTGCTTTATTTGATAATCATTTACTAGAATCTCAAACTTCGTCCTCTAAATACATATATTCCTTTCATGTTTACAAATTTGTTCAATCTCTCAAATAGACAAGATAAATTGCATTTATACATACTCCATAACTTACAAGTACAATATACAAAAAATCTCTACATGTACTATAGATAATTCCTGAGATCCTTAATTCCACTGCTTAACTTGCTCCGATGACATGATACGTGCATTTCAAAAAATAATTCTAACATGTTAAGCAAAGCTTAGTGTTACTTATATAAACATATTTTGTCACTTAATATTAAAGAAAAATGCTTATGAAAATATAGTAATAACACTCAGTTTTAAGAAATATTTCAATATATTAATTATTTTTCAATAACAAACCAACATAATATTTTGATTACACAAAATAATAACTTTAACTTTATAAAAGTCATCATGCTATACTACACTTTCGGTGTTGTAACTTTTCTCTTTATGAATCATTTTATTTAAGGCTTACTTTATCATTTGCTAACATTACTCATAATACACTTATTTTGTTTTTTTAGTAAGTCTTACTTTTCAGCTTCACATATAGGATAATTTCATTCAATCTATAATTTTTGGCACTTAAATTTAGTACTATACTTTGGGGCCCTTTGTATCTTATATCATTATGTACACTTTTAATCATTATAACACTTAGAAAGTTATTGATCAATTCAATAACTTGAGCATAACATTTCTATTCTGTGCATTAGAACTTTCACTTGCAATCATTAATAAATACATTACTGATCACTTTCACATTGTAACACAATAAGTTAATTTTAAGTAAATGACTTATATTTTATTTTGCATTTCTTCCATTATTCATAACATCATATTCACATATATTTTCAATTTAGATAACTTCATTAAATATGCCCATACATACTAAACTCAGATCATAGGTTTGGATAATAGGTTAGTATAGCAATTTTAAACCAAATCTCAAGAATATATAATGGAAATTATACCCACTGTTACTGATGACACAATATGTACATTAATGGCACGAGGTGCCCACTATCACTATACCTATCTTGCCTCTAGCTAGCCATTTAATCCAAAGCTAGATCTATAATCAGTATGATTTGGGCAATTCATTAGTTTTGATTAATACTGAATTATGTATATCACTTCAATGGAACAATTCTTTGATCAACACTTGGTATTACACATATTTATAATATATTCAAAACTTATTGCACTATTTGTTAGGGTTGATTTCAAAAATCTTTTACACTTTAAGGACTTATAGTCATTTAGGTCGAAATCACAAATGAAAGGCAAGGAGAAGAGCTACTTTAGGCAAATTCTTCAAGTAACACACCAAATGACATGGGCGTGTCAATGACCATGTCATTTGTCAACTTTACAGAAGCTTTGACATGCCCAACGACATGGGCGTGTCACTGTTCGTGTCACTTAACATGCATTACAGTAGCTATGACAGGCCCAATGACACAGGCGTGTTACTGGTTGTGTCATTTAATTTTCATCACAGTACCTATGGCATGCCCAATGACATGGGCATGTTTCTGGTCGTGTCATCAACACTGAAACACAACAACATTGACATGCCCAGTGATATGGCTATGTCACTGGTTGTGTCAAGTAAAGTTCTTATTTTGAACACTTATCAACTTAAACTCTATATATCTAAATATATGATAACAATGAATTAAAACTAGTTTCTTTAACATAGAAAGAGTCTATATCAAATACTTTACTGAAGCATCAATTAATCAATCTTTAACCATCACTCATGGCTAAAAATAACATCAAACCACTCAACTTTTTTAATGATTGAATTAAGAATCATACTCATCATTACAAGTTCCTTAAACTCATTTTCACTCATCAATACATTTAACCAATACTTTTCAATAATAATTCATTATATATGACTCAATCAACTAATTTAAACTTTAAAATCATAGAAATTCAAATATTTGTAAATTAAAACACAAAAGCACTTACCTCTTTCAAAATCTCTTTTCTTCTCTCTTTTCCCTCTTTTTCTTTGATCACTTGCTGATAATCTTACCTTTTCTAGCTTATTCTTTTAAAAACTTATAGCAAGATATGATTTCCTCTTAAATTTTAGCTAAATTCTTGAATACAAGGAAGAAAGGAGGAGCTTTGGTGATGAAGGTTATGATAGGCATGGATGATGAAGCAAGAAGAAAGGAGAAGGTTCTACACATTCACGCACATATCGACTTATATATATAGTTTAATCTAGTGTGGCCACTCTCATCTTAACTATGATGCACCCTTACTCTTAACCTTTGATTCTAATTAGATTTTTAGTCCCGTAAAATTGTAAAAATAATTTCTTCAGTAAATTTTAAGATCCACTATTCACATCACTTATCTATGCCACTTATATCACAATTCACTATTAATTATCAATATTAAAATAAAAGTTTAGTATTAAAATTTTAAACATTACAGGTTCTTTTTAAGCAACTTAAAGATAGGTTCGCAAAATTGTGGTGAGCTTTGCTATGATCCTACTAACATACTGTAACCTGCCAATGAACCCCCGAACTTCTCTCTCCGTCTTAGGGGTTGGCATATCCTTGATTGCCTTAACCTTGTCAGGGTCAATCTCAATGCCATTTGAACCAATCATGTGTCCCAATAACTTGCCTGAAGCAACCCCAAATACACACTTCTTTGGGTTTAGCCTTAGCTTATACTTTACTGCTCTCTCAAAGAATAACTCTAAGTTCTAGAAGTGTTGCTCCCTCGTATCCGATTTCTTCATCATATCATCAACATAGATCTTGACTCCTTTGTGCATCATATCATGAAACAAGGTGGTGGCCATCCTCTGATAGGTTGCTTCAACATTCTTTAACCCAAACGACATCACCCTATAACAAAATATACCCCATATAGTAATGAAGGCAATTTTGGGTTTATCCTCTTGGGCCATTAACACTTGGTTGTATCCGAAAAATCCATCTACAAAAGAGTGTAGCATGCTAGAGGCTGCATTATCAATAAGGACATCTATATGGGTTAAAGGAAAATCATATTTAGGGGAAGACATGTTCAAGTCTCTATAGTCAACACAGACCCTAATTCTTCCGTCCTTCTTTGGCATGGGCACAATGTTGGCTAGCCAATCTAGATAATCTATCACTTCAAGGAACTTTACTTGAATCTATTTAGTAACCTCTTCTTCAATCAATTCTGTCCATTTTGCTCTTAACCGCCTAAGCTTTTGTTTGACAGGCTTCATGTAAGTATAAGTAAAAATCATGTGTTTGACTATGTCTCGATCTATTCCGGGCATATCCTCATAAGACCAAGCAAACACGTCTTCATATTTTTTAAATATTTTTTCTAATCTCTCTCTCATCAGAAATAAGGTCGAATGCTATGCTAATATTTTTAGGATTATTAATTTTTTCTAAATTTAATAATTGTGTATCAACATAGTTAATATTAAAAATGCTCATGTAATCACTATTTGAATGTATGCAACCATCAAGAGAAACATCACACAAGTAAGCGAAATCAGACTTTATTGCATTCAATTTAGAAAAGAAAACATCATTATCCTCATATAAAGCAGATAAATTAAAATCAAAATCAATATTATTGTTCTCAAAATCATAAGGCATAACATCTTCAAACTTCTCTTCAACTAAAGCAACAATTTCCTTGGGAATCTTCTCAGCTTTCAGGATAACTTCCTTCTTTCCTTTTAGATTAGGTTCTTTGTCAGCTGGCAGGGTGAGCCCTTTCTTCACTTGTTCCACCAGTTCAGCAACATCAGCAAAAATCTCAAAACTCGAGAATAATTTTCCCATGAATATGACTGCCTCAGGCTTCCCTCAAAATGGTCCCATGTCTGGAACATTGACAAAAATCTCTTCAAGTGGCTGGAAACTCATCTTCTCATTCTTCTTTGGCTGAACATTTTTGCTATCTTCCTCATATCCCATCCCTCTCTTAGAAGTCTGAGTGTTGAAATCTGGAAGTTTTGTCACACCTGTCTTACCCTATCCAAGACCAACACCAGGAAGGTAGTTCATGTTCTTCATCATATTCAAGACTTTGGAGTCTACTACTTCATCATCAGAAATTATAGCTATTTGAAAACCATTGAGAGGCCTCTCAATCATCAAAGCATTTACCACTTCATTATCCTCGGCCTTGATGACCACTGTGTCATCTTCGTTTGGGAACTTGATCTTTTGATGGAGCATAGAGGGAACTCCAACAAGAGGATGAAACCAGGGTCTCCCCAATAGTAGTGCAAAAGTAACAGGCATGTCCAAAACCATGAACTCCACCATAGATTCAATTGGACCAGCCTTCATAATAGCTTTAAAAGTCCCTTCGGCGTGCCTCTTAGTATTGTTATAAGCCCTAATGGTCACTTCAGTTGGGCTCAAATCCCTTATTGATATAGTAAGCTTTGGTAAGATTTTAAGTGGACAAACATTTATGGCGGATGCATCATCAACCATCACACATGAAGTCCTTTTCCTTTGACTTTTACCTTGATAAAAAGAGGGTTGATGTGGTCTGTTCCCTCTTCTAGCAAATCTGCATCCAACAATGATATCATTCCCACTTCAACTTCTCTCTTCTTTGGAATATCTTCGCACTTCATCACCCTTTAAACTTTCATAAAATTAACTAGCTCATCTAGTGTAATGGAAGTGGAAATTGGCATGCTAGTCAAAGCCTTGGACATAGTTTCTCGATGCTTCTTGGATGTGGCCAATAGATCCCAAATACTAACACTTGCTTGGGTCCTCTTCAATTACTTAACAATAGTTTCATCTTCATCTTCTTTATTTCTAGTTTCAACTTCCTTTCCCTTTTCAACTTCTACTTCCTTCAATGGTGGCCTTTCACAAGGCTTACCAGAGTGAGTGTTCATTACTTCATCTTCCTCGATCTCAGACCATGTCCATTCTTCCTACTTAGGCTCAGAATCATTCTCACTGTCAGTTGAGTCCCAAAACTCACCCACCATACAAATAACTACTTCCTTTTCAACCACAGCTGGCTTCACTTTTCTAAGCATCACTTCCTCTTTGACCATCTCTCCATCTACATTTTGGAAAGAAGACATGACAAACTACTCACTTAAACCACCCCCAATCATGAAAGTCACCGGCGGTGACACCCTATTGAACCTTGGCAATGGATTATCCTTCATGTTTGGCTTGTTAGGTTTGAGCAACTTCCCACTGTCAATCAAATTCTAAATTTCATGTCTCAACCTTATGCACTTATCCACTCATGCCCTTGCATCCGGTGAAACTAGAAAATTGCCTTTGCATCAAAATTAGGTGGCAAGGGACTTGGCAATGGATGAGGAGCTAACGATTGCAATAGTCCCTTCTTTTATAGCTTATTGAAAACCCAGGATAAGGGCTTTCACAATTCTAAAAACTTCCTTCTACCCCCTTGGCCAGTTGCATTGACATCAACTGTCTTTTGTGTGCATTGATTTCCAGACTGATAGTTCCCTTTTTCATTTCTTCTTGTAGAAAATTGGTTCTTCTCCCTCTCCCATAATTCAATTTGTAAAACAGCTTGAAGAAGATCCCTAAAATCTTTAATAAGAGTGTGGGACATCCTCTCATGCAGACCTTAATTTTTGACCCAGTCTGGTCCAATATTTTTTATGTAGTCCAACATAATTTTTGTGGAATTTTAATTAAATAATATTTATTTTAGTATTTATTATTTATAATTTTTTAAAAAATAAAAAAGGTAATATTAATAATGTTAAAAAAATAAAAAAACAAATAGATAAAAATCGACGATGGAAAAATCGGCGATGAAAAATTTTATGCCGAAAGTGGATTGGCTCGGGCCAATTTGCTGCAGGAATTTCCTGCTGGCAAATTGGCTGCCACGGGAAATTTCTGTGGAGAATTGGCTGGCCCGCCAGCGCTAGCAATTTCATGACCCGCAGTAATTTTTTGCTAGCGCAGTTTATCCGAAGCCAAATTCCATTTGGTTTTGATTTCTTTTCCTAAATAGTTTTAATTTTCTTAGACAATTAGAAGTAGATTTTTTATTTTTTCTATAAATACCACATTAAAACATAGAATTAAGGTTCGAGAAAAATTATTTTACTTGATCGAGACTGGGGACTTCTGACTTGGGAGTAAAAAGGAGACAGAAAACCCTAGGAGCAAGAGACGGCAAAAAGAAATTAGCAACAAGAAGCATTCATCAATTATCAATCCATCAAAGGCAGCAACATTGCCTTTGTTATTGCTCATCCAGAAATCAATTTTTTGGTGGAGCCTTCAAACGTAGGTAAATTGTTAAAACTTTAGTTTATCCAATCATCAATCATCTTCATCTTTCAAACCATCATCACACTGCCAAGTTATTTAATTCTTCCTTCAATTTAATTTAGGCAGTAGCATGAATTAATTCATACAATACTTGAGATCGTAATTAAAGTAAATAATATAATCGTACAACACAAATCTAATTTTAAAACCCTAACTATCCAAAACCCTTGTTTCCTAAAACCCTAATTCCATAACCTCAATTCCAGAAACCATAAACCTGAGTTTGCAAATAGTTTAATTGTTAAAATTGATCCAATAAGCTGAATTTCTAAACTCTAACTCTAGTAAACTCTAAGAACCAAAACCTTATTTGCCTTACATCTCCTAAAACCCCGAAATAGCTTTTCAATTATCAAAAGCCTAAATTATTTTCTTAAATTCTAAAATTCAAAGTTGCTTTATTGAATCCTAATTTGTTTTCCAAACATCCAGTAGCCTAAGTCATTGATTAAACTTTAAAACCCTAAACTATTTTTCCCAAAAGTCTAAACCCTGAATTATTCCATTAAAGTCTCGAAGCCCTAATTGTTTTTCAAATCTTAATTTATTTCCTGAATCAATATTTCTTCTAAAATGATAAATCAAAAACCTTAATTTTTCAAACCATCATCCAGTAAGCCTACAGACCCTTAAGTTCAAATCCAAAAACATCCAAAACCCTAAATCTTTAAAACATCTAGTAGCTATGTTATTACCTTAAAATATTTCTCAACTAATTAAACTAGTATATGCAAAACCCTAGTTATTAAACATGTAGAAACTCTAATTAATGCATGAATCCCTTGAGTTAATATATTTAGTGTTTTATTTAAATTGGATGAATGTTTTGATTGATGTTTGATATCTTTGATGAGTGATTTATTTATGATGAATGGTTATTTACTTTTATTCATTATTTTTTATTTCCAAATATTGTAAGAGGTATGTTTCCATATTTTTGGGTACCGCATGTCATGAGCAACATGTAATTTATTTTATTTTAAAGTTTTTGGACTAATGTAAAGGGCATGTTTCCACCTTTTGATGGGTGTCCTATTTACTTTAGACATAAACTATGTAAGAACATGTTTCCATCCTCGGATGGGTATCCATTTATTTGCTTTGTTTGAACATTGCTTTGATTTTAATATAATGATATTTTATTTGAATTGTTGCATGTAATATGGATAATATTGTTATACTTAAGAATTTTATAATATTATGACCTATAAAGGAGGCCAATTCCAATGAATCGGGCGTTGTGGGGGTGCTGGGCCATTTCTCACCTTCCCAACACATACCAAACTTTTCGAACCCATTAGGGGTTAAGGATTCCCTAGGAATCGAGTCATTCACCTTTTTTTCCCAGCCCATATGGGTGGAGACTCCATTTTATCCGAGCTTAAGCCCGTGTTCTCTAAGGCCCCGAGCCCAAACAGTGTCAAAGTCGCAAGAACCATTCCACTGGGAGTGGGGGCAAAAATCCCCGCTCACAGTGGCGACTGTACTAGGGATAAGAGAAGTTGATTTCGTTGGTCGTTTTATTATTCTATTCTTTATTATAATGATATTATCCATTGCATCATACTAGATTGCATCGTGTGTATGAGTTAGGATGCTCGTGCTACCTGTAATGTGTTTTGTAAGGGATACCATACTTTCACTCAAGGTATGGAGATCGAGCATGGCATAACCACTCATAGCATTGTACCATTTGGTATATACTTGCTATGGGAACCTACGACTTTTAAGCCAAAGACTAAAGCTCATGTAACTGGCCTAGTTACTTTCCTTAGGTTTTATCCCAAATGCTTATTGTTTGACTATGGTTAATTTATCTTAGCTTAAATCATGGCTTATTTGGTTTGTTCTTTTTCTAATATGACCTGCGTATATTGTAAACTCAAAATAGATTTTTCTTTAAAGTCCAAAAGACCAAAGCTATTTTCAAAACTTTTCAAGATGGTCTTTGGACATAAAACTTTTCTAAAAATAAATCAAAAATTCTTTTGACCCAAATACTAAACCCATTTTTTCTAAAATTTTTTTACAATGGGCTTAGAAATAAAATTATTTTCATCCAACCTTTTCTTACAAAGAGCTTGCAAATTATTTAGGTCAATTATGAAATACCAAAAAAAATTGTGAGCCTAGTTTATAATAAGAGTTATTAATCATGGGCTTGTTTTTGGCATGAATCATTAGTTACTTTTTCAAATGAGAAATCTATTTATAATAAACCTCTTAATTTAGTTTTAATCCAATATAGCATAAAAGCTACTTTAGTTGATTGAATGGATTACAACCTAATTAATGGGAATTATCATAAACTGATTTCCATGTTTGAAAATATAACTATTGGTTGAAATGTCCGAGGGAATTATTCGAAAACAATATACCCCATATTGGTATTTTGTTAACCATATACCTAGGAAAAGAGACTCGCCATTCGTGTGTGGATGTTATAAGGTTGGAAGGAACGTCCTAATTATCTTTCTTTGTCTATTGTTTGTGCATACATGCATACATACATTTGCATCTTATATTATTGATCCTCTCTGGCTCACAGCCCTGGATTATGATAGTTCAAAAGCTTACAACAGTCCGACCTATGCCGGAGATGAAGAATCTAGTAGCAACTCAATCACTTGCTCACCAAAAGCAATGGAGCCCAAACAAATTCAAGGAATGGTAGACGATGCTCTCAATGCCAAGATGGAAGAAATAAAAAAGGCCTTCGCTGAGACTATGAAGAACCAATTGGCTGTAATTTTAGGAAATAATGCCGAAGCATCTGCTAGCACTAAGAAGCCAAAGGACAAAGGGAAGGCTAAAGTTGGTGAAGTGATTTTTTATGATGATAAGTTGATCATTGATGATGATGATGATTGGGCTCAATACTTCCAAGATCCTCAAGACAAGAAGAAAAAAAAAGATTATTGAAAGATCAGCTATGGAGAAAATCGAAACGTCTAATGTTGAAAAGATGATTGCAGATTTGGAAAAGAAGTTGAAAATCGAAGAAATGTCCGAAGTTGACAAATTATTTGAGCTAGACGAAGAAGTTTCATACAAATTCAAGATGCCATCCTTTGCAAAGTTTGATGGAATAAAAAATCCTCACCTCCATGTGAAGCAGTATATCACTGCTATGCAGTCTGCCCGAGCTACTAAGGCTTAAACTCTAAGGCACTTCATGCTCTCATTGGACCCTGTTATCCAAAATTGGTTCAATACCTTAAATGATGGGACACAAAAGAGTTGGGATCTGCTATATGAGGCCTTCATCCAACAATATGGATACAATGTTGAGATGGAAGTTTTCTTAATGGAAGTGGAGTCCATTAGACAAAGGCCAAATGAAAAATTTTTGGACTATGTGAAAATATGGAGAAATAAGGCTGCTTTGCTCAAGAAGAGGCCCGATGAATCTAATCAAATAAGGATGATTATGAGAGGGGTGTTGCCAAGCCTTCGTGAAAGGATGTCTCATACACTCATCCGTGATTTCAAATATTTCCTCCAAGATGGTCTACAAATTGAAGAATGGGAAAGAGAGAAGAACCATTTTTCAACAAGAAGGAACTAAAAAGGAAACTATCAGTAGGGTAACCAAGGCATGCAAAAGGCAGTTGGTGATAATGCTACTAGTCAAGGAATAAGAAAGCAGTTTTTAAAATTTGGGAAACCGCTGTCTTGGGTTCTCAATAAGCTACAAAAGAAGGGATTGTTACAACCCTTAAATCATCGTCCTTTACCTAACCCTCTCCCACCTAATTTTGACACTAAGGTATTTTGTCAATTTCATCAAATGCAAAGGCATGACACAAATAGATGTGTGAGGTTGAGGCATGAGATCCAAAATTTGATTGATAGTGTAAAGCTGTCCAAGCCCAACAAGCCGAACACCAAAGACAATCCATTACCAAGGTTAAATAGAGTACCACCACCGGCAACCTTCATGATTGGAGGAGGTTTGCATGAAAGTTTTGTCATGTCTTCTTTCCAAGATGTGGGTGGAGAAGCAACCAAAGAAAAAGAGGTATTTGGCGAAATTAAACAAGCTATGGTGGGTAAAGAGGTAGCAATTTTTATTGTGAATGGATTTTGGGATTCAAGCGATAGTGATGATGATCTTGTATCCAAGAAGGAGGAATAAACCTGCTCCGAGCCCGAAGAAGATGAAGTAATGAACACTAGATCCGGTAAGCCTTATGCAAGGCCACCGCCTAAGGAGGTAGAAGTTAATAAAAGAAAGGAAGCTGAAGTAAGGAACAAAGAAGAGTAAGATGATACTGCGCTCAAGCAATTGAAAAGAACCCAAGTAAGTGTTAGCATTTGGGATTTATTGGCTACTTCTAAAAAGCACCGAGAAACTATGGCCAAGGCCTTGGCTAGCATGCCAATTTCCACCTCTATAACACCGGAGGAGCTGATCAACTTCATAAAAATTGAAGGAGTAATGAAATGTGAAGATATTCAAGAGAAGAACGAAGTTAATATATGAGCGGTATCTTTCTCAGATGCGAATTTATCGAAAGAGGGGAGAGATCACATCTGCCCTCTCTTTCTCAAAATAGAAATCAAAGGGAAAAGGACTCCATGTGTAATGGTTGATGATGGGTCCACCATAAATGTTTGCCCACTTAAAATATTACCAAAACTAGCCATATCAACAAGGGATCTAAACCCAACCTAGGTAACCATTAGGGCTTATGACAACACTAAGAGACATGTCGAAGGAACATTCAAAACTGCTGTCAAGGTTGGTCCAATTGAATCTATTGTTGAATTTGTTGTTTTGGACATACCTATTACCTTTGCCTTACTCTTGGGATGACCATGGTTTCATCCTCTTGGTGGAGTTCCTTCCACCCTTCATCAAAAGATCAAGTTCCCTAACGGAGATGAGACAGTGGTCATCGAGGCCAAAGTTAATGAGGTTGTTAATGCTCTAATGATTGAGAGGCCTCTCAATGGTTTCCAAGTAGCTGCAATTTTTGATGATAAAGTAGTGGACTCTAAGGTCTTGAACATGATGAAGAACATGAGCTACCTTCCCGGAGCTGGTCTTGGAAAGGGCAAAGTCGTTCTGGCAAAGCTTTCAGATTTCAAAACTCAAACTTCTAAGAAAGGGTTAGGGTATGAAGAAGCCAACAAAGATGTCCAGCCAAAGAAGAATGAGAAGATGAGCTTCCCGCCACTTGAAAAAATCTTTGTCAAAGCTCCAGACATGGGACAACTCCAAGGAAAGCCTGAGCCAATCATGTTCATGGGAAAGTTGATCTTGGGTTTTGAAATTTTTGCTGATGTTGCCAAGCTAGTGGAGCAAGTGAAGAAAGAGCTCACCATGCTAGCTGACAAGGAGCCCTATCCAGAAAAAAAGAAGGAAGCTGTTCTAAAAGCCAAGAAGACTCCGGAGGAGACTGCTGCCCTGGTTGAAGAGAAGTTTGAAGATATTATGCTTTATGATTTTGAGAACAATGATTTTGATTTTGATTTTAATTTGTCTGCTTTGTATGAGGATGATGATATTTTCTTTTCCAAAATGAATGCAATAAAGTTTGATTTTGCTTACTTATGTGATGTTCCTCCTAATAGTTGCATACATTCAAATAGTAGTTACATGAGCATCTTTAATATTAATTCTGTTGATACACAATAATTAAATTTGGGAACAATCAAAAATCCTAAAAACATTAGCATAGCATATGACCTTACTCCTAATAAGAGAGAGAGAATTGAAAAATATTCAAAAAATATGAAGAAGTATTTGCTTGGTCTTGTGAGGATATGCCTGGAATAGATCGAGACATAGGTGAACATCTTATTCCTACTTACACTCACATGAAACCTGCCAAACAAAAGCATAGGCGATTAAGACCCGAGTGGGCTGAATTGGTTAAAGAAGAGCTCACTAAACAAACACAAGTAAAGTTTCTTAAAGTGATAGAATATCCAGATTGGCTAGCCAACATAGTACCCGTGCCAAAGAAAGATGGAAGAATAAGGGTCTATGTGGACTATAGAGATTTGAACAAGGCTTCCCCTAAAGATGATTTTCCTTTACCCCATATAGATGTCCTCATTAATAGTGCAACCTCTAGTGTGCTACATTCATTTGTAGATGGATTCTCCAGATACAACCAAGTGTTAATGGCCCAAGAGGATAAAGCTAAAACTGCTTTCATTACTACATGGGGTATATTTTGTTATAGGGTGATGCCGTTCAGCTTAAAGAATGCTGGAGCAACCTACAAAAGAATGGCCACCACACTATTTCATGACATGATGCAGAAAGAAGTCGAAGTATATGTTGATGATATGATGGTGAAATCAGATACGAGGGAATAATAATTCCAAAACTTAGAATTATTTTTCAATAGAGCATTGAAATATAAGCTAAGATTAAACCCGAAGAAGTGTGTATTAAGGGTTACCTCTGGCAAATTTTTAGGACATGTGATTAGTCCAAATGGCATTGAGATTGATCTTGACAAAGTTAAAACAATCAAGTATATGCCAGCCCCTAAGATGGAGAGAAAAGTTCAGGGATTCATTGGTAAATTAAAATACATTAGTAGGTTTATAGCAAAGCTCACAACAATCTGTGAGCCTATCATCAAGTTGCTTAAGAAGAATCAGTCGGTCCTGTGAAATGAAGAATGTGAAAGGGCCTTTGAACGAATAAAAGAGTATCTACTAAATCCACCTATTTTGAAATCACCTAAACCTAATAAACCCTTGTTACTATACTTAGCAGTAGAAGAAGAGTCAATAGGAGCCATGCCAGCCCAAACAGATGAGTCAGGGATTAAGCCTGTAGTTTACTTTTTGAGTAGAAAGCTCATACCTTATGAAATTAAGTATAGTATCATTGAAAAGACCTGTATAGCTGTGGTTTGGTCTTCTAAGAAGTTGCAGCATTACTTTCAATCTTATAGTGTGCAAGCAATTTCCAGGTTAGATGCAATGAATTACTTAAGGGAGACACCCTCTTTGATTGGGAAGTATGGGCGATGGTTGATAATATTAGAAGAATTTGAGATTGAGTATGTAACTAGAAAAACAATCAAAGGTAGAGCAGTGGCAGAATTCCTGGCCCAGCAACCACTACCGGATAGCGAAGAGGTAGTCTTGGAATTTCCGGATGAACATTTAGAGGCCATTAAAGTACAAGGATGGAAAATGTATTTTGACGGAGCAGTGAATAGGAAAAGAGCAGGTTTGGGAGTCATACTAGAATCGCCAGAAGGGAAACTTATCCCCTTAGCCAAAAAGTTGAAATTTAGGGCAACCAATAATATGGTGGTGTACGAAGCATGTATCTTTAGTTTGGAAATCTAATGATTACAAAGGTGGATAAGGTGGAAGTTTTTGGTGATTCATTTCTAGTAGTATCCCACATAAATGGAGAGTGGAAGTTGAAAGAAGAGAAATTAAAACCATACCACCATTACTTGACCATGATGAAGAAGAACTTTAAGGAGTGCAGGTTTATACACCTACCAAGAGAAGAAAACAAGATGGCTGATGCCCTAGCCACATTGGCTTCGGTATGGAAAAATCCTGTCAACTTATTCCTCAAGCCTCTGATTTTGACCAGTTCATCAACTCCTTGCTATGAATATGAGACAATCATGGAAACTGATACTGACCATGATGCATGATATGATACTATAAGATGATTTTTAGAGGAAAGGGAATACCCATCGGGGGCAACAAAGAAATAAAGAAGAGCCATAAGGCGGTGGTCCTTGCAATACATCACCTTTCATGGAGAGTTATATCGAAGATGGTCAGATGGAATGCATTTGAAATGCTTGAAGAAGCCTGAAGTGGAGCATATCATGTCAAAAATACATGAGGCAAGTTGCGGTCCGCACATGAGTGGTTTGGCCCTAGTTAAGAAGATAATTCAACAAGGTTACTACTAGTTGACCATTGAGAGAGATTGTATTGAGTTTGTAAAGAAGTGCCAACAATGTTAGATTTATGGTAACTTGAATCATATGCCTCCTAAAGAATTGCATTCTATGTCTTCACCCTAGCCCTTTGCCACTTGGGGTATCGACATTATAGGAGAGATACATCTAATAGCCTCAAACAGTCACCGTTTTATTGTAGTAGCGGTAGATTATTTTTCAAAATGGGTTGAAGCCGAATCCTTCAACAAACTAGGGGCAATTAAAATGGCTAGATTTATTGAAAAGAACCTCATCTGCAGGTATGGGGTCCCACACAGTGTGATATCAGACAATGGGGTACATTTTCAAGGAGAAATTAAGGACTTATTCTCAAAGTACCAAATCCATCATCCATCGATCCTCTCCATATAGACCAAAGGCTAATGGTGTTATAGAAGCAACAAACAAGACAATTAAGCAAATTCTGTCCATGATGACCAAGACATACATGGATTAGTCAGAGATGCTTTCTTTTGCTTTGTGGGGATATAGAACAAGTGTGCGAACACTGACTTGAATGACACTGTTCTCTTTGATTTATGGGATGGAAGTAGTGTTGCCAATTGAAATTGAGATCAAGATTTAAGAGTGGTCTTGGAAGCTGAACTGCCTGAAATGGAATGGGTAATGAGCAGATATACATAGTTAGCTTTACTAGAGGAGAGAATGTTAAAAGCATTGTATCATCATCAATTGTATCAAAGGAGGATAGCTTGGGCTTACAATAGAAGGGTTACGATTAGAAAACTCAGATTCGGTGATTTAGTGTTGAAACAATGTAAGCCTAATGTATCTGATCCAAGAGGAAAATTTAGGCCTAGCTAGGAAGGGCCATATGCTGTCAAACAAGTCATGAATTAGGGTGCAGTGAAGTTATCAGACATGGACGGGAACGAGTTTTGTGAGCCAGTGAACATTGATAGGTTGAAGAGGTTTTATATATAAAAAAAAGGGAGAGAAAAAGAAAAAAGAGCTCACTAGATTGAAAATCCAAAAGGGCGACCTAGGCAAAAGTTAAAGCAGTCCGCTAGTTTTGAAAACCCGAAAGGGTAGGCTAGGCAACAATTAGGGCTAAATGAGAGAAAATCGTCATTTAGAAAACCCGAAAGGGCTAGTTGGCAACAGGAGTGATCTTGTGTATGCTGGCTTTATGTTTGATTGTTCCCAAATTTAATAAAATAGAATTAATATTAAAATTGTTCTATGTGCGCTGTTATAAGTATTTGATCAGATATGGATGAAATAAATAAATACAATAGCAAAAGGTAATGACAAATTATAAAAGGAAAAGAAACATCTCTTATTATTACTTTTATTATTTCATCCTAACAATACACTTTCTAGAGAAATTGACAAATGTAAAATCTATGGCAGATGATAAGTGTAATGTGCAGACCGGCTTTGCTTCAGCCGATCCAAGTAGGCTTCAGTCAGGCAAGGCATATCTAAATTGGGAGTGAATTCAAAACCTCAAAGCTCAGCTCCATAATGATGGTTAAGCCGGCGAGGGTCATAGCAAGTACCTCGACGAAGAGCACCAAGAGAAACATACATCAAGTATGTCCGCATGGTGATACAAAAAATTTTCCACCATGGTACTAATCAACGGATGTTGACTTCAGTGTGTGAGTGGATCTAGTCAACCTAGTCAACATACGAAGAAGCAGGATGGAGTAATTTCCTAGCAGAATGATGTCGTGGCAGATATCTGGCAAAATTCATAGATGGAGAATCGAGCAAGCAGAGATGCTCCTGAAGCCAAATATGTAAGAAAATTTTTAATTAAATAAAAAAGGAAGGTCTGCTAAGTTGAAAACCCGCAGGAGCAGCATAGGAAAAATTTAGGACAGCTCGGTAGTTCCGAAAACCCGCATGGGCAGACTAGGCAAAAAATAGAGCAATACAAAAAAAAAGAAGGTTTGCTAAGTTGAAAACATGCAAGGGCGGCTTAGGCAAAAATTAGGACAGCTCGCTAGTTTCGAAAACCCTCGTGGGCAGACTAGGCAAAAATTAGAGCAATAAAAAAAGAAGAAGAATAAAAAAAAACCTAAACTGAAAACCCAAAAGGGCAGTTTAGGTAATTATCTGAAGCAATAATGGACTCCCAATCAGTTTCTTTGACAATCCTGATTTAAGTTCGTCTAATCCAAATAAAGTCTCAGCTAAGATCACGGGTATCAGCGATAAACCTCCTTCCATTTGGTCAATGATATCCAATACTCGTGAATTAATATCTCCATCAAAAGAAACAAGCAAGAATTGGACAAGTAGGCATAGACAAAGCATTCGTCCCCATACCTTAGTAGGAGCCAAGTGAGAAAGGCAAAAGTCAATTAAGGTACCAAGTAGAATTTTCTCACCTCTCATCAATTGTAGAACTTCGGGCTTTGAAAGTTGAAATAACATTTGCATCTTTTGTTGAGTCTTGGAAATCAATATAGGTAATGCCATTTGTTGATTGCTTGGATATCCAAGGATGGCCTCAAATTCTTCAATCAAGGGACATATTTCATAGCAATTAATTTTAAATGTCCTAGAATTCATGTTCCAAAAAGAAGCCATGGCATGTAAAAAAGAATGGTCCAATTTAACATTTTAAAAACACTTCAAAGTATTAATTTTTGACCAAGATATTTGTTTCCAATGAATGGCATTCATATTTTTAAATAGAACTTTTATTTTCTTCAAATGGAGTTCGGTCATTGTTGACAACTAAAGGAAAATTAGAAATGTTAAAAGGAGTTTTTACATTGAAGTAGAAAATCTCCTGCCTTCTGTATGAAATTGTGGCGTGAAAAGAGATTTATATGGGATGATTGTGCTATTCCAAAATTGATAAGGAAAAAAGTGTGAGACCAAGATGAATGAGGATAGGGAATTGGCGACGAAAGGCCTTGAATTGCCGCGTTGCATTTGGTTTTGCAGGTTAGATATAGTGTGGAAATATTCAATGTGAAGAGGAAAGTTTAATAATTGTATCATAGTAATAATGATAATAAAAAAAAGAAAAAAACAACATAAAAAAAAGAAGGAAAAAAAAGAGAGTTGCAGTAAAAATAAAAATTTTATATCATCATTATTATTTTTATTATTATACAATATTTCCTCAATTGATACAATACTCATACATCACTAAGAATGAGGTGGTAGATCATGATCAAACAAAGCCTTAAAAAAGTCATCGCCTATTGAAGAAGGAGGCATATCACCCATCCTGAGTCCACTAGAAGTAGGAGCACCAGAATCTTTATTACCCTGGAATTCAGATCTATAACAGTCCTCATCTGAAGTAGAAGAAAGGATCTTATGGTCATCAGCTTGGAGGCCTCTAGATGATGAAGCACCAAGATCTCTCATCCCCTGAAATTGAAAGTCTCAAAAATCTTGCTCTGACTGGTAATACAATTTCTAAAATGGGCAACATGTTGATGACTAGCAGCCAACTCTTCTTAAAGTTTCTTATTTTGTTCCTCAAGCATCCACTGTGAGCCAGAAAGGAAAAGAGTAAGAGCATACATAATCATGCATACATATAGCATAAATTATCATGGAATAAGAAAACCTACCAGGTAATTCATATCAATGCCCTATGGATGAGATGGCATCTCTAGTTGATTAGAATGAGAAAATGGAGGAGCAGTAAAAGAAGGTCCCGCCTCATGACCAAATGAGCCAGCAGCCTGCGAAATCATTAAAAAAGTCAAAATAAGTTATGAAAGAAGCGATTGCAATGGAAAAATGGTAAAAGTTTACCTGAGAAGTGCTAGCCTTGAGATGTGAGATAAACTTTTCTCCCTCTCCATGATACTCCTCTTCATCTCTATCCTTATTTTCCTCGAGAATCTCCCATACACCAATAGGGGATACATCAAAGTTTAAAAGTCCTACTTAAATAAACTGGGAATAAGATGCACTCAGTGGATAGAGAAAGATTTCAACATCATAACCGTGCTAGCCAACCACCATGCATTCTCTAGCATTGATGTGATATTTAAAGTATACTCTCGGTAATGCATTGGGATCCTCCACTGCATGGGACCAAGAAACCACTCATATACTCTCTCTCTGAGAAACCAGCCACAAGACACAGGGCCAGCAATGACTCGGCAAGTATGTTGAAAAGGCAGTGCGGCATTCATGGAGGAAGTCCAGTTCATCCGCTCTTCTGTGTTCCACCAGGCTAAATTGACCTACAAAATGACATAAGGTAAGTGGACTTTTATATAAATTTTATAAGTATACTAATGCTAATTTACCTGGCCCCAGGTTAAGCAGCTCAAGAGATAGCGTTGGGTGTGCACATGGTGAGAGCAGGGAACTTCTACACGATTTGACAACCAAAAATTTAATCTCAGATACCCGACTCTCTCTTGGGAAATGTCAGGCACCCTCTCAAGATTGTGCTCATATGCCCATATCTACAACAATAATAAAAATCAAATTCAAGCAAGAATAAGAATGGAATTGACATTGATGGAAGAAGAGTACCTCGACAATCGCAATAAAGCCAACAAAAGACTTCTTATTTCTGTAAATTTTGTCAAGTCCATGGTAAAGACAGGCAAGGCTATAGTACCGGATACCTATTATGGATGGAAGGGCCCTCAATACCGACAAATTGATGGCGAATTCAGTGCTGCCTAAGATGGTCGACCCAAGCAAATATAGTAAAAATCCTCGAGCATATTGTTTGGTTGTTTCCTTATGAACTCGTCCTTCGTAGTTCATTCAATAACTCTGAATTGGCTCAATTTTTATCTTGAAAGGCCCTTTAAATAATGGTTCCATACCGATTAACTGTTGGATTTCTTCGAATGTTAGAATATCATTGGTAAGAGGGACCGAAAGGCCATAGTACCGGATACCTGTTATAGATGTATAATCGGCCGGGCCAATGGTCATTTCTCCTATAGGTAGGTGAAAAGTATGGGTCGTGTCCATCCACTGTTCAAACAATGCTTGAACTACACTCCTGTCTATCGGACACTCCTCGGATGGTAATTGCAAGATAAAGCTTTCAAAACTGCAATCTTGGATAATCCGTCTTACACGAGAAGGCACTACATCATAGCATTGTCGGGCTTTATAGACACATACTCCGCTCCGAATAATGCAACGATCACGATAACATGGAACCAGGTAAGTTAACACAAGGTAAGTATATCATCATATCAATACCGCTGATTTTTAGGCTAAATTTATTGATGTTTTATTTCTAGTCTATCTATTTACTTGTTTGTTAAATTTTTAAATTTAATCATCTAATTAATTTATTTTTCCTAAAATTCAAAATATAAAAAGAAACAAAAAATAAAAAGAAACAAAAAAAATGAAAAATAATTTGTTGTTAAAATAAACAATTACCTTGCTCTTTTTATTTGAACTGCGATGAAGCGGCATCCCGGCTAGTAGACTTATATTTCTATTCTCATGCTACCGAATAAACTCTAATAACTCAGCATTAGATTGAGTTTCTGATCTTGAAGCATGCATTTTCTCCTCAAATATATGCTAAATTCTCTAAACTCTCTGATAAAAAATGTATAACTATGAATGAAATGAAGAAATGAGCTGCAAGGTTTATATAGAGAAATGGCAAAGGAAAAAGACAAAAATCAAAAAGAGAAAAATAGTATTCTCGTGAAAAAAAAGAGTAAATGTTACTATCGATAAATAGTAAATGACTATTTACAAATAGTAAATGAATAGTTGGTGAATAGTATATAAATAGTAACTACACGGTGAATAAATAGGAAACTCAATTATTCAATTCAATCATTAAGATATTTGCGTGTATATAAATATTTTTGGACTTTTAAAATATTTTTACCCGCAGGGGATAAGAAGAAATGGGCATAGTAAAAATTAGCTATTTTTTTTGCAAATTCCTTTAGTATCCTACGGACTACAATTATTTTTTGCAGACAATCAAATCTCTCTCAAGTTCAGAACTTAGCTCGGTTCCAGAACCCAAATTACCCTTAAGTCCAAATGTAATATCCTCATATATGCTCTAGAAGTTTTGATTATGTTGTTGTTATTGTTGTTGTTGTTATATTGGATTGAATATATGTGTTAATTGTAAGAGAAAAGAAATTGGGAAAGAAAATAGGGTTTAGAGAGAATGGTATATGTTGTGTATATGATGATATATATAACATATATATTGGTCAAATGAAGAGTCAAGGTGATGGTTAAGTGGAAGAAGATATTTTTGGTTGTTATTGAAATTACTATAAAGGGCATGCACAATGAAAAGAAGTTTAACTATGTTAAAGAGGGCATTTTGGTAATTCTTCTTTCGAAATTGTGTGGTGGAGATTAATAGAGAGTTTGACTTTTATTTTGATCAATTTCCTTTCTTCTTTTCACGTGTGGCCGGCCAACCTAAAGAACAAGAGAGAAAGCAAAGGTTTGATGATATTTTGAGCTCAAATTGAAGAAGTTCTAAGTGGTTAAGTGGAAATCCAAGAAGATTCACTATATTTGGTAAGTTTCTCTTGATTCTTTTAAGTTATTTAAGTTGTTTGTGAGTTGATTGTGGATTTTAAAGTGGGGTTGCGTTGATTGTTATATGTTGGATTTAATTGGTTGTGGTGTTGGTTTTGGATTTGAAGATGATAAGTTAAGAGTGATGTTGGTTTAGGGTTTTGGAAATGGTAAGTGATAAATTATATTGTGTTATTTTGGATTAGGTTTTGGAAGAGAGTGATTTGCTCTAATTTGAGAAGTGAAGAATTCTTGGAGAAAAGGAAGTGTTTAGAGTTGTATAATTGGTGCTAAAGGTAAGTACAAATTATATGGGTACAAACATGCATATGTTGTTTAATCTTAAAACACTTTTGTTTGTAAATGTGATAGAGTATCAAATGAATGTTGGTGATGAAAATATTGTGATGAGCATGTAAAATAATTGCTAATGATGTTGATTATGTCCATTTGAATGAGGTTATGTTGTGTACAATGTGTGTTAAGTTAACCAAAAGAAATTTGGCTACATTTAGGGTTTATGCATGAGAGACACGTAATTTGGGGCGGTCGCTATTATTCATGTGCGGTCGCTATTATTCATGTGCGGTCGCGACTTAGGTCAGGCTTCTGACCGTGAAACCTACTGTAATAAGGTTTCATCTTTTGATTGTGAAGTGCGGTCGCGACTTAGGTCGGGCTTCTGGCCTCGAAACCTACTGTAATAAGGTTTCATCTTGTAATTGTATGGGGCGGTCGTATTCAGGTGAGGCGCGACCGCTAGAAAGGTTCTGTTCACCTTATTGGAAGCAATCTAATCCTACAACAAGATTCTCAAATACATGTTAAATAGATCATCCATTTGAGTTGTCAAGGATCAAAATAGATATCATTTGTCTAACATCATTGTTGAATCATGAAATGTGAGATGATATGGAATTGATAATGCATATGATATTACATGAACAAGGTTATGTATTGTGTATTGTGAGGCTTGTGAATGGTGATGTGTATTATGAATAATGTACTTTGAAATGTGATACTAATAATGCTACATACACAATATGAATTGAGATATGAAATGCTATAAAGCCATTGTGATTGGCTATGATGGTTCAATTGAAAGATATATGGCATGTTTGCCTAATTGATGAGAATTGAGAATGATATGTAAATGAATTGTGTGGCTAATGTGTTATTCCATTTTCAGAGTATGTTATTGGTGGCATGCCTAATGATAGTAACAATCTCTTGAAGTTAGGTTGGATTGAATCCTTGAAGCCTAATTGAGATGTTACAACCCTTGAAGCTAGGTTGGGTTGGTTCTTGAAGCCAAGTTGGGTTGAAGCTTAGCATGCTTTGCTCCCCTTGAAGCTTGGTTGAACTTAATCCTTGAAGCCTAGTTGGGTATATGATAATGATAGATGTGATAACAAAACCAAAGCATTAACTCTGAAAATTCGAATAGCATATTAGTGTGTCTTGGGCCCAATGCTTGTCTTTGTTTAATGTGAGTCATGATTTGTTTAATGTTGTTCATGAATGGTTAAATGAATTACTAATGAGGCATATGAAATGTAAAGGTATGTTGTTAGCCTTGCATATATGATGTTACATGTATAATACGGATTGAGAATTGGCATTGCATTGCACTGAAGCATAACACTAGCACATTTTGTCTTACTAAGCCGTTGGCTTAGCGCGATAGTGTTTGATCGAGCAGGTAACCGAGTTGAACCCGAGAGTTCTTCGAGACCGAGTGAGAGTAGACAGTGAAGAGTTGATTTTGGGAACTTAAAGATCAGAGGAGACTTGCCAATCATGTATAAATCTCTTATATTTTGTAAAGTTTTGTTTATAATGTAAATATATGTATATTTGTAAAAATTGATTTAAATGCTTTCATATATGTAACTATTTTATAAAATTCCGCTGCGTATTAACTAAATGTATATATATATATATCTATTTTATTTTGTATTACAAGCTAATTACTTATTTACTAAAATGCATAATGAGAAAGATGATGGTATCTTTTAAAATGTTTTGAATGTTAAGAAAATCCGTAGCATCCCTATGTTTAGTGCATGTGTACTACATTGTGGTGTTTGTAGTGTGCATGTATTGAATGTGGGGGTGTTACAGTTGTTTTGGTATCAGAGCCTAGGTTTGAGATTCTCGACCTAGGTAAAATGTAATAAAAAGACTATTTTGACTTTAAAATTGGTTTTGAATAACATATACATTTGGGATTGGCAGTCTCTGATCTTTAATAAGATGTAATCTGCTGTGTTTGCAGACATAGGTTGTGATGGATCCTCATTTGCGTCAGTCAGTTGAGGGTAGTGAGGAGAGTGTAGCTCCGGAGGATAGAGTTAGAGTTGATAGTGCTGAGGAGGCACCTGCTTCTGGGTCGGGGAGACCAGTAGGTGATGAGGTTCCGCCAGCCTGGTTTATGCATATGATGGAAGCTTTGAGGCAAACACCAGTACAACCTCAGCCACCACCCCCTCAGCCTTTGGTATCAGTGAGGCACTATGACAAATTGAGGAAGTATGGAGCCGAAGATTTTGTAGGTACTACTGATCCAGCAGTGGCTGAGCAGTGGTTAGACAAAGTACAGAGAATCTTTGTTCAGTTGCAAGCTACTTCAGAGGAAAAGTTTGACTATGCAAGATCTTTGCTACAAAAGGATGCATATAGTTGGTGGAAGACAGTGCCCCATTCTATGGATGATCCACCAACCTTGTCATATGCTGACTTTCTGAGAGAATTTGAATTGAAGTATACTCCAAGGGAGTATAAAGATGGGAAGAAAAGAGAGTTTCTAGATTTGAAGCAAGATCATCGGACCGTAACTGAATATGAGGTTGAGTTTATTCGATTAAGTCAGTATGCTGGGGGCATAATATCAGATGAGGTAGATAGATGTAGGAGGTTTGAGGAGGGATTGAGGCCCTCTATCATGTGTCATGTGGCTGGATCCAGATATCAAGATTTTTCCCAGCTAGTGGCAGCAGCTCGGAGTGTGGAGCGAGCTCAAGGTATTGCAGCTGCTTCAGAGGAAGAGGTTAGGATGAGGAGGCCCCAATTTGAGGCAGGGTCTTCTTCTGTTAAAAGAGGTAAGGGAAGTTTTGCTCCTCGGGTTACTAGGAGTCAAAGAACAGCTGGTAGGTCAGTGCAGTTCCAGAGGCAGAGATTTAGACCTGCAGCTTCAGTGGCGAGTGCTCCAACCCCAATGACTCAGAGATCCACTCCACCCATCTGCATTCATTGTGGTAGGCTCCTTGTTGGAAGACTGGTGTAATAGGGGTTTGTTTCAGATGTGGATCACCATATCACTTTGTGAGAGATTGTCCTGAGAGGCAAGAGCAGATGTCAGTTGATACTGCAGCTTCTCGACCTAGTGTGAGGGGAGGTCGGGGAGGCAGAGGTAGCAACCGGGGAGGCAGATCTGGGTTCAGTGCTAGAGGAGATGCTACATCCAGGGAGAGTAGGCCAGAGGAGGTTGGATCTTCCCAGAGGATGTATGTTATGCAGAGGCAGCCAGATGCATCGGCAGTCATAGCTGGTACTTTTTCTTTAATTGATACTTCAGTACTTGCTTTGATTGATCCGGGTTCCACACATTCATATATTAGTGCATCTATTTTACCTGTGTCTGATATGCATGCTGAGTCCCTAGGATTTGATGTTTTGGTGACAAATCCGTTAGGGCATAGTGTGGTTGTCAGTAAGGTGCACCGAGATAGTGCAGTGAGGGTGCAAGGTGAGGAGTTCCTTGGAGATTTGATTGAGATGCCATTTAAGGAATATGATGTGATCCTAGGTATGGATTGGCTATCTAGACATGGAGTTGTGGTAGACTGTAAAAGGAAAATTGTTTCTTTGAGAACTGCTGATGGTAGAGAAGTGATAGTATCTAATAAGCAGGAACAGCTAGCCTCCTTATTTGTTTCAGCTGTTGCAGCTAGGAGGTTGGTTAGAAAGGGGTGTGAATCTTATCTTGCTCATGTGATAGATACTAGAGTGAAGGGTTCCCCTATTGATAGCATTGCCACAGTTGCAGAGTTCTCAGATGTGTTTCCAGAGGAGTTGCCAGGATTACCTCCTGAGAGAGAGGTGGAGTTTGGTATTGAATTGTTGCCTGGTACCACTCCTATCTCTATTACTCCTTATAGAATAGCACCAGCAGAATTGAGGGAGTTGAAAGTGCAATTACAGGAGTTGTTGGATAAAGGATTTATTCGCCCCAGTGTCTCTCCGTGGGGAGCTCCTGTGCTATTTGTGAAGAAGAAGGATGGTACTATGAGATTGTGCATTGATTATAGGCAATTAAACAAGGTGACTATTAAAAATAAATATCCTTTGCCTAGAATCGATGATCTCTTTGATCAATTGAAGGGTGCAGCTGTGTTTTCTAAAATTGATCTGAGATCTGGGTACCATCATCTGAGAGTCAGAGCTGAAGATGTTCCGAAGACCGCTTTTCGGACCAGGTATGGGCATTATGAGTTTTTAGTTATGCCTTTTGGTCTGACGAATGCACCTGCAGCTTTTATGGATTTGATGAATAGGGTGTTTAGGCCCTATTTAGATCAGTTTGTAGTGGTCTTCATTGATGATATTCTGGTGTCTTCGCGGAATAAAGAGGAACATGACAAGCATTTGAGGATTGTGTTGCAGATTTTGAGAGAGAAGCAGTTATTTGCTAAATTGTCGAAGTGTGAGTTTTGGTTGGACAAAGTAGCTTTTCTTGGTCATATAGTTTCAGCAGAAGGTATTAGAGTTGATCCGAGTAAAGTTGAAGCTATTCTGAATTGGAGTCCACCCAAGTCTGTGACAGAGGTTAGAAGTTTTCTGGGTTTGGCAGGCTATTACAGACGGTTTGTGAAAGGATTTTCTTTGATAGCTACTCCACTCACCAGATTGCTTCGTAAGGGAGTGAGATTTGTGTGGACGGATCAGTGTCAGACTAGCTTTGAGCAGTTGAGAGATATGTTGACTCAAGCGCCTGTTCTTACTTTACCTGTAGAAGGCAAACCATATGTGATTTACAGTGATGCTTCAAATAATGGTTTGGGTTGTGTACTGATGCAAGAAGGTAGAGTGATAGCTTATGCTTCTCGACAGTTGAAGCCGCATGAGCTTAATTATCCGACTCATGATTTGGAGCTAGCAGCCATTGTGTTTGCATTGAAGATTTGGCGCCACTATCTGTTTGGGGAGAAATGTTTTATCTACACTGATCATAAGAGTTTAAAGTATTTGGGTGTCCAAAAAGAACTCAATCTTCGTCAGAGGAGATGGTTGGAATTGATTAAAGACTATGAATGTTTGATTGATTATCATCCAGGTAAAGCAAATGTTATTGCTGATGCCTTAAGTCGGAAGTCTTTAGCTGGTTTAATTGTTTATTCGCTCTCGTTGCTTGTTGAGTTGAGAGCATTGCATGCCAGTTTTGTATCTTGTGATGATGGTGCATTATTGGCACAGTTGCAATTGAAACCAATTTTGTTGGAACAGATCAAAGAGGCTCAGTTGGCTGATGAGAAGATTCAGAGTATTGTTTCAGCTTGCCAGAATGGGAAGACTAGAGATTTTGTTGTGAAAAGTGATGGGAGTCTCTGGTTTAAGAACCGATTGTGTGTACCCGATGATGCTGATTTGAAAAGAGTCATTTTAGAAGAAGCACATCAGTCAGTGTTTGCTATGCATCCGGGTAATACAAAGATGTATCATGATTTGAGACAGCATTACTGGTGGATAGGTTTGAAGAGAGATATTGCTGAGTTTGTATCGAAATGTCTCACATGTCAGAAGGTAAAAGCAGAGCATCAAGTTCCAACCGAGTTGCTTCAACCATTATCAGTACCAGAATGGAAGTGGGATAGAGTGACGATGGATTTTGTGTCTGGTTTGCCATTGACACAAAAGAAGCATGATGCTATATGGGTGATTGTGGATAGATTGACTAAGACAACTCATTTCCTTCCGGTTCAGATGGATTACTCTTTGGAGAGATTGGCTGAGCTGTATATCCATGAGATTGTGAAGTTCCATGGTGTTCCAACTTCTTTAGTGTTTGATCGAGATCCCAGGTTTACTTCAAGATTTTGGAAGAGTTTGCATAGTGCTTTGGGTTCTCGATTACACTTCAGTACTGCTTTTCATCCACAGACGGATGGACAGTCAGAGAGGGTGATACAGATTATTGAAGACATGTTGAGAAGCTGTGTCATCGATTTCTCTGGAAGTTGGGATAGGTTTTTACCTCTTGTGGAGTTTGCTTACAACAACAGTCACCAATCTAGCATTGGTATGGCACCATTCGAAGCATTGTATGGCAGACAGTGTAGGACACCTCTTTGTTGTAATGAGCTTGGAGATAATAAGTTGATTGGTCCTGATTTGATTCAAGAAACTGAAGAGAAAGTAAAAGTGATACGAGGCAGGTTGAAAGCAGCTTCAGACCGACAGAAGTCTTATGCAGATCTGAAAAGGAGAGACATAGAGTTTGATGTTGGAGATAAGGTATTTCTGAAAGTATCTCCTTGGAAGAAGATATTGAGGTTTGGTCGGAAAGGGAAATTGAGTCCTCGTTTCATTGGACCGTATGAAGTTTTGGAAAGAGTTGGGCCAGTTGCTTATCGACTCGCTTTGCCACCTGAGTTGGATCATATTCATAACGTATTCCATGTTTCTATGTTGAGGAGATACAGATCGGATCCATCTCATGTGTTGCCGATTGAATCTATCGAGGTGAATCAAGATTTGACGTTTGAAGAGGAACCAGTTGCTATTTTGGCACGTGAAGTGAAAGAGTTGAGGAACAAGAGTGTGCCATTGGTGAAAGTTCTATGGAAGAATCATGGAAAAGAAGAAGCAACTTGGGAAAGTAAACAATCCATGCGAGAGCAATATCCTCAGTTGTTTCAGCTTTGATATCAGGTAATTTCGAGGACGAAATTTTCTTTTTAGAGGGGGAGAATTGTAATATCCTCATATATGCTCTAGAAGTTTTGATTATGTTGTTGTTATTGTTGTTGTTGTTATATTGGATTGAATATATGTGTTAATTGTAAGAGAAAAGAAATTGGGAAAGAAAATAGGGTTTAGAGAGAATGGTATATGTTGTGTATATGATGATATATACAACATATATATTGGTCAAATGAAGAGTCAAGGTGATGGTTAAGTGGAAGAAGATATTTTTGGTTGTTATTTAAATTACTATAAAGGGCATGCATAATGAAAAGAAGTTTAACTATGTTAAAGAGGGCATTTTGGTAATTCTTCTTTTGAAATTGTGTGGTGGAGATTAATAGAGAGTTTGACTTTTATTTTGATCAATTTCCTTTCTTCTTTTCACGTGTGGCCGGCCAACCTAAAGAACAAGAGAGAAAGCAAAGGTTTGATGATATTTTGAGCTCAAATTGAAGAAGTTCTAAGTGGTTAAGTGGAAATCCAAGAAGATTCACTATATTTGGTAAGTTTCTCTTGATTCTTTTAAGTTATTTAAGTTGTTTGTGAGTTGATTGTGGATTTTAATGTGGGGTTGTGTTGATTGTTATATGTTGGATTTAATTGGTTGTGGTGTTGGTTTTGGATTTGAAGATGATAAGTTAAGAGTGATGTTGGTTTAGGGTTTTGGAAATGGTAAGTGATAAATTATATTGTGTTAATTTGGATTAGGTTTTGGAAGAGAGTGATTTGCTTTAATTTGAGAAGTGAAGAATTCTTGGAGAAAAGGAAGTGTTTAGAGTTGTATAATTGGTGCTAAAGGTAAGTACAAATTATATGGGTACAAACATGCATATGTTGTTTAATCTTAAAACACTTTTGTTTGTAAATGTGATAGAGTATCAAATGAATGTTGGTGATGAAAATATTGTGATGAGCATGTAAAATAATTGCTAATGATGTTGATTATGTCCATTTGAATGAGGTTATGTTGTGTACAATGTGTGTTAAGTTAACCAAAAGAAATTTGGCTACATTTAGGGTTTATGCATGAGAGACACGTAATTTGGGGCGGTCGCTATTATTCATGTGCGGTCGCTATTATTCATGTGCGGTCGCGACTTAGGTCGGGCTTCTGACCGCGAAACCTACTGTAATAAGGTTTCATCTTTTGATTGTGAAGTGCGGTTGCAACTTAGGTCGGGCTTCTGGCCGCGAAACCTACTGTAATAAGATTTCATCTTGTAATTGTATGGGGCGGTCGTATTCAGGTGAGGCGCGACCGCTAGAAAGGTTCTGTTCACCTTATTGGAAGCAATCTAATCCTACAACAAGATTCTCAAATACATGTTAAATAGATCATCCATTTGAGTTGTCAAGGATCAAAAAAGATATCATTTGTCTAACATCATTGTTGAATCATGAAATGTGAGATGATATGGAATTGATAATGCATATGATATTACATGAACAAGATTATGTATTGTGTATTGTGAGGCTTGTGAATGGTGATGTGTATTATGAATAATGTACTTTGAAATGTGATACTAATAATGCTATATACATAATATGAATTGAGATATGAAATGCTATAAAGCCATTGTGATTGGCTATGATGGTTCAATTGAAAGATATATGGCATGTTTGCCTAATTGATGAGAATTGAGAATGATATGTAAATGAATTGTGTGGCTAATGTGTTATTCCATTTTCAGAGTATGTTATTGGTGGCATGCCTAATGATAGTAACAATCTCTTGAAGTTAGGTTGGATTGAATCCTTGAAGCCTAATTGAGATGTTACAACCCTTGAAGCTAGGTTGGGTTGGTTCTTGAAGCCAAGTTGGGTTGAAGCTTAGCATGCTTTGCTCCCCTTGAAGCTTGGTTGAACTTAATCCTTGAAGCCTAGTTGGGTATATGATAATGATAGATGTGATAACAAAACCAAAGCATTAACTCTGAAAATTCGAATAGCATATTAGTGTGTCTTGGGCCCAATGCTTGTCTTTGTTTAATGTGAGTCATTATTTGTTTAATATTGTTCATGAATGGTTAAATGAATAACTAATGAGGCATATGAAATGTAAAGGTATGTTGTTAGCCTTGCATATATGATGTTACATGTATAATACGGATTGAGAATTGGCATTGCATTGCACTGAAGCATAACACTAGCACATTTTGTCTTACTAAGCCGTTGGCTTAGCGCGATAGTGTTTGATGGCGTACGTAACCGAGTTGAACCCGAGAGTTCTTCAAGACCGAGTGAGAGTAGACAGTGAAGAGTTGATTTTGGGAACTTAAAGATCAGAGGAGACTTGCCAATCATGTATAACTCTCTTATATTTTGTAAAGTTTTGTTTATAATGTAAATATATGTATATTTGTAAAAATTGATTTAAATGCTTTCATATATGTAACTATTTTATAAAATTCCGCTGCGTATTAACTAAATGTATATATATATATATCTATTTTATTTTGTATTACAAGCTAATTACTTATTTACTAAAATGCATAATGAGAAAGATGATGGTATCTTTTAAAATGTTTTGAATGTTAAGAAAATCCGTAGCATCCCTATGTTTAGTGCGTGTGTACTACATTGTGGTGTTTGTAGTGTGCATGTATTGAATGTGGGGGTGTTACACCAAAACTCAGCTCGGGACCTGAACCCAAATCTCTCTTAAGTCCAGAACTTAGCTCAGGTCCAAAACACAAATCTCTCTTAAGTCAAGAACTTAGCTCGGGACTAGAACCCAAATTACCCTTAAGTCCAGAACATAGCTTGGGTCCAGAACCTAAATTATCTTTGAGTCCAGAACATAGCTCAGGTCCAAAACCCAAATCACCCTTAAGCCCAAAACTTAGCTCGGGTCCAAAACTCAAATTACCTTTAAGTCCAGAACTTAGCTCGGGTCCAAAACCCAAATTACGCTTAAGTCCAGAACTTAGCTCAGGTCCAGAATCTAAATTATCTTTACGTCCAGAACTTACCCCGGGTCCAGAACCCAAATTCTAAATCTAGCTCAGGTCCAGAACCCAAATTATTTTTTAGTACAGAGAGTCCAGCATGGCTTCAAATCCAGTCAAAAATTACATTGCTTTTCACTCTCTTTTGCCGTAGTCTCAGATCGCTCAAGCAGGGGGCAAACTGTAGACCCTTAATTTTTGACCCAGTCTGGTCCAATATTTTTCATATAGTCCAAAATAGTTTTTGTGGTATTTTAATTAAAGAATATTTATTTTAGTATTTAGTATTTTTAATTTTTAATAAAAATAAAAAGGTAATATTAATAAAGTTAAAAAATATATAAAATAAATAAATAAATAAAAATAGGTGAAAGAAAAATCGGCTTGGAAAAAATTTATCGCCTAAAGTGAATTGGCTTAGGCCAGCGAATTAGCTAGCCCGCCAGCGCTTGCAATTACATTGCCCTTAGCAATTTTTTGCCAGCGCAATTTTCCAGCGCAGTTTTTCCGAAACCGAATTCTATTTGATTTTGATTTATTTTCCTAAATAGTTTTAATTTCCTTAGACAATTAGAAGAGTGTTTTTTATTTTTCCTATAAATACCACATTAAAACACAGAATTAAGGATCGGGAAAAATTATTTTACTTGATCGAGACTAGGGACTTCTGATTTGGGAGGAAAAAGGAGACAGAAAACCCTAGGAGCAAGAGACAGCAAAAAGAAATTAGCAACAAGAAGCATTCATCAATTATCAATCCATCAAAGGCAGCAACATTGCCTTTGTTATTGCTCATCCAGAAATCAATTTTTTGGTGGAGCCTTCAAACATAGGTAAATTGTTCTAACTTTAGTTTATTCAATCATCAATCATCTTCATCTTTCAAACCATCATCACACTGCCATTTTATTTAATTCTTCCTTCAATTTAATTTAGGCAGTAGCATGAATTAATTCATACAATACTTAAGACCTTAATTAAAGTAAATAATATAATCGTTCAACACAAATCTAATTTTAAAAACCCTAACTATCCAAAACCCTAACTTCCTAAAACCCTAATTCCCAAACCTCAATTCCAGAACCATAAACCTGAGTTTGCAAATAGTTTAATTATTAAAATTGATCCAATAAGCCAAATTTCTAAACTCTAACTCTAGTAAACTCTAAGAACCAAACCCTAATTTTCCTTATATCTCCTAAAACCCCGAAATAGCTTTTTAATTATCAAAATCCTAAATTATTTTCTTAAATTCTAAATTTCAAATTTGCTTTATTGAATCCTAATTTGTTTTTCAAACATCCAGTAGTCTGAGTCATTGATTAAACTTTAAAACCCTAAACTATTTATCCCAAAACTCTAAACCCAAAATTATTCCATTAAAGTCTCAAAGCCTAATTGTTTTTAAAAATCTTAATTTATTTCCCGAATCAATATTTCTTCTAAAATGATAAATCAAAAACCTTAATTTTTCAAACCCTCATCCAGTTAACCTACAAACCCTTAAGCTCAAATCAAAAAACATCCAAAACCCTAAATCTTTAAAACATCCAATAACTATGTTATTACCTTAAAATATTTCTCAACTAATTAAACTAGTATATGCAAAACCCTAGTTATTGAACATAAAACCCGAGAAACTCTAATTAATACATGAATCCCTAAAGTTAATATATTTACTGTTTTATTTAAATTAGATGAATGTTTTGATTGATATTTGATATCTTTGATGAATGATTTATTTATGATGAATGGTTATTTACTTTTATTGATTTATTTTGATTTCCAAGTATTGTAAGAGGTATGTTTCCATATTTTTGGGTACCTCATGTCATGAGCATCATGTAATTTATTTTATTTTAAAGTTTTTGGACTAATGTAAAGGGCATGTTTCCACCTTTCGGTGGGTGTCCTATTTAGTTTAGACATGAAAGATGTAAGGACATGTTTCCATCCTCGGATGGGTGTCCATTTATTTGCTTTGTTTGGACATTACTTTGATTTTAATATAATGATGTTTTATTTTAATTGTCACATGTAATATGGATAATATTGTTATACTTAAGAATTTTATAATATTAAGACCTGCAAAGGAGACCGGTTCCAATGAACCGGGCGTTGTGGGGATGCTGAGCCGTTTCTCACCTTCCCCACACATACCCAACTTTCCAAACACATTAAGGGGTTGGGGATTCCTTAGGAATCGAGTCATTCACCCTTTTCTTTTTCCCAGCCCGTCCGGGTCACGATTCCATTTTCTCCGAGCTTAGGCCGAAGTCGCAAGAACCATTCCACCGGGAGTGGGGGCAAAAATCCCCACTAACAGTAGACTAGGCAACACTCCTCTTACAATCATCCTAATCTGATTTGATTCTTCGGGTCTTTTCTTGAGCAATGCCACCTTGTTGCTGCATCTCTTCATATAGTCAACAAAGTTTTCATTCGATCTGTGCCTAATCGATTTGACTTTCATCAAGGAGACCTCCAATTAAGCATTATACCAATATTGTCGGATGAAATCCATGTACAATAAATCCTAGCTCTTTTGAGTACTATTTTCTAAGGTGTTGAACCAATTCTGCTCAACTAGATACAATGAAAGCATGAAGCATGTTAGAGTTTGAGCCTTAGTAGCTCGGGTAAAATGCATAGCCGTGGTTGATTATTCAATCAAATTATCAAATGATATCATCTTGAACTTATAAAGGACCTCTTCATCTTGTTTAAATAGTTTATTGACCTCGGCATCTCTTTAGTTTTCAGCTTCTTCTCAAACCTCTTCTCCAGATCAGCAATCATCTTCTCAACATCAAAAGTCTCGATCTTTTCAATAGGTGTCTTCTTAACAACCTTCGACTCCTTCTTTTTATCTTGATGATCTTGGAAATATTAGGCCCAGTATTCATTACCATCCATAACCATCTTGTCATCATCAAAGACTGCTGTGAGCAGAAATTTTTCCCCCACTCTCGGTGGAATGGTTCTTTCGACTTCGGCACTGTTTAGGCTCGGGGCCTTAGAGAACACGGACCTAAGTTTGGAGAAAATGGAGTCACCACCTGGACAGGCCAGGAAAAAGAAAGGGGTGGATGACTCGATTCCTAAGGAATCCCCAACCCCTTAATGGGTTCAAAAAGTTGGGTACGTGTGGCGAAGGTGAGAAATGGCCCAGCACCCCCACAACGCCCGGTTCATTGGAACAGGCCTCCTTTATAGGTCTTAATATTATAAAATTATTAAGTATAACAGCATTATCCATATTACACACAATAATTAAAAGAAACCATCAATATATTAAGAAATAATGTCCAAGCAAAACAAATAAATGACACCCATCTGAAGATGGAAACATGCCCTTACATACATGCCTAAATAGGACACCCATCGAAAAGTAGAAACATGTCCTTTACATTGGTTCTAAAATAGAAAAGCAATTTAAATACATGATATTTAACTAATGAGGCGCCCACCAAGTGGAAACATACCTCGTACAACATTTGGAAATCTAAATAAATTGATAAAAGTAAATAATTATTCATCATAAATAAATCATTCATCAAAGGTATTAAACATCAATAAAAAGTAAATATTCATCCATGATAAATTAAATAAACCAAGTATTGAACTTAAATAAATTAAAGCATATAAAAAAATCAAAGCATAATCAAATATGGAATTGAATAAGGCAAATAAACATCTAAATTATAGCTATTGTTTCCATTTAGGATCCTTTATTTTATGTGTTTAGGGTTTTGGAATCTATAGAATTAGGCTACTGTGACTTTAAGAGAATTAAAATAGATTGAAGTTTTATGTTTTAAAAGGTTGGTGAGGCTCTTTGATTAACCAAACTAGGGTTTGTTATGTAAAATCATGAAACTAGAATTTGGACTCTTTAGAATACTTTTGATTTACGTTTTCAAGTATACTGTGTGAAATTAAAATATTTGTGTTTTATGGTTTTTAAAGTTTTAATGGATTAGGGTTTAAAAAAAATTAGGGTTTAACGTTTTAAAGAGGTTAGGGTTTACTTTTTTTAGGTTTGGAAGTTGCATTTGGGTTTGGTGTTTTAGAACTAGGGTCTCAGTGGATGCTTAGGTTTTTTAGAATTTGGAAAAAGTAATTGATAATTTTATGAAGTTTATGAAAATAAACAAACGATTTTAAGTTTACATAAATAGAAAAGATATTTGTTAAGGTTTGTTGAAAGAAACAAAATCAAGTTTAAAGTTTTTATAATTTGTAAAGTAAATTAGAGTTTTAAGGTTTTGAAGAAATAAAACTAATATCTTTAAATTTTTGAAAAATAAAGTCACGATTTAAGATTTTTAAACTTTGAACAAAAGGGATTAGATTCTAGGATTTTTGAATTAAAAGAACACAATTTCATTAATTAAGCTATTGTGAAAAAATAACAAAAAGAATTTAATACATACCTCTTTTTGATGGTTCCTCCAAAAATCATTTTTCTTGGATGAAAAAAACCAAAGGCAGTTGATGCCTTTGATGAATTGTTTGAATTGCTTTCCTACTCTCTCAAAAAATCAACTTGATTAAAGTTTCCTTCACAGATTCGGTTTTCACTTTTTCAATTTTCGCCCCCAATTTCTGATCCCCTTTCTCTCCTTATGCCTCCCTTATTTATAGAAGAATTCCATTCCTAATCCTAATTACTCACGACATACAATATAGAATAAGAAAAGGAAACCGAAACCTAATTGTATTAGGTTTCAGAAAATTTGCGTCGAAAAATTTCATTAGTAAAAACATTTGCCGCAGAAAAAATTTGCCACAGTTGGCTACGGCAGGGGGCAGGGAACGGCATGCGGGCCATTTCGCTCGCAGGAAACTCTTGCGGGCGAAATGGCCCAAGGCCAAGCCCGCGCTGGTGGTTTTCGGTGACGATTTTCTCTTCACCGATTTTTATTTTTATTTTATTTTATTATTTTTATTTGTTTATTTTTATTTTTTATTAATAAAAATTAGATAATAAAGCAAAAATTATTTATTTAAGAAAATAAAAATTATTTTGGACCAATTAAAATATATTGGATCGGACTAGGTCAAAAATTAAGGGTCTACAGTTTGCCCCCTGCTTGAATGATCTGAAACTTTAGTGAAAGAGAGTGAAAAGCGACAAGACTTAATTTTTGAGATGGTGGAGGTTTTAGGTTCTGGACCCGGTTCGAGTTCTTGACTCAAGGATAATTCTAGGTTCTGGACCTAAAGAAAGTTTGGGTTCTGGACCCGATTTAAGTTCTAGGACTTAGAAATAAATTTTAGGTTCTAGACCTAATGGAAAATTTGGGTTTTGGACCCGAGCTAAGTTCTTGGACTTAGAAATAAATTCTAGGATCTGGACCTAAGTGTAATTTGGGTTCTGGACCTAAGAAAAATTTATGTTCTGGACCCGAGCTAAGTTTTGGATTCAAGGATAATTGTACGTTCTAGACCTAAAGAATATTTGTGTTCTAGACCCGAGCTAAAAAGTTTGGCTAATTTTTATGCATATGTCTTCTTATTGCCCCCTGGGTGTAAAATTATTTGAATGATTAAGGTGAATAAATGAATTTATTGTTTATATACTGTGTAATCACTGTTCATGCACTATTTACTAGTCATAAATAGTAAATTTACTATTTTTAATAGTAGTAAATAGTATTTACTTTTGAAAATAGTAATTTTACTATTCATCAATAGTAAACTATTCATAAATAGTAATATTCACTAATCATGAATTGTGAAATTTACTATTTGCCAATAGTAATACTATTCATGAATAGCGAAACTTAATATTCATGAATAGTTTTGAATTTTGTTTTTTTGCTTGTCATTTCTCTAGAAAAAGCCACCATTCCTTCATTTTATTTCACAGCACGACTCCAATTTCATAATTCTCTCAAATTTCTTTCAATTTTGGCACATATTTTTCAAAAACAATGCATGCTTTGAGGTTAGAGACTCATTCTAATGCCGAGTTATTGGAGTTTATTCGGCATCATGAAGATAGAAATTTAGATATACTGGCCGGGATACCGCTCCATCGCAGTTCTAATCAAAAGAGCGAGGTAATTATTTTTTCCTTTTTTATTTCTCTTGATTTTTTCGTTGTTTTTTTATTTTTTTATTTTTTTATTTTTATATTTTTTATATTTTTTTATTATTATTTATTTTTTTATTTATTATTTACCTTTATTTTTATGTTTTGTTTATTTTTTATTTATATTATTATTCTTTTTTAGGAAAAATAAATTAATATAAGTAGATAGGATAATATGTACTTACCTAGTATTAACTTACCTGAGTCTATGTTAGCATGATCGTTGTGTTGTTCGGGATGGAGGATGTATTTACAAAGCCAAATAATGGTACGATGTAGTGCCTTCTCGGGTAAGGTGGATTATCCGAGATTGCGGCTTTGAGCAGTTCATCTTACAATGGCCATCCGAGGAATATCAGATAGACCGGAGCGTAGTCCAGGCACTTACAGAGCGATGGTTGGATACAACCCACACTTTTCACTTGCCCATTGGAGAGATGACAATTAGTCCGGTCGATTTTACTGACATAACCGTCCTTCGATATGTTGGTGTTCCGGTCCCTCTGACCAATGATATTTTAACATTCGAAAAAATTCAGGAATTAATTGGTATGAAACCATCATATAAAGGGCCTTTTAAGATAAAAATCGAGCTAATTCGTAGTTATTGGATGAACTACGAAGGATGGGTTGGCAGAGACACGGCCAAACAGTATGCTCGAGGATTTTTATTATATCTGCTCGGATCGACCATCTTAGGCAGCACTGAATCCTCCATCCACTTTTCAGTATTGAGTGCCCTTTCTTATCTCAGAATGATACCATCTTCTGGCTTGGGTAAAGCTGGTCTCGCGTGTCTTTACCATGGTCTTGATAAGCTTTGCGGAAATAAGAAGTCTTTTGTCGGCTTGATGGCTTTTGTTGAAGTATTTTTTTTTCCTTCACCAATGTTATTTCCACTCTTTTCTTGTATGAATTTGATCTTTACTATTATTGTAGGTACGGGCATATGAACATAACATTGTGAGGGTACCCGGTATTTCCCGAGAGAGATTCGGGTATCCGAGATTAAATTGCTGGCTATCAGATCGTGTGGACATTCCCGGCTATCATCATGTGCATACTCACTGCTATGTGTTGAGCCGCTTAACATGGGACCAGGTAAAATAACATTAGTATGCTTTAAATTTTATGTGAAAGTTTTACTTACCTTATGTTATTTTGCAGGTGAATTTAGCCTGGTGGAGCCCGAAAGAGCAAGCAACCTGGTCTCCTTTGATGAAAGCTGCACTGTCTTTCCAACATTCTCGCCGAGTTATTGCTGGCCCAGTGTCTAGTGGCTGGTTTCTCGGTCCAGAGCAGTGGAGGTTTCAGATGCAAATCCCAGAATATACTTTAAATATTATGTCAATGCCGGAGGATGCATGGTGGTCGACCCGGTATGGTTATGATGCCGAGTCATTTCTCCATTTACCGGGTCAATTTTATGCCCATTTTATTCAAATAAGACTCTTGAACTTTGATGTATCTCCTGTTGGTGTGTGGGAGATTTTTGACAAAAATGAGGGTAGAGATGAAGAGGAACATCACGGAGATACAGGAGAGTCTGTTCCACATCTCGGGGCCAGTACTTCTCAGGTAAAACTTTTACCACTTTTCCCTTGCAACTGCTTCTTTCTTTTTCTTGATTCTTTAATGATTGCTGCAGGCTGTTGGCTCATTTCATCATGAGGTTGGACCTTCTTTTACTTCCCCTTCATTTGCTATTTCTAGCCCATCAGATATGCCATCTCATCCGTAGGGCATTGATATGAACTACCTGGTACGTTTCTTATTTCATAGTAGTTTATGCTATATGTATGCATGTTTATGTATGCTCTTACCTTTTCCTTCTTGGCTCACAGCGGATGCTAGAAGAACAAAATATAAAACTTCAAGAAGATTTGGCTACAAGTCATCAGCAGGCTTCTCATTTTAAAAGTTTATATCATCAATCCGAACAACATTTCCGAGACTTTTGATTTCAGGGGATGAGGGATCCCGGCGCTTCTTCATCAAGAGCCCCCCAGACTGATGAACATGAGATCCTTTCTTCTGCTTCTGATGAGGACCATGATGGATCAGAACCTCAAGGTAATAGGGAATTTGATACTCCTGCTTCAGGCAGACTCGGGACGAGTGATTTGCCCCCCCTCCAACAGGCGACGATTTTTTCAAGGCTTTATTTGATAACTTACCACCACCCTCTTAGTGATATGTAAATAATATAGCAATTGTAAAATATTGTACAATAATGAAAAAAAAATACAATTTTCCTCTTTACTGTAACTTCTTTTTTTTTTTCCGTTACTGCACCACTTTTTTTTTTTATCATAGTACATCATAATTTACATCCACATCTTTTGCTAAACCAAATCCAACGTGGTAAAGGAAATTGCCACCAATTCCTTTCCTTATGTCATATGGTCTTACCCTTTCCCATCACCTTTTCCTTTTCACTTTTGGAAAAGGTTTGTTTCTTCTATATAAATCACCCTTCATACCATATTTCAATACAGAAACCAAAATTCTTTCTCTTTCAACATAAAGACTCTCTTTAACAATTATAATTTTTTCTTTATTCATTCACCATGACCGAGCATCAATCAAAGAAGATAAGAATTCTATTTAAGAATATGGATGCCACTCATTGGAAGCAAATTTCGTGGTCAAAACTTAATGTTTTAAAATGTTTTCAAAATGTTAAATTGGACCATTCCTTCTTACATGCCATGGTTTCCTTTTGGAATACGAATTCAAGGGTATTTAAAATTAATGGCTTTGAAATATGCCCCTTGATTGAAGAATTTGAGGCCATCCTTGGATATCCAAATAATCAACAAATGGCATTACCCACATTAATTTCCAAAACTCAATAGAAGATGCAGATGTTATTTCAAATTCCAAAACCCGAAGTTCTTCGGTTGATGAGAGGTGAAAAAATTCTACTTACTCCTATGATTGACTTTTGTCTCTCTCATTTGGCCCCTACTAAGGCATGGGGATGCATGCTTTGTCTTTGCTTGCTCGACCAATTCTTGCTTGTTTCTTACGACGGCGATATTGATCCACCGGTATTGGATATTATGGACCAAATGGAAGGAGGCTTGTCGCCGGTACCTGTGATCTTAGCCGAGACCTTAGTTGGATTAGACCGATTTAAATCAAGATTGTCAAAGAGACTGACTGGGAGTCCATTGCTGCTTCAGGTAATTACCTAAACTGCCCTTTTGGGTTTTCAATTTAGTTTTTTTCTTTTTTTTTTCTTTTTTTTATTGCTCTAATTTTTGCCTAGTCCGCTCGTGTGGGTTTTTGAAACTAGTAAGCTGTCCTAATTTTTACCTAAGTTGCCCTCGCGGGTTTTCAACTTAGCGGACCATTTTCTTCTTTTTTTAATTTTAATTTTAATTCTTTCCTCATAGATTTGGCTTCAGGAGCATCTTCGTTTGCTTGATACTCCATCATTGGACTTTGCCAGATACCTGCCACGTCATCATTCTGCTAGGAAGCTACTCCATCCTACTTCTTCATATGTTGACTGGGTTGACTGGATCCACTCACGCTCTGACGTCAATATCCGTTGGTTGGTACCTTGATGGAAGATTTATCGTATCACCATACGGACATACTTTATATACGTTCCCCTTGCTACTCTTCGTCAAGGTACATGCTACGATCCTCGCCGACTTGGCCTTCAGTATGGAGCTGAGCCTCGTGATTCTGACTTTGATCCCAACTTAGACATGCCTTGCTTGACTGAAGCCTACTTGGATCGGCTGATGTAAAGCTAGCCTGCATGTTACACTTATCGACTGCCATAGATTTTACATTTGCCAATTTAGAAAGTGTATTGTTAGGATGAAAAAAAAATAATTAAAGTAATAAAAGATGCTTCTTTTTCATTTATAATTTGTCATCACCTTTTGCTATTGTGTTTATTTATGTCATCCATATCTGGTCGAATACTTATAACAGTGCACATAGAACAATTTTAACATTAATTCTGTTTTATTAAATTGGGGAACAACAAAACATAAAGCCAGCATACACAAGATTACTCCTGTTCCCAATTAGCACTTTCGAGTTTTCTAATTGACGATTTTCACTCATTTAGCCCTAATCGTTGCCTAGCCCACCCTTTCAGGTTTTTAGGACTAGCGGATTGCTCTAACTTTTGCCTAGGCAGCCCTTTTGGGTTTTCAACCTAGCGAGCTCTTTCTTTTTTATTTTTCATACATAAAGCTTCTTCAACCTGTCAATGTTTACTGGCTCACTAAATTCGTTCCCGTCAATGTCTGATAACTTCACCGAACCTTTATTCATGACTTGTTTCATGACATATGGCCCTTCCCAACTAGGTCTGAACTTCCCACTTGGATCAGATACATTAGGCTTACATTGCTTCAACACCAAATTCCTAACTCTGAATTTTCTGATTTTAACCCTTCTTTTGTAGGCACGAGCTATCTTCTTTTGATACAGTTGGTGATGATATAGTGCCTTTAATCATCTCTCTTCTAGTAGAGCTAATTGTGTGTATTTGTTTGCTACCCATTCCATTTCTGGCAGTTTAGCTTCCAAGACTACTCTCAATGACTTGATTTCTATTTCGATTGGCAATACTGCTTCCATCGCATAAACCAAAGAGAACGGTGTCATTCCAGTAGGTGTTTGCACACTTGTCCTATATCCCCATAAAGCAAAGGGAAGGATTTTTGACTAGTCCCTGTAAGTCTTGGTCATCTTGGATAGAATTTGCTTAATTGTCTTGTTCATTGCTTCTACTGCACCATTAGACTTTGGTCTATAAGGAGAGGATCGATGATGATGGATACGGTACTTTGAGAATAAATCCTTAACTGGTCCTTGAAACTGTACCCTATTGTCTGATATCACCCTATACGGGACCCCATATCTGCAGATGAGGTTCTTTTCAATAAACCTAGCCATTTGGCTTGCACCCAGTTTATTAAAGGATTCAGCTTTGACCCATTTTGAAAAATAATCTACTGCTACTACAATGAATCGGTGACCGTTTGAAGCAGTCGGATGTATCTCTCCTATAATGTCGATACCCCAAGTGGTAAATGGCCAGGGTGAAGACATAGAATACAATTCTTCAGAAGGCATGTGATTCAAGTTACCATGCATTTGACATTGCCGGCACTTCTTTAAAAACTCAATACAATCTTTCTCCATGGTCAACCAGTAGTAACCTTGTCGAATAATCTTCTTAACTAGGGCCAAACCACCCATGTGCGGACCGCAACTCCCCACATGTATTTCTGACATGATGCGCTCCACTTCAGGCTTTCTCCAAAATCTCAAATGCACCCCATCAGGTGATCTTTGATATAACTCTCCATGGAATGTGATGTATTGCAAAGACCACCACCTTATGGCTCTTCTCTCTTTCCTTGTTGCCCCTGGCGAGTATTCTCTTTCCTCCAAAAATTCTCTTTCCTTCGGGAGATTCTACTATAACTCCCAAACCTGCTCCTTTCTTGTTTACTGCTCCATCAAAATACATTTTCCACCCTTGTACTTCAATTGCTTCCAATTATTCAATTGGAAATTCCAAGATTACCTCTTTCATATCTGATAATGGTTGTTGGGCCAGGAATTCTGCCATCGCTCTACCTTTGATTGTTTTCCTGGTTACATACTCAATCTCAAATTCTTCTAATATTGTCAACCATTGACCATATTTCCCAATTAAAGAGGGTGTCACCCTTAAGTACTTCATTGGATCCAACCTGGAAATTGATTGCAGACTATACGATTGAAAGTAATGCCGTAACTTCTTAGAAGACCAAACCACGGCTATACATATCTTTTCAATGACACTATACTTAATTTCATAAGGTAGGAGCTTTCTACTCAAATAGTAAACTGCATGCTCAATCCCTGACTCATCGGCTTGGGCTAACATGGCTCCTATTGACTCTTCTTCTACTGATAAGTATAGTAATAGAGGTTTTCTGGGTTTAGGTGGTTTTAAAATAGGCAGATTCAACAAATATTCTTTTATTTTCTCAAAGGCCTTTTGACATTCTTCATTCCATATGATCGGCTGATTCTTTCTAAACAATTTGAAGATAGGCTCACACATTGTTGTGAGCTTTGCTATAAATCTGCTAATGTACTGCAGTTTACCAATGAATCCCTGAACTTCTCTCTCCGTCTTAGGGGATGACATATCCCTGATTGCTTTGACTTTGTCAGGATCAATCTCAATGCCATTTGGACCAATCACATGTCCTAATAATTTGCCTGAAGTAACACCGAATACACACTTCTTCAGGTTTAATCTTAGTTTATATTTCAAAGCTCTATCGAAGAATAATTCTATGTTTTGGAAGTGTTGCACCCTTGTATCCGATTTAACCATCATATCATCAACATATACTTCAACTTCTTTGTGCATCATGTCATGAAATTGTGTGGTGGCCATCTTTTGGTAGGTTGCTCCAGCATTCTTTAAGCCGAACGGCATCACCCTATAACAAAATATACCCCATGTAGTAATGAAAGCAGTTTTGGTTTTATCCTCTTGGGCCATTAACACTTGATTGTATCTAGAAAATCTATCTGCAAATGAGTGTAGCACACTAGAGGCCGTGTAATATCCCAAAATGTACCCTAGAAGTATTGGAGTATTTATTGTTATTATTGGATTAAGTATATTTGTATTTAATTGGAAAGAGAAAGGAAGTGAAGAGAGAGTTTATATGTTGTATATATGTGAATATATATAACATATATACAAGTCAAGAGAAAGTCAAAGAATGAAAGTGGAAGAAGATATTTTGTGTTTTGAATTTAATAATAAGGAATTATTTGAGTGGAAGAGATTAAATGGGATTTGTTTAATAATATATTGCTTGGTTGAGAGGGTTTTAAGGAAAAGAGGTTGACTTTGGGTTTTCTTTTCTTCTTTCTTTTCCTTTGCCGTGGGTCATCTTCTTCTCCTTCCTTTGTTTTTGTTTTGGCCGGCTAACAAAGAGACAAGAGAGCAAGATAGAGATTTGTCCTTCCAAGTTCAAGATTGAAGAGAGTTTTCAAGAGATCAAGTGGAAAGTTTAAGAGTTCTTCATCCTTGGTAAGTTCTCTCTTGATTTCTTGTGTTGTTTTGAGTTTATGATTGGGTTTGTGAGTTGGTATGGTGATGGATATATGTGTTTGGGTTGATTATGTTGTGTTTAAGAGTATTGGGTTTAAATGGTTTTGGATTTTGGGGTTGGATTGAAGAAAAGAGTAAGTGGTTGTGTTTAGAGTTTGGAAGATGTTTGTGATTTGGGTTTGATGCATGTGTTGGCTTGTTTTGGTGTTGTTGTAAGTTTGAGATGGTTATTGGGTATGTTTTGTTAAGTTTGTTTGAGATGGATGTTGGTGGATAGAAGTGATTTGTTGGTTGTGGTGTTGTCTTGGCCGGAATCTGGGTTTTTGGCCTGACACGCCCAGGAGCACGTCCAGGTCCTTAGGCGTGTCGTTAGTTCTGTAAGGCAGTAGTTGTGACACGGCCATTAACACGCCCGTGTTGTTGAGCGTGTCGTAGCTACTGTGACTTTGGAGGATTTACACGGCCATGAGCACGCTCATGATGTTGGACGTGTCGATGTTTTGTGTGAGGCAGTATATATTACACGCCCAGTGACACGCCCGTGTTGTTGATCGTGTAATAGCTTCTGTGTTGTGGAGTTAGGGCACGGTCAGGGACACGCCCGTGTGTGCGAGCGTGTCAAGTTTAGAGTTTGCCCTAGTTGATTCTTAACCTTATGATCTTATAAGAGTTTCCTCATTCTTTTGGAATAGGTTGTGAAGAAGGTGATTTACCCTAACTCAAGTGGTGATAGATTCTTGAAAGGTAAGTGCTTAGAGTTTTGTGTGGGTCATGTTTGAAATAAGTTAAAATACATTATTGCATACACTCATATGATATTGAGAATTGAGACATAATTGATTATATGTGAATGTTGTGATGAGTATGAAAAATATGTGTTGATACCATTAATTATATCCATGTGAATTATGAATTGATAAATGTGATGATGAAATGTAATGTGAAAGATATGATGTTATGAAGAGTTGCTTTATTGTGATATGAGATCATATAAGATATGAGGCCATGATTGTTGGCTATGGTGATGCAAATGAGAAATGAATTGAGAAAGAAATTTATAAAGAGATAAATGAAAACATTGTGTATCTAATATGTCTATTCAATTTTCAGAGTTCTGTATTTGGCGGTATGCCTATGAATCACTGGATAGGCGAAATGGGAGGCCCGTAAGCCGATTCCAGTTGAAAAATGTGATTATGGAATGATGGTGAAATGGGTGGCCCGTAAACCAATTCCAATTGAAAAATGTGAAGTTTTTGAGGTGAAAAGGGTGGCCCGTAAACCTCAAAAACAAGTAACAGTCTAGCCGGGTTGAGGATCTCCTCAATTAGTCGGGTTGATGGTCCAAGAGACTGGGTCTGTTACGCTATCCATGGATAGAGATATGATATATGTTGCCTACGGGGCTAGACACAAGGTGTCAATATGGACCAAAGCAGTAACTCTGAACATTGAATAATATATTAGTATGTCTTGGGCCCGTGTCTGTCTTAATTGTAAATATGATTTATGAATGAAGAAATAATTGAATAATAAGATCTAATGTTCAAATATGAAATGTGATAAGATTATGTATGGTTTATGAAATGCATAATGTTGATATGTGCATTGCATTAGAGCATCATGTTTGTATGAGTTGCATTACTGAGCTTTTAGCTCAGCGCGATTGTGGTTCATCGCGCAGGTAACAGAGTTGAACCCGAGAGTTCTTCGAGACCGAGTGAGAGTAGGCATTGAAGAATTGACTTTTGGACTTAAAGATCAGAGAAGAGCTGTCAATAATGTATATATTTTATATTTGAGTATTTGGATTTTGATGTATGAGTATTTGTAAATATTTGTTTTATTTTCCGCTGCGTCTAAATGAATTTTCTATTTTTTTTTGGTTTTATAAACTCTTTTAAAGATTTTTAATTGGTTTACCTTTTATATGAGTGATGACTTGAATGATTTGAAAACCGTGCATTTCTATATTCAGTATACGTATATTACGATCGTATTAGCATGCTGTGTACGTATACGGGGTATAGGGGTGTTACAGGCCGCACTGTCAATGAGGACATCTATATGAGGTAAAGGAAAATCATCCTTAGGGGAAGCCTTGTTCAAATCTCTATAGTCCACACAGACCCTTATTCTTCCATCTTTCTTTGGCACGGGCACTATGTTGGCTAGCCATTCTAGCTATTCTATAACTTCAAGGAACTTTACATGTATTTGCTTAGTGACCTCTTCTTTAACCAATTCATCCCACTCAGGTCTTAATCACTTAAGCTTTTGTTTGATAGGTTTTATGTAAGTGTGAGTTGGAATATGATGCTCGACTATGTCTTGATATATTCCAGGCATATCCTCATAAGACCAAGCAAACACTTCTTCATATTTTTTGAATATTTTTTCAAATCTCTCTCTCTCATCAAGAGTAAGGTGGGATGCTATGCTAATGTTTTTAGGATTTTCAGTTGTTCCCAAATTTAATGATTGTGTGTTAACAGAATTAATATTAAAGATGCTCATGTAACTGCTATTTGAATGTATGCAACCATCAGAAGAAACATCACACAAGTAAGCAAAATCAGACTTTATTGCATTCATTTTGAATAGAAAACATCATCATCCTCATACAAAGCAGACAAATTAAATCAGAATCAGAATCATTGTTCTTAAAATCATAAGGCAAGATGTCTTCAAACTTCTCTTCAACTAGGGCAGCAATCTCCTCCGGAGTCTTCTCGGCTTTCAGGACAGCTTCATTCTTCTCTTTTGAATTGGATTCTTTGTTGGCTGACAAGGTGATCTCTTTCTTCACTTGCTCCACTAGCTCGGCAACATCTACAAAAATTTCAAAACCTGGGATTAACTTACCCATTAACATGATCGGCTCGGGCTTTCCTTGGAGTGGTCCCATATCTGGAGCCTTGAAAAAGATCTCTTTAAGTGGTGGGAAGCTCATCTTCTCACTCTTCTTAGGCTAGACATCATTGTCTTCATCATATCCCAACCTTTTCTTGGAAGTTTGAGTTCTAAAGTCTGACAACTTTATCAAACCGGCCTTACCTTTTCCAAGACCAGCTCAGGGAAGGTAGTTCATGTTCTTCATCATATTCAAGACTTTGGAGTCCACTACTTCATCATCGAAAATTGCAGCTACTTGGAAACCATTGAGAGGCCTCTAAATCATTAGAGCGTTAACAATCTCATTATCTTCAGCTTCAATGAACATTGTCCCATCTCTGTTGGGGAACTTGATCTTTTGATGAAGGGTGGAAGGAACTCCACCAAGAGGATGAAACCATGGTCGTCCCAAGAGCAAGGCGAAAGTAACCGGTATGTCTAAAACAACAAGCTCAACAATAGATTCAATTGGACCAACCTTGACAGCAGCTTTGAAAGTCCCTTCGGCGTGTCTCTTAGTGTTGTCATAAGCCTGAATTGTTACCTCGTTGGGTTTAAATCGCTTGTTGACATGGCTAGCTTTGGCAATATCTTAAGTGGAGAAATTTTTATGGCAGACCCATCATTGACCATTACACATGGAGTCCTCTTCCCTTTGACTTCTATTCTGATAAAGAGAGGGCGGATGTGGTCTCTCCCCTCTTCTGATAAATCTGCATCTGAAAAAGAAACTGCTCCCATATTAACTTCGATCTTCTCTTAAACCTCTTCACATTTCATTACCCCTCCAATTTTTATGAAGTTGGTCAGCTCCTCCGGTGTCGTGGAGGTAGAGATTGGCATGCTAGCCAAGGCTTTGGCCATAGTTTCTCGGTGCTTTTAGAAGTAGCTAATAAGTCCCAAATGCTAACACTTGCTTGGGTTGTTTTCAATTGCTTGAGCACAGCATTATCTTCTTCTACTTCAACTTCCTTCCCCTTATTAGTTTCTACCTCCTTAGGTGGTGGCCTTGCATAAGACTTACCAGATCTAGTGTTCATCACCTCATCTTCTTCGGGCTCGGACCAAGTCCATTCCTCCTTCTTGGATACAATATCATCATCACTATCACTTGAATCCCAAAACCCATTGACAACACAAATTGTTACTTCTCCACCCATCATAGCTTGATTAATTTCACCAAATACCTCTTCTTCTTTGGTTTCTTCTCCACCCACATCTTGAAAAGAAGACATGACAAAATCCTCATCCTAACCTCCTCCAATCATGAAGGTTGCTGGTGGTGGTACCCTATTAAATTTTGGTAATGGGTTGTCTTTGGTGTTTGGCTTATTGGGCTTGGGTAGCTTCCCATTATCAATTAGATTTTGGATCTCATGTCTCAACCTCACACATCTATCCGTGTCATGCCCTTGCATTTGGTGAAATTGACAAAATGCTTTAGTGTCAAAATTAGGTGGGAGAGGGTTAGGCAAAGGACAAGGATTTAAGGGTTGTAGCAATCCCTTTTTTTGAAGTTTATTGAGAACCCAAGACATTGGTTTCCCCAATTTTGAAAATTGTCTCCTCGTTCCTTGGTTAGTAGCATTAACACCGACGGCCTTTTGCATGCTTTGGTTACCAGATTGATAGCTCCCTTTCTCGTTCCTTTTTGTTGCAAAATGGCTTTTCTCCCTTTCCCATTCTTCAATTTGCAAACCAGCTTGGAGAAGGTCTTTGAAATCACGGATGAGTGTATGAGATATCCTCTCATAAAGACTAGGTAGTACCCCTCTCACAATCATCCTTATTTGATCGGATTCATTAGGCCTCTTCTTGAGTAAAGCGGCCTTGTTTCTCCATCTCTTCACATAATCCACAAAGTTCTCATTCGACCTTTGCCTAATGGACTCCACTTCCATTAAGGTAACTTTCAATTCGACATTATACCCATATTGCTGAATAAAGGCCTTGTATAGCAAATCCTAATTCTTTTGTGTACCATCATCAATGGTATTGAACCAATTTTGGACAACAGGGTCCAATGAGAGCATGAAGTACCTTAGAGTTTGAGCCTTATTAGCTCGAGCAGACTACATGGCAGTGATATACTACTTCACATGGAGATGACAATTTCCGGTGCCATTGTACTTTACAAAGGATGGCATCTTGAACTTGTACGGGACTTCTTCATCTTGTTCAAATAGTTTATCGATCTCGGACATCTCTTTGGTTTTCAGCTTCTTCTCAAATTTCTTTTCTAAATCAACAATCATCTTTTCAACATTGGATGTCTCGGTCTTTTGAATAGTTGATTTCTCAACAACCTTCGGTTCTTTCTTCTTCTCTTGAGCATCTTGGTAGTATTGAGCCCAATCATCATCATCATCAATGATCACTTTTTCATCATCAAAATCCACTTCACCAACTTTAGTCTTCCCTTTGTCCGTTGGCTTCTTAGTTCTAGCAGATGCCTCGGCATGATTCTCTAAGATTGCAGTCAATTGGTTCTTCATGGTCTCAGCTAGGGCCTCTTTTATTTCATCCATTTTGGCATTGAGGGTCTCATTTACCATCCTTTTAATTTGTTCGGGCTCCATTATTTTTGGTGAGCAAGTGATTAAGTCGTTGCTGGATACTTCGTCTTCGGCGTAGGTTGGAGTAAGCTTTTGAACTGTCGTAATCCACGGCTGTGAGCCAGAAAGGATCAATGAGATGCAAATGTATGCATGTATGCACAAAAAATCAGAAAACAAGGATAATTAGGACGCTCCTTCCAACCTTATAACATCCACACACGAATGGCGAGTCTCTTTTCCTAGGTATATGGTTAACAAAATACCAACATGGGGCATCTTGCTTTCGAATAATTCCCTCGGACGTTTCAACCAATTGTTATATTTTCAAAAATGGAAATCCATTCATAGCAATTCCCATTAATTAAGTTTTAATCCATTCAACCAACTATAGTAGCTTTTATGCTATATTGGATTAAAATTAAATTAAGAGGTTTATTATAAATAGATTTCTCACTTGAAAAAGGTAACTAATGATTCATGCCAAAAACAAGCCCATGGTTAATTTATTCTTAGTGTAAACTAGGTCCGCAATTGATTTTTAGTATTACATAATTGACCTAAATATTTTGCAAGCTCTTTGTAAGAAAAGGTTGGGTGAAAATAGTTTTGTTTCTAAGCCCATTGTAAAAGATTTTAGAAAAATGGATTTTGGGCTTAGTATTTGGGCCATGGGCCAAAGAATTTTTGATATGTTTTTAGAAAAGTTTTATGTCCAAAGACCAACTTGAAAAATTTTGAAAATAGTTTTGGTCTTTTGGATTTTCTAAAGAAAAGTTTATTTTAATCTTACAATATATTTAGGTCATATTAGAAAAAGAACAAACCAAATAAGCCATGATTTAAGCCAAAATAAATCAACCATAGTCAAACAACATGCATTTGGGGTAGAACTTAAGGAAAGCAACTAGGCTAATTACATGAGCTTTAGTCTTTGGGTTAAAAGGCTTAGGTTCCCATAGCAAGTATATACCAAATGGTACGAGGCTATGAGTGGTTATGCCATGCTTGATCTCCATACCTTGAGTGAAAGTATGTTATCCCTTACATAACATAACACGGGTAACACGGGGCATCCTAACTCACACACACAATGCAATCTAAGATGATGCAATGGATAATATCATTATAAAAAAGAATAGAATAATATAAAGACCAACGGAATCAACTTCTCTTATCCACAGTGGAGTCGCACTGTGAGCGGGGATTTTTGCCCCCACTCCCGGTGTAATGGTTCTTGCGACTTTGACACTGTTTAGGCTCGGGGCCTTAGAGAACATAGACCTAAGTCCGAAGAAAATGGAGTCGCCACCTAGATGGGCCGGGAAAAAGAAAGGGGTGGATGACTCGATTCCTAAGGAATCCCCAACCCCTTAAAGGGTTCAAAAAGTTGGGTACGTGTGTGGAAGGTAAAAAATGGCCCAGCACTCCTACAATGCCCGGTTCATTGGAACCGGCCTCCTTTATAGGTCTTAATATTATAAAATTCTTAAATATAACAACATTATCCATATTGCACACAATAATTAAAAGAAAGCATCAATATATTAAGAAATAATGTCAAAGCAAAACAAATAAATGGACACCCATCCGAAGATGGAAACATGCCCTTACATCCATGTCCTATTTGCCTAAATAGGACACCCACCGAAAGGTAGAAACATGTCCTTTACATTGGTTGTAAAATAGAAAAGCAATTTAAATTACATGATATTTAACTAATGAGGTACCCACCAATTGGAAACATACCTCTTACAAAATATGGAAATCTAAATAAATTGATAAAAGTAAATAATCATTCATCATAAATAAATCATTCATTAAAGGTATTAAACATCAATAAAAAGTAAACATTCATCCATGATAAATTAAATAAACCAAGTATTGAACTTAAATAAATTAAAGCATATAAAATAAATCAAAGCATAATCAAATATGGAATTGAATAACGCAAATAAACATCTAAATTATACCTACTGTTTCCATTTAGGATCCTTTATTTTATGTGTTTAGGGTTTTGGAATCTATAGAATTAGGCTACTATGACTTTAAGAGAATTAAAATAGATTAAAGTTTTATGTTTTAAAAGGTTGGTCTTTGATTAACCAAACTAGGTTTTGTTATGTAAAATCATGAAAATAGAATTTGGACTCTTTAGAATACTTTTGATTTATGTTTTTAAGTTTACTGTGTGAAATTAAAATATTTGTGATTTATGGTTTTTAAAGTTTTAATGGATTAGGTTTTAAAAAAAATTAGGGTTTAAGGTTTTAAAGAGGCTAGGATTTACTTTTTTAGGTTTGGAAGTTGCATTTGGGTTTGGTGTTTTAGAACTAGGGTCTCGGTGGATGCTTAGATTTTTTAGAATTTAGAAAAAGTAATTGATAATTTTATGAAGTTTATGAAAAATAAACAAACGATTTTAAGTTTACATAAATAGAAAAGATATTTGTTAAGGTTTGTTGAAAGAAACAGAATCAAGTTTAAAGTTTTGATAATTTGGAAAGTAAATTAGAGTTTTGGGGTTTTGAAGAAATAAAACTAATAGCTTTAAATTTTTGGAAAATAAAGTCACGATTTAAGATTTTTAAACTTTGAACAGAAGGGATTAGGTTCCGGGATTTTTGAATTAAAAGAACACAATTTCATGAATTAAGCTACTGTGAAAAAATAACAAAAAGAATTAATACATACCTCTTTTTGATGGTTCCTCCAAAAATCATTTTTCTTGGATGAACAAAAACAAAGGCAGTTGATGCCTTTGATGAATTGTTTGAATTGCTTTCCTGCTCTCTGAAAAAATCAGCTTGATTAAAGTTTCCTTCACAAATTCGGTTTTCACTTTTTTAATTTTCGTCCCCAATTTCTGATCCCCTTTCTCTCCTTCTGCCTCCCTTATTCATAGAAGAATTCCATTCCTAATCCTAATTACTCACGACATACAATATAGAATAAGAAAAGGAAACTGAAATCTAATTTTAATAAGTTTCAGAAAATTTGCTTCGAAAAATTTCGCTGGCAAAAAAATTTGCTGCAGGAAAAATTGCGCTGGCAAAAAAATTTCCTGCAGTTGGTTGCGGCAGGGGAACGGCTTGCAGGCCATTTCAGTCGCAGGATTTTCCTGTGAGCGAAATGGCAAAGCTATTTCGCCCGCAGCAGTTTCCTGCTGGCGAAATTCATGCAGGCGAAATGGCCCACGGCCAAGCCCACGCTGGTGGTTTTCGGTGATGATTTTTTCGTCGCCGATTTTTTCGACGCCGATTTTTATTTTTATTTTTGAATTTTATTTGTTTATTTTTTTATTAATAAAAATTAGATAATAAAGCAAAAATTATTTATTTAAAAAAATAAAAATTATCTTGGACCAATTAAAATATATTGGACCGGACTAGGTAAAAAATTAAGGGTCTACAACTACTTCACCAACTTTAGCCTTTCCCTTGTCTTTCTTGGTGCTTGCAGATGCTTCAATAGTGTTCCCAAACATTTCATCCATTTGACTTTTCATGATCTCAGCTAGGGCCCCCTTAATTCTTCTATCTTGTCTTCAAGGGCATCATCCAACATCTTTTAAATCTGCTCAAGTTCCATTGCTTTTGGTGAGAAGCTAACTGAGTTGTTTCTTGATTCATCATCACTGTCATAGGTTGGATTATCATAGGCTTTTGAACTGCTGTACTCTAGGTCTGTGAGCAAGAAAGGATCAATGATATATTATACAATGCATGTATGCATATATGTACAAACAACAAACAAACAAAGATAATTAGTGCATCCCTTCCAACCTTATAACTTTCAAACACAAATGGCGAGTCTCTTTTCCTACACATATGGTTAATAAAATACCAACATGGGATTTTTTGCTCTCGAAAGATTCCCTTAGATGATTTAACTAAGAGTTATATTTTCAAACATGGAAGTTAGTTTGTGATAATTCCCATTAATTAGGCATTAATCCATCTAATCAACTAAAGCAACTTTTATGCTATATTGGATTAAAAATAAATTAAGAGGTTTATTATAAATAGATTTTTCATTTGAAAAGGTAACTAATGATTCATGCTAAAAACTAGTCCATGATTAATAATTCTTAGTATAAACTAGGCTCACAATTGATTTTTAGCATTTCCATAATTGACCTAAATATTCATAAGCTCTTTTGTAATCAAAAAATTAATTTTGTTTCAAAACACTTGGGCCATAGGGTTGAAGAAGATTTTTGACCCATCTTGAAAGGATTATCTAGAAATTTTGAAGAAATTTTAAAATTTGGTCTCTTGGACTTAAAGGAAAAAATTATTATTATTATTATTATTATTATTATTATTATTATTATTATTATTATTATTATTATTATTATTTGAGCTTATAATATAGATAGCTCATATTAGAAAAAGAAAAACCAAATAAGTCATGGTTTAAACCAAGATAAATTAATCATAGTCAAACAACAAGCATTTGGGGAAAAAACTTAGGAAAGTAACTAGGCCAATTACATGAGCTTTAGTCTTTGAGTGGTTATGCCATGCTCAATCTCCATATCTTGAGTGAAAGTATGGTATCCCTTACATAACACAACACATGTGTCCTAACTCACGCACACAATGCAATCTAAATGATGCAATGGACAATATCATTGTAAGAAAGAATAAAATAATATAAAAACCAACGAAATCAACTTCTCTTATCCCTAGTGGAGTCACCACTATGAGCGGGGATTTTTACCTCCACTCCCATGTGGAATGGTTCTTGTGACTTCGGCACTGTTAGGCATAGGGCCTTAGAGAACACGGGTGTAATATCCCAAAATGTACCCTAGAAGTATTGGAGTAATTATTGTTATTATTGGATTAAGTGTATTTATTTTATTGGAAAGAGAGTTGAGGTTAGAGTAGTGTGTATATGTTGTATATATTGTGATATACTTAACATATACAAATATTTGTTTGAAGGGTATAAAGGTAATTATTTTGAAATTGAGTTAGTGGATTAAGATGGGTGGATGGTGATGTTTGAGATTATTTTATTTTTTATTTGTGTGGAGGAGAATGTTTTGAGGAGAGAGAGGGTTAATGTTTGACTTTTCTTTCTTTTCCTTTTCTTCCTTCTTCCTCTCTTCTCGTGTCTCTCATTTTCCTTTTCTTCTTCTTTCTTTGTTTTGGACGGCAGCAGCAAGAGAACAAGAGAGAGGGAGAGATTTGACCTTCCAAGCTCAAGATTGAAGAAGTTTTCAAGAGATCAAGGAGGAATCTAAGAGTTTTCTTCATTCTTGGTAAGTTTCCTCTTGATTCCCTTGTTTTCTTTGAGTTTGTGTTGTGTTTAAGAATGTTGGGTTTACTTGATCTTTGATTCTTGGGTCGGATTGAAGAAAAGAGTAAGATTGAAAGGAAGAATAAGTTTGTTGGTTAAGATTGAGTTGTGGTTGTGTTTAGAGTTTTTGATGATGTTGTGATTTGGTGTTGGATGTGTATTTTGAGTTGTGTTGGTGTTTTTGCAAGGTTGTTATGGTTTTAGGTGTGTCTAGTTGAGTTTTGTTGAAGTGGAAGATGGTGGAAAATTGTTGTTTGTTGGTTGGATTGTTGTTTTGGCCGGAATCTGGGTTTTTGGCCTGACACGCTCAGGAGCACGTCCAGGTCTTTAGGCGTGTCAATTGTGTTGGATGGCAGTAGGTGTGACACGGCCATTAACACGCCCGTGTTAGTGAGCGTGTCATAGCTACTGTGATTTTGGGGAATTGACACGGCCAGGAACACGTTCATGATGTTGGACGTGTCGATACTTCTGAGAGACAGTAGGTATTACACGCCCAGTGACACGCCCGTGGTCCTGAACGTGTAAATGCTTCTGTGTTGTGGAGTTAGGGCACGGTCAGGGACACGCCCGTGTGGGTGAGCGTGTCCAGTTTAGAGTTTGCCCTAATTGATTCTTAGCCTTATGATCTTATGTGAGTTTCCTCATTGTTCTGAATTAGGTTGTGAAGAAGGTGAATTGCCTTAATTATTTGGTGAAGGACTTGTTAAGAGGAAGTGTTTAGAATTGTGTGGATTTCTTTTGAGGTAAGTACAAACCTTGCATTATAACATACATTCATGTGATTTTGGAACTTATACATTTGAGTGTGAATGTACTAAGTAATTTCATTGTATTGTTGATATGTTTGAATAATGTTATGTTTTATACAATATGAACCTCATGAAATGTAATATGGTATATGTATGTGTTATGAAAATGAAAGATGTGATGATAAGATGATGTGTAAAGCCATTGTGATTGGCTATATTGATTCAAATGAGGCATGTTTGCCTAGTTGATTGTGGAATGAGAAATGAATTGAGAAAACGATTTATAAAGATATATATGAAATGGTTGTGTGCCTAATATGTTTATTCAAATTTCAGAGTACTGGTTTTGGTGGCATGCCTATATAAAGGTAACAGTCTAGCCGGGTTGAGGATCTCTTCAATTGAATTGAATTGATGATCCAAGAGACTGGGTCTGTTACACTAAATGAAATGTGAAAATGAAATTTATGAAAAGTAACAGTCTAGCCGGGTTGAGGATCTCCTCGATTAGTCGGGTTGATGGTCCAAGAGACTGGGTCTGTTATTAGTAACAGTCTAGCCGGGTTGAGGATCTCCTCATGTTAATGGGTTGATGGTCCAAGAGACTGGGTCTGTTACACTATCCATGGATAGAGATATGATATATATATTGCCTACGGGCTTGATCATTGTGATTATAAACCAAAGCAGTAACTCTGAACTTTGAATATCATATTAAATGCTTGTTGGGCCCATGTGTGTCTATGTTAAATGTGTGAGTAATGGATGATGATACAATTATTGAAATAATGAAATGTAACATCCATAAAATAAAGTGTATTGAGTATGATCTATATTGTTTGAATGTATGACATAGCATAATATCATTATAGATTGTTCTACTGAGCTGTTGGCTCAGCGCGATTGTGGTTCATCGCGCAGGTGACAGGATTGAACCCGAGAGTTCCTCTAGACCTAGTGAGTCTAGGCGTTGAAGAGTTGATTTTTGGACTTAAAGATCAGAGAAGAGCTGCCACTCATGTATATATTTTATATTTGTAACTTTTGATTTTGATGCAAATGTATTGGGAAACATTTATTATATTTTCCGCTGCGTTTTAAATAAACTTTCTATCAATTTCGTTTTATAAACTCATTTAAAAGTTTTGAATTTGTTCATAGTATATAAGAGTCATGTCATGTGTGTTTTGTAACCGTGACATTTCTATATTCAGTATACGTGTATTACGATCATATTAGCATGCTGTGTACGTATATGGGGTATAGGGGTGTTACAACGGGCCTAAACCTGGTGAAAATGAAGTCGCCACTCGGACGGGCCGGGAAAAAAGAAAAGGGTGGATGACTCGATTCCTAAGAAATTCCCAACCCCCTATTGGGTTCAAATAGTTAGGTACGCATGGAAATCATGAGAAATGGCCTAGCTGTTAGTAAATCGAGAAGAATCTGCAACCCTTGCTGCAGTGGAAAAAAAAATTCTTTTCTTTCAATTTACTCCCAGGATCCACGTGATCCATTCAGTTCGATAAAAGAGATTCGAAACTAACCCTTTTGTGTAGCTCCAAAATGATTAACAGATGCTGCCTTCGGAAGACGAACACCCTCTAACGAAGTCCACACAAACGTACGTCGGTCTGAGTGCTAGCTCACCAACGGCAGTGGCTGAACTTTTTTTGCAAAAATGAAACTAGGGTTTTAGGTTTTTCCTCTTCTTCCGTTTTCTTTCAAAACGAATAATCATAATATCATCAAGGCCTCCAGTCCTTTTAAAACCCTAACTGTCCATATCCTATATGGACCCACGTCTTTAATTATTATTATCTAATAATAATTATTATAACAATATTATTATTAATATCTAATAATAATAATAATACCAACAACAATAATAAAAATTTAATTATTATTATTTTAAGTACAACCTACGTTCTATGTGTGTGACCCGATAGGCTCATATTAATTGGTAGTGTATTTCAATCTCTATTGAAATGCACAAATCATAATTGGCCTCTAGCAAGACATTACGAGTACCCAATTAATCATGAGAATCATCATAAATGAAAACCTGAAATAGTACATGCATTAATCCCTTTATCACACGATATGTAGTTTGAACATAAGTCATAGTAAATGTCATACTTATATTGTCCAAACTTATGATTACTCGATCTCCAAGTTAACTGATAAACAAATAAGATTGATCTTATATCAACTTATTTGAGCACGGCCATGCATTTCTCAGTTACACTTATCGAGGGGCCCAGAAGATATCTCTCTCATAGAGAGGGACAAATTCCATCTTGATTGTTCATTTTCCTCTACATAATTTATACCATGTTCAAGCATAACCTTTATAATTATCTAGTTACAGATAACATTTGATCATGTCAAAACATAATATTCCTTATGTTTGAAACTATGACAATCTCAAGTTAAAGGATTAAATGAAAACTATTATGATATACACTTATGACATTAAACCATGAAGTGATATCTATGTGGGTCTATCCAATACACTGTTCTCTAACATGTATCCATAATATTGATTTGTATCTTCATACCTATAATCATCTTATGATTATCAAATCAATATTACACTAGTTATATTTATTATTATCTCCATAACAATAATAAACCAGGGATATAATCATTATTATATATAACATGCAAACATAACAATGATAATAAAAACTTCTTTATTAATAACAAAATGAATAACATTAAGGTCCAAATCAATGGCCTAGGGCATATACACTAACACTAGCACCCCCAATGCACCCGGTTCATTTGAACCGGCCACCATTTTAGCTCTTAATATTATAATATTCTTGAATATAATTATATTATCCATAATAACGTGCAATAATAAGAATAAACAAATACTTTATTAAAAATCATAGCAACATTCAAACAAAACAAATAAACAGACACCCATCCAAGGATGGAAACATGTCCTTACATCGCCCAATGTCTAACACAAAATAGGGCACCCACCAAAGGGTGAAAAGTGTCCTTTACATTAATCCCAAAATATGAAAATAATTTAAATTACATAAAATTAGTTAATGAAGTACCCAATCATGGAAACATACCTTTTATAATTTTAATAAATAAATAATAATCAAGAAAATAATCATTCATGATAAATTAAACAAATCAAACATTGAAATCAAATATATCAATCATCAAAAAATATAATAAACTACATAATCCCATCTAAAACTAAATAAAGCAATAAATCTATAAGTTTAGGGTTTACATCTTAAATTAGGGTTTCTTGGATGAAATTAGGGTTTAGAGAGTTTATGTTTAACAATTAGGGTTTTGAGATTTAAACTTAGAAAATAGGGTTTTGATTTTAAAAAGCCAACATTATTGTTATTCTTTTAAAAAGATTATGGCTACTGTGTAATTAGAAAGAAATAGAATTTAACTAGGAATTTAGGGTTTGAGTGAATTATTTGTAAAATTCATTGAATTAAGCTACTGTAATAATTAAAGGTCCTTTAAAAAATTATTTATTTTAATTAGGGTTTGGAATTTATGAAAATAGGATCAAAGTTTTGAAGTGGGAAAGAAATAAGCTAATGTGAATTCAAAAATCAAAAACCACTGTCCATTGATTTTATTGGATTATTGCACAAGTTTTTAGAGTTACAATTATCAATTTTAATGGATTAATTGCTAATGGATGAAGATGATTTTTGATAAACAAAATTAGATAAACATACCTACATTTGAAGGCTCCACCAAAATCATTGGATGAAAATTTTGGATGAGCTATACCAAGATAACACTAGTTGCCGCCTTGATTGTGGATTGTTTCTTGTTGATAATAGTTCTCTGCCATTCCAAAAGAATTGTCTCAAAATCGGCCAAAAAGTCCTTAGAAAATCAAAAGTCTCTATATTATTTGTAGGAAAATAATAAAAAAAAAACCTAATTCAGTTTTGATAAGGGAATATAAACTGTTTAGGAAAAATAAAAAAAATCGAGTAAAATAAGGTTTTGACAAGAATTGCCCATGGGTGTGGGCTGTGAGGATTGGGCCTACTGCACACGAGGGGCTACTGCAAGGATTGGCCTGCTGTGCTCGAGAGGCTGCTGCAAGGCGCGAGGATTGGCTAGCCACGCCAGGGTTGCTGCATCGCTTTCCGATTCATCTAATTTTTATTTTTTATATTTTTATTTATTTTTATTTTTATTTTTAAAAATAAATATGATATTTAAAATAGATATTTATAATTTTCTTTTTTTTCAATATATAAAATAATAAATATAATAAAATTATTTTCTAGTGTTTTAAAATATTGGACTGGACTTGGTCAAAAAATAAGGGTCTACACCCTGGCAATAGATTATCCTTCATGTTTGGATTGTTAGGTTCAGGAACTTCCCACCATTAATCAAATTATGGATTTCATGCCTCAACCTAAACACTTATCCATCCCATGCCCTTGCATCTGGTGAAATTGGCAAAATGTCTTTGAATCAAAATTAGGTGGTAAAGGATTGGGCAATGGACGAGGAGCCAATGACTGTAATAGCCCCTTCTTCTGTAGCTTATTGAAAATCTAGGATTATGGTTTTCCCAATTTTGAAAATTGCCTTCTACCTCCTTGGTCAGTCGCATTAATATCTACCGCCTTTTGTGTGCATTGATTGCTAGACTGGTTGTTTCCTTTCTCATTTCTTCTTATAGAAAAGCAATTATTCTCCTTTTCCCATTATTTGATTTGAAAACTAGCTTAGCAGAGATATTTAAATTCTATAATAAAAGTGTGGGACATCCTTTCACAAAGACTAGGCAACACCCATCTTATAATCATCCAAATCTGGTACGACTCGTCGGGCCTTTTCTTGAGCAAGGCAGTCTTGTTTCTCCATCTCTTCACATATTCAACAAAATTTTCATTTGATTTTTACCTAATTTATTCAACTTCCATCAAAGTGACCTCTAACTCAGTATTGTACCCATATTATTGGATAAAGGCCTTGTACAACAAATCCTAACTCTTTTGAGTACCATCCTCTAAGGTGTTGAACCAATTATGCATAACCGAATCCAACGAAAGTATGAAATACCATAGAGTTTGAGCCTTAGTAGCTCGGGCAGATAGCATAGTAGTGATGTACAGTTCACATGAAGATGAGGGTTTTTGGTTCCATCAAACTTAGCAAATGATGGCATTTTGAACTGATAAGGGGCCTCACCATCTTGTTCAAATTGCTTGTCCACCTCCAACATCTCTTCGGTTTTCAGATTCTTCTCAAACTTCTTCATTAAGTCTATAATCATCTTCTCCACATCAGATGCCTCATTCTTTTCAATAGTTTATTTCTTTACAACCTTTGGCTCCTTCTTCTTATCTTGAGGATTTTGAAAGTATTGAGCCCATTATTCATCATCATCCATAACCATCTTGTCATCATCAAAGGCTACTTTTCCAACCTTAGCCTTTCCTTTGTCTTTCTGTTTTTTGGTAGTAGCAGATGCTTCAGCAGCATTCCTAAATGTTGCAGCCATTTGGCTTCTCATGGTCTCAACTAGGACCTTCTTTAGTTCTTCCATTTTGGCATTGAGGCATCATCTACCATCTTTTGAATCTGCCCTGGCTCCATTGATTTTGGTGAGAAAGTTATTGAGTCATGACTAGATTCTAGGTCATCGGCAAAGATTGGATTGTTATAAGCTCTTGAACTGTTGTAATCTAGGTCTGTGAGCCAGAAAGGATAAATGATATGAGATGTAATGCATGTGTATATGAATGAATGGATGCATAAGTAACAAACAAATCAAATCCAATCAATTCAACATAGTAGGAATGAACCTTCCAACCTTATTACTTCCATACACGAATGGTGAGTCTCTCTACCTAGGTATATAGTTAACAAAATATCAACATGGGATATCTTATTTTTGAAAGAATTTACTCAGATGGTTTTAACCAGTAATTGTATTTTAAAATTTAGAATTCAGTCCATGATAACTCTTATTAATTAGGTCTTAATCCATTGGGTCAACAAAAGATGGCTTTTATGCTATATCGGATTAAAACTAAATTATAATGCTTATCATAAATAGATTTCCCCAATTGAAAAAGTAACCAATGATTCATGCCACCAACAAACCATTGATCAATAAGTCTTAGCGTAAACTAGGCCCACAATTGATTTTAAATATTCCATAATTGACCTAAATTGTTATAAGCCCATTGAAAAGAGTTTGTTTAAAAATGGTTTTTTTCAAAGTCCATTATAAAAGATTTATTTTAATGATGAAATTTGGGCTTTAAACTTGGGCCATGAGGTAAAAAGAATTTTTGAACAATCTTGAAAAAAGATTTTATGTCAAAAGACCATCTTGAAAAATTTTAAAAATAATTTTGGTCTTTTGGGTTTAAAAAAAATTATTTTTGGCTTACAATGTAATTAGGTCATATTAGGAATAGAACAAACCAAATAAGCCATGGTTTAAACCAAGATATATCAATCATAGTCAATCAACAAGCATTGGGGTAAAAGCCTAAGGAAAGTAACTAGACCAATTATATGAGCTTTAGTCTTTTGGCTTGAAAGGCTTAGGCTCCCATAGCAAGTATATACCAAAAGGTACAAGGATATGAGTAGTTATGTTGTGCTCAATCTCCATACCTTGAGTGAAAGTATGATATCCCTTACGGGCAACATAACACAACACGGGTAACACAGAAATCCTAACTCATGCACATAATGTAATTTAAAATCATGCAATGGATGATATCATAATATGGTAGAATAAAATAATATGAAGTCCAACATAATCAAATTCTCTTATCCCCAGTGGAGTTGCCACTGTGAACGGGGATTTTCGCTCCCACTTAAAGTGGAATGGATTTTGCATCTTTGGCACTGTTAGGCTCAGGGCCTTAAAGAACATGAGCCTAAACTGGGAGAAAATGGAGTCGCCGCCCGAATGAGCAGAAAAAAAAAAGAAAGGGGTGGATGATTCGATCCCTAAGGAATCCCCAACCCCTTAATGGGTTTAAAAAGTTGGGTATGTGTAGGGAAGGTGATAATGACCCAGCACCCCATAGCACTTGGTTCATTAGAACCGCCCTCCTTTTTAGGTCTAAATATTATAAAATTCTTAGTTATTACGATATTATCCATACTACATGTGAATATTAAAAAAACATCATTGTATTAAAATCAAAATAATGTTAAAAACTAAACAATAAATGGGCACGCAAACAAGATGTAAAACTTGCCCTTACAACCATGTTCGATATCTAAAGAAAAGTAAAATAAATAGGACACCCACCAAAAGGTGGAAACGTGCCCTATAAATTAATCCAAACTTTAAAAATAATTAAATTTCACTGAACTTAAATGATGAGGTACCCACAAAGTGGAAACATGTCTCTTACAATTCAAATGAACAATTAATAAAATAAATTCAATCATTCAAGCATGATAATTAAAATGAAACATCCATCATAAAATACAATAAAACATCAATCAAAACATATTCATGCATTAATAATCAATTTTACATTTAAATATCATACTAAACAATTAATGTACAAACTAGGGACTTATGAATTATGGTTTTAAGATTAATGTTTTAGGGTTTCATTAAAATACAATTAGGGTTTTTGTAAATTTAGGATTTTAAGAAAACAAATATAGGGTTTAGGGGTTTTAGAAAAAAAAAGGATTATGGTTCAAAAGTTTTGAAAATTAGTTTTAGGGTTTTAGGATTTAAAAACAAGTTTTCGGGATTTTAGGATGTAAAAACAAATTTTAGGGTTTTAACATTAAAAACAGGTTTTAGGATTTTGGGATTGAAAGTTGTTTTAGGGTTTTGATATTGGAAACTATTTTTGGGTTTTGATATTGAAAACTGGCTACTAATTATATGAAACATGCCTTTGTAAATCATTACTGGATTTTAAATGGATGGCCATGCAAAGATGATTAAAAAGGGTTTATATGAGTATTATGAACTAAACTAATTTATTATAAATTAATATTATAAAAAAAACATATCAGTACTATTATTTTAAATTAAATGGTTTACAAATTAGAACTTCTCAGATAAGGCTACTGGATGTTTATACAAGTGCAATAATGAAACAAAGAAATGAAACAAGAACAAAGGAATTACTCTAAATTTAAAATAAAATGAATAAAGGATTATAAACCTCCGTTGTAGGTTCCGCTGATATTTTTATGTTGATCCAAGCTTTATATTCATACCACGGTTAAATCTCGATTGAACAGAATGAAGACAGTCATCCACTGTATTCTTGGTTTGATATTTGATGTTTTTCTTTCTTTGCTCCCACAATTGCTAGAGTTTAATCCTTACTGTTTGATTATTCTTGACTGTTCTTGATTGTTGCTACCAACTGCTTATCTTTAAAACTTGTATTTATAAGATAATAATTAGGTTAAGTCTGTTAAACCAACATTTATTTCTCTGAGGCATATCGAATTAAAATAATTTTAATTCGAGATTAACAATGACCATGTTAAGCTAAAACAAATTGAATTTGAGGCTAAAACCTAACCATATCTAACTAAAAACCTTTAATCCGACATGGACTAGAGTCCATATCAAATTGGGCATGCCCTAGTTTGATATGGATGTCCATATTGAACTAGGTTTGCCCTAGTTTGACATGGTCCATATTGAACTGGGCATGCCCTAGTTCGATATGGATGTCGATATCAAACTAGGTTTGTCCTAGTTGGATATGGACAAGGTCCATATCAAACTGGGAAATGCCAATTTCCATATGAACCATCCATATCAAACTGGGGCAACCCAATTCAGTAGGTATGATATGGTTTTTAGACTATTTTTAGGTTTTAAAACTTGCTTTGAACCATTTCAAAGTTTTAAAAACTAAACAAAATTCATTTAGTCCTTATAAAAATTGGACCAATCAATATAAAACCTTAAAATAGTTTTAAGCCTTTAAGAAGGAATCGATAAATACTTAGGCTATCTTTAATTAGGACCGAACTATCTTAGGACAAAAATCAAGGGTCTAAAGCACCATTGGCCTTTGGTCTATAAGGGGAGGATCAGTGATGATAGATCTGGTACTTCAAGAATAAATCCTTAACTGCTCCTTGAAACTATACCACATTATCCAATATTATACTGTATGGGACTCCATAGCTACATATGAGATTATTTTAAATAAATCTAGCCATTTGCCTTGCCTCCAGCTTGTTGAAAGATTTAGCCTCAACCCATTTTGAAAAATAATCCATTGCTACTATAATGAATTGATGAGCATTCAAAGCTTTTGGATTTATCTCTCCAATAATGTCAATCCCCCATGTTGTGAAAGGCCAAGGAGAAGACATAGAATGCAATTCTTTGGGAGGTAAGTAATTCAAGTTCCCATACATCTGGCAGTGCTGTCAGTTCTTCACAAAATCAATGCAGTCTCTTTATGGTCATCCAATAGTAACCTTGTCGACTTATCTTCTTAACCATGGCTAACCCGTTCATGTGAGGTCCATAACTTCTCACATGTATTTTTGACATTATCTGCTCAACTTTAGACTTCCTCAAGCACCTTAAATGTATCCTATCAGGCCATCTTCGATACAACTCTATGTGAAAGGTAATGCATTGTAAAGACCATCGCCTTATAGCCCTTCTCTCTTCCTTTGTTACATCTTGCGGGTATCCCTACTCTCAAAGAATTGTCTCATAGTATCATACCATGCATCATGGTCTGTATTAGTTTCCATGATTGTCTCATGCTTATAATAATGAGTCCATGAACTGGTCAAACCCAAAGGCTTAACAAATAACCTAACATGATCTTTCCATACCAAAGCTAGGGTGGCTAGGGCATCAACAATTTGTTTTTCCTCTCTTGGTAGGTGTATAAATCTACACTCCTTAAAATTCTTCTTCTTCATGGTTAATTAATCATGGTATGGCTTTAGTTTCTCCTCTTTTAACTCCCACGCTCCATTTAATTAGGACACTGCTAGCAAAGAATCACCAAAGACTTGCACTTTGTCTACCTTCATGATCATCAGGGTTTCTAGGCCAAAAATACATACTTCATACTCTACTATGTTGTTGGTTACCCTAAGCTTCAACTTCTTAGCTAGAGGGATGAGTTCTCCTTTAGCCGATTCCAAAACTACTCCTAAACTTGCTGCTTTTCTATTTACTACTCCATCAAAATACATCTTCCACCCTTATACTTCTATGGCCTCTAAATGTTCATCGGGAAATTCTAGAATCACTTCTTCTTTGTCAGGCACTGGTTGTTGAGCTAGAAAGTTCTACTCTTCCTTTGATAGTTTTCATGGTTATATACTCCATTTTAAATTCTTCTAAAATTATCAACCATCTGACATATTTTCCAATCAAAGAGGGTGTTTCCCTTAAATACTTCACTAGATCCATCCTAGAAATAGCTTGCACTATAAGACTGAAAGTAATGCCGCAACTTCTTAAATGACCAAACCATAGCTATACAGGTCTTTTCAATGATACTATGCTTAATCTCATAAGGTATGAGCTTTTTACTCAATTAGTAAATTGCATACTCAACTCCTGATTCATCTGCTTGTGATAGCATTGGTCCTATTGACTCTTCTTCTACTGCTATGTATAGTAACATAGGTTTACTAGGTTTAGGTGGTTTAAAAATTGGTGGATTCAGTAAATACTCTTTTATATGCTCAAAGGCCCTTTGATATTCTTCATTCCACTTGACTGGCTAGCTCATTTTAAGCAATTTGAAGATTGGTTCACATATCATGGTAAGCTTTGCTATAAACCTGCTAATATCCTATAATGTGCCAATAAACCCCTGAACCTCCTTCTCTTTCTTAGGGGTTTCATATCCATGATTGCCTTAACCTTGTCTGGGTCAATCTCAATGCCATTTGGACCAATTACATGTCCTAATATCTTACCTGAAGTAATTGGGTTCAACCTTAGCTTATATTTTAGTAGTCTTTCAAATAATATCTCTAAATTTTTAAAATGGTGGTCTCTTGTGTCCGACTTCACCATCATATCATCAACATAGACCTCAACTTCCTTATGCGTCATGTCATGGAATAAGGTGGTGGCCATCCCCTAATAGATTTCTCTAGCATTCTTTAGCCCAAATGACATCACCCGATAGCAAAATATACCCCATATAGTGATGAAGGTAGTTTCGTCTTTATCCTCTTGGGTCATTAACACTTGGTTATATCTAAAAAATCTGCCTATAAATTAGTGTAGCATCCTAGAGGTTGCACTATCAATAAGGACATTTATATGGGGTAAAGGAAAATCCTTTTTATAGGAAGCTTTGTTCATATCTCTATAGTCTACACAAATCCTAATTCTTCTATCTTTCTTTGGCATGGGTACTATGTTGGCTAACCAGTCAGGATAATCTATCACCTCAAGGAACTTCACTTATATTTACTTAGTGACTTCTTCTTTGCCCAATTCTACCCATTATAGCTTTAACCATCTAAGCTTTTGTTTGATAGGTTTCATGTGAGTATGTGGAAATCATATGCTCGGCTATATCTCGATCAATTCCGGGCATATCCTCATAAGACCAAGCTAAGACTTCTTCATACTTTTTAAGTATTTTGTCTACTCTCTTTCTCTCTTCAGGAGTAAGGTCGGATGCTATGCTAATATTTTTAAGATTGTCAATTGGTTCCAAATTTAATGATTGTGTGTTAATAGAGCTAATATTAAAAATGCTCATGTAATCACTACTTGAATGTATGCAACTGTTAGGAAAAACATTACACAAGTAAACCAAATCAAACTTTATTGCATTCAATTTGGAAAAGAAAACATCATCATCCTCATACAGAAGAGACAAATTAAAATAAAAATCAAGTCATTGTTCTCATAATCAGAAACTAAAAGATTCCCAAACTATTCTTCAATTAGAGTTGCAATATCCTATGGGGTCTTCTGGATCTTCAGGACAACCTCTTTTTACTCTTCTGGGCTAGGCTCTTTATTAGCTGGCAAGTCAAGCTTTTTCTCCATTTGTTCCACCAATTCAGTTACATCAGCAAATATCTCAAACTCTAGAATCATCTTTTGCATGAATATGATTGGCTCTGGCTTTCCTTTAAGTGGTCCCATGTCTAGATCTTTGACAAAAACTTACTCAAGTGGAGAGAAACTCATCTTCTCACCCTTTTTCAATAGAACACCTTTATTAGCTTCATCATATCCAAACCTTTTCTTGGAGGTTTGAGTCTTGAAGTCTAAAAACTCTGTCACACTTGTCTTTCCTTTCCGAAGGCCAGTGCTAGGTAGGTAATTCATATTCTTCATCATAATCAGGGCTCTAGGGTCCACCATCTCATCATTAGAAACAACATCCACATGGAATCAGTTGAGAGGCCTCTCAATCATCAGAGCATTCACCACTTCATTATCCTCAGCCTCGATAACCACTGTCTCTTCTCCATTTGGGAACTTGATCTTCTAATAGAATGTAGAAGGAACTTCACCAAGAGGTTGAAACCATGGTTGCCCCAATAATAGTGCAAAAGTGACGGGTATATCTAGGACTACAAACTCCACCATGGATTCAATAGGGCTAACCTTCACAACAGCTTTGAAAGTTCATTCATCATGCCTTTTAGTATTATCATAAGCCCTAATCATCACCTCAATTGGTCTTAGATCCCTTGCCGACATATCTAGCTTTGGTAGGATATTGAGTGGGCATACATTTATGTCAAATCCATCATCAACAATTACACACAGAGTCCTCTTCCCTTTGACCTCAACCTTGATGAAAATCGGGTCGATGTGTTCTCTTTCCTCTTCTAGCTAGTTAGCATCTAAAATGACAACATTCCCACATCAATCTTGTTCTTTTTCTGATCATCCTCACATTTCATCACTCTTTCAACTTTCATAAAATTAACCAGCTCCTATAGTGTGGAAATCGGTATGCTAGCCATAGCTTTGGCCATAGTTTCACTATATTTTTGGATGTAGCTATTAAATCCCAAATGATAATATTAGCTTGAGTTCTTTTTAATTGCTTAAGAACAACATCGCCTTCTTCTTCTTTACCCCTATTTGTGTAATATCCCAAACTATACCCTAAAATTTTGGAAATGCTTATTGTTGAAATTGGATTAAATGTTATAAAGTATATATTTATGATTAAGTGGTAAGAGAGGAAAAGAGAAGTGTGTATATGTTGTATATATAGAGATATATACAACATATACAAGTCAACTAAAAATGGTCAAATGAGATTTATTGATTATTTAAAATGAAAATTAAATAAGTGGAAGATGATATTTTGGTTAATTATATTATTATAATATTTAAATTGCTTGGTTGATATTGAAAGATGGAAATTGTGTGGTTTAAGAGGTGAGAGTTATTTGACTTTCCTATCATCTTCTTGTTTCTTCTTGTGCTTAGCCAGCCACCACCATTAACAAGAAGGAAAGGGATTTTTGTTGCTTCCTAACTCAAGATTTGAAGGTGTTTCAAGAGATCAAGTTGGAGTTTGGAGGGTTTTCATTACTTTTGGTAAGTTTCCAACTTGTTTCCTTGGTTTTCTTTTGAGTTTGTGTATTGAGGTTGTTGAATGGTTGTTTCTGATATGCGTTTGGTTAATTTTGATGTGTTTGAGATTGTGTTGTCTATTTGACTTTGATTTTTGGGGTTGGTTTGGAGGAAAAGTTAAGTTTGGTGATAGAAAGCAAAAGTTATGGATTGTGTATGGGTTGAGTTGTGATGATGGTTGTGATTGTGTTTTGATGTATGTATTGAGTTTTTTTGGTGTTTATGCAAGTTTAGTATGGTTTATTGATGATTTTGTGTAAGTTTGTTTGGAGTGGAAAAAGGGTGAAGTATGATGTTTGTTGTATGTGGTGTTGTTGGTGTCAAAATCAGGATTTTTGGCCTGACATGCCCATGAGCACGGCCAAGTCTTTAGGCGTGTCAATGGTTCTATTTTCTGGATGGGTGACATGACCAGTGACACTCCCATGTCACTGAGCGTGCCACAGCTTCTATGTTGGAGTAGTATTGACACGAGCAGTGACACGCCCATGTCACTGAGCGTGTCATAGTTTCTGTGTTGTTGGTGGATTGACACGTCCAGTGACACGCCCATGTTGCTGAGTGTGTCATAGCTACTGTGTTGTTGGAGGATTGACACGTTCAGTGACACGCCCATGTCACTGAGTGTGTCAAAGCTTCTGTTTTGTGGGTTGAGGGCAAGACCAGGGACACACCCTTGTTGTTGAGCGTGTCATGTTTAGAGTTTGTCCTAGTTAGTTCTTCTTCTTATTTTATTATGTGTATCACTAAGTGAGTGTGTGTAATTACAATTGGATTAGGTTTTGAAGAGATTGAGTTACCCTAATCCAAATGTTGAGGATTCTTGGAAGAGGAGGTTGATAGATTAGAGTGAGTTGCTCGTGAGGTAAGTACAAACCCTACATGATTGTATGCGTTTACATGATTTTGGAACTTAATGTAATATCCTCATGTATGCCTTAGAAGTTTTGATTATGTTGTTGTTGTTGTAAGTTGGATTGAATGTATATGTTATGTGAAGAGAAAAGAAATGATAAGAGAAGGTTTATGTATATGTGTTTTGGGAAAGTAAAGAGGGTTTAGAGAGAGGTGTATATGTTGATTATATGGTAATATATATAACATATAAGTTGGTCAAAAGGGAGAGTCAATGCAAGAAGATATTTTCATTTATGATATGTGAAATTACTATAAAGGACACGTGAGTTAAAAGAGAGCTAAAGTAAATGGTTAAGGGCATTGAGGTAATTCTCTTTTGGAAATCTCTTGGTGGAGATTAAAAGAAGGAAAGAAAGGTTGACTTGTTATTTTCTTTTCTTTGTTTGAAGTGGTGGCCGGCTATCCAAAGAGAAGAGAGAGCAATTGAAGTGTTTTGGTTTCTAACATCAAGATTGAAGGGAGAATCAAGGAATTAAGTTGAAGATTTATGGAATTCAACAACTTTGGTAAGTTCTTTTCCTTGATTTCTTCTATTCTTGTGAAGTGGTGTTTTAAGTGAATTAGGGTTTGTTGATTTGATGATTAAATGTGTTTGTGATGTGTTTATAAGTTGTAAAATGGATGTAAGTTATAAGATTGAATTGGTGTTGGTTTGGTTTTGAATATGGTAAGTTAAGTGGAAGATCAAGAGTGGAATTTGGTTTTAGGGTTTTGAGATGGTTTGTGTTTAAAATGTAATGTTAATGTGTTGTTTAAGTGATTAATGTGATGAATATATATGATATGTGTTAACAACATTGACTAGAACCAATTGAATGAGATTATTGTTGTGCAAAAAGTGTGAAAATGCAAGTGAAAGAGTTTTGGCCAAATTAGGGTTTGTGTTCTTGAGTGACACGGCCATAAGCAAGATGAGACACGGCCAAGACTTATTATTTTTAAGAAACACGGCCAAGTCTAGAGAATTTTGGCCGTGTTGGATAGTTTTTGGGGTGACACGGCCACTGGCTTGGCCGTGTCCCTTGAATGTGTTTGCTACTACCTGAGTTGTGTTGAGAGACACGGCCGTGTCCTTGCCCGTGTCTGCCTCGGGAAGTTTTGGTCTTGAGAGACATGGCCACAAGCTTGGCCATGTCCCTTGGGTGTGTTTGCTACTGTGATGGTTTTTGGTTCTTCATACATTGTTTGATTCTTTAAAAGTCTTTTGTTCCTAAACATTTTATATACACTCTAAATACTTTGTAATCAAAGAATGACCTAAACAAATGTATGTGGATGATTCTAAACCTATGAATAATGATCTTTGAATTAGGTTTTGAAGAAATTGTGTTGCATTAACCTAAATGTTGAGAATTCTTGGAAGAGGAAATGTATAGATGGATGGGAATAGTTCTTGAGGTAAGTACCAATAAATACGAGTGTATTTATTTATATGATTTGGGGCTTAACACATTTGGTTGCAAATGTGTTAAGTGGTTTATTACATTGTTAATATAATTGGATTAAGGTGATGATTGAATGATGTGAAGGATGTGAAGATCATTAAAAAGGTAAGCATAAACCCTATTTGATTGTATATCCTTATATGTCTTTGAACCTTAACACATTTGGATGAATGTGTTAAATACTCTATTATATTGTGGATGTAAATGAATAATGTAAATTGCTATATATATATATATATAAAGGATGAAATATGAAATGGGAAAGGTAGGAAGAAATGAGGATCATTCTTAAGGTATGTGCAATTTGTTATGATAAATGCTCTAATAATGAATGGTGTTAATGTGTTTTGAGAAATGATGAAAGGTTATGTTATATGCATTGTGAATGGCAATGTATTATATGAATAATATATTTTGAAATGTTATATCAATGATGTTATATGTATCATATGGATTGAGATATGATATGTTGTGAAGCCATTGTAATTGGCCATGATGATTCAAATGTGATATGAAGCCATTGTGATTGGCTATGACAATTCAATTGAGATATGTGAGGCATGTTTGCCTAAATGATGATGAGAATTGTGAATGATATTGATGATAGAATGATCAATGAATTGTGTGTCTAATATGGTATTCATTTTCAGAGTTTTGTTGTTGGTGGCATGGCTAATAGTAACAATCTCTTGAAGTTAGGTTGGACTTGATCCTTGAAGCCAATTTGGGTTGAAGTTTAACATGTTTTACTCCCCTTGAAGCTTGGTTGGGTCTAGCCCTTGAAGCCTAATTGAGATGTTACAACCCTTGAAGCTAGGTTGGATTGGTTCTTGAAGCCAAGTTGGGTTGATACTTAGCATGCTTTGTTCCCCTTGAAGCTTGGTTGAACCTAATCCTTGAAGCCTAGTTGGGATAATGATAAATGTGATAATTAAACCAAAGCATTAACTCTGAAAGTCGAATGGCATATTAGTGTTTTGGGCCCGAGTCTGTCTTTGTTGTCAATGTGAAATACAGGTGTTGAAATAAATGAGATCTATGGTGGATTCCATTGGGAATGTGATTCATAATTGGTATGATATGTAATGTGTGTATTGAAATATTGATTGTGAGTATTAATAATGAATCATGATTGGTGAATTGTGAATAAAATAATGTTATGAAGTGTGATATGTAAATGAATTGTGGTTGATGATAAGGATTGTCTTCATTTGAAATGTGATTCATGATTGGTATGGTATATATAATGTGGGTGTATTAATATATTGATTTTGAGTATTGGCGATGGATTGGGGTTGGTGATATTATTACGTATATATGTACATCACATATGAAATTAGCTAGGATATATGAAAGATGCAATTAAAAAGAAAAGAAAATATGATAAGAACTAATTATACCTTGAATTGATATATCATTATATGTTAATATTTCTATACTATATGTTTATATTTTATATTTGGACTACTAAGCTCTCGGGCTTAGCGCGGGTGTGTATTCGCGCAGGTAAATAGGTGGAAGATATGAAGTCTTTCGTTATGCCACGAGAAGAGTAAAAGTTTGTCGAGACCAACTAGAGGGAAATGCATACATGTAAAACTTTTATATTGATGTATTTATGACGAGAAAGTAATTATATGTATAAATGAAATTTTTGATAAAGATAATGATTTGGTAAATGTTATTTAAATTAATGTATTATGGTTTGGAATTCTTTTACAGGTTTTAAAAAGATAACGAAAAGTGACATCCTTATACTTTATATACTTACCGTATGTATACCAGGTATATGTATAGTACTTATATAAGGTATCGGGGTGTTACACTTAACACATTTGGTTGGAAAATGTGTTAGGTTACCTATTATATTATTGATATATGAGAATGGTGCAATGATTTGTATTATGTGCATTATGTGAATTATATGTTGAGGATTCAAAATATATGAACAATGTAAGTTGTGATGTGCACTCAAATGATGAAATGTGAAGCCATTGATGTTGGCTATAATGATGTAAATAAAATATTGAGCTATTGTGCCTAGATGATTATGAGAAAATGAGAATGGAATTGATAATGAAATAATGAAAGAATTGTATGTCTAGTATGTTATTCAATGTTCAGAGTTTTGTTGTTGGTGGCATGCCTAAAAGTAATAATCCCTTGAAGCTGGGTTGGCCTTGGTCCTTGAAGCTAGGTTGGGTTGATGCTTAGCTCCCCTTGAAGCTTGGTTGGGCCTAGTCCTTGAAGTCTAGTTGGGATGTTACATATGAGATGTTTCTTATTGTGATAATGATTCACCTACGGGCTTGATAAATGTGATTATTGGACCAAAATATTAACTCTGGAATTTGAATGGCATATTAGTTTCTTTTGGGCCCATGCTTGTCTTTGCTTTAAATGTTAATCATGAATGAAAAAAAACAATTGAATAATATAATTGTAATATCCCAAAATGCGCCCTAGAAGTATTAGCATAATTGTTGTTTTATTTGAATTAAAATGTATATGTTATTGGAAAGAGAAAATAATTTAAAGAGGAGTGTATATGTTGTATATATGGACATATTTATAACATATACACAAGTCAAATGGATGGTCAAAGGAAGAAGATATTTATGTTGGTTATGTATGAAATTACTAAAAAGGGTAAGTAAGTGAAAGGGAGTTTAATTGTATAGAAGAGGGTATTTAGGTAATTTTCTTTTTAAATTGCTTGGTGGAGGTTTAAAGAGAAGAGAAGTTTGACTTGTCTTCATTTTCTTTTCTTTTCCCTTGGGTGGCCGGCTCATCAAAGACAAAAGGAAGCAAGAGAGAGCAAGAGAGGGTTTTGATGTTCTAAGCTCAAAAATTGAAGGAGATTTCAAATAAACAAGTTGGAATTTCAAGAAATTTCATTATTTTGGTAAGTTTTCTCTTGATTGCTCTTGTTGTTTTTGAAGTTATTTTTCAGTTTGATGAAGTGTTGTTGATAATATGGTTAGGACTGCTTGTGGTGTGTTTGTAAGTGTTGAAATGGAATTAAAGATAAGAAGTTAGGTTGGTGTTGGTGATGGAAGAGGAAGAGTTGTGTTTAGTGAAAATTTTTCTGTTTTACAATTAGTAAAGGCTGTGACTTGTATGATTTTTAATTAAATATAGAAAAATGTTCTTGAAGTGAAATTTTGATATGTTGTGCCTCTATGAGTCTAGAATGACTGAAAAATATGTTAATTCGATTTTGAAATGGTTATGATTTTGGAAAGATTATTTTCACTAGACCTGTTCCAGCAGGTACCTTAACTGAGACAGCTATATTTCGGGATTTTTAATAAAATGTAGAAAAATAATATTCAATTGAATTTTGGATATTTTGTTGCTTAGTGAGTCTAGTATTTGAGAAAAGTAATTTGGAACCACGTTGATTGAATTTAATTTATGGAATTCACAAAGTTCAGAACTGCTGCCAGGATGCAGGGCAATTGGGGCAGTCTGGTTGGGTGAACTATTTGACCAAGATTTTGTGTTCAGTTTGATCTGAAATTTTAAAGGAATGATTTTAAGATGTAAAATTAAGTTCTGTAAAAATTTTGGAATTTTTAGTCAAGTATATTATTTTATACAATTTTTCAAAATAAGGATAAAGTTGAGTCTAAAACCAGAATTTAGTATTCATGCGGTCATTTTGCTAATATTCATTTTGGATTAGGTTGTGAAGAGGTTGAATTGCCCTAGCCTAAGTGTTGAGGATTCTTGGAAGAGTAAGTGTATAGATTGGTGTGAGTTGGTTTTAAGGTAAGTATAAACTACATTAGTCCATACATTCATATGATATTGAGATTCAACACACATTTGATTGTAAATGTGATAAGGAATCTAATGCATTGTTGATGTATATTAATAACATCATGTTTGGTGTAATGTGAATATTGTGATGAGCATGTAAAATATGTGTTAATGCCATTGATTATATCCATTTGAATAATGAATTGATTAATGTGATTTGAAATATAATGAAATATGAAATGTGCAAGATGTGATGATGAAATGAAATGTGAAAGATATGATGTTATGAAGAATTGTTTTATTGTGATTTGAGATCATTTGAGATATGATTCTATGGTTGTTGACTATGATATGCAAATGAAATATATAATGGAGGCATGGTTGCCTAATTAATTGTGAGAAATGAAATGGAAAGAGATTGAAAAAGAGATAAATAAAATGATTGTGTGCCTAATATGTTTATTCAATTTTCAGAGTTCTGGTTTTGGCGGCATGCCTATGAATAACTGGATAGGTGAAATGACCAGGTCGTAAGCCGATTCCAGTTGATAAATATGATATGTGATGTTTTTGGGGTGAAATGACCGGGTCGTAAACCTCAAAAACAAATTATTGGAACTAGATTGAGTGAAATGACCGGGTCGTAAACTCAAATCTAGTTGATTATCCATGGATAAATGTATTGATGATTATGTTTATTGACCAAAGCAGTAACTCTGAACTTTGAATGGCATATTAGATTATTTTTGGGCCCATGCTTGTGTTTGTTTAAATGTGACTATTGATTGGTGAAACAAATGAATAATGAGATGACTACTATTCATATGTTATTGAAACATGTAAGATTTGAAATATAATATTCTCTTGAATTGATCTTGAATCTTGATTGTGTGACATTAGCATGACATTAAAGCATCATAGCACTATAGTTTGTACCACTAAGCCGTTGGCTTAGCGCGAATGTGATTCTTCGCGCAGGTGACAGGGAAGAACCAGATAATTCCTCTAGGCCGAGTCGAGTCTAGATTTTGAAGAGTGAATAGTAGGCTTAAAGATCGAAGACTGACTGCCAAAGATGTATAAATTTTACGTTTTGTAAAACTTGAGTTTTGATGTATATGAATTTGTAAATATTGTTACTTTCCGCTGCATAGTGAACAAATATTTTATCTATTGTATTTCATAATAAACCTTTACTTTATTTTTTACTAGAAGTGTAAATCCTTTTTGCAGGTTGTAGTTGAGGTTATAAGGGGGATTTATTGGGAGTGTACTGAGAATGATTTTGTTTGCATTGGTTTGTGTAAAAATGTTGTCAAAAATCAGAAAAAAACCAGTTTTGTTGACACTTGGGACTCAATTTTTAAGTGAAACTATGGCAAAATTTCTATAAAAATTGAAACTAAGATTTGACTAAGTAAAATTGGTAGCAACATAAGTTAGTATGGCACCTCTACTTAGCTTACACACGTAGGTCGAGAAGGGGTGTTACAATTTTTGGTATCAGAGCCTATGTTTGAGATTCTCAACCTAGGTCAATTGTAAGAAAAAGAATATTTTGATTTTTAAAGTGGGTTTTTGAGTAAAATACATGTTTTGGTATGGCAGTCTTTGATCTTTAATGAGGAATATTCTGCTGTGTTTGGAGATATAGATAGAGATGGCATCTCATTCACGACAGTCTGTTGAGGGTAGTACGGAAAGTGTAGCTCCTGAAGAGAGTAGAGATGGAGCTAGATTTGAGAGGGTTAGTGAGGCACCTGTTTCTGTGCCAGAGAGATCAGCTCCTGAGGAGGCTCCGCCGGGTTGGTTAAGGCATATGGTAGAACTGTTGAGGGGAGCTCCAATGCAGCCACCACCACCACAGCCTCAGATGCCGATAAGACATTATGACAAGTTAAGAAAATATGGGGCTGAAGATTTCTTGGGCACTACCGATCCTGCAGTGGCTGAGCAGTGGTTGGATAAGGTACAGAGAATATTCATACAGTTGCAAGCCACTTCGGATGAGAAATTTGACTATGCCAGATCCCTCCTGTAGAAAGATGCCTATGATTGGTGGAAGACAGTTCCTCATGCTATGGATGATCCACCTACATTGTCCTACAGTGATTTTCTACGGGAGTTTGAGCTGAAATATATTCCGAGGGAGTATAAAGATGTTAAGAAGGAATTTCTGAATTTGAAGCAGGACAGCCGGACTGTGACAGAGTATGAGATTGAGTATATCCGGTTGAGTCGTTATGCCGGGGGAATTATTTTCGATGAAATAGACCGGTGCTGAAGATTTGAGGAGGGATTGAGGCCCTCTATTATGTGTCTTGTGGCTGGTTCTAAATACCAGGATTTTTCCCAGCTTGTTGCAGCAGCTAGGAGTGTGGAGAGAGCCCAGGGTATTGCAACAGCTGCTACTGAAGAAGAGACCAGGGTAAGGAGACCCCAGTTTGAGGCAGGGTCTTCATCTATGAAGAGAGGTCGAGGAGGTTTTGTTCCTAGAACCAATAGAACCCAGAGACAGTTGGGCAGATCAGTTCAGTATCAGAGGCAGAGGCCGAGACTGACAGTTTCTGTAGCTAGTGCCCCGACTCCAGTGATTCAAAGGTCTACTCCACCTGTATGTGAGCATTGTGGAAAGACCCATGGGGGTGTTTGTTGAAAGATTGGTGGATCAGCTGGGTGTTTTAGATGTGGATCACCAGCTCATTTTGTTAGAGATTGTCCTGAGATGCAGGAGTATAGGTAGGCTGATACTGCAGCTTCTCGACCTAGTGTCAGCAGAGGTGGTCGAGGGGGCAGAGGTTTCAGTAGAGGTGGTAGACCTGGGTTTAGCCAAAGAGGAGGATCTTCATCCAGGGGCAGCAGACCAAATGAGGCCGGATCTTCTCAGAGAGTATATGTGATGCAGAGGCAGCCGGATGCTTCAGCAGTTATAGTGGGTACATTTTCTTTATTTGGCATTTCAGTACTTGCTTTGATTGATCCAGGATCTACTCATTCATACATAAGTGCATCTATCTTGCCTGTGTCTGAATTGCATTCAGAGTCCTTAGGATTTGATGTCTTAGTAACCAATCCTTTAGGACATAGTGTTGTGGTGAGTAGGGTGCATCGTGATAGTGCTGTTGTGGTGCAAAGTGAGGAGTTTCTTGGTGATTTAATTGAAATGCCTTTTAAAGAATATGATTTGATCTTAGGCATGGATTGGTTGTCTAAGCATGGAGCTATAGTGGATTGTCAAAAGAAATGTGTTACTTTGAGAACTGGTGATGGTAGAAGTATATTAGTATCTAGTGAGCAGAGACAATTTGCATCCTTGTTTGTATCAGCTGTAACAGCCAGAAATTTGATTAGAAAAGGGTGTGTTGCTTATCTTGCTCATGTTATGGATACCAGAGTAATGGGTTCTCAACTTAATAGTATACCCACAGTTCTGGAGTTTTCAGATGTTTTTCCTGAGGAGTTGCCAGGGTTACCCCCTGAGAGAGAGGTTGAGTTTGGTATCGATTTGTTGCCTGGTACCACTCCCATCTCTATCACTCCATATCGAATGGCACCTGCTGAATTGAGAGATTTGAAGGTGCAGTTGCAGGAGTTGTTGGATAAAGGGTTTATTCGCCCTAGTGTTTCCCCATGGGGAGCTCCTATGTTGTTTATGAAGAAAAAGGATGGTACTTTGAGATTGTGCATCGATTATAGGCAATTGAACAAAGTAACTATCAAGAATAAGTATCCTTTGCCCCGAATTGATGATCTCTTTGATCAGTTGAAGGGAGCAACAATGTTTTCCAAAATTGACTTGAGATCAGGGTACCATCAATTGAGGGTTAGAGCTGAAGATGTTTCTAAGACAGCTTTCCGCACAAGATATGGGCATTATGAGTTTTTGGTAATGCCTTTTGGATTGACGAATGCACCTGCAGCTTTCATGGATTTGATGAATAGGGTGTTTCGGCCCTATTTGGATCAGTTTGTGGTGGTTTTCATCAATGATATTTTGGTGTATTCACGTAATGAGGAAGAACATGACAAGCATCTGTGAATTGTGTTACAGATCTTGAGAGAGAAGCAGTTGTATGCTAAGCTGTCAAAGTCTAAGTTTTGGCTTGAACAAGTAACTTTTCTCGGTCATATAGTTTCAACAGATGGTATAAGAGTTGATCCGAGTAAAGTTGAGGCCATTTTGAATTGGAGTCCACCAAAGTCAGTGACTGAAGTTAGAAGTTTTCTGGGTTTGGCAGGCTATTATCGAAGGTTTGTGAAAGGTTTTTCTTTGATAGCTACTCCACTCACCAGATTGCTTCGAAAGGGAGTTAGATTTGTGTGGACAGATCAGTGTCAAGCTAGTTTTGATCAGTTGAAAGAAATGTTGACTCAAGCACCTGTTCTTACTTTACCCGTGGAAGATAAACCATATGTGATTTACAGTGATGCTTCACATAATGGTTTAGGATGTGTCTTGATGCAAGAGGGTAAAGTTGTAGCTTATGCTTCTCGGCAGTTGAAGCCGCATGAGCTTAATTATCCGACACATGATCTGGAATTAGCAGCTATAGTATTTGCTTTGAAGATTTGGCGACACTACTTGTATGGGGAGAAATGTTTTATCTATACGGATCATAAAAGTTTGAAATATTTGGGTGTTCAGAGAGAGCTGAATCTTTGGCAAAGGCGATGGTTAGAGCTGATCAAAATATGACTGTTTGATTGATTATCATCCTGGTAAGGCAAATGTAGTTGCTGACGCCCTGAGTCAGAAGTCTCTGGCAGGTTTGGCTGTTTATTCGCTCTCGTTGCTTGTTGAGTTGAGAGCGTTACATGCTAGTTTTGAAGCATGTGATGATGGTGCATTGTTGGCTCAGTTGCAATTGAGACCAGTATTGTTAGATCAGATTAAGGAGGCTCAATTGACAGATGAGAAAATTCAGAAGATTATTTCAGATTGCCAAAACGGGGAGAGCCAAGATTTCTTTGTGAGAAGTGATGGTAGCCTTTGGTTTAAGGATAGATTGTGTGTTCCTGATAATGATAGTTTGAAAAAGGTTATTTTGGAGGAAGCACACCAATCGGTTTTTGCTATGCATCCGGGAAGTACAAAGATGTACCATGAATTGAGACAGCATTATTGGTGGTCTGGTATGAAGAGAGACATAGCAGAATTTGTGTCCAAATGTCTCACTTGTCAGAGGGTGAAAGCTGAACATCAAGTTCCAACAGGGTTGCTTCAACCTTTAACGGTGCCTGAATGGAAATGGGAGAGAATCACAATGGATTTTGTGTCTGGTTTGCCTATGACATAGAGGATGCATGATGCCATTTGGGTGATTGTTGATAGGTTGACAAAGACTGCTCATTTTCTTTCGGTTCGGATGGACTTTTCACTTGAGAAGTTAGCTGAATTGTACATCAATGAGATAGTAAAGTTGCATGGAGTCCCAATTTCTTTAGTGTCTGATCGAGATCCTAGATTTACTTCAAGATTTTGGAAGAGTTTAAATGGTGCTTTGGGTTCTCGATTGCATTTTAGCACTGCTTTTCACCCGCAGACAGATGGGCAGTCAGAGAGAGTGATACAGATTATTGAGGATATGTTGAGAAGCTGTGTCATTGATTTCTCTAGAAGTTGGGACAGATTTTTGCCACTTGTAGAATTTGCTTACAACAACAGTCATCAATCCAGTATTGGAATGGCACCATTTGAGGCATTGTATGGAAGAAGATGTAGAACGCCTTTATGTTGGAATGAAATTGGGGAAGGCAAATTGGTTGGTCCTGATATGATTAAAGAGACTGAAGAAAAAGTGAAGATGATTCGGGATAGGTTGAAAACAGCTTTAGACCGACAGAAGTCTTATTCAGATTTGAAGAGGAGAGACATAGAGTTTGATGTTGGAGATAAAGTATTTTTGAAAGTGTCTCCATGGAAAAAGATATTGAGATTTGGTCGAAAAGGGAAGCTAAGTCCTCGATTCATTGGACCGTATGAGATATTAGAAAGAGTTGGATCAGTTGCTTATCGTCTTGCTTTGCCGCCTGAGTTGGATAGAATCCATAATGTCTTCCATGTTTCTATGTTGCGAAGGTATAGATCTGACCCATCTCATGTTTTACCAGTTGAATCTATTGAGCTGAGTCCGGATCTAACTTTTGAAGAAGAACCAATTGCTATTTTGGCACATGAAGTGAAAGAATTGAGAAATAAGAAAGTGCCACTTGTAAAGGTTCTTTGGAAGAATCATGGTAGAGAAGAGGCAACTTGGGAGAGTGAGCAAGCGATGCGAGATCAGTATCCTCAACTGTTTCAGACTTGATATCAGGTAATTTCGGGGACGAAATTTCTTTTTAGAGGGGGAGAATTGTAATATCCCAAAATGTGCCCTAGAAGTATTAGTATAATTGTTGTTTTATTTGAATTAAAATGTATATGTTATTTTAAAGAGAAAATAATTTAAAGAGGAGTGTATATGTTGTATATATGGACATATATATAACATATACACAAGTCAAATGGATGGTCAAAGGAAGAAGATATTTATTTTGGTTATGTATGAAATTACTAAAAAGGGTAAGTAAGTGAAAGGGAGTTTAATTGTATAGAAGAGGGTATTTAGGTAATTTTCTTTTTAAATTGCTTGGTGGAGGTTTAAAGAGAAGAGAAGTTTTACTTGTCTTCATTTTCTTTTCTTTTCCCTTGGGTGGCCGGCTCATCAAAGACAAAAGGAAGCAAGAGAGAGCAAGAGAGGGTTTTGATGTTCTAAGCTCAAAAATTGAAGGAGATTTCAAATAAACAAGTTGGAATTTCAAGAAATTTCATTATTTTGGTAAGTTTTCTCTTGATTGCTCATGTTGTTTTTGAAGTTATTTTTCAGTTTGATGAAGTGTTGTTGATAATATGGTTGGGATTGCTTGTGGTGTGTTTGTAAGTGTTGAAATGGAATTAAAGATAAGAAGTTAGGTTGGTGTTGGTGATGGAAGAGGAAGAGTTGTGTTTAGTGAAAATTTTTCTGTTTTACAATTAGTAAAGGCTGTGACTTGTATGATTTGTAATTAAATATAGAAAAATTTTCTTGAAGTGAATTTTTTATATGTTGTGCCTCTATGAGTCTAGAATGACTGAAAAATATGTTAATTCGATTTTGAAATGGTTATGATTTTGGAAAGATTATTTTTACTAGACCTGTTCCAGCAGGTACCTTAACTGAGACAACTATATTTCGGGATTTTTAATAAAATGTAGAAAAATCATATTCAATTGAATTTTGGATATGTTATTTCTTAGTGAGTCTAGTATTTGATAAAAATAATTTGGAACCACGTTGATTGAATTTAGTTTATGGAATTCACAAAGTTCAGAACTGCTGCCAGGATGCAGGGCAATTGGGGCAGTCTGGTTGGGTGAACTATTTGACCAAGATTTTGTGTTCAGTTTGATCTGAAATTTTAAAGGAATGATTTTAAGATGTAAAATTAAGTTCTGTAAAAATTTTATAATTTTTAGTCAAGTAGATTATTTTATACAATTTTTCAAAATAAGAATAAAGTTGAGTCTAAAACCAGAATTTAGTATTCATGTCGTCATTTTGCTAATATTCATTTTGGATTAGGTTGTGAAGAGGTTGAATTGCCCTAGCCTAAGTGTTGAGGATTCTTGGAAGAGTAAGTGTATATATTGGTGTGAGTTGGTTTTAAGGTAAGTACAAACTACATTAGTGCATACATTCATATGATATTGAGATTTGACACACATTTGATTGTAAATGTGATAAGGAATCTAATGCATTGTTGATGTATATTAATAACATCATGTTTGGTGTAACGTGAATGTTGTGATGAGCATGTAAAATATGTGTTAATGCCATTGATTATATCCATTTGAATAATGAATTGATTAATGTGATTTGAAATATAATGAAATATGAAATGTGCAAGATGTGATGATGAAATGAAATGTGAAAGATATGATGTTATGAAGAATTGTTTTATTGCGATTTGAGATCATTTGAGATATGATTCATGGTTGTTGGCTATGATATACAAATGAAATATATAATGGAGGCATGGTTGCCTAATTAATTGTGAGAAATGAAATGGAAAGAGATTGAAAAAGAGATAAATAAAATGGTTGTGTGCCTAATATGTTTATTCAATTTTCAGAGTTTTGGTTTTGGCAGCATGCCTATAAATAACTGGATAGGTGAAATGACCGGGTTGTAAGCCGATTCCAGTTGATAAATATGATATGTGATGTTTTTGGGGTGAAATGACCGGGTCGTAAACCTCAAAAACAAATTATTGGAACTAGATTGAGTGAAATGACCGGGTCGTAAACTCAAATCTAGTTGATTATCCATGGATAAATGTATTGATGATTATGTTTATGGACCAAAGCAGTAACTCTGAACTTTGAATGGCATATTAGATTATTTTTGGGCCCATGCTTGTGTTTGTTTAAATGTGACTATTGATTGGTGAAACAAATGAATAATGAGATGACTACTATTCATACGTTATTGAAACATGTAAGATTTGAAATATAATATTCTCTTGAATTGATCTTGAATCTTGATTGTGTGACATTAGCATGGCATTAAAGCATCATAGCACTGTAGTTTGTACCACTAAGCCGTTGGCTTAGTGCGAATGTGATTCTTCACGCAAGTGAGAGGGAAGAACCAGATAATTCCTCTAGGCCGAGTCGAGTCTAGATTTTGAAGAGTGAATAGTGGGCTTAAAGATCGAAGACTGACTGCCAAAGATGTATAAATTTTACGTTTTGTAAAACTTGAGTTTTGATGTATATGAATTTGTAAATATTGTTACTTTCCGCTGCATAGTGAACAAATATTTTATCTATTGTATTTCATAATAAACCTTTACTTTATTTTTTACTAGAAGTGTAAATCCTTTTTGCAGGTTATAGTTGAGGTTATAAGGGTGATTTATTGGGAGTGTACTGAGAATGATTTTGTTTGCATTGGTTTGTGTAAAAATGTTTTCAAAAATCAGAAAAAAACCAGTTTTGTCGACACTTGGGACTCAATTTTTAAGTGAAATTATGGCAAAATTTCTATAAAAATTGAAACTAAGATTTGGCTAAGTAAAATTGGTAGCAACATTAGGTTAGTGTGGCGCCTCTACTCAGCTTACACACGTAGGTCGAGAAGGGGTGTTACAATAATGATATTTAATGTTATCAAATATGATATCCTTGTATATTGTTTCTAATTCTTGAAAGTTTGATATTTGCATTACATTTGAATCATATTATCATCATGGTTTGTACCACTAAGCCATTGCCTTAGCATGGTTGTGGTTCATCGCACAGGTGATAGGGTAGATCCGGTTGAACCGGAGAGTTCAGTTAGACCGAGTCGAGTCTAGACTTGTGATCCCTTGTGAAGTGTTGATTATTGGACTTCAAGATTAGAGACGAACTGCCAAGCATATATAAACTCTATACTTTTGTAAATATTGATTTTGATGTATATATATGTATATTCCACTGCTTGATAAACAAATGTCTGTTTAAAATAGCATGTGAAATTCTTGTATCTGATATACGTATATTAAAGATGTGGGTATAAGTGATGTACGTATATTGGATATAGAGGTGTTACAATTTGAACATATTTTCCTTTATCAGCTTCTACTTCCTTTGGTGGTGGCCTTGCATAAGGCTTACCGAAGTGAGTATTCATTACCTCATCCTCTTTAGGGTTAGACCAAGTCCAGTCTTTCTTCTTTAGCTCAAAATCTTCATTGCTATCAGTCGAATCCCAAAACTCGCTCACAACACAGATGGCCACTTCCCTTTTCAACCATAATTTGTTCCATCTTGCTAAGTACCACTTCTTCTTTTGTTGCTTCACCACCTACATCTTGGAAAGTGAACAAAACAAATTTCTCATTCAAACCTCCTCTGAACATGAAAGTAATCGCTGGTGGTACCTTGTTGAACCTTGGCAATTAGTTATCCTTCGTGTTAGGCTTATCAGGTCGGGCAACTTTTCACTATCAATCAAATTCTGTATCTTATGCCTCAGCCTTAGAAATTTATCCGTCTCGTGTCCTTGCATTTGGTTGAATTGGCAAAATGCCTTAGCAACAAAATTAGGTGGCAGAGGATTTGACAATGGGCGAGGAGTCAACGACTGTAACAACCCTATATTCTATAGCTTATTGAAAATCTAGGATAATGGTTTTCTCAACCCTAAAAATTTCCTTCTTCATCCTTGGCCAGTTGCATTAACATCGACTCCTTTTTGGGTGCTTTGATTTCCATATTGATAAGTCCCTTTCTCATTCCTTCTTGTAGAAAAATGGTTCTTTTCACTTTCCTACTCATCTATTTGTAATCCCACTTGCAAATGGTCTTTGAAATCTCTAATAAGTGTATGAGACATTCTTTCATGAGGATTAGGTAGCACCCCTCTCACAATCATCCTAATATGATCTGACTCATCGGGCCTTTTCTTGAGAAATGTGACCTTGTTTCTTCACCTCTTCACATAGTCAATGAAGTTCTCATTCTATTTCTGCCTGATTGACTCAACATCCAACAAAGTAACTTCAAACTCAGCATTGTAACCATATTGTTGGATGCAGACTTTGTACAAGGAATCCTAGTTCTTCTGAGTACTGTCCTCTAAGGTGTTGAACCAGTTATGTACAATAGGATCCATCAAAAGCATGAAGTACCTTAGGGTTTGAGACTTAGTAGCTCAGGCAGACTACATAGCAGTGATGTATTGCTTCATATGGAGATGATGATTTCTAGTTCCATCAAACTTGGCAAAGGAAGGTATTTTGAACTTATAAGGGACTTCCTCAACTTGTTCAAACAACTTATCCACCTACGACATCTCTTCAATTTTCAGCTTCTATTCAAACTTTTTCTCCATATTGGCAATCATCTTCTCCACATCTGAGATTCAGCTTTTTCAATAGTTGATTTCTCCACAACCTTTGGCTTCTTCTTCTTATCTTAAGGATCTTGGAAATATTAAGCCAAGTCATCATCATCATCAAGCATCGCCTTGTCATCATCCATAGCTACCTCACGAACTTTAGCCTTTCCTTTGTCCTTTGGCTTTTTAGAAATAGTAGATGCTTTAAGAGTGTTCCCCAATAATGCAACCAACTAGTTTTCATGGTCTCAGTTATGACCCCCTTTAGGCCTTCCATTTTGGAATTGATTGCATCATCTACCATCTTTTTATCTTGCTTCAAATTCATCACTTTCGGTGAGAAGCTGACTGAGTCATGGCTGGATTCTACATCACTAGCATAGGTTAGATTGTCATAAGCTCTTGAATTGCTGTACTCCAGGACTATGAGCCAGAAAGGATCAATGATATATAATGTAATGTATGTAAGCATGGATGGACAAGTGACAAACAAACAAACAAACAAACCAAATCAATAGAATAAGAACGAACCTTCTGACCTTATATCTTCCACACACAAGTAGGGAGTCACTTTTCCTAGGTATATGGTCAAAACAATATCAACATAGAATATCTTATTTTTGAAAATTCTCTCAGACGATTTAACTAATAGTTGTATTTTCAAACTTCAAAGTCAGTCCATGATAATTCCTTTTAATTAAGCCTTAATCCATTGGATCAACTGGAAATAGCTTTTATGCTATATATTATGGATTAAAACTAAATTAAAAGGTTTATCATAAATATATTTTCTATCTGAAAAAGCAACTAATGATTCATGTAACAAACAAGCCTGTAATATCCTCATATATGCTCTAGAAGTTTTAATTTTGTTATTGTTATTGTTGTTATTGTTGTTGTTGTTATATTGGATTGTATATATGTGTTAATTGCAAGAGAAAAGAAATTGGGAAAGAAAATAGGGTTTAGAGAGAATGGTATATGTTGTGTATATGATGATATATATAACATATAAATTGGTCAAATGAAGAGTCAAGGGGGTAGAGATATTTATTTGGTTATTGGTGAAATGACTATTAAGGGCATTGGATTAAAAAGAAAGCTAGAACAAATGATAAAAGGGTGATTTGGTAATTGTTTGAATTGGAACACTTGCTGGAGATTAAAAGAAGAGTTGACTTTATTTTTTTGTGGTTCATTTCTTCTTTCTTCTTTGTGTGGCCGGCTTCTTCATAGACAAAGGAAAACAAGAGACAAAGTGAAGATCTTGATGTGTTAAGCTCAAATTGATGGAAGATTGAAGTGATCTAGTGGATGATACAAGAAGTCTTATAACTTTGGTAAGTTCTCTTGTGATCTTTGTGTTTATTTGAAATGATATTTGAGTTTGATAGATTTTTAAGAGTGTGTTGGTTGATTTTGAGATGTGAGAAGTGTTTGAGTGATTGGATGATGGATGTTGAGTATGGATTGAAGAAAAGAGTAAGTGGTTGGAAGAGATGATGTTGTATATGTGGTGAGGGTTTTGAGATGATTTTGTGTTTTGTGCTTGATGTGTGTTTGGCTTGTTTTGGTGTGTTGCAAGTTTTAGATGAGTTTTGAGTATGTTTTGTTAAGATGGTGTGAAGTGGATGTTGTTGGATAAAAGTGTTTTGTTGAGTGTTTGGTTGTTTTGGTCGGAATCTTGATTTGTGGCCGGACACGCCCATGAGCACGTCCAGGGTCTTTAGGCGTGTCAATTGTGTTGGAGGCAGTAGGTTTGACACGACCAGTAGCACGCCCGTGTTATTGAGCGTGTCATAGCTACTGTGAGATTTGAGAATTTACACGCCCAGAAACACGCCCATGTTGTTGAGCGTGTAAATACTTCTGTGTTGTGGAGTTAGGGCACGGTCATGGACACGCCCGTGTGGGTGAGCGTGTCAGGGTTAGGGTTTGCCCTAATTAATTCCTAATTGGATTATCTCTTGTGTATCCCTAAACAAGTATATGCTATTACTTTTGATTTAGGTCTTGAAGATAGTGATTAATCATTGATTTAAGAGGTAGAAGGATCTTGAACAAGGAAGTGTTAAGAGTAGTGTAATTTGTTTTTGAGGTAAGTACAAAACCTATATGATTGTGTGTAAGTTCAAATGTGGCATTATTACATTGTTAATTTATTTGAGCAATGTGTATTGTTATGTTTATATCACTGATGATATATATATATATATGAATAATGTGAATGACATGATGATGCAAATGAATGTGTTTATGAAAGATTGAAATGTTATGTTGTGAATTGAGATGAAATGGAATGTAGAGCCATTGTGATTGGCTATGATGATATAATTGAATGATGTATGGCATGTTTGCCTAATTGATGAGAAAGATTGAGAAAGAGCTTGATAAAGAGAATAATGAAATAAGTGTATGCTTAATATGATATTCAATTTCAGAGTTCTGGTTTTTGGAGGCATGCCTATTTAATGAAAGGTAACAGTCTTGCCGGGTTGAGGATCTCTTCAAATTGAGTTGAATTGAGGTCCAAGAGACTGGGTCTGTTACACTATGATAATTGATATTATGAGATATTAGATTTGTAACAGTCTTGCCGGGTTGAGGATATCCTCGAGTTAGATGAGTTGATGATCCAAGAGACCGGGTCTGTTACGCTATCCATGGATAGAGATAAATATATATGTATATGTTGCCTACGGGCTTGATAATGGTGTTTATGAACCAAAGCAGTAACTCTGAATTCTGAATATCGTATTAAGTACTTGATGGGCCCATAGGTGTCTAGGTTTTATGTATAACATAAATGTTGTTCTAATGTAATGAAATGTTAATATTACTTGTATGATGAAACGGACACGGAATATTGTTTGTTGAGTATGATCTTTACTAATTGTGTGTGTATCATTGATGTTGATTTATTAATACAAATGTGAAACATTGCATTGCACTAAAGCATAACATTAGCATGAATTGTCTTACTAAGCCCTTGGCTTAGCGCGATAGTGTTTGATCGCGCAGGTAATAGAGTTGAACCCGAGAGCTCTTCGAGACCGAGTGAGAGTAGACAGTGAAGAGTTGATTTTGGGAACTTAAAGATCAGAGGAGACTTGCCAATCATGTATAACTCTTTTATATTTTGTAAATATGGGTTATAATGTAAATATATGTATAATTGCAAATACGTATTCAAATGCTTTCATATATGTAAATGTTTTCTATATTCCGCTGCGTAATATTTAAATGTATGTATATATATATCTAATATGTTTTGTTTATAAGTAAATGATTTACTTTTCTATAATATATAACGATAAGGGTATTGTATCAAGTTTAAAATGTTTTGAATGTTAAGAAAATTCGTAGCATTCCTATATTCGATACATGTATACTACATTGTGGTGTATGTAGTGTGTATGTATTGGGTGTGGGGGTGTTACAAAGCCCATGATTAATAATTCTTGGCATAAATTAGGCCCATAATTAATTTTTAGTATTCCACAATTGACCTAATTAGTTGTAAGCCAATTTAAAAAGGTTTTAGTAATAAAAATCTGAATTTTGGGTCATGAAGTGAAAAGCAGTTTTGTGCTTATTTTAATAGTATCTTAAAACCCATAAATAGGTTTTTTGAAAAATAGTTTTGTTTTAAAGCCCATTGAAAAATATTTGTTTGAAAAATTGGATTTTGGGCTTTGAGCTTGGGCTATGAGGTGAAAAAGAATTTCTGACCCATCTTTAAAAGGTTTTATATCCAAAGACCATCTTAAAAAGTTTTTAAAATAATTTTGGTCTTTTAGACTTAAGAGAATTTTTGGGCTTACAATATAGTTATGTCATATTAGTAAAAGAGCAAACCAAATAAGCCATGGTTTAAACTAAGATGTATCAATTATAGTCAAACAACAAGCATTTGTGGAAGAACCTAAGAAAAGTAACTAAGCCAATATATGAGCTTTAGTCTTTAGGTTGAAAATTCTAGGCTCCCATAGAAGTAATACCAAAAGGTACAAGGCTATGAGTGGTTATTCCATGCTCAATGTCCATACCTTGAGTGAAAATATGGAATCCCTTACATAACACAACTCGAGTAACATTGGCGTCCTAACTCACACACACAATGCAATTTAAATGATGCAATGGATAATATCATAATAAGAAATAATAGAATAATATAAAGACCAACGAAATCAACTTCTTTTATCCCTAGTGGAGTCGCCATTTTGAGTGGGAATTTTTGCCCTCCTCCCATGTGAAATGGTTCTTGTGACTTCGACACTGTTAGGCTCAGGACCTTAGAGAAACGGGCCTAAACTCGGAGAAAATGGAGCCGCCACCTGGATGGAGGGGAAAAATGAAAGCGGAGGATGACTTGATCCCAAAGGAATCCCCAACCCCCTAATGGGTTCGAAAAGTTGGGTACGCATAAGGAAGGTGAGAATGATCCCACACCCCCATAACGTCCAGTTCATTGGAACTAGCCTCCATTTTAGGCCAATATATTAGTGAATTCTTAAATATTATAAAATCATCCATACTACATGCGATTATCAAAAATAAATAATTATTATATTAACATAAAACAAGTTAAAAAAAACAATAAATAGGCACCCATACAAGATGGAAACATGCCCTAACAACTATGTCTAATGTCCAAAACAAAATAAAATAGGACACCCACCATTTGGTGAAAACATATCATTTACAATAATCCAAACTTAAAATAATTTAAATTACATGGAACTTTGACTAATGAGGTACCCAAAAAGTGGAAACATACCTCTTATATTTATAAAACTAAGATAAACCAATAAAAAGAACATTCAATCAACCATCATGAATAAAAGTAAACAATTCATCATAAAACAAATAAAATAAATCATCCATCATGAACATATAATAAATTAAATAATCAAAACTAGGGTTCAATCTTAAATAAATAATTAAATGTGCAAAATTAGGGCTTAAACCTTAAATTAGGGCTTGTAAGATTCTAAATGCAAAATTAGGATCTTGGGATAAAAAACTGGGGTTATGGCTTAGAAATTGAAGTTTTAAGGTTTTCAATTGGAAATTAGGGTTAAGAAGTTGATGTTTTAAAAATTATGGTTTTGGCATTTGGAATTAGAGTTTTAGGAAAATATGATTAGGGTTTCAATTTTTAGAAAACAAAGATAGGGTTTTGGTTTTTAGAAAACAAAGCTAAGGTTTTGGATTTTAGAAAACAAAGTTACTATCTTGGTTTGAGATAACAAAGCTAGGGTTTTGGTTTTAGAAAACAAAGCTCAGGTTTTTGGTTTTTAGAAAACAAAGTTTCAGTTTTTAGAAAACAAAGCTAGGGTTTTGGTTTTTAGAAAACAAAGCTAAGGTTTTGGTTTTTAGAAAACAAAGTTACTATCTTGGTTTGAGATAACAAAGCTAGGGTTTTGGTTTTAGAAAACAAAGCTCAGGTTTTTGGTTTTTAGAAAACAAAGCTATTGTTATTGTTTGAGAAAATAAAGCTAGGGTTTTAGTTTTAGAAAACAAAGCTAGGGTTTTGGTTTTTAGAAAACAAAGCTACTGTCTTGGTTTCATAGAACAAAGCTAGGTTTTAGTTTTAGAAAAACAAAGCTATAGTGATTATATTTATAAATTTTGGGCCATCAAATATTTAATTCAAATTGATATGGAATGAGACTAATGCTACTGTGATATTGAATTATGGTTATTGTGATAATTCATTAAGGTTAAACAAGCTACCGTGGATAAAGCAATTCACTGAACATTCTGTTAGTGGGGATTCTGACCCCCACTCCCGGTGAAACATTGCATTGCACTAAAGCATAACATTAGCATGAATTGTCTTACTAAGCCCTTGGCTTAGCGCGATAGTGTTTGATCGCGCAGGTAATAGAGTTGAACCCGAGAGCTCTTCGAGACCGAGTGAGAGTAGACAGTGAAGAGTTGATTTTGGGAACTTAAAGATCAGAGGAGACTTGCCAATCATGTATAACTCTTTTATATTTTGTAAATATGGGTTATAATGTAAATATATGTATAATTGCAAATACGTATTCAAATGCTTTCATATATGTAAATGTTTTCTATATTCCGCTGCGTAATATTTAAATGTATGTATATATATATCTAATATGTTTTGTTTATAAGTAAATGATTTACTTTTCTATAATATATAACGATAAGGGTATTGTATCAAGTTTAAAATGTTTTGAATGTTAAGAAAATCCGTAGCATTCCTATATTCGATACATGTATACTACATTGTGGTGTATGTAGTGTGTATGTATTGGGTGTGGGGGTGTTACAATTGTTTTGGTATCAAAGCCTAGGTTTGAGATTCTCAACCTAGGTAAAATGTAAGAAAAAGACTATTTTGATTTTAAAAAGTGGTTTTTGAATAAAATATATGTTGGGATTGGCAATCTCTGATCTTTAATAAGATGTATTCTGCTGTGTTTGCAGAAATAGGTTGTGATGGATCCCCATTTGCGTCAGTCAGTTGAGGGTAGTGAGGAGAGTGTAGCTCCGGAGGATAGAGCTAGAGTTGATAGTGCTGGGGAGGCACCTGTTTCAGTGTCGGGGAGACCAGTTGGTGAGGAGGTTCCGCCAGCTTGGCTTAGGCATGTGATAGAGGCTTTGAGACAAGCACTAGTGCAACCAGTGCCACCACCCCCTCAGCCTGTGGTACCAGTGAGGCACTATGATAAACTAAGGAAGTATGGAGCGGAGGATTTCCTTGGTACTACTGATCCAGCTGTAGCAGAACAGTGGCTTGACAAAGTACAGAGGATCTTTATTCAGTTGCAAGCCACCCCAGAGGAAAAGTTTGATTATGCAAGATCATTGCTACAGAAGGATGCATACGACTGGTGGAGGACAGTGCCCCATTCTATGGATGATCCACCGATCTTGTCATATGCGGATTTTCTGAGAGAGTTTGAGTTGAAGTATACTCCTAGGGAGTACAAAGACATGAAGAAGATGGAGTTCTTAAGCTTGAAGCAAGATAGCAAGACTGTAACTGAGTATGAGGTTGAGTTTATTCGATTGAGCCAGTATGCTGGGGGCATTATAGCTGATGAGATAGATAGATGCAGGAGATTTGAGGAGGGATTGAGGCCCTCTATCATGTGTCTAGTGGCTGGATCTAGATATCATGATTTTTCCCAGCTTGTGGCAGCAGCTCGGAGTGTGGAGCGAGCTCAAGTTATTGCAGCTACTTCAGAGGAAGAGGTTAGGGTTAGGAGGCCCCAGTTTGAGGCAGGGTCTTCTTCTGTTAAGAGAGGTAAAGGAAGCTTTGTTCCTAGAGTTAGTAGGAGTCAGAGGTCAGCTGGTAGGTCAGTGCAGTTTCAGAGACAGAGATTTAGACCTACAGCTTCAGTGGCGAGTGTTCCGACCCCAGTGACTCAGAGATCCGCTCTACCTGTGTGTGCTCAGTGTGGTGGATCACATAGGGGTGCTTGTTGGAGGTATAGTGGGTCAGCTGTGTGCTTCAGATGTGGATCTCCTGAGCATTTTATTAGAGATTGTCCAGAGAGACAGGAGCGGATGTCAGTTGATACTGCAGCTTCTCGACCTAGTGTGAGGGGAGGTCGAGCAGGCAGAGGTAGCAGCCGGGGAGGCAGATCTGGGTTCAGTGCTAGAGGAGGTGCTACATCCAGGGAGAGTAGACCAGAGGAGGTTGGATCTTCCCAGAGGATGTATGTTATGCAGAGGCAGCCAGATGCATCGGCAGTCATAGCTGGTACTTTTTCTTTATTTGATACTTCAGTGCTTGCTCTGATTGATCCGGGTTCTACACATTCTTATATTAGTGCATCTGTTTTGCCTGTGTCTGATATGCGTGCTGAGTCCCTAGGATTTGATGTGTTGGTGACAAATCCGTTAGGGCATAGTGTGATTGTGAGTAAGGTGCACCGAGATAGTGCAGTGAGGGTGCAAGGTGAGAAGTTCCTTGGAGATTTGATTGAGATGCCATTTAAGGAATATGATGTGATTCTAGGTATGGACTGGCTATCTAGACATGGGGCTGTGGTGGATTGTAAAAAGAAAGTTGTGACTTTGAGAACTGCTGATAGTAGAGAGGTGATAGTATCTAATGAGCAGGAACAGTTAGCCTCCTTATTTGTTTCAGCTGTTGCAGCTAGGAGGTTGATTAGAAAAGGGTGTGATGCTTATCTTGCTCATGTGGTAGATACTAGAGTAAGAGGTTCTCCTATTGATAGCATTGCCATAGTTGCAGAGTTCCCAGATGTATTCCCAGAGGAGTTGCCAGGATTGCCTCCTGAGAGAGAGGTGGAGTTCGGTATTGAATTGTTGCCTGGTACCACTCCTATTTCTATTACTCCTTATAGAATGGCACCAGCAGAATTGAAGGAATTGAAAGTGCAATTACAGGAGTTGTTGGACAAAGGATTTATTCGCCCCAGTGTTTCTCCTTGGGGAGCTCCTGTGCTATTTGTGAAAAAGAAAGATGGTACTATGAGGTTGTGTATCGATTATAGGCAATTGAACAAGGTGACTATTAAAAATAAATATCCTTTGCCTAGAATCGATGATCTCTTTGATCAATTGAAGGGTGCAGCTGTGTTTTCTAAAATTGATTTGAGATCTGGGTACCATCAATTGAGAGTTAAAGCTGAAGACATTTCCAAGACCGCCTTTCGGACCAAGTATGGGCATTATGAATTTTTAGTTATGCCTTTTGGTCTAACGAATGCACCTGCAGCTTTTATGGATTTGATGAATAGGGTGTTCAGGCCCTATCTGGATCAGTTTGTAGTGGTCTTCATCGATGACATTCTGGTGTATTCGTGGAATGAAGAGGAACATGATATGCATCTGCGGATTGTGTTGTAGATTTTGAGAGAGAAGCAGTTGTTTGCCAAATTGTCGAAATGTGAGTTCTGGTTGGATCAAGTCGCTTTTCTCGGACATATTGTTTCAGCAGAAGGCATTAGAGTTGATCCGAGCAAAGTTGAAGCTATATTGAATTGGAGTCCACCCAAGTCGGTGACAGAGGTTAGAAGTTTTCTGGGTTTGGCAGGCTATTACCGACAGTTTGTGAAAGGGTTTTCTTTGATAGCTACTCCACTCACCAGATTGCTTCGTAAGGGAGTGAGATTTGTGTGGACGGATCAGTGTCAGGCTAGTTTTGATCAGTTAAGAGAAATGTTGACTCAAGCGCCTGTTCTTACTTTACCTGTAGAAGGCAAACCATATGTAATCTACAGTGATGCTTCACATAATGGTTTGGGTTGTGTACTGATGCAAGAAGGTAGAGTGATAGCTTATGCTTCTCGACAGTTGAAACCAATTTTAACGGATCATATCAAAGAGGCTCAGTTGATTGATATGAAGATTCAAAAGATTATTTCAGATTGCAAGAATGGGAAGACTAGAGATTTTATTGTGAAAGGTGATGGGAGTCTTTGGTTTAAGAACCGATTGTGTGTACCCGATGATGCTGATTTGAAAAGAGTCATTTTAGAAGAAGTACATCAGTCAGTGTTTGCTATGCATCCGGGTAATACAAAGATGTATCATGATTTGAGACAGCATTATTGGTGGATTGGGTTGAAGAGAGACATTGCTGAGTTTGTATCGAAATGTCTCACTTGTCAGAAGGTAAAAGCAGAGCATCAAGTTCCAACTGGATTGCTTCAACCATTATCAGTACCAGAATGGAAGTGGGATAGAGTGACGATGGATTTTGTGTCTGGGTTGCCATTGACACAAAAGAAGCATGATGCTATATGGGTGATTGTGGATAGATTGACTAAGACAGCTCATTTCCTTCCGGTTCGGATGGATTACTCTTTGGAGAGATTAGCTGAGCTGTATATCCATGAGATTGTGAAGTTGCATGGTGTTCCAACTTCTTTAGTGTCTGATCGAGATCCCAGGTTTACTTCAAGATTTTGGAAGAGTTTGCATAGTGCTTTGGGTTCTCGATTACACTTCAGTACTGCTTTTCATCCACAGACGGATGGACAGTCAGAGAGGGTGATACAGATTATTGAGGACATGTTGAGAAGCTGTGTCATCGATTTCTCTGGAAGTTGGGATAGGTTTTTACCTCTTGTGGAGTTTGCTTACAACAACAGTCACCAATCCAGCATTGGTATGGCACCGTTTGAAGCATTGTATGGCAGACGGTGTAGGACACCTCTTTGTTGGAATGAGCTTGGAGATAATAAGTTGGTTGGTCCTGATTTGATTCAAGAAACTGAAGAAAAAGTAATGTTGATTAGAGGCAGGTTAAAAGCAGCTTCAGACCGACAGAAGTCTTATGCAAATCTGAAAAGGAGAGACATAGAGTTTGATGTTGGAGATAAGGTATTTCTGAAAGTGTCTCCTTGGAAGAAGATTTTAAGGTTCGGTCGGAAAGGGAAATTGAGTCCTCGTTTCATTGGACCGTATGAAGTTTTGGAAAGAGTTGGGCCAGTTGTGTATCGACTTGCTTTGCCACCTGAGTTGGATCGTATTCATAATGTATTTCATGTTTCTATGTTGATGAGATACAGATCGGATCCATCTCATGTGTTGCCGATTGAATCTATCGAGGTAAATCAAGATTTGACATTTGAAGAGGAACCAGTTGCTATCTTGGCATGTGATGTGAAAGAATTAAGAAATAAGAGAGTGCCACTTGTGAAGGTTCTATGGAAGAATCATGCAAAAGAAGAAGCAACTTGGGAAAGTGAACAATCCATGCGAGAGCAATATCCTCAGTTGTTTCAGCTTTGATATTAGGTAATTTCGAGGACGAAATTTTCTTTTTAGAGGGGGAGAATTGTAATATCCTCATATATGCTCTAGAAGTTTTGATTTTGTTATTGTTATTGTTGTTATTGTTGTTGTTGTTATATTGGATTGTATATATGTGTTAATTGCAAGAGAAAAGAAATTGGGAAAGAAAATAGGGTTTAGAGAGAATGGTATATGTTGTGTATATGATGATATATATAACATATAAATTGGTCAAATGAAGAGTCAAGGGGGTAGAGATATTTATTTGGTTATTGGTGAAATGACTATTAAGGGCATTGGATTAAAAAGAAAGCTAGAACAAATGATAAAAGGGTGATTTGGTAATTGTTTGAATTGGAACACTTGCTGGAGATTAAAAGAAGAGTTGACTTTATTTTTTTGTGGTTCATTTCTTCTTTCTTCTTTGTGTGGCCGGCTTCTTCATAGACAAAGGAAAACAAGAGACAAAGTGAAGATCTTGATGTGTTAAGCTCAAATTGATGGAAGATTGAAGTGATCTAGTGGATGATACAAGAAGTCTTATAACTTTGGTAAGTTCTCTTGTGATCTTTGTGTTTATTTGAAATGATATTTGAGTTTGATAGATTTTTAAGAGTGTGTTGGTTGATTTTGAGATGTGAGAAGTGTTTGAGTGATTGGATGATGGATGTTGAGTATGGATTGAAGAAAAGAGTAAGTGGTTGGAAGAGATGATGTTGTATATGTGGTGAGGGTTTTGAGATGATTTTGTGTTTTGTGCTTGATGTGTGTTTGGCTTGTTTTGGTGTGTTGCAAGTTTTAGATGAGTTTTGAGTATGTTTTGTTAAGATGGTGTGAAGTGGATGTTGTTGGATAAAAGTGTTTTGTTGAGTGTTTGGTTGTTTTGGTCGGAATCTTGATTTGTGGCCGGACACGCCCATGAGCACGTCCAGGGTCTTTAGGCGTGTCAATTGTGTTGGAGGCAGTAGGTTTGACACGACCAGTAGCACGCCCGTGTTATTGAGCGTGTCATAGCTACTGTGAGATTTGAGAATTTACACGCCCAGAAACACGCCCATGTTGTTGAGCGTGTAAATACTTCTGTGTTGTGGAGTTAGGGCACGGTCATGGACACGCCCGTGTGGGTGAGCGTGTCAGGGTTAGGGTTTGCCCTAATTAATTCCTAATTGGATTATCTCTTGTGTATCCCTAAACAAGTATATGCTATTACTTTTGATTTAGGTCTTGAAGATAGTGATTAATCATTGATTTAAGAGGTAGAAGGATCTTGAACAAGGAAGTGTTAAGAGTAGTGTAATTTGTTTTTGAGGTAAGTACAAAACCTATATGATTGTGTGTAAGTTCAAATGTGGCATTATTACATTGTTAATTTATTTGAGCAATGTGTATTGTTATGTTTATATCACTGATGATATATATATATATATGAATAATGTGAATGACATGATGATGCAAATGAATGTGTTTATGAAAGATTGAAATGTTATGTTGTGAATTGAGATGAAATGGAATATAGAGCCATTGTGATTGGCTATGATGATATAATTGAATGATGTATGGCATGTTTGCCTAATTGATGAGAAAGATTGAGAAAGAGCTTGATAAAGAGAATAATGAAATAAGTGTATGCTTAATATGATATTCAATTTCAGAGTTCTGGTTTTTGGAGGCATGCCTATTTAATGAAAGGTAACAGTCTTGCCGGGTTGAGGATCTCTTCAAATTGAGTTGAATTGAGGTCCAAGAGACTGGGTCTGTTACACTATGATAATTGATATTATGAGATATTAGATTTGTAACAGTCTTGCCGGGTTGAGGATATCCTCGAGTTAGATGAGTTGATGATCCAAGAGACCGGGTCTGTTACGCTATCCATGGATAGAGATAAATATATATGTATATGTTGCCTACGGGCTTGATAATGGTGTTTATGAACCAAAGCAGTAACTCTGAATTCTGAATATCGTATTAAGTACTTGATGGGCCCATAGGTGTCTAGGTTTTATGTATAACATAAATGTTGTTCTAATGTAATGAAATGTTAATATTACTTGTATGATGAAACGGACACGGAATATTGTTTGTTGAGTATGATCTTTACTAATTGTGTGTGTATCATTGATGTTGATTTATTAATACAAATGTGAAACATTGCATTGCACTAAAGCATAACATTAGCATGAATTGTCTTACTAAGCCCTTGGCTTAGCGCGATAGTGTTTGATCGCGCAGGTAATAGAGTTGAACCCGAGAGCTCTTCGAGACCGAGTGAGAGTAGACAGTGAAGAGTTGATTTTGGGAACTTAAAGATCAGAGGAGACTTGCCAATCATGTATAACTCTTTTATATTTTGTAAATATGGGTTATAATGTAAATATATGTATAATTGCAAATACGTATTCAAATGCTTTCATATATGTAAATGTTTTCTATATTCCGCTGCGTAATATTTAAATGTATGTATATATATATCTAATATGTTTTGTTTATAAGTAAATGATTTACTTTTCTATAATATATAACGATAAGGGTATTGTATCAAGTTTAAAATGTTTTGAATGTTAAGAAAATTCGTAGCATTCCTATATTCGATACATGTATACTACATTGTGGTGTATGTAGTGTGTATGTATTGGGTGTGGGGGTGTTACAAAGCCCATGATTAATAATTCTTGGCATAAATTAGGCCCATAATTAATTTTTAGTATTCCACAATTGACCTAATTAGTTGTAAGCCAATTTAAAAAGGTTTTAGTAATAAAAATCTGAATTTTGGGTCATGAAGTGAAAAGCAGTTTTGTGCTTATTTTAATAGTATCTTAAAACCCATAAATAGGTTTTTTGAAAAATAGTTTTGTTTTAAAGCCCATTGAAAAATATTTGTTTGAAAAATTGGATTTTGGGCTTTGAGCTTGGGCTATGAGGTGAAAAAGAATTTCTGACCCATCTTTAAAAGGTTTTATATCCAAAGACCATCTTAAAAAGTTTTTAAAATAATTTTGGTCTTTTAGACTTAAGAGAATTTTTGGGCTTACAATATAGTTATGTCATATTAGTAAAAGAGCAAACCAAATAAGCCATGGTTTAAACTAAGATGTATCAATTATAGTCAAACAACAAGCATTTGTGGAAGAACCTAAGAAAAGTAACTAAGCCAATATATGAGCTTTAGTCTTTAGGTTGAAAATTCTAGGCTCCCATAGAAGTAATACCAAAAGGTACAAGGCTATGAGTGGTTATTCCATGCTCAATGTCCATACCTTGAGTGAAAATATGGAATCCCTTACATAACACAACTCGAGTAACATTGGCGTCCTAACTCACACACACAATGCAATTTAAATGATGCAATGGATAATATCATAATAAGAAATAATAGAATAATATAAAGACCAACGAAATCAACTTCTTTTATCCCTAGTGGAGTCGCCATTTTGAGTGGGAATTTTTGCCCTCCTCCCATGTGAAATGGTTCTTGTGACTTCGACACTGTTAGGCTCAGGACCTTAGAGAAACGGGCCTAAACTCGGAGAAAATGGAGCCGCCACCTGGATGGAGGGGAAAAATGAAAGCGGAGGATGACTTGATCCCAAAGGAATCCCCAACCCCCTAATGGGTTCGAAAAGTTGGGTACGCATAAGGAAGGTGAGAATGATCCCACACCCCCATAACGTCCAGTTCATTGGAACTAGCCTCCATTTTAGGCCAATATATTAGTGAATTCTTAAATATTATAAAATCATCCATACTACATGCGATTATCAAAAATAAATAATTATTATATTAACATAAAACAAGTTAAAAAAAACAATAAATAGGCACCCATACAAGATGGAAACATGCCCTAACAACTATGTCTAATGTCCAAAACAAAATAAAATAGGACACCCACCATTTGGTGAAAACATATCATTTACAATAATCCAAACTTAAAATAATTTAAATTACATGGAACTTTGACTAATGAGGTACCCAAAAAGTGGAAACATACCTCTTATATTTATAAAACTAAGATAAACCAATAAAAAGAACATTCAATCAACCATCATGAATAAAAGTAAACAATTCATCATAAAACAAATAAAATAAATCATCCATCATGAACATATAATAAATTAAATAATCAAAACTAGGGTTCAATCTTAAATAAATAATTAAATGTGCAAAATTAGGGCTTAAACCTTAAATTAGGGCTTGTAAGATTCTAAATGCAAAATTAGGATCTTGGGATAAAAAACTGGGGTTATGGCTTAGAAATTGAAGTTTTAAGGTTTTCAATTGGAAATTAGGGTTAAGAAGTTGATGTTTTAAAAATTATGGTTTTGGCATTTGGAATTAGAGTTTTAGGAAAATATGATTAGGGTTTCAATTTTTAGAAAACAAAGATAGGGTTTTGGTTTTTAGAAAACAAAGCTAAGGTTTTGGATTTTAGAAAACAAAGTTACTATCTTGGTTTGAGATAACAAAGCTAGGGTTTTGGTTTTAGAAAACAAAGCTCAGGTTTTTGGTTTTTAGAAAACAAAGTTTCAGTTTTTAGAAAACAAAGCTAGGGTTTTGGTTTTTAGAAAACAAAGCTAAGGTTTTGGTTTTTAGAAAACAAAGTTACTATCTTGGTTTGAGATAACAAAGCTAGGGTTTTGGTTTTAGAAAACAAAGCTCAGGTTTTTGGTTTTTAGAAAACAAAGCTATTGTTATTGTTTGAGAAAATAAAGCTAGGGTTTTAGTTTTAGAAAACAAAGCTAGGGTTTTGGTTTTTAGAAAACAAAGCTACTGTCTTGGTTTCATAGAACAAAGCTAGGTTTTAGTTTTAGAAAAACAAAGCTATAGTGATTATATTTATAAATTTTGGGCCATCAAATATTTAATTCAAATTGATATGGAATGAGACTAATGCTACTGTGATATTGAATTATGGTTATTGTGATAATTCATTAAGGTTAAACAAGCTACCGTGGATAAAGCAATTCACTGAACATTCTGTTAGTGGGGATTCTGACCCCCACTCCCGGTGGAATGGTTCTTGCAAATTTGACATTGTTAGACTCAAGGCCTTAGAGAATACGGTCCTAAACCCAGACAAAATGGAGTCACCACCCAGACAAGCTGAAAAACTAGAAAGGGGTGGATGACTCGATTCCTAAGGAATCCCAACCCCCATTGGGTTTGAAAAGTTGGGTATGCATGGGGAAGGTGAGAAGTGACGTAGCACACTCATAATGCCCAGTTCATTGGAACCAGCCTCCTTTTCAGCTCTAAACATTATTAAATTCTTAAAATATTATAATATCATCCATACTACATTCAATAAAATAAAGCATCATATTATTAATTAAAACAAATCAATCAAAAGATGGGCACCCATACAAGATAAAAACATGCCCATACCAATGTTCAAAGGATAAACAAGATAAATAAATAAAATGGGACACCAACCAAAAGGTGGAAATGTGTCCATTACAACTATCCCAAAGTCCTTAAATAATTTAAAATACAGAAAATAAATAAATTAGACAAACAAGGCATCCCGCGAGTGGAAACATGCCTTTTACAATCTCAATGAACAATTAATTACGTCATTCAAGCATAATAATTAAAACATAAAACATCCATTATAACCAAGTAAAATAAATCATCCATCATAAAAACATATGACAAATTAACAATCAACCATCATAAAAACATGTGACAAATTAATTAAAACTAAGGTTTAAAATATTAAAGATGGATAATTAGGATTTACATATTAAATTAGGGCTTATGGAATGCAGATTAGGATTTTAGTGTTATTGGATAAAATTTGTTTTGGGTTACTGGATTAAGGTTTAGAAATTGGGAAAATAGGGTTATTGGATTAAAGATTTAAGGGTTTTGGTGATTTACAGAATTAGGGTTTAGGTAAGGGTTTTGGGAAATAAAGGATCTTTATATTTTAGAATTAAATTAATATTTTGGAATATTAAGAAAACAACTAGTGTTTTATGAGTTGGAATTAATAAATCAATTTAGGGTTTTAGAAACTTGAACAAACATATTAGGGTTTTGACATTTTTATATTTTAGGGCTTGGGAAGTTACAATTTATTTTTTTTTAGATTTTAGAAACTAGGGCTTGAAAACTAGGGTTTGGGTTTAGGTGTTTGATAACTGGTTTTAGGGTTTTGAGATTATAAGAAAAGGGCAACCAAATTATTAGGGTTTCAGGGGTTATTTAGCTACTGGCATATTAGGCTTTTAGGGTTTTTAGGTTCGTTGGATGAGGGTTTAAGGGTTTAATGGATTAGGGTTTTAGGATTTAAGGTTTGCTAGAATTAGAAAACTAGTTTTATAAATTGAAAACAATTTAGGGTTTTGTAAATTATAAAATAAATTAGGGTTTTTAAATTTACAAAACAAATTACAGCTTTTGGAAATTGTAAAGCAGGTTAGGGTTTGGCAATTTAAAATAGGTTAAGTTTTTTAATCAATTCAAACCTTAAGCTTTTGATACAATAGCTTCATATTTTTAACTAATTAGTCTAATAGATTTAAATTTTAATTTTATAAAACACACAATAAAGATCTTAACAATCAAACTATTGAATAAAAATGATAATTAAAATAATTAGTTAGAGTATTAAAAGTGAGATTCAGCTATTGTATGTTTTAACAACTTGTTAATCAAATATGAAGCTACTGTGAATGTAAATTAATTATTGATTAAGACCAAACATTCATTATTGGTTCCAATAAAATTGATGTTTGATTATGGCTGAATAAAAGCAAAGACAGCGTGACTACCTTTTAAGTGTTGTTGAGTGTTGATTGCTTGCTTGCTTGATTGTTGCTAAAATTCCTCCCCCCCCCCCCTTAGGGTTTTGAGATTATAAGAAAAGGGCAACCAAATTATTAGGGTTTCAGGGGTTATTTAGCTACTGGCATATTAGGCTTTTAGGGTTTTTAGGTTCGTTGGATGAGGGTTTAAGGGTTTAATGGATTAGGGTTTTAGGATTTAAGGTTTGCTAGAATTAGAAAACTAGTTTTATAAATTGAAAACAATTTAGGTTTTTGTAAATTATAAAATAAATTAGGGTGTTTAAATTTACAGAACAAATTACAGCTTTTGGAAATTGTAAAGCAGGTTAGGGTTTGGCAATTTAAAATAGGTTAAGTTTTTTAATCAATTCAAACCTTAAGCTTTTGATACAATAGCTTCATATTTTTAACTAATTAGTCTAATAGATTTAAATTTTAATTTTATAAAACACACAATAAAGATCTTAAAAATCAAACTATTGAATCAAAATGATAATTAAAATAATTACTTAGAGTATTAAAAGTGAGATTCAGCTATTGTATGTTTTAACAACTTGTTAATCAAATATGAAGCTACTGTGAATGTAAATTAATTATTGATTAAGACCAAACATTCATTATTGGTTCCAATAAAATTGATGTATGATTATGGCTGAATAAAAGCAAAGACAGCGTGACTACCTTTTAAGTGTTGTTGAGTGTTGATTGCTTGCTTGCTTGATTGTTGCTAAAATTCCTCCCCCCCCCCTTAGGGTTTTGAGATTATAAGAAAAGGGCAACCAAATTATTAGGGTTTCAGGGGTTATTTAGCTACTGGCATATTAGGCCTTTAGGGTTTTTAGGTTCGTCGGATGAGGGTTTAAGGGTTTAATGGATTAGGGTTTTAGGATTTAAGGTTTGCTAGAATTAGAAAACTAGTTTTATAAATTGAAAACAATTTAGGGTTTTGTAAATTATAAAATAAATTAGGGTTTTTAAATTTACAGAACAAATTACAGCTTTTGGAAATTGTAAAGCAGGTTAGGGTTTGGCAATTTAAAATAGGTTAAGTTTTTTAATCAATTCAAACCTTAAGCTTTTGATACAATAGCTTTATATTTTTAACTAATTAGTGTTAATCAAATATGAAGCTACTGTGAATGTAAATTAATTATTGATTAAGACCAAACATTCATTATTGGTTCCAATAAAATTGATGTTTGATTATGGCTGAATAAAAGCAAAGACAGCGTGACTACCTTTTAAGTGTTGTTGAGTGTTGATTGCTTGCTTGCTTGATTGTTGCTAAAATTCCTCCCCCCCCCCCCCCCCCCCCCCCCGCCCGCGATCCTTGTTAAAGTATTAAGCCTTATTATTTATAGGCAAAACTAATGAAAACCTAAACCTAGCTTTGCTAATCTGTCATTTAAATGAATTCTAAGCTAATTAGGAAGCCCCATTGGTTAAAAAACCTAAAAATATTTTAAAACCATGTCGATCTAGGCAACCAGATCGACATGGCTTAATACCATGTTGATCTGGGTAACTCAATCTACATGAATCTTACTTGTGTCTACCTGGACAACCAGGTTGACATGAGTCTAACCTCATGTCGATATGGGCTACCAGATCGACATGAGGCATGATCATGTTGCCTTGGGCCACCTCGACTAAAATTATTCTTGCATTTTTTTTATTTCTATGCCGAAAAATTCTAATTTGGACTGAACCAATTTAATTTAAGGCTTTTTTGACTTGAATTTATGCCTTTCAAAGCCGAACTGACTTATTTAAAAGTTGTAAACTAGGTTTACATCATTTAAAGTCGAATCGAATTTATTTTGGCAATTTTTAATTAAGACTGTACAAACTTAGGGCCAAAATTAAAGGTCTACAATTTTTCCCCTGCTTTAATGATCTAGAATTTATTTAGAGACTAAAAAGCAACATGAGTTTGAGCTGATTTTGGACAAGGATGGTTTTAGACCAAAGGTCAAAGTAGGTTTGGGTTCAAGACTCGATTGAGTTCCAGACTCAAAAAAAGTGATTTGGGTTCTGGACCTGAGCTGGTTTGGTTTTGGACCAGAGTTGATTTCTGGACTCCCAAAAATGATTTGGGTTCTCGACCCAAAGCTAGATTAGGGTTATCGACTCAAAACTGGATTAGGGTGCTAGACTCGAAACTAGATTATGGTGCTCGACCCTAGACATAAGCTCTTCTAACTTGATCATCATTTTGTCATTTGAGGATTCTGGTTTTCTTCTAGCCATCTGTTCAATGTGTTGACTTTAGCTCTTCTAGCTGACCTTCTATCTGTTGAGGGTGCAGGCTTTCTTTGTTTTATTAGTTTTTGTCATAGAATTGTAACTTATTTATTATGATGATTATTGTTTTATTTAGGTATTTTGGTAGCTTTAATATGTTTATTTATTATTTTCATCAATTTTGGTAGTTTTAATTTATTTAAGTATTTATGTCATTTTTGTTCTAGTTTTTAGTTTAGTGTTTATTTGTTGTTGGTTAATTTGATTCTTGTTTAAAGTTTGTTTAAGTGTTTATTTTAGGTTAATAAGCAAACATCATCTTAAGGACAAAACCAAAGACAAGAGAGGAAGGAAAAAGCAAGGAACCAAGTGAGGAAGAAAACAATGGACAGTAGCTGACACACTCAAGGGACACGGCCAAGCTTGTGGCCATGTCCCATACCAAGCTAAGAAGAAGTCCAAAAGATTAGAAGGAGACACACTCAAGGGACACAGCCAAGCTTGTGGCCATGTCCCTCCAAATACCTCAGACACAGCCAAGCTCACCTAAGCTTGGTCGTGTCACACACTCAACTCCAAAGAAAGAAAGAAAGAAAGAGCCAGTGAGGGACACAGCCAACTGTCTTGGCCGTGTCCCATGGAAATCAAGACACACGGCCAAGCCAACCTTGGCTTGGCCGTGTCACCTAATGGAAAGCAAGAAAAAGACCATAAAACACGGCCAAGCTCACCCATGCTTGGCCGTGTCACCCTTAATGTCTATTTAAGTTCTTTTGCACGACAAAGAAAAGGAGACGGCTAGGGTTTGAGTTAGAGAAAAGAAAAGAGAAGGAGAGGGCAAACATAATTTGGGATGAGGAGAGAGTGACACTCTCCTTGTCCCTCATCTTCATCCTCCATCTTCATCTTCTCCATCTTCCATTGATAAGATCTTTGAGGTTCTTTGGGATAAGTTGGTTTAACAAGCTCTTGAAGGTTGAAGAAGCTTCATTGAAAGGATTGGTGACTTGAGAAAGCTCCTTTCTATCTTCCAAAGGCACAATCAATTGAAGGGTTGGTGACTTGAGAAAGCTCCATTCCATATTGTAAAAGGGAAATCAACCATTGAAGAGGGCTTGAGTTCTTCATCAAACATCAAAGTGGAGCTAGGAGGAAGACTAGTAATCCTACTCTTGGCATCTTCACAAGGGGTTTTTCTATTCTCTCTTTTAATTCATTCCAATATTGTTTTTGTTGTATTAAGAGAATTGATATTGCAATGAACAATTTGTATTTGATTTATATTGAGTTGAATGAATGTTTTAAATTGATGATGTTGAGCTAAAAACCCATGCTTAGGGTTTGTAGTATATTTGATTGAATGCTTTGAATTGATATTTCCATTGATGTACCTTTTGTAGGTTGATTGCATTGAATTGTATGCTAGGTTAATAGATTAGCTACCTATTGATCTCTAGATATTGAATGAAGGACCGAGAGGTGAAATCTGATATCAGAATTATGCAATCGACTACCCTATGAATGAATTAGAAATATAAGTTCTAGGGTTTCATTAATTTGCAAATGTAAAATAATTGGTAATTGCTATTTCATGAATGTGAGAACTAATGAATTGGTAATTGACTAATTAACCTTAAGGAACAAATTAATTTACAAGATTATGTTAATGGATAATTGAGAATTGAGCTTTGATTGAATGGACCTATAACCCTAGGCACATTCCTAAGAATCGATTTGATCTTGTACAACTTTCACACACATCAACCCTACGTACGTTAATTTTAGGTTTAAATTATTCTTTTGCATTCCAAACAACAAACTCTCGCTTTTAATTTAATTGCTTTAATCAAGCTATTACGAACCACACCTTCTTGGGGAAACGACCTTGGGGCGATCACCTTTGCTACAGCTACCTCGTATACTTGCGAGTGCTGCTTGTAGTAGCACTTAATTTGAGCGTAACAAGTTTTTGGCGCCGCTGCCGGGGAAGGTTGTTTAAGTACTGATAGTTTGATTTTTCTTTACAATTTAATTGTTTGTTTATTTTCTTTTAATTTTTTGTTCGTTTTTGTTTGATTTTCTTTCAATTTAGTTATTTGTTTGTTTTCTTTAAGTTGCTAAGTGCCTTGTGTAAATATGCAATTTTCAAGGTACGCAAGGGTTTATGACGATAACCCTGATTCTGACATGGCATGGAAATTAGCAGAAATAACAAACCAATTTAAGATGCTAAATGCAAGAGGACAAACACCTATGCCTACTCGTGAAGTATGTTCAGCATGTGACACTGCAGGACATAGCCCAAACATGTGTTCATTTGGTTATGGACAATATCAAGAGAGGCAAGAGGAAGAATATGCCTATGACAGTTTCCAGCAAATGGGTGGAAATGACCCATGCCTCAGGACTTATAATTCAAGATGGGGAAGCTACCCAAATTTTTCATGGGAAAACCAGCCGTACATTCCACCTCCAATTTTTTTTCAACATTACCAAAGAAGTTCTTACTTTCAAGAACAATATTCAAATCAAGAGTACCTTAAGCGACCCACATCAGAAGATAGTTTGAATGCCTTCATTCAAATTAGAGCGCAAAATCAAAGTAAACTTAAGGAACCCACTTTGGAAGATAGTTTGAATGCCTTCATTCAAATTAGCTCACAATCCATGATAAATTTGAGAAATCCACAGTGGAGGATGATTTGAATGTTTACCTTCAAATTAGCACAGAAATTCAGGAAGGAAGCAACGAGAGGTTTGATTCTTTGGAGGAATCATTGAAGAGGGTGGAAATGCAACTTGGGCAACTGGCACATCAACTCCAGGCACACCAAGAGGAGGAATTTCCTAGCCAATTGGAGCAAATAGAGGTAATCACAAATTTTAAGAATGAACAGGTGATATATAATGATTTTTGTGATTCCTTTGATGCAGGAACTAACAAAGAAGAAGATGGCGAGGAAATGCAATTAAACATAGAGGAGTTAATTCAAACAAAGGAGGAGGAGAATTTGGAAGCATCGACTTTGACAAAATTGCATGAACCTCCAAATCCTTGTATGCCACCAATCCCATTCCCAAGTAAGCTGAATGTAGAGAAACAAGGTAAGCAACTTTCTGAACTCCATGACATGCCCCATTGTGAAGATAGTGTAGATAAGCTTGAGGTGGCCATGACCATAGAAGTAGAGCCTAATTCTTCCAAATTAGAAATTGATGAGAGCAATTTACTAGTGAATAAAGAGATTGTTGAGGGAGAACTTCAAATTGCTAAAGAGAATGTAGAACACATTTAACCAAACTTGGTTGAACCTAAAAAGACTCCAGGAATTTTGAATGATGTTTTGGTTGGGGAATGTAGTATGCAACAAATTATCATCTCTCCCACTCTTAGTGGTGAGAATGAGCAGAAATAATATAAAACCATGTTGCAAACTGAAAAAGGTTCTTACTACGTCCCTATAGCATTAAAAAATCAAGCTAAGAGAACCCTCACATGTTCTTTTTGGACAATTGCTCCCCTAAGAATGCTACGTAGGCTTTTCAATACATTAGGCACTTTTCAAAGTTGCATGGTGTTCATCCTCTCAATCATGGGCTCCAATTGCATTATGGGTGGAAGGAGCCCCACACATCGTATATGGGAACGATGGAAATCAGGTTTCATCTAAACCCTCTCTATAGTATGCATGCTCACATTGAGGACAATGTGAATTTTTAAGTGTGGGGTGCATTATGTGATTTTGTGTTTTTACTTTTAAGTTATTTTTGTTTAAGTTTAGTTAATGTTTTTAATGTTTTTTCTTGAATAAATGAGTTTTAGAAAGTTCAATTGTTATAAAATTGTTGATAGATGACCTTTGAATTTTTGAAGCATGAATTTGAGAATTGAGTAAAATTGGTGCTTATTGTCAATTTTGTTTGTTTTTCTTTGCATTGCCATTAACCTAGTGAGGAATTGAGCCATCAACTTATTGATGAATTACTAGTAATTCATCTTTGTTGATGAATTACTAGAACTTGCTTTGAAATGCATTTTAAGAATACATAAAAATTTCAATTTGGCATCAAGATGATTAAGGCAATTAGGTGAATCACTTTGGCTTAAAAAGACCAACCCTATATTCAACCTTAGTTAGCCAATTTTGAGCCTATTTCATTTTCCTTTTCTTTCTTTTTCACAACACCATTAGCTTGAACCTTGTTGTTTAACTCTTATCCTTTCATTAGGTCAAGAGCATTTTAAGAGCGTTTATGACCGAGTGTTGTGTTGAATTAAGTGTGGGGTTAAATTTAGTAGGTTTAAGATTGCAAAGGAAAATAAAAAAAAGAAGAAAAAGAAGAAAATATATATATAATAAAAAAAAAGAAGAAGAAGAAAAAAGAAGAAAAAAAGAAGAAAAAGAAAAAAAATATATTTATATATATAATAATAAGAATAATTGTTGTTCTTGTTAAAAGGGTTGGAATGTATCATTACAAGATTTAATAAGTGAGTTTCCTTGAAAAACTCTTTAATGTCAAGGGGCAGATGAGAGGAAGGTGTTTTGGGATTGTTGGGTTATGTAAATGATCGGGTACTTCATTCTTAAAGTGCTCTTGAACTTAATGATTAAGCTCACATTTCCTAAATGCCATGCCTTTACCTTAGCCCCATTACAACCCAATAAAGACCTTTTGATTGATGCTTGATTGTTATTTGTGGTGGAGATTTGATTGAAAAGCAAGCCTATGGTAATAATCTTTCATTGATTGTTATGAGTGTAAACACCACCATGATCAAACACTTGTAAGAGTTGGTGAGGGAGCGACAACATAGGTTATGCATGGAAAACCATTTAATTGCATGGGTGTCGATTTTGTTTGATTCGATATTGATTGCGGATTTAGGGATAAGGAAGTCTTGATGCATATTTATAACTCTTGAACTTAACAAAATTTATCTTGTTAGTGTGTTTTGATTTTAGCCTTGCTTGGGGACAAGCAAGGAATTAAGTGTGGGGTAGTTGTTTTATTAGTTTTTGTCATAGAATTGTATCTTATTTATTATGATAATTATTGTTTTATTTAGGTATTTTGGTAGCTTTAATCTGTTTATTTAGTGTTCTCATCAATTTTGGTAGTTTTAATTTATTTCAGTATTTATGTCATTTTTGTTCTAGTTTTTAGTTTGGTGTTTATTTGTTGTTGGTTAATTTGATTCTTGTTTAAAGTTTGTTTAAGTGTTTATTTTAGGTTAATAAGAAAACATCATCTTAAGGGCAAAACCAAAGACAAGAGAGGAAGGAAAAAGCAAGGAACCAAGTGAGGAAGAAAACAATGGACAGTAGCTGACACACTCAAGGGACACGGCCAAGCTTGTGGCCATGTCCCATACCAAGCTAAGAAGAAGTCCAAAAGATTAGAAGGAGACACACTCAAGGGACACAGCCAAGCTTGTGGCCATGTCCCTCCAAATACCTCAGACACAGCCAAGCTCACCTAAGCTTGGTCGTGTCACACACTCAACTCCAAAGAAAGAAAGAAAGAAAGAGCCAGTGAGGGACACAGCCAACTGTCTTGGCCGTGTCCCATGGAAATCAAGACACACGGCCAAGCCATCCTTGGCTTGGCCGTGTCACCTAATGGAAAGCAAGAAAAAGACCATGAAACATGGCCAAGCTCACCCAAGCTTGGTCGTGTCACCCTTAATGTCTATTTAAGTTCTTTCGCATGACAAAGAAAAAGGAGACGGCTAGGGTTTGAGTTAGAGAAAAGAAAAGAGAAGGAGAGGCAAACATAATTTGGGATGAGGAGAGAGTGACACTCTCCTTGTCCCTCATCTTCATCCTCCATCTTCATCTTCTCCATCTTCCATTGATAAGATCTTTGAGGTTCTTTGAGATAAGTTGGGTTAACAAGCTCTTGAAGGTTGAAGAAGCTTCATTGAAAGGATTGGTGACTTGAGAAAGCTCCTTTCTATCTTCCAAAGGCACAATCAATTGAAGGGTTGGTGACTTGAGAAAGCTCCATTCCATATTGCAAAAGGGAAATAAACCATTGAAGAGGGCTTGAGTTCTTCATCAAACATCAAAGTGGAGCTAGGAGAAAGACTAGTAATCCTACTCTTGGCATCTTCATAAGGGGCTTTTCTATTCTCTCTTTTAATTAATTCCAATATTGTTTTTGTTATATTAAGAGAATTGATATTGCAATGAACAATTTGTATTTGATTTATATTGAGTTGAATGAATGTTTTAAATTTATGATGTTGAGTTAAAAACCCATGCTTAGGGTTTGTAGTATATTTTATTGAATGCTTTGAATTGATATTTCCATTGATGTACCTTGTTGTATGTTGATTGCATTGAATTGTATGCTAGGTTAATAGATTAGCTACCTATTGATCTCTAGATTTCGAATGAAGGACCGAGAGGTGAAATTTGATATCGGAATTATGAAATCGACTACCCTATGAATGAATTAGAAATATAAGTTCTAGGGTTTCATTAATCTGCAAATGTAAAATAATTGGTAATTGATATTTCATGAATGTGAGAACTAATGAATTGGTAATCGACTAATTAACCTTAAGGAACAAATTAATTTACAAGGTTATGTTAATGGATAATTGAGAATTGAGCTTTGATTGAATGGACCTATAACCCTAGGCATATTCCCAAGAATCGATTTGATCTTGTACAACTTTCACACACATCAACCCTACGTACGTTAATTTTAGGTTTAAATTGTTCTTTTGCATTCCATGTAACACCCCTATATCCTGTATACGTACCAAGCATGCTTAAATGATTGTAATATACGTATACTGAATATAAAAAATGCCACGGTTTAAAAAGACACAACAATATCTTTGTAAATAAGTGAAACCAATCTCAAACATTTTAAAAGAAATCCAAAAGACACCATATACAAAAACATTTATCAATTCATAGCGAAAGTTATTACAAATATTTTATAAATCAAAATTTATAAAACATAGAATAAATACATGATTGGCAGCTCTTCTCTGATCTTTGAGTCCCAAAAGATAAATCCTCAATGTTTAGTCTCACTTGGCCTCGAGGAGCTCTCAGGTTCAACTCTGTCACCTGCGCGATCAAAGTCAACACATTTTAGTAATAAGTCAACATCATAGATGAAAGGCTAACAACATATCTTTATATTTCATAAACTACACATATATATATCACATTTCAACATCCTTCAATATAACTCATTAATCAATCATCTTATCATTCATGAATCACATTAAACAAAGACAAACATGGGCCTAAAACAACTAATATACCATTCAATTTTCAGAGTAAATGCTTTGGTTCAATCATCACATTTATCATTATCATAAACCCAACTAGGCTTCAAGGATTAGGTTCAACCAAGCTTCAAGGGGAACAAAGCATGCTAAGTCTCACCCAACTTGGCTTCAAGAACCAACCCAACCTAGCTTCAAGGGTTGTAACATCTCAATTAGGCTTTAAGGACTAGACCCAACCAAGCTTCAAGGGGAGTAAAACATGTTAAACTTCTACCCAACTTGGCTTCAAGGATCAAGCCCAACCTAACTTCAAGAGAGTGTTACTATCATTAGGCATGCCACCAACAACAAACTCTGAAAATTGAATAACATATTAGCCACACAATTCATTTATTATTTCATTCTAAATTCTCATCATCAATTAGGCAAACATGCCTTATATCTTTCAAGTGAATCATCATAGCCAATCACAATGGCTTCACATCACATTTGAGTTACCATAGCCAATCACAATGGCTTCATATCATATCATATCTCAATTCATATTATACATAAAGCATTATTGATATAACATTTCAAAGTATATTATTCATATAACACATTACCATTCACAAGATTCACAATGCATAAAACATAACCTTGTTCATATAGTATCATATGCATTATCATTATCTTCAAATGTATATTGAATCTCAACAATGTAAGAAGAGCAAAGAAATAATCACAGTAGCCAACACATTCAAGGGACACGGCCAAGCTTGTGGCCGCGTCTCTCAAAACGAATTGGCAGTGGCAGACATGGGCAAGGGACACGGCCGTGTCTCTCCAAAAATCATCCAACACAGCCACATTTTCCTTAGATTTGGCATTGTCTCCAAAATTCTATAGGTTGGCCGTGCCTCTTCCTTGGTTTGGCCGTGTCTCTCATGATTAAAAACCCTAAACATGGCCAAATCTCTTTTAATTGAATTTAAACACATTATGCACAACATAACCTCATTCAAATGAATATAAACAATATCATTAACACATATCTTGCATGCTCATCACAATATTCACATTAACAACACATTTGATCACTCAACACTTCAAAACCCTAAACCAATCACACTCTTGTTCTTTCAATATCCACATCCATTTAACTTACCATTTTCAAACCAAAACCAATCCCAATTTAACTTTATAACTTACAATCAATCTCAACACTTATAAACACATCTCAAACACACCTAATCATAAAATCAACAATTCATAACTCACTTCAAACACAACCTCAAAATAACAAAGGAAACAAGAGAGTACTTACCACAATTGAAGAAATTTCACAAATCTCCAACTTAATCCTTTGATTCTTCCTTCAATTTGATTTTTGAAATAAACAAATCTCACTCTTGCTCATTTGCTATGGAGGGTCGGCCAACATAAGAGAAAGAGAAGAAGAAGAAAAGAAAATGAAGACAAGTCAACTTCTCTTCTTCTTTAAATCTCCACCAAGCAATTCTAACAACACAATTACTTAAATGCCCTCATCCATTTAACTTAACTCTTATAACTTATATGCCCATTTAAATAATTTCACATATCTCAAATAAATATCTTCTTCCCTTGACTCCTCATTTGACCAACATATATGTTATATATATTACAATATACCTAGCATATACACTTTCTTTCTACACATTATTTCCTTATTAAACCATATATAAACATTCTCTTTTCAATTTCTTTTCTTATCAACATAACATATACACATAATGTAAACAAACAACAATTATATCCAAACTTCTAGGGCGCACATTGGGATATTACAATTCTCCCCCTCTAAAAAGAAATTTCGCCCTCGAAATTACCTGATATCAAGTCTGAAACAACTGAGGATACTGATCTCGCATGGTTTGTTCACTTTCCCAAGTTGCCTATTCTTTTGTATGGTTCTTCCACAAAATCTTCACAAGTGGCACTTTCTTATTTCTCAATTCTTTCACATCATGTGCCAAAATAGTTATTGGTTCTTCTTCAAATGTCATATCTGAACTCACTTTGATAGATTCAATTGGCAACACATGAGATGGATCCGATCTGTACCTCCTCAACATAGAAACTTGGAATACATTATGGATCCTATCCAACTCAGGTGGCAAGGCAAGCCGATAAGCAACTGGTCCAATTCTTTCTAAAACTTCATACGGTCCAATGAAACGAGGACTCAATTTCCCTTTCCGACCGAACCTCAAGATTTTTTTCCAAGGAGACACTTTCAAAAATACCTTATCCCCCACATCAAACTCTATGTCTCTTCTCTTCAAATCCGAATAATACTTTTGTCGGTCTGAAGCTGTTTTTAATCTATCTCGAATCACTTTCACTTTCTCTTCAGTTTCTTTAACCAAATCAGGACCAATTAACTTACTTTCTCCAAGTTCATTCCAACATAGAGGTGTCCTACACCGTCTACCATACAATGCCTCGAATGATGCCATCCCAATGCTAGACCGGTGACTGTTGTTGTAAGCAAATTCCACAAGTGGTAAGAATCCATCCAACTTCCAGAGAAATCAATGACACAACTTCTCAATATGTCCTCAATAATCTGTATCACCCTTTCAGACTGTCCATCTGTCTGCGGATGGAAAGCAGTGCTGAAATGCAATCGAGAACCCAGTGCACCATGTAAACTCTTCCAAAACCTGGAAGTAAACCGGGCCTCTCGATCAGATACTGTAGAAATTGGGACACCATGCAACTTCACAATCTTATAGATGTACAGCTCAGCTATCTCTCCAAAGAGTAATCCATCCGAACCAGAAGAAAATGAGCTGTCTTAGTCAACCTGTCAACAATTACCCAAATAGCATCATGCTTTCTTTGTGTCAATGGTAGACCAGACACAAAATCCATGGTTACTCTATCCCATTTCCATTCAGGCACTGACAAAGGTTGAAGCAACCCGGTTGGAACTTGATGCTCAGCTTTTACCCTCTGACATGTGAGACATTTGGACACAAACTTCGCTATGTCTCTCTTCATACCTGACCACCAGTAATACTGCTTTAAATCATGATACATTTTTGTATTGCCCGGATGCATAGCAAATACTGACTGATGGGCTTCTTCTAAAATGATCATTCTCAAATTGGCATCATCAGGTACACACAATCTGTTCTTAAACCAAAGACTCCCATCATTTCTTACAATAAAATCTCGACTCTTTCCATTTTGGCAATCTGGAATAATCTTTTGAATCTTCTCATCAGCCAATTGAGCCTCTTTAATTTGATTCAGCAGAACTGGTTTCAATTGCAACTGTGCCAACAATGCACCATCATCACAAGATACAAAACTGGTATGCAAAGCTCTCAACTCAACAAGCAACGAGAGCGATTAAACAGTCAAACCTGCTAAAGACTTCCGACTCAAGGCATCAGCAACAACATTTGCTTTACCAGGATGATAATCAATCAAACAGTCGTAGTCTTTAATCTACTCTAACCATCTCCTCTGTCGAAGATTGAGCTCTCTTTGGACACCCAAATATTTCAAACTTTTATGATCAGTATAGATGAAACACTTCTCCCCATACAAATAGTGTCGCCAAATCTTCAATGCAAACACAATGGCTGCTAACTCTAAGTCATGGGTCGGATAATTGAGCTCATGCAGTTTCAACTGTCGAGAAGCATAAGCTATAACTTTACCTTCTTGCATCAGAACACAACCCAAACCATTATGTGAAGCATCACTATAAATCACATATGGTTTATCTTCCACAGGTAAAGTAAGAATAGGCGCTTGAGTTAACATTTCTCTCAACTGATCAAAGCTAGCCTGACACTGATCTATCCACACAAATCTAACTCCCTTTCGAAGCAATCTGGTAAGAGGAGTAGCTATCAAAGAAAATCCTTTCACAAACCGTCGGTAATAGCCTGCCAAACCCAGAAAACTTCTAACTTCAGTCACAGACTTTGGTGGACTCCAATTCAAAATAGCTTCAACTTTACTCGGATCAACTCTAATACCTTCCGCTGAAACTATATGACCAAGAAAAGTTACTTGATCAAGCCAAAATTCACACTTTGACAGTTTAGCAAACAATTGCTTCTCTCTCAAAATTTGCAACACAATTCGCAGATGCTTGTCATGTTCCTCCTCATTACGCGAATACACCAAAATGTCATCAATAAAAACTACTAAAAACTGATCCAGATAGGGCCTAAACACCCTATTCATCAAGTCCATAAAAACTGCAGGTGCATTTGTCAGACCAAAAGGCATAACTAGAAACTCATAATGCCCATACCTGGTCCGAAAGGCGGTCTTAGGAACATCTTCAGCTCTGACCCTCAACTGATGGTATCCTGATCTCAAATCAATTTTGGAAAACACTGCTGCACCCTTCAATTGATCAAAGAGATCATCAATTCTAGGCAAAGGATATTTATTCTTAATAGTCACCTTGTTCAATTGCCTATAATCTATACACAATCTCATAGTACCATCCTTCTTCTTCACAAATAAGACAGGAGCCCCCCACGGTGAAACACTAGGGCGAACAAACCCTTTATCCAACAACTCCTGCAATTGCACCTTCAATTCTCTCAATTCAGCAGGTGCCATTCTATAAGGAGTAATAGAAATAGGACTGGTACCAGGCAATAATTCAATACCAAACTCCACCTCTCTCTCAGGAGGTAACCCTGGTAACTCCTCTGGAAACACATCTGAAAACTCTGCCACTGTAGGTATACTATCAATTTGAGAACCCTTTACTCTAGTATCTACCACATGAGCAAGATAAGCGTCACACCCCTTTCTAATCAATCTTCTAGCTGCAACAGCTGAAACAAACAAGGATGCTAGCTATCCCTGCTCATTAGATACTATCACCTCTCTTCCATCACCAGTTCTCAAAGTAACAATTTTCTTTTTACAATCTACCACAGCTCCATGTCTAGATAACCAATCCATCCCTAGGATCACATCGTATTCCTTAAAAGGCATCTCAATCAAATCTCCAAGCAACTCCTCACCTTGAACCACTACTGCACTATCTCGGTGCACTTTGCTAACAATCACACTATGCCCTAAAGGATTTGTTACCAATACATCAAATCCTAGAGATTCAGCATGCACATCAGACACAGGCAAAACAGATGCACTAATATATGAATGTGTGGATCCGGGATCAATCAAAGCAAGTAGTGAAGTATCAAATAAAGAGAAAGTACCAGCAATAACTGCAGAAGCATCTGGTTGCCTCTGCATCACATAAATCCTCTGAGAAGATCCAGCCCCCTCTGGTCTACTCTCTCTGGATGTAGAACCTCCTCTAGAACTGAACCCAGATCTGCCTCCTCTACCCAAACCTCTGCCTCCTCAAACTCCCCTCACACTAGGTCGAGAAGCTGCAGAATCTACTGACATCTGCTCTTGCCTCTCTGGACAATCTCTAACAAAATGATCAGATGATCCACATCTGAAGCATACCCCTGCTAAACCAGTGTTCCAACAAGTACCACCATGTGGCCTACCACAATGAATACATATGGGTAGAGTGGATCTCTGAGTCACTGGGGTCGGAGCACTCGCCACTGATACTGTAGGTCTAGATCTCTACCTCTGAAATTGTACTGACCTACCAGCTGGCCTCTGACTCCTACTAACCCGAGGAATAAAACTTCCTTTACCTCTCTTTGCAGATGAAGACCCTGCCTCAAACTGGGGTCTTCTAACCCTGATCTCTTCCTCAGAAGCAGCCGCTGCAATATTCTGAGCTCTTTCCACACTCCTAGCTGCTGCCACAAGCTGGGAAAAATCATGATATCTAGATCCAGCCACAAGACACATAATAGAGGGCCTCAATCTCTCCTCAAATCTCCTGCATCTATCTATTTCATCATATATAATACCCCCAGCATAATGGCTCAACCGTATAAACTCAACCTCATATTCCGTTACGGTCCGGTGATCTTGCTTCAAGCTTAGAAACTCCATTTTCTTCACATCTTTGTACTCCCTTGGAGTGTATTTCAATTCAAACTCTCTTAGAAAATCAGCATAGGACAATGTAGGTGGATCATCCATAGCATGAGGCACTGTCTTCCACCAATCATATGCATCCTTCTGCAACAATGATCTTGCATAATCAAATTTTTCTTCTGGAGTGGCTTGTAACTGAACAAATATTCTCTGTACTTTATCTAGCCACTACTCAGCTACCGCTGGATCAATAGTACCCAAGAAGTCTTCTGCTCCGTACTTCCTTAATTTATCATACTGTCTCACTGATACCAAAGGCTGTGGGGGTGGCGGTGGTTGCACAGGTGCTTGCCTCAAAGCCTCAACCACATGCCTAAGCCAAACTGGTGGAATCACCTCACCATCTGGTCTCCCCGACACAGAAACAGGTACCTCTCCAGCACTATCCACTCTAGCTCCCTCTCTAACGTCATCAGGAGCTACGCTCTCCGCACTACCCTCTACTGATTGTCGCAAGTGAGAATCCATCACAACCTATGTCTGCAAACATAGCAGATTACATCTTATTAAAGATCAGAGACTGCCAATCCCAATCATGTACTTTATTAAAAAAAACCAACTTTTAAAGTCAAAATACTCTTTTTCTTAGACTTTACCTAGGTTAAGAATCTCAAACCTAGGCTCTGATACCAAAACAATTGTAACACCCCTATATCCTGTATACGTACCAAGCATGCTTAAACGATCGTAATATACGTATACTGAATATAGAAAATGCCACGGTTTAAAAAGACACAACAATATCTTTGTAAATAAGTGAAACCAATCTCAAACATTTTAAAAGAAATCCAAAAGACACCATATACAAAAACATTTATCAATTCATAGCGGAAGTTATTACAAATATTTTATAAATAAAAATTTATAAAACATAGAATAAATACATGATTGGCAGCTCTTCTCTGATCTTTGAGTCCCAAAAGATAAATCCTCAATGTCTAGTCTCACTTGGCCTCGAGGAGCTCTCAGGTTCAACTCTGTCACCTGCGCGATCAAACACTATCGCGCTAAGCCAACGGCTTAGTAGTACAAAGTATGCTAGCATTATGCTTTAGTGCAATGCCATGTCACACATTTTAGTAATAAGTCAACATCATAGATGAAAGGCTAACAACATATCTTTATATTTCATAAACTACACATATATATATATCACATTTCAACATCCTTCAATATAACTCATTAATCAATCATCTTATCATTCATGAATCACATTAAACAAAGACAAACATGGGCCCAAAACAACTAATATACCATTCAATTTTCAGAGTAAATGCTTTGGTTCAATCATCACATTTATCATTATCATAAACCCAACTAGGCTTCAAGGATTAGGTTCAACCAAGCTTCAAAGGGAACAAAGCATGCTAAGTCTCAACCCAACTTGGCTTCAAGAACCAACCCAACCTAGCTTCAAGGGTTGTAACATCTCAATTAGGCTTCAAGGACTAGACCCAACCAAGCTTCAAGGGGAGTAAAACATGTTAAACTTCTACCCAACTTGGCTTCAAGGATCAAGCCCAACCTAACTTCAAGAGAGTGTTACTATCATTAGGCATGCCACCAACAACAAACTCTGAAAATGGAATAACATATTAGCCACACAATTCATTTATTATTTCATTCTAAATTCTCATCATCAATTAGGCAAGCATGCCTTATATCTTTCAATTGAATCATCATAGCCAATCACAATGGCTTCACATCACATTTGAGTTACCATAGCGAATCACAATGGCTTCATATCATATCATATCTCAATTCATATTATACATAAAGCATCATTGATATAACATTTCAAAGTATATTATTCATATAACACATTACCATTCACAAGATTCACAATGCATAAAACATAACCTTGTTCATATAGTATCATATGCATTATCATTATCTTCAAATGTATATTGAATCTCAACAATGTAAGAAGAGCAAAGAAATAATCACAGTAGCCAACACATTTAAGGGACACGGCCAAGCTTGTGGCCGTGTCTCTCAAAACGAATTGGCAGTGGCAGACATGGGCAAGGGACACGGCCGTGTCTCTCCAAAAATCATCCAACACGGCTACATTTTCCTTAGACTTGGCCGTGTCTCCGAAATTCTACAGGTTGGCCGTGTCTCTTCCTAGGTTTGGCCGTGTCTCTCATGATTAAAAACCCTAAACATGGCCAAATCTCTTTTAATTGAATTTAAACACATTATGCACAACATAACCTCATTCAAATGAATATAAACAATATCATTAACACATATCTTGCATGCTCATCACAATATTCACATTAACAACACATTTGATCACTCAACACTTCAAAACCCTAAACCAATCTCACTCTTGTTCTTTCAATATCCACATCCATTTAACTTACCATTTTCAAACCAAAACCAATCCCAATTTAACTTTATAACTTACAATCAATCTCAACACTTATAAACACATCTCAAACACACCTAATCATAAAATCAACAATTCATAACTCACTTCAAACACAACCTCAAAATAACAAAGGAAACAAGAGAGTACTTACCACAATTGAAGAAATTTCACAAATCTCCAACTTAATCCTTTGATTCTTCCTTCAATTTGATTTTTGAAATAAACAAATCTCACTCTTGCTCATTTGCTATGGAGGGTCGGCCAACATAAGAGAAAGAGAAGAAGAAGAAAAGAAAATGAAGACAAGTCAACTTCTCTTCTTCTTTAAATCTCTACCAAGCAATTCTAACAACACAATTACTTAAATGCCCTCATCCATTTAACTTAACTCTTATAACTTATATGCCCATTTAAATAATTTCACATATCTCAAATAAATATCTTCTTCCCTTGACTCCTCATTTGACCAACATATATGTTATATATATTACAATATACCTAACATATACACTTTCTTTCTACACATTATTTCCTTATTAAACCATATATAAACATTCTCTTTTCAATTTCTTTTCTTATCAACATAACATATACACATAATTCAAACAAACAACAATTATATCTAAACTTCTAGGGCACACATTGGGATATTACAATCCAAACAACAAACTCTCGCTTTTTAATTTAATTGCTTTAATCAAGCTATTATGAACCACACCTTCTTGGGGAAATGTCCTTGGGGCGATCACCTTTGCTACAGCTACCTTGTAAACTTGCGAGTGCCGCTTGTAGTAGTACTTAATTTGAGTGCAACATTCTTCTAGCGACTTGTCCCATTCTTCAATGGATCGACTTTAACTCTTTTAGCTAGACTGGCCTTCTCTCATTTGAGAGTGAAAGCTTTCTTCTAGCCATCTGTTCCATTATTCAGTGGATTGACTTTAGCTCTTCTAGCTGGATTGACCTTCTATCATTTGAGAGTGTGGGCTCTCTTCTAGCCACCTATTCCATTCTTTAATGGATCAATTTCAACTCTTCTAGCTGGATTGACCTTCCATCATTTGAAAATGTGGGCTTTCTTCCAGCCACTTGTTCCATTCTTTAATGGATTGTGCCGACTTTCTATCATCTGAGTGTTCCAGCTTTCTTCTAGCCATTTTTCTACCCTTCAATGGATTGACTCCAGCTCTTCTAGCTGAACTAACCTTCTATCAGTTGAGAGTTCTGGCTTTCTTCTAACCGGTTGCTTTAGGTCTTCACCTTTCATAATAGATCTTCATCCTAGGACATTAGGTCTTCACCCTTCAAAATGGATCTTCATCCTCTGGATAGTGGGTCTTCTCCCTTCAAAAAAGATTTTCATCCCTTTTCATAATGGATCTTCATCCTTGGACATTAGGTTTTCACCCTTCAAAATGGATCTTCATTATATGGACATTGTCTAACATTGGCTTCGGCTCTTCTGTAGAAAGTTCAGCTATTCAGCTATTTTTTGGTCGTCATATCCTCTTTTTGTCCCCCTTCATGGGAAAACATTCAAGGTGAGTCTAAAAATGTTTTATATAAAAATTTAAGAACTTAACAAGGATAAGTTTTGCCCCCTGTGTAGGCTCAAACCAATGCAGGCTCTGGCTGATGTCTATATTTTGTATGGTTCTTTGCACAAGCATGCATCTTCACTTTCTTTTTGCAATGGCCCTTTCATACCCCCTAATTATATATTTGCTTCTGATTGTTTACCTCACTGGTGTCTACTTATCAAAGAATAGGTAACACAAGACAATGAAATACAGTGATATACTCATGTATGCAAGATATGCATGAGTGATACTTACAGTGGTTCCATTGACTCACTAACTGAGGCGATAAGTCAAAGAACTCTAATTGGTTCCTTCCATATGTCCATTTAGTTCTTGCATTAGAATGGTAGAAGACTTTACATTTATGGCTTTTAAGATGTTGAAAACATGAGTGGTAGGGCTCAAGCAGCATAGAGATACAACCATTTCAAACTATGATTCAACACATCAGTTGATAGCTTCTTCATGACATAACCTTGCAAGTGATCCTTTCATTAGCCTTCTATTGCCCATTATGTCCTTTGAAATTTGATAATGCAGCATACTTCCCTTAACTTGATGGTTTATATAACAAGAAAATATTTTATTATTATTATTATTTTTTTTTTAAATCAAATGTTGACTTTGCCAAATTAGTGTCATTTTTTCTCAGAACTTGACTTTTCCCAAATCAATATATCTATAACATGATAACCCTAGTTACCACCCTAAACTCAAGAATCATTTTAATTTAAGTAAGAATTGTTGCACTTCAAATAGGCACATATTCATTACTTGCCCAAAGGTCTAATTGAGTTTAAATACTTTTTATCTTATAGACATGCTTGTTCAAACAATCTCCACTAATAGACTCTACCTGCCAAGAGAGATCAACATGTTTTTAACATGGGTTAAGCGGAGGCAATTTATAATTAGAGCCAATGTGACACTGTAGACAAACCTTCACACTATAAACTTCTTATTGGAACCTTAGACATTTGGAGGTTCTATTTTAACCTTATGGGAAGTATTTCCTTATGACTTCATGAAAATACAATGCTTGAATGTCTTTCCATCTTCTTGGCAAAATTCTTGATCTTTTCCTTTTGTAAAAATTCAGGACCATTATTCTGTCATATTTTCCTTTGGAATATCAAGTCCAAGACTTTCAAGATTGTGGACTTGGAACTGTGATAAGATGGTCATCAAGTCAATTTACCCTCGCAAGCTAAGTGGAAGTCTTTTCTTGCTTTAAATAAAAGGAACTATTTTTGCTTTCTAAACTGCTCTTATAGGGTTTTACTTTCTTTTGTTTCCTTTTATTTTCTTTTCTCTTTTTCTTCTTTCCTTCTTATTTCTTTGATTATTTTCTTTTTTTGTTTTTTTTTTGTATTTTTTCCTAGCTCTAAGAGATTTGTCTTATTTACACCATTCTATGCTTCTAGCTATGGATAGATCTGAGATATTAAGTTCAATTTAGGTAAACTTCAACTATCCTCATGGACTTGACTTTGCATCCTCTTCCTTGATCTTCTTGCCCCTCTACATTAGTCATCATCAAACTTGTCATAAGTGTCAAAATAGCCACAAGGTAGGTTATTGGGGTTCACAAGCCAATAAAAAGCAATCTAAAATCATATGAAGGCTCAAAGGGGATAAACTAGGTATTGATATTAATTAGGTGGATACTAGTTATTGACTAACCAAACAATGCCCAGTTCATTTCTCCCTTAAATAAGCATAGTTTAATTTCACCTTGAAAGTTCATCAAAGCATGTTCTAAGATTGGCTAGGACCTAGACAAAGGTAATTATGCAGGAGCCCTCTCTAAGTAAGCATTCACAGCTCAATGCTATAGAATAATTCCCTCGCCTAGTAAAGTCACTCAGATCATGATGCATAGATACACTAATTTATGAATATCAAGCTAGATTCGTCATTGGTTGAGTACCAAAATAAACAAAGACCAATATAAACAAAAATTTGATAAAAGTAATTTATTCAAACAATTTTAATTAAAAAAACATAATTGTTACAAAAATATTAAAGAAAGCAGAAGTAAAATAAGTAGCACTCAAGCCTAAGGAAGATTGCTGAATTATAATAGATGGTGCTTGATTTACTTGGATATGTCAAGGGCAATGATCATCACATCCTCATCGATAATTCCTTCATCCACATTTTAAAAAGATGACAAGACAGAACTGTAATATCCCAATGTGTGCCCTAGAAGTTTGGATACAATTGTTGTTTGTTTGAATTATGTGTATATGTTATGTTGATAAGAAAAGAAATTGAAAAGAGAATGTTTAGGTATTGTTTAAAAAGGAAAATAATGTGTAGAGAGAAAGTGTATATGTTGGGTATATGGTAATATATATAACATATATGTTGGTCAAAATGAGGAGTCAAGGGAAGAAGATATTTTATTTGTGATATGTGAAATTACTTAAATGGGCATATAAGTGAAAAGAAGTTAAGTTAAATGGTTGAGGGCATTTAGGTAATTGCTTGGTTAGAATTGCTTGGTGGAGATTTAAAGAAGAAGAGAAGTTTGACTTGTCTTTATTTTCTTCTCTTCTCATTTTGTGTGGCCGGCTACCAAAGAAAAGAGAGAGCAAGAGAGGTGTTCTAAGTTCTAAACATCAAATTGAAGGGAGAATCAAAGGATTAAGTTGGAGATTTGTGAAATTTCTTTAATTTAGGTAAGTACGCTCTTGTTTTCTTTTTTTATTTGTGAAGTTGTGTTTGAGGTGAGTTATGATTTGTTATTATTATGATTAAGTGTGTTTGAGATGTGTTTATAAGTGTTGAAATTGATTGTAAGTTACAAAGTTAAATTGGTGTTGATTTTGGTTTGAAGATGGTAAGTTAAGTGGATGTTGATATGGAAAGAATAAGAATGATGTTGGTTTTAGGGTTTTGAAGTGGTATGTGTTTAAATGTATTGTTAATGTATTGTTAATGTGATTATTGTGATGAACATGTAAAATAAGTGTTAAAGACATTGATTATATCCATTTGAATAAGGTTATGTTGTGTATAATGTGTTTTAATTCAATCAAAAGAGAATTGGCCATGTTTAGGGTTTTTGTTTATGAGAGACACGGCCAAACTAAGGATGAGACACGGCCAAAACTAAAGATTTTTGGGAGACACGGCCAAGTTTGAGGAAATTTGGCCGTGTTGGATCAATTTTGGAGAGACACGGCCATTGGCTTGGCCGTGTCCCTTGCCCATGTTTGCCACTGCCTAATTTTTGTTGAGAGACACGGCCGTGTCCCTTGCCCGTGTCTGCCTCGGTTGATTTGGTGTTGAGAGACACGGCCACAAGCTTGGCCGTGTCCCTTGAGTGTGTTGGCTACTGTGATGGTTCTTTGCTCTTTTTGTATTGATGAGATTGAACATACATTTGATGATGCATATGATACTATATGAACAAGGTTATGTTTTATGCATTGTGAATCTTGTAAATGGTAATGTGTTATATAAATAATGTACTTTGTAATGTTACATCAAAGATGCTATATGTAAAATGTGAAGGAGATGATGAAGTAATTGATTATGTATAGCTTGATGGGAGTAGTTCTTGAGGTAAGTACAAACTTACCTAGATGCATTCTTTTATATGATTTCGAGACTTAAAACAATGTTAATTAATTTATTATATTGTTAATATAATGTGACAAGTATTATGACTTGTATAGTGTGAAAGAGACGAGGATCATTCAAAAAGGTATGTACAATGAAATTTATTATAATAAATACTTTTATGATGAATTACCTGAATGTAAATTGAGACATAAAGAGATGTGAAACTAATGTTCTGAGTTATAATTATATGTTTGTTTAGTTAATGTAATTGAGGTTGTATATTATATGATGATTCAAATGAGATATGAAGCCATTGTGATTGGCTATGATGATTCAATTGAAAGACATAAGGCATGTTTGCCTAATCGATGATGAGAATTGAGAATGAAATTGATAAATGAATTGTGTAGCTAATGTGTTATTCCATTTTCAGAGTTTGTTGTTGGTGGCATGCCTAATATTAGTAACAATCTCTAGAAGTTAGGTTGGGCTTGATCCTTGAAGCCAAGTTGGGTAGAAGTTTAACATGTTTTACTCCCCTTGAAGCTTGGTTGGGTCTAGTCCTTGAAGCCTAATTGAGATGTTACAACCCTTGAAGCTAGGTTGGGTTGGTTCTTGAAGCCAAGTTGGGTTGATACTTAGCATGCTTTGTTCCCCCTTGAAGCTTGGTTGAACCTAAATCCTTGAAGCCTAGTTGGGTCTATGATAATGATAAATGTGATAACAAAACCAAAACATTAACTCTGAAAATTGAATGGCATATTAGTGTCTTTTGGGCCCGAGTTTGTCTTTGTTGTCAACATGATATACAAATGTTGATATAATGAGTAATGAGATTTATGGTTGACTTTGTTGGAAATGTGATTCATGATTGGTGAATTGTGAATAAAATAATGTTATGAAGTATGTTGTGCAATGTGTGTATTGATATATTGATTGTGAGTGTTAGTGATGGATTATGTTTGATGAACTGTGAATAAAACAATGTTATGAAGTATGTTGTGTAATGTGTATATTGATATATTGATTGTGAATATTAATGATGGATTGTGGTTGGTGATAATGATATGTATATAATATATAAAATTAGTCGAGATATATGAAAGGTGCAATTCAAAAGGAAAAAAAACATGGTAAGAAACTAATGGTACATGGAAGTGATATTTCATTATATGTTAGAATTTCTATAATGTATGTTTATATGTTATATTTGTACTACTAAGCTCTCGGGCTTAGCGCGGTTGTGTAATCGCGCAGGTGACTAGGTGGAAGATATGAAGTCTTTTGTTGCCACGAGAAGAGTAAGAGTTTATCGAGACCAACTAGAGGGTGATGCATACATGTATAATTTTTAATTATGATGTATTTCTGACAAGAGTATATTTATATGTATAAATGAAGTTTTGATAAAGATAAGATTCTTATATATGGGTAAGATCATTAAAAGTATAATGATTTGTAAATGCTCTTTAAATTAATGTATTGTGGTTTAAACTCTGTTAAAGGTTTTTAAATTGTAACGAAAAGTGACATCCTCATACTTTATATACTTACTGTATGTATACCTGGTATATGTATAGTACTTATATGGGGTATCGGGGTGTTACAAGAACTTTCTGCCAATCCTCCTTCTATCATAAAGGTTGCTGGCGGTGGCACTCTTCCAAACTTAGGAAATGAATTATTTTTAATGTTGGGCTTGTTAGGTTCAGGTAGCTTACCACTGTCAATCAGGTCTTGAATCTCATGTTTCCACCTAAAACACTTATCTATTTCATGCCCCTGTGTTTGATGGAAATGACAAAATGCAGTGGTATTAAAGTTTGGTGGCAAAGGATCGGGTAACGGTCGGGGGGCCAGTGGCTATAATAGCCCTTGCTTTTGCAACTTATTAAAAACCCAAGATAAAAGTCTCCCAAAGTCTGAAAATTGCCTCTTATTCCCTTGACTAGCAGTATTAACGTCTACTATGCTCTGTGTACTCAGCTACCAGACTAATAAATTTTTCTCATTTCTTTTTGCAAAAAAATGGTTATTTTCCCTTTTCCACTCTTTAATTTGCAACCCAGCCTAGAGAAGATCTTTGAAATCCTGGATAAGAGTATGGGATAGTCTCTTATGAAGGTTGGGCAGGACACCTCTCACTATCATTCTAATCTGGTCAGACTCATCAGGCCTCTTTTTGAGAAGAGCAGCTTTACTTCTCCACCTCTTCACATGTCAACAAAATTCTCATTCCACTTCTATCTGATAGTCTCAACCTCCATTAGGGTCACTTCCAACTCAATATTATACCCATACTGTTGAATAAAGGCTTTGTACAACAAATCCCTATCTTTTTAGATGTTCTTCTATAAGGAATTGAACCAATTTTGCACAACAGGGCCCAATGAGAGTATAAAGTACCTTAGGGTTTAAGCCTTAGTAAATTGAGCAGACTTCTTGGTTGTGATGTATTGCTTGACATGTAGATGATGATTGTCAGTTCCATCAAGCATAGTAAAGGAAGGCATCATGATCTTATAAGGGACTTCCTCATCTTTTTCAAACAACTTGTCTACTTCTGATATCTCTTCAATATTTAGCTTCTTCTTAAACTTCTTTCTCAGATTAGCTATCATCTTCTCCACATTAGAAGTCTTGGTCTTTTCAACAGTTAATTTCTCCATAACCTTCAGTTCCTTTTTCTTATCTTGAGGATCTTGAAAGTACTGAGGCCAATATTCATCGCCATCCATAACCATCTTGTCATCATCGAAGACTACTTCACCAACTCAAGCCTTTCCCTTGTCTTTCTTAGTACTTGCAGATGCTTCAGCTGTATTCCCAAACATTACAACCATTTGGTTTTTCATGGTCTCAGCCAGGACTACCTTTATTTTTTCCATTTTGGTATTGATTGCACTATTTATCATCCTCTGAAACTGTTTTGACTCCATTGCTTTTGGTGAGAAGCTAACTGAATCATTGTTGGATTCTATGTCACTGGCATCGGTCAAGTTGTCGTAGGCTCTTGAACCGCTGTACTCCAGGGCTGTGAGCCATAAAGGATCAATGATATGAGATGCAATGAATGTATGCATGGATGCATAAGTAATAAATAAACAAACCAAATCAACTCAACATAGTAGGAACGAACATTCCAACCTTATAACTTCCACACACGAATGGTGAGTCCCTTTTGCTAGGTATATGGTCAACGAAATATCAACATGGGATATCTTATTTTTGATCAATTCTCTCAATCGGTTTAACCAATAATTGTATTTTCAAATTTAGAAGTCAGTCTATGATAACTCTCATTAATTAAGTCTTAATCCATTGGGTCAACAAAAAGATATATTTTATGATATATAGGATTAAAACAAAATTAAAGGGTTTATCATAAATAGATTTCCCATTTTGAAAAAACAACTAGTGATTCATACCTCAAACAAGCCCATGGTTAATAAGTTTTAGTGCAAACTAGGCCCACATTTGATTTTTAATATTCCATAATTGACCGAACGAGTCATAAGTCCATTGAAGAAAAATTATTTAAAAGCCTATTAAAAATGGTTTTGTTTCAAAGCCCATTGTAAACGATTTATAAAAAATAGATTTTTGAACTTTGAGTATGGGCCATGAGGTGAAAAAGAACTTTGACTCATCTTAAAAGAACTTTTTATGTCCAAAGACAATATTTGAAGAAAATTTGAAAATGATTTTGGTCTTGTGGGCTTTAAAAATTATTTCGGACTTTTAACAATTTTATTTTATTTTTATTTTTTTTAGAAAGAAAGCTAGATTGCCTATTCTTATAAGCCAGCACCAGCGATAGCCGCAGGACCAGCCTGGATGAATGGAAGCATGACAGCTAAGAACAAACAACATAACTAAAAGTATATAGCCCCTGATTCTCTTAGGTAATGAACTAAAAGTATTAAAAACTATAGACCTATTCTCCATTCTAGCAAGTAGAGCTAGGGAATTGGCAACTTGATTTCCCTCTCTATAAATACGAGAAATAACTGAATTAGAATGCTGAAGGAAGGTACGAATTTGAACCACCCTAACATCTTGTAAACTGTTGTGGCCCTTAATCATCTGCATCAACAATAAAGAGTCAACTTCTATATGAACACGAACATCCAAAATTTGCAGACACCAATTTACAGCTTCAAACAGCGCTTGCATCTCAGCATTGAATGGTGAATGGGCTTTGAGTTTATAAGCAAAGGCAGAAACCAACTACCCATGTTTGTCTTTTAAAATAGCTCCACCCGAAGTAGCTGAGGAGGTAAAAGATGCATCTACGTTCAATTTGCACCAAGATTCCTGCGACTTGTTCCAATAAACCAAAGAGGCCTTTCTTTTAATCACTCCAAACTTTTTTGACAATATTTCAAGGAGGTGACCAACTGAACATTTAGCAAACTTTCTTTTAAAGTTAGTCACTCCCCACTTGTAGATAAAATAAGACACGTAGAATTACAACGAGCAAATATAGTTGTCTCCTTATCCCCAAGTGCGGTTAGAGTAAATTTTCCATATTTGCCAAACTATGACTTATGGAATCAATCGTTGAAGAGTGGCAGTCAATGAATGGGGTTTCGATGTTAGCCACCAGCTGAGAAGTGCCTGCCTCAAATTTCTACAATTCCACAAATCTAAGCTAAACAGAGCTTCATAATATCTCCACACCTGTTGAACTTTCGGACAACACATGAAAATATGGTCAGATGTAGGGTAATTACTGCAGCAAAAAGGACAATAAAATGGGCCATTAATATGCATAGTCATCAGTCGATTTGGCAGTGGCAAAGCATCACGCATCAATCGCCATGTAAAGACTGAGATTCTTATAGGAATCGCCGCTGACCAAGCCATACGAAACCATAATGTTTCAGCAGCTCGGTCTCTTGCCAGATTCCACACTTTTGCGAATTTAAAACTTTCTTCTTGATCAAGATGAAGATCCATTGCTTCCATATGAGCTTGACAAATTCTCTTCCATGTGTAAGTATCAATTATTTGATAATCCATTTGACCATTCCGGTAGTACTTTTGGAACATTATCGAGCAAATATAGTTGTCTCCTTTTCGGACTTTTAAAAATTATTTTAGGTTTACAATATATTAGAAAAAGAACAAACCAAACAGGACATGGTTCAAACTAAGATATATCAAACATAGTCAAAGAGTAAGCATTTGGGTATAAACTTAAGGAAAGTAACTAGGCCAACAACATGGGCTTTAGTCTTTGGGTGGAAAAGGCTTAGGCTCCCGTAACAAGTATATACCAAAGGTATAAGGCTATGAATGATTATGTCATGCTCGATCTCCATACTGTAACACCCCTTCCCGACCTACATATGTAAGCTGAGTAGAGGTGCCACACTAACCTAATGTTGCTACCAATTTTACTTAGTCAAATTTTAGTTCCGATTTTTACAAAATTTTTGCCATAGTTTCGCCTAAAAATTGAGTCCCAAGTGTCGACAAAACCGGTTTTTTTCTTATTTTTAAAAACATTTTACACAAACCAATGCAAACAAAATCATTCTCAGTACACTCCCAATAAATCCCCCTTGTAACCTCAACTACAACCTGCAAAAAGGATTTACACTTCTAGTACAACATAAAATAAAGGTTTTGTGACAACCCCCATATTTAAATATTACACAGCGGAAGTTATAAAATATTTACATATTTACAAATTCATATACATCAAAACCCAAGTTTTACAACACATAAAATTTATACATGATTGGCAAGTCTGCTCTGATCTTTAAGCTCCCAAAATGGATTCTTTAAGGTCTACTCTCACTAGGTCTTGATGAACTCTCGGGTTCAACTCTATCCACTCTATTACCTGCGCGATTAAACACTATCGCGCTAAGCCAACGGCTTAGTAAGATAAAACATGCTAATAGTATGCTTTAATGCAATACAATGCCACATATGCTATTGATAAGATCAACATTATAAATATAAAGTTAACACATAATTATGCATTTCACAAATCATAGTCATATGAGCATACCACATTTCAACATCTTTCCACATTCAACATTACTCAACAACCAACATCTTATTTCATTAACTCATAACATTATTTAGGACATTCATATAACCTTGACACCTATGGGCCCAACAAGTATTTAATACGATATTCAGAGTTCAGAGTTACTGCTTTGGTTCATAGTCACAATAATCACGCCCGTAGGCAAGTGTAACAGACCCAGTCTCTTGGATCATCAACTCAACACATATGAGGAGATCCTCAACCCGGCAAGACTGTTACAAATCATATATCTCATAGTGTAACAGACCCAGTCTCTTGGACCATCAACTCAACACCTATGAGGAGGTCCTCAACCCGGCAAGACTGTTACCTTTCATCATTTCTTAGGCATGCCACCCAAATCCAGAACTCTGAAACTGAATAACATATTAAACAAACAATTCATTTCCATTCTCAATTCTCATCACATTTAGGCAAACATGCCTTCTTTCTTTCAATTACATCATCTTAGCCAATAACAATGGCTTCACATTTCATTTCACAATATAACATCTCATTATTCAAGTATATATATATATATCTCATCCATGATCACATTATATCTCACATAGCATCATTCATAAATATCAACATTTCATTCCACATTACTCATGAAACACATTACCATTCACAATGCACAACATAACATTGTTCAATCTCAACAATGCAATTAGGGCAAAGAACAATTGATTATAACATTCATTGATTCAAGTGTGTTTAAAGTGTTTAGGGTTAGGTTTAAGGACCAACCTACCTTTGGAAAACCAAAGCAATGCAAGAAGAACAAAGAATTAAAACCCTAACCATAAATAGTACATTCTGGTTTTAAACTCCATTTTTTCCTTATTTTGAAAAATTGTATAAAATAATCTACTTGACTAAAAATTCTAAAATTTTTACAGAATTTAGTTTTGTATCTTAAAATCATCCCTTTAAAATTTCAGATCAAACTGAACACAAAATCTTGGTCAAATAGTTCACCTAACCAGACTGCCCCAATTGCCCTGCATCCTGGCAGCAGTTCTGAACTTTGTGAATTCCATAAATCAAATTCAATCAACGTGGTTCCAAATTATTTTTCTCAAATACTATACTCACTAAAAAACAACATATCCAAAATTAGATTGGATATGATTTTTCTACATTTTATTAAAAATCACGAAATATAGCTGTCCCAGTTAAGGTACCTGCTGGAACAGGTCTAATGAAAATAATCTTTCTAAACTCATAACCATTCCAAAATCGAATCAACATATTTTTCAGTCATTCTAGACTCATAGATGCACAACATATCAAAAATTCACTTCAAGAACATTTTTCTAAAATTAATTAAAAATCATACAAGTCACAGCCTTTACTAATCCTAAAACAGAAACAATTTCACTAAACACCAATCTTACTCTTCCATCACCAACACCAACCCAACTTCTCATCTATCAAGCAAAATCAATACTTACAATCATACCATAAGCAACTTAATCATACCACTTCAAAAGAATTGAAGAAATTAGAGAAAAGATCTTACCTTAGTTAAAAACTTCTTAAAGCAACACTTGAACACTTAATCTTTCTTCAATTTAAGCTTGAAATCATCAAAACCATCACTTGTCTCTTTCTTTCTCTTTGGCTATGGAGGGCCGGCCATCAACAAGAAGAAGAAGAAGAAATGGTGAAGAAAACACAAGTCAAACCTTCTTTAAATATCCACCATGTGATTTTATCCAAGCAATTACCAAAGTGCCCTTATTCACATAATTATCTTTTTGTCTTATATGTGCCCAATTAAGTAATTTACCAATCTCAAATAAATATCTTCTCTTGCCTTGACCAAGCCTTTTGACCACTTTATATGTCATATATATTAACATATACACAACATATAAATTTGTCTCTAAACCCTATTTCTTCCCAAAATACATATACATATACTTTCTCTTCTCAATTTCTTTTCTCTTACAATTTAACACATATATTCAATCCAATATATAACAATAACAACAACAACAATATGCAAAACTTCTAGGGCATAAATGAGGATATTACAATTCTCCCCCTCTAAAAAGAAAATTTCGTCCTCGAAATTACCTGATATCAACTCTGAAACAACTGCGGATACTGTTCTCGCATGGATTGTTCACTTTCCCAAGTTGCTTCTTCTTTTCCATGATTTTTCCACAAAATCTTCACCAATGGCACTCTCTTGTTTCTCAACTCTTTCACTTCCCGTGCCAAGATAGCAACTGGTTCCTCTTCAAATGTCAAGTCTGGGCTCACTTCAATAGATTCAAAAGGCAACACATGAGATGGATCCGACCTATATCTCCTCAACATAGAAACATGGAATACATTATGAATACGATCCAACTCAGGTGGCAAAGCAAGTCGATACGCCACTGGCCCAACTCTTTCTAACACTTCATACGGCCCAATGAAATAAGGACTCAATTTTCCTTTCCGACCGAACCTCAAAATCTTCTTCCAAGGAGATACTTTCAAAAACACCTTATCTCCAACATCAAACTGAATGTCTCTCCTCTTCAGATCTGCATAAGACTTCTGTCGGTCTGAAGCTGCTTTTAACCTACCTCGGATCAACTTCACTTTTTCCTCAGTTTCTTGAATCAAATCAGGTCCAACCAACTTATTATCTCCAAGCTCATTCCAACAAAGAGGTGTCCTACACCGTCTGCCATACAATGCTTCAAACGGTGCCATACCAATGCTGGATTGGTGACTGTTGTTGTAAGCAAACTCCACAAGAGGTAAAAACCTATCCCAACTTCCAGAGAAATCGATGACACAGCTTCTCAACATGTCCTCAATAATCTGTATCACCCTCTCTGACTGTCCATCCGTCTGTGGATGAAAAGCAGTGCTGAAGTGCAGTCGAGAACCCAAAGCACTATGCAAACTCTTCCAAAATCTGGAAGTAAACCTGGGATCTCGATCAGACACTAAAGAAGTTGGAACACCATGCAGTTTCACAATCTCATGGATATACAGCTCAGCCAATCTCTCCAAAGAGTAATCCATTCGAACCGGAAGGAAATGAGTTGTCTTAGTCAATCTATCCACAATCACCCATATAGCATCATGCTTCTTTTGTGTCAATGGCAAACCAGACACAAAATCCATTGTCACTCTTTCCCACTTCCATTCTGGCACTAACAATGGTTGAAGCAACCCGATTGGAATTTGATGCTCTGCTATAACCTTCTGACAAGTGAGACATTTCGACACAAAATCTGCAATGTCTCTCTTCAAACCAATCCACCAATAATGTTGTCTCAAATCATGATACATCTTCGTATTACCCGGATGCATAGCAAACATTGATTGATGAGCTTCTTCCAAAATGACCCTTTTCAAATCAGCATCATCGGGTACACACAATCGGTTCTTAAACCAGAGACTCCCATCGCTCTTCACAATAAAATCTCTACCCTTTCCACTCTGACAATCTGAAACAATCTTCTGTATCTTCTTATCAGCCAACTGAGCTTCTTTGATCTGATCTAACAAAATCGGCTTTAATTGCAACTGTGCCAATAATGCACCATCAACACAAGGTACAAAACTGGCATGCAATGCTCTCAACTCAACAAGCAACGAGAGCGAGTAAACTGTTAAACCAGCTAAAGACTTCCGACTTAAGGCATCAGCAACAACATTTGCTTTACCTGGATGATAGACAATCAAATAGTCGTAGTCTTTAATCAACTCCAACCATCTCCTCTGACGAAGATTGAGTTCTTTCTGGACACCCAAATACTTCAAACTCTTGTGATCAGTGTAGATGAAACATTTCTCCCCAAACAGATAGTGGCGCCAAATCTTCAATGCAAACACAATGGCAGCCAATTCCAAATCATGGGTTGGATAGTTAAGCTCATGCGGTTTCAACTGTCGAGATGCATAAGCTATAACTTTACCTTCTTGCATCAATACACACCCCAAACCTCTATGTGAAGCATCACTGTAGATCACATAAGGTTTACCTTCAACAGGTAAAGTAAGAACAGGCGCTTGAGTTAACAATTCTCTCAACTGCTCAAAACTCGCCTGACACTGATCCGTCCACACAAATCTCACTCCCTTACAAAGCAATCTGGTGAGTGGAGTAGCTATCAAAGAAAACTCTTTCACAAACCGCCTGTAATAGCCTGCCAAACCCAGAAAACTTCTAATCTCAGTCACAGACTTGGGTGGACTCCAATTCAATATAGCTTCAACTTTGCTCGGATCAACTCTAATACCCTCTGCTGAAACTATATGTCCGAGAAAAGCTACTTGATCCAACCAGAACTCACATTTCGACAATTTGGCAAATAACTGCTTTTCTCTCAAAATCTGCAACACAATCCGCAGATGCATATCATGTTCCTCTTCATTCCGCGAATACACCAGTATATCATCAATGAAGACCACTACAAACTGATCCAAATAGGGCCTAAACACCCTATTCATCAAATCCATGAAAGCTGCAGGTGCATTTGTCAGACCAAAAGGCATAACTAAAAATTCATAATGCCCATACCTGGTCCGAAAGGCGGTCTTAGGAACATCTTCAGCTTTGACTCTCAACCGATGATACCCGGATCTCAAATCAATTTTGGAGAACACTGACGCTCCCTTCAACTGATCAAAGAGATCATCGATTCTAGGCAAAGGATATTTATTTTTAATAGTCACCTTATTCAATTGCCTATAATCGATACACAACCTCATAGTACCATCTTTCTTTTTCACAAATAGAACAGGAGCTCCCCAAGGAGAAACACTGGGGCGAATAAATCCTTTGTCCAACAACTCCTGTAATTGCACTTTCAACTCCCTCAATTCTGCTGGTGCCATTCTATAAGGGGTAATAGAGATAGGAGTTGTACCAGGCAACAATTCAATACCGAACTCCACCTCTCTCTCAGGAGGTACCCCTGGCAACTCCTCTGGAAACACATCTGGGAACTCTGCATAACATACATCCTCTGGGAAGATCCAACCTCCTCTGGTCTACCCTCCCTGGATGTAGCACCTCCTCTAGAACTGAATCCTAGTCTACCTCCCCGGCTGGCACCTCTGCCTCCTCTGCCTCCCCTCACACTAGCTCGAGAAGCAGCAGAATCCACTGGCATCTGCTCCTGCCTCTCAGGACAGTCTCTCACAAAGTGGTCAGGTGATCCACACCTGAAGCATACCCCTGATCTACTATGCCTCCAACAAACGCCCCCATGTCTTCCACCACACTGGTTACACACAGGTAAGGTGGATCTCTGAACTCCAGGAGTAGGAGCACTCGCTACTGAAGCTGCAGGTCTAAATCTCTGCCTCTGGAACTGCACTGACCTACCCGCTGGTCTCTGGCTCCTACTACTCCGAGGAACAAAACTTCCTCTACCCCTCTTTGCAGAAGAAGACCCTGCCTCAAACTGGGGCCTCCTAACCCTAACCTCTTCCTCTGAAGTAGCTGCAATAACTTGAGCTCGCTCTACACTTTGAGCTGCTGCCACAAGCTGTGAGAAATCTTGATATCTGGATCCAGCCACTAAGCACATGATCGAGGGCCTCAATCCCTCCTCAAATCGCCGACATCTATCAATCTCATCAGCAATGATACCCCCAGCATACTGACTCAGTCGAATAAACTCAACTTCATATTCAGTTACGGTCCGATGATCTTACTTCAAATCTAGAAACTCTCTTTTCTTCCCATCTTTATACTCCCTAGGAGTATACTTCAACTCAAATTCCCTCAGAAAATCAGTGTAAGACAGTGTTGGAGGATCATCCATAGAATGGGGCACTGTCTTCCACCAGTCGTAGGCATCCTTCTGTAGCAAAAATCTTGTATAGTCAAACTTCTCCTCTGAAGTGGCTTGCAACTGCACAAATACCCTCTGAACTCTATCAAGCCACTGTTCTGCTACAGCCGGATCAACTGTACCAAAGAAATCCTCTGCTCCATATTTCCTTAGCTTATCATAGTGCCTTACTGGTACTGAAGGCTGAGGGGGTGGTGGCGGTGGCTGTGGTTGCACAGGTGCTTGTCTCATAGCTTCCATCATAGGCCTAAACCAGGCTGGCGGAACCTCCTCCCCAGCTGGTCTACCCGACACCGAAGCAGGTGCCTCCTCAACACTATCAACCCTAGCTCCCTCAGCAGGAGCAATACTCTCGGCACTACCCTCAATCGACTGACGTGAGTGAGAATCCATCACAACCTAACACTGCAAACACAGCAGATTATATCTTATTAAAGATCAGAGACTGCCAATCTCAAACGTATATGTTATTCAAAACCACTTTTTAAGTAAAAATATTCTTTTTATTACATTTTACCAAGGTTGAGAATCTCAAACCTAGGCTCTGATACCAAAACAATTGTAACACCCCTTCCCGACCTACATATGTAAGCTGAGTAGAGGTGCCACACTAACCTAATGTTGCTACCAATTTTACTTAGTCAAATTTTAGTTCCGATTTTTACAAAATTTTTGCCATAGTTTCGCCTAAAAATTGAGTCCCAAGTGTCGACAAAACCGGTTTTTTTCTTATTTTTAAAAACATTTTACACAAACCAATGCAAACAAAATCATTCTCAGTACACTCCCAATAAATCCCCCTTGTAACCTCAACTACAACCTGCAAAAAGGATTTACACTTCTAGTACAACATAAAATAAAGGTTTTGTGACAACCCCCATATTTAAATATTACACAGCGGAAGTTATAAAATATTTACATATTTACAAATTCATATACATCAAAACCCAAGTTTTACAACACATAAAATTTATACATGATTGGCAAGTCTGCTCTAATCTTTAAGCTCCCAAAATGGATTCTTCAAGGTCTACTCTCACTAGGTCTTGATGAACTCTCGGGTTCAACTCTATCCACTCTATTACCTGCGCGATTAAACACTATCGCGCTAAGCCAACGGCTTAGTAAAATAAAACATGCTAATAGTATGCTTTAATGCAATACAATGCCACATATGCTATTGATAAGATCAACATTATAAATATAAAGTTAACACATAATTATGCATTTCACAAATCATAGTCATATGAGCATACCACATTTCAACATCTTTCCACATTCAACATTACTCAACAACCAACATCTTATTTCATTAACTCATAACATTATTTAGGACATTCATATAACCTTGACACCTATGGGCCCAACAAGTATTTAATACGATATTCAGAGTTCAGAGTTACTGCTTTGGTTCATAGTCACAATAATCACGCCCGTAGGCAAGTGTAACAGACCCAGTCTCTTGGATCATCAACTCAACACATATGAGGAGATCCTCAACCCGGCAAGACTGTTACAAATCATATATCTCATAGTGTAACAGACCCAGTCTCTTGGACCATCAACTCAACACCTATGAGGAGGTCCTCAACCCGGCAAGACTGTTACCTTTCATCATTTCTTAGGCATGCCACCCAAATCCAGAGCTCTGAAACTGAATAACATATTAAACAAACAATTCATTTCCATTCTCAATTCTCATCACATTTAGGCAAACATGCCTTCTTTCTTTCAATTACATCGTCTTAGCCAATAACAATGGCTTCACATTTCATTTCACAATATAACATCTCATTATTCAAGTATATATATATATCTCATCCATGATCACATTATATCTCACATAGCATCATTCATAAATATCAACATTTCATTCCACATTACTCATGAAACACATTACCATTCACAATGCACAACATAACATTGTTCAATCTCAACAATGCAATTAGGGCAAAGAACAATTGATTATAACATTCATTGATTCAAGTGTGTTTAAAGTGTTTAGGGTTAGGTTTAAGGACCAACCTACCTTTGGAAAACCAAAGCAATGCAAGAAAAACAAAGAATTAAAACCCTAACCATAAATAGTACATTCTGGTTTTAAACTCCATTTTATCCTTATTTTGAAAAATTGTATAAAATAATCTACTTGACTAAAAATTCTAAAATTTTTACAGAATTTAGTTTTGTATCTTAAAATCATCCCTTTAAAATTTCAGATCAAACTGAAGACAAAATCTTGGTCAAATAGTTCACCTAACCAGACTGCCCCAATTGCCCTGCATCCTGGCAGCAGTTCTGAACTTTGTGAATTCCATAAATCAAATTCAATCAACGTGGTTCCAAATTATTTTTCTCAAATACTAGACTCACTAAGAAACAACATATCCAAAATTCGATTGGATATGATTTTTCTACATTTTATTAAAAATCACGAAATATAGCTGTCCCAGTTAAGGTACCTGCTGGAACAGGTCTAATGAAAATAATCTTTCTAAACTCATAACCATTCCAAAATCGAATCAAAATATTTTTCAGTCATTCTAGACTCATAGAGGCACAACATATCAAAAATTCACTTCAAGAACATTTTTCTAAAATTAATTAAAAATGATACAAGTCACAGCCTTTACTAATCCTAAAACAGAAACAATTTCACTAAACACCAATCTTACTCTTCCATCACCAACACCAACCCAACTTCTCATCTATCAAGCAAAATCAATACTTACAATCATACCATAAGCAACTTAATCATACCACTTCAAAAGAATTGAAGAAATTAGAGAAAAGATCTTACCTTAGTTAAAAACTTCTTAAAGCAACACTTGAACACTTAATCTTTCTTCAATTTAAGCTTGAAATCATCAAAACCATCACTTGTCTCTTTCTTTCTCTTTGGCTATGGAGGGCCGGCCATCAACAAGAAGAAGAAGAAGAAATGGTGAAGAAAACACAAGTCAAACCTTCTTTAAATATCCACCATGTGATTTTATCCAAGCAATTACCAAAGTGCCCTTATTCACATAATTATCTTTTTGTCTTATATGTGCCCAATTAAGTAATTTACCAATCTCAAATAAATATCTTCTCTTGCCTTGACCAAGCCTTTTGACCACTTTATATGTCATATATATTAACATATACACAACATATAAATTTGTCTCTAAACCCTATTTCTTCCCAAAATACATATACATATACTTTCTCTTCTCAATTTCTTTTCTCTTACAATTTAACACATATATTCAATCCAATATATAACAATAACAACAACAACAATATGCAAAACTTCTAGGGCATAAATGAGGATATTACACATACCTTGAGTGAAAGTATGGTATCCCTTACATAGCATAACATGAGTTACATGGGCATCCTAACTTATGTACAAAATGCAATCTAAGTGATGCAACTGATAATATCATAATAATAAAGAATAAAATAATATAAAGACCAACGGAATCAACTTCTCTTATCCCCAGTGGAGTCACCACTGTGAACTAAAAGTTTTCCCCCACTCCCGGTAGAATGGTTCTTGTGACTTTAGGTTAGGCTCAGGGCCTTAGAGAACACGGGCCTAAACCCTAAAAAATGGAGTCGCCACCTAGACGGGCTGGGAAAATAGAAAGGGGTGGATGACTCGATTCCTAAGGAATCCCCCAACTCCCTTTTGGGTTCAAAAAGTTAGGTACGTATGGAGAAGGTGAGAAGTCATAACGCCCCATTTATTGGAATCGGCCTCCTTTTTAGTTCTAAACATTATTGAATTCTTAAAATATTATAATATTATCCATACTACATGCAATAAAATAAAATATCATACTATTAATTAAAACAAATCAATCGAAAGATGGGCACCCATATAAGATGGAAATATGCCCTTACAAATGTTTGAAGGATAAACAAGATAAATAAATAAAATGGGACACCCACCAAAAGGTGGAAACATGACCCTTATAATTGTTCCAAATTCCTTAAATAATTTAAAATGTAGAAAATAAATAAATTAGACAAACAAGGGATCCGACGAGCGAAAAAATGCCTTTTACAATCTCAATGAACAATTAATTACGTCATCCAAGCATAATAATTAAAACATAAAACATCCATTATAACCAAGTAAAATAAATCATCCATCATACAAACATATGACAAATTAACAATTATCCATCATAAAAACATGTGACAAATAAATTAAAACTAAGGTTTAAAATATTAAAGATATATAATTAGGATTACATATTAAATTAAGGCTTATAGAATGAAGAATAGGATTTTAATGTTACTGGATAAAATTGGTTTTGGGTTATTGGATTAAGGATAGGAATTTGGGAAAATAGGGTTATTGGATTAAAGATTTAAATGTTTTGGTGATTTACAGAATTAGTCTTTAGGCTAGGGTATTGGGAAATAAAGGATCTTGATATTTTAGAATTAAATTAATGATTTGGAAAATTAAGAAAACAATTAGGGTTTTATGAGTTGGAAATTAGTAAATCAGTTTAGGGTTTTAGAAACTTGAACAAACAGATTAGGGTTTTGACATTTTTATATTTTAGTGCTTGGGAAGTTATTGTTTGTTTTTGTTTTTTTTTTTAGATTTTAGAAACTAGGGTTTGGGTTTTAAAGTTTGAAAATTGGTTTTAGGGTTTTGAGATTTTAAGAAAAGGGCAACCAGATTATTGGGGTTTTAGGGGTCATTTAGCTACTGGCATATTAGGGTCTCAAGGTTTTTAGGTTCACTGGATGGGGGTTTAAGGGTTTAATAGATTAGGGTTTTAGGGTTTAAGGATTGCTGGAATTAGAAAACTAGTTTTATAAATTGAAAACAATTTAGGGTTCTATAAATTATAAAATAAATTAGGGTTTTTAAATTTACAGAACAATTATAGCTTTTGGAAATTGTAAAGTAGGTTAGGGTTTTGCAATTTAAAATAGGTTAAAGTTTTTTAATCAAGTCAAACCTTAATTTACTGAATATTCTAATAGATTTAAATTTTGATTTTATAAAACACACAATTAAGATCTTAACAACCAAACTATTGAATCAAAATGATAATTAAAACAATTCATCAGGGTATTAAAAGTGAGATTTAGCTATGTATGTTATAACAACTTGTAAATCAAAATATGAAGCTACTGTGAACGTAAATTAATTATTCATTAAGACAAAGTCTTCATCGTCGGTTCCACCAAAATTGATGTTTGATTCTACTGAACAAAAGCAAAGACAGTGTGACTGCCTTTGAAGTGTCGATGAGAGTTTATGGTTTTGATAATCTATGTTTTAGATGAATTATAAGCTAATTATGAAATCCCACTAGTCAAAACCTAAAAACAATTTAAAACCATGTCGACCTGGACAACCAGATCGACATGAGTTTAAGCTCATGTCGATCTGGCAGCCAAATCAACATAAGGCATGATCATTTCTCCTTTGGGCCGAACCAGTTTAATTTAGGGTTTTTTAACTTGAATTTATGCCTTTTAAAATGAAACAAACTTATTTAAATGTTGTAAACTAGGTTTACATCTTTTAAAGTCGAATTGAATTTATTTTGGCAATCTTTAATTAAGATTGTACCAACTTAGGGCCAAAATTAAGGGTCTACACATTCAAAATGAATTCTTAAAAGGTTTGTTGGATATTTTATGAAAAAAAAACAAAAGAATGACATAAACAATTCAAAGAAATAATAATGGATGAATTACTATGAATTTTAAAATAGATTAGATAAGGAATTTTCAAACCTCCATTTGTTGGTTCCATGGAAATTTCACATTGATCCAAGCTTTATGTTTGCACCTATAACACCCCAAGCCATTTTGAAAAATTACCAATAAGCCCTTGACTTTTTACAAAATTCCCTTTAGGTCCTTTCTTTGCTCGGGTTTTGCCCGGGCTCCGTTTCTACTGACGATCGTTTTATATTCAACCTCTCAACGTTCTCTACTTACTCTTATGTTTATTTTCTACTTTAAATTCATATATAACTTTAATTGATAATGACCAAAATGCCCCTAGTCAGCATGTCTTCGTTTTTCTTTAACGGGACATTTCCTGGAAAAACCGTTACACGTCGTTGTGATCCGATTTTTCTCTACTTTCCATTTTTGGAATTTGTTATGTGCACTATTAAGAACCTCCAGTACAACTTTTTGAAAAATTACTCTTAGGTCCTCGGCCTTTCAAAAAATTACCTTTAGGTCCCGTCGACTTCACGGGCCTCCTTTGCACACCGATTTTGTTTTTGACTATCTCGAGCCTCTATTTGACCACTTATTTATATCCTTCTTGCCTAATACTCGACTACCTAAATTTTGGGATGTGACAGTACCAATGGTAGAACCTTGGTTAAACAAGGTGAAGACAATATGCTACTACCTTCTGGTTCTATGTACTTTGGATTGCTTTTGGTAATGGTTGCTATTAGGGTTTTTGATTTTTTTTTTTGCTTATTGCTATTTTTTTAACTCTCTCTCTCCGTTCCTTATCTTTAATCCCTGTATTAATAGAAAACATTAGGTTAAAATCTTGTAATAGAATCTTAGTTTCCTATTCAAGCACAGTTCCTTTGAAGCATATCGAATTAAACTATTTTTTTTATGCAAACCGTGACCATATCAGATTAAAACAAATTTAATATGATATTGTCAAGAGTCCATATTGAATTGGCAATTCTAATTTGACATGGACATGCCCCATTTTGAATTAGAATTCGTCTAATTCGATATGGGCATGGTCCATATCAAATTAAGCTAATTCTAATTCGATATGGACATGGTCCCTAACAAATTAGGCAATGTCTTATGGTGGATTGATTTAATGTTATTTTAATATGATTGTTATGATTTTATGATAATAATTTGGCTATGAGCAAGTCTGGATGAGGTTAGGATTTTGTAGTTGAATATGTGAAATTTTGGGTTGAAAGAATATAATTGATATTTGATTGATTAAAATGATATGGAATGTGTTGTTAATGGAATATTGTCACTTGTAATGTTGTTTAGGAATGAGGAAGATGAAATTGTAAAATTAAAGAGAAGAACAGTATTGGTGAATTTGGTATTGCAAGAGTGAATTGGGCTTGGAGCTAGCATTTCCAAGGTTAGTATATATTATGATAAACTATGTTTAAATTGCATATGAGTTGACATAATACATTGTGTCTTTGCAAATGTTGTTAGCTAAACCCTTGGCCAAATTTACTCTATTTTGATCTTCAGCAATCAAATTTAATAGGACTAATGTTTTTACCAAGTTATAGTTTTTGCTGGAATTTAATTGATAGCCATTTCCCATATAGTACTCCCAGATCACTAACATGCATGACCAAACTGGTCTAGACTGGAGTAAACATGAGATGAAGAACTAGCACGAGCCGAACAAGATAAACTCAGAACTAAATACTGAGCACCTATGGCCTAAGCTCTAGCGTATAGTATTGAACACCGAACAACCAATCTCTTATGGTGAAAAACAAGCATAAGCTAAACAAACTGAGATGTTATAGCATAAACTGAGCTTAAACTATCAAGAATGAGCTTAAAGGAGGACTTGAGTCCAAGAACTTACAGCTCATATCAAACCTTGGCTATCGAGGAAGAGTTAAAGCAAACTACCAAGAACATGCTTAAAACAAGATGAGACTGAACACCTACAACCTGGACAAAGGTTGAGCCACCAAGGAAGAACCTAAATTGATCAGTTTGGACTTATGCTCAAAATCATCAAAATGTCTAAAGAAGCTCATGGTCTATGGTACTCCTGAAAGCTCAGCATACTATATAAGGGTCGAATAGACTATGTCATAGCTTGACTATACCAAGGTTGAGCTAAATCCTCAAAACTTCTAGTAGAGATCATGGTTAGTGGCACTCTGAGAATCTCAGCATACTTTAAGTTTACCAACTGGACCATTGTTATATCGATCTGGCTATAGTAAAAGCTTTCAAAGATTATAGCCATTACTTATCCGCTTAATTATCAAATACCATGTGTACTAGCCATTGAAGAAGTTTTTTTAAAAAATTCAAAGATCATGACCGAACCACAACTTGTCCAACTAGGCTAAGGCCAAGCCAACCGGATAATTAAAGTTCACACGTGATCTTGCTCAGCATATTAATTATAGTGAGGGATAAATTTTAAACATGTAGAAACCAACTTTAAATGGCTAGTTCACGTCTTGAAGGCTATATTTCCTTGCAAGTGATAACAATTGGAATAACAGAGACAAACATCTTTTATTTCCTTTCATTAAAATTTACATTTGTATTGATCAAGTGTTGGGTGTGAGCATTAAATACCATTGTAAGTTGAGTGTTAGCTTGAAAACATATAGTTTTAGAATGAGCCTTGGGAAAACTCTTGTAGGGTTGTGAGGGTAATTCTTAAACCTTGTAAAAGTTTGGTGTGAGCTTGTAAAAACACCAAGTTAGAGTTAAGCTTGCAAAAACACAAGATTAGTGGAACCGTAACAAATTGTTAAGGAAGTTGACATATGATCAAGGTAATCTGAACCACTATAAATCTCGTGTCCATTCTTCTCTACTCTACTCCTTCTTCATCTTGTTATTCTTATTCTTTGAAAATTTTAATTTACAGTCACTTTTTCAAATTAACCAATTCACCCCCTCTTAGTTGTTATCTTAGGACGGATAACAAATGTGTTATGTTACTTCAGTATTGATTTCTATAAGATAAAGACATAATCTAAGTAAAAGTATGTGAAAAGCATGAAGTGTGTAATAATAAGCCAATATATAATGGCATAATGTAATGTGTGAGATTGATAAAGAATATGTGCATGTTTTATAATATATGTGAATAATGTTAATGTGATGCATTGTGTTGTGTATAAAAGATGAATAAATTAATGAGATAAAGAGTATGACTTGAGTATTGTGTGATAGTGATAGTGAGTTACATGTACTATGTAATTTAATGTTGTGTTATATATGTTGTATATTAATTATGGGGTGGTGATCATGGAAAGATGTGATAACAAGATATAGGAAAAATTCCTGATACAAAATGTGAAATGAGAAATGTGATAACATGATGAGAATTAGTTGAAAGACTTGAGGATAGCTAAGTCTTGATGTTGAGCATGAGAAATGTGGAAAATGTGATGTGTATTGTTACTCTGAAAAATAAACTATTTTAGAGAATTAATGGTGGAGATTAAATGTTGATTAGCCTGAACAGAGTTGGGCTTTGACCTAAGCAGAGCTAGGTCATGAGTTGGTGAACCTGAGCAGACCTAGGTTGTAGAAATGATATGATTTTGTCTCCGGGTCTAGACACACTGGTATCACAAATAGACTAAATCAATTATTCTGGGACTTGATTATTGTATAGAGAATAGTTGGGCCTAATGAGTGATATTGTGTTGTGTCTTATATAATATTGGTAATACTATGATAGAATGATGAGGTGATGATGAGTTATGCTATGTGGAAATATCATATGTGACAGTTAAATGATTTGTGTTGGATGTGTATATGTAGTGGTAATATATTTGTGTATGTGTGATTGTATATAAGTGACAGATTGTAATTAGATGATTTTGTTAAGAAAGTAGAAACTAATGCAGCATGTGTGGAATGTATGTGTATGACTGTGACATGAATGAATATATAATTAAAGGTAAGTTTAGTGTGTGGTCTAATTATAAAGAGATAATTTGAAAAGAATGACAAAAGAGTACGGTATTATATTGTTGAAGATATGATGTTGTATGACATAAAAGTATGAGTGATTTTATTTAAGTTATTGTATTGTTATAGTATATACCACTAAGCTTTTGAGCTTAGCATGGTAGTATGTATTGCACAGGTAATAGAAGTGTAGACCAGGGTGAACAGGTGTGTGTTTGAGATTTGAAGATATGGGTGCCACGAGACCAGTAAAGCTGCATATCATGCATAAGATTATTTGAGAACATTAAGTTTGTATAATATATTAACCAATTGTGAATGTATTTGAAACAAGGGAGGTTTTATATTGTTTTGGTTTTGTATATAACACATTATTTTTACTTAATGAATATTTAACTTTGTATAAACAAATGGTGGTTGGAATATTATTATGCTTTTAGGAAATGTTTAATGTTTTCTACATCATGTAGGAGTGTTTAAATATTTGAATATCTAATGGAGAAATGGAAGAATTTTGGGAAATTATATATTTTGGAAGAGTTATCTTCAAATTACAAGTTAGGTTTGTTTGAATTGAAGAATTTTGAATTTGCAGATAAAACTCTTGTGAATTTTTCCCAAAGATTTTATAATAATTAAATTATTGATTTACTAAAGATTAATATTTTTACTTATTAAATTAATCTAATTATTTTTTATCATTAAACATGTTTAAAAAATGGGAATTTTACAGTAAGACATTGTATCACTCTTGTATTATATATATATATAATGTATGTATATGGGGTGTATGTACTGTATGTATATAGGGTATAAAGGTGTTATATTTGCAGTTGATCTTTGAAATCCTAAGTCTTCAATTGACAAGCCTGCTCTGGTCCATCATATCCGCATGTCAAAAAATCTAACATGCTAAGTATAAAGCTTAGTGGTGCTTATATATACATATTTAGTTATTTAATATCACAAGTAAAATTTTACACTAATAAATTTAACATATATAATTATTTACACTAGCAATCATTTTATTATTATTATCTTTTAAATATAACACTAATTTTCAAATAACTTTATTATTTCTTTTTAATTGGGTGCAAACTTATTAATAATCTTTTTTAAATAATAACAATTTAGTTGAAAATCACTTATTTATCTAGTCACGTTAATATCATTACTTAAACACTTAATTATCGTGTTCATATAATTAATACAATGATTATTGTCAAACATGATTAATATAATAAATTCATTATTACCTTACTTCACTTTGTAAAATTGTAAAATCAATTTAGGTTTTAAGGTTAATTTGAATAATTCATTATTTCATATTAACTATATTTAAAGTTTAATAATTATACAATTATTCACTTTTAATTATCAAACATATTTTGGCCAACATATCAATTCACAATTCATCACTTATACCATAACAATATTATAATACACTAAATTGCAATATAATGTTAGCTTAACTTTTCATAGAATCCCATAAGTCTCAACTTCTATTGAACATTAAATAATTTTCTTTCATCACTTATAAGAAACTTTATCATGCTTGAAATATCTTTATATATATGCTGAATTATATTTTCACCTCTATATATGTGTTTCAATACATATCAATATCACATAATCACCTAAAATTATATTATCATATATTAATTATACATCTGTTTTGCATGTAACAATAAGATAACATTTTTTTTACATCTTATATCTCACTTTATTCATGCATGGAATGATTATAATACTTGTATGTACTCACATTTTTCTAACTTCCACTTATTTCAATAAATTTTACTTCTTTCAGTAAATTTCACTTATTTTGCTGAATTTCATTTATTTCGGTAAATATCACATATTTTAATAGATTTTGCTTGATTCAATTTCCCTCATATATTGAGTTTCAAATGCTAGACTCATATAATAGGTTTAGTAACGGCAAGAAAATGCCAAGTAATACAGTTTTAAATGAGAAGAGAAGACTCATCATAAGCTCTTAAGCACTTATGCCTATTTATAGTCAGTCTAGTCAGTGGCAATGTAATAGTAGTGACACAAAGAGTCTAGTAGTGGCACAACATGCCTAATAATAATATCTTATTCTAGAAAATTATATTTGGTGTTGTCAGATTAGCATGCCTTTGACATGTGATCATATAATATGTGCTTTAGGGCTAGAGATGAAAGTGTCACATAAGATGTTATATTTGTTTGCCCTCGGGGCTAGGCACATTGGTGTCAATAGGAGATGCACATTCGAGCGGTATGATTATACATTTAGATCTCTAGTGTCTCAATAGAACAAGTCAATATCTCTATAACATGATTATTTTATAGGGTTATTTGGGCACTAAAATGATATGTGATCATTTGGGCCCAATTTATGTGACTGTATGTTGACCCAAACTAGCAATCAAGAGGGGAGGGGTGAATTGGTTGATTTAGGTACTGATGATAAATTGAAAATTCAAAAGTAAGATGAAGGAGATATAGAAGAAGATTGAGTATAATAGAGATGAAAGAACACAAAGAATTATAGTGGTTTGGATTTATCTCAATCCTACGTGTGAGCGGGGATTTTTACCCCCACTCCCGGCAGAATGATTCTTGCGAATTCAGTACTATTTAGGCTCGCGGCCTTAGAGAACACGGACCTAAGTCCGAAGAAAATGGAGTCGTCACCGGGACAGGCTGAGAAAAAGAAAGGGGTGGATGACTAGATTCCTAAGGAATCCCCAACCCCCTAATGGGTTCTGAAAATTAGGTACGTGTGGGGAAGGTGAGAAATGGCCCAGCACCCCCACAATGCCCGGTTCATTGCAACCGGCCACCTTTACAGGTCTTAATATTATAAAATTCTTAAATATAACAACATTATCCCTATTACACACAATAATTAAAATAAAGCATCGATATATTGAAAATCAAAATAATGTCCAAACAAAACAATTAAATGGACACCCATCCAAGGATGGAAACATGTCCTTAAATCTCATGCCTAAATAGGACACCCACCGAAAGGTAGAAACATGTCCTTTACATTGATTCTAAAATAGAAAAGCAATTTAAATTACATGATATTTAGCTAATGAGGTACCCACCAAGTGGGAACATACCTCTTACAACGTTTGGAAATCTAAATAAATTGATAAAAGTAAATAACCATTCATCATAAATAAATCATTCATCAAAGGTATTAAACATCAATAGAAAGTAGACATCCATTCATGATAAATTAAATAAACCAAGTATTGAACTTAAATAAGTTTAAGCATATAAAATAAATCAAATATAGAATTGAATAAGGCAAATAAAAATCTAAATTATAACTACTATTTAGGGTTCTTTATTTCATGTGTTTAGGGTTTTGGAATTTATGGAATTTGGCTACTATGAGTTTTCTTAAGGAATTAAAATAGATTAAGGTTTTATGTTTTAAAAGGTTGGTAAAACTCTTTTATTAACCAAATTAATGTTTGGATGGTGAAATCATGAAACTAGGGTTTGAACACTTTAAGATACTTTTGATTTATGGTTTCAAGCTTACTGTGTGAAATTAAAATATTTGTGTTTTTATGGTTTTTAAAGTTTTAAAGGATTAGGGTTTAGAAAAAATTAGGGTTTAAGGATTTAAAGGGCTTAGGGTTTACTATTTTAGGTTTGGAAGTTGCATTTGGGTTTAGTGTTTTAGAATTTAGGGTTTATGTGGATGCTTAGTTTTTTAGAATTTGGAAAAAGCAATTGATAATTTCATGAAGTTTATGAAAGTAAACAAATGATTTAAGATTTTTATAAATAGAAAAGATGTTTTTAGGATTTATTGAAAGAAACAGAATCAAATTTTGGTTTTGAAGATTTGGAAAGTAAATTAGGGTTTTGATGTTTTGAAGAAAAAATAACAATTTTAAGCTTTTTGGAAAACAAAGCAATAAATTAAGTTTTTTAAACTTTGAATAAAGGGAATTAAGTTTCTAGGATTTTTGAATTAAAAGGAGCAACTAGATGAATTAAGCTACTGTAAAAAAAACAAAAAGAATTTAAGAGCTCAAACCTTGATTCGTGAGTTACACCCAAAAATTGCTTCTTGGAAGAATAAAAACAAAGGCTATTGCTGCCTTTGATGAATTGTTAATGACTTGTTTGCTCCCTCCAAGTCCGATTCAATTTACTACCGGAAGGACTTTAAAGCTTCCAAGTTTTCCTCCTTACTCTCGGTCGCCAATTTTTGTCCCAATTTCTCCTCCTCTTTTTCCCCCGATTTCTTCCTTATTTATAGAAGAATTCTATTATTAATCCTAGTTACTCACGGCATACAATATTGAATAAGAAAAGGAAACCGAAACCTAATTGTATTAGGTTTCGAAAAATTTGGGTCGGAAAAATTTTGCTGGCGAAAAAAACTGCTGCGGAAAAATTACGCTGGACCTCGGGCCATTTCGCCCGCGCTGACTTTCGGCAATGATTTTTTCTTCGCCGATTTTTTTATTATTATTTTTTTTATTTATAATTTTTTATTCATTTCACCATTTTTACTAAAATAAATATTAAAATTAATCAAGATACCATAAAAATTATTTTGGACTAACTAAAATATATTGGACCGGACTAGGTCAAAAATTAAGGGTCTACAGTTTGCCCCCTGCTTGAACGATCTGAGACTTTAGAGAGTGAAAAGCAACAAGACTTAATTTTTCATGAGATGGTTATTTGAATTTGTTTTAGGTACTTGGACCCGTGACTGAACTTGATTTGGGTACTAGGACCTAAGCTTGAATTTGATTTGGGTACTTGGACCCGAGCTTGAATTGATTTTGGGTACTTGGACCTAGGATTGGGTACTTGGACCCGAGATTGATTTGATTTAGATACTTGGACCCGAGATTGGGTACATGGACCCGAGATTGGGTACTTGGACCCAAGCTTGAATTGATTTTGGGTACTCAGACCCGGGATTGGGTATTTGGACCAGAGATTGATTTGATTTGGGTACTTGGAACCGACCCGAGACTGATTTGATTTGGGTACTTAGACCGGAGATTGGATTGAATTTGGATACTTGGACCCGGGATTGGGTACTTGGACCCGAGATTAATTTGATTTGGGTACTTGACCGGAGATTGGATTGAATTTGGGTACTTAGACACAGGATCGGGTACTTGGACATGAGATTGATCTGATTTGGGTACTTGACCCGAGATTGGATTGAATTTGGGTACTTAGACCCAGGATTGGGTACTTAGACCCGAGATTGATTTGATTTGGGTACTTGGACCCGAGATTGAATTGATTTGGTTTGAATTTGGGTACGTGGACCCAAGATTGATTGGATTTGGGTACTTGGACTCGAGATTGATTTGATTTGGGTACTTGGACCCGAGATTGGATTGAATTTAGGTACTTGGACCCGAGATTGGATTGAATTTGGGTACTTGGACCCAGGATTGATTTGATTTGGGCACTTGGACCCGAGAATGATTTTGACTAACCTTTTATCAATTGAGAAGTCTGACTGCTCTGGCTGTTCTATGCATTGTGGTTCTTCACCCTCAAAACGGATCTTCACCTTTGAAAATGGATCTCCCTTCTTTGAGATCGGGTCTTCACCCTTGAAATTGGATCTTTATCCTTTAAATTGGGTCTTTTCCCTGGCTTCAGCTCTTTTAGCTGGACTGATCTTTTGTCTTTTGTATCTTCATTCTTTTGAGATTCTAATTTTCTTCTTTTTTCATTTTATCTTGTTCTTCCTTTGCACTTTTGCAAAAAAAAAAAACTCAGCCCTTTTTAGCTAGCCTTCATATCCTCTCCTTGCCCCTTTGCGTGGCAGAGAATTTTTTATATATAGACTCAAAAAATTAAAAAGGAGAAACCTTGCCCCCTGCATAGGCTCAAACCCATGATTTTTCTATGCGGGCTGTAATATCCCCATGTGTGCCCTAGAAGTTTTAATTCAATTGTTGTTTGATTTGAATTTAATGTACTTATGTTTTAGCAAAGGAAATGATTGTGTTAATGGAATGTATATGTTGTATATATGTTAAATGGAGAGTCAAGGGGAGAAGATATTTTTAATTTGGGATGAGTGCAATTACTAAATAGGGCATGTGGATGAAGGATAGTTAGAACAAGTGAGAAGAGGGTATGTTGGTAATTGCCTTTTTAGAATTGCTTGGTGGAGATTTAAAGAGATGATAATTTGACTTTTCTTTATCATCTTTTCTTCTTTTCTCTTATGGTGGCCGGCTCATCCAAAGACAAAAGGGAGCAAGAGAGCAAGAGAGGATCTTGAAGTTCTAAGCTCAAATTGAAGGAGGAATCAAAGGATTTGGTGGGAGATTTGTGAAATTTCTTCATCTAAAGTAAGTACTCTCTTGTTTTCCTTTGGTATTTTGAAGATGTGTTTGAAGTGTGTTGTGATTTGATAATATTATGATTTGGTATGTTTGAGATGAGTTTCTAAATGTTGAAATTGATTGTGAGTTAATTTAGTGTTGGTTTGGTTTTGGTTGAAGATGGTAGGTTAAAAGTGATGTTGTTTTTTTTTTTTGAGTTTTGAAGTGGAAGGTGATTAAATGTGTTGATGATGGGTTGTTAAGGTGAATATTGTGGTAAACATGTGAAATATGTGTTTAGAACATGGATTATATTCATTTGAATTATGACATATTGTGTATAATGTTATTGAGTGCAACCAAAGAAGACTTGGTTATGTTTAGGGTTTCATTCCATGAGTGACACGGCCAAAAGCAAGGAGAGACACGGCCAATTCATGAGAGACACGGCCAAGTCAAGGAAATTTGGGCCGTGTTGGATTGATTTTGGAGAGACACGGCCGTGTCCCATGCCTGTGTTTGTTACTGCCAATTGGTTTTGAGAGACACGACCACAAGCTTGGCCGTGTCCCTTGAGTGTGTTGGTTACTGTGTTTGGTTTTTGTTCTTCTTACATGATTGAGTTTGAACTTCCATTTGATAATGCATATGATATTATATGAACAAGGTGATGTAATATGCATTGTGAAACTTGTGAATGGCAATGTGTTATATGAATAAAGTATCTTGAAATGTTATACCAATGATGTTATGTGAATAATATGAATTGAGATATAATATGATGATGCTAGATGAATAATATGAATTGAGATACAACATGATATGAGGCCATTGTGATTGGCTATGATAACTCAAATGTGATGTGAAGCCATTGTGTTTGGCTATGATGATTCAATTGAAAGAACATAAGGCATGTTTGCCTAATTGATGATGAGAATTGAGAATGAAATAATAAATGAATTGTGTGTCTAATGTGTTATTCATTTTCAGAGTTTTGTTGTTGGTGGCATGCCCATTTGTAACATTCTCTTGAAGTTAGGTTGGATTTGATCCTTGAAGCCTAATTGAGATGTTACAACCCTTGAAGCTAGGTTGGATTGGTTCTTGAAGCCAAGTTGGATTGATACTTAGCATGCTTTGTTCCCCTTGAAGCTTGGTTGAACCTAAATCCTTGAAGCCTAGTTGGGTTTATGATAATAATAAATGTGATAACAAAACCAAAGCATTAACTCTGAAAGTTGAATGGCATATTAGTGTGTCTTGGGCCCATGCTTGTCTTTGTTTAATGTGATTCATGAATGGTAAAATGATTAACTAATGAGATATATGGAAGGATATTGAAATGTGATATGTTTATATATGTGGTTATTGAAATATAAAGGTATGTGATTATCCTTTCATCTATGATATTGACTTGAGAAATCAAGTGTGTGACATTGCATTGCCTTATAGTATAGTGTTGGTATATTTTGTACTACTAAGCCGTTGGCTTAGCGCGATATTGTTTGATCGCGCAGGTAACAGAGTTGAACCAGAGAGCTCCTCAAGACCAAGTGAGAGTAGACATTGAAGAGTTGTTTTGGGACTTAAAGATCAGAGAAGAGCTGCCAATCATGTATATATATTCTATGTTTTGTAAACCTTGATTTATAACGTATTTGTAATAACTTCCGCTGTGAATTATTAAATATTTTGTATATAGTGTCTTTTGGATTTCTTTATTTGTTTGAAATTGGCTTCACTTATTTACAAAGATATTTGTTGTGTCTTTTTAAACCGTGGCATTTTCTATATTTAGTATACGTATATTACGATCGTTTAAGCATGCTTGGTACGTATACAGGGTATAGAGGTGTTACACGGGCTCTGATTGGTAGTCTTGTTGTCTAGTTCTTTGCACAAGCATGCATTTCTTCTCTTTGCAAAATTACTGGAACTTTCTCAAGCAATGGGCTTTCCATGCTCCCCTGATTTGACATTTTCTTTTGATTCTTTACTTCACAGAGTGTTTGCTATTCACTTTGAATAGGAATAGACAATACACGACAAGAAAGTGTGATGTGATATGATCATGTATGCATGATATGCATGAATGATACTTACAGTCGTTCCATTGACTCACAGACCAAGGTGTTCAGCAGAAGTGTTCTCATTGTTTCCTTTTATATACTCGTTCAGGTCTTGCATTGGAATGATATAAAGCTTTGCATTTATGGCTTTTATCTTCAAGATGTTGAGAACATGAGTGGTGGAGACCCTAAGCAGCAGAGTCAGGGATGCATCCATTTCAAACTATATTTTAGAATGTTAGTTGGTAGTTTCTTCATGACCTTCCCAATAATCATTTCCTTCGCCCAATATGTCCTTTGGAGGTTCAACATACTTCCCTTAACTTGAAGGCTTTGTATGACAAAACACTCTTTTTTTTTTGAATTTTGAATTTTGATTTTGAAATCAAATGTTGGCTTTGCCAAATTAATGTCAATGCACCTCAGAACTTGATTTTTCCAAATTAACATATCTATAACATGACAACCCCAGTTAACATACTAAACTAGGGAATCATTTCTATTTAAGCAAGAATTGTTGCAATTCAGATAGGCACATACACATTACTTGGCCAAAGATCTCTTTTGAGTTTAAATATTGTCTATCTCATATGCATGCTTATTTAAACTATCTCCACTAATAGACTCTAGCTACCAAGAGAGATCAACACGTCTTTGATAGGCTTGAAATGGGGTCTATGAGGGACATGGGTTAAAGTGAAGGCCATTTTGAGATAGGAGCTGATGTGACACAATGGACAAACCCTCAAACTATAAATTTCTTATTCAAACTTTAGGTAGCTTAGAGGCAATCTTGCTAGACTCCAGATTTCTTCTATCTTCTTGACATTAATCTAGATCTTGATTGGAACAGTCTTTGCCCTTGCATAAAGTTTGGTTCCCAAATTCATTTCTTTTCTTCTCCCCCCTTTTCTTTCTTTTTCTTTTTCTTACTCTTTCTTTCTTTAAGCATTTTATCATTTCGTCCTTCTTCCTTGTAGGACTGTCAAGTACAAAACTTTCAAGAACTGAATGGTCTTTCTCCTTTTTCTTTGATTTTGATTGAATCTTTGGTTGGGTTGGACCAATTCAAGTCAATCCGTCCTTATAAACCAAATGGAAGCCTTTTGTAGTCTTAGGTAAAAGAGAACTCAGTTGGCTTTTTGAACTGCCTTTTTAGGTTTTATCTTTTTTTTTCTTTTTCCTTTTTTCTCTTTTTTTTTTCTTTTTTTTGTTTTTTTCTATCTTTTTTGTTTTCTTTTCTTCTCTTTTTTCTTCTTCTTCTTCTTCTCTTTTTTTTTCCTTTTTTTTCTTTCTTTTATTATTTATTTTTTTTGGTTCTTGCTCTAAAAGAGTTGTCTTGTTTGTATCAACTTGGGCTTCCAATAATGGGTGAGTGGAGTAATGTAAATCTCCTTTAATAGGGATAAATCATTTGTTACTCTGATGTTGTCTTGATATATTGGAGACATTAGGAAAACTTCAACTACCCTTATGGTATTGAGAACTTCAACCACTCTTATGGTCTTGAGAACTTCAACTATCTTCATGATCTTGACTAATCATTGCTTTCTTTGATCTTCTTGCCTCTTCATCTTAGTGATCATAAGACTTGTCAAAAGTATCACAACAGTTCAGGGTAGGTTATTGAGGTTATATGCCAATGAAAAGAAAGCTAAAATTTTATGAAGGCTCAAAGGGACAACTAGGGATTGATATTTAATTGGATGGATACTAGTTGTTGGCTAACCAAACAATGCCTAGATCATTTTCTCCCTCAAATAAGCAAAGTTGCAATTTTTCCTAGAAAGTTTGTCCAAGCATGTTCTAAGACTGACTAGGACCTAGACAAAGGTAATTATGCAGAAGCCCTCTCTAAGTAAGCAAGCACAACTCAATGCTATAGAGCAATTCCCTCACCTAGTAAAGTCATTCAAGTCATGATGCCTAGACACATCAAGCTAAATTCCTCATTGGTTGAGCACCAAAATGAACAAAGACCAACAAAAATTTTGATGAAAATAATTTATTCAAGCAATTTTAAATTTGAAAAACACAATAGTTCCAAAATATTAAAGAAAGTAAGATTGAAAAGAAACATTCAAGCTAAGGAAAGTTTATTGAGTTTAAGCTTCTTTTCCTTTCACATCTTCAATATCCCCATCTTGAAAGGATGATAAAATAAAATCTTCTTCCAATCCTTTTCCCACCATGAAGGTTGCCGGTAGAGGTACTCTGTTGAACCTTGGAAATGGATTATCTTTGGTGTTGGGCTTTTCCGGCTCGGGCAACTTGCCATTATCAATTAAATTCTAGATCTCATGCCTGAACTTCATACAATTTCCATTTTGTGTCCAGCCCTTTGATGGAATTGGCAAAATGCATTAGTATCAAAGTTAGGTGGAAGAGGATGAGGCAAAGGACCAGGAGTCAAGGGTTGTAATAATCACCTCTTTTGTAGCTTATTGAGAACCCAAGACAGTGGCTTCCCTAATTCTGAAAATTGCCTCATTCCTCCTTGACTAGTGACATTAACATCAACTTCTTTTTGTGTGCTTTGATTGCCCAACTGGTAGTTCCCTTTCTCATTCCTTTTTATTGAGAAGCGATTCTTCTTCCTTTCCCACTCTTCAATTTGTAGACTAGCATGGAGAAGATCTTTGAAATCCCTTATAAGGGTGTGAGACATCCTTTCACAGAGATTGGGTAGGACACCTCTCACGATCATCCTTATTTGATCAGATTCATCGGGCCTCTTCTTGAACAAAGCATCTTTATTTCTCCATCTTTTGACATAGTCCACAAAATTCTCATTTGGCCTTTGTCTAATGGACTCCACTTCCATTAAGGTAACTTCCATCTCGACATTATACCCATATTGCTGGATGAAGGCCTTGTATAGCAAATCCCAATTCTTTTATGTTCCATCATCTAAGGTATTAAACCAATTTTGGACAATAGGGTCCAATGAGAGCATGAAGTACCTTAGAGTTTGAGCCTTAGTAGCTCGAGCAGACTGCATAGCAGTAATATACTGCTTCACATGGAGATGAGAATTTCCAGTACCATTATATCTAGCAAAGGATGGCATCTTGAACTTATAAGGGATCTACTCATCTTGTTCAAATAGTTTATCAATCTCGGACATCTCTTTGGTTTTCAGCTTCTTCTCAAATTTCTTTTCTAAATCAGCAATCATCTTTTCAACATCGGATGTCTCGATCTTTTCAATAGTTGATCTTTCAACAATCTTTGGTTCCTTTTTGTCTTGAGGATCTTGGTAGTATTGAGCCCAATCATCATCATCAATGATTACCTTATCATCATCAAAAGCTACTTCATTAACTTTAGTCTTTGCATTGTCCTTTGACTTCTTGGTGCTAGCAGATGCTTCAGCATTGTTTCCTAAAATTCCAGCTAGTTGATTCTCGGCCATGGCCTCTTTGATCTTTTCCATTTTGGCACTGAGGGCTTCATCCACCATCTTTTGAATTTGTTTGGGCTCCATTATTTTTGGTGAGCAAGTGATTGAGTCGTTGCTAGATACTTAATCTGCGGCGTAGGTCGGATGGTTGTAAGCTTTTGAACTGTCGTAATCCAGGGCTATGAGCACAAACATCTATTTAGGGTTCTTTATTTCATGTGTTGTAAGCTTTTAAGTTCAATTCTATACATGTATGCACAAACAATCAACAAAGAAAGATAATTAGGACGTTTCCTTCCAACCTTATATCATCCACACATGAATGGCGAGTCTCTTTTCCTAGGTATATGGTTAACAAAATACCAACATGGGGTATCTTGTTTACGAATAATTCCCTCGGACTTTTCAACCAATAGTTATATTTTCGAAAATGGAAATCAATCTTTGATAATTCCCATTAATTAGGTTTTAATCCATTTAACCAACTAAAGTAGCTTTTATACTATATTGGATTAAAACTAAATTAAGAGGTCTATTATAGATAGATTTCTCACTTGAAAAAGTAACTAATGATTCATGCCAAAAACAAGCCCATGGTTAATTTATTCTTAGTATAAACTAGGCTCACAATTGATTTTTGGTATTTCATAATTGACCTAAATATTTTGCAAGCTCCTTGTAAGAAAAGGTTAGGTGAAAATAATTTTGTTTCTAAACCCATTGTAAAAGATTTTAGAAAAATGGATTTTGGGCTTAGTATTTGGGCCAAAGAATTTTTGATATGTTTTTAGAAAAGTTTTATGTCCAAAGACCATCTTGAAAAATTTTGAAAATAGCTTTGATCTTTTGGATTTTCTAAAGAAAAATTTATTTTGAGCTTACAATGTACTTAGGTCATATTAGAAAAAGAACAAACCAAATAAGCCATGAATTAAGCCAAGATAAATTAACCATAGTCAAACAACATGCATTTGGGGCAAAACCTAAGGAAAGTAACTAGGCCAATTACATGAGCTTTAGTCTTTGGGTAAAAAGGCTTAGGTTCCCATAGCAAGTATATGCCAAATGGTACAAGGCTATGAGTGGTTATGCCATGCTCGATATACATACCTTGAGTGAAAGAATGGTATCCCTTACATAACATAACACGGGTAACACAGGCATCCTAACTCACGCACACAATGCAATCTAATATGATACAATAGATAATATCATTATAAGAAAGAATAGAATAATATAAAGACCAACTGAATCAACTTCTCTTATCCCTAGTGGAGTCGCCACTGTGAGCGGGGATTTTTGCCCCCATTCCCGGTGGAATGGTTCTTGCGACTTCGGCACTGTTTAGGCTCGGGGCCTTAGAGAATACGAACCTAAGTCCTGAGAAAATGGAGTCGCCACCTGGATGGGCCGAAAAAAAGGAAGGAGTGGATGACTCGATTCCTAAGGACTTCCTAACCCCCTAATGGGTTCAGAAAGTTGGGTATGTGTGGGGAAGGTGAGAAATGGCCCAGCACCCCCACAACGTCCGGTTTATTGGAACTGACCTCCTTTATAGGTCTTAATATTATTAAATTCTTAAATATAACAACATTATCCCTATTACACACAATAATTAAAATAAAGCATTGATATATTGAAAATCAAAACAATGTCCAAACAAATTAATTAAATGAACACCCATCCAAGGATGGAAACATGTCCTTACATCTCATGCCTAAATAGAATACCCACCGAAAGGTAGAAACATGTCCTTTACATTGATTCTAAAGTAAAAAAGCAATTTAAATTACATGATATTTAACTATTGAGGTACCCACCAAGTGGAAACATACCTCTTACAACGTTTGGAAATCTAAATAAATTTATAAAAGTAAATAACCATTCATTATAAATAAATCATTCATCAAAGGTATTAAACATCAATAGAAAGTAAACATCCATCCATGATAAATTAAATAAACCAAGTATTGAACTTAAATAAGATAAAGCATATAAAATAAATCAAATATAGAATTGAATAAGGAAAATAAAAATCTAAATTATAACAACTATTTAGGGTTCTTTATTTCATGTGTTTAGGGTTTTGGAATTTATGGAATTTGGCTACTGTGAGTTTTTTTAAGGAATTAAAATAGATTAAGGTTTTATGTTTTAAAAGGTTGGTAAAACTCTTTGATTAACCAAATTAATGTTTGGATGGTGAAATCATGAAACTAGGGTTTGAACACTTTAAGATACTTTTAATTTATGGTTTCAAGCTTTCTGTGTGAAATTAAAATATTTGTGTTTTTATGGTTTTTAAAGTTTTAAAGGATTAGGGTTTAGAAAAAATTAGGGTTTAAGGCTTTAAAGGGGTTAGGGCTTACTATTTTAGGTTTGGAAGTTGCATTTGGGTTTAGTGTTTTAGAATTTAGGGTTTCGGTGGATGCTTAGATTTTTTAGAATTTGGAAAATGCAATTGATAATTTCATGAAGTTTATGAAAGTAAACAAACAATTTAAGGTTTTTATAAATAGAAATGTTTTTAGGATTTATTGAAAGAAACAGAATCAAATTTTTGTTTTGAAGATTTGGAAAGTAAATTAGGGTTTTGAAGTTTTGAAGAAAAAATAACAATTTTAAGCTTTTTGGAAAACAAAGCAATAAATTAAGGTTTTTAAACTTTGAACAAAGGGAATTAAGTTTCTGAGATTTTTGAATTAAAAGAAGCAACTAGATGAATTAAGCTACTGTGAAAAAAAAAACAAAAAGAATTTAAGAGCTCAAACCTTGATTCGTGAGTTACACCCAAAAATTGCTTCTTGGATGAATAAAAACAAAGGCCATTGCTGCCTTTGATGAATTGTTAATGACTTGTTTTCTCCCTACAAGTCTGATTCTATTTACTTCTAGAAGGAATTTAAAGTTTCCAAGTTTTCCTCCTTACTCTCGGTCACCAATTTTTGTCCCAATTTCTCCTCCTCTTTTTCCCCCGATTTCTTCCTTATTTATAGAAGAATTCTATTATTAATCCTAGTTACGCACGGCATACAATATTTAATAAGAAAAGGAAACCAAAATCTAATTGTATTAGGTTTCGAAAAATTTGCGTTGAAAAAATTTCGCTGGCGAAAAAAAACTACTGCGAAAAAATTGCGCTGGCGAAAAAATCTGCCGCAGAAAAAATTGAACTAGCGAAATGCCCAAGGGCCCGCGTTGACTTTCGGTGACGATTTTTTCATCGTCGATTTTTTTATTATTATTATTATTATTATTATTTTTGATTTTTTATTCATTTCACCATTTTTACTAAAATAAATATTAAAATTAATCAAGATACCATAAAAATTATTTTGGACTAACTAAAATATATTGGACCGGACTGGGTCAAAAATTAAGGGACTACACTATGTCCACTTCCTTAACAACTTGTTAAGTGTTCAGTTTTTACAAGCTTAACTCTAACTTGGTGCTTTCACTATCTCACATTGAACTATTACAATGGTTTGAAATCAATCCTCACAACCCTTACAAGAGTTTTCCCAAGTTCACTCTAACAACCCAAGTGTTTCCAAGCTCACACTCGAACTTTTAATGGTGTTTAATGCTCACACCCAACACTTAAGATTATAGGTTTTTGATTTTTATATAATAAAATGATAAATGTTGTTCAGTGAAATTACAATCATAATCTTATTATTTTCTAACTACAAAAATGAAGTTTAATGTGGTATTTATAGCCATTTTTCTTGAACTAGCTGTTTGAGTTGGTTCCCACATGTTTACTACTTATTTTTCACTAATTTGGAGGTTGAAGCTGGTGTGTGGTCACTTGGCTCGATGTGCAGTCACACAGTTTAAAACTTCTCTGTAACGGCTAATTCCAATGGATGGATATTGTTGTCTCATAGAATCTAGCTTGCCCATACTATTGTGTCATGCGGTCGCACAACTTAGTGTGTAGTTGCTCGGCACCATGTTATCATTAAATTCAAATTACATCATCCATATGGCCAAATACCATTTGTCTGAGATATTTGATGCGACGATTCAAATCTATTGAACTTGCTTGGTTGCTTGATTCATCTAAGCAAACATAAAAGGCTTTGCGCATTGAGGGAGTGTCACACGAGCAGACCGCTATCTCTTCTTTCACTTTTAAGTTTTTAGTTCATTGTTATTTCGGTGGCTAGGGCATCATGGGTGCTTGCATAAAGTTTTGTCATCTTGACTTCACCGCTCACTAAGACCGCGATCCTTTCTTTGAGTTTATGAATTTTTAGCTCGGTTTGGTGCGGTCGCTTGATGCTTGAGTACGGTCACACACCTGTCTCGCGACCTTACTTCATCGCTCATTGACAATGAGAACTGTTCACTGTACTCTATGTGTGCACTCAATTTTCTTGAGAATTTGCACATTAAGATTGGTATACTACTTCACTGCTTGCTTAGCTCGACAATTCTATGTGAGCTGCTCTATTTAGCTCAATGAGTCTATATGTGCTGCTCGGTTCTCTACAGCTTCAGCACTTGCTTAGCTCTGTAATTTTATCAATGATGTTCAGTTAGTTTGGCAAATTTACCTGTGGTGTAGTTCAACGGCTTGGGCTGCTTTTGTGTGGTCACTTAGTTGCTTAGGTAGTCGCACAAAGATGCTCATTTTTATCCCTGTAATACAAAGATTTTTGGAATCATTAGTTCTTTATCAATTTGATTGTCAATGATCAAAATAGAGTTTGATTGTTGAACAATCTCAATAATCTCCCCATTTTTTACTTTGCCAATCAAATTGAATTTATGTTAAAAATAATCAAGTGCATGCATCAATTGTAATTCAAAATGCAAATGTTCAATTACAATGGTTTTTTATTTTAGTTACTCCCCCTCAGTTTATTAATGCATGATCATTAAAAAAAATTTTGTTTAATAAATTTTCTTCCCATTTGTTAGATAATTTCTTAAATTTATACAATTTGTTGTCTTTTCTTCCTCTTTTGACAATCAAGTTCTCTTCTCCCCTTTGATAATTAAATTCATCTTGCCCTTTGACAGTTAAAGCAATTTAAAGTCAAAGCAATTAAATTCAATTGCCTTTCATTTCTCCCCCCCCCCTTTTATAATTTATAATTAAAATCAATTAAATTCAATCACATTTCTCCCCCTTTAAAAAATGCAAAACAAAATTAAGAGAAATTTCAACAAAATAAAATTATTGATGATAAATTTGAATACAAGATAAAAATAAATTTGATACCAATTGAAAGAAAATACAAGAAAATGATTAATCTAAAACTTTTTCTTTTCTTTTTCTTGATGGTGGAGGAGGAGTTGGAGTTCTTTCATCATCATCACCAAGAGAAGGAGTTGGAGAGAATTCGTGTGAGGATGGTAAGGATCCTTCATAAGGACATTCAATATGCTCACTGTAGACCCTTAATTTTGGCCCTAAGTTGGTACGGTCTTAATTAAAAAATGCCAAAATAAATTCAATCCGACTTTAAAAGATGTAAACTTAGTTTACAACTTTTAAATAAGTCAATCCAGTTTTGAAAGCCACAAATTCAACAATAAAACCCTAAATTGAGTTTTTAGGCACAAATTAAAACTTTTCGATCCAAAAATTTAAAAATTACAAGAGTAAATAGAGTTGGGGCTACCTAGGTTGACTTGAGCCATTGCTCATGTCGACCTGGAAGGCCCAGGTCGACATGAGACTCATGTCGACCTAGACAAGCTAGGTCGACATAAGCCAAAGGCCATGTCGACCTGGTTGCCAGGTCGACATGAGTCTTATCCCATGTCAATCTGGGACACCAGATCGACATGGTTTTGAATTATTTCAAGTTTTGGCCGACCATTTAGTGTCCTAATTAAGTTAGAATTTATTTTAAAAGATCGATTAAAATTAGGTTTAGGGTTTTGGGGTGACTATTTTTCCTATAAATAATAATGTTTATTACTAAACCAAGGATCAATAATTTTAGCAAGAAAAGCAATAACAAAAAAAAGATGGTAACATTAAGTCAGAATAATCAAAAGAGTAACCATCAATAGTGAGCAAGAGTTGTAATCAACAAAATTCATCAATAATCCATTTACCAAAGGCAGTGACCATAGCCTTTGGTTTTTTCTCAGCCAGAAACATCCAGTGTTGCAAATAGTAGCTCTGGATCAACAACCATTTTGGTAGAGCCTTCAACGTGGTTTTTACATACTGACCATAATTTACTTAAGCATATAGTATCCATAACATGTTTACTTTTAAATGTTTGGTTTGTTTGTTTTGATATTAATTTATCTAGAAGCTTAAAATTGTTTAATTGTTCTCTTGTTTTTCTAGAGCCATAAATATTTTTCCAAAACCCTCAACTACCATATTAATTTCCAGAAGCTAATCCCTAATCTAGGTTTGGATTAGGGTCAAGACCCAATTTTCTTAAACCCTAATCCAAGACCATAAAATTGTTAAACCCTAAAATTCCTAATCCTTAATCTAAATCCTAGATCTAATAACTTAAACCAAACCCTAATTCCCAGAACCTAAACCAAATCCTAAACATCTAGCAACTTCCACCTTAAATCTAAAACCCTCAACTCAACCCCTAGCAGGACTGCTGTATGTGCGGTGCCCTATATTTCGTTAAGAGAGTTAATGTTTGCTTATGTATTGTACCTTTTTTATTTCATTACATTTAAGTTCTAATTTATTATTGTTTAATGATAATGTGCATTATTATGATTTATTTGCTTATGGATTGTAATTTCGTATTATTTAGGATTTTGATATTATAAAAGGCATGTTTCCACTCGTGGGTGCCTTGTTTGTCTAATTTATTTATTTTTTATATTTTAAATTATTTAAGGACTTTAGGATAGTTGTAAGGGACAAGTTTCCACCTTTTGGTCGGTGTCCCATTTTATTTATTTATCTTGTTTATCCTTTGAACATTGGACATTTGTAAGGGCATGTTTGCATCATGTATGAGTGCCCATATTTTGATTGATTTATTTTAATTAATAATATGATGTTTTATTTTATTACATGTAGCATGGATGATAGTATAATATTTTAAGAATTTAATAATGTTTACATCTGAAAAGGAGGCTGGTTCTAATGAACCAGCAGTTATGGGGGTGTTGGGCCACTTCTGACCTTCCCCATGCGTACCCAACTTTCCAAACCCAATAGAGGGTTGGAATTCCTTTTTATTTTTTAAGCCCTTCCTGGTGGAAACTCTATTTTCTCTAGGTTTAGGCCCATGTTCTCTAAGACGCTGAGCCTAACAGTGCCGAAGTCGTAAGAAATATTCTAATGGGAGTGAGAGCAAAAATCCCCGCTCTTACTCACTCACATCCCATTCACTTAACTCACAGTGAGGAAGATCAAATTTTCCTTGTATGTCATATATGTCATGATGGATGTGGGAAATGAGATCAACCTTTTTGTTGAGTTTTGTGATTCTCTTTGTGACATCCTTCTTAAAATGATTAAATTGTTTTTGGAGAGAATACAAGGCTTTAAGGATAAGTTTGAGAGTTTTGGATGGTTCACCTTTTTATTTGGTGAGTTTGGAAGGTCTAGGGGGGTGCTTAACTTCAACATGAAAAGGTTCACCTTTTTCTTCCATAATATGGTACCTAGGTATCTTCCTTTTCCCTATGGATAACTCCCTTGCTACCAAATGTATACTTATAGTGATCATTAACCATTTGGATACATCTAGCATTTTCAAGGTAGTCTAGGTTGATGGAGTTTGTGGCTGGATCAAGGGGATCACTTAGGGTTCAGTATAAGAATTTACCAAATTTAGAAAAAAAATAGAAAGGAAAAAAATTCCATTTCTGATTAGAAACAAGATTAAAACAAAAGGGTAACAAATAAAAATTGAGAGCTTTGAAACAGACTAGAAACGGCTTAAAAATGGATTTTTAGAATGAAAAATTTATGATTATACTTCATTTCTAGATAATGTGCAAGTTGGGTAATTTGCAAGGATAGAAAGAAGGTTCATGCCTTATATTTAACATGATGTATAAAGGTGCCTGTGAGAAACCTAGCACTTTGAATTGGATCATTATGCATAGTAGCATACAAGAAAAATATGGCACGTTGGGTAACCTTTTTATTTCCATCACTTCTTTGGTGAATGGTGTAAGTGATGATTCTATGTAAGAGCCAATATAGAAGGGTTCTAAAGTGTATGGCTTTTGAAGACCTATTATTGTATTGGGTTTCAATGGATAGTTCACTCAAAAAATATGAATAATTTTGTTAAAGGGAAATCCCTATCATTGTAGGAGAAAGCTCAATGAGTTTGGAATCCCCAAACTTCACCAAATTCTTCTAAGAAAAGAGCAAAATATTGATCAAAATGCCTAAAATAAACTCCATAAAATCCTATAGGTACATTGTGATTCTTTTCTACCCTTAGAGACATTCGAAATTCCCTTGAGAAGCTAGGTCTCCACCCAATTCTATCAAGGTAGCTAAAGATTTCACCTTAGATATTTAATGCTAGGAGCATCCCTTCTATAAGCATTTTGGTTGGCTCTAGGGCTTTTTTCTTGAGTATGTAGTACTTGGTTTTCTCATCCTCATTTTTGTTTTTAGGTTTGTGTGGTTGGATACTTTTTCTAGTGAAGTGTTTAGGTTTGGGTTGAGGTTGAAGTTGGGGTTCACTAATAACAATCCTTTTATCTCTGGTTGTGTTTTTTTTTTTTTGGTATTGGGTGACATATCCTCAATCACAAAACAAATGTAGAAGAAAATAGAAATGTAAAAGATAGAAAGAAAGCTAGAAAGTAGAATATTGATATTGCTTGAAAAAATCTACAAAAGTTTCTTCTAAATGATCAAACACATGAAAATTTATTTAAGATTGTTTTTATGAGTTTCAAAATATGTATTTGCATGTAATAGAAGTGTATTTATAGACAAAAATTGAAAAAATACCCATTTTTGGCCCTTAGAGAGTAAAATTTTGAATTTTAAAAGTTTCAACACTCAAAAGAAAAAGTCAATTGCACCTGTTGTATGGTCACGCACCTTGTTGTGCTACCGCAAACTCAGTCTGACTAGTTCACCAGGCATTGGGCACTCACAAAAGCCTGAAGAGTGTGCAACGGCCGAGAAAATTTTGAAATTTTAGATTTGGGAGATCACAAGAATTGTTGTGTTCTAGCTCGAGAGAAATGTTGAAGCTCAGTTTGGGAGATATTTATGTTGAAGCTCGGGAGATAGTTTAGTTTTTAAGTGTGAGAAATAGTTCAATTTTTAAGCTCAAGCTCAGGAAAGAGAAGATGATGTGCAACTACTTTGTATAGAAGGACAACTGCACTAAGTGAGCAGACAAGTTTCTGATAATTTTTCAAGTGCACATGATCAAAATAGATTTTGGGAGAATTAAAGAATGATTATGCAAGAGATTTTTCATCAATCATGTCAATATTTCATTTTATAAAATTCAATCATTCTTCATTTTGTAAAAATATTCGCAAGTTGATTTTGAGTTTCAATAAATTCTAAAACTACATTGTGATCTTGAACATTATCCCTCAAAAAAGTGATGTATATGCTTAGACCTAGAATGTTGAATGTGATTCTTGGACAAATTAATTGCACTTGTGTTATCACATTTAATAGGAATGTGATTAAATATTTTTTCATAACCAAGCAATTGCTGTTTCATCCAAAGAATTTGTGTGCAACAAAAACATGTAGCAACATATTCGACTTTGGTGGTAGACAAAGCAATTGACACTTGTTTCTTGTTAAATCAAAAAACTAAGCATTCACCAAGAAAATGACATGCTCCGATAGTGCTTTTCCTAACTAGTAAGCAATTGGCAAAATCCATATCGAAAAAGCCTTATTTGTTAAATGATGTGTTTCTAGGATACCTGTAATATCCCAAATGATACCCTAAATTTTGGAAATGCTTATTGTTGAAATTGAATTGAATGATTTAAAGGGTATATATGATTAAGTGGAAAGAAAGGAAAAATGGAAGTGTGTATATGCTGTATTTATGAAGATATATAAAACATATACAAGTCAACATTTTTTAAGGTCAAAAGATATATTTAATTATTTAATATAGAAATTAAATGATGGTGGAAGATTTTATTTATAATATTATAATATTTTAATTGCTTGGTTGAGATTAAAGAGGGTTTTATGCGGTTAATAGAGGTGGTTTGCTTTGACTTGTTGATAACTATCATCTTCTTCTTCTTTCTTCTCTTGGATAGTCGGCCATCACCATTGCCAAAGGGAAAGAGAGGTTTTGTTGATTCCTAACTCAAGCAATTGAAGGATTTCAAGAGACCAAGTTGGAGTTTTAAGGATTTTCTTCACTTTTGGTAAGTTTCCAACTTGTTTCTTTGTTTTCTTTTGAGTTTGTGTTTATAAGTTTGGTGGATGGTTGCTGTAGTTGTGTGTATGGTTAATTTTGGTGTGTTTGAAGTTGTTTTGTTTAATTGACTTTGATTTTGGGGTTGGATTGAAGAAAATGTTAAGTTTGGTGAAGAAAGCAAGAATTTTGAATTGTGTACGTGTTGAGTTGTAAAATATGGTTGTGATTGTATGTTGATGCATATAATTGAGTTGTTTTCATATAATGCAAGTTTATTATGGTATATTGATGGATTTGGTTAAGTTTGTTTGGAGTGGAAAAGGGTAAAAGAAAGATGTTTGTTGGATGTGGTGTTTTTGGTGTTGATTTCAGAATTTTGGCCTGGCATGCCCAGTAATACGGCCATGTCTTTGGGCGTGTCATTGGTTCTATTTTCAGTATGGGTGACACGTCCAGTGACACGCCTATGTCACTAAGCGTGTCATATCTACTGTAATGTTGGAAGATTGACACGCCCATGTCACTGAGCGTGTCATAACCACTGTATTGGAGGAGAATTGACACGTGCAGTGACATGCCCATGTCACTGAGTATGTCAAAGCTTCTATGTTGTGAGTTTAGGGCACGGCTAGGGACACGTCCATGTTGTTGAGCGTGTCATGTGTAGGGTTTGCCCTAGTTAGTGCTTTTTCTTATTTTCTTATGTGTATCACTAAGTGTGTATGTATAATCACATTTGGATTGGGTTTTGAAGAGAATTGAGTTGTCCCAATTCAAGTATTGAAGGATTCTTGGAAGAGGAGGTTGTCTTTGCTTTAATGTGAATTATGAATAATGGAACATTTGAACGATGTAATGAGATTTAATGTTATGAAATATGATATCCTTGTATATTACTTCTAATTTTTGAATGTGTGACATTGGCATTACAATTGAATCATATTGTTATCAAGGTTTGTACCACTAAGCTTTTAGCTTAGCGCGATTGTGATTTATCATGCAGGTGACAGGGTAGATCTGGTTGAGCCGGAGAGTTCAGCTAGACCAAGTCGAATCTAGGCTTGTGATCCTTGTGAAGTGTTGATTATTGGACTTCAAGATCAGAGACAAACTGCCAAGCATGTATAAACTCTATATTTTTGTAAATATTGATTTTGGATGTATACATATGTATATTCCACTACATTTTCCGCTGCTTATTAAACATATGTTTTGGATAAACTTTTGGGTACTGATGTTATATGTATATATATATATTTACAAAGGATGTTTTATCTATTACATTCTATAATATAAGTAAAATGTTTTAAGTTTTCTCATATTGTTGAATTGATGATTTGATGTTAAGTTGAGAGATTGGCTTATTTAAAATAGACTATGACATTCTTGTATCCGATATACGTATATTATATATGTGGGTGTATGTGGTGTACGTAAATTGGGTATAGGGGTATTACATTTTTTTTGGTATCAGAGCCTAGGTTTGAGGTTCTCAACCTGGGTAAATTGTAAGAAAAAGTAAATTTTTGTTTTTAAAATATGTTTTTTTTTAAATAAGATACATGCATTGGCACTGGCAATTTCTGATCTTTGATGAGGTAATCTTCTGCTATGTTTGCAGATCTAGTCCATAGAAGGTAGTGCTGAGAGTGTCTCTCCTGATGAGGGGAGAGATGGAGCTAGGGTTGAGATAGCTGGAGAGGCACCTGCTCCTGTGCCAGAGAGACCAGCTGCTGATGAGATTTCGCCAGTTTGGTTACGACATATGGTAGAATTGTTGAGGTAGGCTCCAGTGCAACAGCTGCCACCACAACCTCAGCCACAAGTACCGGTGATGCAGTATGATAAATTGATGAAGTTTGGAGCTGAGGACTTCTTTGGTACTACAAATCCTACAGTAGCCGAGCAATGGTTTGATAAAATTCAGAGGTATTCATTCATCTGTAAGCTATTCCTGAGGAAAAGTTTTATTATGCAAGATCCCTTCTACAGAGAGATGCATATGATTGGTGGAAGACAGTTCCACATGCAATGGAGGATCCACCGACCTTGAGTTATGGTGATTTTCTATGGGAGTTTGAGCAGAAGTATACTTCGAGGGAGTATAAAGATGTGAAGAAGATGGAGTTTCTGAATCTGATATAGGATAACCGGACAGTGACAGAGTATGAGATTGAGTATATCTGATTGAATCATTATGCCGATGGGATTATTTCAGATGAGATAGACCAGTGTAGGAGATGTGAGGAGGGGTTGAGACCCTCTATTTTGTGTATTGTTGTAGGCTCCCGGTACCAAAATTTTTCTCAGTTGGATGTAGCTGCCAAGAGTGTTGAGAGAGCACAGGGTATTGCAACAGCTGCTACTGAGGGGGAGACGAGAGCTAGGAGAGCCTTAAGTGAGGCAGGGTCTTCATCTATGAAATGAGGTAGAGGAGGCTATTTTCTGAGGGTCAGTAGGAGCCAGAGGCAGTCTGGTAGGTCAGTTCAGCATCAGAGGCAGAGATCGAGACATATAGTTTCTATGGCTAGTGCACCGACTCCAGTGGTTCATAGGTATACTCCACCTACATGTGTCCATTGTGGTAGGGCACATGGGGGTGCTTGCTGGAAGACGGGTGGACCAGAAGTGCATTTTAGATGTGGGTCACCAGATCATTTCATCAAAGATTGCCCTGAGCTACCGAAGGATAGACAAACTGATACTGTAGCTTCTCGACCCAGTGTCAGAGGAGGTCGAGGGGGCAGAGATTTTAGTAGAGGTGGTTGACTCAGGATTAGTCAGAGAGGAGGCTCTACATCCAGAGGCAATAGGCCAGATGAGGCTGGGCCATCTGAGTGAGTGTATGTGATGCAGAGGCAGCCGGATGCTTCAGCCGTTATTGCGGGTACATTTTCTTTATTTGGCATTTCAGTTCTTACTCTAATTAATCCAGGATCTACTCATTCATACATAAGTGCATCTATCTTTCCTGTGACTAAATTGCATTCAAAGTCCCTATGATTTGATGTTTTGGTGACAAATCCTTTAGGGCATAGTGTGGTAGTTAGTAAGGTGCATCGTAATAGTTAAGTTGTGGTGCAAGATGAGGAATTCTTTGGGGATTTTATTGAGATGCCTTTTAAGGAGTATGATCTAATTTTAGGCATGGATTGGTTATCAAAGCATGGAGCTATGGTAGATTGTCAGAATAAGTGTGTTAATTTAAGAACCAGTGATGGTAGGAGTGTTATGGTATCTAGTGAACAGAGACAACTTGTATCTATGTTTGTTTCAATTGTTGCAGCTAGGAGGATGATTCAAAAAGGGTGTGATGCTTATCTTGCTCATGTTATGGATACCAGAGTAATGGGTTCTCAGCTTGATAGTATACCCATCGTTGCGGAATTCCCAAATGTTTTTCCTGAGGAGTTGCCAGGGATAGAGAGGGGTTGAGTTTTGTATCGATTTATTGCCTGGTACCACTCCCATCTCTATTACTCCTTACCGAGTGGCACCTGCTAAGTTGAGAGAGTTGAAGGTGCAGTTGTAGGAGTTGTTGGAAAAAGGGTTGTTCACCCTAGTGTGTCTTCATGGGGAGTTCCTATTTTATTTGTGAAGAAGAAGGATGGTACTTTGAGATTGTGCATTGATTATAGGCAATTGAATAAAGTGACCATCAAGAATAAGTATCCTTTACCTAGGATAGATGATCTCTCTGAACAATTAAAGGGAGCAGCAGTATTCTCTAAAATTGATTTGAGATCAGGGTACCATCAGTTGAGAGTTAGAGCTGAAGATATATCTAAGATAGCTTTCCACTTGAGGTATGAGCATTATGAGTTCTTGGTGATGCCTTTTGGGTTGACGAATGCACCAGCAACTTTTATGGATTTGATGAATAGGGTGTTTAGACCCTATCTAGATCAGTTTGTGGTGATCTTTATTGATGATATTTTGGTGTATTCGCATAATGAGGAGCATCATGACAAGCACTTGCGGATTGTATTGCAGACTTTGAGGGAGAAGCAATTGTATGCTAAGCTATCTAAATGTGAGTTTTGGCTTGATCAAGTGACTTTTCTTGGTCATGTGGTGTCAGCAGATGGTATAAGAGTGGATCAGAGTAAAGTTGAAGCCATTTTGAATTGGAGTCCACCGAAGACAGTGACTGAAGTTAGAAGTTTCTAGGTTTGGCAGGCTATTATCGATGGTTTGTGAAGGGTTTCTCTTTGATAGCTATTCCACTCACCAGATTACTTCGGAAGGAGTTTAGATTTGTGTGGACAGATCAATGTCAAGCAAGCTTTGAGCAGTTGAAGGAGATGTTAACTCAAGCTCCTGTTCTTACTTTGCCTATGGAAGATAAACCATATGTGATTTACAGTGATGCTTCACATAGTGGTTTAGGTTGTGTTTTGATGCAGGAGGGTAGAGTCATTGCTTATGCTTCTCGACAGTTGAAACCGAATGAACATAATTATCTGACTCATGATTTGGAATTGGCAACCATAGTTTTTACTTTGAAGATTTGGTGACATTACCTTTATGGGGAGTAGTGTATCATTTATACAGATCACAAGTGTTTGAAATACTTAGGGGTTCAGAGAGGGGGAGAATTGTAATATCCTCATTTATGCCCTAGAAGTTTTGCATATTGTTATTGTTGTTGTTGTTATAAATTGAATTGTTTGTATATGATGGGATAAGAAAAGAAATTGGAAGGAGAATGCTTGTGTATATGTGTTTTGGAAATTTAGGGTTTAGAGAGAATGGTATATGTTGTGTATATGATGATATATATAACATATAAATGGGTCAAAGGAAGAGTCAAAGGAAGAGAGATATTTTTGTGTTAAGTGTGTAATTACATATAAGGGCTTATATGAGACAAGAAGTTAGTTAATTGAGTGAGGGCATTTTGGTAATTGCTTGGATAAGATCACTTGGTGGAGATTAAAAGCAAAATTTGACTTTGTGTCTTCATCATTTTTCCTTCTTTCTTTCAAGAGGTGGCCGGCCATTGAAGAGAAGAGAGAGCAAGGAAGGTGTTCTTGATGCTTGGAGCAAATTGAAGAAACAATCAAAGATTTGACAAAGGATTTGTGGAATTTCTCCTTGTAGGTAAGTAATCTTTTGTTTTCTTTACTTATTTGGAAGTTGTGTTGGAAGTGAGTTAGGGTTTGGTGATTTTGTGATTTAATGGATTTGAGATGTGTTGTGTTATGTTCTCAAGTATTAAATTGGTTTTAAGTTAATAGTTTATATAGTTGTTGTTGTTAGAAGTGGTAGATGTTGATTTGGAAGGATGGAGAAGGATGTTGGTTTTAGGGTTTTGAGATGATGTGTGTGTTTAATTGTTATATTAATGTGTTGTGAAGTGTTTCTTGTGATGAATATGTGTTTAGAACATTGTTTATGTTCATTTGAAACATGTTATATGATGAATATTGTGTTTGAGTGCAATTGAGAAAGTGTTGGTTTTAGTTAGGTTGTGTTTGTGGGTGACACGGCCAAATGCTTTAAGGGGACACGGGCGTGTCATTTATTTGAGGAAGCTACTGCCTCTTTTCTTTTTAAGGACACGGGCGTGTCACTCAAGTTGGTTGGGCGTGTCATTTATTTGAGGAAGCTACTGCCTCTTTTCTTTTTAAGGACACGGGCGTGTCACTCAAGGTGGTTGGGCGTGTCACTCAAGTGAGTTGGGCGTGTCCTTCAAATGATTTGAACATTGTTTGATTTCTTGGTTCTTTTTGCATGGTTTGAATTCTTTAAAGGTAGTGTGATCTCTAAACCTCAACATAAACATTTTTAAACATGCTTAAACTAAGGAATGACTTGATCAAACACTTGTGGATGATCCTAAAGCTATAAATAATATAAGTTGTTCTTGCATTGTTGAGATTGAACAAAGTTATGCTATGAATTGTGAATGGTAAAATGTTTCTTGAGTAATGTGAAATGAAATGTTGATATTTATGAATGATGCTATGTGAGATATAATGTGAACTTGAATGTGATAAATATACACTTGAATAATGAAGTGTTATATTGTGAAATGAAAGGTGAAGCCATTGTTATTGGCTAAGGTGATTCAATGGAGATAAGTGAGGCATGTTTGCCTAAATGATAATGAGAATTGAGAATGAAATCTAAATGAATTGTGTGACTAATATGTTATTCCATTTTCAGAGTTTGTTGTTGGTGGCATGCCTAATAAGTGTAACAATCTCTTGAAGTTAGGTTGGATTGAATCCTTGAAGCCTAATTGAGATGTTACCACCCTTGAAGCTAGGTTGGGTTGATTCTTGAAGCCAAGTTGGGTTGAAGCTTAGCATGCTTTGCTCCCCTTGAAGCTTGGTTGAATCTAATCCTTGAAGCCTAGTTGGGTTTATGATATTGATAAATGTGATGATAGAACCAAAACATTAACTCTGAAAATTGAATGGCATATTAGTGTGTTTTGGGCCCATGCATGTGTTTGTTTAGATGTAATTGTTGAATGGTGAAATGCTTGAATAATGAGACCATGCTTGTCTTTGTTTGGTGTTGATTATGAATGGTTAAATGAATACTAATAAGGTATATGAAAAGATATTGCAATGTGATTTGTAATGTGGTTAGTTTTGCATATATGATGTTACATGCATGATATGGATTGAGAAATGACATTGCATTGCACTAAGTCATATCATTTGCATGATTATCTTACTAAGCCGTTGGCTTAGCGCGATAGTGTTTAATCTCGCAGGTAATAGAGTTGATAGAGTTGAACCCGAGAGCTCTACGAAACCGAGTGAGAGTAGACCTTGAAGAATCCATTTTAGGAGCTTAAAGATCAGAAGAGACTTGCCAATCATGTATATTTCTTTTATATTTTGTAAAGTAATGTTTATAATGTAAATTTGTAAATATTTTATAACTTCCGCTGTGTAATACTTAAATGTATATGTATATCTAATATGTTTTGTTTTATAAGTAAATGATCTATTTTTCTATAATGTATATAATTGAAAGGTTATGGTTTGTTTGAAATGTTTTGAATGTTAAGGAAACCGTAGCATCCCTATGTTTGGTGCACTTATGCTACATTGTTGTGGTTGTAGTGTGTGTGCATTGGATATGGGGATGTTACAGAATCTTTGGCAAAGACGATGGTTGGAGTTGATTAAAGACTACGACTATTTGATTGACTATCATCCTGGTAAGGCAAATGTTGTTGTGGATGCCTTGAGTCGGATGTCTTTGGCAGGTTTGACTACTTACTCGCTCTCATTGCTTGTTGAGTTGAAAGCGCTACATGCTAGTTTTGAATCATGTTATGATGGAGCTTTGTTGGCTCAGTTACAATTGAAACCAGTTTTGTTGTATCATATTAGAGAGTCTCAGTTGGCAGATGAGAAATTTTAGAAGATTGTTTTGGATTGTAAAAAGGGTGAGAGCTGAGATTTTCTTGTGAGAAGTGATAGCAGTTTATGGTACAAAGATAGATTGTGTTCCTAGTGATACAAGATTGAAAAAGATTATTTTAGAGGAAGCACATTTGTCGGCTTTTGCTATGCACCCTGGGAGTACCAAGATGTATCATGATTTGAAGCAACATTATTGGTGGTCAGGTATGAAGAGGGACATAGCGGAGTTTGTATCTAAATGTCTCACTTGTCAAAGAGTGAAGGCCGAGCATCAAGTTCCTTCAGGATTGTTCCAACCTTTATCAGTGCCTGAATGGAAATGGGGGCGTGTAACGATGGATTTTGTGACTAGTCTGCCCTTGACTCAGAAGAAGCATGATGTAATATGGGTGATTGTTGATCAGTTGGCGAAGACAACTCATTTCCATCCAATTAGAATGGACTATTCTCTTGAGATATTGGCTGAGCTGTATATTAGTGAGATAGTGAAGTTGCATGGAGTCCCAATTTCTTTGGTGTCAGATCGATCCTCGATTTACTTTGAGATTTTGGAAAAGTTTACATGATGCTTTGTGTTCTCGATTGTATTTTAGCACTGCTTTCCATCCTCAGACAGATGGGCAGTCAAAGAGAGTGATACAGATTTTGGAGGACATGTTGAGAAGCTGTGTCATTGATTTCTCTGGTAGTTGGGACAGGTTCTTGCATTGATGGAATTTGCCTATAACAACAGTCATCAGTCCAGTATTAGAATGGCACCTTATGAGGCATTGTATGGTAGAAGATGCAGGACACCTCTATGATGGGATGAGGATTGAGAAGGTAAGTTAATTGGTCCCGATTTGATTAAAGAAACAGAAGAAAAAGTGAAGATAATTCGGGATCGTTTGAAAGCAGCTTCAGATTGATAGGAATCCTACTCAGATTTGAAGAGGAGAGACATAGAGTTCAATATTGGAGATAAAGTATTTTTGAAAGTGTCTCCTTGGAAGAATATTTTGAGATTCGGCTGCAAAGGGAAGTTGAGTCCACGTTTTATTGGACCTTATGAAGTACTGGATAGAGTTGGACCAATTGCTTATCTACTCGCTTTGCCGCTTGAGTTGCGTAGAATTCACAATGTCTTTCATGTTTCTATGCTATAGAGGTACAGGTCAGACCCATCTCATATTTTATCAGTGAAATCTATTGAGGTTAGTCTAGATTTGACTTTTAAAGAAGAACCAGTGGCTATTTTGGCACATGAAGTGAAAGAGTTGAGAAATAAGAAAGTGCCACTTGTGAAGGTTCTTTGGAAGAATCATGCTAAGGAAGAGGCAACTTGGGAGAGTGAGCAAGTGATGCGAGACTAGTATCCCCAGCTATTCCAGACTTGAGAACAGGTAATTTTGAGGAGGAAATATATTTATAGAGGGGGAGAATTGTAATATCCCAAATGATACCCTAAATTTTAGAAATGCTTATTATTGAAATTGAATTGAATGATTTAAAGGGTAAATATGATTAAGTGGAAAGAAAGGAAAAAGGGAAGTGTGTATATGTTGTATATATGCAGATATATACAACATATACAAGTCAACATTTTTTTAAGGTCAAAAGATATATTTAATTATTAAATATAGAAATTAAGTGATGGTGGAAGATGATATTTATAATATTATAATATTTTAATTGCTTGGTTGATATTAAAGAGAGTTTTGTAAGGTTAAGAGAGGTGGTTTGTTGTGACTTGTTGATAACTATCATCATCTTCTTCTTTCTTCTCTTGGATAGCCGGCCATCACCATTGCCAAAGGGAAAGAGAGGTTTTGTTGATTCCTAACTCAAGGAATTGAAGGATTTCTAGAGATCAAGTTAGAGTTTAAAGGATTTTCTTCACTTTTGGTAAGTTTCCAACTTGTTTCTTTATTTTCTTTTGAATTTGTGTTTATAAGTTCGGTGGATGATTGGTGTAGTTATGTGTATGGTTGATTTTGGTGTGTTTGAAGTTGTTTTGTTTAATTGACTTTGATTTTGGGGTTGGATTGAAGAAAATGTTATGTTTGGTGAAGAAAGTAAGAATTGTGAATTGTGTATGTGTTGAGTTGTAAAATATGGTTGTGATTGTGTGTTGATGCATATAATTGAGTTGTTTTGATGTTATGCATGTTTATTATGGGATATTGATGGTTTTGGTTAAGTTTGTTTGGAGTGGAAAAGGTAAAAGAAAGATGTTCGTTGGATGTAGTGTTCTTGGTGTCGATTTTAGGTTTTTGGCCTAACAAGCCCAGTAACAAGGCTATGTCTTTGGGCATGTCATTGGTTTTATTTTCAGTATGGGTGACACATCCAGTGGCATGCCCATGTCACTGAGCATGTCATAGCTACTGTGATGTTGGAAGATTGACACGTCCATGTCATTGAGCGTGTCATAACCATTGTGTTGGAGGAGAATTGACACGTGCAGTGACACGCCCATGTCACAGAGCATGTCAAAGCTTCTGTGTTGTGGGTTTAGGGCATGGCCAGGGACACCCCCATGTTATTGAGCGTGTCATGTGTAGGGTTTGCCCTAGTTAGTGCTTTTTCTTATTTTCTTATGTGTATCACTAAGTGAGTATGTATAATCACATTTGGATTAGGTTTTGCAGAGAATTGAGTTGTCCTAATTCAAGTATTGAAGGATTCATGGAAGAGGAGGTTGATAGATTGGTGTTTATTGCTCTTAGAGGTAAGTACATACCTTACATGATTGCATACATTTACATGACTTTGAAACTTAACACATTTGGTTGGAAATACCTATTATATTGTTGATGTATGAGAATGGTGCTATGATTTGTATTATGTAAACTATTTGAAATATATGTTGAGGATTCAATATGTATGAATAATGTATTTTGTTATGTATATCCTAATGATGATATGTGAAGCCATTGGTGATGGCTATATTGATATAAATGGGATATTTAAGGCATTGTGCCTAGATGATCATGAGAAAATGAGAATGGATTTGATCATGAAATTATAAAATAATTGTGTGCCTAGTATGTTATTCAATTTTTAGAGTTTTGTTGTTGGTGGCATGCCTAAAAGTAACAATCCCTTGAAGCTGGGTTGGGCTTGGTCCTTGAAGCCAGGTTGGGTTGATGCTGAGCTCCCCTTGAAGCTTGGTTGGGCTTAGTCCTTGAAGCCTAATTGGGATTTTACGTATGAGGTAATCCTCATTGTGATAATGATTCGCCTACGGGCTTGATAAATGTGTTTATTGGACCAAAACAGTAACTCTGGAATTTGAATGGCATATTAGTTTCTTTTGGGCCCATGCTTGTCTTTGCTTTATTATGAATTATGAATAATGGAACATATGAAAGATGTAATGGGATTTAATGTTATAAAATATGATATCCTTGTTAGTGTATGTGCCCTAGGCCATTTATTTGGATCTTTATGTTATACATTCATTATTAATAAATGAGGTTTTATTATCATTATTGTTTGTTTGCATGTTACACAATTTTGATATTTGTCCTTGGTTTATTATTGTTATAGAGATAAAAAAAATAATTCTTAACCAGTATGAAAATTGATTTGATAATCATCAGATGGTTATGTGTATAGTGATACAAATCAATTTCATAGATACTTGTTAGAGAATAATGTATTGGATATACCCATCATGAGATTACTACATGGGTTAGTGTCATAAGTAAATCTCATGATAGTTATATATTAATTCTTTGACTTGAGATTGTCATAGTTTCCAATATAAGGACTATTATATTTTGACATTATCAAACATTATCCGTAACTGGATAGAAATAAAGGTTATGATCATATATGATAGAAATTATGTAGAGGATAATGAACAATCAAGATAGAATTTGTCCCTCTCTTTGAGAGAGATATCTTTTGGGCCCCTCGATAAGTGAGACTGTGAAATGCATGGCCATGCTCAAATGAATTGATAGTGTGATCAATTTCATTTGTTTTTTATCAGTCTACTTGGAGATCGAGTAATCATAAGTTTGGACAACATAAGTATGACGTTGACCATGACTTATGTTCAAGCTAGATATCGTGTGACAAAGGGATTAATGCATGTACTATTATTAGGCAAATTAGACATTCCTTATATTAATTGGGTAGTTGTAACGCCTTACTAGAGGCCAATTACGACTTGTTGATTTAATAGAGATTAAATTGACTGCCAATTAATATGGGCCTATCGGGTCACACACAAGAATGCACTTTGGGCTAGATATAATATTAATAATATTAATATTAGATATTAATATTTATTATTATTATTATTTTCATTTTTTTATATTTATTATTAGATAATATATTCAGAATCCTTATTAGATTTGGATTCTGAATTTGACTTACCTTATCCAATTTCGAATTGGATTCTAGAGTGAATATATTCACTCCAGACGTTAAGTCTTCTCAGAGGTAACATTAGAAAATGAAAGAGAAAGAAAACAAAGGAACCCTAATACATTTTAGAGAAAACGTTTTTCCAGCCTTTGCCAGAGAGCTAGCACTCCAGAAGGTAGCATTCGTGTGGATACGTGATAGAGGGTGTTTCGCAATCGAGGCATGTCTTCCAAACTGTGATTTCGAATCATCAACAGGTTAGTTCTTTGAACACTTTCGTCGAATTAAACAAACAGCATGGATCCTGGTAGGAAATCAGAGATCAAAAATTTTTCCACTGCATGTTTTTGGTTTACAGTGATCTCCTTGATTTCCTAACATTGGTATCAGAGACACTGTTTTTCGTTTAAGTCGAAAATGCCATGTTGATATGATTACATGAGATATATTGATTTCGTATGGCATGTTAACTATAAAACCCTAATTTGTTTTTCATATGATGAGAAAGGATTGTTTTTTTTTTGGTTTCGTTTCTGTAAAACCCTAATTAGTTTTTCATCTGATGAGAAAGGATTTATGTTTTTAATTTCATTTTCATGAGATGATCACGCATATATGATTGGTTGATTAAAACGATTTTCATATGATGAAAACGATTAAGTTTATATGTGATATAAACATTTGGTAATGATTCTGTAATGTGATATAAACTTGAGATTGTAATGGGTTGCATTATTTGACTGCAAAATGTCTGAAGGTGAATCTGTTAGTGCTCATGTTTTGAAGATGAAAGGCTATCTAGATCACCTTGCTAGACTTGGATATCCCCTGAGTTTAGAACTCTCCACGGATTTGATCCTACATTCATTGCCTAGTAGTTTCTCACAGTTTGTCATGAACTATAACATGAATGAAATGGAGAAATCCATTCCTGAGCTACATGGTATGCTCAAAACTGCTGAGGGGAATATCAAAAAGCCTACCTAAATATTGAATGTCAATATTAAACAAATGAAAAAGAAAGCCAAAGATACTAAAGGCAAGGGTAAGGCAAATGGTTCTAAAGGGTCCAAGGGACAAGCTAAACCAAAACCTGAACCTAAGGCTAAAGTTCCTAAGGAAGGGACTTGTTTCCATTACAACAAGCCTTGGCATTGGAAGAGAAATTGTCAACTCTATTTGGATGAGTTAAAGAAGTTGAAGGGTAGTGCGACTACATCTTTAGGTATTTATGTTATAGAAATTAATTTATCTATTCCTTCTTCCTGGGTATTAGATACTGGATGTGGATCACATATTTGTACAAATATGCAGGGACTCAAAAGGAGTAGGATGCTGAAGAAGGGCGAAGTGAACCTACGTGTTGGCAATAGAGCAAGAGTTGCTGCTATAGTTGTAGGAACTTATGAACTTGTTATGCCCAATGGGTTTTTGTTAATTTTGAACAATTGCTTTTATGTTCCTACTATGAGTAGGAATCTTATTTCAGTATCTGTTTTGGATGATGAAGAATATTAATTTTTTATTAAGAATAAGAAATGTTCTATTTTTGATAAAAAAAAATGATTTGCTTTATGGTATTGCAAATTCTTATAATGGCCTTTATATTCTTAATCTTGATGATTCTAATGGTAATGATATCTATAACATAACTTCTAAGAGAACTAAGCCAAATGAGTTAAACCCTACTTATTTATGGCATTGTCGCCTTAGCCATATAAATGAGAAATGCATTTCTAAGCTCCATCAAGATGGATTATTAGATTCATTTGATTTTGAATCATTTGAAACATGTGAGTCTTGTTTGCTTGGTAAGATGACAAAGGATCCTTTTACTGGGCATAGTGAAAGGGCTAATGATTTATTGGGCTTGATACATACAGATGTATGTGGTCCTTTTAGCATTAGTGCTAGAGGAGGATTTCAATACTTCATTACTTTTACTGATGATTTCAGTAGGTATGGCTATGTCTACCTAATGAAACATAAGCATGAGTCTTTTGAAATGTTTAGAACTTTTCAAAATGAAGTACAAAATCAACTTGGTAAAACAATTAAACTACTCCGATCAGATCAAGGTGGTGAATATTTGAGCCAAGAGTTTGATGATCATCTAAGGGATTGTGGAATTGTTTCACAACTGACTCCCTCCAGGAACTCCACAGTGGAATGGAGTTTCTGAAAGGAGAAATCGAACTCTATTAGATATGGTTTGATCAATGATGAGTCAAGCGGATCTTCCTTTATCTTTTTGGGGTTATGCCTTGGAGACAACTGCATTCATTCTGAACCGTGTACCATCTAAGGCGGTTGAAAAGACACCATATGAGATATGGACAGGTAAGACACCTAGTTTGTCTTTTCTTAAGATTTGGGGTTGTGAAGCTTATGTGAAAAGACCAGTTTCAGATAAGTTAGCTCCAAAGTCTATCAAATGTAATTTTGTGGGGTATCCTAAGGAAACTAAAGGATACTATTTCTATACTCCTTCAGAGAACAAAGTGTTTGTTGCTCGAAATGGGATCTTTTTGGAAAAGGAATTTCTTTCTAAGAGAACTAGTGGGAGTATAGTAGAACTTGAGGAAACTCAAGTACCATAAGAAATCATTGAGCCGTCTATAGAGCCTACTTCAGAACCACAAATAGTTGTGGAGTCTGAAGATGAAACACAAATCCCTCGCAGGTCTGATAGGACACGTCATCAGCTAGAGAGATATGGATTTCTTGTGACTGATGATAGTGAAGTAATGCTCATAGATCAAGATGAGCCTAATACCTATCAAGAAGCTGTGTCAGATCCAAATTCAGACAAATGGCTTGGAGCCATGAAATCTAAGATGCAATCTATGTTTGACAACCAAGTTTGGTCTTTAATTGATCCTCCAGAGGGTATTAAGACTATTGGTTGCAAATGGGTTTTCAAGAAGAAAACTGACATGGATGGGAATGTGCAGACCTATAAAGCAAGGCTTGTTGCAAAAGGTTTCAAGAAAACTCATGGTATAAACTATGATGAAACCTTTTCACCAGCTGCTATGCTTAAGTCTGTTAGAATTCTCATTGCCATTGCAGCATACTATGATTATGAGATATGGCAAATGGATGTCAAAACCGCTTTCCTTAATGGAAACTTGCTTGAGGATGTGTATATGACACAACCTGAGGGTTTTGTAAATCCTGAGAATTCTACAAAGGTTTGCAAGCTTCAAAGATCCATTTATGGATTGAAGCAAGCATCTCGAAGCTGGAATCTTCATTTTGATGAAACAGTTAGGAACTTTGGTTTCATCAAGAATGAAGATGAAGCTTGTGTTTACAAGATGGTTAGTGGGAGTGCAGTAGTGTTTTTAGTCTTATATGTGGATGACATATTACTCATTGGGAATGATATACCTACCTTGCAAAAGGTTAAGACTTGGTTAGGGAATTCTTTCTCAATGAAAGACTTAGGTGAGGCTGCCTATATCCTTGGTATAAAGATCTATAGAGATAGATCTAGAAGGATAATTGGCCTAAGTCAAAGTACATACATAGATAAAGTGTTGAAGAGGTTCAACATGCAAGATTCCAAAAAGGGATTCTTGCCTATGTCTCATGGCATTCATCTCACCAAGAGTCAATGTCCTATGACATTTGATGAGCGAGATCGAATGAATAAGATTCCTTATGCTTCTGCTATAGGATCTATTATGTATGCCATGTTATGTACTGGACCAGATGTCTCATATCCATTAAGCACAACTAGTAGATTTCAAGCTGATCCTGGTGAAGGTCACTGGACAGCTGTCAAGAATATTCTTAAGTACCTTCGAAGGACTAAAGATGTATTCTTGGTTTATGGAGGTTTGGGAGATGAGCTAGTTGTAAATGGTTACACAGATGCTAGTTTCCAAACTGACATAGATGATTTTAGATCGCAGTCAGGTTTTGTATTCACATTGAATGGTGGAGCTGTTAGTTGGAAGAGTTCAAAACAAAGCACTGTGGTTGATTCTACAACAAAGGCTGAGTATATAACAGCATCAGATGCAGCTAAGGAAGCAGTCTGGTTGAAGAAATTCATCACTGAGCTAGGAGTGGTGCCTAGCATTGCAAATCCTGTGGACATTTATTGTGACAACAATGGTACCATAGCACAGGCAAAAGAGCCTAGATCTCATCAAAGGTCTAAGCATATACTCAGGTGTTTTCACCTCATTCGAGACATTATCAATAGAGGAGATATCAAGATATGCAAAGTTAACACAAATGATAACATAGCAGATCCATTAACAAAGCCTCTCTCACGGGTCAAGCATGATCAGCACACTAGATCTATGGGTCTTAGAAATTTGTAGGCCTAGTGCAAGTGGGAGATTGTTAGTGTATGTGCCCTAGGCCATTTATTTGGATCTTTATGTTATACATTCATTATTAATAAATGAGGTTTTATTATCATTATTGTTTGTTTGCATGTTACACAATTTTGATATTTGTCATTGGTTTATTATTGTTATAGAGATAAAAAAAAATAATTCTTAACCAGTATGAATATTGATTTGATAATCATCAGATGGTTATGTGTATAGTGATACAAATCAATTTCATAGATACTTGTTAGAGAACAATGTATTGGATAGACCCATCATGAGATGACTACATGGGTTAGTGTCATAAGTAAATATCATGATAGTTATGTATTAATTCTTTGACTTGAGATTGTCATAGTTTCAAATATAAGGACTATTATATTTTGACATGATTAAACATTATCCGTAACTGGATAGTAATAAAGGTTATGATCATATATGATAGAAATTATGTAGAGGATAATGAACAATCAAGATAGAATTTGTCCCTCTCTTTGAGAGAGATATCTTTTGGGCCCCTCGATAAGTGAGACTGTGAAATGCATGACCATGCTCAAATGAATTGATAGTGTGATCAATTTCATTTGTTTTTTATCAGTCTACTTGGAGATTGAGTAATCATAAGTTTGGACAACATAAGTATGACGTTGACCATGACTTATGTTCAAGCTAGATATCGTGTGACAAAGGGATTAATGCATGTACTATTATTAGGCAAATTGGACATTCCTTATATTAATTGGGTAGTTGTAACGCCTTGCTAGAGGCTAATTATGACTTGTTGGTTTAATAGAGATTAAATTGACTGCCAATTAATATGGGACTATCGGGTCACACACAAGAATGCGCTTTGGGCTGGATATAATATTAATAATATTAATATTAGATATTAATATTTTTTATTATTATTATTTTCATTTTTTTATATTTATTATTAGATAATATATTCAAAATCCTTATTAGATTTGGATTCTGAATTTGACTTACCTTATCCAATTTCGAATTGGATTCTGGAGTGAATATATTCACTCCAGACGTTAAGTCTTCTCAGAGGTAACATTAGAAAATGAAGGAGAATGAAAACAAAGGAACCCTAATACGTTGTAGAGAAAACGTTTTTCCAGCCTTCGCCGTTACAGAGAGCTAGCACTCCAGACGGTAGCATTCGTGTGGATACGTGTTACGCTCAAATTAACTCTACCACAAAGCGTCACTCGCAAGTATACGAGGTAGCTGTAGCAAAGGTGATCGCCCCAAGGTCGTTCTCTCAAGGAAGCTAAAGTGGTTAATTGCTTATCAGATTATGTTTAACAAGTAATAAAGAGATTTATAAATTGCTAAATAATGAAGAAGATTGATTAAAGTTTAAAACAATAAAAGTAAATTGAGCTGTGTTTTGATTCACTTGATAGAATGGTCTAGGGTTTGCACTTCTCTACTACTTATATGTATGAACGGTTATTCCTCTTAACTAATTCAATTTCAAAGATTAAATCTCAAACAACTCAACTAATCAAGTCAAGGAAATAAGCTCTCGCATTCAAACCTCTTTCAACTAATCTTGTTACAAGTGAAATAATCTTTTTAATAGGTTATATCTCTAATTCACCTAAGTCCCTAATTGAATTGTTCAAGTATTAAACTTCATCTCTCGATCCATCATCTAATACCTTAAAACACATAATTGGTGATCAATCAATTATATATTAACAATGTTTCATTCAATCAAGGCTAAAGAAATTATTAGCTAAGAGAAAAACCAATTCATACAATCATAGCAGATCCATACAAACCCTAGACTAGATCAAATTAGTTCATAATGCAATTAAACATATTCATCTTATTAATGTTCAAAGAAATCAAAATAGACATGATAATATCCATTCAATAAAAATAAAGAGAATAAGTTCAAGAACAAAACCAAGTTACAAACTCCTTGAAGCTTTTGAAGAATCTCTTGTTCAATCTTGCAAGAAGGATGTCTTGATGGCTAGAACAATTTAATCTAATCTAGTTTAATCCAAAATGAAATTAAAATCAAAGAAAACAAAGTTAAAACCCTAGCTCTAATCTCTGACGGCTCCAAAATCTATTCTAAATCGTCCAACCCCCAAAACCTAACTTTCTTTCTTCCTTTTATACGAAACGCGGCTTTAAAATTCGGTGCGCGTATATTTCATGAGGGACACGGCCAAGTCAGATGTGACTTGGCCGTGTGAGTGGCTTTTGGAGGGACACGGCCACAAGACACGGCCGTGTCCCTTGCCAGTGTTCGCTACTGCCTGCCTTTAGATCCCCTTATCTTCTTTGTTGAGTGACACGGCCAAGTGAAGCTTGACTTGGCCGTGTTGCAGCTTAATGGAAGGACACAGCCAGGTGACACGGCCGTGTCCCTTGCCAGTGTTTGCTTCTGTGTCTTGAACTTCCTTTTAACTTGATATGGGACACGGCCAGTGACTTGGCCGTGTCCTATGCCCGTGTCAGCTACTGTCCCTTTTTATCTTCAATTCATTTCCTTGCCTGTTCTACCTGACACACAACTTACAAACAAAAACTTAAACAAGACATAAATAAACATCAATAATCAAAACATAAAACTTACCTAAAATTAGATCAAACACGACCTAAATACTAAAACAAACTAAAATTACATAATTAAAGAAAACACTAAACAAATCAATAAAAACTAACAAAAGACCTAAATAAAACAATAATTAACACAATAAACAAGACACAAACTATAACAAAAACTAATAAAACAATACGCCATAGAGGGTGTTTCGTGATCGAGGCATCTCTTCCAAACTGTGATTTTGAATCATCAACAGGTTAGTTCTTTGAATACTTTCATCGAATTAAACGAACAGCATGGATCCTGGTGGGAAATCAGAGATCAAAAATTTTTTCGCTGCGTGTTTTTGGTTTGCAGTGATCTCCTTGATTTCCTAACAATCCTTGTATATTACTTCTAATTTTTGATAGTGTGACATTGGCATTACATTTGAATCATATTGTAATCAAGGTTTGTACCACTAAGCTTTTAGCTTAGAGCGATTGTGATTTATCGTGTAGGTGACAGGGTAGATCCGGTTGAGCCTGAGAGTTCAGCTAGACCAAGTCGAGTCTAGGCTTGCGATCCTTGTGAAGTGTTGATTATTGGACCTCAAGATCAGAGACAAACTGCCAAGCATGTATAAACTCTATATTTTTGTAAATATTGATTTTGGATGTATACATATGTATATTCCGCTACATTTTCCGCTGCCTATTAAACATATGTTTTGGATAAACTTTTGGGTATTGATGTTATATGTATATATATATTAACAAAGGATGTTTTATCTATTACTTTCTATAATATAAGTAAAATGTTTTAAGTTTTCTCATATTGTTGAATTGATGATTTGATGTTAAGTTGAAAGATTGGTTTATTTAAAATAGACTGTGACATTTTTGTATCCGGTATACGTATATTACATATGTGGGTGTATGTGGTGTACGTAAATTGGGTATAGGGGTGTTACAATACCAAAGACCTAATTACAATGTACCACTAGAGTATTTCAAAATTCTTTTAGTTGCATTTAAATGTGATTCCATATAACAAGATTGAAATCTAGCACACAAATATACACTATACATTATATTTGGTCTAGAAATGGTTAAGTAGAGTAGTGATCCAATAATACCTTGATATTTCTTCTCATCTACTGCCTTATCACTTTCATCTTTGTCAATTTTTAAGGATGTGCTCATAGGAGTTTTACTTGATTTGCAGCCATACATGCCAAACTTCTTGAGAAGTTCCTTTGTGTAGTTGGATTGGTTGATGAAAATCCCATCCTTGCATTGCTTAATTTGTAGTCCAAGGAAGAATTTAAGTTAAACTATTATACTCATTTCAAATTCTCTAGTCATACAAGAAGCAAATTCCTTGTACAATGATTCATTAGTAGCACCAAATATAATGTCATAAGCATAAATTTGCACAATCAAAATGTTATGCATTTTCTTTTTATCAAAAAGAGTTGTGTCGACTTTGCCTTTTGAAAAACCATTTTCAAGCAAATATGCACTAAGTCTATCATACCAAGCTCTTGGAGCTTGTTTCAATCCATATAGTGCATTGGTAAGTTTACAAACATGATTTGTAAATTTATAATCTTCAAAACTGGGAGGTTATTCAACATAAACTTCCTCATTTAGAAACCCATTTAGAAATGCACTTTTAACATCCATTTGAAAAAGTTTAAACTTCATGTGACATGCAAATGCAAGCCATAGTCTAATGGCTTCTAATCTAGCAGCAAATATCTCATCATAGTCAATGGTTATAGCCTTTGACTACCAATCTAGCCTTGTTTCTATTAATGAGACCCATTTTATCAAGCTTATTCCTATATCCCCATTTGCATCCTACAATTGGCTGATCTTTAGGTCTAAAAATAAGTTCCCATACTTTGTTTCTTTCGAATTGGTTGAGTTCATCTTACGTTGCAATCACCCAACATTCATCACTAAAAGCCTCCTCAATGGTCCTTGGCTCAATTTGAGAAACAAAAGTAAAATTAGCATCTAAGTACTTAAGTTTAGATATAGTAGTTACTCCCTTTGATGTATACCAATGACAAGCTATTTTTTATGATCCTTTTTGTATTTCCATTCTTTAGGTAGCTCTTGAGACTCATCTTCTTGTTCATCATGATTATTCTCTAGAACATTGATTTTTTCTTGTTATTCAAATGTTCCTACAAAATCATTAAGAGCACTACATTTCCTTTGATCAAGTTTAAAGGATTCATCAAAAATAACATGTATTAATTCTTCAACTACTAGTGTTATCTTATTAAATACTCTATATGCTTTGCTAAATGATAAATATCCTAGAAATATGCCTTCATCTTATTTGGATGAGAATTTTCCAAGATTATCCTTGGTATTTAGTATAAAGCATTTGCATCAAAACACTCTAAGGTATGAAATTTTGGGTATTCTTCCATTCCATAGCTCATAAGAAGTTTTGTTTATCAAAAGCCTTTTGTAAACACGGTTTGAAATATAACATGCGGTATTAACAACTTTTGCCCAAAAGTAAGATGGTAAATAATACTCATTATCCTAGCCAATTTTTGTGGTGTTCTAGGAGCTGAAAAGTTGTGTGAAATATCAAACTCATTGCAAAAATTTTCAAAGTTCTCATTTTCAAATTCTTTGCCCTGATCACTTCCATAGCCTTTTTCATTTTGAACTCTTTTTACAAATATTTTAAAATGATTGAAAGCTTTATTCTTTTGAGTAAAGAAATTAACCTATGTAAACCTTGAGCAATTACCAATAAGTTCAAATGCATATAACTTGCTACCTAAGCATGTAACTCTATTTGGTCCAAACAAATCAAAATGAATGAGTTCTAAGGGTCTAGAAGTGCTTACAATATTTTTAGATTCGAATGAACTTTTATGTTGCTTACCAGGTTGTCAAGGTTTATAAATCCCATCTTTATCAAATTTTACTTTAGGGAGACCATCAACTAGTTCTTCTTTACTAATGCATTGTAAGTGATCTATACTAGTATGTCATAGTCTTCTATGCCATAGCCAAGCATTATTAATTATGGTAATTAAACATTCAAATGCATTATTGGAATGTAAGTCAATTTTATAAGCATTGCTAATTCTGGCTCCTTTGAATACAAGTTCACCATTTGAATTGGTAAATTTGCATCCTTTAGAGTCAAAACTTGCATCATATCCTTTATCATATAATTGACTTACACTAAGCAAATTATGTTTCAATCCATCAACAAGCCATACATTTTTAATCAAAAATTTCCCAAGCATGCCAATGGAACCTATGCCTATTATTTTACCTTTAGCATTATTACCAAAAGTTACGTTATGTTCATGCTTGTAGGTGAGTGTTGTAAAAAGCTTTGCATTACTTGTCATATGCCTTGAGCATCCACTATCCATAAGCCAAACATTTTCATTGATAGTGGACTTTAGACATACCTATAAAATAATATGATTTATGTTCTTTTAGGTACCAAAATAAAGTTGGGTCCTTGGGGGTTTATAGTAGAAGGATCCTCTAATTTAATATGAGCCTTCTTAATGTAAGAAAAAGTGCTCTTATGTCCAAATTTCATACAATATGTGCATTGATACAAGCTTTTTATACTTATGCACTTTCTTATTGAAATGCATAAGCTATTTACACCATTGCAAGTATGAGTTGAGTGAAATTATTTTTGATCATTTTTATGTTTATATGCATTTCTAGTGTACAAGTATGCATGATTTGCTGTTGGACCTTTTGTTCTAGAGCCTTGTGAACATAAGGTAATCCTTTTAGGATTTTTAGGCTTAAATTGTGCATTTGTATTCTTTACAACATCAACACTAGATGTTTATGTTGTAAAAGCTTTAATAAATGTTGGTGCATTAGGTGAAGTGTTAGATAAGTCAATGAATCCTAAACCATGTTTCAAGGAGGGTGATCTTTGATTATTGATTAATGCATCTAAAGTTTTTTTTCCTTTGTGAAATTTTGAAATTGATTATTTTAACTCATTTATTTCATTCTTTAGTATTTTATTTTCCTTGATCACATTTTCTAAGATATGTGAATTTATAGCCATTTCAACAATTTTTCATTTGAGGTTTTCAATTCTAATGTAGAGTTTTTCAAAGACATAAAATCCTTTTCTAACATGGAACATTTATCTTTATAAATTTTCATCTTAGAGAAATACTTTTCTACTTTAAGGTTCATATTTTAAATCAAATTATTATCGTCTAAGGCATCATCAACATCATCATCATATGCAATTAAGTTCGAAGAATGAGTACTTACCTCATTGGAGTCATTGTCATCCTCAATCGCCATGAGAAATAGATTAGCAATTCCTTCCTCTTCTTCCTCATTTTCTTCACTTGAGGAGTTATCATCCCATGTAGCTTTGAGTGATTTCTTCTTTTTCTTATCCCACTTCTCTTTGTTCTTCAGCTTAAAGCAATCTAATTTGATTTGACCAGATTTGCCACATTTATAACATTTTACTACATTCTTTTTCTTTTTTATCTTTGAAGGAGGATTTAGGAAAGATACCTATGTTAGTTTGCAATCTTCTATTTCTCTTTCAATTGCTTATCCTTTTGGATAGCATAGCCATTTCTTCTTCAACATCACTATCTTCCTCACTTGAACTCTTAACCTCTTCGATGGCCTTGAGAGCTATTACTTTTCTTTTATCCTTTTCACCTTGTTCATCTTCCCTTTTGGTGTGCAATTCGAAGGTGAGTAATTTTTCCATGAGTTCATCGGTTCTCAAAGAGCTAAGGTCATGGGCTTCTTCAATTGAAGAAACTTTAGACTCAAAACTCTTCTTTACTTTTAGTGCTTCAAAACTTTTTTCTATTAACATCACCTTAATCATATATCTTGCCATATTTCTTTAATTCTTTGACAATGGCAAGCAAACGGTTTGTCATGTCAGTGATGTTTTTGTTAGGCTTCATCTTGAATAGCTCATTCTCATTATGAGCGGGGATTTTCGCCCCCACTCCCATGTGGAATGATTCTTGTGACTTCAGCATTATTAGGCTCAAGGCCTTAGAGAACACAGGCCTAAATTTAGAGAAAATAGAGTCGCCACCCGGACAGGCCGGGTAAAAGAAAGGGGTGAATGACTCGATTCCTAAGGAATCCCCAACCCCCTATTGGGTTCAGAAAGTTGGGTACATGTGGGGAAGGTGAGAATGATCCAGCACCCCCACAATGCCCAGTTCATTGGAACCGGCCTCCTTTTCAGGTCTTAATAGTATAAAATTCTTAAATATAATGACATTATCCATATTACATGCGATTATAAGAATAAATAAATACTTTATTAAAAATCATAGCAATGTCCAAACAAAATAAATAAATGGACAACCATCCAAGGAAGGAAACATGTCCTTACATCGTCTAATGTCTAAAACTAAATAGGACACCCACCAAAAGGTGAAAACATATCTTTTACATTAATTCCAAAATATGAAAATAATTTAAATTACTTAAAGCTTAATTAATGAGGTATCCACAAAGTGGAAACTTACCTCTTACATAATGAAAAATAAAATAAACAAATAAAAAACATTCAACCATTCATCATGAAAGTAAACCATTCATTATAAGTCAAATAAAGTTCAAGATATGAATATGTAAACTAAGATTACAGTATGTAAAGATGGATTCAAATAGCAATTAAAGACTAAATATACAAGCTAGGGTTTTATGAATTATGGTTTAGGAAAATACAATTATGGTTTAGGGTTTCTTTTTTCAAAAATAGGATCAGGGTTCTAAAGTTTTTAGGGTTTAGAATAAAAAAATTAGGATTTTAGGGTTTAGAGAAACTAATATTATTATAATTATTTTTTAAGTATTAGGCTACTGTAAAGTTTTTGGAAAATAGAATTAATTAGGATTTAGGGCTCATACCATGCAATTAGGGTTTAGGAAGAAATAAATTAGGGTTTTGGAATTTATAAAAATAATGATCATTGCTTTGAAGTTGGAATGAACAAGCTACTGCTAAAAATATTTGAGAAAAATTAAGTGAAGCTTATTGTGATAATACATCACAAAAACTTTAAACAAAGCTATTAGTATGGTGACTAAATAATCATATATTTGGAAGAGGTTATACTAACATGCTACTGGATTCAATTTTAAACAATGATCATGCATGTTCCATGTTAAAAATTATCAAAAGCATGTTATAATGAAATAATTAAGAAAATACCATCGTTTGTTGGTTCCACCACAATTGCACTGTTGAAATTTTAGGGGAGCTTGATCAAGACAACACAGCCTTGTTTCCTTATGAATTGGAGTGTTCTTTCTGTTTTTGATTGCTTAGGGTTACTTTCTATTTCTCAAAGTTCAAAAGTCTAAGAATAATTCTTGAATAATTATTTTTTTTGTCGTCCTTGTTTCAAAGTTTAAAACTGATATTTATAAGAATTTAAAACAAAACCTAATATGTTAAGGAAATTAAAAACTATTTAGGAAATTAATTGAGGTTTTTATGTAAACTAAAGTTTTGGCAAAAATCAGCCAATGCTCTAGCATGGGCTGCTGGGTTGCTGGCAACGGGCTGCTGGGTGAGCAAGGTTGTTGGCACACGAGCAATGGGAGAACGAGTAAGGAGGCTGAGCGAGGAGCTGTCCAATTTGCCGCAAGCTTGGCCTGTGGCGAATTGGGGCAGGCTAATTCACCGCAGGTTATGCCTGTGGCGAATTGGCTTGCCACATGCTGCTCACCGATTGGTCCGTTTGATTTTTTATTTTTATTATATATATATTAAAAATAAATATCATATTTATTAAAAATAAATATAATAAATAATGAATAATAAATATAATAAATATAATAAATATTACAAAAATTATTTCGGACTTGTTTTAAAATATTGGATTGCACTTGGTCAAAAATTAAGGGTCTACATTTTGCCCCATGTGTAACACCCCGATACCTTATATAAGTACTATACATATACCTGGTATACATACAGTAAGTATATAAAGTATAAGGATGTCACTTTTCGTTACCTTTTTAAAACCTGTAAAAGAATTCCAAACCATAATACATTAATTTAAATAACATTTACCAAATCATTATCTTTATCAAAACTTCATTTATACATATAATTACTTTCTCGTCATAAATACATCAATATAAAAGTTATACATGTATGCATTTCCCTCTCGTTGGTCTCGACAAACTTTTACTCTTCTCGTGGCATAACAAAAGACTTCATATCTTCCATCTATATACCTGCGCGAATAAACACCCGCGCTAAGCCCGAGAGCTTAGTAGTCCAAATATAAAATATAAACATATAGTATAGAAGTATTAACATATAATGATGTATAATTCAAGGTATAATTAGTTCTTATCATATTTTATTTTCTTTTTAATTGCATCTTTCATAAATCCTAGCTAATTTCATATATGATGTACATATATACATAATAATATCACCAACCCTAATCCATCACCAATACTCAAAATCAATATATTAATACATCCACATTATATATACCATACCAATCCTTATTGCAATACACACATTACATATCATACCAATCATTATTGCAGTACACACATTACATATCATACCAATCATTAATGCAATACACACATTACATATCATACCAATCATTAATCACATTTCCAATGAAGACAACCATTATTATCAACCACAATTCATTTACATATCACACTTCATAACATTATCTTATTCACAATTCACCAATCATGATTCATTATTAATACTCACAATCAATATTTCAATACTTGTATTTCACATTAGCAACAAAGACAGACTCGGGCCCAAAACACTAATATGTTATTCAGAGTTCAGAGTTCTGCATTGGTCCATAATCACAATGATCAAGCCCGTAGGCAATATATCTCATGTCTCTATCCATGGATAGCGTAACAGACCCAGTCTCTTGGATCATCAACTCGGCTAAACTCGAGGAGATCCTCAACCCGGCTAGACTATTACTACAATTCACATTTCATATTTTATCAAGTAACAGACCCAGTCTCTTGGATCTCAATTCATCTCAATGCAAAGAGATCCTCAACCCGGCAAGACTGTTACCTTTCATGTATTTCGCATCAATAATTTACATAGTGTAACAGACCCAGTCTCTTGGACCTCAGTTCACTCAAATTGAAGAGATCCTCAACCCGGCAAGACTGTTACATTTTCACATTCTCTAGGCATGCCGCCAAATCCAGAACTCTGAAAATTGAATCAACATATTAGACACAAAATCTTTTATTTTTCATTTCATTCTCAATTGAATTATCATAGCCAATAGCAATGGCTTAACATCTCATTTGAATCACTATAGCCGATCACAATGGCTTCATATCTCATTTGAATCATCATAGTCAATCACATTGACTTCACAACATATCATATCTCAATCTATATGATACATATAACATTATTGATATAACATTTCAAAATATATTATTCATATAATACATTGCCATTCACAATGCATACAACATAACATTTCATCATTTCTCAAAACACACTAACACCGTTCATTATTAGAACATTTATCATAACAAATTGCACATACCTTAAGAATGATCCTCATTTCTTTCTACCTTTCCATTTCATATTTCATCCTTTATATTTATATATATAAAATGATTTTCATTCTTCATTTACATTCATAATATAATAGCTTATTTAACACTTTCATCCCAATGTGTAAATGTTCAAAGACATATAAGGATATACAATCAAATAGGGTTTATGCTTACCTTGTTAATGATCTTCACATCCTTCACATCATTATCATCACCTTAGTCCAATTATATTAACAATATAGTAAACCACTTAACACATTTGCAAACAAATGTGTTAAGCCTCAAATCATGTAAGTAAATACAATCATATGTATTGGTACTTACCTCAAGAACTACTCCCATCAATCTATACATTTCCTTTTTCCAAGAATTCTCCACCTTTAGGTTAATGCAACACAATCTCTTCAAAACCTAATCCAAAGATCATTATTCATAGGTTTCGAATCATCTACATACATTTGATTAGGGCATTCTTTTTTTAAACATGTTTAAAGTGTTTATGTTTAGGTTTAGGTACCATAATACCTTTGAAGAATCAAAGCCATGCTAAAAGAACAAAGAATAAAAACAATAATCATTACATTTGAGGGACACGGGCAGCCCACTTGAGGGACACGGCCAAGCTTGTGGCCGTGTCTCTCAACCACAATTGGCAGTAAGCAACACGGGCAAGGGACACGGCCAAGCTTGTGGCCGTGTCTCCCAAAACAAATTGGCAGTGGCAGACACTGGCATGGGACACGGCCGTGTCTCTCAAAAATCAACCCAACACGCCCAAAATTTCCATGTCTTGGCCGTTTCTCTCCATGCTTTTGGCCATGTTACTCAAAACATACCCTAACCAAAAACCAACACTCTTCCAATTGCATTTACACACCCTTTTCACACAAAAACCTCATTCAAATGGATATAATCAATAACATAAACACATATCTTACATAATCAATTAAACCACACATAAACAATACAATTGAACATATACCATCTCAAAATCTTAAAACCAACATTCTTCTCCATCTTTCAAAATCAATATCCACCACTTCCAACAACAAAATCTCTTTAAACTCTTAACTTAAAACCAATTTTAACACTTAAAAACACAACACAAACACATCTCATCATCAAACCAACAAACCCTAATTATCTTCAAAATAATGAAAGGAATCAAAGAAAAGATCTTACCTTAGATGAAGTAATTACATAAATCTTTGATTCTCCCTTAAATTTTGAGCTTAGCATCTTAAGAACCTCTCTTAGCTCTTTCTTTCTCTTTGTCTATGGAGGAGCCGGCCACACATGAAGAGAAGAGGAAAAGATGAAGAAGCAAAGTCAAATTTTTCTTTTAATCTCCACCAAGAGTTCAATTCAAGCAATTACCAAAACACCCTTTAATCATTTAACTAACCACTTGTCTCTTATATGCCCATACATGTAATTTCACATATCCCACAAAAATATCCTCTTGCATTGACTCTCCCTTTGACCAATTTATATGATATATATATCATCATATAAACAACATATACATTTCTCTCTAAACCCTCTTTTCTTTCCCAAAACACATATACATAAACCTTCTCTTCCCATTTCTTTTCTCTTCACATAACATATACATTCAATCCAACTTACAATAACAACATACTCCAAACTTCTAAGGCATACATGAGGATATTACACCATGCTTGAACGATTTGAGACATTTCAGTAGAAGAGAGTGAAAAGCATTATGTCTTTGAGCAGATTTTGGATGATGATGGGTTCTCGACCCGAGATTGGCAATGGTTTGGGTACTTGACCCAAGACTAAATTTGACTTGGGTACTTAGACCCGAGACTGAATTAATTGGATTCTCGACCAAAGATTAGATTTGGATGCTCAATCCTAGACTAAATTTGGGTGCTCGATCCAAAACTAGATTTTGATTTTGATACTTGGACCCGAGACGGCAGTTGGGTGCTCGATCAGAAACTAGATTTGGGTTCCCGATTCGAAAATGGATTGTTGATCCTAAACTGGATTTGGGTGCTCAACCTGAGATAGAAGTTGGGTGCTCAACCTGAAATTAGATTTTGGATACTCGACCCTAAAATGGATTCTCGATCCTAAACTGGGTTTGGGTGCTAGGCCCGAGATAGGATTTGGGTGATCGACCCAAACTTGGATTTTGGGTGATCGACCCGAGATGAGTTTGGGACTCAAAAGTGATTTGGGTTTTGGACTCGGTGGTGAGTTCTAGACTCAAAAATTATTTGGGTTCTGCACCTGGTGGTGAGTTCTGGACTTAAAAATGATTTGGGTTCTAGACTCAAAAATGATTTTGGTTCTGGACCCAGTGGTGAGTCCTTGACTAAAAAAAAATTTTGGGTTCTGGACCCGGGGTGAGTTTTAGACTAAAAAATGATTTGGGTTCTGGACCTGGTGTTGAGTTTTGGACTCAAAGAAGATTTGGGTTCTGGACCCGGGGTGAGTTCTGGGCTCAAAAATGATTTTGGTTTCAAACCCGGTGGCTGTAAAAGATTTAGCTATTTTTTACCATATCTCTATATGGAAAAATATTTTTTAAAAGTACCAAAAATATCTTTAGACACGCAAATAGTTGAATAATTGATTAGAATAATTGGAATTTACTATTTAAACACTGTTCATCACTATTTACCAATAGTAAATTCACTTTTTTCACGAGCATTAATGTTTTCAATTGCCATTTGCCTATATAAAGGCTCGGCTTACCAACATTTCTCATTCACTTTTCATTTCTTACATTACAAACGCATAGAGCTTAAGTTTGAGTAGAGAGAATAAAGAGTTTAGCCATCAATTGGAAGGAAGGCATGCTTCAAGATTCGGACCATGATCTAATGCTGAGTTGCTAGAATTTATTTGATAACATAAACGTGAAACTGTCAATCCACTAGCTGGAATGCAACTTCATTGTAGTTCTAGTCTAAAGACTGAGTTAACACTGCAACTTTAACAACACAAATATTTATCTTTTTATTTATTATTGTTATTATTTTTTTTATTATTTTATTATTATTATTTATTTACTAATTTCAGACTTTGAAACAATAGTAGTCATGAGATGATATACTTACCCCGTGTTGGCTTACCTTGTTCGGTGTTAGCATGATCGTTGCGTTGTCCGGGGTGGAGGGTGTGTCTATGAAGCCCAGCAATGGTATGACATAGCACCTTCTTAGGTAAAATGGATCATCCAAGAGTGTGGTTTTGAAAGCATTATTCTGCAATTACCATCCGAGGAATGTCCAATACACCGTAGTATTGTTCAAGCTTTATCAGAGTGGTGGATGGACACAACCCATACTTTCCACCTACCTATGGGAGAAATGACCATTGGGCCAGTCGATTTTTCAGCCATAACTGGCATTCATTGCAATGGCCTTCCGGTTCCTCTTACCAATGATGTCTTCCTACAGGTCGACTTGGCTTGGTGGAAAGTTGAAGAGCAGGCAAATTGGACTCCTTTTATGAATCTTGCACTGCCTTACCAGTACTCTCGTTGAATCATTGCTGGCCCTGTGCCTAGTGGCTAGTTTCTCAGGGAAAGGGTGTATGATTGGTTCCTTGGTCCTGAGCAATAGAGGGTCCCAATGAACTGTCCAACGTATATTTAAATATTATATCAATGCCAGATAATTCATGGCGGTTAGCTCGGAATGACTATGATGTTGAAGATTATCTTTGTGTACCGAGCGCGTCATACACATAATTCATTCGAACATAGCTCTTGAACTTTGATGTGTCTCTTGTTGGCATTTAGGGATTTCCTAAGGAGGAAGAAGGAAATGATGAGGAAACTAGTGATGAAGAGGAGGAGAGAGAATTTGTCTCTCATTCAAGGCTGGAACCTCTTAGGTAAATATGTGTCATTCTATCATTGCAACTGCTTCTTTTTCAACTTATTTTGACTGTTCTCATGATTATTGTAGGTTTCCAGCTCATTTGATCATGAGAATAGACCTTCTTCTATTGTTCCTCCATTTGCTCTTTCTCACCAACCGAAAGTGCCATCTCATCCATAAGGCTCTGATACGAGTTACCTGGTGGGTCATCCTGTTCCATGATGATTTATGCTATATGTATGCATGATTGTGCATGCTCTAACCTTTTCATTTTCTGACTCACAGCGGATGCTTAAGGAGAAAAATAAGAAACTACAAGAGGAGTGTAGACCCTTAATTTTTAACCCAGTCCAATCCGTTATTTTTTATAGTCAAAAATAAATTTTGTGGTATTTTAATATTTATTTTAGTATTTAATATTTATAATTTTTAATAAAAATTAAAAAATGGTGAAGTGAATAAAAATAAAAATAAATAAATAAAAATCAAAATCGGCGATTAAAAAATTCATCGCCGAAAGTAATCGGCCAAGGCCAATTTCGCCCGCAGGAACTTCCTGCAGGCGAAATGGCCAAAACCATTTCCTGCGGCGAAATTGGCTGGCCGCACCAATTCTCGCTCGCAGCTCGCAATTTCCTCATAGCCTGTCGCAGTTTTTGCCAGAGAGATTTTTCCAATGCAATTTTTTTCGAAACCAAACTATATTTGGTTTTGGTTTTTTTCCTGATTAATCTTAGTTTCCTTAAACAATTAGAATTAATCTTATAAATTTTCCTATAAATAAGACTTTAAAAGGAAGAAAAATGGACGGAGACTGGACTTTAAGGAGGAGAACTTGACTTGGATTAGATAGTGGGACTTTGATTAGGTGATAAAAACTTGGCTTACAGAAAACCCTAGCCAGAGAAGATTAGCAACAAGCAAAGCCATCAACAATTCATCAAAGGCAGCAACCTTGCCTTTGTCTTTGTTAATCGAGAAAGCAACTTTTGGTGGAACCAACGAACGGAGGTTTGAATCCCTATTTTCTTTTTTAAAGTAGCTTCAATCACTGAAAATTAACAAATTATTTCTTCTGTTTCTTCTAAACCTTAAAACCCTAAAACATTTTTTCCAAATACCTTAAAAACCCAAATTCGTTTCTTTTGTTTCCAAAAACCTTAAATCATCCTTCTATTTCTAAAAACTTCAAAAACCCTAAATCATTTTATTAATTCCCAAATCTCTATTCCAAAAAGTCAGTAGCCTTTTTTTTTATGCATCAAAAGCTTTAACCCTAATTAATCCTTCTTTCCAAAATCACACAGTAAGCATTATTCTTTTAAAAATAACACTAGTTTCTTCCAATTTCAAAACCCTATTTTCTAAATCTTAAGCCCTAAAATCTTAATTTTCAACACCGAAACCTACAATCCTAAAAGATAGTTTTCAAAATCTTCCGGGTCCAGGCCCCGCCCCTTGACCCCCGCCCGCTAACCGGCTAGCGGGACCACCGTGTGGGCTCGGGTCAATATTTATTTATGTATTATAAATCTTTATGTTTAACTTCCTTTATTCTGATTATTCAAAATATAGTAGCTTTATTCGAAATACAAACCTAAACCCTAATTTATTCAAACCATAAATTCAAATTCTATTTCAAATCTTCATAGTAGCTTTTTATAATTTTATTCGCTGGGATATTTTAATCTTTCATATAACTCCCTTAAAGACTTTCTATATTTGTTCCATCCAAAAATACTTAAGTAGTTATTATAGTCAATACTAAAACCATACTTACCTTTGATCACGGCAAAACAAAATCAAGGTTTCAAACCATAAAACCCTAATTTCATAATTTTACCCCACAAACTCTAATTTGATCAATCAAAGAACCTTACTAATTTCTTGAATTTATAAAACCCTAATCCCTTTCAATTCTCTTAAAACCTACAGTAGCCTAAACAAATAACAATAATAATATCTTAAGATTTCAAAACCCTAAAATATTAATTAAAGAACTTTAAATAGAAATAGTAAAGCTCAATTTGTATCTTTACTTGCTTTATTTTTAGATTTGATTATGCAGTCTATTATGTGCTTTGATGGTTGATTTATTTAAATACAATGCTTGATTTATCATGGATGAATGTGTAGACCCTTAATTTTTGACCCAATCTGGTCCATTATATTTTATTTGGTTTGAAATGATTTTTCTTGTTTACTTGGTCCAAAATAATTTTAATTAAATAATTTTTATCTTTGTATTTAATTTTTATTAATAAAAAATGAAAATAAAAAATAAAAATAAAAATTGGAGTCGGAAAAAAAATCGGCAGCAAAAAGTGATCACACGGGCCCGTCGGGCCAGCAGCATCACGCCCGCAGGCTCCTGCAGGTGAGTTATTTCGCCCGCAGGCTCCTGCGGGTGAAATAACCTCCCGCACGAAATTCCTGCAGTCTGGGACGCCCACGGGCCCGGTTGGCACGCCCACGGGCCCGGCAGCTCAGTTTTCGTCAGTGCAAAATTTTTCAATGCAATTTTTTGAATCCTAATCCAATTAGGTTTTAATTTATTTATTTTATTAATATTATTTACCTTAGTTAATTAGGAATAAATAACCTAAAAACCGCTATAAATAAGGACTAATTAAACCTAATGAAAGGAGGAAAAAAATACACAAGGACTTTAGGATTTGAAACCAAATCAAGGAAGGAAAAGGAAAAACTCAATTCAATTGATATTAATAGCAGCAGTAGCACAGCAGAAACAGGGGAGAGGCAATCAAAGTTTGTCTTTGGAGCTAGTTCATCCAAGAAGAGTTATTTTTTGGAGAATCAACAAAAGAAGGTATGTTTTAATTCTTTTAATTTATGTTTTCACAATAGCCAAATCTATAAAATTTAAGTTTTTTAAATCAAAAATCTTAGAGCTTTAACTTAATTTTTCCAAGATTAGAACATTAAAAACGTGACTTTCTTTTCTAGAAGGACTCAAAATTGTTATTTTTTCTTCTTAAAAATCTTTAAACTTTAATTGAACATATTTTTCAACAAAACCAAAATAAAATTCTGTTTCTATTAAAATTTTAAATTAGGTTCTTTTTCATTCAAAAAACCTTAAAAAACATCTTTTCTACTTATAGAAACTTCAATCCATGTGTTTAAATTCATAAAACCTCATAAAATATCAAATTTCTATTTAAAACTCTAATTTAAATACTTTGGCCGAGAACCCCAAATTGAAAGCCTAAAATCCAAAAATCATCTTTTAAACCTAAAATAATGAACCCTAACCCTTTAAAACCTTAAACCCTAACTTTTTCTAAACTTTAAACCCTTTAAAACATAAAAAACATAAAAACATAAAAAAAACTCAAAAAAGCTACAGTAGCTTAATTCACTATTTAAAATCATGAATTAAAAATATTTCAAAAGTGTCTAAAACTCAAGTTTTATTATTTCATCATTCAAATCTTAATTTGTTTAATCAAAGTGTCTTGCCAACCTTTAAAAAACATAAAACCTAATCTATTTTAATTACCTAAAAAGTCACAATAGCTTAAACTTTAGAATTTCCAAAGCCTTAACACATGAGATAAATAACCCTAAATAGAAATAGTAGCTATACTTGAACTTTTATTTGTTTTATTCAATTCCATATTTATTTATGCCTTGATTTATTTCTTATGCTTTAATTTATTTAATTTCAATACTCGATTTATTTAATTTATCATGGATGGATGTTTATTTTATTGATATTTAAATACTTTTGATGAATGATTTATTTATTATGGATGATTATTTACTTTTATCAATCAATTTAGACTTCCAAAAGTTGTAAGAGGTATGTTTCCACTTGGTGGGTACCTCATTAGTTAAACATCATGTAATTTAATTTTCTTTTCTATTTTAGAACCTTTGTAAAGGGCATGTTCTACCTTTTGGTGGATGTCCTGCCTAGGCATGTGATGTAAGGACATGTTTCCATCCTTGGATGGGTGTCCATTTATTTGTTCTGTTTTGTTTGGACATTGCTTTGATTTTAATATAATGATGCTTTCTTTTTATTGTGTGTAGTATGGATAATATTGTTATATTTAATAATTTTATAATATTAAGACCTGTAAAGGAGGCCAGTTCCAATGAACCGGGCATTGTGGGGTGCTAGGCCATTTCTCACCTTCCCCACACGTACCCAACTTTCCGAACCCATTAAGGGGTTGGGAATTTCTTAGGAATCGAGTCATCCACCCCTTTCTTTTTCCCGGCCCGTCCAAGTGGCGACTCCATTTTCTCCGGACTTAGGTCCGTGTTCTCTAAGGCCCCGAGCCTAAACAGTGCCGAAGTCGCAAGAACCATTCCACCGGGACTGGGGGTGAAAATCCCCACTCACAGTGGCGACTCCACTGGGGATAAGAGAAGTTGATTCCATTAGTCTTTATAATATTCTATTCTTTCTTATAATGATATTATCCATTGCATCATCTTAGATTGCATCGTGTGCGTGAGTTAGGACGCCCGTGTTACCCGTGTTATGTTATGTAAGGGATACCATACTTTTACTCAAGGTATGGAGATTGAGCATGGCATAACCACTAATAGCCTCGTACCATTTGGTATATACTTGCTATGGGAACCTAAGCCTTTTTACCCAAAGACTAAAGCTCATGTAATTGGCCTAGTTTCTTTCCTTAGGATTTATTCCAAATGCATGTTGTTTGACTATGGTTAGTTTATCTTAGTCTAAATCATGGCTTATTTGGTTTGTTCTTTTTCTAATATGACCCAAGTACATTTGCAAGCTCAAAATAAATTTTTCTTTAAAATTCAAAAGACCAAAGCTATTTTTCAAAACTTTTCAAAATGGTCTTTGGACATAAGACTTTTCTAAAAACAAATAAAAAATTCTTTGGCCCATGGCCCAAATACTAAGCCTAAAATCCATTTTTCTAAAATCTTTTACAATGGGCTTAGAAACAAAATTATTTTCACCCAACCATTTTTTACAAAGAGCTTGCAAAAATATTTAGGTCAATTATGAAATACCAAAAATTAATTGTGGGCCTAGTTTACACCAAGAATAAATTAACCATGGACTTGTTTTTTGGCCTGAACCAGTAGTTACTCTTTCCAAGTGAGAAGTCTATTTATAATAAACCTCTTAATTTTGTTTTAATCCAACATAGCATAAAAGCTACTTTGGTTGGATGAATGGATTAAAACCTAATTAATAGGAATTATCATGGATTGATTTCCATTTTTGAAAATATAACTAGTGAATTATTCGAAAGCAAGGTACCCCATGTTGGTATTTTGTTAATCATATACCTAGGAAAAGAGACTCGCCATTCGTGTGTGGATGTTATAAGGTTGGAAGGAAAGTCCTAATTACACTTGTTTATTGGTTGATTGTGCATACATGCATACATTTGCATCTCATATCATTGATCTTTTCTGGCTCATAGACCTGAGGTACAGCAATTCAAGAGCATACAACGATATCACCTACAGCATTGATTTTTTATTAAGTGCTTCATTCGAAGGATGGATGCAAACCAGCTAAGGGATATAATCGATGAAGTTGTCAAAGCTAGGATGGCCGAGCTACAAGATCAATTGGTTAAAATTATAAAGACCCAGTTGATTCAAATTCTAGAAATCATCAACAATGCTAATGAGGCATCTCCCATTGACATAAGAAAGAAGGAAAAGACAGCATTAACAAGGAACATGTCTACTGATAGAGATCGAATGAAAAATGAGAGATCAATCCCTATTCTACAAGACCAACCGAACCATGTGCTATCTAAGTGGAGCAATAAGAGCGACTATCACCCTAGTGGGAAAAGTCAAAGGGAAAGAGGAGGTGTTGAGGAAGATGCAACAACTAAGCCAACAAAGAAGCGTAAATTTTCAGGTTTAAGGGAGTCTTTGTCAAAGATGTTAGAAAATCTAATGAAAATGGATTTGCTACAACCATTGGCACCTCGGCCTCTACATAAGCCTCTACCACCAAATTTTGAAGTCAAGGTCTTCTGTCAATTCCATCAAATGCAAGGGCATGAGACAGATAAATGTGTTCACTTAAGGTACAAAATCCAAGATTTGATTGACAGTGGAAAGCTGCCTGATCCTGATAAGCCCAATACTAAGAATAAGCCTCTGCCTAAAATTGGAAGGGCGCCACCGCTTGCAACCCTCATGAAGAGTTTTATCTTGTCATCTCATCATGATATGGATAGAGAAGCTGCTAAAGATGATGTACTGCTAAACAAGTTTGGATTAACTATGGATGATGAAGCCATGATCCTTAATGATGGAAAAAATCCTTACCCTTGATGAATGGAGTATCTTTGACTACAACTCAATAAACTTTCCTTAGCTTGAATGTTGCTTTTCAATCTTACTTTCTTTAATATTTTGGAACTTTTTCAAATTTGTTTGAATAAATTACTTTCATCATAAATTTCTGTTGGTCTTTGTTCATTTTGGTGCTCAACCAATGAAGAATCTAGCTTGATAATTCATGAATTAATATATTTATGTATCATGACACGAATGACTTTACTAGATGAGGGAATTGCTCTATAGCATTGAGTTGTGTATGCTTACTTAGAGAGGGCTCCTGCATAATTATCTTTGTCTAGGTCTTAGTCAATCTTAGAACATGCTTTGACAAACTTTCGAGGTGAAATTAAACTCTGCTTATTTAAGGGAGAAATGATCTAGGCATTGTTTGATTAGCCAACAACTAGTATCCACCCAATTAAATATTAATGCCTAGTTGTCCCTTTAAGCCTTCATAAAATTTTAGCTTTCTTTTCATTGGCATATAACCTCAACAACCTACCTTGAGATGTTGTGATACTTTTGGCAAGTCTTATGATCACTAAGATAAAGAGGCAATAAGATCAAAAAAGGGCAATGATTAGTCAAGATCATGAAGATAATTGAAGTTCTCAAGACTATGAAGATAGTTGAAGTTCTCAAGACCATAAAGATAGTGGACATTTTCAAGACCCTAAGGGTAGTTGAAGTTCCCTTAATATCTCCAAGACAACATCAACATTGGAGTAATAAATGATTTATCCCTATTAAAGAAGATTTATGTTACTCCACTCGTCCATTATTGGAAGTCCAAGTTGGTACAAACAAGACAACTATGTTTGAGCTAGAACCAAAAAAAAAAGAGAGAGAATAGAAAAAGAAAAGAAAGAAAAAATAGAAAAGAAAAAAAGAAGAAGAAGAAAGAAAAAAAAAAAGATAAAACCTAAAAAGGCAGTTCATAAAGCCAACTGAGTTATCTTTTACCTAAAGCAGCAAAAGGCTTCTATTTGATTCATAAAGACCTTTTTTAAGTTGGTCCAACCCAACCAAAGATTCAATTAAAATTGGAGAAAAGGAGGAAGACCACACAGTTCTTGAAAGTTCTGTGGTCCAACAAGAAAGAAGGACAAAAAGACAAAGAAAGGGAAGAGTAAGAAAAATAAAAAGAAAGAAAAGGGAGAAGAAGAAAAGAAACAAATTTGGGTCTTAAACTTTATGCAAGGGCAAAAAAAAAACTGTCCTAGTCAATATCCAGTTTAATGCTAAGAAGATAGAAGAAATTTGGAGTCTAGCAAGGTTGCCTCCAAGCTACCTAAAATTCCAACAAGAAATTTGTAGTGTGAAGGTTTGTCCATTGTGTCACACCAGCTCCTATCTCAAAATTGCCTTCACTTAAACATGTGTCCCTTATAGACCCCATTTCAAGCCTATCAAAGACTTGTTGATCTCTCTTGGTAGGTAGAGTCTATTAGTGGAGATAGTTTGGATAAGCATGCATATGAGATAGACAATATTTAAACTCAAATGAGGCCTTTGGCTAAGTAATGTGTATGTGCCTATCTGAAGTGCAACAATTCTTGCTTAAATAGAATTGATTCCCGAGTTTAGTACGGTAGTTAGGGTTGTCATGTTATAGATATGTTAATTTGGAAAAATCAAGTCCTGAGGTACATTGACATTAATTTGGCAAAGCTAACATTTGATTTCAAAATCAAAATTCAAAAAAAAAATTCAAAAAATGTTTTGTCATTCAAAGCCTTCAAGTTAAAGGAAGTATGTTGAACCTCCAAAGGACGCATTGGGCACAGGAAATGATTTGGAAATAGATGCATCCCTGACTCTGCTGCTTATGGGTCTCCACCAGTCGTGTTTTCATCATCTTGAAGATAAAAGACACAAATACAAAGCTCTCGATCATTCTAATGCAAGACTTGAACAAGCGTCAAAATGGAACCAATGAGAACACTTTTGTTGATCACCTCGGTCTGTGAGTCGATGAAACAACTGTAAGTATTATTCATGCATATCATGCATACATGAGCATATCATATCGCACTTTCTTGTCTTGTATTGTCTATTCTTTATCAAGGTGAACAACAAACACTCTGAGAAGTGAAGAATCAAAAGAAGATGTCGAATCAGGGGGGCATAGAAAGCCCATTGCTTAAGAAAGCTCCAGTAATTTGCAAAGAGATGAAATACGTGCTTGTGTGAAGAACTAGACAACAACAACATCAATCAGAGTCCGCATAGAAAAATCATGAGTTTGAGCCTACACAGGGGGCAAAGTTTCTCCTTTTCAATTTTTTGGGTTTATATACCAAATATTTTTAAACTCACTTACAAATATTTTGCCACACAGGGGGGCAAGGAGAGGATATAAGGTCCAATTAAAAATAGCTAAATCTTTGCAAAAAGGAAGAACAAAAGAATGGAACAATTAGAACTCTCAAAAGGAGGAAAATCCATTTTCAAGGGTGAAGACCCGATCTCAAAGGATGAAAATCCATTTTCAAGGGTGAAGACCTGATCTCAAAGGATGAAGATCCATTTTCAAGGGTGAAGACCGGATCTCAAAGGATGAAGATCCATTTTCAAGGGTGAAGACCCGATCTCAAAGGATGAAGATCCATTTGCAAGGGTGAAGACCCGAACTCAAAGGATGAAGATCCATTTTCAAGGGTGAAGACCCGGTCTCAAAGGATGAAGATCCATTTGCAAGGGTGAGGACCCGATCTCAAAGAATAAAGATCCATTTTTCAAGGGTGAAGACCCGATCTCAAAGGATGAAGATCCATTTTCAAGGGTGAAGACCTGATCTCAAAGGATGAAGATCCATTTGCAAGGGTGAAGACCCGATCTCAAAGGATGAAGATCCATTTTCAAGGGTGAAGACCCGATCTCAAAGGATGAAGATCCATTGACCCGATCTCAAAGAATAAAGATCCATTTTTCAAGGATGAAGACCCGATCTCAAAGGATGAAGATCCATTTTCAAGGGTGAAGACCCGATCTCAAAGGATGAAGATCCATTGACCCGATCTCAAAGGGGTGAAGACCCGATCTCAAAGGATGAAGATCCATTTGCAAGGGTGAGGACCCGATCTCAAAGAATAAAGATCCATTTTTCAAGGGTGAAGACCCGATCTCAAAGGATGAAGACCCATTTTCAAGGGTGAAGACCCGATCTCAAAGGATGAAGATCCATTTGCATGGGTGAAGGGTAAAGACCCAATCTCCAAGGATGAAGATCCATTCTGAGGGTGAAGAATCACAATGCATAAAATAGCCAGAGCAGTCAGACTTCCCAACTAAAAGGTTAGTAAAATCAAATCAATCTCGGGTCCAATTACCCAATCTTGGGTCCAAGTACCCAAAACAAATTTAATTCGTCACCTCAAAAATTAAGTTTTATTGCTTTTCACTCTCTTTCACTAAGGTTTCAGATCATTCAAGCAGGGGGCAAACTGTAGACCCTTAATTTTTGACCCAATATGGTCTATTGTGTTTTATTTGGTTTGAAATGATTTTTCTTGTTTACTTGGTCCAAAATAATTTTAATTAAATAATTTTTACCTTAGTATTTAATTTTTATTAATAAAAAATGAAAATAAAATTAAAAATATAAAAATAAAAATAAAAATCAGAGTCGGAGTCGGAAAAAAAAATCGGCAGCAAAAAGTGGTCGCACGGGCCCGTCGGGCGAAATAACCTCCCGCAGGAAATTCTTGCGGGCTGGCACGCCCACGGGCCCGGCAGCTCAGTTTTCGTCAGCGCAAAATTTTTCAATGCAATTTTTTGAATCCTAATCCAATTAGGTTTTAATTTCTTTTTTTTTATTAATAATATTTACCTTAGTTAATTAGGAATAAATATCCTAAAAACCACTATAAATAAGGACTAATTAAACCTAATGAAAGGAGGAAAAAAATACACTAAGTACTTTAGGATTTGAAACCAAATCAAGGAAGGAAAAGGAAAAACTCAATTCAATTGATATTAATAGCAGCAGTAGCACGGCAGAAACAGGGGAGAGGCTATCAAAGTTTGTCTTTGGAGCTAGTTCATCCAAAAAGAGTTATTTTTTGGAGAATCAACAAAAGAAGGTATGTTTTAATTCTTTTAATTTATGTTTTCACAATAGCCAAATCTATAAAATTTAAGTTTTTTAAATAAAATCTTAGAGCATTAACTTAATTTTTCCAAGATTAGAACATTAAAAACGTGACTTTCTTTTCTAAAAGGACTCAAAATTGTTATTTTTTCTTCTTAAAAATCTTTAAACTTTAATTGAACATATTTTTCAACAAAACCAAAATAAAATTATGTTTCTATTAAAATTTTAAATTAGGTTCTTTTTCATTCAAAAAACTTTTAAAAACATCTTTTCTACTTATAAAAACTTCAATCCATGTGTTTATGTAACACCCCGATACCCCATATAAGTACTATACATATACCAGGTATACATACAGTAAGTATATAAAGTATGAGGATGTCACTTGTCGTTACAATTTAAAAACCTTTAACAGAGTTTAAACCACAATACATTAATTTAAAGAGCATTTACAAATCATTATACTTTTAATGATCTTACCTATATATCATAATCTTATCTTTATCAAAACTTCATTTATACATATAAATATACTCTTGTCAGAAATACATCATAATTAAAAATTATACATGTATGCATCACCCTCTAGTTGGTCTCGATAAACTCTTACTCTTCTCGTGGCAACAAAAGACTTCATATCTTCCACCTAGTCACCTGCGCGATTACACATCCGCGCTAAGCCCGAGAGCTTAGTAGTACAAATATAACATATAAACATACATTATAGAAATTCTAACATATAATGAAATATCACTTCCATGTACCATTAGTTTCTTACCATGTTTTTTTTTCCTTTTGAATTGCACCTTTCATCGACTAATTTCATATATTATATACATATCATTATCACCAACCACAATCCATCATTAATATTCACAATCAATATATCAATATACACATTACACAACATACTTCATAACATTGTTTTATTCACAGTTCATCAAACATAATCCATCACTAACACTCACAATCAATATATTAATACACACATTGAACAACATACTTCATAACATTATTTTATTCACAATTCACCAATCATGAATCACATTTCCAACGAAGTCAACCATAAATCTCATTACTCATTATCTCAACATTTGTATATCATGTTGACAACAAAGACAGACTCGGGCCCAAAAGACACTAATATGCCATTCAATTTTCAGAGTTAATGTTTTGGTTTTGTTATCACTTTTATCATTATCATAGACCCAACTAGGCTTCAATGATTTAGGTTCAACCAAGCTTCAAGGGGAACAAAGCATGCTAAGTATCAACCCAACTTGGCTTCAAGAACCAACCCAACCTAGCTTCAAGGGTTGTAACATCTCAATTAGGCTTCAAGGACTAGACCAAACCAAGCTTCAAGGGGAGTAAAACATGTTAAACTTCTACCCAACTTGGCTTCAAGGATCAAGCCCAACCTAACTTCAAGAGATTGTTACTATCATTAGGCATGCCACCAACAACAAACTCTGAAAATGGAATAACACATTAGCCACACCATTCATTTATCAATTTCATTCTCAATTCTCTTCATCAAATAGGCAAACATGCCTTATGTCTTTCAATTGAATCATCATAACCAATCACAATGGCTTCACATCACATTTGAGTTATCATAGCCAATCACAATGGCTTCACATCTCATTTGAGTTATCATAGCCAATCACAATGGCTTCACATCACATTATATTTCAATTCACATATTAATACTTCATTATTCAAGTATCCATAATCAATTACATTGAACATTATCATCCAAGCAAATATGCTTCAATTATCTCAATTCACATTTCATAAAGCTCATATTATGCCAAACATAATATTATTGATATGCAATAATGTGGATTAGGGTTTGTACTAACCTCAAGAGCCACTCCCATCAAGCTATACATAATCATTTACCTCATCATATCCTTCACATTTTACATATAGCATCATTGATGTAACATTATGAAGTATATTATTCATATAACACATTACCATTCACAAGATTCACAATGTATATAACATAACATTGTTCATATAGTATCATATGCATCATCAAATGTATGTTCTTTCTCAATAATGCAAGAGGAGCAAAGAACATTCACAATAGCCAACACACTCAAGGGACACGGCCAAGCTTGTGGCCGTGTCTCTCAACACCAAATCAACCGAGGCAGACACGGGCAAGGGACACGACCGTGTCTCTCAACAAAAATCAGGCAGTGGCAAACATGGGCAAGGGACAGGGCCAAGCCAGTGGCCGTGTCTCTCCAAAAATCATCCAACACGGCCAAATTCCCTTAAACTTTGCCGTGTCTCCCAAAAATCTTTAGTTTTGGCCGTGTCTCTCATAAACAAAAGCCCTAAACATGGCCAATTCTCTTTTGATTGAATTAAAACACATTATACACAACATAACCTTATTCAAATGAATATAATCAATGTCTTTAACACTTATTTTACATGTTCATCACAATAATCACATTAACAATACATTTAAACACATACCACTTCAAAACCCTAAAACCAACATCATTCTTATTCTTTCAATATCAACATCCACTTAACTTACCACCTTCAAACCAAAACCAACACCAATTTAACTTTGTAACTTAAAATCAATTTCAACACTTATAAACACATCTCAAACACACTTAATCATGATACCAACAAATCATAACTCACCTCAAACACAACTTCACAAATAACAAAGGAAAACAAGAGAGTACTTACCTCAATTGAAGAAATTTCACAAATCTCCAACTTAATCCTTTGATTCTCCCTTCAATTTGATGTTTAGAACTTAGAACACCTCTCTTCCTCTCCCTTTCCTTTGATAGCCAGCCACACCAAAAGAGAAGAGAAGAAAAGAAATAATGACAAGTCAAACTTCTCTTCTTCTTTAAATCTCCACCATGCAATTCTAACACAACAATTACTTAAATGCCCTCATCCACTTAAACTTAACTCTTGTCACTCATATGCCCATTTAAGTAATTTCAAATATCACAAATAAATATCCTCTTCCATTGACCATCCCTTTTGACTTATGTATATGTTATTTATACTACCATATATGCAACATATACACTTTCTCTCTACACATTATTTTCCTTTTTAAACAATACCTAAACATTCTCTTTTCAATTTCTTTTCTTATCAACATAACATATACACATAATTCAAAAAAACAACAATTGTATCCAAACTTCTAGGGCACACATTGGGATATTACAGTTTAAATTCATAAAACCTCATAAAATATCAAATTGCTATTTAAAACTCTAATTTAAATACTTTAGCCGAGAACCCCAAATTGAAAGCCTAAAATCCAAAAATCATCTTTTAAACCTAAAATAATGAACCCTAACCCTTTAAAACCTTAAACCCTAACTTTTTCTAAACTTTAAACCCTTTAAAACATAAAAGACATAAAAACATAAAAAACTCAAAAAAGCTACAGTAGCTTAATTCACTATTTAAAATCATGAATTAAAAATATTTCAAAAGTGTCTAAAACTCAAGTTTTATTATTTCATCATTCAAATCTTAATTTGTTTAATCAAAGTGTCTTGCCAACCTTGAAAAAACATAAAACCTAATCTATTTTAATTACCTAAAAAGTCACAATAGCTTAAACTTTAGAATTTCCAAAGCCGTAACACATGAGATAAATAACCCTAAATAGAAATAGTAGCTATACTTGAACTTTTATTTGTTTTATTCAATTCCATATTTATTTATACCTTGATTTATTTCTTATGCTTTAATTTATTTAATTTCAATACTCGATTTATTTAATTTATCATGGATGGATGTTTATTTTATTGATATTTAAATACTTTTGATGAATGATTTATTTATTATGGATGATTATTTACTTTTATCAATCAATTTAGACTTCCAAAAGTTGTAAGAGGTATGTTTCCACTTGGTGGGTACCTCATTAGTTAAACATCATGTAATTTAATTTTCTTTTCTATTTTAGAACCTTTGTAAAGGGCATGTTTCTACCTTTTGGTGGATGTCCTGCCTAGGCATGTGATCTAAGGACATGTTTCCATCCTTGGATGGGTGTCTATTTATTTGTTTTGTTTTGTTTGGACATTGCTTTGATTTTAATATAATGATGCTTTCTTTTTATTGTGTGTAGTATGGATAATATTGTTATATTTAAGAATTTTATAATATTAAGACCTGTAAAGGAGGCCGGTTCCAATGAACCGGGCATTGTGGGGGTGCTGGGCCATTTCTCACCTTCCCCACACGTACCCAACTTTCTGAACCCATTAAGGGGTTGGGGATTCCTTAGGAATCCAGTCATCCACCCCTTTATTTTTCCCGGCCCGTCCGGGTGGCGACTCTATTTTCTCCGGACTTAGGTCCGTGTTCTCTAAGGCCCCGAGCCTAAACAGTGCCGAAGTCGCAAGAACCATTCCACCTGGAGTGGGGGCAAAAATCCCCGCTCACATAATGTTTATTATATATTTTGATTGATATCTTTGATGAATGATTTTTTTATAACGAATGGTTATTTACTTTTATCAATTTATTTTGATTTCCAAAAGTGTAAGAGGTATGTTTCTACTTCGTGGTTACCTCATTAGTTAAATATCATGTAATTTAAATTGCTTTTTTAATTTTGGACCAATGTAAAGGACATGTTTCTACCTTTTGGTGGGTGTCCTATTTAGTTTAGACATGAACGATGTAAGGACATGTTTCCATCCTCGGATGGGTGTCCATTTATTTGCTTTGCTTGGACATTGCTTTGATTTTAATATGGATAATATTGTTATATTTAAGAATTTTATAATATTAAGACCTATAAAAGGAGGCTGGTTCCAATGAACCAGGCGTTGTGGGGGTGCTGGGCCATTTCTCACCTTCCCCACACGTATCCAACTTTTTGAACCCATTAGGGTGTTGGGGATTCCTTAGGAATCGAGCCATCCACCCCTTTCTTTTTCCCGGCCCGTCCGGGTGGCCACTCCATTTTCTCCAGAATTTGGTCTGTATTATCTAAGGCCCCGAGCCCAAACAGTGCCAAAGTCGCAAGAACCATTCCACCGGGAGTGGAGGCAAAAATCCCCGCTCACAAGGAGTTAGCTGCTGGCTGCCAACAGATCACCCATCTCAAAAGATTGTATCATCAGTCAAAGCAAAACTTTCGGGAATTTCAATTTCCTTTTGATTGCCCATCTCGAAAGATTATACAATGAGGGATCCTGGTGCTTCATCTTCTAGGGGACCCCAAACTAATGACCATGAGATTCCTTCATCTACTCCAGATGATTACTGCTATAGGCTTGAATTCTAGGGTAATAGAGGTTCAGGTGCTCCTTCTTCAGTGGACTCAGGGCAGATGACATACCTCCTCCTCCAATAGGCGACGACTTTCTCAGAGCTTTGTTTGATTATGGACCACCTCCTCTTTCTCAGTGATCATTGTATTAATTGAGAAAATATTGTATTATTATTGATAATAATAACAATAATAATAACAACGATGATAATAATACTAAAACTAATAATTTTTACTTTTACTGTAACTTTTGACTCTTCTTCTTATTTTTTTATTATTTTTTTATCATTTTGTATTATTATTATCAACATTATTATTACAGTACAGACAGAAGTCCCTCTCACAATTCAAAATCCTAAAGCACCCCTGATTTGCAAATCCAAACATAACGCAGCAACTCAGAATCTCTTAAATTTCCTTTCCTTGCTCGTCTCAGCCCGAATTATTGCTCTTTCCTTGTCAACCTCGGTGGACAAAGTAATCTCTTATATAAAGCTGCTTTCAATGTTATAATTCCCAATGAAAACCAAGAAATTCTCCATGAAATTTTATTTCAGTATCAAAAATCCCTTTCAACAATTTTAATTTTTTTTCTTTAATTTCAATAATGACAGAACTCAATTTGAAGAAAATTAAAGGTTTATTTAAAAAATATGAAAGCTATTCATTGGGAGAAAATATCTTGGTCTCAAATTAATACTTTGAAGTGCTTTTAACATGTTAAATTAGACCATTCTTTTCTTCATGCCATGGTTTCCTTTTGGGATATGAATTCTAGGACATTTAAGGTAAATGACTTTTAGATATGTCCCATGATTGAAGAATTTGAGCCCATCCTTCGATATCCAAGCAATCAACCAATGGCATTGCCCATATTGACTTCCAAAACTCAACAGAAGATGCAAATATTATTTCAAATTTCAAAGCCTAAAGTCTTGCAATTGATTGGAGGTGAGAAAATTCTACTTGGTCCCTTAATTGACTTTTGCATTTCTCATTTGGCTCCCACCAGGGCATGAGAAAATTCTAGTTGGTCCCTTGACCATTTTCATACACAGTTCACATCCGTTGGTTAGTACCTTGGTGGAAGATTTCTCATATCACCATTTGGACATATTTGATGTATGTTCCTCTTGCTGCTCTCGGTCCAGGTACTTGTTATGATCCTTACTGGCTTGATCGTCAGTATGAGCCGAGCTTCGAAGTTCTAAGTTTACTCCTGACTTGGACATGCCTTGTCTGACTGAAGCCTTCTTGGATCGGTTGAAGCAATGCTGGCCTACATGTCACACTTATCGTTTGCCATAGATTTTACATTTTGTTAATTCTTTAGAAAGAACAATATTAGGATGAAAAATAATGAACATAATAAAAGATGTTTCTTTTCCTTTTATAATTTATCATCACCTTTTGCTATTGTGTTATTTATTTTACAATATTTGGCTAAATACTAGAAACAGTGCACATAGAACAATTCTAATATTAACTCTATTTTATTAAATTAGGAAACGACCAAACATAAAACCAGCATACACAAGATCACTCATGTCGCCAACCAACCCTTTTGGATTTTCTAATTGACAATTTTCTCTCGTTTAGCCCTAATTGTTACCTAGTCTGCCCTTTTGGGTTATGGAAACTAGCAGACTGCTCCAACTTTTGCCTAGGCCACTCTTTTTGGATTTTCAACCTAGTGAGCTCTTTTTATTATTATTATTTTTTTATTTACACATAAAACCTCTTCAACCTGTTCATGTTCATCGGCTCACTAAACTCATTCCTGTCCATGTCTGATATTTTGACTGCACCATTGCTCATTACTTGTTTCACAATATATGGTCTTTCCCAACTAGGCCTAAATTTTCCTCTTGGATCAGAGACATTAGGCTTACACTACTTCAATACTAAGTCGTCGATTCTGAACTTTCTAACCTTAACCCTTCTATTGTAGGCTCGAGCTATCTTCCTTTGATACAACTGATGATGATACAGTGCTTTCAATCTCCTCTCTTCTGATAAGGCTAACTGTGTGTATCTACTTACTACCCACTTCATCTCAGGTAGTTCAACTTCCAGGACCACTCTTAATGACTTGATCTCTATCTCAATTGGTAACACTGCTCCCATTCAATAAACTAAGAAAAATGGTGTCATTCCAGTAGGTATTCATACACTTATTCTGTATCCCCATAAAGCAAAAGGAAGCATTTCCAACCAATCCCTGTATGTCTTGGTCATCTTGTATAGAATTTACTTAAATATCTTATTTGTCACTTCTACTGCACCATTAGCCATCGGTCTATAAGGGGAGGATCGATGATGATGAATTTGGTACTTCGAGAATAAGTCCTTAACTCCCCCTTGAGATTGTACCCCATTATCTTATATCACACTGTAGGAGATCACATATTTGTAGATGAGATTCTTTTCAATAAATCTAGCCATTTGCCTTGCCCCAAGCTTGTTAAAAGATTCAGCTTCAACCCATTTTGAAAAATAATCGACTGTTACCATGATAAAGCGGTGACCATTTGAAGCCGTCGGATGTATCTCTCCTATAATGTCAATCCCCCAAGTTGCAAAGGGCCAAGGTGAAGACATAGAATGCAATTCTTCAGGAGGCATGTGATTCAAATTACCATACATCTGACATTGCTGGCATTTCTTCCAAAACTCAATGCAATTTCTCTCCATGGTTAACTAGTAGTAACCTTATCGAATTATCTTCCTAACAAGGGCTAAACCACTCATGTGTGGACCACAACTTCCCACATGTATTTCTATCATGATACGCTCAGCTTCAGGCTTTCTCAAGCATCTCATGTGCACCCCATCAGGCCATCTTCAATACAACTCTCCATGAAAGGTGATGTATTGTAAGGACCATCGCCTTATGGCTCTTCTCTCTTCCCTTGTTGCCCCCAACGGTTATTCCTTATTTTCCAAAAATCATCTTATGCTGTCATACCATGCATCATGGTTTGTATCAATTTCCCTGATTGTCTCATATTCATAGCAAGGAGTTGATGAACTGGTCAAAACTAGAGGCTTAAAAAATAAGTTTACAGGATTCTCCCATATCAACACTAATGTGGCTAGGGCATCGACCATCTGGTTTTCTTCTCCTGGTAGGTGTATAAACCTGCACTCCTTAAAATTCTTCTTCATCATGGTTAAGTAATGGTGGTATGATTTAGCTTCTCTTCTTTCAACTCCCAGTCTTCGTTCACTTGGGATACTACTAGCAATGAATCACCAAAGACTTGCACTTTATCTACACTCATAATCATCAAGGTTTCCAAACCAAAAATACATTCTTCATACTCCACCATATTATTGGTTGCCCTAAATTTCAACTTCTTATGTAAAGGGATAAGCTCCCCTTTGGGTGATTCTAGTATGGCTCCCAAACTTGCTCCTTTCCTATTTACTGCTCCATCTTCCATCCTTGTACTTCTATGGCCTCTAAATGTTCATCAAGAAATTCCAAGACTACCTCTTCACTATCCAGCAATGGTTGCTGAGCCAGGAATTCTGCCACCGCTCTACCTTTGATTATTTTCCTGGTTACATACTCAATCTCAAAATCTTCCAAAATTATCAACCATCGACCATATTTCCTGATCAAAGAGGGTGCCTCCCTTAATTACTTCACTAGATCCAACCTAGAAATTGCTTGCACACTATAAGATTAAAAGTAATGTCGAAACTTCTCAGAAGACCAAACCACAACTATACAATTCTTTTCAATGATAATATACTTAATCTCATAAGGTAGGAGCTTTCTACTCAAATAGTAGACTGCATGCTCAACCCCTGACTCATCTGCTTGGGCTAGCATAGCTCCTATCAACTCTTCCTCTACTACTAAGTATAGTAATAAAGGTTTATCGGGTTTAGATGGTTTCAAGATAGGTGGATTTAGTAGATACTCCTTTATACATTCAAAGGCCTTTTGACACTCTTCATTCCATTTGACTAGTTGATTCCTTTTTAAGCAATTTGAAGATAGGTTCACAGATCGTGGTAAGCTTTGCTATAAACCTACTAATGTACTATAACCTGCCAATAAACCCCTAAACTTCTCTCTACATCTTTGGGGCCGGCATATCTCTAATTGCCTTAACCTTGTCAGGGTCAATCTCAATACCATTTGGACCAACCATGTGTCCCAACAACTTCCCTGAAGTAACCCCAAATACACACTTCTTCGGGTTTAACCTTAGCTTATACTTCACTGCTCTCTCAAAGAACAACTCTAAGTTTTGGAAGTGTTGTTCCCTTTTATTCGACTTTACCATCATATCATCAACGTAGACCTAGACTTCTTTGTGCATCATATCATGAAACAAAGTGGCAGCCATCCTTTGGTAGGTTGCTCCAGCATTCTTTAACCCAAACGACATCACCCTATATTAGAATATACCCCATGTAGTAATAAAGGCAGTTTTGGCTTTATACTCTAGGGCCATTAATACTTGGTTGTATCTGAAAAATCCATCTACAAACGAGTGTACCATGCTAGAGGTTGCACTATCAATAAGGACATCTATATGGGGTAAAGAAAAATTGTCTTTAGGGAAAGATTTGTTCAAGTCTCTATAGTCTACGCAGACCATAATTCTTCCATCTTTCTTTGGCATGGGTACTATGTTGGCTAGCCAATCTTGATAATCTATCACTTCAAAGAATTTTACTTGTATTTGTTTAGGACCTCTTCTTTAACCAATTCAGCCCATTTTGGTCTTAACCGTCTAAGCTTTTGTTTGACAGGTTTCATGTAAGTGTATGTAGGAATCAAATGCTCAGCTATGTCTCGATCTATTCCAGGCATATCCTCGTAAGACCAAGCAAAAACATCTTCATATTTTTTAAATTTTTTTTTCAAATCTCTCTCTCATCAAGAGTAAGGTCGAATGCTATGCTAATGTTTTTAGGATTATCGGTTGTTCCCAAATTTAATGATTGTGTATCAACAGAGTTAATATTAAAAATGCTCATGTAACCATTATTTGAATGTATGCAACCATTAGGAAAAACATCACACAAGTAAGAAAAACCAGAATTTATTGCATTCTTTTTGGAAAAGAAAACATCATCATCCTCATACAAAGCAAACAAATTAAAATCAAAATTAAAATCATTATTCTCCAAATCATAAAGCATAACATCTTCAAACTTTTCTTCAACCAGAGCAGCAATCTCCTAGAGAGTCTTCTCAGCTTCCTTCTTTCCTTTCGGATTAGGCTCCTTGTTAGTTGGTAGGATGAGCTCTTTCTTCACTTGTTCTAATAGTTTGGCAACATCAGCAAAAATCTTAAAACTCGGGATCAACTTTCCCATGAACATAATTTACTCGGGCTTCCCTTGGAGTGTCTGGAGCTTTGACAAAAATCTCTTCAAGTGGTGGGAAGCTCATCTTCTCATCCTTCTTTAGCTGAACATCTTTGCTAATTTCTTCATACTCCAACCTTGAGTCTTGAAGTCTAGAAGATTTGTCACACCAGCCTTACCTTTTCCAAGACCAGCATCAGGAAGGTAGCTCATATTCTTCATCATATTTAGGACCTTGGAGTCCACTATTCCATCATCAGAAATTGTGGCTACTTGGAAACCATTGAGAGGTCTCTCAATCATTAAAGCATTGACCACTTCATTATCCTCGGCCTTGATGACCACCGTCTCATCTCCGTTTGGGAACTTCATCTTTTGATGGAGTGTTGAAGGAACTCTACCAAGAGGATGAAACCATGGTCATCCTAATAACAGTGTAAAAGTAATAGGTATGTCCAAAACCACAAATTCTAACATAGACTCAATTAGACCAACCTTCACAATAGCTTTGAAAGTCCCTTCGGTGTGCCTTTTAGTATTGTCATAAGCCCTAATGGTCACTTCGGTTGGGCTTAGATCTCTTATTGACATAGCGAGCTTTGACAACATTTTAAGTGGGCAAACATTTATGGTGGACCCATCATCAACCATCACACATGTAGTCCTTTTTCCTTTGACTTCTACTTTGATAAAGAGAGGGCGAATGTGATCTCTCCCCTCTTTCAGTAAATCCGCATTCGAGAATGGTATCATTCCCACATCAACTTCGCTCTTCTTTTGAATATCTTCACACTTCATGACACCTTCAACTTTCACAAAGTTAACCAGCTCATCTGGTGTTATTAAAGTGGAAATCCACATGCTAGCCAGAGCCTTGGCCATAGTTTCATGGTGCTTCTTAGAAGTGGCCAACAGTGTCATCTTCTTCTTCTTTGTTCCTAACTTCTACTTCCTTTCCTTTATTAGTTTTCACTTCCTTGGGCGATGGCCTTGAGTAAGGCTTACCAGATCTAGTGTTCATCACCTCATCTTCTTCAGGCTTGGACCAGGTCCATTCCTCCTTTTTGGGATCAAGACCATCATCACTATCGCTTGAATCCCAAAATTCATCCACAAAACATATTGCTACTTCTTTACCAACCATGGTTAGTTCAATTTTGCTAAACACCACTTCTTCTTTGGTTGCTTCTCCATCTACATCTTGGAAAGAAGACATGAGAAAACTTTCATGCAAACCTCCTCCAATCATGAAGGTCGCCGGTGGTGGTACGCTATTCAATCTTGGCAATGGATTGTCTTTGGTGTTTGGCTTGTTGGGCTCGGGCAATTTCCCATTATCAATTAAATTCTGGATTTCATGCCTCAACCTTAAACATTTATTCATGTCGTGTCCTTGTAATTTGATGAAATTGGTAAAATGCCTTAGTGTCAAAGTTAGGTGGAAGACGGTTAGGCAAAGGATGAGGATTCAAGGGCTGCAATAATCCCTTATTTTGTAGCTTATTAAGAACTCAAGACAGCGGCCTTCCCAATTCTAAAAACTTCCTTCTTCCTCCTTGGTCAGTGGCATTAACATCAACTGCCTTAGGTGTGCTTTGGTTACCAGACTGGTAGTTTCCTTTGTCATTCCTTCTTACCGAAAAGTGGTTCTTCTCCCTTTACCACTCTTCAATTTGTAAACCAGCTTGCAAAAGGTCCTTGAAATCCCGAATAAGTGTATGAGACATTCTTTCATGAAGGCTAGGCAACAACCCTCTCACAATCATTCTAATTTTATTTGATTCATTTGGCCTCCTTTTGAGCAATGCCGCCTTATTCCTCCACCTCTTCATATAGTCCATGAAGTTCTCATTTGGCCTTTGTCTAATGGACTCCACCTCCATTAAAGTAACTTCCAATTTAGTATTATATTCATATTGTTGGATGAAGGCTTTATATAGTAAATCATAGCTCTTTTGAGTGACATCATCTAAGGTATTGAACCAATTTTGAATAATATGATCCAATGAGAGTATGAAATATCTTAGAGTTTGAGCCTTAGTAGCTTTGGTAGACTGCATAGCAGTGATATATTGCTTCACATGGAAGTGAGGATTTCTAATTCCATCAAACTTTACAAAGGATGGCATCTTTAACATGTACAAAACCTCTTTATCTAGCTCAAACAACTTGTTGACCTCAGACATTTCTTTAGTTTTTAGCTTCTTTTCAAACTTCTTTTCGAAGTCAGCAATTAACTTCTCAACATCAGAAGTTTCAGACTTTTCCACGGCTGATCTTTCAACATCCTTTTCTCCTTCTTATTGTCTTGAGGATCTTGAAAGTATTAAGCCTAGTCGTCGTCATCATCAATGACTAACTTGTCATCATCAAAAGCTATTTCACCAACTTTAGCCTTTCCCTTGTCTTTCTTGGTGCTTGCGGATGCTTCAGTAGTGTTCCCAAACATTGCAGCCATTTGACTCTTCATGATCTTAGCTATAGCCGCCTTTATTTCTTTCATCTTGACATTAAGGGCATCATCCAACATTTTTTGAATCTGCTCAGGTTCCATTGATTTTGGTGAGAAGCTAACTGAGTTATTATTGGATTCTTCGTCACCTGCATAGGTTGGATTGTCGTAGACTTTTGAACTGTTGTAATCCAGGGCTGTGAACCAGAGAGGATCAATGAGATGCAAATGTATTTATGCATGTATGCACAAACAATAAACAAAGATAATTAGGATGTCCCTCCCAACCTTATAACTTCCACGCACGAATGGTAAGTCTCTTTTCCTAGGTATATGATTAACAAAATATCAACATGGGGGTATCTTGTTTTCGAATAATTTCCTCGAACATTTCAACCAATAGTTGTATTTTCAAACATGGAAATTAGTTCATGATAATTCCCGTTAATTAGGTTTTAATCCATTGAATCTCAATTAAAATAGCTTTTATACTATGTTGGATTAAAACTAAATTAAAAGGTTTATTATAAATAGATTTCTCACTTGAAAAAGTAACTAATGATTCATGCCAAAAACAAGCCAATGATTAATAATTCTTAGTATAAACTAGGCTCACAATTGATTTTTGGTATTTTCATAATTGACCTAAATATTCATAAGCTCTTTCAAAAGGGTGTGAAAATAATTTTGTTTCTAAGCCCATTGTAAAAAGATTTTAGAAAAAACAAATTTTGGGCTTTGTATTTGGGTCATGAGAAAATAAATTTTGACTTGTTTTTAGAAAAGTTTTATGTCCAAAGACCATTTTAAAAATTTTAAAAATAGTTTTGGTCTTTTGGATTTAGAGGAAATTTTTTTTGAGCTCATAATGTAATTAGGTCATATTAGAAAAATAACAAACTAAATAAGTCATGATTTAAACTAAGATAAATTAACCATAGTTAAACAACAAGCATTTGGAGTAAAACCAAAGGAAAGTAACTAGGCCAATTACATGAGCTTTAGTCTTTAGGTTGAAAGGCTTAGGTTCCTATAGTAAGTATATACCAAAAGGTACAAGGTTATGAGTGGCTATGCCATGCTCGATCTCCATATCTTGAGTGAAAGTATGGTATCCCTTACATAACACAATACGGGTAACACGGGCATCCTAACTCATGCACACGATGCAATCTAATATGATGCAATGGATAATATCATGATAATAAATACTAGAATAATATAAAGACCAATGGAATCAACTTCTCTTATCCCCAATGGAGTCGCCACTGTGAGCGGGGATTTTTGCCCCCATTCCTGGTGGAATGGTTCTTGCAACTTCGGCACTGTTAGGCTCAGGGCCTTAGAGAACAGAGGCCTAAATATGGAGAAAATGGAGTCGCCAACCGAACGGGCCGAAAAAAGAAAGGTGTGGATGACTCAATTCCTAAGGAATCCCCAACCCCCTATTGGGTTTGGAAAGTTGGATATGTGTGGGGAAGGTGAGAATGACCCAACACCCCCACAATGCCCAATTCATTGGAACTAGCCTCCTTTTCAGATCTTAATATTATAAAATTTTTAAATATAATGACATTATCCATACTACATGCGATCATAAGAATAAATAAATACTTTATTAAAAATCATAGTAATCTCCAAAGAAAATAAATAAATGGACATCCATCCAAGGATGGAAACATGTCCTTACATCGTCCAATGTCTAAAACTAAATAGGACACCCACCAAAAAGTGGAAGCATATCTTTTACATTAATCCCAAAAATATGAAAATAATTTAAATTACATGAAGCTTAATTAATGAGGTATCCACAAAGTGGAAACATACCTCTTACATAATGAAAAATAAAATAAACCAATAAAAGACATTCAACCATTCATCGTGAAAGTAAACCATTCATTATAATTCAAATAAAGATCAAGATATGAAGATGTAAACTAAGATTACACTATTTAAAGATGGATTCAAATAAGAGAAGTTGAATTATGAATTATGGTTTAGGAAAATACAATTAGGATTTAGGGTTTCTTTTTTTAAAAATAGGATCATGATTCTAAAGTTTTTAGAGCTTAGAATAAAAAAAACTAGGGTTTTAGGGTTTGGAGAAACTAATATTATTATAATTATTTTATAAGTATTAGGCTACTGTAAAGATTTTGAAAAATAGAATTAATTAGGGTTTAGGGCTCATACCATACAATTAGGGTTTAGAAAGAAATAAATTAGGGTTTTGGAATTTATAAAAATAATGATCAATGCTTTGAAGTTGAAAGAATAAGCTACTACTAAAAATATTTGAGAAAAATTAAGTGAAGCTTATTTTGATAATACATCACAAAAATTTTAAACAAAGCCATTAGTATACTGACTAAATAATCATATATTTGGAAGAGGTTATGCTAACAGGCTACTGGATTTAATTTTAAACAAAGATCATGCATGTTCCATGTCAAAAATTATCAAACTCATGTCATGATGAATTAATTAAGAAAATACCATCGTTTGTTGGTTCCACCACAATTGCACCGTTGAAATTCTGGGGGAGCTTGATCAAAACAACACAACCTTGTTGCCTTGTGAATTGGAGTATTCTTGAATAATTATTTTTTTCGTCATTGTTTTGTGTTTAAAACTGCTATTTATAGGAATTTAAAACAAAACCTAATATGTTAAGAAAATTAAAAATTGTTTAGGATATTAATTGAGGTTTTTGAGTAAAATAAAGTTTTGGTAAAAATTGGCCAACGCGCTGGTACGGGCTGCTAGGTGCTGGGCTGCTGGCACACGAGCAATGGACTGCTGGGTGAGCGAACAAGGAGGTTGGGCGAGTGTGAGCGGGGAATTTTTCCCCCACTCCCGGTGGAATGGTTCTTGCGACTTTGGCACTGTTTAGGCTCGGGGCCTTAGAGAACACGGTCCTAAATCTGGAGAAAATGGAGTCGCCACTCAGACGGGCTGGGAAAAAAGAAAGGGGTGGATGACTCAATTCCTAAGGAATCCCCAACCCCTCAATGGGTTTGGAAAGTTAGGTACGTGTGGGGAAGGTGAGAAATGGCCTAGCACCCCCCAACACCCGGTTCATTAGAATTCTTAAGCATAACAACATTATCCATATTACACATAATAATTAAAAGAAAGCAACAATATATTAAAATTAAAGCAAGGTCCAGGCAAAATAAATAAATGGACACCCATCCGAAGATGGAAAGATGTCCTTACATCACATGCCTAAATAGGACACCCATTAAAAGGTAGAAATATGTCCTTTACATAGGTTCTAAAATAGAAAAGCAAATTAAATTACATGATATTTAACTAATGAGGTATCCAACAAGTGGAAACATACCTCTTACAACATTTGGAAATATAAATAAATTGATAAAAGTAAATAATCATTCATCATAAATAAATCATTCATCATAGATATTGAATATCAATCAGAAAGTAAACATCCATCCATGATAAATTAATTGAACCAAGCATTGAGCTTAAATAAATTAAAGCATAAGAATTAAATCAAAGCATAATCAAATATAGAATTGAATAAGGCAAATAAAATTCCAATTATAGCTACTATTTCCATTTAGGGCTCTTTATTTCATGTGTTTAAGGTTTTGGAATTAATGGAATTTAGCTACTGTGACTTTAAGAGAATTAAAATAGATTGAGGATTTTATGTTTTAAAAGGTTGATAAAATTATTTGATTAACCAAACTAGGGTTTGTTAAGTAAAATCATGAAACTAGGATTTGGACTCTTTAAAATACTTTTGATTTATGGTTTCAAGTTTACTGTGTGAAATTAAAATATTTGTGTTTTTATGGTTTTTAAAGTTTTAAAGGATTAGAGTTTAGAAAAAATTAGGGTTTAAGGTTTTAAAGGGGTTAGGGTTCACTGTTTTAGGTTTGGAAGTTGCATTTGGGTTTAGTGTTTTAGAATTAGGGTTTCGGTGGATGCTTAAGTTTTTTAGAATTTGGAAAAAAGCAATTGAGAATTTTATGAAAGTAGACTAGCAATTTAAGGTTTATATAAATAGAAAAGGTGTTTTTAGGGTTTGTTGTAAGAAACAGAATCAAATTTTGGTTTTGTGGAAAAACATGTTCAATTAGGAATTGAAGATTTTGAAGAAGTAAAAAAATTTTTTTTTAATCTTTTTGGAAAATAAAGCAACAAATTAGTGTTTTTAAACTTTGAAAAAAGGGAATTAAGGTTCTGGATTTTTGAATTAAAAGAAGCAACTAGATGAATTAAGCTATTGTGAAAAAATAAAACAATTAATACATACCTCCTTTTGATGGTTCCTCCAAAAAAAAAATCTTCTTCGATGAAAAAAAACAAAGGCAGTTGCTGCCTTTGATCGTTTGTTAATGGCTTTTGCTTCTTCTCCTCTCAAAAGATCAGATTGATTTCACTGCTTTCCCGCTCAATTTTGGTTTCAAACTCTCTCAATTTTGGTCCCAATTTCTGATTGTCTCATTCTCTCTTTTCTCCTCCTTATTTATAGAAGAATTCTATTATTAATCCTAGTTACTCAAGGCATACAATATTGAATAAGAAAAGGAAACCGAAACCTAATTGTATTAGGTTTCAAAAAATTTACGTCGGAAAATTTCGCTGGCGAAAAAAAACAGCTGCGAAAAAATTACGCTAGCAAAAAAAATTGCCGCAGGAAAAATTGCGCTGGCAAAAAAATTTGCCCCAGTTGGTTGCGGCAGGGAGCGGGGAACGGCTGCGGGCCATTTCGCCAGTAGGAAACTCCTGCTGGCGAAATGGCCCACGGCCAAGCTCGTGCTAGTTTTCGGGGATGATTTTTCTGTCGTCGATTTTTATTTTTATTTTTATTTTTTATTAATAAAAATTAGACAATAAAGTAAAAATTATTTAATTAAGATAACAACAATTATTTTGGACCAATTAAAATATATTAGAAAACAAAAAAATTATTTTGGACTAAACAAAATATATTAGACCGTACTGGATCAAAAATTAAAGGTCTACAGTTTGCCCCCTGCTTGAATGATATAAAACTTTAGTGAAAGAGAGTGAAAAGCAATAAGACTTAATTTTTGATGGTTATTTAAATTTGTTTTTGGGTACTTAGACCCGATACTGAACTTTATTTGGGTACTTGGACCCGAGCTTAAATTTGATTTGGGTACTTGGACTCGAGATTGGGTACTTGGACCCGAGATTGAATTGATTTAGGTACTTGGACCAGAGATTGGGTACTTGGACCCGAGCTTGAATTGATTTGGGTACTTGGACCCGAGATTGGATGCTTTGACCCGAGATTGATTTGATTTGGGTACTTGGACCCAAGATTATATTTGATTTGGGTACTTGGGCCTTGGACCCGAGATTAGATTTAATTTGGGTACTTGGACCCGAAATTGATTTGATTTGGGTACTTGGACCCCAGCTTGAATTTGATTTGGGTTTTTGGACCCGAGATTGAATTTGATTTGCGTACTTGGATCCGAGATTGGGTACTTGGACCCGAGATTGATTTGATTTGGGTACTTGGACCTGAGATTGAATTGGATTTGGGTACTTAGACTCAAGCTTGAATTTGATTTGGGTACTTGGACCTGAGATTGAATTGGATTTGGGCACATAGACTCGAGCTTGAATTTGATTTGGGTACTTGGACCCTAGCTTGAATTGGATTTGGGTACTTAGACCCGGGATTGGATACTTAGACCCGAGATTGGGTACTTGGACCTGAGCTTGAATTAATTTGGGTACTTGGACCCGAGATTGGGTGCTTGGACCAGAGATTAAATTTATTTGGGTGCTTCGACCCGAGATTGATTTGATTTGGGTACTTGGACCCAAGATTGATTTGATTTGGGTACTTAGACATGAGAATGGGTACTTCGACCTGAGATTGATTTGGATACTTACTTCGACCCGAGATTGATTTGGATACTTAGACCCGAGATTGATTTGATACTTAGACCCGAGATTGATTTTATGTCCAGGCCTTTGATGGAATTGACAAAATGCAATAGTATCAAAGTTAGGTGGAAGAGGATTAGGCAAAGGACGAGGAGTCAAGGGTTGTAACAATCCCTTCCTTTGTAGCTTATTGAGAACCCAAGACACTGGCTTCCCTAATTTAAAAAACTGCCTCATTCCACCTTGACTAGTGAAATTAACATCAACTTCTTTTTGCATGCTTTGATTGCCCGACTGGTAGTTCCCTTTCTCATTCCTTTTTATTGAAAGGCGATTCTTCTCCCTTTCCCACTCTTCAATTTGTAGACCAGCTTGGAAAAGATCTTTGAAGTCCCTTATAAGGTGTGAGACATTCTTTCACGGAGATTGGGCAGGACCCCTCTCACAATCATCCTTATTTGATCGAATTCATCAGGCCTTTTCTTGAGCAAAGTGGCCTTGTTTCTCCATCTCTTCACATAGTCCACAAAATTCTCATTTGGCCTTTGCCTAATGGACTCAACTTCCATTAAGGTAACTTCCATTTCAACATTGTATCCGTATTATTGGATGAAGGCCTTGTATAGCAGATCCCAACTCTTTTGTGTTCCATCATCTAAGGTATTGAACCAATTTTGGATAACAGGGTCCAATGAGAGCATAAAGTACCTTAGAGTTTGAGCCTTAGTAGCTCGGCAAACTGCATAGCAGTGATGTACTGCTTCACATGGAGATGAGGATTTTTGGTGCCATTGTACTTGGCAAAGGATGGCATCTTGAACTTGTACGAGACTTCTTCTTCTTGTTCAAATAGTTTATCGATCTCGGATATTTCTTCGGTTTTTAGTTTCTTCTCAAATTTCTTTTCTAAATCAGCAATCATCTTTTCAACATCAGAAGTCTCGATCTTTTCAATAGTTTCCTTCTCAACAACCTTCGGCTCTTTTTTGTCTTGAGGATCTTGGTAGTATTGAGCCCAATCATCATCATCATCAATGACCACCTTATCATCATCAAAAGCTACTTCACCAACTTTATCCTTCCCATTGTCCTTTGGCTTCTTGGAGCTAACAGATGCTTCGGCATTGTTTCCTAAAATTGCAGCTAATTGATTCTTTATGGTCTCAGCCATGGCCTCTTTTATTTCTTCCATCTTTGCATTGAGGTCTTCATCTACCATTCTTTGAATTTCTTCGGGCTCCATTGTTTTTGGTGAGAAAGTGATAGAGTTGTTGGTAGAATCTTCGCTTTCGGCATAGGTCGGATTGTTGTAAGCTTTTGAACTGTCGTAATCCAGGGCTGTGAGCTAGAGAGGATTAATGACATGAGATGCAAATATATGCATGTATGCATGTATGCACAAACAATAGACATACAAGGATGAATAGGACGTTCCTTCCAACCTTATAACATCCACAAATGAATGGCGAGTCCCTTTTCTTAGGTATATGGTTAACAAAATACCAACATGGGGTATCTTGTTTTCGAATAATTCCCTCGGACGTTTCAACCAATAGTTATATTTTAAAAAATGGAAATCAGTTTATAATAATTCCCATTAATTAGGTTTTAATCCATTTATCCAACCAAAATAGCTTTTATGCTATATTGGATTAAAACTAAATTAAGAGGTTTATTATAAATAGATTTCTCACTTGAAAAAGTAACTAATGATTCATGCCAAATACAAGCCCATGATTAATTATTCTTAGTATAAACTAGGCTCACAATTGATTTTTGGTATTTCATAATTGACCTAAATAATTTGCAAGCTCTTTGTAAGAAAAGGTAAAAATAATTTTATTTCTAAGCCCATTGTAAAAAGATTTTAGAAAAAATGGATTTTGGGCTTAGTATTTGGGCCATAAACCAAAGAATTTTTTATATGTTTTTAGAAAAGTTTTATGTCCAAAGACCATCTTGAAAAATTTTGAAAATAGCTTTGGTCTTTTGGATTTTCTAAAGAAAAATTTATTTTGAGCTTACAATGTACTTAGGTCATATTAGAAAAAGAACAAACCAAATAAGCCATGATTTAAGCTAAGATAGATTAACCATAGTCAAACAACATGCATTTGGGGTAAAAACCTAAGGAAATTAACTAGGCCAATTACATGAGCTTTAGTCTTTGGGTAAAAAAGCTTAGGTTCCCATAGCAAGTATATACCAAATGGTACGAGGCTATGAGTGGTTATGCCATGCTCAATCTCCATACCTTAAGTGAAAGTATGGTATCCCTTAAATAACAAAACACGGGTAACACGGGCATCCTAACTCACGCACACAATGCAATCTAATATGATGCAATGGATAATATCATTATAAGAAAGAATAGAATAATATAAATACCAACGGAATCAACTTCTCATATCCCCAGTGGAGTTGCCACTGTGAGTGGGGATTTTCGCCCCCACTCCCGGTGGAATGGTTCTTGCGACTTCGGCACTGTTTAGGCTCTGGGCCTTAGAGAACACGGACCTAAGTTCGAAGAAAATGAAGTCGCCACTCGGATGGTCCGGGAAAAAAGAAATGGATGGATGACTTGATTCCTAAGGAATCCCCAACCCCTTAATTGATTCGGAAAGTTGGGTACATATGGGGAAGGTGAGAAATGGCCCAGCACCCCCACAACGCCTGGTTCATTGGAACCGACCTCCTTTACAGGTCTTAATATTATCAAAATTTTAATTATAACAACATTATCCATATTACACACAATAATTAAAAAGAAAGCAACAATATATTAAAATTAAGGCAAGGTCCAGGCAAAATAAATAAATGGACACCCATCCGAAGGTGGAAAGATGTCCTTACATCACATGCCTAAATAGGACACCCATTAAAAGGTAGAAATATGTCCTTTACATAGGTTCTAAAATAGAAAAGCAAATTAAATTACATGATATTTAACTAATGAGGTATCCAACAAGTGGAAGCATACCTCTTACAACATTTGGAAATCTAAATAAATTGATAAAAGTAAATAATCATTCATCATAAATAAATCATTCATCATAGATATTAAATATCAATAGAAAGTAAACATCCATCCATGATAAATTAAATGAACCAAGCATTGAACTTAAATAAATTAAAGCATAAGAAATAAATCAAAGCATAATCAAATATAGAATTGAATAAGGCAAATAAAATTCAAATTATAGCTACTGTTTCCATTTAGGGCTCTTTATTTCATGTGTTTAAGGTTTTGGAATTAATGGAATTTAGCTACTGTGACTTTAAGAGAATTAAAATAGATTGAGGATTTTATGTTTTAAAAGGTTGATAAAATTCTTTGATTAACCAAACTAGGGTTTGTTATGTAAAATCATGAAACTAGGATTTGGACTCTTTAAAATACTTTTGATTTATGGTTTCAAGTTTACTGTGTGAAATTAAAATATTTTTGTTTTTATGGTTTTTAAAGTTTTAAAGGATTAGAGTTTAGAAAAAATTAGGGTTTAAGGTTTTAAAGGGGTTAGGGTTCACTGTTTTAGGTTTGAAAGTTGCATTTGGGTTTAGTGTTTTAGAATTAGGGTTTCGGTGGATGCTTAGGTTTTTTAGAATTTGGAAAAAAGCAATTGAGAATTTTATGAAAGTAGACAAACGATTTAAGGTTTATATAAATAGAAAAGGTGTTTTTAGGGTTTGTTATAAGAAACAAAATCAAATTTTGGTTTTGTTGAAAAACATGTTCAATTAGGGTTTTAAGATTTTGAAGAAGTAAAAATAACAATTTTAAGTCTTTTTGGAAAATAAAGCAATGAATTAGTGTTTTTAAAAATTGAACAAAGGGAATTAAGGTTCTGGGATTTTTGAATTAAAAGAAGCAACTAGAAGAATTAAGCTACTGTGAAAAAATATAAAAATTAATACATACCTCCTTTTGATGGTTCCTCCAAAAAAAAATCTTCTTGGATGAACAAAAATAAAGGCACTTGCTGCCTTTGATCGTTTGTTAATGGCTTTTGCTTCTTCTCCTCTCAAAAGGTCAGATTGATTTCATTGCTTTCCCACTCAATTTCAGTTTCAAACTCTCTCAAATTTCGTCCCAATTTCTGATTGTATCATTCTCTCTTTTATGCTCCTTATTTATAGAAGAATTATATTATTAATCCTAGTTACTCACGGCATACAATATTGAATAAGAAAAGGAAATCGAAACCTAATTGTATTAGGTTTCGAAAAATTTGCGTGAGAAAATTTTGCTGGCGAAAAAAAACTGCCGCAGGAAAAATTGGGCTAGCGAAAAAAATTACAGCAGGAAAAATTGCGCTGGCGAAAAAATTTACCGCAGTTGGTTGCGGCAGGGGGCGGGGCCATTTTACCTGCAGGATTTTCCTGCGGGCGAAATGGCCTACGACCAAGCCCGTGCTGGTTTTCAGCGACGATTTTTTCGTCGCCGATTTTTATTTTTATTTTTATTTTTTATTAATAAAAATTAGATAATAAAGCAAAAATTATTTAATTAAGATAAAAAAATTATTTTGGACCAATTAAAATATATTAGACAACACAAAAATTATTTTGGACTAAACAAAATATATTGGACCGGACTGGGTCAAAAATTAAGGATCTACAGTGAGGCTCTGCCAAATTCGCCATATGTGGGGCAGGCCAATTCGCCACAGGCCAAATTGGCTTGACGCGCGTCAATCACCGATTGGTCTGTCTGATTATTTATTTATTTATTATTATATATATATTAAAGATAAATATCATATATTATTAAAAAATAAATAAATAAATAAAATAAATAAAATAAAATAAAATAAATAATGAATAAAAGATAAAATAAATATAATAAATATTAGAAAAGTTATTTCAGACTTGTTTTAAAATATTAGACTTGACTCGGTCAAAAATTAAGAGTCCACACTCATGAACATGCATTTGTTTCTTGGTGAACTTCACATGGGTAGTACCCTCGTGATAGCAACTAGATGAATTAAGCTACTGTGAAAAAAATATAAAAATTAATACATACCTCCTTTTGATGGTTCCTCCAAAAAAAAATCTTCTTGGATGAAAAAAAACAAAGGCACTTGCTGCCTTTGATCGTTTGTTAATGGCTTTTGCTTCTTCTCCTCTCAAAAGGTCAGATTGATTTCACTGCTTTCCCACTCAATTTCGGTTTCAAACTCTCTCAAATTTTGTCCCAATTTCTGATTGTATCATTCTCTCTTTTCTGCTCCTTATTTATAGAAGAATTCTATTATTAATCCTAGTTACTCACGGCATACAATATTGAATAAGAAAAGGAAATCGAAACCTAATTGTATTAGGTTTCGAAAAATTTGCGTGGGAAAATTTTGCTGGCGAAAAAAAACTGCTGCAGGAAAAATTGGGCTAGCGAAAAAAAATTACCGCAGGAAAAATTGCACTGGCGAAAAAATTTGCCGCAGTTGGTTGCGGCAGGGGGCGGGGCCATTTTGCATGCAAGATTTTCCTGCGGGCGAAATGGCCTACGACCAAGCCCGTGCTGGTTTTCAGCGATGATTTTTTTCGTCGCCGATTTTTATTTTTATTTTTTATTAATAAAAATTAGATAATAAAGCAAAAATTATTTAATTAAGATAACAAAAATTATTTTGGACCAATTAAAATATATTAGACAACACAAAAATTATTTTGGACTAAACAAAATATATTGGACCAGACTGGGTAAAAAATTAAGGGTCTACAGTGAGGCTCTGCCAAATTCGCCATATGTGGGGCAGGCCAATTTGCCACAGGCCAAACTGGCTTGACGCGCGTCAATCACCGATTGGTCTGTCTGATTATTTATTTATTTATTATTATATATATATTAAAGATAAATATCATATATTATTAAAAAATAAATAAATAAAAATAAATAAATAAAATAAAATAAATAATGAATAAAAGATAAAATGTAACACCCGATCGTAGATCAATTTTTGAAAAGACTCCAGCACCTTTGAGTTGATCAAACAAATCATCTATGCGAGGTAACGGATACTTGTTTTTGACGGTCCTTCGAATTCAAACCTACTATGCTGTCTTGAGGCAGCTTGCACATTGTCTACTAAATCCATCATATCTTATTCTGTGCAACTCCAAATTGAATAATTTCAAATTATAAATCTAGATAAGACACAAATAAACAATTAAGTCTTCTTTGAGACTCTCTATTTCTGTCATTAACTTGGATGAAATTTGAGCTCAAGTTATAGGTCACGTTTTGAACTCCTTTGTTCTAAGCCTAAATCATATCCTCTATGTCTGTTTCTTACCAATCTGGGATTTGGGATGTTACCAAAATGCCCCTAGTCAAAATGTCTTCGTTTTTCTTTAATGGGACATTTTCTGGAAAAACCGTTACACATCGTTGCGACCCGATTAATCTCTAGAATATTCTTTCGGGGTCAGATATGGGCACTATTAAGAACTTCCGACTCTTAATTTTTAAGTTTACATAGTTACCCCTAACTTTTGAGAAATTTTCACTTAGGTCCTTTTGATATCCCTTCCTGACCTTGCTGTTTTTCTTTATTAATATCTTTTTACTCACAACTTCAAATTAAGTAATTCTTATTCCCACTGAAACTAGACATCCGGGGCTACATTGTGTCAAAATTTCAGGTCGATCCGAGCTATATCTGATTTTGACGGTCCTTCGAATTCAAACCTACTATGCTGTCTCGAGGCAGCTTGCACATTGTCTACTAAATCCATCATATCTTATTCTGTACAACTCCAAATTGAATAATTTCAAATTATAAATCTAGACAAGACACAAATAAACAATTAAGTTTTCTTTGAGACTCTCTAATTCTATCATTAACTTGGATGAAATTCGAGCTCAAGTTATAGGTCACGTTCTGAACTCCTTTGATCTAAGCCTAAATCATATCCTCTATGTCTGTTTCTTACCAATCTGGGATTTGGGATGTTACATAAAATAAATATAATAAATATTACAAAAATTATTTCAGACTTGTTTTAAAATATTAGACTTGACTCGGTCAAAAATTAAGGGTCTACACTCATGAACATGCATTTGTTTCTTGGTGAACTTCACTTGGGTAGTACCCTCGAGATAGCAACTAGATGAATTAAGCTACTGTGAAAAAATATAAAAATTAATACATACCTCCTTTTGATGGTTCCTCCAAAAAAAAATCTTCTTGGATGAACAAAAACAAAGGCACTTGCTGCCTTTGATCGTTTGTTAATGGCTTTTGCTTCTTCTCCTCTCAAAAGGTCAGATTGATTTCACTGCTTTCCCACTCAATTTCGGTTTCAAACTCTCTCAAATTTCGTCCCAATTTCTGATTGTATCATTCTCTCTTTTCTGCTTCTTATTTATAGAAGAATTCTATTATTAATCCTAGTTACTCACGGCATACAATATTGAATAAGAAAATGAAATTGAAACTTAATTGTATTAGGTTTCAAAAAATTTGCGTGGGAAAATTTTGCTGGCGAAAAAAAACTGCCACAGGAAAAATTGGGCTAGCGAAAAAAAAATTACCGCAGGAAAAATTACGCTGGCGAAAAAATTTGCCGCAGTTGGTTGCGGCAGGGGGCGAGGCCATTTTGCCTGCAAGATTTTCCTGCGGGCGAAATGGCCTACGACCAAGCCCGTGCTGGTTTTCAGCGATGATTTTTTCGTCGCCGATTTTTATTTTTATTTTTTATTAATAAAAATTAGATAATAAAGCAAAAATTATTTAATTAAGATAACAAAAATTATTTTGGACCAATTAAAATATATTAGACAACACAAAAATTATTTTGGACTAAACAAAATATATTGGACCGGACTGGGTCAAAAATTAAGGGTCTACAGTGAGGCTCTACCAAATTCGCCATATGTGGGGCAGGCCAATTTGCCACAGGCCAAACTGGCTTGAAGCGCGTCAATCACCGATTGGTCTATCTGATTATTTATTTATTTATTATTATATATATTAAAGATAAATATCATATATTAATAATAAATAAATAAATATAAATAAATAAATAAAATAAATAATGAATAAAAGATAAAATAAATATAATAAATATTACAAAAATTATTTCAGACTTGTTTTAAAATATTAGACTTGACTCGGTCAAAAATTAAGGGTCTACACTCATGAACATGCATTTGTTTCTTGGTGAACTTCACTTGGGTAGTACCCTCGTGATAGTTCTCAAGAGTTTTCCAAATGCAATGTGCACAAGTTAGATGTTGGACTCTCCCATCTTCTTCTCTTGATAATTAATTCATCAAGATGGAAGCTGCTCTATTATTCTTGAACCGATCTCTCATATTGGCACTTGACCATTGTGATTTAGGAAGAGAAACTTGGACACCATCAACTTCATGAGTAGGAGGTTTCCACTAATTTTTAATAAATTCTCAAAGCTCAATTCGTTCAATATCTAGGAACAAATACATCTTATGTTTCCTATAATATTAATCCATTCAATCAAAATAGGGTCTAAGGAATGAATTTAGGTTTCCATGCGTAGAGGGAGTGGAGTTAGAGGTTAAGGTTGATGTAGAGGTGTTTGTTGGTGGAATGGCTACCATTTTATATCAAATTTCACAATTAAGTTTCAAGAAATTTTTTAGCTCTTATACTAATTATTGTCCCAAACTAGCAAATAAGAGGGGAAGGGGTGAATTGGTTGATTTGAGTAGTAATGATAAATTGAAAATTCAAAAGCAAGATGAAGAAGATGTAGAAGAAGATTAAGTAGAGTAGAGAGGAAACAACACAAAGAATTATAGTGATTTAGATTTATCTCAATCTTACATCGACTTGCTTAACAACTTGTTAAGGTTCTACTAGTCTTGAGTTTTTAAAAGCCTAACTCTAACTTGGTGTTTTCACTAGCTCGCATCGAACTATTACAATGGTTTGAGATCAATCCTCATAACCCTTACAAGAGTTTTCCCAGGCTCACTCTCACAACCTAAGTGTTTCCAAGTTCACACTCAAACATTTAATGGTGTTTAATGCTCACACCCAAAACTCCAAGTTTATAGGTTTTTGATTTTTAGACAAGAAAATTAAAATGTTATTCAATGAAATTACAATCACAATCATACTATTTTCTAACCACAAAAATGAAGTTTAATGTGATATTTATAGCCATTTTACTTGAACTAGATGTTTGATGTGGTTCCCACATGTTTAGTGATTGTTTGCCATTAATTTGGTGGCTGAAGGTCAGTATGCCATTTCTCAGCTCAGTGAGTAGTCGCATAGTTTGAAACTTCTCTGTAACAACTAATTCCAATGGTTGAATTTTGTTATCTGACAGAATCTAGCTTGCCAATGTTGTTGTGTCGTACGATCGCACAACTCAGTATGCATTCGCTTGGCACCATGTTACCATTAAATTCAAATGACTTCATCCACATGGCCAAATATTATTTATTAGAGGTACTTTGTGCTAAAATTCAAATCTTCCATACTTGTGCAGTCGCTCAGTTCATTTGGGTTATCGCACAAGGCTTTGAACATTAAGGGAGAGCTACGCTAGCAGACCGCTATCTCTTCTGCCACTTTTAGGTTTTTAGGTCATTGTTATATGCAGTCGCTTTGGCATCTTGGGTGCTCGTACAAAGTTCTAGCATCTTGATTTCACTGCTCACTGAGACTGCGATCCTTTATGTGAGTTTATGAATTTTTAGCTTGATTTTGTGTGCTCGCTTGGTGCTCGAGTATGGTCGCATGCCTATCTCACGACCTTACTTCACCGCTCATTGACAACGTGGACACTTCTATAATATTTATGCAGTTTGCTTGGTATATCTATATGTGCGCTCAATTTTCTCAGGCATTCACACATTCAGCTAGGTATGTTGCTTCATTGCTTGTTTAGCTTGGTAATTCTATATGAGCTTCTCTTTTTATCTCAGTGAGTCTATATGTGCTACTCGGTTCTCTATAGCTTTAGGACTTACTTAGCTCGACACTTTTATCTGTGTTGTTCTGTTAGCTCAAAAAATCTATCTGTAATTCCTTTATACCATATATACATATAATACATATACCCATATATGTAAAATATGTGTATTTGGTATAAAAAAGTCACAACACGGTTTAATAAAATTTTTCACATTTCAAATTTAAAATCCCAAGTACATAAAAATTTATATTTAAATAACAAATAAAATATCTATTTTAAATCACGTGTTCCAAAATAGGAATTTTCATAAAAATCTCTGGGAAAAATTTAGCAAAGTTTTATCTGTAATTTGAACATTCTCAGATTACCAATAAAATACAACCTGCAAAAGAATGACACTCCCAATAATACTAATTATAACACCCTTATACCCTGTATACGTATAATACATACACCAATATATAAAATACGTATATAAGGTACAAAATATCACAGTCCGATTTAAAAAAAATTCACTTTTCAAATTTAAAATCTTAAATACTTTAAAATGTATATTTAACGAATTGGTCCACTATAGAAACTAGACATCAAATTTTTAGGGACTTAAGAATGGAACAAAAAACAGGTAGACTCAACCATCTTCCGAAAGGAGATGTAGCTCGATTGAAGAGACAGTTAGCTCACTTGCAAACACACCTAGGAGGATTAAAATGTAATAATCGTTGATCAGCAAGAAGAACATATGGCTCTTCAGGAATGTATTACCTAGGGAATTCCAACAATTTGTTTAATTGATACAAACTATGGGAAATGGGGAAGGAAGACCAAATAGAGCTTGAGCCTGAGAGAAGGAACGATTGTCACTAAAACTGAGCCTCCAAGACTCAGGTCATGGAGATCAAATGGATGAAAAGTACTTTTCGGAGACAAATCCTATCTCTCTAATTCTAGAACTCTTGATAATCTAAGTTTCTTTGAATATACCTTTCAAGAAAAGACCTTTAAATATCAAGTTTCTTTGAATATACCTTTCAAGAAAAGACCTTTAAATATCAAGTAAAATACTATTCTAAATCATAGGTTCTAAAATAAGCATTTTTCATAAAAATCTCTGAAAAAAATTTGCCAGAGTTTTGTCTGTAATTTGGACATTCCCAAATTATCAACCAACACAACCTGCATAAAAACACTCCTAAATAACCCAAAAATGCATTTCATCCATCCTCCTCAATATCTCCACCTTTTCTTAAAACATTTATACACTTCCATATATCTAAATATCAAAACATATACAAAACCCACATCACAAATTTTTATCCAAAACATTCTTTTTAATTTTTAAGATATATACACTGAAAACATAATATAATATACATAATCTTCATTATATATACATGCTGGCAGTCGGCACTGATCTCGAAAAAGCAGCCAAATTAACTCAAGAAAACTCAAAGCTAGACTCGACTCGGTCTAGACGAACTCTCCGGCTCTACCAGATCTACCCTGTCATCTGCGCGATGAATTTTAATAGCGCTAAGCCAAAAGCCTAGCGTTACAGACTTTGATAACAATAAAACTCAAATGCAATGCCAATGCACAATGCATATGGATATCAAATCTCATATCATTTCATTTTAATATATTTCTCAATTGTTTCACAATTGACAATTCAAATAAACACAAACATAAGCATAGGCCCAAAGGATCTAATATGCTATTCAAATTCTAAAGTTAATGTTTTTGTCCATATTGACACCCAGTGTCTAGCCCAAAGGCAAGTGACACCCAACGTCTAGCCCAAAGGAAAATCATTGTGATGCCCAGCATCTAGCCTGAAGGCAAGTGGCGTCCAACGTCTAGCCCAAAGGCAAATCAATGTCTAGCAGGACCGTCGCATGGGCTCATTGAAGGGGGTCAATATTTATTTGTGTATTGTAAGTCTTTATGTTTAACTTCCTTTATTATGATTATTCAAAATACAGTAGTTCTATTCAAAATACAAACCTAAACCCTAATTTATTCAAACCATAAATCTTAATTAATTCTATTTTTAAATTATCACAGTAGCTTGTTCCTTTTAAATATCTAAAGATTTTATTTTATTTTCATAAGCTTCAATCTTATTTACTTAAACCCTAATTGTTAAACATAAAACCCTGGAAACCCTATTTCATGATGTTAGTCCCAAACCCTAATTAAATCAATTTTCCAAAATCTTCACAGTAGCCTAAATAATAAATATAATAATTTCAAAATCCCAAAGCCCTAAATGTTAATTAAAGAACCCTAAATTGAGACATAAACATAAATTTATATCTTTATTTGCTTTATTTAATTTTAGATTTGATTACGTAGTTTATTATATATTTTAATTTATTTAATTTCAATGCTTGATTTATCTAATTTATCATGGATGGATATTTTCTTTATTATTATGATTATTATTTGTTTGTTTTGGCATTCAAATTGTAAGAGGTATGTTTTCACCTTGTGGGTACCTCATTAGTTAAGTATTATGTAATTTAAATTGCTTTTACATTTTGGACCAATGTAAAGGACATGTTTCCTGTAATATCCCAAAATATACCCTATATGTTTTGGCTTTATTGTTGTTTAAATTGGATTCAATGTATATGTTTATTTGGAAGAGAAAAGGGTTTTTAAAGAGAGTGTATATGTTGTGTATATTAGAATATATACAACATATACACAAGTCTTTGGAAAGTCAAAAGGATGATAGTGGAAGAAGATATTTTGTGTTTTTGAATTTAATAATTAAATAATAAGGAAATTAATTGAGTGGAAGAGCTTAAATGGGATTAGTTTAATATTATAATTGCTTGGTTGAGAGGGTTTTAAGGAAAAGGAGGTTGACTTTGTGTTTCTCTTTCTTCTTTCTTTCTTCCTTGCCGTGGCTCATCTTCTTCTCCTTCCTTTGCTTTTGTTTTGGCCGGCTAACAAAGAGACAAGAGAACAAGGTAGAGATTTGAACCTCTAAACTCAAGATCTAAGGAAGATTTCAAGAGATCAAGTTGAAAAGTTAAGAGTTTCTTCATCCTTGGTGAGTTCTTCACTTGACTCTTTGATTTCTTTGAGTTTTTGAGTTGATTTTGTGGATGGTATGTGTTTATGTTTGTTTAAGATGGGTTTAAGAGTGTTTGGGTAACTGATTTCTTGTTTTGGAGATGGATTGAAGGAAAGAGTAAGTTGTTGGAAGTGATTGTTTTGTGGTTGTGTTTTAGGTTTTTGGTGATGATTTTGAATTGTGTTAGAAGTATGTTTTTAGTTGTTTTGGTGTATTTGTAAGTTTATTGTGATTTTTGGGTATGTTGAGATGACTTTGATTGAAGTGGATTTTGGTGAAAGGACTTTGTTGATTGTGTTGTTGTTTTGGCCGGAATCTGGGTTTTTGGCCTGACACGCCCAAGGGCACGTCCAGGATTTTGGGCGTGTCGATGGTTATGTATTTTGGATGAGTGACACGAGCAGTGACACGTCCAGGATACTGAGCGTGTCATAGCGTCTGTGTGGCAGTAGGATTGACACGGCCAGTAACACGCTCGTGTTATTGAGCGTGTCATAGCCACTGTGTTTTTGGGGAATTGACAAGCCATGAGCATGCTCATGATGTTGGACGTGTCATTGTTGTTGAGAGGCAGAATGTATTACACGCCCAGGAACACGCCCGTGTTGTTGAGCGTGTAAAAGCTTCTATGTTGTGGAGTTAGGGCACTGTCAGGGACACACCCGTGTTGTTGAGCGTGTCAAGTTTAGAGTTTGCCCTAGTTGGTTATTAGCCTTATGATCTTATGTGGGTTTCATCTTCCTTTTTGGAATAGGTTGTGAAGAAGGTGAATTACCCTAATTCAAGAAGTGAAAGATTATTGGAGGAAGAAGTGTTTAATATTGTGAGGGTTGCATTTAAGGTAAGTACAAACATTGCATTATTTCATACATCCATTTGATGTGGCATTGTTGATATATATATGAATAATTTGACATTTTGTACATTGTGAATCTTGTGGAATGTAATGTGCTATATGTATAATGATGAATTTTCTTGATGTGAATGGAGATGTAATAAATTCATTGTTGTTGGCTATGGTTATGCAAATGAAATTGATAAGGCATGATTGCCCATTTGAGTATGAGATATGATTTGAGAAAGAGATTGATAAAGAGGCAAATGAAATAATTGTATGTTTAATATGTTGATTCAATTTCAGAGTTCTGGATTTGGCGGCATGCCTAATAAATGTAAAAAAAAAAAATAACAGTCTAGCCGGGTTGAGGATCTCTTCAATTTGAGTTGAATTGAGGTCCAAGAGACTAGGCCTGTTACACTATGAAAATTGTGAATATGAAATATATGAATAGTAACAGTCTAGCCGGGTTGAGGATCTCCTCAATTTAGTCGGGTTGATGGTCTAAGAGACTGGGTGTAACACCCCCACATCCATTACATGCACACTACAATACCACAATGTAGCATACATGCAATAAACATAGGGATGCTACGGATTTTCTTAACATTCAAAACATTTTATATACTACCATAATCTTTATCATTATATATTATATAAAAGAAGTCATTAAATTGTAGTATAAAATAAATTCAATATATACATACATTTAATTACTACACAGCGGAAGTTATAAAATTATTTACATATATGAAAACATTTAAATCTGTATTTACAAATATACATATATTTACGTTATAAACAATATTTTACAAAACATAAAGAAGTTATACTTGATTGGCAAGTCTGCTCTGATCTTTAAGTCAAAAATCAACACCTCAATGTCTACTCTCACTAGGTCTCGAAGAGCTCTCGGGTTCAACTCTATCACCTGCGCGATTAACACTATCGCGCTAAGCCAACGGCTTAGTAAGACAAATCATGCTAATGTTATGCTTTAATGCAATGCAATGCCATACATATTATTAATAAACATACAACATAGGTGAGAAGCTACATCTTTGAATTTCACCACTCATAATCATATAAACATATCATATTTCAACATACTTTTACATTTCATAAATCACAATATATATAAACATATTACATTGCAACATCCTTCCATATTCCTCATTTATCAATCATATTATCATTCATGAATCACATTAAACAAAGACAAGCATGGGCCCAAAATACACTAATATGCTATTCAATTTTCAGAGTTAATGCTTTGGTTTTGTTATCACATTTATCAATTTCATATACCCAACTAGGCTTCAAGGATTAGGTTCAACCAAGCTTCAAGGGGAGCAAAGCATGCTAAGCTTCAACCCAACTTAGCTTCAAGAACAAAATCCAACCTAGCTTCAAGGGTGGTAACATCTCAATTAGGCTTCAAGGATTCAATCCAACCTAACTTCAAGAGATTGTTACACTTATTAGGCATGCCACCAACAACAAACTCTGAAAATGGAATAGCACATTAGCCACACAAGTCATTTATTATTTAATTATCATTTCCATTCTCAATTCTCATCATAGCCAATAACAATGGCCTCATATCACATATAAGTTACCATAGCCAAACAAAATGGCATTATATTCCATCACATTTCAAATCACATTACAATACTTCATCTTTCAAATACACAATCATATCCTCAACATATCCATCACATTATACATATAGCATTATTGATATAAACATAACAAAACACATTACTCATCACATAAGTCACAATACATGAAATATCACATAGTATCATATGCATTACCATTATCATCATATATATGATCAATCTCAACTTCATATGCATCATCAATGCAATGTCACATGTATGCATCAACACAAGATTTGTACTTACCTCAATCACAAGTCACAAAACTCTAAACACCTTCCTTCTTGCAAAGTTCTTCACTTCTCAAATTAGGGCAAATCACCTTCTATAAAACCCTAATCCAAAGAATGGTACAATCCATCAATTCCAATACCATTTAATCACTTAATAACTTCATCTTAAACCTTAAATCACAAAATTACACTTCAACATCATTCATTATAGGCCACGGTCGTGGCCACCATAACCACCACGGACGTGGGGTACAAAACAAATCTGCCACCCAAGCTTCCATCCTCCACGGCCATGGCACCAAAAGCCTACCAATGGCCACGGCCATGGCCAATCAAGGCCACGGGCGTGGCATCCAGAAGGCTACTGCCCTCGGCCAAAATCCCATTTCCAAGTCCAAAATTCCAACAAACACCAACCACAAGAAGATCTTTGAAAATAATGAAGCAAACACAAGGAAAACATCATGTAACACTTCAAAACCCTAAAACAATATCAACTCCAACACTTCCAACAACAACACCTCTTAAACTTCTTCACTTAAAATCAAAAACAATATTTAAAAACTCATTACAAACACATTTAATCATCATCTCAACAAACCAAAAATTCATTTCCAACTCCACTTCAAAAGAACAAAAGAAAATCAAGAGAAAGGACTTACCAAAGTTGATGAATTTCACAAATCTTCCACTTAATTCCTTGAATCTCCTTTCAAATTGAGTTTAGAACTTCAAGCCCTCTCTAGCTCTTTCTCTTCTTCAATGGCCGGCGCACACATGAGAAAAGACAAGAAAATAAACTCAAGTCAACCACTTCTTCTTCTTTTAATCTCCACCATGCAATTCCTACAAGGAAAATTACCAAAACACCCTTAACCATTTGTTCTAGCTTTTGTCCCTTGCATGCCCATATATGTAATTTCACATATCCCATAAAAATATCTCTCTTCCATTGACCTTGCATTTGACCAACTTATATGTTATATATATTAACATATAAACAACATATACACTTTTCTCTAAACCCTATTTTCTTTCCCAAAACACATATACATAACCATTCTCTTCTCAAATTCTTTTCTTCTCACATAACATATACATTCAATCCAATTTAAAACAACAACAACAACAACAACATAGTCAAAACTTCTAGGGCATACATGAGGATATTACAATTCTCTCCCTCTAAAAAGAAATTTCGTCCTCGAAATTACCTGGTATTAACTCTGAAACAACTGAGGATATTGATCTCGCATGGTTTGCTCACTTTCCCAAGTTGCTTCTTTTTGTCCATGATTCTTCCACAAAATCTTCACAAGTGGCACTTGTTTGTTTCTTAACTCTTTCACATCACGTGCCAAGATAGCAACTGGTTCCTCTTCAAACGTCAAATCTGGATTCACTTCAATTGATTCAATTGACAACACATGAGATGGATCCGATCTGTACTTCCTCAACATAGAAACATGGAATACATTATGGATACGATCTAACTCAGGTGGCAAAGCAAGTCGATAAGCAACTGGCCCAACTCTCTCTAAAACTTCATACGGTCCAATGAAATGAGGACTCAATTTCCCTTTCCGACCGAACCTCAATATCTTCTTCCAAGGAGATACCTTCAAGAATACCTTATCTCCAACATCAAACTCTATGTCTCTCCTTTTCAGATCTGCATAAGACTTCTGTCGGTCCGAAGCTGCTTTCAACCTCCCTCGAATCAACTTCACTTTCTCTTCAGTTTCTTGAATCACATCAGGACCAATCATCTTATTTTCACCAAGTTCAATCCAACAAAGAGGTGTCCTACACCGTCTGCCATACAATGCTTCAAATGGTGCCATACCAATGCTAGATTGGTGACTGTTGTTGTAAGCAAACTCCACAAGAGATAGAAATCTGTCCCAACTTCCAGAGAAATCGATGACACAGCTTCTCAACATGTCCTCAATAATCTGTATCACCCTCTCTGACTGTCCATCCGTTTGTGGATGAAAAGCAGTGCTGAAATGCAGTCGAGAACCCAAAGCTCCATGTAAACTTTTCCAAAATCTTGAAGTAAACCTGGGATCTCGATCAGACACCAAAGAAGTTGGAACACCATGCAACTTCACAATCTCATGGATATACAACTCAGCTAACCTTTCCAAAGAGTAATACATCCGAACTGGAAGGAAATGAGCTGTCTTGGTCAATCTATCCACAATCACCCAAATAGCATCATGTTTTCTTTGTGTCAATGGTAAACCAGACACAAAATCCATTGTTACTCTATCCCATTTCCATTCAGGCACTGACAACGGTTGAAGCAACCCAGTTGGAACTTGATGCTCTGCTTTTACCTTCTGACATGTGAGACATTTTGATACAAACTCAGCAATGTCTCTCTTCAAACCAAACCACCAATAATGCTGTCTCAAATCATGATACATCTTTGTATTGCCCGGATGCATAGCAAACACTGACTGATGTGCTTCTTCCAAAATGATCCTTTTCAAATCAGCATCATCGGGTACACACAATCTATTCTTAAACCAGAGGCTCCCATCACTTTTCACAACAAAATCTCTACTCTTTCCATTCTGACAATCTGAAATAATCTTCTGAATCTTCTTATCAGCCAACTGAGCCTCTTTAATCTGATCCAACAAAACTGGTTTCACATGCAACTGTGCCAACAATGCACCATCATCACAAGATACAAAACTAGCACACAATGCTCTCAACTCAACAAGCAACGAGAGCGAGTAAACAGTTAAACCAGCTAAAGACTTCCGACTCAAGGCATCAGCAACAACAATTGCTTTACCTGGATGATAATCAATCAAGCAGTCGTAGTCTTTAATCAATTCCAACCATCTCCTCTGTCGAAGATTGAGCTCCTTCTGAACCCCCAAATACTTCAAACTCTTGTGATCAGTGTAAATGAAACATTTCTCCCCAAACAGATAATGGCGCCAAATCTTCAATGCAAACACAATGGCTGCCAATTCTAAATCATGGGTTGGATAGTTAAGCTCATGCGGTTTCAACTGTCTAGATGCATAAGCTATAACTTTACCTTCCTGCATTAGCACACACCCCAAACCATTATGTGAAGCATCACTGAAAATCACATATGGTTTGCCTTCCACAGGTAAAGTAAGGACAGGCGCTTGAGTCAGCATTTCTCTCAACTGCTCAAAGCTAGCCTGACACTGATCCGTCCACACAAATCTCATTCCCTTACGAAGCAATCTGGTGAGTGGAGTAGCTATCAAAGAAAATCCTTTCACAAACCGTCGATAATAGCCTGCCAAACCCAGAAAACTTCTAACTTCTGTCACAGACTTGGGTGGACTCCAATTCAAAATAGCTTCAACTTTACTCGGATCAACTCTAATGCCTTCTGCTGAAACTATATGACCGAGAAAAGCGACTTGATCCAACCAGAACTCACACTTCGACAATTTGGCAAACAACTGCTTCTCTCTTAAAATCTGCAACACAATCCGCAGATGCATGTCATATTCCTCCTCACTCCGCGAATACACCAATATATCATCGATGAAGACCACTACAAACTGATCCAGATAGGGCCTAAACACCCTATTCATCAAATCCATAAAAGCTGCGGGTGCATTCGTCAGACCAAAAGGCATAACTAAAAATTCATAATGCCCATACCTGGTCCGGAAAGCTGTCTTCGGAACATCTTCAGCTCTGACTCTCAGCTGATGGTACCCAGATCTCAGATCAATTTTAGAAAACACTGACGCTCCCTTCAATTGATCAAAGAGATCATCAATTCTAGGCAAAGGATATTTATTTTTAATAGTCACCTTGTTCAATTGCCTATAATCGATGCACAATCTCATAGTACCATCTTTCTTCTTCACAAATAGCACAGGAGCTCCCCAAGGAGAAACACTGGGGCGAATAAATCCTTTATCCAACAACTCTTGTAATTGCACTTTTAACTCCCTCAATTCTGCTGGTGCCATTCTATACGGAGTAATAGAGATAGGAGTGGTACCAGGCAACAATTCAATACCAAACTCCACCTCTCTCTCAGGAGGCAATCCTGGCAACTCCTCTGGGAATACATCTGGGAACTCTGCAACTGTGGCAATGCTATTAATAGGAGAACCTCTTACTCTAGTATCTACCACATGAGCAAGATAGGCTTCACATCCTTTTCTAATCAACCTCCTAGCTGCAACAGCTGAAACAAATAAGGAGGCTAGCTGTCCTTGCTCACTAGATACTATCACCTCTCTATCATCACCAGTTCTCAAAGAAACAACCTTCTTTTTACAATCCACCACAGCTCCATGTCAAGATAGCCAGTCCATGCCCAAAATCACTTCATATTCCTTAAAAGGCATCTCAATTAAATCCCCAAGGAACTCTTCACCTTGCACCACTACTGCACTATCTTTGTGCACTTTACTAACAATCACACTATGCCCTCACGGATTTGTCACCAACATATCAAACCCTAGGGACTCAGCATGCACATCAGATATAGGTAAAACAGATGCACTAATATATGAATGCGTGGAACCCGGATCAATCAAAGCAAGTACTGAAGTATCAAATAAAGAAAAAGTACCAGCTATGACTGCTGATGCATCTGGCTGCCTCTGCATAACATACATCCTCTGGGAAGATCCAACCTCCTCTGGCCTACTCTCCCTGGATGTAGCACCTCCTCTAGCACTGAACCCAGATCTGCCTCCCCGGCTGCTACCTCTGCCTGCTCGACCTCCCCTCACACTAGGTCGAGAAGCTGCAGTATCAACTGACATCTGTTCTTGCCTCTCAGGACAATCTCTAACAAAGTGATCAGGAGATCCACATCTGAAGCAAACTCCTGCAACACCAGCCTTCCAACAAGGACCACCATGTGGCCTACCACAATGGATGCAGATGGGTAAGGTGGATCTCTGAATCATAGGGGTCGGAGCACTTGCCACTGAAGCTGTAGGTCTAAATCTCTGCCTCTGTAACTGCACTGACCTACCAGCTGTTCTTTGACTCCTACTGGCCCGAGGAGCAAAACTTCCCTTACCTCTCTTAACAGAAGAAGACCCTGCCTCAAACTGGGGCCTCCTAACCCTAACCTCTTCCTCTGAAGCAGCTGCAATAACTTGAGCTCGCTCTACACTTCGAGCTGCCGCCACTAGCTGGGAGAAATCGTGATATCTAGATCCAGCCACTAAGCACATGATAGAGGGCCTCAATCCCTCCTCAAATCTTCTGCATCTATCTATCTCATCTGATATTATGCCCCCAGCATACTGACTTAATCGAATAAACTCAATCTCATATTCCGTTACGGTCCGGTGATCTTGCTTCAAATCTAGAAACTCTCTTTTCTTCCCATCTTTATACTCCTTTGGAGTATACTTCGATTCAAACTCTCTTAGAAAATCTGTATAGGATAAAGTAGGTGGATCATCCATAGAATGGGGCACTGTCTTCCACCAACTATATGCATCCTTCTGCAACAAGGATCTTGCATAATCAAACTTTTCCTCTGGAGTGGCTTGCAACTGAACAAATATTCTCTGTACTTTATCTAACCACTGCTCAGCCACTGCTGGATCAGTAGTACCTATAAAATCTTCAGCTCCATACTTCCTCAGTTTGTCATAGTGCCTCACAGATACCAAAGGCTGAGGGGGTGGTGGCTGTGGTTGCACTGGTGCTTGCCTCAAAGCTTCTACCACATGCCTAAGCCAAGCTGGCGGAACCTCCTCCCCAGCTGATCTACCCGACACCGAAGTAGGTGCCTCTCCACCACTATCAACTCTAGCTCCATCCTCAGGAGCAACACTCTCCGCACTTCCCTCAACTGACTGACGCGAATGAGGATCCATCACAACCTAAGTCTGCAAACACAGCAGATTACATCTTATTAAAGATCAGAGATTGCCAATCCCAAACATATATGTTATTCAAAAACCACTTTTTTTAAAATCAAAATAGTCTTTTTCTTACATTTTACCTAGGTTGAGAATTTCAAACCTAGGCTCTGATACCAAAACAAATGTAACACCCCCACATCCATTACATGCACACTACAATACCACAATGTAGCATACATGCAATAAACATAGGGATGCTACGGATTTTCTTAACATTCAAAATATTTTATATACTACCATAATCTTTATCATTATATATTATAGAAAAGAAGTCATTAAATTGTAGTATAAAATAAATTCAATATATACATACATTTAATTACTACACAGCGGAAGTTATAAAATTATTTACATATATGAAAACATTTAAATCTGTATTTACAAATATACATATATTTACATTATAAACAATATTTTACAAAACATAAAGAAGTTATACTTGATTGGCAAGTCTGCTCTGATCTTTAAGTCCAAAATCAACACCTCAATTTCTACTCTCACTAGGTCTCAAAGAGCTCTCGGGTTCAACTCTATCACCTGCGCGATTAACACTATCGCGCTAAGCCAACGGCTTAGTAAGACAAATCATGCTAATGTTATGCTTTAATGCAATGCAATGCCATACATATTATTAATAAACATACAACATAGGTGAGAAGCTACATCTTTGAATTTCACCACTCATAATCATATAAACATATCATATTTCAACATACTTTTACATTTCATAAATCACAATATATATAAACATATTACATTGCAACATCCTTCCATATTCCTCATTTATCAATCATATTATCATTCATGAATCACATTAAACAAAGACAAGCATGGGCCCAAAATACACTAATATGCTATTCAATTTTCAGAGTTAATGCTTTGGTTTTGTTATCACATTTATCAATATCATATACCCAACTAGGCTTCAAGGATTAGGTTCAACCAAGCTTCAAGGGGAGCAAAGCATGCTAAGCTTCAACCCAACTTGGCTTCAAGAACAAAATGCAACCTAGCTTCAAGGGTGGTAACATCTCAATTAGGCTTCAAGGATTCAATCCAACCTAACTTCAAGAGATTGTTACACTTATTAGGCATGCCACCAACAACAAACTCTGAAAATGGAATAGCACATTAGCCACACAAGTCATTTATTATTTAATTATCATTTCCATTCTCAATTCTCATCATAGCCAATAACAATGGCCTCATATCACATATAAGTTACCATAGCCAAACAAAATGGCATTATATTCCATCACATTTCAAATCACATTACAATACTTCATCTTTCAAATACACAATCATATCCTCAACATATCCATCACATTATACATATAGCATTATTGATATAAACATAACAAAACACATTACTCATCACATAAGTCACAATACATGAAATGTCACATAGTATCATATGCATTACCATTATCATCATATATATGATCAATCTCAACTTCATATGCATCATCAATGCAATGTCACATGTATGCATCAACACAAGATTTGTACTTACCTCAATCACAAGTCACACAACTCTAAACACCTTCCTTCTTGCAAAGTTCTTCACTTCTCAAATTAGGGCAAATCACCTTCTATAAAACCCTAATCCAAAGAATGATACAATCCATCAATTCCAATACCATTTAATCACTTAATAACTTCATCTTAAACCTTAAATCACAAAATTACACTTCAACATCATTCATTATAGGCCACGGTCGTGGCCACCATAACCACCACGGACGTGGGGTACAAAACAAATCTGCCACCCAAGCTTCCATCCTCCACGGCCATGGCACCAAAAGCCTACCAATGGCCACGGCCATGGCCAATCAAGGCCACGGGCGTGGCATCCAGAAGGCTATTGCCCTCGGCCAAAATCCCATTTCCAAGTCCAAAATTCCAGCAAACACCAACCACAAGAAGATCTTTGAAAATAATGAAGCAAACACAAGGAAAACATCATGTAACACTTCAAAACCCTAAAACAATATCAACTCCAACACTTCCAACAACAACACCTCTTAAACTTCTTCACTTAAAATCAAAAACAACATTTAAAAACTCATTACAAACACATTTAATCATCATCTCAACAAACCAAAAATTCATTTCCAACTCCACTTCAAAAGAACAAAAGAAAATCAAGAGAAAGGACTTACCAAAGTTGATGAATTTCACAAATCTTCCACTTAATTCCTTGAATCTCCTTTCAAATTGAGTTTAGAACTTCAAGCCCTCTCTAGCTCTTTCTCTTCTTCAATGGCCGGCACACACATGAGAAAAGACAAGAAAATAAACTCAAGTCAACCACTTCTTCTTCTTTTAATCTCCACCATGCAATTCCTACAAGGAAAATTACCAAAACACCCTTAACCATTTGTTCTAGCTTTTGTCCCTTGCATGCCCATATATGTAATTTCACATATCCCATAAAAATATCTCTCTTCCATTGACCTTGCATTTGACCAACTTATATGTTATATATATTAACATATAAACAACATATACACTTTTCTCTAAACCCTATTTTCTTTCCCAAAACACATATACATAACCATTCTCTTCTCAAATTCTTTTCTTCTCACATAACATATACATTCAATCCAATTTAAAACAACAACAACAACAACAACATAGTCAAAAATTCTAGGGCATACATGAGGATATTACACTGGGTCTGTTACAGGTAACAGTCTAGCCGGGTTGAGGATCTCCTCAAGCTTGTTGAGTTGATGGTCCAAGAGACTGGGTCTGTTACCCTATCCATGGATAGAGAGATATGTATATTGCCTACAGGCTTGATTATTGTGATTATGGACCAAAGCAGCAACTCTGAACTTTGAATATCATATTAAATACTAGTTTGAGCCCATAGGTGTCTATTTTGAATGAGTATAATGGATGATGATATGATTATTGAATTAATGAGATGCAACATTTATAAGTATTATCTTCATTGGTTGAATGCATATCATAGATATATATATATTGCATAATTCCATCATGGTTTGTACCACTGAGTTGTTGGCTCAGCGCGATTGTGGTTCATCGCGCAGGTGATAGGGTTGATAGGTTTGAGACGGAGGATTCTTCTAGACCTAGTTGAGTTTATGTTTGAAGAGTTGGGCTAGAGCTTAAAGATCAGAGAGTCAAGCTGCCAATCATGTATATATTCTATGTTTTGTATATTTTGATTTTTATGTATTTGAACTTGTAAAAGTTTGTAATAATTTCCGCTGCGGATTACTAAACGTTTTTATATATAGTGTCCTTTGTATTTCTTTTAAATGTTGAGATTTGTTTCACTTATTTTTTAAAGTTATGATTTGTGTATTTTTAAACTATGGCATTTTCTATATTCAGTATACGTATTTTACGATCGTATAAGCATGCTTGGTACGTATACGGGATATAGGGGTGTTACATTTCCACCTTTTGGTAGGTGTCCTATTTAGTTTTAGACATGGGCGATGTAAGGACATATTTCCATCCTCGGATGGGTGTCCATTTATTTGCTTTGTTTGGACATTGATTTTAATATAATGATGCTTTATTTTAATTATTGCATTTAGTATGGATAATATTGTTATACTTAATAATTTTATAATATTAAGACCTGCAAAGGAGGCCGGTTCCAATGAACCGGGCGTTGTAGGGGTGCTGGGCCATTTCTCACATTCCCCATATGTACCCAACTTTCCAAACCCATTAGGGAGTTGGTGATTCCTTAGAAATCGATTCATCCACCCCTTTCTTTCTTTTGGCCTGTTCGGATGGCGACTCCATTTTCTTCAGACTTAGGCCCGTGTTCTCTAAGGCCCCGAGCCTAAACAGTGCCGAAATCGCAAGAACCATTCCACCGAGAGTGGGGGCAAAAATCCCTACTCGCACACATGTCATAGCACATTATTCATACATAATAAATGCATCAAGTAGCTTGACACATTTTTCAATTCAAATTGTGTTAAGCCCAATGTAATGTAAACATGTCCAATTCATCCAAAGTTTGTACTTACCTCAAATGACAACCAAAAGCAAGCTCAAACACCCTCCAATCCTTCCCTTTTCACTTGCCCTTCAACACTTGGATTGGGCAAATCAACTCTCCTCAATGCCTATACCAAATGTGATCATAAATAATCATTTAGTACCACATTCTAAGACATTTACAATCTTAAATCATAATAAAACACCATTCAAATAAAAACCCCAAAGTTAAGGCTAACCTCACTTTAACTTTGGAATACCATACTAGGCCATTCAATTTGGTATTTTAAGTTTATTTATATTATTAAAAATATATTTTAACATGTTTAAAATAATTACATTATAAAAACACACACTTATGACCAAAACCCTAAAATGGCATAACCTTCTGCCATTGAAGGTTTTCCATTCCAACTCAATCCAATTATAATTTTAAGCTTATATTCATCACTTTTATCACTAAAGAACATGTTTTAACCAATAAAATCAAACAATACAACAACTTTGGAAAATTACTTTTTCAAAATCCTAAATCACTACTTCCATTCTCAAACTCCGATCAAACTCAACTAAATCCAATATTTAACGTTAAAATACTTATTTATGAATTAAAACAACTCATTTAGAATCAATTTGTACAACTAAAATTGATGGTTTCTCAAACCCTAAAAGTCCATAACCCTGAATTCTCTCTCTTCACCAATGCATACCCAAACTCAATCATCTCTTCAATCCAACCTTAAAATCATGGATAACTACCCAAGATAACTTTATTCAAATCCAAATAGACAATTATAACATACTACTTCAACAACTCAAAATTCACATATTCTTAATTTCATGGAAAATCAAAGAAAAAGTTAGAAAGCTTACCAATTATGGTGGAAATCCATAAAACTCCACTTGAAACTCTTAAAATCCTTCAATTAAATGAGCTTGGAAGAAAAAATCCTCACTTTGACTCCCAAGGATTCTCGGCTAAGGAAGGAAGAAGAAGAAAAAGATGACCAAAAGTGATTTCTCTCTCTTTCCATTTTCATATTTATAACCATATATATATTATTTAAATAAATTAATAATTATTTATTTAATTATTTATTTAATTAGTTAATACCCCAAAATAACTCTTCCATTCAAAAATTATTTAATTTTGAATTAATTTAATAATTTGGAATATCTAAGATTTAATTATCAAAATACCCTTTTACATTGTATTTTGACTTTTCTTTTAAAAAGTGTTGACTTTTTTGTTGACTTATATATATAATGTATATTTTATGTATATTTCACATATATATTCCACTTTTCCACTTAAATGTATATTTCACATATATATTCCACTTTTCCACTTAAAATCCTTCCATTTTTTATTTAAAACCATTTATTTAATTTATCAAATTAAATTATAATTTATTTTATTAAATTTTTAAAAATTAGGAATTTTTAAAAAAATTTCTGATATTACACTAATCACACATTTTACCCATACTCCTCAATTCCTCCAATTTTCTCAAAATATTTATGCATATACATATGTATCTATCAAAAACACATACATAACACCCACATTATAATTTTTTTCAATACATTCTTTATTAGTTACAACATACACATCAAAACATAATATGACATATACATAATATCAAAATGTAATATAAAACATATACATGCTGGTAGTGTCTCTAATCTTGATCCTCAAAATCAACTCAAATTTAGACCCGACCCAGTCTAGAAGAACTCTCCGGCTCTATTGCATTGCCTCTATCACCTGTGCGATGAATTACATTCGCGCTAAGCCAAATGCCTAGTGCTACAAACTTTGATAACAATAAAACTTATATGTAATGCCAATGTACAATGCTGATGTATATCATATCACCATATGTCATATCATTTTATTTTAAACATAATTTTTCAATCATTTTACAATTCACATAAAAATAAACACAAACATGGGCCCAAAGGATCTAATATGCTATTCAAATTCAAGAGTTACTGTTTTGGTCCAAATGGACAACATGTGTCTAGCCCCGAAGGCAAATCATATACATTTTACTTTTTTACTTAAAATTATTCAATTTTTTATTTAAATCATTTATTTTATTTATTCAATCAAATTTTAATTTATTTAATTTAATTTTAAAAAATTAGGGGTATTACTGATAAGAGTATTTTTATACTTGTTTTTAGTATAATTTCTATGTGTTTTTAGTTAATGTTTCATTTGATTTTTGTTTAAAGCTTGTTTTAAGTGTTTGTTTTAGGTTAAAGTGAAAAAAACTCCCTTAGATGATCAAAACAATGAAGAAAGAGCAGGAATCAAGCAAGACATGGCCAAGCCAAAAGCAAGCTTGGCCATGTCCCTCAAAAGAATTCCAAGACAATAGCTGACACACCCAAGAGACATGGCCAAGTCGCTGGCCATGTCTCACCCAAGGAACAGAACCAAGAAAGAAAAGAAAATAGGCAGTATTTGACACACTCACGCGACATGGCCATGTCGCTTGAAGCTTGGCCATGTCTGCTCGTCTTGGCCATGTCTTTGCCCATGTCTGATCGTCTTGGCCATGTCACTTGAAGCTTGGCCATGTCTTATTGTCTTGGCCGTGTTCCATCCTAAAATAGAAGCAATATTGACACACTCACATGACATAGCCATGTCACTTGAAGCTTGGACATGTCACCTGAAGCTTGGTCGTGTCTAAGGAAAATTTGGTAGACATGGCCAAGTCACCCTTATCTTGGCCGTGTCTCTCAAACAAAGTGAAGCAGTGACTAACACTGGCAAGAGACACAGCCAAGCCATTGGCCGTGTCTCACCTAAATAGAAAAATCCAAAGAACAAAGAAAAGAAAGAAGGAGGAATGCGACACTGGCAAGAGACATGGCAAAGCCACTAGCCATGTCACATGACATGGCCATGTCGCTTGAAGCTTGGCCATGTATGCTCGTCTTGGGACCAAAGAAAAGAAAAAGAAAGAAAAGGAGCAGCAAGAGACACGGCCAACTAGCTTGGCCGTGTCCCAAAGAAAGATGAGAGACATGGCCAAGCCACTCATGGCTTGGCCATGTCACCTATTAAATGTTGAATTCTCTTGCACGAGGTGTGGACAAAGTGGAGAACAAGGGTATTATTTTTGCCAAAAGTAATATTAAACAAAGAGAATGTGGGGAACAAGGGAGAGTGGTGTGAGTTGGAAGGTATGGGTTGTGAGTTGGAAGCATGGGTTAGAGCTTTGAATGATTTAAAAAAGAGAAGAAGAGGAAGTTAGAGGAGGACATTTTTTGGAGAGCAAAAAGAGAGTTTTTGGGAGAGAACACAGACTTGGAGAGGAGGAGGCTTGGGTATACACAGTTTAGGCAAGGAGGGAGTGACACTTTCCTTGACACTTCATCTTCATCCTCCATTTCTATCCTCTCCACCATCTCCATCTTCCATTGGTAGCTGCTGGAGATTGAAGAAGCTACATTGAAAGGGGTTTTTCTATTTTCTCCTTTTAATTCATTTTAATGTTATTGTTGTTGTTGATTGTATTAAGTGTATTGAACATGAACTAAATCATTCTCTATCTAGATATTGAAGAACCATAGCTTGTTTGTATAACTAGATAATTTTAATTTATGGAGTTTTTTATTCTTATGATGCTTAATGATTTATTTGCAATTGATAATAGCATGCTTATTGATTGGTTGCCATTTTCATATTATTGACTTGAGAAAGCTTGATATGAATTGATTACTCATAAGGGTTGAGGATTGATTGGGGTGCTAGAGATAGACTTACAAGATCCTTTGGTATATAGTTCCTTGTTCTTATTGCAAGTTCTATTTAATTGTGTTTGAGAAGAGATTCCGGCACTCTACTTAGTGATTAGGGATTAATTCACTCGAGAGAGGTTTTAGTCTAAGTTAGAGGAATGCCAATTCAACTCTATTATGTGATGTAATTGTGGCTAGGGGGATTCACTATCTGGATAGTATCATTATTATCAAACATTTTTACACAACACACAATTTATCTTTACTTTCATTTATTTATGTTAATTGTTTTCAATTACAAAACTCATCACAAAAATATTGATTTGCTAAAAAATAGTTATGATTTGCACTAGTACTTGGCCTTGTCCTCAGTGGAATAATAACTCACTCACTACTTTATTACTTGGGTGACCTGTGCACTTGCAGTATTGCAACAGCATAGCTTGCACACACCAAGTTTTTGGCATCGCTACCGGGGACAATGGTTTCAATATTAGTAATATAATCCAGACCGTTGATTTAGTTTTTTATATTCATTTGTTTTTGACATTGGTTCTTGCTTGTTGATTATCATTTTAGGTATTCCTTCCCGTTTATGACCAGAGGTAGATCATCCCAACTGTTTGAATTAGATCCAGAGCTAGAAAGAACATTAAGGAGAAAGCGAAAGGAAGAAGGGGAGGCAATTTTGGAAAACACAAATTCATTCAAATGCAAGGCATATGAGACTATTGAGATGCCAAAGGAAGAGAAGCCAAAACCATCGGTGATTGATCCACCCAACTTGGAACTGAAGCCTCTTCCAGCTCACCTTGAGTATGGATTTCTGGCAGAGAAGAAGAAATTACCAATAATTCTGAGTTCCCACCTATCTTTTGAGCAGAAAGAAAAACTTATCCAGTTGTTACAAAAACATAAGAAAGTGATAGCTTGGAAGATAGTAGACATCAAGGGTATCAGTCCATCCTATTGCACTCACAAGATACTGATGGAGGACGAATTCAAGCCGGTAGTGCAACCACAAAGGATACTAAACCCAAAGATGAAAGATGTAGTGAAGGCTGAAGTGATAAAACTACTTGATGTAGGAATTATCTATCCTATATCGGATAGCTCTTGGGTGAGCCCAGTTCAGGTAGTACCAATGAAAGGAGGGATAACAGTGATCCCTAATGAAAATGATGAGCTGATTCCAACAAGAACAGTTACCGGTTGGAAGGTTTGCATTGACTACAAAAAATTGAATGATGCAACTAGAAAGGATCATTTTCCTTTACCCTTCATTGATCAGATGTTGGAGAGGCTATCCGGCCATGTGTACTACTGCTTTTTGGATGGTCTTTCAGGCTATTTCCAAATTCCTATTGCCCCGAAAGACCAAGAGAAAACTACATTCACCTACCCATATCGAAGAATGCCATTCGGGTTGTGCAATGCACCTGCTACTTTCCAAAGGTGCATGGCAGCAATCTTTGATGAGCTTATAGAGGATATCATGGAGGTGTTTATGGATGATTTCTCAGTTTATGGCAGCTCATTTGAAAGATGTTTGGAAAACCTTGAAAGAGTCTTGATGAGATGTGAGGAAACCAATCTAGTGCTTAATTGGGAAAAGTGTCATTTCATGGTTCAAGAGGGAATTGTGTTGGGACACAAAATTTCAAACAAGGGCATTGAGGTGGATCGGGCTAAGGTAGATACCATTGAGAAGTTACCACCACCCACATCTGTGAAGGCCATCGGAAGTTTTCTAGGACATGTGGGTTTTTATCAGAGGTTCATTCGAGATTTTTCTAAGATAGCCAGTCCATTGACAAGACTCCTTGAGAAGGATGTGGATTTTGTTTTTGATGAGGAATGTCTGAGAGCATTCACAACCCTTAAGGAGAAGTTGACCCATGCTCCAATCATGGTAGCTCCTAATTGGAATCTACCATTTGAACTAATGTGCGATGCAAGTGACTTTGCAGTGGGAGCAGTCTTGGGTCAACGCAAGGAGAAATACTTTCAGCTTATCTACTATGCAAGCAAGACCTTGAACACAACTCAAGCAAATTACAAAACCACAGAGAAAGAGCTGCTAGCTGTGGTTTTTGCTTTTGACAAGTTTAGATCATACCTAATCTTGTCAAAAGTGATTGTTTATACAGACCATTCAGCTTTAAGGTATTTATTTGCAAAAATTGATGCAAAGCCTAGGCTAATCCATTGGGTTTTGTTGTTGCAGGAATTTGACTTGACGATTCAAGACAAGAAGGGAGCTGAAAATCTTGCAGTAGATCATCTTTCTCGCTTGGAGAATTCAACCTTGGAGAGGTTTGAAGAAGGGGACATTGATTATCACTTCCCCAATGAGCAGTTGTACGCCATGGTAATTGAGGTAAGTAACTTAAATTTTGAAACACCTTGGTTTGCACATTTCGCTAACTATTTAGCTGTTAGGGAACTTCCTAAGGACTTAACTTATCAAGCAAAGAAGAAATTCTTTTCTGATTTAAAATATTATTTTTGGGAGGATCCCTTTTTGTTTAGATTATGTAAGGATCACATGATCAGACGATGTGTGGCATGGCCCGAAACAATGAAAATTCTTAGTCAATGCCATGCTGGACCAGCTGGTGGTCATATAGGAGCCAATAGGACTGCTCAAAAGGTACTAGAATCAGGATTTTATTGGCCCACTCTGTTTAGAGATAGCTACGAATTTGTAAATCGTTGTGATCACTGCCAAAGAACTGGAAATATTTCATCTCGTGATGAAATGCCCCAAAATGGGATTTTAGTTTGTGAAATTTTTGATGTATGGAGGATCGATTTTATGGGACCCTTTCCAAATTCATTTGATAACAAGTATATTCTTGTAGCTATAGACTATGTATCTAAATGGCCTGAAGCCCAAGCCTTGGCAACCAATGATGCTAGGGTTGTGGTGAAATTTTTGAAGAAGTTGTTTTCTCGATTTGGTACACCAAAAGCAATTATAAGTGATAGGCGTACTCACTTTTGTAACTTTCAGCTTGCGAAAGTTTTTAAAAGATTAGGAGTTACACATAGGTTTGCTACTCCCTATCATCCCCAAACTAGTGGCCAAGTTGAGAACACGAATAGGGAGATTAAAAGAATTTTGGAAAAAACTGTAGAGCGATCCCGAAAGGATTGGTCCGAGAAATTGGACAATGCTCTATGGGCTTTTAGGACTGCATTTAAAACTCCCTTAGGTACTACACCATTTAGGTTGGTATTGGAAAAGCTTGCCATTTACCTATTGAAATAGAGCATAATGCATATTGGGCCATGAAACAGATTAACCTTGATCTAGCTTGTGCAGGTGAAAGGCGAAAATTACAGGTAAACGAGTTAGAAGAGTGGAGATTGCAAGCTTATGACAATGTGAAAATGTATAAGGAGCGTACCAAGAGATGGCATGATACTCACATTAAGGAATGGAAAGAGTTTCAAGTGGGAGATCAGGTATTACTATACAATTCAAGGCTTTGACTCTTTCCAGGTAAGTTCAAATCTCGATGGTCTGGTCCTTTTACTGTCAAGGAAGTTTTCCCCTACGGAGTGGTTGAAATAACCCACCTGGAAAAAGGAGATTTTAAAGTCAATGGGCACAGGCTCAAATTTTATTTTGGAGGGGAAATACAGGATCTAAAGGAGGTTTTACACCTCCAAGACTAGGGACATCTGCCTTGAATGTCCAACTAATACGACATTAAAGAAGTGCGGGGTGGGAGGCAACCCACCATTTTATTCGTTCTTTAAATTTTGTCTTTAATTCTTGTATTTTTGGTTTGTGAAAAAAAAAAGTGGGGCTTCATCTAAACTCTCCTTTAGTTTATGCATGATCACATTGAGGACAATGTGAAATTTTAAGTGTGGGGTGCATTTTGTGTTTTGTGTTTTCATTTTTAATTGCATTTTGTATTTTGTGTTTTTAATTTTAATTTATTTTTTGTGTTAGTTTAGTTAATGTTTTTCATGTTTTCTTTGAATAAATGAATTTTGGAAAGTTCAATTGTTATGAATTGTTGACTGATGACCTTTAAATTTTTAAAGCATGAACTTGAGAATTGAGTAGAATTGGTGCTTATTGTCAATTTTGTTGGTTTTCCCTTGCACTACCTTTAACCTAGTGAGAAATTGAGCCATCAACTTATTATTCTTTTTGTGTGTGGACATCTTTGATTGATAACTTGCTAGAACTTGCTTTGACATACATTTTAAGATTACATAAAAATTTCAATTAGGCATCAAGATGATTAAGGCAATTAGGTGAACCCACTTTGGCTTAAAAAGACCAACCCTATTTTTAACCTTAGTTAGCCAATTTTGAGCATATTTTGTTTTCCCTTTTCTTTCTTTTTCACAACATCATTAGCTTGAACCTTGCTATTTTAACTCTTACCCTTTCATTAGGTCAAGAGCATTTTAAGAGCGTTTATGACCAAGTGTTGTGTTGAGTTAAGTGTGGGGTTAAATTTAGTAGGGTTGAGATTGCAAAGAAAAAAACAAAAGAGACATCGAATAAAAAGAAGAAGAATAATAAGAATAATTGTTGTTCTTGTTAAAAGGGTTTGAATATGTTACAAGATACAATAAGTGAGTTCTCTTGAAAAGTTCTTTAAATGTCAAGGGGTAGATAAGAGAAAGGTGTTTTGGGATCATTGGGTTATATTTATATGATCGGTTACTTCATTCTTGAAGTGCTCTTGAACTTAATGATTAAGCTCACATTTCCTAAATGCCATGCCTCTACCTTAGCCCCATTGCAACCCAATAAAAGACCTTTTGATTGATGCTTGATTGTGATTAAGTGGTGGAGATTTGATAGATAAGCAAGCCTATGGCAATAATCTTTCATTGAATGTTATGAGTGTAAACACCACCTTGATCAAACACTTTCTAAGAGTTGGTGAGGGAGTGACAACATAGGTTATTTATGGAAAGCCACTTAATTGCATTGGTATCGATTTTGTTCGATTTGATATTGATTGCGGATTTAAGGATAGGGAAGTCTTGATGCAATTTTTATAACTCTTGAACTTGACAAATTTTTGTGTTTAGTTTGTTTTGATTTTAGTCTTGCTTGGGGACAAGCAAGAAATTAAGTGTGGGGTATTTGATAAGAGCATTTTTATACTTGTTTTTAGTATGATTTCTATGTGTTTTTAGTTAATGTTTCATTTGATTTTTGTTTAAAGTTTTTTTAAGTGTTTGTTTTAGGTTAAAGTGCAAAAAACTCCCTTAGATGATCAAAACAATGAAGAAAGAGCAGGAATCAAGCAAGACATGGCCAAGCCAAAGCAAGCTTGGCCATGTCCCTTAAAAGAATTCCAAGATAGTAGCCGACACACCCAAGAGATATGGCCAAGTCACTGGCCGTGTCTCACCCAAGGAACAAAACTAAGAAAGAAAAGAAAATAGGCAGTACTTGACACACTCACGCGACATGGCCATGTCTCTTGAAGCGTGGCCATGTCTGCTCATCTTGGCCATGTCTTTGCCCATGTCTGATTGTCTTGGCCATGTCACTTGAAGCTTCGCCATGTCTCATTGTCTTGGCCGTGTTCCATCCTAAAATAGAAGCAATATTGACACACTCACATGACATGGCCATGTCGCTTGAAGCTTAGCTGTCTCCAAGGAAAAATTGGTAGACATGGCCAAGTCACCCTTATCTTGGCCGTGTCTCTCAAAGAAAGTGAAGCAGTGACTGACACTGGCAAGAGACATGGCCAAGCCATTGGCCGTGTCTCACCTAAAGAACAAAATCCAAAGAACAAAGAAAAGAAAGAAGTCAGAATGCGACACTGGCAAGAGACATGGCCAAGCCACTGGCCATGTCACATGACATGGTCATGTCGCTTGAAGCATGGCCATGTCTGCTCATCTTGGGACCAAAGAAAAGAAAAAGAAAGAAAAGGAGCAGCAAGAGACACGGCCAACTAGCTTCGCCGTATCCCAAAGAAAGATGAGAGACATGGCCAAGCCACTCATGGCTTGGCCATGTCACCTATTAAATGTTGAATTCTCTTGCACGAGGTGTGGACAACGTAGGGAACAAGGGTATTATTTTTGCCAAAAGTAATATTAAACAAAGAGAATGTGGGGAATAAGGGAGAGTGGTGTGAGTTGGAAGGTATGGGTTGTGAGTTGGAAGCATGGGTTGGAGCTTTGAATGATTTAAAAAAGAGAAGAAGAGGAAGTTAGAGGAGGACGTTTTTTGGAGAGCAGAAAGAGAGTTTTTGGGAGAGAACACAGACTTGGAGAGGAGGAGGCTTGGGTATACACGGTTTGGGCAAGGAGGGAGTGACACTTTCCTTGACTCTTCATCTTCATCCTCCATTTCTATCCTCTCCACCATCTCCATCTTCCATTGGCAGCTCCTAGAGATTGAAGAAGCTACATTGAAAGGGGTTTTTCTATTTTCTCTTTTTAATTCATTTTAATGTTATTGTTGTTGTTGATTGTATTAAGTGTATTGAACATGAACTAAATCATTCTCTATCTAGATATTGAAGAACCATAGCTTATTTGTATAACTAGATAATTTTAATTGATGGAGTTGTTTTATTTTGATGATGCTTAATAATTTATTTCCAATTGATAATAGCATGCTTATTGATTGGTTGCCATTTTCATATTATTGACTTGAGAAAGCTTGATATGAATTGATTACTCATAAGGGTTGAGGATTGATTGGGGTGCTAGAGATAGACTTGCAAGATCCTTTGGTATATAGTTCCTTGTTCTTAATGCAAGATCTATTTAATTGTGTTTGAGAAGAGATTCCATCACTCTACTTAATGATTAGGGATTAATTCACTCGAGATAGGTTTTAGTCTAAGTTAGAGGAATGCCAATTCAAGTCTATTATGTGATGTAATTGTGGCTAGGGGGTTTCAATATCTGGATAGTATCATTATTATCAAACCTTTTTACACAACACACAATTTATCTTTACTCTCATTTATTTATGTTAATTGTTTTCAATTACAAAACTCATCACAAAAATATTGATTTGCTAAACAACAGTTAAGATTTGCACTGGTACTTGGCCTTGTCCTCAGTGGAACGATAACTCACTCACTACTTTATTACTTGGGCGACCCGTGCACTTGCGGTATTGCAACAGCATAGCTTGCGAGCACCAATTACAATTCTCTCCACCTAAAGAAAATTTCATTCTCGAAATTACCTAATGTCAACTTTGGAAAAACTAAGGATACTGTCTCCGCATCATCTGCTCGCTCTCCCATATCACCTCCTCAGTGGCATGATTCCTTCAAAGGACGTTCACAAGTGGCACCTTCTTATTCCTCAACTCTTTCACTTTTAGTGCCAAAATTTGCCACTGGTTCTTCCTCGTAATTCAGGTCTGGACTCACCTCAGTGGACTCCACTGACAAGATATGAGATGGGTATGACCTGTACCTCTGAAGCATAAATACATGGAAGACATTATGTATCTGGTTCAACTTAGGCGTTAGAGCTAGTCTGAAAGCCACTGGACCAACTCTCTCCAGTATCTCATAAGGTCCTATGAAACGAGGACTCAACTTTCTCTTCTAATCAAATCTCAAAATCTTCCTCCATGGAGACACATTCAGGAACACTTTATCTCCTACACTGAACTCTATATCTTTCCTTTTCAAATTTGTATAGGATTTATGTCAGTCTGAAGCTGCTTTCAGATGACCCCGGATCATTTTCACTTTCTCTTATGCTTCCTTAATCAAATCTGGTCTGACCAATCTACTTATCTCTAATCTCATCCCAACATAGAGGTGTCCTGCACTTCCTGCCATACAAGGCCTCATAATATGCCATTCTAATACTGGACTGATGATTGTTATTATATGCAAAGTCAATCAGTGGCAAGAATTTATCCCAACTCCCAGTGAAATCAATGATACAGCTCCTCAATATATCCTCTAGAATCTATATAACTCTCTCTGACTGCCCATCTATCTGAGGATGAAAATTAGGACTAAAATGCAATCGAGAACCTAATGCATCCTGTAAACTCCTCCCAAATCTTGATGTAAACTGGGAATCTTACACTTCGAAAAAAAAGGAAGCAATCTGCGACACAATTTGCGACACCATTAATGACGAAATCAACCACCAAAATACGATAGCGACAATATCAGCGACGAACAACGAGAAAAATCGAGCGGATGGTAATGTTCTGGTCGCTAAAAAATCAACGGCAAATCAACGACCAATTGTGCGTGTCGTTGATTAGTGACAAATCAGCGAAAAAACAGAGACAAATTCAACGACATTTTCATTTTTGGCGGGAATTATTTATTCCCACTGAAAGTCGTCGCTGCTTTAGCTTTGGTCGTTGAATTCATCGCTATTTGGGTCGTTAATTTAGTCGCTGAATTTGTCGCTAATTTGCTTGCTAAATTTTGTCGCTGATGTGTCGCAGAATATGTCGCAATATTTTTCTCGTTGTTTCAATCGTTGATTTGTCGCAGAATTCAATATTTTTTTTGTCACCTTTGGTCGCTGATTTTGTCGCAATTTTGTCGCAATTTTGTAATTGTTTGGCTATATTTTTCTAGTATTCCCTTTTTTTTTTGTCTACACATTTTCAAGAACCTGTTGAATTTCAAATATAATAACCAAACTTGTTTATAAAATAATCATTCATTATAATAATAATCAAATAACACAACATTCATAATTAAGTTATTAATGGCAATAAGTATACATAAACAATTTTTTATAGTACAAATTTTTTGTTTCTCTAGTGACTTTAGACCATGAAGATCCCTCAAGACTTGGCAACCTCCGAAAAATCTTCCACACAGCATTAGCTACTAATTTGGAATCCATGCACCTGAATAAAAAATGAGTTCAGTAAGGTGCACTTGTATAATCATCCAATCATACAATTTAGATCTACTTTTAACAATGGTATAAACAAATGAACCCTCAAATATTTTGTGAACATGTCAAACTTTAAATCTCATTACAGCAAATCTTTGTGGTTGAATGTTTAATGTAAATCAACAAAAGCAGTTTTGATTTTTGGGTTTTATTTTAAGGTGAGATACAGACTTCAGAATAGGTAGAATGGAAAAAAATAAATAATAAAAATAAAAAAATTGTTTTCTGCTGCAATAAACTAATATTTCTGCAATAAACTAATATTTCTGTATTTGCTTCATTAGGTTTAAGGAAACTAATGAAGCAAATATAGAATTAAATCTCATTAGCCCTTTTCTTTTGGTCCTTGAGAGCTTGATAATGGAAACCTATCATTCAAACTGGATGAAAAAAAAAACATTTCAGAAATAATAACCTCAAAATAAGAAATATGAATTATTATTGTTATAACAGTCAAGAATTTATTAGAAGAGAAATAAATAATAATCTCTAGAACTCAAGTGTCTGAGTTTTCCTAGTCTAATTAAAAATAAGTTAACTCAGATGAAGGGTTAAACTGTACATTGGAAAATATAGAAAATGTGATAAACCTAAGTGTGATTATTAGAAGTCCTGAAAACATAACCAAAATAGAGTATACAAATTCTAAGCCTAAATAAGTAAAGAAAACATATAATACACTATCTTTGCCATAGATAATAAAGCAAAAAAGTGGAAGAGAATGAAATGGGGTTGTAATATGCAATAACATGTCAAGTAAACATGAAAGAATAGGATGAGATGAGAGTTACTAGGCATATGACTTGCTTGTGAAATAAATATAAAGTCTGCATTCAGATCACAGGTTGGAAATTCAACACAAGATAAGAAAAGATATAAACAGCATTCCAAAGCATGCCCAAATTAAGCCAGAGAAAGCCAAGCATTGTCTGCAAAAAAAATGGCCTGGGAAGTGATCGATTAAGCCACAAGCCAAGCAAGAGAAGAAAGAAGTTTCAGCAGATTTTTTAAACAGAAGGTATTGTCCATAGAAAAGCACAATTGAAGAAAATTTACATTACAGGAAAAGCAAGTTGGCTTGCTTTGGGGTTATGTTAGAAAAGGAAAAGCAAATCACTGTACACTTTCTATGAACTGTTAACTTCATATAATTCACATTGCCATACCTGTGGAGCCATTGGTGAAGGAGTATTATAAAATGGCAAGTCAGCCACTTTTACCGGCCAAAACAATCTAAACGTAAATGCCGTTGGTCAACAATTACAGTGTCGCTTTGTGTTTTTATATCATATATGTAGTGATCAAATACTTAAATGGGTTTAAAATTTAAAAAAAAAATCAATGTGATTGAATTCAAAAATTAATATCTTAAAAGGGTTGATGATTTCCCCTAATTTGATGCGGATTTCATGGAAATTTAAAGTTGTTAATGCAGTATAATTAAAGAGAGTGCCAAATGATATCAACTTTGGTTAAAAATGTCAACCATTTCCATCATATCAACACCTACTTCATGAGAAAAGGACCCATACACAACCCATGTACTTCATATCAACACCTACATCATAAAAAAGTTTGTTGCTAGTTTAGCTGAGGACACAAGCAAGCATAGCATGAAGAAGAAAGAAGACACTATAGCTTCCAAGAAATGAATCCAAAAGAATGCCAAATTCATAGTCAAACATATGCTATACTAAAAAAGAATGAGAAAAATACCAATTTAACAATAGATAATACATTTTGACAAATGAAAAGAGAGAACTTTGTTCTCTCTCCGATAAAAACACTTGAAAAATCATTATATGGATTAGTTCTTTTTGTGTTCCAATCGCAGAGAATTCAATATATAAGGTTACAAACAGGGAAAAGTTAGAGAGAATTTTATTCTCTATAACCATCCCAATAGTAACAATTCAAAGCCAAAAAAGAAATAAAAAGAGGATAAAGAGCATAACCCTTTCCCTTTTGTCCCACTGTTCTGTACAATCCAATTGATCCGAATTCTCTTCTTTCCTTCCATTAAAAATCTAAGTTGAAATTGAACATTAAAGTAAAAGTAATAAAGCAAAAGGAGAAGAAAGAGCCGCACCAGTGTTTGAGGCAATCAAAATGAATCTTTTTAATGTTATCTTTCAATGGGTTGTAACCATGGATCTCTTCTTTGCCTCGCTGTAAAGCACCACACCCATGATTGTAACTGTGAATCCTGTCATTCCCATCACTGTCACCGGATTCCTGAAGATCAAGACTGAAACAACTGCAGCCACGGCAACCTTGGCATTCCCTAGCACTTGCAGAGTCAGGGCACTCGTGTGCTTAGTCACCAAAAAATTTGTTAAATTCACCAAATAAGCTACCGTCGCATTCCCAATCAACAAGAACACAACAAAAGTATCCCCTTTCGCTTTCTCCATTGTAATTGCTACCACATTTCCTTCTATGTAAAGGGTAAATGGTAACAAAATCATAGCAGCCATTGGCACATGAGCACTATTCTCTGCCAGTGCATTTATGCACTTTCCTAGTGCACTAAGTGAGAGATTGATGGACTTAGCTTCTTCTAACATATGCCCCTCGCTTCCTGCCAAAAAGAAGGAAAGAAGAGAAGTTCACAATACTTGTAAATGCTAACTCCAAAAACATCAAGACAAAATCAGGAAAATCTTGATCACCAAAAACACATCATACATCGTAAATCTCTAATCTTGTAGAATGAAAATGTATACAAAAATGAAAATCAATATCCTAAAATAAAACATTTGGTTTCCAGTAAGACATCCGCTTATTTTCTTCATTAATTGGCACATTGAACAAGCAATAATATTCAGGATATTGTCTTCAATAAAAGAACTGAGACTCATACACAACTATCCTCCACATTTATTTTTTCTTACCTCTTGCATGGACTTGCAGACATAAGAAACATGTTTTATATGTTAAGGTAGCTCTAAAAACCTAGATACTGAGAAAATTGAAGGCAGCTCTCATATGCACCTGACTTGTGAACATGTTTTGAACCTGCCAGATCTACCAGAACAAGCTTGCTCTTCTGAACAAGTGGCTTCACAGGTTTAACCAAGTGAGAGGAATTATCAACTTCACTCGTAAAGGAATCTTCTCGTCCTGCAACCGACCTCTTAACATAAACCTGCACTAACATATTTAAGCATGCATCAAATAGGCTACCATGGAGAGCTGACACGTGAGCATTAAAAAGAAAAAGAGTGAGGTACTCACCATTAGAATTGCATGGCTACGAGAAGATTCAGTATTTAATTTTGTATTTGCAGCAATTCTGTGAGCTTCTCCTAATCTTAGCAGCTCCACAAAACTGTGCTGATCCCTGATTTCTACAAGGGTTGCCCCAGGTACTGAAACATCACCCGTTTTGGGATCCTCCACAATGGCAATATTATCATTAGCTGGATCAAGCAGGATTGAAATGTGAAAAATATCCAGAAACTATAAAACAAATCTCTGAAATCGCAGAGAAACTCATCAAGTCATCCGAGTATACCAAGCATAAAACATTTTCAATTCTCGATAACATTAAGGGGGAAAAAATAAAGTTGAATATCTACATCTAATTGAGTCCAGCAGAATGAATAGTAAGCAAAGTAAGAAAAAACGTCAAGCAGTAGCAAAATGAAGTTCAACAGTAACTAAATATAGTCTCGTATTAACAAACTAACTGACAAAACTATAACACCCAAAAACCCTTTTGACAACATAAACAGAGCAAAACAGAAACAAAATGAAAATAAATATTTTAAAAAAAGAGAGATTCTATAATTAATTTGTGAAAAAGAATCTAAAATACACAAATAAAAACCCTAAAAACAGAAATATACTCAAATGTGGAAAAATGTCATGACATGCAGGCCAAAATATAGAACAATTGACAAAGCAAAACATAAACCCTAACAAATTGAAATGAAAAACGAAGAAAAGAGAAAGAGGTTGACTCACTTGGGTTGTCTCTGTTCAAATGGTGGGGAGGGAGAAGCAGATAGAGAGAAACTGTGAGAAAGAGAGAGAGAGAGAGAGTTTGTGTGTTTGAGGGAAACTTTTGTTTTCTCCCAAGCAGAGAACCCAGTTGGCTCAACTAAACAAAAAAAAAAAACAAAATCTACAAAATCAATGAAAAAAAATTATATCAGAAAAGAGTAAAATATTTTAAAAAAATTAATTATAACTTTTGCAGTCTCCATATTATCAGCTAAAGAAGATTTTAGGGCTTCAAGACTTGGATATTAAAAAGCCTCACTTCATACTTCTTTCCCTCGTGTGCAATTGGAAAGGCGCCTTCCAAAATTTTATTTCAGCGCCTAAATTGTAACACCCCTACATTCAATACATGCACACTACAAACACCACAATGTAGTATACATGCACTAAACATAGGGATGCTACGGATTTTCTTAACATTCAAAACATTTTAAACGATACCATAATCTTTCAATTGTATACATTATAGAAAAATAGGTAGTTACTTATAATACAAAACAAAATAGATATATAGATACATTTAGTTAATACGCAGCGGAATTTATAAAATACTTACATATGTGAAACATTTAAATCCATATTTACAAATGTGCATATATTTACATTATAAATATTACTTTACAAAATTAAAAAGAAGTAGTACATGATTGGCAAATCTCTTCTGATCTTTAAGTTCCCAAAATCAACTCTTCAAGGTCTACTCTCACTCGGTCTCGATGAACTCTCGGGTTCAACTCTATTACCTGCGCGATTAAACACTATCGCGCTAAGCCAAGGGCTTAGTAAGACAAAACATGCTAATGTCATGCTTTAGTGCAATGCAATGTCAATTCTCAATCCATATTATACAGGTAACATTATATATGCAAAGCTAACAACATACCTTTACATTTCATAATTCAATATATGTAGACATATCACATTTCAACATCTTTTCATATACCTCATTAATTACTCATTAAACCATTCATGAACAACACTAAACAAAGACAAGCATGGGCCCAAGACACACTAATATGCCATTCAATTTTCAGAGTTAATGCTTTGGTTTTGTTATCACATTTATCAATATCATATACCCAACTAGGCTTCAAGTATTAGGTTCAACCAAGCTTCAAGGGGAGCAAAGCATGCTAAGCTTCAACCCAACTTGGCTTCAAGAACCAACACAACCTAGCTTCAAGGGTGGTAACATCTCAATTAGGCTTCAAGGATTCAATCCAACCTAACTTCAAGAGATTGTTACACTTATTAGGCATGCCACCAACAACAAACTCTGAAAATGGAATAACACATTAGCCACACAATTCATTTATTATTTAGTCATCACTTCCATTCTCAATTCTCATCAACATTTAGGCAAACATGCCTTATTTCTTTCAATTGCATCATCATAGCAAATCACAATGGCTTTGCATCACATTTCACATCTCAATTCATATTATGCATATAGCATTTCAAAATACATTATCCATCTCACACATTATCATTTACAAAATTCACATTGCATAGTACAAACCCTAGTTCATGTAGTATCATATGCATTTCAATTGAAAGTTCAAACTCAATCATGTATGAAGAACAAAACCCAAACACAGTAACCAACACACCCAAGGGACACGGCCAAGCTTGTGGCCGTGTCTCCCAAAACAAATTGGCAGTGACAGACACAGGCATGGGACACGGCCGTGTCCTCTCCAAAATCTCACACACACGGCCAAATTTCCATGGACTTGGCCGTGTCTCTCCAAAACATCAAGTCTTGGCCGTGTCTCTTCTTTGTTTTTGGCCGTGTCACTCATGAACAACCCTAACCAAAGCCAACACTCTTCTAAATGCATTCTAACACATTATACACAACAATAATCTCATTCAAATGGTTATAATCAACATTATTAACACATATCTTACATATTCATCACATTAATCGCCTTAACAATATATATTAACACAACATTAACACTTATCTCCTCAAAACCCTAAAACCACCCTTCTTCTCCATCTTTCAAAAATCAACTTACTTCTTTCATCAATTCATCCTTAAAATCCAAGATCAAACTAATCAAACACACTTAAGTATAACAAAATCAACCAACACACTCTTAGATCATCTATCAAATCCACATATCATTTCAAACAAGCAAAAGATCTAAAAGAAAACTTACCAAAGCTATAAACTTCTTGAATCAACACTTGATCACTTCAATCTTCCTTCAATTTGAGTTCAACACATCAAGATCCTCTCTTCACCTCTTGCTTTCCTTTGTCTTTGGAGGAGCCGTCCACTACCATCAAGAAGAAGAGAAAATGATGAAGAAACAAAGTCAATTCTCCTTTAAATCTCCACCAAGTGATTTTAACAAGACAATTACCAACATGCCCTCATCCAATTAACTAACCTTTTGTCTCTTATAAGCCCATTATAGTAATTTCACATGCCACATAAAAATATCCTCTTACTTTGACCAACCCTTTTGACTTAGGTATATGTTAATTATATCATCATATAAACAACATATAAACTTGTCTCTAAACCCTCTTTCTTTCCCAAAACAAATATACATAAGCATTCTCTTCTCAATTCCTTTTCTTATCACCTAATATATACATTCAATCACATTTTAAATCAACAACAACAACAACAACAACAACAACAAAATCAAAACTTCTAGGGCATACATGAGGATATTACATAAATTGTTGAATCTCCTGCTCGCCTTAATCTAACGGCGAAAATTTTACGCGCCTCAAGAAATCCTTTTCTAATTTTTTTTTGTTGCCCCATTAGCTTAGAGGTGGTTTAAAAAACCGCGTCTTTGAATTCGCTCCTGAAAGCTATTATTTTTATAGTGTATATATATATATATAAGAAAAAAAAAATAAAATTAATTGGAAAAAAAGGACAGATATATGATACTAAATAATATTTTTCTTTTAGCAATAAAATTTACAATTAATTTTATTTTATATTTTAAAGTAATTGGTCGCTAATTAGTCGCTAATCCGTCGCTATATTCTCGCAAATTAATGATAATTTTGCGACAAACTATTTTTCTTGCAAATCAGCGAGCCATTTAGCGACTAATTAGCGACCAATTACTTTAAAATAGAAAATAAAATTAATTTCTCGCTAATCCGTCGCTATATTCTCGCAAATTAACGATAATTCTGCGACTAACTATTTTTCTCCAAATCAGCGAGCCATTTAGTGACTAATTAGCGACCAATTACTTTAAAATAGAAAATAAAATTAATTTCTCGCTAGTCCGTCGCTATATTCTCGCAAATTAACGATAATTCTGCGACTAACTATTTTTCTCGCAAATTAGCGAGCCATTTAGCGACTAATGAGCGATCAATTACTTTAAAATAGAAAATAAAATTAATTTCTCGTTAATCCGTCGCTATATTCTCGCAAATTAACGATAATTCTGCGACTAACTATTTTTCTCGCAAATCAGCGAGCCATTTAGCGACTAATTAGCGACCAATTACTTTAAAATAGAAAATAAACACATTCTTTGCTAATTTGTCATAAATTAGTCGTAACGTCGTCGCTGATTGTCGACGCCAAAATTTGGCGCAAAATTCAGCGAGAAACGACCTTTTATCTCTATTCAGCGACAGATTCTACGACTATTTTTTTTGTCGTTAATCAGCGACACATTTAGCGACCCATTCAGCGATGGAATGTTGGAAAGACGCTTATCTTGATTCTTTTTCATAAAGTTATCGTTGATAAAGTCGCTAATCAGCGACGAAATAAGAGTTGTCGCTGATTGCGCTTTTTTTTGTAATGTTAGTCCGACTCCAAAGAAATTGGGACTTCGTGCAATCTCACTATCTCACTAATATACAACTTAGCCAACCTTTCAAGAGAATAGTCCATCTGAATAGGAAGAAATTGAGATGTCTTCATCATCTGATCAACAATCACCTAGATTGCATCATGCTTCTTCTGGGTCAAAGGCAGTCCAGTCACAAAATCCATCGTCACTCTCTCCCATCTCCACTCTATTACTGAAAATGGCAGAATCAACCCTGAAAGAACCTGGCGCTTTGCCTTCACTCTTTGGCAAGTGACAGATCTGAAAACAAACTCTGCTATGTCCCTCTTCATACCTGACCACCAGTAATGCTGCTTCAAATCCTGATACATCTTGGTACTACTAGGGTGTATAACATAGAGTGATTGATGTGCTTCCTCTAATATTATCCTCTTCAATCTTGTATCATTAGGGATACGTAACCTATCTCTGTACCACAAACTGGCATCATCTCTCACAAGAAAGTCTCGACTCTTCCCCTTTTGGCAATCCATCACAATCTTCTGGATTTTCTCATTTGCCAGCTAGGCCTCCCTAATCTGATCCAACAAAACTGGCCTTAATTGCAACTGAGACAATAATGCACCATCATCACAAGACTCAAATCTGGCATGCAACACTCTCAACTCAATAAGAAACGAAAGCAAATAAGCAGTCAAACCTGCCAAAGACTTCCAACTCAAGGCATGAGCAACAACATATGCCTTGCCATGATGATAATCAATCAAACAGTCATAGTCTTTAATCAACTCTAACCACCATCTCTCTGAACAATCAGGTACTTCAAACTCTTATGATCAATATAAATGAAACACTTCTCTCCATATAAGTAATGCCACCAAATATTTAAGGCAAAAAGACTATGGCTACTCTCTCCAGATCATGAGTCGGGTAATTTAGCTCATGTGGCTTCAACTATCAAGAGGCATAAGCAATGACTCTACCCTCCTGCATCAAAACACAACCTAAACTACTATGTGAAGTATCACTGTATACACATAAGGTTTACCTTCCACAGGCAGGGTAAGGACAGGAGCCTGAGTCAACATCTCCCTCAATTACTCAAAACTCATAAGACATTGATCTATCCACACAAATCTAACTCCCTTTCAAAGTAATCTGGTGAGTGGTGTAGCTATCATAGAAAAACCCTTTACAAATCGACGATAATAGCCTGCCAAACTGAGAAAACTTCTCACCTCTATCACGGTCTTCAGTGGACACCAATTCAAAATAGCCTTGACTTTACTCGAATCAACTTTAATACCCTTTGCTGATACCACATGACCGAAAAAAGTCACTTAATCAAGCCAAAACTCACATTTAGATAGTTTAGCATACAACTGCTTCTCTCTTAGAGTCTTTAATACAATTCGAAGATGTCTATCGTGATCCTTCTCATTATGCGAATGCACTAGAATATCATCTATGAAGACCACTACAAACTGATCTAAGTATGGTCTAAACACCTTGTTCATCAAATCCATAAATGCTACTGGTGCATTCGTTAATCCAAAGGGCATCACCAGAAACTCATAATGTCCATACCTCATGCAGACAGTTATCTTGGGTACATCCACATCTCAGACTCTCAACTGATGGTACCCTAATCTCAGATCAATCTTAGAGAATACTATTGCTCCCTTTAACTAATCAAAGAGATCATCTATCTGAGGCAAAGGATACTTGTTCATGATGGTCACCTTATTCAACTGTCTGTAATCAATACACAATCTCAAGGTGCCATCCTTCTTCTTCACAAAAACGACAGGTGCTCGGATGGGTCGGAAAAAAGAAAGAGGTGGATGACTCGATTCTAAGAAATTCCCAACCCCCTAATAGATTCAAAAAGTTGGGTACATATGGGGAAGGTGAGAAATGGCCCAGCACCCCCCACAATGCCTGGTTCATTGGAACCAGCCTCCTTTTTAGGTCTTAATATTATAAAATTCTTAAATATAATGATATTATACATACTACATGCGGTCATAAGAATAAATAAATACTTTATTAAAATCACAATAATGTCCAAACAAAACAAATAAATGGACACCCATCTAAGGATGGAAATATGTTCTTACATCATCTATATCTAAAACTAAATAGGACACCCACCGAAAGGTGGAAACGTGTCCTTTACATTAATTCCAAAATATGAAAATAATCTAAATTACATAAAGATTAAATAATGAGGTACCCCATCATGGAAACATACCTAATACAATTTTTAATACCAAAATAAAAATAATAAAGAAATCATCCATCCATGATAAATAAAACAAATATTGAAATTAAATAAATCAATCATCAAAACATATAATAAACTATATAATCAAATTTAAAATTAAATGAAGTAATAAATGTATAAATTTAGTGTTTTAGAATTTTAATAACCAAATTAGGGTTTTTAAATAAAGGGAGTTAAACACAAAGGCTTATAATACACAAATAAATATTGACCCCTTGACAAGCCCATACGGCAGTCCCGCTGTTGGTTCCACAAAGGCTTAAAATTTTGGAAACTAACTTTTAGGGTCGCAAACTAAAAAATTTTGATACTTGAGAAAATTTTAGAAACTGGCTTTTATTTTGGAAACTGGCTTTTAGGGCAGAACCCCAGAAAATTTTAGAAACTGGCTTTTTGGAAAGAAGAATTAATTAGGGTTAAAGCTTTTAATACTTGAAAAATAAGGCTACTGGATGTTTGAATTAGAGATTAGGTTAGGTAAGAAAATAGTCTACTGTTTTGTGGTTTTAGAAAATGTAATTAGGGTTTTAGATTTCAAAAATATGTTTTACGAGTATTAAGGCATTAGGGTTTTAAAAAATAGTTTTTAGGGTTTCAAATAGAGTTTGGATGGTAAGTAGAACAATTGAGCATCTATTGCATATTTAAAAAATTAATCCAATTGAGTGATGAGACTACTATAAATACATACAAGTAAATACAGATTCAAACCTCCGTTGTTGGTTCCACCATAATTTTGAATTTTGGTCGAACAATGACAAAGTCAGTGTGGGTTGCTTTTGATGGAGTGTTTGTTGCCTCTTGATCCTTCAAGCTTAAGGTTGTCAATCCACTGCCAAAAGGAATTCGGATAGTTCTTGAATAAAATTCCAAAAGTCCTAATCCCAAAAGTCCAATCTCCTTCGCTAAAAAAAATCAAAAGTCTCTAAAAAACTCAAAGTCCCCTTTCTGTGTGTTTTGATGTGGTATTTATAAGAAAAATAAAAACCTAATACTAATTGATTAAGGAAATAAAAACCATTTAGGAAATAAAATTAAAAACCAAAACTAGGTAGAATAGGGTTTTGGAAAAAATTGGGTTGGCGAAAATTTCCAGCGGGCTAGGCCCTGGCTGGGCAAATTCGTCGCAGGTTTTTCCTGCTGTGAATTGGCCCAAGCCAATTCATCGCCAGTGATAAAAAATTTTATCGCCGATTTTGCCCATCGCCAATTTTTATTTTCAAGTTATTTTTTTATCTTTTCTTCTTCCTTTTTTATATTTTTTTATTTTAATTAAAAACAAATACTATAAGTAATAAATATTATTAAAAATACCACAAAAATTATTTTGGACTGTTTAAAAATATCGGACTAGACTGAGTAAAAAATTAAGGGTCTACACCATCTTCTAAAATATAGTTGATATCAAGTTCTATATCTCACTCAGCTGGTTCTATCCTGACCTTCTGACCTGCGCATCAAAAATCAATCTAACATCGAGCTCTATATCTCACTTAGCTGGGTCTATCCTGACCTTTTGATCTACATGTTCAAAATCAATCTAACACGCTAAGCAATGCTTAGTGGTGCCTGTAAAATCATAATTTTCCAATTTATAATACAAAAAGATAATTGAAGTAAAAAAGAGTGATAAACAAACATTAATCACAAACAAATATATATATGTCACTTCACATGCACTTTTCCAAACAATGCTTATAACTTATTTCCTTATACATTTTTTGTTATAATAGGTTTCACTTATTTTGCCCTCATATACTGATTTAAAATCCTAGACTTGGATAACGAGTTTGATAATGACAATTAAATGCCTGAAAAATATCAATCTATATGACCATTGGCCTAAGAACGACAAGAATGCCTAGAATCAATAAAGGCACGAATGCCTATAATCAGTAATGACACATTTAGTGCCTGATAACAATTTAGATGTCCACCCTTTGGCTAGCCATTTAATCCAATACTAGATTCTACCCAAGTACACTTGGGCATTTAAATTATTTCTCTCGTTACGATCAATCATTCAATTATGTCAGTGTTTCTAAAACATTACTTTTAAGAATATACCTTTCTTTATCTACTTATGATACACATGGTCATACATGTTGTACAATCACTTTCTTTTTAATTCTAAGTTCTTCTCAGACCTTCATTTCCCAAATTGATAATCTTGCTCATTTTAGGATGGAATTCTTGTCATAATGATTATTTGATAAAGAAATTATATTAGGGAAAGTAAATAAAATGTTTTAGGGTTAAACATAAAGGAAATAAGTGAAAAGAATGTAGACGTGTTGCGCTCTACTTATTACTACTATAAGTAACACTCGCAAGTATACGAGGTAATTATAGCAACGGTGATTGTCCCAATATCGTCTCACAAGGAAGAAATTATTTAGTAATAGTTTGATTAGCAAGAAATTTAAAAGCAAGAGTGTGATGTTTGAGGTAGTGGTGAAAAGTAATTAAAATTAAAAGTAACGTGTGTAATGGTTGTACAAGATTATTTCAATTTGATAAGTGTATAATTGATGATATTTTTATCCCTATTTCTTAATATATTTATTGTCAAATTGAGTTTAATTTGTTTGTTCAAGTGTTTATTAGGGTTGATTCCAGCAACTTTTGACACTTTGAGACCTTATGGTTATTTAGGCCGGAATCACGGATGAAAGACAAGGGAAGAAGCTATTTTGGGCAGATTCTTCAAGTGACACTCCTAGTGACATGGGTGTGTCCATGGCCATGTCATTTAACTACTTTACAGAAGCTTCGACACACCCGGAGACATGGGCGTGTCATTGAATGTGCCATTACTCCTGACTTACAGAAGCAGTGACACGCCCAATGACATGGGTATGTACTTGATCGTGTCCCTAACTCAACATTGCAGTAGCAACAACACGCCCAAGGACATGGGCGTGTCACTGCCCATGTCATTAAAGTTTGAAACAACACCATTGACACGCTCACAGACACGGGCGTGTCCATGGACTTGTCAGGCAAAAATATCTGGGCTATAAAATCTGAGCTAAAGAGCGAATTAGGGATATACAATAGAGAGTTTATGATTCACAGTTGACCTCCCAAGAAAAAGAGAGTTTTTGGCAGCCAAGAGTGAAGGTGGAGACCCGATTCCTGCGAGATTTAATCCAAGATCCAAGGATTGAAGTGAAGAAACACAAATCATTCATCATGGATTGTTTGAATTCTTTTACTTATTTCCTCTGTTTTGGTTTTCTGGTTATGAACATGAGCTAAACATTTTATCTATCTAGATATTGATGAACCCTGCTTTATTGTATGGATTGATTAGATTTATTAAATTAAATCATTTGATTGAGTTATTTTATCCTTTTGATTCTTAACTTTTTATTTCCAATTAATAATAGCATGCTTATTGATTGATTCCAATTTTCATATTATTGACATCAGAAAGCTTGATATGAACAGAATGCTCATTAGGATTGAGGGTTGATTGGAGTGCTAGAGATAGACTTACAGGACCCTTTGGTTTATAGTTTCTTGTTCTTATTGCAAGAACTATTTAATTATACTTTAGAAGAGATTCCTAGCATTCTACTTAGTGATTAGGGATTAATTCACTTGAGGGAGGTTTTAATCTAATTTAGGGGAATGCCAATTCAGCTCTATTATTTGATTTAATTGAATTGATAATCATAAATACTTTTCATGGCTAGGGGGATTCAATAGCTGGATAGTACTTTCATCACCTAATTTTGTTGCACAATATTCAATTTTTCTTCACTTTAGTTTATTTAGTAATTTGTCTTTTATTTTAATCATCATACAAAATATTAATTTACTAAATAACAGTTAAAATTTGCACTAATATTTGACCTTGTCTCTAGTGGAATGATATTTTACTCATTATTTTATTACTTGAGCGACCCGTGTGTGAGCGGGGATTTTTGCCCCCACTCCCGGTGGAATGGTTGTTGCTACTTCGGCACTGTTTAGGCTCAAGGCCTTAGAGAACACGGACCTAGGTATGGAGAAAATGGAGTCGCCACCCGGACGGGCCGAGAAAAAGAAAGGGGTGGATGACTCGATTCCTAAGGAATCCCCAAGCCCCTAATGGGTTCGGAAAGTTGGGTACGTGTGGGGAAGGTGAGAAATGGTCCAGCACCCCCACAACGCCCGGTTCATTGGAACCGGCCTCCTTTACAGGACTTAATATTATAAAATTCTTAAATATGACAACATTATCCATATTACACACAATAAAAATAAAGCATCGATATATTGAAAATCAAAACAATGTCCAAACAAAACAATGAAATGGACACCCATCCAAGGATGGAAACATGTCCTTACATCCCCTGCCTAAATAGTACACCCACCAAAAGGTAGAAAAATGTCCCTTACATTGGTTCTAAAATAGAAAAACAATTTAAATTACATGATATTTAACTAATGAGGTACCCACCAAGTGGAAACATACCTCTTATAACATTTGGAAATCTAAATAAATCGATAAAAGTAAATAACCATTCATCATAAATAAATCATTCATCAAAGGTACTAAATATCAATGAAAGTAAACATCCATCCATGATAAATTAGATAAACCAAACATTGAACTTAAATAAATTAAAGCATATAAAATAAATCAATGCATAATCAAATATAAAATTAAATAAAGCAATTAAAGACACAAATTAGGGTAACTGTTTCTATTTAAGATTCTTTATTTCATGTGTTTAAGGTTTTGGAATTTTATGGGCTCAAGCTACTGTATGTTTTTAAAGGAATTGAGATGGATTAAAGTTTTATGATTTAAGAGGTTGATAAAATTCTTTGACTAACCATATTAGGATTTCAGTAGTAAAATCATGAAACTAGGGTTTGGATTGTCACATCCCAAACTTTAGGTAGTCGAGTATTAGGCAAGAAGGACATAAATAAATGGTCAAATAGAGGCTCGAGATAGTAAAAAACAAAATCGGTATGCAAAGGAGGCCCGTGAAGTCGACGGGACCTAAAGGTAATTTTTCGAAAGGCCGAGGACCTAAGAGTAATTTTCTGAAAAATTGTGTCGGTTCTTAATAGTGAACCTAACGGATGCCATAAATGTGTTCTTGGGATTAATCAGGTTGTAATGGTGGCGCACAATTTTTCCCGAAAATGCACGGTTTGTAAGTTACGGGCGATTTTTCGACAAGGGCATTTTGGACATTTCTACCGGAGGGGTGATTTTGTAATTAAATATAACTTTGGGGGCAAAATTTAAAAGAACAAAAAGCCACTTTCAAGTGGCCAAATCCTAGCCATTAAGTCCAAATGGGTTGGACAAATCATGGCCATTGAAAATAAACAAATTAATTAAATGGAAATTAAATTATAAACAACTAATTTTGGTCTTCCAAACACAAGTAAAGGATCAAAAAAGCACCACCATCACCACTTTTCTTCTTCCTTAGGTCGTGCTCCCCCCTCCCTTCCATTTTCAAGGAGAAAATTTTCAAGTCTAAGCCATTTTTCAAGTGAAATTCAATAGGAAATAAGGTAAGATACCATCCTAAGTCTTATTCTTTCATTATAATTAGGTATTAGGCTATGTTTAGGAAGATTTGATATTATGTTCATGTTGGGAAAGTATTAGTAAGTTGATGATTATGGTGAAAAATGATAAACTACTTAAAGGAAATGATGAAAATGGTGATTATTAGTAAGAATAAGTAAAAGATTGTTAGAAAATCATAAGGTAGCATCATGTTCATATCTAGGGTTTGTTCTTACATATGTGACATGTTAAATTCATAGGAAATCAAGGAGATTAGAGAGGAAAGGAAGTGAAATAGACAAGAAGAGCAAGGAAAAGCAAGGTTTGGTACTTTAACTAATTGTTTGTTCATTTTCTTGAAATTTTTCTGTTTTAGAATTAGTGAAATGATGTGACTTGTATGATTTTTAATTAAATATAGAAAAATGTTCTTGAATTGAATTTTTGATATGTTGTGCCTCCATGCATCTAGAATGACTGAAAAATATTTTGAGCTGAATTTAGAATGGTTATGATTATGGAACAATTATTTCTGTTAGACCTGCTCTAGGAGGTACCTTGACCGAGACAGCCATGTTTCTGGATTTTTAATAAAATGTAGAAAAATAATCTTCAATTTAATTTTGTATATGTTGTTTTTTTTGGTGAGTCTAGTATTTGAGAAAAACAATTTGGAACCACATTGATTGAATTTAAGTTAGGAAATTCATAAAATTCAGAACTGCTGCCAGGATGCAGGGAAACTGGAGCAGTCTAGTTGGGTGAACTACTTGACCAAGATTTTGTGTCCAGTTTGATCTGAAATTTTAAAGGAATAATTTTAAGATTTAAAACTAAATTATTTAAAAATTTTAGAGTTTTTAGTCAAGTAGATTATTTTATACAATTTTTCAAAATAAGGATCAAGTTGAGTCCAAAACCAGAATTTACTATTCATATGGTCATTTTGCTAATATTCATTTGGTCATTTTTCAAAAGTAATCCAATTGATTCCTTATGCATATAAATGAGCATAATATGTTATTAAAATGAAAAAATATGATATTTCACGTTGAAATAATATAAGAAACATAAGTCAATAATTGTATAATGCATATTCGATTAAGAAATGGAATGAAAATTTTGGCTCCACTGGGTATCTGAGATAGTACTAAGTAGGGTAAGGGTATGATATATCATACTATATGCAGTGCTGCTTTAATATAGGACTTTGGTCCGATTTATATAGGGTGACGACCCGACCTATATAGGACTTCGGTCCGAGTTATATAGGTCAATCGCCCGAGTTATATAGGACTCCGGTCCGAGGGCTTCAGCCACAGATTTCACAGGGCTTGGTCCGCAATTTTTTAGGGCCACAACCACAGAATATATATACAGTTGTTTCAGTTAGTTCCTTACCATACGTTAGTCTACCAAATTACCTTGTGGAGCGAACTGATAAAATGATAATAACTGAATATATGACATGTATGGATTGTTTTTACTGTGATATTATTTTTCAATACGACTCATTGTTTTTAAAAGTGCATTATGCTTTTATTATTTATTTTCCGTAATTAGTTAAAGTACCCACTAAGCAATGCTTAGCGAGTTTAGTTTCTTCTAAACTCGTAGGCTATTAGCAAGGAGCCAGTAGCGAGCAAAGAAGTCCTACGATCTGTCGGTCATCAACAAACTTAGGTGGTGCTCTTCATTTTGTATTTTGTTATTAGAAACTGGCATGTACTTATTTGAACAATACAAAGGGATAACTTGATGTAGCATGTAAATCTAGTAATGTATAATAACTGTATGATTTTAAATTGAGTTGGGTTGTGAATATAAAAGTGTGAATTCTTCTTGCAGGATTGTAGTTGAGGTTATAAGGGTGGATTATTGGGAGTGTGCTTGAGTTGAATTGTGAAACAAAATGTTTTTCAAAAATAAGAAAAATCAGTTTTGTCGACACTTGGGACCTAGAATTTTAAGGGAGACTCCGTCAAAATTTTTGGAAAATTTTTATAAGGAACATTAAGTAAGCTGACTTAACCAGAGCTCGTATCCCAATGTAGCATTCCTCCTCGGCTTATTCATAGGTCGGGAAGGGGTGTTACAATTTGTGGTATCAGAGCATTGGTGTAGTCGATTCTGGGAGATAGGTAGTAAGTAAGTAACTATGTGTGCCATGTAAGATAAAGTAAGGAGAAAGTTATATGATGAATAGGTAGATGTACATGCCAGATAGGAATTGATAATCGAGTTATATGTTGATGAATTAAGTAGATAGCTATTTATGTCAATATAGGATGCCTATAGATTCGTGGAAAGCCATGGAACGAAACGTAGAATCGCAAGCATCTGGGTCTGCAGATGCTGGGGAAGCTCATAGACCAGGGTCAGCAGTAGTTGAAATACCCGATCCGGAGACTTATCTTAGGCAAATTGCAACAGCTTTTCAGCAAATGGCCAGAAGGGACCCTGCTGCTGAGGGAGATAGGAAAACCCCGATTGAGAAGTTAAGAAAGTATGGTGCAAAAGAATTTAAGGCTGGTCGTGAAGAGGGATCTGAGGAAGTAGAATATCGGTTAGATAGTATCATTAGAGTTCTTGACCAGCTCCAATGCACTCCAGAGGAAAGAGTGGTTTGTACTACCTCGCTCCTGACAGAGGAGGCGTACATATGGTGGGATACCACGCAGCAGCGGGTTCCACCAGAACAGCGAACTTGGGAATTCTTCAAGAGTGAGTTTAAAAAGAGGTATATCACTGATGCATATTTGACTGCAAGGCGCAATGAGTTCATCCATTTGAAACAAGGCAGAATGACGGTATCAGAATATGAGAAGGAGTTTACGCGCCTTAGTAAGTATGGAAAGAAGTTAATAGAAATTGAAGCTGATCGATGCGAGAAATTTTTAGAAGGACTTAATGATGAAATTAAGATACAACTAGTGGCATTGGATAATACAGAGTTTTCAAAGTTGGTGGCTAAAGCATTGGATGTTAAAAAGGTGTAAGTAAATCTGAGGAATCGTCAACAGAGAATTCAACAGAAAAGAGAGCAAGCACAGAGTGCCCCAAGTAATCATCAGTCTGCTAGTAAGAGAGCTAAGGGTGAAGGATCCTTTATGAGTGTAAAGCAGAATTTAAGACCATCTAAAGGACCTAATTTTCAAGCTACCTCAGTAGCCAGCACGGGAGGAATAATCAGAGGATCAAGTAAAGGTTCTGGAAGGACTGAATATACACCATCCCCCTCGTGTGAGCATTGTGGACGAAAGCATAGGGGAGAATGTTGGTTAGTTACTGGAGCTTGTATACTTTGTGGTGCCACTGATCACCTTAAGAAGGATTGTCCAAGAAATGTGGTAGAGATTTCAAAAGTTCTTGAAAGAACACAAGTAGCAAGTAGCAGCGGTAAAGGTCGAGAAAGAGGAAGAGGCAGAGAAAATGGTAGTAATCAAATAGGAACAAGATCGGAGACAGTAGATCGCCCTTAATTGAGAGCGCCAGCCAGGATATATTACATGAGGGCAGAAGAGAATAAAGCAGAAGAAGGAAATGAAGGTACGTAAGTTTAAAATCAGTGTCTTGAGTACATATGTGTGTATATGTGATGATTATTAGTTATATTGATGATGTGTAATTACACATAAGAATCATGCATGAATAAGTAAGTTTCGGGGCGAAACTTAAATTAAGGGAGGTAGAACTATCACATTTCAAAGTTTAGGTAGTCGAGTATTAGGCAATAAGGACATAAATAAGTGGTCAAATAGAGGCTCGAGATAGTCAAAAACAAAATCGGTATGCAAAGGAGGCCCATGAAGTCGACGGGACCTAAAGATAATTTTTCGAAAGGCCGAGGATCTAAGAGTAATTTTTTGAAAAGTTGTGTCGGTTCTTAATAGTGACCCTAACGGATGCCATAAATGTGTTCTCGGGGTTAATCGGGTCATAATGGTAGCGCACGATTTTTTCCAAAAACGCACGGTTTGTAAGTTACGGGTGATTTTCTGACAAGGGCATTTTGGACATTTCTACCGGAGGGGCGATTTTGTAATTAAATATAACTTTGGGGGAAAATTTAAAAGCACAAAAGCCACTTTCAAGTGACCAAATCCTAGCCATTAAGTCCAAATGGGTTGGACAAATCATGGCCATTGAAAATAAACAAATTAATTAAATGGAAATTAAATTATAAACAACTAATTTTGGTCTTCCAAACACAAGTAAAGGATCAAAAAAACACCACCATCACCACTTTTCTTCTTCCTTAGGTCGTGCTCCCCCCTCCCTTCCATTTTCAAGGAGAAAATTTTCAAGTCTAAGCCATTTTTCAAGTGAAATTCAATAGGAAATAAGGTAAGATACCATCCTAAGTCTTATTCTTTCATTAGAATTAGGTATTAGGCTATGTTTAGGAAGATTTGATATTATGTTTATGTTGGGAAAGTATTAGTAAGTTGATGGTTATGGTGAAAAATGATAAACTACTTAAAGGAAATGATGAAAATGGTGATTATTAGTAAGAATAAGTAAAGGATTGTTAGAAAATCATAAGGTAGCATCATGTTCATATCTAGGGTTTGTTCTTACATATGTGACATGTTAAATTCATAGGAAATCAAGGAGATTAGAGTGGAAAGGAAGTGAAATAGACAAGAAGAGCAAGGAAAAGCAAGGTTTGGTACTTTAACTAATTGTTTGTTCATTTTCTTGAAATTTTTCTGTTTTAGAATTAGTGAAATGCTGTGACTTGTATGATTTTTAATTAAATATAGAAAAACGTTCTTGATCTCAATTTTTGATATGTTGTGCCTCAATGCGTCTAGAATGACTGAAAAATATTTTGAGTTGAATTCGGAATGGTTATGATTATGGAAAAATTATTTCTGTTAGACCTGCTCTAGGAGGTACCTTGACTGAGACAGCCATGTTTCTGGATTTTTAATAAAATGTAGAAAAATAATATTCAATTGAATTTTGGATATGTTGTTGCTAGTGAGTTTAGTATTTGAAAAAATAATTTGGAACCACATTGATTGAATTTAATTTACGGAATTCACAAAATTCAGAATTGCTGCCAGGATGCAGGGCAACTGGAGCAGTCTGGTTGGGTGAACTACTTGGCAAAGATTTTGTGTCCAGTTTGATCTGAAATTTTAAAGGAATGATTTTAAGATGTAAAACTAAATTCTGTAAAACTTTTAGAGTTTTTAGTCAAGTAGATTATTTTATACAATTTTTCAAAATAAGGATCAAGTTGAGTCCAAAACCAGAATTTACTATTCATATGGTCATTTTGCTAATATTCATTTGGTCATTTTTCAAAAGTAGTCCAATTGATTCCTTATGCATATAAATGAGCATAAAATGTTATTAAAATGACAAAATATGATATTTCACGTTGAAATAATATAAGAAACATAAGTCGATAATTGTATAATGCATATTCGATTAAGAAATGGTACGAAAATTTTGGCTCCACTGGGTATCTGGGATAGTACTGAGTAGGGTAAGGGTATGATATATCATACTATATGCAGTGCTACTTTAATATAGGACTTTGGTCCAAGTTATATAGGGTGACGACCCGACCTATATCGGACTTCAGTCCGAGTTATATAGGGAAATCGCCCGAGTTATATAGGACTCCGATCCGAGGGCTTCGGCCACAGATTTCACAGGGCTTGGTCCGCAATTTTTTAGGGCCACAGCCACAGAATATATATACAGTTGTTTCAGTTAGTTCCTTACCATACGTTAGTCTACAAAATTACCTTGTGGTGCGAACTGATAAAATGATAATAACTGAATATATGACATGTATGGATTGTTTTTACTGTGATATTATTTTTCAATAAGACTCATTGTTTTTAAAAGTGCATTATGCTTTTATTATTTATTTTCCGTAATTAGTTAAAGTACTCACTAAGTAATGCTTAGCGAGTTTAGTTTCTTCTAAACTCATAGGTTATTAGCAAGGAGCCAGTAGAGAGCAGAGGAGTCCTGCGATCTGTCGGTCATCAACAAACTTAGGTGGTGCTCTTCATTTTGTATTTTGGTATTAGAAACTGGCATGTACTTATTTGAACAATACAAAGAGATAACTTGATGTAGCATGTAAATCTAGTAATGTATAATAACTGTATGGTTTTAAATTGAGTTGGGTTGTGAATATAGAAGTGTGAATTCTTCTTGCAGGATTGTAGTTGAGGTTATAAGGGTGGATTATTGGGAGTGTGCTTGAGTTGAATTGTGAAACAAAATGTTTTTCAAAAATAAGAAAAATCAGTTTTGTCGACACTTGGGACCTAGAATTTTAAGGGAGACTCCGTCAAAATTTTTGGAAAATTTTTATAAGGAACATTAAGTAAGCTGACATAACCAGAGCTCGTATCCCGATGTAGCATTCCTCCTTGGCTTATTCATAGGTCGGAAAGGGGTGTTACAAGGATACGTTAAAACATTTATATTTATGATTTACGGTTGCTGAATTATGGTTTTTAAGCTTACTGTGTTTGAATTTAAATATTTATGTTTATAGGGTTTTAAGGTTTAAAGGATTAGGGTTTAGAAAAATTAGGGTTTAGGTTAGCTAGTTTAGGGTTTACTGTTTTGGATTTTAGAGTTGAATTAAGGTTTTAGAATTTTAGAATTAGGGTTTCAGAGAATGCATTTAGGTTTTAGGATTTGAAAATCAATTGATAATTTTATGAAACTTTATGAAAATAAACAAAATCAAAGTTTATAGAAACAAAAAAATGTTTTTTAGGGTTTTTGGAAAGAAACAGATTTAATTTATGATTTTGAAAATTTGGAAAGCCAATTAGGGCTTTGAGATTTTGAAGAAACAAAAGTAAAAATTTTAAGCTTTTTGGAAAACAAAGCAACGAATTAAGGTTTTTAAACTTTAGAAAAAGTGAATTAAAGTTCTAGGGTTTTTGAATTAAAAGAGACAATTAGATGGTTTAAGCTACTGTGAAGAAATTAGACAATTGATGCATACCTCCGTTTGTTGATTCCACCAAAAATTTCTTCTTGGATGAACAAAAACAAAGACAAACTTTGCTACCTTTGATGGATTGAATTGCTTGTTTGCTCTCTCAAATAAAGTCCAATTGATTCAAGGTTTTCCTCCTCAATTTCGGTCTCAATTTCTCCTCCCAATTTCTGTCCGATTTCCCCTTTTTTTTCCTCCCTTTTTTTGTGTTGATTTAGTCCTTATTTATAGAAGATTTCTATGGTTAATTCTAATTATTCATGAAATATAACATTCATTAAGAAAAGGAAACCAAAACCTAATTGTATTAGGTTTCGAAAAATTTGCGTCGGAAAAATTTCGCTGGCGAAAAAAACTACAGCGGAAAAATTGCGCTGGCAAAAAAAAACTGCTGCGGAAAAATTGCCCTGGCAAAAGCTGCCACAGCTGGCTGCGGCAGCGGCAGGCAAATTGCCCTGCGGGCGAAAATCTTGTGATTTCGCCGCAAGCTGATTTTTTTTTATTTTTTATTTTTTATTAATAAAAATTAGATACTAAAGCAAATATTATTTAATTAAGATAACAAAAATTGTTTTGTACTAATTAAAATATATTGGACAACACAAAAATGCTTTTTGACCAATTGGACCGGTCTGGGTAAAAAATTAAGGGTCTACAGTTTGCCCCCTGCTTGAATGATCTGAGGCTTTAGTAAAAGAGAGTGAAAAGCAATAAGACTTAATTTTTGAGCTGGTTGAGGTTTTGGGTTCTAGACCCGAGAGATTTGGATACTCGATCCTAAATTAGACTTGGATACTCAATCCTAACTGGATTCAGATACTCGGTCCTAAACTGAATTCTGATACTCGATCCTAACTGGATTTGGATACTCGATCCTATTGGATTGGGATAGTCGATCCTGACTGGACTTGGATACTCGATCCTAAACAATGATTGGGATATTTGATGCTAAACTGGATTTGGATACTCGACCCTAAATTGGATTTGGATACTCGATCCAAAATTGGATTGGGATACTCGATCCTAACTTGACTTAGATACTCGATCCTAAACTGGATTTGGATACTCGATCCTAAACTGGATTGGGATACTCAATCCTAACTTGACTTGGATACTCGATCCTAAACTGGATTTGGATACTCAATAAACTGGATTGGAATACTCGATCCTAACTTGACTTAAATTGGATTTGGATACTCGATCCTAAATTGCGTACTTTGACTCGAGATTTGAATTTGATTTGGGTACTTGACCCGAGATTTGAATTTGATTTGGGTACTTGGACCCGAGATTAAATTTGATTTGGGTACTTGGACCTGAGATTCAATTTGATTTGGGTACTTGGACCTGAGATTGATTTGATTTGGGTACTTGGACCCGAGAATGAATTTGATTTGGGTATTTGGACCCGAGATTAGGTACTTGGACCCGAGACTGATTTGATTTGGGTACTTGGACCTGAGAATGAATTTGATTTGGGAACTTGGACCCGAGATAGGGTACTTGGACCTGAGACTGATTTGATTTGGGTACATGGATCCGAGAATGAATTGGATTTGACTGACCTTTTATCAGTTGAGGATTCTGACTGCTCCGGCTGTTCTATGCATTATGGTTCTTTACCCTAAAAATGGATCTTCGTCGTTGGACCTTGGATCTTCATCCTTAGCATCGAATCTTCACCTTTGAAAATGGATCTTCATCCTTAGAGATTGGGTCTTCACCCTTGAAATTGGGTCTTCATCTTTTAAATTAGATCTTCATCCTTGGAATCAAGATCTTAATCCTTGGAAATTGGGTCTTCACCCTTGAAAATGGATCTTCATTCTTTGGACTTCGGGTCTTAACCCTTTGAAATTGGATCTTCATCCTTTGGACTTCAGATCTTCACCTTTGAAAGTGGATCTTCATCCTTGAAAATCGGGTCTTCACCCTTGAAAGTGGATCTTCATCCTTAGAGATTTGTCCTATATTGGCTTCAGCTCTTCTAGCTGGATTGATCTTTTGTCATTTGCATCTTCATTCTTTTGATAGTTCTAATGTTCCATTCTTTTGTTCTTCCTTTTTGCGAAAATTCAGCTATTTTTAGTTGGCTTTCATATCGTCTCCTTGCCCCCCAAGGATTTTTTCCATGCAATATTTGATTGATGTTTTTCTTGTTTAGTTCTTTGCATAAGCATGCATTTCTTCTCTTTGCAAAATTACTGGACCTTTCTCAAGCAATGGGCTTTCCATGCCCCCTTAATTTGATATCTTCTTTTAATTCTTTACTTCACAGGATATTTGTTGTTTACTTTGACAAAGAATAGATAACACAAGACAAGAAAGTGCGATGTGATATGCTCATGTATGCATGATATGTATGAATGATACTTACAGTCGTTCCATCGACTCACAGACCGAGGTGATCAGCAGAAGTGTTCTCATTGGTTCCTTTTTGATGCTTATTCAAGTCGTGCATTGGAATGATCGAAAGCTTTGCATTTGTGGCTTTTATCTTCAAGATGTTGAAAACACTAGTGGTGGAGATCACCAGTTGCATAGTCAGGGATACATCCTTTTTAAACTATGTTTCAGCATGTCAGTTGATAGCTTCTTCATGACCTTGCCAATAATGATTTCCTTTGCCCAATGTGTCCTTTGGAGGTTCAACATACTTCCTTTAACTTGAAGGCTTTGTATGACAAAACACTTTTTTTTTTGAATTTCGATTTTGAAATCAAATGTTGGCTTTGTCAAATTAATGTCAATGTACCTCAGGACTTGATTTTTCCAAATTAACATATCTATAACATGACAACCCTAGTTACCATACTAAACTCGAGAATTATTTCTATTTAAGCATGTGAACCTCGATTTTCCACCCGAAAAGGATTCGGATGAAAGTTCACTTGATGCTAAGAGTCGCCACTCAGTTTTTTCTGTTCAAAGGGAAAAACTAAGAAAACATTTGTTTGACTCCAATTAATGCATCCAATATAAAGGTTTCTAATCTACGAACCCAAGGAGGATTCGGGGACTATGTCATGTATTTGATTAACTTGCCAAAAGGAAACAAAACTAAGAGGGACAAAGAAGAGAAGACAGACAGATTGTTAGTAAATTGCGGACTTGCTATTTGGGGTGAATCCCAAATATGCCTACATACTCTCATTTTTATGAGAGATCAAAGCCCATGTAGTTCGAAAAAGCCTATTTAAAGGCAATTATGCATTTATGCATGTGTGTGTGTATGCTTCGTGCATTGTGAGATTTAATTAGCACTTAGTGCAAAATTGTGAAATTTAGGTACCTTGTACCAAAAGGATGCAAATTTTAGGCCTTGGGCCAAAAAAGGTTGGTTGATTCATGGCTTAATGCTGAAAGATCGATTATTTATTTAATTAATTAGGCCTTAGACCTAAAAGGATTAGGTCTTTAACCAAGACGAATTTAAGAAGAAGATGGAATGCCTATGACATGCTTGAATTAACAAAAGATGAATTAAGATATTACCTTGCTTAGAGTTTTTCCACTTCGAAGTTCCAGATCTTGATTTCTTAGAATATGATCCCTTGCTTTCTGTAACACCAGGTCCCGGGATGCCAAAAGCCAACCCCTTTTTCTGAGGATCGAAATCCTTTTTATAGACAAAATTTCAGACTGGACGGCGGTCGGACCGCCGCGGTTCGCGGTCGGACCGCCAAGCTTGGAGGTTCAGCCCTCAAAAAATCTCCCGATTTTCGTTCAAACTGATTTTCTGGGAGCTGTGGACCTCCAAAAATTATTCCGAGGCCATATCCGTGATCATTGCATTGCTCCGGACATTTCAAGTACCATGAAGACATACTTTTGGTGGATTCTGCCGTGGTCACCCGGTCTAGCTTGGTCACTTGCAGTATAAGAAAATCGGCTTTCCGAGCCTCAAAATTCGAGTGTTCACAATTGCCCCCCACTGGGGTCCATAAAAATGATTTATGGAGCACAGTGGTCGTTAGAAATGAGAATTTTGAGTGAGGTGTAAAAAGACCCGCGTTTTCATCTTTTCCTTATAAATAGGCTCATTTCAAATCAATTTTCATTTGCTTTACTCTTTCTTTCTCTTTCCTTTCCTTTCAACAATGGATTTCACTGGCTTTGAAGACTTCGAGATCCCACTCCCTCCTTGCAATCTTTTACCTGAGGAGGAAAAGCATAGCTCTCGGATCGGCTGCTATGAGGTAAGTACCTTCCTCTTTACTTATCTAGTATGCATGTTTAGGAATTTTATTTATTTCTAGTAAGGAACTTAGAAACAAATTTTTATGAATCTTTCCTTTACATATACTAGTAATGAATCAAGGGTAATACCAAGTTTCACCATGTTCTGCCATCAGTAATTATTTCTAGTAAAGAACTTAGAAATAATCTTCTAGGAAGTCACACCCGGCTGGGGATAGAACTTAAATTCTCCTGAAGTTCCCCCCTAAATTATCCACAATAATGAATTTTTTTTTAGGACACTGCGATTAGGATATCCACTGCCGAGAGACCCATGAGCACTATTCCGGCTTACATTCTTGAGGCTGGTCATCCGGTGGGGGATCTTATCAGACCTACTTTCCTCCACCATTTGAGGACTATAGATGCGGGCAGGGATATCCACAGGGAGTTGAACTGCGCGCTGGCTGAGCGATGGTGGCCCACTACTGATACCTTCCATTTTGATTGGGGGGAGATGACGATGACACCTACCGACTTCTCCGTCATTTCTGGGATTCCCTTCGGCGTTGAGATGGTGGAGTACTACAATGACTGGCGGCATGACATCTCTTCAGCCGACATGGTCACTCTGATCGGGGTTGACTATCCTCGACATCAGGCGCCCCGCTGCATTCAACGAAGGTGGCTAGTAGAGCAGGCGCCAGCCATCTATACTGGCTATGAGGTAGGCGATCTTACAGCTGATCAGGTGGCCAGGTTCATCCTGATACTCCTGTTTGCTAGCTCCTTCTTAGCAAACAGGAAGGACGCAGTGAATCTCAATGTGCTGAAGAGTCTAACCGACCTGACGCGACTTCGGACATATGATTGGGCCAGCATGATGCTGTGTAAATTGTATGATGACATGTCAGACCTCTGCTATACCCGCATTACTCCATGTGGCCTGTACTACTTCTAGGAGGTAATGTAAAGAACATTTCCTTCACCTTACATGCACCAACTCTGATATTTTCTTCATTTTTTTTAGACTTGGGCTTATGAGTACTTTCCTGATGTCGCCCCCTTTCTTCGTGAGCCACTTGCCCCTGTAGATCCTCTTTCCCCCATTGCTTGGAGGTGGTATAAAGAGAGGATAGTAGTACCAAAGAGGAAGCTTCCTATCAGAGAGCTGAGATCGTTCATTGACAGCTGCTCCATGAACTCGGTAAATATTTTCTCCTCATCCTTATTTATTGTATTAGAGAAAGATGATTCACTAACATAATAAATTTTTACAGGTAGCATTTACAGCGATGTCTAGCCGGTTGGCAGAGTGGATTGCTCAAGATCACAGCTTTCAGCGATCCCAGTTCCTGACTCACCGTCGATTCATACTTCCCCATCCAGAGTATCGACGGTACTATCTCGCTGAGAGAGTGACTTTCCATAGTGCTGGCTTCCGTACATCTCCCTCGGACCCCCCTGAAGACATGCTATCTCTAATGCTTCTTCCTATTTCAGCGTCTCAGTATGAGGGCTATCCCTTCGAATCGGCCCTTGCCCCGGAAGAGGAAGATTATGATTTCTACTGTCTTCAGCGACTAATACCACGCATTGGGGCACGGTTCGATTCTGTGCCACCTTACCGGTCCTCCCACTCTTCGGCCCCCACTTCCAGCACCCCGGGAGAGGATCCCTCTTCGAGCTGGCGAGCTGACAAACCTTCTTCCTCTAGGGCTGGGGCTTCCACTTTCAGGGCTAGATCATCACGTACCGGAGCGAGCAGCAGTTCATCATACTTGAGGCCTCCCTCATCCGTCCTTGCGGCTACTGGTCAATTGGACCCTGCTTTAGCCGACTTGAGGCTGCCATATGCTGTTCGTTATCATGCACCTGATGGTTGGGTGACCCGACCAATTAGTGCAGAGATTGCACCCTATCGGAGCCTTGTTCACATCACTCAGGTATATCCTTTTAGAACTTTTCATGAAAAGGATTCATAAAAGTCTCTTGAAATTGATCGCGATTGTCCTTTTTTACAGGTACCTGAGGGCCTAGTTGCTGAAATTGCGGCAATGATCACTGCTTTCTCGGATGAGCTGACAGGTGCTTGGACTGATGCTGCTTATGAGAGACCGAACAGGCCGCAAAGACGGAGTGCCCGGCGCTGAATTCTCACATTTGTCTTGGACTATATTTGTAGTATTTGAATTATTCTCGCTCTGTACTTTGTACTTTTCATATTTTCCGCCTGTCAATTGAACTTAAATATAAACCTGCACTAATTTGTTAGTATTAACAGCAGATATGTATGAATGATGTTTTTTTGTTTTCTTTTTTTTAGAAATCTATTTTCAAAAATAAATCCCTGAAATAACCCCAAAAATATTACCTAAAATAATTTAAACAGGGTCAAAACACAAAAATTTCATAAAATAAAATAAAAATAAGATAAAAATAAAATAAAATAAAATAAAAATAACAAAAATGAGAATCGAAATCGTTCGGGGGCAGTATATGTATACGAAAAAAGAAAACAAAATTTTGAGTGTATTTTCGGCCAGAAACAGATTTTTCACTGCAGGACTTTTTTACTTCCCCCAACAATGAATCCTCTTTTTAACCACGTGATGCATAACTGGACCAAGAGCCTCCACAATGTCGAAATGATCAATATGGGAAGGTATGGACTGAAAGCCATTGCTACCCTTAGAGGTGTAGCTGTGGATTGGGATTTCTTGAATGCTTGTATTAAATTTTGGGATCCTCAAGCTCACGTTTTCAGATTTGGTGCTCGAATGGAGGAAATGTGTCCTCTTTTTGAGGAGTTTTGCTTAATCATTGGATGTGACCCCAATGCCCCTCTTATAAGGCATGAGGTCCAAGTTGGTTATGTGGGATCTTTTCAGAGACTTTTAAACTTTAGCAGGCCTCAAGCTCAAGCTATGATCATGGATGGGAGTAAGGCGATGCTGCTTCCCTTGATTGACGAATTCCTGACCGCTAACTTTGAAGATGAGGTTCAACTGAAGCACAGAATGCGGGCTTTCATTTTCTGCCTGTTAACCGGGTTTCTTTTCAACCGTAATCCCGGCTTTGGAGATTTGAAGCTTTGTCCCATGGTCAGGCAGATGGAAGAACTTAACTGCATCGGTGGTATGATTCTGGCTGAGACTATTCAGAGTCTTGACAGAGCTGTGCTCGGGTTTGAGAGCTGGACTGTCACCCCGATCATTCTTTAGGTAATTTTGTCATACCTTTTGCTTCTTCTAATTTCATTGTCTCTCTTTTTTGTTTGTAAATGGAAAGGATCTATCTTTTCAGGTTTGGCTGAGAGACCATCTCCGAGTGGTTGCTGCTCCCAATGCCTTGACTTATAACCCTTCTCAGTATCGCACCAGGAGAATCCAGATTTATTTTCCCTCAATGGCTAAGTGGGCTATCTGGTTGTTTGAGCTTGGACCAGAAGAATTGCTATGGTTCGTCCCTTGGTATAGAGTTCCTCGCTTCCTGGAGGCAAATGCAATGCACAACCATGTCTATCTCCTTGGTTTCACTCATAGCACATGGTACAGTGCTTCTCGGGTCCTCAGACAGATGGGGATTGATCAGAGGGTTCCTCTTCCTGTTGGGCTTACGATTGCTTCCCCGATTACTCCCGGAGTTACTCGAGCTGTTCTACAGACTTGGGTCAGAGACCATCAGATGATCAGGCCTTTTGCTGAGCCTTCCCTTGTTCAGCCTACTCCGGAGTACAGAACCTGGTTTATAGCTGAAGTTTGGCCCGTTGAAAAACCCAGGAGGTATGCCTTGCTGCAGGAGTTAGAGGGAGAGGAGGTGGTTCCACTTAGCGAGGAGAAGACAGCTGTCGTAGAGAGCTCCGGAACTAAGGAAGATACTGAAGACTCTGCCCCACGTAGGAGGCGTAGGATTTAGGCCCTAGGGTTGACTCTATTGTCTGTTTTTTTATTGGGTTGCCTTTTTTTTTTTTTTACATTTTGGGGTTATGACTTGACTTTTTGATTGGTTGGATATTTCATGGGATGAATGACACTTTTTGTAATAAATGATGAATGATTCTTAATGAATAACTTTTTTTTTGCCTTCCAAGCATTATCTACTTTATTTATTTGCTCTAATTTTTGCCTAAGTCGTCCTTTCGGATTTTCAACTTAGCGAGCTCTTACCCATTCTTGCCTAAGCCGCCCTTTGTGGGTTTTCGACTTAGCGGGATTTTTTTCTTCCCTTTTTTATTATTTATTTATTCATTCATTTATTTATTATTATTTTTTTTTGGCAAAAGAAAAATGAATCAGTGATTCTTATTAAAATTTAGACCGTGCTCAAGGAGAGTTGCCTACATATCTCGAATTAGTTTGCGAGAATCAGGTCTAATGTAGTTCATTACAATGCATGATTATACATAATATTTCTTCAATTGATCCAGATTGCATGGGTTTATGAACTCCAGACCATCTAAATCAGATAAGATGACGACTCCGCCGGAAAGTATTTTCTTTAAAATGTAGGGTCCCGCCCAATGAGGACGAAACTTCCCACGAGGATCTGTAACAGGTGTTCTGATCTCTTTCAGAACCAAACAACCTTCTTCCAACTTTCGATCTTTGACCTTTTTGTTGAAATGTCTGGCCATTTGCCTCTGATACCCTTGAATCCGATGTAGAGCTTGAAGTCTTTTTTCATCCAAACCCAACAACTGATGATGATAATTGCTGATCCATTCAGCTTCATTTATCTGACTTTCTTGAATTATCCTCGCCGATTGAACTTCCAGTTCAATGGGGAGTACTGCTTCCATTCCGTATACCAGGGAATACGGGGTTGCCCCAGTAGGAGTTCTAATTGATGTTCTATATCCCCACAAAGCCAACGGTAACTTCTCATGCCAACGCCTATGTTCCTTGATCATTTTTTGTATGATCACCTTTATAGACTTGTTCGCTGCTTCTACAGCTCCATTTGTTTGAGGTCTATAAGGAGAGGACTTATGATGCTGGACATTCTTATCCTTCAAGAGCTTAACAAATTCTGCTTGGAAATGAGTTCCATTATCAGTGATAATCTCAAATGGCGTCCCGTACCGACAAAGGATGTTGGTTCGGACAAACTGTGCTGCCTTTTTGGAGTTTAATTTTGCATAGGAAGCTGCTTCAACCCACTTTGTGAAGTAATCCACAGCTACCAAGATAAACTGATGTCCATTCGAGGCTTTTGGATGTATTTTGCCAATTATATCTATTCCCCAAGTAGCGAAGGGCCATGGAGAAGTGATCGGATTCAGGGCAACGGGAGGTTGCTTCTGCATCTTAGCAAATATCTGACACTGATGGCACTCTTGCACAAATGCCACGCAATCTACATTCATGGTGGACCAATAATATCCTAGATTGGCGATTTTTCGAGCCAAGGTGATCCCATACATGCGTGGTCCTGATTCGCCACCATGTACTATTTCCATTATCTGCTTAGACTCTGCTTCATTCACGCACCTTAAGTGCATCCCATTCCAACTCCTCTTGTAGAGGATATCTCCATTAAGAACGTAACCTGTGGCTAGCTGCCTTATGGCCCTCTGATCGACCTTTGATGATCCCTCCGGATAACTTCCATCCTTGAGGTAACTCTTGATATCCCAAAACCATGGTTTACCATCGGCCAAATGCATTATATGGGCAGGCTGTTTCTGAAGTTGAACCTTTTATGGTCGAACGACTTTCCCCTCCTTGATATTGATCATGGAAGCTAAAGTAGCCAGGGCATCAGCAAATTGATTCTTTGCTCTTGGGAGATATTCGAAGGACAGATCATCGAATTGTTGCGCCAAATGATCAAGGCGTTGTAGGTAAGGAACCAAACGCTCTTCTCTTATCTTCCATTTCCTTAAAGCTTGTGATACTATTAAAATAGAATCACCATAGACCTTTAGGTTCTTAATCTCTAATTCCAGAGCGGTTTCAAGCCCATTGATACAAGCTTCATATTTTGCTTCATTGTTTGTGCAGCTAAAGTCCAGTTTAACTGAAAATGGAATGTATTCTCCACAAGGAGTTTTGAACACAATCCCAATTCCACTTCCATGATAATTGGATGCCCCATCAAAATACATCTCCCAAACACTTCTTTCCATATTCAAGAGGTCTTCGTCAGGGAAACCCATTTCTCGCATCTCGTCTTTTACGGGTAATTCTGCTAAATTTTAAGTCGAAGGCCGCCAATGTTGACACCCACTTAGCCATTTTGCTGTCCAAAACAGGCCTCTCCATAAGGAATTTCAAGGGAATCTGTTCTGCGATGACACAAGTAGTGTAAGAAGACAAGTAGTGTTGTAACTTTGTGCAAGCCCAATACAATGCTAAACACAACTTCTCAATCTTGTTATACTTTAACTCATAATCTAGCATCCTTTTGCTGAGGTAGTAAATTGCATTTTCCGACTTCGTACTTTCAGCTTCTTGAGCTAGCATTGCACCCATGGCTTCATCTGTTACAGACAAATACAAGAGCAGAGGCTTTCCCATTCTGGGAGGTTGTAGAATTGGCGGACTTAACAAGTATTCTTTGATCTTGTCGAAGGCCTTTTGGCAGTCTTCATTCCATTCTTGTGAAGCACCTTTCCTTAGTAGCTTAAAGATTGGACCACAAGTCTCTGCCAACTGGGATATGAATCGACTGATATACTGTAATCTACCTAGCAAGCCTCGAATCTCTTTTTCTGTTCTTGGCGGAGGCATTTTCAGAATAGCCTTTGACTTTGCTGGATCAACTTCTATTCCCTTCTTGCTAACCAAATATCCCAAAAATAAGCCTGATGTTGCACCGAAGAGGCACTTTGCAGGATTAAGCTTCAAATTGTACTTGCGAAGTCTAAGGAAGAACTTCTCAAGTGCTTCAACGTGTTCTTCTGGAGATTTTGACTTAACAATCATATCATCAACATACACTTCTACTTCTTTGTGAATCATGTCATGAAAGACTGTTGTTGCCATCCTTTGGTAGGTAGCCCCTGCATTTATCAACCCAAAAGGCATAACCCTGTAGCAGAAAGTGCCCCATTCTGTAATGAAAGCTGTCTTCTCTTTGTCTGGTGGGTGAACTATGATCTGATTGTATCCAACCGCGAGGTCAGTCATGGAAACCATCACATGCCCAGCCATCCTGTCTATGAGCAAATTGATGTGTGGTAGTGGAAAATCGTCCTTGGGACAGGCCTTATTCAAATCTCTGTAGTCAACACACATCCTGACCTTTCCGTCTTTCTTCGGGACTGGCACAATGTTTGCTAACCAGGAAGGGTAGGCAATTGGTTCTATGAACTTATTATCCAGTTGCTTGGCAACCTCTTCTTTAATTTTCAAAGACCATTATGGCTTCATTCTTCTCAATTTCTGCTTAACCGGCTTTGCATCTGGGTATAGTGGAATCTTATGAACTGCTATGGCTGGGTCTATTCCCGTGACATCACTTGCCTTCCACATGAAGCAGTCGACATACTTTTTGATGCAATCAACAACCTGTTCTTTATTCGCACAATCATATGCAATGTATGTATGTTCATTTTCTTTGCCAATTATTATCTTTTCATTTATTTCTTTTATTTCATTTATTTCATTTTTGCTAGATAATACTTGGAAAGCAAAAGACACAGGGTAACCGAGAATTTGAAGAGTTTCATTGATAATGGCGGAGTCATTCTCCAAGATTACATTACATTTGACATTATGGTTTTCTATTCCTGAAGCTAAGAAAGTCTCAGAACTAGACTCTGACTCAGTGTTTGACTCGAGATTTGACTCGGTACAAGACTCAGGCTCAGGGTGTGACACAGGACTAAGTTTGACCATAGCAGCACATCCCTCCTCGGCATACCAGTTCTTCAGTGGTCCATATGTAGTCTTGATCAGCTTTGTGAAGTCCCTTTTGTCTTCAAAATTGGTTATCATAGCAACCTCATCAAAGAGACTAGGCCGCATGAAATCTTCCACTTGTGGTTCAGTTATAGGTTCTGGCTCTTCTTCCTTCAGCACTAAAACATCAGTGAACATCTCAAAACCCGGTAACTGCTTCCCAGTCATAGGAGCATAGAGTGGCTCCTGGAAACCACAGTAAGGAGCTGTTTTCCCAGGTTTGCAGAAGTGATCATTCAGAGTTCTAAAATAAGGGCGCATTTTGAGGCTTCTTACCCCCCAATTCTTCTTTTTCTTCCTTCCATGCTCAAACTCTTCTATCTCCTCATCTGTGGGTTTGTACCCCAGGCCAAAAGTTCCCTTATTCTCAGGTTCTTCCCATGGCCGTACTACGGGTGTTTTCCTCCCAGACTTTATCATTTCCATTCCGGGTAGCAGACCTACCCGTAACATCATTCCCACCAGGCAATTGATTTGGACCTCTCCAAAATCATATAAGATAAATGGCCCTTTGGGTTTTTCTCCTTCAATGCATTGGACTGTATCATAATGGAAACCAGTCAAGGACATGGCGGTTTCGCCAGGAACAACCTCAAAGAGAGACTGATCCATAGTTCTCTTGTTGATTTCACATGTGTCCCCTTTGATAGTGATGACTTTTCCTTCAAAAGGGAACTTAAGTTTTTGATGTAATGAAGATGGTACAGCATTAATCTGATGAATCCACGGCCTTCCAAGGAGGAGATTAAAGCTCGCGGGTACATCAATGACTTGGAAGGGCACTCTCATTTTCACCGGCCCGATGGCAATTTCCAGAGTGGCAACACCCAAAATTTCTCTTCGAGTGTTTGTAATATCCCAAAATACACCCTAAAAGTTTGGAATAATTATGGTTATATATGGATTTAAATGTGTATGTTTAATGAAAATCAAAAGAAGAGCAATGAATTAAATTAATACTTCGATTTTGGTGTACATTGGAGTAATAGTTGTGAGAGAGTATGTTGGTTAATTATGTAAGGATATATATATATATGGTGATTGGAAAATATGGAAAATATATATGTAATATAAAAGAGATATACATATGCCAACATATACATCACATATACCTAATGTGTAAAGTGTTGTAGGAAAAGTGAGTTTATATAATAATAAGATTAATAATAATAATAAAAGAAAAAGAAGAAAAGAAAAGTCAAAGGATGAAGTGTGGTGGAGGATATTTTGGTAAATATTATTATTATTATTATTATTAATATATATATATATGTGATATGTATGAGAAGAAAAGAAAGAATCTTCTTTCTTCTTCTTCTTCTTCTTCTTCTTCTTCTTATGCGAGAGAGAGAGAGAGAGAGAGAGAGAGAGAGAGAGAGAGGTGATTTCATCCATGTACACATCAAATCTAAAGGGATTTTGAGAGGATTGAAGATGGTTATTGAAGATTTGGCATAATATCCAAGTAAGTATCCATTTCCTTGTTTTGATTCCTATTGTTTGAGTTTGGATTTGATGATGATGATGATGATGATGATGATGTTAATGAAAGATTGAAGTATATATATGTGGGGAATTGGTATTTAGATGATGATAATATGGTTAATTGTGAGGATGATGATGAATTGTTGAATTGTTGAGTAAGGGTTTAGTATTATGAATTGGGGATTTGAGTAATTGATTATAGTAATGTTTATAATGACTATTATGATGATATAATGAAGTTATATAAGTGTTAAATTGATAGGAAATTGATGAAGATAAACAATATGTTGATTAAGAGTGTTGTAATATGAATTTTGAAGTGTTTGTGTTTTCATGGATGAGATTTCGGAATTCATGATTTCTGGCCTAACACGGCCAGTGACACGGCCGTGTGGTTGGGCGTGTAATCGATACTGAGTTAGACGTTTGTGACACGACCATTAGCACGGCCATGTTACTGAGCGTGTTATAGCTACTGTGAGAAATGTAATTGACACGGCCATGAACACGCCCGTGTTGTTGGGCGTGTAAATGTTTCTGTATGGCAGAATGAGTGACACGTCCGGTGACACGCCCGTGTTACTGAGCCTGTCAAAGCTTCTGTATTGTTGGTTTAGGGCACGATCAGGGACACGCCCGTGTTAATGAGCGTGTCAAGTGTTGAGTTTGCCCTAGTTAGTTACCATTCTTATTGTCTTATGGGTATAATTATCTTTGGATTAGGTTTTGAGGAGATTGTGTGGCATTAACTTTAATGTTGAGAATACTTGAAAGAAGAAGTGTATAGATGGATGGGAATAGCTCTTGAGGTAAGTACAAACTTACATATAAGCATTTTTTATGTGATTTTAAGATCTTAAACATATAAGCATTAATTTACTATATGGTTAAAATAATGTGACTAATGTTATTATTTGTATAGTGTGAAAGCTGTGGTGATCATTCAAAAAGGTATGTGCAATGCAACTTGTTTTGATAAATATTCTAATGATGAGTTATATTAATGTGTCTTGAGAAGTGATGAAATGTGATGTCATTATGGTTGGTAATAATGATTGAAATAAAATAAATGTACATGTTGTATATATGTTCAATGAAATGGATAATGTATACTTGAATGATGAATTGTTGTAATGTGAATTGAAATATGATTCAAATGAGATATGAAGCCATTGTGACTGGCTATGATAATTCAAATGAGATGTGAAGCCATTGTGATTGGCTATGATGATTCAATTGTGATGTGGGGCATGTTTGCCTAGATGATAATGAGAATTGATAATGAAATTGATAATGAAATCATAAATGAATTGTGTGTCTAATATGTTATTCATTTTCAGAGTTTTGTTGATTGGTGGCATGCCTAATAGTAACAATCTCTTGAAGTTAGGTTGGATTTGATCCTTGAAGCCAAGTTGGGTTGAAGTTTAACATGTTTTACTCCCCTTGAAGCTTGGTTGGGTCTAGTCCTTGAAGCCTAATTGAGATGTTACAACCCTTGAAGCTAGGTTGGATTGGTTCTTGAAGCCAAGTTGGGTTGATACTTAGCATGCTTTGTTCCCCTTGAAGCTTGGTTGAACCTAATCCTTGAAGCCTAGTTGGGATAATGATAAATGAGAAAATTAAACCAAAACATTAACTCTGAAAGTTGAATGGCATATTAGTGTTTTGTGCGCCCATGCATGTCGTTGTTTTAATGTGAATTATGGAATGAAATATAATATTATATGATATATGATGATAATCATGGAATGAGATGTATACAAAACATAAGTAAATGATCAAAAGTGAATATGGCTTGAGAAGCTATGTTGAATGATGAGTTTATGAAAACATAGTATGATATGTAATGTGTGTATTGATATATTGATTACGGATACTATTAATGATTTGGGGTTGGTGATAATGATTGTCTTCATGGGAAATGTGATTCATGATTGGTATGATATATAAGGTGTGTGTATTAATATATTGATTGTGAGTATTAGTGATGGATTGTGATTGGTAATAATGTTATGTATATATGTACATAATATATGAAATTAACCGAGATATATGGAAGGTGCAATTAAAAAGGAAAAAAAAACATGATAAGAACTAATGGTACATTGAATTGATATATCATTATATGTTAGAATTTCTATAATGTATGTTTATATTTTATATTTGTACTACTAAGCTTTCGGGCTTAGCGCGGACGTGTACTCGCGCAGGTAGCTTGGTGGAAGATATGAATTCTTTCGTTATGCCATGAGAAGAATAAAAATTTGTTGAGACCAACTAGAGGGTAATGCATACATGTATAACTTTTAATTATGATGTATTTCTGACGAGAGAATATTTATATGTATAAATGAAGTTTTGATAAAGATAATGATTTTGTAAATGTTATTTAAATTAACGTATATTGGTTTGAACTCTGTTACAGGTTTTTAAAAGTTAACGAAAAGTGACATCCTTATACTTTATATACTTACTGTATGTATACTAGGTATATGTATAGTACTTATATAAGGTATCGGGGTGTTATAGTGTTATCATATGCTTTAACAATCTGATCAGAAGGTGTAAGATCTGTAGCCTCCAACCCCAGACAGCTTGCTACCTTCAAGGGACATACATTTAAGGCTGACCCATTATCAATGAGAACCATGGGTACAGTCTTTCCCCCAGTTTGTATGGTGATGTATAGAGCATCATTGTGTTTGCTACCATCTTCTGGTAGGTCTGTATCAGAAAATCGGATACTCAATGCCTTGGTCGATTGAGTCAACGTGGCCACCAAGGCTTCTGGGCTTGTGTCTACTGATGTATCAAGCTAACTCAAAGCTTCACTGAGAGCCTGACGGTGCGGGAATGAGGAAGCAAGGAGCTCCCAAATTGACACCTTAGCTTGAGTTTGTTTGAGCTGAGAGAGGACAGGGTCTTCTTTTGGTTCTGGTGTCTTCTTATGGGGGTGATTTGAGGTTGTAGGGGCTTTTCCCAAGTCGAGTGGCTGATATTGCCTTCCGCTTCTTGTTAAAGCGTCGACCTCTTCAGCAAGGTCATTCAAATCCAACACACACACTTCATTCATTTCTAAGAGAAGTTTGAAAGGATCAAACAGCTCTTCTTCCACAGTGATGGCGTGGATGGAATGATTAGGCAAAGGGTTAGTATTAATGTTCGGTTGACTTCTGAGAGGAATGATGTCACCCCTATCCACCAAATCCTGGATGCGGTTTTTCAGAGTCCAGCAAGCATCTGTTCTATGCCCTTTTCCTTGGTGATATTCACAGTATTCATTGGCCTTATAACTGGCGGGTAATGGGTTTGGAGGTGGCCTTGGGTCCAAAGGCTTCAAGTACTTCCCTTCCACAGCCTTTTTAAATACTAGATGAAGGGGTACCCCTAGGTTAGTATATTGCCTTCTTGGCTGATTTCTCTGCCCAAGATTGCCCACACGTAAAGGATTCGCAGGGGCAATATTGGCCACTTCATTGACCTTGTTTGAGGAAGTAGCTTGGCCTTGTTTCCTATACTTTGAAGTAGCTCCCTCATCTACTATTTTACCCAATTGTATCAAGTCTTCTACCTTAGTTGCAGTCGCAATGAGCGATTTGAAAGTAGGTAGGTATTGGGTTTGCAATTGAGCTTGATATGTAGGCCTTAAATTTCTGATTATAATATCAATCTACTCCTGTTCTGAAGGGCGATTGATCATTTGGGCAGCCTTCGCCCTCCACCTCGTAAGGAACGAGGAGAAGGGTTCATTGTTATTTTGTTTAGTAGTCTCAAGCTCCCTTCTAGTGACATCTACCTCAATATTGTAGTGGTATTGAGTGTTAAATGCATTGCAGATATCTTCCCAAGTCTTAATCTTAGCACGATCCAGGCTTACAAACCATTTTAGGGCAGCCCCAGTCAAGGATTGTTGAAAGAGCTGAGCAAAGAGCTCATCATTTAAACCCCAAGGGCTCAAGGCCCCCACATACATCTTCAAATGGGTTTTAGGGCAAGTGGTCCCATCAAATCTATCCATCCCAGGCATCTTGAATTTCGGAGGCAACCTAAATTGGGGAAACAAGGATAAGGAATCCATGTCTACCACCTCTTTATGAGTTTTCATGGCAGTGATTGACCTTTCAAGCAATTCAAGTTTCTTTTTCAGTTCATCAGTTTCATTCTTAGAGGGTGGATCCTCCACATTGATAACAGGGGTATTGTTCTGAGCAGTCATGGGGGTACTGGTTTGCCCTACAATGGGTTCCTTCCCTAAATCTCCAGGAGTAGAAGCCGTCTTTGGTGCCCCTCCCAATTCAGTCAGGATGGCTACCCTTTGGGCAGCCAAAGCTTCATCAATTCTCTCTTGCCTCCTATCCTCAATTTCCTTAACCTGTCCATCTAGCAAAGCCTTAATCTGTTCGATAGTAGCCATTTCAGTAATTGGAGCAGTTGGTGAAATTGGGGTAGCAGGACTTGTGGGTGATTGCACAGTTGGAGTTGGCGTAGCTTGTGTGGGTGAAGGTACACGGATAGTGGATACCTGCAAAGGTTAAGGGTAAAGGATCAGGGTAGTGTGTAGGGTAGGAAGAACTCTTGGTCCACTTATATACATCAAAAGTTTTTCCCAAAAGATTTTCCCCTAAAATAATGTTGTCATGTTGCATGAATGCATCTCATCACATCATAATTCATTTTAATGGAATGTGGCACTATCATTGGGTACATACAACCTAAGGGAAGGTACTATTGTTCATGAAAAATAGAGAATTGGCTCGTAATAGGGACCCTTGAGTCTTCAGTAAGATATACCTAACCACATGTGAAACAAAGAGTTTCGCGTGGGTCCAACAGTACGATTACTCATGGGCCACTCCAAAAGGATTGGAATGGTTTGCGACAACAGGGAGGACGCTTTGGCTGTCCGCCGGCATAATCAAGGAGACCTGCCGGTCAGCGCTACTTGCTATCCAGACTCAGAATTTTGAACAGAAAGAGAAGAAATTCATTTGAAAACAAAAAAATTTTTTATGCAATGGAAGAAAAGGATTCCCCCATATAATGCAAGAGAAAAAGATTCTCTGAATGACAAAATAAATGTGCAATTAATCAAACAAGGGGTTCATTAAAAGAAAAAGATTCCTTTTGTCAATCTTCAATCCAATATCCCCAAGGAGGGGATATATATTGCTAAGGTACCCTGCAAGATGAATAAAAGTACCCTAAAGAAAAGCAAATCAGTTGAATGAATAATAATAATCTACTAGGATCCCATAAATTATTTTTATGGTCCCTAGTGTTAAATTAATCAAATAAGCAATAGTAGTCCACTAGAATCCCATAAATCATTTTTATGGTCCCCAGTGGAGTCGCCACCCTGTGAACCTCGATTTTCCACCCGAAAAGGATTCGGATGAAAGTTCACTTGTTGCTAAGAGTCGCCACTCCGTTTTTTCTGTTAAAAGGGAAAAACTAAGAAAACACTTGTTTCACTCCAATTAATGCATCCAATGTAAAGGTTTCTAATCTACGAACCCAAGGAGGATTCGGGGACTATGTCATGTGTAACACCCCCATATTCTATATAAGTACTATACATATACCTGGTATACATACAATACATATATAAAGAATGAGAATGTCACTTCTAGTTTTAGTTTAAAAACCTTTATCCGAGTTCCAGCAATATTACATTATTTTAAAGAACATTTACCAAAAATCAATTTTCTTATTTATCCAAAACTTCATCTATACATATGAATATATATATTCTTATAAAAAATACAACATAATTAAAATTACACATGTATGCATCACCTTCTAGTTGGTCTCGAGACACTCTTACCCTTCTCGTGGCATAACAGCTAGGCTTCCAGATCATCTGCATAACCACCTACGCGATTACACAACCGCTAAGCTCGAGAGCTTAGTAGTATAAATAAATATTAAAATATACTTTACAAAATAATCATACCTCATGTTTTTAGCATTATGTTCTATTGTTCGCTTAACCCATTTTTCCTTTCTCAATGCATTCTTCATATCTTCCCACTAATATCATAAATTATATACATATTTATATAGAACATTCACAACACGATACTTACCCTTTCTATCTCATATACATACTCATATGCACCATTTTAACAAATCACCATTCAATGACCTATCCAAACCTTCATGAAAACAATTCTCACAAATTCCGCATTCATATACATTTTACACATCATACTATATTTTCATAAAATCATATCTCAACAAAGCTCCTCAAGCCATATTCACTTTCAATATATATCAATACATACATTACAAAATCATATTTCATAACATCATTTTATTTACAATTCATCAATCATGAATCCCACCTTCAACAAAGGCAGCCATAGATATCATTACTCATTTATTTCAACATTTGAATATCACATTGACAACGAAGACAGACTCGGGCCCAAACAACACACTAATATGATATTCAATTTTCAGAGTAATGCTTTGGTTTAATCATCACATTTATCAATATCATTATCCCAACTAGGCTTCAAGGATTTAGGTTCAACCAAGCTTCAAGGGGAACAAAGCATGCTAAGTATCAACCCAACTTGGCTTCAAGAACCAATCCAACCTAGCTTCAAGGGTTGTAACATCTCAATTAGGCTTCAAGGATTAGACCCAACCAAGCTTCAAGGGGAGTAAAACATGTTAAACTTCAACCCAACTTGGCTTCAAGGATCAAATCCAACCTAACTTCAAGAGATTGTTACTCATATTAGGCATGCCACCAACAACAAACTCTGAAAATGGAATAACACATTAGCTATACAATTCCTTTATCAATTTCATTCTCAATTGAATTATCATAGCCAATAACAATGGCTTCACATCTCATTTGATTCATCGTGGCCATTCACAATGGCTTCCCATCACATTTGAATCATCATAGTCAATAACAATGACTTCACATAATGTTATAACATTTCACTATTCAATTGTACATAATCAATTAATTCATCATATCCTTCACAATATATATATATATGTATATATAGATCATCATTGCAATTCACAAGATTCACCATGCATTATACACAACATTGTTCATATAGTATCATAAACATCATCATTATCATCAAATCATATTGATCAATTCATCACTCAACAATACATAATCAATAGCATTGCACATACCTTTTTCCATGATCATTATATCCTCCACATTTCCTATATCATCATTGTTATATACAAAACAATTTACATTATACATGAATGTAGAATCTTCCATGTACATTTGATTGGATCATTATTGTTTTAAGTGTGTTTAGGTACAAAAACATTTGAAGATCCAACAATGTATGAAGAACAAATAACAAACACAAAAGCTAACACCCTAAAGGGACATGGCCAAGCTTGTGGGCATGTCTCCCAACACAAACATCCAGTAGCCAACACACTCAAGGGACACGGCCAAGCTTGTGGCCGTGTCTCTCAACACAAATCAAACCAAGGGAGACACGGGCAAGGGACACGGCCGTGTCTCTCAACAAAAATCCCACAGTAACAAACACAAGCAAATCTTAACTTTAATCCAGCATAATAACAATCCATTTAGACAAATCACCATCTTAACTTTCATATATAGACAATCATATCTTACATTATAATTTTATCAAATCACATAACTTCTACTCTCCCCCTTAAAAATAATCATCTTCTCTGAATTTCATAATTCATCATTGTATAGATATATATATATATATATATATCTTATTACTTTCCCAACAAAGCAACCAAGATAACTCATTACATTCCCAATGGAATTTTTTTTTATTTATACAATAATCAAATCATCTTATAATCTATATATACCATTCATCTATTACATTCAAAATATTTATCACTTCATCTCTTTATAGATAATCTCTTAACCTTAACCTTGAAAATTATTGAATTATTTAGTACTATTGCTTATCTTGTCATTACAATCACTTTTGAAAATAGCCACTTATCAACCCTTGATTACTAACAATCTTCTCATTTTGTTTACACTTAAGTCCTTCTTTATCATGTTTTTCACTTAACATTAATATTGATACCACCTCTTTAAACTCTCTTAACAGATAATCAACTTTTTGTCACCATTTACAACTGATATACTTCAATTTATTTATGTTCCTTCATAGGTCAGAATATTACATCATACACATTACCATTTAAATTTTACACTACCAATACAACTGCACATATTAAATCTCAAGATTAACGCACAACTTTAGCGAAATCTAGATCAATCGATCTCTCTATCACAATATACTAACATTTCAATCTTATCCAATTCAAATCAATAACTAACTTATCAAAATTTATCATTGGATTTCACAATATATACACATATATATATCCTAATTCCATTAGGTCCAACTTATATTCAAATTTTAGTCTTTTCATATTCATATATTCAATCAATAAGAATCATGCTTATAAATATACATTCCATTATTTCAGTAATTATATCATCATCTCTCATACTCATTCAAAGTTTATCAATATAGCAAACAACTATGGTTTTATAAACGAACTTTTCCCCAACCAGGTCGGTAGTCCAAGTTCGGTTGCCCAACACAATGGGTCCGCATGGTTCTGCAGGAGACAGACAAGTCCGTTCATTTAACTTTTCACAATTCATTCCTCATAATCAATTAAACACTATATCTCAATTAATATTCATTTCCAACATCATTGCCAATAATCATAGTTTCTCATTACATCAAAATAGTATACACGTATATCATTAATTATATTGAACATCTCATTATTCATTCATATCATCTAGATATGCTTCAATCATATCTTTTAACTGATATGTCTAGAAACATAGTTATCAATCTCACCAGAACTGTACTACAGTTATATCATCTCAGTTCTAAATCTGAAGATAATAAAACTAACCAACTGATCACACTAACCAAATCATATGACCATGGTATATTAACAATCACAGTTAGGGTTTGTAAATCAATATCGTTCTTCTATTATTCAATTCCAGCCTTTATAATTATAATGCTAGATTGCATCACAAAAAATTATACATTTATTCTCCAAACTTTTATTACACTAAAAGTCAACACATTTTAATTCCATCTCAAAACAGTTTGCTTTTGGTTATTTGATCATCATTAACCTAACTCATGTTTAAGAATATTATCTATAACATTTTCTACGCCCAACCTTCAATCAAATACAAATCTTACACAAGTTTCATTCATTACTCCATTTCTAACCCATCTCTTCTAGAAATTTCAAATACATAATTCTTTCCTTACAATTTCTTATTATACACTTATACATAAAACATTTCCACACATAAATACTTTGAATTCTAAAACATCTTATAATAACCTCATTTAGTTTTACCATCACAATCTCTCTATTCAATATTACCCAAATCCATTTTCATCTTTTATTTCATCACATAATCTATAACATAAATTAAGATTTAATCTCTATTAGGTCTATTACTATATGCAATCTCATTTCTAATACCATTAAACATATAATGGTATAAAATAATAAACATATTATATACACATTCATAGATCACATTTATAATGTGATTCACCTCCCACCTTTCTTACATATGACCATCTCATTCATGTCAAAAACTTCATTTCATATATCCTCTTTATATATATATATACACATAATTATACAATTTATTAAATTTCTCTTTTGCATATAGTTTATACAAATTTAATATTTTTCACTTTCCTTTGACTATTATCATTCTCATTTGTTTATCATAACTTAAATTATTCATTAACTTCAATAACTATATACACTCTACTTATAATCTTATTTCACAAAGAGCTTAATCACATTTCCAATGTGATATCTCTCTCACATTTGTTTATAAATATCTTTAACACATCTTTCATAGTCATTTTCATCCTTTCCAATCAAATTACTTAAAGTACTCATTTTCATTTGCTCAATTCCTTTACTTTACTTTCAAACCAAATTTTCCTACTATCAATCACATCCCCCCAATTCCTAATACCTTCATGTGCACTAATATTCATTTCATATATCTCATGTATTAAATACATTAAACTATCAATATTTAATTGCTCTTTATTCACATTCCATTAAAACTATAAATTTTCAACTTTAAAACATCTTATATGTATATACCACAAAGCAACATCAAAACATATATATTTCACAATTATTAAGCTCATTCCAAAAATCTAAATATCACATATCATCACCATTTACATGAGCTTTCACAATATTCAAGCATATCACATTTCTAATATTGAAATCACCATGTTTGCATTAAAATAACAATACAAACAACACCGATATCTCTTTGTACTTAACCAACATCATCTCCTTTTCCTTTTTACACAAAACCTTAACTTTACATATCCATACCTTAAATTATCACACTTAATCTATACCAAACAACTCATTCAATATTTCACCGTACTATTGTCATTTACATAACATGTCTTTTCATATTACCCATCCAGCAATATTTTCTCTTTCTATAAATCCAAACATAAAGTTTATTAGAAAGAGATTCAAATAATAGAGGAAAGATTACATACTTAAATCTTAATTTTTATTTTTAACTCATTTCCAACTTTATTACTCTAGCCATTTCTTTAAATGTCATACACATATCAATAATCAAACTTTTTACTTATACCTTCCATATCATTTCTTTATATTACAATCACCTCTCAATTATCAACATTTCAAAATTTACTTTCATATGAAACCTCATTTACACACTATCATTTATCTCATGTAATTCAAATACATCACAATTCACAATTCACATAGTGCCACATTCGAGACCAACCTAGATGTAATTGCATATGCATGTATTACCAATTGCATTTTCAAACTCTTCTTTTAAATTCTTATTTAAACTCTTCAAAAATTTTCTTTTTAATTTCACTTAGGCCGAGAATCTCGAACCTAAGCTCTGATACCAAAATAATTGTAACACCCCCATATTCTATATAAGTACTATACATATACCTGGTATACATACAATACATATATATAAAGAATGAGAATGTCACTTCTAGTTTTAGTTTAAAAACCTTTATCCGAGTTCCAGCAATATTACATTATTTTAAAGAACATTTACCAAAAATCAATTTTCTTATTTATCCAAAACTTCATCTATACATATGAATATATATATTCTTATAAAAAATGCAACATAATTAAAATTACACATGTATGCATCACCTTCTAGTTGGTCTCGAGACACTCTTACCCTTCTCGTGGCATAACAGCTAGGCTTCCAGATCATCCGCATAACCACTTGCGCGATTACACAACCGCTAAGCTCGAGAGCTTAGTAGTATAAATAAATATTAAAATATACTTTACAAAATAATCATACCTCATGTTTTTAGCATTATGTTCTATTGTTCGCTTAACCTGTTTTTCCTTTCTCAATGCATTCTTCATATCTTCCCACTAATATCATAAATTATATACATATTTATATAGAACATTCACAACACGATACTTACCCTTTCTATCTCATATACATACTCATATGCACCATTTTAACAAATCACCATTCAATGGCCTATCCAAACCTTCATGAAAACAATTCTCACAAATTCCACATTCATATACATTTTACACATCATACTATATTTTCATAAAATCATATCTCAACAAAGCTCCTCAAGCCATATTCACTTTCAATATATATCAATACATACATTACAAAATCATATTTCATAACATCATTTTATTTACAATTCATCAATCATGAATCCCACCTTAAACAAAGGCAGCCATAGATATCATTACTCATTTATTTCAACATTTGAATATCACATTGACAACGAAGACAGACTCGGGCCCAAACAACACACTAATATGCTATTCAATTTTCAGAGTAATGCTTTGGTTTAATCATCACATTTATCAATATCATTATCCCAACTAGGCTTCAAGGATTTAGGTTCAACCAAGCTTCAAGGGGAACAAAGCATGCTAAGTATCAACCCAACTTGGCTTCAAGAACCAATCCAACCTAGCTTCAAGGGTTGTAACATCTCAATTAGGCTTCAAGGATTAGACCCAACCAAGCTTCAAGGGGAGTAAAACATGTTAAACTTCAACCCAACTTGGCTTCAAGGATCAAATCCAACCTAACTTCAAGAGATTGTTACTCATATTAGGCATGCCACCAACAACAAACTCTGAAAATGGAATAACACATTAGATATACAATTCATTTATCAATTTCATTCTCAATTGAATTATCATAGCCAATAACAATGGCTTCACATCTCATTTGATTCATCGTGGCCATTCACAATGGCTTCCCATCACATTTGAATCATCATAGTCAATAACAATGACTTCATATAATGTTATAACATTTCACTATTCAATTGTACATAATCAATTAATTCATCATATCCTTCACAATATATATATATATGTATATATAGATCATCATTGCAATTCACAAGATTCACCATGCATTATACACAACATTGTTCATATAGTATCATAAACATCATCATTATCATCAAATCATATTGATCAATTCATCACTCAACAATACATAATCAATGGCATTGCACATACCTTTTTCCATGATCATTATATCCTCCACATTTCCTATATCATCATTGTTATATACAAAACAATTTACATTATACATGAATGTAGAATCTTCCATGTACATTTGATTGGATCATTATTGTTTTAAGTGCGTTTAGGTACAAAAACATTTGAAGATCCAACAATGTATGAAGAACAAATAACAAACACAAAAGCTAACACCCTCAAGGGACACGGCCAAGCTTGTGGCCGTGTCTCCAAACACAAACATCCAGTAGCCAACACACTCAAGGGACACGGCCAAGCTTGTGGCCATGTCTCTCAACACAAATCAAACCGAGGCAGACACGGGCAAGGGACACGGCCGTGTCTCTCAACAAAAATCCCATAGTAACAAACACAAGCAAGGGACACGGCCAAGCCAGTGGCCGTGTCTCTCCAAAACTCATCCAACACGGCCAAGTTTGCCCTAACTTGGCCGTGTCTCTCATAACTTGGCCGTGTTCTTCAAAGATTCAAAGACCAAATACTTCAAAATCCATCCAAACCCTTCCAAATTCACACCACCGCCCTCTAAATTATTATCTTTGTTTATTTTTATCAATTTCCTATCACTTTAGCATTTATATAACTTCATTATATCATCATAATAATCAATATATATATATACATCACTATAACCAATTACTCAAAGTACCAATTCATTCATACTAAACCCTAACTCAACAATTCATTATCATCCTCACAATTTCCCCAACTATCATCACTTAAATACTAATTCAACACATTTACACACTTCAATCTTTCCTTATAATCATCTTACACACCAACCATCACCTCAATCAAAAGAAATCAAAACAAGAAGATAAAAACTTACATATATATATATATATAATCAATAAAATCAACTCAAGAGAGAGTACTTACATGAATATGTTGTCAAATCTTCATCTCCATCTTCAATACTCTTAAAATCCTTAAGAAATTTGATGAAGATCATCACCTCTCTTTATCTCTCTCTCTCTCTCGTGCAAGAACCAAAAGGAGAAGAAGAAGAAGAAAGAAAATATCTTTCTCCTCTTCTCACGATAGCCATATATATATATAATAATAATAATAATTATTATTATTATTATTATTATTATTTATTTCCAAAAATCCTCCACCACACCCTTTCTTCTCTTGACTTTTCTTTTGACCAACTTATATGTATTATATATTAACATATATACAACATATACATTCCATTTACACAATCATTTCTTTTGCAAAAACATATATACCTTTAATTCAAATCACACAACAATTGTATTAAAACTTCTAGGGCATATCTTGGGATATTACATCATGTATTTGATTAACTTGCCAAAAGGAAACAAAACTAAGAGGGACAAAGAAGAGAAGACAGACAGATTGTTAGTAAATTGCGGACTTGCTATTTGGGGTGAATCCCAAATATGCCTACATACTCTCATTTTTATGAGAGATCAAAGCCCATGTAGTTCGGAAAAGCCTATTTAAAGGCAATTATGCATTTATGCATGTGTGTGTGTATGCTTCGTGCATTGTGAGATTTAATTAACACTTAGTGCAAAATTGTGAAATTTAGGTACCTTGTACCAAAAGGATGCAAATTTTAGGCCTTGGGCCAAAAAAGTTTGGTTGATTCATGGCTTAATGCTGAAAGATTGATTATTTATTTAATTAATTAGGCCTTAGACCTAAAAGGATTAGGTCTTTGACCAAGAAGAATTTAAGAAGAAGATGGAATGCCTATGACATGCTTGAATTAACAAAAGATGAATTAAGATATTACCTTGCTTAGAGTTTTTCCACTTCGAAGTTCCAGATCTTGATTTCTTAGAATATGATCCCTTGCTTTCTGTAACACCGGGTCCCGGGATGCCAAAAGCCAACCCCTTTTTCTGAGGATCGAAAGCCTTTTTATAGACAAAATTTCAGACTGGACGGCGGTCGGACCGCCGGATCTGGCAGTCGGACCGCCGACTCCGGCGGTCGGACCGCCAAGCTTGGCGGTTCAGCCCTCAAAAAATCTCCCGATTTTCGTTCAAACTGTTTTTCTGGGAGCTGTGGACCTCCAAAAATTATTCCGAGGCCATATCTGTGATCGTTGCATTGCTCCGGACATTTCAAGTACCATGAAGACATACTTTTGGTGGATTCTGCCATGGTCACCCGGTCTGGCTTGGTCACTTGCAGTCTAAGAAAATCGGCTTTCCGAGCCTCAAAATTCGAGTGTTCACAAAGCAAGAATTGTTTCACTTTAAATAGGCACATACACATTACTTGGCCAAAGGTCTCATTTCAGTTTAAATATTGTCTATCTCATATGCATGCTCATGCAAACTATCTCCACTAATAGACTCTACCTACCAAGAGAGATCAACAGGTCTTTGATAGGCTTGAAATGGGGTCTATAAAGGACACGGGTTAAATGAAGGCCATTTTGAGATAGGAGCTGATGTGACACAATGGACAAACTCTCACACTATAAATTTCTTGTTTGAATTTTAGGCAGCCTGGAGGCAATCCTGCTAGACTCCAAATTCCTTCTATCTTCTTGGCATTAATCTAGATCTTGATTAGGACAATTTTTGCCCTTGCAAAAAGTTTGGTTCCCAAATTTGTTTCTTTTCTTCTTCTCCCTTTTCTTTATTTTTCTTACTCTTCCCTTTCTTTGAGCATTTTATCATTTTGTCCTTCTTCCTTGAAGGATTATCAAGTACAGAACTTTCAAGAACTGGATGGTCTTCCTCCTTTTTTTCCCCAATTTTGATTGAATCTTCGTTCAGGTTAGACCAATTCAAGTAAAAATGTCTTTATGAACCAAATGAAAGCATTTTGCTGCTTTAGGTAAAAGAGAACTCTGTTGGCTTTCTGAACTGCCTTTTTAGGTTTTATTTTTCCTTTTGTCCTTTTTTCTTTTTTCTTTTGACCTTTTTCTTTTCTTTTTCTTTTTCTTTTTTTTTTCTTCTCTTCTCCCTTTTTTTGTTTTTTGTTTTTTTATTTGGTTCTAGCTCTAAGAGAGTTGTCTTATTTGTACTGACTTGGGCTTCCAATAATGGATGAGTGGAGTAACATAAATCTTCTTTAACAGGGATAAATCATTTGTTACTCTGATGTTGATGTTGTCTTGATATATTGGAGATAGTAAGTGAACTTCAACTACCCTTATGGTTTTGAGAACATCAACTATCCTTATGGTCTTGAAAACATCAACTACCTTTATGGTCTTGAGAACTTCAATTATCTTCATGGTTTGACTATTCATTTCTTTCTTTGATCTTCTTACCTCTTCATCTTAGTGATCATAAGACTTGTCAAAAGTATCACAACAGCTCAGGATAGGTTATTGGGCTTATATGTCAATGAAAAGCAAGCTACAATTTTATGAAGGCTCAAAGGGACAACTAGGGATTATTTAATAGGGTGGATACTAGTTGTTGGCTAACTAAACAATGCCTAGATCATTTCTCTCTTAAATAAGCAGAGTTCAATTTCCCCTCAAAAGTTTGTCAAAGCATGTTCTATGACTGACTAGGACCTAGACAAAGGTAATTATGCAGGAGCCCTCTCTAAATAAGCATATACAACTCAATGCTATAGAGCAATTCCTTTACCTAGTAAAGTCATTCACGTTATGATGCATAGATATATTAATTCATGAATTATCAAGCTAGATTCCTCATCGGTTGAGCACCAAAATGAACAAAGACCAAAAAAAAATTTTGAAGAAAATAATTTATTCAAATAAATTTAAATTTGAAAAATATGATTGTTCCAATTAAATATTAAAGAAAGAAAAATTGAAAAGCAACATTCAAGCTAAGGAAGTTCGTTGAGTTAAGCTTCTTTTCCTTTCACATCTTCAATATCCCCATCTTGAAAGGATGATAAAACAAAATCCTCTTCTAATCCTTTTCCTACCATGAAGGTTGCCGGTGGTGGCACCTTGTTAAACCTTGGTATTGGATTGTCTTTGGTGTTGAGCTTATCCGGCTCGGGTAGCTTACCACTATAAATCAAATCTTGGATCTCATGCCTTATACGAGCACATTTATCTATTTCATGCCCTCGCATTTGATGAAGTTGACAGAAGGCCTCGGCATTGAAGTTTGGTGGCAGTGGATTATGTAATGGTCGAGGAGCTAACGGTTGCAACAACCCTTTCTTTTGCAGCTTGCTAAAAACCCAAGATAGAGGTTTTCCCAATTCTGATAATTGTCTTTTATTTCCTTGAATAGTCACATTAACATCAACTTCTTTTTGCGTGCTTTGATTGCTAGGCTGATAATTCCATTTCTCATTCCTTCTTATTGAAAAGCTATTTTTCTCCCTTTCCCACTCTTCAATTTGTAGACCAGCTTGGAGAATATCTTTGAAGTCACGGATGAGTGTATGAGACATCCTTTCACGAAGACTAGGCAGGACGCCTCTCACAATCATCCTTATTTGATCAGATTCATCGGGCCTTTTCTTGAGCAAAGCAGCCTTGTTTCTCCATCTTTTCACATAGTCCACAAAATTCTCATTTGGTCTTTGTCTTATGGACTCAACTTCCATTAAGGTAACTTCCATCTCGACATCATATCCATATTGCTGGATGAAGTCCTTGTGTAACAAATCCCAACTCTTTTGTGTTCCATCATCTAAGGTATTGAACCAATTTTGGACAATAGGGTCCAATGAGATCATAAAGTACCTTAGAGTTTGAGCCTCAGTAGCTCGGGCAGACTGCATGGCAGTGATATACTGCTTCACATGGAAATGAGGATTTTCGGTTCCATCAAACTTCGCAAAAGATGGCATCTTGAACTTGTACGAGACTTCTTCATCTAGCTCAAATAATTTGTCAACTTCAGACATTTCCTCGGTTTTCAGTTTTTTCTCAAATTTCTTTTCTAAATCAGCAATCATTTTTTCAACATCAGAAGTTTCTCGGTCTTCTCCATAGCCGATCTTTCAACAATCTTAAGCTCTTTCTTCTTGTCTTGAGCATCTTGGTAGTATTGAGCCCAATCATCATCATCATAAATGATCACTTTTTCATCATCAAAAACCACTTCATCCACTTTAGTCTTCCCTTTGTCCCTTGGCTTCTTAGTGCTAGCAGATGCTTCGGCATGATTTTCTAAATTACAGTCAATTGGTTCTTCATGGTCTCAGCTAGGGCCTCTTTTATTTCTTCCATTTTGGCATTAAGGGCTTCATCCACCATTCTTTGAATTTGTTCGGGCTCAATTGTTTTTAGTGAGCAAGTGATTGAGTCGTTGCCAGATACTTCGTCTACGGCGTAGGTCGGATTGTTGTAAGCTTTTGAACTGTCGTAATCCAGGGTTGTGAGCCAGAGAGGATCAATGATATGAGATGCAAATGTATGCATGTATGCACAAACAATCAATAAACAAGGATAATTAGGATGCTCCTTCCAACCTTATAACATCCACACACGAATGGCGAGTCTCTTTTCCTAGGTATATGGTTAACAAAATACCAACATGGGGTATCTTGTTTTCGAATATTTCCCTCGGACATTTCAACCAATAGTTATATTTTTGAAAATGGAAATTGATTCATAATAATTCCCATTAATTAGGTTTTAATCCACTCAACCAACTAAAGTAGCTTTATGCTATATTGGATTAAAACTAAATTAAAAGGTTTATAATAAACAGATTTCTCACTTAGAAAAGTAACTAATGGTTCATGCCAAAAACAAGCCCATGGTTGATTTATTCTTAGTATAAACTAGGCTCACAATTGATTTTTGGTATTTCGTAATTGACCTAAATAATTTGCAAGCTCTTTGCAAGATAATTTTATTTATAAGCCCATTGTAAAATGATTTTTAGAAAAAATGGATTTTGGGCTTTACATTTGGGTTATGAGAAAAAGAATTTTTAATTTGTTTTTTGAAAAGTTTTGAAAATTGCTTTGGTCTTTTGGATTTTAAAGAAAAATTTATTTTGAGCTCACAATATACTTAGGTTATATTAGAAAAAGAACAAACCAAATAAGCCATGATTTAGACTAAGATAAACTAACCATAGTCAAACAACATGCATTCAGGGTAAAACCTAAGGAAAGTAACTAGGCCAATTACATGTGCTTTAGTCTTCAGGTAAAAAGGCTTAGATTCCCATAGCAAGTATATACAAAATGGTACGAGGCTATGAGTGGTTATGCCATACTTGATCTCATACCTTGAGTGAAAGTATGGTATCCCTTACATAACATAACACGGGTAACACGGGCATCCTAACTCACGCACACGATGCAATCTAATATGATGCAATGGATAATATCATTATAAGAAAGAATAGAATAAAACTTCTCTTATCCCAGTGGAGTTGCCACTGTGAGCGAGGATTTTCGCCCCCACTCCTTGTGGAATGGTTCTTTCTACTTCTGCACTGTTTAGGCTTGAGGACTTAGAGAACACGGACCTAGGTCCACCCGAACGGGCCGAGAAAAAGAAAGGGGTGGATGACTCGATTCCTAAGGAATCCCCAACCCCCTAATGGGTTCAAAATGTTAGGTACGTGTGGGGAAGGTGAGAAATGGCCCAGCACCCCCACAACGCCCGGTTCATTGGAATCGGCTTCCTTTACAGGTTTTAATATTATAAAATTCTTAAATATAACAACATTATCTATATTACACACAATAAAAATAAAGCATCGATATATTGAAAATCAAAACAATGTCCAAACAAAAAAATTAAATGGACACCCATCCAAGGATGGAAACATGTCCTTACATCCCATGCCTAAATAGGACACCCACCGAAAGGTAGAAACATGTCCCTTACATTGGTTCTAAAATAGAAAAGCAATTTAAATTACATTATATTTAACTAATGAGGTACCCACCAGTGGAAACATACCTCTTACAACATTTGGAAATCTAAACAAATCGATAAAAGTAAATAACCATTCATCATAAATAAGTCATTCATCAAAGGTACTAAATATCAATAGAAAGTAAACATCCATCCATGATAAATTAGATAAACCAAACATTGAACTTAAATAAATTAAAACATATAAAATAAATCAAAGCATAATCAAATATAAAATTAAATAAAGCAATTAAAGACACAAATTAGGGTTACTGTTTCTATTTAAGATTCTTTATTTCATGTGTTTAGGGTTTTGGAATTTTATGGGCTCAAGCTACTGTATGTTTTAAAGGAATTGAGATGGATTAAATTTTTATGATTTAAGAGGTTGATAAAGTTCTTTGATTAACCAAATTAGGATTTCAATAGTAAAATCATGAAACAAGGGTTTGGATACTTTAAAACAATTATGTTTATGATTTACGGTTACTGAATTATGGTTTTTAAGCTTACTGTGTTTGAATTTAAATATTTATGTTTATAGGGTTTTAAGGTTTAAAGGATTAGGGTTTAGAAAAATTAGGGTTTAGGTTAGCTAGTTTAGGGTTTACTATTTTGGATTTTAGAGTTGAATTAGGGTTTTAGAATTTTAGAATTAGGGTTTCGGAGAATGCATTTAGGTTTTAGGATTTGAAAATCAATTGATAATTTTATGAAACTTTATAAAAATAAACAAAATGATTTAAAGTTTATAGAAACAGAAAAGATATTATTTAGGGTTTTTGGAAAGAAACAAATTTATTTTATGATTTTGAAAATTTGGAAAGCAAATTAGGGTTTTGAGATTTTGAAGAAACAAAAGTAACAATTTTAAGCTTTTTGGAAAGTAAAGTAACGAATTAAGGTTTTTAAACTTTATAAAAAGTGAAATAGAGTTATATGGTTTTTGAATTAAAAGAGACAATTAGATGGTTTAAGCTACTGTGAAGAAATTAGACAATTGATGCATACCTCCGTTTGTTGGTTCCACCAAAAATTTCTTCTTGGATGAACAAAAACAAAGACAAGCTTTCTGCCTTTGATGGATTGAACTGCTTGTTTGCTCTCTCAAAAAAAGTCCAATTGATTCAAGGTTTTTCTCCTCAATTTCGGTCTCAATTTCTCCTCCCAATTTTTGTCCGATTTCCCCTTTTTTTTCTCCCCTTTTTTGTGTTGTTTTAGTCTTATTTATAGAATATTTATATGGTTAATTCTAATTATTCACGAAATATAACAATCATTAAGAAAAGGAAACCAAAACCTAATTGTATTAGGTTTTAGGAAATTTGCATCGAAAAAATTTTGCTGGCGAAAAAAAATTCTGCGGAAAAATTGTGCCTGCGAAAAAGCTGCGCCTGCGGCGGGCGAATTGTTTATTATTATTATTTTTTATTAATAAAAATTAGATACTAAAGCAAATATTATTTAATTAAGATAACAAAAATTATTTTGTACTAATTAAAATATATTGGACAACACAAAAATGATTTTGGACTAATTGGACCGGACTGGGTCAAAAATTAAGGGTCTACATCGTGCACTTGCGGTAACACTGTAATAGCATAGATCCATTGTCGCAATTCTAGGAATGGTGCCTAGGATTGTAGATCAATTTAATTAAAGCTTAACTCTTAAATTATCCATTAACATGACCTTGTATTTTAATTTGTTCCTTGAGTTTAATTAGTCATTATCAATTCATTAGTTTTCACATTCATGAATTAACAACAACCAATTGTTTTGAATTTGCAAATTATTAAACCCTAAAACTTGTTACGCTCGACTAATTACTACTACAAGCGACACTCACAAGTATATGAGGTAATTGTAGCAACCGTGATCACCCCAAGGTCGTCTCACAAGGAAGTAATTGTTTTGTAATAGTTTAATTAGCAAGAAATTTAAAAGAAATAAGAGTGTGATGTGTTGAAATTGTGAAAAAACAATTTAAATATAAAAGTAACGTGCGTAATGGTTGTGAAAGATTAATACAATTCTAGGAATGGTGCCTAGGAATGGTACCTAGGGTTGTAGATCAAATTAATCAAAACTTAACTCTCAAATTATCCATTAATATGACCTTGTATTTTAATTTGTTCCATGAGTTTAATTAGTAATTACCAATTCATTAGTTTTCACATTCATGAATTAACAACAACCAATTGTTTTAAAATTACAAATTAATAAACCCTAGAACTTATATTCTAATTCATTCTTAGGGTAGTTGATTGCATAATTTTAATATCAAATTTCACCTCTCAGTCCTTAATTTGATATCTATAGATCAATAGGTAGCTAATCTATCAACCTAACATTCAATCTAATACAATCAACCAACAACAAGGCATATTAATGGAAATATCAAATCAAGTCATTCAATCAAATATACTACAAATCCCAGGCATGAGTAATTTGTCTCATCATCATCAATTTAAAATAAATATTCATCTCAATATAAATTAAATCACAATTGTGCATTGAAATATAAACGTTCTTAACAAACAATAACAATCTAGAAATGAATTAAAAGAGAGAATATAAAAACCCCTTGTTGACCCTTAATTTTGACCCAGTCCGGTGTAATATATTTTGTTTAGTCCAAAATAATTTTTGTGTTGTCTAATATATTTTAATTAGTCCAAAATAATTTTTGCTTTATTATCTAATTTTTTATTAATAAAAAATAAAAATAAACAAATAAAAATCAAAAAATAAAAATAAAAATCGGCGACGAAAAAATCGTCACCCAAAACCAGTGCGGGCTTGGCCGTGGGCCATTTCACCCGCAGGAGTTTCTTGCAGGCGAAATGGCTCACAGGAAAATCCTGCAAGTGAAATGGCGTTCCCACGCCATTTCACCCATAGAAATTTCCTGCAGGCAAAATGGCCCGGAGGCCGTTCCCTGCCCCCTGCCGCAGCCAACTGTCGTAAATTTTTTTGCCAGCGCAATTTTCCCTGCTACAATTTTTTTCGCCAACGCAATTTTTCCGCGGTAGTTTTTTTTCGCCAGTGAAATTTTTCGACGCAAATTTTCCGAAATCTAAAACAATTAGCTTTTGGTTTCATTTTCTTATTCAATATTGTATGCCGTGAGTAATGAGGATTAATAATAGAATTCTTCTATAAATAAGGAGGAAGAAAAGAGAGAAAGGGAAGGAGAAATTGGGACAGAAATTGGTGACCGAGAGTAAGGAGGAAAACTTGGAAACTTTAAAAATTCTTTCTGGCAGTAAATTGAATCGGACTTTGGAGGGAGCAAAGAAGCCATTAACAATTCTTCAAAGGTAGCAACGGCCTTTGTTTTTATTCATCCAAGAAGCAATTTTTGGGTGTAACTCACGAATTAAGGTTTGAGTTCTTAAATTCTTTTTGTTTTTTTTCACAGTAGCTTAATTCATCTAGTTGCTTCTTTTAATTCAAAAATCCCAGAAACTTAATTCCCTTTGTTCAAAGTTTCAAAATCTTAAATTGTGGCTTTATTTTCCAAAAGTTTAAAGTTATTAGTTTTATTTCTTCAAACCCCCAAGACTAAGATTTGCTTTCCAAATTATCAAAACTTTAATTTGTGTTCTGTTTCCTTCCAAAAGCCCTAAAAAAAATCTTTTCTATTTATAAAAACTTTAATTCATTTGGTTTACTTTCATAAACTTCATAAAATTATCAATTGATTTACAAATTCTAAAAACTTAATTCTAAGAACGCTAAACCCTAATTCTAGAACACTAAACCCTAATTCAACTTTAGAATCAAAACAAGTGAACCCTAACTCCTTTAAAACCTAAATCCTAATTTTTCTAAGCCCTAATTCTTTAAAACTTTAAAACCATATTTAGATAGTAAGCTTAAATACCCCAACTCAATGGCCGTAAATCACAAAACTTAATGTTTTAAAATGTTCAAACCCTAGTTTCATGATTTCACCATTCAAAAACTAAATTTGGTTAATCAAAGAACTTCATCAACTTTTTAAAACATAAAACCTTAATCTATTTTAATTTCTTAAAAAACTCACAGTAGCCAAATTCCACAAATCCCAAAACCCTAAACACATGGAATAAAGAACCCTAAATGGAAATAGTGGCCATAATTTAGATTTTTATTTGCCTTATTCAATTTTATATTTGATTATGCTTTGATTTATTTTATATGCTTTAATTTATTTAAGTTCAATGCTTGGTTTATTTAATTTATCATGGGTGGATGTTTACTTTCTATTGATGTTTAATACATTTGATGAATGATTTATTTATGATGAATGGTTATTTACTTTTATCAATTTATTTAAATTTCCAATTGTTGTAAGAGGTATGTTTCCACTTGGTGGGTACCTCATTAGTTAAATATCATGTAATTTAAATTGCTTTTCTATTTTAGAACCTATGTAAATGACATGTTTCTACCTTTCGGTGGGTGTCTTTATTTAGGCGTGTGATGTAAGGACATGTTTCCATCTTCGGATGGGTGTCCATTTATTTGTTTTGCTTGGACCTTTCTTTAATTTTAATATATTGATGCTTTCTTTTAATTATTGTGTGTAATATGGATAATGTTGTTATATTTAAGAATTTTATAATATTAAGACCTGTAAAGGAGGCCGGTTCCAATGAACCGGTTGTTGTGGGGGTGCTGGGCCATTTCTCACCTTCCCCACACATACCCAATTTTCCAAACCAATTAAGGGGTTGGGGATTCCTTAGGAATCGAGTCATCCACCCCTTTTTTTTTCCTGGCCCGTCCGGGTGGCGACTCCATTTTCTCCGGACTTAGGTTCATGTTCTCTAAGGCCCTGAGCCTAAACAGTGCCGAAGTCGCAAGAATCATTCCACTGGGAGTGGGGGCAAAAATCCCCGCTCACAGTGGTGACTCCACTAGAGATAAGAGAAGTTGATTCCGTTGGTCTTTTTATTATTCTATTCTTTCTTATAATGATATTATCCATTGCATCATATTAGATTGCATTGTGTGCGTGAGTTAGGATGCCCATGTTACCCATGTTGTGTTATGTAAGGGATACCATACTTTCACTCAAGGTATGGAGATCGAGCATGGCATAACCACTCATAGCCTCGTACCATTTGGTATATACTTGCTATGGGAACCTAAGCCTTTTAACCCAAAGACTAAAGCTCATATAATTGGCCTAGTTACTTTCCTTAGGTTTTACCCCAAATGCTTGTTGTTTGACTATGGTTAATTTATCTTGGCTTAAATCATGGCTTATTTGGTTTTTTCTTTTTCTAATATGACCTAAATACATTGTGAGCTCAAAATAAATTTTTATTGTGAGCTCAAAATAAATTTTTCTTTAAAATCTAAAAGACCAAAGCTATTTTCAAAACTTTTCAAGATGGTCTTTGGATATAAAACTTTTCTAAAAACAAATCAAAAATTCTTTTGCTCATAACCCAAATACTAAGCCCAAAATCTATTTTTTCTAAAATCTTTTTACAATGGGGTTAGAAACAAAATTATTTTCATCCAACCTTTTCTTCAAAAGAGCTTATAATTATTTAGGTCAATTAAGAAATACCAAAAATCAATTGTGAGCCTAGTTTATACTAAGAATAAATTAACCATGGGCTTGATTTTGGCATGAATCATTAGTTACCTTTTTCAAGTGAGAAATCTATCTATGATAAACCTCTTAATTTAGTTTTAATCCAATATGGCATAAAAGCTACTTTAGTTGGTTGGATGAATTAAAACCTAATTTATGGGAATTATCATGGATGGATTTCTATTTTCGAAAATATAACTATTGGTTGAAACGTTCGAGGGAATTATTCAAAAACAAGATACCCCACGTTGGTATTTTGTTAACCATATACCTAGGAGAAGAGACTCGCCATTCGTGTGTGGATGTTATAAGGTTGGAAGGAATGTCCTAATTATCTTTCTTCGTTGATTGTTCATGCATACATGAATACATGCATACATTTGCATCTCATTGATCCTCTCTAGCTCACAGCCCTGGATTACGATAGTTTAAAAGCTTACAATAATCTGACCTACGCCGGAGATGAAGTATCTAGCAACGAATCAATCACTTGCTCACCAAAAACAATGGAGCCTGAACAAATTCAAAGGATGGTGGATGAGGCCCTTAACGCCAAGATGGAAGAAATAAAAGAGGCCCTAGCTGAGACCATGAAGAACCAATTGACTGCAATCTTAGAGAATCATGTCGAGGCATCTGCTAGCACTAAGAAGCCAAAGGACAAAGGAAAGACCAAAGTTGGTGAAGTGGTTTTTGATGATGAAAGGTGATCATTGATGATGATGATGATTGGGCTCAATACTACCAAGATGCTCAAGAGAATAAGAAAGAACCGAAGGTTGTTGAGAAGGCAACTATTGAAAAGACCGAGACTTCTGATGTTGAAAAGATGATTACTGATTTAGAAAAGAAATTTGGGAAGAAACTGAAAACCGATGAAATGTCCAGAGTTGACAAATTATTTGAACAAGATGAAGAAGTCCCGTACAAGTTCAAGATGCCATCCTTTGCCAAGTACAATGGTACTGGAAATCCTCATCTCCATGTGAAGCAGTATATCACTGATATGCAGTCTGCCCGAGCTACTAAGGCTCAAACTCTAAGGTATTTCATGCTCACATTAGACCCTATTGTCCAAAATTTGTTCAATGCCTTAGATGATGGAACACAAAAGAGTTAGGATCTACTTTACAAAGCCTTCATCCAACAGTATGGATATAATGTTGAATTGGAAGTTACTTTAATGGAAGTGGAGTCCATTAGGCAAAGGTCAAATGAGAATTTTGTAGAGTATGTCAAGAGATGGAGAAACAAGGTTGCTTTACTAAAAAAGAGGCCTGATGAATCCGATCAAATAAGGATGATTGTGAGAGGGGTGTTGCCTAGTTTACGTGAGAGGATGTCTCTTACACTCATCCGTGATTTCAAAGACCTTCTCCAAGCCAGTTTACAAATTGAAGAATGGGAAAGGGAAAAGAGCCGTTTTGCAACAAAAAGGAACGAGAAAGGGAGCTATCAATCTGGTAGCCAAAGCATGCAAAAGGCCATCGGTGTTAATGCCACTAACCAAGGAATGAGGAGATAATTTTTGGAATTGGGAAAAATGATGTCTTGGGTTCTCAATAAGCTTCAAAGAAAGGGATTGCTACAACCCTTAAATCCTCATCCTTCGCCTAACCCTCTCCCACCTAATTTTGACACTAAATCATTTTGTCAATTTCACCAAATGCAAGGGCATGGCACAGATAGAAGTGTGAGGTTGAGACATGAGATCCAAAATCTAATTGATAATGGGAAGCTACCCGAGCCCAACAAGCCAAACACCAAAGACAACCCATTACCAAAATTCAATAGGGTACCACCACCAGCAACCTTCATGATTGGAGGAGGTTTGCATGAGGATTTTGTCATGTCTTCTTTTCAAGATGTGGGTGGAGAAGCAACTAAAGGAGAAGAGGTATTTGGTGAAATTAAACAAGCTATGATGGGTGGAGAAGTAACAATTTGTGTTGTCAACGGGTTTTGGGATTCAAGTGATAGTGATGATGATATTGTATCCAAGAAGGAGGAGTGGACTTGGTCCGAGCCCGAAGAAGATGAAGTAATGAACACTAGATCTGATAAGCCTTATGCAAGGCCACCACCTAAGGAGGTAGAAACTAATAAGGGAAAGGAAGTTAAAGTAGAAGAAGATGATGATGTACTCAAGCAATTGAAAAGAACCCAAGCAAGTGTTAGCATTTGGGACTAATTAGCTACTTCTAAAAAGCACCGAGAAACTATGGCCAAAGCCTTGGCTAGCATGCCAATCTCTACCTCCACGACACCGGAGGAGCTGACCAACTTCATAAAAATTGGAGTGGTAATGAAATGTGAAGAGGTTCAAGAGAAGAGCGAAGTTAATATGGGAGCAGTTTCTTTTTCAGATGCAGATTTACCGGAGGAGGGGAGAGACCACATCCGCCCTCTCTTTATCAAAATAGAAGTCAAGGGGAAAAGGAATCCATGTGTAATGGTCGATGATGGGTCCGCCATAAATGTTTTCCCACTTAAGATATTGCCAAAGCTAGCCATGCCAACAAGAGATCTAAACCCGAATGAGGTAACGATTCATGCTTATGACAACACTAAGAGGCATGCCAAAGGGACTTTCAAAGCGACTGTCAAGGTTGGTCCAATTGAATCTATTATCGAGTTTATTATTTTAGACATACCAGTCACCTTCGCCTTGCTCTTGGGATGACCATGGTTTCATCCTCTTGGTGGAGTTCCTTCCACCCTTCATCAAAATATCAAGTTCCCCAACGGAAATGAAACAGTGGTCATTGAAGCTGAAGATAATGAGATTGTTAACGCTCTAATGATTGAGAGGCCTCTCAATGGTTTTCAAGTAGCTTCAATTTCTGATGATGAAGTAGTAGACTCCAAAGTCTTGAATATGATGACGAACATGAACTACCTCCCCAGAGCTGGTCTTGGAAAGGGTAAGGCCGGTTTGACAAAGTTGCCAGATTTTAGAACTCAAACTTCCAAGAAGGGGTTGGGATATGATGAAGACAATGATGTCCAGCCAAACAAGAGTGAGAAGATGAGCTTCCCACCACTTGAAGAGATTTTTGTCAAAGCTCCAGATATGGGACTACTCCAAGGAAAGCCCGAGCCAATCATGTTCATGGGTAAGTTAATCCCAGGTTTTGAAATTTTTGCAGATGTTGCCGAGCTACTGGAGCAAGTGAAGAAAGAGCTCACCCTACCAACCAGCGAAGAATCTGATCCAAAAGAGAAGAATGAAGATGTCCTGAAAGCCGAGAAGACTCCGAAAGAGATTGCTGCCCTGGTCAAAGAAAAGTTTGAAGACATCCTGCTTTATGATTCTGAGAACAATGATTTTGATTTTGATTTTAATTTGTATGCTTTGTATGAGGATGATGATGTTTTCTTTTCCAAAATGAATGCAATAAAGTCTAATATTGCTTACTTGTGTGATGTTTCTCCTGATGGTTGCATACATTCAAATAGCAGTTACATGAGCATCTTTAATATTAATTCTGTTAACACACAATCATTAAATTTGGGAACAACTGAAAACCCTAAAAACATTAGCATAGCATCCGACCTTACTCCTGATGAGAGAGAGAGATTTGAAAAAATATTCAAAAATATGAAGAAGTGTTTGCTTGGTCTTATGAGGATATGCCTGGAATAGATCGAGACATAGCCGAGCATCATATTCCAACTCACACTCACATGAAACCTGTCAAACAAAAGCTTAGGCGATTAAGACCTGAGTTGGTTGAATTGGTTAAAGAAGAGGTCACTAAGCAAATACAAGTAAAGTTCCTTGAAGTGATAGAATATCCAAATTGGTTAGCCAACATAGTACCCGTGCTAAAGAAAGATGGAAGAATAAGGGTTTGTGTGGAATATAGAGATTTGAACAAGGCTTCCCCTAAGGATGATTTTCCTTTACCTCATATAGATGTTCTCATTGATAGTGCAGCCTCTAGTGTGCTACACTCATTTGTAGATGGATTTTCCGGATACAATCAAGTGTTAATGGCCCAAGAGGATAAAGCCAAAACTGCTTTCATTACTACATGGGGTATATTTTGTTATAGGGTGATGCCGTTCGGGTTAAAGAATGCTGGAGCAACCTACCAAAGGATGGCCACCACACTATTTCATGACATGATGCACAAAGAAGTTAAAGTATATGTTGATGATATGATGGTTAAATCAGACACAAGGGAGCAACACTTCCAAAACTTAGAATTATTCTTCGATAGAGCTTTGAAATATAAGCTAAGACTAAACCCGAAGAAGTGTGTATTCGATGTTACTTCAGGTAAATTATTGGGACATGTAATTGGTCCGAATGGCATTGATATTGATCCTGACAAAGTCAAAGCAATCAGGGATATGCCAGCCCCAAAGACGGAGATAGAAGTTCAGGGATTCATTGGTAAACTGCAGTACATTAGCAGATTTATAGCAAAGCTTACAATAATCTGTGAGCCTATCTTCAAATTGCTTAGAAAGAATTAGCCGGTCATATGGAATGAAGAGTGTCAAAAGGCCTTTGAGCGAATAAAAGAGTATTTGGTGAATCCACCTATTTTAAAACCACCTAAACCCGGTAAACCTCTATTACTATACTTAGCAGTGGAAGAAGAGTCAATCGGAGCCATGCTAGCCCAGGCAGATGAGTCAAGGATTGAGCATGCCGTTTACTATTTGAGTAGAAAGCTCCTACCTTATGAAATTAAGTATAGTATCATTGAAAAGACATGTATAGGCGTGGTTTGGTCTTCTTTCAATCGTATAGTGTGCAAGCAATTTCCAGGTTGGATCCAATGAAGTACTTAAGGGAGATACCCTCTTTAATTGGGAAATATGGTCGATGGTTGATAATATTAGAGGAATTTGAGATTGAGTATGTAACCAGGAAAATAATCAAAGGTAGAGAGGTGGCAAAATTCCTGGCTTAACTACCATTACCAGAAAGTGAAGAGGTAATCTTGGAATTTCCAGATGAACATTTAGAAGCAATTGAAGTACAAGGGTGTAAAATGTATTTTGATGGAGCAGTGAATAGGAAAGGAACAAGTTTAGGAGTTATACTAGAATCGCCCAAAAGGGAACTCATCCCTTTAGCCAAGAAATTGAAATTGAGGGCAATCAATAATATGGTGGAGTACGAAGCTTGTATTTTCGATATGGAAACCCTAATGATTATGAAGGTGGATAAGGTGGAAGTTTATGGCTATTCATTGCTAGTAGTATCCCAAGTAAATGGAGAATGGGAGTTGAAAGAAGAAAAATTAAAACCATACCACCGTTACTTGACCATGATGAAGAAGAACTTTAAGGAGTGTAGGTTTATGCACCTATCAAGAGAAGAAAATCAGATGGCTGATGCCCTAGCCACATTGGCTTCGGTACGAGAAAACCCTGTTAGTCTATTCCTTAAGCCTCTGATCTTGACCAGTTATCCTTGCTATGAATATGAAATAATCATGGAAATTGATACAGACCATGATGCGTGGTATGATACTATAAGACGATTTTTGGAGGAAAGAGAATACCCACCGGGGGCAACAAAGAAAGAGAGAAGAGCCATAAGGCGGTGGTCTTTGCAATACATCACATTCCATGGGGAGTTATATCGAAGATGGCCTGATGGAGTGCATTTAAGATGTTTAAGAAAACCTGAAGCGGAGTGCATCATGTCAGAAAAACATGCGGGAAGTTGCGGTCTGCACATGAATGGTTTGGCCCTATTTAAGAAGATTATTCGACAAGGTTACTACTGGTTGACCATGGAGAAAGATTGTATTGAGTTTGTCAAGAAGTGCCAACAATGTTAGATGTATGGTAACTTGAATCACATGCCTCCTGAAGAATTGCATTCAATGTCTTCACCCTGGCCATTTGCCACCTGGGGTATCGACATTATAGGAGAGATACATCCGACAGCTTCAAATGGTCACCGATTCATTGTGGTAGCAGTAGATTATTTTTCAAAATGGGTCGAAGCCGAATCCTTCAATAAACTAGGTGCAAGCCAAATGGCTAGGTTTATTGAAAAGAACCTCATCTGCAGAGACGGGGTCCCGCATAGTGTGATATCAGACAATGGGGTACAGTTTCAAGGAGCAGTTAAGGATTTATTCTCGAAGTACCAAATCTATCATCGTAGATCCTCTCCTTATAGACCAAAGGCTAATGGTGCCGTAGAAGCAACAAACAAGACAATTAAGCAAATTCTGTCCAAGATGACCAAGACTTACAGGGATTGGTCAGAGATGCTTCCCTTTGCTTTATGGGGATATAGGACAAGTGTGCGAACACCTACTGGAATGACACTGTTCTCTTTGGTTTATGGGATGGAAGCAGTATTGCCAATTGAAATTGAGATCAAGTCGTTAAGAGTAGTCTTGGAAGCTGAACTGCTTGAAATGAAATGGGTAGCAAGCAGATACACACAGTTAGCTCTACTAGAAGAGAGAATATTAAAGGCACTATATCATCACCAACTGTATCAAAAGAAGATAGCTCGGGCCTACAATAGAAGGGTTAAGGTCAGAAAATTCAAAGTTGGGGATTTGGTGTTGAAGCAGTGTAAGCCTAATGTATCTGATCCAAGAGGGAAGTTTAGACCTAGCTGGGAAGGGCCATATGTCGTGAAACAAGTCATGAATAAAGGTGCGGTGAAGTTGTCAGACATGGACGGGAATGAATTTAGTGAGCCAGTAAACATTGACAGGTTGAAGAAGTTTAATGTATGAAAAATAAAAAAGAAAGAGCTCGCTAGGTTGAAAACCTAAAAGGGTGGCCTAGGCAAAAGTTAGAGCAGTCCGCTAGTCCCGAAAACCCAAAAGGGGCGGGCTAGGCAACAATTAGGGCTAAAAGAGAGAAAATAGTCAATTAGAAAACCCGAAAGGGCTAGTTGGCAACAAGAGTAATCTTGTGTATGCTGGCTTTATGTTTGGTTGTTCCCTAATTTAATAAAATAGAATTAATGTTAAAATTGTTCTATGTGCTCTGTTATAAGTATTCGACCAGATATGGATGAAATAAATAAACACAATTGCAAAAGGTGATGACAAGTTTTAAATGGAAAAGAAGCAACTTTTATTACTTTAATTATTTTTCATCAATGGACTTTCTGAATTGACAAATGTAAAATCTATGGTAGTTGATAAGTGTAACGTGCAAGCCAGCTTTGCCTCAGCCGATCCAAGTAGTCTTCAATCAAGTAAGGCATGTCTAAGTCAGAAGCAAAGTTAGAATCACGAGGCTCAGCTCCATACTGACGGCCAAGTCGGCGAGGATCATAGCATGTACCTTAACGAAGAGTAGCAAGGGAAACGTACATCAAGTATGTCCGCATGGTGATATGAGAAATCTTCCACCAGGGTACCAACCAACGGATATTGACTTCAGCGCGTGAGTGGATCCAATCAACCCAGTAAGCATATGAAGAAGCAGGATGGAGTAGTTTCCTAGTTGAATGATGATGTGGTAGGTATCTGGCAAAATCCATGGATGGAGTATCAAGAAAACAAAGACACTCCTGAAGCCAAATCTATGAAGAAAGAGTTAAAAAAAAGAGTTGGCTAAGTTGAAAACCTGCAAGGGCAACTTAGGCAAAAATTGGGACAGCTCGCTAGTTTTGAAAAACCATATGGGCGGACTAGGCAAAAATTAGAGCAATAAAAAAAAGAAAAAAGAACCTAAATTGAAAACCCAAAAGGGCAGTTTAGGTAATTACCTGAAGCAGCAATGGACTCCCAGTCAGTCTCTTTTACAATCCTGATTTAAATCGGTCTAATCCAACTAAGGTCTCGGCTAAGATCACAGGTTCCGGCGACAAGCCTCCTTCCATTTGGTCCATAATATCCAATACTCATGGATCAATATCACTAAGAGGGTGGTGGTAGGTCATCAAATAAAGCCTTGAAAAAGTCATTGCCTGTTGGAGGAGGGGGCAAATCACTCAAAGCGGGGAGCACCAAAACTCAGCAAATTACTAGTCCCAGGATCACCTGAAGCGGGAGCACCAAAATCTTTATTACCTTGAAGTTTTGATTCGTCATGGTCCTCATCAGAAGCAGATGAAAGGATCTCATGGTCGTTAGTCTAGGAGCCTCTTGATGAAGAAGCGATAGGATTCCTCATCCCCTGAAATTGAAAGTCTCGGAAATGTTGTTCAGATTGATGATATAAACTTTCAAAATGAGAAGCCTGCTGACAACTTGCCGCCAACTCTTCTTGAAGTTTCCTATTTTGTTCTTCAAGCATCCGCTGTGAGACAAAGAGGAAAAGGTAAGAGCATACATAATCATGCATACATATAGCATAAATTACCATGAAATAAGGAACGTACTAAGTAATTCAAATCAATACCCTGCGGATGAGATAGCATATCTGGCGAGCTAGAATGAGCAAATGAAGGGGCAGTAAAGGAAGGTCCAGCCTCATGATCAAATGAGCCAACAGCCTACAACAATCATTGAAGAATCAAAAAAAGAAAAAGTTGCAAGGGAAAGATGGTAAGAGTTTTACCTGAGAAGTACTGGCTCCGAGATGTGGAACAGACTCTCCTGCAGCTCGGTGATGTTCTTCTTCATCTCTACCCTCATTTTCGTCAGAAATCTCCTTCACACCAACTAGAGATACATCAAAGTTCAAGAGTCTTCTTTGAATAAAATAGGCATAGAATGGACCCGGTAAATGGAGAAATGACTCGACACCATAACCATGCCGGCTCGGCCTCCATGCATACTCCGGCATTGACATAATATTTAAAGTATATTCTGGGATTTGCATCGAAACCCTCCACTGCTCTGGACCGAGAATCCATTCATAAACTCTCTCCCCGAGAAACCAGCCACTAGACACTGGGCCAGCAGTAACTCAGCAAGAATGTTGGAAAGACAGTGCAGCCCTCATCAAAGGAGACCAATTTGCTCGCTCTTCAAGGCTCCACCAGGCCAAATTCACCTGTAAAATAATATAAGGTAAGTAAACTTTCACATAAATTTTAAAGCATACTAATGTTATTTTACCTGGTCCCAGGTTAAGTGGCTCAACACATAGCGGTGAGTATGCACATGATGAGAGCTGGGAACGTCCACACGATCGGACAACCAGAAATTTAATCTCGGATACCCAACTCTCTCTCGGGAAATACCGGGTACCCTCACGAGGTTGTGTTCATATGCCCATACCTATAATAATAGTAAAGATCAAATTCATGCAAGAAAAGAGTGGAATTAATAATGGTGAAGGAAAAGAATACCTCTACAACCGCCATCAAGCCGACAAAAGACTTCTTGTTTCGGCAAAGCTTATCATGACCATGGTAAAGTCACGTGAAACCAGCTTCACCCCAGCCAGAAGATGGTACCATTCTGAGATAAGAAAGGGCACTCAACACTGACAAGTGGATGGAGGATTCAGTACTGCCTAAGATGGTCGACCCGAGAAGATATAACAAAAATTCTCGAGCATACTGTTCGGCCGTGTCTCTGCCAACCCGTCCTTCATAGTTCATCCAATAACTATGAATTGGTTCAATTTTTATCTTAAAAGGCCCTTTATATGATGGTTCTATACCAATTAGTTCTTGAATTTTTTCAAATGTTAAAATATCGTTGGTCAGAGGAATCGGAACACCATCATATCGAAGACCGGTTATAGTAGTAAAATCGACCGGACCAATTGTCATCTCTCCAATGGGCAAGTGAAAAGTGTGGGTTGTATCTAACCATTGTTCTGCAAGCGCCTGGACTATGCTCCAGTCTATCTAATATTCCTCGGATGGCAATTGTAAGATGAACTGCTCAAAGTCGCAATTTCAGATAATCCGCCTTAGCCGAGAAGGCACTACATTGTACCATTGTCGAGCTTTATAAATACACCCTCCAGCCTAAACAACGCAACGATCATGCTAACACAGACCCAGGTAAGTTAATACCAGGTAAGTACATATTATTCTATCTACTTAAATTAATATATTTTTCTTAAATTTTCTAAAAAAAAGAAATAAAATATAATAGAAAAAATATGAATAGTAAAAAAATCAAAAAATAAAAATAAAAAATAAAATATAACAAAAATATAACATAACAGATAAAAAATAAAATAAAATAAAATAAACAAAAAAGCACAAAATAGAAAAAAATCAAGAGAAATAAAAAAGGATAAAAATAACTATCTCGCTCTTTTGATTGGAACTGCAATGGAGCGGCATCCCGGCCAGTATATCTAAATTTCCATCTTCATGATGCCGGATAAACTCCAATAACTCGGCATTAGAATGAGTCCCTGACCTCGAAGCATGCATTGTTTTTGAAAAATATATGCTTGAAAGAAATTTGAGAGAATTATGAAATTGAAATCGTGCTGTGAAATGAAATAAAGGAATGGTGGGTTTTTATAGAGAAACGGCAAGCAAAAAATAAAATTCAAACTGTTTATGAATAGTAAATTTCACTATTCATGAACAGTAAACTTTACTACTGATGAATAGTAAATTTTACTATTGATGAATAGTATTGATGAATAGTAACATTCACTATTCATGAATAGTATTGCTAGTGATGAATAGTAAAATTACTATTTTCAATAGTAAATACTATTTGAAACTATTTGCAAATAGTAAATTTACTATTTATAAATAGTTAATAGTGTATTAACAGTGATTACACAGTAAATAAACTGTAAATTCATTTATTCACTTTAATCATTCAAATAATTGCAGGCATATAAATATTTTACACCCAGGAGGCAATAAGAAGACATATGCATAAAAATTAGCCAAACTTTTTGAAATAAAAAATTATTAGCTCGGGTCCAGAACCTAAATTATCCTTAGGCCCAGAACCTAGAATCTTCCCTAAGTCCAGAACATAGCCCGGGTCTAGAACCCAAATTTTCCTTAGGTCCAGAAACTAGAATCTCTTCTAAGTCCAGAACTTAGCTTGGGTCCAGAACCTAGAATTTATTTCTAAGTCCAGAACTTAGCTCGGGTCCAGAACCCAAATTTTCCTTAGGTCCAGAACCTAGAATTTATTTCTAAGTCCAGAACTTAGCTCGGGTCTAGAACCCAAATTTTCTTTAGGTCCAGAACCTAGAATTTATTTCTAAGTCCAAGCACTTAGCTTGGGTCCAGAACAAAAATTTTCCTTAGGTCCAGAACCTAGAATTTATTGCTAAGTCCAAGAACTTAGCTCTAGTCCAGAACCCAAATTTTTCGTAGGTCCAGAACCTAGAATCTCTTCTAAGTCCAGAACTTAGCTTGGGTCCAGAACCTAGAATTTATTTCTAAGTCCAGAACTTAGCTTGGGTCCAGAACCCAAATTTTCCTTAGGTCCAGAACCTAAAATTTATTTCTATGTCCAAGCACTTAGCTCGGGTCTAAAACCCAAATTTTCCTTAGGTCCAGAACCTAGAATCTATTGCTAAGTCCAAGAACTTAGCTCGGGTTCAGAACCCAAATTTTCCTTAGGTCCATAACCTAGAATCTCTTTCAAGTCCAGAACTTAGCTTGGGTCCATAACCCAAATTTTCCTTAGATCTAGAACCTAGAATTTGTTTCTAACTCCAGAACTTAGCTCAGGTCCAGAACCCAAATTTTCCTTAGGTCCAGAACCTAGAATTTATTTCTAAGTCCAGAACTTAGCTAGGGTCCAGAACCCAAAATTTCCTTAGGTCCAGAACCTAGAATTTATTTCTAAGTCCAAGCACTTAGCTCAGGTCCAAAACCTAGAATCTATTGCTAAGTCCAAGAACTTAGGTCGGGTCTAGAACTCAAATTTTCCTTAGGTCCAGAACCTAGAATCTCTTCTAAGTCCAAAACTTACTCGGGTCTAGAACCCAAATTTTCCTTAGGTCCAGAACCTAGAATCTCCTCTAAGTCCAGAACTTAACTCAGGTCTAGAACCCAAATTACCCTTTGGTCCAGAACCTAGAATTTATTTCTAAGTCCCAGAACTTAGATCAGGTCCAGAACCCAAATTTTCCTTAGGTCCAGAACCTAGAATTATCCTTGAGTCCAGAACTCGAATCGTGTCCAGAACCCAAAACCTCCACCATCTCAAAAATTAAGTCTTATTGCTTTTCACTCTCTTTCACTAAAGTTTCAGATCATTCAAGTAGGGGGTAAGCTGTAGACCCTTAATTTTGACCCAGTCCGGTCTTATATATTTTGTTTGGTCCAAAATAATTTTTGTGTTGTCTAATATATTTTAATTGGTCCAAAATAATTTTTGTTATCTTAATTAAATAATTTTTGCTTTATTATCTAATTTTTATTGATAAAAAATAAACAAATAAAAATAAAATCGGAAACAAAAATAATCGCCGAAAACCAGCACGGGCTTGGTCGTGGGTCATTTCGCCCGCAGGAGTTTCCTGCGGGTCCTGCGAGCGAAATGGCCCGCAGGCCATTCCTCGCCCCCTGTCTCAGCCAACTGCGGCAAATTTTTTCGCCAGTGCAATTTTTCGGCATCAGTTTTTTTTTTTTTTTGCCAGCGAAATTTTCCGATGCAAATTTTTCAAAACCTAATACAATTAGATTTCGGTTTCCTTTTCTTATTAAATATTGTATGCCGTGAGTAATGAGGATTAATAATAGAATTCTTCTATAAATAAGGAGGAAGAAAAGAGAGAAAGGGAAGCAGAAATTGGGACAGAAATTGCTGACCGAGAGTAATGAGGAAAACTTGGAAACTTTAAAAATTCCTTCTGGCAGCAAATTGAATCGGACTTTGGAGGGAGCAAGGAAGCCATTAACAATTCATCAAAGGCAGTAACGACCTTTGTTTTTATTCATCCAAGAAGCAATTTTTGGGTGTAACTCACGAATCAAGGTTTGAGTTCTTAAATTCTTTTTGTTTTTTTTTTCACTGTAGCTTAATTCATCTAGTTGCTTCTTTTAATTCAAAAATCCCAGAAACTTAATTCTCTTTGTTCAAAGTTTCAAAATCTTAAATTGTGGCTTTATTTTCCAAAAGTTTAAAGTTATTAGTTTTATTTCTTCAAGATTAAGATTTTCTTTCCAAATTATCAAAACTTTAATTTGTGTTCTATTTCCTTCCAAAAGCCCTAAAAACATCTTTTCTATTTATAAAAACTTTAATTCATTTGGTTTACTTTCATAAACTTCATAAAATTATCAATTGATTTACAAATTCTAAAAAGTTAATTCTAAGAACACTAAACCCTAATTCTAGAACACTAAACCAAAATTCAACTTTAGAATCAAAACAAGTGAACCCTAACTCCTTTAAAACCTAAATCCTAATTTTTCTAAGCCCTAATTCTTTAAGACTTTAAAACCATATTTAGACATAGTAAGCTTAAATACCCTAACTCAATGACCGTAAATCACAAAACTTAATGTTTTAAAGTGTTCAAACCCTAGTTTCATGATTTCACCATTCAAACACTAAATTTGGTTAATCAAAGAACTTCATCAACTTTTTAAAACATAAAACCTTAATCTATTTTAATTCCTTAAAAAACTCATAGTAGCCAAATTCCACAAATCCCAAAACCCTAAACACATGGAATAAAGAACCCTAAATGGAAACAATGGCCATAATTTAGATTTTTATTTGCCTTATTCAATTTTATATTTGATTATGCTTTGATTTATTTTATATGCTTTAATTTATTTAAGTTCAATGCTTGGTTTATTTAATTTATCATGGGTGGATGTTTACTTTCTATTGATGTTTAATACCTTTGATGAATGATTTATTTATGATGAATGGTTATTTACTTTTATCAATTTATTTAGATTTCCAAATGTTGTAAGAGGTATATTTCCACTTGGTGGGTACCTCATTAGTTAAATATCATGTAATTTAAATTGCTTTTCTATTTTAGGTAAATATTAAATTGCTTTTCTATTTTAAATTGCTTTTCTATCATTAGTTAAATATTATGTAAAGGACATGTTTCTACCTTTCGGTGGGTGTCCTATTTAGGCATGTGATGTAAGGACATGTTTCCATCTTCGGATGGGTGTCCATTTATTTATTTTGCTTGGACCTTGCTTTAATTTTAATATATTGATGCTTTCTTTTAATTATTGTGTGTAATATGGGTAATGTTGTTATATTTAAGAATTTTATAATATTAAGACCTGTAAAGGAGGCCGGTTCCAATGAACTGAGCGTTGTGGGGGTGCTGGGCCATTTCTCACCTTCCCCACACGTACCCAACTTTTCGAATCCATTAAGGGGTTGGGGATTCCTTAGGAATCGAGTCATCCACCCCTTTCTTTTTTGCCGGCCCGTCCGGGTGGCGACTCCATTTTCTCAGGACATAGGTTCGTGTTCTCTAAGGCCCTGAGCCTAAAAAGTGCTGAAGTCGCAAGAACCATTCCACTGGGATTGGGGGATAAAATCCCCGCTCACACCCCTTTGATGATACTAAGAGTTGAACTTCTAGTCTTCCTCCTAGCTCCACTTTGAATGTGATGAACAACTAACAAGCCTTCTTTAATCAATGGCTCTCCTCTTGAAAGATGGAATGGTCACTCTCTCAATCCCCCAACTCCTCAATCAAGCTTTCTTCAAACCCTAACTTTCACAAGAGCTTGCTCACCCAATTTTATCCCAAAAATGTCAAAGATCTTATTTATGGAGGAAATGGAAGATGAAGATGAAGGTGATGTTCTTGGTCTCTCTCAAGACCAAGAACAAGATGATGAACCAAGATAGAACTCCTCTTTTCTTCTAGTTCCAATGTGTATACGTATATCGCTTCCTTCCATTCTTTTTAATTTCTTAAGACACAAAGCATGCTTTCCAACTCACACACTCCACTTTGTCTCCCACTTTCTCATTATTTAAGTCTTCATCCCATGAATTAGGCAACTATTTTCTTCTATTAATATTTCTTTTTAAAAGATGGCACTTGTTGTCTCCCACTTTGTCCCCCATTTCATGTATAATAATTGAAAGAATTCTCAAAGACACGACCAAGTCATGAGTGACTTGGCCATGTCACTCAATTTCTCATGGACACGGCCAAGCCATGTGACCATGTCCATGGCTGCCTAAATACCATTTTCAATTTCCAAGTGGGACACAGCCAAGGCCTTGGCCATGTCATGTGACACGGCCAATAGCTTGGCCGTGTTTCTTGAGTGTGCTCTCCACTGCATTTCCTCCTTGCTTCTTCTTTACCTTGGTCAATTGGTGAGACACGGCCAAGGCCTTGGCCATGTCATGTGACACAACCAGTGGCTTGGCCGTGTCTCTTGGGTGTGTCCACTTCTACCTTTGCTCTTTCCTGTTTTGTTGTTTGGCTTCATTTTGTGAGACACGGGCAAGGCCTTGACCTTGTCATGTGACATGGCCAGTGGCTTGGCCATGTCTCTTGAGTGTTTTCATCTTTGCCAAAATTTCATGTCTCTTTCCTTGGATGAGGGACATGACCAAGCCATGAAGTGTCTTAGCTGTGTCTCATGTTTTTCCACCTTAACAATCCATCAAATTGAATTAAAGCTCCATCGTTTTATTCTTCAACCTGAATCAAATACTTCAAAAAAACTTTAAACACAAATTAAAAGAAAAATCAATCAAAAGCCAATAAAATCACACTAAAAATAAATACATAGATGATCCAAATAACTACCCCACACTTAATTCTTTGCTTGTCCCCAAGCAATGTCAAAATCAAAATAAACTAAACAAGATAAATTTAGTCAAGTTCAAGAGTTATAAGGATGTATCAAGACTCCCATTTTATGAAATGCACAGTCATTATCAAATCAAGAACAATCAGTACTCGAGTAATTTAATGGTCAATCCATGCATACCAAAAATTGTCACTCCCTCACAAAACCTCTTAAGTGTTTAATAAGGTAGTGTTTAAGCTCTCAATAATCAATGAAAGATTATCTGTATAGGCTTGCTTATCAATCAAATCTCCACCACCTAATTAGAATTAAGCATCAATCATAAGGTCTTTCATTGGGTTGTAATGGGGCTAAGGTAAAGGCATGACATTTAGGAAATGTATAACCCAACAATCCCAACACACCTTCCTCTCACCTGTCCCTAGACATTAAAGAGCTTTTCAAGGGAACTCACTTATTAAATCTTGCAATGATTATTCCCAAACATATTCCAACCCTACAAAAAAGAATAACTTCTTCTATTATTTTGTTTATTTTTTATTTTTTATTTATTTTTAGGGTTTGCAACTAAAGAAGATAATAATTTGTAATTTTGAGCCCACTAAATTTAACCCCCACACTTTATTTAACACAACACTCAATCATAAATAGTCTTAAAATGCTCTTGACCTAATGCAAGGGTAATAGTTAAAATAACAAGGTTCAAGCTAATGGTGTTGTCAAAAAGAAAGAAAAGAAGAAATAAAATAAGCTCAAAATTGGCTAACTAAGGTTGGATATAAGGTTGGTCTCTTTAAGCCAATATGGGTTCACCTAATTGCCTTAATCATATTGATGCCTAATTGAAATTTTTATGCAGTCTCAAAATGCATGTCAAAGCAAGTTCTAGCAATTCATCAATCAAAGATGTTTATACACAATAAAGAATAATAAGTTGATGGCTCAATTCCTCACTAGTTTAAAGGTGATGCAAAGAATAACTATCAAAATTGACAATAAGTACCAATTCTAAACAATTCTCAAATTCTCTTTTAAGTCCAGAACCCAAATTACCCTCGGGTCCAGAACTCAAATTATCCTTTGGTCCAGAACTTAAAAATCTCTTTTAAGTCTAGAACTTAGCTCGGGTCCAGAACCCAAATTACCCTCGGGTCCAGAACCCAAATTATCCTTAGGTCCAGAACCTAAAATCTCTTTTAAGTCCAGAACTTAGCTCGGGTCCAGAAGCCAAATTACTTTTAGGTCCAGAACCTAAAATTACCCTTGAGACCAGAACTCTAACCGGGTCCAGAACCCAAAACCTTAACCATCTCAGAAAAATTAAGTCTTATTGCTTTTCACTCTCTTTTGCTGTAGTCTTAGATCTTTCAAGCAGGGGGCAAACTGTAGGCCCTTAATTTTTTACAGTCTGTTCGATATTTTTTATATAGTCTAAAATAATTGTATGGTATTTTAATTAAATAATATTTATTTTAATATTTATTATTTTTAATTTTTAATAAAAATAAAAATAAAAATGGTAAAGTCAAATAAATAAAAATAAATAAATAAAAATTAAAAATCAGTGACGGAAAAATCGGCGATGAAAAAATTCCTCGCCAAAGGTGAATCGGCCAAGCCAATTCGCCCGCAGGAATTTCCTATGGTAAAATGGCTGGTTGCCCAGCGCTGGCCCTCGCAGCTCGCAATCCTCACAGTTTTTGCCAGCATGTTTTTTGCCAGCGCAATTTTTCAACATAGTTTTTTTCGAAACCAAATTTTATTTATTTTTGGTTTCTTTTCCTAGTTGGTTTTCCTAATTGATTTTACCAGCTGTTGTAAGATTGTGCAGGTGGGGTCGTTACAGAATATGTGAAGGGTGTCTTGTGGTGATCCTCCAATGCTATAGGAATTTGGTAAAAATCATTTTCAGTCTGCAACATGGTTATATTCATTTTTTGCTCTTCCTCACCACCGAGAGTGGAAGAGATGATCATTTGTTGCATACTGTTCTCCCCATCCAAAACATATTTCAAAATTTTTGGGGTCTTTTTAAGTTCAACCAAGTTTGGTTGAATCTCTTTCTCTTCCTCTTTAGCATTCTGAAGTCCCCTCTCAACAACCTCAGTATTTAAGATTAAATTGCACTCCTCAATTTCTGAATTGGAAATATTAGGCTCTACTTCCAAGGTCATGGCCATCTCATGCTTATCTACACTATCTTCACTATCTTCTTTGAAGCATGTCATAGATTTCAAAAAGTGGCATGCCTTGCTTCTCATCCTTCAATCTACTTAGGAATGGAAGTGGTGGCATATAAGGATTTTGAGTTTCATGCAATTTTGTTGAAGTTGATGCTTCCAAATTCTCCTCCTCCTTTGATTGACTTGGCTTCTCTATGTTGGATTGTATCTCCTCATCATTTTCTTCTTGATTAGTACCTGTATCAAGGGAATCACAAAATTTGTTATATATCACCTGCTCACTCCTCAAAATTGTGATTGCATTGTCTTGCTCTATTTGGCTAGGAAATTCCTCTTTTTGGTGTGCTTGGAGTTGATTTACCAGTTACCCAACTTGAGTTTCCACCTTCTTCAATGATACATCCAAAGAATCAAACCTCTTATTGCTCCCTTCCCGATTTTATGTACTAATTTAAAGGAAAGCATTCAAATTATCTTCCACTGTGGATTTCTTGAATTGATCTCAGTTTTGTGAACTAATTTGAATAAAGGCATTCAAACTATCCTCCAATGTGGGTTTCTTAAGGTGATCTTGATTTTATCATTGTTCTTGAAAGTAAGAACTTCTTTGGTAAGGTTGAAAAAATTATTGAGGTGGAGTTTGATGTTGGTTTTCCCAAGAAAAAGTTGGGCAGTTTTTCAAACTTGTATTATAATGATCGAAATATGGGTCATTTCTACCCCTTGACTGGAAACTTTTAAAGGCATATTCTTCCTCTTGCCTCTCTTGGTATTGTTCAAAACTAAATGAACACATGTTTGCACTATATCCTGTAACGCCACATGTTGTACATACTTCACGAGAAGGCATAGGTGCTTTTCCTCTTGCATTTAGCATCTTAAGTTGATTTGTTAATTCTACTAATTGCCATGCCATTTCAGAATTAGCATTCGCATCATAAACTCCCTCGTGCCTTGAGAACTGCATCTTTACAATAAACACGTAGTAATTTAAAAATGAAACAATTTAAATAATTAAACAATTTAAATAAACAATTTAAATAAACAAAAAAAATCAAACTACTAACAACAATTGCCTTCCCCGACAATGGCACAAAAAACTTATTGCGCTCAACTAATTACTACTACAAGCGACACTCGTAAGTATACGAGATAATTGTAGCAATGGTGATCACCCCAAGGTCGTCTCACAAGGAAGCAATTATTTTGTAATAGTTTGATTAGCAAAAAATTAAAAGAAATAAGAGTGTGATGTGTTGGAATGGTGAAAGATCAATTTAAATCTAAAAGTAAAGTGCGTAATGGTTGTGCAAGATTAATACAATTCTAGGAATGGTGCCTAGGGTTGAAGATCAATTTAATTAAAGCTTAACTCTCAAATTATCCATTAATATGACCTTGTATTTTAATTTGTTCCTTGAGTTTAATTAGTAATTACCAATTCATTAGTTTTCACATTAATGAATTAACAACAACCAATTGTTTTGAAATTACAAATTAATAAACCCTAGAACTTATATTTCTAATTCATTCTTAGGGTAGTTGATTGCATAATTTCAATATCAAATTTCACCTCTCGGTCCTTCATTCGATATCTAGAGATCAATAGGTAGCTAATCTATCAACCTAACATTCAATCCAATACAATCAATGTAACACCCCTTCCCAACCTACATGTGTAAGCCGAGTAGAGGTGCCACACTTGCCTAACGTTGCTACCAATTTTACTTAGTCAAATTTTAATTCCGATTTTTACAAAAATTTGGCCAGAGTTTCGCCTAGAAATTGGGTCCCATGTGTCGACAAAACTGGGTTTTCTGATTTTTGAAAACATTTTTTTTACACAAATCAACGCGAACACAATCAGTCTCAATACACTCCCAATGAATCCCCCTTATAACCTCAACTACAAACCTGCAAGAAGAATTCACACTTCTAGTACAAAATAAAGTAGAGGTTTATTATTATTCATACTACTAACGTACATTATAACATAGTAATTCTCAATCTTATATATACATATACATGCCACAACTAATTATCTCATAATGGAAACTAAGAGATCTACCCTGAGATGCTGTGGGTCTGGTCGTCGCTTCCCAAGAGTTAGCTACTGCTCCGAACCTACGAGTCAAGGAAAACTTAACTCACTGAGCAATGTCGCTCAGTGGGTACTTTACCAGTGGAAATAAAAATAAAACATGAAACATTTGAAATAAAAGGAAATAATTGAATCAAAAATCAACCAACATTAAACCAATGGAAGTTATTGTACATTCAGTGTAAATATTCTTTCAACAAATGTAAAAACCATAATTCAAACTCATTTTGCATTACGTAGTTTAAAAGAAATAGGACTTTGCCTCTACTAGTATATAGGGAACCATAGCGATAAGGTAGTGGCCCTCACCACTGTAACATAGGTGGCCCTCACCACCATTATCATATCACAGGAATGGCCCTCACCAACCTGGTTATAACCAATGGCCCTCACCACTGGCTTCAATGGCCCTCACCATTGAGTTCAGATCATAATAATTCAATTACAATATCAAGCAGTACTGCATAAGTTAGTATAGTGCACCATACCCTTATCTACCACCTCCAACTACCCAGCAGAGCATAAAGGTTAAAATGATTCAATTTAAGTCTCAAACTTCATTTTAGAATGACTCGAGAAAACATTTTAATTCCCATCGCGCTTTGCCATTTACACCGCGCACCACATTCTTTAGTCAAACCATTATCCTTTTTCACATTTTTAACATCCACAATAAACATAGCAAACATTTCAAAGCATTCCTCAAAAGGTCACAAATTGACCAAATGAATAGTGTCGCGGCGCGTAAAATCAGCAACGCAAAAAGGCAAACGCTAAATGAATAGTGAAATCTGGGTTTTTATCAAAATTTCAGTCCACTTCAGTCTTACATTTGACCAGGTAAATGATCTTATTTTTGGCTGAAATTTTACAGAAAACTTATTTCATATGTTGATTAATTGCATGTAAAATTTCGTCAAAAAATCTCATCAATTGCTGCCTCAACTGGCTGCCCAAAATTAAGTCCAGAATTGGATCCCAAAGGGCACCAATTCGGCCCACACTTGCATTTGGTGCAAAATTGTTTATTTTTCTGTTTTAAAACCATTTCAAAGCTTCCCTAATAATGTAATGAAGACTTAGACACTTCCCTTTTAAAATAACTTGATTGTTTAAATCAATTTGGACTAAATGGAGTTCATAAACTCTTTTACCAAAATCATTGGAAACATTAGATTTCATTTGAATTTAAACAACCCAATCACTACATGGATTTAAAAATACCACTCAACAATTGAATTCAAACTCAAACAACACATTTATGCATCCATAGCAAAAGTTCCATAGATAAAGTTTTGGTAAGAAATTGAAAGGAAAATTAATTCTTCCAAGGTAAAGTACCAAACCTTATTCTTTTAATTCCCCTTTGCTTTTCCTTCTTCTCCTTCCTTAATCTTTGTTTCTCCTTCAAGAAATTCAAGAACACAACCTTAAACATAAACCTTAGGAATTTAGAACAATAAGCTACCCTCCAAATTCCTATGAATTTTTACCTAAATTAACCATCTCTCATCATTAATCAACATATTTTTCCATTAAATTCATTTTCTAACCATCCTAAAAACTTTCCCCAAATTCAACCTTTATGAACTCTAATTTCCAATCTTCCAATAGATATATAAATACTTAAAATTGATACTAGAATTGAATTCTACATGCTTTAAAACCCTAAAACTTACATTGAACTTGAATCAAACTTGACAAAAATTAGAAATTCTTTGGTGTTCTACTTATGGAGGCCGACAGTTTGGAGTGTTTGTGGGAGAGAGTTTTTGTTCTTCTTGCTATGATATATATAGTGGAAATGATGTCCACTTTTGGGGTGGATGAATGCTTTAGGGCCATTTGTCCATACCTTTTACTTTTCTTCTTTGAATAATTCTAAATGGCTAATTATGATTGGCCATCAAAAGATTTTTATATTTTTCTTTCCAATTAAGTCCTCCAACTTGTCCCTCTTCCCATTTGGTATCCCAATTTGTTCCATATCACCCATACGGTACCTACATGGAACCGAGCCCATTTTACGCTCCGCCGATTAATCGATCGTAACTTTTAAACCGTACAGTTCCACAAGGCAAACTACATATGGTTTTGATCCTCTTGACCTCTACTTTCTATTTTTAAAGTCTATTTTAGGTTTTAGAGTTAGTTTGAAAAATTACCAATAAGCCCTCGACTTTTTACAAAATTCCCTTTAGGTCCTTTCTTTGCTCGGGTTTGCCCGGGCGCCGTTTCTACTGACGATCGTTTCATATTCAACCCCTCGACATCCTCTACGCACTCGTGTGTTTATTTCCTACTTTGGATTCATGTATAAATTTTAATTAAAATGACCAAAATGCCCCTAGTCTATATGTCTTCGTTTCTCTCTAACGGGGCGTTTCCTAAAAAAACCGTTACGCATCATTGCGACCCGATTTTTCTCTACTCTCCATTTTTGGAGTCTGTTATGTGCACTATTAAGAACCTCCAGTACAACTTTTGAAAATTACAGTTACCTCCCCAAAACATTGCATTTTTTTCAATTAGGTCCCATTGGTCCTATAGCCTTATCTGGGGCCGTTGTCAGGAATTGACTTCTCCTTTCCCCTTCTCTCACTGTGCACGTGCTTGCCATGCATAAATGCGGTGGACGGATGTGACAGTTCCTCCCTCGTTAATTTAGGCTTCGTCCCAAAGCCCATCAGGTGGAAATAAATATGGGTACTGCTTCCTCATAGTTTCTTCGCATTCCCATGTAGCTTCTTCTACTTTGTGATTCCTCCAAAGCACTTTGACCAATGGGATCTTCTTATTCCGCAACTCTTTGATTTCCCGTGCTAGGATTTCTATCGGCTCTTCCTCGTATGTCAGGTCGGGCTGAATCTCGATGTCTTGAGCTTGTATGACGTGGGTTGGATCTGAACGATACCTCCTTAGCATTGAAATGTGGAAAACATCATGTATTTTACTTAATTCGGGTGGTAACGCTAACTGGTAAGCTACCAGACCTACCCGTTTGATGATCTCATATGGTCCGATGAATCTAGGGCTTAGCTTGCCTTTCTGTTTAAATCGTAACACCTTCTTCCAAGGAGAGACTTTGAGGAATACTCTGTCGCCGACTTCAAATTGTATGTCTTTACTTTTTAGATCCGCGTATGATTTTTGCCTGCCCGCCGCTGCTTTTAATCGGTCTCGAATGATTTCTACCTTTTCCTCAGTTTCCTTAACTATGTCTGGCCCCAACATCTTTTCCTCGCTCAATTCTGTCCAGCAAACTGGAGTTCTGCATTTCCGACCATACAGTGCTTCGTAAGGAGCCATTTGTATGCTGGATTGATAGCTGTTGTTGTACGCGAATTCCATTAAGCTCAGGTGTTTATCCCAGCTGCCTTTAAATTCTAAAACGTACACCCGCAACATATCTTCCAAAACTTGAATCACTCTTTCCGACTATCCATCTGTCTGGGGATGGAATGCTGTACTGTGGTACGTTCGAGTCCCAAGGGCTGTTTGGAACTTCTGCCAAAAATTTGACATAAAGCGTGGATCTCGATCGGATATGATTGAAGTCGGAACTCCGTGGAGATGTACGATCTCTTTGATGTACAAGTCTGCCAACTTGTCTAGCGAGTAATCCACACGTACTGGTAAGAAATGAGCGGACTTAGTAAGCCGATCCATGATTACCCAGATCACGTCATGTTTGTCCTTAGTCATAGGCAATCCTGTGACAAAATCCATAGTAATACGGTCCCATTTCCAGGTTGGAATCATGATAGGTTGTAGTAGTCCTGAGGGTAGTTGATGTTCCGCTTTCACTTGCTGATAGGTCAGACACTTCGTCACGTGATCCACGATGTCTCTTTTCATTCCTGGCCACTAGTAATACTCCTTCAAGTCCTGGTACATTTTTGTTGCTCCCGGATGCATTGTGTAAGGACTGTTATGAGCTTCTTGCTAAATCTGTTTCTTTAGTTCCTCGGACTTAGGTACCACCATTCTTTTCTTGTAGTATAGGATACCATCTGGACGAATTTGATAATCTCCTGATGAATTCTCCTGTGCTTGTTGACTCCACTTCTTCACTTGTTCATCTTCCTTCTGAGCTTCACGTATTTGTTGATGTAAGGTAGGTCGCATGTGCATTTCTGCAAAGATAGCTCCATCTTCTGTGGGTTCTAATTCGACCCTCATAGCACGTAGCGCTTGCATTGACTTCCTACTAAGTGCATCTGCTACGACATTCGCTTTGCCCGAGTGATAGTTAATCGTATAGTCGTAGTTGGCTAACAATTGCATCCATTTTCGCTGTTGCAGGTTTAAATCTTTCTGCGTGGGTAGGTACTTCAGGCTTTGATGATCTGTATAAATGTAACACTTTTCCCCATATAATAGTGCCTCCACATCTTGAAAGAAAAAACAATCACTGCTAGTTCTAAGTCATGCATGGGATAATTCTTTTCGTGTGGCTTGAGCTTTCGAGAGACATACACAATGACTTTGCCCTCCTGTATCAATATGCAACCTAACCCGATGTGGGATGCATCGCTATAAATCACAAAATCTTTTCCTGATTCGGGTTGTATAAGAATGGGCGCTTCAGTAAGTTTTTGCTTCAGCCTTTCAAAGCTCTGTTGGCAAGCGTCAGTCCACTGGAATTTGGCATTCTTCTGAAGTAGCTTGGTCATAGGTGCAGCGAACATGGAAAACCCTTTGATGAATCTCCGATAATATCCTGCTAACCCCAAGAAACTACGGACTTCTGTTACTGTCTTAGGTGGCTTCCATTCCAATACTGATTCTATTTTCTTGGGATCGACCCTTATTCCTTCTGCCGATACAATATGTCCTAAGAAGGTTACTTCTTCCAACCAAAATTCGCATTTGCTAAATTTAGTGTAATATCCCTAATTATGCTCTAGTAGTCTTGGTGTTAGTGTTGTTGCACTTGAATTATGTATATATGATAAGTTGATAAGAAATTGGAAGAGAATGTTTTTGTATGTGTTTTGGAGAAGAAATTTAGGGTTTAGAGACAAATGTATATGTTGTGTATATGATGATATATATAACATATAAATGGGTCAAAGGAAGAGTCAATGCAAGAAGATATTTTTGTGGAATGTGCAATTACATATAAGGGCTTATATGAGACAAAAAGTTAGTTATATGATTGAGGGCATTTTGGTAATTGCTTGGATAAGATCACTTGGTGGATATTAAAAGCAAATTTGACTTTGTGTCTTCATCATTTTCCTTCTTTCTTTCAAGAGGTGCCGGCTCTCCAAAAACCAAGAGAGAAAGAGAGGTGATCTTGAGGTTTGAAGCAATTTGAAGAAGGAAGCAAGGGTTTTGGTTAAAGATTTGTGGATTTCTTCATCTAAGGTAAGATCTTTTCTTTAAATTCTTCAATTCTTTTGAAGTGGTGTGAGAAAGGAATTAGGGTTTGTTGGTTTGATGATGAGATGAGTTGTGTTTAGTGAAATTCTTTTTCTGTTTTACAATTAGTAAAGGCTGTGACTTGTATGATTTTTAATTAAGTATAGAAAAATGTTCTTGAAGTGAATTTTTGATATGTTGTGCCTCTATGAGTCTACAATGACTGAAAAATATGTTGATTCGATTTTGGAATGGTTATGAGTTTAGAAAGATTATTTTTAGTAGAACTGTTCCAGCAGGTACCTTAACTGAGACAGCTATATTTCGGGATTTTTAATAAAATGTAGAAAAATCATATCCAATTGAATTTTGGATATGTTGTTGCTTAGTGAGTCTAGTATTTGAGAAAAATAATTTGGAACCACGTTGATTGAATTTGATTTATGGAATTCACAAAGTTCAGAACTGCTGCCAGGATGCAGGGCAATTGGGGCAGTCTGGTTAGGTGAACTATTTGACCAAGATTTTGTGTTCAGTTTGATCTGAAATTTTAAAGGAATGATTTTAAGATACAAAAATAAATTCTGTAAAAATTTTAGAATTTTTAATCAAGTAGATTATTTTATACAATTTTTCAAAATAAGGATAAAATGGAGTCTAAAACCAGAATGTATTATTCATATGAATCATATCAATTGTTCTTTGCCCTAATTGCATTGTTGAGATTGAACAATGTTATGTTATGCATTGTGAATGGTTATGTGTTTCATGAATAATATACATTGAAATTGAAATGATAATTCAAATAAGACATGATATGAGACAATGCCATTGTGATTGGCTATGATGATGATATTGAAAGAAAGAAGGCATGTTTGCCTAAATGTGATGAGAATTTGAGAATGGAAATGGTAACTATATAATAAATGAATTGTTTGTTTAATATGTTATTCAGTTTCAGAGTTCTGGATTTGGGTGGCATGCCTAAGAAATGATGAAAGGTAACAGTCTTGCCGGGTTGAGGATCTCCTCATATGTGTTGAGTTGATGGTCCAAGAGACTGGGTCTGTTACACTATGAGAATTGTGAATATAAGATATATGATTTGTAACAGTCTTGCCGGGTTGAGGATCTCCTCATATGTGTTGAGTGATGGTCCAAGAGACTGGGTCTGTTACACTATCCATGGATAGAGATACATGTATATACATTGCCTACGGGCGTGATTATTGTGACTATGAACCAAATCAGTAACTCTGAACTCTGAATATCATATTAAATACTTGTTGGGCCCATAGGTGTCAAGGTTATATGAATGTCCTAAATAATGTTATGAGTTAATGAAATGAGATGTTGGTTATTGAGTATGATTGAGTAATGTTGAATGTGGAAAGATGTTGAAATGTGGTATACTCATATGACTATGATTTGTGAAATGCATAATTATGTGTTAACTTTATATTTATGATGTTGATCTTATCAATAACATATGTGGCATTGCATTACATTTAAGCATACCATTAACATGTTTTATCTTACTAAGTCGTTGGCTTAGCGCGATAGTGTTTAATCGCGCAAGTAATAGAGTGGATAGAGTTGAACCCGAGAGTACATCAAGACCAAGTGAGAGTAGACCTTGTTGAATCCATTTTTGGAGCTTAAAGATCAGAGCAGACTTGCCAATCATGTATATTTCTTTATATTTTGTAAAGAAATGTTTAGTATGTAAATATGTAAATATTTTATAACTTCCGCTGTGTAATATTTAAATATAGGGGTTGTCACAAAACCTTTATTTTATGTTGCACTAGAAGTGTAAATTCTTTTTGCAGGTTGTAGTTGAGGTTACAAGGGGGATTTATTGGGAGTGTACTGAGAATGATTTTGTTTGCATTGGTTTGTGTAAAATGTTTTTAAAAATAAGAAAAAAACCGGTTTTGTCGACACTTGGGACTCAATTTTTAGGCGAAACTATGGCAAAATTTTTGAAAAAAAAATCGGAACTAAAATTTGACTAAGTAAAATTGGTAGCAACATTAGGTTAGTGTGGCGCCTCTACTCAGCTTACACATGTAGGTCGGGAAGGGGTGTTACAATTGTTTTGGTATCAGAGCCTAGGTTTGAGATTCTCAACCTAGGTAAAATGTAATAAAAAGACTATTTTTACTTAAAAAGTGGTTTTGAATAACATATACGTTTGAGATTGGCAGTCTCTGATCTTTAATAAGATATAATCTGCTGTGTTTGCAGTGTTAGGTTGTGATGGATTCTCACTCACGGCAGTCGGTTGAGGGTAGTGCCGAGAGTATTGCCCCTGATGATGGAGCTAGGGTTGTTAGTGTTGAGGAGGCACCTGCTTCGGTGTCAGGGAGATCAGCTGGGGAGGAGGTTCCGCCAGCTTGGCTTAGGCATGTGATGGAGGCTTTGAGGCCAGCACCAGTGCAACCACAGCCACCACCACCACCCCCACAGCCTTTGGTAGCAGTGAGGCAATATGATAAACTAAGGAAGTTTGGAGCTGAGGATTTTATAGGTACTACTGATCCAGTTGTGGCTGAGCAATGGTTAGACAAAGTTCAGAGAATATTTGTGCAGTTGCAAGCCACTCCAGAGGAAAAGTTTGATTATGCAAGATCATTGTTGCAGAAGGATGCTTATAGTTGGTGGAAGACAGTGCCCCATTCTATGGAAGATCCCCCAACATTGTCCTATGCAGATTTTCTGAGGGAGTTCGAATTGAAGTATACTCCGAGGGAGTATAAAGATGGGAAGAAGAGAGAGTTTTTAGATTTGAAGCAAAACAACCGGACCGTGACGGAGTATGAGGTTGAATTTATTCGGTTGAGCGAGTATGCCGGGGGCATTATATCGGATGAGATAGATCGATGCCGGAGATTTGAGGAGGGGTTGAGGCCCTCTCTTATGTGCCATGTGGCTGGTTCTCGGTATCAGGATTTTTCTCAGCTTGTGGCAGCAGCTCGGAGTGTGGAGAAAGCTCAGAATATTGCAGCTGCTTCTGAGGAAGAGGTTAGGATTAGAAGGCCCCAATTTGAAGCAGAGTCTTCTTCTGCTAAAAGAGGTAAGGGAAGCTTTGCTCCTCGGGTCAGTAGAAGTCAAAGATCAGCTGGTAGGTCAGTGCAGTTTCAGAGGCAGAGATTTAGACCTGCAGCTTTAGTAGCGAGTGCTCCTACTCCTGGAGTTCAGAGATCCACCTTACCTGTGTGTAACCAGTGTGGTGGAAGACATGGGGGCATTTGTTGGAGGCATAGTAGATTAGGGGTATGCTTCAGGTGTGGATCACCTGACCACTTTGTGAGAGACTGTCCTGAGAGGCAGGAGCAGATGCCAGTTGATTCTGCTGCTTCTCGAGCTAGTGTGAGGGGAGGCAGAGGAGGCAGAGGTGCCAGCCGAGGAGGTAGACCAGGGTTCAGTTTTAGAGGAGGTGCTACATCCAGGGAGAGCAGACCAGAGGAGGTTGGATCTTCCCAGAGGATGTATGTTATGCAAAGGCAGCCGGATGCATCGGCAGTTATAGCTGGTACTTTTTCTTTATTTGATACTGCAGTACTTGCTTTGATTGATCCCGGATCCACCCATTCTTATATTAGTGCATCTGTTTTGCCTGTGTTTGATATGCATGCTGAGTCCCTAGGATTTGATGTTTTGGTGACAAATCCTCTAGGGCATAGTGTGATAGTTAGTAAAGTGCATAAAGATAGTGCAGTGAGGGTGCAAGGTGAGGAGTTCCTTGGAGATTTGATTGAGATGCCATTTAAGGAATATGATGTGATTCTAGGCATGGACTGGCTATCTCGACATGGAGCTGTGGTAGATTGTAAGAAGAAGATTGTTTCTTTGAGAACTGGTGATGGTAGAGAGGTGATAGTATCTAATGAGCAGGAACAGCTAGCCTCCTTATTTGTTTCAGCTGTTGCAGCTAGGAGGTTGATTAGAAAGGGATGTGAAGCCTATCTTGATCATGTGGTAGATACTAGAGTAAAGGATTCTCCCATTGATAGCATTGCCACAGTTGCTGAGTTCCCAGATGTTTTTCCCGAGGAGTTGCCAGGATTGCCTCCTGAGAGAGAAGTGGAGTTTGGTATCGAATTGTTGCCCGGTACCACTCCTATTTCGATTACTCCTTACAGAATGGCACCAGCAGAATTGAGGGAGTTAAAAGTGCAATTACAGGAGTTGTTGGACAAAGGATTCATTCGCCCCAGTGTTTCTCCTTGGGGAGCTCCTGTGCTATTTGTGAAGAAGAAAGATGGTACTATGAGATTATGTATCGATTATAGGCAATTGAACAAAGTGACCATTAAGAATAAATATCCTTTGCCTAGAATCGATGATCTATTTGATCAGTTGAAGGGTGCAGCTGTGTTTTCCAAAATTGATCTGAGATCAGGGTACCATCAGCTGAGAGTCAGAGCTGAAGATGTTCCGAAGACAGCTTTCCGGACCAGATATGGGCATTATGAATTTTTAGTTATGCCTTTTGGTCTGACGAATGCACCTGCAGCTTTTATGGATTTGATGAATAGGGTATTTAGGCCCTATCTGGATCAGTTTGTAGTGGTCTTCATCGATGACATTCTGGTGTATTCGCGGAATGAGGAGGAACATGATATGCATCTGCGGATTGTGTTGCAGATTTTGAGAGAGAAGCAGTTGTTTGCTAAATTGTCGAAGTGTGAGTTCTGGTTGGATCAAGTAGCTTTTCTCGGACATATTGTTTCAGCAGAAGGAATTAGAGTTGATCCAAGTAAAGTTGAAGCTATTCTGAATTGGAGTCCACCTAAGTCTGTGACAGAGATTAGAAGTTTTCTAGGTTTGGCAGGCTATTACCGGCGGTTTGTGAAAGGATTTTCTTTGATAGCTACTCCACTCACCAGATTGCTTCGTAAGGGAGTGAGGTTTTTGTGGACAGATCAGTGTCAGGCGAGCTTTGAGCAGTTGAGAGATATGTTGACTCAAGCGCCTGTTCTTACTTTACCTGTAGAAGGCAAACCATATGTGATTTACAGTGATGCTTCACATAGTGGTTTGGGATGTGTGTTGATGCAGGAAGGTAAAGTTATAGCTTATGCATCTCGACAGTTGAAACCGCATGAGCTTAACTATCCGACCCATGATTTGGAATTGGCTGCCATTGTGTTTGCATTGAAAATTTGGCGCCACTATCTGTTTGGGGAGAAATGTTTCATCTACACTGATCACAAGAGTTTGAAGTATTTGGGTGTCCAGAAAGAACTCAATCTTCGTCAGAGGAGATGGTTAGAATTGATTAAAGACTACGACTGCTTGATTGACTATCATCCAGGTAAAGCAAATGTTGTTGCTGATGCTTTGAGTCGGAAGTCTTTAGCTGGTTTAACAGTTTACTCGCTCTCGTTGCTTGTTGAGTTGAGAGCATTGCATGCCAGTTTTGTACCTTGTGATGATGGTGCATTGTTGGCACAGTTGCTTTTGAAACCAGTTTTGTTAGATCAGATCAAAGAGGCTCAGTTGATTGATATGAAGATTCAGAAGATTATTTCAGATTGCAAGAATGGGAAGACTAGAGATTTTGTTGTGAAAAGTGATGGGAGCCTATGGTTTAAAAACCGATTGTGTGTACTCGATGATGCTGATTTGAAAAGGGTCATTTTGGAAGAAGCTCATCAGTCAATGTTTGCTATGCATCCGGGTAATACGAAGATGTATCATGATTTGAGACAGCATTATTGGTGGATGGGGTTGAAGAGAGACATTGCTGAGTTTGTATCGAAATGTCTCACCTGTCAGAAGGTTAAAGCAGAGCATCAAGTTCCAACCGGGTTGCTTCAACCATTGTCAGTGCCAGAATGGAAGTGGGAAAGAGTAACAATGGATTTTGTGTCTGGTTTGCCATTGACACAAAAGAAGCATGATGCCATATGGGTGATTGTGGATAGATTGACTAAGACAGCTCATTTTCTTCCGGTTCGAATGGATTACTCTTTGGAGAGATTGGCTGAGCTGTATATCCATGAGATTGTGAAACTGCATGGTGTTCCAACTTCTTTAGTGTCTGATCGAGATCCCAGGTTTACTTCCAGATTTTGGAAGAGTTTGCATAGTGCTTTAGGTTCTCGACTGCATTTCAGCACTGCTTTTCATCCACAGACGGATGGACAGTCAGAGAGGGTGATACAGATTATTGAGGACATGTTGAGAAGCTGTGTCATCGATTTCTCTGGAAGTTGGGATTGGTTTTTACCTCTTGTGGAGTTTGCTTACAACAACAGTCACCAATCCAGCATTGGTATGGCACCGTTTGAAGCATTGTATGGCAGACGGTGTAGGACACCTCTTTGTTGGAATGAGCTTGGAGATAATAAGTTGGTTGGTCCTGATTTGATTCAAGAAACTGAAGAAAAAGTAAAGTTGATTCGAGGCAGGTTAAAATCAGCTTCAGACCGACAGAAGTCTTATGCAGATCTGAAAAGGAGAGATATAGAGTTTGATGTTGGAGATAAGGTATTTCTGAAAGTGTCTCCTTGGAAGAAGATTTTGAGGTTCGGTCGGAAAGGAAAATTGAGTCCTCGTTTCATTGGGCCGTATGAAGTGTTAGAAAGAGTTGGGCCAGTGGTGTATCGACTTGCTTTGCCACCTGAGTTGGATCGTATTCATAATGTATTCCATGTTTCTATGTTGAGGAGATATAGGTCGGATCCATCTCATGTGTTGCCATTTGAATCTATTGAAGTGAGCCCAGACTTGACATTTGAAGAGGAACCAGTTGCTATCTTGGCACGTGATGTAAAAGAGTTAAGAAATAAGAATGTGCCTTTGGTAAAAGTTCTGTGGAAGAATCATGCAAGAGAGGAAGCAACTTGGGAAAGTGAGCATACCATGCGAGACCAGTATCCTCAGTTATTTTAGAGTTAATTTCAGGTAATTTCGAGGACGAAATTTCTTTCTAGAGGGGGAGAATTGTAATATCCCTAATTATGCTCTAGTAGTCTTGGTGTTAGTGTTGTTGCACTTGAATTATGTATATATGATAAGTTGATAAGAAATTGGAAGAGAATGTTTTTGTATGTGTTTTGGAGAAGAAATTTAGGGTTTAGAGACAAATGTATATGTTGTGTATATGATGATATATATAACATATAAATGGGTCAAAGGAAGAGTCAATGCAAGAAGATATTTTTGTGGAATGTGCAATTACATATAAGGGCTTATATGAGACAAAAAGTTAGTTATATGATTGAGGGCATTTTGGTAATTGCTTGGATAAGATCACTTGGTGGAGATTAAAAGCAAATTTGACTTTGTGTCTTCATCATTTTCCTTCTTTCTTTCAAGAGGTGCCGGCTCTCCAAAAACCAAGAGAGAAAGAGAGGTGATCTTGAGGTTTGAAGCAATTTGAAGAAGGAAGCAAGGGTTTTGGTTAAAGATTTGTGGATTTCTTCATCTAAGGTAAGATCTTTTCTTTAAATTCTTCAATTCTTTTGAAGTGGTGTGAGAAAGGAATTAGGGTTTGTTGGTTTGATGATGAGATGAGTTGTGTTTAGTGAAATTCTTTTTCTGTTTTACAATTAGTAAAGGCTGTGACTTGTATGATTTTTAATTAATTATAGAAAAATGTTCTTGAAGTGAATTTTTGATATGTTGTGCCTCTATGAGTCTAGAATGACTGAAAAATATGTTGATTCGATTTTGGAATGGTTATGAGTTTAGAAAGATTATTTTTAGTAGAACTGTTCCAGCAGGTACCTTAACTGAGACAGCTATATTTCGGGATTTTTAATAAAATGTAGAAAAATCATATCCAATTGAATTTTGGATATGTTGTTGCTTAGTGAGTCTAGTATTTGAGAAAAATAATTTGGAACCACGTTGATTGAATTTGATTTATGGAATTCACAAAGTTCAGAACTGCTGCCAGGATGCAGGGCAATTGGGGCAGTCTGGTTAGGTGAACTATTTGACCAAGATTTTGTGTTCAGTTTGATCTGAAATTTTAAAGGAATGATTTTAAGATACAAAACTAAATTCTGTAAAAATTTTAGAATTTTTAATCAAGTAGATTATTTTATACAATTTTTCAAAATAAGGATAAAATGGAGTCTAAAACCAGAATGTATTATTCATATGAATCATATCAATTGTTCTTTGCCCTAATTGCATTGTTGAGATTGAACAATGTTATGTTATGCATTGTGAATGGTTATGTGTTTCATGAATAATATACATTGAAATTGAAATGATAATTCAAATAAGACATGATATGAGACAATGCCATTGTGATTGGCTATGATGATGATATTGAAAGAAAGAAGGCATGTTTGCCTAAATGTGATGAGAATTTGAGAATGGAAATGGTAACTATATAATAAATGAATTGTTTGTTTAATATGTTATTCAGTTTCAGAGTTCTGGATTTGGGTGGCATGCCTAAGAAATGATGAAAGGTAACAGTCTTGCCGGGTTGAGGATCTCCTCATATGTGTTGAGTTGATGGTCCAAGAGACTGGGTCTGTTACACTATGAGAATTGTGAATATAAGATATATGATTTGTAACAGTCTTGCCGGGTTGAGGATCTCCTCATATGTGTTGAGTGATGGTCCAAGAGACTGGGTCTGTTACACTATCCATGGATAGAGATACATGTATATACATTGCCTACGGGCGTGATTATTGTGACTATGAACCAAATCAGTAACTCTGAACTCTGAATATCATATTAAATACTTGTTGGGCCCATAGGTGTCAAGGTTATATGAATGTCCTAAATAATGTTATGAGTTAATGAAATGAGATGTTGGTTATTGAGTATGATTGAGTAATGTTGAATGTGGAAAGATGTTGAAATGTGGTATACTCATATGACTATGATTTGTGAAATGCATAATTATGTGTTAACTTTATATTTATGATGTTGATCTTATCAATAACATATGTGGCATTGCATTACATTTAAGCATACCATTAACATGTTTTATCTTACTAAGTCGTTGGCTTAGCGCGATAGTGTTTAATCGCGCAGGTAATAGAGTGGATAGAGTTGAACCCGAGAGTTCATCAAGACCAAGTGAGAGTAGACCTTGTTGAATCCATTTTTGGAGCTTAAAGATCAGAGCAGACTTGCCAATCATGTATATTTCTTTATATTTTGTAAAGAAATGTTTAGTATGTAAATATGTAAATATTTTATAACTTCCGCTGTGTAATATTTAAATATAGGGGTTGTCACAAAACCTTTATTTTATGTTGCACTAGAAGTGTAAATTCTTTTTGCAGGTTGTAGTTGAGGTTACAAGGGGGATTTATTGGGAGTGTACTGAGAATGATTTTGTTTGCATTGGTTTGTGTAAAATGTTTTTAAAAATAAGAAAAAAACCGGTTTTGTCGACACTTGGGACTCAATTTTTAGGCGAAACTATGGCAAAATTTTTGAAAAAAAAATCGGAACTAAAATTTGACTAAGTAAAATTGGTAGCAACATTAGGTTAGTGTGGCGCCTCTACTCAGCTTACACATGTAGGTCGGGAAGGGGTGTTACATTTAGTGTATAACTGCTTCTCTCGCAGGGTTTGCAAAATGATCCTAAGGTGGCAATCATGGTCCTCTTGATTCTTTGAATACACCAATATGTCGTCAATGAATACAACCACGAACTGATCCAAATACGGGTGGAAGATTCTGTTCATCAGATCCATGAATACTGCAGGTGCGTTCGTTAATCCGAAAGGCATAACAATGAATTCATAATGTCCATAGCGAGTTCTGAATGCAGTTTTTGGTATGTCTTCGTCTTTGATCCCCAATTGATGATAACCCGATAGTAGATCGATTTTTGAAATGACTCCAGCACCTTTGAGTTGATCAAACAAATCGTCTATGTGAGGTAGTAGATACTTGTTCGTGATGGTCAGCTTATTGAGGTGACGGTAATCCACACATAACCTCAGGGATCCGTCTTTCTTTTTCATGAACAATACTGGCACTCCCCATGGTGACACACTTGGCCTAATGAACCCCTTGTCTAAAAGTTCCTGTAGCTGTACCTTTAGTTCTTTTAGCTCCACTGGCGCCATTCGGTAAGGTGCGATGGATACTGGTACAGCTCCCGGGTACACGTCTATGGTGAATTCCACCTCTCATTTAGGTGGTAATCCGGGTAAGTCGTCAGGAAATACGTCGGAAAAATCATAAATAGTAAGTATATCTTGTAGCTTCGGTGCCTCTTCTTTCGCTTCTACGTGCATAACAGGTATGCCTCGCAACCTTTTTGCAATAACCTCTTAGCTGTCATAGCAGAAATGATATTAGTTAGATAGTCCTTCCTCTTTCCCACTAAGGTCACTTCGTCGCCGTCTGACGTATGCAGATTAACTCTCTTCCATTTACAGTCAACCAGTGCATCGTGTTTGGCCAACCAATCCATCCCAAGGATAGCGTCAAATTCTTGAAATGGTAGTTCAAATAAGTCTCCCCAAAAGATACGTCTGTGTATCTCCGCGGGGCAATCTTTCACTACCTTCCTCATAATCACCTCACTCCCTAATGGGCTAGTAACTAATATTCCCTCTTCCTCTAGTTCTACCTTTAGGTTCCCAAGTTTTTCATTTTTCATGCATATATATGAGTGTGAAGAACCCAGATCTATTAAAATGTAAAGCAGAACTCCAAACATAGACAACTGACCTGCAATCACGTCTAGCGCTTCTTCATCTTCTCGCCCCCTCATGGCATACATTCTAGCAGGAGCCCTCGCTTCTGATCGATTCACCGTCTCAGATTGCACACATGACAAATTTTTACCCCTACCTCTGCCTCGGCCTCACCCTGCTGCCGCTTGCGATCCCTCAGTCTCCCTAGGTAGATTCTGCATTCGCTGGGGACACTCTCGCATAAGGTGATCTAGAGATCCACATATGTAACATGAAAATGTCCGACCCCAACATTCTCACATGTGGCGGCGTCCGCATTGATCACAGCGTGGATTAGTATTTTCACCTTCATTACCTCTCAGACCGGTAGAAAAGTTACCTCCGCTTCGGTTAAATCCTCTTCCTTGCCCTCTTCCGGATCGTCCGGTACTAGCGACTGAGGTGGCTTGACTTGGGCCACTGTGATTCGATCCCTGACTGTAACCCTGACGTTGACCGCCTCCTGTGGAACCACTGCCTTGGAATCGCTTCCTTGATGATTGGTAGTTTCCCGAATAGTTTTGGGTACCTCTCTTCTGTTTCATCTTCTATCTTCTATTCTGCTCATCAGACTGACACTGCTCCACCTCAATAGCTCGGGTGACTAACATAGAAAATTCCTTAATATGAGCAGCAATCAGCTGCACCTTAATCTCATTATTCAATCCGTCTAAGAATTGTTTACATCGATCTTCCTCGTCTTCTATTGCTTTCTTGGCATACCTGCTTAATCTGGTGAACTCCCTTTCGTACTCTGTCACTGTCATTCGCCCCTGCTTCAAGTGTAGAAACTCTTTCCTCCTGGCGTCGAGATATGTTTCAGAAATAAATTTTCTCTTAAATTCTCTGACAAAGAAGTCCCATGTCCTCTGCTCTGATGGAACTCGCTGTTGAACTGTGTCCCACCAGACATACGCTTCTTCCACTAACAAGGAAGTAGCGCACACAACTTGCTCCTCTAGAGTACAATGTAACTGATCTAAGGCTCGTACCGTTCCTTCCAGCCAATACTCGGCTGTAGAAGAATCATCGTCCCTTCGGGCCCTAAACTCCTTCGCCCAGTACTTTCTTATCTTTTCAATCGGGGGTTTCCTTTCCCCTCCTACAGCAGGTACTAGTATGGGTGCTGGCGCTGGTGGTGGTGTCGGGGTGGTGCCGGCTATCTGCCGTAATACGACAACCATTTGTTGCAACATTTCGTTGGGAATAGGAGCATCAGCTGGTGGTTGCTCAGATGCAGGTATCTCTGATACATGCGTTTCTACAGTTCGGGAGGCCTGAGACTCGACCTCCTCCTCTATATCACGCTGCGCTACTCGCGACATCTAAAGAACAGAGCAAAACGTATACAATCCCATCATCAATAACGACCCAGACCAACAACATTATATTACCCTAGGTGGCATGTATATAAATATAAAACTCTTAAATAACACATATACAACACAGCTTTTATTTATTTCCAAGCAAAAGTATTTACATTACTAGGAAGCCCTTATGTACATTCCAAAATTTAGGACTCCTTACTACTATATCATTATGTCATACTACCATACAATATTTACACGATACCCCGATGTCACCTATGTACATAACCAAAAGAACCTCCAAAAAGCAACACATCTCGAAGCTCAGTGAGTAGGTGCCCTAGGTGAGGTGGCACTCTCTGACAAATACTCTTCTATCTCAGGATCAAACTCTGGGTCATGCGATGCTTCACTAGGTAAGTGCTGGCCTAGCTCCTGGACCCTCTCCTGCAAAGCACAGATCTCTCTATGTGCTACCCCGAGGCTCCTACAGGCACTATCAAACTCCACTCTATGACTAAGCCTGTCCTCCTTTAACATCTGCACGTCTCTTATCAAGGAGGTAATAATCTCATGTTTTAATCTTAGGTCTTCACGATCCTTTATACTTCGATCTGCCAGAATTTCTATGGTATCATCTTGCTCCTGCACTATCTGCTTTAGCCTCTCTACTTCCATCCTCAGCTCCCTCATCTCATCATTTCGATCACCCATAATTACTCCTGTTATAATTAGAATAACATAACTAACAATACTACACACATGTATAGTTACATAATTAGAACCCCTAACCTAACCCTACGTGTCATACATTTAAGGTTCAGTTCAACTAACTACCCAGAATCGGCTAAACCGGAGCTCTGATACCACAAATTGTAACACCCCTTCCCGGCCTACATGTGTAAGCCAAGTAGAGGCGCCACACTTGCCTAACGTTGCTACCAATTTTACTTAGTCAAATTTTAATTCCGATTTTTACAGAAATTTGGCCAGAGTTTCGCCTAGAAATTGGGTCCCAAGTGTCGACAAAACTGGTTTTTCTGATTTTTGAAAATATTTTTTTTTACACAAATCAACGCGAACACAATCAGTCTCAATACACTCCCAATGAATCCCCTTTATAACCTCAACTACAAACCTGCAAGAAGAATTCACACTTCTAGTACAAAATAAAGTAGAGGTTTATTATTATTCATACTACTAACGTACATTATAACATAGTAATTCTCAATCTTATATATACATATACATGCCACAACTTATTATCTCATAATGGAAACTAAGAGATCTACCCTGAGATGCTGTGGGTCTGGTCGTCGCTTCCCAAGAGTTAGCTACAGGCTGCCCAAAATTAGGTCTAGAATTGGATCCCAAAGGGCACCAATTCGGCCCACACTTGCATTTGGTGCTAAATTGTTTATTTTTATGTTTTAAACCCATTTCAAAGCTTCCCTAATAATGTAATGAAGACTTAGACACTTCCCTTTTAAAATAACTTGATTGTTTAAATCAATTTGGACTAAATGGAGTTCATATTCTCTTTTACCAAAATCATTGGAAACATTAGATTTCATTTGAATTTAAACAACCCAATCACTACATGGATTTAAAAGTACCACTCAACAATTGAATTCAAACTCAAACAACACATTTATGCATCCATAGCAAAAGTTCCATAGATAAAGTTTTGGTAAGAAATTGAAAGGAAAATTAATTCTTCCAAGGTAAAGTACCAAACCTTATTCTTTTAATTCCCCTTTGCTTTTCCTTCTTCTCCTTCCTTAATCTTTGTTTCTCCTTCACGAAATTCAAGAACACAACCTTAAACATAAACCTTAGAAATTTAGAACAATAAGCTACCCTCCAAATTCCTATGAATTTTTACCTAAATTAACCATCTCTCATCATTAATCAACATATTTTTCCATTAAATTCATTTTCTAACCATCCTACAAACTTTCCCCAAATTCAACCTTTATGAACTCTAATTTCCAATCTTCCAATAGATATATAAATACTTAAAATTGATACTAGAATTGAATTCTACATGCTTTAAAACCCTAAAACTTACCTTGAACTTGAATCAAACTTGACAAAAATTAGAAATTCTTTGGTGTTCTTCTTATGGAGGCCGACAGTTTGGAGTGTTTGTTGGAGAGAGTTTTGTTCTTCTTTCTATGATATATATAGTGGAAATGATGTCCACTTTTGGGGTGGATGAATGCTTTAGGGCCATTTGTCCATACCTTTTACTTTTCTTCTTTTAATAATTCTAAATGGCTAATTATGATTGGCCATCAAAAGATTTTTATATTTTTCTTTCCAATTAAGTCCTCCAACTTGTCCCTCTTCCCATTTGGTACCCCAATTTGTTCCATATCACCCATATGGTACCTATATGGAACCGAGCCCATTTTACGCTCCGGCGATTAATCGATCGTAACTTTTAAATCGTACAGTTCCATGAGGCAAACTACATATGGTTTTGATCCTCTTGACCTCTACTTTCTATTTTTAAAGTCTATTTTAGGTTTCCAAGTTAGTTTGAAAAATTACCAATAAGCCCTCGACTTTTTACAAAATTACCTTTAGGTCCTTTCTTTGCTCGGGTTTGCCCGAGTTCCGTTTCTACTGACGATCATTTCATATTCAACCCCTCGACGTCCTCTACGCACTCATGTGTTTATTTCCTACTTTGGATTCATGTATAAATTTTAATTAAAATGACCAAAATGCCCCTAGTCTACATGTCTTCGTTTCACTCTAACGGAGCATTTCCTGGAAAAACCGTTACGCGTCGTTGTGTCCCAATTTTTCTCTACTCTCCATTTTTGGAGTCTGTTATGTGCACTATTAAGAACCTCCAGTACAACTTTTGAAAATTACAGTTACCTCCCCAAAACTTTGCATTTTTTTCAATTAGGTCCCATTGGTCCTTTAGCCTTATCTGGGGCCGTTGTCAGGAATTGACTTCTCCTTTCCCCTTCTCTCACTGTGCACATGCTTGCCATGCATAAATGCGGTGGGCGGATGTGACAATCAACCAACAACAAGGTACATTAATTGAAATATCAAATCAAGTCATTCAATCAAATAAACTACAAACCCTAGGCATGAGTAATTTAGCTCATCATCATCAATTAAAACAAATATTCATCTCAATATAAATCAAATCATAATTGTCCATTGAAATATTAATGTTCTTAACAAACAATAACAATATAGAAATGAATTAAAAGAGAGAATATAGAAACCCCTTTGAAGATACTAATAGTTGAACTTCTAGTCTACCTCCTAGCTCCACTTTAAATGTGATGAAGAACTAACAAGTCTTCTTCAATCAATGACTTTCCTCTTGAAAGATGGAATGGTCACTCTCTCAATCCCCCAACTCCTCAATCAAGTTTTCTTCAAACCCTAACCTTCACAAGAGCTTGCTAACCCAATTTTATCCCAAAAATGTCAAAGATCTTGTTTATGGAGGAAATGGAAGATGAAGATGAAGGTGATGTTCTTGGTCTCTCTCAAGACCAAGAACAAGATGATGAACCAAGAGAGAACTCCTCTTTTCTTCTAGTTCCAATGTGTATATGTATATCACTTCCATTCTTTTTAATTTCTTAAAACACAAAGTATGCTTTTCAACTCACACACTCCACTTTGTCTCCCACTTTCTCATTATTTAAGTCTTCATCCCATGAATTAGGAATTAAAAGAAAAATTAAAAGAAAAACAATCAAAAGCCAATAAGATCACAATAAACATAAACACTTAGATGATCCAAACAACAAGAGCATGCTTAAGAAATCAACAAACCCATGTATACAAAATGCTTGCTGGAACTACAAAACAAATGTTGAAAAATCCACATGGCCATGTGGGATTGGTCTACATGCCCGTATGTATTTTTCAGCTTCTACTAGTTCTATGAATTTCAAGATTTTGAAAATTTTTCAGTTCACATGCCCATGTTTAGCTTCCCACATGCCCATGCTTAATTATACCAAATGTTTTAAGAAAACTTTCATTTCCAAAACCTTAAATTTTCATAAATATTCTTTTCCATAATCAATTAAGAATTCAAAACTAATTTCTTCAAGAAATAATCTCATATCCAATTTTAAACCCTAAAATTTGCTATATCCCTAAATTGGACTCTTCACTTAGTTACATATTTCAACATTCTCTCTCTATAAATTCAATTAACAAGTTTCATTACAAAAATTTTACTTAAACTAATAAAATCAATTCACATTACACATGAAAATTTAAAAGAAGTTAAAAGAAAGGTAACTTATGATCAACAATAAAAAACCTTCTTTAAAGCATGTTTTCATTATGTTTCCTCACTTTCCTTTGATTATATGATCGTAATCTTGGTAATTCTATCACAAACTAGTAAATTCTATGAAAAATTTGAGTTATATGCAGAGATCTTGGTAGTTTCTTATGTGGTAGCGACAGAAGGAAGAAGATGAGAGAGATATAGAGATGCGCAGAGCTATGTATCACTTTAGATTGGAAGAAGAAATGAGAATAATCTAAAAATCTAAAATTACAATTATGCCACTTCGGGTTTTGATCCTATATGGTTTTCTCACTATAACTTTCATACATCCATTTTCTATAAATTATTTCTAATCCAACTTTTAATTCCATAAAATGATAAAATTAATTTCTTTAATTAATTTAAAGCTCCGTTATTCATATTTCACATTCTAATTTCAATAAAAATCCAATCCTATGATTGATAATACCATATTTTTCATATAATTTTATGATTATTTTAGTTATATTTTTATTGTTATCAATTGAATTTGATCAATTTATGTTGTGAAAGCTAAAATATTCATTTTTCAAGTATGGAGTTACAAGTATGAATAAATAGCTTATTTTGGTTAAAAATCATGGAAAATTGGAAAAAAAATAAAAAGGAGGCCAAAACAAGCTCAAAATGAAAGAAAATGAATTTACATGGTCATATAAATCATGGTGCATGACTATGAACTTGAAAATGGAATTAAAGATGAGAAATCAAGAGGTCCAGATTCGTTTTGAATCCCCGAGCCATGGCTGTCAAAAAGCCATGGCCATGAGATTTGATTTAAAGCTGTCTAAATTTTTCAATGACAAAAATTACAAGGGCAAAAGCATTTTGAAGGCCATGATAGTGAACCTCAAAAGCCATGACTGTGGGATTGATTTTAGCTTTGTGTGAGTGGAGATTTTTGCCCCCACTCCCGGTGGAATGGTTCTTGGGACTTCGGCACTGTTTAGGCTCGGGGCCTTACAGAACACGGACCTAAGCTCGAAGAAAATGGAGTCGCCACCCGGACGGGCCGAATAAAAGAAAGGGGTGGGTGACTCAATTCCTAAGGAATCCCCAACCCCCTAATGGGTTCGAAAAGTTGGGTATGTGTGGGGACGGTGAGAAATGGCCCAACACCCCCACAATGCCCGGTTCATTGGAATCGGCCTCCCTTGCAGGTCTTAATATTACAAAATTCTTAATTTTAACAATATTATCCATATTACATGCAACAATTAAAATAAAGCATCATTATATTAAAATCAAAGCAATGTCCAAATAAAGTAAATAAATGGACACCCATCCAAGGATGGAAATATGTCCTTACATCGTTCATGTCTAAACTAAATAGGAAACCCATCGAAAGTTGGAAACATATCCTTTACATTGGTCCAAAATATAAAAGAAATTTAAATTACATGATATTTAACTAATGAGGTACCCACAAAGTGGAAACATACCGCTTACAATTTTAATACTAAAACAAACAAATAATCACCATAACAATAAAGAAATAACCATCCATGGTAAATTAAATAAATCAAGCATTGAAATTAAATCAACCATCAAAACATATAATAAACTACATAATCAAATCTAAAATTAAATAAAGCAACTAAAGATACAAATTTAGGTTTATGTCTCAATTTAGAGTTCTTTAATTAACATTTAGGGCTTTGGAATTTTAGAATTATTATTGTTATTATTTAGGCTACTGTAAAGATTTTGAAAAATTGGAATGAATTAAGGCTTTATACATTTAAGAAGTAGTAAGGTTTTTTGGTTAATCAAATTAGGGTTTAAGGGTAACATCATGAAATTAGGATTTCAGAATTAAGACATTAGAGTTTATAATTCATGGTTACTGGATTGTGATTTTAGGTTTACTGAATTATGGCTTTACGGTTTAGATACTAAATTGGGTTTTAAGTTCAATGGATTAGGGTTTAGGGTGTTGTTGAATTTGTCATAAAGTTTTGATGCTTTAAGAATTTAGGGTTTAGGAAAACTAGGCTTTAATGTATTGGGTTTTGAAAGAATAAGGGTTTTTTGATATTTTGGAAAACATATTTGATTTTAGGATTTAAGAAAACATTTTATAGTTTTATAAAAATAATTATGATTTTAGAAAATGTAAAGAAGATTAGGGTTTGGAGATTTAAGAAAACATTTGGAAATTTTGGACAAAAAGTTATGGTTTAGATGAAAATAGTTCAGAAAAACAGTTTAGGGTTTTAAAGCTTTTGGAAGCAGAAGAATTGTTTTAGGGTCTTTAAGGTTTCTAGAAAAAGAAAAACAGTTTTAGGGTTTTGAAGTTTTTGCAAACTGGAGAGAAACAATTTTAGGGTTTTAAAGTTTCTGGCAAGAGAAGAATAGTTTTAGGGTTTTGACGTTTTGATTACTGACTAAGGCTATTGGATGAATGTTGATTTAATGTAAAATATATTACTAAGTTTAATTATTTAGGTTACTAAAACAAAAATCAATGATAGATGTATTTAAAAGAAAATATGGCAATAACATTGTAAATATAATCAAAGCAAAGATTTATGATCAAACCTCCGTTCGTTGGTTCCACCAAAACTAATTTCTGGATGAACAATGACAAAGGCACTGTTGTTGCCTTTGATGGATTGTTGATTGCTTCCTGTTGATAATGTCTCTTGCTTGCTAGGGTTTTTCTGTCTCTTTTTTCCTCAGTCAGAAGTTGAAAGTTTTCCTCCAGTCAAAACTAATTTTTCCATCCCTTAATTCTGAGTTTTAATGTATTATTTATAGGAAAAATCATAAACCTACTTCTAATTGTTTAAGGAAATTAAAAATAATTAGAAAAAGAAACCAAAACCAAATAGAATTTGGTTTTGGAAAAAACTGTGTTGAAAAATTGTGCTGGCGAAAACTGCAAGGATTGCAAGCTGCGAGGGCCAGCGCTGGGCGGCCAGCCAATTGGCCGCAGGAATTTCCTACGGGCGAATTGGCCCAAGGCCATTTCGTCGTAGGAAATTCTTGTGGGCGAATTGGCCTGGCCGAATCACCTTCAGCGATGAATTTTTTCGTCGCCGATTTTTTCGTCACTGATTTTTATTTTTTATTTATTTGACTTTACCATTTTTATTTTTATTAAAAATTATAAATAATAAATATTAAAATAAATATTATTTAATTAAAATACCATAAAATTATTTTAGACTATATAAAAAATATCGAACTAGACTAGGTCAAAAATTAAGGGTTTACAGTTTGCCCCCTGCTTGAAAGATCTAAGACTACAGGAAAAGAGAGTGAAAAGCAATAAGACTTAATTTTTCTGAGATGGTTAAGGTTTTGGATTATGGACCCGGTTAGAGTTCTGGTCTCAAGGGTAATTTTAGGTTTTGGACCTAAGAGTAATTTGGGTTCTGGACCCGAGCTAAGTTCTAGACTTAAAAGAGATTTTAGATTCTGGACCTAAGGATAATTTTGGTTCTAGACCTTAGCTAAGTTCTAGACTTAAGAATAATTAGGGTTTTGGACCCGAGCTAAGTTTTGGACTTAAAAGAGATTTTAAGTTCTGGACTTAAGCATAATTTGGGTTCTGGACCCGAGGGTAATTTGGGTTCTGGACCCAAGCTAAGTTCTGGACTTAAAAGAGATTTTAGGTTCTGGACCAAAGGATAATTTAAGTTATGGACCCGAGGGTAATTTGGGTTCTGGACCCGAGCTAAGTTCTGGACTTAAAAGAGATTTTAGGTTCTGGACCTAAGGATAATTTGGGTTCTGGACCCGAGCTAAGTTTTGGACTTAAGAGAGATTTTAGGTTCTAGACCTAAGGGTAATTTGAGTTCTGGACCCAAGCTAAGTTCTGGATTTGAGAGAGATTTTAGGTTCTGGACCTAAGGATAATTATAGTCAGTATTATGCTAAAGGAATTTGCAAAAACTTTAGCTGATTTTTACCATGCACACACACATATCTTCTCCTTGCCCTCTGCATGTAAAAATATTTTAAAAGTACAAAAATATTTATATACATGCAAGTATTTGAATGATTAAATTGAATAATTGAGTTTCCTATTTATTTACTGTGTAGTCACTATTCATGCATTATTCACTACTATACATTTACTATTTGTAAATAGTAACTTACTATTTGTTAATAGTAATTTACTATTCATCAATAGTGAAATTTACTTTTTGAATTTTGTTTTTTTCTTTGCTATTCCTCTATATAAACACAACACTCAGCTCTTCATTTCATTCGCAACAAACTTCTTTATTTAATAACTATAAATCTTTCATTAGAGAGTTTAGCATAGAGTATTGGAGAAAATGCATACTTTAAGATTAGGAACTTGATCTAATGCTGAGTTATTAGAGTTTATTCGACGGTATGAAGATGGAAATATAAGTCTACTAGCCGGCATGCTGCTTCATCATAGTTCAAATCAAAAGAGCAAGGTAATTATTTAATTATTTATTTTAACAGCAAATTGTTTTTGTTTTTGTTTTTGTTTGTGTTTTTATTATTTATTTTTGTTTTTTTCCTTTTGTTTGTTTGTTGTTATTTTTTTTTTGTATTTTTTCATATTTTTTCTTTTCTGTTTTTGTATTTTTTTTCTTTTCTGTTTCTTTTTATATTTTTGTTTCCTTTTTTGTTTGTTTTTTAAGAAAATTTAGGAAAACTAAATTAATTAGATGAATATATTTAAGAAATTAAGTAAATAGATAGACTAAAAATAGAATATAAATTAATTTAGCCTAAAAATCGGTGGTATTGATATAATGATATACTTACCTCGTGTTAACTTACCTGGCTCCGTGTTAGCATGATCGTTGCATTATTCGGGGCGGAGGGTGTATCTACAAAGCCCGGCAATGGTATGATGTAGTGCTTTCTCGAGTAAGGCAGATTATCTGAGATTGCGATTTTGAGAGCTTCATCTTGCAATTACCATCCGAGGAATATCCAATAGACTAGAGTGTGGTTCAAGCATTGTCAAAATGGTGGATGGACACAACTCATACTTTTCATTTGCCCATTGGAGAGATGACAATTGGTCTGGTTGACTTTGCTGCTATAACCGGCATTCGGTATTGCAGCCTTCCGGTACCTCTTACTAATGATATTCTGATATTTGAAGAAATTCAATAGTTAATTGGTATGGAACCATCATTTAAGGGGTCTTTCAAGATAAAAATTGAGCCAATTCGTAGTTATTGGATGAACTACGAAGGATGGGTTCACAGAGATACAGCCAAACAGTATGCTCGAGGATTTTTGCTGTATTTGCTCAGGTCGACCATTTTAGGCAGCACCAAATCCACCATCCATTTGTCGGTGTTGAGGGCCCTTACTAATATGAGGATGGTACCGCTTTATGGCTGGGGTGAAGCTGGTCTTACCTGTCTTTACGATGGTCCTGACAAAATTTGCAGAAATAAAAAGTCTTTTGTTGGCTTTATGGTGGTTGTCGAGGTACTTTTCTTCCACCAATGTCAATTTCATTCTTTTCTTGCATGAATTTGATTTTTATTATTGTTGTAGGCATGGGCATATGAGCACAATCTTGTGAGGGTGCCTAATATTTCCCGAGAGAGAGTCGGGTATCCGAGATTAAATTTCTAGTTGTTAGATCGCGTAGAAGTTCCCTGCTCTCACCATATGCACACCCAATGCTTTTTCTTAAGCTGCTTAACCTAGGACCAGGTAAAATAGCATTAGTATACTTTAAAATTTATATAAAAGTTCACTTACCTTATGTCATTTTGTAGGTGAATTTGGCCTGGTGGAACACAAAAGAGCGGATGAAATGGACTTCCTCCATGAATGTCGCACTGCCTTTTCAACATACCCGCCGAGTCATTGCCTGCACTGTGTCTAGTGGCTGGTTTCTCGAAGAGATAGTATACGAGTGGTTTCTTGGTCCCGAATAGAGGAGGATCCCGATGCATTGCCTGGAGTATACCTTAAATATCACATCAATGCCAGAGAATGCATGGTGGTTGGCTCAGCACGGTTATAATGTTGAAACCTTTCTCTATCCACCGGGTGCATCTTATACCTAGTTTATTCAAATTGGGCTTCTAACCTTTGACATATCTCCTATTGGTGTACAGAAAATTTTTGAAGAAAATAAGGATAGAGATGAAGAGTAACATCATAGAGAGGGAGGAGAGTTTGTTCCACATCTCGGGGCTAGCACTTCTCAGGTAAACGTTTACCATTTTTTCATTGTAATCGCTTCTTTCTTAACTTGTTTTGACTTTTTTAATGATTGTTATAGGTTGCTGGCTCATTTGATCATGAGGCTGGACCTTTTTTTACTGCTCCTTCATTTGCTCAGTCTAGTCCACCAGATATGCCATCTCATCCATAGGGTATTGATATTAATTACCTGGTAAGTTTTCTTGTTTCATGGTAATTTATGCTATATGTATGCATGATTATGCATGCTCTTACTCTTTTCCTTTCTGGCTCACGGCGAATGCTTGAAGAACAAAATAAGAAACTTCAAGAAGAGCTTGCCGCTAGTCATCAGCAGGTTTCCCATTTTGAAAATTTGTACCATTAATCAGAGCAAAATTTTTTAGACTTCCGGTTTCAGGGGATGAGAGATCCTGGTGCTTCTTTATCTAGAGGCCCCAAGCTGATGACCATGAGATCCTTTCATCTACTTCCAATGAGGACTGTTACAGATCGGAACTCCAAGGTAATAGAGATTCTAGTGCTCCTGCTTCGGGCAAACTCGGGACGGGTGATTTGCCTCCTCCTCCAATAGGCAATGATTTTTTCAAAGCTTTATTTGATGATCTACCACCTCCTTCATAGTAATCTATCAGTATTGTATCAATTGAGGAAATAAGTATAATGATAAAAATAATAATGATGATACATAATTTGTATTTTTTCTGAAACTCTTTTTTTTTTAATTTTTAATTTTTAATTTTGATTTTGAAAACAAATGTTGGCTTTGCCAAATTAATGTCAATGTACCTCAGGACTTGATTTTCAAAATTAACATATCTATAACATGACAACCCTAGTTACCATACTAAATTGGAAATCATTTCTATTTAAGCAAGAATTGTTGCACTTCAGATAGGCACATACACATTACTTGGCCAAAAGTCTCATTTGAGTTTGAATATTGTCTATCTCATATGCATGCTTATCCAAACTATCTCCACTAATAGACTCTACCTACCAAGAGAGATCAACATGTCTTTAATAGGCTTGAAATGGGGTCTATAAGGGACATGGGTTAAATGAAGGCCATTTGTAAGTTGGAGCTGATGTGACACAATGGACAAACCCTCACACTAAAAAGTGCTTGTTGGAACTTTAGAGGGTTGGGAGCATGAAAAGATAGAGCTTTGAACATTCTTATTTCTTTTTGGCATTAACTTGAATCTTGATTGGGATATTCTTTGCCTTTGCAAAAAGTTTGGTACCCAAATTTGTTTCTTTTCTTCTTCTCCCTTTTATTTCTTTTTCTTTTTCTTACTCTTCCCTTTCTTTGAGCATTTTATCATTTTGTCCTTCTTCCTTGTAGAACTACCAAGAACAGAACTTTCAAGAACTGAATGGTCTTTCTCCTTTTTCTTTGATTTTGATTGAATCTTTGGTTGGGTTGGACTAATTTAAGTCAAACTGTCCTTATAAATTGAATGGAAGCCTTTTGTTGCCTATGGTAAAAGAGAACTCAGTTGGCTTTCTAAACTGTCTTTTTAGATTTTTTCTTTGTTTTTTCTTTTTTTTGTCCTTTTTTCTTCTTTTTTTCTTTTTTTGTCCTTTTTTCTTCATTTTTTCCTCTCTTTTTTTCTTCTTTTTCTTTTTCTTTTTCTTTTTCTTTTTCTTTTTCTTTTTCTTCTTCTTTTTCTTTTTCTTCTTCTTCTTCTTTTTCTTTTTCTTTTTCTTTTTCTTTTTCTTTTTCTTTTTCTTTTTCTTTTTCTTTTTCTTTTTCTTTTTCTTTTTCTTTTTCTTTTTCTTTTTCTTTTTCTTTTTCTTTTTCTTTTTCTTTTTCTTTTTCTTTTTCTTTTTCTTTTATGGTTCTAGCTCTAAAAGAGTTGTCTTGTTTGTACCAACTTGGGTTTCTAATAAGGGATGAGTGGAATGTCATAAATCTCCTTTAACTGGGATAAATCATTTATTACTCTGATGTTACCTTGATAGATTGGAGACATTAGGTGAACTTTAACTACCCTTATGGTCTTGAGGACATCATGTAATATCCTCATTTATGCCCTAGAAGTTTTGAGTATGTTGTTGTTATTGTGGTTGTTGATATATATATTGGGAAGTGAATGTTTGTGCATATATGTGTTAAATTGTAAGAGAAAAGAAATGGGAAGAGAATGTATATGTATATGTGTTTTGGAGAAGAAATTTAGGGTTTAGAGACAAATGTATATGTTGTTTATATGATGATATAATTAACATATACATTGGTCAAATGAAGAGTCAAGGTGATGGTTAAGTGGAAGAAGATATTTTTGGTTGTTAATGAAATTACTATAAAGGGCTTATATGAGACAAAGAGTTAGTTATATGGTTAAGGGTGTTTTGGTAATTTTCCTTATAAGATGCATGGTGGAGATTAAAAGAAGAAAAGGTGTTTGACTTGTGCATTTTCTTCTTTCTTTCTTGAAGTGGCCGGATTCTCCATAGACAAAGAGAGAAAGAGAGGTGATCTTGAGGTTTGAAGCATTTTGAAGAAAGAAACAAGGGTTTTGGTTAAAGATTTGTGGATTTCTTCATTTGAGGTAAGATCTTTTCTCTAATTTCTTCAATTCTTTTGAAGTGGTATGATTAAGTTGCTTATGGTATGATTATAAGTATTGATTTTGCTTGATAGATGAGAAGTTGGGTTGGTGTTGGTGATGGAAGAGTAAGATTGGTGTTTAGTGAAATTGTTTCTGTTTTAGGATTAGTAAAGGCTGTGACTTGTATGATTTTTAATTAATTTTAGAAAAATGTTCTTGAAGTGAATTTTTGATATGTTGTGCCTCTATGAGTCTAGAATGACTGAAAAATATGTTGATTCGATTTTGGAATGGTTATGAGTTTAGAAAAATTATTTTCATTAGACCTGTTCCAGCAGGTACCTTAACTGGGACAGCTATATTTCGGGATTTTTAATAAAATGTAGAAAAATCATATTCAATTGAATTTTGGATATGTTGTTTATTAGTGAGTCTAGTATTTGAGAAAAATAATTTGGAACCACGTTGATTGAATTTGATTTATGGAATTCACAAAGTTCAGAACTGCTGCCAGGATGCAGGGCAATTGGGGCAGTCTGGTTAGGTGAACTATTTGACCAAGATTTTGTGTTCAGTTTGATCTGAAATTTTAAAGGGATGATTTTAAGATATAAAACTAAATTCTGTAAAAATTTTAGAATTTTTAGTCAAGTAGATTATTTTATACAATTTTTCAAAATAAGGATAAAATGGAGTTTAAAACCAGAATGTACTATTTATGGTTAGGGTTTTAATTCTTTGTTCTTCTTGCATTGCTTTGGTTCTCCAAAGGTAGGTTGGTCCTTAAACCTAACCCTAAACACTTTAAACACACTTGAATCAATGAATGTTATAATCAATTGTTCTTTGCCCTAATTGCATTGTTGAGATTGAACAATGTTATGTTGTGCATTGTGAATGGTAATGTGTTTCATGAGTAATGTGGAATGAAATGTTGATATTTATGAATGATGCTATGTGAGATATACTGTGATCATGGATGAGATATATATATATATATATATACTTGAATAATGAGATGTTATATTATGAAATGAAATGTGAAGCCATTGTTATTGGCTAAGATGATGTAATTGAAAGAAAGAAGGCATGTTTGCCTAAATGTGATGAGAATTGAGAATGGAAATGAATTGTTTGTTTAATATGTTATTCAGTTTCAGAGTTCTGGATTTGGGTGGCATGCCTAAGAAATGATGAAAGGTAACAGTCTTGCCGGGTTGAGGACCTCCTCATAGGTGTTGAGTTGATGGTCCAAGAGACTGGGTCTGTTACACTATGAGATACATGATTTGTAACAGTCTTGCCGGGTTGAGGATCTCCTCATATGTATTGAGTTGATGATCCAAGAGACTGGGTCTGTTACACTATCCATGGATAGAGATACATGTATATACATTGCCTACGGGCGTGATTATTGTGACTATGAACCAAAGCAGTAACTCTGAACTCTGAATATCGTATTAAATACTTGTTGGGCCCATAGGTGTCAGGGTTATATGAATGTCCTAAATAATGTTATGAGTTAATGAAATGAGATGTTGGTTATTGAGTATGATTGATTAATGTTGAATGTGGAAAGATGTTGAAATGTGGTATGCTCATATGACTATGATTTGTGAAATGCATAATTATGTGGTTAACTTTATATTTATGATATTGATCTTATCAATAACATATGTGGCATTGCATTACATTAAAGCATACCATTAGCATGTTTTATCTTACTAAGCCGTTGGCTTAGCGCGAATGTGATTCTTCGCGCAGGTGACAAGGAAGAACCAGAGAGTTCCTCTAGGCCGAGTCGAGTCTAGATTTTGAAGATTGAATAGTGGGCTTTAAGATCGAAGACTGACTGCCAAACATGTATAAATTTTATGTGTTGTAAAACTTGAGTTTTGATGTATATGAATTTGTAAATATTGTTACTTTCCGTTGCATAGTGAACAAAGATTTTATCTGCTGTATTTCATAATAAACCTTTACTTTATTTTGTACTAGAAGTGTAAATCCTTTTTGCAGGTTGTAGTTGAGGTTATAAGGGGGATTTATTGGAAGTGTATTGAGAATGATTTTGTTTGCATTGGTTTGTGTAAAAATGTTTTCAAAAAATTAGAAAAAAACCAGTTTTGTCGACACTTGGGATTGAATTTTTAGGCAAAACTATGGCAAAATTTCTATAAAAATCGGAACAAAAATTTGACTAAGTAAAAGTGGTAGCAACATTAGGATAGGGTGGCGCCTCTACTCAGCTTACACACGTAGGTCGGGAAGGGGTGTTACAATTTTTGGTATCAGAGCCTAGGTTTGAGATTCTCAACCTAGATCAATTGTAAGAAAAAGAATATTTTGATTTTTAAAGTGGGTTTTTGAGTAAAATACATGTTTTGGTATGGCAGTCTTTGATCTTTAATGAGGAATATTCTGCTGTGTTTGCAGATATAGGTAGAGATGGCATCTCATTCGCGACAATCTGTTGAGGGTAGTGCCGAGAGTATTGCTCCTGCTGAGGGAGCTAGGGTTGATAGTGTTGAGGAGGCACCTGCTTCGGTGTCGGGTAGACCAGCTGGGGAGGAGGTTCCGCCAGCCTGGTTTAGGCCTATGTTGGAAGCTATGAGACAAGCACCTGTGCAACCACAGCCACCGCCACCACCCCCTCAGCCTTCAGTACCAGTAAGGCACTATGATAAGCTAAGGAAATATGGAGCAGAGGATTTCTTTGGTACAGTTGATCCGGTTGTAGCAGAACAGTGGCTTGATAGAGTTCAGAGGGTATTTGTGCAGTTGCAAGCCACTTCAGAGGAGAAGTTTGACTATGCAAGATCTTTGCTACAGAAGGATGCCTACGACTGGTGGAAGACAGTGCCCCATTCTATGGATGATCCACCAACCTTGTCTTATGCGGATTTTCTGAGAGAATTTGAGTTGAAGTATACTCCTAGGGAGTATAAAGATGGGAAGAAAAGAGAGTTTCTAGATTTGAAGCAAGATCATCGGACCGTAACTGAGTATGAAGTTGAGTTTATTCGACTGAGTCAGTATGCTGGAGGTATCATTACTGATGAGATTGATAGATGTCGGCGATTTGAGGAGGGATTGAGGCCCTCGATCATGTGCTTAGTGGCTGGATCCAGATATCAGGATTTCTCACAGCTTGTGGCAGCAGCTCGAAGTGTAGAGCGAGCTCAAGTTATTGCAGCTGCTTCAGAGGAAGAGGTTAGGGTTAGAAGGCCCCAGTTCGAGGCAGGGTCTTCTTCTGCGAAGAGGGGTAGAGGAAGTTTTGTTCCTCGGAGTAGTAGGAGCCAGAGACCAGTGGGTAGGTCAGTGCAGTTCCAGAGGCAGAGATTTAGACCTGCAGCTTCAGTAGCGAGTGCTCCTACTCCTGGAGTTCAGAGATCCACCTTACCTGTGTGTAACCAGTGTGGTGGAAGACATGGGGGCGTTTGTTGGAGGCATAGTAGATCAGGGGTATGCTTCAGGTGTGGATCACCTGACCACTTTGTGAGAGACTGTCCTGAGAGGCAGGATCAGATGCCAGTTGATTCTGCTGCTTCTCGAGCTAGTGTGAGGGGAGGCAGAGGAGGCAGAGGTGCCAGCCGGGGAGGTAGACCAGGATTCAGTTCTAGAAGAGGTGCTACATCCAGGGAGGGTAGACCAGAGGAGGTTGGATCTTCCCAGAGGATGTATGTTATGCAGAGACAGCCAGATACATCGGCAGTCATAGCTGGTACTTTTTCTTTATTTAATACTCCAGTACTTGCTTTGATTGATCCGGGTTCCACACATTCATATATTAGTGCATCTGTTTTGCCTGTATCTGATTTGCATGCTGAGTCCCTAGGATTTGATGTGTTGGTAACAAATCCGTTAGGGCATAGTGTGGTTGTGAGTAAGGTGCATAGAGATAGTGCAGTAGTGGTGCAGGGTGAGGAGTTCCTTGGGGATTTGATTGAGATGCCATTTAAGGAATATGACGTGATCTTAGGTATGGATTGGCTATCTCGACATGAAGCTGTGGTGGATTGTAAAAAGAAAATTGTTTCTTTGAGAACGGGTGATGGTAGAGAGGTGATAGTATCTAATGAGCAGGAACAGCTAGCCTCCTTATTTGTTTCAGCTGTTGCAGCCAGGAGGTTGATTAGAAAGGGGTGTGAAGCCTATCTTGCTCATGTGGTGGATACTAGAGTGAAGGGTTCCCCTATTGATAGCATTGCCACAGTTGCTGAGTTCCCGGATGTGTTTCCAGAGGAGTTGCCAGGGTTGCCTCCTGAGAGAGAGGTGGAGTTCGGTATTGAATTGTTGCCTGGTACCACTCCTATCTCTATTACTCCTTATAGAATGGCACCAGCAGAATTGAGGGAGTTGAAAGTGCAATTACAGGAGTTGTTGGACAAAGGATTCATTCGCCCCAGTGTTTCTCCTTGGGGAGCTCCTGTGCTATTTGTGAAGAAGAAAGATGGTACTATGAGGTTGTGTATCGATTATAGGCAATTGAACAAGGTGACTATTAAAAATAAATATCCTTTGCCTAGAATCGATGATCTCTTTGATCAGTTGAAGGGAGCGTCAGTGTTCTCCAAAATTGATTTGAGATCTGGGTACCATCAGCTGAGGGTAAGAAGTGAAGATGTTCCTAAGACTGCTTTTCGGACCAGGTATGGGCATTATGAGTTTTTAGTTATGCCTTTTGGTCTAACGAATGCACCTGCAGCTTTTATGGATTTGATGAATAGGGTGTTTAGGCCCTATTTGGATCAGTTTGTAGTGGTCTTCATTGATGATATACTGGTGTATTCGCGGAATGAAGAGGAGCATGATATGCATCTGCGGATTGTGTTGCAGATTTTGAGAGAGAATCAGTTATTTGCCAAATTGTCGAAGTGTGAGTTCTGGTTGGATCAAGTTGCTTTTCTCGGACATATTGTTTCTGCAGAAGGCATCAGAGTTGATCCGAGCAAAGTTGAAGCCATTTTAAATTGGAGTCCACCCAAGTCTGTGACAGAGATTAGAAGTTTTCTGGGTTTGGCAGGCTATTACCGACGGTTTGTGAAAGGGTTTTCTTTGATAGCTACTCCACTCACCAGATTACTTCGAAAGGGAGTGAGATTTGTGTGGACAGATCAGTGTCAGGCTAGTTTTGAGCAGTTGAGAGAGTTGTTGACTCAAGCGCCTGTTCTTACTTTACCTGTTGAAGGCAAACCATATGTGATCTACAGTGATGCTTCACATAGAGGTTTGGGGTGTGTATTGATGCAGGAAGGGAAAGTTATAGCTTATGCATCTCGACAGTTGAAACCGCATGAGCTTAACTATCCGACCCATGATTTAGAATTGGCTGCCATTGTGTTTGCATTAAAGATTTGGCGCCACTATCTGTTTGGGGAGAAATGTTTCATCTACACTGATCACAAGAGTTTGAAGTATTTGGGTGTCCAGAAAGAACTCAATCTTCGTCAGAGGAGATGGTTAGAATTGATTAAAGACTACGACTGCTTGATTGACTATCATCCAGGTAAAGCAAATGTTGTTGCTGATGCCTTGAGTCGGAAGTCTTTAGCTGGTTTAACTGTTTACTCGCTCTCGTTGCTTGTTGAGTTGAGAGCATTGCATGCCAGTTTTGTACCTTGTGTTGATGGTGCATTATTGGCACAGTTGCAATTAAAGCCGATTTTGTTAGATCAGATCAAAGAAGCTCAGTTGGCCGATAAGAAGATTCAGAAGATTTTTTCAGATTGCAAGAATGGGAAGACTAGAGATTTTGTTGTGAAAGATGATGGGAGTCTCTGGTTTAAGAACCGATTGTGTGTACCCGATGATGCTGATTTGAAAAGAGTCATTTTAGAAGAAGCTCATCAGTCAATGTTTGCTATGCATCCGGGTAATACGAAGATGTATCATGATTTGAGACAGCATTATTGGTGGATTGGTTTGAAGAGAGACATTGCTGAGTTTGTATCGAAATGTCTCACTTGTCAGAAGGTTAAAGCAGAGCATCAAGTTCCAACCGGGTTGCTTCAACCATTGTCAGTGCCAGAATGGAAGTGGGAAAGAGTGACAATGGATTTTGTGTCTGGTTTGCCATTGACACAAAAGAAGCATGATGCTATATGGGTGATTGTGGATAGATTGACTAAGACAGCTCATTTCCTTCCGGTTCGAATGGATTACTCTTTGGAGAGATTGGCTGAGCTGTATATCCATGAGATTGTGAAACTGCATGGTGTTCCAACTTCTTTAGTGTCTGATCGAGATCCCAGGTTTACTTCCAGATTTTGGAAGAGTTTGCATAGTGCTTTAGGTTCTCGACTGCACTTCAGCACTGCTTTTCATCCACAGACGGATGGACAGTCAGAGAGGGTGATACAGATTATTGAGGACATGTTGAGAAGCTGTGTTATCGATTTCTCTGGAAGTTGGGATAGGTTTTTACCTCTTGTGGAGTTTGCTTACAACAACAGTCACCAATCCAGCATTGGTATGGCACCGTTTGAAGCATTGTATGGCAGACGGTGTAGGACACCTCTTTGTTGGAATGAGCTTGGAGATAATAAGTTGGTTGGTCCTGATTTGATTCAAGAAACTGAAGATAAAGTAAAGTTGATTCGAGGCAGGTTAAAAGCAGCTTCAGACCGACAGAAGTCTTATGCAGATCTAAAAAGGAGAGATATAGAGTTTGATGTTGGAGATAAGGTATTTCTGAAAGTGTCTCCTTGGAAGAAAATTTTGAGGTTCGGTCGGAAAGGAAAATTGAGTCCTCGTTTCATTGGGCCGTATGAAGTGTTAGAAAGAGTTGGGCCAGTGGCGTATCGACTTGCTTTGCCACCTGAGTTGGATCGTATTCATAATGTATTCCATGTTTCTATGTTGAGGAGATATAGGTCGGATCCATCTCATGTGTTGCCATTTGAGTCTATTGAAGTGAGCCCAGATTTGACATTTGAAGAGGAACCAGTTGCTATCTTGGCACGAGAAGTGAAAGAGTTAAGGAACAAGAGAGTGCCATTGGTGAAGATTCTTTGGAAGAATCATGCAAAAGAAGAAGCGACTTGGGAAAGTGAGCATACCATGCGAGAGCAGTATCCGCAATTGTTTCAGCTTTGATATCAGGTAATTTCGAGGACGAAATTTTCTTTTTAGAGGGGGAGAATTGTAATATCCTCATTTATGCCCTAGAAGTTTTGAGTATGTTGTTGTTATTGTGGTTGTTGATATATATATTGGGAAGTGAATGTTTGTGCATATATGTGTTAAATTGTAAGAGAAAAGAAATGGGAAGAGAATGTATATGTATATGTGTTTTGGAGAAGAAATTTAGGGTTTAGAGACAAATGTATATGTTGTTTATATGATGATATAATTAACATATACATTGGTCAAATGAAGAGTCAAGGTGATGGTTAAGTGGAAGAAGATATTTTTGGTTGTTAATGAAATTACTATAAAGGGCTTATATGAGACAAAGAGTTAGTTATATGGTTAAGGGTGTTTTGGTAATTTTCCTTATAAGATGCATGGTGGAGATTAAAAGAAGAAAAGGTGTTTGACTTGTGCATTTTCTTCTTTCTTTCTTGAAGTGGCCGGATTCTCCATAGACAAAGAGAGAAAGAGAGGTGATCTTGAGGTTTGAAGCATTTTGAAGAAAGAAACAAGGGTTTTGGTTAAAGATTTGTGGATTTCTTCATTTGAGGTAAGATCTTTTCTCTAATTTCTTCAATTCTTTTGAAGTGGTATGATTAAGTTGCTTATGGTATGATTATAAGTATTGATTTTGCTTGATAGATGAGAAGTTGGGTTGGTGTTGGTGTTGGTGATGGAAGAGTAAGATTGGTGTTTAGTGAAATTGTTTCTGTTTTAGGATTAGTAAAGGCTGTGACTTGTATGATTTTTAATTAATTTTAGAAAAATGTTCTTGAAGTGAATTTTTGATATGTTGTGCCTCTATGAGTCTAGAATGACTGAAAAATATGTTGATTCGATTTTGGAATGGTTATGAGTTTAGAAAAATTATTTTCATTAGACCTGTTCCAGCAGGTACCTTAACTGGGACAGCTATATTTCGGGATTTTTAATAAAATGTAGAAAAATCATATTCAATTGAATTTTGGATATGTTGTTTATTAGTGAGTCTAGTATTTGAGAAAAATAATTTGGAACCACGTTGATTGAATTTGATTTATGGAATTCACAAAGTTCAGAACTGCTGCCAGGATGCAGGGCAATTGGGGCAGTCTGGTTAGGTGAACTATTTGACCAAGATTTTGTGTTCAGTTTGATCTGAAATTTTAAAGGGATGATTTTAAGATATAAAACTAAATTCTGTAAAAATTTTAGAATTTTTAGTCAAGTAGATTATTTTATACAATTTTTCAAAATAAGGATAAAATGGAGTTTAAAACCAGAATGTACTATTTATGGTTAGGGTTTTAATTCTTTGTTCTTCTTGCATTGCTTTGGTTCTCCAAAGGTAGGTTGGTCCTTAAACCTAACCCTAAACACTTTAAACACACTTGAATCAATGAATGTTATAATCAATTGTTCTTTGCCCTAATTGCATTGTTGAGATTGAACAATGTTATGTTGTGCATTGTGAATGGTAATGTGTTTCATGAGTAATGTGGAATGAAATGTTGATATTTATGAATGATGCTATGTGAGATATACTGTGATCATGGATGAGATATATATATATATATATATACTTGAATAATGAGATGTTATATTATGAAATGAAATGTGAAGCCATTGTTATTGGCTAAGATGATGTAATTGAAAGAAAGAAGGCATGTTTGCCTAAATGTGATGAGAATTGAGAATGGAAATGAATTGTTTGTTTAATATGTTATTCAGTTTCAGAGTTCTGGATTTGGGTGGCATGCCTAAGAAATGATGAAAGGTAACAGTCTTGCCGGGTTGAGGACCTCCTCATAGGTGTTGAGTTGATGGTCCAAGAGACTGGGTCTGTTACACTATGAGATACATGATTTGTAACAGTCTTGCCGGGTTGAGGATCTCCTCATATGTATTGAGTTGATGATCCAAGAGACTGGGTCTGTTACACTATCCATGGATAGAGATACATGTATATACATTGCCTACGGGCGTGATTATTGTGACTATGAACCAAAGCAGTAACTCTGAACTCTGAATATCGTATTAAATACTTGTTGGGCCCATAGGTGTCAGGGTTATATGAATGTCCTAAATAATGTTATGAGTTAATGAAATGAGATGTTGGTTATTGAGTATGATTGATTAATGTTGAATGTGGAAAGATGTTGAAATGTGGTATGCTCATATGACTATGATTTGTGAAATGCATAATTATGTGGTTAACTTTATATTTATGATATTGATCTTATCAATAACATATGTGGCATTGCATTACATTAAAGCATACCATTAGCATGTTTTATCTTACTAAGCCGTTGGCTTAGCGCGAATGTGATTCTTCGCGCAGGTGACAAGGAAGAACCAGAGAGTTCCTCTAGGCCGAGTCGAGTCTAGATTTTGAAGATTGAATAGTGGGCTTTAAGATCGAAGACTGACTGCCAAACATGTATAAATTTTATGTGTTGTAAAACTTGAGTTTTGATGTATATGAATTTGTAAATATTGTTACTTTCCGTTGCATAGTGAACAAAGATTTTATCTGCTGTATTTCATAATAAACCTTTACTTTATTTTGTACTAGAAGTGTAAATCCTTTTTGCAGGTTGTAGTTGAGGTTATAAGGGGGATTTATTGGAAGTGTATTGAGAATGATTTTGTTTGCATTGGTTTGTGTAAAAATGTTTTCAAAAAATTAGAAAAAAACCAGTTTTGTCGACACTTGGGATTGAATTTTTAGGCAAAACTATGGCAAAATTTCTATAAAAATCGGAACAAAAATTTGACTAAGTAAAAGTGGTAGCAACATTAGGATAGGGTGGCGCCTCTACTCAGCTTACACACGTAGGTCGGGAAGGGGTGTTACACATCAACTATCCTTATGATCTTGACTATTCATTCTTTTCTTTGATCTTCTTACCTCTTCACCTTAGTGATCATAAGACTAATCAAAAGTATCACAACAGCTCAGGGTAGGTTGTTGGGGTTATATGCCAATCAAAAGAAAGCTAAAATTTTATGAAGACTCAAAGGGACAACTAGGGATTGATATTTAATTGGGTGGATACTAGTTGTTGGCTAACCAAACAATGCCTAGATCATTTATCCCTTAAATAAGAAGAGTTCAATTTTGTCTCGAAAGTTTGTCAAAGCATGTTCTAAGACTGACTAGGACCTAGGCAAAGGTAATTATGCTGGAGCCCTCTGTGAGTAAGCATACATAACTCAATGCTATAGAGCAATTCCCTCATCTAGTAAAGTCATTCAAATCATGATGCCTAGACACATTAATTTATGAACATCAAGCTAGATTCTTCATTGGTTGAGCACCAAAATGAGTAAAGACCAACAAAATTTTTAATGAAAGTAATTTATTCAAATAAATTTAAATTTGAAAAATACGATTGTTCCAATTAAATATTAAAGAAAGCAACATTCAAGCTAAGGAAAGTTTGTTGTGTTAAGCTCCTTCTCCTTTCACGTCTTCAACATTCCCATCTTGAAAAGAGGATAAGACAAAATCTTCTTCCAATCCTTTTCCTACCATGAAGGTTGCTAGTGGCGGCACTCTATTGAACCTTGGCAATGGATTGTCTTTGGTGTTTGGCTTGTTGGGCTTGGGACACTTTCCACTATCAATCAAATTTTGGATCTCATGCCTCAGCCTCACATATCTATCCGTGTCGTGCCCTTTGCATTTGATGAAATTGATAAAATGCTTTAGTGTTGAAATTAGGTGGGAGAGGGTTAAGCAAAGGACGAGGATTTAAGGGTTGTAATAATCCCTTCCTTTGATGCTTATTGAGAACCCAAGAAATCGGTTTGCTCAATTCTGAAAATTGTCTTCTTGTTCCTTGGCTAGTAGCATTAACACCCACTGCCTTTTGCATGCCTTGGTTACCAGACTGATAGTTTCCTTTCTCGTTCCTTCTTGTTGAAAAAAGATTCTTTTCCCTTTCCCATTCTTTAATTTATAGACCAGCTTAGATAAGATCTTTGAAATCACGAATGAGTGTATTAGATAATCTTTCACGAAGACTAGGCAACAACCCTCTCACAATCATCCTTATTTGATCAGATTCATCGAGCCTTTTCTTGAGCAAAGCAGCCTTATTTCTCCATCTTTTTACATAGTCCACAACTCTTTTGGGGACTTTTCTCTAAGGTATTGAACCAATTTCCATTATGGTAACTTCCATTTCAACATTGTGGTAACTTCCATTTCAACATTGTATCCATATTGTTGGATGAAGACCTTGTATAGCAAATCCCAACTCTTTTGCGTACTTTTCTCTGAGGTATTGAACCAATTTTGGATAACATGATCCAATGAGAGCATAAAGTACCTTAGTGTTTGAGCCTTAGTAGCTTGGGCAGATTACATAGCAGTGATATACTCCTTCACATGGAGGTGAGGATTTTCTGTTCCATCAAACTTTGCAAAGGATGGCATCTTGAATTTGTATGGAACTACTTCATCTTGCTCAAATAATTTGTCAACTTCAGACATTTCTTCGGTTTTTAGCTTCTTCTCTAATTTCTTTTCTAAATCAGGAATCATCTTTTCAACATCAGACGTTTTGGTTTCCTCCATAGCTGATCTTTCAACAATCTTTGGTTCTTTCTTCTTGTCTTGAGGATCTTGGAAGTATTGAGCCCAATCATCATCATCATCATCAATGATCACCTTATCATCATCAAAAATCACTTCGCCAACTTTAGCCTTCCCTTTGTCCTTTGGCTTCTTAGTGCTAGCAGATGCTTCCGCATGATTTCCTAAAATCATAGCCAATTGGTTATTCATGGTCTCAGCTAGGGTCTCTTTCATTTCTTCCATCTTGGCATTGAGGTCGTCATCCACCATTCTTTGAATTTGTTCGGGCTCCATTGCTTTTGGTGAGCAAGTGATTGAGTTGCTACTAGATTCTTCATCTTTGTCGTAGGTCGAATTGTCATAAGCCTTTGAACTGTCGTAATCCAGGATTGTAAACCAGAAAGGATCAATGATATGAGATGCAAATGTATGTATGCATGTATGCACAAACAATCAACAAAAATAAGTAGAACTTCCCTTCCAACCTTATAACATCCACACACAAATGGCGAGTCTCTTTTCCTAGGTATATGGTTAACAAAATACCAACATGGGGTATCTTGTTTTTGAATAATTCCCTCAGACGTTTCAACCAATAGTTATATTTTTAAAAATGAAAATCAGTTCATGATAATTCCCATTAATTAGGTTTTAATCCATTCAACCAACTATAGTAGCTTTTATTCTATATTGGATTAAAACAAAATTAAGAGGTTTATTATAAATAGATTTCTCACTTGAAAAAGTAACTAATGATTCATGCCAAAAACAAGCCCATGGTTAATTATTCTTAGTATAAACTAGGCTCACAATTGATTTTTAGTATTTCATAATTGACCTAAACAATTTGTAAGCTCTTTGTAAGAAAAGGTTGGATGAAAATAATTTTATTTCTAAGCCCATTGCAAAAAAAAAATGGATTTTGTATTTGAGTCTTGAGCAAAAGAATTTTTGATTTGTTTTTAGAAAAGTTTTATTTCCAAAGACCATCTTGAAAAGTTTTGAAAATAGCTTTGGTCTTTTAAACTTTAAAGAAAAATTTATTTTGAGTTTACAATGTATTTAGGTCATATTAGAAAAAGAACAAACCAAATAAGCCATGATTTAAGCCAAGATAAATTAACCATAGTCAAATAACATTCATTTGGGGTAAAAACCTAAGGAAAGTAACTAGGCCAATTACATGAGTTTTATCTTTGGGTAAAAAGGCTTAGGTTGCCATAGCAAATATATACCAAATGGTATGAGGATATGAGTGGATATGCCATGCTTGATCTCCATACCTTGAGTGAAAGTATGGTATCCCTTACATAACACAACACGGGTAACACGAGCATCCTAACTCACGCACATGATGCAATCTAAATGATGCAATGTATAATATCATGATAAGAAAGAATAAAATAATATAAAGACCAATGAAATCAACTTCTCTTATCCCCAGTGGAGTCGCCACTGTGAGCGGGAATTTTCGCCCCCACTCCCGGTGGAATGGTTCTTGCGACTTCGGCACTATTTAGGCTTGGGACCTTAGAGAACACAGACCTAAGCTCGGAGAAAATGGAGTCGCCACCCGGACTGCCTGGGAAAAAGAAAGGGGTAGATGACTTGATTCCTAAGGAATCCCCAACCCCCTAATGGGTTTGGAAAGTTGGGTACGTGTGGGGAAGGTGAGAAATGGCCCAGCACCCCCACAACGCCCGGTTCATTGGAATCAGCCTCCTTTGTAGGTCTTAATATTATAAAATTCTTAAATATAACAATATTATCCATATTACATGCAACAATTAAAATAAAGTATAATTATATTAAAATCAAAGTAATGTCCAAACAAAGTAAATAAATGGACACCCATCCGAGGATGGAAACATGTCCTTACATCGTTCATGTCTAAACTAAATAGGATACCCACAGAAAGGTGGAAACATATCCTTTACATTGGTCCAAAATATAAAAGAAATTTAAATTACATGATATTTAACTAATGAGGTACCCACAAAGTGGAAACATACCTCTTACAATTTTAATACTAAAACAAACAAATAATAATCATAATAATAAAGAAAATAACCATCCATGGTAAATTAAATAAATCAAGCATTGAAATTAAATCAACCATCAAAACATATAATAAACTACATAATCAAATCTAAAACTAAATAAAGCAAGTAAAGATACAAATTTAGGTTTGTGTCTCAATTTAGAGTTCTTTAATTAACATTTAGGGTTTTGGGATTTTAAAATTATTATAGTTATTATTTAGGCTACTATAAAGATTTTGGAAAATTGGAATGAATTAAGGTTTTATACATTGAAGAAGTAGTAAGGTTTTTTGGTTAATCAAATTAGGGTTTAAGGGTAACATCATGAAATTAGGGTTTTCGAATCTTAAGACATTAGAGTTTATAATTTATGGTTACTGGATTGTAATTTTAGGTTTACTGGATTATGGCTTTAGGGTTTAGATTTACTAGATTGGGTTTTAAGTTCACTGGATTAGGGTTTAGGGTGTTGTTGAATTTTTCATATAGTTTTGATGCTTTAAGAATTTAGGGTTTAGGAAAACTAGGGGTTACTGTATTGGGTTTTGAGAGAATTAGGGTTTTTTGATATTTTGGAAACATATTTGATTTTAGGATTTAAGAAAACAATTTAGAGTTTTATAAAAATAATTATGATTTTTATAAAATGTAAAGAAGATTAGGGTTTGGAGATTTAAGAAAACATTTGAAAATTTTGGACAAAAAGTTATGGTTTAGATGAAAATAGTTCGGAAAAACAATTTAGGGTTTTAAAGCTTTTGGAAGCAGAAGAATAGTTTTAGGGTCTTTAAGGTTTTTCGAAAAAGAAAAACAATTTTAGGGTTTTGAAGTTTTTGGAAATAGGAGAGAAACAATTTTAGGGTTTTAAAGTTTTTGGAAAGAGAAGAATAGTTTTATGGTTTTCAAGTTTTGATTACTAACTAAGGCTACTGGATGAATGTATGATTTAATATAAAATATATTGCTAAGTTTAATAATTTAGGTTACTGAAACAAAAATCAATGATAGATGTATTTAAAAGAAAATATGGCAAAAACATTGTAAATATAATCGAAGCAAAGATTTATAATCAAACCTTCGTTCATTGGTTCCACTAAAACTAATTTCTAGATGAACAATGACAAAGGCAGTGTTGCTGCCTTTGATGGATTGTTGATTGCTTTTTGTTACTAATGTCTCTTGCTTGCTAGGGTTTTTCTGTCTCTTTTTTCCTCAGTCAGAAGTCCAAAGTTTTTCTCCAGTCAAAACTAATTTTTTCATCCCTTAATTTTGAGTTTTAATGTGTTATTTATAGGAAAAATCATAAACTTACTTCTAATTGTTTAAGGAAATTAAAACCAATTAGGAAAAAAAACCAAAACCAAATAGAATTTGGTTTAGGAAAAAACTGCGTTGGAAAATTGCGCTGGCAAAAAACTTGCTAGCGAAAACTGCAAGGATTGAGAGCTGCGAGGGCCAGAGCTGGGCGGCCAGCCAATTCGCCACAGGAAATTCCTGCGGGCGAATTGGCCTGGCCGATTCACCTTCGGCGATGAATTTTTTCATCGCCGATTTGTATTTTTTATTTTTTTATTTATTTTTATTTTTATTAAAAATTATAAATAATAAATATTAAAATAAATATTATTTAATTAAAATACCACAAAAATTATTTTGGACTATATAAAAAATATCGGACCAGACTGGGTCAAAAATTAAGCCTCTACACTTTGTTTTGAAGAGATTTTGCATATTTCAGAAGCAAAACAAAAGCCACGACCATGGCATTCGAAAAGCTAGACCGTGGGCCTTGAACCACCTCTGCCAGGCTGGAAAATTTCATGAAACAACGCATATTTGCCCAGGCCACGACTGTGGCAATCAAAGCCATGACCATGGGTCCGATTTTTATGAATTTAAGCCAAAAAATTAGAATTTTGAAGATCCAAATAGTTGTAGAAAGTTAGGTTCATGCATTTGACAACTTGCCTCCACTAAGAAGCTTCCAATTACTCTATATAAACACATTTCCTCCAAGATTTCTAGAAGGCAATTGAGATTGAAATTAGGATAGAAATTTAGTTTAGAATATAGTTTGTATTGAGAAAATTCTATTCTTTCTTTTGAGAGGAGTGAAATTAGGGTTCAAGGAAGAGATTTAAAGAATCCAAGTGGAATTCTTCTTCAATCAAAAGAACTAGAGTTTGATCTTTCTTGGTATTTTGTTTTCAATTTATAATTGTTGTGTTTTTAATTCAAATATGAGGCACGAAACTCTTTTTAGGGTTAGTCCCTTTTATTGATTTTATTATGGAATACTTAATGCTTATTTGATTTAACTATGTTTATGTTTGATTATTTTGGTATCTTTGATCTTAATGCTTTGATTATCTAGCCAATAATTAATTGAATTCAAATGTTGTGTGATGGAATGAGAGTGGAAGCATAATATTTGTCCATGTAGATAACAATCTTAAGGAAGTTTTCACATAGAAATAAGGTTAAACACTTAAGAGGTTGATTCAAGATTCTCATGAAATATAATGAATTGATTCAATTACTTATAATCACGAGAGTAGACATTAGAATTAAATCAATATTAGCTTTAGTACTTGAGAGAGACTTGAGCTTAATTAAGGAGAATTCAACTATTAATCAAATGGGAACTAAACTAAAATTAATAATTTAGAAAATCCATAATAAACTCATTAAGGTGACTTAACCCTAATTCTCATATTATTAGTTTTAATTTCAAGTCATTTATTTTGTTTAAAGTTTAAAATAAATTGAATTTTGTAATCCAAAAAATATTCAGTTTAATTGTTTAGTACTTAGAACAAACCTCCTCATGGAATGATACTTTACTCATCACTTTATTACTTGATATGACCTATACACTTACAGATAGCTAGGCTCAAATCCTAACAAGTTTTTAGCGTCGTTGCCGGGGAGACGATCGTTTTAATATTAATAATATTAAATAGTTATTGATTTGGATTTTTATTTTCTGTTTTAAATTATTTACTTTTAAATTGACAAATTTTTGGTTTATATGTGAAGAAATCCAAATACAAAAGTTGAGCCATATAATCCAGAAATTGAACGATTTTTTTCATGAAAAAAGAAGAAAGAGAGGAAGAAGGAACTTCAACAGCAACAACAATTCTTAAAATTGAAAATTCAACTGATTCATCCAACGAAGAATCAGTCATGGAAGATCCTTAAAATATGACTCTTAAGCAATATGTTATGCCTTCTGCTCAACTAAGATATAGCATAGCTAAACCACTTATGCAAGCCAATAATTTTGATCTGAATCTAACACTTATTAATTTTATTCAACAATCTGTTTTTCATGGCTTACCACATGAAGATGCTTGTAACACCTTTGTCCCCTATATATGTACAATACATACACCCATTATATGTAAAATATGCATATATAGTATAAAAATATCACAGTTCGGTTTAATAAAAAAAATTTACTTTTAAAATTTAAAATCATAAATACTTTAAAATGTATATTTAAATAACAAATAAAATATTATTATAAATCATAGGTACTAAAATAAAGCACTTTTCATAAAAATATCTGAAAAAAATTTGCCAGAGTTTTGTATGTAATTTGGACATTTTCAAACTCAACAAACAATACAACCTGCATAAAAACACTCCCAAATAACCCAAAAATTTATTTCATCCATCCTCCTCAATATCTCCACATTTTCTCAAAACATTTATACATTTCCATATATCTACATATCAAAACATATATAAAACCCACATCACAAATTTTTATCGAAAACATTCTTTTTAATTTATAATATATATACACTAGAGACATAATATAATATACATAATCTCCAAAATGTATGATAATATAAAAATATATACATGTTAGTAGTCGGCACTGATCTCAAAGAAGCAGCAAAATCAACTCAAAAAAACTCAAAGCTAGACCTGACCTAGTCTAGACGAACTCTTTGGCTCTACCGGATCAACCCTGTCACTTGCACGATGAATTTTAATCGTGCTAAGCCAAAAACCTAATGGTACAAACTTTGATAACAATAAAGCTCAAATGCAATGCCAATGAACAATGCATATGGATATCATATCTCATATCATTTCATTAAAACATATATTTCAATTATTTCACAATTCGCAATTCATATAAAAGCAAACACAAGCATGGGCCTAAAGGATCTAATATGTTATTCAAATTCCAGAGTTACTATTTTGGTCGATATTGACACCCAATGTCTCGCCCAAAGGCAAGTTATGCCTAACGTCTAGCCCGAAAGCAAATTATAGTGATGCCCAGCATCTAGCCCAAAAGCAAGTGATATCCAACGTCTAGCCCGAAGGCAAATCAAATAGGTTCTCAAAAGCTAACCCTGAAGGCAAATAATGAGGATAACCTCATAGGCATACCACCAAACACAATACTCTAAAAATTGAATAAAATGCTAGGCACACAATTAATTTACATTTCTCATTATCAATCACTTTCTCATTTTTTCATAATCAAGCTAGGCACATTGGCTCATTTTTCATTATCTATTAGGCACATTGCCTTATTTTCTCATCCTTTTCTCACTTTTCTAATTTTTCTCATTTATAGCAATATCAATTCATCACATTGCATCATATTTTACCTTAAAACTCATCACTCAAATATTTTGGGCAATTTCACACAATCCATATATGATTCACATTTTATACACATTAACCATTACTAATGGCTTTTTAACAATGCCCTTAATGCCCACACAACAAAGGGCATTATCCAAACACTTTGGGTCATTTTCACATAATACAAATATTTCACATTTTACACAATTTAGCCATTAACAATGGCTTTTCACAATGCATTTAATACATATATGACATTACACATGTCATAGCACATTATTCATACATGTTCCATGTATTAAGTAGCTTAACACATTTTCCAAGCCAAAATGTGTTAAGCCCAATGTAATGTAAATATGTCCAATTCATCCAAAGTTTGTACTTACCTATAAAAGCAACCAAAAGTAAGCTCAAACACCCCCCTCCAACCTTCTCTTCCAACTTGCCCTTCAACACTTGGATGGGGCAAATCAACTCTCCTCAATGCCTTTACCAAACGTGATCATAAATAATCATTTAGTACCATATTCTAAGGCATTTCCAATCTTATATCATAGTTAAACATCATTCAAACAAAATCCCAAAGTTAAGGCTAACCTCACTTTAACCTTGGAATACCATACTAAGCCATTCAATTTCATGTTTTAAGTTTATTTATATTATTAAAAATATTTTTTAACATATTTAAACCAATTATATTACATAAACATACACTAATGTCCAAAACCCTAAAATGGCATAATCTTTTCCCATTGAATGTTTTCCATTCCAACTCAATCCAATTATCATTTCAATCTTATTTCCATCCTTAGTATCATTAAATAACATGTTTAAAATAATAAAATAAAAAAATTCAACAACTTTGGAAAATCACTTTTACAAAACCCTAAATCATCACTTCCATTCTCAAACTCCAATCAAACTCAACCAAATCCAATATTTGACTTTAAAATACTTGTTTATGCATCAAAACAACTCATTTAGAAACAAATTTTGCAAACCCTAAAAGTCTGTAACCCAAAAATCTCTCTTCACCAATCTTTACCCAAACTCATCCATTTCTTCAATCAAACCTTAAAATCATTGTTAATCATGTAAAATAACTTCATTCATACCAAAATAGATAATTAAATCATACTACTTCACATACCATAAACACACATATTCAATCTTCCATGAAATTTCAAGAAAAGAGGTTGGAAACTTACTAAATTTTGTAGAAATCACAAAAAATCCACTTTGAATACTTGAAATCCTTCAATTAATGGAGTATAGAAGAAGCAAAATTTTCCCTTCCTTCAATGGTGAAAGTCGGCCTTGAGAGGAGAAGAAGAAGAAGAAGAAGAAGAGTAAAATTAATTTTCTCTTTCTTTTCATCTTATATTTATAGCCATATATATATTATTTAATATTTTAATAATTAATTAATTATTTATTTATTTAATAAAAATTCAAAATTCATATCTTCCATTCAAAAATAAAATATTTTTGAATTATTTTTAAAATTTTCAATTTCCAAATTTTCTCCCCCTAAAAACAAATTTCTTCCCTGAAATTACCTGCTCTCAAGTTTGTAACAACTGGGGATACTGACTCCGCATCATCTGCTCACTCTCCCATGTTGCCTCCTCAGTGGCATGATTCCTCCATCGGACTTTCACAAGTGGCACCTTCTTATTCCTTAACTCTTTCACTTCTCATGCAAAGATCGCCACTGGTTCATCCTTATAAGTCAGATCCGGACTCACCTTAATGGACTCCACTGACAATATATGAGATGGGTCTGACCTGTATCTCTAAAGCATAGAGACATGGAAGACATTATGAATCTAATTCAACTCAGGCATCAAAGCAAGTCTATAAGCCACTGGACCAACTCTCTCCAGCACTTCATATGGTCCTATAAAATGAGGACTCAACTTCTCTTTGCTGCTGAATCTCAAAATCTTCTTCCATGGAGACACATTCAAGAACACTTTATCTCCCACACTGAATTCTATATCTCTTCTCTTTAAATTTGAATAGAATTTATGTCAGTCTGAAGATGCTTTCAAATGAGCCCAAATTACCTTAACTTTCTCTTCTATTTCCTTAATCAAATTGGGACCGACCAGTTTACCTTCTCCAATCTCATCCCAACACAAAGTTGTCCTGCATTTCCTGCCGTACAATACCTCATAAGCTGCCATCCCAATACTGGGCTAATGACTAGTGTTTTATGCAAACTCAATCAGTGGGAAGAATTTATCCCAACTCCTAGTGAAATCAATGATACAACTCCTCAACATATCCTCTAAAATCTGTATCACTCTCTCTGATTGCCCATCTATCTTAGGATGGAAAGTAGTGCTAAAATACAACCGAGAACCTAAAGCATCCCGTAAACTCCTCCAAAATCTCAATGTAAACTGGGGATCTTGATCCGACACTAAAGAAACTAGGACTCCATGCAACCTTACTATCTACTGATATGCAGCTCAATTAACCTCTCAAGAGAATAATCCATCTGAACTAGAAGAAATGAGTTATCTTTGTCATCCAATCAACTATCACCCAGATTGCATCATGCTTCTTCTAGGTCAAATGCAATCTAGTCACAAAATTCATCGTCACTCATTCCCATTTCCACTCTGGCACTAATAATGGCTAAAGCAACCCTGAAGGAATCTGGTGCTCAGCCTTCACTCTCTGGCAAGTGAGACATCTGGATACAAATTCTGCTATGTCCCTCTTCATACCTGACCATCAATAATGTTGCTTCATGTCTTGATACATCTTGATACTCCCAGGGTGCATAGCATAGAGCAACTGATGTGCTTCCTCTAAAATCATTCTCTTCAATCCTGCATCATCAGGAATACACAACCTATCTCTATACTACAAACAATCATCATCTCTCACATTAAAGTCTCGACTCTCCCCCTTTTGACAATCGAACATAATCTTCTGGATTTTCTTATCTGTCAATTGAGCCTCCCTAACCTGATCCAACAATACTGGCCTCAATTGTAACTGAGCTATCAAAGCACCATCATCACAAGACTCAAATCTGGAATGTAATGCTCTCAACTCAACAAGCAGCAAGAGCAAATAAACAATCAAACCAGCCAATGACTTCTGACTCAAGGCATCAACAACAACATTTGCCTTGCTAGGATGATAATCAATCAGACAGAGACTAATCAACTCTAACCACCATCTTTGTCAAAGATTCATCTCTCTCTGAATACACAGGTACTTCAAACTCTTGTGATAAGTATAAATGAAGCACTTCTCCCTATACAACTAATGTCGCCAAATCTTCAATGTAAAAATTGTGGCTGCTAGCTCTAAATCATGAGTTAGGTAATTCAGCTCATGTGGCTTCAACTATCGAGAGGCATAAGCATTGACTTTACCCTCCTACATTAGAACACAACCTAAACCACTATGTGAAGCATTAGTGTATATCACATATGGTTTACCTTCCACATGCAGGGTAAGGATAAGAGCCTGAGTCAACATCTCCCTCAACTACTCAAAACTCATCGGACACTGATCTGTCCACACAAATCTAACTCCATTCCGAAGAAATCTGGTGAGTGGTGTAGCTATCATAGAAAAACCCTTCACAAATTGATGATAATAGCCTGTCAATCCCAGAAAACTTCTAACCTCTATCACAGTCTTCGGTGGACTCCAATTCAAGATAGCCTCGACTTTGCTCAGATCAACTCTAATGCCCTCTGCAGAAACCACATGACCGAGAAAAGTCACCTGATCAAGCCAAAACTAACCCTTAGACCGCTTAATATACAACTCCTTCTCTCTCAGAGTTTGTAATACAATCTGCAAATGTCTGTCATAATCCTCCTCATTACGGGAATACACCAGAATGTAATCAATGAAAACCACCACAAACTGATCTAAGTATGGTCTAAACACCCTGTTCATCAAATTCATAAAAGTTGCTGATGCATTCATCAATCTGAAGGGCATCACCAAAAACTCATAATGCCCATACCTCATGCAAGACATTGTCTTAGGTACATTCACATCCCTGACTCTCAACTGATGGTACCCTGATCTCATATCAATCTTAGAAAATATTGTTGCTCCCTTCCACTGATCAAAGAGATCATCTATCTGAGGCAACAAATACTTGTTCTTTATGGTCACCTTATTCAACTACCTGTAATTAATACACAATCTCAAGGTGCCATCCTTCTTCTACACAAACAAAATAGGCGCTCCCCACGGAGACACACTAGGGCAAACGAACCCTTTATCCATCAGCTCCTGTAACTGCACCTGCAACTCTCTCAACTCAGTAGGTGCCATCTGTTAATGAGTAATAGAGATGGGAGTGCTACCAGGCATTAGATCAATACCAAACTCAACCTCTCTCTCAGAAGGTACCCTTGGCAACTCATCAAGGAAAAAATCTAGAAACTCGACAACCGTGGGTATACTGTCAAGACGGGACCCCACTACTCTAGTATCTACAACAATGCGCAAGATAAGCCTTACATCCCTTCCAAATCAGCCTCCTAGCTGAAATAGTTGAAACAAACATGGATGAAAGATGCCGCTACTCACTAGATACCATCACATTCCTACCATCACGTGTTCTCAGGTAACACATTTCTACTGACAGTCTACCACAGCCCCATGCCTAGATAACCAATCCAAGCCCAGAATCAGATCATACTCCCTAGAAAGGCATCTCAATCAGGTCACCAAGAAACTCCTCATCCTAAACCACAACCGGACTATCTTGGTGCACCCTACTAACCACAACACTGTGCCCTAAAATATTTGTCACCAACACATCAAATCCTAGGGACTCATAATGCAAATCACTCATATGCAAGATGGATATACCAATGTATGAATGAGTCAACCCAAGGTCTATCAATGTAAGAATTGAAATACCAAATAAAGAAAAAGTACCAGTAATAACAGCTGAAGCATCCAGCTGCCTCTGCATCACATAGACCCGTTGTGATGGCCCTGCCTCATTTGGTCTACCCCTAGCTATAGAACCGCCTCTGTGACCAGTCCTAGATCAACCACCTCTACCAAATCCTTTGCCACCATTACTCCCTCTGACACTGGGTCGAGAAGCTACAGTATCTGTCTATCTATCCTCAGGTGGCTCTGGACAATCTCTGATAAAATGGTCTGGCAATCCACATAAGAAACACACTGCTGATGCACCTCTCCTCCAGCAGACACCTCTGTGTGCTCTACCACAATGGACATAGGTAGATGGAGCAGGCCTCTGAGCCACTGGGGTCGGAGTACTAGCCACTAAAGCTACAGGCCTTTGCCTCTATCTCTGCTGCTGTATAGACCTACCAGACTGCCCCTGGCTCCCACTAAACCTCTAAAAATATCCCCCTAGGCATCTCTTCACTGATGAAGACTTGCCTTACTCTGGGGTCTCTTAGCTCTAGTCTCCTTAACCCTAGTAGCTGCTGCAAGATCCTGTGCTCTCTCCACACTCCTAGCAGCTGTAACTAATTGAGAAAAGTCCTGATATTGAGAGCCTGCCACAATACACATAATAGAGGGTCTCAGTCCCTCCTCAAACCTCCAGTATGTTAAATATCATAAAAAATGATCCCACCAGCATACTCACTCAGCCGGATAAACTCTATCTCATATTCTTTCATTGTCCTAGTATCCTGCCTCAAACTCAGAAACTCCATATGCTTTGTATCCTACTCCCTCGGAGTATACTTCCTCTTGAATCCCCACAGGAAATCAGCATAGGTCAGGACTGGTGGATCAACCATAGAATGTGGAACCATCTCCCACCACTCATAAGAATCCCTCTGTAACAAAGATCTGACATAATCAAACTTCTCCTCTAGACTGGCTTGCGGCTAGATGAACACTCTTTAGAATCTGTCTAGCCACTGCTCTGCTACATCAGGGTTTGTAGTATCAACAAAGTCCTCAGCTCCAAATTTTCTTATCTTATCATATTTCCTCGTCGGCAACTGTGGTTGCAGCTGTGGTTGTTGTGGCGGTGGCGGCTGCTGACCTGGAGCCTGTCTCAATAGCTCTACCATATATTGTACCCAGCCCGATGAAATCTCATCAGCTGCTAGTCTAACAGCCACAAAAGCAAATGCCTCACCAGCAAACACAACACCGGCTCTAACTCTACCCTTGTCAAGAGCCACACTATCTGCTCTACCCTCTGCAGACTGATGCATTCGAGACACTATAACTATCTATATCTGCAAACACAACAGAAATCGCCACATCAGAGATCAGAAACTGCCAGTGCCAATGCATGTATCACAGTTGAAAACCATTTTCAAATTCCCCATTTTCTCTCTAACAACCCACCTAGGTCTAGAATCTCAAACCTAGTCTAGACGAACTCTTCGGCTCTACTGGATCTACCATGTCACCTGTGCAATGAATTTCAATCGCGCAAAGCTAAAAGACTAGCAGTACAAACTTTGATAGCAATAAAGCTCAAATGCAATGCCAATGCACAATGCATATGGATATCATATCTCATATCATTTCATTAAAACATATTTTCCAACTATTTCACAATTCACAATTCATATAAAAGTAAAAACAAGCATGGGCCCAAAGAATCTAATATGCTATTCAAATTTCAGAGTTACTATTTTGGTCCATATTAACACCTAGTGTCTAGCTCGAAGGCAAGTGACGCCCAGCGTCTAGCCCGAAGGCAAGTCATAGTGATGCCCAACATCTAGCCCAAAGGCAAGTGATGTCCAACGTCTAACCCGAAGGCAAATAATGAGGATAACCTCATAGGCATGTCACCAAACACAAAACTCTGAAAATTGAATAACATGCTAGGCACATAATTAATTCACATTTCTCATTATCAATCTCTTTCACATTTTCTCATAATCAAGCTAGGCACATTGCCTCATTTTTCATTATATATTAGGCGCATTGCCTTATTTTCTCTTCTTTTTCTGACTTTTCTCATTTTTCTCATTTATAGCAATATCAATTCATCACATTGCATCATATCATCACATTGCATCATATTTTACCTTAAAACTCATCACTCAAAAATTTTGGGTAATTTCACACAATCCACATATGATTCACATTTTATACACTTTAGCCATTACCAATGGCTTTTTAACAATGCCCTTAATGCCCACACAACAAAGGGCATTACCCAAACACTTTTGGTCACTTTCACATAATACACATATTTCACATTTTACACAATTTAGCCATTAACAATGGCTTTTCACAATGCATTTAATACATATATGACATTACACATGTCATAGCACATTATTCATACATGTTCCATGTATCAAGTATCTTAACACAATTTCCAACCCAAAATGTGTTAAGCCCAATGTAAAGCAATTATGTCCAATTCATCCAAAGTTTGTACTTACCTCTAAAAGAAACAAAAAGCAAGCTCAAACACCACCTCCGACCTTCTCTTCCAACTTGCCCTTCAACACTTGAATGGGGCAAATCAAATCCCCTCAATGCTTATACCAAATGTGATCATAAATAATCATTTAGTACCACATTCTAAGACATTTTCAATCTTAAATCATAGTTAAACATCTTTCAAACAAAAATCCCAAAGTTAAGGCTAACCTCACTTTAACCTTGGAATACCATACAAAGCCATTCAATTTGGTGTTTTATGTTTATTTATATTATTAAAAATATATTTTAACATGTTTAAACCAATTACATTATATAAACAAACACTTATGTCCAAAACCCTAAAATGGCATAACCTTCCCCCATTGAAGGTTTTCCATTCCAACTCAATCCAATTATCATTTCAATCTTATTTCCATCCTTAGTATAATTAAATAACATGTTTAAAACAATAAAATCAAACAATTCAACAACTTCGAAAAATCACTTTTCCAAAATCCTAAATCAATACTTCCATTCTCAAGCTCCAATAAAACTCAACAAATCCAACATTTGACTTTAAAATACTTGTTTATACATCAAAAAAACTCATTTAGAAACAAATTGAACAATTAAAACCCATGGTTTGTCAATCCCTAAAAGTCCATTAAATTCTTTCTTTTCACCAATCTTTAGCCAAACTCAATAATTTCTTCAATCCAACCTTAAAATCATTGTTAATCACTTAAAATAACTTCATTCATACCAAAATAGATAATTAAATCATACTACTTCACATACCCAAAACACACGTATTCAATCTTCCATGAAATTTCAAGAAAAGAGGTTGGAAACTTACTAAATTTAGTGAAAATCACCAAAAATCTACTTTGAATACTTGAAATCCTTCAATTAATGGAGTATGGAAGAAGAAAAAATCTCCCTTCCTTTAATGGTGAAAGACAGCCTTGAGAGAAGAAGAAGAAGAAGACTCAAATTAATTTTCTATTTCTTTTCATCTTTTATTTATAGCCATATATATATATTATTTAATATTTTAATAATTAATTAATTAATCATTTATTTATTTAATAAAAATTCAAAATTCATTTCTTCGATTCAAAAATAAAATATTTTTGAATTATTTTTAAAATTTTCAATTTCCAAAGTATATTTACCAAAATGCCCTTTGAGTTTGACTTTTTCTTTAAAAAGTGTTGACTTTATATATTATGTATATTTTGCATATATATCACATATACGTTTCACTTTTTCATTTAAACCATTTATTTAATTTATCTAATTATTTTATAATTTATTTTATTAAATTTTTAAAATTAAGAATTTTTAAAAATTCGGAATATTACAATGTTTATGCTCATATTTCAAATTTCTTAGAAATGTGTGATACTTTTAAAATTAATGGTGTATCTGTCGATGTTATTCATTTGCAACTTTTTCCTATTTCTTTAAAAGATCAAACAAAAGATTGACTTATTTCAAAACCACCAGGCCTGTTCACCACATGGGATCAAGTAGCTGCAATTTTACTTGCCAAATATTTTCCACCATCAAAAAATGGCTAATTTAAGAAATGATATCACAAGCTTTATTTAGCTTGATGGAGAAAGTTTGTATGAAGCTTGGGAACATTTTAAAAATTTGTGAAGGAAGTGTCCACACCATGGAGTACCTGAATGGCTTCTAACTCAAACATTGTATAACGGACTTCATCCAAATATCAAAGGAACAATTGATGCAGCAGCATGAGGTGCTATTATGAACAAAGCTCCTTCAGACGCCAATGATTTGATTAAAGAAATGGCAACAAATAACTACCATTGGACTTCAGAATGAGGTATGCATAAAAGAGTTGTTGGTTTACGTGAAATTGACAATTTTTCTTTGCTTGCAGCTAAGGTAGATACAATTGTGAAGGATGAGGATGAAGTTATGAAACATCATATTATAGAATTATGGAGCAAGTTTAATAACTGGGGAATCAAAATAGGGGACCAAATTTTTAAGGAAACACATACAACCCAACATGGAGGAATCATCCAAACTTGTCATAGGGAAATCAAAACAACTAGAAGGCATCTTATAAACCTCCATACATGAGAAATCAAAACCAAGTTCTCCCTCCTTCTAAAAAACCATCATATTAGTCTTACCTGGAGAAATTTATTAGAGCAACATCATAAATATTTGATAAGATGGAAAAACAATATGATAGGCTTGAATCGCGGATGAAACAACTTGTAATCCAAAATAGAAACCTTGAAATTCAAGTTGGTCAAATAGCAAGTTCTCTTAATACTCGATCACAAGGAGCTCTTCCTAACCAACCAGAAATCAATCCAAGAGAATATTGTAATGTTATTTTCCTAAATAGCATAGAGCTTGAAGATTCTTTACTAGAGCCCCCAATTCTTCAAATCCATTTTTCTCAACCTATAATGAAAAAAAATGAAGCTGAAAAACATGAAGCACCAGTAAAGCAAGAGGTTAAAACTTATATGCCACCTATTCCTTTTCCTCAAAGGCTAAAGAAAAAGATAAAGGAAAAATGCAAAGATTGCACTTACTGAAGAGTCTAGTAATCTTCTTTAGGATAAGATCCTTTCTAAATTTAATGATCTAGGGAATTTTTCTATTCATTGTAAAATTGGTGAAATTAATTTCCAAAATGTTTTATGTGATTTATGTTCTAGCATTAGTCTAATGCCTTTTTCAATTTTTAGGAAATTAAGATTTATACAAATGAAGCCCACAAAGATATCATTATAAATTATAGATAGTAAAATATTCGATGGGAATTGTTGAGAATGTTCAAGTTAAAGTGGATAAGTTCTATATGCCTACTGATTTTGTGATCTTGGATGTAGATGAAGACGTAGACATTCCACTAATTTTGGGGAGACCTTTCTTAGCAACTACAAGAGCTTAATTATTGTGGAAAGTGGCAATCTTACTTTGAAAGTAGGGGATGATTACTTAGAATTCATTATGACAACATTAAAAGACCCTTCTTTTACAATTCAAGGCCCTACTAGTGTAGCTGATAACAAGGAAGTAGATAATTATCCTATTACTTTTGAGGCATCTCCACAACCACCACTTGAAGGATATCAAGAGTTTGGGAAAGATCATATAGAAAATAACATCTTAGGTGAGGAAGTGATTTGTGATCTTCCACCTTGAAGATTAGATGTAATATCCCAATGTATGCCTTAGAAGTTTTGAGTATTGTTGTTGTTTTAAATTGGATAGAATGTATATGTTAATTTGTAAGATAAAAGAAATTTAAAGAAAATGTATATGTTGTATATATGGAAGTATAAATAACATATACATAAGTCAAAAATGGAGAGTCAAGGGATGAAGAAACTTATTTGGTTATTGGTGAAATTACTAATAAGGGCATGTAAGTGAAGAGAGTTAAAAGTAAGTGAGAAGAGGGTATTTGGGTAATTGACTTTTTGGAAATGCTTGGTGGAGATTTAAAGAGAAGTTGACTTTGTTTCTTCATTGTTCTTTTCTTCTTTTCCATTGAAGTGGCCGGCTCCTCCAAAGACAAGAGAAAGCAAGAGACCAAGAGAGGATCTTAATGTTCTAAGCTCAAATTGAAGGAAGATCTAAGTGATCAAGTTGGTGATTCAAGAAGTTTCATTACTTTGGTAAGTCCTCTTTTGATTTCTTTGCTTATTTGAAGTTGTGTTTGAGTTTGATAGATTTGTAAGAGTATGTTGTTTGATTGTGATATGTTTAAGAGTGTTTGATTTAATTGATTATGGATTATAAGGATGGATTGAAGAAAAGAGTAAGTTGGTTGGAAGAGATGGTGTTGTATTTGTGTTTAGGGTTTTGTGATGATATTTGTGATTTGTGTTTGTTATAGATGTGGAGTTGTTTTGGGTATTTTTGTAAGTTAAGATGGTTTTTGGGTATGTTTTGTTAAGTTTGTTTGAAGAGGATGTTGGTAAGAAGAAGTGTTTTGTTGGGTGTTTTGTGGTTTTGGCCTAAATCTGAGTTTTTGGCCTGACATGCCCGGGAGCACGTCCAGAGTTTTAGGCGTGTCAATTGTGTTGGAGGCAGTAGGTTTGACACGACCAGTAACACGCCCGTGTTATTGAGCGTGTCATAGCTACTGTGAGATTGGAGAGTTTACACGGCCATGAGCACGCTCACATTGTTGGACGTGTTGATATTTTTCAGAGAGGCAGAATGTATTACACGCCCAGTAACACGCCCGTGGTTCCGAGCGTGTAAAAGCTTCTGTGTTGTGGAGTTAGGGCACGGTCAGGAACACGCCCATGTGGTTGAGCGTGTCATGTGTAGAGGTTACCCTAGTTAACTCTTAATTTGATTATCTCATGTGTATCCCTAAGCAAGTGTATGTTATTATTTTTGGATTAGGCCTTGAAGAAAGGGATTTGTCATTGATCTAAGAAGTAAAAGAATCTTGGAAAAGGAAGTGTTTAGAGTTGTGTGAATTGTTATTGAGGTAAGTACAAATATTGCATTATTACATTGCTAATTCATATGAATATTATACTTTGTTATGTATTATCAATGATGTTACATGAATAATGTGAAAGATATGATGATGCAAATGATTATGTATTGTAATGTGGATTGAGATGTGATGGAATGTAAAGCCATTGTGATTGGCTATAATGACTTTAATGAGGCATGTTTGCCTAATTGATAATGAGAATTGAAAATGGAATTGATGATGAGATAATAAATGAATTGTGTGTCTAATGTGTTATTCTATTTTCAGAGTTTTGTTGTTGGTGGCATGCCTTCTATTAGTAACAATCTCTTGAAGTTAGGTTGGGCTTGATCCTTGAAGCCAAGTTAGGTATAAGTTTAACATGTTTTACTCCCCTTGAAGCTTGGTTGGGTCTAGTCTGTAACACCCCCATATCCAATGCACACACACTACAAACACAACAATGTAGCATAAGTGCACCAAACATAGGGATGCTACGATTTCCTTAGCATTCAAAACACTTTAAAACTTGATACAATACCCTTATCATTATACATTATAGAAAAATAGATCATTTACTTATAAAACAAAAACATATTAGCTATCTATATATATATATATATACATTTATAAATTACACAGCGGAAGTTATAAAATATGTACATATATGAAAACATTTGAATACATATTTACCATTATACATATATTTACATTATCAACGATACTTTACACAATATAAAAGATTTATACATGATTGGCAAGTCAGCTCTGATCTTTAAGCTCCCAAAATCAACTCTTCAATGCCTACTCTCACTCGGTCTCGAAGAGCTCTCGGGTTCGATTCTATCAGTTCTATCACCTGCGCGATTAAACACTATCGCGCTAAGCCAAGGGCTTAGTAAGATAAAACATGCAATCGATATGCTTAGATGCTATACAATGCCAATTCTGATTTATATCATATATGTAACAACACAGATGCAAAGCTAACAACATACCTTTACATTTCATAACCTAACATACATATATGTATCTCACAATTCAACATCTTTGCATATACTTTATTAGTTAATCATTTAATCATCCATGAACAACACTAAGCAAAGACAAGCATGGGCCCAAGACACACTAATATGCCATTCAATTTTCAGAGTTAATGCTTGGGTTTTGTTATCACATTTATCAATATCATATACCCAACTAGGCTTCAAGGATTAAGTTCAACCAAGCTTCAAGGGGAGCAAAGCATGCTAAGCATCAACCCAACTTGGCTTCAAGAACTAACCCAACCTAGCTTCAAGGGTTGTAACATCTCAATTAGGCTTCAAGGATTCAATCCAACCTAACTTCAAGAGATTGTTACACTCATTAGGCATGCCACCAACAACAAACTCTGAAAATGGAATAACACATTAGCCACACAATTCATTTAGATTTCATTCTCAATTCTCATTATCATTTAGGCAAACATGCCTCATTTATCTCCATTGAATCACCTTAGCCAATAACAATGGCTTCACATTTCATTTCACAATATAACACTTCATTATTCAAGTGTATATTTATCTTCATAGCATCATTCATAAATATCAACATTTCATTCCATATTAATCATGAAACACATTGCCATTCAAAGTGCATAACATAACATTGTTAATTCTCAACAATGCAATTAGGGCAAAACACAATTGACATGATTCATAGCTTTAGGACCATCCACATTCATTTGATTAGATCATTCTTGTGTTTGAAACATGTTTATAATGTTCATGTTTAAGTTTAGGAACAATGGAACTTTTGAAGAATTTAAACCATGCAAAGAGAACCAAGAAATCAAACAATGTTCAAATCATTTGAAGGGCACGCCCAACTCACTTGATAGACACGCCCAACCATCTTGAGTGACACGCCCGTGTCCTTAAAAAGAAAAGAGGCAGTAGCTTCCTCAAATAAATGACACGCCCAGCACCTTTGATGGACACGCCCGTGTCACTAAAACCAAAAGAGACAGTAGCTAATCCAAATAATTGACACGCCCACTCCCCTAAAATTGATTTTGGCCGTGTCACCAATTCACAAAACCTTAACTAAAACCAACCCTTTCACAATTGCACTCAAACACAATATTCATCATATAACATATTTCACATGAACATAATCAATGTTCTAAACACATATTCATCACAAAAACCACTTCATCACACATTAATATCACAATTAAACACATATTCACCACAAAACCCTAAAACCAACATCCTTCTCCATCCATCCAAATCAACAACCACCATTTGCAACAACAACCTCCAATTAAACTCATAACTTAAAATTAATTTAACACTTGAAAACACAACACAACACATCTCAAATCCACCAAATCACAAAATTACCAAACCCTAATTCACTTCCAATACAACTTCCAAATAAGTAAAGAAAACAAGAGAATACTTACTTACAAAGAAGAAATTCCACAAATCCCTTGTCAAATCCTTTGATTGCTTCTTCAATTTGCTTCTATCATCAAGAACACTTCTTTTTCTCTTTTCAATTTGGAGAGCCGGCCACCTCTTGAAGAAAGAAGACAATGATCAAGATACAAAGTCAAATTTTGCTTTTAATCTCCACCAAGTGTTCTTATCCAAGCAATTACTAAAACACCCTCAATCATATAACTAACCTTTGTCTCATATAAGTCCTTATATGTAATTTCATTAACAACCAAAAATATCTTCTTCCACTTAACCATCACCTTGACTCTTCATTTGACCACTTTATATGTTATATATATCATCATATACACAACATATACATTTGTCTCTCAACCCTAATTCTTCCTCCAAAACACATATGCACAAGCATTCACATCCCAATTCTTTTCTTACCCCATCATATGCATTCAATTCAATTAAACAATAACAACAACAACAACAACAACATAATCAAAACTTCTAAGCCACATATGAGGATATTACAATTCTCCCCCTCTAAAAAGAAAATTTCGTCCTCGAAATTACCTGAAATTAACTCTAAAACAACTGAGGATATTGCTCTCGCATCGTTTGCTCATTTTCCCAAGTTGCTTCTTCTTTCCCATGGTTCTTCCAAAGAATCTTCACCAATGGCACTCTCTTGTTTCTCAAATCTTTCACATCACGTGCCAAGATAGCAACTGGTTCCTCTTCAAAAGTCAAGTCTGGGTTCACTACAATTGATTCAAATGGCAACACATGAGATGGATCCGACCTGTACCTCCTCAACATAGAAACATGGAATACATTATGAATACGATCCAACTCAGGTGGCAAAGCAAGTCGATAAGCAACTGGCCCAACTCTTTCTAACACTTCATACGGCCCAATGAAACGAGGACTCAATTTTCCTTTCCGACCGAACCTCAAAATCTTTTTCCAAGGAGACACTTTCAAAAATACCTTATCTCCAACATCAAACTGAATGTCTCTCCTTTTCAGATCTGCATAAGACTTCTGTCGGTCTGAAGCTGCTTTTAACCTGCCTCGAATCAATTTTACTTTCTCTTCAGTTTCTTGAATCAAATCAGGACCAACCAACTTATTATCTCCCAGCTCATTCCAACAAAGAGGTGTCCTACACCGTCTGCCATACAATGCTTCGAATGGTGCCATACCAATGCTGGATTGGTGACTGTTGTTGTAAGCAAACTCCACAAGAGGTAAAAACCTATCCCAACTTCCAGAGAAATCGATGACACAGCTCCTTAACATGTCTTCAAGAATCTGTATCACCCTCTCTGATTGTCCATCCGTCTGTGGATGAAAAGCAGTGCTGAAGTGCAGTCGAGAACCCATAGCATTATGCAAACTCTTCCAAAATCTTGAAGTAAACCTGGGATCTCGATCAGACACTAAAGAAGTTGGAACACCATGCAGTTTCACAATCTCCTGGATATACAGCTCAGCCAATCTCTCCAAAGAGTAATCCATCCGTACCGGAAGGAAATGAGCTGTCTTAGTCAATCTATCCACAATCACCCAAATGGCATCATGTTTCCTTTGTGTCAATGGCAAACCAGACACAAAGTCCATTGTCACTCTTTCCCACTTCCATTCAGGCACTGACAACGGCTGAAGCAACCCGGTTGGAACTTGATGCTCTGCTTTAACTTTCTGACAAGTGAGACATTTCGATACAAACCCAGCAATGTCTCTCTTTAACCCAATCCACCAATAATGCTGTCTCAAATCATTATACATCTTCGTATTACCCGGATGCATAGCAAACATCGACTGATGAGCTTCTTCTAAAATGATTCTTTTCAAATTAGCATCCTCGGGCACACACAATCGGTTCTTAAACCAGAGACTCCCATCATTTCTCACAACAAAATCTCTAGTCTTCCCAATCTTGCAATCTGAAATAATCTTCTGAATCTTCATATCAACCAACTGAGCCTCTTTGATCTGATCTAACAAAACTGGCTTCAATTGTAACTGTGCCAACAATGCACCATCATCACAAGGTACAAAACTGGCATGCAATGCTCTCAACTCAACAAGCAACGAGAGCAAGTAAACTGTTAAACCAGCTAAAGACTTCCGACTCAGAGCATCAGCAACAACATTTGCTTTACCTGGATGATAGTCAATTAAGCAGTCGTAGTCTTTAATCAATTCTAACCATCTCCTCTGACGAAGATTGAGTTCTTTCTGGACACCCAGATACTTCAAACTCTTGTGATCAGTGTAGATGAAACATTTTTCCCCAAATAAATAATGGCGCCAAATCTTTAATGCAAACACAATGGCAGCTAATTCCAAATCATGGGTCGGATAGTTAAGCTCATGCGGTTTCAACTGTCGAGATGCATAAGCTATAACTTTCCCTTCCTGCATCAATACACATCCTAAACCTCTATGTGAAGCATCACTGTAGATCACATATGGTTTGCCTTCAACAGGTAAAGTTAAAACAGGCGCTTGAGTTAACATATCTCTCAACTGCTCAAAGCTAGCCTGACACTGATCCGTCCACACAAATCTCACTCCCTTACGAAGCAATCTGGTGAGTGGAGTAGCTATCAAAGAAAACCCTTTCACAAACCGCCTGTAATAGCCTGCCAAACCCAGAAAACTTCTAATCTCAGTCACAGACTTGGGTGGACTCCAATTCAGAATAGCTTCAACTTTACTTGGATCAACTCTAATGCCTTCCGCTGAAACAATATGTCCGAGAAAAGCAACTTGATCCAACCAGAACTCACACTTCGACAATTTGGCAAATAACTGCTTCTCTCTCAAAATCTGCAACACAATCCGCAGATGCAAATCATGTTCCTCCTCATTCCGCGAATACACCAGAATATCATCGATGAAGACCACAACAAACTGATCCAGATAGGGCCTGAACACCCTATTCATCAAATCCATGAAAGCTGCAGGTGCATTCGTCAGACCAAAAGGCATAACTAAAAATTCATAGTGCCCATACCTGGTCCTGAAAGCTGTCTTCGAAACATCTTCAGCTCTGACTCTCAGCTGATGGTACCCAGATCTCAGATCAATTTTAGAAAACACAGCTGCACCCTTCAACTGATCAAAGAGATCATCGATTCTAGGCAAAGGATATTTATTCTTAATGGTCACTTTGTTCAATTGCCTATAATCGATACATAACCTCATAGTACCATCTTTCTTCTTCACAAATAGCACAGGAGCTCCCCAAGGAGAAACACTGGGGCGAATAAATCCTTTGTCCAACAACTCCTGTAATTGCACTTTTAACTCCTTCAACTCTGCTGGTGCCATTCTATAAGGAGTAATAGAGATAGGAGTGGTACCAGGTAACAATTCAATACCAAACTCCACCTCTCTCTCTGGAGGCAATCCAGGCAACTCCTCTGGAAACACATCAGGGAACTCAGCAACTGTGGCAATGCTATCAATGGGAAAACCCTTCACTCTAGTATCTATCACATGAGCGAGATAGGCTTCACACCCCTTTCTAATCAACCTCCTGGCTGCAACAGCTGAAACAAATAAGGAGGCTAGCTGTTCCTGCTCATTAGATACTAGCACTTCTTTACCATCAACGGTTCTCAAAGAAACAATTTTCTTTTTACAATCCACCACAGCTCCATGTCGAGATAGCCAATCCATACCTAAGATCACATCATATTCCTTAAATGGCATCTCAATCAAATCTCCAAAGAACTCCTCACCCTGCACTCTCACTACACTATCCCGGTGCACCTTACTCACAACCACACTATGCCCTAACGGATTTGTCACCAACACATCAAATCCTAGGGACTCAGTATGCACATCAGATACAGGCAAAACAGATACACTAACATAAGAATGCGTGGAACCCGGATCAATCAAAGCAAGTACTGGAGTATTAAATAAAGAAAAAGTACCAGCTATGACTGCCGATGCATCTGGCTGCCTCTGCATAACATACATCCTCTGGGAAGAACCAACCTCCTCTTGTCTACCCTCTCTGGATGCAGCACCTCCTCTAGAACTGAACCCTGGCCTACCTCCTCGGCTGACACCTCTGCCTCCTCTACCTCCTCTCACACTAGCTCGAGAAGCAGCAGAATCAACTGGCATCTGCTCCTGCCTCTCAGGGCAATCTCTCACAAAGTGGTCTGGTGATCCACACCTGAAACATACCCCTGCAACACCAGCCTTCCAACAAGAACCACCATGTGGCCTCCCACAATGGATGCAGATGGGAAGAGTGGATCTCCGAATCATCGGGGTCGGAGCACTAGCCACTGAAGCTGCAGGTCTAAATCTCTGCCTCTGGAACTGCACTGACCTACCTGCTGGTCTCTGGCTCCTACTACTCCGAGGAACAAAACTTCCTCTACCCCTCTTAGCAGAAGAAGACCCTGCCTCGAACTGGGGCCTTCTAACTCTAACCTCCTCTTCAGAAGTAACTGCAACTATGGCCTGGGCTCTCTCTACACTCCTAGCTGCTGCAACTAACTGGGAGAAATCCTGATACCTGGAGCCTGCCACATGACATATAATTGAGGGCCTCAATCCCTCCTCAAATCGCCGACATCGATCAATCTCATCAGCAATGATACCCCCAGCATACTGACTCAGTCGAATAAACTCAACTTCATACTCAGTAACAGTCTTGCTGTCTTGTTTCAAGCTTAAGAACTCCATCTTCTTCATGTCCTTATACTCCCTAGGAGTATACTTCAACTCAAATTCCCTCAGAAAATCAGTGTAAGACAGTGTTGGAGGATCATCCATAGAGTGTGGCACTGTCTTCCACCAGTCATATGCGTCCTTCTGCAGTAATGACCTGGCATAATCAAATTTTTCCTCAGGGGTGGCTTGTAACTGAATAAAGATTCTCTGCACTTTGCCTAACCATTGCTCAGCCACTGCTGGATCAGTGGTTCCCATAAAATCTTCCGCCCCAAACTTCCTCAATTTATCATACTGTCTCATCTGAACCTGAGGCTGGGGTGGTGGTGGAGGTGGCTGTACTGGTGCTTGTCTCATTACTTCCATCATATGCCTAAACCAGGCCGGCGGAACCTCCTCTCCAGCTGGTCTACCCGACACTGAAGCAGGTGCCTCCTCAACACTATCAACCCTAGCTCCCTCGGCAGGAGCAATGCTCTCGGCACTACCCTCAACTGACTGTCTTGAGTGAGGATCCATCAACACCTAATACTGCAAACACAGCAGATTACATCTTATTAAAGATCAGGGACTGCCAATCTCAAACGTATATGTCATTCAAAACTCACTTTTTAAGTAAAAATATTCTTTTTATTACATTTTACCTAGGCTGAGAATCTCAAACCTAGGCTCTGATACCAAAACAATTGTAACACCCCCATATCCAATGCACACACACTACAAACACAACAATGTAGCATAAGTGCACCAAACATAGGGATGCTACGATTTCCTTAGCATTCAAAACACTTTAAAACTTGATACAATACCCTTATCATTATACATTATAGAAAAATAGATCATTTACTTATAAAACAAAAACATATTAGCTATCTATATATATATATATATACATTTATAAATTACACAGCGGAAGTTATAAAATATGTACATATATGAAAACATTTGAATACATATTTACCATTATACATATATTTACATTATCAACGATACTTTACACAATATAAAAGATTTATACATGATTGGCAAGTCAGCTCTGATCTTTAAGCTCCCAAAATCAACTCTTCAATGCCTACTCTCACTCGGTCTCGAAGAGCTCTCGGGTTCGATTCTATCAGTTCTATCACCTGCGCGATTAAACACTATCGCGCTAAGCCAAGGGCTTAGTAAGATAAAACATGCAATCGATATGCTTAGATGCTATACAATGCCAATTCTGATTTATATCATATATGTAACAACACAGATGCAAAGCTAACAACATACCTTTACATTTCATAACCTAACATACATATATGTATCTCACAATTCAACATCTTTGCATATACTTTATTAGTTAATCATTTAATCATCCATGAACAACACTAAGCAAAGACAAGCATGGGCCCAAGACACACTAATATGCCATTCAATTTTCAGAGTTAATGCTTGGGTTTTGTTATCACATTTATCAATATCATATACCCAACTAGGCTTCAAGGATTAAGTTCAACCAAGCTTCAAGGGGAGCAAAGCATGCTAAGCATCAACCCAACTTGGCTTCAAGAACTAACCCAACCTAGCTTCAAGGGTTGTAACATCTCAATTAGGCTTCAAGGATTCAATCCAACCTAACTTCAAGAGATTGTTACACTCATTAGGCATGCCACCAACAACAAACTCTGAAAATGGAATAACACATTAGCCACACAATTCATTTAGATTTCATTCTCAATTCTCATTATCATTTAGGCAAACATGCCTCATTTATCTCCATTGAATCACCTTAGCCAATAACAATGGCTTCACATTTCATTTCACAATATAACACTTCATTATTCAAGTGTATATTTATCTTCATAGCATCATTCATAAATATCAACATTTCATTCCATATTAATCATGAAACACATTGCCATTCAAAGTGCATAACATAACATTGTTAATTCTCAACAATGCAATTAGGGCAAAACACAATTGACATGATTCATAGCTTTAGGACCATCCACATTCATTTGATTAGATCATTCTTGTGTTTGAAACATGTTTATAATGTTCATGTTTAAGTTTAGGAACAATGGAACTTTTGAAGAATTTAAACCATGCAAAGAGAACCAAGAAATCAAACAATGTTCAAATCATTTGAAGGGCACGCCCAACTCACTTGATAGACATGCCCAACCATCTTGAGTGACACGCCTGTGTCCTTAAAAAGAAAAGAGGCAGTAGCTTCCTCAAATAAATGACACGCCCAGCACCTTTGATGGACACGCCCGTGTCACTAAAACCAAAAGAGACAGTAGCTAATCCAAATAATTGACACGCCCACTCCCCTAAAATTGATTTTGGCCGTGTCACCAATTCACAAAACCTTAACTAAAACCAACCATTTCTCAATTGCACTCAAACACAATATTCATCATATAACATATTTCACATGAACATAATCAATGTTCTAAACACATATTCATCACAAAAACCACTTCATCACACATTAATATCACAATTAAACACATATTCACCACAAAACCCTAAAACCAACATCCTTCTCCATCCATCCAAATCAACAACCACCATTTGCAACAACAACCTCCAATTAAACTCATAACTTAAAATTAATTTAACACTTGAAAACACAACACAACACATCTCAAATCCACCAAATCACAAAATTACCAAACCCTAATTCACTTCCAATACAACTTCCAAATAAGTAAAGAAAACAAGAGAATACTTACTTACAAAGAAGAAATTCCACAAATCCCTTGTCAAATCCTTTGATTGCTTCTTCAATTTGCTTCTATCATCAAGAACACTTCTTTTTCTCTTTTCAATTTGGAGAGCCGGCCACCTCTTGAAGAAAGAAGACAATGATCAAGATACAAAGTCAAATTTTGCTTTTAATCTCCACCAAGTGTTCTTATCCAAGCAATTACTAAAACACCCTCAATCATATAACTAACCTTTGTCTCATATAAGTCCTTATATGTAATTTCATTAACAACCAAAAATATCTTCTTCCACTTAACCATCACCTTGACTCTTCATTTGACCACTTTATATGTTATATATATCATCATATACACAACATATACATTTGTCTCTCAACCCTAATTCTTCCTCCAAAACACATATGCACAAGCATTCACATCCCAATTCTTTTCTTACCCCATCATATGCATTCAATTCAATTAAACAATAACAACAACAACAACAACAACATAATCAAAACTTCTAAGCCACATATGAGGATATTACATAGTCCTTGAAGCCTAATTGGGATGTTACAACCCTTGAAGCTAGGTTGGGTTGGTTCTTGAAGCCAAGTTGGGTTGATACTTAGCATGCTTTGTTCCCCTTGAAGCTTGGTTGAACTTAATCCTTGAAGCCTAGTTGGGATAAGGATAATGATAAATGTGATAACAAAACCAAAGCATTAACTCTGAAAATTGAATGGCATATTAGTGTATTTTGGGCCCATGCTTGTCTTTGTTTAAATATGATTCATTGATGGTAAAATAATTGAATAATGAGATCTATGAAGGACTTTGGAAATGTAATATGTTGATATGTGTATGATTTATGAAATACAAAGGTGTGATATTATCTTTCCATCTATGAAGTTGTATTGATTATTAAAATGTATGACATTGCATTGCATTAAAGCATAATGCTAGCATACTTTGTACTACTAAGCCGTTGGCTTAGCGCGATAGTGTTAATCCTGCATGTGACAGAGTTGAACCCGAGAGTTCCTCAAGACCGAGTGAGAGTAGACATTGAAGAATTTATTTTGGGACTTAAAGATAAGAGAAGAGCTGCCAATCATGTATAACTTCTTTATATTTTGTAAAGTATTGATTTTAATGTAAATATATTTATAATTGTAAATATAGTTTTGAGAGTATTCATATATGTAAATATTTTATAAATTCCGCTGCGTATTAAGTAAATGTATATATATCTATTATGTTTTATATTATAAGTTAATTACTTATTTTCTATAATGTATAATGAGAAAGATTATGGTATCATTTTAAAATGATTTGAATGTTAAGGAAAACCGTAGCATCTCTATGTTCAGTGCACGAATATTACATTGTGGTGTTTGTAGTGTGCGTGTATCGGATGTAGGGGTGTTACATTAGAAGTTATAGTCAAGCTAAAGACTATAAATTAGCACTTATTGGGAGGCAACCCAATGTTTTATTTAAACTTTTTATTTTGTGTTTTAGTTTTATTTTTGTGTTTTGATATTTTGTTTTGTATTTTTTTTAGGATGAACTTGGCTGGAAATGAGCTTTTGGATGGATTCTTCTTGCAAAATCAAGAATGTACATGCACACCCCCTTCTCCACCCAATGTCTAAACCACTGAGGACACTGGCAAACTTCAAGCTTGGGGGAGAGTTTAGCTTAAGAAATTTAGTAAAGTATTTGATTCCTTTTAAAATTCATTTACTCTTTCGCAAATATTGGGATATAGGGTACCTATTAAAAAAATTCGAGCATGGTAAAAAAAATTTTAAATATTTTTTTAAATCTTGTGTAATACCCCTATTTTTGATGTACTTTGGAATAATAATTATGGGAGAGTATATTGGTGTAATAGGTAGAGAAAATATGAGATGGATATGTGTGAGCGGGGATTTTTGCTCCACTCCCGTGTGGAATGGTTCTTGCTACTTCGGCACTATTAGGCTCAGGGCCTCAGAGAACACGGGCCTAAACTTAGAAAAAATGGAGTCACCAACCAGACTGGCCGAGAAAAAAGAAAGGGGTGGATGACTCGATTCTTAAGAAATCCCCAACCCCTATTGGGTTGAGAATGTTGGGTATGCGTGGAAAAGGTGAGAAACGGCCCAGCAGTGTCGGTTCAATGGAACCTGTAATATCCCAAAGTATACCCTAAAAGTTTTGGTATTATTGTTGTATTTGGATTTAATGTATATGTTTAACGGAAAGAGAAAAGAAGAAAAGAGAGAGTGTATATGTTGTATATATAGTGATATATACAACATATACAAGTCAAATTATTAAATGGTCAAAAGAAGATTGTTTATTTATTAAATTAATTAAAAAAGAAATTAAGTTAGTGGAAGAGGATTTTATGAATATTTTAATATTATTTTTGCTTGGTGGAGGTTTAAAGAGGTGAAGTATTTGACTTTGTCTCTTGTTCTTCTTTTTCTTCTTCTTTTCTTTTCCTTCATGGCTGGCCCTCCTAAGCAAGAGAGAAGAGAGTTTTAATTATATTTTCCAAGCTCAAAATTGAGGAAGTTTTCAAGTGATCAAGTTGGAAATCTAAGAAATTTCATCAACTTTGGTAAGTTTCCACTTGATTCCCTTGTTTTATTTTAAGTTGTATTTGAGTTTGATGATTAATTGTTGAGAGTATGAATATGTTTGATTGTGGTGTGTTTGAGAGTGTTGGGTTTAATTGATTTTGATTTTGGGGTTGAATTGAATAGATGGAGTTAGGTTTGGTGTTGGAAGAGTTAGAGTTGTGAGTTGGTAATTGATGTATGTTGTGAATTTGAGCAATTATTATCTTAGATTTTCATTGTATTTGTGTTTAATGGAGTTGAAAGCATAGAATACATGAGTTTGGTCCGAAACAGAAGCAAAATGGATGCCACGCCCGTGGCCCTTGGATGCCACGACCGTGGGGGTGTTAAGCAAATGGGATAGATTCGTTTGCTAACCCACAACAATGGGGGTTTGTGAGGCCATGACCATGGGGTTGTGAGGCCACGACCGTGGGGACCTAGATAGTGGCTTTGGCTTGTATTTATGATATATGGGTCTAGTATGAGACTAATAGGTGAATAATTGTATTGGAATTCATGTGTATCTTTAAATAAGTGTGTATTATTCCTTTTGAATTAGGTTGTGAAGAGGTTGAGTTGCCCTAATCCTAGTAGTGAAGAATTCTTGAAAGAGGAAGTGTATAGATTGGTGTGAGTTGTTCTTGAGGTAAGTACAAACCCTACATTATTACATACATTTACATGATTTTGAGACTTAACACATTTTGGTTGTAAATGTGTTAAGTAATTTTGTAATATCCCCATATATGCCCTAGAAGTTTTGAATGTTGTTGTTGTTGATGTTGTTGTTGTTGTTGTTTTAAATGGGATTGAATGTATATGTTGATTTGAAAGAAAAAAAGGAATTGGAAAGTGAATGCTTATGTATATGTGTTTTGGGAGAAAAGAGGGTTTAGAGAGAAATGTATATGTTGTTTATATGATAATATATATAACATATAAGTTGGTCAAGGGAGAGTCAATGCAAGAAGATATTTTCATTTGTGATAGGTGAAATTACTTATATGGGCATATAAGAGACAAGAGGTTAGTTAAATGGATAAGGGTATATAGGTAATTGTTTGGTTAAAAACTCTTGGTGGAGATTTAAAGAAGAATTGACTTTGTTTTCTTCATGATTTCTTCTTCTTCTCCATTGTTGGCTGGCTCCTCCATAGACAAAGGAAAGCAAGAGACAAAGAGAAGATCTTGAAGAGTTAAGCTCAAATTGAAGGAAGATTAAGTGATCAAGTGATGATTCAAGAAGTTTGTAAATAAGGTAAGTTCTTTTCTTTGATTTCTTTTATTCTTTTGAAGTGGTATTTGAAGTTAATTAGGGTTTGTTTATTTGATGATGAGATGTGTTTGTAATGTGTTTTCAAGTTTTAAATTTGGTTTTAAGTTAAGAGTTTAAATAGGTGGTGTTGTTGAAAGTGGTGGATGTTGATTTTGGAAGATGGAGAAGGATGTTGGTTTTAGGGTTTTGAGATAGTATGTGTTTAAATGTTTTGTGGATGTGTTTTAATAAGGTGAATATTGTGATAAACATGTAGAATTTGTGTTTAGAACATTGATTCCATTCATTTGAACCATGCTATTTTGTGTATGATGAGTTTGAGTGCAATTAGAGGAGACTTGTGTATGTTAGGGTTTCAATCCATGAGTGACACGGCCAAAAGCAAGGAGAGACACGGCCAATTCATGAGAGACACGGCCAAGTCAAGGGAATTTTGGCCGTGTTGGGTGGATTTTGAGGAGACACGGCCGTGTTCTATGCCAGTGTTGGTCACTGCCAATTTGTTTTGAGAGACACGGCCACAAGCTTGGCCGTGTCCTGTGCCCGTGTTTGCTACTGAAGTGTTGGATTGAGAGACACGGCCACAAGCTTGGCCGTGTCCCTTGGGTGTGTTGGTTACTGTGTTTGGTTTTTGTTCTTCTTAAATGATTGGAATTGAACTTACATTTGATAATGCATATGATATTATATGAACAAGGTTATGTACTATGCATTGTAAGTCTTGTGAATGGTGATGTGTTATATGAATAATGTATTTGAAATGTGATACTAATGATGCAATATGTATAATGTGAGTGATATGATGGGGTAATATATTATGTATACTCGAATAATGAAAGGTTATAACATAAATTGAGATATGAGGCCATTGTGATTGGCAATGATAATTCAAATGACATGTGAAGCCATTGTTATTAGTTATGATAATTCAATTGAGAATGAAATTGATAAATGAATTGTATAGCTAATGTGTTATTCCATTTTCAGAGTTTGTTATTGGTGGCATGCCTAATATGAGTAACAATCTCTTGAAGTTAAGTTGGACTTGATCCTTGAAGCCAAGATGGGTTGAAGTTTAACATGTTTTACTCCCCTTGAAGCTTGGTTGGGTCAAATCCTTGAAGCCTAATTGAGATGTTACAACCCTTGAAGCTAGGTTGGATTGGTTCTTGAAGCCAAGTTGGGTTGATACTTAGCATGCTTTGTTCCCCTTGAAGCTTGGTTGAACCTAAATCCTTGAAGCCTAGTTGGGATAATGATAAATGTGATGATTAAACCAAAGCATTAACTCTGATAATGGAATGGCATGTTAGTGTTTTGTTTGGGCCCGAGTCTGTCTTTGTTGTTAATGCGATATCCAAATGTTGAACTAAATGAGTAATGAGATCTATGGTTGCTTTTGTTGGAAGTGTGTTTCATGATTGATAAATTTGTGAATAAAATAATGTTATGAAGTATGATTTGGTAATGTGTGTAATGATATATTGAAAATGAATATGGCTTGAGGAGTTTTGTTGAGATATGAGTTTATGAGAATATAGTATGATGTGTAAAATGTTTATGAATGTGGAATTTGTGAGAATTGTTCTCATGAAGGTTTGGATAGATCATTGAATAGTGATTTGTTAAAATGATGTATATGTATCTGTATATGAGATAGAAATGGTAAGTATAGTTTTGTGAATGTTCTATGTAAATATGTGTATGATTTATGAGATCAGTGGGAATATATGAAGAATGCTTTGAGAAAGGAAAACAGGGTAAGAAAACAATAAAACATAATGCTAAAAGTATAAGGTATGATCTTTATGTAAAGTATATATATTTTATATTTATTTGTATTACTAAGCTCTCGGGCTTAGCGCGGTGGTGTAATCGCGCAGGTGGTTATGTGGTTGATCTGGAAGTCCAGCTGTTATGCCACGAGAAGGGTAAGAGTGTCTCGAGACCAACTAGAAGGTGATGCATACATGTGTGACTTTAATTATGTTGTATTTTTTATAAGAATAATGATTTTTGTAAATGCTCTTTAAATTAATGCAATATTGCTTAAACTTGGATAAAGGTTTTTAATTGGAAACGAAAAGTGACATTCTTATACTTTATATACGTATTGTATGTATACTTGGTATATGTATAGTACTTATATAAAGTATGGGGGTGTTACAAATTTATTACATTGTTAATATATTGGATTAATGTTATGATTGTATAATGTGGAAGATATGGTGATCATTCAAAATGTATGTTCAATGCATTTGGTTATGTATACTTTAATGATGAATTGCTTTAATGTGAATTGAGATATGATGAGATGTGAAGCCATTATTGTTGGCTATGATAGTGCAAATGAAATAATTGGGGCATGGTTGCCTATTTAATTATGGAATATGGAATGAGAAATGAATTGAGAAAGAGAATGATAAAGAGATGAATGAAATAATTGTGTGCTTAATATGTTATTCAATTTTCAGAGTTCTGAGTTTGGCGGCATGCCTATGAATCGCTGGATAGGTGAAAAGACCGGGTCGTAAGCCGAGTCCAACTGAAAAATGAAATATGATGTTTTTGGGGTGAAAAGACTAGGTCGTAAGCCTCAAAAACAGTAACAGTCTAGCCGGGTTGAGGACCAAGATACTGGGGCCCTAGGGTCTAGCCGGGTTGAGGTCCAAGAGACTGGGTCTGTTACACTATCCATGGTTAGATATATATGTATCGCCGACGGGCTTGATGATTGTGATTATGGACCAAAGCAGTAACTCTGAACTTTGAATAACATATTAGTGTCTTTTGGGCCCATGCTTGTCTTTGTTTCTATGTGAATCATAAATGGTAAAACAATTAAATAAGATAATGAAATGTATTGTTATGAAATATAGCATTTTTGAATATGATCTCTATTGATTGAATGTATGACATTGACATTGCATTAAAGCATATTGTTATTGTGGTTTGTACCACTAAGCCGTTAGCTTAGCGCGATTGTGGTTCATCACGCAGGTGACAGGGTAGAACCAGAGAGTTCAGCTAGACCGAGTTGAGTCTAGATTCTGAAGCGTTGATAGAGGGCTTAAAGATCAAAGACAAATTGCCAAACATGTATAAATATTATGTTTTGTAAAATTTGATTTTTGGATGTATATATTTTTGTAAACACCGCTACATTTTCCGCTGCGCGTTAAATGAATGTTTTATCTATTGTACTTTATAATATAATTTGAATGTTTTAAGTTTTTCTATAATGTTGTTAAATTGAAAGATTGGTTTGTTTTTTTTTATAAACCGTAGCACTCCTGTATTCGGTATACGTATATTACAGGTGTAGTAGTATGTAGTGTGCGTATACGGGGTATAGGGGTGTTACATAACCGGCCTCCTTTTCAAGTCTTAAAATTAAAATTCTTGAATATAATGATATTATCCATAATAACATGCAATGATAAGAATAAACAAATACTTTATTAAAAATCATAGCAATGTTCAAACAAAATAAATAAATGGACACCCATCCTAGGATGAAAACATGTCCTTATATCGTCCAATATCCAAAACTAAATAGGACACCCATCGAAAGGTGGAAACATGTCCTTTACATTAATCCTAAAAAATAAAAATAATTTAAATTACATGAAGCTTAACTAATGAGGTATCCATAAAGTGGAGACATACCTCTTACATTATTAATAAACAAATAATAATAAAGAAAATATTCACCCATTCATTCATCATAAATTAAATAAATCAACCATCAAAATTTAAGTAAATCATTTATAAAATATATAACCAATCACATAATCAAATCTAAAATTAAATAAAGCAATAAATGTATAAACTTAGGGTTTTACAACTTTAATAACCAAATTAGGGTTTAGAGGGTTTTGATTATTGTTTTGAAAGATAACATTGTTTGCTTTAATTAAAACCTTATTTACTGTATGAAATAACTTATGCTACTGCAGTGTGAGGATGAAATAATTAGGGTTTATGCTACTGCAGGTTATGAAAACTTTATTTAAAACCTTAATTATTTACTGTATGAAATCATCTTAATTAAAACCTTATTTCAAACTAAATTAAAGGAAGAATTTTAATAACCTAAGTAGTGTGATTATAATTCGAAAGATGAAGATGATTACTTGGTTTTAATGAACAAAAGTTAGATCCACATACCTAAATTTGAAGGCTCCACCAATAATTAAACATTGATGCAAAGTATATACTTGCATCAAATTAGTTCCTTTTGGTTGGGAGGAAATTAAGACAGTGAGAGTTAGCTACTGCATTGATTGTGTTTGATATTTTTTATCCCCTATTTGATAATGTTTTAGGGTTAATTTATTGCTCTATTTCTCTCCCCTAGTTTTGAAAGAAAAGTCTAGAAAAAGTCTCTAAAGAAATCCCTAATAGCTACTGTCGTTCCAAGTTTTGAAAGAAAATCAAAAGTCACTGAGTAATTTGCCCCAAAAATAAAAAGTCTTTGAATGATTTGTCTAAGTCCTCGTCTCTGAATCAATTTTCCAAAGGTCCCCTTTTTCAATCTTATAACTATGTTATTTATAGGAAAAAAAACCTAACATTATTTTGATAAGGAAATATAAATTGTTTAGGAAAAATCAAGAAAACCGAGTAAAATAAGGTTTCGGCAAAATCGGCAGCGCGCAAAGGATTGGGCTTGCTGGGTGAGCGAGCTGCTGCTAGGCATTGAGGCCTACTGGGCATGCGATAATTCACTACAAGCTTGGGCTGCTGCAAGCCAATTTGCGGCAGGCCTCTCGCCCCGTGTCGAATTGCCTGCCTCGCGGCAGCACTGTCGGGCATCATTTGCCGATTTGTCCAATTTTTATTTTTTATTTTTTATTTTTATTTTTATTATTTTAAATAAATATTTAAAATTTCTTTTTTTCTTTTAATATATTAAATAAAAAATAAAAAATATTATAAAAATCATTTTGGACTGTTTTAAAATTTTATACTGGACTTGGTAAAAAAATAAGGGTCTACACTTTACCCCCTGCTTGAACGATCTAAGACTTCAGTAGAAGAGAGTGACAAACAACATGATTTTGAGCAGATTTTGGATGAGGATGGGTTCTTGACCCAAGATTGGATTGGATTTGAGTACTTGGACCCGAGATTGGATTTGACTGACCTTTTATCAGTTAAGAATTCTGGCTTAATCGACTATTCCATTCTTTAATGGATTATGGGTCTTTACCCTACAAAAAATTGATCTTTATCCATTGGAGATTGGGTCTTTACCCTTGAAACATGGATCTTTATCCATTGAAAATCGGGTCTTTACCCACCAAAAATGAATCTTTATCCATTGGAAATCGGGTCTTTTTTCCTGAAACAAGGATCTTTATCCATTGGAAATCGGGTCTTTACCCTTAAAACATGGATCTTTATCCATTAGAGATCGGGTCTTTATCCTTGAAACATAGATCTTTATCCATTGGAGATCGGGTGTTTATCCTTGAAACATGGATCTTTATCCATTGGAGATCGGGTCTTTACCCTTGAAATATGGATCTTTATCCATTAGAGATCGGGTCTTTACCCTTGAAACATGGATCTTTATCCATTTGAGATCAGGCCTTTAACCTTAATACATAGAGATCGGGTCTTTACCCTTGAAATATGAATCTTTATCCATTGGAGATTAGGACTTTAACCTTGAAACATGGATCTTTATCCATTAGAGATTGGGTCTTTACCCTTAAAACACGGTTCTTTATCCATTGGAGATCGGGTCTTTACCTTTGACACACGGATCTTTATCCATCAGAGATCAGGACTTTACCCTTAAAATATAGATCTTTATTCATTGTAGATCGGGTCTGTTTAGATCATATTTGTACTTGTTTTTAGTGTGATTTTATGTGTTTTTAGTTAATGTTTCATTTGATTTTTGTTTAAAGTTTACTTGAAGTGTTTGTTTTAGGTTTAAGTGCAAAAACTCCCTTGGAAGATCAAAATAATGAAGAAAGAGCATGAATCAAGCAAGACATGGCCAAGCCAAATCAAGCTTGGCCTTGTCACACCAAAGGGAATGAAGCAACTTGAAGAAACAGAAGAGAACACACCCACATGACACAGCCAAGCCACTGGCTGTGTCACATGACACGGCCACAAGCTTGGCCGTGTCACACGAGGAGAAGGCTAGGGTTTGTGGAAAAGAAAAGAAAAGAGAAGAAACAAAGAAAAGAGGGGGGGATACACGACTTGGGAGAGGAGAGAGTGACACTCTCCTTGTTCCTTCATCTTCATCCTCCATTTCTATCCTCTCCATCTTCTCCATCTTCCATTGATAGGATGTTTGAGGTTCTTTGGGATAAATTGGGTTAAACAAGCTCTTGAAGGTTGAAGAAGCTTCATTGAAGGATTGGTGACTTGAGAAAGCTCCATTCTATCTCTCAAAGGCATAATCAATTGAAGGATTGGTGACTTGAGAAAGCTCCACCCCACGTTACAAAGGAGAATCATCCATTGAAGAGGGCTTGAGTTCTTCATCATACATCAAAGTGGAGCTAGGAGGAAGACTAGTAATCCTACTCGTGGCATCTATAAGGGGGTTTTCTATTCTCTCTTTTAATTCATTTCAATATTGTTTTTGTTGTATTAAGAGAATTGATATTGCAATGAACAATTTGTATTTGATTTATATTGAGTTGAATGAATGTTTTAAATTGATGATGTTGAGCTAAATATCCATGCCTAGGGTTTGTAGTATATTTGATTGAATGCTTGGATTTGATATTTCCATTGATGTACCTTGTTGTTGGTTGATTGCATTGGATTGTATGCTAGGTTGATAGATTAGCTACCTATTGATCTCTAGATATTGAATGAAGGACCGAGAGGTGAAATTTGATATCGGAATTATGCAATCGACTAGAAATATAAGTTCTAGGGTTCATTAATTTGCAAATCTAAAACAATTGGTTGTTGTTGATTCATGAATGTGAAAACTAATGAATTGGTAATTGACTAATTAAACTTAAGAAACAAATTAATTACAAGGTTAAGTTAATGGATAATATGAGAATTGAGCTTTGATTGAATGGACCTATAACCCTAGGCACCTTCCCAAGAATCGATTTGATCTTGTACAACTATCACATACATTAACCATCGCACTCATTAATCTTAGGTTTAAATTAATCTTGCACCATTCCAAACAACAAACTCTGTTATTTTTAAATTACTTGTCAATCAAACTATTACAAACTACACATTCCTTGTGAGACGACCTTGGGGCGATCACCTTTGCTGCAACTACCTCGTATACTTGCTACTGACGCTTGTAGTAGTACTTAATTCGAGCGCAACAAGTTTTTGGGGCCATTGCCTTGGAAGGCTGTTTAAGTAGTGATAGTTTGATTATTTTTTACTTAATTGTTTGTTTGTTTTCTTTGAATTGTTTGTTTGTTTTGTTTGATTTTCTTTCAATTTAATTATTTGTTTGTTTTCTTTAAGTTGCTAAGTGCCTTTTGTAAAGATGCAGTTTTCAAGGCACGGGGGAGTTTATGATAGGAACGATGAGTCTAAAATGGCATGGCAATTAGCAGAATTGACGAATCAACTTAAGGTGCTAAATGCAAGAGGAAGAGCACCTATGCCACGCCAAGAGATATGTGCAGCATGTGGCAATGTAGGGCATAGTGCAAATTCATGCTCATTCGGTTTCGCACGATACTAAGAATGGCAAGAGGAAGAACATGCCTATGAAAGTTTCCAGCAAATGGGTGGAAATGACCCATATTTTAGACCTTATAATTCAAGCTGGAGAAGCCACCCAAATTTTTCTTGGGAAAATCAACAACACATTCCACCTCATAATTGTTTTCAACCTTACCAAAGAAGTTCTTACTGTCAAGAACAATATTCATATCAAGATCACCTTAAGAAACCCTCATTGGAGGAAAGTTTGAATGCCTTCATTCAAATTAGTGCATAGAACTATGATAAATTTGTGAAATCCACAGTGGAAGATGATTTGAATGCTTACCTTCAAATTAGCACACAAAATCGGGAAAGGAGTAATGAGAGGTTAGATTCTTTGGAGGAATCATTGAAGAGGATGGAAATGCAAGTTGGGCAACTGGCACATCAACTCCAAGCACACCAAGAAGAGGAATTTCCTAGCCAATTAGAGCAAACTGAGGTAATTACAAATTTAAGGAGTGAACAGGTGATATATAACAAATTTTGTGATTCTTTGGATGTAGGAACTAATCATGAAGATAATGGAGAGGATATACAACCCAACATAGAGGTGCTAAGCCAATCAACAGATGAGGAGAATTTGGAGGCATCAACCTCACCAAAGTTGCATGAATCTTCCAATCCTGATAGGCCACCAAATCCATTTCCTTGTAGCTTGAAGGATGAGGAGTAAGGTAAGCAACTTTCTGACATCTATAATATGCACTCCTAAGGAGATAGTGAAAATAAGATTGGGATGACTATGACCTTAGAAGAAGAGCATGACATGCCCAATTTAGAAATTGAGGAGTGTAAGCTAATTTTAGATGCTGAGATTGTTGAGAGGGGACTTGACATTGTTAAAATAGATGAAGAAGTGATTCAACCAAACTTGGTTAAACTTAAAGAGTCCCCAAAAATCATCTCTTCTACTCTTGGTGGTGAAGAAGAGCATACAATGGATAGAACCATGTTGCACAGTGAAAAAGGGTTTTACAAAGTTCCTATTTCACAGGAGGATTACCCTAAGATGACCTTCACATGTTTCAAATACTGCTACTTAGGCGTAGCAATACATCGGGTATCCTTCGAAGTTGTATGCTATCCATCCTTGCAGACATGAGCGACAATTGCATTATGGGTGGAAGGAGCATTGTACATCGCATATGGGAACGATGGAAATCATGTTTCATCTAAACCCTATCTCTTAGTTTATGCATGCTCGCATTGAGGACAATGTGAATCTTTAAGTGTGGGGTGCATTTCGTGTTTTTATTTCATGTTTTTACTTTTAACTTATTTTTGTTTAAGTTTAGTTAATGTTTTTCTTTGAATAAATGAATTTTGAAAAGTTCAATTGTTATAAATTGTTGATGGAAGACCTTTGAATTTTTGAAGCATGAATTTGAGAATTGATTAGAATTGGTGCTTATTGTCAATTTTGTTGGTTTTCCCCTTGCATTGCCATTAACCTAGTGAAGAATTGAGCCATCAACATATCATTATTGTTGTGGGTGAACATCTTTGATTGATGATTTGCTAGAACTTGCTTTGACATGCATTTTAAGACTACATAAAAATTTCAATTAGGCATTAAGATGATTAAGGCAATTAGGTGAACCCACTTTGGCTTAAAAAGACCAACCCTATATTCAACCTTAGTTAGCCAATTTTGAGCCTATTTCATTTTCCCTTTTCTTTCTTTTTCGCAACACTACTAACTTTGAATCATGCTATTTTGTCTCTTACCCTTTCATTAGGTCAAGAGCATTTTTAGAGTGTTTATGGCCGAGTGTTGTGTTGAATTAAGTGTGGGGTTAAATTTAGTAGGTTTAAGATTGTAAACAATTATGTTATTTAGTTGCAAACCCTAAAAAAACAAAAATAATAAATAATAAATAATAATAAATACAAATAAAAAAAAGAAGAAGAGAAAAATAAAAAAAATAATAAGAATAAGAATAATTGATGTTCTTGTTGAAAGGGTTGGAATATGTTTGGGAATAATCATTGCAAGATTTAATAAGTGAGTTCCCTTAAAAAGCTCTTTAATGATAAAGGTAGATGAGTGGAAGGTGTTTTGGAATTGTTGGGGTATTTATATATGAATGGTTACTTCATTCTTGAAGTGCTCTTGAACTTAATGATTAAGCTCACATTTCCTAAATGTCATGCCTTTACCTTAGCCCCATTACAACCAAAAGAAAGACCTTTTGATTGATGCTTAATTGTAATATTGTGGTAGAGATTTGATTGATAAGCAAGCCTATAGTAATATTCTTTCATTGATTGTTATGAGTGTAAACACCACCATGATCAAACACTTGTAAGAGTTGGTGAGGGAGCGACAACATAGGTTATACATGGAAAACCACTTAATTGCATGGGTATCAATTTTGTTTGATTCGATATAGATTGCGGACTTAGGGATAGGGAAGTCTTGATGCATTCTTATAACTCTTGAACTTAGAAAAATTTATCTTATTTAGTGTTTTTATTTTAGCCTTGCTTGGGGACAAGCAAGGAATTAAGTGTGGGGTAGTTGTTTAGATCATTTTTGTACTTGTTTTTAGTGTGATTTTATGTTTTTTTGGTTAATATTTCATTTGATTTTTGTTTAATGTTTGTTTGAAGTTTTTATTTTAGGTTTAAGTGCAAAAACTCTCTTGGAAGATCAAAATAATGAAGAAAGAGCATGAATCAAGCAAGACATGGCCAAGCCAAATCAAGCTTGGCAGTGTCACACCAAAGGGAATGAAGCAAACTTGATGAAACAGAAGAGAACACACCCACATGACATGGCCAAGCCACTGGCCGTGTCACATGACATGGCCACAAGCTTGGCCGTGTCACCCAACAGACCAAAGACAAGAAAGAAAAGAAAGAAAGAAAGAAGCAGTGATGGACACGGCCAGCAAGCTTGGCCGTGTCCCAAAGAAAAATGAGAGACATGGCCAAGTCAAAGCAAGCTTGGCCGTGTCACCCTTATTTTATTTAAGTTCTTTCGCACAAAAAGAAGAAGTGGAGAACGGGGAGAAGGCTAGGGTTTGTAAAAAAGAAAAGAAAAGAGAAGAAACAAAGAAAAGAGGGGGGATACACGACTTGGGTGAGGAGAGAGTGACACTCTCCTTGTCCCTTCATCTTCTTCCTCCTTTTCTATCCTCTCCATCTTCTCCATCTTCCATTGACAGGATCTTTGAGGTTCTTTGGGATAAATTGGGTTAAACAAGCTCTTGAAGGTTGAAGAAGCTTCATTGAAGGATTGGTGACTTGAGAAAGCTCCATTCTATCTCTCAAAGGCATAATCAATTGAAGGATTGGTGACTTGAGAAAGCTCCACCCCACGTTGCAAAGGAGAATCATCCATTGAAGAGGGCTTGAGTTCTTCATCATACATCAAAGTGGAGCTAGGAGGAAGACTAGTAATCCTATTCGTGGCATCTACAAGGGGTTTTTCCATTCTCTCTTTTAATTCATTTCAATATTGTTTTTGTTGTATTAAGAAAATTGATATTGCAATGAACAATTTGTATTTGATTTACATTGAGTGGAATGAATGTTTTAAATTGATGATGTTGAGATAAATATCCATGTCTAGGGTTTGTAGTATATTTGATCGAATGCTTTGATTTGATATTTCCATTGATGTATCTTGTTGTTGGTTGATTGCATTGGATTGTATGCTAGGTTGATAGATTAGCTACCTATTGATCTCTAGATATTTAATGAAGGACCGAGAGGTGAAATTTGATATCGGAATTATGCAATCGACTACCCTATGAATGAATTAGAAATATAAGTTATAGGGTTCATTAATTTGCAAATGTAAAACAATTGGTTGTTGTTGATTCATGAATGTGAAAACTAATGAATTGGTAATTGACTAATTAAACTTAAGAAACAAATTAATTACAAGGTTAAGTTAATGGATAATATGAGAATTGAGCTTTGATTGAATGGACCTATAAACCTAGGCACCTTCCCAAGAATCGATTTGATCTTGTACAACTATCACATACATTAACCATCACACTCATTAATCTTAGGTTTAAATTAATCTTGCACCATTCCAAACAACAAACTCTATTATTTTTAAATTACTTGTCAATCAAACTATTATGAACTACACCTTCCTTGTGAGACGACCTTGGGGCGATCACCTTTGCTGCAACTACCTCGTATACTTGCAAGTGACGCTTGTAGCAGTACTTAATTCAACCGCAACAGGGTCTTTACCCTTGAAACATGGATCTTTATCCATAGTAGATCAAGTCTTTACCCTTGACATATGTATCTTTATCCATTGGAGATCAGGTATTTACCGTTGAAACATGGATCTTTATACATTGGAAATCGGGTCTTTATCCTTAAAACATGGATCTTTATCCATTGGAGATCGGGTCTTTACCCTTGAAACATGGATCTTTATCTATTAGAGATTAGGCCTTTAACCTTAAAACATGGATCTTTATCCATTGGAGATCAGGCCTTTACCCTGGCTTCAGCTCTTTTGGTTGGACTGATATTTTGTCTTTTGCATCATTATTTCTTTTGGGGTTCTTACTTTCTTCTTATTTTGTTCTTTTCTTCTTCTTTTTTTTTGTTTTTTTTTTTGTTGCAAAAATATTCATCTATTTTTTAGCTGGCTCTTATATCATCTCCTTCCATCTCCTTACCCCCCTATGTGAAAAAATATTAAAAGTGAGCCTGAAAATATTTTGTCCATGCATAAACTCAGAAAATTGAAAGGAGAAACTTTGCCCCCTGTGTAGGCCCAAACCCATGATTTTTCTATGCGGGCTTTGGTGGATGTTTGTATATTGTCTAGTTCTTTGGACAAGCATAAATTTATTTTTTTGCAAAATGACTGGAGCTTCCTCAAGAAATGGGCCTTCCATGACCCCTGATTCCATATCCACTTCATGGATGCTTCATAGAGTATTGTTGTTTACTTTTGACAAATAATAGGTAACACAAGATAACAAAATGCAATGTTATATGCTCATGTATGCATGATATGCATGGATAATACTTATAGTAGTTCTATTGACTCATAGACCAAGGTGATCAACTGAAGTATTCTCTTTGGTTCCTTCTAGATGCTCGTTCAGGTCTTGCATTGGAATGACAGAAGGCTTCGCATTTATGGCTTTTATCTTCAAGATGTTAAGGACATGAGTGGTGGAGACCCCAAGCAGCAGAGTCAATGATACATCCATTTCAAACTATGATTTAGCATGTTAATTGGTAGTTTCTTCATAACCTTGCCAATAATCATTTCCTTTGCCCAATGTGTCCTTCGAGGTTCAACGGTTCAACATACTTCCCTTAACTTGAAGGCTTTGCAAAATTTTTTTATTTTTCTTTCTTTTTTTTTTATTTTGAATTTTGATTTTGAAATCAAATGTTGGCTTTGCCAAATCAATGTCAATTTACCTTAGGAATCAATTTTCTAAATTAACATATCTATAACATGACAACCCTAGTTATTGTACTAAACCCGGGAATCATTTCTATTTGAGCAAAAGCTGTTTTACTTTAGATAGACACATGCATATTACTTAGCCAAAGGTCTCATTGAGTTTAAATATTATCTATCTCATATGCATGCTTATTCAAACTATCTCCACTAATAGACTCTACCTACTAAAAGAGATCAATAGGTCTTTAATAGTCTTGAAATGGGGTCCATAAGGGACATGGGTTAATTGAAAGTCATCATTGAGGTTAGAGCTGATGTGACACAATGGACAAATCTTCACACTACAAATTTCTTGTTTAGATAGTTGGAAGCCTGAAAAGATAGAGCTTTGAACATCCTTCTTTCTTCTTGACATGAATTTTGATCTTCATTAGGACAGTTTTTTTGCCTCTGCAAAAAGTTTGGTACTCACACTCTTTTCCTTTTCTTCTTTTCTTTTTCTCTTTTTTTTTTTGTTTTTTTACCCCTTTTATCATTTTGTCCTTCTTCCTTGTAGGACTATCAAGTACAGGACTTTCGAGAACTAGATGACCTTTCTTCTATCTTTCTAATTTTGGTTGAATTTCTAGTTGGGTTAGACCAATTTAAGTCAAACTGTCTTTGTCTTCTATTGCTTTAGGAAAAGGAAAACTTGATTGGCTTTTTGAACTGCCTTTTTGTTTTTTTATTTTCTTTTCCAATTCTTTTTTCTTCTTCTGTTCTAGTGATCATAAGACTTGTCAAAAGTATAACAACAGCTCAGGGTAGGTATCGGGCTTATAAGCCAATAAAGAGAAAGCTAAAATTTCATGAAGGCTCAAAGGGACAACTAAGGATTGACTTTTAATTGGGTGGATACTAGTTGTTGGCTTACCAAACAATGCCTAGATCATCTCTTCCTTAAATAGGCAGAGTTCAATTTCTCCTTGAAAGTTTGTCAAAGCATGTGCTAAGACTAACTAGACAAAGGTAATTATGTAGGAGCCCTCTCTAAGTAAGCATACACAACTCAAGGCTATAGAACAATTTTCTCATCTAGTAAAGTCGTTCAAATCAAGATGCATAGATATACTAATTTAAGATTATCAAGCTAGACTCATCATTGGTTGAGCACCAAAATGAACAAAGACAAATAAAAATTTAATAAAAATAATTTATTCAAACAATCTTAATTTTAAAAACATAATTGTTCCAAATAAGTACTAAAGAAAGTGAAATAAAAAGAGCAACACTTCAAGATAAGGGAGATTCATTGAGTTAGAGTCGAAGATACTTTATTTATTTAGACATATCAAGGGCAAGAAATTTTTTCATCATCAAGGATCATTGCTTCATCATCCACAGTTAGTGTAACACCCCTTCCCGACCTACATGTGTAAGCTGAGTAGAGGCGCCACACTAACCTAATGTTGCTACCAATTTTACTTAGTCAAATTTTAGTTCCAATTTTTTTTCAAAAATTTTGCCATAGTTTCGCCTAAAAATTGAGTCCCAAGTGTCGACAAAACCGGTTTTTTTCTTATTTTTAAAAACATTTTACACAAACCAATGCAAACAAAATCATTCTCAGTACACTCCCAATAAATCCCCCTTGTAACCTCAACTACCACCTGCAAAAAGAATTTACACTTCTAGTGCAACATAAAATAAAGGTTTTGTGACAACCCCTATATTTAAATATTACACAGCGGAAGTTATAAAATATTTACATATTTACATACTAAACATTTCTTTACAAAATATAAAGAAATATGCATGATTGGCAAGTCTGCTCTGATCTTTAAGCTCCAAAAATGGATTCAACAAGGTCTACTCTCACTTGGTCTTGATGAACTCTCGGGTTCAACTCTATCCACTCTATTACCTGCGCGATTAAACACTATCGCGCTAAGCCAACGACTTAGTAAGATAAAACATGTTAATGGTATGCTTAAATGTAATGCAATGCCACATATGTTATTGATAAGATCAACATCATAAATATAAAGTTAACACATAATTATGCATTTCACAAATCATAGTCATATGAGTATACCACATTTCAACATCTTTCCACATTCAACATTACTCAATCATACTCAATAACCAACATCTCATTTCATTAACTCATAACATTATTTAGGACATTCATATAACCTTGACACCTATGGGCCCAACAAGTATTTAATATGATATTCAGAGTTCATAGTCACTGATTTGGTTCATAGTCACAATAATCACGCCCGTAGGCAATGTATATACATGTATCTCTATCCATGGATAGTGTAACAGACCCAGTCTCTTGGACCATCACTCAACACATATGAGGAGATCCTCAACCAGGCAAGACTGTTACAAATCATATATCTTATATTCACAATTCTCATAGTGTAACAGACCCAGTCTCTTGGACCATCAACTCAACACATATGAGGAGATCCTCAACCCGGCAAGACTGTTACCTTTCATCATTTCTTAGGCATGCCACCCAAATCCAGAACTCTGAAACTGAATAACATATTAAACAAACAATTCATTTATTATATAGTTACCATTTCCATTCTCAAATTCTCATCACATTTAGGCAAACATGCCTTCTTTCTTTCAATATCATCATCATAGCCAATCACAATGGCATTGTCTCATATCATGTATTATTTGAATTATCATTTCAATTTCAATGCATATTATTCATGAAACACATAACCATTCACAATGCATAACATAACATTGTTCAATCTCAACAATGCAATTAGGGCAAAGAACAATTGATATGATTCATATGAATAATACATTCTGGTTTTAGACTCCATTTTATCCTTATTTTGAAAAATTGTATAAAATAATCTACTTGATTAAAAATTCTAAATTTTTTACAGAATTTAGTTTTGTATCTTAAAATCATTCCTTTAAAATTTCAGATCAAACTGAAAACAAAATCTTGGTCAAATAGTTCACCTAACCAGACTGCCCCAATTGCCCTGCATCCTGGCAGCAGTTCTGAACTTTGTGAATTCCATAAATCAAATTCAATCAACGTGGTTCCAAATTATTTTTCTCAAATATTAGACTCACTAAGCAACAACATATCCAAAATTAAATTGGATATGATTTTTCTATATTTTATTAAAAATCCCGAAATATAGCTGTCTCAGTTAAGGTACCTGCTGGAACAGTTCTACTAAAAATAATCTTTCTAAACTCATAATCATTCCAAAATCGAATCAACATATTTTTCAGTCATTCTAGACTCATAAAGGCACAACATATCAAAAATTCACTTCAAGAACATTTTTCTATAATTAATTAAAAATCATACAAGTCACAGCCTTTACTAATTGTAAAACAGAAAAAGAATTTCACTAAACACAACTCATCTCATCATCAAACCAACAAACCCTAATTCCTTTCTCACACCACTTCAAAAGAATTGAAGAATTTAAAGAAAAGATCTTACCTTAGATGAAGAAATCCACAAATCTTTAACCAAAACCCTTGCTTCCTTCTTCAAATTGCTTCAAACCTCAAGATCACCTCTCTTTCTCTCTTGGTTTTTGGAGAGCCGGCACCTCTTGAAAGAAAGAAGGAAAATGATGAAGACACAAAGTCAAATTTGCTTTTAATCTCCACCAAGTGATCTTATCCAAGCAATTACCAAAATGCCCTCAATCATATAACTAACTTTTTGTCTCATATAAGCCCTTATATGTAATTGCACATTCCACAAAAATATCTTCTTGCATTGACTCTTCCTTTGACCCATTTATATGTTATATATATCATCATATACACAACATATACATTTGTCTCTAAACGCTAAATTTCTTCTCCAAAACACATACAAAAACATTCTCTTCCAATTTCTTATCAACTTATCATATATACATAATTCAAGTGCAACAACACTAACACCAAGACTACTAGAGCATAATTAGGGATATTACAGTTAGTCCAAGCTTTCTTAGTAGCACATCCTCTTTAGCAGCTTCTCTATCCATATCATGAGAAGATGACTAGATAAAGCCCTTTATGAAGGTTGTAAGTGGTGGCACCCTTCCAAATTTAGGCAGAGAATTATTCTTGGTATTGGGTTTATCAAGCTCAGAGAACTTTCATTGTCAATCAAATCTTGGATCTCGTGCCTTAGATGAGCTCATTTATCCATCAAAAGGCCTCGGCATCAAAGTTTGATGGTAGAGGATTGTGTAGCGATCGAGGAACCAATGGTTGTAATAACCCCTTCTTTATCAAATTCTCTAACATCTTTGGCAAAGGTTCCCCTAAGTCTGAAAATTTACACTTCTTTGCTAGTTCAGTTGTTGTATTTTCCTCAACACCTCCTCTTTCCATTTGACTTTGCCCACTGGGGTGGTAGCCGCCTTTATTGCTCTATTTAGATAGCACATGATTCGACCGGTCTTGTGAAATAGGGATTGACCCCTTATTTCTCATTTGATCTCTATTAGTGAACCTGTTCCTCATGAATGCTACCTTTTCCTTCTTTCTTATGTCAATGGGGGATGCCTCATTAGCATTGTTGATAATCTCCAGAATTTCAATCAACTTGGTCTTCATAATTTCAGCCAATTAATCCCATAGCTTTGCCATCGTAGCTTTGACAACCTCATCAACTATATCCCTTAGTTGGTTTGCATCCATCCTCCCAATGAAGCACTTGGATTAAAATCAATGTTGTAGGTGGTGTCATTGTATACTTTTGAACTGCAGTACTCTAGGTCTATGAGCTAGAAAGGATCAATGACATGTTATGCAATGCATGTATGCATGTATGCACAAATAATAAACAAACAAAGATAATTAAGGTATCCCTTCCAACCTTATAACTCACGAATGGCGAGTCTTTTTTACTAGGTATATGGTTAACAAAATACCAACATGGGATATTTTTCTTGAAAAATTACCTCGAAAGATTTAACCAATAGTTATATTTTCGAACATGAAAATCAGTTCATGATAATTCCCATTAATTAGGCTTTAATCCACCCAATCAACTAAAGCAACTTTTATGCTATATTGGATTAAAACTAAATTAAGAGGTTTATTTTAAATAGATTTCTTACTTGAAAAAGTAACTAATGATTCATGCCAAAAACAAGCCCATGATTAATAGTTCTTAGCATAAGCTAGGCTCACAGTTGATTTTTAATATTTCATAATTGACCTAAATATTTTGTAAGCTCATTCAAAAGGTCGTGAAAATAATTTTGTTCCTAAGCCCATTGTAAAAAGTTTTTAGAAAAAAAGGATTTTGGGCTTTGTATTTGGGTCATGAGAAAACAATTTTTGACTTGTTTTGGAAAAGTTTTATGTCCAAAGACCATTTTGAAAATTTTGAAAGTAGTTTTGGTCTTTTAGATTTAGAGGAAAAAAATTGTTTGAGCTCACAATGTAATTAGGTCATATTAGAAAAAGAAAAAATCAAATAAGTCATGATTTAAACTAAGATAAATTAATCATAGTAAAACAACAAGCATTTAGGGTAAAAACCTAAAGAAAATAACTAGGCCAATTACATGAGCTTTTGTCTTTGGGTTGAAAGGTTTAGGCTCCCATAGCAAGTATATACCAAAAGGTACAAGGCTATGAGTAGTTATGCCATGCTCGATCTCTATACCTTGAGTGAAAGTATGGTATTCCTTACATAACATAACACGGGTAATACAAGTATCCTAACTCACCCACACGAAGAAATCTAAATGATGCAATGGATAATATCATAATAAGAAAGAATAAAATAATATAAAGACCAACGGAATCAACTTCTCTTATTCCCAGTGGAGTCGCCACTGTGAGCAGAGTTTTTTGCCCCCACTCCCGTGAGAAATGGTTCTTGCGACTTCGGTACTGTTAGGCTCAAGCCTCAGAGAACACAGGCCTAAAATCAGAGAAAATGGAATCGCCACCTAGACTGGATGAGAAAAAAGAAAAGGGTGGATGACTCAATTCCTAAGAAATCCCCAACCTCTATTGGGTTTCAAAAGTTGGGTATGTGTAGGGAAGATGAGAAATGCCCAGCACCCCTACAGTGCCCGGTTCATTAGAACCGGCCTCCTTTTTAGGTCTTCATATTATAAAATTTTTGAATATAATGATATTATCCATAATAACATACAATGATAAGAATAAACAAATACTTTATTAAAAATCATAGCAATGTTCAAACAAAACAAATAAATGGACACCCATCCTAGGATGGAAACATGTTCTTACATTGTCCAATATCCAAAACTAAATAGGACACCCACCGAAAGGTGGAAACGTGTCCTTTAAACTAATCCTAAAATATAAAAATAATTTAAATTACATGATGCTTAACTAATGAGGTATCCATAAAGTGGAGACATACCTCTTACATTATTAATAAACAAATATTAATAAAGAAAATATTCACCCATTCATTCATCATAAATTAAATAAATCAACCATCAAAATTTAAGTAAATCATTTATAAAATATATAACCAATCACATAATCAAATCTAAAATTAAATAAAGCAATAAATGTATAAACTTAGGGTTTTAGAACTTTAATAACCAAATTAGGGTTTAGAGGGTTTTGATTATTGTTTTGAAAGATAACATTGTTTGCTTTAATTAAAACCTTATTTACTGTATGAAATAACTTATGCTGCTACAGTGTGAGGATGAAATAATTAGGGTTTATGCTACTACAGGTTATGAAAACTTTATTTAAAACCTTAATTATTTAATGTATGAAATCATCTTTATTAAAACCTTATTTCAAACTAAATTAAAGAATTTTAATAACCTAAGTAGTGTGATTATAATTTGAAAGAAGAAGATGATTACTTGGTTTTAATGAACAAAAGTTAGATCCACATACCTACATTTGAAGGCTCCACCAATAAATAAACATTGATGCAAAGTATTTGCTTGCATCAAATTTGTTCCTCTTTGTTGGAAGGAAATGAAGATAGTGAGAGTTAGCTACTGCCTTGATAGTGTTTGATATTTTTCGTCCCTTTTATGATAATGTTTTAGGGTTAATTTTTTGCTCTATTTCTCTCCCCCAGTTTCAAAAAAAAAAGTCCTAGAAAAAGTCTCCAAAGAAATCCCTAATAGCTACTATCGTTCCAAGTTCCGAAAGAAAATGTCCCTGAGTAATTTACCCCAAAAATCAAAAGTCTTTGAATGATTTGTCCAAGTCCTCATCTCTGAATCAATTTTCCAAAGGTCTTTTTTTCAATCTTATAACTGTGTTATTTATAGGAAAGCAAAAAAGCCTAATACTTTTTTGATAAAGAAATATAAACTATTTAGGAAAAATTAAAAAAAATGAGTAAAATAAGGTTTCGATAAAATCGAAAACACGTGCAGGATTGGGCTTGTTGGGCGAGTGAGCTGCTACTGGGTGTTGAGGCATTGGGCATTGAGGCCTGTTGGGCGTGCCGCAATTCGCTGCAGGCCTGGGCTACTGCAAGCCAATTCTTGGCCTGCGACTAATTGCTTGCCGCGCGGCAACGCTGCCATGCATCGTTTGCCGATTCGTTCAATTTTTATTTTTTACTTTTTATTTTATTTTAATTTTTATTATTTTAAATAAATATTTAAAATTTCTTTTTTTTTTCTTTTAATATATTAAATAATAAATAATACACATATATTTAAGATATCTACGTATACCAACATATACACCACATATACATCAGGTACACATTGGTGTAGGGAAAGTTGATTTTAATTAATTAATTAATAATAATACTAATGATAATCATGACAAGAAGAAGTGCAAAGTTTAAAAATGGAAGGAGATGATTGGTGGTGGTTAAATTAATTATTAACATATATATTATTTTATATATACAGATAAAGATAGAAATAAAGGAAGAGACATATTTCTTCTTCCTTCTTCTTCTTCCTCTTTGAACATGAGAATTGAGAAAGAGTGAGGAGAGCTTAATTTTGTTCATGTACACATCAAATTCATAAGAGTTTTAAGAGATTTGAAGGTGGATATTGAAGATTTGACAAGGAATTCAAGTAAGTGCTCTTTTTCATGAGCTAATTTTAATTGATTTTAAGTATATATATGTGTGTGTGTGATATGATTAGTGAGAGAAAGTGATGATTAATTGAATAAGATGATAACTATGGTAGTTGGAGTATATATACATGTTGAATTGATGCATAGATAAAGTAAATATGGTTAGATGTTGAGGATGATGATGGGTAGTTGGAATTGAGGAAAAGAGTAAGGGTTTTGTAGAAATGAGTATATGGATGATTGTATGAATGAATTATATGATGATTATTGTTAAGATTTTATGATTAGGCTAAGAGGAATCAAGAGAAGAAGAGTAAGCTTGGATTAACTAAGGTTTGTACTTATAATTTTTTTGGTTTGTACATGTAATCTTTTGATAGGTACATATAATTTGAGTAAGTATATACTTGGATTATGCTCTTAATTTTGGTTTACATCATTCTAAGTTGATAAGTGTGTGTTTTGTTGAGAAATATGGTATCAAAAAGTGGTTTTGAGGTGCCATGTGTATGGCTATCAGGTGCCTAATTTGTACTTCAGTTAAGATTTTATACCTAGAAATTTAGCCTGACAAGGGCAATGACTCACCCATGTCACTGGGCATATTGTAGATGTTGTTTTTAATATAAATGACAGGGGCAGTGACACACCCATGTCAGTAGGCGTGTCAAAGCTTTTATAAAATGAATAAATGACATGGTTAGTGACATGCCCATGTCACTGGGCGTGTCAAAGCTTATGTAAAGTGGATAAATGACATGGCCAGTGACACGCCCATGTCTTGGGGCATGTTAATTAAAGAATTTTGCCCAAAATAGTGAGTGTGGCTTATGATTGCATGATGAAAATATGAAATGAGAAATGTGGTTGGATATCAAGTGTGAATTATAAATGAATAATGAATATGATAAAGATGAGATTAATATGATATTATCGTTAGTTTGGAAACATAATATAATCTCAGTTAATAAGAAACTCCAAATTATAGAGTATTGCAAAGTGTTATAAGTTGAGAAGGAAAGAAAGGATTGGAGTTGTATAATTGAGATATACAGATTGATGTTATTAATATCTTGGTATAAAGTATGCCATGATGATTTTGAAATACTTTATATATGAGTTGTACTATAGTATTAGCAATTTAATGTGAAATATGTGTATGAAGTGTTGTCCAATGTGAGAGAACTATAGAATTATGGCAAGTGATAATGTTATATAAAGATTGAAAAGTCACGAAATGTGTATTGATAATTATTTTGTGTTTTGTGCGAGGCACGGTCTTGGCTTTAGAAAAGACATACTATTATTGTGATAATCATGTAATGTGAAATGTCATTGTGATATTTATTAAAGATGTGTGAAGTGCAGTTTGTGCACTAAAATGTGGATGTAAGCCATATTGGCATTATATATGATAATGGTTGATAAAATCTATGATATAAGTTGAGATGTGAAAATATGTTAAAAAAATAAATGTGTGTTTGTGTACCTTATACAATATCTAGTTGCTAGAAGATTGTGTTTGGTAGTTGGCATGCCATACATGATGGGGTAGAGGCACTGGGTGCCATAAAGATGTTATTATGCCCCTGATTTAGACACATTGGTGTCACTACTATTGAAATACGCTATAGATGAGACATTGGGTGTCACAGATATTACTACATCCATTATCGAGACACATTTGGTGTCATTGTGATCAGATAGGCCAAAACAATGGTTCTGGAACTAGTTTATTGTACAAGAATAATTGGGCCCAATGTATGTGTTTGTGGTAGACAAGAATGATTTTATGAATTGTGGATGACATATAAATATATATATATATATTTAAGTATAAATATATAACTAATAATAATAAAGAAAATACAAAAAATATTATGATAAATGATGTTAGAATTGTGAGGGTGATTTTCTGTAATGTATCTATATGTTGTTTATATGTACCATTAAGCTTTTGAGCTTAACATGATTGTCTGAAGAGCGTAGGTGAGTAGATTGTTGATCTGAAAGTCAAACAGTTATGCCACAAGAAGAGTAAGAGTGCTTCGAGACCAACTAGAAGGTGGTACATGCATGTACAATTTTGTTGTGTTGTATTTTTATCATATGTATATGTATATAAGTTTTGGAAAGATAATGTATAATTATATGCATGTAATCGAATGAAAAGTTTAATGATTTTGGAAATGTTACTTATTAAGGAATGAGATTTGATAATTTAAAATATTCTTTAGTTAAATATTTAATTGGTGTGGAATTAAGATAAGGGTTTAAACAACAGTGTAACGTGACATCCTTATATTTTATATGCATATTGTATGTATACGGGATAAATGTATGATAGTATACAGGGTATATGGGTATTATAATTTTTGGTATCAAAGCTTAGGTTTGAGATTCTCAGCCTAAGTGGGTATTTGAAAAGAAAGTGGGAATTTTGAAATGTGAAACGAGTGGTATTACATGCATATGCATTAACACCTGGGTTGGTCTTAAATGTGGCAATATATGACTTATGATTTGATGTGCTTGAATTTATGGGTTAGATGTTGTGAAAAATGAAATCCACATGAGAGTAAAGTTAGATAAGGAAATGATATCTCAAGGACTAAGTTAATGATATATATATTTAAGAAAGTAAACATTATGTTGCAAGAATTAATCAAAGTTTATAACATGGAAATGCATTACTAGTGAAATATATATATATATAGAAATATGCATATAATGATCTATGTGTGTACATGCATTAAACATAGTGAAAACATTATACATATGTATACAAAATCTTAAAGTGAAATAAGAGTTCATAGATTTTTACTGTGTTAGAGAAATAATTAAACAAATACAAGTGGAAATCTATTTAGATTTCATTATTATAGTGAAAATGTAAAAGTGAATTGAAAAAAAATGATTGAGGATGTTATGATTAAAAATAATATGCAATAATGAAATAAATGTATTGCCTTTTTATATGATGTTAAATCTAGTTTTTGAATTAGCTAAAGGGTAAATGTTCAAAGTGATAGTTGGCATTTCGTGCCATAGTGAAAGTGGGCACTCTTTTCCATAGGGGACATTTTTTATATATATGTCCGAGTGATATTGGCTTTTATGCTAACAGTGGACGCTTTGCATCATAGAGGATCTTTGATCCCATTATTTACAGTGGGCACTCTATGCCATAGAGCACATTTTTTTATATATGTCCCAATGATATTGGCTTTTATGCCAGCAGTGGATGCTTTGCGCCATAGAGGATCTTTGATCCCATTCATTACAATGGGCATTCATGCCATAGTGGGCCTTTGGCCATATTTATACAGTGGGCATTTATTTGCCATTACTGACTCACTATCCGAAACTAGGATTTAAAGTTCAGTATCGGAGGGAAGGATATGTATATGTAATAGTGGAATGTAATGATATAAATTCTATTGAAAAGAAGAATCGTTAAAGTATTACTTTAATAGATTATATAATTATTGAAAGAGTGTTAAACAAAGTAATTGGTAATAAATTGAAATTATGTTTATAGTACTTCAATGTAGGATTAAAAAAATGTTATATCGAATTAAAAAAATGTAAAGTGATGTTATATATATATGTATCCTATACAATTACTAGTCCAGTTGTATTGAGTTTGATTGAATATGCATGAGAGGCCCTGAGCAAAACTAGGACTAGAGATGCAAATAATGATAGACCTAAGCAAGGCTAGGTCTTAACCTGAATAGTACTAGGTCATGTGATTGAGATCAATGATGGTTTTGAGCAGAGTTGGACCATGATTTGTATTAACTAGACATGATAATTGTATAGAAGTGTTAGTCTCGATAGTGTATTTGTATATGTGTATGTTATATATAAATATATATGTAATGTGATGATTAATGAGATATTTGATGGTGATCATAGTTTGACATGATCACATGAGTTCAAAAGAATGTGATTTACTAATCACATTGTGATTATGGCTCAAAATATGATGAAATATGATATGATTAAAGATATATGATTTATAATACATATGCTGATGACCTGAGCAGTTTTTGTTCATGAAATTGATATTATGTGTAATAGAAAATAAAGAGATAATAGAAAAGAAATGTAAAAAAATTGAAATCATGTATATTGGTTGTATATTGGTTGTATACGGTCATTAGCTCTAATATGTCAAAATGAGTATTACTGATGATGGATTCGAAGAAAATCAAAATTTGAAAATAAGTTTGACCTAATAGAGTTAGGTCATGAATTGAGATAGAATGATGAGTTTAAACAAGCCAAAAGTTGACTAGAAGAAAATAAGGTTGTGATACTGATATTGTGATAGTTAGATCAATTAAACTGGAATGTGGCAAGGGTTATGAGTAATTATTGAGATTCAATATATATACTTGTATTAAGAATATGAGAGATATGTGATAGCAAGTATTATGCAATGTCCTAATATGTGTATGGACATGAAGTGAGTTAAGGTATATCAGTTTAAATAATAAGAGAATTGCTTAAGAGAATGATGGTTAATTTGAGAAAGATTTTAGTTATGTGTCATTGGAATGCATATATATGTTGGCTTGATGAATAAATTATGAGAATGAATTTTAATGATGGAAATAAGATTTCGTAGTATTATATATTGAATGTATTGAAACAATGTGTGGTAATTGTATAAAGGATAAAATAATGATGGAGATGCATAAATTATCACAATGAGACTTGTTACATAGGGATTGAAAATTATTATCATTTATGGTTTTAAAATAACTATTTCTAAACATAGGAAAGAGATAGATGAACAGAAATACAATCCTGAAAATGAATGTGGTGACTAGATAGTCAGTGTTAAGATATAATTCAATAACCTTTAAATTTAAGGTTAAGAAAGTATATATATAAAATGATGAAGGGATAAAATATCTTGAGTATAATAGATGTGTGAGGCATATATATAATGAGATGAATTGATTTTTGTCTAATTACAATTTGATTGGTGATGTAATGATTTATCATGATTGTTTTGCTTAAAATACATATATATATAGTGATGAGTTATGAAATTGAGAGAAGATGATTGATCCTAAAGGGGAGAGTAGAGGTTATGTGATTTGATGAAATAATAATTTGATGATATGATTAATTTCATATGAAAATTTAAGATGATATTTTGTTTTGGATGGATTATTATCGTACTAGATTGTAATATCCCAAAGTATACCCTAAAAGTTTTGGAATATTTATTGTTGTATTTGGATTAAATGTATATGTTTAAGTGGAAAGAGAAAAGAGGTAAAGAGAAGAGTGTATATGTTGTATATATGAGATATATACAACATATACAAGTCAAAGAAATGCAAGGTCAAAAGAAGATTTATTTATTTATTTTATTAAATTAATTGAAATGGAAATTAGTAAGTGGATGAAGATTTTTATGAATATTATATTAATAAAATTGCTTGGTTGAGAATTAAAGGGAGTTTTAGAGGTTGAAAGAAGAGTTGAGTGTTGACTTTGCTTTTCTCTAATCAACTTCTTCTTCTTTTCTTTTCTCCTTGGCCGGCTAGCTCCATAGCAAGAGAGGAAGTGAGATTTTGTCTTTCCAAACTCAAGATTGAAGGATGTTTCTTGTGATCAAGTTGGAAATCTAAGAGTTTTCATCACTTTTGGTAAGTTCTCCATTTGATCCTTTAATTTTCTTCTAAGTTTGTGTTTTGAGTTTGGTGTTTGATTGTTGATGGTATGTGTATATTTGATTATGGTGTATTTGAGGGTGTTTGATCTTATTGGTGTTGATTTTGGAGATAGAGTTAAGTTTAGTGTTGGAAGAAAACAAGTGTTGTGTTTGAGTTGTGTGTATGTGATGGTTGTGAATTGGTGTTTGATGTATGTATTGAGTTTTTTTTGATGTTTTTGCAAGTTAGTATGGTTTATAGGTGTGTTTAGTTAAGTTTGTTGGATGTGATGTTGTTGTTGCCGGAATCAGGATTTTTGGCCTGACACGCCCATGAGCACGGTCAAGTCTTTAGGCGTGTCAATGATTATGTTTTCTGGATGGGTGACACGACCAGTGACATGACCATGTCATTGAGCGTGTCACAGCTTCTGTGTTGTAGTAGCATTGACACGTCCAGTGACACGCTCGTGTCACTGAGCGTGTCATAGCTACTGTGTTGAGGGAGGATTGACACGGCCAGTGACACGCCCATGTCACTGAGCGTGTCAAAGCTTCTGTGCCCGTGTTGTTGAGCATGTCATGTATAGAGTTTGCCCTAGTTGATTCTTAGCCTTATTATCTCATGTGTATCTTTAAGTGAGTGTGTATTATCACTTTTGGATTAGGTTTTGAAGAGATTGAGTTGCCCTAATCCAAGCGTTGGAGGATTCTTGGAAGAGGAAGTGTTTAGATTGGTGTGAGTTGCTCTTGAGGTAAGTACAAACTTACATGGTTGCATACATTTACATGACTTTGAGACTTAACACATTTGGTTGTAAATGTGTTAAGAAATTCATTACATTGTTAATACATTTGATTAATGTTATGATTTGCATAATGTGAAAGATATGATGAGATGTGCAGCCATTGTTGTTGGCTATAATGATGCAAATGAAATAATTGGGGCATGGTTGCCTAGTTTGATTATGAGAAATGAAATGAGAAATGAATTGTGAAAGAGATTGATAATGAGATAAATGAATTAATTGTGTGCCTAGTATGTTATTCAATTTTCAGAGTTCTGGGTTTGGCGGCATGCCTATGAATTGCTGGGCAGGTGAAAAGACCGGGTCGTAAGCCAAGCCCAGCTGATAAATATGAAATATGATATTTTTGAGGTGAAAAGACCGGGTTGTAAGCCTCAAAAATAGTAACAGTCTAGCCGAGTTGAGGACCAAGATACTGGGGCCCTAGGGTCTAGCCGGGTTGAGGTCCAAGAGACTGGGTCTGTTACATTATCCATGGATAGATATATATGTCGCCTACGGGCTTGATGAATGTGATTATGGACCAAAGCAGTAACTCTGAACTTTAAATAACATATTAGATCCTTTTTGGGCCCATGCTTGTCTTTGTTTCAATGTGAATCATAAATGGTAATACAATTGAATAAGATAAGGAAATGTAATGTTATGAAATATAGCATTTTTGAATATGATCTCTATTGTTTGAAAGCATGACATTGACATTGCATTAAAAGCATATTGTTATTGTGGTTTGTACCACTAAGCCTATGGCTTAGCGCAATTGTGGTTCATCGCGCAGGTGACAGGGTAGAACCGGAGAGTTCAGCTAGACCGAGTCGAGTTTAGGCTTGTGAGGTGTTGATAGTGGACTTAAAGATCAGAGACGAACTGCCAAACATGTATAAACTTTATGTTTTGTAAATATTGATTTTGATATATATATATATGTAAATACCGCTACCCTTTCTGCTGCATAATAAATAAATGTTTTATCTATTATGTTTTATAATATAACTTAAATGTTTTAAGTTTTCTCATATTATTGCTAAAAGAAAAGATTTGTTTGTTTACTAAATTGTGACACTCCTGTATCTGGTATACGTATATTACAGATATGGTTGTATGTAGTGTGCGTATATGGGGTGTAGGGGTGTTACATTTGTTTTGGTATCAGAGCTTAGGTTTGAGATTCTCAACCTAGGTAAATTGTAAGAAAAAGAACATTTTGATTCTAAAAGTTGGTTTTTAAATAAGATACATGTTTTGGTATTGGCAGTCTCTAATCTTTGATGAGGTATATTCTATTGTGTTTGCACATATAGGTAGTGATGGCGTCTCAGTCACGTCAGTCCATAGAAGGTAATGCTGAGAGTGTAGCTCCTGAAGAGGGTAGAGATGGAGCTAGGATTGAGAGAGCTAGAGAGGCACCAGCTCCTATGCAAGAGAGATCAGCTGCTGATGAGATTTTGCCGGTTTGGTTACGGCATGTGGTAGACTTGTTGAGGCAAACTCCAGTGCAACCACCGCCACCACAGCCATAAGTATCGATGAGACATTATGATAAATTGAGGAAATTTGGGGCTGAAGATTTCTTTGGTACTACAGATCCTGCAATAGCTGAGCAGTGGTTGGATAGAGTTCAGAGGGTATTCATCTAGTTGCAAGCCACTCTTGAAGAGAAATTTGATTATGCTAGATCCCTTCTGCAGAAAGATGCTTATGATTGGCGGAAGATGGTTCCTCATGCTATGAATGATCCACCGACTTTGTTTTATAGTGATTTTCTGCGGGAGTTTGAGCAGAAATATACTCCGAGGGAGTATAAGGATGTCAAGAAGATGGAATTTCTGAATCTGAGACAAGATAACCGGACTGTGACAGAGTATGAGGTAGAGTTCATCCGGTTGAGTCATTATGCCGGGGGGATTATTTCAGATGAGATTGATCGGTATAGGAGATTTGAGGAAGGGTTGAGGCCCTCTATTATGTGTATTGTTACTGGTTCCCGGTATCAGGATCTTTCCCAGCTTGTTGCAGCAGCCAGAAGTGTTGAGAGAGCACAGGCTATTGCAGCAGCTGCTACTGAAGAGGAGACCAGAGTTAGGAGATCCTAGTTTGAGGCAGGGTCTTTGTCTATGAAGAGAGGCCAAGGAAGTTTTGTTCCGAGAGTCAGTAGGAGCCAGAGGCAGTTGGGTAGGTCAATTTAGTATCAGAGGCAGAGACCGAGACCTATAGTTTTTGTAGCTAGTGCTCCGACTCCAGTGGTTCAGAGGTCTACTCCACCTACATGTGTCCATTGTGGTAGGATACATGGGGGTGTTTGTTGGAAGATTGGTGGATCAGCTGCGTGTTTCAGATGTGGATTGCCTGACCATTTCATTAGAGATTGTCCTGAGATGCAGGAGCATAGGCAGGCAGATTCTATAGTTTCTCGACCTAGTGTGAGAGGAGGTTGAAGTGGCAGAGGTGTTAGTAGAGGTGGTCGACCTAGGATCAGTCAGTGAGGAGGCTCTACATCCGGAGGCAGTAGGCAGATGAGGTTGGGTCTTCTCAGTGAGTGTATGTGATGCAGAGGCAACCGGATGCTTCAGCAGTCATTGCAGGTACATTTTCTTTATTTGGCATTTCAGTTCTTGCTTTGATTGATCCAGGATCTACTCATTCATACATAAGTGCATATATCTTGCCTGTGTCTGAATTGCATTCAGAGTCCTTAGGATTTGATGTCTTGGTTACAAATCCTTTGAGGCATAGTGTGGTAGTTAGCAAGGTGCATCGTGATAGTTCAATTGTGGTGCAAGGTGAGGAGTTTCTTGGTGATTTGATTGAAATGCCTTTTAAGGAGTATGATTTGATTTTAGGTATGGATTGGTTGTCTAAGCATGGAGCTGTGGTAGACTGTCAAAAGAAGTGTGTTACCCTGAGAACCAGTGATGGTAGAAGTGTGATGGTATATAGTGAACAGAGACAATTTGCATCCTTGTTTGTGTCAGCTGTTGCAGCTAGAAAGTTGATTAGAAAAGGATGTAATGCTTATCTTGCTCATGTGGTAGATACCAGGATAGTGGGTTCTCAGTTTGATAGTATAACCACAGTTGCTGAATTCCCAGATGTGTTTCCTGAGGAGTTACCAGGGTTACCCCCTGAGAGAGAGGTTGAGTTTGGTATCGATTTGTTGCCTAGTACCACTCCCATCTCTATTACTCCTTATCGAATGGCACCTACTGAGTTGAGAGAGTTGAAGGTGCAGTTGCAGGAGTTGTTGGATAAAGGGTTTGTTCGCCCTAGTGTTTCTCCGTGGGGAGCACCTGTTTTGTTTGTGAAGAAGAAGGATGGTACTTTGAGGCTGTGCATCGATTATAGGCAATTGAACAAGGTGACTATCAAGAATAAGTACCCTTTGCCTAGAATAGATGATCTCTTCGATCAGTTGAAGGGAGCAGTAGTATTTTGCAAGATTGATTTGAGATCAGGGTACCATCAGTTGAGATTCAGAGCTGAAGATGTTCCTAAGACAGCTTTCCGCACAAGATATGGGCATTATGAGTTTTTAGTGATGCCTTTTAAATTGACGAATGCACCTGCAGCTTTCATGGATTTGATGAATATGGTGTTTAGGCCCTATCTAGATCAGTATTCCCAGCTGTTTCAGATTTAAGATCAGGTAATTTCGAGGACAAAATTTCTTTTTAGAGGGGGAGAATTGTAATATCCCAAAGTATACCCTAAAAGTTTTGGAATATTTATTATTGTATTTGGATTAAATGTATATGTTTAAGTGGAAAGAGAAAAGAGGTAAAGAGAAGAGTGTATATGTTGTATATATGAGATATATACAACATATACAAGTCAAAGAAATGGAAGGTCAAAAGAAGATTTATTTATTTATTTATTAAATAAATTGAAATGGAAATTAGTAAGTGGATGAAGATTTTTATGAATATTATATTAATAAAATTGCTTGGTTGAGAATTAAAGGGAGTTTTAGTGGTTGAAAGAAGAGTTGAGTGTTGACTTTGCTTTTCTCTAATTATCTTCTTCTTCTTCTTCTTTTCTCCTTGGCTGGCTAGCTCCATAGCAAGAGAGGAAGTGAGATTTTGTCTTTCCAAACTCAAGATTGAAGGATGTTTCTAGTGATCAAGTTGGAAATCTAAGAGTTTTCATCACTTTTGGTAAGTTCTCCATTTGATTCTTTTGTTTTCTTCTAAGTTTGTGTTTTTAGTTTGGTGTTTGATTGTTGATGGTATGTGTATATTTGATTATGGTGTATTTGAGGGTGTTTGATCTTATTGGTGTTGATTTTGGAGATAGAGTTAAGTTTAGTGTTGGAAGAAAACAAGTGTTGTGTTTGAGTTGTGTGTATGTGATGGTTGTGAATTGGTGTTTGATGTATGTATTGAGTTGTTTTTATATTTTTGCAATTTAGTATGGTTTATGGGTGTGTTTAGTTAAGTTTGTTGGATGTGATGTTGTTGTTGCCGGAATCAGGATTTTTGGCCTGACATACCCATGAGCACGGCCAAGTCTTTAGGTGTGTCAATGATTCTATTTTCTGGTAGAAATGGTACTCGTTCATCTCATGGTTTCCTCTTAAGGGAGGAGGTCATGGGTTCGAATGAGGGAGGCGACCTCATTTGAGGCCAAATAAACAAATTCCTGCTCGGGAACCGTGAGGTGAACGGGTACTGTGGCGGCCTGCTAGGTTGAGGGCTGGGACTACGGTCCACCTACGGGAGAAAAGGCACAATAGACCAGCTATCATAAGACTGTGCTAGTGGGGTCGTTACATGGATAATTTCAAAGACGAAATTATTTAAGGGGGAGAGAATTGCAATACCCTGATTTTTTATGTACTTTGGAATAATAATTATGGGAGAGTATATTGGTGTAATAGGTAGAGAAAATATGAGATGGATGTGTATGATGGATGTTATATATATAATATTTCTATTTGAAATATATGTGAGATATAACTAGAATATATAAGACATCTACATATACCAACATATACACCACATATACATGAGGTATACATTGGTGTAGGAAAAGTTGATTAATTAATTAATAATAATAATAATGATAATAATGATGATCATGATGATCATGATCATGACAAGAAGTGGAAAGTTTAAAGATGGAAGGAGATGATTGGTGGTGGTTAAATTAATTATTAATATATATATTATTTTATATATCGATAAAGATGGAAATTAAAGGAAGAGACATATTTCTTCTTCCTTCTTCTTCTCCTTCCACTTTGTACGTGAGAATTGAGAGTGAGTGAGGAGAGCTTGATTTTGTTCATGTACACATCAAATTCATAAGAGTTTTAATAGATTTGAAGGTGGATATTGAAGATTTGACAAAGAATTCAAGTGCTCTTTTTCTTGTGCTGAGTTTTATGCATTTTAAGTATATATGTGTGTGTGAAATGATTAGTGAGAGAAAGTGATGATTAATTGAATAAGATGATAACTATGGTAGGTGGAATATATATATAAATGTTGAATTGTTGCATAGATGAAGTAAATATGGTTAGATGTTGAGGATGATAACGTGTAGTTAGAATTAAGCAAAAGAGTAAGGGTTTTGTAGAATTGAGTTGTGAATTGAGTAAATTGATATATGGATGATTGTATGAATGAATTATATGATGATTATTGTTATGATTTTGTGTTTAGGCTAAGGGGGATCAAGAGAAGAAGAGTAAGCTTGGATTAACTAAGGTTTGTACATATAATTTCTTTGGTTTGTAAATATAATCTTTTGATTGGTACATATGAGTTGAATAAGTATATACTTGGATTATGAACTTAATTTTGGGTTACATCATTCTAAATTGATGTGTGTGTGTTTTCTTGATAAATATGGTATGAAAAAGTGGTTTTGAGATGCCATGGTTATGGCTATTGGGTGCCTAATTTGTATTTCAGTTTAGATTTTATACCCAAAAATTTAGCCTGACAGGGGCAGTGATATGCCTATGTCACTAAGAATGTCATAAATGTTGTTTTTCAATATAAAATGGGGGCAGTGACATGCCCATGTCACTGGGCATGTCAAAGCTTCTGTAAAGTGAATAAATACATGGTCAGTGACACACCCATGTCACTGGTTGTGTCAAAGCTTCTGTAAAGTGGATAAATGACACTATCAGTGACACGCCCATGTCTTTGGGCATGTCAATTGAAGAATTTGCTTAAAATAGTTCTTTTCCTTATCTTTCATTCGTGATTCATGGCTTGCATGGCCATATATTTATATAAATTGAATTAAAATGTATATGTGATTATAAAGTGAATAAATATTGATAAAATATGTTGATTATGCAAAATGTTGGTATGTTGATGAGTCATATGGTGAGTGTGGCTCATGATTGCATGATGAAAATATGAAATGAGAAATGTGGTTGAATATCAAGTGTGAATTATAAATGAATAATGAATATGGTAAAGATGAGATGAATATGATATTATTGTTAGTTTAGAAACTTAATATAATCTCAGTTAATGAGAAAAGTATGGAGTATTGAATTAAGTGTTATGAGTTGAGAAGCAAAGAAAGGACTGGAGTTGTATAATTGAGATATATAGATTGATGTTATTAATATCTTGGTATAAAATATGCCATGATGATATTGGAATACTTTATATATGAGTTGTACAATATTATTAGCAATCTAATGTGAAATATGTGTATGAAGTGTTGTGCAATGTGAGTGAACTATAGAATTATGGCAAGTGATAATGTTATAAAAAGATTGAAAAGTCATGAAATGTGTATTGATAATTATTTTGTGTTTTGTGCGAGGCACGGTCTTGGATTTAGAAAAGATGTACTATTGTTGTGATAATCATGTAATGTAAAATGTGGTTGTGATATTTGTTAAAGATGTGTGAAGCGCAATTTGTGCACTCAAATGTGGATGTAGGCCATATTGGCACTATATATGATAGTGGTTGATGGAAACTATGATATAAGTTGAGATGTGAAAATATGTCAAAAAATAAATGTGTATTTGTGTACCTTATACAATATCTAGCTGCCAAAAGATTGTGTTTGGTAGTTGGCATGCCATACATGATGGGGTGGAGGCACTGGGTGCCACAGAGATGTTACTACCCCCCCCCCCCCGAGATAGACACATTGGTGTCATTACTGTTGAAATACGCTATAGATGAGACACTAGGTGTCACAGATATTGCTACATCCATTAGCGAGACACATTTGGTGTCTTTGTGATGAGATAGGCCAAAATAATTATTCTAGAACTAGTTTATTGTACAAGGATAATTGGGCCCAGTGTATGTGTTTATGGTAGACAAGAATGATATGATGAATTGTAGATGACATATAAATATTTATATTTAAGTATAAATATATAGCTAATAATAATAAAGAAAATACAAAAAAAAATGTGATGATAAATGATGTTAGTATTGTGAGGGTGATTTTCTGTAATGTATGTATATGTTGTTTATATGTACCACTAAGCTTTTGAGGTTAGCGCGATTGTGTGAATTGTGCAGGTGAGTATATTGTTGATTTGGAAGTCAAACAGTTGCGCCACGAGAAGAGTAAGAGTATTTCGAGACCAACTAGAAGGTGGTACATGCATGTACAATTTTGTTATGTTGTATTTTGATCATATGTATATGTATATAAGTGAATTTTTGAAAGACAATGTATATTTATATGTATGTAATCAAATGAAAAGTTTAATGATTTTGGAAATGTTACTTATTAAAGAATGAGATTTGATAATTTAAAATATTCTTTAATTAAATATTTAATTGGTGTGGAATTAAGGTAAGGGTTTAAACAACACTGTAACATGACATCCTTATATTTTATATGCATATTGCATGTATACGGGGCATATGTATGGTACATATATAGGGTATATGGGTGTTACATCTGGCACTTGAATGATTGAGTTCATGATAGACCAATACTTATTTGTGATTCATCGATGCTAATTATGTTGATATACTTAAACTCTTAAAATTTTAAAATTTGAGATGAAAAAAATTTGTGAAGAGCTATACTTTATGGATTTTGGCCTGAATACATTATTGACTTTAGATGAAAGTAATCAATTATGTATGCTTACTTAGAGATGGCTCCTACTCTTTTGTCATTTATTTTTTATTATTTTATGCCTAAGCCTAGAACATATTTAAAAGAACTTTTGAGATGAAATTAAACCTTACTAAGTAGAGGAAAAGATGATTTAGGCATTGTTTGAATAGCCAAATTCTTATATCCACCATATTTAAGCATTGCCTTTAGTTGTCCCTGTTGAGCCAAAATTGAATATTTTAAAGCTTTTGATTCTTTTCATAAATGTAGCGCTAATAACTACCCTTTTCAGGTTGATTATCTTTTGACATATTTTCTTACTATAAATGTATTTATGCTCAATTTCATTTAGAGAATATCATAGCTCCTATAAATAGACCTCCTTATTAAAGTTCAAGTTTGGGGAAAAATCAGAAAAATAAAGAAATATGTATATTCCCATAAGTAAAGTATGTCAAAACAAGGGAGAACAAATTAAGTTAATAAAAGGAGCAAATCAAATGTAACATATAGTTGGAAGATATTCAAAAGATGAAAGACCTAGTTATTAATTGACACTTTAGCTTTAACCCTTTTAGACCCCATTACAAGTTTATAAAGACCTTTTGATTTTTCTTGAGTTAGTGAGGTCTATTAGTGGAGAAAGTTTGATTAAATATGCATATGAGATCGGCAAGTTTCTTTGAACTCTATAAAAATCTTTAATAAATGAAGAGAGTATGTGCCTATTTAAAGTGCAATAATTGGTTACAATTGGCTAAAACTTCTTGAATACATAAGAGGAAAATGAAGTAAGTACAGTTATGGAATGTCATTTAGAATTAAGTTTTAAAGTTTTATTTGTTTAAATTTTTTATATCAAAATCATAAGAAGACATAAAATGAGGCCTATTGTGAATGAGATTATTCTTGTTGCTTGAGGCAATCAACTATCTAAGCTTGGGGGAGTTGATAAGACCATATTTTGCATATAATTTTATGATTATTCTAGTTATATTTTTATTGTTATCAATTAAATTTAATCAATTTTTGTTGTGAAAGCTAGAATATTCATTATTTCAAGTATGGAGTTACAAGTATAAAGAAATAGCTTATTTTAGCTAAAAATCATGGAAAATTGGAGAAAAATAAAAAGGAGGTCAAAATAAGATCGAAATGGAAGAAAATGAATTTACATGGTCATATAAATCATGGTACATGACTATGAACTTGAAAATGGAATTAAAGATGAGAAATCAATAGGTCCAGATTCGTTTTGAATCCCAGGGCCATGGTTGCCAAAAAGCCATGGCCATGGGATTTGATTTGAAGCTGTCTAAATTTTTCAATGACAAAAATTGCAAGGGCAGAAGCATTTTAAAGGCCACAACTTTGGGCCTCAAAAGCCACGACAGTAGGATTGATCTTGGCTTTGTTTTGAAGAGATTTTACATATTTTAGAAGCAAATAAAAAGCCACAACCGTGGGCCTTAAACAGCCTCTGCCAGGCAGAAAAATTTCATGAAATGGCTCATATCTACCCAGGCCACGACCGTGGCAATCAAAACCATGACCGTGGGGTTGATTTTTATGACTTCAAGCCGAAAAATTAGAATTTTTAAGATACAAACAAGAAGCTTTTAATTACTCTATATAAACACATTTCCTCTAAGATTTCAGGAAGGCAATTGAGATTGAAGTTAGGATAGAAATTTAGTTTAGAATATAGTTTGTATTGAGAAAATTCTATTCTCTCTTTTGAGAGGAGTGAAATTAGGTTTCAAGGAAGAGATTCAAATAATCCAAGTGGAATTCTTCTTCAATCAAAAGAACTAGAGTTTGATCTTTGTTGTTATTATGTTTTCAATTTATAATTGTTGTATTTTTAATTCAAATACGAGGCTTTAAACTCTTTTTAGGGTTAGTCTCTTGTATTGAGTTTATTATGGAATACTTTAATGCTTATTTGATTTAACTAAGTTTATCTTTTATTATTTTGTTATCTTTGATCTTAATGCTTTGATTATCTGACCAATAATTAATTGAATTGACATGTTGTGTGATAGATTAAGAGTGGAAGCATAATATTTATCCATGGAGATAACAATCTTAAGGAAGGTTTTTACTTAGAGATTATGTTAAACACTTAAGAAGTTGATTCAAGATTCTCATGAAATATAATGAATTGATTCAATTACTTATGATCATGATAATAGACGTAAGAATTAAATCAATATTAGCTTTAGTACTTGAGAGAGACTTGAGCTTAATTAAGGAGAATTCAACCATTAATCAAAAGGAAATGTAACACCTCGATACCCTATATAAGTACTGTATGTATACCTAGTATACATACAGTAAGTATATAAAGTATAAGGATGTCACTTTTCGTTACCTTTTAAAAACCTGTAACAGAGTTCTAACCACAATACGTTAATTTACATAACATTTACAAAATCATTTTCTTTATCAAAACTTTATTTATACATATAAATATCCTCTCGTAAAAAATACATCAAAATTAAAAGTTATACATGTATGCATTACCCTCTAGTTGGTCTCGACAAACCTTTACCCTTCTCCTGGCATAACGAAAGACTTTGCATCTTCCACCAAGCTACCTGCGCGATTACACATACGCGCTAAGCCCGAAAGCTTAATAGTACAAATATAAAATATAAACATACCTTATAGATATTCTATTATATAATGATATATCAATTCAATGTACAATTAGTTCTTATCATGTTTTTCCTTCTTAATTGCAACTTTCATATATCTTGACTAATTTCATATATTATATACGTATATACAAAACATTACCACCAACCACAATCCAATACTAATACTCATAATCAATTCATCAATATACATACATTATATATATCATACCAATCAAGAGTCACATTTCCAAGGAAGACAATCCTTATCACCAAACATAATTCCTCATTAATACCCACAATCAATATACACATCATATATCGTACTTCACAACATTAGTTTGTTCACAATTCATTAATCATAAATCACATATCCAACAAAGGCAATTATTATTACCAACCATCATCCATCACTAATATCCATAATTTATATATTTCATTTCTCATTTATTTCAACATTTATATATATCACATTTACAACAAATGACAGACTCGGGCCCAAAAGACACTAATATGCTATTCGACTTTCAGAGTTAATGCTTTGGTTTAATTATCACATTTATCAATATCCCAACTAGGCTTCAAGGATTAAGTTCAACCAAGCTTCAAGGGGAACAAAGCATGCTAAGTATCAACCCAACTTGGCTTCAAGAACTCATCCAACCTAGCTTCAAGGGTTGTAACATCTCAATTAGGCTTCAAGGACTAGACCCAACCAAGCTTCAAGGGGAGTAAAACATGTTAAACTTCAACCCAACTTGGCTTCAAGGATCAAGCCCAACCTAACTTCAAGAGATTGTTACTATTAGGCATGCCACCAACAACAAAACTCTGAAAATGAATAACACATTAGATACACAATTCATTGATTATTTCATCATCAATATCATTTTCAATTCTCATCATCATTTAGGCAAACATGCCTCACATATCTCAATTGAATTATCATAGCCAATCACAATGGCTTCATATCACATTTGAGTTATCATTGCCAATAACAATGGCTTCATATCACATTTGAGTTATCATGGCCAATAACAATGGCTTCATATCACATTATATCTCAAATTACCTATCATGTTTCATCATTGATATATGCAACATCAATTACATTACTAAACAAACACATTATTAATCAATCATACCATATAGGCATGCTTCATTCATATCATTCAAGCATACATAATCCATTTCATTGCACATGTATCTTAAATTCATTGTCATATAATCCATATGTCCTTTTATTTCATTTTGATCATCATCTTTAATCATGCTAACATCACATTTCATCATTTCTTAAGACACATTAACACCATTCATTATTAGAACATTTATCATAACAAATTGCATTATACATACCTTTCTTTTGGATGATCATTATAGCTTTCACACTATACAAATGACAACATTAGTAACATTGAATTAACAATATAATAATCTACTTAATACATTTATACCAAGGGTGTTAAGTCTCAAAATCATATAAAAGATTACATTTATGTAAGTTTGTACTTACCTCAAGAACTACTCCCATCAATCTATACATTTCCTTTTCCAAGAATTCTTCACTTCCCAAATTAGGGCAAATCACCTTCTTTCAAAACCCTAATCCAAAGAATGATGCAATCCATCAATTCCAATACAATTTATCACTTTTTAACCTCATTTCAAACCTTTATAACACACATTACAAACCAACTCTTCAAGCCAAAGCCCACGGCCGTGGCCAACTCAACCCCCACGGGCATGGGTTAAGGGATGGTTCTGCCACACTTGCACCTACCCTCCACGGCCATGGCTCCAAACAACTATGAATGGCCACGGCCATGGCACCCCAAGGCCACGGGCGTGGCATCCAAAATGCTACTGCCCCTCTTCCAAAATCATGTATTCTTCACTTCTAATTCCAACAAACACAAACAACTTGAAGATTAACAAGAATAATTAACCAAACTAAACATAAACAACAATTATCAACTCAAAACCCTAACACAAATTCAACACAACCACTTCCAACCTCATCACCAACTTAACTTCTCATCTATCAAGCAATTTAAACACTTAAAATCACATCTACAACAACTTAATCATACCATCATCAAACCACAATCCAACTCAAACATAACTTCAAATATAACAAGAGCAAACAAGAGAAAACTTACAAAAATGATGAAATTTCTTGAAATTCCAACTTGTATACTTAAGACCTTCCTTCAATTTGAGCTTGGAATCATCAAAACCCTCACTTGCTCTCTTGCTCTCTTGTCTCTTTGAGGAGCCGGCCACCATGGAAGAAAAGGAAAGAAAATCACAAATGAAGAGGAAAAGTCAAATTTCTCTTCTTCTTTAAATCTCCACCAAGCAAATTAAGTAGGAAAATACTAACATGCCCTCTTCTCATAAGCTTTCACTTACTATCATTAACATACCCTTTTAAGTAATTTCACATACAACAATTAAAATATCCTCTTCCCTTGACTTTCCATTTGACCAATGTATATGTTATATATATTGCCATATACACTACATATACATTTCTCTCTACACCTTACTTTCCTTTCAAAACAACACATAAACATTATCTTTAAATTTTCTTGATCAACTTAACAAATATACATAATCCACTAGCACCACAATATCAAAACTTCTAGGGCATAATTAGGGATATTACAATTCTCTCCCCCTTAAATAATTTCGTCCTCGAAATTATCAGTACCGTAACAATCCATTCTTAACAAAATACTATCTTAACTTCCATACGAAGTTAATTATATGCTGAAGTTATTATGTCATCAAACCATATAACTTCAATTCTCCCCTTTAGAATCAACTATCTTCTTTAAATTCCATAACTCATCATTCTAATTGTTTATATATCTTATTACTTCCTTGATCAAACATTCAAGAGAACTCATTACATTTCCTATTAATATCTTAATACAAGAATCAGATCATTTTATAGTACACTTATACTTCATCCAATCCTTATATATATATATATATATATATATTTTTACCCCTTTGTAATTACTTTCTTAACTTTAACCTTAAAAACCATTGGTTTATCTCTGAGTATTAATTATCCCATCGTTACAATCACTGTCTAAAAAGACATTTATCAAACCTCACTGGATAACAAAATCCTTATTTTTCACAAATGGAGTTACTTCTTTAGCATGCTTTTCCCTTAACTTACATATTAATACATTACCTTTCAACTTATTTTTATAAATAATCAATCTTTTCCCCTTTTTATCATAATTTATAACTACTATAACTCCATTCATTCATGTTCAATCACACTTTACAATTTTACATCATATACATTTTCATGTAAGTAATTATACTCTCAGTACAACTATACATATGAAATTTCAATAATGATCCATAACCTTAGCCAGATCTAGATCAATTGATCTATCTGTCACAATATACCCACGTTCCAATCTTGTTCAATTTCAACCAACAATTAATTTATTTAACTTATCAAGAAATTTCACAATTTTCATATATATATATAACTTAATTCCATTAGGGCAAACTTATATTCAATTCCTGATCTCTTCCGATCCATTTTCAGTCAAATCACCATGATAACAAATCACTTCATATTATCTTAGTAAAATTCCCATCAATTCTCATAATAATTATATACCATATTTACTATTTATAGTTCTTTCACTTAAACCTCAAATTCATTCATTTATTCATTTCATATCATAAACATATTCAGTATAACTCCCAATCACATTTTATATTTTCTCCCTTTTTAATATCTCCACATCTTTCATATCATTGTTGTTTTTATTTTGAGTACTTTTTGTCATATTATCCATAACTCAAAATATTTCCATACTTCCCTTTTCTCTCTTTACCTTCATAATTATAACCAAATTCTTAACATAAAATGATAAGGTACAACCTTATCCATCACAACTTTACAGTATACTTCTCACACATAATTTTCAATTTCACCACATCTGTATTACAATCATTTTATCTAAGACCCAAATCCATGGATAACAAATTAATCAATCAATATACTGAACAAAACACATGACCTTAAGAGATTCATATTCAAGCCTGAAATTTTCAAATCAATTCAATTCTTTTATAATTTTATTCTCAATCTTTACAAATACAAGGCTAAGGTATCTCTCAAAAATTACATATTCCCTTCTTTACATTTTTGCTATATCAGAAGTTAACACATTCTAACTCCGTTTCAAACCAAGTTGTACTCGATTATATAATCTTTATTAACTTCAATTATGTTCCAACAATATTACTATATGCATATTCAATCATATGCAGTTTCTATACAATTTCTATTCGTCACTTCATTTCTAATCTATTTACAATCTCTTATAATATATAATTGCCTAGAACTTTCCATATGTGAATATTTTGGAACTCTAAACATCATATGATCATCAAATTCAATGCTCAATATAGCAATTTTTCACTGTCCAATATTACTCAAGTCCATTTCATTCTCACTTCCATCACATAATCCATCTAGGTTTACACAGTTCAAGACCTAATCTTCCTTAGGTCCACTAATACATACAACATCATTTTCCATATCACTAATTCTATAATTATACCACATACATATTCATAGGTCATCTCATAATGTGATTCACATTTTTTTATATATATATCTATCATGATTTCATTCATATTGAAAAACTCAATTCACCTATCATGTACAGGTATACACTTAATTATAGGCTCTGATTTGTTTTCCTTTTTCATACATTCAATACCCATTTAATGTTTATCACTTTCTCTTAAACACTATCATTCTCATTCTCCCCATATGATGTAAAGTATTTATTCATACAACAACTATATATATATATATATATATTCTGACTATAATAACACTTCATATCCATCTCAGTCACATTCTTAAGGTGACATCTCTTTCACTTTTATCTTTAGAAGCATTTAATATGTTTCCATATCCATTTATACCCTTTGCAATAAAATGACTTAAAATAACTTATTTTCATTTGCTTATCCACTTCCCTTTTTCTTCAAAACAAATTCTCATTTTATCAATCATATTACTCAATTCATAATACTTTCTTATGCAATATTAGTCATTTCACCTAACTCATATATTGAATATACATTAAACCATCAATATTCAAATAATCTTTTTCAAATTCCACTAAAACTTTAACTTTTCAACTCACTACTTCGCTTAAACTTCAATTTGCCAAACTCATCTTTTCTTAACATCACTTTAACAACATCTTATATATATATATATATATATATCACAAAGCAATATCAAAACATATAATTTTCATAATTATCAAGCTCATTTCAAAAATCTCAAACATCACATATTACCCTCATTACCATGAGCTTTCACAATATCCTAACACCTCACATTTCAAACATTGAATTCACAATGTTTGCATTAAAACAACAATACCAATTTATATTTTTACTTAACCAATATTATCTCTTTTTCCTTTAAACAAAACCTTAACTGTATATATATATATCCCAACTTTACATAATCACACCTTGTCTCTACTAATCAACTCATTCAATATTAACAATTCGATATTATTTCCTCTGTCTAGCAAACTCAACATTAGCAAACCCAACATAAACTTTATTATAAAGAGGTTCAAAGTATAGAAGAAAAGTACATACTCTTATCTTGATTTGATTTTCAACTCATTTTCAACTTTATTCTTCTTTTCATTTCTTTATATTTCAATTCACATTATGCCCTACATAATATTGCTCATAAACATCAACATTACCTTCCATATTGCACACAACATGACATTTTTCATATGCATCAACAATATGCATATATCACATTACATTTCACAATTCGTTTCTCATAATCAATTAGGCACTATGCCTCAATTATAATTCATTTCCAACATCATTGCCAACAATCATGGTTTCTCATCACATCAACATAGTATACACATATATCATCAACTATATTGAACATCTCATATAACACAAATATTCTACAATTCATATTATGCCACATCCGAGACCAACCTAGGTGTCAATGCATATGCATGTATTACAAATTTCATTTCAAAACTTTTCTTTTTTTTACTTCTATTTAAACTTTTCAAAATTTTTTTTTAATCTCACTTAGACCGAGAATCTCGAACCTAAGCTCTGATACCAAAATAATTGTAACACCCCGATACACTATATAAGTACTATACATATACCTAGTATACATACAGTAAGTATATAAAGTATAAGGATGTCACTTTTCGTTACCTTTTAAAAACCTGTAACAGAGTTCTAACCACAATACGTTAATTTACATAACATTTACAAAATCATTTTCTTTATCAAAACTTTATTTATACATATAAATATCCTCTCGTCAGAAATACATCAAAATTAAAAGTTATACATGTATGCATTACCCTCTAGTTGGCCTCGACAAACCTTTGCCCTTCTCGTGGCATAACGAAAGACTTTGCATCTTCCACCAAGCTACCTGCGCGATTACACATACGCGCTAAGCCCGAAAGCTTAATAGTACAAATATAAAATATAAACATACCTTATAGATATTCTATTATATAATGATATATCAATTCAATGTACAATTAGTTCTTATCATGTTTTTCCTTCTTAATTGCAACTTTCATATATCTTGACTAATTTCATATATTATATACGTATATACAAAACATTACCACCAACCACAATCCAATACTAATACTCATAATCAATTCATCAATATACATACATTATATATATCATACCAATCAAGAGTCACATTTCCAAGGAAGACAATCCTTATCACCAAACATAATTCCTCATTAATACCCACAATCAATATACACATCATATATCGTACTTCACAACATTAGTTTGTTCACAATTCATTAATCATAAATCACATATCCAACAAAGGCAATTATTATTACCAACCATCATCCATCACTAATATCCATAATTTATATATTTCATTTCTCATTTATTTCAACATTTATATATATCACATTTACAACAAATGACAGACTCGGGCCCAAAAGACACTAATATGCTATTCGACTTTCAGAGTTAATGCTTTGGTTTAATTATCACATTTATCAATATCCCAACTAGGCTTCAAGGATTAAGTTCAACCAAGCTTCAAGGGGAACAAAGCATGCTAAGTATCAACCCAACTTGGCTTCAAGAACTCATCCAACCTAGCTTCAAGGGTTGTAACATCTCAATTAGGCTTCAAGGACTAGACCCAACCAAGCTTCAAGGGGAGTAAAACATGTTAAACTTCAACCCAACTTGGCTTCAAGGATCAAGCCCAACCTAACTTCAAGAGATTGTTACTATTAGGCATGCCACCAACAACAAAACTCTGAAAATGAATAACACATTAGATACACAATTCATTGATTATTTCATCATCAATATCATTTTCAATTCTCATCATCATTTAGGCAAACATGCCTCACATATCTCAATTGAATTATCATAGCCAATCACAATGGCTTCATATCACATTTGAGTTATCATTGCCAATAACAATGGCTTCATATCACATTTGAGTTATCATGGCCAATAACAATGGCTTCATATCACATTATATCTCAAATTACCTATCATGTTTCATCATTGATATATGCAACATCAATTACATTACTAAACAAACACATTATTAATCAATCATACCATATAGGCATGCTTCATTCATATCATTCAAGCATACATAATCCATTTCATTGCACATGTATCTTAAATTCATTGTCATATAATCCATATGTCCTTTTATTTCATTTTGATCATCATCTTTAATCATGCTAACATCACATTTCATCATTTCTTAAGACACATTAACACCATTCATTATTAGAACATTTATCATAACAAATTGCATTATACATACCTTTCTTTTGGATGATCATTATAGCTTTCACACTATACAAATGACAACATTAGTAACATTGAATTAACAATATAATAATCTACTTAATACATTTATACCAAGGGTGTTAAGTCTCAAAATCATATAAAAGATTACATTTATGTAAGTTTGTACTTACCTCAAGAACTACTCCCATCAATCTATACATTTCCTTTTCCAAGAATTCTTCACTTCCCAAATTAGGGCAAATCACCTTCTTTCAAAACCCTAATCCAAAGAATGATACAATCCATCAATTCCAATACAATTTATCACTTTTTAACCTCATTTCAAACCTTTATAACACACATTACAAACCAACTCTTCAAGCCAAAGCCCACGGCCGTGGCCAACTCAACCCCCACGGGCATGGGTTAAGGGATGGTTCTGCCACACTTGCACCTACCCTCCACGGCCATGGCTCCAAACAGCTATGAATGGCCACGGCCATGGCACCCCAAGGCCACGGGCGTGGCATCCAAAATGCTACTGCCCCTCTTCCAAAATCATGTATTCTTCACTTCTAATTCCAACAAACACAAACAACTTGAAGATTAACAAGAATAATTAACCAAACTAAACATAAACAACAATTATCAACTCAAAACCCTAACACAAATTCAACACAACCACTTCCAACCTCATCACCAACTTAACTTCTCATCTATCAAGCAATTTAAACACTTAAAATCACATCTACAACAACTTAATCATACCATCATCAAACCACAATCCAACTCAAACATAACTTCAAATATAACAAGAGCGAACAAGAGAAAACTTACCAAAATGATGAAATTTCTTGAAATTCCAACTTGTATACTTAAGACCTTCCTTCAATTTGAGCTTGGAATCATCAAAACCCTCACTTGCTCTCTTGTTCTCTTGTCTCTTTGAGGAGCCAGCCACCATGGAAGAAAAGGAAAGAAAATCACAAATGAAGAGGAAAAGTCAAATTTCTCTTCTTCTTTAAATCTCCACCAAGCAAATTAAGTAGGAAAATACTAACATGCCCTCTTCTCATAAGCTTTCACTTACTATCATTAACATACCCTTTTAAGTAATTTCACATACAACAATTAAAATATCCTCTTCCCTTGACTTTCCATTTGACCAATGTATATGTTATATATATTGCCATATACACTACATATACATTTCTCTCTACACCTTACTTTCCTTTCAAAACAACACATAAACATTATCTTTAAATTTTCTTGATCAACTTAAGAAATATACATAATCCACTAGCACCACAATATCAAAACTTCTAGGGCATAATTAGGGATATTACAGGAAAACTGAACTAAAATTAATAATTTAGAAAATTTGTAATAAACTCATTAAGGTGACTTAACCCTAATTCTCATATTATTGGTTTTAATTTCAAGTCATTTATTTTGTTTAAAGTTTAAAATAAATTGAATTTTGTAATCCAAATAATATTTAATTTAATTATTTAGTACTTAGAACAACCCTTCTCATAGAAATGATATTGTACTAATCACTTTAATACTTGATATGACCTATGCACTTGCAAATAAATAGGCTCGAGTCCTAACAAGGATTAAAAGGTATTTCTATAATGTTTCACTGCTTAAAGATATTTTTTTAAAAATACTGATTTTGTCCTTACTCAGATTTGACGTTCAACTATTTAAGACTTAACTAATCCTAGTTTTCCTTCTATTTCCAATATTCGAGTTTCTCTCAGCATTGTACATAGTCTAATATCTATATAGTTTAAAAAGTCACTACTTGAAATTTTAGACATTACGACTCTCTCCCTTTTAAGAAATTTCATCCTCGAAATTTACTTATTAAAGACTAGTTTAACATTTATGTTTCCACTTGAATCTGGTTTCTTTTCTAAGTAATTTAGTCAAAGAAAATGTTATTTCAAAGAATCCCTACACAAATCTTCTATAATAACCAAAATCTAATAAGGCATAAACATCAAGACCAAGTAAGGTAAATTTACCAATAAATATATCTAGGCATCCTTGTAATATCCTTATACCCTATATACGTATAACACATACACCCAATATATGTAAAATACGAATATAAAGTATAAGAATGCCACAACCCAGTTTAGTAAAAATTTTCACATTTCCAATTTAAAATCCCAAGCACTTTAAAATGTATATTTAAATAGTAAATAAAATATTTTTTTTATTAATTATAGGTTCCAAAATAAGTATTTTATATAAAAATCTCTGAAAAAATTTTGCTAGAATTTTGTTTGTAATTTAGACATTCCAAAAATTCAACAAAACTTAACCTGCATAAAAATGCACTCCCAATAAATCAAATCAACATTTGATCCCAATTTCTCAATATTTTCTCAAAATATTTATACATATATATGAATAGCAAACACATATATATATATATATACATTTTCACATTATAAAATTTGTCCAAAAAGTCTTTATAATATACAATGTACTAAAAAACATAACCATAATATACAAAATAACAAAATGTATTATAACATAAAATATATACATGATGTCAACTGGCACTGGTCTTGGAGCAGCAAGAAGCAACTCAATCAACCTCAAGTCTAGACCCGACCACGCCTAGCAGAACTTTTTAGGTCTACCGGATCACTCCTGTCACCTGTACTATGAATTATAATCGCGCTAAGCTAAACGTCTAGCTGTACAAACTTTCATAATAACAAAACTTTAAAATAAGGACAATGCATAATGCTTTTGCATGTTATTTCATAATGTGGCATTCAATTCCACTTTAAAATATAATCTTTAATATTTTTATAATTCACACTAACACATACATAAGCATGGCCCAAACAAACTAATATATTATTCAAATTCCAGAGTTACTATTTTGGTCCATGTTGACACCCAGTGTCTAGCCCGAAGGCAAGTGTCTAGCCCCAAAGGCAAATCATAGTGATGCCCAATATCTAGCCGAAGGCAAATCATATATCAATGATGCCTAGCGTCTAGCCCCGAAGGCAAATAATGAGGATAACCTCATAGGCATGCCGTCAAACACAGAACTCTGAAAATTAAATTACATGCTACGCACACAAATGATACATGTTTTCCATAATCAACTTTTCTTATCACATTGCCTCAATTTCTCATTTTTCTCAATCACATTGCCTCATTTTCTCATTTTTCTCATTCATATCAATGTTATCTTATTTTAATTCATCATATCATATTCTTTCATCACAATGTATGTCATTTCATAATAAAATCACATTACCCAAATATTTTTGGGTCATTCTCACATTATGCATATCAATCACATTTTATTCGTTTTAGCCATTAATTATGGCTTTTGATAATGCACATAATGCATACTCAATAATTCACATATTATAACAAAATTTTCATGAATGTTCATGTTGCCAAGTAGTTTAACACATTTCTATCCAAAATGTGTTAGGCTAAATTTAATGCAAATACATCTAAATTATCAAAAGTTTGTACTTATCTCAATTAGCACTCAAATACAAGTTTCTACCCCCTAACCTTCACTTCCAACTTGCCTTTCAATACCAAGGTTGGGAAATTCACTTCTTTCTAATGCCTATATAAAATGTGAGCAAACACCATCATTTAGGATCACATTTTAAGGCTTTTAAAACATAGAACCCTAATTAAACATCACTCCTACAAATTTTTAAAATTTTGCCTTTCATTACTTTAATATTGAAATTCCATTTTGATCCATTTTAATTGGAGTTTTAAGTTTATTTTCATCATTACAAACGTATTATAACATGTTTTAACAAATCACATTAAATAAACACATACTCTTATACAAAATTCTAAAATGCCATAACCTTCATCAATTAAGGTTCTTTATTCCAACTCATTCCAATTGTTAATCCAAGCTTATTTTCATCACTTATATCATTAAATAACAAGATTTATGCATTAAAATCAAATAAACAACTATACTTTGAAAATTCCCTTCTAAAACCCTAAATTCAATACTACCTTATCCAATCTCTAACCAAATTTAACTAAATCTATCATTTGACTTTAAAATCCTTGTTTATGCATTAAAACAACACCTTTGGAATCCATTTGTACAATTAAAAATATATGATTTCAAAAGTCCAAATTTCACATAACCCTAAATCAAGTTCTTCCTCCAAACCCTACTTAAACTTAATCCTTTCTTCAATACAACTTAAGAATCATTAATAACTAATCAAATAGCTTCATACAAACTCATTCAAGCAATTAAATCATGCTACAACAAAACCCCAAAATCCACATATTCACAATTTTTCAAAGAACTTGTAAAATTGGCAAAGAAGCTTACCAATTAATGAAGAACTTCCAAAAACTCCACTTAAATCCTTAAAATCCCTTCAATATTTGATGTATGGAAGAAGAAAAAAAGCTCTCTTGGTCTCACATGGAGGTTTGGCCTGTAATAAGAAGAAGATGAAGATGATGAAGTTTGATTTTCTCTTTGTTTCCACTTTCAAATTAAGACCATATATATATATATATTATTTTAATATATTTTTAATTATTTATTTAAAAAAACTATAATTTACCTCTTTCATCCAAAATTAATTTATTTTTAAATTATTTAATTAATTTTAATTTTACAAAGTATAATTATAATTTTGCCATTTGACTTTGGACTTTTCTTCTTTAAGAGTTGACTTTGTATATGTTATATATATTTAACAAATATTTCACATATACACTTTACTTTTTCACTTAAAATTCTACAATTTTTCATTTAAATTATTTATTTGATGTAATTAATTTAACTTTTATAAAATATGGATGTTACAATCCTGATCTTCTACTTCTTTCATACCATATGTTTTGGTTGGAGCACTAACTTGTATCTGGGGCCTTTCAATAGTCTCATATCCTCTTTGTTGGGTAACTCTAGGCCAACTATTTTTTCTTGATCCATGGCCTACCTGTGATGCCTACACGGATCCTGGCTCTTTGGAAGCATTAGATTTTCTTATTATTGGACAATCCTTGACTTTGTGGTCCATGGAACCACATCTCTTACATACTCTAGTCAGATACCAATAGATTTCATTACCATGTCTCTTACCATAGCGTTGAAAAGGTGTAGAAAGTACTTATGAAAATGAGCGTACAGGAACTTTAGACCTAATCTCATGGGATTTTTGATAACTAACTCCACTAGTATAACCTCTCTATTAGATCCTTGAACATGTGTCTTTGCTTGATTGCTTTTCTGCATTTTCTGACCACCTTGTTGTTATTCACTAGATGATCCCTTCCTTTGTTGTTGTTTCCTACTCTACTAATGTTTGATTTCATTTTTTGTCGCCACTGTTGCATTAACTAATGTAGAAAACTCCTTAATTCTCATTGCTGCTAAATAGACATTATAACACCCTTATACCCCATATACATATATTACATACACTTAGCATATGTAAAATACGCATATAAAGTATAAAAATGCCACAACCCAGTTTAATAAAAAATGTCCACATTTCCAATTTAAAATCCCAAAATAATTTAAAATGTATATTTAAGTAATAAATAAAATATTTGGTATAAATTATAGGTTCCAAAATAAGCATTTTTACATAAAATTTTTGGAAAAAATTCGCCTGAGTTTTATCTGTAATTTAGACATCCCAAATTTTCAACAAAACACAACCTGCACAAAAACACTCCCAATAAATAATAAATCACACCCTTCACCAATACTCCTCAATTTCTCAAATCCTCCACATTTCCTAAAAATATTTATACATATACATATATATATGTATATGTCAAAACACATTTAAAACTGCACATTATACAATTTATCCAAAACATTCTTTATAATTTACAACATATACTCCAAAAACATAACATAATATATATAATATTAAAATGTACTATAATATAAAATTTATATATGCTAGCAAAATGGCTCTAATCTTGATGTACCCAAAATCAACTCAACAAGCAACCTCAAATATAGACCCGATCCAGTCTAGAAGAGCTATTCAGCTCAACCGAATCACTCCTGTTATTTGCGCGATGAATTACAATCATGCTAAGCTAAAAGCCTAGCGGTACAAATTTTCATAATAATAAAACTATAAAACAATGTCAATGTAACACCCCTATACCCTGTATACGTACACAACATGCTAATACGATCGTAATATACGTATACTAAATATAGAAACACCACGGTTTACTAAACAAACGACTCATTTTATTTTTACAAAAATATACATAAACTTAAACACAATAAATACAACCTTCATTTAATACGCAGCGGAAAATATAGTTATATTTACAAATACAATTACATCAAAAACAAATTTTACAAAACATAAAGTTTATACATATTTGGCAGTCAGTCTTTGATCTTTAAGCTCACTATCCACACTTCAGAATCTAAACTTGACTTGGCCTAGAGGAACTCTCCGGTTCTACCCTGTCACCTGCGCGATGAACAACAATCGCGCTAAGCCATAGGCTTAGTGGTACAAACCACAATGATAATATGTTTCAATGCAATGCCAATATCATATGTTCAAACATTATAAACAATACATAAGAATATCACATTTCAAAGTCTTACATTGAATCCCATTATTCATTTGATTCACCATTTATAAATCACATTTAAACAAAGACAAGCATGGGCCCAAAAGACACTAATATGTTATTCAAAATTCAGAGTTACTGCTTTGGTCTATAATCACAATCATCAAGCCCGTAGGCAATATATATATATATATATATATCTCTATCCATGGATAGTGTAACAGACCCAGTCTCTTGGACCTCAACCCGGCTAAACTCGAGGAGATCCTCAACCCGGCTAGACTGTTACTATTTTTGAGGCTTACGACCCAGTCTTTTCACCCCAAAAACATCATATTTCACATTTTTCAACTGGAATCGGCTTATGACCCGGTCTTTTCACCTATCCAGTGATTCATAGGCATGCCGCCAAACTCAGAACTCTGAAAATTGAATAACATATTAATCACACAATTATTTCATTTATCTCTTTATTAATCTCTTTCTCAATTCATTTCTCATTGCATTTCTCATTTCATTTCTCATTTCATATTCCATAATCAAATAGGCAACCATGCCCCAATTATTTCATTTGCACTATCATAGCCAACAACAAGGGTTTCATTTCTCATCATGTCTCATATCACATTAACTCAATTCATCATTCAAGTGTACATAACCAATTACATTAACATACATATTGAAGGCTAATCATATCATTCACATTATACAAATCAAAACATTTATCAAGTATATCAACAATACAATAGATCACTTAACACATTTACAACCAAATATGTATTAAGTATCAAAATCATGTAAGTGTATGCAACCATGTAGTTTGTACTTACCTCAAAACCAACTCACACCAATCTATACACTTCCTCTTCCAAGATTCCTTCACACTAAGGTTAGGTCAACTCAACCTCTTCACAACCTAATTCAAAAAGAAATAATACACACTCACTTAGAAATACACATGAGATAATAAGACTAAGAACCAACTAGGGCAAACTCTACACATGACACGCTCAACAACACGGGCGTGTCCCTGACCGTGCCTTAAACTCACAACACAAAAGCTTTGACATGCTCAGAACCACGGGCATGTCATGGGACGTGTAATACATTCTGTCTCACAGAAACATTGACACATCCAACAACACGGGCGTGCTCATGGCCGTGTCAATCCTCCCTCAACACAGTAGCTATGACACGTTCAGTGACATGGGCGTGTCACTGCTCGTGTCACCCATCTAGGAAACAGAACCAACGACACGCCTAACAACCAGGTCGTGCTCCTGGGCGTGTCAGGCCAAAAATCCAGATTCCGACAACATCAACACTACATCCAACAAACCACTTTCTACCACCATTATCCACTTCAAACAAACTTGACTAAACACACCCATAAACCATAATAACTTGCAAAAACACCAAAACAACTCAAAACATACATCAAACACCACTTTACAACCATCACATACACACAACTCTTACTCTTCCAACACCAAACCTAATTCCTTCTTTCCAATCCAACACCAACATCAAAATCAATTAAACCAAATACTCTCAAACACACACAATCAAACAAACACATATCAACCACAACCTCAACTCACAAACTCAAAGAAAATCAAAGAATCAAGTGGAGAACTTACCAAGGCTGAAGAAACTCTTAAATTTCCAACTTGATCACTTGAAAACTTCCTTCAATCTTGAGTTTGGAAGATCAAATCTCTCTCTTGCTCTCTTGCTATGGAGCTGCTGGCCAACACAGAAAAGGAGAAGAAGAAGAAGAAGAAGAAGAAGAAGAAGAAGAAGATACACGAAGAAGAAAGAAAGAAAGAAAGAAAGAAGGAAAACAAAGAAAACCAAGTCAAACACTCAACCTTCTCTCTCCTCAAAATCCTCTCCACAAAGCAAAATACAATAAAATAATCCAATTAATTCTCTTCCATTCATTTTAAATTTCCTTATTAATTAATTCCATTAATAATAAAAATAAAATATCTTCTTTGACTTCCACACTTTGTCTTGTGTATATGTTGTATATATTTCCATATATACAACATATACACTCTCTTCACTTCTTCCCTCTTTCCAATTAAACACATATATTAAATCCAAATACAACAACAATTATTCCAAAACTTTTAGGGTATACTTTGGGATATTACAGTCAATGCATAATGCTTTTATGCTATGCCACAATGTGACATCTAAGCTCACTTTTAAACATGTTCTTACATGATTTAATAATTCACATTAACACAAACACAGGCATGGGCCCAAATAAACTAATATATCATTCAAATTCCAGAGTTATGATTTTGGTCAATAATGTCACCAAGTGTCTAGCCCCGAAGGCAAATCAAAATGATGCTCAGCATCTAGCCTCAAAGGCAAAACATATATCAGTGACGCCAAGCTTCTAGCCCTGAAGGAAAATCATGTATCAGAGATGCATAGCACCTAGCCCCAAAGGCAAATAATGAGGATAACCTCATAGGCATGCCGCCAAACACAGAACTCTAGAAATTGAATAACATACTAGGTACATAATTGATTCATATTTCTCATAATCATCTTTTTCTCATTTCCCATAATCAATTAGGCACATTGCCTCATTTTCTCATTTTTCTCATTCATATCAGTATCAATTCACTTTAATTCATCATATTTTATCATTCCATCACAATGTATCACATTTCATATTGAAACACATCACTCAAATGTTTTGGGTTATTTCACATAATTCACATATTTCACTCTTTATTCAATTTAGCCATTAACAACAGCTTTTCACAATGCATATAATGCATACATAACAAATCACAAGTCATAGCACCATATTCATGAATGTTCAATGTATCAAGTAGCTTAACACATTTTCCAACCAAAATGTGTTAAGCCCAATTTAATGCCAACATATCTAATTTATCAAAAGATTGTACTTACCTTAGAAAGCACTCAAAAGCAAGCTACAAATCTCCCACTAACCTTCTCTTTCAACTTGCCCTTCAACACTAGGGTTGGGCAAACCACCTTTCCTTAATGCCTAAACACAATGTGGTCAAACACAATCATTTAATATCATATTTTAAGACATTTTCAACCTTAAACCTTAATTAAACATCACTCCATTCAAAATCCCAAAGTTAAATCTAACCTTACTTTAACTTTGAAATACTATATTAAGCCAGTTAAATTTGTTTTTTTAAGTTTATTAATATCGTTAAAAATATATAATAACATGTTTTAATTAATTACATTCAATAAACAAATACACTTTAAACAAAACCTTAAAATGGCATAGCCTTCACCAATGAAGGTTCTTCATTCCAATTCATTCCAATTATCAATCCAAGCTTATTTCCATCTCAAATATCATTAAACAATATGCTTTAAATATTAAAATCAAATAATTATCCATTCTTTGAAAATTCGCTTTCCAAAACCCTAAATCAATACTACCTCATCCAATCTCTATCTAAACTTAACCAAATCCATCATTTGACTTTAAAATCATTGTTTATGCATCAAAACAACACATTTCAAACCAAATTGCAAAATTAAAACTCATGATTTCACAAATCCAAAAGTTTCATAACCCTAAATTCTTTCTCTTCATCAAACTTCACTCAAACTTAACCATTTCTTCAATCCAACCTTAAAATCATTAATAATTACTCAAAATAACTTCATTCATACCTAATTAGGCAATTAAATCATACTACTTCAAAAATTCAAAATCAACATAATCATATAACCATGGAATTTCAAAGAAAAAGTTAAAAGAACTTACTATTTATGGTAGAAATTACTAGAATTCCACTTGAAACGTAGTAATTTCTTCAATTAATGGAGCTTGGAAGAAGCAAAAGGCTTGACTTCTACACCCATGGAGTTTTGGCCTATACAAGAAGAAGAAGAAGATGATGAAAACCAAATTTTAATTTTTTTTTCTTTCCTTCCAATTACATATTAACCATATATTTATATTATTTTATTATATATTCAATTAATTAATTAATTAATTAATTAATTAAACCCACAAATTACCTCTTCCAACAAAAATATTTATTTTTTAATTTATTTAAATAATTTTAATTTTCAAAGTATATTTACAAAATTGCCACTTTTGACTTTTCTTTTAAAAGAGTTGACTTTTGGTTGACTTTTATATACTTTATGTATATTTCATGTATATTTCCAATATACATTTCACTTTTTCACTTCTAAAACTTCCATTTTCTATTTAAATTATTTATTTAATTTATCCAATTTAATTTTAATTTATTTAATTTAATTTCCAAAAATTAAGGATATTACAAACATGGATTTGACTATTTAATCCCTGCTCAAACTACTTGCATTTCTCTTCTTCAGAAGCAACTAACTCTGAAAAATAATTACTAAGATAGATAAATTGGCTTTCATATGCTGATACAGACAATTTTCTTTGCTTCAAGTACAAAAATTCCCTATGTTTCTCTTCTATATAAATTTTGCTAACATATTTCTTTTAAAATTCTTCCTAGAAAAATGTCTAGGTGAGTCTATCTATTGGAGTGGTTTTATGCTTCATATCCCACTAATAATAAGCTTGTTCTTGTAATGAAGAGACTATACACTCCAACCTTTCCTCATTAGTATAATGTAATAGATCAAAAACTCTTACAATCCTCTCCAGCCAATACTTTGTTGTAGAGGATTCATCCATATCATGGGCCTTAAAGTCTTCTGCCCCTAGTTTCCTAACTTTCTCCAATGAAGATCTTTGTTGTACTAGTGGTTGTGGTGGTGCTGGAGGAACTACTCCCGTAATTTGTCTAAGGATCTCTCCCATGTTTCTCACAAACTGGGGATCCACAGGTACTTGCCTTATAGAAGATTCTACTGGCTGCTCATTCCCTACACTCACCTGCTTCGTGGGGAGGCTACTTCTCCCTCCATACCATGATGGGACTCAAAAGTCATCCTATACCTATAGACATTTAAATATCAACTGCATCAGAATAGTTATTCACTTATACAATTCACATAGCAATGACAATTATATTTCACTTTTTCCTATAACTCGCATACTAGATTAGCTTAAACCGAGCTCTGATACCACTAAATGTAACACCTCTTAACAATTCTATTAAGAATTATCAAGCAATGCCACAAAATACGTATACACTTATTCTTTTAATTATTAATAAATGCCACAGCTAATATTAAATCAGCTTGTTTACATTGTATGTCTATTTTTATAGTTAATATAATTTACATCCAACCATCCTTATATAATATACCAAACTCTAAGTCAGTTTAAATATACAACTGTCATTATAAATACAATATTGCTATATGAACAAAAGTAAATACATAATGCAAAAACTCTTTGGAATAACCACCTTCTTAAATACAGTTGATACCGAATTCTATATCTCACTTAGCTAAGTCTATCTTGACCTTCTGACCTTCACATCAGAAATCAATCTAACATGCTAAGCAATGCTTTGTGGTACTTGTAAAATCATAATTTGTCAATTTATAATACAAGAAGATAATTTGAAGTAATAAATAGTGAAAAATAAACATTAATCACAAATAAATATATTTATATATATCACTTCACGTACACTTTTCCAAACAATGCTTATAACTAATTTCACTATACATTATTTGTTATAATAGGTTTTCACTTATTCTACCCTCATATACTGATTTTAATATCCTAGACTCGGATAATAAACTTGATAACGGCAATTAAATGCCCGGTAAAATATCAATCAATACGACCAATGGCCTAGTAATGGTAAGAATGCCTAGTATCAATAACGACACGAATGCCTATAATCAGTAACGACACATTTAGTGCCTAGTAGCAGTTTAGACATCCACCCTTTGGCTAGCCATTCAATCTAATACTAGATTCGACACTAGTACACTTGGGCATTTAAATTATTTTTCTTGTTACAATCAACCATTTAATTATGTCAATGTTTCTAAAACATTACTTTTAAAAATATACCATTTTGTAGACCATTGATTTTGGCCCTAAGCTAGTTTGGCCCTAATTAAAGATGGCCTAAGTGCTTTTTGGTCCATTCTTAACCGTTTAAACCTATTTTAAACTTTTAATTTGACTGGTCCAATTTTTAAGGCCTAAGAAAAGATGGTTCAATCTTTAGAACCCTAAATATGTTTATTTTAAAGGTTTAGTTGGCTCTAATTCGATGTGGGGGATTAATTGCACTTCATGGGTGTACCCATGTCGAATTGGACTTCCCAAGTTGATATGGGACAACCCATATCAAATTGGGATGCCCTAATTCGATATAGGACAGTCCCATATCAAATTGGGACCTTCCCAACTCGATATGGGACCCTAATTTGGCATGGAAACTAATTTGTTGGACTCCATATCGAATTAGGGCAATCTGAATTCGATAATTCAATATGGAGCTTATGAATTTTGATACCATGTCAGATTAGAAGAATTTAAGTCTGACATGCTCATGGTTTGGGTCGAATTAAATTCAATCTAATCTGGTATGCCTCAGTAATCCATTTTTAAAATGGAAAAAGTTTCACAAGGTTTAACCTAATATATCCTTATATAAATACAGGGTTAAGAGAGGCAGGGGGAGGCAACATTGATAAACAAGGATCAAAAAGCAACAATAATCAAGCAATTAGCAGGAAAGAGCAACAGTTATCAAGCAGAAGGAACAATTAACCAAGAGAAATAACACATAAACAAAACACACAGCAATTGACCCCATAATTGCTTCATTGGCTCAGGCAATAACATAAACAAGCTTGATTCAACACGTTCAACTTGGTGGAACCAACAACGAAGGTTTGGTTTTTTATGTTTTAATTAGTTTAATACTCACGGTAATCATTTATTCTTTGATTTGCTTAAAACTTACAGTAGCCATTATTCATATTTGGTTTGCCTTCTCTTGAGTTTTGGTAAGTTTTGGTTTGCTTAAATATCACAGTAGCCCGTTAAATAAAAATTATCATTAAAGTCTTAATATCACAATAGTATGTATTAATTGATCTCATGCAATATTAACTCAAATTGAACATCCAGTAGCCCATGCTTTGTAAATACAACCATAGTAGCTAAGTTCTTCTAAAAACCAAAAACCTTAAATTCTATTTTCTAAAAAATAAAAACCCTAGCTATGTTTTCTAAATCCTAATTTTGTAAAAACCCTAATTTACATATAAAATCCTTGCTTAGGAAAAACCCTAATTTGTATAAATATAAAACTCTAGTTTAGGAAAAACCCTAATTCCCCAGAAAAACCATATCATGTAAATGGTCTACCTTTTAGGGGCGCTGCCCCCTTGACTCCCGCCGGATAATCGACTAGCGGGACCACCGTAGGCACAACCCTCATCGTAGCGCACTATATTTCATTAATGGGATAATATTGAGATGTGCTTGTTTATTTTCTTTTTAAATTATTCAATTATTTTCATATGTGTTACATTATTTTTTCCTTGCTTTATTATTTTCCTTAGATTTATATGTATTTTTAAAGATAATTGTAAAAGGCATGTTTCCATCTAGCATGGATGCCTTGTTTATTTTATGTAATTTAGTTTATTTCAAAGACCTTGGATTGATGTAGGGGGCATGTTTCCACCTATGGTGGGTGTCCCATTTTACTTACTTTGTTTTCCTTTTGTGGACATTTGGATATTTGTAAGAACATGTTTCCAACGATCGATGAGTGTCCATTTATTTATTTGTTGATTTTAATATAATGAACATTTATTTATTTTAATTTGTGTGTAGTATGGACAATTTTATAATACTTAAGAATTTAATAATATTTAGACCTAAAAAAAGGCCAATTTTAATGAACCGGGCGTTATGGGGGTGCTAGGCCACTTCTCACCTTCCCCATGCATACCCAATTTTCTGAACCCAATAGAGGTTTGGGAATTTCTTAGGAATCAAGTCATCCAGCCCCTTTCTTTTCCTCGGCTAGTCCGAGTGGCAACTCCATTTTCTTTGAATTTAGGCTTGTGTTCTCTAAGGCTCTAAGCCTAACAATGTCGAAGTCGCAAGAACCATTACACTGGAAGTGGGGGTAAAAATCCCCGCTCACACTTTCTTTATCTACTTATGATACACATGGCCATATATGTTGTACAATCACTTTCTTTTTAATTCTAAGTTCTTCTCAAACATAATTTCCCAAATTGATAATCTTACTCATTTTAGGGTGGAATTCTTGTCATAATGATTATTTGATAAAGAAATTATATCAGGGAAAGTAAATGAAGTGTTTCTGGGTTAAAAATGAAGGAAATGAGTGAAAAAGAATGAACACGGGTGTGCTTAAAAACCCACATGTCTGTGTGTACTAAATGTTTACTGGAACTACAAAACAGATGCTAAAAATTCCATATGGCTGTGTGGGATTGTTCCACACGCCCGTGTGTATTTTTCAGCTTCTGCCAATTCTATGAATTTTATGATTTTGAAGATTTTTCAGTTCACACGTCCATGTTTAGCTTTCCACACACCCATGCTTAATTATACCCAACTTTTTGAGAAAATTTGCATTTTCGAAACCTTAAATTTTCATAAATATACTTTTCCATAATTAATTAAGAATTCAAAATTGATTTCTTCAAGAACTAATCTCATATCCAATTTTAAATCCTAAAATTTGTTATATCCCAAAATTGGTCTCTTCACTTAGTTACATATTTCAACTTTCTCTCTCTATAAATTCAATTTACAAGTTCCATCATAAAAATTTCACTAAAAATAATAAAATCAATTCACATAACACATGAAAAGAAATTAAAAGAAAGTGTGAGCGGGATTTTTGTCCCCACTCCAAGTGGAATGATTCTTGCGACTTCGGCACTATTTAGGCTCGGGGCCTTAGAGAACACAAGCCTAAGCCCGGAAAAAATAGAGTCACCACCCAGACGGGCCAGGAAAAAGAAAGGGGTGGATGACTCGATTCCTAAGGAATCCCCAACCCCCTAATGGGTTCGAAAAGTTGGATATGTGTGGGGAAGGTGAGAAACAGCCCAGCACCCCCACAATGCCCGGTTCATTAGAACCGGCCTCCTTTGTAGGTCTTAATATTATAAAATTCTTAAGTATAACAATATTATCGATATTACATGCAAAAATTAAAATAAAGCATCATTATATTAAAATCAAAGCAATGTCCAAACAAAACAAATAAATGGACTCCCATCCGAGGATGGAAACATGTCCTTACATCGCCCATGTCTAAAACTAAATGGAACACCCACCGAGAGGTGGAAATGTGTCCTTTACATTGGTCCAAAAACTTTTAAATAATTTAATTTACATAATATTTAACTAATGAGGTACTCACAAAGTGAAAAAATACCTCTTAAAATTTTAGAACTAAGGCAAATAAAAGAATATCCGATTATCTAATTATAAATAAAAGCAAACAATTCATAAAATAAAATAAACCATTCATCATTAGCATATAACAAATCACATAATCATTATATAAACAAAGTTAAGGTTTAAGATTTAGGATTTAAGAAATTAGGGTTCTAGGATTTAAAGTTTTAGAGTTTTTTTATTTTATTTATGGCTTTAGGCTAGTGGGGGTACTAGATGTTATTTTTATGATTTCTAAATTTTACTTTGAAGAATTAAGGTTTTGGCATTTAGAATTAGTGTTTTAAATAATTAGGGTTCGGGAAAAAGGGTTTAGGTTTTTTTGTCAAAACATGATTATTATAAAACTCTAAGACTATTTTAACATCAATTTTTGATAAATACTTATATGTAATATAACTACTTTACGTTTAAAACATTATTTGAATAATCTAATACTATAGTGATTTAATGGAATAGGCTACTGTGATGATAATAAATAACAATTGATTAAGGTTTTAACTAAATAAGTTAGGGTTTAATTTAAATTAGAATTAGGGTTTCTATGAAAACTATCACTATCGTATTCAATTTTGAAAGAGGAGGCTACTGTGAAGATATTGGAAAATTGATTTGATTAGGGTTTTTAAGAAAGTAGATTATTATAGCTTTAAGAAAAGTGTAATTAGGGTTTGTGATTTCAAAAATATGTGTTACGAGTGTAAACCCTTAATTTTTGACCCAGTCCGGTCCAATATATTTTATATAGTCCAAAATAATTTTTGTGTTATTTTAATTAAATAATATTTATTTTAGTATTTATTTTTTATAAAATAAAAATAAATAATAAATAAAATAAAAATCGGCAGCGAAAAAATTGGCGACGAAAAATTCTTCGCCGAAAGTTGAATTGGCCAAGGCCAATTTCGCTGCAGGAAATTCCTATGACGAATTGGCTGGCCGCTCAGCCAAACGAGCCCAGCTCTCGCAATTTCACACCAATCCTCACAGTTTTGGCCAGCGCTCCCAGTTTTCACCAACGCAATTTTTTTCGAAACCAAATTCTATTTTATTTCGGTTTCTTTTCCTAATTAATTTTAGTTTCCTTAAACAATTAGAATTAATCTTATAAATTTTCCAATAAATAACACTTTAAAAGAGAGAAAAAAAGGGACTAGAACTGGGATATTGGATAGTGGGGCTTTGATTAGGTGATCGAAACTTGGATTATAGAAAACCCTAGCAATAACCAAGCAATCAACTGTAACACCCCGATACCTTATATAAGTACTATACATATACCTGGTATACATACGGCAAGTATATAAAATATAAGGATGTCACTTTTCGTTACCTTTTTAAAAACCTGTAAAAGAATTCCAAACCATAATACATTAATTTAAATAACATTTATCAAATCATTATCTTGATCAAAAACTTCATTTATACATATAATTACTTTCTCGTCATAAATACATCAATATAAAAGTTATACATGTATGCATTACCCTCTAGATGGTCTCGACAACTTTTACCCTTCTTGTGGCATAACGAAAGACTTCATATCTTCCACCTATTTACCTGCGCGAATACACACCCGCGCTAAGCCCGAGAGCTTAGTAGTCCAAATATAAAATATAAACATATAGTATAGAAGTATTAACATATAATGATATATCAATTCAATGTATAATTAGTTCTTATCATATCTTCTTTTCTTTTTAATTGCATCTTTCGTATATCCTAGCTAATTTACTATATGAGGTACATATATACATAATATTATCACCAACCCCAATCCATCACCAATACTCAAAATCAATATATTAATACACCCACATTATATATATATTATACCAATCATTATTGCAATACACACATTACATATCATACCAATCATTATTGCAATACACACATTACATATCATACCAATCATTATTGCAATACACACATTACATATCATACCAATCATTATTGCAATACACACATTACATATCATACCAATCATGAATCACATTTCCAATGAAGACAACCATTATCATCAACCACAATTCATTTAAATATCACATTTCATAACATTATCTTATTCACAATTCATCAATCATGATTCATTATTAATACTCACAATCAATATTTCAATACACACATTTCACATTAGCAACAAAGACAGACTCGGGCCCAAAACACTAATATGCCATTCGACTTTCAGAGTTAATGCTTTGGTTTAATCATCACATTTATCATTATCATAATCCCAACTAGGCTTCAAGGATTAGGTTCAACCAAGCTTCAAGGGGAGCAAAGCATGCTAAGCTTCAACCCAACTTGGCTTCAAGAACCAATCCAACCTAGCTTCAAGGGTTGTAACATCTCAATTAGGCTTCAAGGATCAAGTCCAACCTAACTTCAAGAGATTGTTACTATTAGGCATGCCACCAACAACAAAACTCTGAAAATGAATAACATATTAGATACATAATTCATTGAACATTTCATCATCAATATCATTCACAATTCACATCATCATTTAGGCAAACATGCCTCACATATCTCAATTGAATTGCCATAGCCAATCACAATGGCTTCATATCACATTTGAATCATCATGGCCAATTACAATGGCTTCATAACATATCATATCTCAATCCATATGATACATATAACATCATTGATATAACATTTCAAAATATATTATTCATATAATACATTGCCATTCACAATGCATATAACATAACCTTTCATCATTTCTCAAAACACATTAACACCATTCATTATTAGAGCATTTATCATAACAAATTGCACATACCTTAAGAATGATCCTCATTTCTTCCTACCTTTCCCATTTCATATTTCATCCTTTATATATATATATATATATATATATAGCAATTTACATTATTCATTTACACCCACAATATAATAAAGTATTTAACACATTCATCTAAATGTGTTAAGGTTCAAAGACATATAAGGATATATAATCAAATAGGGTTCATGCTTACCTTTTTAATGATCTTCACATCCTTCACATCATTCAATCATCACCTTAATCCAATTATATTAACAATATTGTAAACCACTTAACACATTTGCAAACAAATGTGTTAAGCCTCAAATCATGTAAATAAATACAATCATATGTATTGGTACTTACCTCAAGAACTATTCTCATCCATCTATACATTTCCTCTTCCAAGAATTCTCAACATTTAGGTTAATGCAACACAATCTCTTCAAAACCTAATTCAAAGATCATTATTCATAGGTTTAGAATCATCCACATACATTTGTTTAGGTCATTCTTTGATTACAAGTATTTAGAGTGTATATAAAATGTTTAGGAACAAAAGACTTTTGAAGAATCAAACAATGCATGAAGAACCAAAAACCATCACAGTAGCAAACACACCCAAGGGACACGGCCAAGCTTGTGGCCGTGTCTCTCAAGACCAAAACTTCCCAAGGCAGACACGGGCAAGGACACGGCCGTGTCTCTTAACACAACTCAGGCAGTAGCAAACACATTCAAGGGACACGGCCAAGCCAGTGGCTGTGTCACCCCAAAACCTATCCAACACGCCAAAATTCTCTAGACTTGGCCGTGTTTCTCAAAAATAATAAGTCTTGGCCGTGTCTCAACTTGTTTTTGGCCGTGTCACTTAAGAACACAAACCCTAATTTGGCCAAAGCTCTTTCACTTGTATTTTCACACTTTTTGTACAACAATAATCTCATTCAATTGGTTCTAGTCAATGTTGTTAACACATATCATATATATTCATCACATTAATCACTTAAACAACACATTAACATTACATTTTAAACACAAACCATCTCAAAACCCTAAAACCAAATTCCACTCTTGATCTTCCACTTAACTTACCATATTCAAAACCAAACCCACACCAATTCAACCTTATAACTTACAATCCATTTTAAAACTTATAAACACATCACAAACACATTTAATCATCAAATCAACAAACCCTAATTCACTTAAAACACCACTTCAAAAGAATAGAAGAAATCAAGGAAAAGAACTTACCAAAGTTGTTGAATTCCACAAATCTTCAACTTAATTCCTTAATTCTCCCTTCAATCTTGATGTTAGAAACCAAAACACTTCAATTTCTCTCTCTTCTCTTTGGATAGCCGGCCACCACTTTAAGCAAAGAAAAGAAAATAACAAGTCAACCTTTCTTTCTTTCTTTTAATCTCCACCAAGAGATTTCCAAAAGAGAATTACCTCCATGCCCTTAACCATTTACTTTAGCTCTCTTTTAACTCACATGTCCTTTATAGTAATTTCACATATCATAAAAGAAAATATCTTCTTGCATTGACTCTCCCCTTTTGACCAACTTATATGTTATATATATTACCATATAATCAACATATACACCTCTCTCTAAACCCTCTTTTCTTTCCCAAAACACATATACATTCAATCCAACTTACAACAACAACATAATCAAAACTTCTAAGGCATACATGAGGATATTACATCAACAATTCATCAAAGGCAGCAACCTTGTCTTTGTCCTTGATCATCCAGAAAGCAATTTTTGGTGGAACCAACGAACGGAGGTTTGAATCTCTATTTTCTTTATTTATTTCTTTACAGTAGCTTCATCACTCAAATTGAATAAATTGTTTCTTCTGTTTCTTCTAAAACTTAAAACCCTAAAACATTTCTTCTAAACCTTAAAACCCTAAATTGTTCCTTCTATTTCCAAAAACCCTAAAAAGTACTTTTCTGTTTCCAAAAACTTTAAGAACCCTAATTTATTTCTTCTATCTACAAAAAACCCTAATTTGTTTCTTTTTTTTTTCCAAAAACCTTAAATAGTTTTTCCTATTTCCAAAAACTTTTAAAAACCCTAAACTATTTTCCTCTAACTTTTTTCCAAAATTTCCAAATGTTTTTTTAAATCTCCAAACCCTAACCTGCTTTACAGTCTCTAAAAATCATAATTATTTTATAAAGCTCTAAATTGTTTTCTTAAATCCTAAAACCAAATATGTTTTCTAAAATATCAAAAAACCCTAATTCTCTCAAAACTAATACGGTAAACCCTAGTTTTCCTAAACCCTAATCCTTAAAACCTTAAAATCTTATAAACCTAAACCTTAAAACTCAATACAGTAAATCTAAAACAACAATCCAATAAACCAAGAACTATAAACCTAATGTTTTAAGATTCTAAAACCCTAATTTCATAATGTTACCGCTAAACCCTAATTTGATTCATGAAACCCTAATCCATTCCAATTTTCTAAAACCTTTACAGTAGGTTAAACAAATAATAATAATAATAATAATACTAAAATCCCAAAACCCTAAATATTAATTAAAGATCTTTAAATAGAAACAGTAAATCCTAATTTGTATCTTTACTTGCTTTATTTTTTAGATTTGATTATGTAGTTTATTATATGCTTTGATGGTTAATTTAATTTCAATGCTTGATTTATTTAATTTATCATGGATGAATGTTTATTATATAATTTGATTGATGTTTAATATCTTTGATGAATGATTTATTTATGATGAATGGTTATTTACTTTTATCGATTTATTTTGATTTCCAAATGTTGTAAGAGGTATGTTTCCACTTTGTGGGTACCTCATTAATTAATTTCTATGTAATTTAAATTGCTTTTATATTTTGGACCAATGTAAAGGACATGTTTCCACCTTTCGGCGGGTGTCCTATTTAGTTTAGACATGAATGATGTAAGGGCATGTTTCCATCTTCGGATGGGTGTCCATTTATTTGCTTTGTTTGGACATTGCTTTGATTTTAATATAATGATGCTTTATTTCAATTGTTGTGTGTAATATGGATAATATTGTTATACTTAAGAATTTTATAATATTAAGACCTATAAAGGAGGCCGGTTCCAATGAATCAGGCGTTGTGAGGGTGCTAAGCCATTTCTCACCTTCTCCACACGTACCCAACTTTCCGAACCCATTAGGGGGTTGAGGATTCCTTAGGAATTGAGTCATCCACCCCTTTCTTTTTCCCAGCCCGTCCAGGTGGCGACTCCATTTTCTCCGGACTTAGGTCCATGTTCTCTAAGGCCCCAAGCCTAAATAGTCCAAAAGTCGCAAGAACCATTCCACTGGGAGTGGGAGCAAAAATCCTCGCTCACAGTGGCTACTCCACTGGGGATAAGAGAAGTTGATTTCGTTGGTCTTTATATTATTCTATTATTTCTTGTAATGATATTATCCATTGCATCATATTAGATTGCATCGTATGAGTGAGTTAGGACGCCCGTGTTATGTTATGTAAGGGATACCATACTTTCACTCAAGGTATGGAGATCGAGCATGGCATAACCACTCATAGCCTCGTACCATTTGGTATATACTTGTTATGGAAACCTAAGCCTTTTAACCCAAATACTAAAGCTCATGTAATTAGCCTAGTTACTTTCCTTAGGTTTTTACCCCAAATGGATGTTGTTTGACTATGGTTAGTTTATCTTGGTTTAAATCATGGCTTATTTGGTTTGTTCTTTTTCTAATATGACCTAAATACATTGTGAGCTCAAAATAAATTTTTCTTTAAAATCTAAAAGACCAAAGCTATTTTCAAAAATTTTCAAGATGGTCTTTGGATATAAAACTTTTCTAAAAACAAATCAAAAATTCTTTTGCTCATAACCCAAATTCTAAGCCCAAAATTTTTTTTTTTTTTAAATCTTTTGTACAATGGGCTTAGAACAAAATTATTTTCATCCAAAAGAGCTTAGAAATATTTAGGTCAATTATGGAAATATCAAAAATCCATTGTGAGCCTAGTTTATGCTAAGAATAATTAATCATGGGCTTGTTTTTGGCATGAATCATTAGTTACTTTTTCAAGTGAGAAATCTATTTATAATAAACCTCTTAATTTAGTTTTAATCCAATATAGCATAAAAGCTACTTTAATTGGTTGAATGGATTAAAACCTAATTAATGGGAATTATCATGAACTGATTTCCATTTTTGAAAATATAACTATTGGTTGAAACGTCCGAGGGAATTATTCGAAAACAAGATACCCCATGTTGGTATTTTGTTAACCATATACCTAGGAAAAGAGACTCGCCATTTGTGTGTGGATGTTATAAGGTTGGAAGGAATGTCCTACTTATCTTTGTCTATTGTTTGTGCATACATGCATACATTTGCAGCTCATATCATTGATCCTTTCTGGCTCACAGCCTTGGATTACGATAGTTCAAAAGCTTACGACAATCTGACCTACACCAGAGATGAAGAATCTAGCAATGACTCAATCACTTGCTCACCAAAATCAATAGAGCCTGAACAAATTCAAAGAATGGTGGATGATGCCCTCAATGCCAATCTGGAAGAAATAAAAGAGGCTTTAGCTGAGACCATGAAGAACCAATTGACTGCAATTTTAGGAAATCATGCCGAAGCATCTGCTAGCACTAAGAAGCCGAAGGACAAAGGGAAGACTAAAGTTGGTGAAGTGGTTTTTGATGATGAAAAGGTGATCATTGATGATGATGATGATTGGGCTCAATACTACCAAGATCCACAAGACAAGAAGAAAGAACCAAAGATTGTTGAAAGATCAGCTATAGAGAAATTTGAAACTTCTGATATTGAAAATATGATTGCTGATTTAGAAAAGAAATTTGAGAAGAAACTGAAAATCAAAGAAATGTCCAAAGTTGACAAATTATTTGAGCTAGATGAAGAAGTCTCGTACAAGTTCAAAATGCCATCTTTTGCGAAATTTGACGAAACCGAAAATCCTCATCTCCATGTGAAGCAGTATATCACTGCTATGCAGTCTGCATGAGCTACAAAGGCTCAAACACTAAGGTACTTTATACTCTCATTGGATCCTGCTGTAACACTCCTTCCCGACCTACGTGTGTAAGCTGAGTAGAGGCGCCACATTCACCTAATATTGCTACCAATTTTACTTAGTCAAATTTTAGTTCCCATTTTTAAAAAACTTTTTGTCATAGTTTCGCCTAAAAATTGAGTCCCAAGTGTTGACAAAACTGTGTTTTTTTTTTCTGATTTTTGAAAACATTTTTACACAAACCAATGCAAACAAAATCATTCTCAGTACACTCCCAATAAATCCCCCTTATAACCTCAACTACAGCCTGCAAAAAGGATTTACACTTCTAGTACAAAATAAAGTAAAGGTTTATTATAAAATACAGTAAATAAAATATTTGTTCACTATGCAGCGGAAAGTAACAATATTTACAAATTCATATACATCAAAACTCAGGTTTTACAAAACATAAAATTTATACATGCTTGGCAGCCAGTCTTTCTATCTTTAAGCTCCACTATCAACACCTCAAAATCTAGACTCTACTCGGCCTAGAGGAACTCTCCGGTTCTACCCTGTCACCTGCGCGATAAACCACAATCGCGCTAAGCCAACGGCTTAGTGGTACAAACAACTATAATATTATGCCTCAATGCAATGCCAATGTCACACAATCAAGTTTCATAAACAATTCAAAAGAATATGATATTTCACAATCTTACATTAATTAATAATTAATCAAAACATTCATGATTCACATTGAAAACAAAGACAAGCATGGGCCCAAAATACACTAATATGTTATTCAAAGTTCAGAGTTACTGCTTTGGTCCATAATCATAATCATCAATACATTTATCCATGGATAATTAACTAGATTTGAGCTTACGACCCAGTCATTTCACTCAATCTAGTTTTTAATAATTTGTTTTTGAGGTTTACGACCCGGTCATTTCACCCCAAAAAATCACATTTCACATTTTTCAACTGGAATCGGCTTACGACCCGGTCATTTCACCTATCCAGTGATTTATAGGCATGCCACCAAATCCAGAACTCTGAAAATTGAATTAACATATTAGGCACACAATCATTTCATTTATCTTTTTTTTATCACTTTTCATTTCATTTCTCATAATTAATTAGGCAACCATGCCTCCATTATATCTCATTTGCATCATCATAGCCAACAACCATGGCATCATATCTCATATGATCTCAAATCACAATAAAACAATTCTTCATAACATCATATCTTTCACATTTCATTTCCATATTTCATTTCATCATCATATAAGCAAATATGTTTCAACCATCTCATATTATATTTCAAATCACATTAATCAGTTCATTATTAAAATGGATATAATCAATGGCATTAACACATATTTTACATGCTCATCACAACATTTACATAATACCAAACATAATGTGATTTTTAATATCCATCAACAATGCATTAGATTCCTTATCACATTTACGATCAAATGTGTGTCAAGTCTCAACATCACATGAATGTATGCAATAGTGTAGTTTGTACTTACGTTAAAACCAACTCACACAAAATCTATACACTTACTCTTCCAAGAATCCTCAACACCTAGGCTAGGGCAATTCAACCTCTTCACAACCTAATCCAAAAGGAATATTAGCAAAATGACCATATGAATAGTAAATTCTGGTTTTGGACTCAACTTAATCCTTATTTTAAAAAATTTTATAAAATAATCTACTTGACTAAGAACTCTAAATTTTTACAGAATTTAGTTTTACATCTTAAAATCATTCCTTTAAAATTTCAGATCAAACTGAACACAAAATCTTGGTCAAATAGTTCACCCAACCAGACTGCTCCAATTGCCCTGCATTCTGGCAGCAGTTCTGAACTTTGTGAATTCCATAAATTAAATTCAATCAACGTGGTTCCAAATTATTTTTCTCAAATACTAGACTCACTAAGAAACAACATATCCAAAATTCAATTGGATATTATTTTTCTAAATTTTATTAAAAATCTCGAAAGATAGCTGTCTCAATTAAGGTACCTGCTGGAACAGGTTTAATAAAAATAATCTTTCCAAAATCATAACCATTCCAAAATCAAATCAACATATTTTTCAGTCATTCTAGACTCATAGAGGCACAACGTATCAAATATTCACTTCAAGAACGTTTTTCTATATTTAATTAAAAATCATACAAGTCACAGCCTTTACTAATTGTAAAACAGAAAAATTTCAACTTCACTAAACACAACTCTTACTCTTCCATCGCCAACACCAACCTAACTTCTTATCTTTAATTCCATTTCAACACTTTTACACACACCATACACAAACACACTCCAACCATCAACAACACTCCATCAAACTCAAACAAAAGTCCAAATAGAACAAGAGAAATCAAGAGAACACTTACCAAAAATGATGAACTTCTTGAATTTCTAACTTATTTTCTTGAAATCTTCCTTCAATTAGCTCTTAGAATTTCAAAAATCCTCTCTTTCTCTCTTGCTTCCTTGATGTCCGGCCACACAAAGAGAAAAGAAGAGAAAATGGAAAAATAAAAGAGACAAAGTCAACTTCTCATCTCTTTAAACCTCCAACAAGCAATTTAAAAAGAAAATTACTTAAATACCCTCTACTATAAATATTAACTCCCTTTCATTTACTTGCCCTTTAGTAATTTCACAAATAACAAATTAAATATCTTCTTCCTTTGACCATTCATTTTGACTTGTATATATGTCGTATATATTTTCATATATACAACATATAAACTCTCTCTTCAATTCTTTTTTTTCTTTCCAATTACACATATACATTTAGTTCAATTAAAACAACAATTATATCAAAACTTCTAGGGCACATTTTGGGATATTACAATTCTCCCCCTCTAAAAAGAAATTTCGTCCTCGAAATTACCTGATATTATGTCTGAAACAGTTGAGGATAGTGATCTCGCATCGCTTGCTCACTCTCCCAAGTTGCCTCTTCTCTACCATGATTCTTCCAAAGAACCTTTACAAGTGGCACTTCCTTATTTCTCAACTCTTTCACTTCATGTGCCAAAATAGCAATTGGTTCTTCTTCAAATGTCAGATCTGGACTCACTTCAATAGATTCAACTGGTAAAATATGAGATAGGTCAGATCTATACCTTCGCAACATAGAAACTGTTAGTGTATATGCCCTAGGCCATTGATTTGGTTATTCATTTTGTTATTAATAAAGAAGTTTTTATTATCATTGTTATGTTTGCATGTTATATATAATAATGATTATATCCCTGGTTTATTATTGTTATGGAGATAATAATAAATATAACTAGTGTAATATTGATTTGATAATCATAAGATGATTATAGGTATGAAGATACAAATCAATATTATGGATACATGTTAGAGAACAGTGTATTGGATAGACCCACATTGATATCACTTCATGGTTTAATGTCATAAGTGTATCTCATAATAGTTTTCATTTAATCCTTTGACTTGAGATTGTCATAGTTTCCAACATAAGGAATATTATGTTTTGACATGATCAAACGTTATCTGTAACTAGATAATTATAAAGGTTATGCTTGAACATGGTATAAATTATGTAGAGGAAAATGAACAATCAAGATGGAATTTGTCCCTCTCTATGAGAGAGATATCTTCTGGGCCCCTCGATAAGTGTAACTGAGAAATGCATGGCCGTGCTCAAATAAGTTGATATAAGATCAATCTTATTTGTTTATCAGTTAACTTGGAGATCGAGTAATCATAAGTTTGGATAATATAAGTATGACATTTACTATGACTTATGTTCAAACTAGATATCGTGTGACAAAGGGATTAATGCATGTACTATTTCAGGTTTTCATTTATAATGATTCTCATGACTAATTGGGTAGTCGTAATGTCTTGCTAGCGGCCAATTATGATTTGTGCATTTCAATAGAGATTGAAATACACTACCAGTTAATATGAGCCTATCGGGTCACACACATAGAACGTAGGTTGTACTTAAATAATAATTATTATATTTTTATTATTGTTGTTAGTATTATTATTATTATTAGATATTAATAATAATATTGTTATAATAATTATTATTAGATAATAATTATTAAAAACGTGGGTCCATATAGGATATGGACAGTTAGGGTTTTGACAAGGAAAGTCTTTTAAATGGTTTTAAAAGGGCTAGAGGGATTATGATCTGATCATTATTCGTTTTGAAAGAAAACGAAAGAAGAGAAAAACCTAAAAACCCTAGTTTCGTTTTTGAAAAGGTTCAGCCACTGCCGTTGGTGAGCTAGCACTCAGACCGGCGTACGTTAGTGTGGACTTCGCTAGAGGGTGTTCGTCTTTAGAAGGCAGCATCTGTTAATCGATTTGAAGCTACACAAAAGGTTAGTTTCGAATCTCTTTTATCGAACTGAATGGATCACATGGATCCTGGAATAAATCGAAAGATAATTTTTGTTTTCCGCTGCGGCAAAAGGGTTGCAGATTCTTCTCGATTTACTAACAGAAACATGGAAGACATTATGGATTCTATCCAACTCAGGCAGCAAAGCAAGACGATAAGCAACTGGTCCAACTCTTTCTAATATCTCATATGGTCCAATGAAACGAGGACTCAGCTTCCCTTTTCAACCAAATCTCAATATCTTTTTCCAAGGAGACACTTTCAAAAATACTTTATCTCTAACATCAAACTCTATTTCTCCCCTCTTCAAATCTGAATAAGACTTTTGTCGGTCTGAAGCTGCTTTCAACCTATCCCGAATCATCTTCACTTTTTCTTTAGTCTCTTTAATCAGATCAGGACCAACCAATTTGCCTTCCCCAACTTCATTCCAACATAGAGGTGTTCTGCATCTTCTTCCATACAATGCCTCAAATGGTGCCATTCCAATACTAGATTGATGACTGTTGTTGTAAGCAAATTCTACAAGTGGCAAAAATCTATCCCAACTTCCAGAGAAATCAATGACACAGCTTCTCAACATATCCTCAATAATCTGTATCACTCTCTCTGACTGCCCATCTGTCTGCGGATGAAAAGCAGTGCTAAAATGCAATCGAGAACCCAAAGCACCATGTAAACTCTTCCAAAATCTTGAAGTAAATCTAGGATCTCGATCAGACACTAAAGAAATTGGGACTCCATGCAACTTTACTATCTCATTGATGTACAACTCAGCTAACTTCTCAAGTGAAAAGTCCATCCGAATCGGAAGAAAATGAGCTGTCTTTGTCAACATATCAACAATCACCCAAATGGCATCATGCTTCCTCTGTGTCATAGGCAAACCAGACACAAAATCCATTGTGATTCTCTCCCATTTCCATTCAGGCACTGATAAAGGTTGAAGCAACCCTGTTGGAACTTGATGTTCAGCTTTCACCCTCTGACAAGTGAGACACTTGGATACAAACTCCGCTATGTCTCTTTTCATACCTGACCACCAATAATGCTGTTTCAAATCATGGTACATCTTTGTATTTCCTGGATGCATAGTAAAAATCGATTGGTGTGCTTCCTCCAAAATAACCTTTTTCAAACTATCATTATCACGAACACACAATCTATCCTTAAACCAAAGGCTACCATCACTTCTCACAAAGAAATCTCGGCTCTCCCCATTTTGGCAATCTGAAACAATCTTCTGAATTTTCTCATCTGTCAATTGAGCCTCCTTAATCTGATCCAACAATACTGGTCTCAATTGCAACTGAGCCAACAATGCACCATCATCACATGCTTCAAAACTAGCATGTAACGCTCTCAACTCAACAAGCAACGAGAGCGAATAAACATCAAACCTGCCAGAGACTTCCGATTCAAGGCATCAGTAACTACATTTGCCTTACCAGGATGATAATCAATCAAACAGTCGTAGTCTTTGATTAGCTCTTACCATCGCCTTTGTCGAAGATTCAGCTCCCTCTGGATACCCAAATATTTCAAACTTTTATGATCCGTATAGATAAAACATTTCTCCTAATACAAGTAGTGTCGCCAAATCTTTAAAGCAAATACTATAGCTGCCAATTCCAGATCATGTGTTGGATAATTGAGATCATGCGACTTCAACTGCCGAGAAGCATAAGCTACAACTTTACCCTTTTGCTTCAAGACACATCCTAAACCATTATGTGAAGCATCACTGTAAATTACATAAGGTTTATCTTCCACAGGTAAAGTAAGAACAGGTGCTTGAGTCAACATTTCTTTCAACTGATCAAAAATAACTTGACACTGATCTGTCCACACAAATCTAACTCCCTTTCAAAGCAATCTGGTGAGTGGAGTAGCTATCAAAGAAAAATCTTTCACAAACCTTCGATAATAGCCTGCCAAACCCAGAAAACTTCTAACTTCAGTCACTAACTTTGGTGGACTCCAATTCAAAATGGCCTCAACTTTACTCGGATCAACTCTTATACCATCTGCTGAAACTATATGACCGAGAAAAGTTACTTGGTCAAGCCAAAACTCACACTTTGACAGCTTAGCATACAACTGCTTCTCTCTCAAGATCTATAACACAATTCGTAGATGCTTGTTATGCTCCTCCTCATTACGTGAATATACTAAAATAGGGCCTAAACACCCTATTCATCAAATCCATGAAAGCTGCAGGTGCATTCGTCAGCCCAAAAGGCATTACCAAGAACTCATAATGCCCATATCTTGTGCGGAAAGCTATCTTAGAAACATCTTTAGCTCTAACCCTCAATTGATGGTACCCTGATCTCAAATCAATTTTGGAAAACACCGCTTCTCCCTTCAACTGATCAAAGAGATCATCAATTCAGGGCAAATGATACTTATTCTTGATAGTTACTTTGTTCAATTGCCTATAATCGATGCACAATCTCAAAGTACCATCCTTTTTCTTCACAAACAACACAGGAGCTCCCCACGGAGAAACACTAGGGCGAATAAACCCTTTATCCAACAACTCCTGCAATTGCACCTTCAACTCTCTCAATTCAGCAGGTGCTATTCGATATGGAGTGATAGAGATGGGAGTGGTACCAGGCAACAAATCGATACCAAACTCAACCTCTCTCTCAGGGGGTAACCCTGGCAACTCCTCTGGAAATACATCTGAAAACTCAGCAACTGTGGGTATACTATCAAGTTGAGAACCCATTACTCTAGTATCCAAAACATGAGCAAGATAAGTATCACACCCTTTTCTAATCAACTTTCTGGCTGAAACAGCTGAAACCAACAAGGATGCAAGTTGTCTCTGCTCACTAGATACTAATATACTTCTACCATCACCAGTTCTCAAAGTAACACATTTCTTTTGACAATCCACCACAGCTCCATGCTTAGACAACCAATCCATGCCTAAGATCAAATCATATTCTTTAAAAGGCATTTCAATTAAATCACCAAGAAACTCCTCACCTTGCACCACAACAGCACTATCACGATGCACTCTACTTACCACAACACTATGTCCTAAAGGATTGGTCACTAAGACATAAAATCCTAAGGATTCTGAATGCAATTCAGACACAGGCAAGATAGATGCACTTATGTATGAATGAGTAGATCTTGGATCAATCAAAGGAAGTACTGAAATGCCAAATAAAGAAAATATACCCGCTATAACTGCTGAAGCATCCGGCTGCCTCTGCATCACATATACCCTCTGAGAAGATCCGGCCTCATCTGGCCTGCTGCCCCTGGATGAAGATCCTCCTCTCTGACTAAACCCAGGTCTACCACCTCTACTGAAACCTCTGCCCCCTTGACCACCTCTGCTGACACTAGGTCGAGAAGCTACAGTATCAGCCTGCCTATACTCCTGCATCTCAGGACAATCTCTAACAAAATGAGCTGGTGACCCACATCTAAAACACCCAGCTGATCCACCAATCTTCCAAGAAACACCCCCATGAGTCTTACCACAATGCTCACATACAGGTGGAGTAGACCTCTGAATCACTGGAGTTGGGGCACTAGCTACAGAAACTGTCGGTCTCAGCCTCTGCCTCCGATACTGAACTGATCTGCCCGACTGTCTCTGGCTTCTACTGATTCTCGGAACAAAAACTCCTCGACCCCTCTTCATAGATGAAGACCCTGCCTCAAACTGGGGTCTCCTTACCCTGGTGTCTTCCTCAGTAGCAGCTGCTGCAATGCCCTGTGCTCTCTCAACACTTCTAGCTGCTGCAACAAGCTGAGAAAAATCCTGGTACCGGGAACCAGCCACAATGCACATAATAGAGGGCCTCAATCCCTCCTCAAATCTTCTGTACCGGTCTATGTCATCAGAGATAATTCCCCCGGCATAGCGACTCAACTGGATATACTCAATTTCATACTCTGTTACCGTCCGGTTGTCTTGCCTCAAATTCAAGAATTCCATCTTCTTAATATCTTTATACTCCCTCAGAAAATCACCATAAGATAATGTAGGTGGATCATCCATGGCATGAGGAACCGTCTTCCACCAGTCATAGGCATCTTTCTGTAAGAGGGACCTAGCATAGTCAAATTTCTCATATGGAGTAGCTTGCGACTGGATGAATATCCTCTGCACTTTATCTAACCACTGCTCGGCCACTGCAGGATCAGTAGTGCCCAAGAAATCTTCAGCCCCATATTTCCTCAACTTATCATAATGTCTTACCGGCACCTGAGGCTGTGGTGGTGGGGGCTGCACTGGAGCTGGCCTTAATAGTTCTATCACATGCCTTAGCCAACCCGACTGAACCTCCTCCGCAGCTGATCTCTCTGACACAGAAATAGGTGCCTCACTAACCCTCTCAACTCTAGTTCCATCTCTACTCTCTTCGGGAGCTACACTCTCAGCACTTCCTTCTATAGTCTGACGTGAATGAGACTCCATTACTACCTATATCTGCAAACACAGCAGAATATTCCTCATTAAAGATCAAAGACTACCAAGACATGTATTTTATTCAAAAACCAACTTTTAAAATCAAAATACTCTTTTTCTTACAATTCACCTAGGTTGAGAATCTCAAACCTAAGCTCTGATACCAAAAATTGTAACACCCCTTCCCGACCTACGTGTGAAAGCTGAGTAGAGGCGCCACATTCACCTAATATTGCTACCAATTTTACTTAGCCAAATTTTAGTTCTGATTTTTACAAATATTTTTGTCATAGTTTCGTCTAAAAATTGAGTCCCAAGTGTCGACAAAACTGTGTTTTTTTCTGATTTTTGAAAACATTTTTACACAAACCAATGCAAAAAAAATCATTCTCAGTACACTCCCAATAAATCCCCCTTATAACCTCAACTACAGCCTGCAAAAAGGATTTACACTTCTAGTACAAAAATAAAGTAAAGGTTTATTATAAAATACAGTAAATAAAATATTTGTTCACTATGCAGCGAAAAGTAACAATATTTACAAATTCATATACATCAAAACTCAGGTTTTACAAAACATAAAATTTATACATGCTTAGCAGTCAGTCTTTCTATCTTTAAGCTCCACTATCAACACCTCAAAATCTAGACTCTGACCTGCGCGATAAACCACAATCGCGCTAAGCCAACGGCTTAGTGGTACAAACAACCATAATATTATGCCTCAATGCAATGCCAATGTCACACAATCAAGTTTCATAAACAATTCAAAAGAATATGATATTTCACAATCTTACATTAATTAATAATTAATCAAAACCTTCATGATTCACATTGAAAACAAAGACAAGCATGGGCCCAAAATACACTAATATGTTATTCAAAGTTCAGAGTTACTGCTTTGGTCCATAATCATAATCATCAATACATTTATCCATGGATAATTAACTAGATTTGAGCTTACGACCCAGTCATTTCACTCAATCTAGTTTTAATAATTTGTTTTTGAGGTTTACGATCCGGTCATTTCACCCCAAAAAATCACATTTCACATTTTTCAACTGGAATCGGCTTACGACCCGGTCATTTCACCTATCCAGTGATTTATAGGCATGCCACCTGTAACACCCCTTCCCGACCTATAATAAGCCGAGGAGGAATGCTACATCAAGATACGAGCTCTGGTTATGTCAGCTTACTTAATGTTCCTTATAAAAATTTTTCAAAAAAAATTTGACGGAGTCTCCCTTAAAATTCTAGGTCCCAAGTGTCGACAAAACTGATTTTTTTTATTTTTGAAAAACATTTTGTTTCACAATTCAACTCAAGTACACTCCCAATAATCCACCCTTATAACCTCAACTACAATCCTGCAAGAAGAATTCACACTTCTATATTCACAATCCAACTCAATTTAAAACCATACAGTTATTATACATTACTAGATTTATATGCTACATCAAGTTATCTGTAACACCCTGATACCCTATATAAGTACTATGCGTATACCTAGTATACATACAGTAAATATATAAAGTATAAGGATGTCACTTTTCGTTACCTTTTAAAATATTTATAATAGAGTTCAAACCATAATACATTAATTTAAATAACATTTACAAAGTCATTATCTTTATTAAAACTTCATTTATACATATAAATACTCTCTCGTCAGAAATACATCATAATTAAAATTTATACATGTATGCATAACCCTCTAGTTGGTCTCGACAAACTTTACTCTTCTTGTGGCATAACAAAAGACTTCATATCTTCCATCTAAATACCTGCGCGAATAAACATCCGCGCTAAGCCCGAGAGCTTAGTAGTCCAAATATAAAATATAAACATATAGTATAGAAGTATTGATATGTAATGATACATCGATTCAATATATAATTAGTTCTTATCATATCTTCTTTTCTTTTTAACTTTATCTTTAATATATCCTAGCTAATTTCATATAAGATGTATATATATATATATATAATATTATCACCAACCCCAATGCATCACCAATACTCAAAACCAATATATTAATACCCCTACTTTATATATATACCACACCAACCATTATTGCAATACACACATTACACATCATATCACTCATTATTGCAATACACAATTTACATATCATATAAATCATAAATCATATTTCCAATAAAGACAACCTTTATCATCAACCACAATTCATTTTCCTAATACACTTAATAACATTATATTATTCACAATCCACCAAGCATAATTCATTATTAATACTCACAATCAATATTTCAATACTTGCATTTCACATTGACAATAAAGACAGACTCGGGCCCAAAACACTAATATGTTATTCAAAGTTCAGAGTTACTGCTTTGATCCATAATCACAATAATCAAGCCCGTAGGCAACATATATCATATCTTTATCCATGGATAGTGTAACAGACCCAGTCTCTTGGACCATCCACCCGACTAATCGAGAAGATCCTCAACCCGGCAAGACTGTTACTTTTCATATATTTCACATTTATAATTCATATAGTGTAACAGACCCAGTCTCTTGGACCATCAACTCAACAACTTGAGGAGATCCTCAACCCGGCTAGACTGTTACATTTCATATGTTATAGGCATGCCGTCAAATCCAGAACTCTGAAAGTTGAATTAACATATTAGACACAACTCTTTTCATTTATATCTTTGTACATTTCTTTCTCAATTCATTTCATTTTCAAAACAGGCAACCATGCCTCAATTATAATTCATTTACATTCTCGTAGCCAACACAATGGCTTCACATCTCATTTGATTCATCATAGCCAATCTCAATGGCTTCACCTCTTATCATATTTCAATTCACGTTATAGCACTTCATCATTCAAGTATACATAAACAATTATATTGAGCATATATCTTAAATTCATCATCATATAATCAACATGTCTATTTATTTCATTTCAATCATTATTACCAACCACAATTACAATACATTTCATCATTTCTCAAAACACATTAGCACAATTCATCATTACAATATTTATCATAACAAATTGCATTGTACTTACCTATTTGAATGGTCTTCATATCTTTCACATCATCCAATCATAACCTTAATCAAATTATATTGACAATATAGTAATTCACTTAACACATTTACAAACAAATGTGTTAAGTCTTAATTCATGTAAATAAGTGCAATCATATAAACTTTGTACTTACCTTAAAACCAACTTACACCACTCTATACACCTACTCTTCCAAGAATCCTCAACACTTAGATTAGGGCAATTCAACCTCTTAACAACCTAATCCAAAAGGAATATTAGCAAAATGACCATATGAATAGTAAATTCTGGTTTTAGACTAAATTTTATCCTTATTTTGAAAATTTGTATAAAATAATATACTTGACTAAAAACTCTAAAATTTTTACAGAACTTAATTTTACATCTTAAAATCATTCCTTTAAAATTTCAGATCAAACTGAACACAAAATCTTGGTCAAATAGTTCACCCAAACAGACTGCCCCAATTGCCCTGCATCCTGGCAGCAGTTCTAAACTTTGTGAATTCCATAAATTAAATTCAATCAACTTGGTTCCAAATTATTTTTCTCAAATACTAGACTCATTAAGAAACAACATATCCAAAGTTCAATTGAATATAATTTTTCTACATTTTATTAAAAATCTCGAAATATAGCTGTCTCAGTTAAGGTACCTGCTGGAACAGATCTAATAAAAATAATCTTTCCAAAATCATAACCATTCCAAAATCGAATCAACATATTTTTCAGTCATTCTAGACTCATAAAGTCACAACATATCAAAAATTCACTTCAAGAACATTTTTCTATAATTAATTAAAAATCGTACAAGTCACAGCCTTTACTAATTGTAAAACAGAAAAGAAATTCCACTAAACACAACTCTTGCTCTTCAATCACCAACACCAACCTAATTAAATCAAACATACTCCAACATACTACAATAATACAACCCTAATTTCAATTATCAACAATCAAACCTTCATACAACTTCAAATAAACCAAAGAAATCAAGAAAGAGAACTTACTTGGATTTTTAGCCAAATCTTTACTATCCACTTGAAATCCTTAAGTATTTGGTGTAAATAAAAGCAAAATCACCTCCTTCTCTCTCTAGATTCACTCTCTCTCTCTCTCTCTCTCTCTCTCTCTCGGCCAAAAAGAAGAAGAAGAAGAAGAAGAACACGTTTTTTTTTTCCTTTTCTTCTCTTCTTATTCTTATTTCAAATATATATATATAATAATAATAATAATAATAATAATAATAACAATAATAATAAAAACAATAAATCTCCACCACACACTCTCTTCCAACCTTTGACTTTCTTTTCTCTTTTTCTTTTTGTCCTTATCACCATAATTATTAATTAATTAATTATAAAAATATATACATAACTCACTTTCCCTACACCACTTTATATCCCATGTATATGTGATGTATATGTATATATCTTTTATATGATATTTATATTCCCATATTTCCTTATATATATATCATCTTATAATATTTCCCCTTTTTACTTCCATTAAACATATACATTAACTCCAAATATAACAATAATTCCAAAACTTTTAGGGTATAGTTTGGGATATTACAATTCTCTCCCCCTTAAATAATTTCGTCCTCGAAATTATCCAGCACAATAACAATTCATTTATAATAAAACACCATCTTAATTCATATGAAGGTAATCGTATTCTTATATTATGATTTCATCAAATTACATAACTTTTACTCTTCCACCTTTAGTCAATCATCTTTTCCCAATTCACAACTCATCATTATATAGCTATATTTATCTTATTACTTTTTCAACAAAACACCCAAAATAACTCATTACATTTCAAAGAAATTTTCTTTTATACAATAATCAAATCATCTTATAATCTATAAATATACCATTCATCTATTACATTCAAGATATTTATCACTTCATCTTTTTATAGGCAATCTCTTAACTTTAATCTTGGAAATTATTGAATTAAATCTTACTATAGATTATCCTGTTATTACAATCACTTTTGAAAATAACCACTTATCAAACCTTGATTGATAACAATATTTTCATTTCTTATACTTAAATCCCTCTTTACCATGTTTTTCACTTAATATTAATATCGATACAATCTTTATAAATTTACTTTACAGATAATCAACCTTTTTCCTTTCATTATCTTTAATAACTGATATATCATAATTCATTCATGTATCAGCATATCACTTCATATATACATTATCATATATATCTTATACTCTTAGCATAACTATACATATTAAATCTCGATAATAATTCACAATCTTAATGAATTCTAGATCAATTGATCTAGCTGTCATAAAATAACAACATTTCAATCTTATTCCATTCAAACCAACCATTAACTTATTTAAGTTTATCATCACATATCAATATACATAACACAATTCTATTAGGTCAAACTCATTCTCAACTTCTAATCCCTTAGGATCCATCTGTTCGACTCCTTACTAACAAATTACTTCAAATTATCTTTCAATATTCATATATATCTTCTGCTTTCAATAATAGCAGTGCAATCTCCCATAATTCTCATAATTTTTCTCATACTATAATTATTACCCATAGTTCATTCACTTAACATTGTTTCCATCAATTAATTCATCTTATAACAAAAATATATTCAGTATCATTTTCAATCACATTTCATAAATTTCTCCCATTTATCATATTCTCACATTATCATACCATTACTATGATTACATAATCACTTTTTATTCATTCTTCACAATTCAAGACATTTACACGGTTCTCTTCTCTATTCATATTTTTCATAATTATAAACAAATTTCTAACATAGAATTGATAAGATACCACTTTACCAATCACAACTCCTAACCATATTTCTTGAAACAAAATTATCAATCTCACCCACATAATACTACAATCATATCACCTTAAGCCCAAATCTGCTGATAACAAACTTAACCAGCCAATTACACTAAACAAATTATATAGCCAGAGTATATTAATAGTCACATATGTAGTTTATAAATCAATATTGTTCCTCTATTATTCTTCTTCAAACATTTCCAACTATCTCAAAAGTTGACATAATTCAACTTTGTCTCCAAAACAATTTGTTCTTGATCATATGATTATCATTAGCCTAACTCACATCAACAATATTACTTATAACACTTATGTGTACAACATTCAATCATATACAAACTTTATACAACTTCCATTTCTAACCTATCTCTTATAAAACTTTTCATACATTATACTTTCCATCTTTATTAAACACATATACATATAATATATTTCCACAAGCATAATCCTTCAACCAGAAAGCATTATATGATAGTCTAGCTCAGTTATTATCATAACAATTTCATCGTCCATTGTTACTCGAGTCCTTTTTCACTTTCCATTACAATCCATAGTCTAACTCTTCATAAATCAAAACTTAATTTCTCATAGATCCACTAATACATGCCATATCATTCTTCATACCACTATACAAATAATTATACCACATTCACATACATAGGTCACGTTCACAATGTGACTTGCTTTCATATTTCTTACACTTTACAATTATATTTAATTCCTCTTTTTCATACCATCAATACACATTTAACATTTATTATTTTTCATTGAACAACACCATTTTCATCTTCTTTTTTTTTTACATGACTTAAATTATTTATATATATCTCACATATTTATACATATGTCCCTTACATCCAATCATATACACATCGCCCATTAATCCCTATAAAATTTCCAAATTTCGTTATCACAAATCTCAATTTCTTGAACTAACATTGCTCAATCCAATTCTCACTATTAATATTATCACATGACCTAACTTTGCACAAGTTTATCAATGCAAGAGTACTCATTCTCAACACTAATAGATATGTAGTTGTATAGGTTACAAACATGCAATACTATGCGTACATTACACTTTCAAGTGATCAACTCAATCCTTGATCACTAGCATCTTACATCCCATTATCACCTTCCAAGTAGTCAACCTTATCATGATTACTTCATCACTTGCCAACTTTTAGTTCATCAAATTACATATCTGTAAGTCATTCTTAATATGCAAAAATTTTCATTTCACTTAACTCATATACGTACTATACATTAAATTTTCGATATTTAAATAATCTTTATCCAAATTCCGTTAACATTATAAATTCTCCTCTTACTACTTTGCTTAAACTTCAATTTACTCATCTCGTTTTATTAATATAAACTTAAGTAAACATCTTATATATACATACTACAAAGCAACATCAAAATATATCCTTTTTACAATCATTAAAGCTCATTTCAAAAATCCAAATATTACACATTATCACCATTAACATGAGCTTTAACAATACTCAAGCATATTATATTCCTACCATTCAAACCACAATGTTTACATTAAATTAACAATACTAACAACACCATTTTATCTCCTTGCTTAACCCCTATCATTTTTTTTTAATCTTAACTTTACATATTCAAACCTTAAGTTATCACACTTTGTCTATATCAATCAACTCATTCAATATTCCACCATATTCTCTTCATTATAATTACATATCCATCCATATTATCCATCAACAATATTTCCTCTCCCTTGCAATCCAAACATAAGCTTTATTAGAAAGAGATTCAAATAGTAGAGGAAAGATTACATACTTTGATTTTGATTTTGTTTTTAATTCATTTTTTTAACTTTATTTTCCTGATCATTTCTTTATATTATAATCATATTTCACATTTTCTTTCCTCAAGGAAACTACCATTCTTTAATTTATCACTTAAACTTACATAAATTTTTCCATCTCATTGCTTTCTTTAAATTTCCATTCATATAGAACTTCATCCACACATTATTATCCATTTCATACAATTCAATACATTTCAATTCATATAATACCACATTCGAGACCAACCTAGATGTTAATGCATATGCATGTATCAAAAATTTCATTCTTTTCATTTTCATTCATCATCATTTTTCTTTTTAAAACATTTCCTTTTTAAATTTACTTAGGCCGAGAATCTCGAACCTAAGCTCTGATACCAAAACAATTGTAACACCCCTTCCCGACCTATAATAAGCCGAGGAGGAATGCTACATCAAGATACGAGCTCTGGTTATGTCAGCTTACTTAATGTTCCTTATAAAAATTTTTCAAAAAAAATTTGACGGAGTCTCCCTTAAAATTCTAGGTCCCAAGTGTCGACAAAACTGATTTTTTTTATTTTTGAAAAACATTTTGTTTCACAATTCAACTCAAGTACACTCCCAATAATCCACCCTTATAACCTCAACTACAATCCTGCAAGAAGAATTCACACTTCTATATTCACAATCCAACTCAATTTAAAACCATACAGTTATTATACATTACTAGATTTATATGCTACATCAAGTTATCTGTAACACCCTGATACCCTATATAAGTACTATGCGTATACCTAGTATACATACAGTAAATATATAAAGTATAAGGATGTCACTTTTCGTTACCTTTTAAAATATTTATAATAGAGTTCAAACCATAATACATTAATTTAAATAACATTTACAAAGTCATTATCTTTATTAAAACTTCATTTATACATATAAATACTCTCTCGTCAGAAATACATCATAATTAAAATTTATACATGTATGCATAACCCTCTAGTTGGTCTCGACAAACTTTACTCTTCTTGTGGCATAACAAAAGACTTCATATCTTCCATCTAAATACCTGCGCGAATAAACATCCGCGCTAAGCCCGAGAGCTTAGTAGTCCAAATATAAAATATAAACATATAGTATAGAAGTATTGATATGTAATGATACATCGATTCAATATATAATTAGTTCTTATCATATCTTCTTTTCTTTTTAACTTTATCTTTAATATATCCTAGCTAATTTCATATAAGATGTATATATATATATATATAATATTATCACCAACCCCAATGCATCACCAATACTCAAAACCAATATATTAATACCCCTACTTTATATATATACCACACCAACCATTATTGCAATACACACATTACACATCATATCACTCATTATTGCAATACACAATTTACATATCATATAAATCATAAATCATATTTCCAATAAAGACAACCTTTATCATCAACCACAATTCATTTTCCTAATACACTTAATAACATTATATTATTCACAATCCACCAAGCATAATTCATTATTAATACTCACAATCAATATTTCAATACTTGCATTTCACATTGACAATAAAGACAGACTCGGGCCCAAAACACTAATATGTTATTCAAAGTTCAGAGTTACTGCTTTGATCCATAATCACAATAATCAAGCCCGTAGGCAACATATATCATATCTTTATCCATGGATAGTGTAACAGACCCAGTCTCTTGGACCATCCACCCGACTAATCGAGAAGATCCTCAACCCGGCAAGACTGTTACTTTTCATATATTTCACATTTATAATTCATATAGTGTAACAGACCCAGTCTCTTGGACCATCAACTCAACAACTTGAGGAGATCCTCAACCCGGCTAGACTGTTACATTTCATATGTTATAGGCATGCCGTCAAATCCAGAACTCTGAAAGTTGAATTAACATATTAGACACAACTCTTTTCATTTATATCTTTGTACATTTCTTTCTCAATTCATTTCATTTTCAAAACAGGCAACCATGCCTCAATTATAATTCATTTACATTCTCGTAGCCAACACAATGGCTTCACATCTCATTTGATTCATCATAGCCAATCTCAATGGCTTCACCTCTTATCATATTTCAATTCACGTTATAGCACTTCATCATTCAAGTATACATAAACAATTATATTGAGCATATATCTTAAATTCATCATCATATAATCAACATGTCTATTTATTTCATTTCAATCATTATTACCAACCACAATTACAATACATTTCATCATTTCTCAAAACACATTAGCACAATTCATCATTACAATATTTATCATAACAAATTGCATTGTACTTACCTATTTGAATGGTCTTCATAACTTTCACATCATCCAATCATAACCTTAATCAAATTATATTGACAATATAGTAATTCACTTAACACATTTACAAACAAATGTGTTAAGTCTTAATTCATGTAAATAAGTGCAATCATATAAACTTTGTACTTACCTTAAAACCAACTTACACCACTATATACACCTACTCTTCCAAGAATCCTCAACACTTAGATTAGGGCAATTCAACCTCTTAACAACCTAATCCAAAAGGAATATTAGCAAAATGACCATATGAATAGTAAATTCTGGTTTTAGACTAAATTTTATCCTTATTTTGAAAATTTGTATAAAATAATATACTTGACTAAAAACTCTAAAATTTTTACAGAACTTAATTTTACATCTTAAAATCATTCCTTTAAAATTTCAGATCAAACTGAACACAAAATCTTGGTCAAATAGTTCACCCAAACAGACTGCCCCAATTGCCCTGCATCCTGGCAGCAGTTCTAAACTTTGTGAATTCCATAAATTAAATTCAATCAACTTGGTTCCAAATTATTTTTCTCAAATACTAGACTCATTAAGAAACAACATATCCAAAGTTCAATTGAATATAATTTTTCTACATTTTATTAAAAATCTCGAAATATAGCTGTCTCAGTTAAGGTACCTGCTGGAACAGATCTAATAAAAATAATCTTTCCAAAATCATAACCATTCCAAAATCGAATCAACATATTTTTCAGTCATTCTAGACTCATAAAGTCACAACATATCAAAAATTCACTTCAAGAACATTTTTCTATAATTAATTAAAAATCGTACAAGTCACAGCCTTTACTAATTGTAAAACAGAAAAGAAATTCCACTAAACACAACTCTTGCTCTTCAATCACCAACACCAACCTAATTAAATCAAACATACTCCAACATACTACAATAATACAACCCTAATTTCAATTATCAACAATCAAACCTTCATACAACTTCAAATAAACCAAAGAAATCAAGAAAGAGAACTTACTTGGATTTTTAGCCAAATCTTTACTATCCACTTGAAATCCTTAAGTATTTGGTGTAAATAAAAGCAAAATCACCTCCTTCTCTCTCTAGATTCACTCTCTCTCTCTCTCTCTCTCTCTCTCTCGGCCAAAAAGAAGAAGAAGAAGAAGAAGAACACGTTTTTTTTTTCCTTTTCTTCTCTTCTTATTCTTATTTCAAATATATATATATAATAATAATAATAATAATAATAATAATAACAATAATAATAAAAACAATAAATCTCCACCACACACTCTCTTCCAACCTTTGACTTTCTTTTCTCTTTTTCTTTTTGTCCTTATCACCATAATTATTAATTAATTAATTATAAAAATATATACATAACTCACTTTCCCTACACCACTTTATATCCCATGTATATGTGATGTATATGTATATATCTTTTATATGATATTTATATTCCCATATTTCCTTATATATATATCATCTTATAATATTTCCCCTTTTTACTTCCATTAAACATATACATTAACTCCAAATATAACAATAATTCCAAAACTTTTAGGGTATAGTTTGGGATATTACACCACCAAATCCAGAACTCTGAAAATTGAATTAACATATTAGGCACACAATCATTTCATTTATCTTTTTTTTTATCTCTTTTCATTTCATTTCTCATAATTAATTAGGCAACCATGCCTCCATTATATCTCATTTGCATCATCATAGCCAACAACCATGGCATCATATCTCATATGATCTCAAATCACAATAAAACAATTCTTCATAACATCATATCTTTCACATTTCATTTCCATATTTCATTTCATCATCATATAAGCAAATATGTTTCAACCATCTCATATTATATTTCAAATCACATTAATCAGTTCATTATTCAAATGGATATAATCAATGGCATTAACACATATTTTACATGCTCATCACAACATTCACATAATACCAAACATAATGTGATTTTTAATATCCATCAACAATGCATTAGATTCCTTATCACATTTACAATCAAATGTCTGTCAAGTCTCAACATCACATGAATGTATGCAATAGTGTAGTTTGTACTTACCTTAAAATCAACTCACACCAATCTATACACTTACTCTTCCAAGAATCCTCAACACCTAGGCTAGGGCAATTCAACCTCTTCACAACCTAATCCAAAAGGAATATTAGCAAAATGACCATATGAATAGCAAATTCTGGTTTTGGACTCAACTTAATCCTTATTTTGAAAAATTGTATAAAATAATCTACTTGACTAAGAACTCTAAAATTTTTACAGAATTTAGTTTTACATCTTAAAATCATTCCTTTAAAATTTCAGATCAAACTGAACACAAAATCTTGGTCAAATAGTTCACCCAACCAGACTGCTCCAATTGCCCTGCATTCTGGCAGCAGTTCTGAACTTTGTGAATTCCATAAATTAAATTCAATCAACGTGGTTCCAAATTATTTTTCTCAAATACTAGACTCACTAAGAAACAACATATCCAAAATTCAATTGGATATTATTTTTCTAAATTTTATTAAAAATCTCGAAAGATAGCTGTCTCAATTAAGGTACTTGCTGGAACAGGTGTAATAAAAATAATCTTTCCAAAATCATAACCATTCCAAAATCAAATCAACATATTTTTCAGTCATTCTAGACTCATAGAGGCACAACGTATCAAAAATTCACTTCAAGAACATTGTTCTATATTTAATTAAAAATCATACAAGTCACAGCCTGTACTAATTGTAAAACAGAAAATTTTCAACTTCACTAAACACAACTCTTACTCTTCCATCACCAACACCAACCTAACTTCTTATCTTTAATTCCATTTCAACACTTTTACACACACCATACACAAACACACTCCAACCATCAACAACACTCCATCAAACTCAAACAAAAGTCCAAATAGAACAAGAGAAATCAAGAGAAAACTTACCAAAAATGATGAACTTCTTGAATTTCTAACTTATTTTCTTGAAATCTTCCTTCAATTAGCTCTTAGAATTTCAAAAATCCTCTCTTGCTTCCTTGATGTCCGGCCACACAAAGAGAAAAGAAGAGAAAATGGAAAAAAAAAAAAGAGACAAAGTCAACTTCTCATCTCTTTAAACCTCCACCAAGCAATTTAAAAAGAAAATTACTTAAATACCCTCTACTATAAATATTAACTCCCTTTCATTTACTTGCCCTTTAGTAATTTCACAAATAACAAATTAAATATCTTCTTCCTTTGACCATTCATTTTGACTTGTATATATATTGTATATATTTTCATATATACAACATATAAACTCTCTCTTCAATTCTTTTTTTTTTCTTTCCAATTACACATATACATTTAGTTCAATTAAAACAACAATTATATCAAAACTTCTAGGGCACATTTTTGGATATTACACCTGCTATCCAAAATTGGTTCAATACCTTAGAAGAAGGAACACAAAAGAGTTGGGATTTACTATACAAGGCCTTCATCCAACAATATGGATACAATGTCAAGATGGAAGTTACCTTAATGGAAGTGGAGTCCATTAGACAAAGGCCAAATGAGAATTTTGTAGACTATGTGAAAAGGTGGAGAAATAAGGCTGCTTTGCTCAAGAAGAGACCCGATGAGTCTGATCAAATAAGAATGATTGTGAGAGGGGTGTTGCCTAGTCTTCGTGAAAGGATGTCTCATACACTCATCCATGATTTCAAAGATCTTCTCCAAGCCGGTCTGCAAATTGAAGAATGGGAAAGAGAGAAAAACCATTTTTCAACAAGAAGGAACGAGAAAGGAAACTATCAATCTGGTAGCCAAAGCATGCAAAAGGCGGTCGGTGTAAACACTACTAGCCAAGGGACAAGGAGGCAGTTTTTAGACTTAGGAAAATCGATGTCTTGGGTTCTCAATAAGCTTTAAAGAAAGGGATTGTTACAACTCTTAAATCCTCGCCCTTTGCCTAACCCTCTCCCACCTAACTTCGACACTAAAGCATTTTGTCAGTTTCATCAAATGCAAGGGCATGACACGGATAGATGTGTGAGGTTGAGACATGAGATCCAAAATCTAATTGATAGTGGGAAGCTACCCGAGCCCAACAAGCCAAACACCAAAGACAATCCATTACCAAAGTTTAATAGAGTACCACCACCGGCAACCTTCATGATTGGAGGAGGTTTGCATGAAGATTTTGTCATGTCTTCTTTTCAAGATGTGGGTGGAGAAGCAACCAAAGAAGAAGAGGTATTTGGCAAAATTAAACAAGCTATGGTGGGTAGAGAAGTAGCAATTTGTGTTGTCAATGAGTGTTGGGATTCAAGCGATAGTGATGATGATCTTGTGTCCAAGAAGGAGGAATGGACCTGGTCCGAGCCCGAAGAAGATGAAGTAATGAACACTAGATCCGGTAAGCCTTATACAAGGCCACCACCTAATGAGGTAGAAATTAATCAGGGAAAGGAAGTTGAAGTAGGGAATAAAGAAGAGGAAGATGATATTGTGCTCAAGCAATTGAAAAGAACCCAAGCAAGTGTTAGCATTTGGGACTTATTGGCTACTTCTAAAAGCACCGAGAAACTATGGCCAAGGCCTTAGCTAGCATGCCAATTTCTACCTCCACAACACTAGAGGAGCTGATCAACTTCATAAAAATTGGAGGAGCAATGAAATGTGAAGATGTTCAAGAGAAGAGCGAAGTTAATATGGGAGTGGTATCCTTCTCGGATGCGGATTTACCGGAAGAGGGGAGAGATCACATCCGCCCTCTCTTTATCAAAATAGAAATTAAAGGGAAAAGGACTCCATGTGTAATGGTCGATAATGGGTCTGCCATAAATGTTTGTCCACTTAAAATATTGCCAAAACTAGCCATGTCAATGAGGGATCTAAACCCGACCAAGGTAACCATTTGGGTTTATGACAACACTAAGAGACATGCCGAAGGAACTTTCAAAGCTACTGTCAAGGTTGGTCCAACTGAATCTATTGTTGAATTCGTTGTTTTGGACATACCTGTTACCTTTGCCTTACTCTTGGGATGACCATGGTTTCATCCTTTTAGTGGAGTTCCTTCCACCCTTCATCAAAAGATTAAGTTCCCTAATGGAGAGAAAACAGTAGTCATCGAGGCCGAAGATAATGAGGTTGTTAATGCTCTAATGATTGAGAGGCCTCTCAACGGTTTCCAAGTAGCTGCAATTTCTGATGATGAAGTAGTGAACCCCAAAGTCTTGAATATGATGAAGAGCATGAACTACCTTCCCAAAGCTGGTCTTGGAAAGGGAAAGGCCTATCTGACAAAGCTGCCAGATTTTAAAACTCAAACTTCCATGAAGGGGTTGGGATATGATGAAGCCAATAATGCCCAGCCAACGAAGAATGAGAAGCTGAGCTTCCCACCACTTGAAGAGATCTTTATGAAAGCTCCAGACATGGGACCACTCCAAGGAAAGCCGGAGCCAAACATGTTCATGGGAAAGTTGATCCCGGGTTTTAAAATTTTTGCAGATGATGCCGAGCTAGTGGAGCAAGTGAAGAAAGAGCTCACCCTACTAGCCAACAAAGAATCCAATCAGAAAAAGAAGAAAGAAGTTGTCCTGAAAGCCGAGAAGACTCCAGAAGAAATTGCTGCCCTGGTTGAAGAAAAGTTTGAAGACTTTCTGCCTTATGATTTTGAAAACAATGATTTTGATTTTGATTTTAATTTGTCCACTTTGTATGAGGATGATGATGTTTTCTTTTCCAAAATGAATGCAATAAAGTCTGAGTTTGCTTACTTGTGTGATGTTTCTCCTAATGGTTGCATACATTCAAATAGAAGTTACATGGGCATCTTTAATATTAATTCTATTAACACACAATCATTAAATTTGGGAACAATAAAAAATCCTAAAAACATTAGCATAGCATCCGACCTTACTCCTGATGAGAGAGAGAGATTTGAAAAAAATATTCAAAAAATATGAAGAAGTATTTGCTTGGTCTTTTGAGGATATGCCTGGTATAGATCGAGACATAGCCGAACATCTTATTCCTACTTACACTCACATGAAACCTGTCAAACAAAAGCTTAGGCGATTAAGACCTGGGTGGGCTGAATTGGTTAAAGAAGAGGTCACTAAACAAATACAAGTGAGTTCCTTGAAGTGATAGAATATCTAGATTGGCTAGCCAACATAGTAACTGTGCCAAAGAAAGATGGAAGAATAAGGGTCTGTGTGGACTATAGAGATTTAAATAAGGCTTCCCCTAAAGATGATTTTCCTTTACCTCATATAGATGTTTTCATTGATAGTGCAGCCTTTAGCATGCTACACTCATTTATAGATGGATTTTCCAGATACAACCAAGTGTTAATGGCCCAAGAGGATAAAGCCAAAACTACTTTCATTACTACATGGGGTATAATTTGTTATAGGGTGATGTCGTTCGGTTTAAAGAATGCTGGAGCAACCTACCAAAGGATGGCCACCACACTATTTCATGACATGATGCACAAAGAAGTTGAAGTATATGTTGATGATATGATGGTGAAATCGGATACAAGGGAACAGCACTTCCAAAACTTAGAATTATTCTTCGATAGAGCATTGAAATACAAGCTAAGATTAAACCCGAAGAAGTGTGTGCTTGGGGTTACCTCAGGCAAATTATTGGGACATGTGATTGGTCTGAATGGTATTGATATTGATCCTGACAAAGTTAAAGCAATCAAGGATATGCCAGCCCCAAAGATGGAGAGAGAAGTTCGGGGATTTATTGGTAAATTACAATACATTAGTAGATTTATAGCAAAGCTCACAACAATCTGTGAGCCTATCTTCAAATTGCTTAAAAAGAATCAACCAGTCCTATGGAATGAAGAGTATCAAAGGGCCTTTGAATGAATAAATAAGTATTTGCTGAATCCACCTATTTTAAAACCACCTAAACTCGGCAAACCTCTATTACTATACTTAGTAGTAGAAGAAGAGTCAATAGGAGCCATGCTAGCCCAAGCAGATGAGTCAGAGATTGAACATGCAGTTTACTATTTGAGTAGAAAGCTCCTACCTTATGAAATTAAGTATAGTATCATTGAAAAGACTTGTATAGCCATGGTTTGGTCTTCTAAGAAGTTGCAGCATTACTTTCAATCTTATAGTGCGCAAGCAATTTCCAGGTTGGACCCAATGAAATACTTAAGAAAGACACCCTCTTTGATTGGGAAATATGGTCGCTGGTTGATAATATTAGAAGAATTTGAGATTGAGTATGTAACTAGGAAAATAATCAAAGGTAGAGCAGTGGCAGAATTCCTGGCCCAACAACCATTACCAGATAGCGAAGAGGTAATCTTGGAATTTTTGGATAAACATTTAGAGGCAATTGAAGTACAAGGGTGGAAAATGTATTTTGATGGAGCAATAAATAGGAAAGGAGCAGGTTTGGGAGTCATACTAGAATCGCCCAAAGGGGAGCTTATCCCTTTAGCCAAAAAGTTGAAATTCAGGGCAACCAATAATATGGTGGAGTACGAAGCTTGTATCTTTGGTTTGGAAACCCTAATGATTATGAAGGTGGATAAGGTGGAAGTTTTTGGCGATTCATTGCTAGTAGTATCCCAAGTAAATGGAGAGTGGGAGTTGAAAGAAGAAAAATTAAAACCATACCACCATTACTTGACCATGATGAAGAAGAACTTTAAGGAGTGTAGGTTTATACACCTATCAAGAGAAGAAAATCAGATGGCTGATGCCCTAGCCACATTGGCTTCGGTATGGGAAAATCCTATCAGTTTATTCCTTAAGCCTCTGATTTTGACCAGTTCGTCAACTTCTTGCTACGAATATGTGACAATCATGGAAACTGATATAGACCATGATGCGTGGTATGATACTATAAGACAATTTTTGGAGGAAAGGGAATACCCGTCGGGGGCAACAAAGAAAGAAAGAAGAGCCATAAGGCGGTGGTCTTTGCAATACATAACATTCCATGGAGAGTTATATCGAAATGACCTGATGGGGTGCATTTGAGATGCTTGAAGAAGCCTGAAGTGGAGCATATCATGTCAAAAATACATGCGGGATGTTGCGGTCTGCACATGAGTGGTTTGGCCCTAGTTAAGAAGATAATTTGACAAGGTTACTACTGGTTGACCATGGAGAGAGATTGTATAGAGTTCGTAAAGAAGTGCCATCAATGTTAGATGTATGGTAACTTGAATCACATGCCTCCTGATGAATTGCATTCTATGTCTTCACCCTGGCCCTTTGCCACTTGGGGTATCGACATTATAGGAGAGATACATCCGACAGCCTCAAACAGTCATCGTTTCATTGTAGTAGCAATAGATTATTTTTCAAAATGGGTCGAGGCCGAATCCTTCGACAAACTGGGCGCAAGTCAAATGGCTAGATTTATTAAAAAGAAACTCATCTGCAGGTATGGAGTCCCGCACAGTGTGATATCAGACAATGGGGTACAGTTTCAAGGAACAGTCAAGGATCTATTCTCGAAGTACCGAATCCATCATCACAGATCCTCTCCTTATAGACCAAAGGCTAATGGTGCGGTAGAAGCAACAGACAAGACATTTAAGCAAATTATGTCCAAGATGACCAAGACTTACAGGAATTGGTTAGAGATGCTTCCCTTTGCTTTATGGGGATACAGAACAAGTGTGCGAACACTTACTGGAATGACACCATTCTCTTTGGTTTACGGGATGGAAGCAGTGTTGCCAATTGAAATTGAGATCAAGTCATTAAGAGTAGTTTTGGAAGCTGGACTACCTGAAACGGAATGAGTAGTGAGCAGATACACACAGTTAGCTTTACTAGAAGAGAGAAGGTTAAAGGCACTATATCATCATCAACTGTATCAAAAGAAGATAGCTCGGGCCTATAATAGAAGGGTTAAGATCAAAAAACTCAAAGTTGGGGATTTGGTGTTGAAACAATGTAAGCCTAATGTATCTGATCCAAGAGGGAAGTTTAGGCCTAGCTGGGAAGGGCCATATGTTGTGAAACAAGTCATGAATAATTTGCAGTGAAGTTATCAAACATGGACAGGAACAAGTTTAGTGAGCCAGTGAACATTGACAGGTTAAAGAGGTTTTATGTATAAAAATGAGAAGAAGAAAGAAAAAAAGAAGAAAAAATAAAAAGAGCTCGCTATGTTGAAAACCCAAAAAGGGCGGCCTAGGCAAAAGCTAGAGCAGTCCGCTAGCTCCAAAAACCCGAAAGGGCGGGCTAGGCAACAATTAGGGCTAAATGAGAGAAAATCATCAATTAGAAAAACCGAAAGGGCTAGTTGGCAACAGGAGTGTTCTTGTGTATGCTGGCTTTATAAATATTTGAATGTCTAACGGAGAAATGGTGAATTTATGGGAAATTATATATGTTGGAAGTGTTTTCATTAAATTGCAGTTTGAGATTTATTGAAATTATAAATAAAATTTGGTGAATTTTTTTCATAGATTTTCTATTAAATTTTGTATTTTGTCAATTAATTATTTATGCATATATTTATTTGCATATTAAACTTATGATTCAAAAGATAATTTATTTTATTAAACATAGAGGGATTTTCTACTATTAATTATTGTGACATTCTTGTATTCTATATATGTGTTCTATATATACGGGGTGTATATATTATATATATAGGGTATAAGGGTATTACATTTATTTTGGTATCAGAGCCTATGTTTGAGATTCTTGACCTAGGTGGATTTTAGAAAAAGAGGAGTGGGAAATTTTTAAAATGTGATTTGAGTAGTGATATATACATATGCATTAGCACATGCATTGGTCTCAAATGTAGCAACATTTATTTGTGATGATGGTTATAAGTTGAGATGGTGTCTGGGATGCAAAAATCAAAGATGGATAAATAGTTATTTGAAATGTAAAGGGATAATCTTAGCCTTGGGAGAACCATTTGTTAGGTGATGATTTTATTTTTTATAGTACTATCTTAATATTTTATGATGAGTGTGATATTAAGGGTATTTAACAACCCTTAATAATTCTTGAGACTATGGAATGTTTGATAAATAAGAAAGTAAAACTTTTAAATGTGGTATATATATTATTTAAATGATATTTGATATGTTAATCATGTGATTCTGCAATGAATTAACGTACTATCCTCGTATTCTATATATATACTCTATATACACAAAGTATATATATTGTACGTATATAGGATATAAGGGTGTTATATATATTATCTATTATTTGAACAGCAGACACCCAGTGAAGTAAGCAATCATAAATAGACATAGTGTCAGGGAGGCATGGAAGGCCCATTGCTTGAGAAAAATTCAGTCACTTTGCAGAAATGGAGATGCATGCATGTGAAGCAACCAGACAAAATACAAACATCAATCAGAGCTTGCATGGGAATAAAATCATTGGCTTGAGCCTACACAAGGGGACAAAACTTATCCTTTTTAACTTTTGAGTTAATGAATGTACAAAATATTTTTAAACTTTCAATATTCTGCCACGCATGGGCAAAGGGAAGATATGAGGGCTAAAAATAGCTTAATTTTTTACAAAGTGGAGAACTAAAAGAATGGAACAAGAAGAAAGTCAAAACTCTCAAATGAATGAAGATACAAAAGACAAAAGATCAGTCTAGCAAGAAGAGCTGAAGTTAATGCAAACAAAAGGTCCAAGAATAGAAGATCAGCCTAGCTAGAAGAGTGAAGTCGAAGCAGGACAAAGGTCCATCCCCAAGAGTAAAGAATCAAAATAAAGATCAATTTCTGTAAAGGAAGACATTTTCAAGCGGATTTGTTGAAGTATCCACTACCCAACCTATATTAGATTTGTTGAAGTATCCTGATGGCACAATCTCCAGCTTATATTGGATTTGTTGAAGTATCTTGATGGTACAGTTTTATGAATTTATTGAAGTATCCAAACCTCGACCTATACTGAATTTTTTGAAGTATCCTGACGGTGTAGTTTTATGGAAGTATCCAAACCTTCAGCCTATATTGGATTTGTTGAAGTATCTTGATGAGAGAGTTTTGCGAATTTGTTGAAGTATCCAAACATCCATCCTATATTGAATTTATTGAAGTATCCTGACGGGCAGCTTTGCAGATTTAATGAAACATCTGTTAGAAGATTTTTGATTTATTTGAAGCATCCAAACCAACTCAGATTTATTTGAAACACCAAATCAGACAAAGACATCAAACTAGTTCAGATTTATTAAAGCACCCACAGATTTTGGATTTATTGAACCAGCTCAACCAGCTCAGATTTTGTAGGCCCATAACCAAAACCAGTTCAACCAATTCATGGGTCCACAACTCAAACCGTGATGTTGTGGGTCCAGAACCCAACCTATCAAAGCATCCAAGATCAGCTTAAACTTAATAAGGCAGATTGTTTTTAACTCTTTGAATAAATTCAAGATCGTTCAAGTAGGAAGAAAGACTGTTAACCCCTAATTTTGGCTCTAAATCTATTCGGTCCCCATTAAAAGAGGCTAAGCCAAATCCAATCCAATTTTAAAAGCTTAAATCATGTCTGATTCAATATAAAAGATTAAACCTAGTCTAGTCCAATTATGTTAGGTTCGATCTTAAAAGCCCAAACCGAGCCTGTCTAATACCAAAAGGCCATATCATGACAAATTGGCCTAGCCAATTCACTATGAGGCCTATCTATGGAAAATTGGCCAAAGCCAATCTCCATGAGTCTTTAATTCAAACTAGATTCAGTTTTAGTTGTGCAAAAATTCAAATAGGTTTGGATAAGCAGCGAGTGTTTGAATGGCATGAGGATTAATGAGTCGAGGTTGCCTTAATTATTGCTTGTAAATACAATATTGCAATCAGTAAGAGGAAAGCCTCCTTTAGAAACTTAGGAGCCATCTTTGATAATTAAGGACCATAGAAATAGCAAACAAAAATGGCCATCATTAACAAAATAGAACACAGAAGCCGCAATAAAGAAACACAATAGCCAACTTGTGTGAATCAACAAACAATCTCTAGATTATTGGAGCAGCAGCCAAGACACTACAATTGACCCAAGCTTTCTAACCATCAAACAGTGAGCATGGTTTAATAAAAGACCTTGGTGGAGCTAACCACATAGGTAAGATTTTCATGAACTAAATTCATCTTATTTAATTGATCATTGTCACGATTTAACTTTGTAAATTAATTGTATTTTGATTTATTACTTTAGAATTCATTAAATTGCAACTTAAGGTTTCGGTTCATGATCAAACCCCTAATCCCATCTATGAAGACTTTAGTTTATGATTATACCCTAATTATGCATTTAAAAAATCCTAATATGATGATCCAAACCCTAGTTTGTTAATTAAAGTCCTAATTTGCATGTAAAACCCTTATTTTAGGATCTAACCCTAGATGTGCATGTTAAACTCGGATCTAGCCCTAGATGTGCATGTTAAACCCTAGATTTTAGGATTAAACCCCAATTTGCATAATTGAAAACTTAATTTAAGATTATTAATGATTGGTTATATGTTTGGATTAATTATTTATTATGATTGATTAAATGTTTAAATCAATTATTTTCCATGAATGGTCTAATTGTATTTAATTGATTATTTGGGATTTTGGAGTACTTATAAAAGGTATATTTTCACTTTGTGGGTGCCTTATTTGTTAATTTCATATAATTTAACTTATTTTAAGGAATTTGAAATTATTGTAAAGGACATGTTTCCATTAATTAGTGGGTGTCCTATTTTATGTATTTATTTTTATGGACATTGTGACATTGTAAACGCATGTTTCCATCTTTGTATGGGTGCCCATTTTGTTTGGTTATTTGATTTATAATATGATGAATATTTCTTTTGATTGTATGTAGTATAGATAATATTATGATGATAAAGAATTCAATGATATTTAGGCCTTAAAAGGAGGCCAATTCCAATGAACCGAGTGTTATGGGGTGCTGGGTCATTCTCATCTTCCCTATGTGTACTCAACTTTCTGAACCTAGTAGGAGAGGGGGATTCCTTAAGAATCGAGTCATCCACCATTTTTTTTATCTTTTTGGCCCATTCGAGTGGCGACTCCTATTCTTTGGATCTAAGCTTGTGTTCTCTAAGGCCCATAGCCTAACAGTGCTGAAATAGAAAGAACCATTCCACTGGGAGTGGGGGCAAAAATCTTTGCTCATAGCCATCCAACCCTTTCTATCCTCCTAGTCCATTAGGATGGCGACTCCTATTTTTTGGGTTTAGGCTCATGTTCTCTGAGGCACAGAGCCTAACATTACCGAATTTGTAAGAACCATTCCACTAGGAGTGGGGGTGTGAGTGGGGATTTTCACCCCCACTCCCATTTGGAATAGTTCTTGCGACTTCAACACTGTTAGACTCAAGGCTTCAGAGAACACGGGCCTAAACCCGGAGAAAATGAAGTCACCACCTGGACAGGCAGGGAAAATAGAAAGTGGTGGATGACTCAATTCCTAAGGAATCTCCAACCCCCTAATGGGTTCAAAAAGTTAGATACGTGTGGGGAAGGTGAGAATGGCTCAGCACCCCCACAACGCCCAGTTCATTGGAACCGGCCTCCTTTTCAAGTTTAAATATCATAAAATTCTTAATTATTATAATATAATTCATACTACATTCGATAATTAAAATAAAAATATCATTATATTAATAATCAAAGTAATGTCCAAAAAAAATAAATAAATGGACACCCATCCAAGGATGGAAATATATCTTTATATTGATCAATGTCTAAAATTAAATAGGACACCAACCAAAAGGTGAAAACGTATCCTTTACATTAATCCCAAAATATGAAATAATTTAAATTACATAAGGTTTAACTAATGAGGTACCCACAAAGTAGAAACATATCTCTTACATTATTAATACCAAAATAAATCAATAACAATAATAAAGAAAAAAGAAAAAAACCATTCATTCATTCGACATAAATTAAATAAATCAACTATCAAAATTCAAGTAAATAATTCATAAAAACATATAAAAAATCACATAATCAAATCTAAAACTAAATAAAGCAATGAATATATAAATTTAGAGTTTACATCTTAAATTAGGGTTTCTAGGATAAAATTAGGGTTTTGCAACTTTAATAACTAAATTAAGATAATAGATTAAGATTTTCTGGTTTAGGAAAACAATATTAGGTTTTTTAGGTTTAGAAAACAAGATTAGGATTTTTAGGATTTTAGAAAACAAGATTGGGGTTCTTAGATTTAGGAAAATAAGATTAGGGTTGTTAGGGTTTTTTGGATTAAAAACTGGTTTTGGATTTTAATTTTGAAATTTTGATTTTAGGGTTTGGTATTTAAAGACTGTTTTAAAGTTTTATTATTGGAAACTGATTATTGAATGTTTTAGGATTTTAAAAACTTATTTTTGTTACTACGACATTTAAGGGTTTAAAGAAAAATGTTTTAAAACTTAAGAGGACTTAAGAATTGATTTTTAGGCTACTGAAATTTTATAACTGGTTTTAACAATTCATTTTGGAAATCAAATAAATAGTTTAATGTAGTTTGATGATCGAACAACACAGAAAACAATTAACACATCCGAGTGAATTATATTTTAACCCTATGGATTATGGGATCATGGTCACTGGATATTTACATCAATGAAGTAGCAGGGTAAGACATGGTTATTGCATGTTTGAATTAATGAAATAACAAAACATGGCAATGAATAATGGATATTTTAATCAATGAAACAATCAAAGAAAACAATGAAACAAAAACAAAAATAAAACAATGAAACAGAATAATTGAATTACTGTAATCTTAAAAACAATTAGATGAAAGATTGCAAACCTCCGTTGTATGTTCCACCAATATTTTATGTCGATCAAACTTTATAAAATCTTGGTTGAAACAAGTTAAAGACATCTACGTTCTACCTTCTAGTTGGTGGTTTCAAGCTTCTGTTCTTTTGTTTACTCAAGTTGCTAGATTATGTTCGTTTAATTCTTTGATGATTGCTAAGGATTGTTAATAATGATTGTTCTCCCCCTTGATGAGTCTATTTGACCTGTATTTATAAGGAACAATTAGGTTAACTCGAAAACCTATCTTTGTTTTCTAATCAAACATGGTTTTCTGAAACATATTGAATAGCTTAATGAACCAGCTCCATATCAAACTGAAATCCTCTATATTCAAGGCTAAATTGACCATATCGAACCGAAATTGCCTAAGTCGACATGGACTAGTGCCCAAGTCGAACTAGGCATGCCCCAGTTCGATATGGGCAAGTCTATATCGAACTGGGGCTTCCATATCGAACTAGGAAAGCCCCAATTCGACATGGATGCCCATTCTCGAACCAAAAAGGTTTCAGACTATTTTTTTAGGTTTTAAAACCCTATTTCGGATAGTTTTAAGGTTTTAAAAGCTGAATCGGACAACTTTAGGCCTTATAAAAATTGGACCAATCAAAATAAAAACTTAAAACATATTTATACCGTTAAGAATTGTAACACCCATATACTCTATGTAAGTACTATACATATACCTTGTGTACATGCAATACGTATATAAAATATAAGGATGTCACTTTTCATTACTGTTTAAAACTTTACCTTAGTTCCAAACAATAATACATTTTATTTAAAGAACATTTACAAAATCATTATACTTTTGACAATATTACATATATATAAATTACCTTGTCTTTACCAAAATTCACTTATGTACATATACATTCTTATCAAAATACAGCATAATAAAATTATACGTGTATGCACCACCTTCTAGTTGGTCTCGAAAAACTCTTATCCTTCTCGTGGCATAATGGTTTGACTCCCAAATCAACCATCTACTCATCTGCGCTATTTGCACAATCACGCTAAGCTCAAAAGCTTAGTAGTACAAATAAATATTATATACATACAATACAGAAAATCATACTCATATACTAACATCATTTGTCATTATATTCTTATCATGTTTTCCATTTTCAAAACACTATGCATATACTTTTCACTATTCCATAATTTATATGTCTTTAACATAAGCCACAGTTTAATGGCTTATCATAATACTCATGAAACAATACACACAATTTCCATATCCATATGCATATTACACATCACATATCCCATAACATTATATCTTATTATATTTCTCAATTATTCCACAATTCATAATTCACAATAAAGCAAAGACAAGCATGGGCCCAAAAGGATCTAATATGCTATTCAAATTTAAGAGTTACTGTTTTGATCTAATAATCACATTTATCTAGCCCGTAGGCAAATCATTATCACAATGAGGATTACCTCATATGTAACATCCCAACTAGGCTTCAAGGACTAGGCCCAACCAAGCTTCAAGGGGAGCTCAGCATCAACCCAACCTGGCTTCAAGGACCAAGCCCAACCTACCTTCAAGGGATTGTTACTTTTAGACATGCCACCAACAACAAAACTCTGAAAATTGAATAACATAATAGGCACACAATTCTTTCATTATTTCATTATCAAATCTTTTCTCATTTTCTCATGATCATCATAAGCACAATGCCTCAAATATCCCATTTATATCAATATAGCCATCACCAATGGCTTCACATATCATCATTAGGGTATACATAACAAATTACATTATTCATACATTTTGAATCCTCAACATATATTTCACATAGTTTACATAATGCAATTCATAGCACCATTCTCATACATCAACAATATAATAGGTAACTTAAGACATTTTCCAACCAAATGTGTTAAGTCCCAAAGTCATGTAAATGTATGCAATCATGTAAGGTTTGTACTTACCTTATGGAACACTCCAAATAAGCTTTAAAACTTCCTCTAACCTTCTCTTCCAAGTTGCCCTTCAACACTAAGGTTGGGCAAGCTACTCTCTCTCAATGCCTATACCAAATGTGATCATAAACAACCATTTAGTATCACATTCTAAGGCATTCTTAACATTCAAATCATTTAAATAAGAATTACAAATGAAAAACAACAATAGGAGTTAATCTCAATTAACACGCCCAACAACACGGGCTTGCTCATGACCGTGTCATTAACTCATTCATACAAAAGCATTGACACGTCCAATGACATGGGCGTGTCACTGCTCGTGTCATTCATTTTGCCTCACAGAAACATTGACAAGCCCAACAACATGGGCGTGTTTATGGCTGTGTCAATTATCTTATCTCTCAGTAGTTATGACACGTCCAATGACATGGCTGTGTTAATGGTCGTGTCACAAATGTTAAACTCGGCACTGTTGACACGCCCATGTCGCTGGCCCTGTCAGCCAAAAGTTTTGCATTTTAAACTCTCATCCATATAAACACAATCACTCCAAAATCCATACTACAACACCCATAATCAACATCTTAGTTTATATTCATAATTCACCTATCAATTCAACACTTATATAACTTCAACATATCATAATAATAATCATTATATACATCATCCATGTATCAATTTACTCAATTTCCCAACTCAATTATACTAAACCCTTACTCCTCAATTTCGAGACTCATCATCATCCTCACAAATAATCATATTTTCATCATCTAAGCACCAATTCAACATATATATATATATATTTCAATATTTCATCATCATCATATTATTCAATTAATCATCACTTTCACTCACTAACCACATCACATATAAACTCAATCTATAGAAATCAACTCAAGGAAAAGAGCACTTACTTGAATTCTTTGTCAAATCTTCAATATCCACCTTCAATTCTCTTAAGGCCCTTATGAATTTGATATGTATGCCAACAAAATCACACTTCTCTCTCTCTCTCTCTCTCTCTCTCTCTCTCTCTCCCACGTTCAAGAGGAAGAAGAAGAATAAGAAAGAAAGAAAGAGAGAAAGTCTTCTCTTCCCTTTCATACTTATCTTATATATATACATATATATATATATATACACCTAAAAATTTTCCACCACAAATATTTGTCCTTCCCTTTGACTTTCTTGTCTTCTTTTTCTCTTGTCATTATTATCATTATTATTATTATTAATTAATTATTTACAATTTACTTTTCCTACACCAATATATACATCATGTATATGTGGTGTATATATTGATATAAGTATATGTCTTATATATTGTATTTATATTTTCCATTATTTTTTTCAAATACAATATATATATATATATCATCCTTCATACACATCTATCTCTTATTATATTTTCTTTACCTATTTCACCAACATACTATCTCACAACTACTATTCCAAAGTACATCAAAAATCGGGATATTACAATTCTCTCCCACTTAAATAATTTCATCCTCGAAAATATCCGGTACAGTAATAATCCATCCTTAACAAAATACCATCTTAAATTTTCATATGAAGTTAATCATATTATTAAATTATTATTTTATCAATTTACATATCCTCTACTCTTCCCCTTTAGGTCAATCATCTTCTCCCAATTCATCACTTATCACTATATATATATATATATATATATTATTTCCTAAACAAAGCAATCATGATAACTCATTACATAACCAATCAAATTATCAATAGACAATAATTACTTCATCTTATTAATATATATGTCTCACCCATCTATTGTGCTTAAAATATTTTATCACTTCATCAATTTATAAATATACTCTCTTAACCTTAAATTCAAAAGTTATTGAATTATATCTTAACACTGACTATCCAGTAACCATAGTCATTTTCAGAATTATATCATTGTTTATCTATCTCTTTCTTATATTTACAAATAAACACTTGTCAAACCTTAATTGATAACAATTTTCTTATTTTTCATACACCTAATTCCTTCTTTAACATGTTTTTCACTTAACTTTAACATTAATAAGATGCCTTTAAACTTACTTTAAGGATAATCAACCTTTTCCTTTTATCATAATTTACAACTGATATACCTTAACTCATTCATGTCCATCAACATATCAGAATATTACTTCATATGCAGTATTACATATCTCTTACACTCTTAGTATAACTATACATATTAAATCTCAATAATGATTTGCAACTTAGCGAGATCTAGATCAATTGATCTATCTGTCACATATACTAACATCGCAATCTTATTCGATTCAAGCCAACAATTAACTTATTTAAACTTATCATTATGTTTCAATATATGACGTAACTCTATTAGGTCAAACTTACATTCAAATTCTGATCTCTTTGGATCCATCCTTTCAACTTTCTGAAATTAATGATTATTTATAACAAATTACTTCAAATTATTTTCCAATATTCATATATTTTGTTTTCTATTATCTTAATACAATTTTCATATAATTCTCATGATTATCTCATACCATATTTATTACCCATAGTTCATTCACTTAAACATCATTTTCCATCAACTTATTCACATTATACCATTGTGAACATATTCAATATAACTCTCAATCACATTTTGTAATTTCTCCCATTTATCATCTCCTCACATTTTCATACCATTAACATATTTACATAATTAATTTTTTATCACATTATCCATAACTCAATACATTTTCACAATTCTCTTCTCTTTCCATACATTTTATAATTATAAACAAATTTCTAACATAAAATTATAAGGTACAACTATACAAACCATAAGTCTTGATCATGTTTCTTGAAGCATAACTATCAATCTTACCAAAACTATCCTATGGTCATGTCATCTCAAGCTCATGCCTGTGGATAGCAAAACTAATCAGACAAATATACTAAACAAATCATATAGTCATAGTATATTAATGGTCACGCCTGTGGCTTATAAATCAATATTGCCTTCAAACATTTCCAATTACAATACTTAGTTTGTGTCGCAAAGATTACATATTCATTCTCTAAACTTTTGTTACACAAAGAGTTAACACATTACAACTCCGTTTCAAAACAATTTACTCTTGATCACTTGATCATCATTAGCCTAACTCATGTTTCAACTGTAATATCCCAAAGTATACCCTAAAAGTTTTGGAGTATTTATTGTTGTATTTGGATTTAGTGTATTTATTTTAGTGGTAAGAGAAGAGGTTTTGAGTAGAGTGTATATGTTGTATATATTGGGATATATACAACATATACAAGTCAATGTATGAAGGGTCAAAGGAATTAATTAATTGGAAATGGAATTAAATATTTGGAAATTGCGTTAGTGGAAGTGGAAGAAGATATTTGCTTATTTTATTGTATTTTGCTTGGTGGAGAGGATTTTGAGGAGAGAGAAGGTTGAGTGTTTGACTTGATTTTCTTTGTTTTCTTTCTTTCTTCTTCATGTATCTTCTTCTTCTTCTCCTTTTCTGTGTTGGCTGGCATCTCCATAGCAAGAGAGCAAGAGAGAGAGATTTGATCTTCTAAACTCAAGACTGAAGGAAGTTTTCAAGTGATCAAGTTGGAAATTTAAGAGTTTCTTCATCTTTGGTAAGTTTTCCACTTGATTCTTTGATTTTCTTTGAGTTTGTGAGTTGAGATTGTGGTTGATATGTGTTTGTTTGATTGTGGTGTGTTTAAGAGTGTTTAGTTCAATTGATTTTGGATTTTGGGGTTGGATTGAAGGAAAGAGTAAAATTGTTGGAAGAGTAAGTGTTGTGGTTGTGTTTTGGGTTTGTGGTGATGATTATGATTTGTGTTTGATGTATGATTTGAGTTGTTTTGGTGTTTTTGCAAGTTTATTATGGTTTTTGGGTGTGTTTAGTTAAGTTTTTTTGAAGTGGACAATGGTGAAAGTAAGAGGTTTATTGGATGTAGTGTTGATGTTGCCGAAATCTGTATTTTTGGCCTGACACGCCCATGAGCACGGCCAGGTCTTTGGACTATCAATGGTTCTGTGTTCATGGATGGGTGACACGAGTAGTGACATGCCTATGTCACTGAGCATGTCATAGCTACTGTGATGTTGGTGGATTGACACGGCCATGAACACGCCCGTGTTGTTGGACGTGTCAATGTTTCTGTGAGACAGAATGTATTACACGTTCAGTGACACGCCCGTGGTCTCAAGCGTGTCAAAGCTTCTGTGTTGTGGAGTTAGGGCACGGTCAGGGACACACCCGTGTTGTTGAGCGTGTCATGTTTAGAGTTTTCCCTAGTTGGTTCTTAGCTTTATTATCTTATGTGTATTTCTAGATAAGTGTGTATTATCCCTTTTGGATTAGGTTGTGAAGAGGTTGAGTTGCCCTAACCTAAGTCTTGAGGATTCTTGGAAGAGGAAGTGTATAGATTGGTTTGAGTTGTTCTTGAGGTAAGTACAAACCCTACATTTTTGCATACATTTACATGACATTGGGACTTAACACATTTAGTTGTAAATGTGTTAAGTAATCTATTACGTTGTTGATACAATTGATTAATGCTATGAATTGCATAATGTGGAAGATATGATGATCATTCAAAATGTATGTTCAATGCATTTGGTTATGTATACTTTAATGATGAATTGATTTAATGTGAATTGAGATATGATGAAATGTGAAGCCATTGTTGTTGGCTATGATAATGCAAATGAAATGATTGGGGCATGATTGCTTATTTGATTATGGAATATAAAATGAGAAATGAATTGAGAAAGAGAATGATAAAAAGATAAATGAAATAATTGTGTGCTTAATATGTTATTCAATTTTCAGAGTTCTGAGTTTGGCGGCATGCCTATGAATCGCTGGATAGGTGAAAAGACCGGTCGTAAGCCGAGTCCAGCTAAAAAATGTGAAATGTGATGTTTTTGGGGTGAAAAGACTAGGTCGTAAGCCTCAAAAACAAATCCTTGAAGCTAGATTGAGTGAAAAGACTGGGTCGTATGCTCAAATCTAGTTGGATTATCCATGGATAAATATATATTGATGATTGTGATTATGGACCAAAGCAGTAACTCTAAACTTTGAATAACATATTAGTGTCTTTTGGGCCCATGCTTGTCTTTGTTTCAATATGATTCATGAATGGTGAAACAATTGAAAAAAATAATGGAATGTAGTGTTATGAAAAATATTGATATATCATTTATGAATATTGTCTTTATTGTTGAAAGTATGATATTGACATTGCATTATAGCATATTGTTACTGTGGTTTGTACCACTAAGCCGTTGGCTTAGCGCGATTGTGGTTCATCGCACAGGTGACAGGGTAGAACCAGAGAGTTCAGCTAGACCGAGTTGAGTCTAGATTTTGAAGTGTTGATTGTGGGCTTAAAGATCAGAGACGAACTGCCAAACATGTATAAACTTTATGTTTTGTAACTATTGATTTTGATGTATTTATATATGTAAATACCGCTGCATTTTTTGCTGCTTAATAAATAAATGTTTTATCTATTATGTTTTATAATGTTGTTAAATTGAAAGATTTGTTTGTTTAGTAAACCGTGGCACTCTTGTATTCGGTATACATATATTACAGGTGTAGTAGTATATAGTGTGCGTATACGGGGTATAGGGGTGTTACATCAACAATATTATCATTAACATCTCTTACGTATACACATTGATCATCTCAAAATTTTACACAATTTCCATTTATTACTCCATTTCTAATCTATCTCTTACAAAAATTTTCATTCATTAAACTTTCCTTTTTCCCTACAATCTCTTATTATACACATATACATAGAACATTTCCACACGCATATACTTTAGGCCCAAAATATTATACAACCATCAAGTTCATTTATTACAATAATAATTTCACTGTCCAATGTTACTCAAGTCCATTCTCACTCTCAATTTCCTCACATAACCTAGCTCTGTGCAGGTCAAGACCTAATCTCTCTTAGGTCCACTAATACATGCAATATCATTCTTAACATCACTGGACAAGTAATTGTATAAGGTAACAAACACACAATAACATTTTTTTTATCATCCACATACAGTAAGTCATATTCATAATGTGACTTACTTTTCACATTTTCTTACATATTACAATTGCGTTCATATTGAAAATTTCATCTCATGTATCATATACAACTATACTTAATTCCTCTTTTACATACAATCTATACAAATTTAACATTTATCACATTTCAGTGACCATTATCATTTCTCATTCTTTTGACATGACTTAGGTTATTCATTAACTCAACATATATATATATATACACTCTAACCACAACATAATTAACTTTTTTTTAATCTGCCCTTCTCTTAAATAATTTCCTTATTATATATATATATATATTTATACATATATATCACTTCACATAAATCTTAGTCACATTTCCAATGTGACGTCTCTCTCACATTTTTTTTCTTATGCATTTATCATATCCTTCATATCCATTTTCATCATTTCCAATCCAATTACCTAAAGTAACTTATTTCACTTACTTAATAATTTCCCTTTATTTTATAACAAAATTGTTTTTTATATCATCAACCACATTACACATTACATAGTGCTTTCATAAGCAATATTATTCATTTAAAATAGCTCATATACTTAATATATATTAAACTATCAGTATCTAAGTAGTCCTCATTAAAAATCCATTAAAACTTCAACCTCTCATCTTACTACTTTACTTAAACTTCAATCTACTAATCTCATTTTCTTAATATTAACTTTAAAAACATTATATATATCATAATGTAATATCAAAACACATCATTTTCACAATTATTAAAGCTCAATTCAAAAATCCAAATTTCACATATTACCACCCTTAGCATGAGCTTAAACAACACTCAAGCATATCATATTTCTAACATAAAAATCACAATATTTATATTAAAATAACACTAATATATCTCACATTAACCAACATTATCTATTTTTAAAACCTTAACTTTATATAACCAAATTCTAAATTTTCACATCTTGTGCATATCAATCAACCAACTCAATATTCCCCCATATTCTCTTCATTATAATATCATATCTATCCATTTTAACAATCAAACAATATTTTCTCTCTAGTAAACCAAATATAGTCTTTATTAGAAAGAGAACCAAACTTTAGAAAAAAGGGTGCTTACTTAAATCTTGATGATTTTTTTAACTCATTTCCAACATTATTCTCATATTCATTCTTTTGTAACCTATTTCACAAACACATTTCAATAATCAAAATTTTCAAAATTAGCTTTACTGAAGTAAACTCCAATTCTTTAGTTTATCAATTAAACTTGTACAAATTTTTCAATATCATTTCTTTCTCTAGCTTTACTTTCATGTAAAGCCTCATTCAACACTATCATTCATCTCATGTAATTCAAATACAAATTACATAATGCCACATCCGAGACCAACCTATGTGTTAATGCATATGCATGTATCACAAATTTCACTTTTCAAAAATTTTCTTCTTTTTTTTTTAAATCTACTTAGGCTGAAAATCTCAAACCTAAGCTCTGATACCAAAATAATTGTAACACCCATATACTCTATATAAGTACTATACATATACCTTGTATACATGCAATATGTATATAAAATATAAGGATGTCACTTTTCATTACTGTTTAAAACCTTTACCTTAGTTCCAAACAATAATACATTTTATTTAAAGAACATTTACAAAATCATTATCCTTTTGACAATATTACATATATATAAATTACCTTGCCTTTACCAAAATTCACTTATGTACATATATATTTTTATCAAAATACAGCATAATAAAATTATACATGTATGCACCACCCTCTAGTTGGTCTTGAAAAACTCTTATCCTTCTCGTGGCATGACGGTTTGACTCCCAGATCAACCATCTACTCACCTGCACGATTTATACAATCGCGCTAAGCTCAAAAGTTTAGTAGTACAAATAAATATTATATACATACATTACAAAAAATCATACTCATATACTAACATCATTTGTCATTATATTCTTATCATGTTTTCCATTTTCAAAACACTATGCATATACTTTTCACTATTCCATAATTTATATGTCTTTAACATAAGCCACAGTTCAATGGCTTATCATAATACTCATGAAACAATACACACAATTTCCACATCCATATGCATATTACACATCACATATCCCATAATATTATATCTTATTATATTGCTCAATTATTCCACAATTCATAATTCATAATAAAGCAAAGACAAGCATAGGCCCAAAAGGATCTAATATGCTATTCAAATTTCAGAGTTACTGTTTTGGCCTAATAATCACATTTATTTAGCCCGTAGGCAAATCATTATGACAATGAGGATTACCTCATATGTAATATCCCAACTAGGCTTCAAGGACTAAGCCCAACCAAGCTTCAAGGGGAGCTCAGCATCAACCAAGACTGGCTTCAAGGACCAAGCCTAACCTAGCTTCAAAGGATTGTTACTTTAGGCATACCACCAATAACAAAACTCTGAAAATTGAATAACATATGTTTAGATCAATTTTGTATATATTTTTCTACGATGTTTTTGTTGATTTTAAGTTAATTTTCATGTTAATTTGTACTTAAGTTTGTTTGAAGTTGTTGATTTAGGTAGAAGTGCATTTGATGGAGCTTTTTAACAAAAATTTGGTGGACTTGTTGGAGAAAAACATGTGACACGGCCAGGCTTGTCATGGCTTGGCCGTGTCCTTCATCAAAAGAAGAAAAGATCAAGGCAAGGCAGGACACGGCCAGGATTAACCAAGCTTGGCTGTGTCCCTCATGCAAGCATGTCCAGAAGCAAACACGGCCATGAGACACGGCCAAGCCACTGGCCTTGTCTCACCAAAGGAACAAAAGAAAAAGAAAAAAAAAGAGAAAGAAGCAAAGACTGACACCATCAAGGGACACGGCCAAGCAGCTGGCCGTATCACCCCTTGGACAAAAACAAGCAGTAAGGGACACGGCCAGAAGCTTGGACCATTGTGAACCTCGGGTTTTCACCCGAAAAGGATTCGGATGAAAGTTCACTTGTTGTCGGGAGTCGCCACTCAGTTTATTTTGTTCGAAGGGAAAAACTAAGAAAACCCTTGTTTGACTCCAATAATGCATCCAATGTAAAGGCTTCTAGTCTGCGAACCCAAGGAGGATTCGGGGACTATGTCATGCATTTGACTAACTTGACAATAAAAAGAAGTAAATATAAAAGGGATGAAGAAAAGAAAAAGGACTGATTGTTGGTAAGTTGTGGACTTGCTATTTGGGGTGAATCCCAAATGTGCCTACATACTCCCGTTTGAACGGGAGATCAAAGCCCATGTAGTTCGGAAAAGCCTATTTAAAGGCGATGAAATTTATGCTTCATGCATGTGTGTGTATGCTTCATGCATTTTTCAGGTGTTTTGCCAGAGTTGTGAGTTTTAGCACTTAGTGCAAAAATTGTATAATTTTGGGTACTTGGTACCAAAAGAGTCCGATTTAGGCTCCATGCCAAATTTTGATCTTAATTGTAATATTTAAATACTTCGTATTTCAAGGATGTAATTTAGGCTCCGTGCCAAAAGGTTGATTTTATTCACGGCTTGATGCCGAAAGGTTGATTGATTAATCCATTAGGCCTCTAGATCTAAAAGGATTAGATCTTTGACCAAGAAGAGATTAAGAAGAAGATTAGAATGCTTATGATATGCTCGAATTGACCAAAGATGAATTATGATATTACCTTGATTAGAATTTTTCCACTTTTAAGTTCCAGATCTTGTTTCCTTGCACTTTTAAGTATGATTCTTGCTTTCTACAACACAATATTAGAAATTCTTAAACATAAAAATTCCGTCAGCACCAGGGCGTCGAATGTCCAAAAGCCCCCTTTTTCTGAAAATCTGAAGCCTATTTATAGGCAAAAAAACGAACTGTACGGCGGCCGGGCCGCCGGATCTGGCCCAAAAAAGGGTGCCCGACTCGCGCTACTGGTGTCAAAACTGATTTTTCTGCAGCCACGAGCCTCTGAAAAATATTTCGGGACCATATCCGTGATCCTCACGCCGTCCCGGACATTTCAAGTACCATATTGATATATTTCCAGTGAACTTTACCGTGGACCTCTGGTCCTGTCCGATTGTCAGCAGTCTGAGAAAATCGGCTTTCCGAGCCTCAAAATTCGAGTGTTCACAGTTGCCCCCCACTGGGGTCCATAAAAATAATTTATGGGGCCCAGTGGCCTTCTGAAGAGCGAATTTTGAGCGAGGGGTAGAAAGACCCGCCTTTTTTACCTTTTCCCTATAAATAGGCTCATTTCAATTCAATTTTCATTTGCTTTCATTCATTCTTCTTCTTTCAAATTTTCTTTCGACGATAGATTTCACTGGCTTTGAAGATTTCAAAATCCCACTCCCTCCCTGCAATCTTTTACTTGAGGAGGAGAAGCACAATTCTCGGACCGGCTCCTATGAGGTGAGTACTCTCCCGTTTGTCCATCTAGTATGCATGCTTAGGAATTTTATTTATTTCCAGTAAGGAACTTAGAAATAAATTTTAGGAACCTTTCCTTTACATGTACTAGTAATGAATTAGGATTAGTACTAGGCTTCATTATGTTCTGCCATCAGTAATTATTTCTAGTAAAGAACTTAGAAATAATCCTTTAGGAATCCACACCCGGCTGGGGAAAGAACTTAAATCTTTTCTGAATTTGTCCAACTTTTCTGAAATTTTTTTTTTTTTAGGACTCTACGATCAAGATATCTATAGCTGAGCGTCCGATGGTCACTATTTCGGCTTACATCTTTGATGCCGAGCACCCAGTGGGGGATCTTATCAGACCTGCTTTCCTCCACCATTTGAGGACTATAGATGTGGGTAGAGATATTCACAGGGAGTTGATCTGCGCGTTGGCCGAACGCTGGTGGCCCACTACTGACACTTTCCATTTTTCTTGGGGGGAAATGACAATGACGCCTACCGACTTTTCCATCATTTCTGGGATTCCCTTTGGAGTTGAGATGGTGGAATCCTATGATGACTGGCGGAAGGACATTTCTTCAGCTGACATGATTACTTTGATCGGGGTTGACTATCCTCGATATCAGGAGCCTCGCTGCATTCAGCGGAGGTGGCTTGCGGAGCAGGCACCAGGTATCTACACTGGTTACGAGATGGGCAATCTTACTGCTGACCAGGTGGCCAGGTTTACCTTGCTTCTCCTGTTTGCTAGCTCCTTCTTATCAAATAGGAAGGATGCAGTGAGTCTCAATGTGCTGAAGAGCCTACTTGACCTAACACTACTTCATACGTACGATTGGGCTAGCATGATGCTGTGTAGGTTGTATGACGACATGTCAGACCTCTGCTATACCCGCATTACTCCATGTGGCCTGTATTACTTCTGGGAGGTAATGTAAAGAACATTTCCCTTATCTTATATATGTTGACATACACCCACTTTGATATATCTCTTTCTTTTTTTTCTTTTTTTTTCAGACTTGGGCTTACGAGTACTTTCCTGACATCGCCCATTTTCTTCGTGAGATACCTGTCCCTGCAGATCCTCTTTCCCCCATTGCTTGGAAGTGGTATAGAGAGAGGGTAGAAGTACCAAAGAGGAAACTTCCCATCAGAGAGCTAAGATCATTCTTCGACAGCTGCCCACTGAACTCAGTAAATGCTTTATCATCATCCTTTTTTATTATATTAAAGAAAATGATTCACTAATATAACAAATTTTTACAGGTTGCATCTAAAGTGATGTCTAGCCGACTGGCAGAGTGGATAGCTCAAGATTACAGCTTTCAGCGATCAGAGTTTCTGACTCGACGACGATTCATACTTCCCCATCCAGAGTTTCGACGGTATTATCTCGCTGAGAGGGTGACATTCCAGATTGCCGGTTTCCGTGCAGCTCCCATGGATCCCCCTGATGATATGCTATCTTCAACACTTCTGCCTGTTACTGTGTCCCAGTATGAGGGCGACCCTTTCGAGTCGACTTATGCCCCGGATGAGGATGATTATGATTTCTACTGTCTTCAGCGACTGATGCCACGCATTGGGACACGATTTGACTCTATACCCCCTTATCGGTCTTCCCATTCTTCGGCTCCCTCTTCTAGCACTCCGAGAAACCATCCCTTTCCCGACTGGCGAGCTGACAGACCCTCTTCCTCAAGGGCTGAGGCTTCCGCTTTCAGGGCCGGACCATCACACACTGGAGCAAGCAGCAGCTCATCTCATTTGAGGGCTCCCGCATCCGTCCTTACAGCTACCGGCCAATTTGACCCTATTTTAGCGGACTTGAGGCTGCCTTATGCTGTTCGTCATCATGCACCTGGTGGTTGGGTGACCCGACCAATTAGTGCAGAGGGTGCATTATATCGGAGCTTTGCTCATGTCACTCAGGTATATTCTCATAGAACTTTTCATGAAAAGGATTCATAAAATTCTCTTGAAATTGATTGTGATTCTGTCTCTTCTTACAGGTACCTGAGGGCCTGATTACGGAAATGGCGGCGCTGATTACTGCTTTCTCGGATGAGCTGTCTGGTGCTTGGACTGATGCTGCTTATGAGAGGCAGAGCAGGCCGCAAAGACGGAGAGGCCGGCACTGATTTTTTTTTCATACTTGTCTTGAACTATGCTTGCTGTATTTGAATTATTTTCCTTCTGTACTTTGTACCTTTCATGTTTTTCAGCTGTTATCTGAACTTATCTGTAAACCTGCACTTATTTGTTAGTATTAACAGCACATATGTATGCATGATACTTTTTCTTTTAGAAATCTATTTTCAAAATAAGTCCCTGACACAACCCCAAAAATAGCACATAACAGATCCTAAACAGGGCCAACACACGAGAATTTTTCAAAACATCAGGAGTCAGGACGGGTCGGCGGCAGCTGAGCCGCCAGAAGCGGCGGCGGAGCCGCCAGCCACGGCGGTCGAGCCGCTACCCGGACCAGACCAGTATAAAATTCGAAGTTGTCTTACATCTGTGGGCCAGAAAGCAATCTTCTTACTGTAAGATCTTATTATTATTTTTTTCAAATAACAATGAACCCCCTTTTCAATCACGTGATGCATAATTGGACCAAAAGTCTCCATAATGTTGAAAGGATCAACATGGGGAGATACGGGTTGAAAGCTATCGCCACCCTTAGAGGTGTAGCTATGGACTGGGATTTCTTGCATGCTTGCATCAGGTTTTGGGATCCCCAAGCCCATGTTTTCAGATTTGGGGCTCGGATGGAGGAGATGTGTCCTCTTTTTGAGGAATTCTGCTCGATCATCGGATGCGACCCAAATGCCCCTCTTGTAAGGCATGAGGTTCAAATCGGCTATGTGGGATCTTTTCAGAGACTTTTTAGCTTCACAAAACCCCAAGCCCAAGCTATGATTGTAGACGGGGATAAGGCAATGCTACTTCCTCTAATTGATGAATTCTTAACTGCCGATTTTGAAGATGATATTCAATTGAGGCATAGAATGCGAGCCTTCGTCTTTTGTCTGTTAGCTGGGTTTCTCTTCAACCGTGACCCCGGCTTTGGAGATTTGAAACTTTGTCCAATGGTTAGGCAAATGGAAGAGCTCAACTGTATCGGGGGCATGATTCTGGCTGAGACTATTCAGAGTCTCGACAGATGTGCACTTTGATTTGAACGTTGGACCGTTACCCCAATCATCCTTCAGGTAATTTTGTCGTACCTTTTGTTTTTTTTTTCTTATTCCATCATCTCTCTCTTCCTTTGTAAAATAGAAAGGATCTATTTTTTTCAGGTTTGGCTGAGAGACCATCTTCGAGTGGTTGCCGCCCCCCAGACTTTAACCTACAACCCTTCACAGTACCGTACCAGGAAAATTCAGATTTCTTTTCCTTCGATGGCCAAGTGGACTATCTGGCTATTTGAGCTCGGGCCGGAAGAATTATTATGGTTCATCCCTTGGTATAGGATTCCTCAATTCATGGAGGCAAATGCAATGCACAACCATGTATACCTTCTTGGGTTCACTCACAGTACATGGTACAGTGCTTCCCGAGTCCTCAGGCAGATGGGTATTGATCAGAGGGTTCCCCTTCCTGTCAGGCTTACCATTGCTTCTCCTATTACTCCCGGAGTTACTGGGGCTATTCTACAGACTTGGGTCAGAGACCATCAGATGATCAGGCCTCTTGCAGAGCCTTTCCTTATTCAGCCCACTCCAGAGTACAGGACTTGGTTTATAGCTGAGGTTTGGCCTGTTGAAAAACCAAGGAGGTGTGCATTGCTGCAGGAGTTGGAGGGAGAGGAGGTGGTTCCTCTTAGCAAGGAAAAGGTAGATATTGCGGAGAGTTCCGGGACTAAGGAAGACGCCGAAGACTCCGCCCCCCGTAGGAGGCGTAGGATTTAGATCCCAGGGTGACTCCATTGTCTTTTCTGTTTTTGGGTTGTCTTTTTACCTTTTTGGTTTTTTGGGAATATGACTTGACCTTTTTGATTAGTTGTGTATTTTATAGGATGAATGACTCTTTCTGAATGACTCTTTTTTGTAACAGATGATTCTTTTTGTAATGAATGACTCTTAATGATTGACTCTTTTGTTTGCTTTCCAAGCATTATCTACTTTATTTATTTGCTCTAATTTTTGCCTAAGTCATCCTTTCGGATTTTCAACTTAGCGAGCTCTTACCCATTCTTGTCTAAGCCGCCCTTTGCGGGTCTTCGACTTAGCGGGCCCCACTATTGCCTAAGCCGCCCTTTGTCGTTGCCATCCCGTCTATTAGCAAATCGATGTGTGGTAGCGGGAAATCGTCCTTGGGACAAGCTTTATTCAGATCTCTGTAGTCAACACACATCCTGACCTTTCCGTCTTTCTTTGGGACCGGAACAATGTTTGCTAACCAGGAAGGGTAGGCAATTGGTTCTATGAACTTATTGTCCAGTTGTTTGGCAACCTCCTCTTTAATTTTCAAAGACCATTCAGGCTTCATTCTTCTCAATTTCTGCTTAACCGGCTTTGCACCAGGGTATAGCAGAATCTTATGAACTGCTATTGCTGGGTTTATTCCCGTGACATCACTTGCCTTCCACATGAAGCAGTCGACATATCTTCTGATGCAATCAACAACCGGTTCCTTATTCGCACAATCATATGCAATGTATGTATGTTCATTTTCTTTACCAATTATTATCTTTTCATTTATTTCTTTTATTTCATTTATTTCATTTTTGCTAGATAATACTTGAAAAGTAAAAGACACAGGGTAACCGAGAATTTGAAGAGTTTCATTGATAATGGTGGAGTCATTCTCCAAAATTACATTAGATTTGACATTGGGGTTTTCTAAATCTAAAACTATAGAAGACTCAGAATTAGACTCTGACTTGGTGTTTGACTCAGAATTTGACTCGGTACAAGACTCGGGTTCAAGGTGTGACACTGGACTAGTTTTGTCTACAGCAGCTTGTCCCTCCTCGGCATACCAGTTCATCAGTGGTCCATCTGTTGTCTTGATCAGCTTTGTGAAGTCCCTTTTGCCTTCGACATTGGTTATCATAGCAACCTCATCAAAGAGACTAGGCCGCATGAAATCTTCCATTTGGGGGTCAGTTTCAGGTTCTGGCTCTTCTTCTTTTATGGCCACAACGTCAGCAAACATTTCAAAACCCGGTAGCTTCTTTCCGGTCATAGGAGAATAGAATGGTTCCTGAAAACCATGGTGATGAACTGCCTTTCCAGGTTTGCAAAAGTGACCATTCAGAGTTCTAAAGTAAGGGTGCATTTTGAGGCTTCTTGCCCCCCAATTTCCCTTTTTCTTCCTTCCACGCTCAAACTCTTCTATTTCATCATCTGTAGGTTTGTACCCCAAGCCAAAAGTTCCCTTATTCTCAGGATCTTCCCATGGCCGTACTACGGGTGTTTTTCTCCCAGACTTCATCATTTTCATTCCGGGCAATAGACCTACCCTCAACATCATTCCCACTAGGCAATTGATTTGGACCTCCCCAAAGTCATATGAGACAAATGGCCCTTTTGGTTTTTCACCTTCAATGCATTGAACTGTGTCATAATGAAACCCAGTCAAGGTCATGGCGGTTTCACCAGGAACAACCTCAAAGAGAGACTGATCCATGGTTTTCTTGTTGATTTCACAGGTATCCCCTTTGATAGTGATGTTTTTTCCTTCAAAAGGGAATTTAAGTTTTTGGTGTAATGAAGAAGGTACGGCATTAATTTTGATGAATCCACGGCCTTCCAAGGAGGAGATTAAAGCTCGCGGGTACATCAATGACCTGGAAGGGCACTTTCATTTTCACCGGCCCAATAGCAATTTCTAGAGTGGCAACACCCAAAATTTCTCTTCGAGTGTTATCATATGCTCTCACAATCTGATCAGAAGGTGTAAGATCTGTAGTCTCCAACCCCAAACAGCTTGCTACTTTCAAAGGACACACATTTAAGGCTGACCCATTATCAATGAGAACCATGGGCACAGTCTTTCCCCCAGTTTGTATGGTGATGTATAGAGCATCATTGTGTTTATTGCGATCTTCTGGTAAATCTACATCAGAAAATCTGATACTCAATGCCTTGGTTGATTGGGTCAAAGTGGCCACCAAAGCTTCTGGGCTTGTGTCCACTGGTGTATCAAGTTGACTCAAAGCTTCGCTGAGAGCCTGGCGGTGTGGGAATGAGGAAGCAAGGAGCTCCCAAATTGACACCTTAGCTTGGGTTTGCTTAAGCTGAGTAAGGACAGGGTCTTCTTTTGGCTCTGGAGTCTTCTTATGGGGGTGATTTGAGGTTGTAGGGGTTTTTCCCAAGTCAAGTGGCTGATATTGTCTTCCACTTCTTGTCAGAGCACTGACCTCTTCAGAAAGGTTGTTCAAATCTAACACACATACTTCATTCATTTTTTAGAGAAGTTTGAAAGGATCAAATAGCTCTTCTTCCACAGTAATGGCATGGATGGAGTGATTGGGCAAAGGATTAGTGTTAATGTTTGGTTGCCTCCTGAGAGGAATGATGTCACCACTATCCACCAGATCGTGGATGCGATTTTTCAGTGTCCAGCAAGCATCTGTTTTATGCCCATTCCCTTGATGGTATTCACAATATTCATTGACTTTATAACTGGAAGGTAATGGGTTTGGAGGAGGTCTTGGGTCCAAAGGCTTCAAATATTTCCCTTCCACAGCCTTTTTAAACACCAAATGAAGGGGCACTCCAAGGTCAGTATATTGCCTTCTCGGCTGATTTCTCGGCCCAAGATTGCCCACACGTAAAGGATTCGCAGGGGCAATATTGGCCACTTGATTGACCTTGCTTGAGGAAGGAGTTTGGCTTTGTTTCTTATATTTCGAAGCAGCCCCCTCATCCACTATTTTACCCAACTGTATCAAATCTTCTACATTGGTTGCAGTCGCAATGAGCGATTTGAAAGTAGGTAGATATTGGGTTTGCAGTTGAGCCTGATATGTAGGTCTTAAATTTCTGATTATGATATCAATCTGCTCTTGTTCTGAAGGGCGATTGATCATCTGGGCGGCTTTTGCCCTCCACCTCGTAAGGAACGAGGAGAAGGGTTCATTGTTATTTTGTTTGGTGGTCTCAAGTTCTCTTGTAGTGACATCCACCTCAATATTGTAGTGGTATTGAGAGTTAAATGCATTGCAGATGTCTTCCCATGTCTTAATCTTGGAACGGTCTAGACTCACGAACCATTTAAGGGCAGCACCAGTCAGGGATTGTTGGAATAACTGAGCAAAGAGCTCATCATTTAAACCCCAAGGACTCAAGGCTCCCACATACATTTTCAGGTGAGTTTTAGGGCAAGTAGTCCCATCAAATCTATCCATCCCAGGCATCTTGAATTTTGGAGGCAATCTAGCTTGGGGAAACAAGGATAAAGAATCCATGTCTACCACCTCTTTATGGGTTTTCATGGCAGTGATTGACCTTTCCAGCAATTCAAGTTTTCTTTTCAGTTCATCAGTTTCAGTGACATTCTTAGAGGGTGGATCCTCCAAATTGATGACAGGGGTATTCTGAGCAGTCATGGGGGTACTAGTTTGTCCCACAATAGGTTCTTTCCCTAAATTTCCAGAAGTAGTGGCTGTCTTTGGTACCCCTCCCAATTCAGCCAGGATGGCTACCCTTTGGGCAGCTAAAGCTTCATCAATTCTCTCTTGCATTCTAGCTTCAATTTCCTTAACCTGCCCATCCAGCAAGGCCTTAATCTGTTCAATAGTAGCCATTTCAGTAATTGGAGCAGTTGGTGAAGTTGGGGTAGTAGAATTTATAGGGGATAGCACAGTTGGTATTGGTGTGTCTAGTGTAGGTGAAGGCACACGGACAGTGGGTACCTGCAAAGGTTAAGGGCAAGAGATCAGAGTGGTGTGTAGGGTAGGAAAAACTCTTGGTCCACTTATATACATCAAAAATTTTTCCCCAAAACAATGTTGTTATGTTGCATGAATGCACCTCATCACATCATAATTCATTTTAATGGAATGCAGCACTATCATTGGGTACATACAACCTAAGGGAAGGTTCTATTGTTTTGTGAAAAATAGAGAATCGGCTTATCATAGGGACCCTTGAGTCTTGAGTAAGATATACCTAACCACATGTGAAACAAGGAGTTTCGCGTGGGTCCAACAGTACGATTACTCATGGGCCACTCCAAAAGGATTGGAATGGTTTGCGACAACAGGGAGGACGCTTTGGCTGTCCGCCGGCATAATCAAGGAGACCTGCCGGTGAGCGTTACTTGCTATCCAGACTCAGAACTTTGAACAGAAAGAGAAGAAATTCATTTGAAAACAATTTTTTATGCAATGGAGAAAAATGATTCCCCCATATATGCAAGAGAAAAAGATTCTCTGAATGACAAAATAAATGCACAAGTAGTCAAACAATAGATCCATCAAAGGAAAAAGATTCCTTTCTTCAATCTTCAGTCCAATATTCTTAAAGGAAGGATATATATTGCTAAGGTACCCTGCAAAATAAACAAAAATACCCTAAAGAAGGGCAAATCGGTTAAACAAATAATAACAATCTACTAGAATCCCACAAATCATTTTTTATGGTCCCTAGTGTCAAATTAATCAAATAAGCAATAGTACCACTTAGAATCCCATAAATCATTTTTATGGCTCCCCAGTGGAGTCGCCAAACTGTGAACCTCGGGTTTTCACCCGAAAAGGATTCGGATGAAAGTTCACTTGTTGTCGGGAGTCGCCACTCAGTTTATTTTGTTCGAAGGGAAAAACTAAGAAAACCCTTGTTTGACTCCAATAATGCATCCAATGTAAAGGCTTCTAGTCTGCGAACCCAAGGAGGATTTGGGGACTATGTCATGCATTTGACTAACTTGACAATAAAAAGAAGTAAATATAAAAGGGATGAAGAAAAGAAAAAGGACTGATTGTTGGTAAGTTGTGGACTTGCTATTTGGGGTGAATCCCAAATGTGCCTACATACTCCCGTTTGAACGGGAGATCAAAGCCCATGTAGTTCGGAAAAGCCTATTTAAAGGCGATGAAATTTATGCTTCATGCATGTGTGTGTATGCTTCGTGCATTTTTCAAGTGTTTTGCCAGAGTTGTGAGTTTTAGCACTTAGTGTAAAAATTGTATAATTTCGGGTACTTGGTACCAAAAGAGTCCGATTTAGGCTTCATGCCAAATTTTGATCTTAAGTGTAATATTTAAATACTTCGTATTTCAAGGATGTAATTTAGGCTCCGTGCCAAAAGGTTGATTTTATTCACGGCTTGATGCCGAAAGGTTGATTGATTAATCCATTAGGCCTCTAGATCTAAAAGGATTAGATCTTTGACCAAGAAGAAATTAAGAAGAAGATTAGAATGCTTATGATATGCTCGAATTGACCAAAGATGAATTATGATATTACCTTGATTAGAATTTTTCCACTTCTAAGTTCCAGATCTTGTTTCCTTGCACTTTTAAGTATGATTCTTGCTTTCTACAACACAATATTAGAAATTCTTAAACATAAAAATTTCGTCAGCACCAGGGCGTCGGATGTCCAAAAGCCCCCTTTTTCTGAAAATCTGAAGCCTATTTATAGGCAAAAAAACGAACTGTACGGTGGCCGGGCCGCCTGCTCTGGCCCAAAAAAGGGTGCCCGACTCGCGCTACTGGTGTCAAAACTGATTTTTCTGCAGCCACGAGCCTCTGAAAAATATTCTGGGACCATATCCGTGATCCTCACGCCATCCCGGAAATTTCAAGTACCATATTGATATATTTCCGGTGAACTTTACCGTGGACCTCCGGTCCGGTCCGATTGTCAGCAGTCTGAGAAAATCGGCTTTCCGAGCCTCAAAATTCGAGTGTTCACAACCATTGCATTTTAACTCTACCTGTTCATTAGAAAAATGTTCTTGAAGTGAATTTTTGATATGTTGTACCTCTATGAGTCTAGAATGACTGAAAAATATGTTGATTCGATTTTGGAATAGTTATGATTTTGGAAAGATTATTTTTATTAGACCTGTTCCAGCAGGTACCTTAACTGAGACAGCTATCTTTCGGGATTTTTAATAAAATGTAGAAAAATAATATCTAATTGAATTTTGGATATGTTGTTGCTTAGTGAGTCTAGTATTTGAGAAAAATAATTTGGAACCACGTTGATTGAATTTGAATTATGGAATTCACAAAGTTCAGAACTGCTGCCAGGATGCAGGGCAATTGGGGCAGTCTGGTTGGGTGAACTATTTGACCAAGATTTTGTGTTCAGTTTGATCTGAAATTTTAAATGAATGATTTTAAGATGTAAAATTTAGTTCTGTAAAAATTTTAGAGTTTTTAGTCAAGTAGATTATTTTATACAATTTTTCAAAATAAGGATTAAGTTGAGTCCAAAACCAGAATTTACTATTCATATGGTCATTTTGCTAATACTCCTTTTTGGATTAGGTTGTGAAGAGGTTGAATTGCCCTAATCTAAATGTTGAGAATTCTTGGAAGAGTAAGTGTATAAATTGGTGTGAGTTGGTTTTAAGGTAAGTACAAACTACATTAATGCATATATTCATATGATATTGAGACTTGAGACATATTTGATTATAAATGTGATAAGGAATCTAATGCATTGTGGATGTATATTAATAATGTTATGTTTGTTATAATGTGAATGTTGTGATGAGCATGTAAAATATGTGTTAATGCCATTGATTATATCCATTTGAATAATGAATTGATTAATGTGATTTGAAATATAACGAAATGTGAAATGTGCAAGATGTGATGACGAAATGAAATGTGAAAGATATGATGTTATGAAGAGTTGCTTCATTGTGATTTGAGATCATATGAGATATGAGGCCATGGTTGTTGACTATGATAATGCAAATGAAATATAAAATTGAGGCATGGTTGCCTAATTAATTATGAGAAATGAAATGAAAAGAGACTGGTAAAGAGATAAATGAAATGATTGTGTGCCTAATGTGTTAATTCAATTTTCAGAGTTCTGTTTTTGGCGGCATGCCTATAAAGTACTGGAAAGGTGAAAAGACCAGGTCGTAAGCCGATTCCAGTAGATAAATGTGAAATGTGAATTATAGTAACAGTCTTGCCGGGTTGAGGATCTCCTCGAGTTAAGTCGGGTTAAGGTCCAAGAGACTGGGTCTGTTACATTTGTTTTGGTAACAGTCTTGCCGAGTTGAGGATCTCCTCGGGTAGCTGGGTTGAGGTCCAAGAGACTGGGTCTGTTACCCTATCCATGGATAGAGATATATATATCGCCTACGGGCTTGATGATTGTGATTATGGACCAAAGCAGTAACTCTGAACTTTGAATAGCATATTAGATCCTTTTTGGGCCCATGCTTGTCTTTGTTTTCAATGTGAATCATGAATGTTTTGATTAATTATTAAATAATGTAAGATTGTGAAATATAATATTCTCTTGAATTGATCTTGAATCTTGATTGTGTGACATTAGCATGGCATTAAAGCATCATAGCACTGTAGTTTGTACCACTAAGCCGTTGGCTTAGCGCGAATGTGATTCTTCGCGCAGGTGACAGGGAAGAACCAGAGAGTTCCTCTAGGCCGAGTCGAGCCTAGATTTTGAAGAGTGAATAGTGGGCTTTAAGATCGAAGACTGACTGCCAAACATGTATAAATTTTATGTGTTGTAAAACTTGAGTTTTGATGTATATGAATTTGTAAATATTGTTACTTTCCGTTGCATAGTGAACAAATATTTTATCTCCTGTATTTCATAATAAACCTTCACTTTATTTTGTATTAGAAGTGTAAATCCTTTTTGCAGGTTGTAGTTGAGGTTATAAGGGAGATTTATTAGAAGTGTACTGAGAATGATTTTGTTTGCATTGGTTTGTGTAAAAATATTTTCAAAAATCAGAAAAAAAAAAAAAAAAAAACTAGTTTTGTCGACACTTGGGATTGAATTTTTAGGCGAAACTATGGCAAAATTTCTGTAAAAATCGAAACAAAAATTTGACTAAGTAAAAGTGGTAGCAACATTAGGATAGTGTGGCGCCTCTACTCAGCTTACACACGTAGGTCGGGAAGGGGTGTTACAATTTTTGGTATCAGAGCCTAGGTTTAAGATTCTCAACCTAGGTGAATTGTAAGAAAAAGAATATTTTGATTTTAAAAGTTGGTTTTTGAGTAAAATACATGTTTTGGTATGGCAGTCTTTGATCTTTAATGGGGTATATTCTGCTGTGTTTGAAGATATAGGTTGTAATGGCGTCTCATTCACGACAGTCTGTTGAGGGTAGTGCGGAAAGTGTAGCTCCTGAAGAGAATAGAGATGGAGCTAGAGTAGATAGAGTTAGTGAGGCCCCTACCCCTGTGCCAGGGAGATCAGATGCTGATGAGGTACCGCCAGGTTGGTTTAGGCACATGGTAGATTTGTTGAGAGGAGCTCTGGTGCAGCAGCCACCACCCCCACCACAGCCTCAGGTACCAGTGAGACATTATGATAAATTGAGGAAGTACGGGGCTGAAGATTTCTATGGCACCATTGATCCAGCTGTAGCTGAGCAATGGTTGGATAGAATACAGAGAATATTCGTCCAGTTGCAAGCAACTCCAGAAGAAAGATTTGATTATGCTAGATCACTGTTGCAGAAGGATGCATATGATTGGTGGAAGACAGTTCCTCATGCCATGGATGATCTACCTACATTGTCCTACAGTGATTTTCTACGGGAGTTTGAGCTGAAATATACTCCGAGGGAGTATAAAGATGTGAAAAAAGATGGAATTTCTGAATTTGAAGCAGGACAGCCTGACTGTGACAGAATATGAGGTCGAGTTCATCCTGTTGAGTCACTATGCTGGAGGTATTATTTCAGACGAGATAGACCGGTGCAGAAGATTTGAGGAGGGATTGAGGCCCTCTATTATGTGTCTTGTGGCTGGTTCTAGATATCAAGATTTTTCCCAGCTTTTTGCAGCAACTAGGAGTGTAGAGAGAGCCCAGGGTATTGCAGCAGCTGCTACCGAGGAGGAGACCAGGGTTAGGAGACCCCAGTTTGAGGCGGGGTCTTCATCTGTGAAGAGAGGTAGAGGCAGTTTTGTTCCTTGGATCAGTAGGAGTCAGAGGCAGGCTAGTAGGTTAGTTCAGTTTCAGAGGCAGAGATCGAGACCTACAGTTTCAGTAGCGAGTGCTCCGACTCCAGCGGTTCAGAGGTTCACTCCACCTATATGTGTTCAGTGTGCGGGGTCACATAGGGGTGTCTGTTGGAAGAATAGTGGACCAGCGGTGTGCTTCAGATGTGGATCACCTGATCATTTTATTAGAGAGTATCCTGAGATGCAGGAACAGAGGCCGGCAGATTCTGCAGTTTCTCGACCTAGTGTGAGTGGTGGTCGAGGTGGCAGAGGTGTTGGTAGAGGTGGCAGATCTGGAGTCAGTCAGAGAGGAGGCTCTACACCCGCAGACAGTAGGCCAGATAAGGATGGGCCTTCTCAACGAGTATATGTGATGCAGAGGCAGCCAGATGCTTCAGCAGTTATAGCGGGTACATTCTCTTTATTTGGCATTTTAGTTTTTGCTTTGATTGATCCAGGATCTACTCATTCATACATAAGTGCATCTATTTTTCCTGTGACTGAATTGCATTCTGAGTCCCTAGGATTTGATGTGTTGGTGACAAATCCTTTAGGGCATAGTGTGATTGTTAGCAAGGTGCACTGAGATAGTGTAGTTGTGGTGCAAGGTGAGGAGTTTCGTGGAGATTTGATTGAAATGCCTTTTAAAGAATATGATTTGATTTTAGGCATGGATTGGTTGTCTAAGCATGGAGCTGTGGTGGATTGTCAAAAGAAATGTGTTACTTTGAGAACTGGTGATGGTAGAAGTATATTGGTATCTAGTGAGCAGAGACAACTTGCATCCTTATTGGTTTCAGCTGTTTCAGCTAGAAAGCTGATTAGAAAAGGGTGTGATGCTTATCTTGCTCATGTTGTGGATACCAGAGTAGTGGGTTCTCAACTTGATAGTATACCCACAGTTGCTGAGTTTTCAGATGTATTTCCAGAGGAGTTGCCAGGGTTACCCCCTGAGAGAGAGGTTGAGTTTGGTATCGATTTGTTGTCCGGTACCACTCCCATCTCTATCACTCCTTATCGAATGGCACCTATTGAATTGAGAGAGTTGAAGGTGCAGTTGCAGGAGTTGTTGGATAAAGGGTTTATTCGCCCTAGTGTTTCTCCGTGGGGAGCTCCTGTGTTGTTTGTAAAGAAAAAGGATGGTACCTTGAGATTGTGCATCGATTATAGGCAATTGAACAAAGTAACTATCAAGAATAAGTATCCTTTGCCTCGAATTGATGATCTCTTTGATCAGTTGAAGGGAGCAGCGGTGTTTTCCAAAATTGATTTGAGATCAGGGTACCATCAATTGAGGGTTAGAGCTGAAGATGTTTCTAAGACAGCTTTCCGCACAAGATATGGGCATTATGAGTTCTTGGTAATGCCTTTTGGATTGACGAATGCACCTGCAGCTTTCATGGATTTAATGAATAGGGTGTTTAGGCCCTATCTGGATTAGTTTGTGGTGGTTTTCATCGATGATATTTTGGTGTATTCACGTAATGAAGAAGAATATGACAAGCATCTGCGAATCGTGTTACAGATCGTGAGAGAGAAGTAGTTGTACGCTAAGCTGTCAAAGTGTGAGTTTTGGCTTGACCAAGTAACTTTTCTTGGTCATATAGTTTCAGCAGATGGTATGAGAGTTGATCCGAGTAAAGTTGAGGCCATTTTGAATTGGAGTCCACCAAAGTCAGTGACTGAAGTTAGAAGTTTTCTGGGTTTGGCAGGCTATTATCGAAGGTTTGTGAAAGGTTTTTCTTTGATAGCTACTCCACTCACCAGATTGCTTCGAAAGGGAGTTAGATTTGTGTGAACAGATCAGTGTCAAGCTAGTTTTGATCGATTGAAAGAAATGTTGACTCAAGCACCTGTTCTTACTTTACCCGTGGAAGATAAACCTTATGTGATTTATAGTGATGCTTCACATAATGGTTTAGGATGTGTCTTGATGCAAGAGGGTAAAGTTGTAGCTTATGCTTCTCGGCAGTTGAAGTCGCATGAGCTCAATTATCCAACACATGATCTGGAATTGGCAGCTATAGTTTTGCTTTGAAGATTTGGCGACACTACTTGTATGGAGAGAAATGTTTTATTTATACGGATCACAAAAGTTTGAAATATTTGGGTGTTCAGAAGGAGCTGAATCTTCGGCAAAGGCGATGGTTAGAACTGATTAAAGACTATAATTATTTGATTGATTACCATCCTGGTAAGGCGAATGTAGTTGCTGATGCCTTGAGTCGGAAGTCTCTGGCAGGTTTGGCTGTTTATTCGCTCTCGTTGCTTGTTGAGTTGAGAGCGTTACATGCTAGTTTTGAAGCATGTGATGATGGTGCATTGTTGGCTCAGTTGCAATTGAGACCAGTATTATTGGATCAGATTAAGGAGGCTCAATTGACAAATGAGAAAATTCAGAAGATTATTTCAGATTGCCGAAACGGGGAGAGCTGAGATTTCTTTACGAGAAGTGATGGTAGCCTTTGGTTTAAGGATAGATTGTGTGTTCCTGATGATGCTAAATTGAGAAAAATTATTTTAGAAGAAGCACATCATTCGGTTTTTGCTATACATTCGGGAAATACAAAGATGTACTATGATTTGAAACAACATTATTGGTGGTCAGGTATGAAAAGAGACATAGCGGAGTTTGTATCCAAGTGTCTCCTTGGAAAAAGATATTGAGATTTGGTCGAAAAGGGAAGTTAAGTCCTCGTTTCATTGGACTGTATGAGATATTAGAAAGAGTTGGGCCAGTTGCTTATCGTCTTGCTTTGCCGCTTGAGTTGGATAGAATCCATAATGTCTTCCATGTTTCTATGTTGCGAAGGTATAGATCTGACCCATCTCATGTTTTACCAGTTGAATCTATTGAGATGAGTCCAGATCTAACATTTGAAGAAGAACCAATTGCTATTTTGGCACATGAAGTGAAAGAGTTGAGAAATAAAAAAGTGCCACTTGTAAAGGTTCTTTGGAAGAATCATGGTGGAGAAGAGGCAACTTGGGAGAGTGAGCAAGCGATGCAAGATCAGTATCCTCAACTGTTTCAGACTTGATATCAGGTAATTTCGAGGATGAAATTTCTTTTCAGAGCGGGAGAATTGTAATATCCCAAAGTGTGCCTTAGAAGTTTTGATATAATTGTTGTTTTATTTGAATTAAATGTATGTGTAATTGGAAAGAAAAAAGAATTAAGAGAGAGTTTATATGTTGTATATATGGAAATATATATAACAATTATACAAGTCAAAATGGATGGTCAACTAAAGAAGATATTTGTTTATTATTGAATTAATGAATTAATTAGAAGAAATAAATGAGTGGAAGAGGAAATAATTGATTATTTTATTATTAAAAGACTTGGTGGAGAATGTTTGAAGACTATAAATTTGACTTTGTCTCTTTTTATTTTTTTTTTCATTTTCTTTTCTTCTTCCTTCCATAAAACGTGGACTCCATCTTCACCATCACCATTTCTTTTACTTTCTTCATCTTCCTTCATTTCTTTACTTGAAACTTAGAATCCATTGGAAGTAATTCAAATTTTTATGGGAATTAGATAGTTTATGTGTGGTTTTTCAAGAAAATCACCATAAACTCAAGAATTAGAGGAAAAGAGCAAGGAAAGAGCCACTTTAATGAGACAAAAGAGAGCAAGAGAGAGTTTTGTGCTCAAGCTCAAAAAAATTGAAGGAGATTTCAAGAAAACAAGTTAGAAATTCAAGAAATTTCATTATTTTGGTAAGTTCTCTCTTGATTGCTCTTGTTGTTTTTGAAGTTATTTTTGAGTTTGATGAAGTGTTGTTGATAATATGGTTAGGATTGCTTGTGGTGTGTTTGTATGTGTTGGAAATGGAATTAAAGATAAGAAGTTAGGTTGGTGTTGTTGATGGAAGAGTAAGAGTTGTGTTTAGTGAAATCTTTTCTGTTTTACAATTAGTAAAGGCTGTAACTTGTATGATTTTTAATTAAATATAGAAAACTGTTCTTGAAGTGAATTTTTGATATGTTGTACCTCTATGAGTCTATAATGACTGAAAAATATGTTAATTCGATTTTGGAATGGTTATGATTTTGGAAAGATAATTTTTATTAGACCTGTTCCAGCAGGTACCTTAACTAAGACAGCTATCTTTCGGGATTTTTAATAAAATTTAGAAAAATAATATCTAATTGAATTTTGGATATGTTGTTGCTTAGTGAGTCTAGTATTTGAGAAAAATAATTTGGAACCACGTTGATTGAATTTGAATTATGGAATTCACAAAGTTCAGAACTGCTGCCAGGATGCAGGGCAATTGGGGCAGTCTGGTTGGGTGAACTATTTGACCAAGATTTTGTGTTCAGTTTGATCTGAAATTTTAAATGAATGATTTTAAGATGTAAAATTTAGTTCTGTAAAAATTTTAGAGTTTTTAGTCAAGTAGATTATTTTATACAATTTTTCAAAATAAGGATTAAGTTGAGTCCAAAACCAGAATTTACTATTCATATGGTCATTTTGCTAATACTCCTTTTTTGATTAGGTTGTGAAGAGGTTGAATTGCCCTAATCTGAGTGTTGAGAATTTTTGGAAGAGTAAGTGTATAAATTGGTGTGAGTTGGTTTTAAGGTAAGTACAAACTACATTAATGCATACATTCATATGATATTAAGACTTGAGACATATTTGATTATAAATGTGATAAGGAATCTAATGCATTGTGGATGTATATTAATAATGTTATGTTTGTTATAATGTGAATGTTGTGATGAGCATGTAAAATATGTGTTAATGCCATTGATTATATCCATTTGAATAATGAATTGATTAATGTGATTTGAAATATAACGAAATGTGAAATGTGCAAGATGTGATGACGAAATGAAATGTGAAAGATATGATGTTATGAAGAGTTGCTTTATTGTGATTTGAGATCATATGAGATATGAGGCCATGGTTGTTGACTATGATAATGCAAATGAAATATAAAATTGAGGCATGGTTGCCTAATTAATTATGAGAAATGAAATGAAAAGAGACTGATAAAGAGATAAATGAAATGATTGTGTGCCTAATGTGTTAATTCAATTTTCAGAGTTCTGTTTTTGGCGGTATGCCTATAAAGTACTGGAAAGGTGAAAAGACCGGGTCGTAAGCCGATTCCAGTTGATAAATGTGAAATGTGAATTATAGTAACAGTCTTGCCGGGTTGAGGATCTCCTCGAGTTAAGTCGTGTTGAGGTCCAAGAGACTGGGTCTGTTACATTTGTTTTGGTAACAGTCTTGCCGGGTTGAGGATCTCCTCGGGTAGCCGGGTTGAGGTCCAAGAGATTGGGTCTGTTACCCTATCCATGGATAGAGATATATATATCGCCTACGGGCTTGATGATTGTGATTATGGACCAAAGTAGTAACTCTGAACTTTGAATAGCATATTAGATCCTTTTTGGGCCCATGTTTGTCTTTGTTTTCAATGTGAATCATGAATGTTTTGATTAATTATTAAATAATGTAAGATTGTGAAATATAATATTCTCTTGAATTGATCTTGAATCTTGATTGTGTGACATTAGCATGGCATTAAAGCATCTTAGCACTGTAGTTTGTACCACTAAGCCGTTGGCTTAGCGCGAATGTGATTCTTCGCGCAGGTGACAGGGAAGAACCAGAGAGTTCCTCTAGGCCGAGTCGAGCCTAGATTTTGAAGAGTGAATAGTGGGCTTTAAGATCGAAGACTGACTACCAAACATGTATAAATTTTATGTGTTGTAAAACTTGAGTTTTGATGTATATGAATTTGTAAATATTGTTACTTTCCGTTGCATAGTGAACAAATATTTTATCTCCTGTATTTCATAATAAACCTTCACTTTATTTTGTATTAGAAGTGTAAATCCTTTTTGCAGGTTGTAGTTGAGGTTATAAGGGAGATTTATTGGAAGTGTACTGAGAATGATTTTGTTTGCATTGGTTTGTGTAAAAATGTTTTCAAAAATCAGAAAAAAACCAGTTTTGTCGACACTTGGGATTGAATTTTTAGGCGAAACTATGGCAAAATTTCTGTAAAAATCGGAACAAAAATTTGACTAAGTAAAAGTGGTAGCAACATTAGGATAGTGTGGCGCCTCTACTCAGCTTACACACGTAGGTCGAGAAGGGGTGTTACAATATTTATCTTGTTTTATTTGTTTTGATTTTAACTTTGCTTGGGGACAAGCAAAGGATTAAGTGTGGGGTAATTGTTTAGATTAATTTTGTATATATTTTTCTACGATGTTTTTGTTGATTTTAAGTTAATTTTCATGTTAATTTGTACTTAAGTTTATTTGAAGTTGTTGATTTAGGTTGAAGTGCATTTGATGGAGCTTTTTAACAAAAATTTGGTGGACTTGTTGGAGAAAAACATGTGACACAGCCAGGCTTGTCATGGCTTGGCCGTGTCCTTCATCAAAAGAAGAAAAGATCAAGGCAAGGCAGGACACGGCCAAGATTAACCAAGTTTGGCCGTGTCCCTCAAGCAAGCATGTCCAGAAGCAAACACGGCCATGAGACACGGCCAAGCCACTGGCCGTGTCTCACCAAAGGAACAATAGGCAAAGAAAGAAAAGAAAGAAGTAGAGACTGACACCATCAAGGGACACAGCCAAGCAACTGGCATTGTCACATGACACGGCCGTGTCCCTGGCCGTGTCACCCCTTGGACAAAAACAAGCAGTAAGGGACACGGCCAGAAGCTTGGCCGTATCCCAAGAAAGAAAAACATGAGACACGGTCAAGCTCCACATGGCTTGGCAGTGTCACCCTGGATCCCTTAGCTGGCTTGCACGAGGTGTAAATTGTTGTGTTTTAGTGGGTGACAAAAAGAACAAAAAGGAGTAAAAGGTGGAAGGATTTATGGAAGAAACATATAAAGAAATTGGAAAGTGGGAGACAAAGAGTGATGGTTGTCTTAAAAATTCAAAGTGGAAGAGCATGGAGGGAATAAAAAAAAATAGATTGAATATATTGAGTGGACATTCTCTACACCATTATCATCTTCTTCCTTGGTTCTTGCGTGAGAGTGCAAGACACCATTCTTCCCATCTTCATTCACCATTTCCTTTCACACATCAAGAGCAAAGACAATCATTGGAGTTGAAGTGAGTAGCTAGTTCTTGAGGATTAGGGTTTTAAGAGGCTTGATTGGAGAGTTGAGAACTTGAGAGAGCTATCATTCATCCTTCAAGAAGAGAGCCATTTGTTCAAGAGAGCTTTAAAGTTCATCATCACACATCAAAGAGGGAGCTACGAAAGAGACAAGGAGTCCGATTTTTAGCATCTCCAAAAGGGGTTTTTCAAACTCTTCCTTTTAATCCATTTCTTATATGTTGTTGTTGTATTAAGGATATTAATATTGCAATGAATAACTTTGATTTGGTTTGTATTGAAATGAGTATTTGTTTAAAGAATATGATGAGCTAATTTACTCATGCTTTAGGTTGTAGTATATTTGATTGAATGATTTGATTTGATGATTCCATTGATATACCTTGTTATTTGTTGATTGCATTGAAATTAAAGATAAATTGATAGATTGGCCACCTATTGATTACTTAATATTGAATGACGGACCGAGAGGAGAAGTTTAATATCGGGACTATGCAATTGACTACCCTAAGAATGAATTAGAAATATAAGTTCTAGGGTTTATTAATTTGCTAATGTAAATAGTTAGTTGTTGTTGATTCATAAATGTGAAAACTAGTGAATTGATAATTAACTAATTAACCTAAAGGAACAAATTAAGGTACAAGGTTATATTGATGGATAATTTGATAATTAAACATTTGATTAAATGGACCTACAACCCTAAGCATCATTTCCATAATTGAATTTATCTTACATAAAATCACTCATTTTCATTTCTAAGATTAATTACAATTCACCAATCCAATCACACAATCGAGTTTATTATTTCATGTTAATCGAACTATTACATGCAATTCCTTCCTTGTGAGACGACCTTGGGGCGATCACCGTTACTGCAATAGCCTCGTATACTTGCGAGTGCCACTTTGTAGTAGTGTTAATTTAAGCGCAGCAACATACTAGGCACACAATTCTTTTATTATTTCATTATCAAATCTTTTCTCATTTTCTCATGATCATCATAAGCACAATGCCTCAAATATCCCATTTATATCAATATAGCCATCACCAATGGCTTCACATATTATCATTAGGGTATACATAATAAATTACATTATTCATACATTTTGAATCCTCAACATATATTTCACATAGTTTACATAATTCAATTCATAGCACCATTCTCATACATCAACAATATAATAGGTAACTTAACACATTTTCCAACCAAATGTGTTAAGTCCCAAAGTCATGTAAATGTATACAATCATGTAAGGTTTATACTTACCTTATGGAACACTCCAAATAAGCTTTAAAACTTCCTCTAACCTTCTCTTCCAAGTTACCCTTCAACACTAAGGTTTGGCAAAATACTCTCTCTCAATGCCTATACAAAATGTGATCATAAACAACCATTTAGTATCACATTCTAAGGCATTCTTAACATTCAAATAATTTAAATAAGAATTAAAAATGAAAAACAACAAAAGGAGTTAATCTCAAGTGACACGCCCAACAACATGGGCGTGCTCATGACCGTGTCATTAACTCATTCATACAGAAGTATTGACACATCCAATGACATGGGCATGTCACTGCCCGTGTCATTCATTTTGCCTCACAGAAACATTAACATATCCAACAACACGGGCATGTTTATGGCTGTGTCAATTATCTTATCTCTCAGTAGCTATGACACGTCCAATGACATGGTCGTGTTAATGGTCGTGTCATAAATGTTAAACTCAGTACCGTTGACAAGCCCGTGTCACTGGCCGTGTCAGGCAAAAGTTCTGCATTTCGAACTCTCATCCATATAAACACAATCACTCCAAAATCCATACTGCAACACCCTTAATCAACATCTTAGTTTATATTCATAATTCACCTATCAATTCAACACTTATATAACTTCAACATATCATAATAATAATCATTATATACATCATCCATGTATCAATTTACTCAATTTCCCAACTTATTTATATTAAACCCTTACTCCTTAATTTGAACACTCATCATCATCCTGACAAATAACCATATTTTCATCATCTAAGCACCAATTCAACATATATATATATATATTTCAATATTTCATCATCATCATATTATTCAATTAATCATCACTTTCACTCACTAACCATATCACATATAAACTCAATCTATAGAAATCAACTCAAGAAAAAGAGCACTTACTTGAATTCTTTGCCAAATCTTCAATATCCACCTTCAATTCTCTTAAGGCCCTTATGAATTTGATATGTATGCCAACAAAATCACACTTCTCTCTCTCTCTCTCTCTCTCTTTCTCCCACGTTCAAGAGGAAGAAGAAGAATAAGAAAGAAAGAAAGAGAGAAAGTCTTCTCTTCCCTTTCATACTTATCTTATAAATATATATATAATTATATACACCTAAAAATTTTCCACCACAAATATTTGTCCTTCCCTTTGACTTTCTTTTCTTCTTTTTCTCTTGTCATTATTATCATTATTATTATTAATTAATTATTTACAATTTACTTTTCCTACACCAATATATACATCATGTATATGTGGTGTATATGTTGATATATGTATATGTCTTATATATTGTATTTATATTTCCCATTTTTTTTCAAATTCAATATATATATATATATCATTCTTCATACATATCTATCTCTTATTATATTTTCTTTACCTATTTCACCAACATACTCTCTCACAACAACTATTCCAAAGTAAATCAAAAATTGAAATATTGCAAGAATGGACTGATAAGCACTTAGGTCATCTTTAATCAGGACCGAACTAGCTTAAGGTCAAAATCAAGGGTCTACAGTGGGCAAAAATAATGTTGGCCTAGGCATAAATCGAGAATTAAACATGCAATTTACTACTTAAGTAGGAAACTTTTTTCCTTATGAGATTACGTATAGAATCATTGAAAAGACTTGTATTGATATGGTTTAGTCATCAAAGAAGTTGCTCTTCCTTGGATCCATAAAAGCTAGAGTTAGAATCCCTTATCTAGTTTTCTTTGTAATGATTTTAGTTATAGGTTTATTGCTTTACTTATCATTTCGTGGATGCCATTCATTACAATTCATGTACTACTATCATTTATATTTTAATTATTATTTTCTATCAAATATATTTTGTAAATTATTGTTTAAATAAAAGGTCAAATCCATTTACTTTTTTTTTAATAATCCATCTCGTAGATTTTATTAATAACAAATAAACGGACCCATACAATCAGAGATTAAGATGCCTTTTAAGAATCTCGGCAAGGAGTCAAAAGAACTAAATATACAATTTGCCTTATTCAGGCGGCTATATAGAGCAAAAAAAATGTGAAGATTGATTAGCCTCCCTATAAGTGTGACTAAAAGAATAAGTGGAAGATTGGAGAGAAAGCTTTGTCTTGCCAATTAAACTTGAAGAATGAAAAGTATTTGAAGAGGAGAGCAAGTCGAAGAGAGCTTTAGAATCTGTCTCCACCTGAACATTACCATATCCAGCTGCTACACACCAATTAATAGCAATCTGCAGTGCTGCAGCCTCTGCGTTCGAAGCATCTGGGGCTTGTAGCTGGAAAGACAGTCCACATAAAAATTGGCTAGCATGATTCCTTAATACAGCCCCTCCAGCCGAGCTGTGAGCAGTGAAAGTTGCATCAATATTGAGCTTGAGAAACTGAACAGGAGGCCTAGACCATGAGATTAATTTCGGCTTTTGAACTCGTCGCCCAAAACTCTGCGGAAGAAAGTCTTCAAAAGAATTGATTGGCCTTGCAAATTTCTCTTGAGCATGACCAATACTCCAAGTTAAGATAGTTGAACAAACTGTTTTATACGGTTGAGGGAAATAGAAAGATGAATCATTCCCCCAAATGAGATTGCAGTAAACTCCCCAAATGGAATTAAGAATTGCAAGGGAAACAAATCTTGTGACTTTGCCTTTAGCCGAAGTGGGAGAAAAAGAAACCCACCAAGTCATGAGCTCCGCCTGCAATGTTGGTTTGATGGGAAATGTCCGAAATAAGATGAGCACCAAATAAAGACCAGATCTTGTGAATCAAATTGCAGCGATAGAAAACATGGTCGAAAGTTGCTTTGGCTGAAATACAAAAAGGACAAACAGACACCAGCTGAATGCCTAATCGTTGTAAATGCGAAGGCAGAGGGAGAGCTTTATTAATAACTCGCCAACCTAGTATGGAGTATTTCAATGGAAAAGCCGTATCCCACGGCATTTACTTAAAACCGAAAACCAAGTGTGAAACTCATTCTTTAGATAGAGACTAATATTATTTTCAAAATTGGTGTTATAAGGAGTTTTTCTTTATATTTTCTCCCCGAAACAAATTTAAAGTGACAATTCATTAGAGAGTGTTTAACAAACCCAATGGATACCAAAAGTGGCAGTTTTGCATGATACAGAATCCAAATAAGCATTTCGATCCCTTGAGTGGGTTAGAGCAATATTCAGAGGAGGGCTCACAGGGCTCATCCTAAAACTTATAAGGGGTAAAATTGAGATTCCATGCTTCGGACTTGAGCTGTAAAGTTTTGCTTTATTTTGCTTTTATGAATGAATTACTTTATATTATTTTATGTATATTGTGATTGGCATCCCATATATGTATATTGCGATTGTAAAAAAAAAAATGTGAATAGTATTTGTAAATTAACCTTAATTATCATGTATTAAACAAATTATCTTAAGAAAATGAGAACAAGAAACTCCAAAATTGTTCAACAATAAAATATTTATATTTTTTATAATTGCTATATTTTTTTATTTATAATTACTATATTTTAACAGACATATCAAGATTTTACGTATTGTTTTATTCAACTCATTTTTTTAATTATTTTATTTTATTTGGATTAACAGTTTCTAAAATAATATTCTTAAAATACTTATTAAAAAAATATTAAATTTTTGACAAAAATAAAATAAAAATTAAAAATAATTCTAAATTTATCATATTTATAAAATATTTATCAAAATACTAGAATTTATAAAATATTTATCAAAATACCAAATTTTTATTAGTTTATAAAGAGTTTACAATAAATTTATCATAAGTTTATAAATTTTACACAGTTTATAACGAGTTTATTATGAATTTATAATAAAATAACTAAATATCTCTGATAAAAAAAATAAAAATTTCGTGGAGGGTATCATTTTTCTAAAAAAAAATATATTTAGTTTACCGGCAAGGCCTATAAAATAAACACGTCTTCAGAATTCAATTAAATAGCACGTCACTAATTTGACCATTGTCTACAAACTAATCTCTTTTTTTTCAATTAAATAAAGGTTAAAAGATAATAACTGATGAAAAATCATTATCTAGCTCATTAATACATGGAAATTAGATAATTAGATAATGTCAGTAATTTATTAATGCAAATTCATTGGCGCGCCTAATTTAAAAACTGGTTTAGCTGTGTTTTCGTAGGTATTTAGTAACAAAATCTATAATAATCTAATAGTCTTTCCAAAGAAATGAATATTCACTAATTACTTTAAACTTATAATTTATTTATTTATACCCATATATGATAAATGTAATTTAGCATCTCCTCCCTCTCCTCTTGACTCGTCTTCCTACCAACTGCACCCCCAAAAAGATTAACCTTAAAAGAGGTTAATTTTTTGTAGGATTACATAATGTTAGTTTAATTTAATAATGAGTCTTAATTGTCTTACATGCCAAGATTTCCAAAGAAGTAATTCTGGTTCAGATTATGATAGAGAGAAGCCTTGCAAGAATAAGAGAATATGTGGAATTCTAGTGGAAAGAAGCTTGTCAGTAAACTTGAGCCAACAACCTTATGGGAAAATTGGCAAAGGTTCTATGGCCATTACAAGGAAGATTAAGAAAGAACATCGCCGGTTAAATAGCACCGGAACGGTAGGATTCAGCTCAATTGATGAACCAAAGTTAGTGAGAAGCTCTGGAATGAGGAGAGATTAGAGCTTTGAAGATTTGAGACAAGAGGTTATTCACGACAGAAAAGAGCCCAGAAGAGGCTAATTCAGATATTATATATGTTTTATTTCATGTTATTCATGAACGCATTTATTTTTTCTCTTTTTTCCCGCCCTATTTTGTATTTGTATCTTCTTATTTTTTGTATCTCTTTTCTGTAATCAAGTAATGAAATTATTCTATTTAGGAAAAAAAAAAAGTAATAAAAATCTGTATGGCCTACAGCAGAAACCGTAATAAAAATCTGTATGGCCTATAGCAGAAACCAACATATTTGTTTGAACAAGTTTTTGAGCGCCAAATGCCAACATAAAATCACCAATTTCCGTAAGCGCTGATCTAAAATTATAACATTCTTTCGAAGTTCTGAATTCCTCAATACAAATTCAAACTGTAATGCAACACCGGTTTTTTTTTTAGAGAATTCAACATAATGCAATATTTAATTCCAAAAATTATTCCAAACTATCAAAAAAGAAAAAAAAATTACAATCTAATTATTATAACATATGGACTTATTCAACATAGTGGTGTGCACATATTTCACCTACGAAAAAAATCCAGCCTAATTCACATCTCTTAATGCATACATGAACCAATCATTATGATTTGGATTTGATAGAAACTCATCTATCCAATTCTATCTATCCAATTCCTTTAGTCCTATTTCCAGGCCATAAAAGTGCTTCTCCAAAAAAAAACACACAAACACATACCAAGTTCGAATAAATCTCTTTTCTCATTTGTTTATTATACTCGTAATACAGTTAAATTACGTGTCAATGATAATTATGTTTTATGTTTCATGGGTGGCTTCTGTTGAATTGTGATTTATAGGTCAAGATTATAGTGATCATCTAGAAAACAGACCACTGATATAGATGAAAAGGAAAAGGCAGCATGAACTAAAGTAAATGTTCAATTATGTAGCTTATTGTGGCATTCTCTTAATCCAAAATTACTTGCACTGTTTTAATCATGAAAAACATACTACAAAATTTGGAATATGGCTAAAAGACTTTATACAAATGATTTTCAACGCATTTATAAGGTTGTGTCAGCTCCTGTCAATTTGCTACAAATTTTTTGATGATATAGCTAGCTATTTGGGTCAAGTTAAAATATTGAAAGAGGAATTTTTCTATCATAACACTTTCTATAAACATTACTAAACAAAAAAGCCAAAGAGATAAATTCCTTATGATCTTAACCTTGATTGAGCTTCAGGCAAGTACAAGATCAAATTCTTGTCAGCTCAGTCTATAGACCATAAATTTTGGTAGCTTAATCTATAGACCCTAAATTTTGGTTCGAGTTAAATTTAACTCCAATTAAAAGGGCCAAATTAAACTTCGTTCCAATTAAAAGGCCCTTATTAAAGTTAAATCAAATAAAAGGGCCCAAATCGACTCGGGTCCGACCAAAAAGCTAAAACAGTGGCCTGACGTTAAATTCATGTCGAATTGGCAAAGGTTGCAGGCCCTAGTTCACAAAATTTGAGTCCTATTAGGACTCGAATGGCTCGGACTTTCCGTAGTTGATCACAACTATTCAGCACAGGTGCCCTAATAGTTGCCTATATAAAGGCAATTAACAAGACGACCACACAAAGGGACAAAAAACATAGTAGCCACCTTTAATATAGTAGCCAGGTTTTAATAAAGAAAAAGGCAGAGAATAACCTTTAAACACAACAATCGCAAGAAAGCCAGAGAGTAATTAACAATAAAAAAAGAGAGAAGCAAACATTGAACATTCGTTGTTCGGCCAAAACCCTAATTGACCCAAACCGAATGAAACAATCTAAACAGTAGCAAGGTTGAGTTCAACGTGAATCATTTTGGTGGAATTTACAACGTAGGTATGACCTCATATATTCTATATTAACGAATTATTAATATCATATATTCAATTTTAATTTCTTTAGATCCTGTTTGATTAAATATAAAAATCCTAATAATTGCATGTTTCGTAATCTAAAACCATAGTTTTATAATTAAAATCATAATTTGATATCTAAACCCTAATATTATAACTAAAACCCTAATATTATAGTTAAAATCCTAATTTTGCATGTTAACCCTGACTTAGGATTAAAACTCTAATTTTACAATAAAATCTAATTTGCATAATAAAACTCTAATTGCATATTGTGTAAATCGTTTACTTTCGAGAGGCACTGCACCCGATCCCCGCAAAGTACGCTGCCTCCTTTACCTCAACTCGCTAACCGGCTAGCGGGATCACAGTATGCATTGCACCCTATATTTCGTTAAGGAGTTAATATTTATTTGTAGATTGTAATTTTTATGATCAATCTTTATTTACTTTTAATTAAAACCTAATTGATTATTTATATGTTTATGGATCTGTGTTTGTTTTGTTATTTGGATTTTAAGATGTAAAATGCATATTTCTACCTGTGGGTGCCTTATTTATTAAGTTTATATATTCTAATTATTAATCTTCAATTTTAAGAATTTTTGGAATTATTATAATAGTATATTTTCATCTTTGGATGGGTATCCATTTTATTTAATTTGTTTAATTTAATACAATGTTAGTTTATTTTAACAATTGTTTGTAGTATAGATAATATTGTAATAATCTAATAATTTAATAACATTTAGAGCTAAAAATGATGTCGGTTTTAATAAATCGATTGCTATGGGGGTGCTGAGTTATTCTCACATTTTTCATACGTACCCAACTTTCCGAACCTAGTAGGAATTGAGGATTCCTTAGGAATCGAGTTATCCACTCATTTCTATCTTCTTCGCCCGTCCGGGTGACGACTCTTATTCTCTAGGTTTAGGCCCATATTCTCTAAAGCCTAGAGCCTAACAGTGTCGAAATCGTAAGAACCATTCCACCGGGAGTGAAAGCGAAAATCACCGTTCACACAACCATTCCTATTTTTGCCGAGGTCTTTGCTTGCTTACTTCAACTCTCAAATACAACTGAAGTTGAATCATCCATGCCAGATGCTATGAAAAATACCCAACATGAAGATACTCGCAAAGGAGAGGGTAAAGACTCCAAATTCCATTGCACCTGCTGTGATAAGAGAGGTCACACACTTGACATCTTCTGGTGTCTTCATGGCCACATCCTCTTACATATAATCAGAATACTCGTCTAATTGCTAATATGATCAAATCTCAAGGAGTTGGAATTTTCCACATGCATGGTTTATTACTGTTGTTTCCTATTTTGTATCTACTGATTCTATATATATAAATATATATTACCAAAGCTTGAAGGAATACTCCAGCTATTTTCTCTAAATCAATACAAGATTTTCTCCTTCCCTTTTGTGAGCGAAAATTTTCGCCCCCACTTTCAGTGGAATGATTTTTGAGACTTCGGCACTGTTTAGGCTCGGGGCCTTAGAGAACACGGGCCTAAGCCCGGAGAAAATAGAGTAGCCACCCGAACGGGCCGGGAAAAAGAAAGGAGTGGATGACTCAATTCCTAAGGAATCTCTGCCTTTGTTGGTTGATGAATGTTCGTTGTTTACTCCTCGATTGTTGATAATTTATTTTTGTTGTTTTCTGACTTGTTGTTTTACTCTAAATCTAATTGCCGACCCCTTTAAAGTCTAAAACATTATTATTTATAAGCCCCAAACCTCACTCAGAATCCTTAACCCTAATATTAATTCGTCCTCAAAATAAATTTTAATTCAATTCGAAAACTAATTTCAAAAAAATAATTGAAACCATGTCGATCTGGGCAACCAGATCGACATGGACCAAAGTCATGTCGACCTGGGCATTTGGCTCATGTCGACCTGGGGCATCCAGGTCGACATGAGCCAAGGCTCATATCACCTGGGCCTTCCCCACTTGAACTAGTTTTGCATTTTTAATTTTTTTTTGGACCGTACCATCTAAAAAACTTGGTTTAGGGTTTTGTAGTTGAGTTTGTGCCTTTTAAAATCGAACCGACTTACTAGAAGTTATAGATCGGATCGAATTTATTTTGGCATTCTTTAATTAAGGTTGTATTAACTTAAGGCCAAATTTAAGGGTCTACAATTTGCCCCCAGCTTAAATGATCTTGAATTGATTCAGAGAGTGAAAAGTAACAAGACTTTTAATTTTGGCAAAAATAGACTTAATTTTCTTGAGTTGGTTTTGGGTTCTGGAGCCGGTTCGAGTTCTGGACTCAGAAAAGATTTGAGTTCTGGATCCGGTTCGAGCTCTGGACTCGAAAAAGACTTAGGTTCTGGACCCAAGATGGTTTGGATTCTGGACCCAGTTCGAGTTCTGGACTCGGAAAAGACTTGGGTTCTGGACCCGAGATGGTTTGGGTTTTAGACCTGGTTCGAGTTTTGGACTTGAAAAATACTTGGATTTTGGACCTGAGACGATTTGGGTTCTGGACCCGGTTTGAGTTCTGGACTCGAAAAAGACTTAGGTTCTAGACCCGAGATGATTTGGGTTCTGAGCCCGATTTGAGTTCTGGACTCGAAAAATACTTGGGTTCTGGATCAGGGATGATTTGGGTTCTGGACCTTGTTCGAGTTCTAGACTCAAAAAAGACTTGAGTTCTGAACTCGAGATGGTTTGAGTTCTGAACCCGGTTCAAGTTCTAAACTCTGAAAAGACTTGAGTTCTAAGCCCGAGATGGTTTGGATTATGGACTCAGTTCGAGTTCTGGACTCGAAAAAGACTTGAATTCTGAACCCGAGATGATTTGGATTCTAGACCCGGTTCGAGTTCTGAACTCGAAAAAGACTTAGGTTCTGGACCTGAGACTGTTTGGGTTCTGGATCCAGTTTGAGTTTTGGACTCGAAAAAGACTTGGATTTTGGACCCGAGACGGTTTGGATTCTGGAACAGGTTCGAGTTATGGTCTCGAAAAAGACTTGGGTTCTGGACCCGGGATGGTTTGGGTTCTGGACCCGGTTCGAGTTTTAGATTCGAAAAAGACTTGGGTTCTGAATCCGGGATGATTTGAATTCTAGACCCAGTTCGAGTTTTGGACTTGAAAAAGACTTGAATTCTGGACCCGAGATGGTTTGCGTTCTGGACCCGGTTCGAGTTCTGGACTCGAAAAAGACTTGGGTTCTTGACCCGAGATACCTGTAAAAATAAATTAGAGTCAATAAAATATTTTGTAAAAATTAGGTTATTATATATATATATATATTTGTTGTATGTAATAAATATCTATTAAAATTATTTGTACTCTACTATGCACATTATTGAAATAGATAAAAGATGAAGTAGACAATTTTGACTAACTAAAGTTAAATGACTTTACATAAAGAAATTTACAATAAATGGCAACAACACGTGAACTTGTCCCCCCTTTTATTTGATTTTTTTTTATATTTACTATTTTTGACTTATATACATTTCATTCTTTATAAAGAGGTAGTGTTATTTCTCTTCTTGCAAACTAAATACTATCACATAGAATATTTCAATTCCATTGTAAGATTCTTAAAGTTTAAGCATAGGACTCGATCAAATAATGAATTGATTTCTTACCTTCGAGACAACGAAGTTGTGCAAATTTCATTATTACCCGGCATACATCTCCATCAAAGTTTTAAAAATAAAACACCGGTAAGTGGTACTTTTTCATACATATAAGTAGTGTATTGCAAGGTTTGTTAGTATAATTATATTCATGTAGATTATACAAGAATAAGTATGAAAATTGATATACAAAAATATTTATGTAGCATAATTTATTTGTACAACAAAATCTACAAATTTATGCATGAAACTTCTGATCTACTAAAATGATTGTATAAGAATGAAACACATCAATTGTTGTGCGAGAAATTATTTGTCTATGACCTTTCTTTATTATACACAAATATATTGCTTTATATATTAGTACAAAATTATTTTATATATTTTTTATTTTATTATTGTATGTTACTATTATTACTGTTTATTTATTATTATTATAGTTATACTTCTCTTTTTTAAGTGTGTGAAATTACGTGTACTTACCTGGACTTATCTGCATTTGGACAGCATGATGGTTGCGATATTAAAGTAGGAGAAAATACTCACAAGACCTGTAAGTGGTATGACCAGGCCTCGCCTGCAGTAAAGAGAATGGTGCGGGAAAGTGGTTTTGAAGACTTCGTTATGCAATTACCAGCACGGGGCTATCAAATAGACCGGAGCGTGATCCAGGTGCTTGCAGAACGATGGTTGGACACAACTCATATTTTTCATTTGCCCATTGGAGAGATGGCAATTGGTTCGGTTGACTTTGCTGCTATAACCGGCCTCCGATGTGATGGAACTCCCGTCCTTTTGACCAGCAATATTTTGAAAGAAGAAATCCGACAGTTAATAGGTATCAAGCCCCGATATAGGAGGTCGTATAAGATCCGATATGAGCTAATCCGAGAGTATTGGGTAAAGTACACTCAAACCGTGCAAGGTGAGAGGGCAAAACAATATACTCGGGGATTTTTATTATATTTGTTGAGGGCAACCATTTTGGGTAGCACCGAGTCTGCCATTCACTTATCTGTGTTGCCCGCCCTTTCTGACTTGGATCACATCTTCTTATGCATGGGGAGAAGCTGGTCTAGCTTGTCTTTATCACGGTTTTGATGTGCTCTGTATGAAAAAAAGATCCTTTATTGGTTTTGCAGCCATTACTGAGGTGCTACTTTAAAATTATTGATCCACACAATGCATGTGCATAGGCTTGATTTTCTCTTTCATGTACAGGTCTGGGCATATGAGCATAACTTGGTGAGGGTTCCAAACATTACGAGGCCACGAGTCAATTTTTCGAGGTTAGGGGTGTTTGGTTGTCTGGTCGCAAGGAAGTGTCTGAGAGTCACCATGTGCACTCTCACCGTTACCACTTGAGTCGTCTGACCTGGGATCAAGCAAGAAAAATATTAATATTAATATCAAACTTATGATAAAAGATAAATTACCGATTTGCTTTTCTACAGGTGGATGCAGCATGGTGGAAAGCCGAAGAGAAAAATGACTGGATTAGATGCATGACTGATGCAATGCCTTTGCACAACTCTAGTCGAATTATTACTGGTTCAGTCTCTTGTGGGTGGTTTCTAGGCTAGAGAGTATATGACTAGTTCCTTGGACCTAACCAGCGCAGAGTACCAATTGATATTCCATCATTTGTTCTGAACACTATAGCAATGCCAAAGCCCTATTAGAGTCATTCCCGTAATGGTTTCGATGTTCATGACTTCCTACTCTTACCCGACGTGTTATATGCTCAATTTATTCAGAATCATCTACTAAGTTTTGAAGTGTCACCTGCTGGTGTCCATGGGCTGTCTGGAGGTGAAGAAGAAAAAAAAGTGGAGCGAGGAGAGAATGAAGAAGATGAGGGAGTGGATGAGGATGAGGATGAGGATGAGGAAGAAGATGAGGAGGAGCCTTCTTCTCAATCCCATGGCAATTCCGAGGCTGACACTTTCTAGGTAGCTATCACTTTGTCATTTCAACTGTCTCTTTGTTTATCTATTTTGATTATTTATATGATCATTGTAGGCTACCGGTTCCTCTGACTATGGGGTTGTCCCTCTGTATGATACCCCGATACAGCGACAGTTTTTTCCATTTGCCCCTTCTCATTTAGATGTGCCATCTGATTCGCAGAGCTTTGATCTGAATTACCGGGTCAGTCATTTTTATCCCATAATGATGTATGCTTGCATGTATGCATGAAAATGTATGGATTTACCATTTCCTTTTCTGGCTCACAGCGGATGCTTGAGGAGCAAAACAAGAAGCTTTAGGAAGAATTAGTTGCGAGTTGTCAACATGCTGCCCATTTTGAGGAAATGTATCAACAAGAGACACGGTTCCGATACTTTCGATTTCAAGGCATGAGGGAACCAAATGCCTCTTCATCAAGGGGATCCCAGATTGTTATCCATGATATACCACCTCCCTGTTTAGGCGATGATAGAACCAATTTTCAAAGTCCTAGAGGTTTAGATATTTCTTCTTCAAGCGGATATTGGATGGATAATATGCCCCCTCCTCCAACGGGTGATGATTTTCTTAGAGCTTTGTCTGATTATGGGCCGCCTCCTTCCTCGCAGTGACAAAAATATAAAACTTGCAATAAAACTTGTAATAAAATTAAGCAAAAATGGTAATGATGAATTTTTTTTTTTACTTTTGCTTTTTTTTAATTAGATACAGTGGCTTTGTCAAATCGGTGCTATAGTACCTCAGGATTCAACTTTCCAAATTAATATATCTATAACATCACAGCCCTAGTTACCATACTAAACTCGCAAATTATTTCTATTTAAGCAAGAATTGTTGCACTTCAGATAGGTACATACACATTGCTTGGTCAAAGATCTCATTTGAGTTTGAATATTATCTATTTCATATGCATGCTTATTCAAACTATCTCCACTAATAGACTCTACCTACCAAGAGAGATCAATAGGCCTTTGATAGGCTTGAAATGTGGTCTATAAGGGACATGAATTAAATGAATGCCATTTATAAGTTGGAGCCATTGAGACACTATGGGCAAATCCTCACACTACAAATTTCTTGTTTGAACTTTAAGCAGCTGGGAGCAATCTTGCTAGACTCTAAATTCTTTCTATCTTCTTGGCATTAATTTGGATCTTGATTAGGACAATCTTTGCCCTTGCAAAAAGTTTGGTACCCAGATTCTTTTCTTTTCTTCTTCTCCTTTTTCTTTCTTTTTATTTTTCTTACTCTTCCCTTTCTTTGAGCATTTTATTATTTTGTCTTTCTTCCTTGTAGGACTGTCAAGTATAGAACTTTCAAGAACTGGATGATCTTTCTCCTTTTTCTCTGATTTTGATCGAATCTTTGATTAGGTTGGACCAATTCAAGTCAAACTGTCCTTATAAACCAAATGGAAGCTTTTTGCTGCTTTAGGTAAAATAGAACTCGGTTGGATTTCTGAACCATTTTGGATTTTCTTTTCTTTTTTTTTTCTTTTCTTTTTGTTTGTCTTCTTTTCTTTCTTTTCTTTTCTTTTCTTCTTCTTTTTTTTGTCTTTTTGTCTTTTCTCTTTTTTTTAGCTCTAAAAGAGTTGTCTTGTTTGTACCAACTTAGATTTTTAATAATGGATGAGTGGAGTGACATAAATCTCCTTTAACAAGGATAAATCATTTGTTACTTTGATGTTATCTTGATAGATTGGAGATATTAGGAGAACTTCAACTACCCTTATGGTCTTGATAACATCAATTATCCTTATGATCTTGACTATTCATTCTTTTCTTTGATCTTCTTGCCTGTTCACCTTAGTGATCATAAGACTTGTCAAAAGTGTCACAACAACTCAGGGTAGGTTGTTGGGATTTGTAAGCTAATGAAAAGGAAGCTAAAATTTTATGAAGGCTCAAAGGAACAACTAGAGATTGATATTTAATTGGGTGGATACTAGTTGTTGGCTAACCAAACAATGCCTAGATCATCTCTCCCTTAAATAAGCAGAGTTCAATTCCGCCTCGAAAGTTTATCAAAGCATGTTCTAAGACTGACTAGAACCTAGACAAAGGTAATTATACAGGAGCCCTCTCTAAGTAAGAATACACAACTCAATGCTATAGAATAATTTTCTCACCTAGTAAAGTCATTCAAGTCATGATGCATAAATATATTAATTAATGAATTATCAAGCTAGATTCCTCATTGGTTGAGTACCAAAATGAATAAAGACCCACAAAAATTTTATGAAAGGAATTTATTCAAACAATTTTAAATTTAAAAAATACGATTGTTCCAATTAAATATTAAAGAAAGCAAAAAAAAATAGAGTAATATTCAAGCTAAGGAAAGTTTGTTGAGTTGGAGGCAAGGATTTTTTCCATCATCAAGGATCATTGCTTCATCATCCACAATTAGTCCAAGCAACACATCATCTTTAGCAGCTTCTCTATCCATATCATCACAGGATGACAAGATAAAACTCTTCATGAAAGTTGTAAGCGGTGGCGCCCTTCCAAATTTAGGTAGAGAATTATTCTTAGTGTTGTGCTTATCATGCTCAGGCAGTTTACCATTGTCGATTAGATCTTAGATCTCATGCCTCAATCGAGTACATCTATCGGTCTCATGTCCTTGAGTCTGATGAAATTGACAAAAAGCCTTAGTATCAAATTTTGAGGGTAAAGGACTTGGCAAAAGTCGAGGAGTCAATGGTTGTAATAATTCTTTCTTTTGTAGCTTATTGAGAACCAAAGATAACGGCTTCCCCAATTTCGAAAACTGCCTCATTCTTCCTTGACCGGTGGCATTAACATCAGCTTCTTTTTGTGTATTTTGATTGCTAGGATGATAATTTCATTTTGCAGAAAAATGGTTCTTCTCTCTTTCCCTTTGACTTTTTCCACTGGGGTGATAGCCGCCCTTATTGCTCCACTTAGATAGCACATGATTCGGCTGGTCTCGCAGAATAGGAATTCGTCCCTCATTTTTCATTCGATCTCTATTAGTGAACATGTTCTCCATGGATGTTGCATTAGCATTGTTGATGAGCTCCAGAATTTCAAGCAACTAGTTCTTCATAATTTCAACCAATTGATCTTATAGCTCGGTCATTCTAGCTTTAACAACTTCATCGATTATATCCCTTAGCTGGTTTGCATCTATCCTCCCAATGAAGCACTTGAATCAAAAATCAATGTTGTAGGTGATATCGTTGTATGCTCTTGGATTGCCGTACTCCAAGTCTGTGAGCCAGAAAGGATTAATGATATGTCATATGATGGATGTATGCATATATGCACAATAAACAAACAATGATAAATAGGACGTTCCTTCCAACCTTATAACTTCCACACACGAATGGCTAGTCTTTTTTCCTAAGTATATGGTTAACAAAATACCAACATAAGGTATCTTATTTTCGAATATTTCCCTCGGACATTTCGACCAATAATTATATTTTTAAAAATGAAAATCAATTAATAATAATTCTTATTAATTAGATTTTAATCCATTCAACCAACTAAAGCAACTTTTATGTTATATTGTATTAAAACTAAATTAAAAGGTTTATTATAAATAGATTTCTCACTTGAAAAAATAACTAATGATTCATGCCAAAAACTAGCCCATGATAAAATAACTCTTAGTATAAACCAGGCTCACAATTGATTTTTGGTATTTCGTAATTGGCCTAAATAATTTGCAATCTCTTTGTAAGAAAAAAGTTGGATGAAAACAATTTTGTTTCTAAGCCCATTATAAAAAGATTTTAGAAAAAATAAATTTTAGGCTTTGTATTTGAGTCATGAGAAAAGAATTTGTTTATGAAAAAGTTTTATATCCAAAGACCATTTTGAAAATTTTTAAAAATTACTTTGGTGTTTTGGATTTAGAGAAAAATTTATTTTGAGCTTACAAATGTAATTAGGTCATATTAGAAAAATAACAAACCAAATAAGCCATTATTTAAGCTAAGATAAATTAATCATAGTCAAACAACAAGCATTTGGGATAAAAACCTAAGAAAACTAACTAGGCCAATTACATGAGCTTTAGTCTTTAGGTTGAAAGGCTTAGATTCTCATAGCAAGTATATACCAAAAGGTACAAGGCTATGAGTGATTATTTCATTCTCGATCTTCATACCTTGAGTAAAAGTATGGTATCTCTTACATAACACAACACGGGTAACACGAGCGTTATAACTCACGCAAACGATGTAATCTAAATGATACAATGGATAATATCATGATAAGAAAGAATAGAATAATAAAAAGACCAACGGAATCAATTTCTCTTATCCCCAGTGGAGTCGCCACTGTGAGCGGGGATTTTCGCCCCCACTCCCGATGGAATGGTTCTTGCGACTTCGGCATTGTTTAGGCTCGGGCCTTAGAGAACACGGGCCTAAGCCAGAAAAAAAATGAAGTTGTCACTCGGATGGGCTGAAAAAAAGAAAGGGGTGAATGACTCGATTCCTAAGGAATCCCCAACCCCCTAATAGTTGGGTACGCGTGGGGAATGTGAGAAATGGCCCAGCACTCCCACAACTCCCAGTTCATTGGAACCGGCCTCCTTTGCAGGTCTTAATATTATAAAATTTTTAAATATAATAATATTATCCATATTACATGCAACAATTAAAATAAAGCATCATTATATTAAAAACAAAGCAATGTACAAACAAAGCAAATAAATAGATACCCATCCGAGAATGGAAACATGTCCTTACATCGTCTATGTCTAAAACTAAATAGAACACCCACTGAAATGTGGAAACATATCTTTTACATTGGTCCAAAATATAAAAGCAATTTAAATTATATGAAAATTAATTAATGAAGTACATAATAATGAAAACATACCTCTTATAATTTTAATACCAAAATAAATAAATAATAATCATAATAATAAAGAAAATATCGATCCATGATAAATTAAATAAATCAACCATCAAAACATATAATAAATTATATAATCAAATCTAAAATTAAATAAAGCAAATAAAAATACAAATTTAGGTTTATGTCTCAATTTAGGGTTCTTTAACTAACATTTAGAATTTTGAGATTTTAAAATTATTATATTTATTATTTAGGATACTGTGAGGATTTTTGGAAAAATGAAATGGATTATGATTTTATAAATTTAAGAAAGTAGTAAGGTTTTTGGTTAATTAAATTAGAGTTTAGGGGTAACATCATAAAATTACGATTTTGGAATTTTAAGATATTAAGGTTTATAATTTTAAAAGATTAAATTTTAGGTTCACTAGATTATGGTTACTGAGTTAAGAATTAGGATTTTAGATTTACTATATTGGATTTTAGGTTCACTTGATTAGGGCTTTAGAGTGTTGATGAACTTGTCATAAAGTTTTGATGTTTTAAGAATTATGGTTTAGAAAAACTAGAGTTTACTGTATTGGGTTTTAAGAAAATTAGGATTTGGAAAAATTAAGGAATTAAGACACTGGGTTAGGATTTTGAGAATTAATAAGATAGTTTAGGGTTTTTGATATTTTGGAAAACATATCCGATCTTAGGATTTAAGAAAACAGTTTGAAATTTTATAGAAACAATTAAGATTAAAATTTTTAGAAACTGTAAAGAAGATTAAGATTTGGAATTCTCTAAATTTTTGAGCTATTGGATGAAACAATAATGAACGGGATATATAATTAGGGTTTATCAATTTAGACTATTGAATCAAAGTGATAACAAAAATAAACAAATAAAAACTAGTAAGAACAAAAATGATATAACAATTGAATGTTTAAGCAAATTCAAGATTAAGACACAAAACCTACGTTGAAGGTTCCACCGAATTGTTTATTGACTCCAAACTACTGCCTGCATCAATATTTATTTTTGGCCGAGCAAAGATCAAAGATAGTGATCACTGCCTTTGTTGGTTGATGAATGTTCGTTGTTTACTCCTCGATTGTTGATAATTTATTTTTGTTGTTTTCTGACTTACTGTTTTACTCTTCTAAATCTAATTGCTGACCCCGTTAAAGTTTAAAATATTATTATTTATAGGCCCCAAACCTCATTCAGAATCATTAACCCTAATATTAATCCGTCCTTGAAACAAATTTTAATTCAATTCGGAAACTAATTTTAAAAAAACAATTGAAACCATATCGATCTGGGCAACCAAATCGACATGGACCAAAGTCATGTCGACCTGGGGGGGCATCCAGGTCGACATGAGCCAAGGCTCATATCACATGGGCCCTCCCCACTTGAACTAGTTTCGTATTTTAATTTTTTTTTTTACCGTGCCGTCTAAAAAACTTGGTTTAGGGCTTTGTAGCTGAGTTTGTGCCTTTTAAAATTGGACCAACTTATTAGAAGTTGTAGATCGGATCGAATTTATTTTGGCACTCTTTAATTAAGACCGTATTAATTTAGGGCCAAAATTAAGGGTCTACATCTTTTTATATTATTCTAAAATAAATCTCCTTGCTATAAAAAGCCACATATTTTTTTAATATAAAGACAAAACTATATTAGACTTACATGAAAAAAAATCACAGAATTTCCTCTCTATCTGTGACTAAAATCCTATCAAGAGTTTAAGATTAATAATAAAGTAGCATCAATAAAAATAGTATCACAAAACCTGACCAGGCTTCCACTCATTTCATCCCATGCTCCTTTTATGAGTTAATAGATGAAAGTAATTTTGCAACTTTCCAAGAACAATGTCCAATACCTAACCAACAATGCAAATCTCTACCAGTAATCATTAGCATTCCCAATAAGAACTTGTAATGCTACTGCATTATTTCTTTAGTTAAACTTTCTATGATAACATATTTTAGCCAAGTCTCGGAAAAACAGAATTGCATGACAAATACATGTGTGGAGTAACAAAATATATGAAGAAAACTGAATCTCATGTAACTTAAGTCTTTAGGTTTTAGACCTATACTTCCATTTTTATTGATTATCTGGATTCAATTAAAAGGGCTTAAAGAACTATACCCTATTCCTTAATCCTCATTCCATGAACCAAAAAGACAAGGCCAACACCTTGACTGCTTTTAATACTAGCACAAGCTTTCTATCTCTACTTAGAAACTATAAGAGAAGAAATGAATGAATGCATTATTAATTCTCCATGTGGTAAGAACTTGGAAATAAAAAATAATTGGAAAATAGAAAGATCAGACCCAACGTGCAAACTGAGGAGACCTTGTAATAGCTAAAGAAGCTCATAAATAAAAACACCAATCTTTAAAATACAGCAACTGCAAGCCCAAAGCTAACAAATTATAGGCTCAGATCTTCCTAAAAAATTTGACCCAGGAGAATAATTATCATGCTAACATATTTAGAAGATAATTTTAAATAGACAAGTCATATCGTTTTCTCAGATTCACATGAGGACAAAAGCACAGTAAATGAAAAATAGAGAGAATCTTACTTTTTGATAAGCAAAATTTCATATTAATTTGCCATCAATGCTTTGTATAGATGATAATCCTCAAACTTGTATGCACAACAATCTTACGTTAATATTACTATTCAAAAGAAAAATTCCTCTTTATTGACCTGACCTTGATAAATAAGACAGGTGTCAAGACTAAGATTATCTGACATTCATCCTGCAATGAAATTGGCAGCAATCAAACGTTTAACTTGCTGACCTGACCTTGAGAACTTGTCGGCTGTGTTCTCTAATGCCCTTCTATATCTGCAATAGTGAAAGCTGCAGCAGGTTACCAAAGAAAAAAGTAGAGACGATAAGAACTCATACTCCACATCAAAATATCTTTGCACTAACACACTGGCAAAAACAATTTTTTACAATTACAACTGCAATATTTTCCAGTCATTGTGCACCGATTAATTTGTCTTAGGATATTCATTGCAACCAAATTGGCAAAACCCAAATTAGTTTTTCACTCTTCTTGCCTCAGCCTTCCAATTTCTTCTACCAAACTTGGTTTTCATTTCACTGTCTGCCAAGCTAAGAGAATTCTCAGAATGACTTTTCCTTTCTGGTAGTAGTTCTACTACCACTCCAGTGGCCAACCAGTGCGTTTGACTTTCATTATTTAAGTTCAGATCAGAAATAACAGCTGCATTAAGTGTTTCTTCAATATTTTTACATGCATGAGCTCTTCTTGCATCTGTTTTCCAATTTCGTTTACAATGAACACGGGTTATATGATTGTCATGATTCTCACTCGGTTGCAGTTCTCTTTGTGGTACAGTATTTTGGTTTGTCATAGAAGCTTTCTTCATTTCTGCTTCTAGAAGTTTCCGAGCCCTGTATCTACGTTGCCGTTCTCGGTTTTTTAGACGACGATTCATAATATACTTACGGGTCCTAGGGCAGTCCTTTTAAAGAGAGTTGAAAATAATACTATCTTCTGTTGCAATTACATTCAAATGTCACCTGTTCTCCATTTTGAATACAAAGTATCAACTGCATAAATAAAATTCAATAGATAATGGAATTTAAATAATAAAAATGCACATAAAATTCAACTTGATGGAAAACACTTCATAGGTACTACAATTGCAAGAAAGCCTTTTTGTCCATGCAACATACAATTAAGTAATTAACTATTCCATGAGCCCAACATCATAATTATGTTGTTGGAGAACAAATAAAGGAAGATTTGCAATATCATCAGTACATACAACACCACTTCATACAAGTGGTCTACAAACAAATTTGTTCAGAGAGCTTTTAAAATGACTAGTGGGATCTAACAATTAACATATTCAAAACCCTTTTTTTAAACATTAGCGAGAAGAAAACTTAATTTTTATAAAGTCATGAGCATGACATTTTTAAGAAATATTTGCCTTTTGCTAAAACATACAAATAGATGCAACATTTTCTACAAAACTTAAATGTAAATATGTAACTCTTATGAGACCTGGCACTTTGAGAACATAGATCATAATGCAAACTCATTGCACAGAGACCTAAAACATAACAAATTGTCATCATACTCAGAATCGTAGGATCACAAAAACTAAAAGATGCATGCCTAATAATGTAGGCAAGTAAAGGGCATAAAATAAATTTGAAGCTCAATGCATCAATAACATAATCAACTACGGGTCCATTGTTGGCATAAATTAATTATATACATCAATTTTTTTTCACAAATTTCTAAAATTCCTCCACAATGATAGTAAATAGTTTTTTTCCCCTTCTTGGTTCTACCAAATGATCCATTTAAGTAGTTATACATATGAAGTAAAGAAATAGGGTTTGACGATCTTCCCAATCCCCAATTTTCAAGTTTTTGTTTCTTCTGTTTTCCCATCTGTAGTCTCCATTTACATCATATACTCTTAAGTACTCATTAACCCTTGAGTAGTTACTTAGTAGAGATAAAATGGTGATCTAAAAGCTGATCAAGTACATTAATTCGGCTTTAGTAATTAATCCCCGAAACCTAACCAAAACTTAAAAACTGAAACCGCAGGCATTAGCTATTCAAGAAGTTAATAAAATCTCCATGCTTTTAAAGATTCCGGAAATTTGGAGAAACGGTAAATACCCAGTAAAATGCTTTGATTAACAACATGCAAATCAATTATTTAAGCTTTTTTTTAAAAAAAAAAAAAAGAGAGCAAGTAGCCAAATACAGTGGAAAGATAGCAAAGAGAGAGAGAACATTTACCTCATAAAATAAAAAATGCAAAGCTTTTATTTGTCAGTGGAAATTGATTTGTGAGGTTTTATTTTGCAGAGATGGATTTGGATGCAACTGAGAAAGCGGTGATTGTCGGATTCCGACCAAATTGGCTTTATGTCAAAAAATAATACGACTGACATTGTAATATGTCGCTACAAAGAAATACGCATAAGTAGTGGGGTGGTGGCGCAGTTGGCTAGCGTGTAAGTCTTATAGCTTTTGAGTAATCCTGAGGTCGACAGTTCGATCCTCTCTCACCCAAATTGTCTTTTAACTTTTTTTCATATTTAGAAATTAAATAATTTTAGAGCATTACAAGACAATAATTAGCCCGTAATTTCTTTTAACTTTTTTTTTTCATATTTAGAAATTAAATAATTTTTCAGCATTACAAGACAATAATTAGCCAGTAATTACATTATGATTTAAAATATTTTCGATTATTTTACATTAAAATATATTTTATATATTAATATATTTAATATATAAAAAATAGTATTTCACATCTAAATATACATAATATTAAAAAAATTATATTCATGTATTAAAAAATTATTTATATTATCTAATGTATTAAAATATTAAAAATTCAAGAATTTATAATAAAAAATAGTCATGAATTACAAAATTATTTATATTATATAATGTATTAAAATATTAAAATTCGAGAATTTATAATAAAAAATAGTTAAAATATTAATTTTTTATTATATTATTTCAATTGAAACGAAAAAGTTAGAAAAAATTATAAAAATTAGTAATTTAAATAAAAAAATATATATAAATATAGCTAAAAATAATATTAGTAAAAAATATAAAAATAGTAAAGGAGCAAATAAATTTATTGAAGTTTCAATTAAGTTGGTACAATAAAATTATAATTAAGTGGGCAAAAAAATCTATTTAAATTGATAGTCAGATAATATAAAAATCTAAATCTAATTATATATATATATAAATATATATATATATATATATTAAGTTTTGCCTAAAGATATTAAGTTTTAAAGGCTATTTGGATAGTCAATGGTATTTATTAATGCGAAATTAAATGAATTTTACTTTTGTTTCTTTCAATAAATGAAAAAATAATTTATTTTTATTTTATTTTATTTTTTAAGATACAATAAGATTTTATTTTATTGATCAATGAGGAACATAACTCTCACACAAAGCATTTTGATTTAACATTTTTTTCTCTTTAATTATTTTTAAAGTTATAAAAAATAAAAATCTCAGAAAATCTAATTATTAATTATTTGTTTATTTTTATAAATTATAAAAAAAAAACTAATTTTGATTTGGCCATTTTGGTATTGCTAAATAGTATAGGTGTATTGCAAATAAGTCTAATATATAGAAACACAGTACATTAATTACAGTAATAAAGGTTTCTAAATATATTAAAAATATATAAATTAAAAAATAAATTAAATGAATGAAAATATAAATTATATTAATGATTAAAATGAAATGTAGTTTTATAAAAGTTTTACTTTTTCTTATACAAATCATTATATTAATTTATTTATATTTTATTTACGATAATTTTTTATGTCCCTTTTTTTATCATAATTTCTCAAAGAATTAATTTATGCAAAACAGAAGACAAAAATATCAGTGATCCGTTTCAAATTGCAACAGTTAATGAATGAATAATGATATTTTATTACATGCCGCCATTAAGCAAGTATTAATATTATTATTTTGTACAGCATGAGTAGAAGAGTTACTGTTTTACATGTACAAATATGTAGCAAATAAGACACGATAATAAGTAGGAGCCAAATGAGAAATTAAATAGATATATATGCTTTAAAGGAAAATTTACTATTTATTTCTTGTAGATGTTTTAGTCATATATTTGCTCATGGCCTGCGGCACTTTGTTGCATAAAGTAATAATATTATTAATGTTATTGTGTAGATAACGAGAAAAATGCCAAGTAAAATATATTAAGTATGATAATAATATATCCAAAGTATATAAATATGTTTTTACATAACAAATTTATAGTTAGATGCAAAATGTAACATAGCATTAGATATAAAATATGCAAAATGTAATAACAACATATTTATATATAAAATTTCAGTTTTATTAACATATAACTTCAATAAAAAAAAGTAAATTATAACATCATTTAGGTATAATAATTTATATTTATAACAAAAAAAATAATAGTTATAAGTTTAACAAAAGAGTGGGTTATAGCATCATTTATATATTGATGTGGTTGGTCAAAAGATTGACACATTAACTCTATTTTGATATTTTGTATTTAAATTGAAAGGCATTTAACTTATATTTTAAGTATTTTTTTTGTCTTAGGTACATTTGCTCCTAAATTGTCTGAACAGAATATTTCTCAGAATATTAATATTTCTCAAAAATATTCTACCTTTGGATGCGACTACACTATCTGCTGAGAAAAAGAAAATAGTTACTATAGAGATTACTATTATGGGTGCAACCTCAAGGATGACCATGGAGCAGGGCGATTCAACAATTCCAAAGATAGAGCGATCGCACCATATTGTTGAAATATTGGAGAATCACAATAGTGCTCAAGGTTATTTGAGCAGTGAAAAGAATGGGTATTGATCCAAAAAGTGCGATTGCACTAGGACTCAGTGTGGTTTAAAATATTTTATGTTATTTTACATTAAAATATAATTTATATATTAATATATTTAATATATAAAAATAGTATTTCACATCTAAATATACATAATATTAAAAAAATTATATTCATGCATTACAAAATTATTTATATTATCTAATGTATTAAAATATTAAATTCAAGAATTTATAATAAAAAATAGTCATGAATTACAAAATTATTTATATTATCTGATGTATTAAAATATTAAATTCAAGATTTTATAATAAAAAATAGTCATGAATTACAAAATTATTTATATTATCTAATGTATTAAAATATTAAAATTCGAGAATTTATAATAAAAAATAGTTCAAATATTAATTTTTTATTATATTATTTCAATAGAAACGAAAAAGTTAGAAAAATTATCAAAATTAGTAATTTAAATAAAAAAAATTATAAATATAGCTAAAAATAATATTAGTAAAAAAATATAAAAATAGTAAAGGAGCAAATAAATTTATTGAAGTTACAATTAAGTTGGTACAATAAAAATATATTTAAGTGGGCAAAAAAAATCTATTTAAATTGATAGTCAAATAATATAAAAATCTAAATCTAATTATAACTAAGCATATATTTATTTTTAATAACAATTAAGTTTATATTGCTAATTTAAAGTTAAAATAAAAATAAAAAATTTTAAAAGTTGCTATTCTAAAAATTATAACTTATAAAATCTGCAAAAAATTTTAAAAAAATTTAAAAAAACTTAAAAGCCAATATATATATATATATATATATAGTTTTGCCTAAAGATATTAAGTTTTAAAAGGCTATTTGGATAGCCGATGGTATTTATTAATCTGGAATTAAATGAATTTCACTTTTTTTGTTCTTTCAATAAATGAAAAAATAATGCATTTTTATTTTATTTAATTTTTAAAGATACAATAAAATTTTATTTCATTGATCAATGAGGAACATAACTCTCACACAAAACATTTTGAATTTATAAAAAATAAAATCTCAAAAAATCTAATTATGTTATAAATAAATGAATGTCTATTGGGTCCCACAGTCCATACATGTATTAGGGTTTCTACTCTATAAATAGAGGAGTTCCCCATCAGTTTAATACTACGCTCATATCTCTTAGTCTATATTCTTCTTGTCCTCTTCTCTCTTGTCTCTTGCCTCTTCCTTTATTTTTCAACACGTTATCAGCACGATTGTTTTGGTTTAAGATTGCTTTGGTGTAAGCATGATAAATATTGCGAAACTCGAGGTTGCAGCCCTTGATATTTCGGGCAAGAATTATTTATCATGGATTTTGGATGCTGAAATCCATCTAGATGCTAAGGGTCATGGTGACACTATTAAGGAAGGAAATCAAGCATCAAATCAAGATCGAGCAAAGGCGATGATTTTTCTCCGCCATCATATACATGAGGGATTGAAAACTGAATATTTAACTATTAAAAGCCCTCTTGTTCTTTGAAACAATTTGAAAGAAAGGTATGATCATCAGAAAACTGTTATTCTCCCAAAAGCTCGTTATGAGTGGATGCATCTGCGATTGTAAGATTTTAAATCTGTAAGCGAATTTAATTATGCCCTTTTTAGAATTAGCTCTCAGCTAAAGTTATGTGGAGAGAATATTACTGATCATGACCTATTAGAGAAAACATTCTCTACTTTTCACGCTTCGAATGTTGTTTTACAACAACAATATCGTGAAAAGGGCTTTAAAAAGTATTCTGAATTAATTGCTTGTCTTTTTATGGCTGAGCAAAATAATGAATTATTGATGAGAAATCATGAAGCTCGCCCAACTGGATCTGCTCCATTCTCTGAAGTGAATGGAAGTCAAGCCCACTTAAATAAATATATGGCATTCCCTGAAGCGAATGCAATTTCATATGGGCATAGACAAGAGTATAATCGTCGTGGATGAGGTCGTGGTCGAAATAACTCTCGTGGCAATTGCAATGGTAGACCATATCATAAAAATGGGAAGAATAATGAAAGAAAAAGAACTAATGAGAATAATGGATCTAATCCATCTTCTAATGTTAGTTGTTATCGATGTGGTGAAAAAGGACATTGGCTACGTACATGTCGCACGACAAGATATCTTGTTGATCTTTATCAAGCATCTTTGAAAAATGGAGGAAAGAATATTGAGATAAATTTTTCCTACAATGATGGGCTAGATGATACTGCGATTGATGTCACCCATCTTGATGTTGCTGATTTCTTCTCAGACCCAAATGGAAATATTGATCATTTAGTTGGCAATGGCAATCTTGATGCCTAAGTTTAGTTTCTGATTATGCAATTTTATTTTCCTTTATGAATATTTCTATCATATTTTGTATTGAATTTTTATAATTATTTGGATTTTACTTTATTATGTTTTTATTTTAAATTGATGACATTTTATATTCTTTTAAGTATTATATTAATTTGCTTCTTATATTTTTGTGAAGACATTATGGATGCTACACAAACTTTAGTGGAAAAAGAAAATCGAGATTTGTGTATTGCTGATAGTGCATCCACGCACACGATTCTTAAAGATAGAAAATACTTTTCCCAATTGCAAATGGGAGAAGAATTTGTTCATACTATATCTGGAAGGAAAAGAATTATTAAAGGCTCTGGAAGAGCAAGTATAATACTTCCAAGGGGGACGATTATTAATATTAATGGTGCATTATATTCCCCATTGTCTCACAGAAATTTATTAAGTTTTAAATATATTCGCCTAAATGGATATCATATTGAGACAAAAGATATGGATACTAAAGAATTTCTTTGTATTACAAGTACCATATCAAACAAAAAATGTGTATTAGAGGAACTACCTGCAGTTTTCTCTGGTTTATACTATACTTGTATTCGCACAATTAAAATTAATATGGTTGTAAACCAGAAGTTTACAAATCCAAGTGCATTTATTATTTGGCATGATCGATTAGGTCATCTTAGATCAATAGTGATGCGAAAAATTATAGAATCTTCATGTGGACATCCATTGAAGAACCAAAAGATTCTTCAATCAAATGAATTTTTTTGTCCAGCTTGTTCTCAAGGGAAATTGATTATTAGGCCATCGCCTAGTAAAATTCAAATTGAATTACCAGCATTTTTAGAACGCATACATGGAAATGTTTGTGGACCAATTCATCCACCTTGTGGACCATTTAGATATTTTATGGTCCTAATTGATGCATCCTCAAGATGGTCACATGTTTGCTTATTATCAACTCGAAATTTGGCATTTTCGAGATTGCTTGCTCAAATAATTCGTTTAAGAGCTCAATTTCCAGATTATTCTATTAAAACAATTCGTTTGGATAATGCTGGTGAATTTACATCTCAAGCCTTTAATGATTACTGCACGTCAATTGGAATTAAAGTTGAACATCCTGTTGCTCATGTTCACACTCAAAATGGTATGGCAGAATCATTCATTAAAAGATTGCAATTAATTGCAAGGCCATTACTGATGAAAATAAAACTTCCTGTTTCTGCTTGGGGACATGCTATGTTATATGCAGCATCACTTATTCGCATCAGGCCAACAAATTATCATAAATTCTCCCCTCTACAATTGGTTTTGGGTCAGGAACCAAATCTTTCCCATCTTCGAATTTTTGGATGTGCGGTTTATGTTCCAATTGCTCCACCACAACGCACAAAGATGGGCCCTCAAAGGAGGTTAGGGATATATGTTGGGTATGCATCTTCATCAATAATTAAATATTTAGAGCCTTTAACTGGAGATTTATTTATGGCTAGATTTGCTGATTGTCATTTTGATGAGTCAGTTTTCCCAGCATTAAGGGGAGAAAATAAACAGTTGAAAAAACAGATTAGTTGGAAAGAATTATCTTTATCTCATATGGATCCTCGCACTAGGCAATGTGAATTAGAAGTTTAAAAGATAATTCATTTACAAAATGTAGCAAATCAATTGCCAGATTCATTTACTGATCCAAAAAGAGTAACTAAATCTTATGTTCCAGCTGAAAATGCTCCTGTTAGAATTGTAGTCCCTGAAGGACAAGTTGCCCAAGCTAGTGAGTCTATTGCACACCAAAAACGTGGTAGACCAATCGTTTCCAAGGATAAAAATCCTAGAAAAAGAAAAGGAGCGAATGTTCAAAATGACCAAATTTCTGGAGAAAATGCTCTTGAAGAGCAATTTTTTGAGAAGACACTTGACATTGTGGAAAAGTTTTCAGAAGAAACTCAGGTACCTAAAAATATGAAAAATGATGAGATCTCAATAAATTATGTTGTGTCTGGTAAAAAATGGAATCGAAACCAAGTAAACGTCGACGAAATATTTGCATACAATATAGCGCTAGATATTGTAAAAGAAGATGAGGATCTTGAACCTAAGTTTATTGATGAATGTAGACGCAGAATTGATTGGCCAAAATGGAAAGATGCAATTGAGGCTGAATTGAAATCCCTTGAAAAGCGTAAAGTTTTTGGACCTGTTGTCCAAATGCCAATGAATATCAAGCCAGTGGGATATAAATGAGTTTTTGTACAAAAGCGAAATGAAACTAATGAAATTGTGAGATACAAAGCAAGACTTGTTGCCCAAGGTTTTTCACAAAAACCTGGCATTGACTATGAGAATACATATTCTCCTGTGGTGGATGTAATTACACTGAGATATTTAATAAGTTTGGCAATTCATGAAAGTCTTGAAATGCATTTAATGGATGTTGTGACTGCCTATCTGTATGGCTCACTTGACAAAGATATCTATATGAAAGTTCCTGAAGGATTTAAGTTGCCTGAAGCACAAAAGTTAAATTCTCGAGAAGTTTATTCCATTAAGTTGAATAAAGCTCTCTATGGATTAAAACAATCTGGGCGAATGTGGTATAATCGTCTTAGTGAATATTTAATGAAAGAGGGCTATAAAAATGATGCTATATGTCCATGTATTTTTATCAAAAGATTTGGATCCGGATTTACCATTGCTATTGTCTATGTTGATGATCTAAATATCATTGGAACTTCAAAAGAGATATCTAAAACTGTGGATTTATTGAAAAAAGAATTTTAAATGAAAGATCTCGGAAAGACAAAGTTTTGTCTTGGCTTGCAAATTGAGCGTATTGCAGATGGTATTTTAGTCCATCAATCCACATATATAGCCAAAGTGTTAAAGTGGTTTTATATGGACAAAGCACATCCATTAAATTTGTAACACCCCCATACTCTATATAAGTACTATACATATACCTAGTATATATACAATGCGTATATAAAGTATAAGAATGTCACTTATAGTTTCAATTTAAAAACCTTTATCTGAGTTCAAGAATTATTGCATTAATTTAAAGAAACATTTATGAAAAACATTATTCTTATAATTATACAACATAATTAAAATCACAAAATGTATGCATCACCTTCTAGTTGGTCTCGAGACACTCTTACCCATCTCGTGGCATAACAGCTGGACTTCCAGATCAACCGCATAACCACCTGCGCGATTATAAATCCGCGCTAAGCCCGAGAGCTTAGTAGTACAAATAAATATTAAAATATACTTTACAAAAGAATCATACCTCATATTTTTAGCATCATGTTTTCCTTTCTCAATGCATTCTTCATATGTTCCCCACTAGTCTCATTAATTATATACATATTTACATAGAACATTCATAATACGATACTTACCATTTCAATCTCATATACATATACATATACATCATTTTAACAAATCATCATTCAATGACTTATTCAAACCTTTATGAAAACAAACCTCACAAATTCCACATTCATATACATGTTACACATCATACAACATTTTCATATACTCATATCTCAACAAAGCTCCTCAATATATCAATACACATATTACAAAATCATACTTCACAACATCATTTTATTCACAATTCATCAATCATTAATCACATTACCAATAAAGGCAGCCATAGATCTCATTACTCATTTATTTCAACATTTAAATATCACATTGACAACAAAGACAGACTCGGGCCCAAAAGACGCTAATATGTTATTCAAAGTTCAGAGTTACTGCATTGGTCCATAATAACAATGATCAAGCCCGTAGGCAATATATCTCATATCTCTATCCATGGATAGCGTAACAGACCCAGTCTCTTGGATCATCAACTCGGCTAAACTCGAGGAGATCCTCAACCCGGCTAGACTGTTACTACAATTCACAATTCACATTTTATCAAGTAACAGACCCAGTCTCTTGGATCTCAATTCATCTCAATTCAAAGAGATCCTCAACCCGGCAAGACTGTTACTTTTCATAAATTTCGTATCAATAATTCACATAGTGTAACAGACCCAGTCTCTTGGACCTCAATTCACTCAAATTGAAGAGATCCTCAACCCGGCAAGACTGTTACATTTTCACATTTTCTAGGCATGCCGCCAAATCCAGAACTCTGAAGATTGAATCAACATATTAGACAGAACACAATTGAATCAACATTTTCATTTCATACTCAATTGAATTATAATAGCCAATAACAATGGCTTCATATCTCATTTGAATCATCATAGCCAATCACAATGGCTTCACATCATATCATGTCTCAAATCATACTATAATATTTCATTATTCAATTATACATAATCAATTATCTCATCATATCCTTTACATTATAAAGTACATCATTCATATAACACATTACAATTCACTAGATTCACAATGCATATAACATAACATTGTTTATATAATATCATATGCATCTTCATTACCATCAAAAGTATGATCAATCATTGATATACACATATATAATTTACCTTATTCATAGATTTGGAATCCTCAATATACATTAGTTTAGGTCATCTTTGTTCAAGTATATTTAAAGTGTAGATACAAAAAGACCTTTGGAGGATTCAACAATGTAAGAATAATCAAGAATAAATATCCTTAGCCAACACGGCCAAGTTTGCCCTAACTTGGCCGTGTCTCTCATATCTTGGCCGTGTCCTTCAAGTATTTAAAGACCAAGCCCTTCAAAATTCATACCACAACCCTTTTAATCATCATCTTTAATAATATTTATCAATTCCCTATCACTTTAACATTTATATATCTTCATTATATCATCATAATAATCAATATATATATATATACATCACTATAATCAATTATTCCAAATACCAATTTATTCATACTAAACCCTAACTCAACAATTCATCACCATCTTCACAATTACCCCAATATAATCACTTAACTATCAATTCAACACAATTACATATTTCAATCTTTCATTTCCATCATCTTATACACCAATCATAACCTCAATCCAAAAGAAATCCAAAACAAGAAGAGAAAGATTTATATATACATAATCAATAAAATCAACTAAAAAGGTAAGTACTTACATGTATAGCTTGCCAAATCTTCAACTCCACTTGCAAATCTCTTGATATCCTCAATCTTTGGTGTAATTAGAAGCAAAATCATCTTTCTCTCTCTAGCTTCTCTCTCTCTCTCTCTCTCTCGTTCACTAAGAAAAAGAAGACGAAGGAGAAGAAGAAGAAAGAAAGATCTCGTTCTTTCTTTCATTCTTATCATATATATAATAATAATAATAATAATAATAACAATAATAATAATAATAACAATAATAATATTAATAATATTAATACAATTAAATCTCCACCACACACCATTTCTTTTGACTTTCTTCTTCTTTTTCTTTTTGTCCTTATTATCATTATTATTAATCACATATATATATATATATAACTCACTTTTCCTACACCATTATATATATCATGTATATGTGATGTATATGTAAGTATATGTATATGTCATATATATATTGCATTTATATTTCCCAAATCTTCTCTTCACTTCTTTTCTTTTTCCCTTCAATACACACATTGAATTCAAATACAACAATAACCCCAACACTTTTAGGGTATACTTTAGGATATTACAATTCTCTCCCCCTTAAATAATTTCGTCCTCGAAATTATCCAGCATAATAACAACTCATTTAAAACAAATCACCATCATATGAAAATAATCGTATTCTTACATTATGATTTCATCAAGTCACATAACTTCTACTCTCCCCCTTAGAAACAATCATCTTCTCTGACTTTCATAATTCATCATAGTATAGGTATATATATATCTTATTACTTTCTCAACAAAACAATTCAGATAACTTATACATATCCAATGAATTTTATCTTTGTATTAGAGTCAGATTATCACTTTATCTCTTTGCAGATATTCTCTTAACTTTAACCTTAAAAGTCATTAATTAATATCTTAGCATTGATTATTCTGTTCTTACAATCACTTTCAAAATAAATATTTACCAAACCTCAATTAGTAACAATATCCTTACTTTCTTTAACTTGTTGCTCACTTAACATAAATATTAATACCATACTTTTAAACTTACTTCACAGGTCAACAACATTTCCCTTTTTCTCTCCAAATATAATTAATGTAATTCAATTTACTTATGTTTATTTGTAAGCCAGAATATTACATCATACACATAACCATTTAAATTTATACTCCCAGTACAACTGTACATATTAAATCTCTATATTGACTTGCAACTTTAGTGAAGTCTAGATCAATCGATCTATTTAACACAATATACTAACATTTCAACCTTATTAGATTTCAACCAACAATTAACTTATCGAAATTTATCATTGGATTTCACAATATATATATAACCTAATTTCATTAGGTCAAACTTATATTCAAATTCTAATCTTTTCAGATTCATATATTCATTCAATAAGAATCATGCTTATAAATATACATTTCATTACTCCAATAATTATATTATCATCTCTCATACTTATTCAAAGTTTATCCATATAGCCAACAACTATGGCTTCATAAACGAACTTTTCCCCGACCAGGTCGGTAGTCCAAGTTCGGTTGCCCAACACAATGGGTCCGCATGGTTCCGCAGGAGGCAGATAAGTCCGTTCATTTATCTTTTCACCATTTATTTCTCATAATCAATTTGGTACTTTACCTCCATTATACTTCATTACTAACATCATTGTCAACAATTATGGTTTTTCACCACATCAAAATAGTATGCTCATATATCATCAACTATATTGAATATCTCATTATTCAATCATATCATCTAGACAGGCTTCAACCATATCTTTTAACCAGGTTTTTTAAAAAAAACATAATTATCAATCTCACCAAAACTGTACCACAGTTATATCATTTCAGCTCCAAATCTGAAGATAAATAAACTAACCAACTAATCACACTAATCAAATCATAGTACCATGATATATAAACAATCACATTTGGGGTTTGTAAATCAATCTCGTTCTTCTATTATTCGATTTCCAACCTTTACAATTATAATATTAGATTATATCACAAAAATTATATATTTATTCTCCAAGCTTTTATTACACCAAGAATAACACATTTTATTTCCATCTCCAAAATAGTTTGCTTTTATTTATTTGATTATCATTAACCTAATTCATGTCCAATAATATTATCTTTAACATTTTCTACGCCCAACTTTCAATCATATACAAATCTTACACAAATTTCATTCATTACTCCATTTCCAAACCATCTCCTCTAAAAATTTTCAAATACAAAACTCTTTCCTTACAATTTCTTATTTTACACTTATACATAAAACAGTTCCACACACAAAGTCTTTGAGTTCCAAGACATCTTATGATAGCCTCACTTAGTTATTGCAATAACAATTTCATTATTCAATATTACCCAAATCCATTCTCATTTTCTATTTCATCACATACTCTATTATGCATAAATTAAGATTTAATCCTTATTAATTCCACTACTATATGCAATCTCATTTCTAATACCATTAAACATGCAATGGTATAATATAATAAACGTATCATATACACATTCATAGGTCATGTTTATAATGTGACCCACTTCCCACCTTTCTTACATATAACCATTACATTCATGTCGAAAAGTTCATTTCACAAATCCTCTTTATATAAACACATAATTATGCAATTTATTAAATTTCCCTTTTGCATATAGTTTATATAAATTTAATAGTTATCACTTTCCTTTGACCATTATCATTCTCATTTGTTTATCATAACTTAAGTTATTCATTAACTTCAATAAATATATACACTCTACTTATAATATTATTTCACAAGGAGCTTAATCACATTTCCAATGTGATATCTCTCTCACATTTGTTTATAAATATCTTTAACACATCTTTCGTAGTCCTTTTCATCCTTTCCAATCAAATTACTTAAAGTAACTCACTTTCTTTTTGCTCAATTCCTTTTCTTTACTTTCAAACCAAATTTTCCTACTAACAATCACATTCCCCAATTCATAATACTTTCATGTGCACTACTATATATTTCATATATCTCATGTATTAAATACATTAAACTATCAATATTTAAATGATCTTTATCCACATTCCATTAAAACTATAAACTTTCAACTTATTCATCTCATTCTCTTAATATCAACTTTAAAACATCTTTTATGTATATACCACAAAGCAACATCAAAACATATATGTTTCACAATTATTAGGCTCATTCCAAAAATCTAAATGTCTCATATTACCACCATTAACATGAGCTTTCACAATATTCAACCATATCGCATTTCTAACATTGAAATCACCATGTTTGTATTTAACAATACAAACAACACCAATATATCTTTGTACTTAACCAACATTATTTCTTTTTTTTCTTTTTTCTTTTTTTTTTAAAACAAAACCTTAACTTTACATATACACACCTTAAATTATCACACTCAACTTGCACCAATCAACTCATTCAATATTTCACCGTATTATATTTTTCATTAAAATAACATATCTTTTCATATTACCCATCCAACAACATTTCCTCTTTCTAGAAATCCAAACATAAAGTTTATTGGAAAGAGATTCAAATAATAGAGGAAAGATTTCATACTTTAATCTAAATTTTGTTTTTAACTCATTTCCAACTTTATTCTTCTAGCCATTCCTTTATATGTCAAACATATATCAATAATCAAACTTTTTACTTATACCTTCCATATCATTTCTTTATATCACAATCATCTCTCAATTATCAACATTTCAAAATTTGCTTTCATATAAAACCTCATTTACACATTATCATATATCTCATGTAATTCAAATACATCACAAATCACATAATGCCACGTTCGAGACCAACCTAGATGTGAATGCATATGCATGTATTACAAACTTCAATTCAAAACTTTTCTTTTTACTTCTCTTTAAGCTTTTCAAAACTTTCTCTTTTTAATTTCACTTAGGCCGAGAATCTCGAACCTAAGCTCTGATACCAAAATAATTGTAACACCCCCATACTCTATATAAGTACTATACATATACCTAGTATATATACAATACGTATATAAAGTATAAGAATGTCACTTATAGTTTCAATTTAAAAACCTTTATCTGAGTTCAAGAATTATTGCATTAATTTAAAGAAACATTTATGAAAAACATTATTCTTATAATTATACAACATAATTAAAATCACAAAATGTATGCATCACCTTCTAGTTGGTCTCGAGACACTCTTACCCATCTCGTGGCATAACAGCTGGACTTCCAGATCAACCGCATAACCACCTGCACGATTATAAATCCGCGCTAAGCCCGAGAGCTTAGTAGTACAAATAAATATTAAAATATACTTTACAAAAGAATCATACCTCATATTTTTAGCATCATGTTTTCCTTTCTCAATGCATTCTTCATATGTTCCCCACTAGTCTCATTAATTATATACATATTTACATAGAACATTCATAATACGATACTTACCATTTCAATCTCATATACATATACATATACATCATTTTAACAAATCATCATTCAATGACTTATTCAAACCTTTATGAAAACAAACCTCACAAATTCCACATTCATATACATGTTACACATCATACAACATTTTCATATACTCATATCTCAACAAAGCTCCTCAATATATCAATACACATATTACAAAATCATACTTCACAACATCATTTTATTCACAATTCATCAATCATTAATCACATTACCAATAAAGGCAGCCATAGATCTCATTACTCATTTATTTCAACATTTAAATATCACATTGACAACAAAGACAGACTCGGGCCCAAAAGACGCTAATATGTTATTCAAAGTTCAGAGTTACTGCATTGGTCCATAATCACAATGATCAAGCCCGTAGGCAATATATCTCATATCTCTATCCATGGATAGCGTAACAGACCCAGTCTCTTGGATCATCAACTCGGCTAAACTCGAGGAGATCCTCAACCCGGCTAGACTGTTACTACAATTCACAATTCACATTTTATCAAGTAACAGACCCAGTCTCTTGGATCTCAATTCATCTCAATTCAAAGAGATCCTCAACCCGGCAAGACTGTTACTTTTCATAAATTTCGTATCAATAATTCACATAGTGTAACAGACCCAGTCTCTTGGACCTCAATTCACTCAAATTGAAGAGATCCTCAACCCGGCAAGACTGTTACATTTTCACATTTTCTAGGCATGCCGCCAAATCCAGAACTCTGAAGATTGAATCAACATATTAGACAGAACACAATTGAATCAACATTTTCATTTCATACTCAATTGAATTATAATAGCCAATAACAATGGCTTCATATCTCATTTGAATCATCATAGCCAATCACAATGGCTTCACATCATATCATGTCTCAAATCATACTATAATATTTCATTATTCAATTATACATAATCAATTATCTCATCATATCCTTTACATTATAAAGTACATCATTCATATAACACATTACAATTCACTAGATTCACAATGCATATAACATAACATTGTTTATATAATATCATATGCATCTTCATTACCATCAAAAGTATGATCAATCATTGATATACACATATATAATTTACCTTATTCATAGATTTGGAATCCTCAATATACATTAGTTTAGGTCATCTTTGTTCAAGTATATTTAAAGTGTAGATACAAAAAGACCTTTGGAGGATTCAACAATGTAAGAATAATCAAGAATAAATATCCTTAGCCAACACACTCAAGGGACACGGCCAAGCTTGTGGCCGTGTCTCACAACACCAATTCAAACAGTAGCAAACACGGGCAGTGGACACGGCCAAGCCAGTGGCTGTGCTCTCAACACAAACACCCAACAGCAGACACGGGCAAGGGACACGGCCGTGTCTCTCAACACAACACAGGCAGTGGCAAACACGGTCAAGGGACACGGCCAAGCCAGTGGCCGTGTCTCTCCAAAAATCATCCAACACGGCCAAGTTTGCCCTAACTTGGCCGTGTCTCTCATATCTTGGCCGTGTCCTTCAAGTATTTAAAGACCAAGCCCTTCAAAATTCATACCACAACCCTTTTAATCATCATCTTTAATAATATTTATCAATTCCCTATCACTTTAACATTTATATATCTTCATTATATCATCATAATAATCAATATATATATATATACATCACTATAATCAATTATTCCAAATACCAATTTATTCATACTAAACCCTAACTCAACAATTCATCACCATCTTCACAATTACCCCAATATAATCACTTAACTATCAATTCAACACAATTACATATTTCAATCTTTCATTTCCATCATCTTATACACCAATCATAACCTCAATCCAAAAGAAATCCAAAACAAGAAGAGAAAGATTTATATATACATAATCAATAAAATCAACTAAAAAGGTAAGTACTTACATGTATAGCTTGCCAAATCTTCAACTCCACTTGCAAATCTCTTGATATCCTCAATCTTTGGTGTAATTAGAAGCAAAATCATCTTTCTCTCTCTAGCTTCTCTCTCTCTCTCTCTCTCTCTCGTTCACTAAGAAAAAGAAGACGAAGGAGAAGAAGAAGAAAGAAAGATCTCGTTCTTTCTTTCATTCTTATCATATATATAATAATAATAATAATAATAATAACAATAATAATAATAATAACAATAATAATATTAATAATATTAATACAATTAAATCTCCACCACACACCATTTCTTTTGACTTTCTTCTTCTTTTTCTTTTTGTCCTTATTATCATTATTATTAATCACATATATATATATATAACTCACTTTTCCTACACCATTATATATATCATGTATATGTGATGTATATGTAAGTATATGTATATGTCATATATATATTGCATTTATATTTCCCAAATCTTCTCTTCACTTCTTTTCTTTTTCCCTTCAATACACACATTGAATTCAAATACAACAATAACCCCAACACTTTTAGGGTATACTTTAGGATATTACAATTCTCTCCCCCTTAAATAATTTCGTCCTCGAAATTATCCAGCATAATAACAACTCATTTAAAACAAATCACCATCATATGAAAATAATCGTATTCTTACATTATGATTTCATCAAGTCACATAACTTCTACTCTCCCCCTTAGAAACAATCATCTTCTCTGACTTTCATAATTCATCATAGTATAGGTATATATATATCTTATTACTTTCTCAACAAAACAATTCAGATAACTTATACATATCCAATGAATTTTATCTTTGTATTAGAGTCAGATTATCACTTTATCTCTTTGCAGATATTCTCTTAACTTTAACCTTAAAAGTCATTAATTAATATCTTAGCATTGATTATTCTGTTCTTACAATCACTTTCAAAATAAATATTTACCAAACCTCAATTAGTAACAATATCCTTACTTTCTTTAACTTGTTGCTCACTTAACATAAATATTAATACCATACTTTTAAACTTACTTCACAGGTCAACAACATTTCCCTTTTTCTCTCCAAATATAATTAATGTAATTCAATTTACTTATGTTTATTTGTAAGCCAGAATATTACATCATACACATAACCATTTAAATTTATACTCCCAGTACAACTGTACATATTAAATCTCTATATTGACTTGCAACTTTAGTGAAGTCTAGATCAATCGATCTATTTAACACAATATACTAACATTTCAACCTTATTAGATTTCAACCAACAATTAACTTATCGAAATTTATCATTGGATTTCACAATATATATATAACCTAATTTCATTAGGTCAAACTTATATTCAAATTCTAATCTTTTCAGATTCATATATTCATTCAATAAGAATCATGCTTATAAATATACATTTCATTACTCCAATAATTATATTATCATCTCTCATACTTATTCAAAGTTTATCCATATAGCCAACAACTATGGCTTCATAAACGAACTTTTCCCCGACCAGGTCGGTAGTCCAAGTTCGGTTGCCCAACACAATGGGTCCGCATGGTTCCGCAGGAGGCAGATAAGTCCGTTCATTTATCTTTTCACCATTTATTTCTCATAATCAATTTGGTACTTTACCTCCATTATACTTCATTACTAACATCATTGTCAACAATTATGGTTTTTCACCACATCAAAATAGTATGCTCATATATCATCAACTATATTGAATATCTCATTATTCAATCATATCATCTAGACAGGCTTCAACCATATCTTTTAACCAGGTTTTTTAAAAAAAACATAATTATCAATCTCACCAAAACTGTACCACAGTTATATCATTTCAGCTCCAAATCTGAAGATAAATAAACTAACCAACTAATCACACTAATCAAATCATAGTACCATGATATATAAACAATCACATTTGGGGTTTGTAAATCAATCTCGTTCTTCTATTATTCGATTTCCAACCTTTACAATTATAATATTAGATTATATCACAAAAATTATATATTTATTCTCCAAGCTTTTATTACACCAAGAATAACACATTTTATTTCCATCTCCAAAATAGTTTGCTTTTATTTATTTGATTATCATTAACCTAATTCATGTCCAATAATATTATCTTTAACATTTTCTACGCCCAACTTTCAATCATATACAAATCTTACACAAATTTCATTCATTACTCCATTTCCAAACCATCTCCTCTAAAAATTTTCAAATACAAAACTCTTTCCTTACAATTTCTTATTTTACACTTATACATAAAACAGTTCCACACACAAAGTCTTTGAGTTCCAAGACATCTTATGATAGCCTCACTTAGTTATTGCAATAACAATTTCATTATTCAATATTACCCAAATCCATTCTCATTTTCTATTTCATCACATACTCTATTATGCATAAATTAAGATTTAATCCTTATTAATTCCACTACTATATGCAATCTCATTTCTAATACCATTAAACATGCAATGGTATAATATAATAAACGTATCATATACACATTCATAGGTCATGTTTATAATGTGACCCACTTCCCACCTTTCTTACATATAACCATTACATTCATGTCGAAAAGTTCATTTCACAAATCCTCTTTATATAAACACATAATTATGCAATTTATTAAATTTCCCTTTTGCATATAGTTTATATAAATTTAATAGTTATCACTTTCCTTTGACCATTATCATTCTCATTTGTTTATCATAACTTAAGTTATTCATTAACTTCAATAAATATATACACTCTACTTATAATATTATTTCACAAGGAGCTTAATCACATTTCCAATGTGATATCTCTCTCACATTTGTTTATAAATATCTTTAACACATCTTTCGTAGTCCTTTTCATCCTTTCCAATCAAATTACTTAAAGTAACTCACTTTCTTTTTGCTCAATTCCTTTTCTTTACTTTCAAACCAAATTTTCCTACTAACAATCACATTCCCCAATTCATAATACTTTCATGTGCACTACTATATATTTCATATATCTCATGTATTAAATACATTAAACTATCAATATTTAAATGATCTTTATCCACATTCCATTAAAACTATAAACTTTCAACTTATTCATCTCATTCTCTTAATATCAACTTTAAAACATCTTTTATGTATATACCACAAAGCAACATCAAAACATATATGTTTCACAATTATTAGGCTCATTCCAAAAATCTAAATGTCTCATATTACCACCATTAACATGAGCTTTCACAATATTCAACCATATCGCATTTCTAACATTGAAATCACCATGTTTGTATTTAACAATACAAACAACACCAATATATCTTTGTACTTAACCAACATTATTTCTTTTTTTTCTTTTTTCTTTTTTTTTTAAAACAAAACCTTAACTTTACATATACACACCTTAAATTATCACACTCAACTTGCACCAATCAACTCATTCAATATTTCACCGTATTATATTTTTCATTAAAATAACATATCTTTTCATATTACCCATCCAACAACATTTCCTCTTTCTAGAAATCCAAACATAAAGTTTATTGGAAAGAGATTCAAATAATAGAGGAAAGATTTCATACTTTAATCTAAATTTTGTTTTTAACTCATTTCCAACTTTATTCTTCTAGCCATTCCTTTATATGTCAAACATATATCAATAATCAAACTTTTTACTTATACCTTCCATATCATTTCTTTATATCACAATCATCTCTCAATTATCAACATTTCAAAATTTGCTTTCATATAAAACCTCATTTACACATTATCATATATCTCATGTAATTCAAATACATCACAAATCACATAATGCCACGTTCGAGACCAACCTAGATGTGAATGCATATGCATGTATTACAAACTTCAATTCAAAACTTTTCTTTTTACTTCTCTTTAAGCTTTTCAAAACTTTCTCTTTTTAATTTCACTTAGGTCGAGAATCTCGAACCTAAGCTCTGATACCAAAATAATTGTAACACCCCCATACTCTATATAAGTACTATACATATACCTAGTATATATACAATACGTATATAAAGTATAAGAATGTCACTTATAGTTTCAATTTAAAAACCTTTATCTGAGTTCAAGAATTATTGCATTAATTTAAAGAAACATTTATGAAAAACATTATTCTTATAATTATACAACATAATTAAAATCACAAAATGTATGCATCACCTTCTAGTTGGTCTCGAGACACTCTTACCCATCTCGTGGCATAACAGCTGGACTTCCAGATCAACCGCATAACCACCTGCACGATTATAAATCCGCGCTAAGCCCGAGAGCTTAGTAGTACAAATAAATATTAAAATATACTTTACAAAAGAATCATACCTCATATTTTTAGCATCATGTTTTCCTTTCTCAATGCATTCTTCATATGTTCCCCACTAGTCTCATTAATTATATACATATTTACATAGAACATTCATAATACGATACTTACCATTTCAATCTCATATACATATACATATACATCATTTTAACAAATCATCATTCAATGACTTATTCAAACCTTTATGAAAACAAACCTCACAAATTCCACATTCATATACATGTTACACATCATACAACATTTTCATATACTCATATCTCAACAAAGCTCCTCAATATATCAATACACATATTACAAAATCATACTTCACAACATCATTTTATTCACAATTCATCAATCATTAATCACATTACCAATAAAGGCAGCCATAGATCTCATTACTCATTTATTTCAACATTTAAATATCACATTGACAACAAAGACAGACTCGGGCCCAAAAGACGCTAATATGTTATTCAAAGTTCAGAGTTACTGCATTGGTCCATAATCACAATGATCAAGCCCGTAGGCAATATATCTCATATCTCTATCCATGGATAGCGTAACAGACCCAGTCTCTTGGATCATCAACTCGGCTAAACTCGAGGAGATCCTCAACCCGGCTAGACTGTTACTACAATTCACAATTCACATTTTATCAAGTAACAGACCCAGTCTCTTGGATCTCAATTCATCTCAATTCAAAGAGATCCTCAACCCGGCAAGACTGTTACTTTTCATAAATTTCGTATCAATAATTCACATAGTGTAACAGACCCAGTCTCTTGGACCTCAATTCACTCAAATTGAAGAGATCCTCAACCCGGCAAGACTGTTACATTTTCACATTTTCTAGGCATGCCGCCAAATCCAGAACTCTGAAGATTGAATCAACATATTAGACAGAACACAATTGAATCAACATTTTCATTTCATACTCAATTGAATTATAATAGCCAATAACAATGGCTTCATATCTCATTTGAATCATCATAGCCAATCACAATGGCTTCACATCATATCATGTCTCAAATCATACTATAATATTTCATTATTCAATTATACATAATCAATTATCTCATCATATCCTTTACATTATAAAGTACATCATTCATATAACACATTACAATTCACTAGATTCACAATGCATATAACATAACATTGTTTATATAATATCATATGCATCTTCATTACCATCAAAAGTATGATCAATCATTGATATACACATATATAATTTACCTTATTCATAGATTTGGAATCCTCAATATACATTAGTTTAGGTCATCTTTGTTCAAGTATATTTAAAGTGTAGATACAAAAAGACCTTTGGAGGATTCAACAATGTAAGAATAATCAAGAATAAATATCCTTAGCCAACACACTCAAGGGACACGGCCAAGCTTGTGGCCGTGTCTCACAACACCAATTCAAACAGTAGCAAACACGGGCAGTGGACACGGCCAAGCCAGTGGCTGTGCTCTCAACACAAACACCCAACAGCAGACACGGGCAAGGGACACGGCCGTGTCTCTCAACACAACACAGGCAGTGGCAAACACGGTCAAGGGACACGGCCAAGCCAGTGGCCGTGTCTCTCCAAAAATCATCCAACACGGCCAAGTTTGCCCTAACTTGGCCGTGTCTCTCATATCTTGGCCGTGTCCTTCAAGTATTTAAAGACCAAGCCCTTCAAAATTCATACCACAACCCTTTTAATCATCATCTTTAATAATATTTATCAATTCCCTATCACTTTAACATTTATATATCTTCATTATATCATCATAATAATCAATATATATATACATCACTATAATCAATTATTCCAAATACCAATTTATTCATACTAAACCCTAACTCAACAATTCATCACCATCTTCACAATTACCCCAATATCATCACTTAACTATCAATTCAACACAATTACATATTTCAATCTTTCATTTCCATCATCTTATACACCAATCATAACCTCAATCCAAAAGAAATCCAAAACAAGAAGAGAAAGATTTATATATACATAATCAATAAAATCAACTAAAAAGGTAAGTACTTACATGTATAGCTTGCCAAATCTTCAACTCCACTTGCAAATCTCTTGATATCCTCAATCTTTGGTGTAATTAGAAGCAAAATCATCTTTCTCTCTCTAGCTTCTCTCTCTCTCTCTCTCTCTCTCTCGTTCACTAAGAAAAAGAAGACGAAGGAGAAGAAGAAGAAAGAAAGATCTCGTTCTTTCTTTCATTCTTATCATATATATAATAATAATAATAATAATAACAATAATAATAATAACAATAATAATATTAATAATATTAATACAATTAAATCTCCACCACACACCATTTCTTTTGACTTTCTTCTTCTTTTTCTTTTTGTCCTTATTATCATTATTATTAATCACATATATATATATATAACTCACTTTTCCTACACCATTATATATATATCATGTATATGTGATGTATATGTAAGTATATGTATATGTCATATATATATTGCATTTATATTTCCCAAATCTTCTCTTCACTTCTTTTCTTTTTCCCTTCAATACACACATTGAATTCAAATACAACAATAACCCCAACACTTTTAGGGTATACTTTAGGATATTACAAAATTCTCCAATGGTTGTAAGGTCGCTTGATGAGAAAAAATATACTTTTCGACCTCGAGAAGATGATGAAGAACTTTTTGGTCCAGAAGTACCATATCTTAGTGCAATAGGAGCATTGACATATCTTGCTAGTCATACTCGACCTGATATAGCATTTGCAGTAAACTTATTAGCAAGATATAGTTCTTCATCAACACGAAGATATTGGAATGGAGTTAAACATATTCTTCGATATCTTCGTGGTACAATGGACTTGAGTTTATTTTATGCTAACACATCAAAGTCAGTTTTGATTGGTTATACAGATGCAGGATATTTATCAGATCCACATAATGGTAGATCTCAAACAGGTTACTTATTTACATGTGGAGGTACAACTTTATCATGGCGATCTACAAAATAGACTATCGCTGCTACTTCTTCTAACCATGCAGAGATTTTGGCCATCCATGAAGCAAGTCGAGAATGTGTTTGGTTAAGATCAGTAATTCAATATGTTCAAGGTACATGTGGTCAACATCCTCAAAAAGAACTCCCAACAGTTTTGTATGAAGATAATGTTGCTTGTATAAACCAGTTAAAGGAAGGATTTATTAAAGGGGATAGAAAAAAGCATATTTCACCAAAATTATTCTTCACTCACGATCTTCAAAAGAATGGTGATATTGATGTTCAACAAATTCGCTCAAGTGATAATCTTGCTGATTTATTCACGAAGTCGCTTCCTACAACAAGTTTTGAGAAATTGGTGTACAAAATTGGAATGCGCAGACTCAAAGATCTCAAGTAATGTCTTCATGAGGGGGAGTAGAATACGCACTGCACTCTTTTTCCCTTTCAAGATTTTTATCCCATTGGGTTTTTCCTTGTAAAGGTTTTTAATGAGACAGTATGTTATCGTGTATTCATGTAGTTAGTAATATTTTTATGAATATTTTTAAGACATTCAAGGGGGAGTGTTATAAATAAATAAATGTCTATTGGGTCCCACAGTCCATACATGTATTAGAGTTTCTACTCTATAAATAGATGAGTTCCTCATCAGTTTAATACTACGCTCATATCTCTTAGTCTATATTCTTCTTGTCCCCTTCTCTCTTGTCTCTTGCCTCTTCCTTTATTTTTCAACAAATTATTAATTATTTGTTCATTTATAAAATTATAAAAAAAAAAAAGAAACCAATTTTGATTTGGCCATTTTGGTATTGCTAAATAGTACAGGTGTATTGGAAATAAGTCTAATACATAGAAATACAGTACATTAATTACATTAATAAAGGGTTCTAAATATATTAAAAAATATATAAATTAAAAAATAAATTAAATGAATGAAAATATAAATTATATTAATGATTAAAATGAAATATAGTTTTATAAAAAAATTTACTTTTTTCTTATACAAATCATTAAATTAATTTATTTATATTTTATTCACAATAATTTTTTATTTGCGTTTTTTTTATCATAATTTCTCAAAAGAATTAATTTATGCAAAACAGAAGACAAAATATCAGTGATCCGTTTCAAATTGCAACAGTTAATGAATGAATAATGATATTTTATTACATGCCGCCATTAAGCAAGTATTAATATTATTATTTTGTACAGCATGAGTAGAAGAGTTACTGTTGTACATGTACAAATATGTAGCAAATAAGACCCCATAATAAGTAGGAGCGAAATGAGAAATTAAAAGGATATGTATGCTTTAAAGGAAAATTTACTATTCATTTCAATTAGATATTTTAGTAATATAATTGCTCGTGGCCTGCAGCACTTTCTGGCATGAAGTAATAATATTATTAATATTATTATGTAGATAACGAGAAATATACCAAAGTAAAATATACTAAGTATGATAATAATATATCCAAAGTATATACATATGTTTTTACATACCAAATATATATAGTAAAATGCAAAATATAACATATCATTAGATATAAAATATGCAAAATGTAATAACAACATATTTATACATAAAATTTCAGTTTTATTAACATATAACTTCAATAAAAAAAAAGTAAACTATAACATCATTTACGTAAAATAATTTATATTTACAATAAAAAATAATAGTTATAAGTTTAACAAAAAAGTGGGTTATAGCATCATTTATACATTGATGTTGTTGGCCAAAAGGTTGGCACATTAACTCTATTTTGATCTTTTGCATTCAAATTGAAAGACATTTAACTTGTATTTTAAGTGTTTTTTTTTTTGTCTTAGGTTCATTTGCCCCTAAGTTGCCTGAATAAGATATTTCTCGAAACTATCCTATCCTTGGATGCGACCACACCATCCGCTGAGAAAAAGAAAATAATAATAGTAGAGATCACGGTGATGGGTGCAACCTCAAGGACAACCATGGCGCAGAGCAATGCAACAGTTTCAAAGGTGGAGCGATTGCACTAGATTGTTGAAATGTTGGAGAATTACAGTAGTGCTCAAGGTCATTTGAGAGGTGAAAGGAATGGGCGCTGATCCAAAAAAGTGCAATACTAGGACTGAGTGTGACCGCACCTCCAGCAAAGGCAGAAATCACTTAGAATGGTAGTAGAGTTCATGGTTTGAAGTGCGACCCAGATCTCGACGCAAGAGGCCTTCTCCAACCTCTACCCAAAGAAGGTACAACTGCACTATTTGAACTTCTAGTAGAATTTCTCTTACCCAATTAGTTGAACCCACGTTTGACCCTTATTCTCGAGGGATATTCAAAATAGAGTAGGTGCAATCGCACCAGCCTCGAATGTGACTGCGAGATTCATAAAGCCTGATGGGTAGCATTTCACACTAACCTATTAGTGTCATATGTAACACCCTTATATTCAATATATGTACACTACATACTCCCAACATATGTAATATATGAATATAGAATACAAGAATGTCACAACCCATTTTAACAAAACAACTCTTCACTTATAAAAACTGTATAAACTTAAAACATTCAACTGATATCATATAAATAATAAATGAAACATTACTTTTTAAAACGTATTAATATACTTCATTACCAAAGGTTTATCCAAAACATTTTTGATAGTTTGCGGAATATACATATATATACACATCAAAGTATAACCTAATATACATGAAATCAATATGTACATAAATATAAAATATATACATGCTGACAGTTTGTCTCTGATCTGGATGTCCAATAATCAACTCTAATCTCAAGGTCTCAAGCCTAGACTCGACTCAGTATAGATGAACTTTTCGGCTCAATCGGATCTACCCTGTCTATATCCCAAACTATACCCTAAAATTTTTGGAATGATTATTGGTAAAATTGGATTAAATGATATAAAGTATATTTATGATTAAGTGGTATGAGAGGAAAAGAGAAGTGTGTATATGTTGTATATATAGAGATATACAACATATACAAGCCAACTATTTAGTTGGTCAAATGAGATTTATTGATTATTTTATAAATGGAAATTAGTTAAGTGGATGATGATATTTATGATTATTTTATTATTATAATTGCTTGGTGGATATTAAAAGAGGGCTTTAGTGGTTAAGAGAAGAGTTGTGTAACACCCCTTCCCAACCTACATGTGTAAGTCGAGTAGAGGCGCCACACTATCCTAATGTTGCTACCAATTTACTTAGTCAAATTTTAGTTCTGATTTTTACAGAAATTTTGCCATAGTTCCGCATAGAAATTTGGATCCCAAGTGTCGACAAAACTTGTTTTTTTTTTTATTTTTGAAAACATTTTACACAGACCATTATAATTACCATCAAATTTAATGCACTCCCAATGAATCCACCTTATACCCTCAACTACAAACCTGCACAAAGAGTTCACACTTCTAATATAACATAAAGTAAAGATTTATGATTATTACATACTACTAACATACAATTATAACATAAAAAAATCTCTTTTATATTTATTCATATACATGCCACAACTAGCTAACTCATAATGGAACTAAAAGATCTACCCCTGAGATTTGCTGTGGTCTGGTCGTTGCTTCCCCAAGATTTATCTACTGCTCCGAACCTACGAGTCAAGGAAAACTTAACTCGCTGAGCGTTGTCGCTCAGTGGGTACTTTACCAATAAAAATAAAAGTAGTACATGAAAGTATTCGAAGTAAAAAGGAAATAATAAAATCAACAATCAACCAACATTATACCAATAGAAATCGTGATACATTCAGTATGATATGTTTTCAATAATGTAAAATCATAATTCAAATTCATTTGCATTATATAGTTCAACGAAAAATAATATGTCTTTGATCCAGGCTCTACTGGTATATAGTGAACCATAGTGATAAGGCAATGGCCCTCACCACTGTAACATAGGTGGCCCTCACCACCGATATCAGATCACAGGAATGGCCCTCACCATCCTGGTTATAACCAATGGGCCTCCCCATTGGCTTAAGTGGCCTCACCACTGAATAACATATCATATCACAATAATGAGCAGTACTGCATGCGTTAGTATAGTGCACCATACCCTTATCTACCACTCCCACTATCCAGTAGAGCAAAAAGGTTAAAATGATTCAATTTAAGTCTCAAACCTCATTTTAGAATGACTCGCGAAATCATTTTAAATTCCCATCGCACTTTGCCATTTATGCCACGCAACACATTCTTCAGTCAAACCATTCCCCTTTTTCGCATATTTAATATCCACAATAAACATATTAAACATTTCAAAGCATTCCTCAAAATATCCCAAATTGACCAAATGAATAGTGTTGCGGCGAGAAAAATCGGCAACGCAAAATGGCATGACCAAATGAATAGTAAAATCTGGATTTTCGTCAAAATTTCAGTCCACTTCAATCATGCATTTGACCAAGTAAATGATCTTATTTTTGGCTGAAATTTTACAGAAAACTTATTTCATATGTTGACTAATTGCATGTAAAATTTCGTTGAAAAATTCCTTCGTTTGCTGCCTCAAACAATTTCCACAAAAAGGTCCAGAAAGCTGTCTTTTTGGGACCATTTCGGCCCAAACACATGAAATGCATAGGATAGTTTATTTTTCTTTTGCAAATCAATATTAAGGCTTCTTTAATGGTAAAGTGAAGATTCAAACACTTCCCTTTGACAACTTTTACATGTTTAACTCAAATCAATATATTTAAGCATCAACAACAAAACTTTCATAAACCAAAGTTTGTAAAGCATCAAACCAAAATTAATTATTCAAAGGTAAAGTACCAAACTAATTATTCAAAGGTAGAGTACCAAACCTTATTTCTTTAATTCCTCTTGGCTTTTCTTTCTTCTCCTTCTTTAATTCTTTATTTCTCCTTCAATCAATTCAAGATACAACATAAACCTTAGAATTTCAAAATAATAAATTATCCTCTATTTCTTTTCCAACCGAAACCCCTAATCCAACCTTATTAATCTTTCTATATCTTGGTTCTTCCATTTAATCAATTAATCTTATTATTATTTTTTTTTCAATTCCATATAAGACTTTAATTCCCAATCTTCCAATATATATATAACTACCTAAAACTAATACTAAAATTAAAGTCTACACACTTAAAAACCTTAGAACTTACCTTAAAAATCAAAGTTTGGAAAAACTTGGAAGTCCCTTGGTATTTTCTTTTGTTGGCCGAATTTGGTGAGTGGAAAAGAGAGAATTTGCTCTTCATATCACCTATATTTATATACAAAGGAAGTGATGATCACCTTGACCACTTGTCCACTTTTTATCTTTCTTCATTTATTACACATTTATTACATATGCTAAATGTTCTCTTTTGATTGGCCAACCTTTGATTTTTATAACTTCCTTTTTCCTTTACTTCTTTCCACTTGTCTCTCTTCCCATTGGATCTCATAAAGTTGTCCCGGGTTACCCATCCGGTCCCGACACGAAACCGAGCCACATTACGTTCCGGCGATTAATCGATCATATCTTTTAAACCGTATAGTTCCATGAGTCAAACTATATATAGTTTTGATCCTCTCAACCTCTACTTTCTATTTATAAGGTCTATTTTAGGTTTCCAAGTCATTTTGAAAAATTACCGATAAGCCCTCAACTTTTTACAAAATTCCCTTTAGGTCCTATTTTTGCTCGGGTTTTCTCCGGCTTCGTTTCCACTGACGATCGTTTCATATTTAACCTCTCGCCATTCTCTACGTACTCACGTCTTTATTTCCTACCCTAAATTCATGTATAACTTTAATTGATAATGACCAAAATGCCCTTAGTCAACATTTCTTCATTTTTCTTTAACGGGACATTTCCTGGAAAAACCGTTACACGTCGTTGCGATCCGATTTTTCTCTACATTCCATTTTTGGAATCTGTTATATGCACTATTAAGAACATCCGGTGCAACTTTCTTTGAAATTACATCTACGTCCCCAACTTTATTAAAAATTACAATTATGTCCCTTTTGTCATTCAACCTTATCTAGGGCTGTTATCAAGAATTATCTTCTCCTTTTCCCTACTCTCGCTATGCACGTGTCTGCACTGCATAAATGCAGTAGGCGGATGTGACAGTTCCTTCCTCGTTAATTTAAGCTTCGTCCCGAAGCTCATCAAGTGAAAACAAATATGGGTATTGCTTCTTCATAGTTTCTTCGCGTTCCCATGTAGCTTCTTCTACTTTGTGATTCCTCCAAAGCACTTTGACCAATGGAATCTTCTTATTTCGCAACTCTTTGATTTCACTTGCTAGGATCTCTACCGGCTCTTCCTCATATGTCATTTCAGGCTGAATCTCAATATCTTGAACTTGTATGACGTGGGTTGGATCTGAACGATACCTCCTTAGCATCGAAACATGGAAAACATCATGTATTTTATTTAATTCAGGTGGTAACGCCAACTGGTAAGCTACCGGACCTACCCGTTTAATAATTTCATATGGTCCGATGAATCTAGGGCTTAGCTTGCCTTTTTGTTTAAATCGTAACACTTTCTTCCAAGGAGAGACTTTGAGGAACACTCTGTCACCTACCTCAAACTGTATGTCTTTCCTTTTTAGATCCGCGTATGATTTTTGCCGGTCCGCTGCTGCTTTTAATCGGTCTCGAATGATTTCTACCTTCTCTTCAGTTTCCTTAACTATGTCTGGCCCCAACATCTTTTCCTCACTCAATTTTGTCCAGCAAACTGGAGTTCTGCATTTTCGACCATACAGTGCTTCGTAAGGTGCCATTTGTATGCTGGATTGATAACTGTTGTTGTACGCGAATTCCATTAAGCTTAGGTGTTTGTCCCAACTACCTTTAAATTCTAAAACGCACGCCCTCAGCATATCTTCTAAAATTTGAATCACTCTTTCCGACTGTCCGTCTGTCTGGGGATGAAATGCTGTGCTGTGGTAAGTTCGAGTTCCAAGGGCTGTTTGTAACTTCTGCCAAAAATTTGACGTAAAACGTGGGTCTCGATCGGATATGATCGAAGTTGGAACTCCGTGGAGACGTATAATCTCTTTGATATACAAGTCTGCCAACTTGTCTAGCGAGTAATCCACACGTACTGGTATGAAATGAGCGGACTTAGTAAGCCGGTCTACGATTACCCAAATCGCGTCATGTTTGTCCCTTGTCATAGGCAATCCTGTGACAAAATCCATAGTAATACGATCACATTTCCAGGTTGGAATCGTAATAGGTTGTAGTAGCCCTGAGGGTAGTTGATGTTCCGCCTTCACTTGCTGACAGGTTAGACACTTCGTTACGTGATCAACGATATCCTTTTTCATTCCTGGCCACCAATAATACTCCTTCAAGTCCCGATACATTTTCGTTACTCCTGGATGCATTGTATAAGGACTGTTATGAGCTTCTTGCAAAATCTGTTTCTTCAGCTCCTTGGACTTAGGTACCACCATTCTCTTCTTGTAGTAGAGAATACCATCAGGACGAATTTGATAGTCTCCTGAACAGTTCTCCTGCGCCTGTTGACTCCACTTCTTCACTTGTTCATCTTCCTTCTGAGCCTCACGTATTTGTTGATGTAAATTAGGTCGCACGTGCATTTCTGCAAAGATAGCTCCATCTTCTGTAGGTTTTAACGTTACCCTCATAGCACTTAGCGCTTGCATTGACTTCCTACTAAGTGCATCTGCTACGACATTCGCTTTGCCCGGGTGATAATTAATCGTATAGTCGTAGTTGGCTAACCATTGCATCCATTTTCGCTGTCGCAGGTTTAAATCTTTCTGCGTGGGCAAATATTTCAGGCTTTGATGATCCGTAAAGATGTAACATTTTTCCCCGTATAAGTAATGCCTCCACGTCTTGAAAGCCAAAACAATCGCTGCTAGCTCTAAGTCATGCGTAGGATAATTCTTTTCATGTGGCTTGAGCTGTCGAGAGACATACGCAATGACTTTGCCTTCCTGCATCAATACGCAACCTAACCCGATATGGGATGCATCGCTATAAATCACAAAATCTTTTCCTGATTCGGGTTGTGTAAGAATAGGCGCTTCAGTAAGTTTTTGTTTCAGCTTTTCAAAGCTCCGTTGACAAGCGTCGGTCCACTGGAATTTGGCATTCTTCTGAAGTAGCTTGGTCATAGGTACGGCGATCATGGAAAACCCTTTGACGAATCTCCGATAATATCCTGCTAACCCCAAGAAACTACGGACTTCCGTTACTGTTTTAGGTGACTTCCATTCCAATACTGCTTCTATTTTCTTGGGATCAACCCTTATTCCTTCTGCCGATACAATATGTCCCAAAAAGGCCACTTCTTCTAACCAAAATTCACATTTACTGAATTTAGCGTATAACTGCTTTTCTCGCAGGGTTTGCAAAACAATTCTAAGGTGACGATCATGGTCCTCTCGATTCTTTGAATACACCAATATGTCGTCAATGAATACAACCACGAATTGATCCAAATACGGGTGGAAGATTCTGTTCATCAAATCCATGAATACTGCAGGTGCATTCGTTAATCCGAAAGGCATAACAATGAATTCATAATGTCCATAACGAGTTCTGAATGCAGTTTTTGGTATGTCTTCACCTTTAATTCCCAATTGATGATAACCCGATCGTAGATCAATTTTTGAAAAGACTCCAGCACCTTTGAGTTGATCAAACAAATCATCTATGCGAGGTAACGGATACTTGTTTTTGATGGTCAGCTTATTAAGTTGACGGTAATCTACACACAACCTTAAGGATCCGTCTTTCTTTTTCACGAACAATACTGGTGCTCCCCATGGTGATACGCTTGGCCTTATGAACCCCTTGTCTAAAAGTTCTTGTAGCTGTACCTTTAATTCTTTTAGCTCCGCTGGCGCCATTCGGTAAGGTGCGATGGATACTGGTGCAGCTCCCGGGTACACGTCTATGATGAATTCCACCTCTCGTTTAGGTGGTAATCCGGGTAAATCATCAGGAAATACGTCGGGAAAATCGCATACAGTAGGTATATCTTGTAACTTTGGTGCCTCTTCTTTCGCTACTAATGCACATACCAGGTATGCCTCGCAACCTTTTTGCACTAACCTCTTAGCCGTCATGGCAGAAATGATGTTAGTTAGATAATCCTTCCTTTTTCCTACTAGGGTCACTTCGTCACCGTCTGCAGTATACAAGGTAACTCTCTTCCGTTTACAGTCAACTAGTGCATCGTGCTTGGCCAACCAATCCATCCCAAGAATAGCATCGAATTCTTGAAATGGTAGTTCAAATAAATCTCCCCAAAAGATATGTCCGTGTATCTCTACGGGGCAATCTTTCACTACCTTCCTAGTAATCACCTCATTTCCTAATGGGTTAGTAACTAATATTCCCTCTTTCTCTAGTTCTACCTTTAGGTCCTCAAGTGTTTCATTTTTTGTGCATATATATGAGTGTGAAGAACCTGGATCTATTAAAACGTAAAGCGGAACCCCAAACATAGACAACTGACCTGCAATCACGTCTAGCGCTTCTTCGTCTTCTCGCCCCCTCATAGCATACATTCTAGCAGGAGCCCTTGCTTCTGGTCGATTCACCGTTTCAGATTGCACACGCGATGGATTTTCGCTCCTTCCTCTGCCTCGGCCTCGACCTGCTGCCGCTTGCGATCTCTCAGTATCCCTAGGTAGATTCTGTATTCGCTGGGGACACTCTCGCATAAGGTGGTCTAAAGATCCACATATATAACATGCAAATGTCCGACCCCAACATTCTCCCATGTGACGGCGTCCGCATTGATCACAGCGTGGATTATTATTTTCGCCTTCATTACCTCTTGGACCGATAAAGAAGTTACCTCCGCTTCGGCTGAATCCTCTTCCTTGTCCTCTTCCGGATCGTCCCGTACTAGCAACTGAGGTAGTTTGACTTAAGCCACCGCGAATCGATCCCTGGCTATAACCTCGACGTTGACCGCCTCCCGTGGAACCACTGCCTCGGAATCGTTTCCCTGATGATTGGTAGGTTCCCGAATAGTTCTGGGTACCTCTCTTCTGTTTCATCTTCTGTCGTCTATTCTGCTCGTCAGACTGACATTGCTCTACTTCTAGAGCCCTATTGACCAACTCGGAAAATTCTTTGATATTAGCAGCAATTAGCTGCATCCTAATCTCATTATTCAATCCATCCTGGAACTGCTTACATCTATCATGTTCGTCTTCAATTGTCTTCTTGGCATACCTACTCAACCTAGTAAATTCCCTCTCGTATTCAGCAACGGTCAGTCGACCTTGCTTTAAGTGTAGAAACTCCTTTTTCTTGGCATCTAGGTATGCCTCCGATATAAACTTCCTCTTGAACTCATTCACAAAGAAATCCCATGTTCTCTGTTCCGGTGAAACTCGTTGGTGAACTGTGTCCCACCATATATATGCTTCTTCCATTAATAAGGAAGTAGCACATATCACTCGCTCTTCTGGCGTACACTGTAACTGATCTAAGGCTCGTATTGTTCCTTCCAGCCAATACTCGGCTGTTGAAGAATCATCGTCCCTTCGAGCCTTAAACTCCTTCGCACCATACTTCCTTATCTTTTCTATTGGGGGTTTCCTTTCCCCTCCTACAGCGGGTACTGGTACGGGTGCTGGCGCTGGGGGTGGTGCTGGGGCAACGCCGGCTATCTGCCGAAATACGGCAGCCATTTGTTGCAACATTTCATTGGGAATAGGAGCATCAGCGGGTGGTTGCTCTGACGCTGATGTCTCAGATACACGCATTTCTACAACTCGGGAGGCCTGAGACTCGACCTCCTCCTCTATATCACGCTGCGCTGCTTGCGACATCTAAAGAGTAAACATATACCATCCCATCATTATTAACGACCCAGACCAACAGCATTATCTTACCCTAGGTGGCATGTATATAAATATAAAATTCTTAATTAACACATATACAACACAACTTTTATTTATTTCCAAACACAAAGTTTTACAATATTAGGAAGCCCTTATATACATTGCAAAATTTAGGACTCCTCACTATTATATCACCATATTATACTACCATACAATATTTACATGATACCTCTATCTCACATATATATAACTAAAAGAACCACCAAACACAATACATCTCAAGACTCAATGAGTAGGTGCCTAGGTGAAGTGGCACTGTCTGAAAAATATTCTACTATCTCGGGATCAAAATCGGGGTCATGTGATGCTTCACTAGGTAAGTACTGGCCTAGCTCTTGAACCCTCTCCTGTAAAGTTTGAATCTCTTGATGTGCTATCTCGAGGCTTCTACCGACACTATCCAACTCCGCTCTATAGCTAAGCCTGTCTTCTTTTAACATCTGCACGTCATCTATCAAGGAGGAAATCATCTCATCTTTTATTCTCAAGTCTTCACGATCTTGTATACTTCTATCGGCCAAAATTTCTATAGTCTCATCTTGCTCCTGCGCTAGCTGTCTCAACCTCTCTACTTCTATCCTTAGCTCCCTCACCTCCTCGTTTAGGTCACCCATTATTACTCCTGGATAAGTTGAATAACATAACTAACAATGACACACATATGTATAGTTATATAATTAAAACCCCTATTCTAACCCTATGTGTCATACATTTAAGGTTCAGTTCGACTAACTACCCAGAACCGGCTAAACCTTTGCTCTGATACCACTAATTGTAACATCCCTTCCCAACCTACATGTGTAAGTCGAGTAGAGGCGCCACACTATCCTAATGTTGCTACCAATTTACTTAGTCAAATTTTAGTTCTGATTTTTACAGAAATTTTGCCATAGTTCCGCATAGAAATTTGGATCCCAAGTGTCGACAAAACTTGTTTTTTTTTTTTTATTTTTGAAAACATTTTACACAGACCATTATAATTACCATCAAATTTAATGCACTCCCAATGAATCCACCTTATACCCTCAACTACAAACCTGCACAAAGAGTTCACACTTCTAATATAACATAAAGTAAAGATTTATGATTATTACATACTACTAACATACAATTATAACATAAAAAAAATCTCTTTTATATTTATTCATATACATGCCACAACTAGCTAACTCATAATGGAACTAAAAGATCTACCCCTGAGATTTGCTGTGGTCTGGTCGTTGCTTCCCCAAGATTTATCTACTGCTCCGAACCTACGAGTCAAGGAAAACTTAACTCGCTGAGCGTTGTCGCTCAGTGGGTACTTTACCAATAAAAATAAAAGTAGTACATGAAAGTATTCGAAGTAAAAAGGAAATAATAAAATCAACAATCAACCAACATTATACCAATAGAAATCGTGATACATTCAGTATGATATGTTTTCAATAATGTAAAATCATAATTCAAATTCATTTGCATTATATAGTTCAACGAAAAATAATATGTCTTTGATCCAGGCTCTACTGGTATATAGGGAACCATAGTGATAAGGCAGTGGCCCTCACCACTGTAACATAGGTGGCCCTCACCACCGATATCAGATCACAGGAATGGCCCTCACCATCCTGGTTATAACCAATGGGCCTCCCCATTGGCTTAAGTGGCCTCACCACTGAATAACATATCATATCACAATAATGAGCAGTACTGCATGCGTTAGTATAGTGCACCATACCCTTATCTACCACTCCCACTATCCAGTAGAGCAAAAAGGTTAAAATGATTCAATTTAAGTCTCAAACCTCATTTTAGAATGACTCGCGAAATCATTTTAAATTCCCATCGCACTTTGCCATTTATGCCGCGCAACACATTCTTCAGTCAAACCATTCCCCTTTTTCGCATATTTAATATCCACAATAAACATATTAAACATTTCAAAGCATTCCTCAAAATATCCCAAATTGACCAAATGAATAGTGTTGCGGCGAGAAAAATCGGCAACGCAAAATGGCATGACCAAATGAATAGTAAAATCTGGATTTTCGTCAAACTTTCAGTCCACTTCAATCATGCATTTGACCAAGTAAATGATCTTATTTTTGGCTGAAATTTTACAGAAAACTTATTTCATATGTTGACTAATTGCATGTAAAATTTCGTTGAAAAATTCCTTCGTTTGCTGCCTCAAACAATTTCCACAAAAAGGTCCAGAAAGCTGTCTTTTTGGGACCATTTCGGCCCAAACACATGAAATGCATAGGATAGTTTATTTTTCTTTTGCAAATCAATATTAAGGCTTCTTTAATGGTAAAGTGAAGATTCAAACACTTCCCTTTGACAACTTTTACATGTTTAACTCAAATCAATATATTTAAGCATCAACAACAAAACTTTCATAAACCAAAGTTTGTAAAGCATCAAACCAAAATTAATTATTCAAAGGTAAAGTACCAAACTAATTATTCAAAGGTAGAGTACCAAACCTTATTTCTTTAATTCCTCTTGGCTTTTCTTTCTTCTCCTTCTTTAATTCTTTATTTCTCCTTCAATCAATTCAAGATACAACATAAACCTTAGAATTTCAAAATAATAAATTATCCTCTATTTCTTTTCCAACCGAAACCCCTAATCCAACCTTATTAATCTTTCTATATCTTGGTTCTTCCATTTAATCAATTAATCTTATTATTATTTTTTTTTCAATTCCATATAAGACTTTAATTCCCAATCTTCCAATATATATATAACTACCTAAAACTAATACTAAAATTAAAGTCTACACACTTAAAAACCTTAGAACTTACCTTAAAAATCAAAGTTTGGAAAAACTTGGAAGTCCCTTGGTATTTTCTTTTGTTGGCCGAATTTGGTGAGTGGAAAAGAGAGAATTTGCTCTTCATATCACCTATATTTATATACAAAGGAAGTGATGATCACCTTGACCACTTGTCCACTTTTTCTCTTTCTTCATTTATTACACATTTATTACATATGCTAAATGTTCTCTTTTGATTGGCCAACCTTTGATTTTTATAACTTCCTTTTTCCTTTACTTCTTTCCACTTGTCTCTCTTCCCATTGGATCTCATAAAGTTGTCCCGGGTTACCCATCCGGTCCCGACACGAAACCGAGCCACATTACGTTCCGGCGATTAATCGATCATATCTTTTAAACCGTATAGTTCCATGAGTCAAACTATATATAGTTTTGATCCTCTCGACCTCTACTTTCTATTTATAAGGTCTATTTTAGGTTTCCAAGTCATTTTGAAAAATTACCGATAAGCCCTCAACTTTTTACAAAATTCCCTTTAGGTCCTATTTTTGCTCGGGTTTTCTCCGGCTTCGTTTCCACTGACGATCGTTTCATATTTAACCTCTCGCCATTCTCTACGTACTCACGTCTTTATTTCCTACCCTAAATTCATGTATAACTTTAATTGATAATGACCAAAATGCCCTTAGTCAACATTTCTTCATTTTTCTTTAACGGGACATTTCCTGGAAAAACCGTTACACGTCGTTGCGATCCGATTTTTCTCTACATTCCATTTTTGGAATCTGTTATATGCACTATTAAGAACATCCGGTGCAACTTTCTTTGAAATTACATCTACGTCCCCAACTTTATTAAAAATTACAATTATGTCCCTTTTGTCATACAACCTTATCTAGGGCTGTTATCAAGAATTATCTTCTCCTTTTCCCTACTCTCGCTATGCACGTGTCTGCACTGCATAAATGCAGTAGGCGGATGTGACAAGTTGAATGGGTTGACTTATCATCATCTTCATCTTTCTTCTTGTGCTTAGCCGGCCATCACCATAACAAGAGGAAAAGAGAGATTTTGTTCTTCCTAACTCAAGATTGAAGGGTGTTTCAAGTGATCACGTTGGAATTCTAAGGGTTTTCATCACTTTTGGTAAGTTTCCATCTTGATTCTTTGGTTTTCTTTTGAGTTTGTGTTTTGAGCTTGGTGTATAATTGTTGATGATATGTGTATGGTTAATTTTGATGTGTTTGAGATTGTGTTGTCTATTTGGCTTTGATTTTGGGGTTGGTTTGAAGGTAAGGTTAAGTTTGGTGATGGAAAGTAAGTGTTGTAGATTGTGTATGGGTTGAGTTGTGAAGATGGTTGTGATTGTGTTTTGATGTATGCATTGAGTTGTTTTGGTGTTTATGCAAGTTTAGTGTGGTTTATTGATGGTTTTGGGTAAGTTTGTTTGGAGTGGAAAAGGCTAAAGTATGATGTTTGCTGGATGTGGTATTATTGGTGTCGGAATTAGGATATTTGGCCTGACACGCCCATGAACACGGTCAAGTCTTTGGAGGTGTCGATGGTTCTATTTTCTGGATGGGTGACATGACCAGTGACACCCCCATTTCACTGAGCGTGTCACAGCTTCTGTGTTGTTGTAGCATTGACACGTCCAGTGACATGCCCATGTCACTGAGCGTGTCATAGCTACTGTGATGTTGGTGGATTGACACTGCCAGTGACACGTCCATGTCACTGAGTGTGTCATAGCTTCTGTGTTGAGGGAGGATTGACACGGCCAGTGACACGCCCATGTCACTGAGCGTGTCAAAGCTTCTGTGTTGTGGATTTAGGGTACGATCAGGGACACACCCGTGTTGTTGAGCGTGTCATATGTAGAGTTTGCCCTAGTTGGTTCTTGTTATGATTTTCTTATGTGTATCACTAAGTGAGTGTGTATAATTACCTTTGGATTAAGTTTTGAAGAGTTTGAGTTGCCCTAATCCAAGTGTTGAAGGATCTTGGAAGAGGAGTTTGGAATTGGTGTAACTTGCTTTTAGAGGTAAGTACAAACCTTACATGATTGCATACATTTACATGACTTTGGAACTTAACACATTTGAAGGGAAATGTGTTAGGTAACCCACTAAATTGTTGATGCATATGAACAATGCTATTGTAGACCCTTAATTTTTGACCCAGTCCGGCCCAATATATTTTAATTGGTCCAAAATAATTTTTGTTATCTTAATTAAATAATTTTTGCTTTATTATCTAATTTTTATTAATAAAAAATAAAAATAAACAAATAAAAATAAAAAAAATAAAAATAAAAATCAGCGACGAAAAAAAATCGTCACCGAAAATTTCTGCGGGCGAAATGGCCCACAGGCCTATTCCCTGCTCCCTGCCGCAGCTAACTGCGGCAGATTTTTTTGCCAGCGCAATTTTTCCTGCGGCAAATTTTTTCCGCAGCAGTTTTTTTTACCAGCGAAATTTTTCGACGTAAAATTTTCGAAACCTAATACAATTAGGTTTTGGTTTTCTTTTCTTATTAAATATTGTATGCCGTGAGTAACTAGGAAAAAACCATAAAAAAACCTCTATAAATAACAACACAAAAAAGAGGAAAAGTAATCAGAAATTAATCAGAAATTATAGAGGAGATTAGAGGGAACTTTGAAACCGACTCTGTGAAGGAAAGTAGTGAAATTAAATCTGACTTTTTGAGAGACGAAGAAGAGAAAAAAACCATCAAAGGCAGCAATTATCTTTGTTTTAATTCATTCAAGAAAAATGATTTTTGGAGGAATCATCAAAAGGAGGTATGTATTAAATTCTTTTTTTGCTTTTCACAGTAGCTTAGATTATACAATTTGGTCTTTCAAATCAAAAATTCCAGAACCTTAATTCCCTTTTTTCTAAAGTTAAAAACCTTATTTCGTTGGTTTATTTTTCAAAAGGCTTAAAATTGTTATTTTTACTTCTTTAAAATCTTAAAACCCTAATTGAACATATTTTTCAACAAAACCAAAATTTGATTCTGTTTCTTTCAAAATTTTAAACTTGGTTCTGTTTCTTTCAACAAACCTTAACAAATATCTTTTCTATTTTTATAAACTTTAAATCATTTGTTTAAATTCATAAAACTTCATAAAATTATAAAATTGAATTTCAAATTCTAAAAACTAATTCATCACCTGAAACCCTAATTTTAAATCTTAAAACCCTAATTCAACTCCAAAACCTAAAATAGTGAACCCTAACCTCCTTAAAACCTTAAACCTTAATTTTTTCTAAACCTTAATCCTTTAAAACCTTAAAAATCATATAAACACAAATATTTTAATTTTACACAGTAAGCTTGAAATCATCATTTAAAACCAAAAATCAAAAGTATTTTAAAGTGTCCAAAATCCTAGTTTCATGATTTCAGCATTCAAACCTTAATTTGGTTAATCAAAGAGTCTTACCAACCTTTTAAAATATAAAACCTTAATTTATTTTAATTCCTTAAAAAAAGTCACAGTAGCCTAATTTTATGAATTCCAAAACCCTAACACATGAAACAAAGAACCCTAAATGGAAACAATGGCTATAATTTGAATTTTTATTTGCCTTATTCAATTCCATATTTGATTATGCTTTGATTTATTTTACATGCTTTAATTTATTTAAGTTCAATGTTTGGCTTATTAAATTTATCATGGATGGATGTTTTAATATCTTTGATGAATAATTTATCTATGATGAATGATTATTTATTTAGGTTTCTAAATGTTGTAAGAGGTATGTTTCCACTTGGTGGGTACCTCATTAGTTAAATATCATGTAATTTAATTCGCTTTTCTATTTTAGAATCTATGTAAAGGGCATGTTTCTACCTTTCGGTGGGTGTCCTATTTAGGCATGTGATGTAAGGACATGTTTCCATCTTCGAATGGGTGTCCATTTATTTGTTTTGCTTGGACCTTGCTTTAATTTTAATATATTGATGCTTTCTTTTAATTATTGTATGTAATATGGATAATGTTGTTATACTTAAGAATTTTATAATATTAAGACCTATAAAGGAGGCCGGTTCCAATGAACCGGGCGTTGTGGGGGTGCTGGGCCATTTCTCACCTTCCCCACACATACCCAACTTTTCGAACCCATTAAGGGGTTGGGGATTCCTTAGGAATCGAGTCATCCACCCCTTTCTTTTTTCCCGGCCCATCTGGGTGGCGACTCTATTTTCTCCGGACTTAGGTCCGTGTTCTCTAAGGCCCCGAGCCTAAACAGTGCCGAAGTCGCAAGAACCATTCCACCGGGAGTGGGGGCAAAAATCCCCGCTTACAGCCATGTTTTGCATAATGTGAACTATGTGAATTATATGTTGAGGATTCAAAATATATGAACAATGTAAGTTGTGATGTGCACTCAAATGATGAAATGTGAAGCCATTGTTGTTGGCTATAATGATGCAAATGAAATAATTGGGGCATGGTTACCTAGATGATTATGAGAAAATGAGAATGGAATTGATGATGAAATAATAAAATAATTGTGTGCCTAATGTGTTATTCAATTTTCAGAGTTTAGTTATTGGTGGCATGCCTAAAAGTAACACTCCCTTGAAGCTGGGTTGGGCTTGGTCCTTGAAGCCAAGTTGGGTTGATGCTGAGCTCCCCTTGAAGCTTGGTTGGGCCTAGTCTTTGAAGCCTAGTTGGGATGTTACATATGAGATGTTTCTCATTGTGATAATGATTCGCCTACGGGCTTGATAAATGTGATTGTTGAACCAAAACAGTAACTCTGGAAGTTGAATGACATAAAATAATTGTGTGACATTTAGTTGAAGCCGCATGAGCTTAATTATCCCACGCATGATTTGGAGTTGGCAGCCATAGTGTTTGCTTTGAAGATTTGGCGACACTACTTGTATGGGGAGAAGTGTTTCATCTATACAAATCACATGAGTTTGAAATATTTGGGGGTTCAGAGAGAGCTGAATCTTTGGCAGAGACGATGGATAGAGTTGATTAAAGACTACGACTGTTTGATTGATTATCATCCTGGCAAATGTTGTTGCTGATGCCTTGAGTTGGAAGACTTTAGCAGGTTTGACTGCTTATTCGCTCTCGTTGCTTGTTGAGTTGAGAGCGTTGCATGCTAGTTTTGAGCTTTGTGATGATGGTGCTTTGTTAGCTCAGTTGCAATTGAGACCGGTGTTGTTGGATCAGATTAGAGAGTCTCAGTTGGCTGATGAGAAAATTTAAAAAGTTGTGTTGAATTGCCAAAATGGGGAGAGCCGAGGTTTTCTTATGAGAGGTGATGGTAGCCTATGGTTTAAAGGTAGATTGTGTGTTCCTGATGATGAAAGATTGAGAAAGACTATTTTGGAGGAAGCACATCAGTCGGCTTTTGCTATGCACCCTGGGAATACCAAGATGTATCATGATTTGAAGCAACATTATTGATGGTTAGGTATGAAGAGGGATATAGCGGAATTTGTATCTAAATATCTCACTTGTCAGAAAGTAAAGGCCGAGCACCAAGTTTCTTCAGGGTTGCTCCAATCTTTAACAGTACCAGAATGGAAATGGGAGCGTGTAACGATGAATTTTGTGACTGGTTTACCGATGACTCAGAAGAAGCATGATGCCATCTGGGTGATTGTTGATCGGTTAATGAAGACAACTCATTTTCTTTCAGTCCGAATGGACTATTCTCTTGAGAAGTTAGCTGAGCTGTATATTAGTGAGATTGTAAGATTGCATGGAGTCCTAATTTCTTTGGTATCTGATCGAGATCCCCAGTTCACTTCGAGGTTTTGGAAGAGTTTACATGTTGTTTTGGGTTCTCGATTGCATTTTAACACTACTTTTCATCCTCAGATAGATGGGCAGTCAGAAAGGGTGATAAAGATTTTAGAGGATATGTTGAGAAGCTGTGTTATTGATTTCTCTGGGAGTTAGGATAGATTTTTGCCATTGATGGAATTTTCTTATAACAACAGTCATCAGTTCAGTATTGGAATGGCACCTTATGAGGCATTGTATGGTAGAAGATGCAGGATGCCTCTATGTTAGGATGAAGTTGGAGAAGGTAAGTTGGTTGGTCCCGATTTGATTAAAGAAATAGAAGATAAAGTGAAGATAATTTTGGATCGGTTGAAAGCAGCTCTAGATCGGCAGAAATCATATTCAGATTTGAAGAGGAGAGACAAAGAGTTCAATATTGGAGATAAAGTATTTTTGAAAGTGTTTCATTGGAAGAAGATTTTGAGATTTGGCTGCAAAGGGAAGCTGAGTCCTCATTTTATTGGACCTTATGAAGTATTGGAGAGAGTTGGACCAGTTGCTTATCGACTTGCTTTACCGCCTGATTTGGACAGAATTCACAATGTCTTCCATGTCTCTATGCTGCAGAGGTACAGGTCAGACCCATCTCATGTTTTATTAATAGAATCTATTGAGGTGAGTGTTTTGTTAGTTTTTGTTATAGATTTGTGTCTTGTTTATTATAATAATTATTGTTTTATTTAGGTATTTTATTAGTTTAAATCGGTTTATTTAGTGTTTTTGTTAATTTTGTAGTTTTAGTTTATTTCAGTGTTTATGTTGTTTTTGAGCTAGTTTTTAGTATGGTGTTTATGTTTTGTTGGTTATTGTTTATTTACTTTTTGTTTAAAGTTTATTTGAGTTTTGTTTTAGGTTAAAAAAGCCAAGGAACCAAGAATGAAGAAGAAGAAATCATCACAGTAGGCGACACTGGCAAGCGACATGGCCATGTCAGGCGACACTGGCAAGCGACATGGCCATGTCAGGCGACACTGGCAAGCGACATGGCCATGTCAGGCGACACTGGCAAGCGACATGGCCATGTCAGGCGACACTGGCAAGCGACATGGCCATGTCACTTGGCCATGTCTCTCCAAATATGCTCAAACACGGCCAAGTCATCACAGTAGGCGACACTGGCAAGCGACATGGCCATGTCAGGCGACACTGGCAAGCGACATGGCCATGTCACTTGGCCATGTCTCTCCAAATATGCTCAAACACGGCCAAGTCATCACAGTAGGCGACACTGGCAAGCGACATGGCCATGTCAGGCAACACTGGCAAGCGACATGGCCATGTCACTTGGCCATGTCTCTCAAAAATGAAGCAACACGGCCAAGTCACCTCTGACTTGGCCGTGTCTCACCAATTCCAAAGGCAAAGAAGATTTAACACTCACAGTAGAGGACACTGGCAAGGGACACGGCCATGTCACCTGGCCGTGTCCCTCCATCAAGCTCCAACACGGCCATGTCCCTCATGACATGGCCGTGTCACTTAAGCAAAGAAGAAAAAGAAAGAAAGAAGCAGTAGCGGACACTGGCAAGGGACACGGCCATGTCACCTGGCCGTGTCCCTCCAAAAGGCTCTCACACGGCAATGTCCCTCATGACATGGCCGTGTCTCTCATAAAACAAGCGCGCACCGAATTTTAAAGCCGACGTTTCGTATAAAAGGAAAAGAAAGTGAGGGTTTCAAAGGGGTTGGACGATTTAGAATAGATTTTGGAGCCGTCAGAGATTAGAGCTAGGGTTTTAACTTTGTTTTCTTTGATTTTAATTTCATTTTGGATTAAACTAGATTAGATTAAATTGTTCTAGCCATCAAGACATCCTTCTTGCAAGATTGAACAAGAGATTCTTCAAAAGCTTCAAGGAGTTTGTAACTTGGTTTTGTTCTTGAACTTATTCTCTTTATTTTTATTGAATGGATATTATCATGTCTATTTTGATTTCTTTGAACATTAATAAGATGAATATGTTTAATTGCATTATGAACTAATTTGATCTAGTCTAGGGTTTGTATGGATCTGCTATGATTGTATGAATTGGTTTTTCTCTTAGCTAATAATTTCTTTAGCCTTGATTGAATGAAACATTGTTAATATATAATTGATTGATCACCAATTATGTGTTTTAAGGTATTAGATGATGGATCGAGAGATGAAGTTTAATACTTGAACAATTCAATTAGGGACTTAGGTGAATTAGAGATATAACCTATTAAAAAGATTATTTCACTTGTAACAAGATTAGTTGAAAGAGGTTTGAATGCGAGAGCTTATTTCCTTGACTTGATTAGTTGAGTTGTTTGAGATTTAATCTTTGAAATTGAATTAGTTAAGAGGAATAACCGTTCATACATATAAGTAGTAGAGAAGTGCAAACCCTAGACCATTCTATCAAGTGAATCAAAACACAGCTCAATTTACTTTTATTGTTTTAAACTTTAATCAATCTTCTTCATTATTTAGCAATTTATAAATCTCTTTATTACTTGTTAAACATAATCTGATAAGCAATTAACCACTTTAGCTTCCTTGAGAGAACGACCTTGGGGCGATCACCTTTGCTACAGCTACCTCGTATACTTGCGAGTGACGCTTTGTGGTAGAGTTAATTTGAGCGTAACAAGTTTTTGGCGCCGCTGCCGGGGAGGCTAATTGGCGTAATTGTTTATTAAAAAAATTATTTTAGATTATTTTTCATTGTTTTCATTTTATTTTATTTTGTCTTTTGCTTTTAATTGTTTCTTTTTCTAGACAATTCTGTTTATGCAAGGCAGGAGATCACTCGAAGGAGAGCTACATCCATTCATTCCAGAAATTCAGAGGGTGAAAAGGAGCAGGGAAGAGTTTGAGCTTTACACAGGATTTGATACTTTAGAGGAGGACACTTCTGATTGTGAGTCGGAATCTGCACAATCTGTTAAAATGGCTGAAGAAAGACAAAGGACGATGAGAGACTTTGCTAGACCTGTCATTGGAACTTCCACTTCTTGCATAAGACTGACAGATGCAGCAAGAAATTATGAATTGAAGAACATCCATTACAATATGTTGCCCTCATTCTATGGAGTTCCAAATGAAGATCCTTTGAACTTTATTCGGGATTTCTACTCCACCCTCAACACTTTTCCATTGGGAGGATTAACAGAGGATCAGTTGAGGATGCGGTGTTTTCCATATACTTTGAAAGATAGAGCAAAGAGCTGGCTTATGATGTTGCCCGAAAACTCACTGACAACTTGGGAGCAAGTTTATAATAAATTCATGGGCAAGTTCTATTCACATCAGAAGACAGCTGAGTTGAGAGGGAAGATTGCTACATTCTCTCAATTTGAAGGAGAGCCATTTCATGAGGCTTGGGACAGATTTAAAATGTTATTGATCCAGTGTCCACATCATCACTATCCACTTCAACTTCTGAACCAGTTTTTCTATGATGGTCTAACCCAGCAATTTCAGAACACTGTTGATAATGCAGCTGGGGGAGCCATGGGAGAAAAGACAGCAGCTGAAACTTATGATATTTTTGAGATGTTGGGAGCTAATTCTCAACAGAAGAGTGTAAGAGGAAGAAGCAAAGGGGTGAACCAATTGGAAGCTAATAGTGAGATGGTAAATCAGATAGCTGAGTTAACAAAGCAAGTGCAGATGCTGAACATGAAGAACAATATTTCTTCATCTACTCAAGAAGCATGTGGAATCTGTGGAACTTTTGGGCATGGAGCAAATATTTGCCCCTCTGCATATGAGTCTTTGGGTAATGCTGAGCAAGTCAATGCTATGGTGGGATTCCAACCAAGGGCCAGAAATGATCCTTACTCCAACACTTACAACCCTGGTTGGAGGAATCACCCAAATTTTTCTTGGGCAAAGAATAATTCTCAGCAGCCTTTCCATTTGCTCCAAAGTCAGAATCAAGAGTTGGGCCAATCCTCAAATCAAGGGAAGTCTAGGATAGAGAGCTTGGAGGAAAGTTTACAAGCTTTTATTCAAGTCAGTGCTAAAAATCAAGAGGTGACCAACAAGAGACTGGATTCACTAGAAGCATCGTTTAAGAAGGTGGAGACACAAGTTGGACAACTTGCACAACAGATGAAGATTCAACAAAAGGGGAAGTTCCCAAGTCAAACTGAGCAGGCACAATCAGTGACTGTTCTTAGAAGTGGTAAGGAAATTTATAACAATGTTGAAAATGATTCTGTGAATGCAGGTAACAAAGAGAACAAGGAGGAAGGAGAGCCAAAGAACAAAGGTGCTGGAGAAAGATCAGTGGAGAAGTCCCCTACAACAGATTTACATAAAGCAAGCAATCCATACCAGCCTCCTATACCATTCCCCAGTAGGTTGAAGGATGATAAAACAGATAAGCAATTTTCTAACATCTTCAACATGCTGTCTAAGGTAAGTATTAACTTACCCTTACTGGATGCGATAAAGAACATGCCGGCTTATGCCAAATTTTTCAAGGACCTAATCACCAAGAAAAAGAGGTATGAGATGAATGAAAAGGTGATAGTTTCAGAGGTAGCTAGTGCTGTTCTGCAGCATAAACTACCTCCCAAACTAAAGGATCCTGGAAGCTTTATAATTCAAATTTCTGTGGGGAATGGGAAAGGAACTGAGGGCATGTGTGATCTAGGTGCTAGTGTGAATTTAATGCCTTACTCTGTGTTTAAAGAATTAGGACTAGGGGAGCTAAAACCGACAAAAATGGTGTTGCAATTAGCTGATAGGTCTTTTAGATTCCCGAAAGGGGTTATAGAAGATGTGTTAGTTAAGGTTGGAGGGTTGATAGTACCTGTGGATTTCATAGTACTTGACATGGAAGGAAGTAACCCTTCACCATCTGCACACACTATTCTGCTGGGTAGGCCTTTCATGGCTACTACCAACACTTTGATAGATGTTAAAAATGGTAAGTTGACAATGACTGTCTTAGGGCAAACTGTTGAATTTTCTATTTTTAACACTTCTCCTAGTCCTACAACTGTTTTATATGAGGAATGTTCTTTCATTGAATGTGTGGATGCAGTTGTTTCAGGTGATTTCTTGAAGACAGACTCCCCAGATAAATTGGAGCTGACACTGACTTTAGAAGAGGGGGCTAAACCAGTGGGGAAGACCCAAAGATGCCTTAACCCAAAGGCATATGAGAGCTCAAAGAATTATAAGGATCACACTAAAACGGTTCATGACAGATTTATTGGGCGACAGACATTGAGTCCAGGTATGAAAGTTTTACTTTTTAATTATCGATTCAGTCTGTTTCCAGGTAAATTCAGGTCTCGATGGAGTGGTCCTTTTGAGGTAACTAAGGTATGTCCTTCTGGTGCCATTGAATTGCTAAACTCTAGAACCAAAAAGATTTTTAAAGCAAATAGACATAGAGTTAAGCCATATAAAGAAGGACCAGTGGCTATTTTGGCACATGAAGTGAAAGAGTTGAGAAATAAGGAAGTGCCACTTGTGAAGGTTCTTTTGAAGAATCATGCTAAGGAAGAGGCAACTTGGGAGAGTGAGCAAGTGATGCGAGACCAATATCCCCAACTGTTTCAAATTTGAGATCAGGTAATTTCGAGGAAGAAATTTATTTATAGAGGGGGAGAATTGTAATATCCCAAACTATACCCTAAAATTTTTGGAATGATTATTGGTAAAATTGGATTAAATGATTTAAAGTATATTTATGACTAAGTGGTATGAGAGAAAAAGAGAAGTGTGTATATGTTGTATATATAGAGATATATACAACATATACAAGTCAACTATTTAGTTGGTCAAATGAGATTTATTGATTATTTTATAAATGGAAATTAGTTAAGTGGATGATGATATTTATGATTATTTTATTATTATAATTGCTTGGTGGATATTAAAAGAGGGCTTTAGTGGTTAAGAGAAGAGTTGAATGGGTTGACTTATCATCATCTTCTTCTTTCTTCTTGTGCTTAGCCGGCCATCACCATAACAAGAGGGAAAGAGAGATTTTGTTCTTCCTAACTCAAGATTGAAGGGTGTTTCAAGTGATCAAGTTGGAATTCTAAGGGTTTTTATCACTTTTGGTAAGTTTCCATCTTGATTCTTTGGTTTTCTTTTGAGTTTGTGTTTTGAGCTTGGTGTATGGTTGTTGATGATATGTGTATGGTTAATTTTGATGTGTTTGAGATTGTGTTGTCTATTTGGCTTTGATTTTGGGGTTGGTTTGAAGGTAAGGTTAAGTTTGGTGATGGAAAGTAAGTGTTGTGGATTGTGTATGGGTTGATTTGTGAAGATGGTTGTGATTGTGTTTTGATGTATGTATTGAGTTGTTTTAGTGTTTATGCAAGTTTAGTATGGTTTATTGATGGTTTTGGGTAAGATTGTTTGGAGTGGAAAAGGCTAAAGTATGATGTTTGTTGGATGCAGAATTGTTGGTGTCGGAATCAAGATTTTTGGCCTGACACACCCATGAACACGGTCAAGTCTTTGGGAGTGTCGATGGTTCTATTTTCTAGATGGGTGATATGACCAGTGACACACCCATGTTACTAAGTGTGTCACAGCTTCTGTGTTGTTATAGTATTGACAAGTCCAGTGACACACCCATGTCACTGAGCGTATCATAGCTACTGTGATGTTGGTGGATTGACACGGCCAGTGACACGCCCATGTCACTGAGCGTGTCAAAGCTTCTGTGTTGTGGATTTAGGGCACGATCAGGGACATGCCCGTGTTGTTGAGCGTGTCATGTGTAGAGTTTGCCCTAGTTGGTTCTTGTTCTGATTTTCTTATGTGCATCACTAAGTGAATGTGTATAATTACCTTTGGATTAGGTTTTGAAGAGTTTGAGTTGCCCTAATCCAAGTGTTGAAGGATCTTGGAAGAGGAGTTTGGAATTGGTGTAAGTTGCTCTTAGAGGTAAGTACAAAACTTACATGATTGCATATATTTACATGACTTTGGAACTTAACACATTTGAAGGGAAATGTGTTAGGTAACCCACTACATTGTTGATGCATATGAACAATGCAATGCTAATGCTCAACACATAAGGATATTATATACCATAACATTATATTATTATATCTTGATAAATTGCTCAATTGTTACATAATTCATAATTCACATAAAAAGTAAACACAAGCATGGGCCCAAAAGGATCTAATATGCCATTTCAAATTCCAGAGTTACTGCTTTGGTCTAAGATAACAACATTTATCTAGCCCCCAAGGCAAATCATAATCAAAATGAGGATTACCTCATATGTAACATCTCAACTAGGCTTTAAGGACTAGGCCCAACCCAGCTTCAAGGGTCTGCTACATCATGTAACTCCCAACTAGGCTTCAAGGACCAAGTTTAACCCAGCATCAAGGGACTATTACGGCTTAGGCATGCCTCCAAACACAAAACTCTGAAAATTGAATAATATACTAGGCACACAATTCTTTCATAATTCCATTATCAAATCCTTTCTTATTTTCTCATGATCAAACTAGGCGCAATGCTTTAAATATCTCATTTATATCAATATAGCGATCACCAATGGCTTTACATACCATTTTAATTTATACATATCAAATTGCAATACCCATACATTTTGGGCCTTTATCATATTTTGCACAAAGTTCACATTACATATAATGCATTTGTAACGTTATACAAATCATAGCATATTTCTCATGCACCAACAATGTAGTAGGTAACTTAATACATTTTTCAACCAAATGTGTTAAGTTCCAATGTCATGTAAATATAAGCAATTATTCAAAGTTTGTACTTACCTCTAAAAGCAACAAACACCACTTTCAACCTCCTCTTCCAAGATATCCCTCAACACTTGGATAGGGTAACTCAAGTCTCTTCAAAGCCTAAACCAAATGTGATTATAAATAATCACTCAGTGATACACTTATAGGTATAAACAAAACTTCTGAACACAAGAATAAGATAGATAAAGGAAAATAAGGAAAAGAACTATCTAGGGCAAACTCTACACATGACACGCTCAATAACATGGGTGAGTCAATGACCATGCCCTAAACCCACAACACAGAAGCTTTGACACGCTCAGTGACATAGGCGTGTCAATGACCATGCCAAAAATCCTATAATACTGTAACACCCCTACATTTAATACATGCACCCTACAAACACCACAATGTAGTATACATGCACTAAACATAGAGATGCTACGGATTTTTTTTTAACATTCAAAACATTTTAAATGATACCATAATTTTTCAATTGTATACATTATAGAAAGATAAGTAGATAACTTGTAATACAAAACTAAATAGATATATATACATTTAGTTGTTACGCAGCGGAATTTATCAAATATTTACATATATGAAAACATTTAATTTCATATTTACAAATATACACATATGTACATTAAAATCATTACTTTACAAAATATAAAAGAGTTATACATGATTGGCAAGTCTCCTCTGATCTTTAAGTTCCCAAAATCAACTCTTCACTGTCTACTCTCACTCGGTCTCGAAGAGCTCTCGGGTTCAACCCTAATACCTGCGCGATCAAACACTATCGCGCTAAGCCAACGGCTTAGTAAGATAATTCATGCTAATGTTATGCTTTAATGCAATGCAATGCCAATTCTCAATCCATATTATACATGTAACAACATATATGCAAAGCTAACAACATACCTTTACATTTCATAACTCAACATAAATAGACATGTCATATTTCAACATCTTATTATATACCTCATTAGTATTCATTTAATCATTCATAATCAACACTAAACAAAGACAAGCATGGGCCCAAAACACACTAATATGCCATTCAATTTTCAGAGTTAATGTTTTGGTTTTATCATCACATTTATCAATATCATAAACCCAACTAGGCTTCAAGGATTAGGTTCAACCAAGCTTCAAGGGGAGCAAAGCATGCTAAGCATCAACCCAACTTGGCTTCAAGAACCAACCCAACCTAGCTTCAAGGGTGGTAACATCTCAATTAGGCTTCAAGGATTCAATCCAACCTAACTTCAAGAGATTGTTACACTTATTAGGCATGCCACCAACAACAAACTCTGAAAATGGAATAACACATTAGCCACACAAATCATTTATTATTTAATTATTATTTCCATTCTCAACTCTCATCATAGCCAATAACAATGGCCTCATATCACATATAAGTTACCATAGCCAATCACAATGGCATTTTATTCCATCACATTATACATATAGTATTATTGATATAAACATAACCAAACACATTACTCATCACATGAGTCACAATACATGAAATATCACATTGTTCACATAGTATCATATACATTGCCATTATCATCATATGCAACAATGCAATAATACAAAATTTGTACTTATTTTACTAACAATTCATACAACTCCTAACATTTCCTTGTCCAAGATTCTTTAACCTCTTAGATCAATGATCAATCACTATCTTCAAGACTTAAATCAAAAGTAATAGCATATACTTGTTTAGGGATACACAAGAGATAATCCAATTAGGAATTAATTAGGGCAAACCTCAACCCTGACACTCACCCACACGGGCGTGTTCATGGCCGTGCCCTAACTCCACAACACAGAAACATTTACACGCTCAACAACATGGGCGTGTTCCTGGGCGTGTAAATTCTCAAATCTTACAGTAGCTATGACGCGCTCAATAACACGGGCGTGCTACTGGTCGTGTCAAACCTACTGCCTCCAACACAATTGACACGCCTAAAAACCCTGGACGTGCTCATGGGCGTGTCCGGCCACAAAACAAGACCCCAATCAAAAACAACCATACACTCAACAACACACTTCTATACATTAACATCCTCTTCAAATAGTCTTAACAAAACATACTCAAAACTCATCACAAACTTGCAACACACCCAAAACAAGCCAAAACACACATCAAACACAAAACACAAAATCATCTCAAAACCCTTACCACATATACAACATCATCTCTTCCAACCACTTACTCTTTTCTTCCATCCATACTCAAAATCCATCATCAAATCACTCAAACACTTCTCACATCTCAAAATCAACCAACACACTCTTAAAAATCTATCAAACTCAAATATCATTTCAAATAAACACAAAAATCACAAGAGAACTTACCAAAGTTACAAAACTTCTTGAATCACCAACTTGATCACTTAATCTTTCTTCAATTTGTGCTTCACTCAACAAGATCTTCTCTTTGCCTCTTGCTTCCTTTGTCTAAGGAGGAGCCGGCCACAATGGAAAAGAAGAAGAAAAATATCAAGAAGCAAAGTCAAATTTTGCTTTTAATCTCCACCAAGTGATCTTATCCAAGAAATTACCAAAATGCCCTCAATCATATAACTAACTTTTTGTCTCATATAAGCCCTTATATGTCATTACACATTCCACATAAAATATCTCTACCCCCTTGACTCTTCATTTGACCAATTTATATGTTATATATATCATCATATACACAACATATACCACTCTCTCTAAACCCTAATTCTTTTCCCCAAAACACATATACACAAGCATTCACTTTCCAATATCTTTTCTCTTGCAATTTAACACATATATTCAATCCAATATATCACTACAACAACAATAACAACAACATCAACAACATAATCAAAACTTCTAGACCACATATGAGGATATTACAATTCTCCCCCTCTAAAAAGAAAATTTCGTCCTCGAAATTACCTGATATCAACTCTGAAACAACTGAGGATATTGCTCTCGCATGGATTGTTCACTTTCCCAAGTTGCTTCTTCTTTGCATGATTCTTCCATAAAACCTTCACCAATGGCACTCTCTTGTTTCTCAGCTCTTTCACATCATGTGCCAAGATAGCAACTGGTTCCTCTTCAAAAGTCAAATCTGGGCTCACTTCGATAGATTCAATTGGTAACACATGAGATGGATCCGATCTGTACCTCCTCAACATAGAAACATGAAATACATTATGAATACGATCCAACTCAGGTGGCAAAGCAAGTCGATACGCAACTGGCCCAATTCTTTCCAAAACTTCATATGGTCCAATAAACCGAGAACTCAATTTCCCTTTCCGACCGAACCTCAAAATTTTCTTCCAAGGAGATACCTTCAAAAATACCTTATCTCCCACATCAAACTCTATATCTCTCCTCTTCAGATCTGCATAAGACTTCTGTCGGTCTGAAGCTGCTTTCAACCTGCCTCGAATCACTTTTACTTTCTCTTCAGTTTCTTGAATCAAATCAGGCCCAATTAACTTACCTTCCCCAAGTTCATTCCAACAAAGAGGTGTCCTACACCGTCTGCCATACAATGCTTCAAACGGTGCCATACCAATGCTGGATTGGTGACTGTTGTTGTAAGCAAACTCCACAAGTAGTAAGAATCTATCCCAACCTCCAGAGAAATCAATGACACAGCTTCTCAACATATCTTCAATAATCTGTATCACCCTCTCTGACTGTCCATCCGTCTGTGGATGAAAAGCAGTACTGAAGTGTAATCGAGAACCCAAAGCACTATGCAAACTCTTCCAAAATCTTGAAGTAAACCTGGGATCTCGATCAGACACTAAAGAAGTTGGAACACCATGCAACTTCACAATCTCATGGATATACAGCTCAACCAATCTCTCCAAAGAGTAATCCATCCGAACCGGAAGGAAATGAGCTGTCTTAGTCAATCTATCCACAATCACCCATATAGCATCATGCTTCTTTTGTGTCAATGGCAAACCAGACACAAAATCCATCGTCACCCTATCCCACTTCCATTCTGGTACTGATAATGGTTGAAGCAATCCAGTTGGAACTTGATGCTCTGCTTTAACCTTCTGACAGGTGAGACATTTTGACACAAAATCTGCAATATCTCTCTTCAAACCAATCCACCAGTAATGCTGTCTCAAATCATGATACATCTTTGTATTACCCGGATGCATAGCGAACACTGACTGATGTGCTTCTTCTAAAATGACTCTTTTCAAATCAGCATCATCGGGTACACACAATCGGTTCTTAAACCAGAGACTCCCATCACCTTTCACAATAAAATCTCTAGTCTTCCCATTCTTGCAATCTGAAATAATCTTCTGAATCTTCATATCAATCAACTGAGCCTCTTTGATCTGATCTAACAAAACTGGTTTCAAAAGCAACTGTGCCAACAATGCACCATCATCACAAGGTACAAAACTGGCATGCAAAGCTCTCAACTCAACAAGCAACGAGAGCGAGTAAACAGTTAAACCAGCTAAAGACTTCCGACTCAAGGCATCAGCAACAACATTTGCTTTACCTGGATGATAATCAATCAAACAGTCATAGTCTTTAATCAATTCCAACCATCTCCTCTGCCGAAGATTGAGCTCTTTTTGAACACCCAAATATTTCAAACTTTTGTGATCAGTGTAGATAAAACATTTCTCCCCAAACAGATAGTGTCGCCAAATCTTCAATGCAAACACAATGGCTGCTAGCTCCAAATCATGGGTCGGATAGTTAAGCTCATGCAGTTTCAACTGTCGAGATGCATAAGCTATAACTTTACCTTCCTGCATCAGCACACACCCCAAACCACTATGTGAAGCATCACTGTAGATCACATATGGTTTGCCTTCTACAGGTAAAGTAAGAACAGGTGCTTGAGTCAACATTTCTCTCAACTGCTCAAAGCTAGTCTGACACTGATCTGTCCACACAAATCTCACTCCCTTACGAAGCAATCTGGTGAGTGGAGTAGCTATCAAAGAAAACCCTTTCACAAACCGCCGGTAATAACCTGCCAAACCCAGAAAACTTCTAACCTCAGTCACCGACTTGGGTGGACTCCAATTCAATATAGCTTCAACTTTGCTCGGATCAACTCTAATGCCTTCTGCTGAAACTATATGACCAAGAAAAGCGACTTGATCCAACCAGAACTCACACTTCGACAATTTGGCAAACAATTGCTTCTCTCTCAAAATCTGCAACACAATCCGCAGATGCATATCATGTTCCTCTTTATTCCGCGAATACACCAGAATGTCATCAATGAAGACCACTACAAACTGATCCAGATAGGGCCTGAACACCCTATTCATCAAATCCATAAAAGCTGCAGGTGCATTCGTTAGACCAAAAGGCATAACTAAAAATTCATAATGCCCATACCTGGTCCGAAAGGCGGTCTTGGAAATGTCTTCAGCTTTAACTCTCAATTGATGGTACCCAGATCTCAAATCAATTTTAGAAAACACAGCTGCACCCTTCAATTGATCAAAGAGATCATCAATTCTAGGCAAAGGATATTTATTTTTAATAGTCACCTTGTTCAATTGCCTATAATCGATACACAACCTCATAGTACCATCTTTCTTCTTCACAAATAGCACAGGAGCTCCCCAAGGAGAAACACTGGGGCGAATAAATCCTTTATCCAACAACTCCTGTAATTGCACTTTCAATTCCCTCAATTCTGCTGGTGCCATTCTATAAGGAGTAATAGAGATAGGAGTGGTACCAGGCAACAATTCAATACCAAACTCCACCTCTCTCTCAGGAGGCAATCCTGGCAACTCCTCTGGGAATACATCTGGGAACTCTGCAACTGTGGCAATGCTATTAATAGGAGAACCTCTTACTCTAGTATCTATCACATGAGCAAGATAAGCTTCACACCCCTTTCTAATCAACCTCCTGGCTGCAACAGCTGAAACAAATAAGGAGGCTAGCTGTTCCTGCTCATTAGATACTATCACCTCTCTACCATCAACAGTTCTTAAAGAAACAATTTTCCTTTTACAGTCTACCACAGCTCCATGTCGAGATAGCCAATCCATACCTAGAATCACATCATATTCCTTAAATGGCATCTCAATCAAATCTCCAAGAAACTCCTCACCTTGCACCCTCACTGCACTATCTCGGTGCACCTTACTCACAATCACACTATGCCCTAACGGATTTGTCACCAACACCTCAAATCCTAGGGACTCAGCATGCATATCGGACACAGGCAAAACAGATGCACTAATATAAGAATGTGTGGAACCCGGATCAATCAAAGCAAGCACTGAAGTATCAAATAAAGAAAAAGTACCAGCTATGACTGCCGATGCATCTGGCTGCCTCTGCATAACATACATCCTCTGGGAAGATCCAACCTCCTCTGGTCTACTCTCCCTGGATGTAGCACCTCCTCTAGCACTGAACCCAGATCTGCCTCCCCGGCTGCTACCTCTGCCTGCTCGACCTCCCCTCACACTAGGTCGAGAAGCTGCAGTATCAACTGACATCCGCTCCTGTCTCTCTGGACAATCTCTAACAAAGTGATTAGGTGATCCACATCTGAAACAAACCCCTGCTACACCAGTCTTCCAGCAAGGACCACCATGTGGCCTACCACAATGAATGCAGATGGGTAGGGTAGATCTCTGAATCATAGGGGTCGGAGCACTTGCCACTGAAGCTGCAGGTCTAAATCTCTGCCTCTGTAACTGCACTGACCTACCAGCCCACCTCTGACTCCTACTAACTCTAGGAACAAAGCTTCCTTTACCTCTCTTAACAGAAGAAGACCCTGCCTCAAACTGGGGCCTCCTAACCCTAACCTCTTCCTCTGAAGCAGTTGCAATAACTTGAGCTCGCTCTACACTTCGAGCTGCTGCCACTAGCTGGGAGAAATCATGATATCTTGATCCAGCCACTAAGCACATGATAGAGGGCCTCAATCCTTCCTGAAACCTCCAGCATCTATCTATCTCATCAGCTATAATGCCACCAGCATAATGACTCAATCTAATAAACTCAACCTCATATTCAGTTACAGTCTTGCTATCTTGCTTCAAGCTTAAGAACTCCATCTTCTTCATGTCTTTGTACTCCCTAGGTGTATACTTCAACTCAAACTCTCTCAGAAAATCCGCATATGACAAGGTTGGTGGATCATCCATAGAATGGGGCACTGTCCTCCACCAGTCATATGCATCCTTCTGTAGCAAAGATCTTGCATAATCAAACTTTTCCTCTGAGGTGGCTTGCAACTGAATAAAGATCCTCTGTACTTTGTCAAGCCACTGTTCTGCTACAGCTGGATCAGTAGTACCAAGGAAATCCTCCGCTCCATACTTCCTTAGTTTATCATAGTGCCTCACTGGTACCATAGGCTGAGGGGGTGGTGGCACTGGTTGCACTGGTGCTTGCCTCATAACTTCCATCATATGTCTAAACCAGGCTGGCGGAACCTCCTCTCCAGCTGGTCTACCCGACACCGAAGCAGGTGCCTCCTCAACACTATCAACTCTAGCGCCCTCAGCAGGAGCAATAGTCTCGGCACTACCCTCAATCGACTGATGTGAGTGAGAATCCATCACAACCTAAGTCTGCAAACACAACATACTACATCTTATTAAAGATCAGAGATTGCCAATCCCAAACATATATGTTATTCAAAAACCACTTTTTAAAATCAAAACAGTCTTTTTCTTACATTTTACCTAGGTTGAGAATCTCAAACCTAGGCTCTGATACCAAAACAATTGTAACACCCCTACATTTAATACATGCACCCTACAAACACCACAATGTAGTATACATGCACTAAACATAGAGATGCTACGGATTTTTTTTTAACATTCAAAACATTTTAAATGATACCATAATTTTTTAATTGTATACATTATAGAAAGATAAGTAGATAACTTGTAATACAAAACTAAATAGATATATATACATTTAGTTGTTACGCAGCGGAATTTATCAAATATTTACATATATGAAAACATTTAATTTCATATTTACAAATATACACATATGTACATTAAAATCATTACTTTACAAAATATAAAAGAGTTATACATGATTGGCAAGTCTCCTCTGATCTTTAAGTTCCCAAAATCAACTCTTCACTGTCTACTCTCACTCGGTCTCGAAGAGCTCTCGGGTTCAACCCTAATACCTGCGCGATCAAACACTATCGCGCTAAGCCAACGGCTTAGTAAGATAATTCATGCTAATGTTATGCTTTAATGCAATGCAATGCCAATTCTCAATCCATATTATACATGTAACAACATATATGAAAAGCTAACAACATACCTTTACATTTCATAACTCAACATAAATAGACATATCATATTTCAACATCTTATTATATACCTCATTAGTATTCATTTAATCATTCATAATCAACACTAAACAAAGACAAGCATGGGCCCAAAACACACTAATATGCCATTCAATTTTCAGAGTTAATGTTTTGGTTTTATCATCACATTTATCAATATCATAAACCCAACTAGGCTTCAAGGATTAGGTTCAACCAAGCTTCAAGGGGAGCAAAGCATGCTAAGCATCAACCCAACTTGGCTTCAAGAACCAACCCAACCTAGCTTCAAGGGTGGTAACATCTCAATTAGGCTTCAAGGATTCAATCCAACCTAACTTCAAGAGATTGTTACACTTATTAGGCATGCCACCAACAACAAACTCTGAAAATGGAATAACACATTAGCCACACAAATCATTTATTATTTAATTATCATTTCCATTCTCAACTCTCATCATAGCCAATAACAATGGCCTCATATCACATATAAGTTACCATAGCCAATCACAATGGCATTTTATTCCATCACATTATACATATAGCATTATTGATATAAACATAACCAAACACATTACTCATCACATGAGTCACAATACATGAAATATCACATTGTTCACATAGTATCATATACATTGCCATTATCATCATATGCAAAAATGCAATAATACAAAATTTGTACTTATTTTACTAACAATTCATACAACTCCTAACATTTCCTTGTCCAAGATTTTTTAACCTCTTAGATCAATGATCAATCACTATCTTCAAGACTTAAATCAAAAGTAATAGCATATACTTGTTTAGGGATACACAAGAGATAATCCAATTAGGAATTAATTAGGGCAAACCTCAACCCTGACACGTTCACCCACACGGGCGTGTTCATGGCCGTGCCTTAACTCCACAACACAGAAACATTTACACGCTCAACAACATGGGCGTGTTCCTGGGCGTGTAAATTCTCAAATCTTACAGTAGCTATGACGCGCTCAATAACACGGGCGTGCTACTGGTCGTGTCAAACCTACTGCCTCCAACACAATTGACATGCCTAAAAACCCTGGACGTGCTCATGGGCGTGTCCGGCCACAAAACAAGACCCCAATCAAAAACAACCATACACTCAACAACACACTTCTATACATTAACATCCTCTTCAAATAGTCTTAACAAAACATACTCAAAACTCATCACAAACTTGCAACACACCCAAAACAAGCCAAAACACACATCAAACACAAAACACAAAATCATCTCAAAACCCTTACCACATATACAACATCATCTCTTCCAACCACTTACTCTTTTCTTCCATCCATACTCAAAATCCATCATCAAATCACTCAAACACTTCTCACAGCTCAAAATCAACCAACACACTCTTAAAAATCTATCAAACTCAAATATCATTTCAAATAAACACAAAAATCACAAGAGAACTTACCAAAGTTACAAAACTTCTTGAATCACCAACTTGATCACTTAATCTTTCTTCAATTTGTGCTTCACTCAACAAGATCTTCTCTTTGCCTCTTGCTTCCTTTGTCTAAGGAGGAGCCGGCCACAATGGAAAAGAAGAAGAAAAATATCAAGAAGCAAAGTCAAATTTTGCTTTTAATCTCCACCAAGTGATCTTATCCAAGAAATTACCAAAATGCCCTCAATCATATAACTAACTTTTTGTCTCATATAAGCCCTTATATGTCATTACACATTCCACATAAAATATCTCTACCCCCTTGACTCTTCATTTGACCAATTTATATGTTATATATATCATCATATACACAACATATACCACTCTCTCTAAACCCTAATTCTTTTCCCCAAAACACATATACACAAGCATTCACTTTCCAATATCTTTTCTCTTGCAATTTAACACATATATTCAATCCAATATATCACTACAACAACAATAACAACAACATCAACAACATAATCAAAACTTCTAGACCACATATGAGGATATTACAAATACAGTAGCTATGACACGCTCAGTGACATGGGCATGTCACTGCACTTGTCAATACAGCAACAACATAGTAGCTATGATACGCTCAGTGACATGGGTGTGTCACTGCACGTGTCAATACTACAACAATACAGTAGCTATGACACGCTCAGTGACATGGGCGTGTCACTGCACGTGTCAATACTACAACATCACAAAAGCTGTGACAAAGTCAGTGACATGGGCATGTCACTGCTCGTGTCACCAACACTAAAAATAGAACCATTGTCACGCCCAAAGGCATGGCCGTGTCAGGCCAAAAATCTTGATATCCACACATAATTGTCACATCCAACTATTATCTTTCATTAACCTTTTCAACTCCATACAAACTCAACCAATTGCACCATTATACAACAAAATACTTGTGTAAACATTAAAATAACTCAATTAAAAGCAAAAATACACAATTACAGCCATACTTCACAACTCAAAAGTTACACAATCCAAAACTCTTATTCTCTTCACCAAACTTAACCTTTTCTTCAATCCAACTCTAAATTCATAGTTAACTAGTCAAAAGGAACTTCAAACATACCAATATCAACCATTAACACATACTACACCAAACATCCAATTGGCACAAATACAACTTCTAAAGAAAATCAAAGGAACAAGTTAGAAATTTACCAAATATGAAAAAAATCCTTAAAACTCCAACTTGAACACTTAAAATCCTTCAATTACTTGAGTTAGCAAGAAGAAAATGTCCTTTCTTCCTTTGATGAAGGTGGCCAGCTTCAATGGAGAAAGAAGAAGAAGAAGATTATCCACACAACTCAATCCAACTACCCTCTTATTTTAACCATAAAATTTTCCAACTTTTACTCTCCACCAAGCAAAATATAATACTTAATAATTATATAATATGTCATCTTCCACTAACCATTTAATTACTATTTTAATAATTAAAATATTAGTTGACCAAGTTAAAATGTCGACTTATATATATATATTATGTATATCTACATATATATATCATATACATATTTTTTTCCTTTTTCACTTAATTATATATTTATACTTTTTAAATCATTTATTTAATTTTTAAAAATTAATATTTTTAAAATTTTGAAATATTACAATTCTCCCCCTCTATAAATAAATTTCATCCTCTAAATTACCTACTCTCAAGTCTGGAACAACTAAGGATACTGATTCCGCATCATCCACTCACTCTCCCATGTTGTCTCTTTAGTAGCGTGATTCTTCCAAAGAACTTTCATAAGTGGCACCTTCTTATTTCTCAACTCCTTCACTTCACGTGCCAAAATAGCTACTGGTTCTTCCTCATAAGTCAGATATGGACTCACCTCAATTGACTCTACTGACAAAATGTGAGATGGGTCTGACCTGTACCTCCGAAGCATGGAGACATGGAAGACATTGTAAATTTGATCCAACTCAGGCGGTAAAGCTAGACTATAGGCCACTGGTCCAACTCTCTCCAGTACCTCATAAGGTCCTATGAAACGAGGACTCAACTTCCCTTTGCGGCCAAATATCAAAATTTTCTTCCAAGGAGACACTTTCAAAAATACTTTATCTCCAACACTGAACTCTATGTCTGTTCTTTTTAAATCGAAATATGATTTCTGTCGGTCTGAGGCTGCTTTCAGACAATTCCTAATTACCTTTACTTTCTCTTCCATTTCCCTAATCAAATCAGGACCAATCAACTTACCTTCTCCAACCTCATCCCAACATAGAGATGTCTTGCATCTCCTACCATATAATGCCTCATAAGGTGCCATTCTAATACTAGACTGACGACTGTTGTAATAAGCAAACTCAATTAGTGGTAAGAATCTGTCCCAAATCCCAGTGAAATTGATGATACAACTCCTCAACATGTCCTCTAAAATCTGTTTCACTCTCTCTAACTGCCAATTTATATGAGGATGAAAAGCAGTGCTAAAATGCAACCGAGAACCCAAAGTATCATACAAACTCTTCCAAAACCTCGAAGTAAACCGGGGATCTCGATCCGACACCCAAGAAATTGAAACTCTATATAACCTTACTATCTCACTGATATACAACTCAGCCAACCTCTCAAGAGAATAATCCATCCGAACTGGAAGAAAATGAGTTGTCTTTGTCATCCGATCAACAATCACCCAGATGGCATCGTGCTTCTTCTGAGTCAAAGGCAATCCAATCACAAAATTCATCGTCACTTGCTCCCATTTTCACTCTGGCACTGATAATGGCTGAAGTAATCTAGAAGGAACTTGGTGTTCAGCTTTCACTCTCTGACAAGTGAGACATCTGGATACAAACTTTGCTATATCCCTCTTCATACCTGACCACCAATAATATTGTTTCAAATCCTGATACATCTTGGTACTCCTAGGTGCATAGCATAAGTTGACTGATGTGCTTCCTCCAAAATTATCTTCTTCAGTCTTGCATCATCAGGAACACACAACCTAACTCTGTATCACAAACTGCCATCACTTCTCACATGAAAGTCTCGACTCTTCCCCTTTTGGAAATCCAATACAGCTTTCTGAATTTTCTCATCTACCAACCGAGTCTCCCTAATATGATCCAATAACATCGGCCTCAATTGCAACTGAGCCATCAATGCACCATCATCACAAGACTCAAATCTAGCATGCAACACTCTCAACTCAACAAGCAACAAGAGCAAATAAGCAGTCAAACATGCCAAAGACTTCCGACTCAAGGCATCAGTAATAACATTTGCCTTACCAGGATGATAATCAATTAAACAATCATAGTCTTTAATCAACTCTAACTACCATCTTTGTTGAAGATTCAACTCTTTCTAAACACCCAGATATTTTAAACTCTTGTGATCTGTATAAATGAAACATTTATTCCCATACAAGTAATGTCGCCAAATCTTCAAAGAAAAAACTATAGCTGCTAACTCCAAATCATGCGTCGGGTAATTTAGCTCATGCGACTTCAACTGTTGAGAGGCATAAGCAATGACACTACCCTCCTGCATCAGAATACAACCTAAACCACTATGTGAAGCATCACTGTAGATCACATAAGGTTTACCTTCCACAGGCAAAGTAAGGATAAGAGCCTGAGTCAACATCTCCTTCAGCTACTCAAAACTCGCTTGACACCGATCTGTCCACACGAATCTAACTCATTTTTGAAGTAATCTGGTGAGTGGAGTAGCTATCATAGAAAAACCTTTCACAAACCATCGATAATAGCCTGCCAAACCCAAAAAACTTCTAAACTCTGTCACAGTTTTTGGTGGACTCCAATTCAAAATGGCCTTAATTTTACTCGGATCAACTCTAATACCCTGTGCTGAAACCACATGACCAAGAAAAGTCACTTGATCAAGCCAAAACTCACATTTAGACAGCTTTGCATAGAACTGCTTCTCTCTTAGAGTATGCAATACAATTCGCAAATGCTTGTCATGATCCTCCTCATTATGTGAATACACCAAAATATCATCAATAAAAACCACCACAAATTGATCTAGATAGGGTCTGAATACCTTGTTCATTAAATCCATAAATGCTGCTGGTGCATTTGTCAACCCAAAAGGCATCACCAAAAACTCATAATGCCCATACCTCGTATGGAAGGCTGTCTTAGGTATATCTTCATCTCTGACTCTCAACTGATGGTACCCTGATCTCAAATCAATCTTAGAGAATACTGCTGCTCCTTTCAACTGATTAAAGAGATCATCTATCCTAGGCAACGGATTGTTCTTGATGGTCACTTTATTCAACTACCGGTAATCAATGCACAATCTTAAGGTACCATCCTTCTTCTTCATAAATAAAATAGGCACTCTCCACGGAGACACACTAGGTCGAACGAACCCTTTATCCAACAATTCATACAACTGCACCTTCAGCTCTCTTAACTCAGCAGGTACCATACGATAAGGAGTAACAGAGATGGGAGTGGTACCAGGCAACAAATTGATACCAAACTCAACCTCTCTCTCTGGGGGTAACCCTAGCAACTCCTCAGGAAAAATATCTGAAAATTCAGCAACTGTGGATATACTGTCAAGCTGAGAACCCACTACTCTAGTATCTATAACATGAGCAAGATAAGCTTCACATCCTTTTCAAATCATCCTCCTAGCTGAAACAACTGCAACAAACATGGATGAAAGATGTCTCTGCTCACTAGATACCATAACACTTCTACCATCACAGGTTCTTAGGGTAACACACTTTTGTTGACAATCTACCACAGCCCCATGCTTAGATAACCAATCCATGCCTAAAATTAAATCATGCTCCTTGAAAGGCATCTCAATCAAGTCACTAAGGAACTCCTCATCCTGAACCACAATCGGACTATTTCGGTGCACCTTGCTAACTACAACACTATGCCCTAAAGGATTTGTCACCAAAACATCAAATCCTAGGGACTCTGAATGCAAATCAGTCATAGACAAGATGGATACACTAATGTATGAATGAGTCGATCCAGGATCTATTAAAGCAAGAACTGAAGTACCAAATAAAGAAAAAGTACTAGCAATAACAGCTGAAGCATCTGGTTGCCTCTGCATCACATATACCCACTGAGATGGTCCTGCCTCATTTGGTCTACTACCTGCAGTAGAACCTCCTCTCCAACCAGACCGTGTCCGACCTCCTCTTCTAGCACTTCTGCCACCACGACCTCTTCTAACACTGGGTTGAGAAGCTGCAGTATCTGTATGTCTATCCTCTGGTGGCTTAGGGTAATCTCTGATGAAATGATCTGGTGACTCACATCTATAACATACTGATGGTCCACTTGTCTTCCAGCAAGCACCTCTGTGTGCCCTAACACAATAGACACAGGTATATGGAACTGGACTCTGAACTATTGGAGTCGGAGCACTAGCCACAAAAATTGTAGATCTAGATCTCTATCTCTGCTGCTGTACTGACCTACCAGACTGCCTCTAGCTCCTACTGAACCTCAGAAAATATCCTTCTCAGCCTCTCTTTACAGATGAAGATCCTACCTCACTCTGAGGTCTCCTAGCTCTAGTGTCCTCATCTCTAGCAGCTGCTGCAAGACCCTGTGCTCTCTCAACACTCCTGGCAGCTACAACTAACTGGGAAAAATCCTAATACCGGGAGCTTGCGATAATGCACATGATAGAGGGTCTCAACCCCTCCTCAAATCTCCTACACCGATCAATCTCATCAGAAATGATCCCACCAGCATACTGACTCAGCCGAGTAAACTCTATCTCATACTTCAACACAGTCCTGGTATCCTACTTTAAACTCAAGAACTCTATCTTCTTTGCATTATATACTCCCTCGAAGTATACTTCTACTCAAACTCTCACAGAAAATTATCATAGGTCAAGGTTGGTGGATCATCCAGGGATGTGGAACCGTCTTCCACTAGTCATATGCATCCCTCTGCAAAAGAGATATAGCATAATCAAACTTTTCTTATGGGGTAGCCTACAGCTAGATGAAAACTCTATGGACTCTATCTAGCCACTGCTCAGCTACAGCAGGGTATGTAGTACCAATAAAGTCCTCAGCTCCAAACTTTCTCAACTTATCATATTTCCTCATCGGCAACTGTGGCTGTGGCGGCGGCTGCTGAACCGGAGCCTGCCTCAACAACTCTACCATATACCGTACCCAGCCAGGTGGAATCTCATTAATTGCTGATCTCTCTGGCATAGGAGTAGGTGCTCCTCCAGCTATCTCAACTCTAGCTCCATCTCTACCCTCAATAGGAGCCACAGTCTCTGCACTACCCTCAGCAGACTGACGTGTCTGAGACGCCATAACTACCTATATCTGCAAACACAGCAGAAATTGTCACATCAGAGATCAGAAACTGCCAGTGCCAAAGCATATATCATTTTTTAAAAACCATATTTAAAAATTTCCATTTTGTTTCTCTTACAACCCACCTAGGTTGAGAACCTCAAACCTAGGCTCTAATACCAAAACAAATGTAACCCTTATACCCAATATACGTACACTACATACTCCCAACATATGTAATATACGAATATAGAATACAAGAATGTCACAACCCATTTTAACAAAACAACTCTTCACTTATAAAATCTGTATAAACTTAAAACATTCAACTGATATCATATAGATAATAAATGAAACATTAATTGTTAAAACACACACACACACACACACACATATATATATACACACACTTCATTACCAAAGGTTTATCCAAAATATTTTTGATAGTTTGCAGAATATACACATATATATGCATCAAAGTATAACCTAATATACATGAAATCAATATGTACATAAATATAAAATATATACATGTTGGCAGTTTGTCTCTGATCTTGATGTCCAACAAACAACTCTGATCTCAAGGTCTCAAGCCTAGACTCGACTCGGTCTAGACGAACTCTCCGGCTCAACCGGATCTACCTTGTCACCTGCGCGATGAATCACAATCGCGATAAGCCAAAAGCTTAGTGGTTCAAACTTTGATAACAATATAGTTCAAATGCAATGCTAATGCTCAACACATAAGGATATTATATCTGATAACATTATATAATTATATCTTGATAAATTGCTCAATTATTACACAATTCATAATTCACATAAAAGCAAACGCAAGCAAGGGCCCAAAAGGATCTAATATGCCATTCAAATTCCAGAGTTACTGCTTTGGTCCAAGATAACAACATTTGTCTAGCCCCGAAGGCAAATCATAATCACAATGAGGATTACATCAAAGTTATGATTTTGTACCTCATATGTAACATCCCAACTAGGCTTCAAGGACTAGGCCCAATCCGGCTTCAAGGGTCTGCTACATCATGTAACACCCAACTAGGCTTCAAGGACCTAATATACATGAAATCAATATGTACATAAATATAAAATATATACATGCTGGCAGTTTGTCTCTGATCTTGATGTCCAACAATCAACTCTGATCTCAAGGTTTCAAGCCTATACTCGACTCGGTCTAGATGAACTCTCCGGCTCAATCGGATCTTCCCTGTCACCTGCGCGATGAATCACAATCGCACTAAGCCAAAAGCTTAGTGGTACAAACTTTGACAACAATATAGTTCAAATGCAATGCTAATGCTCAACACATAAGGATATTATATCTCATAACATTATATCATTATATCTTGATAAATTGCTCAATTATTACACAATTCATAATTCACATAAAAGCAAACACAAGCATAGGCCCAAAAGGATCAAATATGCCATTAAAAATCCAAAGTTACTGCTTTGGTCCAAGATAATAACATTTGTCTAGCCCGAAAGGCAAATCATAATCACAATGAGGATTACCTCATATCTAACATCCCAACTAGGCTTCATGAACTAGGCCCAACTCATCTTCAAGAGTCTACTACATCATGTAACACCCAACTAGGCTTCAAGGACCAAGCCCAACCCAGCTTCAAGGGACTGTTACGTCTTAGGCATGCCGCCAAATACAAAACTCTGAAAATTGAATAACAAACTAGGAACACAATTCTTTCATAATTCCATTATCAAATCCTTTCTCATTTTCTCATGATCAAACTAGGCACAATGTTTCAAATATCTCATTTATATAAATATAGCCATCACCAATGGCTTTATATACCATCTTTAATTTATACATATCAAATTGCAATACCCATACGTTTTGGGCCTTTATCATATTTTGCACAAAGTTCACATTACATATATTGCATTTGTAACATTATACAAATCATAGCATATTTCTCATGCACCAACAATGTAGTAGGTAACTTAACACATTTTTCAACCAAATGTGTTAAGTCCCAATGTCATGTAAATATAAGCAATTATTCAAAGTTTATACTTTCCTCTAAAAGCAACAAACACCACTTTCAACCTCCTCTTCAAAGATATCCTTCAACACTTGGATAGGGTAACTCTCTTCAAAGCCTAAACCAAATGTGATTATAAATAATCACATAATGATACACTTATAGGTATAAACAAAATCTCTCGGCACAAGGATAAGATACACAAAGAAAAATAAGGAAAAGAACTATCTAGGGCAAACTCTACACATGACACGCTCAATAACACGGGTGTGTCAATGACTGTGCCCTAAACCCACAACACAGAAGCTTTGACACGCTCAGTGACATAGGCGTGTCAATGACCATGCCAAAACTCCTGCAAAACAATAGCTACGATATGCTCAGTGACATGGGCGTGTCACTGCACGTGTCAATACTACAACAACACAGTAGCTATGACATGCTCAGTGACATGGGCATGTCACTGCACGTGTCAATACTACAACAACACAGTTGCTATGACACGCTCAGTGACATGGGCGTGTCACTACATGTGTCAATACTACAACATCACAGAAGCTGTGATATGCTCAGTGACATGGGCGTGTCATTGCTCATGTCACCAACACTGAAAATAGAACCATTGACACGCCCAAAGGCATGGCCGTGTCACCGGGCGTGTCAGGCCAAAAATCCTGATATCCACACATAATTGTCACATCCAACTATTATCTTTCATTAACCTTTTCAACTCCATACAAACTCAACCAATTCCAAAATTATACCAAAAAATACTTGTGTAAACATCAAAAAACCTCAATTAAAAGTAAAAATACACAATTACAACCATACTTCACAACTCAAAAGTTACACAATCCAAAACTCTTATTCTCTTCACCAAACTTAACCTTTTCTTCGATCCAACCCTAAATTCATAGTTAACTATCCAAAAGAAACTTCAAAATACCAATATCAATCATTAACACAAACTACACCAAACATGCAATTCACACAAATACAACTTCCAAAGAAAATCAAAGGAACAAGTTGGAAACTTATCAAATATGAAGAAAATCCTTAAAACTCCAACTGGAACACTTGAAATCCTTCAATTACTTGAGTTAGCAAGAAGCAAATCTCCTTTCTTCCTTTAATGAAGGTGGCCGGCTTCAATGGAGAAAGAAGAAGAAGAAGAAGATCATCCACTCAGCTCAATCCAACTACTCTCTTATTTTAACCACAAAATTTTCCAACTTTTACTCTCCACCAAGTAAAATATAATACTTAAATAATATATAATATGTCATCTTCCACTAACCATTTAATTACTATTTTAATAATTAAAATATCATTTGACCAAGTTAAAATGTTGACTTATATATATATTATGTATATCTACATATATATATATCATATACACATTTATTTTTCTTTTTCACTTAATTATATATATATACTTTTTAAATCATTTATTTAATTTTTAAAAATTAATATTTTCAAAATTTTGGGATATTACATCATATGTACTAGTCATTAAAACTAGTCGGTACATACATTGTGAAGCCCCATGATCGTCTTAGCGTAGTGGAAGAACGTGAAGAAGTGATGCGTGATCGTAAACCTAAGGCAAGCGACCACACAACCCTTCTGATAGGCATTTAATGCAAGTGATGTAACACCCTTATACCCTATATACATACAAAACATATTTCTAGCATATGTAAAATATGCATATACGGTACAAAAATGTCACAAACGGATTTACTAATTTTTTTTTACATTTCCAATTTAAAATTTCAAATTCTAAATATATAAAAATTAAATAGAATATAAATATTATTTACTTGTTATAAGAACCCAAAATAAATAATTAATATAAAAATCTCTGGGAAAAATTTGCCAAAGTTTTGTCTGTATTTTGGATATCCTAAAATTTAGCAATTACTCAACCTGCAAAAAAAAAAAAAAAAAAAACTCCCAATAATTTCCAATCACCCACTCAACCATACTTCTCAATTTCACCAATTTTCTCAAACATTTATACATATAGATATATATAATTTAAAACACACTTACTCTCCCATTTCAAATACATTGACCCAAATATTCTTTATAATATACAATACGTAAAATTTAAAATATAATATATTATGCATAAAACTCAAAATATAAAATAACATAAAAATATATACATGTTGCTGGCAGTGTTTCTGATCTCGATAGCAACTCTACAAGCTCAACTACAAGTCTAGACCCGACCTGGTCTAGAAGAACTCTCTGGCTCAACTGGGTCTACCCTGTCACCTGCGCGATGGAAACAATCGCGCTAAGCGGAAGCCTAGTGATACAAACTTTGATAATAACAATATAACTCAATGCAATATCAAATGCACAATGCATATAGATGTCACATCAATCCACTTTCTTATATTTTTTAAATAATTCATAAGCACAACTCATAACATTATATTACTCAATTGTATCATAATTCATAATTCACAATAAAACAAAGACAAGCAAGGCCCAAAAAGGATCTAATATGCTATTCAAATTTCAGAGTTACTGCTTTGGTCCATAATGACACCATGTGTCTAGCCCCATAGGCAATATATATATCCATGGATAATGTAACAGCCCCAGTCTCTTGGACCTCAACCCGGCTAGACCCTTAGGCCCCAGTATCTTGGTTCTCAACCCGTCTAGACTGCTACAGTTTTTGAGGCTTACGACCCAGTCTTTTCACCCCAAAAACATCATATTTATCAGCTGGCTTGGCTTACGACCCAGTATTTTCATCATTCCAGCGTATAGCCCGTAGGCAATCATAGGCATGCTGCCAAACCTAGAACTCTGAAATTGAATAACATACTAGGCACACAATTTATTCATATTTCTCATTATTAATCTCTTTCTCATTTTTACATATTCAATCTAGGCACATTGCCTTATTTTCACTTTTTTTTTATCTCACTTTTCTCATTTTTCACATCTTTCTCGTTTTTCTTACTTTTCTCATTTTTATCAATATCAATTCATTTCATTATTACACATATCTCATTTTTGCATTCACAACACATTACCCAATTACTTTGGGTATTTTCACATAATATGCATATTTCACATGTTACACAAATTAGCCATTGTCAATGGCTTTTCACAATGCATTTAACACTTATATGACATTACAAATGTCATAGCATATTATTCATACACAATCAATGAACCAAGTAGCTTAACACATTTTTCAACCAAAATATGTTAAGTCCAAATGTTATGCAAATATAAACATTATATTCAAAGTTTGTACATACATCCACTAGCAACCCAAAGCAAGCTAAAAACAACCTTCAATCCAATCTTTCTAACTTGCCTGTCACCACTTGGATGAAGCAAATCAATCTCCCTCAATGCCTAAATCAAATGTGATAGCAAATAATCATTTAGTATCACATTTAATGGCATTTTCAACATTAAATCATAATTACACATCACTCCTACAAATTTTCAAAAATTTAGCCTTTCCTTACTTCAACATTAAAATTCCATTCTACTACAATTAAATTAGTGTTTTAAGTTTATTTATATTATTAAAAATTTATTTTAATACATTTAAATCATTTACATTATAAAAATACACTCTTATATACAAAATCTCAAAAATGGCCTAACCTTCTCCCATTGAAGGTTTTCCATTCCATTACAATCCATTACTCATTCCAAGCTTATATTAATCACTTTTAACACTAAACAACATGCTTAAACAAATAAAATCACAAAATTCAACCACATTGGAAAATCACTTTTCCAAAACCCTAAATCTCCACTTCCATTCTCAAACTCCAACCCAACACCACCAAATCCAATATTTGACTTTAAAATACTTGCTTATGAATAAAAAAAACTCATTTGGAATCAAATTGCGCAATTAAAATTCATGTTTTCAAAACCCCAAAAATCCATAACCCTAAATTCTCTCTCTTCACCATTCTTTAACCAAACTCCATCATCTCTTCAATCTAACCTTAGAATCATTGTTAACTACCCAAAATAACATCATACACACCAATTCCAACAATTATAACATACTGCATAAAAATCCAAACTCTCACATAATCTAAATTTCCAAGGAATTCAAAGAAAAGAGATGGAAACTTACTAATTTTGGTGGAAATCACCAAAAATCCACTTGAAACTTGTTAATTCCTTCAATTTATGGAGTATGGAAGAAGCAAAATCCTTGGTCTTCAATCATCCATGGAAGCCACGTTCTTGAGAAGAAGAAGAAGAAGAAGAAGAAGAATATTTTTAATATTCTTTCATTTTTCATCTTTTTTTTAACCACACACATATATATATATATATTAAAATAATTTAATATTTAATTATTTAATTATTTTTTTAATAAATTAAAAGTCGTAATTTCCCTCTTCCATTTAAAATTAATTTGTTTTTGAATTATTTTATTAATTTTGAATTTATAATATTTAATTACCAAAATACCCTTTTCTTCTAAAAAGTGTTGACTTTTATATATGTTATGTATATTTTGCATATATATCATATATATATATATATCCCACTTTTTCATTTAAAATCCCTTCATTTTTCATATAAAAATATTAATTTAATTTATCCTTTTAAATTATAATTTATTTTATCAAAATTTCAAAAAATTAGAAATTTTCAAAAATTTTAGATGTTACAATTCTCAACCCCTAAAACAAATTCGTCCCCGAAATTACATGTCCTCAAGTCTGGAACAAATGGGGAAACTGACTCTGCATCGCCTGCTCACTTTCCTATGTCGCCTCCTCAGTGGCATGATTCCTTCAAAAGACTTTCACAAGTGGCACCCTCTTATTCCTCAATTCTTTAACCTCTCCTGCCAAAATCGCCACTGGTTCTTCCTTGTAAGTCAGATCTGGACTCACCTCAATGGACTCCACTGACAAGATATGAGATGGGTCAGACTTATATCTCTGAAGCATCGAGACATGGAAAACATTATGTATTCGATCCAACTCAGGTGGCAAAGCTAGTCTATAAGCTACTGGAACAACTCTTTCCAACACATCATATGGTCCTATGAAACGAGGACTCAACTTCCCTTTGCGGCCAAATCTTAAAATCTTCTTCCAGGGAGACACCTTCAGAAATACTTTATCTCCCACACTAAACTCTATGTCTCTTCTCTTTAAATCTGAATAAGATTTCTATCGGTCTGAAGCTGCTTTCAAACGACCCCGAATCACTTCACTTTCTCCTCTCTTTCCTTAATCAAATCGGGACCAACCGGTTTACCTTCTCCAACTTCATCCCAATACAAAGGTGTCCTGCATCTCCTGTCATATAAAGCTTCATAAGGAGTCATCCCAATACTTGACTGATGACTATTGTTATAAGCAAATTAAATTAATGGCAAAAATCTGTCCCAATTCTCGACAAAATCAATGATACAGCTCCTCAATATATCCTCCAGAATCTGTATCACTCTCTCTGACAGTCTATCTGTCTGAGTATGGAAAGAAGTACTAAAATGCAATTGAGAACCCAGAGCATTATGCAAACTCTTCCAAAACCTCAAAGTAAACCGGGGATCTCAATCTGACACCAAAGAAACTGGGACTCCATGCAACCTGACTATCTCATTGATATACAGCTCAGCCAACCTCTCAAGAGAATAATCCATCCGAACTGGAAGAAAATGAGCTGTCTTCATCAACTGATCAACTATCACCCAAATTGCATCATGCTTCTTCTGAGTCAAAGGTAGTCCAGTCACAAAATCCATTATCACTCGCTCCCATTTCCACTCTGGCACTGATAAAGGTTGGAGCAATCTTGAAGGAACTTGGTGTTCAACCTTCACTTTCTGGCAAGTGAGACATCTGGATACAAACTCTGCTATGTCCCTCTTCATACCTGACCACCAATAATATCGCTTCAAGTCCTGATACATCTTGGTACTCCCAGGGTGCATAGCAAAAAGTGACTGATGTGCTTCCTCTAATATCATTCTTTTCAATTATGCATCATCAGGAATATACAATCTATCTCTGTACCATAGACTGCCATCATCCCTCACATAAAAGTCTCGACTTTCCCATTTCTGACAAATCAGCACAATTTTCTGAATTCTCTCATCTGCTAATTGAGCCTCCCTAATATGATCCAACAAGACTGGCCTCAACTGCAACTGAGCCATCAAAGCACCATCATTAGAAGACTCAAATCTAGCATGCAATGCTCTCAACTCAACAAGCAACGAGAGCGAATAAGCAGTCAAACATGCCAAAGATTTCCGACTCAAGGCATCAGCAACAACATTTGCCTTACCAGGATGATAATCAATCAAACAGTCATAGTCTTTAATCAACTCTAACCACCGCCTCTGTCGAAGATTAAGCTCTCTCTGAACACCCAGGTATTTCAAACTCTTGTGATCTGTATAAATGAAACACTTTTTCCCATACAAATAATGCCGCCAAATCTTCAAGGCAAAGACTATTGCTGCTAATTCCAAATCATGCGTTCGATAATTCAGCTAATGAGGTTTCAACTGTCGAGAGGCATAAGCAATGACTCTATCCTCCTGCATCAAAACACAACCTAAACCATTGTGTGAAGCATCACTATATATCACATATGGTTTACCTTCCACAGGAAGGGTAATCTGGTGAGTGGTGTAGCTATTATAGAAAAACCCTTATACCCTATATACGTACAAAACATATTTCTAGCATATGTAAAATAAGCATATACGGTACAAAAATGTCAAAGACGGATTTACTAATTTTTTTTTTTACATTTCCAATTTAAAATTTCAAATTCTAAATATATAAAAATTAAATAGAATATAAATATTATTTACTTGTTATAAGAACCCAAAATAAATAATATATATAAAAATCTCTGGGAAAAATTCACCAGAGTTTTGTCTGTATTTTGGATATCCCAAAATTTAGCAATTACACAACCTGCAAAAAAAAAAAAAACACTCCCAATAATTTCCAATCACCCTCTCAACCATACTTCTCAATTTCACCAATTTTCTCAAACATTTATACATATAGATATATATAATTTAAAACACACTTACTCTTCCATTTCAAATACATTGACCCAAACATTCTTTATAATATACAATACGTAAAATTCAAAACATAATATAGTATGCATAAAACTCAAAATGTACAATAACATAAAAATATATACATGTTGCTGGCAGTGTTTCTGATCTCGATAGCAACTCTACAAGCTCAACTACAAGTCTAGACCCGACCTGGTCTAGAAGAACTCTCTGGCTCAACTGGGTCTACCCTGTCACCTATGCGATGGAAACAATTGTGCTAAGCCGAAGCCTAGTGGTACAAACTTTGATAATAACAATATAACTCAATGCAATACCAAATGCATAATGCATATAGATGTCTCATCAATCCACTTTCATATATTTTTCAAATAATTCATAAGCACAACTCATAACATTATATTACTCAATTGTATCATAATTCATAATTCACAATAAAACAAAGACAAGCATAGGATAATTCACAATCCACTTTCAGAGTTACTTCTTTGGTCCATAATGACACCATGTGTCTAGCCCCATAGGCAATATATATATCCATGGATAATGTAACAACCCTAGTCTCTTGGACCTCAACCCGGCTAGACCCTTAGGCCCCAGTATCTTAGTTCTCAACCCGGTTAGACTGCTACAGTTTTTGAGGCTTACGACCCAGTCTTTTCACCCCAAAAACAACATATTTATCAGCTGGCCTGGCTTACGACCCAGTCTTTTCACCATTCCAGCATATAGCCCGTAGGCAATCATAGCATACCGCCAAACCCAGAACTCTGAAAATTGAATAACATACTAGGCACACAATTTATACATATTTCTCATTATTAATCTCTTTCTCATTTTTACATATTCAATCTAGGCACATTGCCTTATTTTTACATTTTTTCTCACTTTTCTCATTTTTCACATCTTTCTCATTTTTCTCACTTTTCTCATTTTTATCAATATCAATTCATTTCATTATTACACATATCTCATTTTTGCATTCACAACACATTACCCAAATACTTTGGGTATTTTCACATAATATGTATATTTCACATGTTACACAAATTAGCCATTATCAATGGCTTTTCACAATGCATTTAACACTTATATGACATTACAAATGTCATAGCATATTATTCATACACAATCAATGAACCAAGTAGCTTAGCACATTTTTCAACCAAAATGTGTTAAGTCCAAATGTTATGCAAATATAAACATTATATTCAAAGTTTGTACATACCTCCACTAGCAACCCAAAGCAAGCTAAAAACAACCTTCAATCCAATCTTTCTAACTTGCCCTTCACCACTTGGATGAAGCAAATCAATCTTCCTCAATGCCTAAACCAAATGTGATAGCAAATAATCATTTAGTATCACATTTAATGGCATTCCAACATTAAATCATAATTACACATCACTCCTACAAAATTTCAAAAATTTAGCCTTTCCTTACTTCAACATTAGAATTCCATTCTACTACAATTAAATTAGTGTTTTAAGTTTATTTATATTATTAAAAACATATTTTAATACATTTAAATCATTTACATTATAAAAATCTCAAAAATGGCCTAACCTTCCCCCATTGAAGGTTTTCCATTCCAACACAATCCATTACTCATTCCAAGCTTATATTCATCACTTTTAACACTAAGCAACATGCTTAAACAAATAAAATCACTCAATTCAACCACTTTGAAAAATCACTTTTCCAAAACCCTAAATCTCCACTTCCATTCTCAAACTCCAACCCAACACCACCAAATCCAATATTTGACTTTAAAATACTTGTTTATGAATCAAAACAACTCATTTGGCATCAATGTGCACAATTAAAATTCATGTTTTCAAAACCCCAAAAATCCATAACCCTAAATTCTCTCTCTTCACCATTCTTTAACCAAACTCCATCATCTCTTCAATCTAACCTTAGAATCATTGTTAACTACCCAAAATAATATCATACACACCAATTCCAACAATTATAACATACTACATAAAAATCCAAACTCTCACATAATCTAAATTTCCAAGGAATTCAAAGAAAAGAGATGGAAACTTACTAATTTTGGTGGAAATCACCAAAAATCTACTTGAAACTTGTTAATTCCTTCAATTTATGGAGTATGGAAGAAGCAAAATCCTTGGTCTTCAATCATCCATGGAAACCACGTTCTTGAGAAGAAGAAGAAGAAGAAGAATATTTTTAATGTTCTTTCCTTTTCATCTTTCTTTTAACCACACATATATATATTAAAATAATTTAATATTTAATTATTTTTTTAACAAATTAAAAGTCCTAATTTTCCTCTTCCATTTAAAATTAATTTGTTTTGAATTATTTTATTAATTTTGAATATATAAGATTTAATTACCAAAATACCCTTTTCTTTTAAAAAGTGTCGACTTTTATATATGTTATGTATATTTTGCATATATATCATATATATTCCACTTTTTCATTTAAAATCCCTTCATTTTTCATTTAAAACTATTAATTTAATTTATCCTTTTAAATTATAATTTATTTTATCAAATTTTCCAAAAATTAGAAATTTTCAAAAATTTTGAATGTTACAAGTGATATGGTTTGTGATAAGCTTGATCTTTCCATACTCATTTCAAAAGGGATTTTTAGAGGAAGAGAGCCATAAATTCATCACTAAGCATCATTTATTTCAATATTTTGAACAATTATTGTTAAAACTCTTGCAAATTGATTCCTCACTAGCCTTATTCTATAATTTTCATTAATTGAATTATGAGTATTCGGTGTGAGTATTAAACACCAAGTGTTTTAGTTGGTTAGAGAGCGAGCCAAGGGGGAAAACTATTATTGGGTTGTAAGGATACAAATATCTTGCAAACCTTTGGTGTTCATCTTGCTAAAACACCAAGTTAGAGTTAAACTTGTAAAAACTCAAAGCTAGAGAAACCTCAATAAGTTGTTGAGAAACTACTTATAGGATTGAGGAATCTGAACCACTATAAACTCTTTTTGTTCAATCTCTTCTTTGTCCTTCTTTTAAATTTTTAATTTTCCCTCATTTGTTAAAATAACCAATTCACCCCCCTCCTCTTTGTTGTCATCAAGAGATAACAAGTGGTATTAGAGCCTCAAAAATTTCTTAATGCTTAAATGTGAAATTTAGATCCATTATGGTAGCCATTCCTCGAACCACCTCAACTTCCACCTCTACAGCCACTACTCCTTCCCATGAAAACCTAAACTCCCATCTTAGAACCTATTTTAATGGAATTGATTACTCTTATTACAAGTACAAGATATACATGTTCCTTGATAGTGAAGGGATTGAGCTATGGAAGTATGTGCTCAATGAATAAAAAGCCCCTATATAAGAAGTTGAAGGAGTCTAAATGCATATCCTTAAAGCATAATGGACAAAAGCATAAAAGAGGTGTAACATCCGTGATTTTGGAGAAATTAAATAAGTATTTGAAGATATAAAATTGTATATACTCAATATATTTATAGAGTATATATAACATATACATATGGTATATTAATTGTATATGTTGGATTAATACATTACACACTTAATATTTAATACATATATAAGGTACATTTGATGTGTATATAAGATACACATTACTTGTGCATACGTGTAATATCCAAAAATTTTGAAAAGTTCTAATTTTTAAAAATTTGATAAAATATATTATAATTTAAATGGATAAATTAAAATAATGGTTTTAAATAAAAAATGAAGGGATTTTAAATGAAAAAGTGGAATATATATGTGATATATGTAAAATATATACAACATATAAAAGTCAACACTTTTTAAAAGAAAAGTCAAAGTAAAAGGGTATTTTGGTAATTAAATCTTAGAAATTTAAAATTAATAAAATAATTCAAAAATAAATAATTTTGGATGGAAGATAATATTTTGAGGTTTTAATTAATTAATTAATTAATTAAAATATATTAAAATAATAATATATATAAGGTTGAAAATGTGAGTGGGAGGAAAGAGAAAATCACTTTTTTTTTCATCATCTTCTTCTTTCCTTCAAGGACGACTTTTATGGCTTCAAGAGAGGGATTTTATTCTTTCAAACTCATTTAATTGAAATATTTACAAAGTTTCAAGTGGATTTTTAAGGTTTTCCTCTTTAATTAGTAAGTTCACTCACTTTTTCTTTGGATTTCCATGAATGTTTGAATATGTGTGTTTTGAGTTTTTGAAGTTATAAGATATAATTATATTTGGATATGGATGAAGTTATTTTAAGTGATTAACAATGATTTTAAGGTTAGATTTAAGAAATGGTTGAATTTAAGTTGAGTTTGGTTAAGAGAGAGAATTTAGGGTTATGGAACATTTGAGTTTTTGAAATCATGAGTTTTAATTGTGTAAATTGGTTCCAAATGTGTTGTTTTGATGCATAAACAAGTATTTTAAAATCAAATGATGGATTTGGTTAAGTTTGGATAGAGTTTGAAGATGGTAGTATTGATTTAGGGTTTTGGAAAAGTGAATTTTCAAAGAATGATTAATTGTTTGATTTTAGTGCTTAAATCATGTTATTTTGATATAAGTGGTGGAAATAAGATTGAAATGATAATTGGATTGAGTTAGAATGGAGATCCTTCAATAGTGAAGGTTATTTTGAGCATAAGCATGTGGTTAATTATTGTAATTGGTTTAAACATGTTAAAATATGTTTGTAATGATATGAATAAACTCAAAACAATAATTTAATGGGTTAATATGGATTTGCTAAGTTAGTAAGGAAAGACTTAATTTTTGAAATTTTGTAGGAGTGTTGTTAAATTAAGGTTTTATGTTGAAAATGCCTTAGAATGTGATATTAAATGATTGTTTATGATCACATTTGATATAGGCATTGAGGGAGGTTGATTTGCTTCATCCAAGTGGTGAAGGGCAAGTTGGAAGGATAGGATTGGAGGTTGTGTTAAGCTTGCTTTGGGTTGCTAGTGGAGGTATGTACAAACTTTGAATATATTATTTATATTTGCATGAAATTTGGTGTAACACCCCCGTACCCCATATACGCACACCGTATACACCCACACAACACGTGATATACGTATACCGGATAAAGGGGTGCCACGGTTCATTTTAAACAAACCAAACTTTAATCTTTAACATATAAGCATCATAAGTCAGTCCAAATAAACTTAAAACATTTAACCTATTTTATAAATAGAAATAGAGAAAATATTTCTTCATTAAAATACATATATATATATGTAACACACCGATACTCCATATAAATACTATACATATATCTGATATACGTACAGTAAGTATATAAAGTATAAGGATGTCACTTTTTAGTAAAATTTAAAAACCTTTAACACAATTTAAATCACAATACATTAACTTAAAGAACATTTACAAAATTGTTTTACTTTTAATGATCTTACATATACATAATAATCTTCTCTTTATCAAATACATCATTTATACATATGAGTATACTTCATCAAAATACATCATAATTAAAATCTATACATGTATGCATCACCCTCTAGTTGGTCTCGACAAACTCTTACTCTTCTCGTGGCATAACGAAAGACTTCATATCTTCCACCTAGTCACCTGCGCGATTACACAACCACGCTAATCCCGAGAGCTTAGTAGTACAAATATAACATATAAACATACATTATATAAATTCTAACATATAATGAAATATCACTTCCATGTACCATTAGTTTCTCCTTTTTAATTTCATCTTTCATATATCTCGTCTAATTACATATATTATATACATATCATTATCACCAACCACAATCCATCATTAATACTCACAATCAATATATCAATATATATACATTACACATCATACCTCATAACATTGTTTAATTCACAATTCACCAAACATAATCCATCACTAACACTCACAATACATATAACAATACACATAATATACAACATGCTTCATAACATTATTTTGTTCACAATTTACCAATCATGAGTCACATTGCCAACAAAGTCAACCATAGATCTCATTACTCATTTATTTCAACATTTGTATATCATATTGAACACAAAGACAGACTCGGGCCCAAAAGACACTAATATGCCATTCAATTTTCAGAGTAAATGCTTTGGTTCAATCATCACATTTATCATTATCCCAACTAGGCTTCAAGGATTAGGTTCAACCAAGCTTCAAGGGGAACAAAGCATGCTAAGTATCAACCCAACTTGGCTTCAAGAACCAATCCAACCTAGCTTCAAGGGTTGTAACATCTCAATTAGGCTTCAAGGATTAGACCCAACCAAGCTTCAAGGGGAGTAAAACATGTTAAACTTCAACCCAACTTGGCTTCAAGGATCAAATCCAACCTAACTTCAAGAGATTGTTACTAATATTAGGCATGCCACCAACAACAAACTCTGAAAATGGAATAACACATTAGTCACACAATTCATTTATTATTTCATTAACACTTTCATTCTCAATTCTCATCATCATCTAGGCAAACATGCCTCATTTATCTCATTTGAATCATCATAGCCAATCACAATGGCTTCACATCACATTTGAATCATCATAGCCAAACACAATGGCTTCACATCACATTTTACACTTTACCATCCAAGCATACATAATCAATTACATTGCACATGTATTTTAAATTCATTGTCATATAAACCAAATGTCCATTTATTTCATATTGATCATTATTATCATCCATGATAACATCACCTTTCATCATTTTTCAAGACACATTTACACCATTCATTATTAAAACATTTATCATAACAAATTGCATTGCACATACCTTTTTGGATAACCATTGTAGCTTTCACTCTATACAAATAACAACATTAGTCACATGATATTAACAATATAACAATCTACTTAGCATTGTTATAGGTTTCAAAATCATATAAAAGAATGCATCTAGGTACATTTGTACTTACTTCAAGAACTACTCTCATCAAGCTATACATAATCAATTACCTCATCATATCCTTCACATTTTACCTATAGCATCATTGATGTAACATTACAAAATACATCATTCATATAACACATTACCATTCACAAGTTTCACAATGCATACAACATAGCATTATTCATATAGTATCATATGCATCATCAATTGTATGTTCAATTTCATCAATACAAAAAGAGCAAAGAATCATCACAGTAACCAACACACTCAAGGGACACGGCCAAGCTTGTGGCCGTGTCTCTCATCCAAAAATAGGCAGTGGCAAACACGTGCAAGGGACACGGCCGTGTGCCTCCAAAATTTATCCAACACAGCCAAAATCTCCTTGACTTGGCCGTGTCTCACATGAAATGGCCGTGTCTCTCTTTGCTTTTGGCCGTGTCACTCATGAATTAAACCATAAACATGTTCAAATCTCTTTTAATTGAATATAAACACATTATACACAATACAACTTCATTCAAATGGATGTAATCAATGTTATTAACACATATTCATCACAATATTCACATCAACACTATATAATCCATACCTTCAATCACTTACAACATCAAACCCTAGAACCAATATCAACCTCTTCTTTCAATATCACCATCCACTTAACTTACCATCTTCAAACAAAACCAACACCAATTTAACCTTTTTAACTTATAATCAATCTTAACACTTATAAACACATCTCAAACACACCAAATCATAATATCAACACATCACAACTCATCTCAAGAACAACTTCAAAAATAACAAAGGAAAATAAGAAAGTACTTACCTATTTTGAAGAAATTTCACAAATCTCCAACTTCAACCCTTTGATTCTTCCTTCAATTTGAGTTTGGAACATAGAACACTTCTCTTCCTCTTTCTTTCCTTTGGTAGCCGGCCACACCCATGAGAAGAGAAAAAAATGAAGACAATTCAAACTTCCCTTCTTCTTTAAATCTCCACCATGCAATTCCAACCCAACAATTACCTAAATGCCCTTATCCATTTAACTTAACTTTTGTCCTATATATGCCCATTTAAGTAATTTCACCTATCACAAATAAAAATCTCTTCTTACCTTGACTCTCCATTTGACCAATTTATATGTTATATATATGACCATTTACACAACATATACATTCCCTTAACACCACCATTTCTTTTGCAAAAATATATATACATTTAATTCCAATCAAACAACAATTATATTCAAACTTCTAGGGCATAAATTGGGATATTACAATATATATATATAACATTAGTACCCAAAAGCTTATCTAAAACAGTCTGTTTAAAATATTTGTTAATTAAGCAACGAAAAATACGTATGTTTACATCAAAATCATTAAGTACAAAAATATGAAGTTTATACATGCTGGCAGTCCATCTCTGATCTTGATGTCCACAAATTAACACTGCTATCACAAACTCAAGTCTAGACTCGACTCGGTCTAGATGAGCTCTCCAGCACAACCGGATCTACCCTGTCACCTGCGCGATGAACCACAATCGCGCTAAGCAGAAAGCTTAGTGGTACAAACTTTGATTCAATAAAGATCAATGCGGTGCTCATGCACAATATATATATGAATATATCAACTCATAGCATTATATCTCAACATATTAATCACTTGCATCACATTTCATAATTCACATTAAAGCAAGAATAAGCATGGGCCCAAAAAGGATCTAATATGCTATTCAAAGTTCAGAGTTACTGCTTTGGTCTATAATCAAATTTATCAAGCCCGTGGGCGATATATATATATATATCCATGGATAATGTAACAGACCCAGTCTCTTGGACCTCAACTTGGCTAGACCCTAGGGCCCCAGTATCTTAGTTCTCAACCCGGCTAGACTGTTACTGTTTTTGAGGCTTACGACCCGGTCTTTTCACCTCAAAAATATCATATTTCACATTTTTCAGCTGGGCTCGGCTTATGACCCGGTCTTTTCACCAGCCCAGCAATTCATAGGCATGCCGCCAAACCCAAAACTCTGAAAATTGAATAACATACTAGGCACAAAATTAATTCATTTATCTCATTATCAATCTCTTTCACAATTCATTTCTCATTTCATTTCTCATAATCAAACTAGGCTCATTTCCCTAATATATCATCTTTTCTCAAATTTTCTCATTCTTCTATTTCATCTCAATATCGATTGGTTACATTATGTTTTCACATCTCATATCACCTATTTCCACATTTCTTTTCATATACAATACTTTACTCAATTGCATTAATACATCAATATAATTCACATTATGCATATCATAACATATAACTCATTCATCAACAATGTATTAAGTAACTTAACACATTTTTAACTAAATGTGTTAAGTCCCAATGTCATATAAATGTATACAATCATTCAAAGATTGTACTTACCTCTAAGAGCAACAACACCACTCTAACAACTTCCTCTTCCAAGATAACTCTTAACACTTGAATTTAGATAGCTCAAATCTCTTCAAAACCTAATCCAAATGTGATCAGACACGCTCACTTAGAGATACACAAGAAGAAAATAAGAAAGAGAACTATCTAGGGCAAACTCTACACTTGACACGCTCAACAACACGGGCGTGTCCCTGACCGTGCCCTAAACTCACAACACAGAAGCTTTGACATGCTCAGTGACATGGGCGTGTCACTGGCCGTGTCAATCCTCCAACAACACAGTAGCTATGACACGCTCAGTGACATGGGCGTGTCACTGGCCGTGTCAATGCTACAACAGCACAAAAGTTGTGACACGCTCAGTGACGTGGGCGTGTCACTGCTCGTGTCACCAACTTAGAAAATAGAACCAATGACACACCCAAGACATGGCCGTGCTCCTGGGCGTGTCAGGCCAAAAACCCTGAAATCGACACCAACAAAGCCACAACCAACAATCACCTTCCAATAGCCATATCAACAACACATAACTCAACCAAAACCATCAACAACTCAAAAATACTTGAGTAAACCTTAAAACAACTCAATTACAAACATCAAACACAAACACCACCATATTCACAACTCAAAAATCACACAATCCACACACTTGCCTCTTTCACCAAACTCATCCCTTTTCTCTCTTCAATCCAACCCCAAAATCAAAGTTAACAAAACAACACAACCTTAAAAAATACCAAAACAACCATCCAACAAACCCAAGAACACAAACTCAAGAGAAAACCAAGAAACAAGTTGGAAACTTACCAAAAGTGAAGAAATTCCTTAAACTTCCAACTTGATCTCTTGAAAACCTTTAATCTTTTGAGCTTGAAAGCAACAAAACCTCTTTTCCTTTGGTTGCTAAGGGTGGCGGCCAAGGAGAAGAAAAAAAGAAGATGAAGATGAACAAAGAAGAAGAAAGAAAGGAATAAAGAAAGAAAGAAAGAAAGAAAGTCAACCACTACAACTACTCTCTCCTCCAAACACTCTCAACCAAGCAATAAAACAATATAATATTAAATCTACTACATCATCTTCCACTAACATTAAACAAATCCATTAATTAATCAAAATATCTCTTTTGACTTATAAGACCCATTGACTTGTATATATTGTTTTTATCTCCATATACATAACATATACACTTTAAATTATTTAATCCAATACAACAATTAACACTCCAAAATTTTAGGGTATAGTTTGGGATATTACATTTGGGCTTAACACATATTGGTTGGAAAATGTGTTAAGTTACTTGGTTCATTGATTGAGTATGAATAATGTGCTATGACATTTGTAATGTCATATATGCATTAAATGCATTGTGAAAAGCCATTGATAATGGCTAAATTATGTAGAATGTGAAATATGTATATTATTTGAAAATACCCAAAGTAATTGGGTAATGTGTTGTGAATGCAAAAATGAGATATGTGGAATAATGAAATGAATTGATATTGATAAAAATGAGAAAAATGAGAAAAGTGAGAAAAATGAGAAAGATGTGAAAAATGAGAAAAAAAATGTGAAAACAAGGCAATGTACCTAGATTGAATATGTGACAATGAGAAAGAGATTAATAATGAGAAAAATGAATAAATGAAAAAAAGTGAGAAAAAGATGATATAATAAGGCAATGTGCCTAGTTTGATAACGAGAAAATGAGAAAAGTTTTGATAAAGGAGTTATGAAAGAATTTGATAATGAGAAATATGAATAAATTGTGTGCCTAGTATGTTATTCAATTTTTAGAGTTCTGGGTTTGGCCGCATGCCTATGATTGGCTACAGGATAAACGCTGGAATAGTGAAAAGACTGGGTCGTAAGCCAGGCCAGCTGATAAATATGATGTTTTTGGGGTGAAAAGAGTGGGTCGTAAGCCTCAAAAACTGTAGCAGTCTAGCCGGGTTGAGGTCCAAGAGACTGGGGTTGTTACATTATCCATGGATATATTGCCTACGGGGCTAGACACATGGTGTCATTATGGATCAAAGCAGTAACTCTGAAATTTGAATAACATATTAGATCCTTTTTGGGCCCATGCTTGTCTTTGCTTTAATGTGAATTATAAATTGTGATACAATTGAGCAATATAATGCTATGAGTTGTGATTATGAAATATTTGAAAAATATAAGAAAGTAGAGATGTGACATCTATATGCATTGTGCATTGGCATTGCATTGAGTTTTATTGTTATTATCAAAGTTTGTACCACTAGGCTTTGGCTTACCGCGATTGCAATTCGTCGCGCAGGTGTCATGGATGATTTGGTAGAGTCGGAGAGTTCTACTAGACCTGGCCAGGTCTAGGTTTGTATTAATTGAGCTTGAAGAATTATTTTTGGGTACATCAAGATCAGAGCCAGTTGCCAACATGTAGATATTTGGTATTACAATGTATTTTGATATTATATATGTTATGATATGATTTTGGAAGTATATAATGTAAATTGTAAAGAATGATTTGAATAATTTGTTTAAGATGGGATCTTATATGTGATGTTGATATATCTACCAATATATAAGTATTTTGAGAAAATATAGAGAAATTTAGAAGTATTGGTGAAATGGTGAATTGATTTTATTTGGAGTGTTTGTTTTATGCAGGTTGTGTTTTGTTGAATTTTGAAAACATCCAAATTACAAACAAAACTCTGGTGAATTTTTCTTAGAGATTTTCATATAAAATGTTATTTTTGTAACACCCCTATATCCCGTATACGTACCAAGCATGCTTAAACAATCGTAATATACGTATACTGAATATAGAAAATGCCACAGTTTAAAAATACACAACATATATCTTTGTAAATAAGTGAAACCAATCTCAAACATTTAAAAGAAATCCAAAAGACACCATATATAAAAACGTTTATTAATTCGCAGCGGAAGTTATTACAAATATTTGCAAATACAAATATGTTATAAATCAAAGTTTACAAAACATAGAATATATACATGATTGGCAGCTCTTCTCTGATCTTTAAATTCCAAAAATAAATCCTTCAATACCTAGTCTCACTTGGTCTCGCGGAGCTCTCAGGTTCAACTCTGTCACCTGCGCGATCAAACACTAGTGCGCTAAGCCAACGGCTTAGTAGCACAAACTATAATATTACTATGTTTCGATGCAATGCCAATGTCACAATCAATCTCAAACATCATTCAAAAGAATATCACATTTCAACATCATACTTTGTTCAATGTCATAACAACATTCATATTATATCTTTATAGTTCCATTAATTTCACCATTCAAGAATCACATTAAATACAAAGACAAGCATGGGCCCAAAAATACTAATATGCCATTCAACTTTCAGAGTTAATGTTTTGGTTCAATTATCATATTTATCATTATCCCAACTAGGCTTCAAGGATTAGGCTCAACCAAGCTTCAAGGGGAACAAAGCATGCTAAGTATCAACCCAACTTGACTTCAAGAACCAATCCAACCTAGCTTCAAGGGTTGTAACATCTCAATTAGGCTTCAAGGACTAGATCCAACCAAGCTTCAAGGGGAGTAAAACATGTTAAACTTCAACCCAACTTGGCTTCAAGGATCAAGCCCAACCTAACTTCAAGAGATTGTTACTATTAGGCATGCCACCAACAACAAAACTCTAAAAATGAATAACATATTAGACACACAATTCATTTATTATTTCATTATCAACTTCATTCTTTAATCTCATCATTATTTAGGCAAACATGCCTCACTTATCTCAATTAAAGTATCATAGCCAATCACAATGGCTTCACTTCTCATTATATCTCAAATCACATTTCATATTTCATCATTGATATATACATAACAATGTACATTATTCATAGATTTAGAATCTTCCACATACATTTGTTTGGATCATTATTGTTTTAAGTGTGTTTAAAATGTTTATTTTTATGCTTAGGTGCAAAAAGACCCTTGGAGGATCAAAACAATGCATGAAGAGCAAAGAACAAATAATAATAACTAACACACTCAAGGGACACAGCCAAGCTTGTGGCCGTGTCTCCCAACACAAGCTCCAACACGGCCAAGTCACTTCAGCTTGGCCGTGTCGCACTTAAATCCAAAGAAAAAAAAATAAATGAAGAAATTAGGCAGTAGACGACACAGGCAAGGGACACGGCCAAGCTAATGGCCGTGTCTCTCCAAATTGATCCAACACGGCCAAGTTTCCCTTAACTTGGCCGTGTCCCCTATAGTCTTGGCCGTGTCTCTCATAGGTTAAGGATTTCAAACAAGGCCAAATCTCCTTTGGTTGAATCGGATCACATTGTGCACAACATAACATTACTCAAATGGATATAATCAATGTCATTAATACTTATTTTACATGTTCATCACAATATTCACATTAACAATACATCAACAATACATTTAATTCCTTAACACATTTACAAATGAGTGTGTGTTAAGTTTCAACATCACATGAATGTATACAATAGTATAACTTGTACTTACCTTAAGCACCACTTGTGCAACTCTAAACACTTTCTTTTCCCAAGAATTCTTCACTTCTCAAATTAGGGCAAATCACCATCTTCCAAAACCTAATCCAAAATGATACAATACAATTTATCACTTACCACTTCAAAACCCTAAAACCAACATCACTCTTATTCTTTCAATATCAACATCCACTTAACTTATCATCTTCAAACCAAAACCAACACCATAGTCAATTAAATCAAACATATAACAATAAACACAACCCTACTTCCAAAAATCAACCAACACACTCTTAAATAAGCTATCAAACTCAAACACAACTTCAAATAAGCAAAGAAATCAAAAGGGACTTACCAAAGTAATGAAACTTCTTGAATCACCAACTTGATCACTTAGATCTTCCTTCAATATGAGCTTAGAACATCAAAATCCTCTCTTGCTCTCTTGCTTTCTCTTATCTTTGGAGGAGCCGGCCACTTCAATGGAAAAGAAGAAAAGAACAATGAAGAAACAAAGTCAACTTCTCTTTAAATCACCACCAAGTATTCCAACATAAACAATTACCTAAACACCCTTTCTTAATTTGTTTTAACTTCTTTTAAAACACTTGCCCTTTTTAGTAATTTCACAAATCACAAATTAAAATATCTTGTTCCCTTGACCACCCATTTGACTTGCATATATGTTATATATATTGCCATATATACAACATATACATTCCCTCTAAACAATCTTTTCCTTTCAAATAACACACATACATTTGATTCAAATCAAACAACAATTATATCAAAACTTATAGGGCACACTTTGGGATATTACAATTCTCCCCCTCTAAAAACAAATTTCGTCCTCAAAATTACCTGATATCAAGTCTGAAATAGTTGAGGATATTGATCTCGCATTGCTTGTTCGCTCTCCCAAGTTGCCTCTTCTCTTCCATGATTCTTCCATAGAACTTTCACCAATGGCACCTTTTTATTCCTCAACTCTTTCACTTCATGTGCCAAAATAGCAATTGGTTCTTCTTTAATTGTTAAATCTGGACTCACTTCGATAGATTCAATTGGAAAAATATGAGATGGATCCGACCTGTATCTCCGCAACATAGAAACATGGAATACATTATGAATCCTATCCAACTCAGGTGGCAAAGCAAGCCGATAAGCAACTGGTCCAATTCTCTCCAAAACTTCATATGGTCCAATAAAACGAGGACTCAGTTTCCCTTTCCGACCAAATCTCAATATCTTTTTCCAAGGAGACACTTTCAAAATACTTTATCTCCAACATCAAATTCTATATCTCTCCTCTTCAAATCTGCATAAGACTTTTGTCGGTCTGAAGCTGCTTTCAACCTTTCTCGAATCAATTTCACTTTCTCTTCAGTTTCTTTAACCAAATCAGGACCAATTAACCTACCTTCTCCAAGTTCATTCCAACATAGAGGTGTCCTACACCGTCTACCATACAATGCTTCGAATGGTGCCATACCAATGCTGAATTGATGACTGTTATTGTAAGCAAATTCCACAAGTGGCAAAAATCTATCCCAACCTCTAGAGAAATCAATGACACAGCTTCTCAACATGTCTTCGATAATCTGTATCACTCTCTCTGACTGCCCATCTGTTTGTGGATGAAAAGCAGTGCTGAAGTGCAGTCGAGAACCCAAAGCACTATGTAAACTCTTCCAAAACCTTGAAGTAAACCGATGATCTCGATCAGACACTAAAGAAATTGGGACACCATGCAACTTCACAATCTCATGAATATACAGCTCAGCTAACCTCTCCAGAGAATAATCCATCCGAACCGGAAGAAAATGAGCTGTCTTAGTCAGCCTATCCACAATCACCCAAATAGCATCATGCTTCCTTTGTGTCAATGGTAGACCAGACACAAAATCCATTGTCACTCTTTCCCATTTCCATTCAGGCACAGTTAAAGGTTGAAGCAACCCTGTTGGAACTTGATGCTCAGCTTTTACCCTCTGACAGGTGAGACATTTAGACACAAATTCCGCTATGTCTCTCTTCATACCAGACCACCAGTAATGCTGTCTCAAATCATGGTACATCTTTGTACTACCCGGATGCATAGCAAAAACCGATTGGTGTGCTTCCTCTAAAATGATCTTTCTCAAACTATTATCATCAGGTACACACAACCTATCCTTGAACCAAAGACTACCATCATTCTTCACATGAAAATCTCGGCTCTCTCCATATTGGCAATCTGACACAATCTTCTGAATTTTCTCATCCGCCAATTGAGCTTCTTTTATCTGATCCAACAATACTGGTCTCAACTGTAACTGAGCTAGCAATGCCCCATCATCACATACTTCAAAACTAACATGCAACGCTCTCAACTCAACAAGCAACGAGAGCCAAAAAATAGTCAAACCTGCCAAAGATTTCCGACTCAAGGCATCAGCAACTACATTGGCCTTACCAGGATGGTAATCAATCAAGCAATTGTAATCTTTAATCAATTCTAGCCACCACCTTTGCCGAAGATTCAGCTCTTTTTGAACACCCAAATATTTTAAACTTTTGTGATCCGTATAGATAAAACATTTCTCCCCAAATAAGTAATGTCGCCAAATCTTCAAAGCAAACACTATAGCTGCCAATTCTAAATCGTGAGTCGGATAGTTAAGTTCGTGCAGCTTCAACTGCCGAGAAGCATAAGCTATAACTTTACCCTCTTGCATCAAGACACATCCTAAACCATTATGTGAAGCATCACTATAAATCACATATGGTTTATCTTCAACAGGTAAAGTAAGAACAGGTGCTTGAGTCAACATCTCTTTCAACTGCTCAAAACTAGCTTGACATTGATCCGTCCACACAAATCTAACTCCCTTCCGAAGCAATCTGGTGAGTGGAGTAGCTATTAAAGAAAACCCTTTCACAAATCGTCGGTAATAGCCTGCCAAACCCAGAAAACTTCTAACTTCAGTTACAGACTTTGGTGGACTCCAATTCAAAATAGCTTCAACTTTACTTGGATCAACTCGAATGCCATCCGCTGAAACTATATACCCTAGAAAAGCAACTTGATCAAGACAGAACTCACACTTAGACAGCTTAGCATACAATTGCTTCTCTCTCAAAATTTGCAATACAATCCGCAAATGCTTGTCATGCTCCTCTTCACTACGTGAATATACCAAGATATCATCTATAAAAACTACCACAAACTGATCCAGATAGGGCCTAAACACCCTATTCATCAAGTCCATAAAAGCTGTAGGTGCATTCGTCAAACCAAAAGGCATAACTAGAAACTCGTAATGCCCATACCTTGTACGAAAGGCTGTCTTAGGAACATCTTCAGCTCTGACCCTCAACTGATGGTACCCTGATCTCAAATCAATCTTGGAAAACACTGCTGCACCCTTCAATTGATCAAAGAGATCATCAATTCTAGGCAACGGATATTTATTCTTAATAGTCACTTTGTTCAATTGCCTATAATCAATGCATAGTCTCATTGTACCATCCTTCTTCTTCACAAACAAAACAAGAGCTCCCCAAGGAGAAACACTGGGGCGAATAAACCTTTTATCCAACAACTCCTGTAACTGCACTTTCAACTCTCTCAATTCAGCTGGTGCCATTCGATAAGGAGTGATAGAGATGGGAGTGGTACCAGGCAACAAATCAACACCAAACTCAACCTCTCTCTTAGGGGGTAACCCTGGCAACTCCTCAGGAAACACATCCGGAAAATCTGCAACTGTGGTAATATCATCAAGTTGAGAAGCCCCTATTCTAGTATCCACAACATGAGCAAGGTAAGCATCACACCCTTTTCTAATCAATCTTCTAGCTGATACAGCTGATACAAACAAGGATGCAAGTTGTCCCTGCTCACTAGATAATATCACACTCCTACCATCACTGGTTCTCAAGGTGACACACTTCTTTTGACAATCTACCACAGCTCCATGTTTAGACAACCAATCCATGCCTAAAATGAAATCATATTCTTTAAAAGGCATTTCAATTAAATCTCCAGGAAACTCCTCATCTTGCACTACAACAGCACTATTTCGGCGCACCTTGCTAATAATCACACTATGCCCTAAAGGATTTGTCACCAATACATCAAATCCTAGGGATTCAGCATGCAATTCAGACACAGGCAAAACATATGCACTAATATATGAATGAGTGGAGCCTGGATCAATCAAAGCAAGTACCGAAATACCAAATAAAGAGAAAGTACCCGCTATGACTGCCGAAGCATCTGGCTGCCTCTGCATCACATATATCCTCTGAGAAGATCCAGCCTCCTCTGGTCTACTCTCCCTGGATGTAGAACCTCCTCTAGGACTGAACCCAGATCTGCCTCCTCTGCTGACATTTCTGCCTCCTCGACCTCCCCTCACACTAGATCGAGAAGCTGTAGAATCTACCGACATCTGCTCCTGCCTCTCAGGACAATCTCTAACAAAATGATCAGGTGATCCACATCTGAAGCATACCCCTGCTACACCAGTCTTCCAACAAGTACCACCATGTGGCCTACCACAATGAATACATATGGGTAAAGTGGATCTCTGAATTACTGGGGTCGGAGCACTCGCCACTGAAACTGTAGGTCTCGATCTCTGCCTCTGAAACTGTACTGACCTACCAACTGGCCTCTGACTCCTACTAACCCGAGGAACAAAACTTCCTTTACCTCTTTTCACAGATGAAGACCCTGCTTCAAACTGGGGTCTTCTAACCCTGATCTCTTCCCCAAAAGCAACTACTGCAATGCCCTGAGCTCGCTCCACACTTCGAGCTGCTGCAACAAGCTGGGAAAAATCATGATATCTAGATCCAGCCACAAGACACATGATAGAGGGCCTCAATCCCTTCTCAAATCTCCTACACCTATCAATCTCATCAGATATAATACCCCCAGCATAATGGCTCAGCCGAATGAACTCAACCTCATATTTGGTTACAGTCCGGTTGTCTTGCTTTAAACTCAAAAACTCCATCTTCTTCACATCTTTATACTCCCTCGGAGTATACTTCAATTCAAACTCTCTTAGAAAATCAGTATAGGACAGTGTAGGTGGATCATCCATAGCATGGGGCACTGTCTTCCACCAATCATATGCATCCTTTTGCAACAATGATCTTGCATAATCAAAATTTTCTTCTGGAGTGGCTTGCAATTGAATGAATATTCTCTGTACTTTATCTAGCCGCTGCTTCGCTACAGCTGGATCAATAGTACCCAGAAAATCTTCTGCTCCATACTTCCTTAATTTATCGTAATGTCTCACTGATACCAAAGGCTGTGGGGGTGGTGGCGGTGGTTGCACTGGTGCTTGCCTCAATATCTCTACCACCTGCCTAAGCCAAACTGGCTGAACCTCCTCACCAGCTGGTCTCCCTGACACAGAAGCAGGTACCTCCCCAGCACTATCCACTCTAGCTCCATCTCTAACCTCATCAGGAGCTATACTCTCAGCACTACCCTCGACTGACTGACGTAAGTGAGAATCCATCACAACCTATGTCTGCAAACACAGCAGAATACATCTCATTAAAGATCAGAGACTGCCAATACCAAACATGTATGCTATTCAAAAACTAACTTTTTAAAATCAAAACATTCTTTTCCTTACACTTGACCTAGGTTGAGAATCTCAAACCTAGGCTCTGATACCAAAACAATTGTAACACCCCTATATCTCGTATACGTACCAAGCATGCTTAAACGATCGTAATATACGTATACTGAATATAGAAAATGCCACAGTTTAAAAATACACAACATATATCTTTGTAAATAAGTGAAACCAATCTCAAACATTTAAAAGAAATCCAAAAGACACCATATATAAAAACGTTTATTAATTCATAGCGGAAGTTATTACAAATATTTGCAAATACAAATATGTTATAAATCAAAGTTTACAAAACATAGAATATATACATGATTGGCAACTCTTCTCTGATCTTTAAATTCCAAAAATAAATCCTTCAATGCCTAGTCTCACTTGGTCTCGAGGAGCTCTCAGGTTCAACTCTGTCACCTGCGTGATCAAACACTATCGCGCTAAGCCAACGACTTAGTAGCACAAACTATAATATTACTATGTTTCGATGCAATGCCAATGTCACAATCAATCTCAAACATCATTCAAAAGAATATCACATTTCAACATCATACTTTGTTCAGTGTCATAACAACATTCATATTATATCTTCATAGTTCCATTAATTTCACCATTCAAGAATCACATTAAATACAAAGACAAGCATGGGCCCAAAAACACTAATATGCCATTCAACTTTCAGAGTTAATGTTTTGGTTCAATTATCACATTTATCATTATCCCAACTAGGCTTCAAGGATTAGGCTCAACCAAGCTTCAAGGGGAACAAAGCATGCTAAGTATCAACCCAACTTGACTTCAAGAACCAATCCAACCTAGCTTCAAGGGTTGTAACATCTCGATTAGGTTTCAAGGACTAGATCCAACCAAGCTTCAAGGGGAGTAAAACATGTTAAACTTCAACCCAACTTGGCTTCAAGGATCAAGCCCAACCTAACTTCAAGAGATTGTTACTATTAGGCATGCCACCAACAACAAAACTCTGAAAATGAATAACATATTAGACACATAATTCATTTATTATTTCATTATCAACTTCATTCTTTAATCTCATCATTATTTAGGCAAACATGCCTCACTTATCTCAATTAAAGTATCATAGCCAATCACAATGGCTTCACTTCTCATTATATCTCAAATCACATTTCATATTTCATCATTGATATATACATAACAATGTACATTATTCATAGATTTAGAATCTTCCACATACATTTGTTTGGATCATTATTGTTTTAAGTGTGTTTAAAATGTTTATTTTTATGCTTAGGTGCAAAAAGACCCTTGGAGGATCAAAACAATGCATGAAGAGCAAAGAACAAATAATAATAACTAACACACTCAAGGGACACGGCCAAGCTTGTGGCCGTGTCTCCCAACACAAGCTCCAACACGGCCAAGTCACTTCAGCTTGGCCGTGTCGCACTTAAATCCAAAGAAAAAAAATAAATGAAGAAATCAGGTAGTAGACGACACAGGCAAGGGACACGGCCAAGCCAGTGGCCGTGTCTCTCCAAATTGATCCAACACGGCCAAGTTTCCCTTAACATGGCCATTTCCCCTATAGTCTTGGCCGTGTCTCTCATAGGTTAAGGATTTCAAACAAGGCCAAATCTCCTTTGGTTGAATTGGATCACATTGTGCACAACATAACATTACTCAAATGGATATAATCAATGTCATTAATACTTATTTTACATGTTCATCACAATATTCACATTAAAAATACATCAACAATACATTTAATTCCTTAACACATTTACAAATGAGTGTGTGTTAAGTTTCAACAGCACATGAATGTATACAATAGTATAACTTGTACTTACCTTAAGCACCACTTATGCAACTCTAAACACTTTCTTTTCCCAAGAATTCTTCACTTCTCAAATTAGGGCAAATCACCATCTTCCAAAACCTAATCCAAAATGATACAATACAATTTATCACTTACCACTTCAAAACCCTAAAACCAACATCACTCTTATTCTTTCAATATCAACATCCACTTAACTTATCATCTTCAAACCAAAACCAACACCATAGTCAATTAAATCAAACATATAACAATCAACACAACCCTACTTCCAAAAATCAACCAACACACTCTTAAATAAGCTATCAAACTCAAACACAACTTCAAATAAGCAAAGAAATCAAAAGAGGACTTACCAAAGTAATGAAACTTCTTGAATCACCAACTTGATCACTTAGATCTTCCTTCAATATGAGCTTAGAACATCAAAATCCTCTCTTGCTCTCTTGCTTTCTCTTGTCTTTGGAGGAGCCGGCCACTTCAATGGAAAAGAAGAAAAGAACAATGAAGAAACAAAGTCAACTTCTCTTTAAATCTCCACCAAGTATTCCAACATAAACAATTACCTAAACACCCTTTCTTAATTTGTTTTAACTTCTTTTAAAACACTTGCCCTTTTTAGTAATTTCACAAATCACAAATTAAAATATCTTCTTCCCTTGACTATTTGTTTTAGTTTATTTGTTTTAGGTTTGAGCTGTGCTTTTTACCAAACAACTTAACCTAGGGTTATAATGTTTGTAAACAACATTTAAACTCTTTGTCCCAAACTAGCATCTAAGAGGAGGGGGGGGGGGTGAATTGGTTGATTTGAGTGGTGATGATAATTTGAAAATTTAAAAGCAAGACGAAGAAGATGTAGAAGAATATTGAATATAGCAGAGAAGAATAAACACCAAAGATTTATAATGGTTCAGATTTACCTCAATCCTATGTCCGCTTCCTTAACAACTTGTTAAGGTTCCACTAATCTTGAGTTTTTACAAGCTTACCTCCAACTTGGTATTTTCACAAGCTCATACCAAACTTTACAATAGTTTAAGATCAATCCTCACAACCCTTATAAGAGTTTTTCCAAGGCTCACTCTAAAACCTAAGTATTTCAAAGCTAAGACTCAACTTATAATAGTATTTTTGATACTCACACCCAACACTCAAACAGTTCAAATGTTTATTATAGTAAATGAAATTGAAAGTATATTGCTTAGGCTATTACAATCATAACTACCCTTAAACAAGAGGTTTCTTGGGGTATTTATAGCCAATTAGAATTGAACTAACCGGTTTAAGTGGTTCTCACATGTTTAGAGTTTGTCTTCCACTAATTTAGTGGCTGAAACTCATTGTGTGGTTGAATCGAGCCTTGGACGGTACATAATTTAAAATTTTCTCTAATGGCTAACTCCAACGGTAAGATTTTATTGTCTGACAGGATCTTCCAAAACCATGCTGTCTTGTCGTATGGTCGCACAACTCAGTGTGCAGTCGCACGATACAAGGTTACCTATCGTTTAATTTTAATTTCTTCATCCACATGTTCAATTATCATTGGTCCGAGGTATTTGTTGCTAAGATTTAAATATATTGAACTTGTACGGTTGCTCGATTTCCTAGAGTGGTTATATGGACAATTGAGCATTGATAAAGCACCACAAGAGCTAACTGTTATCTCTTCTACTATTTCTGAGCTTTTGTATCATGGAGTTGCATGGTCGCTCGGTAATGTGGTGCGTTCTCATGACATTCTTGCATCTTAACTCCACCACACGCTGAGACCACAAATCTCTCTGTAAGTTTATGATTTTACCTCAGTTTTTGGTGTGTTTGCTAGGTGCTTGGGTGTGGTCGCATGCATACTGGACATCCTAACTTTATTGTTCACTGAGATATCATATTTCTCTGCCAATTTATGTATTTTAGCTCAGCATGTGCAATAACTTAGTTTGCTCGAGAGGCAGCCAGTCAAGAAAACTGAACTTCACACAAAAGCTAGGGTTTCATGCCTACAACAACAAACTTGTTTGAACTATTATTATATATCAATTTGATTGTCAATGATCAAAATAGAGTTTAATTGCCCAAGAATCTACCCCTTTTGACTTTGGCAATCAAATTGAGTTTAACAAAAAAAATCAAGTGCATGCATCAATTGTAATGTAAATGCATATAAAAGTATATAGAATGTATGTTCATTAAATCTAAGATCTCTCCCTCAATGTATGGAAACTATCAAGTTTGAAGTCTTTAAGTGTTATGTTTTCTCCCCCTTTGTATTCTTCTCCCCCTTTTCGTATAGAAACAAAAGAGCAATTAAAGAACAATTAAATCCATACACTTCTCCCACTTTGATAAAGGAAAAAAAGAAATGACAATAAAGTGCAAGAAACAGAAAAAGAAGCAAGCAAAATTGAAAAGAAATTCCATTTCATTAAATGCAAAACAAGTACAAATTGAACATGACAAAGTAAATAAAAAATAACAAAGAAAAGAAATAACACTAATCAATGACTTTTTTCTTTTCGTTTTCTTAATGGTGGAGGAGTTGGAGTGCTATCATCATCACCATTAAGAGAAGGAGAGGGAGAACAACCATGAGATGAGAACAACCATGAGATGATTGGGAGGATTATTCATATGTGCTTTCAATATGCTTACTCACATCCCATTCACTGAACTCACATTGAGGAAGATCAAATTTCCATTGTAAATCATATGTCATAATGAAAGTGGGAAATAAGATCAACTTTTTTTTATTGAGTTTTGTGATCCTCTTGGTTACATTCTTCCTAAAATGATTGAATTATTTTTAAAGAGAAGTTATGGTCTTGAGGATGAGCTTTAGGGTTTTGAATGACTCGCCCTTTTCTTTGGAAGGTTTGGAAAGTCTACGGGGTTCTCAACTTTTACATGTGTAGGTTCACCTTCTTCTTCCATAATGTGGTACCTAGGCCTCTTCCTCTCTCTTTAGACAACTCCCTTACTCCCAAAGGTATACTCATAGTGATCATCAACCTTTTGGATGCATCTAGCATGCTCAAAGTAGTCTAGGTTGATGGAGTTTATGGCTAGATCAGGGTATCACTTAGGGTTGCAATATTTTCAAGGGTTAGAAGGCCTAAGTGTCCAGCAAGTTGTGTAATTTGGGATGAGAAAAAGAAGGTGCCTGCCTTATACTTCCCATGATGTAAGAAGGTATCTATGAGGACCCTAGCACTTTGGATTGGCTCATTACGCACAAGAGCATACAAAAAGAACAAGTCACATCGAGTGACCTTTTTATTTTCATCACTTCTTTGGTGGATAGTGTAAGTGATGATTCTATGCAAGAGCCAAAAGTGGAGAGTTCTAAAATGGATGGCTTTTGAAGACCTATTATTATATTCGGTTTCAATGAAAAGTTCACTCCATAAAGAAGAGTAGTTTTTCAAGGGAAAATCTCTATCTGTATAGGAGAAAGCTCCATGGGTTTGGAATCCCCAAACTTCACCAAATTCTTATAAACATAGAGCAAAGTCTTGCTCAAAAAGTCTAAAAAAAAACTCCATAAAATCCTATGGGTATGTAATATCATAAAGTGTGCCCTAGAAGTTTTAATATAATTGTTGTTTTATTTGGATTGAATGTATATGTTAAATTTGAAAGAGAAAAGAATTTAAGAGAGAGTGTAAATGTTGTATATATGGAAATATATATAACATATACACAAGTCAAATAAGAAAGTCAAAAGAAGAAGATATTTATGTTTATTATTGTTGAATTAATTAATTAATGGAAAATAGAAATTAAGATGAGTGGAAGAGAGAAGATGGATTATTTTAATATTAAAAATACTTGGTGGAGAATTGAGAGGAGACTAAATATTTGACTTTGATTTATTTTACTCTTCATTTTCTTCTTTTTCTTTTGGGTTGGCCGGCACACCAAAGACACAAGAGAGAAGAGAGGTTTTGATTTCTAGGATCAAATTGAAGGAAGATTTCAAGAAAACAAGTTAGAAATTCAAGAAGTTCATCATTTTTGGTAAGTTTTCTCTTGATTTCTCTTGTTCTATATGGAATTTTGTTTGAGTTTGATGGAGTGTTGTTGATGGTTAGAGTGTGTTTGTGTATGGTGTGTGTAAAAGTGTTGAAATTGAATTAAAGATAAGAAGTTAGGTTGGTGTTGGTGATGGAAGAGTAAGAGTTGTGTTTAGTGAAGTTGAAAGCATAGAATACATGAGTTTGGTACTTTAACCATTGAACTCCTTTTGAAATTTTTCTGTTTTACAATTAGTAAATGATGTGACTTGTATGATTTTTAATTAAATATTTAATTGTATGATTTTTAATTAAATATAGAAAAACATTCTCGAAGTGAAATTTTGATATGTTATGCCTCTATGAGTCTAGAATGACTGAAAAATATGTTGATTTGATTTTGGAATGGTTATGATTTTGGAAAGATTATTTTTATTAGACCTGTTCCAGCAGGTACCTTGACTGAGACAGCTATCTTTCGGGATTTTTAATAAAATGTAGAAAAATAATATCCAATTGAATTTTGGATATGTTGTTGCTTAGTGAGTCTACTATTTGAGAAAAATAATTTGGAACCACGTTGATTGAATTTAGTTTACGGAATTCACAAAGTTCAGAACTGCTGCCAGGATGCAGGGCAATTGGAGCAGTCTGGTTTGGTGAACTATTTGACCAAGATTTTGTGTTCAGTTTGATCTGAAATTTTAAAGGAATGATTTTAAGATATAAAACTAAATTCTGTAAAAATTTATAGTTTTTAGTCAAGTAGATTATTTTATAAAAGTTTTCAAAATAAGGATTAAGTTGAGTCCAAAACCAGAATTTACTATTCATTTGGTCATTTTGCTAATATTCATTTTCGATTAGGTTGTGAAGAGGTTGAATTGCCCTAACCTAAGTGTTGAGGATTCTTGGAAGAGTAAGTGTATAGATTGGTGTGAGTTGGTTTTAAGGTAAGTACAAACTACATTATTGCATACATTCATATGATGTTGAGACTTAACATATATTTGATTGTAAATGTGTTAAGAAATCTAATACATTGTTAATGCATATTAATAATGTATGTTTGGTATATTGTGAATGTTGTGATGAGCATGTAAAATGTGTGTTAATGCCATTGGTTATATACACTTGAGTGATGAATTGATTAATGTGATTTGAGATATAATGAGATATAAAACCAATGTGTTTGGTTATAATGATGTAAATAAGATGGTTGAAGCATATTTGCCTATATGATGATGAAATGAAATATGGAATATGAAATGTGAAAGATATGATGATTGTGTGCCTAATATGTTAATTCAATTTTCAGATTTCTGGGTTTGGCGGCATGCTTATGAATCACTGGATAGGTGAAAAGACCGGGTCGTAAGCCGATTCCAGTTGAAAAATGTGAAATGATAAATGTGAAATATGATGTTTTTGGGGTGAAAAGACTGGGTCGTAAGCCTCAAAAACAGTAATAGTCTAGCCGGGTTGAGGATTTCCTTGGTTCTAACCGGGTTGAGGTCCAAGAGACTGGGTCTGTTACGCTATCCATGGATAGAGATATATATATATATATATTGCCTACGGGCTTGATGATTGTGATTATGGACCAAAGCAGTAACTCTGAACTTTGAATAACATATTAGTGTATTTTGGGCCCATGCTTGTCTTTTTTTTCAATGTGAATCATGAATGTTTTGATTAATTATTAAATAATGTAAGATTGTGAAATATAATATTCTTTTGAATTGTTTATGAAACTTGATTGTGTGACATTGGCATTGCATTGAGGCATAATATTATAGTTGTTTGTACCACTAAGCGTTGGCTTAGCGCGATTGTGGTTTATCGCGCAGGTGACCGGGTGGAACTGGGGAGTTCCTCTAGGCCGAGTAGAGTTTAGATTCTGAAGTGTGAATAGTGGGCTTAAAGATCAAAGACTGACTGCCAAACATGTATAAACTTTATGTTTTGTAAAACTTGAGTTTTGATGTATATGAATTTGTAAATATTGTTACTTTCCGCTGTATAGTGAACAAATATTTTATCTACTGTGTTTCATAATAAACCTTTACTTTATTTTGTACTAGAAGTGTAAATCCTTTTTGCAGGTTGTAGTTGAGGTTATAAGGGGGATTTATTGGGAGTGTACTGAGAATGATTTTGTTTGCATTGGTTTGTGTAAAAATGTTTTCAAAAATCAGAAAAAAACCAGTTTTGTCGACACTTGGGACTCAATTTCTAGGCGAAACTATGGCAAAATTTCTGTAAAAATTGGAACTAAAATTTGACTAAATAAAATTGGTAGCAATTTTTGGATAGTGTGGCGCCTCTACTCAGCTTACATAGGTAGGTCGGGAAGGGGTGTTACAATTTTTGGTATCAGAGCCAAGGTTTGAGATTCTCAACCTAGGTGAATTGTAAGAAAAAGAATATTTTGATTTTAAAAGTTGGTTTTTGAATAAAATACATGTCTTGGTATGGCAATCTTTGATCTTTAATGAGGAATATTCTACTGTGTTTGCAGATATAGGTAGTAATGGAGTCCCATTCACGTCAGACTGTAGAAGGAAGTGCTGAGAGTGTAGCTCCAGGAGAGAGTAGAGATGGAGCTAGAGTTGAGAGGGTTAGTGAGGCACCTGTTTATGTGCCAGAGAGATCAGCTGCAGAGGAGGTTCCGCCGGGTTGGCTAAGGCATGTGATAGAACTATTGAGGCCAGCTCCAGTGCAGCCCCCACCACCACAGCCTCAGGTGCCGGTAAGACATTATGATAAGTTGAGAAAATATGGGGCTGAAGATTTCTTGGGCACTACCGATCCTGCAGTGGCTGAGCAGTGGTTGGATAAAGTGCAGAGAATATTCATCCAGTTGCAAACTACTTCAGATGAAAAATTTGACTATGCCAGGTCCCTCCTACAGAAAGATGCCTATGACTGGTGGAAGACGGTTCCTCATGCCATAGATGATCCACCTACATTATCCTATGGTGATTTTCTGAGGGAGTTCAAGCAGAAATATACTCTGAGGGAGTATAAAGATATTAAGAAGATGGAATTCTTGAATTTGAGGCAAGACAACCAAACGGTAACAGAGTATGAGATTGAGTATATCCGGTTGAGTCGATATGCCGGGGGAATTATTTCCGATGAAATAGACCGGTGCCGAAGATTTGAGGAGGGATTGAGGCCCTCTATCATGTGCATTGTGGCTGGTTCCCGGTATCAGGATTTTTCTCAGCTTGTTGCAGCACCTAGAAGTGTTAAGAGAGCATAGGGCATTGCAGCAGCTGCTACTAAGGAAGAGACCAGGGTAAGGAGACCCCAGTTTGAGGCAGGGTCTTCATCTATGAAGAGGGGTCGAGGAGGTTTTGTTCTGAGAACCAGTAGAAGCCAGAGACAGTCGGGCAGATCAGTTCAGTATCAGAGGCAGAGGCCAAGACCGACAGTTTTTGTAGCTAGTGCCTCTACTCCAGTGATTCAGAGGTCTACTGCACCTGTATGTGAGCATTGTGGTAAGACCCATGGGGGTGTTTGTTGGAAGATTGGTGGATCAGCTGGGTGTTTTAGATATGGGTCACCAGCTCATTTTGTTAGAGATTGTCCTGAGATGCAGGAGTATAGGCAGGCTAGTACTGCAGCTTCTAGACCTAGTGTCAGCAGAGGTGGTCGAGGGGGCAGAGGTTTCAGTAGAGGTGGTAGATCTGGGTTTAGTCAGAGAGGAGGATCTTCATCCAGGGGTAGCAGGCCAGATGAGGCCGGATCTTCTCAGAGAGTATATGTGATGCAGAGGCAGCCGGATGCTTCAGCAGTTATAGCGGGTACATTTTCTTTATTTGGTATTTCAGTACTTGCTTTGATTGATCCAGGATCTACTCATTCATACATAAGTGCATCTATCTTGCCTGTGTCTGAATTGCATTCTGAGTCCTTAGGATTTGATGTTTTGGTGACAAATCCTTTAGGGCATAGTGTGGTTGTTAGCAAGGTGCACCGAGATAGTGCTGTAGTGGTGCAAGGTGAAGAGTTTCTTGGAGATTTAATTGAAATGCCTTTTAAAGAGTATGATTTGATCTTAGGCATGGATTGGTTGTCTAAGCATGGAGCTGTGGTGGATTGTCAAAAGAAATGTGTTACTTTGAGAACTGGTGATGGTAGAAGTATATTAGTATCTAGTGAGCAGAGACAACTTGCATCCTTGTTTGTATCAGCTGTAACAGCTAGAAAGTTGATTAGAAAAGGGTGTGATGCTTATCTTGCTCATGTTGTGGATACCAGAGTAGTGGGTTCTCAACTTGATAGTACACCCACAGTTGTGGAGTTTCCAGATGTTTTTCCTGAGAAGTTGCCAGGGTTACCCCCTGAGAGAGAGGTTGAGTTTGGTATCGAGTTGTTGCCTGGTACCACTCCCATCTCTATTACTCCATATCGAATGGCACCTGCTGAATTGAGAGAGTTGAAAGTGCAGTTGCAGGAGTTGTTGGAGAGAGGGTTTGTTCGCCCTAGTGTTTCACCGTGGGGAGCTCCTGTTTTATTTGTGAAGAAGAAGGATGGTACTATGAGGTTATGCATTGATTATAGGCAATTGAATAAGGTGACTATCAAGAATAAGTATCCTTTGCCCCGAATTGATGATCTCTTTGATCAGCTGAAGGGAGCAGCAGTGTTTTCCAAGATTGATTTGAGATCAGGGTACCATCAGTTGAGAGTCAGAGCTGAAGATGTTCCTAAGACAGCTTTTCATACAAGGTATGGGCATTATGAGTTTTTAGTAATGCCATTTGGATTGATGAATGCACCTGCAGCTTTCATGGATTTGATGAATAGGGTGTTTAGGCCCTATCTGGATCAGTTTGTGGTGGTTTTCATCGATGATATTTTGGTGCATTAACGTAATGAGGAAGAACATGACAAGTATCTGCGAATTGTGTTACAGATCTTGAGAGAGAAGCAGTTGTATGCTAAGCTGTCAAAGTGTGAGTTTTGGCTTGACCAAGTAACTTTTCTTGGTCATATAGTTTCAGCAGATGGTATAAGAGTCGATCCAAGTAAAGTTGAAGCTATTTTGAATTGGAGTCCACCAAAGTCAGTGACTGAAGTTAGAAGTTTTCTGGGTTTGGCAGGCTATTATTGAAGGTTTGTGAAATGTTTTTCTTTGATAGCTACTCCACTCACCAGATTGCTTCGAAAGGGAGTTAGATTTGTGTGGACAGATCAGTGTCAAGCTAGTTTTGATCAGTTGAAAGAAATGTTAACTCAAGCTCCTGTTCTTACTTTGCCTGTGGAAGATAAACCATATGTGATTTACAGTGATGCTTCACATAATGGTTTAGGATGTGTTTTAATGCAAGAGGGTAAAGTTATAGCTTATGCTTCTCGGCAGTTGAAGCCGCATGAGCTTAATTATCCGATGCAAGATTTAGAGTTGGCAGCCATAGTGTTTGCTTTGAAGATTTGGCGACACTACTTGTATGGGGAGAAATGTTTTATCTATACGGATCATAAAAGTTTGAAATATTTGGGTGTCCAGAGGGAGCTGAATCTTCGGCAAAGGCGATGGTTAGAGCCGATCAAAGACTACGACTGTTTGATTGATTATCATCCTGGTAAGTCAAATGTAGTTGCTGACGCCTTGAGTCGGAAGTCTCTGGCAGGTTTGGCTGTTTATTTGCTCTCGTTACTTGTTGAGTTGAGAGCGTTACATGCTAGTTTTGAAGCATGTGATGATAGTGCATTGTTGGCTCAGTTGCAATTGAGACCAGTATTGTTGGATCAGATTAAGGAGGCTCAATTGACAGATGAGAAAATTCAGAAGATTGTTTCAGATTGCCAAAACGGGGAGAGCCGAGATTTCTTTGTGAGAAGTGATGGTAGCCTTTGGTTTAAGGATCGATTGTGTGTTCCTGATAATGATAGTTTGAAAAAGGTTATTTTAGAAGAAGCACATCAGTCGATTTTTGCTATACATCCGGGAAATACAAAGATGTACCATGATTTGAAACAGCATTATTGGTGGTCAGGTATGAAAAGAGACATAACGGAGTTTGTATCCAAGTGTCTCACTTGTCAGAGGGTGAAAGCTGAGCATCAAGTTCCAACAGGGTTGCTTCAACCTTTATCAGTGCCTGATTGGAAATGGGAGAGAGTGACAATGGATTTTGTGTCTGGTTTACCATTGACACAGAGGAAGCATGATGCTATTTGGGTGATTGTTGATAGATTGACAAAGACAGCTCATTTTCTTCCTATTCGGATGGACTATTCACTTGAGAAGTTGGCTGAGCTGTATATTAGTGAGATAGTGAAGTTACATGGAGTTCCAATTTCTTTAGTGTCTGATCGAGATCCTAGATTTACTTCGAGGTTTTGGAAAGTTTACATGGTGCTTTGGGTTCTCGATTGCACTTTAGCACTGCTTTTCATCTGCAGACAGATGGGTAGTCAGAGAGAGTGATACAGATTATCGAGGATATGTTGAGAAGCTGTGTCATTGATTTCTCTGGAAGTTGGGACAGATTTTTGCCACTTGTAGAATTTGCTTACAACAACAATCATCAATCCAGTATTGGAATGGCACCATTTGAGGCATTGTATGGAAGAAGATGTAGAACGCCTTTATGTTGGAATGAAATTGGAGAGGGCAAGTTAATTGGTCCTGATCTAATTAAAGAGACTGAAGAAAAAGTGAAGATGATTCAGGATAGGTTGAAAGCAGCTTCAGACCGACAGAAGTCTTATTCAGATTTGAAGAGGAGAGACATAGAGTTTGATGTTGGAGATAAAGTATTTTTGAAAGTGTCTCCTTGGAAAAAGATATTGAGATTTGGTCGAAAAGGGAAGCTGAGTCCTCGTTTCATTGGACTGTATGAGATATTAGAAAGAGTTGGACCAGTTGCTTATCGTCTTGCTTTGCTGCCTGAGTTGGATAGAATCCATAATGTCTTTCATGTTTCTATGTTGCGAAGGTATAGATCTGACCCATCTCATGTTTTACCAGTTGAATCTATTGAGGTGAGTCCGGATATAACTTTTGAAGAAGAACCAATTGCTATTTTGGCACATGAAGTGAAAGAGTTGAGAAATAAGAAAGTGCCACTTGTAAAGATTCTTTGGAAGAATCATGGTAGAGAAGAGGCAACTTGGGAGAGTGAGCAAGCGATGCGAGATCAGTATCCTCAACTGTTTCAGACTTGATATCAGGTAATTTCGAGGACGAAATTTCTTTTTAGACGGGGAGAATTGTAATATCCCAAAGTGTGCCCTAGAAGTTTTGATACAATTGTTGTTTTATTTGGATTGAATGTATATGTTAAATTTGAAATAGAAAAGAATTTAAGAGAGAGTGTATATGTTGTATATATAGAAATATATATAACATATACACAAGTCAAATAAGAAAGTCAAAAGAAGAAGATATTTATGTTTATTATTGTTGAATTAATTAATTAATGGAAAATAGAAATTTAGATGAGTGGAAGAGAGAAGATGGATTATTTTAATATTAAAAATACTCGGTGGAGAATTGAGAGGAGACTAAATATTTGACTTTGATTTATTTTACTCTTCATTTTCTTCTTTTTCTTTTGGGTTGGCCGGCACACCAAAGACACAAGAGAGAAGAGAGGTTTTGATTTCTAGGATCAAATTGAAGGAAGATTTCAAGAAAACAAGTTAGAAATTCAAGAAGTTCATCATTTTTGGTAAGTTTTCTCTTGATTTCTCTTGTTCTATTTGGAATTTTGTTTGAGTTTGATGGAGTGTTGTTGATGGTTAGAGTGTGTTTGTGTATGGTGTGTGTAAAAGTGTTGAAATTGAATTAAAGATAAGAAGTCAGGTTGGTGTTGGTGATGGAAGAGTAAGAGTTGTGTTTAGTGAAGTTGAAAGCATAGAATACATGAGTTTGGTACTTTCTTTTGAAATTTTTCTGTTTTACAATTAGTAAATGCTGTGACTTGTATGATTTTTAATTAAATATTTACTTGTATGATTTTTAATTAAATATAGAAAAACGTTCTTGAAGTGAATTTTTGATATGTTGTTCCTCTATGAGTCTAGAATGACTGAAAAATATGTTGATTTGATTTTGGAATGGTTATGATTTTGGAAAGATTATTTTTATTAGACCTGTTCCAGCAGGTACCTTTACTGAGATAGCTATCTTTTGGGATTTTTAATAAAATGTAGAAAAATAATATCCAATTGAATTTTGGATATGTTGTTTCTTAGTGAGTCTAGTATTTGAGAAAATAATTTGGAACCACGTTGATTGAATTTAATTTACGGAATTCACAAAGTTCAGAACTGCTGCCAGGATGCAGGGCAATTGGAGCAGTCTGGTTGGGTAAACTATTTGACCAAGATTTTGTGTTCAGTTTGATCTGATATTTTAAAGGAATGATTTCAAGATGTAAAACTAAATTCTCTAAAAATTTTAGAGTTTTTAGTCAAATAGATTATTTTATAAAATTTTTCAAAATAAGGATTAAGTTGAGTCCAAAACCAGAATTTACTATTCATTTGGTCATTTTGCTAATATTCCTTTTGGATTAGGTTGTAAAGTGGTTGAATTGCCCTAACCTAAGTGTTGAGGATTCTTGGAAGAGTAAGTGTATAGATCGGTGTGAGTTGGTTTTAAGGTAAGTACAAACTACATTATTGCATACATTCATATGATGTTGAGACTTAACATACATTTGATTGTAAATGTGTTAAGAAATCTAATGCATTGTTAATGCATATTAATAATGTATGTTTGGTATATTGTGAATGTTGTGATGAGCATGTAAAATGTGTGTTAATGCCATTGGTTATATACACTTGAGTGATGAATTGATTAATGTGATTTGAGATATAATGAGATATAAAACCAATGTGTTTGGTTATAATGATGTAAATAAGATGGTTGAAGCATATTTGCCTATATGATGATGAAATGAAATATGGAATATGAAATGTGAAAGATATGATGATTGTGTGCCTAATATGTTAATTCAATTTTCAGAGTTCTGGGTTTGGCGGCATGCCTATGAATCACTGGATAGGTGAAAAGACCGGGTCGTAAGCCGATTCCAGTTGAAAAATGTGAAATGATAAATGTGAAATATGATGTTTTTGGGGTGAAAAGACTGGGTCGTAAGCCTCAAAAACAGTAACAGTCTAGCCGGGTTGAGGATTTCCTCGGTTCTAACCGGGTTGAGGTCCAAGAGACTGGGTCTGTTACGCTATCCATGGATAGAGATATATATATATATATATTGCCTACGGGCTTGATGATTGTGATTATGGACCAAAGCAGTAACTCTGAACTTTGAATAACATATTAGTGTATTTTGGGCCCATGCTTGTCTTTGTTTTCAATGTGAATCATGAATGTTTTGATTAATTATTAAATAATGTAAGATTGTGAAATATAATATTCTTTTGAATTGTTTATGAAACTTGATTGTGTGACATTGGCATTGCATTGAGGCATAATATTATAGTTGTTTGTACCACTAAGCCATTGGCTTAGCACTATTGTGGTTTATCGCGCAGGTGACAGGGTGGAACCGGGGAGTTCCTCTAGGCCGAGTAGAGTTTAGATTCTGAAGTGTGAATAGTGGGCTTAAAGATCAAAGACTGACTGCCAAACATGTATAAACTTTATGTTTTGTAAAACTTGAGTTTTGATGTATATGAATTTGTAAATATTGTTACTTTCCGCTGTATAGTGAACAAGTATTTTATCTACTGTGTTTCATAATAAACCTTTACTTTATTCTGTACTAGAAGTGTAAATCCTTTTTGCAGGTTGTAGTTGAGGTTATAAGGGGGATTTATTGGGAGTGTACTGAGAATGATTTTGTTTGCATTGGTTTGTGTAAAAATGTTTTCAAAAATTAGAAAAAAACCAGTTTTGTCGACACTTGGGACTCAATTTCTAGGCGAAACTATGGAAAAATTTCTGTAAAAATCGGAACTAAAATTTGACTAAATAAAATTGGTAGCAATTTTTGGATAGTGTGGTGCCTCTACTCAGCTTACATAGGTAGGTCGGGAAGGGGTGTTACAGGGTACATTATGATTTTTCTTTACCCTTAGAGACATTAGAAAATCCCATGTGAGGCTAAGATAACCTTGCTTATTTGGGAATAGAAAATGCCTCCACCCAATTCTTTCAAGGTAGATATAGATTTCACCTTGGATATTTAGGGCTAGGAGAATTCATTTCGCAAGTATTTTGGTTTGTTCTATGTTCTTTTCTTAAGCTTGAAGTATTTGGTTTTCTCTTCCTCATTTTTGTACTTGGGTTTGTGTGGTTGAACATTCTTCCTAGTTAAGTGTTTTGATTTGGGTTAGGGTTGAGGTTGAGATTGAGGTTGGGGCTCACAAATGAAAATACCTTTACCCTTGGTTGTTTCTTTCACTTTGGTGGTCATGGTTTTGGGTGTCGTACCCTCAATAAAAGCAAAACAAAAAGAAAATATAGAAATGTAGAAGATAGAAAGAAAGGCAAAAAATAGAATGTTGATGGAGCTTAAAAAACCTTCAAAAAACTTCATATTGATGATAAAAAAACTCGAAAGATTATTTGAGAATGTGTTTGTGAGTTTGTAAAAATGCATTTTAATGCAAAATGAGGGTATTTATAGGCAAAATTTGAAAAACTAGTCATTTTTTATTGTTGGGGGGGGGGGGGGGGGGGGTAAAAGGGGTAAAATTTGAAAGTTCTAATGTAAAAAAAAGTTTTTAGTTATACCTGTTGTGCGGTCGCTCAACCTATTGTTCGACCATAAGCTCGGTCTGGCAAGCTCTATAGGCAATAGGTGCTCACGCAACTAATGAGTGTTTAATGGTCGAGAAAATTTGAAATTTGAAATTTTTAATTTGGGCGACTGCACGGGATGTTGTGCACTTGCTCAGGAGAAATTTTAAAGCTTGGGTTGGGAGAATGAAAATGATGTGCGACCGCTAAGGATTGTTAGAAGACTGCATAAAGGCAACAAATATGGATTTTTATAAATTTTCAAATGCAAATGATCAAAATAGATTTTAAAAGGGTCAAGGGGTAGTGATACAAGGGATTTTTCATCTATCATGCCAATGTGTTATTTTATAAAGTTCAATCTTTCCTCATTTAGGGGTTTTGTAAAGATATCGGTAAGTTGGTTTTGAGTATCAACAAATTCTAAAATTACATTATGACTTTGAACATTATCCCTTTAAAAAATGGTGTTTGATGTCTATATGCTTTGCCCTAGAATGTTGAATGGGGTTCTTGGATAAATTAATTGCACTTGTGTTATCACACTTAATTGGAATGTGATCAAAAGTTTTTCCCTAATCAAGCAATTATTGTTTTATCCAAAGAACTTGTGTGCAACAAAAACATGCAGTAATATATTTGACTTTGGCGATAGATAAAGCAACTGATACTTGTTTCTTGCTAAAACAAGAAACTAAACATTCATCAAGCAAATGACATGCTCTGGCAGTGCTTTTTCTATCTAGTAGGCTATCGACAAAATTTGAATCCGAAAATCCTAATATGTCAAATGATGTGTTTCTAGGATGCCATAGACCTAATGCAATGTACCACTCAAGTATTTTAAAATTCTTTTAGTTGCATTTAAATGCGATTTCCTAGGGCGTAAATGAAATCTAGCATACAAATAAACACTATACATTATATCGGGCCTAGAGTCGGTTAAGTAAAGTAGTGATCCGATTATGCCTCGATATTTCTTCTTATCTACTATCTTACCACTTTCATCTTTGTCAAGTTTCAAGGATGTGCTCATTGGAGTTTTACTTGCTTTGCAACCATCCATTTCAAACTTCTTGAGAAGTTCCTTTGTGTACTTGGATTGGTTGATGAAGATTATATCCTTGCATTGCTTGATTTGTAGTCCAAGGAAGAATTTGAGTTCACCCATCATGCTCATTTAAAAATTTCTAGTCATACAAGAAGTAAATTCCTTGCACAAAGATCCATTAATAGCACCAAATATAATGTCATCAACATAAATTTGCACAATAAATTAGCATGCATTTTCTTTTTAACAAAAAGAGTTGTGTCAACTTTTCCTTTTGAAAAATTATTTTTCAAGCAAATAAGCACTAAGTCTATCATGCCAAGCTCTTGGAATTTGTTTCAATCCATATAGTGCTTTGGTAAGTTTGAAAACATGATTTGAAAATTTATAATCTTCAAAATCGGTAGGTTGTTTAACAAAAACTTCCTCATTTATAAATCCATTTAGAAATGCGCTTTTAACATCCATTTGAAAAAGTTTAAAATTCATGTGACAAGCAAATGCAAGCAATATTCTAATAGCTTCTAATCTAGCAATGGGGGAAAATGTCTCATCATAATTAATGCATTCCTCTTGGTTATAGCCTTTTGGCTACCAATCTAGCTTTGTTCCTAGTAATGAGATCATTTTCATTAAGGTTATTCCTATATATCCTTTTACGTCTTATAATTGGATGATCCTTATGCTTAGGAACAAGTTCCCACACTTTGTTTCTCTCAAATTTGTTAAGTTCATCTTGCATAGCAATCACCCAACATTCATCTCTAAGAGCCTCCTCAATGGTCATTGGCTCAATTTGAGAAACAAAAGCAACGTTAACATTTAAATACTTAAGTTTGGATATAGTAGTTACTCCCTTTGATGTATCACTAATGACAAGTACCTTTGGATCATCCTTCTTATATTGCCAATCTTTGGGTAGTTCTTGAGATTCTTCTTTTTGTTCCATTCTTATCTCAATTTCATTGTGATTATCCTTTAGAACATTGTTTGTATCTTGTTCTTCAAATGTACCTATAAAATCATTAAGAACACTGCCTTTCCTTTGATCAAGTTTTGAGGATTTTATATAAAATAAGATGCATTGATTCTTCAACTACTAGTGTTCCTTATTAAATACTCTATATGCTTTGCTAGAGGATGAATATCCTAAAAATATGCCTTCATCCGATTTCAATGTAAATTTTCCAAGATTATTCTTTGTATTCAATATAAAGCATTTGTATCTAAACACTCTAAGGTATGAAATTTTGTGTATTCTTCCATTCCAATGCTCATAAGAAGTTTTGTTTATCAAAGGCCTTTTGTAACCATAATTTAAAATAAACATGCAGTATTAACGGCCTCCGCCCAAAAGTAAGATGGTAAATCATACTCATTGAGCATTGTTGTAGCCATTTCAACCAATATTTTATTTTTCTTTCAACCACACCATTTTGTTGTGGTGTTCTAGAAGCCAAAACGTTGTGTGAAATACCAAGTTTATTGCAAAAATTTTCAAAGTTTTCATTTTCAAGTTCTTTACCATGATCACTTCTAATAAATGTGATAGCATAACCTTTTTTCATTTTGAACTCTTTTTTCAAAAAGTTTAAAATGATTAAAAGCTTCATTCTTTTGATCTAAAAAATTAACCAATGTAAACCTTGAGCAATCATCAACAAGCACAAATGCATACAACTTGCAACCTAAGCTTGCAACTCTATTTGGTCCAAACAAATCCAACCGAATAAGTTCTAGGGGTCTAGAAATACTTACAATATTTTTAGTTTTAAATGAACGTTTATGTTGTTTACCATATTGACAAGATTCAAAAATTTTATCCTTATTAAATTTTATTTTGGGGAAACCATCAATAAGCTCTTCTTTAGCAATGCATTGTAAATGATCCATGCTAGCATGTCCTAATCTTCTATGCCAAATCCATGCATCATTGCTAATAGTAATCAAACATTCAAATGTATTATTAGAGTGTAAATCTATTTTATAAGTATTGCTAATTATAACTCCTTTGAATGCAAGTTTACCATTGGAAGAAGTGACTTTTCATCCTTTTGAGTCAAAATTCACACTATATCATTTGTCACACAGTTGTCTTACACTAAGCAAGTTATGTTTTAAACCATTAATAAACAAATATTTTCAATCATATTTTTTTCAAGCATACCAATGGAACCAATGCCTATGATTTTACATTTAACATTATTTCCAAAAGTTATATTTCCTCCTTGTTTGTAGGTAAGAGTTGTAAAAAATTTTACATTACCCCTCATGTGCTTTGAACATCCATTATCCACAAGCCAAACACTTTCATTTATAGTAGACTTTAGGCATACCTACAACACAATAAGGTTCTCTTTTAGGTACCCAAATGAACTTGGGTCCTTGGGGGTTAGTAGTAGAAGGATCCTCTAATTTGAGATGAGCCTTCCTAATTTAGTAAAATGTGCTCTTATGTCCAAATTTCATACAATAAGTGCATTGATACAAGGTTTTATACTTGTGACTTTTCATTTGAAATCCAATGTGACATGTACACAATTTCAAGTGTGTTTTGAATGAGATTATTTTTATGCATTTTTATGTTTACGTACATGCCTTGTATACATGAATGCATGGTTTGCTCTTGGAACTTTAGTTCTAAAGCCTTGTGAACCCAATGCAATCCTTTTAGGATTTTTAGGCTTGGTTTGTGCATTAGTGCTCTTTACAACTTCAACACTAGAGGTTTGAGTTGTAGATGCTTTTACAAATGTGGGTGCATTAGATGAAGTGATAAATGAGCCATTGAATCCTACACAATGTTTCAAAGAGGGTGACCTTTGATTATTAATCAATGTATCTAAGGCCTCTTTTCCCTCGTGAAATTTTGAAATAGATTCTTTTAATTCATTTATTTCATTCTTCAAAATTTTATTTTCCTTAATCATATTTTCTAAGCTATGTGAGTTCTTAGACATTTTATCAATGGATTTCAACAATTGTTCATTTGATGTATTTAGTTCTATTGTGGAATTCTTTAGAGATACAAAATCCTTTTCTAGCTTAGAACATTTATCTTTGTAAAATTTCATTTTAGAGAAATATTTTCCTACTCTAATGTTCATGTGCTCATTCAAATCACTATCATTTAAGGAATCATCAACATTATCATCATATGCAATTAGGTTTAAGGGTTGTGTACCTACCTCATTAGTGTGATCATCATCATCTCTAATAGCCATGAGACAGATTGGTAATTCCTTGCTCTTCTTCCTCTTCTTCTTCACTTGAGGAATCATCATCCCATGTAGCTTTGAGTGATTTCTTATTTTCCTTATCCCACTTCTTTTTGTTCTTCAATTTGAAGCAATCCAATTTGATGTGACCGATTTGCCACATTCATAACATTTTACTTCATTCTTCTTCTATATATATTTGAAGGAGGATATAGGAAATGTACCTTTGTTAGCTTATAGTCTTCTCTTTCTCTTCCAATCACTTATCCTTTTGGATAGCATAGCCATTTCTTCTTCATCATCACTAACTTCCTCACTTGAGCTCTTAACTTCCTTAATGTCTGTGAGAGATATTATTTTTCCCTTATCATTTTCACCTTGTTCTTCTTCCTTTTCGGTGTGCAATTCAAAGGTGAGTAGTTTTCCTATGAGCTCATTGGTTCTCAAGGAGCTAAGGTCATGAGCTTCTTCAATTGAAGAAACCTTATACTCAAAATTATTCTTTGCTCTAAGTGCTCTCAAAATTTTGATATTGACATCACCTTGATCATAGATCTTGCCATATTTCTTTAGTTCGTTGACAATAGCAAGTAAATAGTTAGTCATGTTGGTGACGTTCTCATTGGGATTCTTCTTGAATAACTCATATTCATGCACACACATTTGCCTCTTGGTGAACCTCACTTTGGTATTACCTTCATGATAGTTCTTAAGAGTCTTCCAAATGCTATGTGCACAAGTAAGATGTTGGACTCTCCCACATTATTCTCTTGATATTGAGTTCATCAAGATAGAGGCTGTCCTACTGTTTTTGAAATGAGCTCTCACCTTATCACTTGTCCATTAAGCTTTAGGAAGAGGAACTTGGACACCATCAACTTGATAAGTGGGTTGTTTCCACTCATTTTCAATATATTCCCAAAGTTCAATTCCTTCACTATCAAGGAATAAATACATCTTATGTTTCCAATAAGAGTAATCTGTTCCATCAAAATAAGGTCTAAGGTAGAAATTTAGGTTTCTATGTGTAGAGACCATGGTATTGGAGGTAGAAGTTGATGTAGAGGTGTTTGTTGGTGGAATGGTTGCCATTTTGGATCAAACTTCACAATTAAGTTTCTTGAAGTTTACTAGCTCTGATACCAATTGTTGTCCCAAACTAGCAACCAAGAGGGAGGTTGAATTGGTTGATTAGAGTGGTGATATTTGAAAATTTAAAAGCAAGATGAAGAAGATATAGAAGAAGATTGAGTAGAGTAGAGAAGAATAAACACCAAAGATTTATAGTGGTTCAGATTTACCCCAATCCTATGTCCACTTCCTTAACAACTTGTTAAGGTACCACTAATCTTGAGTTTTTACAAGCTTAACTCTAAGTTGGTATTTTCACAAGCTCACACCAAACTTTATAATGGTTTGAGATCAATCCTCACAACCCTTACAAGAGTTTTTCCAAGGCTCACTCTAAAACCTAAGTGTTTCAAAGCTAACACTCAACTTATAATGGTGTTTTTGATGCTCGCACCCAACACTCAAACAATTCAAATGTCAATTATAGTAAATGAAATTGAAAGTATATTGCTTAGGCTATTATACTTACAATTACCCTCAAACAAGAGGTTTCTTGGGGTATTTATAGCTAATTGGACTTGAACTAGCCATTTGAAGTGGTTCCCACACGTTTAGAGATTGTCTTCCACTAATTTGGTGGCTGAAACTCATTCCGCGGTTGCAAAATTTAAAAATTGCTCTAACAGCTAACTCCAATGGTAATCTTTTATTATTTGATAGGATCTTCCATGCCCATGCTATCCTATAGTGTGGTTGCACAACTTGGTGTACAGTCGTACGTTACAAGGTAACTGTTTAATTTGAATTTCTTCATCCATGTGTTCAATTATCATTGGTCCAAGGTATTTGGTGCTAAGATTCAAATATATTGAACATGTGTGTTTACTCAATTTCCTTGAGCAGTTGCATGGACAATTGAGCTTTGAGGAGGCACCGCACGAGTTGACCACTATCTCTTCTGCTATTTCTGAGCTTTTGGATCATGGGTTGTGCGGTCGCTCGGTAATGTGGTACGGTGGCACGATGTTCTTGAGTCCTAACTGCATCACACACTGAGATGCCAAACCTCTCTATAAGTTTATGATTTTAGCTTGATTTCTAGTGTGGTCATTCGGTGCTTGGGTGTGGTCACACATATACCTGGTGTCCTGACTTCACCATTCACTGAGACCGCATACTTCTTAGTAAATTTTATGGATTTTAGCTTGTTATTTGTGGTTGCTTGGTTTGCTCGGGCTGTCACACATCCATCTCGAGTTCCAGCTTCATCACTCGGCATGCCAAACATTCATTCTATGAAGTTTGGTTTTCTTGATTGGCTGCTTTGTATGGCTGCTTAGTGGCTCGGGCGGTCGAACAAAAGTTAGGGTTTCATGCCTACAACAACAAACCTATTTGAACTATTAGTATATATTAATTCTATTATCAATGATCAAAATAGAGTTTAATTGTCCAACACTCTTATTTTCCTCTGAAAAGAGATTAGCAAATTTGATAATAGAATTTTTAGAATTCTTGAGAGATTATTGTCTCTTGTTTCTTAGTTCTTGCTTGGATCAAGGTTGCTATGTCTAAAGTTAATTGATTTATGGTAGGTTAATTCCAAGGTTCTTTTTCACATATTTGATTTGGGTCGTGGACTTGGCAAGGATCAAATTTCATCTTCCAAGGGATTGATATCACATGCAAAAATCGAGGGGGTCTCCGGTTTAATATATCGGTGGTTCGTATCATATCCATTGAGAAAGCTCAAGACCTTAGCAAGCTAAGGACCGATGAGCTTGTTGGGAAGCTTCTCACTCATGAGATGAACATTGAAAAGGAAGATGGAAAAGGTGAAAAGGAGAAGAAGAAAAAGAAGTTAAGAGCTCAAGTGAAAGCGATAATGATGATGATGAGGAGATGGCCATGCTATCAAAGAGGGTACGTGAGTGAAAGAGAAAAAGGAAGATACAAACTAACAAGGGATCATTCTCCAAATATTCCTTCAAAGACAAGGACAAAAAAATGAAGTGCTATTAATGTGGAAAATCAGGTCATATCAAAATTGAGTGTCCCAAACTCAAGATAAAAAAGAAATGGGATAAAGAAAAGAAGAAAGCTCTCAAGTCTACTTGGGATGATGATTCCTTAAGTGAAGAAGAAAAAAAGAAGCAAGGAATTGCAAACCTTTACCTCATGGCCATGGAGGATAATCATGACTCCAATGAGGTAAGTCCTTCATGATAAACTCTAGTATTACTTGTGATGATGATGTTGATGAGGGTATGGATGATGGTGAATTAATTGAGCAAATGAATAAAAAAGTTTAAAAAAATTTTACTAAGATGAAATTTTACAAAGAAAAATACTCTAAGTTTGAAAAGAATTTTGTTGTCTTAAAAAATTATAGAATTTTTTTGTGTTAAAAAAGTATACTTTGTAATTAAAAACCTTTAATTAAAAACTATAAGGCTTATTGAATGAAATTTCAAAAAACTCATCTAGCTTAGTCAAAATTTCAAAAGAGAATCAAACTTTGAGAAATGAAATAAATGAATTGAAAAATTATATTTTCAAATTCCATAAGGGAATGGAAGTCTTAGATACTTTTATTAGTGTTCAAAGGCCTCCTTCCTTTGGTTTAGGGTTCAATTGCTCATCTACTTTCACATCCAAAGCACCCATATTCATTGAGGTTTCTACCCCTCAAACTTCTAGCATTGAGGTTGAGAAGAACACTAGTGCACATACCAAGCCAAAAATCCCTAAAATTCTAAACAAGGCTATAAAGCTAAGCCTCTAACTGAAAATCATGCATATATGTACACTATAAATGAACAAAAGTATAAGCATGCAAAAAAAAAAAAACACTTAAAACATGCTTGTGGTTACTAATACTGCAACATCATCCACCAAAATTTATTAGAAGATGGATGAAGGAACATAAAATTGTATATAGATGTCAGTGTTGGATGAAACATGGTCACATAAATACATTTTTCTACATTAGGAAGGCTCTACTCAAATTGGAGGATCCTTCTAAGACTAATACATTAGGACCCAAATACATTAGGGCACCTAAGAAAAAGTAAACATTTAATGTATTATAGGTAGAAAAAGTAAACATTTAATGTATTGCAGGTATCCTAAAGACCGCAACAAAAGAAAGCATTTGGCTTGTTGATAGTGGTTGTTTAAGACACATGGCCAGAAATACTAAACTCTTTGCAATTCTCTCAATCAAGAAAGGAGGTAGTGTGCCTTTGGAAACAATTCCAAAGATAAGATAATTGGCATTGGGTCCATAGGAACACATGGTAAGAAAGTTATTGATGATGTTTGGTTAGTTAAAGGGTTAAAACACAATCTTTTGGTTAGTTACAGGATTAGCGGTCTCACTGCATAACTTAGTGAGGGTGAGGAACTAAAATATCTTGACCATTATGACATGTCATTTAGGTAGTGAGCATCCTTCATGGATAATGGTAGCATGTATAGTCTTGCGGTGGCACCAAAGCCTGAGGATGGTTACTCCTAACAGTTTCTATAGAAAAATTATAACAGTTTTAAAACTGTAATTTTTTACTGCTTTACCCATCTAATAGTAAAAAATAATAATTTTTCTATTTCCCTTCATAAATACCCATTGACTTAAGTTTTTAATGCTCTTAGATGGTTTTAAAGCTTTAAAATTATCCTAAACACTCAATCTTAACCATAGCATCCTTTCAATCTATCTCTTGAGTCTTTACTACTTTTCTTCAAATACTCTTTCTTTAGCTCTTTTTAAATGGTTACAAAGAAGATGGTTGCCTCTATAGACAAAGGAAAGAACCCTAGTGGGATAGTCCTTAGAGAGAGAGGTCAAGGCCTTCCCTCTCCTTATCCAAAATGGAGAGGTGAAAATATTCATAAACCTTACCTTGAGACCCCTGAGGAAGAAGTGAGATAGCTCATGCTCAAAAGGAAGAAGATAGTTGCTACTAAGATTTCTTTTGAATGTATGCTAATAGGGTTGGGAATTACAGGTGAAATTTATGGTTACTTAGACAACTTAGGTTAAAGAACATTTGTGTTCCCAAATGAACTTGGTTACCCTAGCTTGAGTAGGGAGTTTTTAATGAGTCTTCAAATAGAGAAGAGTGAAAATGTTGCTATAGTGGTATGGAGCTAGTTTTAAATTGTTTGATATGTATTTTTCCATGACCTTGAGGGACTTTGCCAATATTTGGAAAGAAATTTCTATTAAGACAACTTTAACCAAAGAATCCAAAGTATGACACATAAAATCCTTGACTCATTGGATGCTTCATCGCATTATCACCTACACTATCCATTAAATGTTGGATGGAAATGAAAAGGTCACTCAAAGAGATTTTTTCTTTCTCTATGTCCTCTCGAACAACATCAAAGTCAATACCCTAAAAAATGATTATTAATTCATTTGACTATTATGCCACTCATCTATCTGACACTTTCTTTCTCTCTTCCCAAATCACTCAAATTGCAAGGAATCGCCAAATGTTAAATGATCTTAACCTTGACACTTTGAGAAATGCCTTTAATAATGCCCTAAGTGCCATCACCATTTCCTACCTTGAGCATTCTGGATGTGTAAGAAAGGTTAGAAATACTTATCACTATCTTTTTAGGAGTAAGGGGGTAGTTGAGAAGAAGAAGAGGCCCAAGTATAATATTGTGCAAGGGGAGGAAGGAGGTGAAAACCTTAAAGTTGGAGTAGAAATGTCTAAGAAGCCCTCTTACTCACATGTTGGTAAGACCTCTTCTTCTAACTTGATATTAAGAGCCATCCACTCTCTCCAAAAGCACTTTGCTCATTTTAAGAGGAATGTCTCTAAGAGATTCAAGAAGATGGACTAAAGGATAGACATTCTCAGCCATATGCATCATGATTTCTATGATTTTCAAGGCAAAAAAGACTTTCTAATGAAGAGGAAGAATTCACTTAACCCCCTAAAACCAAAGGAAAATAAAAAATGGTTGAACAATAAAAGGATGAAGCAATCGATTTTGATTAGCACTTCTTCTAAACCATTTTCCTCTTTAATTTTATATATTCCTTTTTTTGCTCTTCCTTTATATGATCTTTTTCTTTATTTTGATGCAAACACATGTATTGATCATACATGCTAGTATTTTCATTATAATGTTTGTTTTTATCTTTATGTAATCTTTATTTCTATTAATGAAGCTTACATTTCTATCTTTATGTAATATTTGTGGAATCTTACTTTTTGTTTTTATTTCTTTTTGCCTTTGTTAATGAGGGAGAAGTATCTGCACTCATACTTGAAAGATAAAATTAAATTTAAAATGAACAATGAACAATAAACAATGAACCTTTACTTAGCAACTTGGCAATTTAAGATGACCCCCTATATTCCTTCCATACTAACTTAACGCTCTTGCCTAATTGATATCTTAAGACTAACTTTTATACAATTTAGTGAATAAGATCACTAAGGATAAAAACATAGATTGAGGAGGAGTTGCATAAGTTAAGGGGGAGTTATATAACTTAATACTTTTATCCCTTTGATCATTTTTGTTTAAGTTTATTGCCTTTGTTTAAAATTTTATCGTTCACTTCAATTCGATTGTCAAAATCAAAAAGAGGGAGATAGTTGCCAAAAGGTTGGCACATTAGCTCTATTTTGATCTTTTGCACTCAAATTGAAAGGCATTTAACTTGTATTTGAAGTGTTTTATTTATCTTATGTTCAATTGCTTTTAAGTTGCCTAAACAGGACACTTCTCGTGACCATCCTACCATTTGGTGCACCTTTAGATCGTGGTGATGGGTGCAACCTTAAGGATGATTACGAAGCAAAGTTGTGTGACTGCTCCAAAGGTGGAGTGATCACACTAAATTGTTCAAATGTTAAAGAATCAAAATAGTGTTCACGGCCACGTGCATGGTGAAAGGAATGGGTGATGAACCTAAAAGTTCGACTGCATTAAGACTCAGTGCAACTGCACCTCTATCAAAGGAAGAAATCACTTGGAATGGCAATAGAGTTCACAATTTGAAGTGAGACCTTGATCTCAATGCAAGAGGCCTTCTCTGACTATTATCCAAAGGAGGAATGACCGCATTATTTAAGCTTTTGTTGAAATTTCTCTTACCCAATCACTAGAAGCCACATGTGAAGCTGATTCTTGAGCGAAATTCAAAATAGAGCAGGTGCGACTGCACTAGCCTCGAGTGCAACTAGGAGTTTCATAAAGCTTGACATGCAGTGTTTTGCATTGACTGTCAGTACCACATATACTAGCCATTAAAATAAGCCAATAAACACATTGTGACACTCCTAAGGTAGGCAATTACGCTGCCGTTCTAATAGACATTTAATGCAAGAAATTTAGTTAGAGAAAAGCTTAATTTTCCAATAGCCATTTCAAATCGAATTTTCACAGGAAGAGAGCTATAAATTCATCACTAAGCATCATTTATTTCAAACTTTTAGGCTTTTATTGTCAAAACTCTTGCAAATTGATTTCTTAATTCATTAATTTTCATTAATTGTATTATGAGTGTTGGGTGTGAGCATTAAAAATCAAGTGTTTTAGTTTGTTAGAGAGAAAGCCAATAGGGAAAACTCTTATTTGGTTGTAAGGATACACATACCTTATAAAAGTTTGGTGTGATATTTATGAAATACTAAGTTAGAGTTAAATTTGTAAAAACTTAAAGCTAGTGGAACCTTAACAAATTGTTAAGAAAGTGGACATAGGATTGAGGGATTCGAACTACTATAAACTCTTTGTGTTTAATCTCTTCTTCTATACTATTCCTTTAGTTTAAAATTTTAATTTGCCCTCATTTGTCAAAACAACCAATTCACCCCCACCTTTTTTAGTTGCCATTAAGGGACAACAAATATTAGGCAAAATGTTTGTCTTATATAATCAAAATTTTTTTCTCTTGTAACTTTCAGTTGTTCACTGCATGAAAATGTAGAGAAAAATTAAGCAATTCATGAATATTAACAAATTTCTATAGAAAAAAGATCAAATAAGGGAAATTAAAGAGTAAAAATATTGTAATGATGTAATACCCATAACCAAGTAGGATAAATTAAAAGAGGAATATTTAGAACAAGTGCTAAAGAGAGCATTTGAATATATAAATATATATTAGTTGAACTAGTTAGTAAAAAAAAAAAGAAAAAAATAAGATATAGAATACATGCATATGTGTATGTTGGAATATACATATACATATACATATACATATATATATATATATATTTATAGACTAAAATATATACAACGTAGGTAAAGTTAAGATAAAAAATAATAAGCTAAAAAGAGAATTAACTAGACCATGTACGTTGGACTAAAATAAATGAATATATGCATATATAATAGCTAGAAGATATATATGATGGAATTATCTATAAGAGATATTTAATACATGTATAAAGGTACTATATGCATAAAGGCCTAAGCATATAATAGATTAAAAAAAATCCGTTAAAGCCCAACAAGTGATTGACTAAACAAAGATGTAGATAGACTAAACAAGATGTAAACCATGTCCATTAAGAGAAATCAATAGTATGACAATATTAGGTTAAGCCCAATAAAGTATGGGCTAGAGGTGTAGATTGTGTCCATAATTATTTAAGGGAAAAGAATAAATATTTGGCAAGTAAGAAGTGAGTTTATTGGCTAATGGAATATAACATATATATGTATATATAGGTTTATGTGTATAAAAAAATTGAATCAGGAAAACACTAAGGCTAAATTACCATCTTTATTGTAAGTAACCAAATAGAGTGGAAGGCAAGTAAGTTACCATCATTATATAGAAACTAAGTTAACATGTGGCATCATGCATGGAAGTTAATAGTTTAAGGTGCCAAAAGGAGATTTAAAATGGAATAAAATAATGATAAGGAAGCTAGGTGTCATGGAAGAGAGACTTTAACAAGTGAACCACTTGTAATTTTCGACCCAAGTAAGAAAGGACCAATAGGAAGCGTGGGAGATAGATCATTGTAATTCTATAAAATCTGATTATAAGGCAGAAAAGGCCCAAACAAACTGAAGTTAAAGAGGGCTCTTAAAGCTTTCAATCTTTCAAAAGAAAGACAAAATGTCTCTCATGCAAACCTTAGAGCATTTCTCCCTCTTCACCTAGACTAAACTGAGAGAGGAATAGAGCTAGTTTAAGAGGAAAATTTGCACAAAGTTGATGGCTATTCGTGGAGCAATCTAATTAATTCTTGGGAGTTAAGTTGAAGCTTTTCTCTAAGAAGGCGGTAGCTTAATCCAAGAACTTTAAAGAGGTGAGTGTTCAAAACCTCTAAAATATGACTTGCATGTGTTATTTGTTAAATAACATGTTATGGAAAAGGACTTATTTGAAACTTTAAGAATGAAAAGTGTAAATATGGGATTTTTATTTTTATTAAACTATAAGGATTAACGATAATAATATAAGGAATTTGAGCAAAAGGAATCATGCAAAAAGGTAACCTTATGAAATGTTGCATGTAGAAGGAAGTTAGTAAGGAATGTGTTTGAACATGATATGAATCGGTAAGCTATGGGAATGATGATAAAGGACTAGATTTTATGTAAATATTCAGTATTTACGATAGCTAGAATGAAAACAATGAAAGTTTACTACAGGTTATACTTAAATAATGAAAAAATATACATAAGATATGCATAGTGTATACACAAAATATAAAACCTTAGAATGATGATGATAATTTATGAAATCTATATATTTAGAAAGAGCTAATTAAGAAGAACTAGAATATCTATGTAGAATTTTATTATCACAAGTAGAATGTGAAACATGTGCTTGAGAAGATGAAATTGTTATGTGGACAAAGTTGGCCAAATTTCTCTACTATATATATATGTTTTAATATTTTAATGTATGTTATGATGATATGTTCATGGAGTTATGTATGGTGTTACTTTTACATGTGATATTTGATTTGAAGTAATTTTATATGTATATATATATATATATGTTCCAAACACGCATGTATAGAAATTTGAGTGGTAGAAAATTTAAGATGAGTTATTAAAGTTAAAAGCAAAAGAACAAAGAAAGATAATGATAATTCCTCCTAGTTGAAGATAATGATAATTCTTCCTAGTTGTTTTCACGTGAAAACTATAATAATAATAATAATAATAATAATAATAATAATAATAATAATAATAATAATAATAATAATATTATTATTATTATTATTATTATTATTATTATTAGAAAATGAAACAGTAATCAGGTAAGGAAGTAATAATTAATATGAAAAGGAGTTTGTGTATAAATGTTGTATACTTGTAATATACTTAAAAGAAACCTTAATGAGATTGAAAGATAATTTATGAAATATGTATGGGTTAGTTAAGAGAATTAAGTTAATTTTGTCAATTAAATTAATTAAGAAAGTAAGAGCATATACGAAGCTATATACACTCTGTATACACGGAGTAAACATAGAAACAAATTTTATAAAATTGGTTGTTAATTTGTATTATTGGTAAGCATAAGTAGATAAGTATGATTAGTAGCTAAAAGTAACTAATAATGATGCCTTATGGACCCTTGCAAAGAATGACTTGAGATTTTAAGATAAATATTAAATGATGAATTATTGTCTTGCTTAATATAAGGTTTATAATAATGATACTAAAAGTTAAAAGAATAATAATAGCATGAAGATTTCATATACATGCTGAATATGTGTTGTAAATTAAAATATAAAATGGTAGTTTTTAAACGTAACATAATTAGTGATTATTTAATTTTTATGCATAAGACTAAAGCGTAGTATAATATGCTAAATTAAGTGGAATGCCAAATGAATAACTATCGATAATATAACTAGTATATGGTATTTAATTCATGGAATTAAATAAATAAATTAGCAAAGAGATAAATGTTTTTTTAAAAGTCATAAGCACTATTAGATATGTTAAGATTTAATATGAGGCATATGATATTTAATTCACAGTTTTAAGTGAATAAAAATAATAATGGTAAATGGAAAATTATTAAGTCGTGAAATATGCCTAGAAATATTAACTGCCTAAGCAGTAAGACTTACTAAATTTACTATATTATAAAATTTTACAAGAAGTAAAATAAAAATATGAATGGATAAAGTAATAGTATATGTATTGTCATATTTTTCTATAAGAGAACAAGTAAACCTATTAATGTAATGGTCAAGTATATATAAAAATGATATAAATACATATAACAAGCCAAATTATTCAAGTAAGACCTTTTAGGTGAGCCTTCTGAGACTAATCCGATGACCAAACCCGATTTTCCAATAATCATGTTTACAGAGCCTTACCCTAGTGGGATTAAACCACTAGGCAGTGCATATTAGTATTTTAAAATGCGCATAAGGGAGAAGTTGCCGCCCTAAAAAATCTAGTCTTTGGTTGCATGTGTTTACAGTCTCTGGACTGCCTCAATTATGTATTGTCAATTGATTTCCAAAAAATTAAAGTATTTTGTTATACTCAAGTTGAGTACGGATACCTACTCTGACTAAGTAAATATGATATATGTGGCAACTAAGGGTATTCAAGTAAAATCTACATTAAGTATAAGTACAGTTATAAATACTGAAAATTTCTGTTAAAACCTAATTTTTTACTATACTCAAGTTGAGTAAATATAACTTTTCTGCTATGAGTATATTACTATCCGAGAGAGATATATATTAATCAAATTCTCAGTTACTAAACACTGATAATCTAATAATAAGAATTACTATTAAGTACAGTAGAATGGATAATATAGACTTGACTAAGATCACTTAAATTACCTAGAAGTTGATAATCTATCTATTTATATGATAAAGTCCATATAGTTAGATTAATAAATAGCAAGTACTGTGTTAAAGTGAAGAACGCAACCAGATTATAATAAAGAAGGAGAGGAAGGAAGAGCAGAAGATAGATGAGATTATAGAATGTAAACTTTCATTAATTCTGGATTGTTCACAAGAATGATAATAAAAACTTAATTACAGAATAAGGAATAAAACAAATTGGTTGCAAGCAACCCCCAAGACTAGCCCGACACAGAGAAGATTCTCTGTAACAAAAATAACAAACTGTATGCATGCCCACTCAATCCAATCATTGGCTTTATATAGAATAATCCTCTAACAGAATTTGCTGATGTGTTCCTTCCAATCATTCTAATTTCTTTGCTGCCCCTGCTGCCCTTTGTTCCTTCTAGAGTAAACCTTGTAGGGCCTTGGGCCTTTCTCTGCAATCCTATCATTACCATCCCCTAGGAGACAAGCCTTGTCCTTAAGGCTGAAATGAGGAAATTGCCCCACCAAATCAACTTCATCAATCCAAGTGGCTTCATCTTGGGCTTTTCCTTACCACTGGATCAATAATTGGCGAACCGGTTGGTTGTTAATCAATGTTGTACGTCTTTGGCAGACCTTTTCCGGTTGAAGGAGAGGTTCCTCACTGCTGTTTAGGCTCTCCGGTAGAGTATCTAATACGGGGTGATTGCCAATGACTTTTTTCAATTGGGACACATGGAAAACAAGGTGAATTTTGGAATCAGAGGGAAGTCTCAGCTTGTATGCCACTGCTCCAATCTTGGCAATGATTTCAAATGGGCCATAGAACTTGGCAGCTAGTTTGGCATTAACCCTGGTAGCCACAGATTGTTGACGATGAGGATGAAGTTTCAAGAAAACTTTATCGCCAATAGATAGTTGGACATCCCTATGCTTTTTATTTGCGTACTTTGTCATTAACTGTTGTATGTTGTGGAGGTTGAACTTCAGCTGCCTGATAATTTCATCTCGATTACAAAGGTGTTGAGACAGTGCTTCAACCCGAGATTCACTCGGCAAGAATTGATGTAAAGTTGGGGGCTTACGGCCATAGATTGCTTCAAATGGTGTGGTCTTAATGGCTCCCTGAAAATTGGTATTATACCAATACTCTGCCCAACATAACCATTTGCTCCATTTTTTTGGCTGGTCGGAGGAAAAACACCGCAAGTAAGATTCCAGACTCCTATTAAGGACCTCGGTCTGTCCATCCATTTATGGATGATAAGAAGTGCTGAACTTGAGTTGTGTGCCCTGTAACCGAAATAATTCAGTCCAAAAATTGCTTAAAAATAACGGGTCTCGATCACTAACCATAGACCTTGGAATTCCATGAAGATGAACCACCTCCCTAATAAACAGTTCGGAAACCTTGGCAGCTGTAAAAGGATGCCGAAGAGGAATGAAATGAGCATATTTAGATAGGCGATCGATAACCACAAGAATGCAGTCCACCCCATTAGACTTGGGTAATCCCGTGATGTAACGACCCTCCCCAACCAGGTCGGTATCCCAAGGTCGGTTGCCCAGCCCACTGGGTCCGCATGGTCCGCAGGAGGCAAGCGATCGCTACAGTACTGGACAGCCCTCGCGGCCCACCCAGCAGGATTTGTTTATTTGGCTTAATTCCTTGGAATTAAGTCGCCTCCCTGGATCGAACCCCTGACCTCCCACTTAAGAGAGCCAGCGAGAACCATCCAGTACCATTTCTGCTAGGGCAACCGACCTTGGGATACCGACCTGGTTGGGGAGGGTCGTTACAGTTAAAAAGGCGCCTTTTTAACTGTAACGACCCTCCCCAACCAGGTCGGCTGCCCGGCCCACTAGTGGCTTACGGCCCGGCCTTTTCACCACCTGGGCACGGAGTCCGCAGGAGGCAAGCGATCGCTACAGTACTGGACAGCCCTCGCGGCCCACCCAGCAGGAATTTGTTTATTTGGCTCCCAAAGGAGTCGCCTCCCTGGATCGAACCCCTGACCTCCCACTTAAGAGAGCCAGCGAGAACCATCCAGTACCATTGGTTGGGGAGGGTCGTTACACGTGATGAAGTCGAGTGCAATATCGTCCCAAACTTGAAGAGGTATCGGCAAGGGCTGTAAAAGACCAGCCAGGGATTGAGCTTCATATTTGTGTCTTTGACAAATAATACAGGAAGCAATAAACTCTTGAATCATAGCCATCATCCCCTTCTAATAGAAGTTAGACACAATTCTTTGGTAAGTGCGAAAAGCTCCAAAATGGCCCCCATGGTAGTAGAGTGAAATTCAGAAATTAGTTTGGGTATCCAACGGGAAGAAGAAGGAAGCACTAACCTGCCTTTGTAAAAGAGACGACCGTGGATGATTGAATAATGGGCAGGGGCTGGACCTTGAGAAGAGAGAGCTGAAATGATACCAGAGAGGTAAACATCTTGTTGAATTTCAGCATTGATAGTATCCCAATCTATCCATTGAGGAATGGAGATAAGTTGAAGTGTGAAATCTTCGTCTTTCCGGGATAAAGCATCTGCTGCCTTATTTGTTTTGCCAGAGCGGTATTCGATGACGAAGTCATACCCCATTATCTTGGCTGCCCAATACTGTTGAGCAGGGGTAGAAATCTCTTGGTGTAACAAATGACGCAAACTGCGCTGGTCAGTGTGAATAGTGAAACGATGGCCGATAAGGTAGGGCCTCCAGTGTCGAATTGCAAGAACTACAGCCATTAACTCGTTCTCATAGGCTGATCGGGATGTCGCAGGATTGCAAATTGCCTTGCTAAAATAAGCAATTGGTTTATTATCTTGCATCAAAACAGCACCAACTCCAGATTTGGAAGCATCCATCTCAATAATGAAAGGTTTGGAGAAATCCGGCATAGCTAAAACTGGTACAGATACTATGGCAGTTTTCAAAGAATCAAAAGAGGCTTGTGCTTGAGAGTTCCATTGAAAAGCAATGGTTGTTTCTTCTTTTTTTAATAACTGTGTGAGCGGCTGTGCAATGCGTCCATAATTTAGTATAAATCGGCGATAATACCCTGTTAAGCCCAAAAACTCCCTGACATCTTTAATAGACCTCGGTATTGGCCATTGTATGATGTTGGAAATTTTAGAAGGCTCCATAGAGACACCTTGAGAAGAGATGACATGTCCCAAGTAATCAATGGAAGTTCTGCTGAAAGAACATTTTTTGGCATTCAAATGTAAGGAGTGGTCTAATAATAGCCGGAATACCTGATCAAGGTGGATTAGATGGTCAGACCAAGATTGACTATAAACCAATATGTCATCAAAAAATACCAGAACAAATTTGCGCAAGTGCGGCCGGAAGACGTCATTCATTACTGCTTGGAATGTAGCTGAGGCATTGGTTAATCCGAATGGCATAACCAGAAATTCATAGTGCCCAAAATGAGTCCGAAAAACTATTTTGTGAGTATCTGAAGGAGTGACCAGTATTTGGTGGAAGCCTTGTTTCATATCCAGTTTGGAGAAAAACTGAGCCCCGTGTAATTCACCAAGCAATTCTTGAATAATTGGAATTGGATATTTGTGAGGAATAGTTGTTCTATTTAGTTGGCGATAATCAACGCAAAATCTCCAGCTGCCGTCTTTTTTCTTAACCAACAACACTGGGCTAGAGAATGGACTGGAGCTAGGCTTGATAATTCCAGCAGAAAGCATGCTAGCCACCATCCTTTCAATCTCATCTTTTTGTAGATGCCCATATCTGTAAGGTTTTACTGAAATAGGACCATGTCCAGGTTGGAGGATGATATGGTGGTCTTGTGGTCGGCTGGGTGGGAGGTGTTTGAGGTCGTCAAAAATTGTAGAATACTGGGATTGGAGCTGCTATAACTGCTGAAATTGTCCTGAGGAAAGAGTGGTTGAGTTGGTGAGGTGTGTCGCGTCCTCAGAAAATTCCCATAAAAACCCAGAGAACTCAATGTCATCAAAAGCGACCTTGGATATAGATTTAATGGATGCTGAAGAACGAGCTAATGAGGGATCCCCAGTAAGTGTTACCCAATGTCCACGATAACTAAAACTCATAGTCATTTGTAGCCAATTGACCTTCACTTCCCCTAAGGTTTCTAACCATGCAATACCCAAAATTATTTCAACTCCTCCCAAAGGAAAGACAAAGAAATCTCCAGTTATTTCTATAGAACCAAATTGAAGCTTCAAATCCCTACAAACACCATTGGATTGAATTCGATGCCCATCCCCTAATTTAACAAAGAAGGGTGGGACTAACCTGTAGGTTGAGGGATTTAACCATATCCCCAGAGATAAAATTGTTGCTGGTACCACTGTCGATCATTATGGTGACTGAGCGGAATAAGAGGGTTCCTCAGAGCTTCATCGTATGAGGTCGTGAAATTCCCCCTATTGAGTACAGTGGTAAATCCAGCTCAGAGAAGTGGGCCTCATTCAAGTCCGAGGAGAGAAGAGTAGAGGGGTTAGAATCAATATCCTCGAATAAACCTTCATCTGAAAGAACATCATCCTCACCTCCGATCAAAGCTCTAAGAGATTTATTGGGGCACTCATGTAAGGGTAAATAGGGTTGTTTACAACGAAAACACAGGCCCTTGGCTCGGAGCTCTTGATAATCATGATGGGAGTAGTGGCGGACGCCACGAAATCTTCCGGTAGCATTGGGTGGTTTTGGTGGTGGAGCAGGGAGGGTTAGAGGTCGAGTTGGGTGAGCTATTTGTTCAGTTGATCGTGGAAAAGGGGTGGTAGTGTTGTTAGTTCGGGTCGGGTAAGTAGTGTTTTGAGGGCACGGGCTGTAGGTGGGTTAATTAATTTTGGACCAAAGCCAAAACGCTGCGTAGCATGTGATTCGCTAGCGTTTTGATGATAATAAGGTTTGGAAGTTGAAATTGGTGGATTAAACTGAGCGATTTCCATTTCCACTTCTCGAGCCGTTCGTATAGCTCTGTACAATTCTCCAGTATCCGATGAACGAATTTTGACGCGGATGCCTTCCTTGAGGCCATTGAGAAAATAGCTGATTAATTGAGGATCAGAGAGTTCTGGAGCTTGAGCAGCTCTAAATATGAAATCATCAATATACTGGGTAACAGTACCCGTTTGTTTTACAGCAGCAAGAAGCTCATATAGGTTAGAGGAAACATCTCCATTATAAGTATTGATAAGTTCCGATTTGAATTGGGTCCAACCCAGCTGCAGATTGTGAATACGAAGCAATCGAAGCCAATGAAGAGGTGCTCCTTCCATGGAACACATAGAAATAGAAACTTGGGAAGCTGGTGGGGTATTATGGAGTTCAAAATATAGTTCCGCCTTTGCAATCCAGCCTACAGGATCTATACCATTAAAGGTTGGCATATCCAATTGTTTGGGTATGAAGGATGGATTTTGTTCTGGAAAGGGCCTGGTAATGGCATAGTTTATGGGAGAGGATGTTTCTTCTTGGGTGTTTGGGTGGGGATGGGTGGAGCTGCCAGAAATATTCGCTGGTGCCTTGCCGGCAACTATGGACTTAAGAAGGGATTTGATTTCTGAATTATTAGCTGGAAGGTTTTGCAGGGTAGAGAAAGTGTCTTCTATGGAAGATATTTGTGCTTGAAGTGCAGACACGTTCTTCTCTAATGTTTCTACTCTGGTTTCCATCTTAGTTTTTGGCATCCGGCAGGTCAGACCAATTTGTTAGAGTGAAGAACGCAGCCAGATTATAATAAAGAAGGAGAGGAAGGAAGAGCAGAAGATAGATGAGATTATAGAATGTAAACTTTCATTAATTCTAGATTGTTTACAAGAATGATAATAAAAACTTAATAACAGAATAAGGAATAAAACAAATTGGTTGCAAGCAACCCCCAGGACCAGCCCGACACATAGAAGATTCTCTGTAACAAAAATAACAAATTGTATGCATGCCCACTCAATCCAATCATTGGCTTTATATAGAATAATCCTCTAACAGAATTTGCTGATGTGTTCCTTCCAATCATTCTAATTCCTTTGCTGCCCCTGCTGCTCTTTGTTCCTTCTAGAGTAAACCTTGTAGGGCCTTGGGCCTTTCTCTGCAATCCTATCATACTGAAATGAGTTAGTATCACTATACATGAGTTTATGATCACATGCTAAACTGTTAAAGTTGCTTATTATGATTTTGCCATGGATTTATGAATTTGTTATAAATATTACTTATTAAACCTACCAGGAATTACCATTGCTATGATTCAGCCATGATTATAGATGTGGTATGACTGTATATGAGTTAAATATATTGTATGCTAATGTTTAGATTGCTATTTTTATATATCTGTCATGATTATGAATATCTTCTATGATATGTTATGTATCTTCCTTGAATATAAATATGTTGTGTGATTTAAATTGTGAAATGGCATGCCGGTATGCTGAACTAAATCATGAATGTTGCATAATATTTAATAAGACAGTTTACCAGTTAATAATGCAAAGTCAAACTAATACACAATAAAGGAAGAACACTCAATGAGCATATGGCTCACCCCTCGCTCCATAATTTTTAATGTTGGGTGTAGGTTGTAATAACAAGCTTCTATGGTATTGACTCTGCAATTGTAAGACATTAGACAAATTGAGTTCTGTAAATAATTGGGAAAAAAAAATACTAATATAAGGTTGTAATGATAGTAAAAAAAAAGAAAGAAATAGAACAGTATTAGGTTGTACTTAAATGGAATATAAGGAAAGCATATAAAACGATCCTGGACAAACATGGTTTTACGTGGTTCCAACGCATTAAAATGACCTGAACCCTAGGATCATAGCACCTCTTACCCAAATTGGGAGTGGGGTGGGATAAATTTAATATTGAATAATTATTGTAACCTAGTGTTGTTTATAAATTTATTAATCTATATATAGACCACAATCATTTGAAGAATTAAAAGAAGGAAAAGAAAGTGACAAATTAATAACTTAGTCTACTATATGGAGAGGAAAGATCAACAATCTGCCATTTTTATCAAGTAGCAAATATTAAACACTATTGAATTAAATAGAATGAAGTAATTCTATTTTAATCTGATATTGTTTATAAATTTATTAATCTATATGTAGATCATAATTGTTTAAAGACTTCAACGAAGAAAAAGAAAGTGATAAATTAATAACATAGTCTACTATACGAAGAAGAAAGATCAAAATTCTACCATTTTTGCCAAGTAGCAAATATTAAACACTATAGAATTAAATAGAATGAACTAATCCATAATTAAAGAATGATGAATAACAAATAAAACACAATAGAACCCAACAAAAATGTGAATGTTTCCAATGTAAATCCAAAATAAAGCTTAATAAAATTTAAAAAATTCAACTAAAAATCATAAGAAAAACCAAAAAACAGCAGAATGATGAAACCAAAACCATCCAAATTTGAGACAAAAAATGAGAAAAAAGTAATAGCACTTGGGTACATATATACATGTATATACATACATATCCATAGAAATGGCCTTAAATATTTATTTTAAAAAATGTAATAATTAAACTCACCAATCTATATGCAGATCACTATAGTTTAAAGAAAATATTTATAAATTATAAACTGTTTAAGCTTAAAGGATATTTTTCTATATAAAAAAAATAAGTTTAATATATGAAAAGAAATGACAATTTATTAAAAATTTTAGGGGATCGAGAATTACCTTGCAGCAAGGACACTCAATATTATAGTTATTCCAACACCAATCCCTCCTAGCTTTCCCACCTGTTGAAAATAAATAAATTTTAGTTATGACACTACATGCCATATAATTAAATAGAATGAACTAATCTAAAATTGAAAAATGAAGAAGAATAAAAAAAAAGAAGAAAAGAACCTAACAAAAATTTAATTGTTCCAAACACAAATCCAAAATAAATCTTAATAAAATTAAAGATGTTGGCTAGAAATTGTATATTTACCAATCCAAAATAAAACATAATTCATAAAAGAAGCCAAAATTGAATAATTTCATGTAATAGAAAAGTTATAAAACATGAGAATGATCAAAGAAAGACTGCTCAAATTTGAGTCAAAAAATAAGGAAAAGGTAATAGTACTTGAATATATATCTATGTGTATATGGAGAATAAAGACCAACATGTTGTCATTTTTATCGAGTAGTAAACTCTAAATGTCATAGAACTAAATAGAATGAACTAATTTAGAATTGAAGAATAAAGAACAACAAATAAAGCACAATAGAAAACAAAAAAAATTTGATTACTCCAAATGCAATTCCAAATAAAACTTAATAAAATTGTAAAAGTTCAGGCGAAAATCATATATCTACTGATAAAAAACAAAACATAATTTAAAAAAAAAGTCAAAATTGAATCATTGCATTAATATAAAAGCCACAAAACAATAGAAAGATAAAATAGAAATTAATCAAATTTGAGACAAAAAATGAGGAAAAGGTAACAACACTAGAGTATATATACATGTATATACAATATAGTGGTTAACATTTTCTCAAATGTTTACACATTGAAAAGTATTAGTTTTATAACCAAATGATAAGAATTTCCATGCATAGATATACTGTCATACCAAGCCCTTATAGTGTAACCTACACATTATTTTCTTATCGCATCCTTAACTTTCAATTGCTCAAGAAGTTGATTGGCTAATCTAAATTAAATAATTTATCATTTAGTGGATTTAGAATCCATCAAAATATATCAATAATAACAGCCCCTTTAATTAAATGACATAATAAATCAATAAGAATTGAAGATTAAATTAATGGATATTGAGAATACATCAAAGAATCCAAAACCTGAGCAAGTTTATTCTCTGTAAAAATAGTCTACCTTGTAAAATCCTAATTTTATTGCTATTATCATCAATCAAATGAAAGGAACACATCGAAAAAACTGATTTCCTAACACAATCTCATTCTTCTAAACTTAAATAAACATATTTTACCTTGATAACCTCACATAGGGGTCTATAATTACTAAAATTAAAATTGAATAAGATTGTAAAGTACAACTTCCTAATATATATCCTAAATCAATGAAAATTGAAGACCAAATTAATGGATACTGAAAATAAATTAAGGTAACCAAAAGCTAGGTATGTTTATTCTTTATAATATGGGGCCACCTTGTAAAAGCCTAACATCATTACTATTTTCATCAATCAAATCAAAACAACACAGAAAAAACCACTTTCTAACAAAATTTTTGATGCGGAACCCATGGATCAAATATTACATCTAGAACTCCACATACACATCTAGCATAGAATCTTAGAACTCAAAAAACAAATCCTCCCTACCAAACCCACAACTAACCTGTAATTGAGAACTTGGGTGATTGGGATGAAGAAATGAATTGATTAAAACGCCACAAGTGAGACTTGATAAGTTAGAACCAATTCTTCATGCAACAAGAATAAGAAGAAAACCTCTCAAACTTGAAAACACAGAAATTACATTCAACAATTCTGGAAATTCGTAGTCAACCCTATTAAGTTCTTTTTCCCATCCTTATATAGTTGGAAAAGAAGAACTAATGGCTTAAAGTCTAGGTTTACATGTATCTAGTCACAATAGCATTAATTGTTCATCCACCTCAATAATATACTCTAAATTACTGCCCATAATTATGACAACATTGATGGGCAGATTCCACATGCATTTTGGTGTTGGTTCACATGTGTCTAGTCACACTAGCACTAAACCATGTCAATATTATATTCCAAATTCGTGCTAATGCCCATCACCATACTTATGGGCAGATTCTTCATGCTTGTTGGTGATTTTCTGACTTCCTCTTCATGATCCATCATATTCACTACAAGTTGGTCTCCCTCTTCATTAATCCACCTTTGAATGAAGTGCTGGAACACATGCTGGAATTTCTTTGATTGTGATCTTGTGATTGGTCCACTTGGCATAATGATATCATCAACATATTTGCTGCCATTACATTCATCAAGCTTGCTTATAGTTTCCTCATCACTTTGATTGTGATCTTGTGATTGGTCCACTTGGAATAATGATATCATCAACAAATTGCTGCCTTGTGTAGATTCATTAAGCTTGCTTATAATTTCCTCATCAATTTTTGTCTTATAAACCTAAAACAACATATTTAACCTTGATAACGTAAAAGAATCATTAGATTATAGAGAAATTTCATGAATAAAACTAAGCTACTAAAATTTATTTATAAAGAAATAACTTAATTAAGATGAGATTAAGCAGTTGGATTTTCTTCTTTGCAGCATAGAATATATTAAAAATTTAAGTTATTCTGAATTGATATTTTAACGTTTTGTAATCAAATATTAGTGTAATTTTCTATAATTTTGTTATTACATGCACTTTTATTCTTTCATATAATCACTGGAAGGGAATAGTTATCTTTTAGTTGAAGATGCTGATATATTTGCAGTGATTGTTGATTGATGGGGTGAGTCACGATGTAATATCCCAAACTATGCCCTAAAATTTTTGGAATGATTATTGTTGAAATTGGATTAAATGATTTTAAAGTGAGTATAAAGGATTAAGAGGAAAGAGAAGTGTGTATATGTTGTATATATAGAGATATATACAACATATACAAGTCAACTAATGAGATGGTCAAATGAGATTTATTGATTATTTAAAATGGAAATTAAATAAGTGGAAGAGGATATTTGTAATATTATAATATTTAAATTGCTTGGTGGAGATTAATTATAGAATTGTGGTTTAAGAGGTTATGAATGGGTTGACTTTCATTTTCATCTTCTTCTTTCTTCTCTTTGGCCGGCCATCACCATAGCTAGAAGAAAAGAGATTTTTGTTATTTTCTAACTCAAGATTTGAAGGTGTTTCAAGAGATCAAGTTGGAGTTTGAAGGGTTTTCATCACTTTTGGTAAGTTTCCATCTTGATTCTTTGGTTTTCTTTTGAGTTTGTGAATTGAGTTTGGTGAATGGTTGTTGTTGATGTGTGTATGTTTGATTTTGATGTGTTTGAGAGTATTTGGTCTTTTTGGCTTTGATTTTGGGGTTGGTTTGGAGGTAAGGTTAAGTTTGGTGAAAAGAAAGCAAGAGTTGTGGATTGTGTATGGGTTGAGTTGTGAAGATGATTGTGATTGTGTTTTGATGTATGTATTGAGTTGTTTTGGTGTTTATGCAAGTTTAGTATGGTTTATTGATGGTTTTGGGTAAGATTGTTTGGAGTGAAAAAGGGTAAAGTATGATGTTTGTTGGATGTGGTATTGTTGGTATCGGAATCAGGATTTTTGGCTTGACACGCCCATGAGCACGACCAAGTCTTTGGGCGTGTCGATGTTTCTATTTTCTGGATGGATGACATGACCAGTGACACGCCCATGTCACTAGCGTGTCATAACTTCTGTGTTGTAGTAGCATTGACACGGCTAGTGACATGCCCATGTCACTGAGCGTGTCATAGCTACTGTGTTGAGGGAGGATTGACATGACTAGTGACACGCCCATGTCACTGAGCGTGTCAAAGCTTCTATGTTGTGGGTTTAGGGCACGATTAGGGACACGCCCGCGTTGTTGAGCGTGTCATGTGTAGAGTTTGCCCTAGTTGGTTCTTGTTTTTATTTTCTTATGTGTATCACTAAGTGAGTGTGTATAATTACCTTTGGATTAGGTTTTGAAGAGATTGAGTTGCCCTAATCCAAGTGTTGAGGATTCTTGGAAGAGGAGGTTGATAGATTAGTGTGAGTTGCTCCTGAGGTAAGTACAAGCCCTACATGATTGCATACATTTACATGACTTTGGGACTTAACACATTTGGTTGTAAATGTGTTAAGTAATCTATTACATTATTGATACATTTGATTAATGCTATGATTTGCATAATGTGAAAGATAAAATGATCATTCAAAATGTATGTACAATGCAATTGGTTATGTATATTCTAATGATGAGATGTGAAGCCATTGTTGTCGGCTATAATGATGCAAATGAAATAATTGGGGCATGATTGCCTAGATGATTATGAGAAAATGAGAATGGAATTGATAATGAAATAATAAAAGAATTGTGTGCCTAATATGTTATTCAATTTTCAGAGTTTTGTTGTTGGTGGCATGCCTAAAAGTAACAATCCCTTGAAGCTGGGTTGGGCATGGTCCTTGAAGCCAAGTTGGGTTGATGCTTAGCTCCCCTTGAAGCTTGGTTGGGCCTAGTCCTTGAAGCCTAGTTGGGATGTTACATATGAGATGTTTCTCATTGTGATAATGAATCACCTACGGGCTTGATAATTGTGATTATTGAACCAAAACAGTAACTCTAGAAGTTGAATGGCATATTAGTTTCTTTTGGGCCCATGCTTGTCTTTGCTTTAATATGAATTATGAATGATGAAATAAATGAACAATATGATGAAATTTAATGTTATGAAAAATGACATTTTTGAATATTGTGTATAATGCTTGAAAGGGTGACATTGGCATTACATTTAAAGCATATTGTCATCATGGTTGTACCACTAAGCCTATGGCTTAGCACAATTGTGGTTCCTCACCCAGGTGACAGGGTAGAACTGGAGATTTCAGCTAGACCGAGTCGAGTCTAGGCTTGTGATCCCTTGTGAAGAGTTGATTGTTGGACTTCAAGATCAGAAATGAACTGTCAAGCATGTATAAACTCTATTTTTTTGCAAATATTGATTTTGATGTATACATATGTATATTCCGATGCTTATTAAACAAATGTTTTAGATAAACTTTTGGGTACTATTGGGGTATATATGTATATGTGTTTTAATAAGAAATGTTTTATCTATTATGATTATTTGATTAAAGGTTGGTTTGCTTCAAATAAACTGTGACATCCTTGTATCCGGTATACATATAGTACATATTGAGAGTATATGTGGTGTACGTATATGGGGTATAGGGGTGTTACACATGAGGTGGTGGAGAACTCAGAGATTCTTCTTCTGCTATCATTGGAGTTAATAAATTTAAAGGCATTTGTTCAACTAGAGTACCATTGGTAGTGTCAATTGCATATATTGGCTCAGAAGAAGAAATGGTTAATGGGGAGTAGTCATCACCAGAAAAGACTTTTGAAGCAATAAAGTTATGGTGGTAGTTTCTTATTCGCAATTGGACTTGGAAAACAAGGGTTTTTCAAATGATTCGGCTTATGGGTGGAGGCAATGAGTAAGGATCAGTATAGTTCTCATTATTTATCAGTGATTAACATGATTTTGTAATTAAAACTTGCGCCGCTTTTCCAAAAACACTCACTGTGATGTCTCCAGTTTCATCTTTAATTTTGCATATTAATTCATAACTGTATAGTAACACAAATGGAAAACAATAATTATTTTTTGTTTAATTTTGATTATAAAGAAATAAATATTTAAGTATATTGAGAAAATTCAAGCAATGTGTCTGTAAATAAATGTCTTATTAGTTTAAGATATTTATCAAGGATTGGGTGTTTCATTACAGCTACCGTGGTTGTTGCACCACTATGCGAGACAATATTTTTTCACTTGACTGTTAAATTTGTAACACGCTTTATAAAACCATCATTGTGTAGTTTTAACATCGATAATTATTACTTTGCAAGTGAATTGCAATTTTTGTAGGAAATAGTAAATATGTTATAATTGGACATATTAAACAATATTATGTAAATCATAAAGCATAGAGTAAAACCTCATCCTTTTGAAGGTCCAAGGTTTGCATTTCTGAGATTGTTTTTCTATTAAGTGTCTTTTCTTCACTCGACAGAATTGCTTTTTTTCCCCCTCACTTTGAGTAAGAATTGAATTGGTGCAAAAGTGCTTAAAAATTTATTTTATATAAATTAATATATAAAAAATTAGATATATTGTAATTTTTATTTTTAGAAATATATAGTTATCATGTAAACGATGGTTATTTTACCTTTATTTGTATCATCTTACTTCCTCAATTTCCGGATTGATAAAATAAATAGTAGAAGCTAAGCTACCCACCTATGGATTCCCTGCTATTTTATAGGAAAAAGAATTAATAGTTAATTTAGCTTTATTGTGTTTGTGTTAAATATGATAATTATTGTTATACTTATTTCTTACCCATGTATTCTTTTACTGTCATTGCAATAACACAATAATGATTGAACCAACAATTTCCTTGATTGTGTTCTCATTGAATGTATGTAACAAGTTACCCCAAAGAGTGATACCTAACTTTTCATTACTATATATATGAAAAAAATAATAAATTTTGATAAAGCAATATGCATTTATACGATGTGTGTATATTTATATATGTATGTGTGTGTTCATATATATTTATATAATTATTGTTCTATAACATCCACTGACAATTCTCATATAAAATGTCCAGAGAATTTCACTTAACATGCTAACTATCTTATGAACATTCAAAACTCTTCATTTAAGAATTATTACCAATAGTTTGTTAGAATTATCAATAAAGTTTCTTTTGAAATTGTCACTCAACAAAAATTTTCAAATATAAAATTATAACCTGTCACATAATATTTTTTTCTACATTTAATGCAACCCTAGCATCTCCAATAGAAATTAACTCCATTCATGTATCAAAAAGTCTATTATAAACTCAATAGTTCACAATACAATATATATCAAATATGGTAAGAATTTGTGGTCATTAACTCTCTAAATACTAATGTTCTAATAATACTTACAGACTTGTACAACATTCCAATATTATCAATTGCACTAAATAATACATCAATTCTATATACATTTTAAATATAGAAACTATTCGCTGCAGTATCACTAGTTCCAAACATCTTCACTTTAAATCCTTTATTTCCTTCGTTCCATTATACCTGTGAGTCAGAAACATTCTAACATGCAAAGATTATAGCTTAGTGGTGCTTATATAAATATATTTTGCCATGTATCACAAAAGAAAGTATTCTAATTACTTTATAATGACATCAATTTAGTGAAATAAACACTTTCTTTGTCAAATGAAACTATTTTTGAAAATCAAACATTTTTGTTAACAGTTTAGCTCAATAATTTGATTAAACAAAATAATATCTTAGTTTAATAAATACAAACAATATTGAACACTTCATACAATAGTATAATTATTTACTTCCAGTCTATTTTAGCACTTATGCATCATAAGTTATTTGTTACTACTATCTATATTGTATTTCTTTGTATTTCCAACCATTATCATTATCGGATCACACTATGAATAATTTCTTTCAGTTTAAATATTTTAATACTTTACTTTGATATAATATTCTAACTTGAGCTCATGAAGGTCATTATAATTATTTTTAACTATTTTAGCACTTAGAAGATTATTGATCAATTCAATATTTTAAACATAACTGTTCTATTCAATGCTTTAGAAATTTCACTGAAAATACTTGTAATGGTCAAGATTTTAAACTGAGAATTTTTTAACTAATATTGATAATTGATAATGTATAGTGATAAAAGTAATGTGGATAAATGCTATAAGCAAAGAATAGTGAATAGTATATCTCAAAATTTATTGAAGAAATTATTTTTAAGTTTTACAGGACTAAAACTCGATTTAGAATCAATGGTTAAGAATGAGGGTGCACCATAGCTATTATGAGCATTCCCTCACTTGATTAAACTATATATATATGTGTATATATGTGTGTGTGTGTGTGGAAACTTCTCATTTCTTCTTCCATCTCCCACGCCATCTTCCACCACCATCACCATCACCATCTTCTCTTTTTTCTTCTTTCTTTCATCAAGTTAATCAATGATTAAGAGAAAATCACATATAGGTATAGATTTTTAGAAGAGTAAGCTAGAAAAGGTAAGATTATCAATAAGTAATCAAAAGGAAAGAGAGAAAAAGAAAGAGAAAGAGGAATTTTAAAGAGGTATGTACTTATGTATTATAATTTGCAAATATATGAATTTTTATGAGTTTTAATGTTTGAATTGGTTGATTGAGTTATTTATAATGAAACATTTCTTGAAAGTATTGATTAACTAGATTGATGAGTGAAAAATAACTTTTATCTGATGAGTTTGACTTTTAATTCAACCCTTAAGAGAATTGGGTGGTTTGATGTTGTTTTTAGCCATGTGAGATGATTGAAAGTTTGATTAAGTGAATTTTTAGTAAATTATTTGATATGAACTTTTTTTATGTCAAAAATTTGGTTTTGATACATTTTTAACTTAGATCTTTAATATATTTGTGTTTAATGAAGTTAAAAGTGTAAAATACATTATTTTGGGATGCCACGAACATGGCTTAAAGGTGCCATGGGCATTGTATCAAAGTCGGGACTACTGGAGGAAGAATTACTCCAAAAATAGACCTAAAACCAATGCCACGGGCGTGGTAATTGAGTGCCACAACCGTGGGGTTGAGAGTGAGGTTGTTTCTTTAAAAATTTTAATAAAATAGAGCCGTTCTGAATGACACAGCTATGGCCCTTGAATGCCACGACTGTGGAGGCATACAAAGGCATTTGATAGCTTCATTTTATATCCCACGAGTGTGGGGTTGAGATACCACGGCTGTGGGGTACCTGCATGATGTTTTTGGCTTGTATTTTGTGATATACGGGCCTAGTATGAGGCTAATATGTTTATGTTTCTTACTTTTGTGTTGAGAATTCATGTGTATGTGTTAACAAAAGAGTGATAAACTTTGGATATGAGACATATATATAATACTAATTGTTGATAAAAGTATTGTACCATTGAAATGATATACACAATTCAGTGTTAACAAAAACTAATGAATTGCCCAAATCATACTGATTTTAGATCTAGCTTTGGATTGAATGGCTGACCAGAGGAAGGATAGCCATAGTGATAGTGGGCATCTCTTGCCATTAATGGACACATTATGTCATCAATGACAGTGGGCATAATTGCCATTATATATATATTCATGAGACTTGGTATTAAAATTGCTACACTAACCTGTTATCCAAACCTGTGATCTGAGTTCAGTATGTATGGACATATTTAATGAAGTTATCCAAATTAAAAATATATGTGAATATGATGTTATGAATAATGGAAGAAATGCAAAATAATAATATAAGTCAATTACTTAAAATCAACTTACTGTGTTACAATGAAAGTGATTGGTAATGTATATATTAATGTTTACAAGTGAAAGTTCTAATGCATGGAATAGAAATATTATGCTCAAGTTATTGAATTAATCAATAACTTTATAAGTGTGGTAATGATTGAAAGTGTTTATAATGATACAAGATACAAAGTGCCCCAAAGTATAGTACTAAATTTAAGTACTGAAAATTATAGATTGAATGAAATTATCCTATATGTAAAACTGAAAAGTAAGACTTACTGAAAAAAAATAAGCGTATTGTGAGCAATGTTAACAAATGAGAAAGAAAGTATTAAATAAAATGATTCATAAAGAGAAAAGTTGCAATACCGAAAGTATAGTATAGCATGATGACTTTTATATAGTTAAAGTTATTATTTTGTGTAATCAAAATATTATGTTGGCTTGTTATTGAAAATAGTGAATATATTGAAATATTTCTTAAAACTAAGTGTTATTACTATATTTTCATAAGTATTTTTCTTTAATATTAAGTGACAAAATATGTTTATACAAGCACCACTAAGCTTTGCTTAGTATGTTAGAATTATTTTCTGACACGCAGGTATCAGGACATTGGAGTAAGTTAAGAAGTGGAATTAAGAATCTCAGAAAATTACCTATAGTACATATAGAGATCTTTTGTATATTGTACTCATAAGTTATAAAATGTATATATACAATTTAGTTTGGCTATTTGAGAGATTGTACAAATTTATAAACATGAAAGGAATATATGTATTTAAAGGACGAAGTTTAAGATTATAGTGAATGATTATCAAATAAAACAATGTATTATATATTTATTTGATTTGACAAACTTATGATGGTTATCTAATTTATAATTAGTAATTGGATTCTTGGAGATATTGGAGATTGGTTTAAATGTTGGATTTATAAGTGTTGTATTATACATATTGTATTATTATTTGAAGATTTTTGTTAGTAACATTTTGAAAAAAAACTTTGTCAATGAATTGGTTAGAGTACTGATAGTATATCGAGTAACATTCTCTAATAATTTTAATGAGGATTGTCAGGGGATGTTACATTTAGTGGTATCAGAGCCTGGTTTAGGCATTTCTAGCATGCGGAGTTATAGGAGAAGTGAAATGCAATTGTTTAAGTAATGTGAATCGAATAAGTGGGTATGTGTTTGATACAATTGATATTTCATATGTTTATGGTAGTAGAATATTTTCTAAGAATTGATTGAGAATTCGTAGTGTATTGTTTGGAGTGCACTAGATCTATTTGTGAAAAAGAAGGATGTGAAAAGAAAACAAGATATGATTAGTTAAAGAGATATAACAAAGTAACACAGTGGAAGTGTAATAATTTATTGGAATTTGAGGAATGAATTATGACAGATAGATAAATTTTGAGAATGAGAATTGTCATGCTCTAAAATTTTAAGTGTTGATTTTCTGCATTAAGTGAATATATGAGTGTAAATTGGATTGATTATTATTGTGGACTTAGCCTAGCTATCTGCAAGTGCACAGATCATTAACAAGTAATATAATGATAAGTAGAGTATCATTTCCATGAGGAAGTTTTCTTCTAAGTACCGATCAATTAAAACTAAGTAATATTTGGATGATTAAATTTGATTTATGATTAGGCAAAACAAAGTACTTTAAATTAAATCTAATGTAATGAAACTTAGGGCTCACCATTATTAATTTATCATGGGTTTTCTAAAGTATTGATTTAATTTAGTTTTCCTTTCATTAATAGTTAAAATTCTCCTAAATTAATCCCAAGTCTTTCTCAAGTACTAGAACTAATATCAATTTAATCCTTATGTCTACTCTCATGATCACAAGTAATTAAACCAATTCATTAGGTTTTGTGAGAATTTTTGAATTTACCTCTTAAGTGTTTAACCTTATCTCTAAGTGAAAAACTTCCTTAAGATTGTTACATCTATGGACTAATGTTATGCTTCCACTCTCACTCCATCACACAACACCTCAATTCAATTAATTATTGGCCAGATAATTAAAGCATTAAGAGTAAAGTTAACAAAATAATTTAAGGATAAACTAAATTAATTCAAAAAGGCATTTATAACTCCATGATAAATTATATGAAAGGGACCAACTCTAAAGAGGATTAGTTATTCATTATTGAAATAAAAACATTGAAAATATTAAAGAAAGACATTAAAACATAATTTAAAGAACAAGAAATATCAAACTCTATTTCTTTGAAGAAGAACTTGACTTGAAACTTGAATTTCTTCTTGAACTAGAATTTCACTCTCCTTCTTGAGAAAACTCTAAACTACATTTATTTCTTGAATGAATCTAATCTAATTATTGTAAATCTTTCCTATCTTGAAACCTTAGAGGAAGTGTGTTTAAATAGAGTGTTTGGAAGCTTCATTAGTGGGGAAAAACTTGAAAAGGTTAGGCCACATCTTTTTTGGATCACCACCTACCCAATTTTCTGCTCAAAGTCATGAATTTTGGCCCTATGGTCGTGGCCTAAGTTGGATTGGATGGTTTGAGCACTTTGCAGCTATAAAATGGTCGGCAGGGTAGGCCACGGTCATGGTCTTTCAATGCCATGTCGTGGCATGTAAGTGGAGACTGCCAACTTTTAATTTTCTTCTCTTTCTTAGCTTGGGCAGTAGAGAAATCAATCCCACAGTCGTGTCCTGCCAATGCCACGGTCATGGCCTTCATTTGGCTTCTAGATTTTTATCTTTTTGTTGTGGCAGACTTGATTTAAATCCCATGGTCGTGACCTTGAAGGGACACGGGTGTGGCATTTGTTATTTCTTCATTTTTCTTGGCTTTCTTCATTTTTGCATCTCTAATCATTAGAAACTTTGAATCTTATCTTTCCAAGCATGATTATAATAATTCTAACTCAAATATACAAAATCCATCAAATTCAATTGCAAAACGATTAACATTATGGTTAGAATTATAAAAAACGTTGATCATAATTTCACTCTATCAAACTCCCCCAAACTTAAATTGTTGCTTATCCTCAAGCAATTGAAGTTTAGTACTATCTATTTATATGTTGAGTTTATATGAAAAAAAATTTAATAATTAAAACTTTAAATTTTAGGTCGCAATTTAGTTTCATAATTTACCTGCTTCATTCTTACCTCCTTTACTCAAGAATTTTAATCAATTACAACCAATTATCAAATTCTAGATAAACAAATAATCCTTTGATTCAAACTCAACCTAGTCTCATATGCATGCTTAATTGAACTTTCTAAATTAATAGATTATTCTAAATCAAGGAAAATCAAAAGGACTTTAATAGGCTTGTAATGGGGTTTATAATGGTGAGGGTTACCCAAAAGTTTAAATGAATTTGGTTAAAATGTCTTTCAAAAATTTCTCCTGTGTAGAGGATTCTTGGATCCTTGCTCTGTTCTTGACTCTCTTCTCTAGGGAATATTATTATTATTAATATTAGTTTATATATATATATCATCATTTTTTTATTTCATTATTATTATTATTATTATTATTATTATTATTATTATTATTATATTCTCCCAAACTTGAAACTTAGAAGTCTATTATTATAAGCAATTTTATTTTTGAGAAAATTTTTGAAAGACAATTAACCTTGAAAAGGGTAGTTAATTTTGGGTTATTAAATCAAAGAAAACTCAAGCTGAAATTTATTTTGGTTTCAAAAGGGACAACTAAGGAAGATGTTTATAATTGGTGGATATAAGAATTTGGTTTCACAAACAATGCCTAAATCATTTTTTTTCTTTATTTAGAAAATTTTCAATTTTGCCTTGAAAGCTCTTTTAAACATGTTCTAGGCCTAGTTAAATTATAATATGAAAGAATATATACTTATGCTAAAATTCAAAAACCAATCATATTGAATTAATAAAAGAGCTCAGTTGGTTAAAAATACATAAGGTATAATTATTCTACCAAATTTTGATCTAAAAATTTAAACTTTTTAATTGAAAAATTTTTGCATATAAGCCAGCATATAAGAAATCTATAGTAAAAACATAACTTAATATATAATAACAATACAAAATTTAAACCATGAAATATCATAAAACAAAACACAATCTTCAAAAAAAAAAACATAAATATTCAAAACTATCATAAAATAAATTTAAAGTACCAAATTTCGTAGTAAAACCAACAATTTAGGAAAAGTTCCTCCAAACTTGAAATACCACTGTCCTTAGTGGTCTCCAGTAGCAGCATCATCACCGGGTGGAGGACGCTATGGTGGCGGAGCATAGTGGAGTCCAAAATGAGAAAATAATGTGTTGAACTGCTCATTGATTCCTGTTATCTGAGTTGAAATAGTCCGGACCTCATGCTCAACTCTGCCAAATTGCTGCTCCCATGCTTCATTCCTGCATTTCATCTCATGTTCAAAAGAATCAAGCCTGTTAACAATATAATCAAATGTAATAGGTGGTGGAGCAGATGGACCAGCCTCGAAAGGTCAAGTAGGTTGTGGTTGTTCAGATGCTTTTTCAAAATCTCCTTCTTCTCCAAATAATTCCTCCTCATCAATGTTAATATCAACATCGGGGGGTCCTAGAACTATATATTGGTTCCCTCTTTTTGCTGCTAATCTCATTGCCAAAATGGTACCTATATCAATTGTAGTTTTACTCGGAATAGGAACAAGGTGATCAAGACCTATATTAAGATAGGTAGCAATCCAGGTAATCATTCCCCTAATAATAATCTTACCGCTCTGTTTAATGACCTCTTCACAGCGTTTAGCAAACCAATAACTAATATTAAAAACTTTTTCTTCCATGGCATAATAAAAGAAATGCAATTCTTTTGAATTAACATTGCCTTGACTCTCTCCTCTCCCAAAAATTGTATTTTCCAAAACTACATGGATGTACCGGTAGAATGGGTTTGTAAAATTAGAGGAATTTGGCATTTTACTATTAAATCATCTAATGCCTCCTAGTCTAGTCCATGTCTCATTTTCATCAAAACCATCAGTTCTACCGGGTGTTCCCTACAAGTCTAATAATCCAAGTGCATCCCCAAATTCAAGCATTAGCTAGTTATACTTTTGATTTCCCAATCTAAATTCCACTCTCCCATTGTGACTAGCTTGTCTATTTGATGGAAAAAATCTAAAACTACTCAAGAATTCCAAGGTTAATTCAACATAGGTCGGGTAACACATGCTAGCAAATAAGATCCATTACATATCGGTGAACATTTTTAGCAACACATCATTCCATCATAATTTTCTAATAACATTTGCATTAATGAATCGAGAAGGAATTATTTTTCGGGAACTTAAATCATGGTACCTTTTTCGTTGCTCTTCATCACAGAAGCGGATTTTTGGATACATATGTGGTCCTTGATGTGGTGGAGATGAAGGTGGGGATGGTGTTGAGAAAGAGGATGATGATCCATCTCGGTGCCTTCTTTTTGATCCTCCAGATTTTGATCCTTCAGGACCCTTTGATTTCTTAGAAAAAATCTTACTTCTAACCATTTTAATATTTGATTTCATGAAATACTTGAAGAAATTTGAATTAAATTGGAGTATATGTCGTGGGATTAGAGGTTTGGGATGTGGGTTTTAAATTTGGGCAGCCAGGGCTGCAAAAAGTGAAGGGAGAGAAAAAATGAGATGAATATATAGGGTGGAGAGGCCACGGTCGTGGCATGGCAGTTGACTGGTCAAAATTGGCTTGCATGCATTGCCACGGTCATGGCCCTTGAAATGCCACAATTGTGGGTTCGAGATTGCTACTGCCCAAGTGTTCTTGTTTCGATGCTATTTCTGGTAGACCTATTGGTTATCCCATGGTCTTGGGCTTATGCAATGCCACGGTCATGGGATTTGGTTCTTCATTGGATTTTCAAATATTCTTCCTCCGGTTCCATTTTGACAGCTCCCATTTGATTTTCAAGCCCCTAGAAATGATTCACCACGGTCGTGGGGTCTCAAAAACTCAAGTTTCTTGAAGATTTGGTACCTAGAAAGCAATTATAAATATCATTAGTTTTTTTTATAGAAAATAGATAAAAAAATGTAGAGAAATCAGGTTGCCTCCTGACAAGTGCTAAGTTTATAGTCGATAGCACGGCATTCTTTTAGACGTTCAGCTATTAAAATGATAGACGTTTCTGATGTCTATTGGATCACCAATGAAATAAGGATTCAATCATTGGCCATTTACTTTAAAAATTTCTCCTTTTTGAATTTGTATATCTATTGCACCATGAGGATAGATATTTACAATTGTAAATGGTCCTGACCAACGAGATTTAAGCTTCCCAAGACTAAATTTTAATCTTGAATTGTACAACAAAACTTGTTGCCCTTCATGGAATTGCTTGGGTCGGATTGACTTGTCATGCCATGCCTTTGTTTTCTCTTTGTAAATCTTGGCATTCTCATAAGCGTGAAATCGAATTTCATCCAACTCGCTCAATTGCAAAAGGCATTTTTGTCCTGCTTTTCCCAAGTCCATGTTCAATTGTCTGATGGCCCAATATGCTTTATGTTCCAACTCTACAAGTAAGTGGCATGCCTTTCTAAAAACAAGCTGAAAAGGAGACATACCAATCAGGGTCTTTTAAGCTATTCTGTAAGCCCAAAGTGCATCATCCAATTTAGAAGACCAATCCTTTCTCAAAGTGCTAACTATTTTCTCCAAAATCCAATTGAGCTCCCTATTTGATATTTTTACTTGTCCACTGGTCTAAGGATGATAGCATATCTCTTAAGAAGAGTATCAAATCTCTTATTGAAAAAATGGGTACCCCCATCACTGACCATAGCTCTAGGAACTCTGAACCTTATGAAAATATTCTTTTTAATGAACTTATTGACCACTTTAACATCATTTGTTGGACTTGCGATGGATTCCACCCATTTGGGCACATAATCTAATGCCACTAGAATATAATTATTATTGTATGAAGATGGAAAGGGCCCCATAAAATTGATTCCCCAAACATCAAAGAGTTCAACTTTAAGAATTAAATTAAGTGGCATGTCATGTCTTCTTGAAATATTTCTAGTTCGTTGACAACGATCACAAGACTGAACCAAAACTTTGTATCTTTATACATCGTCAGCCAAAAGAATCCAGATTGCCAAATTTTAGCAATTATTTTAGATGTACTGGAGTGACCACCACATTCTTTCGAATGACAAAACTCCAAAATACTCTTAATCTCTTCTTCTGTTACATATCTACGAATCATTCTGTCCCCACAATGCTTGAACAAGAGTGGATCTTCCCAAATATAATTTTTGATGTCGGAAAGAAATTTCTTCTGTTGAGCATATGATAGGTCTGGTGGAAGAACATTACCTGCCAAATAATTAACTAAATCAGCATACCAAGGAATAGAATTATGAATAGAAAAAAGTTGTTCATCAGGAAATGACTCATTGATAGGCAATTCTCCTTTATCCATTTGATTCTCTAATCGTGATAGGTGATCTGCCACTAAATTTTCAACTCCCTTTTTATCCTTTATCTCAAGATCAAATTCTTGAAGAAGCAAAATCCACCTAATTAGCCTTGGTTTAGCTTCCTTTTTGTTCATCAGATATTTGATTGCTGCATGGTCAGTATAAATAATAACTTTATAACTTAAAAGGTAAGATCTGAATTTATCCAAAGCAAAAACTATAGCAAGCATTTCTTTTTCTGTTGTAGCATAATGGATTTGAGTGTTGTCAAGGGTTCGACTTATATAGTAGATGACATGACTTTTCTTATCCTTTTTCTGACTCAAAACAACCCCAACTGCATGATCACTAGCATCACACATGAGCTCAAAATGTAAAGACCAATCTGGTTGTGAGATGATAGGAGTTGTTGTAAGAGCTGGCTTCAATCTATTAAAAGCAATTAAACATTCATTAGAAAAATTAAAACAACATCCTTACTTAATAATTCACATAAGGGTTTAGTAATTTTTAAAAAATCTTTGATAAAACGCCTGTAAAACCCTTTATGTCCTAAGAAACCTTGAACTCCTTTTACATTAGTTGGTGGTGGTAGCCTTTCAATAATTTTTATTTTTTTGCTCTATCTACTTCAATTCCTTCCTTAGACACCTTGTGTCCGAGCATAATTCCTTCTTCCACCATAAAGTGGCATTTTTCCTAATTGAGGACACGGTTTGTATCTTCACATCTTTTAAGTACCTATTCCAAATGTTGTAAATAATTATCAAAATTGGAACCATAAACTGTAAAGTCATCCATAAAAATTTCAATAACTGATTCTACAATATCAGAAAGTATAGCCATCATGCATCATTAAAAAGTGGCCAGTTCATTGCATAGTCTAAACGACATTCTTCTATTAGCAAAAGTGCCATATGGACATGTGAATGTAGTATTTTCCTGATCTTCTGGTGCTATAGGAATTTGAAAATAGCCCGAATATCCATCCAACAACAAAAATAAGTATTACCTGCAAGTCTTTCAAGCATTTGATCAATAAATGGTAATGGAAAATGATCCTTTCAGGTGGCTTTATTCAACCTCTTATAATCTATGCAAACACACCATCCAGTCACCGTTCTAGAGGGAATTAATTCATTATTTTCATTTGTTATGACTGTCATCCCTCCTTTCTTAGGAATTACATGTACAGGACTCACCCATGAACTATCAGAAATAGGATAAATTATTCTTGCATCTAGTAATTTTGTCACTTCTGCTTTTACCACTTCTCTCATATTTGGATTCAATCTCCTTTGATGATCTATCACGGGTTTGGAATTTTCTTCCATTAAAATCCTATGCATGCATATTGAAGGGCTAATTCCCTTAATATAAGATATAGTCCATCCTTTTGCTTTTTTATATTTTCTAATCATGTTCAAGGTTTGACTCATCTGAATTTCTGACAAATTATTGTTAACAATAATAGGCAAAGTATTATTGGGTCTAAGAAATGCATACCTGAAATGAATGGGTAGTGGTTTTAATTCTAATTTCAGAGCTTTTTCAATAAAAGGGGGAGGTAAGGCCTTGCCTTTATCAAGTGTTTCAAATTTCTGGATGTAAATTCATGGAGTTGTCTCTAAAGATGAAGCATAAGTGGCTACTTGTAATATCCCAACGTATGCCCTAGAAGTTTGGATATAATTGTTATTTGTTTGAATTATGTGTATATGTTATGTTGATAAGAAAAGAAATTGAAAAGAGAATGTTTATGTATTGTTTAAAAAGGAAAGGCATGAGTAGAGAGAAAGTGTATATGTTGGGTATATGGTAATATATATAACATATACATAAGTCAAAATGGATGGTCAATGCAAGAGGATATTTATTTTTGGCATGTGAAATTACTATAAAGGGCATATAAGAAAAAGAAGTTAAGTTATATGGATGAGGGCATTTAAGTAATTGCTCATGTAGAATTGCTTGGTGGAGATTTAAAGAAGAAGAGAAGTTTGACTTGATTTTATTTCTTCTCTTCTCATTTTTGGTGTGGCCGGCTACCAAAGGAAAGAAGGAGGAAGAGAAGTGTTCTAAGTTCTAAACATCAATTTGAAGGGAAAATCAAAGGATCAAGTTGGAGATTTGTGAAATTTCTTCAATTGAGGTAAGTACTCTCTTATTTATCTTTGTTATTTTTGAAGTTATGTTTGAGGTAGGTTGTGATGTGTTGAGATTATGAATAGGTGTGTTTGAGATGAGTTTATAAGTGTTGAGATTGATTATATGTTAAAAAGGTTGGATTGATGTTGGTTTTGGGTTGAGGATGATAAGTTAAGAGTGATGTTTGGTTTTAGGGTTTTGAAATGGTAGATGATTAAATGAATTGTTAATGTATGGTTAATGTGAATATTGTGTTAAACATGCAAAATAAGTGTTAATGACTTTGATTACATCCATTTGAATGAGTTTATGTTGTGTATATTGTGTTTTTGTTCAATCAAAAGAGAGTTGGCCATAGTTAGGGTTTGTATACATGAGAGACACGGCCAAACCAAGGAAGAGACACGGCCAACCTAAGGTATTTTTGAGAGACACGGCCAAGTCCATGGAAATTTGGCCTTGTTGGGTGATTTTTGGAGAGGACACGGCCGTGTCTCTTGCCCATGTTGGCTTCTGTTGCTTTTGGTTGAGAGGTTTTTGGTTGAGAGACACGGCCACAAGCTTGGCCGTGTCCCTTGAGTGTGTTGGTTACTGTGTTTGGTTTTTGCTCTTCTTACATGATTGAGATTGAACCGACATTTGATGATGCATATGATACTAAATGAACAAGGTTATGTATTATATACATTGTGAATCTTGTGAATGGTAATGTGTTATATGAATAATGTACTTTGTAATGTTATATCCATGATGCTATACGTAAAATGTGAAGGATATGATGAGGTAATTGATTATGTATAGCTTGATGGGAGTAGTTCTTGAAGGTGAAAGCTATAATGATCATCCAAAAAGGCATGTGCAATGAAATTTATTTTGTATGCTTGAATGATGAAGTGTATAATATAAATTGAGATAAAATGTGATGTGAAGCCATTGTGTTTGGCTATGATGATATATGAATTATGTGAAGCCATTGTGATTGGCTATGATAACTCAAATGTGATGTGAAGCCATTGTGATTGGCTATGATGATTCAATTGAAAGACATAAGGCATGTTTGCCTAATTGATGATGAGAATTGAGAATGAAATTGATAAATGAATTGTGTAGCTAATGTGTTATTCCATTTTCAGAGTTTGTTGTTGGTGGCATGCCTAATAATAGTAACAATCTCTTGAAGTTAGGTTGGCTAAGGCCTTGAAGCCTAATTGAGATGTTACAACCCTTGAAGCTAGGTTGGATTGGTTCTTGAAGCTAAGTTGGGTTGATACTTAGCATGCTTTGTTCCCCTTGAAGCTTGGTTGAACCTAAATCCTTGAAGCCTAGTTGGGATAATGATAATGATAATGTGATAATAAAACCAAAGCATTAACTCTGAAAGTCGAATGGCATATTAGTGTCTTTTGGGCCCGAGTCTGTCTTTGTTGTCAATATGATATACAAATGTTGAAATAAGTGAGATCTATGGTTGACTTTGTTAGTGATGGATTATGATTGATGAATTGTGAATAAAACAATGTTATTAAGTATGATGTGTAATGTGTATATTGATTGTGAGTATTAATGATGGATTGTGGTTGGTGTTAATGATATGTATATTATAAATGGAATTAGTCGAGATATATGAAAGGTACAATTCAAAAGGAAAAACATGATAAGATATTAATGGTATATGAAAGTGATATTTCATTATATGTTAGAATTTTTATAATGTATGTTTATATTTTATATTTGTACTACTAAGCTTTTGGGCTTAGCGCGGATGTGTAATCGCGCAGGTGACTAGGTGGAAGATATGAAGTCTTTCGTTATGCCACGAGAAGAGTAAAAGTTTGTCGAGACCAACTAGTGGGTGATGCATACATGTATAACTTTTAATTATGATGTATTTCTGACAAGAGTGTATTTATATGTAAAAAAATAAAAATAGAAGTTATGATAAAGACAAGATTAATATATATATATGTATGATCATTAAAAGTATAATGATTTTGTAAATGTTCTTTAAATAGATGCATTGTGGTTTTAACTCTGTTAAAGGTTTTAAAAATGTAAAGAAAAGTGATATCCTTATACTTTATATACTTACTGTATGTATACCAGGTGTATGTATAGTACTTATATGAAGTATCGGGGTGTTACACTACTTCTTTATTTTCATCTTCTGTGCTTGGACTTTGTGAAAGACAAGTTTCTAAAGGAATTTTAATGTTTTCCTCACAAAATTATTGTACACACTCATCAATAACATCAACCAGAAAACAATTATCAAGAAATGTGGGATGCCTGGCTGACTTAGCTAAATTAAACTCCACTTTTTCCTCTCCTACTTGCAAGGTGATTTTCCCTCCATGAACATCAATCATGGCTCCAGCTGTAACAAGAAATGGTCTTCCTAATATAAGTGGAATCTTGACATCTTCATCTATTTCTAAAATTACGAAGTCTACTGGAATATAAAGCTTATCTACTTTCACCAAGACGTCCTCCACTATTCCCATTGGATATTTTATTTATCGATTCACCAACTGAAGGGACATTCTTGTTGGTTAAAACTGAGTGAAACTAAGTTTCCTGTAAATGGAACTAGGCATTAAACTGACACTTGCATCTAGATCACATAAAGCTTTATTAAAATCTATTTTACCAATAGTACACAGAATAGAAAAACTCCCTGGGTCTTTTAACTTTAAAGGAAGTTTATTTTGAATAACCGCACTGCATTCTTCTGTAAGTGCGATCTTTGCATTTTTTTCTAACTTCCTTTTATTAGATAGCAATTCCTTTAAGAACGTCACATATGTGGGTATCTGAGCAAGCACATCTGTAAAAGGAATATTTATGTGAAGTTTTTTAAATACTTCTAAAAATTTTTCATATTACTTATCTAATTTTTGTTTCCTCAGTCTTTGAGGAAAAGGGATTTGAGGCTCGTAATTTTTGAGAATTTCTTTTGGTGCTTCCTTCTCCCTAACTTCTTCTTCTTTTTCTTTCTCCTTTAATAGTTTTTGGGGTTGGGTTGGTAAAGGGTCTTCAAGTTGTAAACCACTTCTTAAGGTCACAACTTTGCAATGCTCTCTTGGATTGACTTCCGTTTGGCTAGGAAGTGCTCCTTGATTTTGATTATGGAGAGAACTTGCAATCTGACCTATTTGTGTCTCAAGATTCCGATTTTAAGTTGAGAGGAGTTCAAATTGTTGCTCAAGCTTTTCATGTTGCTTTTCAATTCTCTCAAATCTCTCTGATGTTGCTCCAATGAATTTCTCCAATGTAACTTCATATGACGGTTTTTCTGGAGGATGGAATCCTTGATTTTGATATTTGATGTATGGTGGCTGATAAGGTGATTTTTGATTGCTTTGGGTTCCCCATGATAGGTTGGGATGATTTCTCCATGTTTGGTTGTATGTGTTTCCTTGAGGAAAAGCTGGACCTTTATTCTGGTTGCCCAAAAACTGGACTTGCTCCATAATTTTGCAGTCAGCTGTGTTGCGGTTTCCTCCACATCCTTCATAAGTTAGGGATGAAGTAAGGTTGACATGCTCCAATTTCTTTGCTATTATATCTACCTTGGCTGCAAGCAAAGAAAAATTATCAATTTCGTGTAAACCAACAACTTTTTTATGAACATTATGTTCTGAAGTTCAATGGCAGTTGTTTGCTGCCATTTCTTCAATTAACTTGATTACTTCAGAAGGAGCTTTGTTCATAATTGCACCTTCGGCTGCTGCATCTATTGTGCCCTTGATATTTGGATGAAGGTCATTATAAAAAGTTTGAATCAAAAGCCATTCAGGACTACATGGTGAGGACATTTTCTTTGTAAATTTTTGAAACATTCCCAAGCTTCATATAAACTTTCACCATCTTATTGAACAAAGCTTGTGATATCATTTCTCAATTTAGCAGTTTTTGCAGGTAGAAAATATTTTGCTAGGAAAGCAGCAGCTAATTGATCTTATGTAGTGAATGTATCGGGTGCTTTAGAAGTGAGCCAATCCTTTGCTTGATCCCTTAAAGAAACTGAAAAAAGTCGCAAACGAATAGCATCATCAGATATACCATTAATTTTAAAAGTATCACATATTTCTAAAAAATTAGAGATATGAGCATATACATCCTCATGTGGAAAACCATGAAAAACTGATTGTTGAATCAAATTGATAAGCGTTGGTTTCAGATCGAAAGTATTGGCTTGCACAGGTGGTTTAACAATGCTAGATCTTGGCTAAGCAGATGGCATAGCATATTGCATAAGTGTCATATTTTGTGGATCTCCCATGATTGATTCTTCGTCAGATGTATCCGTAGGATTATCTACTGAAATTTCTTCCACTTTTTGCTTCTCTTTTCTTTCCTTTTTATTCTTCCTAAAAAACAGTTCAATTTCTGGATTATATGGTTCAAGCGTTGAGTTAGGATTTCTTCGCATATAAACAAAAATTGAGAAATTTATGCAGAAAAGTAAAAATATCCAAAGCAACACTAGTCTTAATATTATCAATATTAGAATGATCGCTTCCCCGGCAATGACACAAAAAACTTATTATGGACTCAGCCTAGCTATCTGTAAGTGCACAGATTGTTAACAAGTAAACTAATGATAAGTAGAGTATCATTCCCACGAGAAAGTTTTCTTCTAAGTACTGATCAATTAAAACTAAATATTATTTGGATGATAAAATTGAATTTATGATTAAGCAAAACAAATTACTTTGAATTAAATATAATGTTATGAAACTTAAGGTTAAGTCACCTTTATTGATTTATCATGGGTTTTCTAAAGTATATTTAGTTTTCCTTTCATTAATAGTTAAAGTTCTCCTAAATTAAGCTCAAGTCTTTCTCAAGTACTAGAACTAATATCAATTTAATCCTTATGTCTACTCTCGTGATCACAAGTAATTAAATCAATTCATTAGGTTTTGTGAGGATTTTTGAATTAACCTCTTAAGTGTTTAACCTTATCTCTAAGTGAAAAACTTCCTTAAGATTGTTACCTCTATGGACTAATATTATGCTTTTACTCTCGCTCCATCACACAACACCTCAATTCAATTAATTATTGGCCAGATAATTAAAGCATTAAGAGTAAAGATAACAAAATAATTTAAGGATAAACTAAATTAATTCAAATAGGCATTTATAACTCCATGATAAATTCAATGAAAGGGACCAACCCTAAAGAGGATTAGTTATTCATTATTGAAATAAAAACATTGAAAATATTAAAGAATGTAACACCCCCACACCCAATACATACACACTACATACACCACCCTGTAGTATACATGTATCCAATATAGGAATGCTACGGATTTTATTAACATTTAAAACATTCTAAATAATGCCATCATCTTTCTCACATACATTATAGAAAATAAGTCATTAACTTATAATATAAAACAAATAGATATATATATATATATATAATATACATTTACTTAATACGCAGCGGAATATAGAAAATATTTACATATGTGAAAACATTTAAATCCATATTTACAAATATACATATATTCACATTATAAACAAAACTTTACAAAATATAAGAGAGTTATACATGATTGGCAAATCTTCTCTGATCTTTAAGTTCCCAAAATCAACTCTTCAACGTCTACTCTCACTCAGTCTCGAAGAGCTCTCTGGTTCAACTCTATCAACTCTATCACCTGCGCGATTAAACACTATCGCGCTAAGCCAAGGGCTTAGTAAGTCTACTCATGCTAATGTTATGCTTACGTGCAATGCAATGTAAATTCTCAATCCATATTATACATGTAACATCATATATGCAAAGCTAACAACATATCTTTACATTTCATAATCCAACATACGTAGATATAACACATTTCAACATCTTTTCATATACCTCATTAGTTACTCATTAAACCATTCATGAACAACATTAAACAAAGACAAGCATGGGCCCAAGACACACTAATATGCCATTCAATTTTCAGAGTTAATGTTTTGGTTTTGTTATCACATTTATCAATATCATATACCCAACTAGGCTTCAAGGATTAGGTTCAACCAAGCTTCAAGGGGAGCAAAGCATGCTAAGCTTCAACCCAACTTGGCTTCAAGAACCAACCCAACCTAGCTTCAAGGGTTGTAACATCTCAATTAGGCTTCAAGGATTCAATCCAACCTAACTTCAAGAGATTGTTACTATCATTAGGCATGCCACCAATAACAAACTTTGAAAATGGAATAACACATTAGCCACACAATTCATTTACATTTAATTCTCAATTCTCATCAATTAGGCAAACATGCCATATATCTTTCAATTGAATCATCATAGCCAATCACAATGGCCTCAAATCAAACAATATCTCAATTCATATTACATCATATAACATCATTGATACAACATTTCAAAGTACATACCACATTACCATTCACAATGCATATAGCCTAACATTGTTCATATGTTTTATCAATATCAACAAATGTGTGCTACAATCTCAACATCCATGAATGTATGTTCCACATATATTTGATTAGGTCATTCTTATCTTTGAAGTATATTAAAAGTGTTTATGTTTAGGTTTAAGTATCAATGATATCTTTGAAGAATCAAAACCATACAAAAAGAACAAAAATAAAAACAGTAGCCAACACATTTGAGGGACACGGCCAAGCTTGTGGCCGTGTCTCTCAACTTAACTTTGGCAGTGACAGACACTGGCATGGGACACGGCCGTGTCTCTTAAAAATCAACCCAACACGGCCAAATGTTCCATGACTTGGCCGTGTCTCTCCATTGCTTTTGGCCGTGTCACCCATGAACATAACCCTAACCAAATCCAACACTCTTTCAATTGTACTCAAACACAATATACACCATATAATATATTTCAAATGAATACAATCAATGTTCTAAACATATATTCATCACAAGAATCACCTTACAATACATTAATATTACATTTAAACACAAACCATCTCAAAACCCTAAAATCACCATCCTTCTCCACCCTTTCAAAATCAACATATACCACTTCCAACAACAACACCTATTTAAACTATTAACTTAAAACCAATTTAACACTTGAAAACACAACACAAACACATCTCAAACTCATCAAATCACAAAATCAACAAACCCTAATTCACTTCAACACAACTTCAAAATAAGTAAAGAAAACAAGAGAATACTTACTTTAAATGAAGAAATTCCACAAATCTCTAACCAAATCCCTTGATTCCTTCTTCAATTTGAGTATAAAACTCCAAACACCTCTCTAGCTCTTTCTCTTCTTGGATGGCCGGCCTCTTCATGAAAGAAAGAAGAAAATGATAAAGACACAAAGTCAAATAGCTTTTCTTCTTTAAATCTCCACCAAGAGATTTTATCCAATCAATTACCAAAATGCCCTCAACCATATAACTAACCTTTTGTCTCTTATATGCCCATATATGTAATTACACACTCAACACAAATAAATATCTCTTCCCCCTTGACTCTTCATTTGACCAATTTATATGTTAATTATATCATCATATAAGCAACATATACACTTCTCTCTAAACCCTCTTTTCTTTCCCAAACACATATGCATAAACATTCTTTTCCAATTTCTTTTCTTATCACATAACATATACATTCAATCCAATTGACAACAACAACATAATCAAAACTTCTAAGGCATATATGAGGATATTACAAAGAAAGACATTAAAAACATAATTTAAAGAATAAGAAATATCAAACTCTATTTCTTTGAAGAAGAACTTGACTTGGAAGTTGAATTTATTCTTGAACTAGAATTTCACTCTCCTTCTTGAGAAAACTCTGAACTACATTTATTTCTTGAATGAATCTAATCTAATTCTTGTAAATCTTTCCTATCTTGAAACCTTAGAGGAAGTGTGTTTAAATAGAGTGTTTGGAAGCTTCATTAGTGGGGAAAAACCTGAAAAAGGTTAGGCCACATCTTGTTTGGTTCACCACCTACCCAATTTTCTGCTAAAGTCATGAATTTCGGCCCCATGGTCATGTCTTTTGAGTGCCACGGTCGTGGCCTAAGTTGGATTGGACGGTTTGAGCACTTTACAGTTGTAAAATTGTTGGCTGGGTAGGCCACGATCGTGGTCTTTTAATGCCACCATCGTGGCATGTAAGTGGAGACTACCAACTTTTAATTTTCTTCTCTTTCTTGGCTCAGGCAGTAGAGAAATCAATCCCACGGTTGTGTCCTGCCAATGCCACGGTTGTGGCCTTCATTTGGCTTCTGGATTTTTATCTTTTTGCTATGGTAGACTTGAATTAAATCCTATGGTCGTGGCCTTGAAGGTCCACGGGCGTGGCAGTTGTTATTTCTTCATTTTTGCTTGCCTTTCATCATTTTTGTACCTCTAATCATTAGAAACTTTGAATCTTGTCTTTCCAAGCATGATTATAATAATTCTAACTCAAATACACAATATCCATCAAATTCATTTGCAAAATGATTAACATTATGGTTAGAATTATAAAAAATGTTGATCATAATTTCACTCTATCAATTATGATATTATGTGTAGCTTGAGCATTTGGAACTGATAGTGATAAGGTTAAATAGGCCTTAATAAGAGTAACATTAAATCTGAGTATGGATAATATCCATATTTTTGGAAAAGATTTCGAAGAGGTAAGAAATTACGAAAATACCTTTATAGCCCGAAATGAACTCGAGCTATAATTTAGATGTAAAATATGGATAATGGGGATTTAAAGTGTCAAAAGTAATTGTTTATAATGTTTCAACATTAAAAATTAAAGTGATAGTTAATTAAAGAAAGTGAATATATTGAAACTATTGTATAAGTGAGTGTATAGTATAAAAATCCTACAGCCTATATAAAGATTTATAGTGTCTTCTATTGTCTTCTAAAGCATCATCAAAACAAAATATTGAAAGGAAAAGTTATGGAAGAGTATTTTAAAGAGATTAGTTCTTATATAATATTTATTTTGCTATTATTTGAAATGATCTTGATTTTTATTATGTAAAGAGATTTGTGAATTAATAAAACACCATTACTTGTGAAAGATATGGTGTATTAAATAATTGTGAAAATTACAAGTATAAAACTTTACTTCTATGATAATAAAGTTATTCTTGCAATATGAAAATGTGTATTTATAGATTATTAACTGGAACAATGATTAAATCTATCATTGAATCATTTATTAGTTGATATAAGGTTGTGGAAGAAAATAAGGTTTTGAAAGATTTTAGGGTTATGGAAGTTTGGATTTAAATTTGATTGTGCTTTGAAGAGTTGGATCCTATTTCCTCAATTTGTTTAAGTTGAATTATTGATAAGTTATTGATTAAATCATGAAATGAAATTCTAGTAGAGATATACATGATCATTTATATAGTTATGCATATGCTTGTGCAAATTTCTATTCTTCAAACTTTGAGAAAAAAAATCCCAATAGTGAACACATGATCATTCCTATAGACATGCATATTTCTACCTTCTTATACCTTCACAAAGTAGGGTTTATGGGTGGAATTAGTATTGAATTATTGAATACATTTTGAAAATAGTTATAATTGATGAAAGATTGCTGATAAGATAGAAATGAAATCAATCCATTAAATGATGAAACTTAGATGTGAAGAAAACTTGAGGAAAGTATGGATAAATGTAATTGGATATTTGAAATAAGTGTAAGGTTAGAGAAAAGATAAAAGATGATTACAAGTGATTAGTGGATTTAACATTATTCATGAAGAAATAAGATAATTTACGAAGCAAAGTGAGAAGAATGAGATATTGATGAATCATTGATGATTTTACATAGTTTGAAGAGCAAGATAAAGAAAACAAAGAGGTGTATATACAAATTGATTGAGTAATGAAAGTAAGAATGAGAGATTTGCATATTGTGTACTTATGGAATATTTGACAGTAACATTATTTGGTGATTGAAGAAAAGTTATAGATTATATATAGAAGTGTTAAAGAGTTAATTGATACTAATTGATTACAATAGAAAGAAAGGAATTGATAATGTAAAAGGAAAAGAATGTAGTGAGATTTGAAGGTAGTTTAACTCTTCTAGTGAAATGATGTATTATAGATCAAGTTAGAAATATATATATGTGTGCGAGTGTGTGTATTAAACATAGTGAATACATTATATATGTACATATACTCTTAAAGTGAAAGAATAGTTGTAAATTCTTAATATGTTACGAAAAAAATTAAACAATTAAGAGTGGAAATCTATTTAGATTTCATTATTACAGTGGAAACATGAAAATGATTTGAAAATATAAAGATTGATGAATAAATAAAATTAGTCGAACTAATCGGAAACAAATATAATGTGTATATTTGTTCATATAATAAATGTGTTTGAAATAATTGTTCATATCTTATAAATTCACAGTAATAAACAAACACTTCAAAGAGAAAGTGTTATATTTCAAAAGATATTATAATTGACAATAATTTGTAACAATGAAATAAATGTATTGATCGATTATACTGATGTTAAATCTAGTTTCCAGATTAGCTCAAGGGTAAATGTTCAAAGTGATAGTGGGCATTTTATGCCATATTAAAAGTGGCACTCTGTGCTATAGAGGACACTTATGTCACATATTGAAAGTGGACACTCTGTGCCATAGAGGACACTTATGTCCCATATTAAAAGTGGGCACTTTGTGCCATACAAGATATTTTTTTTTATATATGTCCCAGTGATATTGGCATCTATGCCATCAGTGGACGCTTTGTGTCATAGAGGACCTTTGGTCCCTTTCTCTCAGTGGACACTCTGTGTCATCATATAGAGTGGGCATTTGTGTCATAGTGGGCCTTTGGCCATATTTATACAGTGGCCATTTACTTGCCATCAGTGACTCGCTATCCGAAACTAGGATATAAAGTTCAGTATATGAGGGAAAGAAAGAGATATATATATAACAGTAGAATGTAATGACACAAATTATATTTAATAAAAAATCTAAAGAGAATTAAAGGCAATTACTGAATTGAACTTGGATAGTGTAAGTGTGTAGAGCTGAATCTTCTACAGTTATATAATAAGATAATTCTGAAAGTGTTACAATGATTGATATCAGACATAAATAAAAGTTATGTAAATTAATAAAATAATTGATTTTATGTGAGATTTAAGACTAATTATGAATTAAATGGCTTATTGCCATAACAAGTAAATTTCGAGGATGAAATTTTTTTTAGTGGGGGAGAATTGTAATGGTCAAGATTTTAAATAGAGAATTTTTAACTAATATTGATAATTAATAATGTATAGTAATAAAAGTAATGTGGATAAATACTATAAGTAGAGAATAGTGAATAGTATATCTCAAAATTTACTGAAGAAATTATTTTTACATTTTTACAGGACTGAAACTCAATTTAGAATCAACGGTTAAGAATGAGGGTGCACCATAGCTATTATGAGCATTCCCTCATTTGATTAAACTATATATATGTGTGTGTATGTGTGTGTGTGTGTGTGTGGAAACTTCTCATTTCTTCTTCCATCTCCCACGCGACCTTCCACCACCATCACCATCTTCTCTATTTTCTTCTTCCTTTCATCAAGTTAATCAAGGATTAAGAGAAAATCACATATAGGTAATTTTTAGAAGAATAAGCTAGAAAAGGTAAGATTATCAATAAGTAATCAAAGGAAAAGAGAGAAAAAGAAAGAGAAAGAGGAATTTTAAAGAGGTATGTACTTATATATTATAATTTGCAAATATATGAATTTTTATGAGTTTTAATGTTTGAATTGATTGATTGAGTTATTTATAATGAAACATTTCTTGAAAGTATTGATTAACTAGATTGATGAGTGAAAAATAACTTTTATATGATGAGTTTGACTCTTAATTCAATTCTTAAGAGAATTGGGTGGTTTGATGTTGTTTTTAGCCATGTGAGATGGTTGAAAGTTTGATTAAGTGATGTTTTAGTAAATTATTTGATATGAACTCTTTTTATGTCAAAAATTTGGTTTTGATACATTTTTAACTTAGATCTTCAATATATTTTTGTTTAATTAAGTTAAAAGTGCAAAATACATGATTTTGGGAAGCCACAGGAGTGGCTTAAAGGTGCTATGGGCGTGGTATCGAAGTCAGGACTGCTGAAGGAAGAATTACTCCAAAAACAGACCCAAAACCAATGCCACAGGTGTGGCAATTGAGTGCCATGACCGTGGGGTTGAGAGTGAGGTTGTTTCTTTAAAAATTTTGATAAAACAGAGCCATTCTGAATGCCACGACTGTGGGGCTATACAAAGGCATTTGACAACTTCATTTTGTATCCCACGAGTGTGGGGTTGAAATTTCATGGCCGTGGGATACCTGGATGATGTTTTTGGCTTGTATTTTGTAATATACAGGCCTAGTATGAGTCTAATATGTTTATGTTTCTTACTTTTGTGTTGAGAATTCATGTGTATGTGTTAAAAGTATTGAAAAGAGTGTTAAACTTTGGAATCCTGCGGTATTCGATGACGACGTCATACCCCATTATCTTGGCTACCCAGTACTGTTGAGCAGGGGTAGAAATCTCTTGGTGTAACAAATGACGCAAACTGCGCTGGTCAGTGTGAATAGTGAAACGATGGCCGATAAGGTAGGGCCTCCAGTGTCGAATTGCAAGAACTACAGCCATTAACTCTTTCTCATAGGCTGATCGGGATGTCGCAGGATTGCAAATTGCCTTGCTAAAATAAGCAATTGGTTTATTATCTTGCATCAAAACAGCACCAACTCTAGATTTGGAAGCATCTGTCTCAATAATGAAAGGTTTGGAGAAATCCGGCATAGCTAAAACTGGTACAGATACTATGGCAGTTTTCAAAGCATCAAAAGAGGCTTATGCTTGAGAGTTCCATTGAAAAGCAATGGTTATTTCTTCTTTTTTTAATAACTGTGTGAGCGGCTATGCAATGCGTCCATAATTTAGTATAAGTCGGCGATAATACCCTGTTAAGCCCAAAAACTCCCTGACATCTTTAATAGACCTCGGTATTGGCCATTGTATGATGTTGGAAATTTTAGAAGGCTCCATAGAGACACCTTGAGAAGAGATGACATGTCCCAAGTAATCAATGGAAGTTCTGCTGAAAGAACATTTTTTGGCATTCAAATGTAAGGAGTGGTCTAATAATAGCTGGAATACCTGATCAAGGTGGATTAGATGGTCAGACCAAGATTGACTATAAACCAATATGTCATCAAAAAATACCAGAACAAATTTTGCGCAAGTGCGGCCGGAAAACGTCATTCATTACTGCTTGGAATGTAGCTGAGGCATTGGTTAATCCGAATGGCATAACCAGAAATTCATAGTGCCCGAAATGAGTCCGAAAAACTATTTTGTGAGTATCTGAAGGAGTGACCAGTATTTGGTGGAAGCCTTGTTTCATATCCAGTTTGGAGAAAAACTGAGCCCCATGTAATTCACCAAGCAATTCTTGAATAATTGGAATTGGATATTTGTGAGGAATAGTTGTTCTATTTAGTTGGCGATAATCAACGCAAAATCTCCAGCTGCCGTCTTTTTTCTTAACCAACAACACTGGGCTAGAGAATGGACTGGAGCTAGGCTTGATAATTCCAGCAGAAAGCATGCTAGCCACCATCCTTTCAATCTCATCTTTTTGTAGATGCCCATATCTGTAAGGTTTTACTGAAATAGGACCATGTCCAGGTTGGAGGATGATACGGTGGTCTTGTGGTCGGCTGGGTGGGAGGTGTTTGAGGTCGTCAAAAATTGTAGAATACTGGGATTGGAGCTGCTATAACTGCTGAAATTGTCCTGAGGAAAGAGTGGTTGAGTTGGTGAGGTGTGTCGCGTCCTCAGAAAATTCCCATAAAAACCCAGAGAACTCAATGTCATCAAAAGCGACCTTGGATATAGATTTAATGGATGCTGAAGAACGAGCTAATGAGGGATCCCCAGTAAGTGTTACCCAATGTCCACGATAACTAAAACTCATAGTCATTTGCAGCCAATTGACCTTCACTTCCCCTAAGGTTTCTAACCATGCAATACCCAAAATTATTTCAACTCCTCCCAAAGGAAAGACAAAGAAATCTCCAGTTATTTCTATAGAACCAAATTGAAGCTTCAAATCCCTACAAACACCATTGGATTGAATTCGATGCCCATCCCCTAATTTAACAAAGAAGGGTGGCGTGGGACTAACCTGTAGGTTGAGGGATTTAACCATATCCCCAGAGATAAAATTGTGGCTGGTACCACTGTTGATCATTATGGTGACTGAGCGGAATAAGAGGGTTCCTCGGAGCTTCATCGTATGAGGTCGTGAAATTCCCCCTATTGAGTACAGTGGTAAATCCAGCTCAGAGAAGTGGGCCTCATTCAAGTCCGAGGAGAGAAGAGTAGAGGGGTTAGAATTAATATCCTCGAATAAACCTTCATCTGAAAGAACATCATCCTCACCTCCGATCAAAGCTCTAAGAGATTTATTGGGGCACTCATGTAAGGGTAAATAGGGTTGTTTACAACGAAAACACAGGCCCTTGGCTCGGAGCTCTTGATAATCATGATGGGAGTAGTGGCGGACGCCACGAAATCTTCTGGTAGCATTGGGTGGTTTTGGTGGTGGAGCAGGGAGGGTTAGAGGTCGAGTTGGGTGAGCTATTTGTTCAGTTGATCGTGGAAAAGGGGTGGTAGTGTTGTTAGTTCGGGTCGGGTAAGTAGTGTTTTGAGGGCACGGGCTGTAGGTGGGTTAATTAATTTTGGACCAAAGCCAAAACGCTGCGTAGCATGTGATTCGCTAGCATTTTGATGATAATAAGGTTTGGAAGTTGAAATTGGTGGATTAAACTGAGCGATTTCCATTTCCACTTCTCGAGCCGTTCGTATAGCTCTGTACAATTCTCCAGTATCCGATGAACGAATTTTGACGCGGATGCCTTCCTTGAGGCCATTGAGAAAATAGCTGATTAATTGAGGATCAGAGAGTTCTGGAGCTTGAGCAGCTCTAAATATGAAATCATCAATATACTGGGTAACAGTACCCGTTTGTTTTACAGCAGCAAGAAGCTCATATGGGTTAGAGGAAACATCTCCATTATAAGTATTGATAAGTTCTGATTTGAATTGGGTCCAACCCAGCTGCGGATTGCGAATACGAAGCAATCGAAGCCAATGAAGAGGTGCTCCTTCCATGGAACACATAGAAATAGAAACTTGGGAAGCTGGTGGGGTATTATGGAGTTCAAAATATTGTTCCGCCTTTGCAATCCAGCCTACAGGATCTATACCATTAAAGGTTGGCATATCCAATTGTTTGGGTATGAAGGATGGATTTTGTTCTGGAAAGGGCCTGGTAATGGCATAGTTTATGGGAGAGGATGTTTCTTCTTGGGTGTTTGGGTGGGGATGGGTGGAGCTGCCAGAAATATTCGCTGGTGCCTTGCCGGCAACTATGGACTTAAGAAGGGATTTGATTTCTGAATTATTAGCTGGAAGGTTTTGCAGGGTAGAGAAAGTGTCTTTTATGGAAGATATTTGTGCTTGAAGTGCAGACACGTTCTTCTCTAATGTTTCTACTCTGGTTTCCATCTTAGTTTTTGGCATCCGGCAGGTCAGACCAATTTGTTAGAGTGAAGAACGCAGCCAGATTATAATAAAGAAGGAGAGGAAGGAAGAGCAGAAGATAGATGAGATTATAGAATGTAAACTTTCATTAATTCTAGATTGTTTACAAGAATGATAATAAAAACTTAATAACAGAATAAGGAATAAAACAAATTGGTTGCAAGCAACCCCCAGGACCAGCCCGACACAGAGAAGATTCTCTGTAACAAAAATAACAAATTGTATGCATGCCCACTCAATCCAATCATTGGCTTTATATAGAATAATCCTCTAACAGAATTTGCTGATGTGTTCCTTCCAATCATTCTAATTCCTTTGCTGCCCCTGCTGCTCTTTGTTCCTTCTAGAGTAAACCTTGTAGGGCCTTGGGCCTTTCTCTGCAATCCTATCATACTGAAATGAGTTAGTATCACTATACATGAGTTTATGATCACATGCTAAACTGTTAAAGTTGCTTATTATGATTTTGCCATGGATTTATGAATTTGTTATAAATATTACTTATTAAACCTACCAGGAATTACCATTGCTATGATTCAGCCATGATTATAGATGTGGTATGACTGTATATGAGTTAAATATATTGTATGCTAATGTTTAGATTGCTATTTTTATATATCTGTCATGATTATGAATATCTTCTATGATATGTTATGTATCTTCCTTGAATATAAATATGTTGTATGATTTAAATTGTGAAATGGCATGCCGGTATGCTGAACTAAATCATGAATGTTGCATAATATTTAATAAGACAGTTTACCAGTTAATAATGCAAAGTCAAACTAATACACAATAAAGGAAGAACACTCAATGAGCATATGGCTCACCCCTCGCTCCATAATTTTTAATGTTGGGTGTAGGTTGTAATAACAAGCTTCTATGGTATTGACTCTGCAATTGCAAGACATTAGACAAATTGAGTTCTGTAAATAATTGGGAAAAAAAATACTAATATAAGGTTGTAATGATAGTAAAAAAAAAAGAAAGAAATAGAACAGTATTAGGTTGTACTTAAATGGAATATAAGGAAAGCATATAAAACGATCCTGGACAAACATGGTTTTACGTGGTTCCAACGCATTAAAATGACATGAACCCTAGGATCATCGCACCTCTTACCCAAATTGGGAGTGGGGTGGGATAAATTTAATATTGAATAATTATTGTAACCTAGTGTTGTTTGTAAATTTATTAATCTATATATAGACCACAATCATTTGAAGAATTAAAATAAGGAAAAGAAAGTGACAAATTAATAACTTAGTCTACTATATGGAGAGGAAAGATCAACAATCTGCCATTTTTATCAAGTAGCAAATATTAAACACTATTGAATTAAATAGAATGAAGTAATTCTATTTTAATATGATATTGTTTATAAATTTATTAATCTATATGTAGATCATAATTTTTTAAAGACTTCAACGAAGAAAAAGAAAGTGATAAATTAATAACATAGTCTACTATACGAAGAAGAAAGATCAAAATTCTACCATTTTTGCCAAGTAGCAAATATTAAACACTATAGAATTAAATAGAATGAACTAATCCATAATTAAAGAATGATGAATAACAAATAAAACACAATAGAACCCAACAAAAATGTGAATGTTTCCAATGTAAATCCAAAATAAAGCTTAATAAAATTTAAAAAATTCAACTAAAAATCATAATTAGAAAAACCAAAAAACAGCAGAATGATGAAACCAAAACCATCCAAATTTGAGACAAAAAATGAGAAAAAAGTAATAGCACTTGGGTACATATATACATGTATATACATACATATCCATAGAAATGGCCTTAAATATTTATTTTAAAAAATGTAATAATTAAACTCACCAATCTATATGCAGATCACTATAGTTTAAAGAAAATATTTATAAATTATAAACTGTTTAAGCTTAAAGGATATTTTTCTATATTAAAAAAATAAGTTTAATATATGAAAAGAAATGACAATTTATTAAAAATTTTAGGGGATCGAGAATTACCTTGCAGCAAGGACACTCAATATTATAGTTATTCCAACACCAATCCCTCCTAGCTTTCCCACCTGTTGAAAATAAATAAATTTTAGTTATGACACTACATGCCATATAATTAAATAGAATGAACTAATCTAAAATTGAAAAATGAAGAAGAATAATAAAAAAAAAGAACCTAACAAAAATTTAATTGTTCCAAACACAAATCCAAAATAAATCTTAATAAAATTAAAGATGTTGGCTAGAAATTGTATATTTACCAATCCAAAATAAAACATAATTCATAAAAGAAGCCAAAATTGAATAATTTCATGTAATAGAAAAGTTATAAAACATGAGAATGATCAAAGAAAGACTGCTCAAATTTGAGACAAAAAATAAGGAAAAGGTAATAGTACTTGAATATATATCTATGTGTATATGGAGAATAAAGACCAACATGTTGTCATTTTTATCGAGTAGTAAACTCTAAATGTCATAGAACTAAATAGAATGAACTAATTTAGAATTGAAGAATAAAGAACAACAAATAAAGTACAATAGAAAACAAAAAAAATTTGATTACTCCAAATGCAAATCCAAATAAAACTTAATAAAATTGTAAAAGTTCAGGCGAAAATCATATATCTACTGATAAAAAACAAAACATAAATTAAAAAAAAAGTCAAAATTGAATCATTGCATTAATATAAAAGCCACAAAACAATAGAAAGATAAAATAGAAATTAATCAAATTTGAGACAAAAAATGAGGAAAAGGTAACAACACTAGAGTATATATACATGTATATACAATATAGTGGTTAACATTTTCTCAAATGTTTACACATTGAAAAGTATTAGTTTTATAACCAAATGATAAGAATTTCCATGCATAGATATACTGTCATACCAAGCCCTTATAGTGTAACCTACACATTATTTTCTTATCGCATCCTTAACTTTCAATTGCTCAAGAAGTTGATTGGCTAATCTAAATTAAATAATTTATCATTTAGTGGATTTAGAATCCATCAAAATATATCAATAATAACAACCCCTTTAATTAAATGACATAATAAATCAATAAGAATTGAAGATTAAATTAATGGATATTGAGAATACATCAAAGAATCCAAAACCTGAGCAAGTTTATTCTCTGTAAAAATAGTCTACCTTGTAAAATCCTAATTTTATTGCTATTATCATCAATCAAATGAAAGGAACACATCGAAAAAACTGATTTCCTAACACAATCTCATTCTTCTAAACTTAAATAAACATATTTTACCTTGATAACCTCACATAGGGGTCTATAATTACTAAAATTAAAATTGAATAAGATTGTAAAGTACAACTTCCTAATATATATCCTAAATCAATGAAAATTGAAGACCAAATTAATGGATACTGAAAATAAATTAAGGTAACCAAAAGCTAGGTATGTTTATTCTTTATAATATGGGGCCACCTTGTAAAAGCCTAACATCATTACTATTTTCATCAATCAAATCAAAACAACACAGAAAAAACCACTTTCTAACAAAATTTTTGTCTTATAAACCTAAAACAACATATTTAACCTTGATAACGTAAAAGAATCATTAGATTATAGAAAAATTTCATGAATAAAACTAAGCTACTAAAATTTATTTATAAAGAAATAACTTAATTAAGATGAGATTTAGCAGTTGGATTTTCTTCTTTGCAGCATAGAATATATTAAAAATTTAAGTTATTCTGAATTGATATTTTAACATTTTGTAATCAAATATTAGTGTAATTTTCTATAATTTTGTTATTACATGCACTTTTATTCTTTCATATAATCACTGTAAGGGAATAGTTATCTTTTAGTTGAAGATGCTGATATATTTGCAGTGATTGTTGATTGATGGGGTGAGTCACGATGTAATATCCCAAACTATGCCCTAAAATTTTTGGAATGATTATTGTTGAAATTGGATTAAATGATTTTAAAGTGTGTATAAAGGATTAAGAGGAAAGAGAAGTGTGTATATGTTGTATATATAGAGATATATACAACATATACAAGTCAACTAATGAGATGGTCAAATGAGATTTATTGATTATTTAAAATGGAAATTAAATAAGTGGAAGAGGATATTTGTAATATTATAATATTTAAATTGCTTGGTGGAGATTAATTATAGAATTGTGGTTTAAGAGGTTATGAATGGGTTGACTTTCATTTTCATCTTCTTCTTTCTTCTCTTTGGCCGGCCATCACCATAGCTAGAAGAAAAGGGATTTTTGTTATTTTCTAACTCAAGATTTGAAGGTGTTTCAAGAGATCAAGTTGGAGTTTGAAGGGTTTTCATCACTTTTGGTAAGTTTCCATCTTGATTCTTTGGTTTTCTTTTGAGTTTGTGAATTGAGTTTGGTGAATGGTTGTTGTTGATGTGTGTATGTTTGATTTTGATGTGTTTGAGAGTATTTGGTCTTTTTGGCTTTGATTTTGGGGTTGGTTTGGAGGTAAGGTTAAGTTTGGTGAAAAGAAAGCAAGAGTTGTGGATTGTGTATGGGTTGAGTTGTGAAGATGATTGTGATTGTGTTTTGATGTATGTATTGAGTTGTTTTGGTGTTTATGCAAGTTTACTATGGTTTATTGATGGTTTTGGGTAAGATTGTTTGGAGTGAAAAAGGGTAAAGTATGATGTTTGTTGGATGTGGTATTGTTGGTGTCGGAATCAGGATTTTTGGCTTGACACGCCCATGAGCACGACCAAGTCTTTGGGCGTGTCGATGTTTTTATTTTCTGGATGGGTGACATGACCAGTGACACGCCCATGTCACTAGCGTGTCACAACTTCTGTGTTGTAGTAGCATTGACACGGCTAGTGACATGCCCATGTCACTGAGCGTGTCATAGCTACTGTGTTGAGGGAGGATTGACAGGACTAGTGACACGCCCATGTCACTGAGCGTGTCAAAGCTTCTATGTTGTGGGTTTAGGGCACGATTAGGGACACGCCCGTGTTGTTGAGCGTGTCATGTGTAGAGTTTGCCCTAATTGGTTCTTGTTTTTATTTTCTTATGTGTATCACTAAGTGAGTGTGTATAATTACCTTTGGATTAGGTTTTGAAGAGATTGAGTTGCCCTAATCCAAGTGTTGAGGATTCTTGGAAGAGGAGGTTGATAGATTAGTGTGAGTTGCTCTTGAGGTAAGTACAAACCCTACATGATTATATACATTTACATGACTTTGGGACTTAACACATTTGGTTGTAAATGTGTTAAGTAATCTATTACATTGTTGATACATTTGATTAATGCTATGATTTGCATAATGTGAAAGATAAAATGATCATTCAAAATGTATGTACAATGCAATTGGTTATGTATATTCTAATGATGAGATGTGAAGCCATTGTTGTTGGCTATAATGATGCAAATGAAATAATTGGGGCATGATTGCCTAGATGATTATGAGAAAATGAGAATGGAATTGATAATGAAATAATAAAAGAATTGTGTGCCTAATATGTTATTCAATTTTCAGAGTTTTGTTGTTGGTGGCATGCCTAAAAGTAACAATCCCTTGAAGCTGGGTTGGGCATGGTCCTTGAAGCCAAGTTGGGTTGATGCTTAGCTCCCCTTGAAGCTTGGTTGGGCCTAGTCCTTGAAGCCTAGTTGGGATGTTACATATGAGATGTTTCTCATTGTGATAATGAATCACCTACGGGCTTGATAATTGTGATTATTGAACCAAAACACTAACTCTAGAAGTTGAATGGCATATTAGTTTCTTTTGGGCCCATGCTTGTCTTTGCTTTAATATGAATTATGAATGATGAAATAAATGAACAATATGATGAAATTTAATGTTATGAAAAATGACATTTTTGAATATTGTTTATAATGCTTGAAAGGGTGACATTGGCATTACATTTAAAGCATATTGTCATCATGGTTGTACCACTAAGCCTATGGCTTAGCACAATTGTGGTTCATCACCCAGGTGACAGGGTAGAACTGGAGATTTCAGCTAGACCGAGTTGAGTCTAGGCTTGTGATCCCTTGTGAAGAGTTGATTGTTGGACTTCAAGATCAGAAATGAACTTTCAAGCATGTATAAACTCTATTTTTTTGCAAATATTGATTTTGATGTATACATATGTATATTCTGATGCTTATTAAACAAATGTTTTAGATAAACTTTTGGGTACTATTGGGGTATATATGTATATGTGTTTTAATAAGAAATGTTTTATCTATTATGATTATTTGATTAAAGGTTGGTTTGCTTCAAATAAACTGTGACATCCTTGTATCCGGTATACATATAGTACATATTGAGAGTATATGTGGTGTACGTATATGGGGTATAGGGGTGTTACACACGAGGTGGTGGAGAACTCAGAGATTCTTCTTCTGCTATCATTGGAGTTAATAAATTTAAAGGCATTTGTTCAACTAGAGTACCATTGGTAGTGTCAATTGCATATATTGGCTCAGAAGAAGAAACGGTTAATGGGGAGTAGTCATCACCAGAAAAGACTTTTGAAGCAATAAAGTTATGGTGGTAGTTTCTTATTCGCAATTGGACTTGGAAAACAAGGGTTTTTCAAATGATTCGGCTTATGGGTGGAGGCAATGAGTAAGGATCAGTATAGTTCTCATTATTTATCAGTGATTAACATGATTTTGTAATTAAAACTTGTGCCGCTTTTCCAAAAACACTCACTGTGATGTCTCCAGTTTCATCTTTAATTTTGCATATTAATTCATAACTGTATAGTAACACAAATGGAAAACAATAATTATTTTTTGTTTAATTTTGATTATAAAGAAATAAATATTTAAGTATATTGAGAAAATTCAAGCAATGTGTCTGTAAATAAATGTCTTATTAGTTTAAGATATTTATCAAGGATTGGGTGTTTCATTACAGCTACCGTGGTTGTTGCACCACTATGCGAGACAATATTTTTTCACTTGACTGTTAAATTTGTAACACGCTTTATAAAACCATCATTGTGTAGTTTTAACATCGATAATTATTACTTTGCAAGTGAATTGCAATTTTTGTAGGAAATAGTAAATATGTTATAATTGGACATATTAAACAATATTATGTAAATCATAAAGCATAGAGTAAAACCTCATCCTTTTGAAGGTCCAAGGTTTGCATTTCTGAGATTGTTTTTCTATTAAGTGTCTTTTCTTCACTCAACAGAATTGCTTTTTTTCCCCCTCACTTTGAGTAAGAATTGAATTGGTGCAAAAGTGCTTAAAAATTTGAATTTAAATTTTATATAAATTAATATATAAAAAATTAGATATATTGTAATTTTATTTTTAGAAATATATAGTTATCATGTAAACGATGGTTATTTTACCTTTATTTGTATCATCTTACTTCCTCAATTTCCGGATTGATAAAATAAATAGTAGAAGCTAAGCTACCCGCCTATGGATTCCCTGCTATTTTATAGGAAAAAGAATTAATAGTTAATTTAGCTTTATTGTGTTTGTGTTAAATATGATAATTATTGTTATACTTATTTCTTACCCATGTATTCTTTTACTGTCATTGCAATAACACAATAATGATTGAACCAACAATTTCCTTGATTGTGTTCTCATTGAATGTATGTAACAAGTTACCCCAAAGAGTGATACCTAACTTTTCATTACTATATATATGAAAAAATAATAAATTTTGATAAAGCAATATGCATTTATACGATGTGTGTATATTTATATATGTATGTGTGTGTTCATATATATTTATATAATTATTGTTCTATAACATCCACTGACAATTCTCATATAAAATGTCTAGAGAATTTCACTTAACATGCTAACTATCTTATGAACATTCAAAACTCTTCATTTAAGAATTATTACCAATAGTTTGTTAGAATTATCAATAAAGTTTCTTTTGAAATTGTTGCTCAACAAAAATTTTCAAATATAAAATTATAACCTGTCACATAATATTTTTTTCTACATTTAATCCAACCCTAGCATCTCCAATAGAAATTAACTCCATTCATGTATCAAAAAGTCTATTATAAACTCAATAGTTCACAATACAATATATATCAAATATGGTAAGAATTTGTGGTCATTAACTCTCTAAATACTAATGTTCTAATAATACTTACAGACTTGTACAACATTCCAATATTATCAATTGCACTAAATAATACATCAATTCTATATACATTTTAAATATAGAAACTATTCGCTGCAGTATCACTAGTTCCAAACATCTTCACTTTAAATCCTTTATTTCCTTCGTTCCATTATACCTGTGAGTCAGAAACATTCTAACATGCAAAGATTATAGCTTAGTGGTGCTTATATAAATATATTTTGCCATGTATCACAAAAGAAAGTATTCTAATTACTTTATAATGACATCAATTTAGTGAAATAAACACTTTCTTTGTCAAATGAAACTATTTTTGAAAATCAAACATTTTTGTTAATAGTTTAGCTCAATAATTTGATTAAACAAAATAATATCTTAGTTTAATAAATACAAACAATATTGAACACTTCATACAATAGTATAATTATTTACTTCCAGTCTATTTTAACACTTATGCATCATAAGTTATTTGTTACTACTATCTATTTTGTATTTCTTTGTATTTCCAACCATTATCATTATCGGATCACACTATGAATAATTTCTTTCAGTTTAAATCTTGTAATACTTTACTTTGATATAATATTCTAACTTGAGCTCATGAAGGTCATTATAATTATTTTTAACTATTTTAGCACTTAGAAGATTATTGATCAATTCAATATTTTAAACATAACTGTTCTATTCAATGCTTTAGAAATTTCACTGAAAATACTTGTAATGGTCAAGATTTTAAACTGAGAATTTTTTAACTAATATTGATAATTGATAATGTATAGTGATAAAAGTAATGTGGATAAATGCTATAAGCAAAGAATAGTGAATAGTATATCTCAAAATTTATTGAAGAAATTATTTTTAAGTTTTACAGGACTAAAACTTGATTTAGAATCAATGGTTAAGAATGAGGGTGCACCATAGCTATTATGAGCATTCCCTCACTTGATTAAACTATATATATATGTGTATATATGTGTGTGTGTGTGTGGACACTTCTCATTTCTTCTTCCATCTCCCACGCCATCTTCCACCACCATCACCATCACCATCTTCTCTATTTTCTTCTTTCTTTCATCAAGTTAATCAATGATTAAGAGAAAATCACATATAGGTATAGATTTTTAGAAGAGTAAGCTAGAAAAGGTAAGATTATCAATAAGTAATCAAAAGGAAAGAGAGAAAAAGAAAGAGAAAGAGGAATTTTAAAGAGGTATGTACTTATGTATTATAATTTGCAAATATATGAATTTTTATGAGTTTTAATGTTTGAATTGGTTGATTGAGTTATTTATAATGAAACATTTCTTGAAAGTATTGATTAACTAGATTGATGAGTGAAAAATAACTTTTATCTGATGAGTTTGACTTTTAATTCAACCCTTAAGAGAATTGGGTGGTTTGATGTTGTTTTTAGCCATGTGAGATGATTGAATGTTTGATTAAGTGAATTTTTAGTAAATTATTTGATATGAACTTTTTTTATGTCAAAAATTTGGTTTTGATACATTTTTAACTTAGATCTTTAATATATTTGTGTTTAATGAAGTTAAAAGTGTAAAATACATGATTTTGGGATGCCACGGACATGGCTTAAAGGTGCCATGGGCATTGTATCAAAGTCGGGACTACTGGAGGAAGAATTACTCCAAAAATAGACCTAAAACCAATGCCACGGGCGTGGTAATTGAGTGCCACAACCGTGGGGTTGAGAGTGAGGTTGTTTCTTTAAAAATTTTAATAAAATAGAGCCGTTCTGAATGACACAGCTGTGGCCCTTGAATGCCACGACCGTGGAGGTATACAAAGGCATTTGATAGCTTCATTTTATATCCCACGAGTGTGGGGTTGAGATACCACGGCTGTGGGGGTACCTGCATGATGTTTTTGGCTTGTATTTTGTGATATACGGGCCTAGTATGAGGCTAATATGTTTATGTTTCTTACTTTTGTGTTGAGAATTCATGTGTATGTGTTAACAAAAGAGTGATAAACTTTGGATATGAGACATAAATATAATACTAATTGTTGATAAAAGTATTGTACCATTGAAATGATATACACAATTCAGTGTTAACAAAAACTAATGAATTGCCCAAATCATACTGATTTTAGATCTAGCTTTGGATTGAATGGCTAACCAGAGGAAGGATAGCCATAGTGATAGTGGGCATCTCTTGCCATTAATGGACACATTATGTCATCAATGACAGTGGGCATAATTGCCATTATATATATATTCATGAGACTTGGTATTAAAATTGCTACACTAACCTATTATCCAAACCTGTGATCTGAGTTCAGTATGTATGGGCATATTTAATGAAGTTATCCAAATTAAAAATATATGTGAATATGATGTTATGAATAATGGAAGAAATGCAAAATAATAATATAAGTCAATTACTTAAAATCAACTTACTGTGTTACAATGAAAGTGATTGGTAATGTATATATTAATGTTTACAAGTGAAAGTTCTAATGCATGGAATAGAAATATTATGCTCAAGTTATTGAATTAATCAATAACTTTATAAGTGTGGTAATGATTGAAAGTGTTTATAATGATACAAGATACAAAGTGCCCTAAAGTATAGTACTAAATTTAAGTACTGAAAATTATAGATTGAATGAAATTATCCTATATGTAAAACTGAAAAGTAAGACTTACTGAAAAAAAATAAGCGTATTGTGAGCAATGTTAACAAATGAGAAAGAAAGTATTAAATAAAATGATTCATAAAGAGAAAAGTTGCAATACCGAAAGTATAGTATAGCATGATGACTTTTATATAGTTAAAGTTATTATTTTGTGTAATCAAAATATTATGTTGGCTTGTTATTGAAAATAGTGAATATATTGAAATATTTCTTAAAACTAAGTGTTATTACTATATTTTCATAAGTATTTTTCTTTAATATTAAGTGACAAAATATGTTTATACAAGCACCACTAAGCTTTGCTTAGTATGTTAGAATTATTTTCTGACACGCAGGTATCAGGACATTGGAGTAAGTTAAGAAGTGGAATTAAGAATCTCAGAAAATTACCTATAGTACATATAGAGATCTTTTGTATATTGTACTCATAAGTTATAAAATGTATATATACAATTTAGTTTGGCTATTTGAGAGATTGTACAAATTTATAAACATGAAAGGAATATATGTATTTAAAGGACGAAGTTTAAGATTATAGTGAATGATTATCAAATAAAACAATGTATTATATATTTATTTGATTTGACAAACTTATGATGGTTATCTAATTTATAATTAGTAATTGGATTCTTGGAGATATTGGAGATTGGTTTAAATGTTGGATTTATAAGTGTTGTATTATACATATTGTATTATTATTTGAAGATTTTTGTTAGTAACATTTTGAAAAAAAACTTTGTCAATGAATTGGTTAGAGTACTGATAGTATATCGAGTAACATTCTCTAATAATTTTAATGAGAATTATCAGGGGATGTTACATTTAGTGGTATCAGAGCCTGGTTTAGGCATTTCTAGCATGCAGAGTTATAGGAGAAGTGAAATGCAATTGTTTAAGTAATGTGAATCGAATAAGTGGGTATGTGTTTGATACAATTGATATTTCATATGTTTATGGTAGTAGAATATTTTCTAAGAATTGATTGAGAATTCGTAGTGTATTGTTTGGAGTGCACTAGATATATTTGTGAAAAAGAAGGATGTGAAAAGAAAACAAGATATGATTAGTTAAAGAGATATAACAAAGTAACACAGTGGAAGTGTAATAATTTATTGGAATTTGAGGAATGAATTATGACAGATAGATAAATTTTGAGAATGAGAATTGTCATGCTCTAAAATTTTAAGTGTTGATTTTCTGCATTAAGTGAATATATGAGTGTAAATTGGATTGATTATTATTGTGGACTTAGCCTAGCTATCTGCAAGTGCATAGATCATTAACAAGTAATATAATGATAAGTAGAGTATCGTTTCCATGAGGAAGTTTTCTTCTAAGTACCGATCAATTAAAACTAAGTAATATTTGGATGATTAAATTTGATTTATGATTAAGCAAAACAAAGTACTTTAAATTAAATCTAATGTAATGAAACTTAGGGCTCACGTTTATTAATTTATCATGGGTTTCTAAAGTATTGATTTAATTTAGTTTTCCTTTCATTAATAGTTAAAATTCTCCTAAATTAATCCCAAGTCTTTCTCAAGTACTAGAACTAATATCAATTTAATCCTTATGTCTACTCTCGTGATCACAAGTAATTAAACCAATTCATTAGGTTTTGTGAGAATTTTTGAATTTACCTCTTAAGTGTTTAACCTTATCTCTAAGTGAAAAACTTCCTTAAGATTGTTACATCTATGGACTAATGTTATGTTTCCACTCTCACTCCATCACACAACACCTCAATTCAATTAATTATTGGCCAGATAATTAAAGCATTAAGAGTAAAGTTAACAAAATAATTTAAGGATAAACTAAATTAATTCAAAAAGGCATTTATAACTCCATGATAAATTATATGAAAGGGACCAACTCTAAAGAGGATTAGTTATTCATTATTGAAATAAAAACATTGAAAATATTAAAGAAAGACATTAAAACATAATTTAAAGAACAAGAAATATCAAACTCTATTTCTTTGAAGAAGAACTTGACTTGAAACTTGAATTTCTTCTTGAACTAGAATTTCACTCTCCTTCTTGAGAAAACTCTAAACTACATTTATTTCTTGAATGAATCTAATCTAATTATTGTAAATCTTTCCTATCTTGAAACCTTAGAGGAAGTGTGTTTAAATAGAGTGTTTGGAAGCTTCATTAGTGGGGAAAAACTTGAAAAGGTTAGGCCACATCTTTTTTGGATCACCACCTACCCAATTTTCTGCTCAAAGTCATGAATTTTGGCCCTATGGTCGTGGCCTAAGTTGGATTGGATGGTTTGAGCACTTTGCAGCTATAAAATGGTCGGCAGGGTAGGCCACGATCATGGTCTTTCAATGCAATGTCGTGGCATGTATGTGGAGACTGCCAACTTTTAATTTTCTTCTCATTCTTAGCTTGGGCAGTAGAGAAATCAATCCCACAGTCGTGTCCTGCCAATGCCACGGTCATGGCCTTCATTTGGCTTCTAGATTTTTATCTTTTTGTTGTGGCAGACTTGATTTAAATCCCATGGTCGTGACCTTGAAGGGACACGGGTGTGGCATTTGTTATTTCTTCATTTTTCTTGCCTTTCTTCATTTTTGCATCTCTAATCATTAGAAACTTTGAATCTTATCTTTCCAAGCATGATTATAATAATTCTAACTCAAATATACAAAATCCATCAAATTCAATTGCAAAACGATTAACATTATGGTTAGAATTATAAAAAACGTTGATCATAATTTCACTCTATCAAACTCCCCCAAACTTAAATTGTTGCTTATCCTCAAGCAATTGAAGTTTAGTACTATCTATTTATATGTTGAGTTTATATGAAAAAAAATTTAATAATTAAAACTTTAAATTTTAGGTCGCAATTTAGTTTCATAATTTACCTGCTTCATTCTTACCTCCTTTACTCAAGAATTTTAATCAATTACAACCAATTATCAAATTCTAGATAAACAAATAATCCTTTGATTCAAACTCAACCTAGTCTCATATGCATGCTTAATTGAACTTTCTAAATTAATAGATTATTCTAAATCAAGGAAAATCAAAAGGACTTTAATAGGCTTGTAATGGGGTTTATAATGGTGAGGGTTACCCAAAAGTTTAAATGAATTTGGTTAAAATGTCTTTCAAAAATTTCTCCTGTGTAGAGGATTCTTGGATCCTTGCTCTGTTCTTGACTCTCTTCTCTAGGGAATATTATTATTATTAATATTAGTTTATATATATATCATCATTTTTTTATTTCATTACTATTATTATTATTATTATTATTATTATTATTATTATTATTATTATATATATATATATATATTCTCCCAAACTTGAAACTTAGAAGTCTATTATTATAAGCAATTTTATTTTTGAGAAAATTTTTGAAAGACAATTAACCTTGAAAAGGGTAGTTAATTTTGGGTTATTAAATCAAAGAAAACTCAAGCTGAAATTTATTTTGGTTTCAAAAGGGACAACTAAGGAAGATGTTTATAATTGGTGGATATAAGAATTTGGTTTCACAAACAATGCCTAAATCATTTTTTTTCTTTATTTAGAAAATTTTCAATTTCGCCTTGAAAGCTCTTTTAAACATGTTCTAGGCCTAGTTAAATTATAATATGAAAGAATATACACTTATGCTAAAATTCAAAAACCAATCATATTGAATTAATAAAAGAGCTCAGTTGGTTAAAAATACATAAGGTATAATTATTCTACCAAATTTTGATCTAAAAATTTAAACTTTTTAATTGAAAAATTTTTGCATATAAGCCAGCATATAAGAAATCTATAGTAAAAACATAACTTAATATATAATAACAATACAAAATTTAAACCATGAAATATCATAAAACAAAACACAATCTTCAAAAAAAAAACATAAATATTCAAAACTATCATAAAATAAATTTAAAGTACCAAATTTCGTAGTAAAACCAAAAATTTAGGAAAAGTTCCTCCAAACTTGAAATACCACTGTCCTTAGTGGTCTCCAGTAGCAGCATCATCACCGGGTGGAGGACGCTATGGTGGCGGAGCATAGTGGAGTCCAAAATGAGAAAATAATGTGTTGAACTGCTCATTGATTCCTGTTATCTGAGTTGAAATAGTCCGGACCTCATGCTCAACTCTGCCAAATTGCTGCTCCCATGCTTCATTCCTGCATTTCATCTCATGTTCAAAAGAATCAAGCCTGTTAACAATATAATCAAATGTAATAGGTGGTGGAGCAGATGGACCAGCCTCGAAAGGTCAAGTAGGTTGTGGTTGTTCAGATGCTTTTTCAAAATCTCCTTCTTCTCCAAATAATTCCTCCTCATCAATGTTAATATCAACATCGGGGGGTCCTAGAACTATATATTGGTTCCCTCTTTTTGCTGCTAATCTCATTGCCAAAATGGTACCTATATCAATTGTAGTTTTACTCGGAATAGGAACAAGGTGATCAAGACCTATATTAAGATAGGTAGCAATCCAGGTAATCATTCCCCTAATAATAATCTTACCGCTCTATTTAATGACCTCTTCACAGTGTTTAGCAAACCAATAACCAATATTAAAAACTTTTTCTTCCATGGCATAATAAAAGAAATGCAATTCTTTTGTATTAACATTGCCTTGACTCTCTCCTCTCCCAAAAATTATATTTTCCAAAACTACATGGATGTACCGGTAGAATGGGTTTGTAAAATTAGAGGAATTTGGCATTTTACTATTAAATCATCTAATGCCTCCTAGTCTAGTCCATGTCTCATTTTCATCAAAACCATCAGTTCTACCGGGTGTTCCCTACAAGTCTAATAATCCAAGTGCATCCCCAAATTCAAGCATTAGCTAGTTATACTTTTGATTTCCCAATCTAAATTCCACTCTCCCATTGTGACTAGCTTGTCTATTTGATGGAAAAAATCTAAAACTACTCAAGAATTCCAAGGTTAATTCAACATAGGTCGGGTAACACATGCTAGCAAATAAGATCCATTACATATCGGTGAACATTTTTAGCAACACATCATTCCATCATAATTTTCTAATAACATTTGCATTAATGAATCGAGAAGGAATTATTTTTCGGGAACTTAAATCATGGTACCTTTTTCGTTGCTCTTCATCACAGAAGCGAATTTTTGGATACATATGTGGTCCTTGATGTGGTGGAGATGAAGGTGGGGATGGTGTTGAGAAAGAGGATGATGATCCATCTCGGCGCCTTCTTTTTGATCCTCCAGATTTTGATCCTTCAGGACCCTTTGATTTCTTGGAAAAAGTCTTACTTCTAACCATTTTAATATTTGATTTCATGAAATACTTGAAGAAATTTGAATTAAATTGGAGTATATGTCGTGGGATTAGAGGTTTGGGACGTGGGTTTTAAATTTGGGCAGCCAGGGCTGCAAAAAGTGAAGGGAGAGAAAAAATGAGATGAATATATAGGGTGGAGAGGCCACGGTCGTGGCATGGCAGTTGACTGGTCAAAATTGGCTTGCATGCATTGCCACGGTCATGGCCCTTGAAATGCCACAATTGTGGGTTCGAGATTGCTACTTCCCAAGTGTTCTTGTTTCGATGCTATTTCTGGTAGACCTATTGGTTATCCCATGGTCTTGGGCTTATGCAATGCCACAGTCATGGGATTTGGTTCTTCATTGGATTTTCAAATATTCTTCCTCCGGTTCCATTTTGACAGCTCCCATTTGATTTTCAAGCCCCTAGAAATGATTCACCACGGTCGTGGGGTCTCAAAAACTCAAGTTTCTTGAAGATTTGGTACCTAGAAAGCAATTATAAATATCATTAGTTTTTTTTTTTTAGAAAATAGATAAAAAATGTAGAGAAATCGGGTTGCCTCCTGACAAGCGCTAAGTTTATAGTCGATAGCACGACATTCTTTTAGACGTTCAGCTATTAAAATGATAGACGTTTTTGATGTCTATTGGATCACCAATGAAATAAGGATTCAATCATTGGCCATTTACTTTAAAAATTTCTCCTTTTTGAATTTGTATATCTATTGCACCATGAGGATAGATATTTACAATTGTAAATGGTCCTGACCAACGAGATTTAAGCTTCCCAAGACAAAATTTTAATCTTGAATTGTACAACAAAACTTGTTGCCCTTCATGGAATTGCTTGGGTCGGATTGACTTGTCATGCCATGCCTTTGTTTTCTCTTTGTAAATCTTGGCATTCTCATAAGCGTGAAATCGAATTTCATCCAACTCGCTCAATTGCAAAAGGCATTTTTGTCCTGCTTTTCCCAAGTCCATGTTCAATTGTCTGATGGCCCAATATGCTTTATGTTCCAACTCTACAAGTGTAATATCCCAATGTGTGCCCTAGAAGTTGGATACAATTGTTGTTTTGATTTGAATTAAATGTATATATGTATTTGCAAAGGAAATGAGTATGTTAAGAGAATGTATATGTTGTGTATATTGTAATATATATAACATATAAGTTGGTCAAATGAGAAGTCAAGGTAAGAGGATATTTTAATTGGGATAAGTGAAATTACCTAAATGGGCATATAAGAGACAAAGGTTAAGTTAAATGATTGAGGGCAATTAGGTAATTGCTTGGTTAAATTGCTTGGTGGATATTTAAAGAAGAAGAGAAGTTGAATTTGTATTGTTTTTCTCTCTTCTTTGTTGGTGTGGCCGGCTATCAAAGGGAAAGAGAGAGCAAGAGAGGTCTTCTAAATCCTAACATCAAATTTAAGGAGGAAGCAAAGGATTAAGTTAGAGATTTGTGAAATTTCTTTAATTGAGGTAAGTACTCACTTGTTTTCCCTTGTTAATTTTTGAAGAGGTGTTTGAGATAAGTTGTGATTGATTAATTTTATGATTTGGTGTGTTATAGATGTGTTTACAAGTATTGAAATTGATTGTAAGCTAAAGGATTGAATTGATGTTGGTTTTGTTGTGAAGATGGTAAGTTAAGTGGATTTGGATAGTGAAAGATCAAGAGTGATGATGGTTTTAGGGTTTTGAAATGGTAGATGATTCAATGTGTTGTTAATGTGCAATATTGTGATTAACATGATAAATAAGTGTTAATGACATGGTTTATATGCATTTGAATGAAGTTGTGTTGTGTATAATGTGTTTAAATGCAATTGAAGGAGGCTTGGCCATACGTAGGGTGTTGTTTATGTGAGACACGGCCAAAATAAGAAAGGAACACGGCCAAGACTTAATGTTTTTGAGAGACACGGCCATGTGGAGGGAAGTTTGGCCGTGTTGGATAGATTTTGGAGAGACACGGCCACAAGCTTGGCCGTGTCCCTTGAGTGTGTTTGTCACTGCCTGATTTTGGTTGAGAGACATGGCTGTGTCCCTTGCCCGTGTCTGCCTCGGATTGAATTGGTGTTGAGAGACACGACCATAAGCTTGGCCGTGTCCCTTGGGTGTGTTGGCTACTGTGATGTTCTTTTGCTTTTTCTTGTTTTGTGGAGAATGAACACACATTAGATGATGCATATGATTATGTATGAACAATGTTATGTTATGCATTGTGAACCATGTGAATGGTAGTATGTTATATGAACAATGTGACTAATATTATGACTTGTATAGTGTGGAGGAGATGAGGATCATCCAAAAAGGTATGTGCAATGCAATTCATTATGATAAATGTTTAATAATGAATGGTATCAATGTGTTTTGAGAAAGGATGAAATGTGATATCATCATGGTTGATAATAATGATTGAAATGTTATAAAGGAACATGTTGTTTATATGATGATGAATTTAAGATACATGTGCAATGAAATTGATCATGTATGCTCAAATAATGAAGTGTATAATGTTAATTGAGACATAAAGGGATATAGAACTAATGTTTTGAGTGACAATGAGGTGAATGATATGATTGAATAATGGTATGTTGTTTAGTTAATGTAATTAATGTGCATAGTATAATGATGATTCAAATGGATTATGAAGTCATTGTGATTGACTATGATGAATTAAATGAATAGTGAAGCCATTGTGATTGGCTATAGTGATTCAAATGAGATGTCAAGCCATTGTTATTGGTTATGATAATTCAATTGAAAATGAAATGAAAATGAAAAGATTTTGTGTCTAATATGTTGATTCAAGTTTCAGAGTTCTGGATTTGGCGGCATGCCTAGAAAATGTGAAAATGTAACAGTCTTGCCGGGTTGAGGATCTCTTTGCATTGAGATGAATTGAGATCCAAGAGACTGGGTCTGTTACTTGATAAAATATGAAATGTGAATTGTAGTAACAGTCTAGCCGGGTTGAGGATCTCCTCGAGTTTAGCTGAGTTGATGATCCAAGAGACTGGGTCTGTTACGCTATCCATGGATAGAGATATGAGATATGTTGCCTACGGGCTTGATCATTGTGATTATTGACCAATGCAGAAAATCTGAACTTTGAATAACATATTAGTGTCTGTTGGGCCCGAGTCTGTCTTTGTTGCCAGTGTGATCTTTAAATGTTGAAATAAATGAGAAATGAGATCTATGGTTGCCTTTATTGCAAATGTGATTTATGATTTGTGAATTGTGAATAAAATAATGACATGAAATGATATGTAATATGTATATTGAAATATTGATTGTGAGAATTAAAGTTGGATCGGTGATTGATGATAATGATATGATATGTGATTGATGATAATGACATGATATGTAATATGGGTATTACTATGTTGATGGTGATTATCAGTGATGAATTGGGGTCGGTGAAAATGATATGTATATATTGTATGAAATTTGTTAAGATATATGAAAGATGCAATTTAAAAAGGAAAACATAATAAGAAACTAATGGTACATCAAATTAATATATCATTATATGTTAGTATTTTTATAATGTATGTTTACATGTTATATTTGTACTACTAAGCTCTCGAGCTTAGCGCGGATGTGTAATCGCGCAGGTATCTTGGTGGTAGATATGAAGTTTTTTGTTATGCCACGAGAAGAGTAAGAGTTGTCGAGACCAACTAGAGGGTAATGCATACATGTTTAATTTTTAAATTATGATATATTTCTGATGAGAGAATATTTATATGTATAAATGGAGTTTTAATTAAGATAATGATTTTGTAAATGATATTTAAATTAACGTAATATGGTTTGAACTCGGTTGCAGGTTTTTAAAAGGTAACATCAAGTGGCATCTTTATACTTTATATACTTAGTGTATGTATACTAGGTATATGTACAGTATTTATATAGGGTATTGGGGTGTTACAACAAGTAAGTGGCATGCCTTTTTAAAAACAAGCTGAAAAGGAGACATACCAATCAGGGTCTTTTAAGCTATTCTGTAAGCCCAAAGTGCATCATCCAATTTAGAAGACCAATCCTTTCTCAAAGTGCTAACTATTTTCTCCAAAATCCAATTGAGCTCCCTATTTGATATTTTTACCTGTCCACTGGTCTAAGGATGATAGCATATCTCTTAAGAAGAGTATCAAATCTCTTATTGAAAAAATGGGTACCCCCATCACTGACCATAGCTCTAGGAACTCTGAACCTTATGAAAATATTCTTTTTAATGAACTTATTGACCACTTTAACATCATTTGTTGGACTTGCGATGGATTCCACCCATTTGGGCACATAATCTAATGCCACTAGAATATAATTATTATTGTATGAAGATGGAAAGGGCCCCATAAAATTGATTCCCCAAACATCAAAGAGTTCAACTTTAAGAATTAAATTAAGTGGCATGTCATGTCTTCTTGAAATATTTCTAGTTCGTTGACAACGATCACAAGACTAAACCAAAACTTTGTATCTTTATACATCGTCAGCCAAAAGAATCCAGATTGCCAAATTTTAGCAATTATTTTAGATCAAAATCTTGAAGAAGCAAAATCCACCTAATTAGCCTTGGTTTAGCTTCCTTTTTGTTCATCAGATATTTGATTGCTGCATGGTCAGTATAAATAATAACTTTATAACTTAAAAGGTAAGATCTGAATTTATCCAAAGCAAAAACTATAGCAAGCATTTCTTTTTCTGTTGTAGCATAATGGATTTGAGTGTTGTCAAGGGTTCGACTTATATAGTAGATGACATGACTTTTCTTATCCTTTTTCTGACTCAAAACAACCCCAACTGCATGATCACTAGCATCACACATGAGCTCAAAATGTAAAGACCAATCTGGTTGTGAGATGATAGGAGTTGTTGTAAGAGCTGCCTTCAATCTATTAAAAGAAATTAAACATTCATTAGAAAAATTAAAACAACATCCTTACTTAATAATTCACATAAGGGTTTAGTAATTTTTAAAAAATCTTTGATAAAACGCCTGTAAAACCCTTTATGTCCTAAGAAACCTTGAACTCCTTTTACATTAGTTGGTGGTGGTAGCCTTTCAATAATTTTTATTTTTGCTCTATCTACTTCAATTCCTTCCTTAGACACCTTGTGTCCGAGCATAATTCCTTCTTCCACCATAAAGTGGCATTTTTCCTAATTGAGGACACGGTTTGTATCTTCACATCTTTTAAGTACCTATTCCAAATGTTGTAAATAATTATCAAAATTGGAACCATAAACTGTAAAGTCATCCATAAAAATTTCAATAACTGATTCTACAATATCAGAAAGTATAGCCATCATGCATCATTAAAAAGTGGCCAGTTCATTGCATAGTCTAAACGACATTCTTCTATTAGCAAAAGTGCCATATGGACATGTGAATGTAGTCTTTTCCTGATCTTCTGGTGCTATAGGAATTTGAAAATAGCCCGAATATCCATCCAACAACAAAAATAAGTATTACCTGCAAGTCTTTCAAGCATTTGATCAATAAATGGTAATGGAAAATGATCCTTTCGGGTGGCTTTATTCATCCTCTTATAATCTATGCAAACACACCATCCAGTCATCGTTCTAGAGGGAATTAATTCATTATTTTCATTTGTTATGACTGTCATCCCTCCTTTCTTTGGAATTACATGTACAGGACTCACCCATGAACTATCAGAAATAAGATAAATTATTCTTGCATCTAGTAATTTTGTCACTTCTGCTTTTACCACTTCTCTCATATTTGGATTCAATCTCCTTTGATGATCTATCACGGGTTTGGAATTTTCTTCCATTAAAATCCTATGCATGCATATTGAAGGGCTAATTCCCTTAATATAAGATATAGTCCATCCTTTTGCTTTTTTATATTTTCTAATCATGTTCAAGGTTTGACTCATCTGAATTTCTGACAAATTATTGTTAACAATAATAGGCAAAGTATTATTAGGTCCAAGAAATGCATACCTGAAATGAATGGGTAGTGGTTTTAATTCTAATTTCAGAGCTTTTTCAATTAAAGGGGGAGGTAAGGCCTTGCCTTTATCAAGTGTTTCAAATTTCTGGATGTAAATTCATGGAGTTGTCTCTAAAGATGAAGCATAAGTGGCTACCTGTAATATCCCAACGTATGCCCTAGAAGTTTGGATATAATTGTTATTTGTTTGAATTATGTGTATATGTTATGTTGATAAGAAAAGAAATTGAAAAGAGAATGTTTATGTATTGTTTAAAAAGGAAAGGCATGAGTAGAGAGAAAGTGTATATGTTGGGTATATGGTAATATATATAACATATACATAAGTCAAAATGCATGGTCAATGCAAGAGGATATTTATTTGTGGCATGTGAAATTACTATAAAGGGCATATAAGAAAAAGAAGTTAAGTTATATGGATGAGGGCATTTAGGTAATTGCTCATGTAGAATTGCTTGGTGGAGATTTAAAGAAGAAGAGAAGTTTGACTTGATTTTATTTCTTCTCTTCTCATTTTTGGTGTGGCCGGCTACCAAAGGAAAGAAGGAGGAAGAGAAGTGTTCTAAGTTCTAAACATCAATTTGAAGGGAAAATCAAAGGATCAAGTTGGAGATTTGTGAAATTTCTTCAATTGAGGTAAGTACTCTCTTATTTATCTTTGTTATTTTTGAAGTTATGTTTGAGGTAGGTTGTGATGTGTTGAGATTATGAATAGGTGTGTTTGAGATGAGTTTATAAGTGTTGAGATTGATTATAAGTTAAAAAGGTTGGATTGATGTTGGTTTTGGGTTGAAGATGATAAGTTAAGAGTGATGTTTGGTTTTAGGGTTTTGAAATGGTAGATGATTAAATGAATTGTTAATGTATGGTTAATGTGAATATTGTGTTAAACATGCAAAATAAGTGTTAATGACTTTGATTACATCCATTTGAATGAGTTTATGTTGTGTATATTGTGTTTTTGTTCAATCAAAAGAGAGTTGGCCATAGTTAGGGTTTGTATACATGAGAGACACGGCCAAACCAAGGAAGAGACACGGCCAACCTAAGGTATTTTTGAGAGACACGGCCAAGTCCATGGAAATTTGGCCGTGTTGGGTGATTTTTGGAGAGGACACGGCCGTGTCTCTTGCCCATGTTGGCTTCTATTGCTTTTGGTTGAGAGGTTTTTGGTTGAGAGACACGGCCACAAGCTTGGCCGTGTCCCTTGAGTGTGTTGGTTACTGTGTTTGGTTTTTGCTCTTCTTACATGATTGAGATTGAACCTACATTTGATGATGCATATGATACTAAATGAACAAGGTTAGGTATTATATACATTGTGAATCTTGTGAATGGTAATGTGTTATATGAATAATGTACTTTGTAATGTTATATCCATGATGCTATATGTAAAATGTGAAGGATATGATGAGGTAATTGATTATGTATAGCTTGATGGGAGTAGTTCTTGAAGGTGAAAGCTATAATGATCATCCAAAAAGGCATGTGCAATGAAATTTATTTTGTATGCTTGAATGATGAAGTGTATAATATGAATTGAGATAAAATGTGATGTGAAGCCATTGTGTTTGGCTATGATGATATATGAATTATGTGAAGCCATTATGATTGGCTATGATAACTCAAATGTGATGTGAAGCCATTGTGATTGGCTATGATGATTCAATTGAAAGACATAAGGCATGTTTGCCTAATTGATGATGAGAATTGAGAATGAAATTGATAAATGAATTGTGTAGCTAATGTGTTATTCCATTTTCAGAGTTTGTTGTTGGTGGCATGCCTAATAATAGTAACAATCTCTTGAAGTTAGGTTGGCTAAGGCCTTGAAGCCTAATTGAGATGTTACAACCCTTGAAGCTAGGTTGGATTGGTTCTTGAAGCTAAGTTGGGTTGATACTTAGCATGCTTTGTTCCCCTTGAAGCTTGGTTGAACCTAAATCCTTGAAGCCTAGTTGGGATAATGATAATGATAATGTGGTAATAAAACCAAAGCATTAACTCTGAAAGTCGAATGGCATATTAGTGTCTTTTGGGCCCGAGTCTGCCTTTGTTGTCAATATGATATACAAATGTTGAAATAAGTGAGATCTATGGTTGACTTTGTTAGTGATGGATTATGATTGATGAATTGTGAATAAAACAATGTTATGAAGTATGATGTGTAATGTGTATATTGATTGTGAGTATTAATGATGGATTGTGGTTGGTGTTAATGATATGTATATTATAAATGGAATTAGTCGAGATATATGAAAGGTACAATTCAAAAGGAGAAACATGATAAGATATTAATGGTATATGAAAGTGATATTTCATTATATGTTAGAATTTCTATAATGTATGTTTATATTTTATATTTGTACTACTAAGGTTTTGGGCTTAGCGCGGATGTGTAATCGCGCAGGTGACTAGGTGGAAGATATAAAGCCTTTCGTTATGCCACGAGAAGAGTAAGAGTTTGTCGAGACCAACTAGAGGGTGATGCATACATGTATAACTTTTAATTATGATGTATTTCTGACAAGAGTGTATTTCTATGTAAAAAAATAAAAATAGAAGTTATGATAAAGACGAGATTAATATATATATATATGTATGATCATTAAAAGTATAATGATTTTGTAAATGTTCTTTAAATAGATGCATTGTGGTTTGAACTCTGTTAAAGGTTTTAAAAATGTAAAGAAAAGTGACATCCTTATACTTTATATACTTACTGTATGTATACCAGGTGTATGTATAGTACTTATATGAAGTATCGGGGTGTTACAATTATTTTGGTATCAGAGCTTAGGTTCGAGATTCTCGGCCTAAGTGAAATTAAAAAGAAAAAGTTTTGCAACGCTTAAAATGAATTAAAAAGAAGAGTTTTGAAATGCAATTGGTAATACATGCATATGCATTGACACCTAGGTTGGTCTCGGATGTGGTATTATATGATTTGTAGTATATCTGTGTTATTTGAGATGGATGCTAGCGTGTGAAAGATGTTTTACATGAAAGTAAAGCTAGAAAAAGAAATTTATGTAAGTAAAGTGAATTATTAAATGTGTTGAAGTATAAAGAAATGAAAAGAAGAATAAAGTTGAAAATGAGTTGAAATCAAATCAAGATAAGAGTATGTACTTTTTCCTCTACATTTTGAACCTCTTTGTAATAAAGTTTATGTTGGGTTTGCTAGACAGAGGAAATATTGTTGAATTGTTAATATTGAAAGATATGTTATTAAAATGAGGAGAGTATGGTGGAATATTGAATGAGTTGATTAGTATAGACAAAGTGTGACTATTTAAAGTTTGAGGTATATATATAAAGTTAAGGCTTTGTTTAAAGGAAAAAGAGATGATATTGGTTAAGTAAGAATATAAATTGGTATTGTTATTTTAATGCAAACATTGTGAGTTCAATGTTAGAAATGTGAGATGCTTGAATATTGTGAAAGCTCATGGTAATGGTGATAATATGTGATATTTGAGATTTTTGGAAATGAGCTTGATAATTGTGAAAATTATATGTGTTGATATTGCTTTGTGATGTATATATATAAGATGTTTTTAAAGTTGATATTAAGAAAAGATGAGTTTGGCAAATTGAAGCTTAAACGAAGCAGTAAGTTGAAAAGTTAAAGTTCTAGTGGAATTTGATAAAGATCATTTGAATATTGATGGTTTAATGTATATTCAATACAGGAGCTAGGTGAAATGACTAATATTGCACATGAAAGTATTATGAATTGAGTAATGTGATTGATAGTATGAGAATTTGTTTTGAAGTAAAAAGGGAAGTGGATAAGCAAATGAAAAGGAGCTATTTTAAGTCATTTTACTGCAAATGGGTAAAAGTGGATATGGAAGTATATTAAATGTTTTTAAAGATGAAAGTGAAAGAGATGTCACATTGGGAATGTGACTATGATAGATGTGAAGTGCTATTATAGTTAGAATATATATATATTTATATATATGTGTGTTGTGTGAATAAATACTTTACATCATATTGGAAGAATGCAAATGATAGTGTTTAAAAGAAAGTGATAAACATTAAATGTGTATTGAATGTATAAAAAAAAAGAGAGCATATAATTAAGTGTATACATGTAAATGATATGTGAATTGCGTTTTTCAATATTAATGAAACGTGTGTGAATCACATTATGAAAGTGACCTTTGAGTATGTATGTGGTATAATTATAGAATTAGTGATATGGAAACGATGTTGTATGTATTAGTGGACCTAAGAGGGATTAGGTCTTGAACTGTGAAAAGCTAAATGGATTATGTGATGGAAGTGAGTATAGAATGGACTTGAGTAATATTGGACAGTGGAAATTGTTATGGTGAGCATTGAACGTGATAATCATATGATATTTAGAGTCTCAAAGTATTCACATATGGAAAGTTCTATGTAATTATATATTATAAGAGATTGTAAATGGATTAGAAAAGAATTTACGAATAGAAATTGTATAGGAATTGCATATGATTGAATATGTATATAGTAATATTGTTGAAACATGAATTAAGTTGATAAAGATCATATAATCGAGTGCAAATTGGTTTGAAACGGAGTTGGAATGTGTTAACTTTTGATATAGCAATAATGTAAAGAAGGAATATGTAATTTTTGAGATACACCTTAGCCTTGTATTTGTAAAGATTGAGAATAAAATTATAAAAGAACAGTATTGATTTGGAAGCTTCAGGCTTGAATATTAATCTTTTAAAACCATGTGTTTTATTTAGTATAATTGATCGATTAATTTGTTATCCATGGATCAGGGTCTTAGACAAAATGATTGTAATACAGATTTGGTGAGATTAAAAATTTTGTTTGAGAAGTATAGTTAAAAGTTATGATGGATGAAGTTGTACCTTAACATTTTATGTTAAGAATTTGGTTATAATTATGAAGGTAGAGAGAGAAAAGGAAATTATGTAAATGTTTTGAGTTATGGATAATATGACAAAAAGGTAATCAAAATAAATATAACAATGATAAGAAATGTGAGAAGATATTAAAAAGGGAGAAAATATGAGAGGTGACTGAGAATTATACTGAATATGTTTATGGTATGTAATAAATAAATGTACGAACTTGAGGTTTAAGGAAGTGAACTATATATAGTAAAAATGATATAAATTTTTTTATGAGAATTGAGGGGAATTATACTAAGATAATTTGAAGTGATTTGTTATCATGATAATTTGAATGAATATGGATCGGAAGAAATCGGGAATTGTATATAAGTTTTCCCTAATAGAACTAAGATATATATATATATATACATATATGAATATTGTGAAATTTCTTGATAAGTTAAATGAATTAATCGTTGGTTGGAATTAAACAAGATTGGAACGTGAGTATATTGTGGCAGATAGATCAATGAAACTGGATTTGGCTAAGATTATGAATCATTATTGAGATTTAACATGTATTGTTGTACTGAGAGTATAATTATTTACACGATAAAGTATATGATGTAAAATGTTAAAGTGTGATTGGACATGAATGAATGGAGTTATAATAGTTATCAATCATGATAAAAGGGAAAAGATTGATTATTTATAAAATAAGTTGAAAGGTAATGTATTAATATGTAAGTTAAGTAAAAAGTATGCTAAAGAAGTAACTCCTTTTGTGAAAAATAAGGATCTTGTTACCCATTGAAGGTTGATAAATGTCTATTTAGACAATGATTGTAATGACGGGATAATTAATGCTAAGATTTAAACCAATGATTTTTAAGGTTAAAGTTAACAGAGTAATTACTAAGAGGTGAAGAAACAATATATATATTAAAAATAAAGATTGGATGAAGTATAAGTGTACTATAAAATGATCTGATTCTTGTATAAAGACATTAATAGGAAATGTAATGAGTTCTTTTGAATGCTTGATCAAAGAAGTAATGAGATATATAAACATATAAAATGATGAGTTATGGAATTTAGAGGAAATGGTTGATTCTAGAGGGAAGAGTTGAGGTTATATGATTTGATGATATAATAACTTAAGCATATAATTAACTTCATATGGAAGTTAAGATAGTATTTTGTTAAGAATAGATTGTTACGGTACTGATAATTTCTAGGATGAAATTATTTAAGGGGGAGAGAATTGTAATATCCCAACGTATGCCCTAGAAGTTTGGATATAATTGTTATTTGTTTGAATTATGTGTATATGTTATGTTGATAAGAAAAGAAATTGAAAAGAGAATGTTTATGTATTGTTTAAAAAGGAAAGGCATGAGTAGAGAGAAAGTGTATATGTTGGGTATATGGTAATATATATAACATATACATAAGTCAAAATGGATGGTCAATGCAAGAGGATATTTATTTGTGGCATGTGAAATTACTATAAAGGGCATATAAGAAAAAGAAGTTAAGTTATATGGATGAGGGCATTTAAGTAATTGCTCATGTAGAATTGCTTGGTGGAGATTTAAAGAAGAAGAGAAGTTTGACTTGATTTTATTTCTTCTCTTCTCATTTTTGGTGTGGCCGGCTACCAAAGGAAAGAAGGAGGATGTAACACCCCCACACCCAATACATACATACTACATACACCACAATGTAGTATGCATGTATCGAATATAGGAATGCTACGGATTTTTATTAACATTCAAAACATTTTAAATGATACTATAAGCTTTCTCATTATACATTAGAGAAAAATAAGTAATTACTTGTAATATAAAACAAAATAGATATAAATACATTTACTTAATACGCAGCGGAATTTATAAAATATTTACATATATGAAAAACATTTAAGTCCATATCTATAAATATACACATATTTACTTTATACACAATACTTTACAAAACATAAAGAATTTATACATGATTGGCAGCTCTTCTCTGATCTTTAAATCCAAGAATAAACCCTTCAATGTCTACTCTCACTAGGTCTCGAAGAACTCTCGGGTTCAACTCTGCTACCTGCGCGATTAAACACTATCGCGCTAAGCCAACGGCTTAGTAAGACAAATCATGCTTTAATGCAATGCAATGTCATACATATTATTCACAAAAACAACACCATAGGTGAAAAGCTAATAACATACCTTTCCATTTAATATTCACATATATATACATACCACATTTCAACAATCTTCCATATATCTCATTAGTCAATCATTTTACCATTCATGAATCACATTAAACAAAGACAAGCTTTGGGCCCAAGACACACTAATATGCCATTCAATTTTCAGAGTTAATGTTTTGGTTTTGTTATCACATTTATCAATATCATATACCCAACTAGGCTTCAAGGATTAGGTTCAACCAAGCTTCAAGGGGAGCAAAGCATGCTAAGCTTCAACCCAACTTGGCTTCAAGAACCAACCCAACCTAGCTTCAAGGGTTGTAACATCTCAATTAGGCTTCAAGGATTCAATCCAACCTAACTTCAAGAGATTGTTACACTTATTAGGCATGCCACCAACAACAAACTCTGAAAATGGAATAACACATTAGCCACACAATTCATTTATTATTTAGTTATCATTTCCATTCTCAATTCTCATCAACATTTAGGCAAACATGCCTTATTTCTTTCAATTGCATCATCATAGCCAATCACAATGGCTTTATAGCATTTCATATCTCAATTCATATTGTGCATATAGCATTATTAGTATCATATTTCAAAGCACATTATTCATAATACACATCACCATTCACAAGCCTCACAATACACAATACATAACCTTGTTCATGTAATATCATATGCATTATCAATTCCATATCATCTCACATTTCATGATTCAACAATGATGTTAGACAAATGATCTCTATTTTGATCCTTGACAACTCAAATGGATGATCTATTTAACATGTATTTGAGAATCTTGTTGCAGGATTAGATTGCTTCCAATAAGGTGAACAGAACCTTTCTAGCGGTCGCGCCTCACCTGAATACGACCGCTCCATACAATTACAAGATGAAACCTTATTACAGTAGGTTTCGCGGTCAGAAGCCCGACCTAAGTCGCGACCGCACTTCACAATCAAAAGATGAAACATTATTACAGTAGGTTTCATGGTCAGAAGCCCGACCTAAGTCGAGACCGCACATGAATAATAGCGACCGCACCAAATTACGTGTCTCTCATGCATAAACCCTAAATGTAGCCAAATTTCTTTTGGTTAACTTAACACACATTGTACACAACATCACCTCATTCAAATGGACATAATCAAGATCATTAGCAATTATTTTACATGCTCATCACAATATTTTCAGCACCAACATTCATTAACAATACATTTGATACCTTATCACATTTACAAACAAAAGTGTTTTAAGATTAAACAACATATGCATGTTTGTAACCATATAGTTTGTACTTACCTTTAGCAACAATTATACAACTCTAAACACTTTCTTTTCTCCAAGAATTCTTCACTTCTCAAATTAGAGCAAATCACCTTCTTCCAAAACCTAATCCAAAATAACACAATAATAATTTATCACTTACCATTTCCAAAACCCTAAAACCAACATCACTCTTAACTTATCATCTTCAAATCCAAAACCAACACCACAACCAATTAAATCCAACATATAATAATCAACACAACCCTACCATCAAAAATCCACAACCAAACTCACAACCAACTTAAATAAACTAAGAGAATCAAGAGAGACTTACCAAAAATAATGAATCTTCTTGGATTTCCACTTATCCACTTGAAAACTTCTTCAATTTGAGCTTCAAATATCATCAACTCTTGTTTTCTCTCTTGCTCTCTAAGTTGGCCGGCCACACGTGAAAAGAAGAAAAGAAATTGATCAAACAAAAGTCAAATCCTCTTTTAACCTCCACCACACAATTTCCAAAAGAAGAATTACCAAAATGCCCTCTTAAACATAATTACACTTCCTTTTATTTAGCATGCCCTTTATAGTAATTTCAATAACAACAACTAAATATCTTCTTCCACTATATCCAACACCTTGACTCTCCCTTTGACCAACATATATGCCATATATATTGCCATATACACTACATATACATCTTCTCTACACATCACTTTTCTTTCAAATAACACATGAACATTCTCTCTTCTTTTTTTTTTATCACACAACACATACATTCAATCACATTTTAAACCAACAACAACAACAACAACAACAATAATCAAAACTTCGAGGGCATACATGAGGATATTACAATTCTCCTCCTCTAAAAAGAAATTTCGTCCTCGAAATTACCTGATATCAAGTCCGAAATAATTGAAGATATTGCTCTCGCATGATTTGTTCACTTTCCCAAGTTGCCTCTTCCTTTCCATGATTCTTCCATAGAACTTTCACTAATGGCACACTCTTGTTCCTCAACTCTTTCACTTCACGTGCCAAAATAGCAACTGGTTCCTCTTCAAATGTCAAATCTTGGTTCACCTCGATAGATTCAATCGGCAACACATGAGATGGATCCGATCTGTATCTCCTCAACATAGAAACATGGAATACATTATGGATACGATCCAACTCAGGTGGCAAAGCAAGCCGATAAGCAACTGGCCCAACTCTTTCCAAAACTTCATACGGTCCAATGAAACGAGGACTTAATTTCCCTTTTCGACCAAATCTCAGAATCTTTTTCCAAGGAGACACTTTTAAAAATACTTTATCTCCCACATCATACTCAATGTCTCTCCTTTTCAAATCCGAATAAGACTTCTGTCGATCTGAAGCTGCTTTCAATCTATCTCGAATCATTTTCACTTTCTCTTCAGTCTCTTTAATCAAATCAGGCCCAATTAACTTACTTTCACCAAGCTCATTCCAACACAAAAGGTGTCCTACACCGTCTACCATACAATGCCTCAAATGGGGCCATACCGATGCTGGATTGGTGACTGTTGTTGTAAGCAAACTCCACAAGCGGTAAGAATCCATCCCAACTTCCAGAGAAATCAATGACACAGCTTCTCAACATATCCTCAATAATCTGTATCACTCTCTCTGACTGCCCATCCGTCTGCGGATGGAAAGAAGTACTAAAGTGTAATCGAGAACCCAAAGCACCATGCAAACTCTTCCAAAACCTGGAAGTAAACCGGGGATCTCGATCAGACACTATAGAAGTTGGAACACCATGCAACTTCACAATCTCATGGATATACAGCTCAGCTAACCTTTCTAAAGAGTAATCCATCCGAACCGGAAGAAAATGAGCTGTTTTAGTCAACCTGTCAACAATCACCCAAATAGCATCATGCTTCCTTTGTGTCAATGGCAAACCAGACACAAAATCCATTGTCACTCTTTCCCACTTCCATTCAGGCACTGACAACGGCTGAAGTAACCCGGTTGGAACTTGATGCTCTGCTTTTACCTTCTGACATGTGAGACATCTGGATACAAACTCCGCAATGTCTCTCTTCATACCAGACCACCAGTAAAATTGCCTCAAATCATAATACATCTTGGTATTGCCCGGATGCATAGCAAACACTGACTGATGTGCTTCTTCCAAAATGATTCTTTTTAAATTAGCATCATCGGGTACACATAATCTGTTCTTAAACCAGAGACTCCCATCATCTCTCATAATAAAATCTTGCCTCTTTCCACTCTGGCAACCTGAAACAATCTTTTGAACCTTCTCATCAGCCAATTGAGCCTCTTTAATCTGATCCAACAAAACTGGTTTCAATTGCAATTGTGCCAACAATGCACCATCATCACAAGATACAAAACTGGTATGCAATGCTCTCAACTCAACAAGCAACGAGAGCGAATAAACAGTCAAACTTGCCAAAGACTTCCGACTCAAGGCATCAGTAACAACATTTGCTTTACCTGGATGATAATCAATCAAACAGTCATAGTCTTTAATCAATTCCAACCATCTCCTCTGTCGAAGATTAAGCTCTTTCTGAACCCCCAAATATTTCAAACTTTTGTGATCAGTGTAGATGAAACATTTCTCCCCAAACAAATAGTGTCGCCAAATCTTCAATGCAAAAACAATGGCTGCTAGCTCCAAATCATGGCTCGGATAATTAAGCTCATGCGGCTTCAACTGTCGAGAAGCATAAGCTATCACTCTACCTTCTTGCATCAGTACACAACCCAAACCATTATGTGAAGCATCACTGTAGATCACATATGGTTTACCTTCCACAGGTAAAGTAAGAACAGGCGCTTGAGTCAACATTTCTCTCAACTGATTAAAGCTAGCCTGACACTGATCTGTCCACACAAATCTAACTCCCTTCCGAAGCAATCTGGTGAGTGGAGTAGCTATCAAAGAAAAATCTTTCACAAACCGTCGGTAATAGCCTGCCAAACCCAGAAAACTTCTAACTTCAGTCACTGACTTGGGTGGACTCCAATTCAAAATAGCTTCAACTTTACTCGGATCAACTCTAATACCCTCTGCTGAAACTATATGACCGAGAAAAGTTACTTGGTCAAGCCAGAACTCACATTTCGACAGTTTAGCAAACAACTGCTTCTCTCTCAAAATCTGCAACACAATCCGCAGATGCTTGTCATGCTCTTCCTCATTACGCGAATATACCAGAATATCATCTATAAACACAACCACAAACTGATCCAAATAGGGCCTAAACACCCTATTCATCAAGTCCATAAAAACTGCAGGTGCATTCGTCAGACCAAAAGGCATAACTAGAAACTCATAATTCCCATACCTGGTCCGAAAAGCGGTCTTAGGAACATCTTCAGCTCTGACTCTCAGCTGATGGTACCCTGATCTCAAATCAATCTTAGAAAACACAGCAGCACCCTTCAATTGATCAAAGAGATCATCGATTCTAGGCAAAGGATATTTATTTTTGATAGTCACCTTTTTCAATTGCCTATAATCGATACACAACCTCATAGTACCATCTTTCTTCTTCACAAATAACACAGGAGCTCCCCAAGGAGAAACACTGGGGCGAATAAATCCTTTGTCCAACAACTCCTGCAATTGCTCTTTCAACTCCCTCAATTCTGCTGGTGCCATTCTATAAGGAGTACTAGAGATAGGAGTGGTACCAGGCAACAATTCAATACCAAACTCCACTTCTCTCTCAGGAGGTAACCCTGGCAACTCCTCTGGAAACACATCTGGGAACTCTACAACTGTGGCAATACTATCAATAGGGGAACCCTTCACTCTAGTATCTACCACATGAGCAAGATAAGCTTCACACCCCTTTCTAATCAATCTCCTAGCTGCAACAGCTGAAACAAATAAGGAGGCTAGTTGTTCCTGCTCATTAGATACTATCACTTCTCTACCATCAGCAGTTCTCAAAGAAACAATTTTCCTTTTACAGTCTACCACAGCTCCATGTCTAGATAGCCAATCCATGCCTAGAATCACATCATATTCCTTAAATGGCATCTCAATCAAATCTCCAAGGAACTCCTCACCTTGCACCCTCACTGCACTATCTCGGTGCACCTTGCTCACAATCACACTATGCCCTAAAGGATTTGTCACCAACACATCAAATCCTAGGGACTCAGCATGCACATCAGACACAGGCAAAACAGATGCACTAATATAAGAATGGGTGGATCCGGGATCAATCAAAGCAAGTACTGAAGTATCAAATAAAGAAAAAGTATCAGCTATGACTGCCGAAGCATCTGGCTGCCTCTGCATAACATACATCCTCTGGGAAGACCCAACCTCCTCTGGTCTACTCTCTCTGGATGTAGAACCTCCTCTAGCACTGAACCCAGATCTGCCTCCCCGGCTACTACCTCTGCCTGCTCGACCTCCCCTCACACTAGGTCGAGAAGCTGCAGTATCAACTGACATCTGCTCCTGCCTCTCAGGACAATCTCTCACAAAGTGATTAGGTGATCCACATCTGAAGCATACCCCTGCTACACCAGTCTTCCAGCAAGGACCACCATGTGGCCTACCATAATGAATGCAGATGGGTGGAGTGGATCTCTGAATCATTGGGGTCGGAGCACTTGCCACTGAAGCTGCAGGTCTAAATCTCTGCCTCTGAAACTGTACTAACCTACCAGCTGACCTCTGACTCCTACTGCCCCGAGGAATAAAACTTCCTTTACCTCTCTTTGCTGATGAAGACCCTGCCTCAGACTGGGGCCTCCTAACCCTAACCTCTTCCTCTGAAGCAGCTGCAATAACTTGAGCTCGCTCTACACTCCTAGCTGCTGCCACAAGCTGGGAAAAATCATGATATCTAGATCCAGCCACTAAGCACATGATAGAGGGCCTCAATCCCTCCTCAAATCTCCTGCATCTATCTATCTCATCAGCTATAATGCCCCCAGCATACTGGCTCAATCGGATAAACTCAACCTCATATTCAGTTACAGTGTTGCTGTCTTGCTTCAAGCTCAAGAACTCCATCTTCTTCATGTCTTTATACTCCCTAGGAGTATACTTCAATTCAAACTCTCTCAAAAAGTCAGCATAGGACAAGGTTGGTGGATCATCCAAAGAATGGGGCACTGTCCTCCACCAGTCATATGCATCCTTCTGTAGCAAAGATCTTGCATAGTCAAACTTTTCCTCCGATGTGGCTTGCAACTGAATAAAGATCCTTTGTACTTTATCAAGCCACTGCTCCGCTACAGCTGGATCAACTGTACCAAGGAAATCCTTTGCTCCATACTTCCTTAGTTTATCATAGTGCCTCACTGATACCAAAGGCTGTGGGGGTGGTGGTGGTTGCACTGGTGCTTGTCTCAAAGCTTCAACCACATGCCTAAGCCAAGCTGGTGGAACCTCCTCACCAACTGGTCTCCCCGACATCGAAGCAGGTGCCTCCTCAGCACTATCAACTCTAGCTCTATCCTCCGGAGCTACACTCTCCTCACTATCCTCAACTAACTGACGCAAATGAGGATCCATCACAACCTATTTCTGCAAACACAACAGAATACGTCCTATTAAAGATCAGAGACTGCCAATCCCAAACATATATGTTATTCAAAAATTCACTTTTGAAATAAAAATATTCTTTTTATTACATTTTACCTAGGTTGAGAATCTCAAACCTAGGCTCTGATACCAAAACAACTGTAACACCCCCACACCCAATACATACACACTACATACACCACAATATAGTATGCATGTATCGAATATAGGAATGCTACGGATTTTTATTAACATTCAAAACATTTTAAATGATACTATAAGCTTTCTCATTATACATTAGAGAAAAATAAGTAATTACTTGTAATATAAAACAAAATAGATATAAATACATTTACTTAATACGCAGCGGAATTTATAAAATATTTACATATATGAAAAACATTTAAGTCCATATCTATAAATATACACATATTTACATTATACACAATACTTTACAAAACATAAAGAATTTATACATGATTGGCAGCTCTTCTCTGATCTTTAAATCCAAGAATAAACCCTTCAATGTCTACTCTCACTAGGTCTCGAAGAACTCTCGGGTTCAACTCTGCTACCTGCGCGATTAAACACTATCGCGCTAAGCCAACGGCTTAGTAAGACAAATCATGCTTTAATGCAATGCAATGTCATACATATTATTCACAAAAACAACACCATAGGTGAAAAGCTAATAACATACCTTTCCATTTAATATTCACATATATATACATACCACATTTCAACAATCTTCCATATATCTCATTAGTCAATCATTTTACCATTCATGAATCACATTAAACAAAGACAAGCTTTGGGCCCAAGACACACTAATATGCCATTCAATTTTCAGAGTTAATGTTTTGGTTTTGTTATCACATTTATCAATATCATATACCCAACTAGGCTTCAAGGATTAGGTTCAACCAAGCTTCAAGGGGAGCAAAGCATGCTAAGCTTCAACCCAACTTGGCTTCAAGAACCAACCCAACCTAGCTTCAAGGGTTGTAACATCTCAATTAGGCTTCAAGGATTCAATCCAACCTAACTTCAAGAGATTGTTACACTTATTAGGCATGCCACCAACAACAAACTCTGAAAATGGAATAACACATTAGCCACACAATTCATTTATTATTTAGTTATCATTTCCATTCTCAATTCTCATCAACATTTAGGCAAACATGCCTTATTTCTTTCAATTGTATCATCATAGCCAATCACAATGGCTTTATAGCATTTCATATCTCAATTCATATTGTGCATATAGCATTATTAGTATCACATTTCAAAGTACATTATTCAAAATACACATCACCATTCACAAGCCTCACAATACACAATACATAACCTTGTTCATGTAATATCATATGCATTATCAATTCCATATCATCTCACATTTCATGATTCAACAATGATGTTAGACAAATGATCTCTATTTTGATCCTTGACAACTCAAATGGATGATCTATTTAACATGTATTTGAGAATCTTGTTGCAGGATTAGATTGCTTCCAATAAGGTGAACAGAACCTTTCTAGCGGTCGCGCCTCACCTGAATACGACCGCTCCATACAATTACAAGATGAAACCTTATTACAGTAGGTTTCGCGGTCAGAAGCCCGACCTAAGTCGCGACCGCACTTCACAATCAAAAGATGAAACATTATTACAGTAGGTTTCATGGTCAGAAGCCCGACCTAAGTCGAGACCGCACATGAATAATAGCGACCGCACATGAATAATAGCGACCGCCCCAAATTACGTGTCTCTCATGCATAAACCCTAAATGTAGCCAAATTTCTTTTGGTTAACTTAACACACATTGTACACAACATAACCTCATTCAAATGGACATAATCATCATCACTAGCAATTATTTTACATGCTCATCACAATATTTTCATCACCAACATTCATTAACAATACATTTGATACCTTATCACATTTACAAACAAAAGTGTTTTAAGATTAAACAACATATGCATGTTTGTAACCATATAGTTTGTACTTACCTTTAGCACCAATTATACAACTCTAAACACTTTCTTTTCTCCAAGAATTCTTCACTTCTCAAATTAGAGCAAATCACCTTCTTCCAAAACCTAATCCAAAATAACACAATAATAATTTATCACTTACCATTTCCAAAACCCTAAAACCAACATCACTCTTAACTTATCATCTTCAAATCCAAAACCAACACCACAACCAATTAAATCCAACATATAATAATCAACACAACCCTACCATCAAAAATCCACATCCAAACTCACAACCAACTTAAATAAACTAAGAGAATCAAGAGAGACTTACCAAAAATAATGAATCTTCTTGGATTTCCACTTATCCACTTGAAAACTTCTTCAATTTGAGCTTCAAATATCATCAACTCTTGTTTTCTCTCTTGCTCTCTAAGTTGGCCGGCCACACGTGAAAAGAAGAAAAGAAATTGGTCAAACAAAAGTCAAATCCTCTTTTAACCTCCACCACACAATTTCCAAAAGAAGAATTACCAAAATGCCCTCTTAAACATAATTACACTTCCTTTTATTTAGCATGCCCTTTATAGTAATTTCAATAACAACAACTAAATATCTTCTTCCACTATATCCAACACCTTGACTCTCCCTTTGACCAACATATATGCCATATATATTGCCATATACACTACATATACATCTTCTCTACACATCACTTTTCTTTCAAATAACACATAAACATTCTCTCTTCTTTTTTTTTTTATCACACAACACATACATTCAATCACATTTTAAACCAACAACAACAACAACAACAACAATAATCAAAACTTCTAGGGCATACATGAGGATATTACAGAGGAAGAGAAGTGATCTAAGTTCTAAACATCAATTTGAAGGGAAAATCAAAGGATCAAGTTGGAGATTTGTGAAATTTCTTCAATTGAGGTAAGTACTCTCTTATTTATCTTTGTTATTTTTGAAGTTATGTTTGAGGTAGGTTGTGATGTGTTGAGATTATGAATAGGTGTGTTTGAGATGAGTTTATAAGTGTTGAGATTGATTATAAGTTAAAAAGGTTGGATTGATGTTGGTTTTGGGTTGAAGATGATAATTTAAGAGTGATGTTTGGTTTTAGGGTTTTGAAATGGTAGATGATTAAATGAATTGTTAATGTATGGTTAATGTGAATATTGTGTTAAACATGCAAAATAAGTGTTAATGACTTTGATTACATCCATTTGAATGAGTTTATGTTGTGTATATTGTGTTTTTGTTCAATCAAAAGAGAGTTGGCCATAGTTAGGGTTTGTATACATGAGAGACACGGCCAAACCAAGGAAGAGACACGGCCAACCTAAGGTATTTTTGAGAGACACGGCCAAGTCCATGGAAATTTGGCCATGTTGGGTGATTTTTGGAGAGGACACGGCCGTGTCTCTTGCCCATGTTGGCTTCTGTTGCTTTTGGTTGAGAGGTATTTGGTTGAGAGAGACGGCCACAAGCTTGGCCGTGTCCCTTGAGTGTGTTGGTTACTGTGTTTGGTTTTTGCTCTTCTTACACGATTGAGATTGAACCTACATTTGATGATGCATATGATACTGAATGAACAAGGTTATGTATTATATACATTGTGAATCTTGTGAATGGTAATGTGTTATATGAATAATGTACTTTGTAATGTTATATCCATGATGCTATATGTAAAATGTGAAGGATATGATGAGGTAATTGATTATGTATAGCTTGATGGGAGTAGTTCTTGAAGGTGAAAGCTATAATGATCATCCAAAAAGGCATGTGCAATGAAATTTATTTTGTATGCTTGAATGATGAAGTGTATAATATGAATTGAGATAAAATGTGATGTGAAGCCATTGTGTTTGGCTATGATGATATATGAATTATGTGAAGCCATTGTGATTGGCTATGATAACTCAAATGTGATGTGAAGCCATTGTGATTGGCTATAATGATTCAATTGAAAGACATAAGGCATGTTTGCCTAATTGATGATGAGAATTGAGAATGAAATTGATAAATGAATTGTGTAGCTAATGTGTTATTCCATTTTCAGAGTTTGTTGTTGGTGGCATGCCTAATAATAGTAACAATCTCTTGAAGTTAGGTTGGCTAAGGCCTTGAAGCCTAATTGAGATGTTACAACCCTTGAAGCTAGGTTGGATTGGTTCTTAAAGCCAAGTTGGGTTGATACTTAGCATGCTTTGTTCCCCTTGAAGCTTGGTTGAACCTAAATCCTTGAATCCTAGTTGGGATAATGATAATGATAATGTGATAATAAAACCAAAGCATTAACTCTGAAAGTCGAATGGCATATTAGTGTCTTTTGGGCCCGAGTCTGTCTTTGTTGTCAATATGATATACAAATGTTGAAATAAGTGAGATCTATGGTTGACTTTTTTAGTGATGGATTATGATTGATGAATTGTGAATAAAACAATGTTATGAAGTATGATGTGTAATGTGTATATTGATTGTGAGTATTAATGATGGATTGTGGTTGGTGTTAATGATATGTATATTATAAATGGAATTAGTCGAGATATATGAAAGGTACAATTCAAAAGGAAAAACATGATAAGATATTAATGGTATATGAAAGTGATATTTCATTATATGTTAGAATTTCTATAATGTATGTTTATATTTTATATTTGTACTACTAAGCTTTTGGGCTTAGCGCGGATGTGTAATCGCGCAGGTGACTAGGTGGAAGATATGAAGTCTTTCGTTATGCCACGAGAAGAGTAAGAGTTTGTCGAGACCAACTAGAGGGTGATGCATACATGTATAACTTTTAATTATGATGTATTTCTGATAAAAGTGTATTTATATGTAAAAAATAAAAATAGAAGTTATGATAAAGACAAGATTAATATATATATATGTATGATCATTAAAAGTATAATGATTTTGTAAATGTTCTTTAAATAGATGCATTGTGGTTTGAACTCTGTTAAAGGTTTTAAAAATGTAAAGAAAAGTGACATCCTTATAATTTATATACTTACTGTATGTATACCAGGTGTATGTATAGTACTTATATCACTACAAAAAAACACGCTATCTGCGAAGGACAGAATCCGTCGCAGATCCATCGCAGATCTGTCGCAAATCAAGTCTTGCGACCGATCTACGACCGATCTGCGACAGATATGATCCGTTAATAAAAAAGGCGTCGCAATTTTCAATTTGCGACAGGCCGTCGCAGATTTCGTCGCAGATTTCCGTCGCAGATTCCGTCGCAGATTCCGTCACAGATTTTCGTCGCAAATTCGTCACAGATTCCGTCGCAGATTGCCGTCACAGATTTCGTCGCAGATTGCCGTCACAGATTCCGTCGCAGATTGCCGTCACAGATTCCGTCGCAGATTCCGTCATAGATTTCAAATATCCGTCGCAGATTCGTAGCAAATCCGTAGTAATTTAATATTGATTTTTATTGGAACTATTTGTATTATCAATTAATTTTATGAGAACTTTATAAATACATTTGGAACATTTAAACACAATCTAAAAAAATACTAATTACATTGATAAAAATAATTCTTTTATTAATCTTCAATAGAATAAAATATTTTACAATTTAACTATACAAGTGTTAAGAACACTACTATAAATAATCTATCTTGAAAATAACAATATAGATCTTCAATTATCATTTTCCATTGAATCATGACTTGCATCATCATTATTAACCTGCAAATAATATTAAAAAGAGTAAATGAAAAGAATAATATGATACACGTTTTCTCAACCATTGAAGTGTGTTTAGAGCTTGGATGTATTAGAGAGACAAATTATAGTTTCTGTGATTGATCTTTGTGTACATTTGGATGTTCCTTTAAGCTGTCAATGCCCGTAATTTCTCCCGATAGATGGAGATTCTGATGCATTCAGATTATAGTAATGAATGAATCTCATTGCACATTCACAAAAAACAAGAGTTTAATGCCACTAGAAGATTCTTTGTTGTGCTATTATCCCTTTCTAAACAACTAACAATTGTAATATAACACCCACTGAACCTACCTTCTTTGTCAATGATATGCAACTAGAGAAATAAAACTTCATTTAAAATGTAACAATAACCTGAGATATTGTACTTAAAAAATGAATCATGGAGAACCTAAAAAGAAAAATAGACCCATTGTGCTAATAGGATAACAGAAATGGAAGAAAAAATTGCCACATCATCTAAAAAACAATTAGAGATAATTCACAGGTTATTTTCAAACAGTTCTATACACCAACAAAAGGTAAGTGCAAGGGATATTTTCTAAAAAACAATTAGAGATAATTCACATATGCATGGTACTTCATGCTATTCAAGTAGCAAATAGGATTTGAATTGCAAATCAGTAGCAAAAGAGAAGGGTTGTATTAACCTCACAATCACAGAGTTAAAGGCATGCCAACCTCATGACCTTAATGCTGTTATTGATTGATGGAAGTGGAACATAGTTGCATACCTGGTGAAGAAATGTAATAAAGCAACAAAGTCAATCTATTGCACAGTACCATTAAGACTACAAACAATCATGATATCCATTGAAGGACAATACCAATCAAATATTTTCCTTTTCAAACTGTAATACAAAAAGATAAAATGAAAGTCACAAGGTCAATTTGCAACTTCCACTTGAGCAAATCCTTTTTCTTGTTTTACATCTTTTGATATATACAGCTGATATATGTCCTGCCAACTTCCTTGGTGAATGATTGGTTTCTTTTTTTTATTTATTAAGACATCACATACAAGAAATTTTAAAAAGCATATAAAAGCCAGAACTATGCAAAGCTTCACTGCTATCTGAATGCAATTTGTAACACATCTATATGATACGACTCTTTCTTATTCTTAAATAAAGAAAATGAAACAAAATGGGGAATTTAGCAAGAAACCAATGTATGGTTATTTAACTACAAAAGCAAAATGATTCAAAGTGCTACTTGCTGATAAAAAAAACTTTACCACAAAATCCTGGTACTCTACAATGTTGTTGACATAGTTTCGGCTGATTGTCACTTTCAATATATACCTGCATATTTCCATTAAAGATTGAGTATTTGGTACTATGGGGGAAAAATGCACACAATGACTGTTATATAGTTTACCAGACAAAGATGGTAATGGAAGAAATCAAAGGGAAAACCTCACTTTTGAACTGGAGCAGGACAAAAATTGAAATGGTCATACACAAGTGAAGATAAGAGCAGAAGGAATCATGTAAACCATGCTTAACTAGCATAACTGATCTTGAGGAGCAATGACAGTTAAAACGGGCAAAAAGAAAAACCTTTATCCAATCAGCCAGACCCAACAATTGATCAGGTCTATAATTGTCTTAGCAATCTTTGGTACAACTCAAAAAATGATTTTAGTGAATTAAAATTCTGAAAATTGTTTCCTCTCAAACAAATAGAGAAAGATTTGCAATTCAACCAAATGTATGAACATCAAATGTGAAGAACCTGTAGGACAAGGGAAAAGAAAAAATGAAATAATAAAGACACAAGTGAAATTTGTACTGCCACGCAGATGTATCACCAGCACAAACTAAAAATCATTTTTACAATGAATATTAAGGGAGAAAGACAATCAGGCAACTCAATCAAATAAGACTTCACAACCACTCAATCAGATAAATAAATAAGTAAAATTCAAAAGGATATCCTACCTAAGCCTAACATTGACCCCATTGTAAGACTCATATGGCATTTCAACAGTAGAAAATTCGAAGGGATATGTTTTTCTTTCATATAATTCACCGGGAATATCAAGTTCATGAACTGCATATGAATGACAAAGAGTTAAAACTCATCATCAATCAAAAGCTTACCATTATTAATTCATTGACAAAGCCATTGAAGAATGATAAAATTATAGTGCTGGTAGACTAAAATGCAAAATTTAATTTAGAGAATAAATTATCCTGTCCATAATACAATAATAAAACTCAATTAAACTAAATAAAACCCCAGTAATATATTATACCATGCATGTCACTTCATTTATTATCAATTCAGGAGGAATGCATGCTTATCCACTCACCAAGAGATGTAAAATCATAGAAGTTGCCACGGTCAAAATACAATTCTGCAAGAGAGAAATAGATATGTCATTGTCTAAACCGTTATCTTTTCACACAATAAACCAATGGGATATAGTCATTATGCTTCATGTCATGCACATTAAAGTAATACCATCCCACGCTCCATGAAAATGAATGCACGACAAGAGAGAAAGTGTGCAATTTGTTCTGCATACAGTATAGTTAAAGGAATGCCATGGTCCATGAGCATCAGATTTAAAAAAAATTAATTACATTAAAGGAATTATTATCACTGGCATAATGCATATTTGAGCAACAGTATGTCCAAAAATAGAAGCAGCCTACTCAATTGGGACATAAGGATATGATAGAAAAGAGTGAATGGGATAGTTCATTGTTATTCACAAAATTTACTTGATATGTTATAGAATTAGATACTAACCATGGCTTGTAGAGGCTCTATGGATGAATGACAAATATATCATCATTCTTGTAATTAAAAGACGAACTGCAAAGAGTTCTAATTCAATATTCGTTCTGTCTGCATAAGCTTGCTAAACAATTGAATTTGTTCTTCTAATAAGCTTCATCTCTTCTAATCTACCATTTGTGATGAGTCTTCTTCGGGTTGTTACTGGTGATTTTTCAAGTGATTTCTGTTTCTTGATTGGGCTATTGATAACTTGTACCTGTAAATTACTACTCCTTTGGCTCTTTAATTTCTTGTTCTTGCTACTGTCATCCTCGATACTGTTTTTATTTGATGATGATGAATTTGAAGAATTTTGTGATTTCTCTTTTGCTTCATAGCTAAGACACCAATGGCATACTTGGTATGACTCTGCTTTTGGGTAAAGGTTGCTGCAGTATCTGTATGAACCCAAACAAACAGAGAGCATCTTATTTTGATTAGAAAAGATTGTGAATTTTGATCAAATGGGCAAAACCCAGAAAGAATTTCAACTTCGTTTTGATGAAAAATGCACAAAATCCAGAAAGAAATTCAAATTTATTTTGATAAAATAAAAAAAAAACCACTACAAAAATATTCGGCATTTGCGACGGAAATCTGCGACGGACATGTTTCCGTCGCAAATTTGCTACGGATCTGCGACGGATTTGCAACGTAAAATTTTTCGCAAAATTCTCGGCGGGAGTAATCCTGCCAACTCTAGCGACGATTATTTGCGACGGACTGATTTTCGTCGCAGATCTGCGACGGATTTGCAACGGATTTGCGACCAATTTCTCAAAATTCCTCTGAATCGTCCTTCCGTCGCAGATCCGTCGCAAATCCGTAGCAAATTTGCGACGAAAACATGTCCGTCGCAGATTTCCGTCGCAAAATTCCGAATATTTTTATAGTGAAATTTGCGACGGCAATAGACGGTAGCAGATCTCCGTTGCAAATTGGTTTTTTTAGTGTTTTCTCTTTCGCGCCAAGTTTCCGCACCAACTTTTGCGACGATTATTTGCGACGGAACAATTTTCGTCGCAGATCTGCGACGGATTTGCAACGGATTTGCGACCAATTTCTCAAAATTCCTCTGACTCGTCCTTCCGTCGCAGATCCGTAGCAAATTTGCGACGGAAATATGTCCGTCGCAGATTCCGTCTCAAAATTCCGAATATTTTTATAGTGAAATTTGCGACGGCAATAGACGGTAGCAGATCTCCGTTGCAAATTGGTTTTTTTAGTGTTTTCTCTTTCGCGCCAAGTTTCCGCGCCAACTTTTGCGACGATTATTTGCGACGGAATAATTTTCGTCGCAGATCTGCGACGGATTTGCAACGGATTTGCGACCAATTTCTCAAAATTCCTCTGACTTGTCTTTCCGTCGCAAATCCGTCACAGATCCGTAGCAAAATTGAGACGGAAACATGTCCGTCGCAGATTTCCGTCGCAAATGCCGAATATTTTTGTAGTGTATGAACTATCGGGGTGTTACACTACTTCTTTATTTTCATCTTCTGTGCTTGGACTTTGTGAAAGACAAGTTTCTAAAGGAATTTTAATGTTTTCCTCACAAAATTATTGTACACACTCATCAATAACATCAACCAGAAAACAATTATCAAGAAATGTTGGATGCCTGGCTGACTTAGCTAAATTAAAATCCACTTTTTCCTCTCCTACTTGCAAGGTGATTTTCCCTCCATGAACATCAATCATGGCTCCAGCTGTAACAAGAAATGGTCTTCCTAATATAAGTGGAATCTTGACATCTTCATCTATTTCTAAAATTACGAAGTCTACTGGAATATAAAGCTTATCTACTTTCACCAAGACGTCCTCCACTATTCCCACTGGATATTTTATTTATCGATTCACCAACTGAAGGGACATTCTTGTTGGTTAAAACTGAGTGAAACTAAGTTTCCTGTAAATGGAACTAGGCATTAAACTGACACTTGCACCTAGATCACATAAAGCTTTATTAAAATCTATTTTACCAATAGTACACAGAATAGAAAAACTCCCTGGGTCTTTTAACTTTAAAGGAAGTTTATTTTGAATAACCGCACTGCATTCTTCTGTAAGTGAGATCTTTGCATTTTTTTCTAACTTCCTTTTATTAGATAGCAATTCCTTTAAGAACTTCACATATGTGGGTATCTGAGCAAGCACATCTGTAAAAGGAATATTTATGTGAAGTTTTTTTAAATACTTCTAAAAATTTTTCATATTACTTATCTAATTTTTGTTTCCTCAGTCTTTGAGGAAAAGGGATTTGAGGCTCGTAATTTTTGAGAATTTCTTTTGGTGCTTCCTTCTCCCTAACTTCTTCTTCTTTTTCTTTCTCCTTTAATAGTTTTTGGGGTTGGGTTGGTAAAGGGTCTTCAAGTTGTAAACCACTTCTTAAGGTCACAACTTTGCAATGCTCTCTTGGATTGACTTCCGTTTGGCTAGGAAGTGCTCCTTGATTTTGATTATGGAGAGAACTTGCAATCTGACCTATTTGTGTCTCAAGATTCCGATTTTAAGTTGAGAGGAGTTCAAATTGTTGCTCAAGCTTTTCATGTTGCTTTTCAATTCTCTCAAATCTCTCTGATGTTGCTCCAATGAATTTCTCCAATGTAACTTCATATGACGGTTTTTCTGGAGGATGGAATCCTTGATTTTGATTTTTGATGTATGGTGGCTGATAAGGTGATTTTTGATTGCTTTGGGTTCCCCATGATAGGTTGGGATGATTTCTCCATGTTTGGTTGTATGTGTTTCCTTGAGGAAAAGCTGGACCTTTATTCTGGTTGCCCAAAAACTGGACTTGCTCCATAATTTTGTAGTCAGCTGTGTTGCGGTTTCCTCCACATCCTTCATAAGTTAGGGATGAAGTAAGGTTGACATGCTCCAATTTCTTTGCTATTATATCTACCTTGGCTGCAAGCAAAGAAAAATTATCAATTTCGTGTAAACCAACAACTTTTTTATGAACATTATGTTCTGAAGTTCAATGGTAGTTGTTTGCTGCCATTTCTTCAATTAATTTGATTGCTTCAGAAGGAGCTTTGTTCATAATTGCACCTTCGGCTGCTGCATCTATTGTGCCCTTGATATTTGGATGAAGGTCGTTATAAAAAGTTTGAATCAAAAGCCATTCAGGACTACATGGTGAGGACATTTTCTTTGTAAATTTTTGAAACATTCCCAAGCTTCATATAAACTTTCACCATCTTATTGAACAAAGCTTGTGATATCATTTCTCAATTTAGCAGTTTTTGCAGGTAGAAAATATTTTGCTAGGAAAGCAGCAGCTAATTGATCCTATGTAGTGAATGTACCGGGTGCTTTAGAAGTGAGCCAATCCTTTGCTTGATCCCTTAAAGAAACTGAAAAAAGTCACAAATGAATAGCATCATCAGATATACCATTAATTTTAAAAGTATCACATATTTCTAAAAAATTAGAGATATGAGCATACGCATCCTCATGTGGAAAACCATGAAAAACTGATTGTTGAATCAAATTGATAAGCGTTGGTTTCAGATCGAAAGTATTGGCTTGCACAGGTGGTTTAACGATGCTAGATCTTGGCTAAGCAGATGGCATAGCATATTGCATAAGTGTCATATTTTGTGGATCTCCCATGATTGATTCTTCGTCAGATGTATCCGTAGGATTATCTACTGAAATTTCTTCCACTTTTTGCTTCTCTTTTCTTTCCTTTTTATTCTTCCTAAAAAGCCGTTCAATTTCTGGATTATATGGTTCAAGCGTTGAGTTAGGATTTCTTCGCATATAAACAAAAATTGAGAAATTTATGCAGAAAAGTAAAAATATCTAAAGCAACACTAGTCTTAATATTATCAATATTAGAATGATCGCTTCCCCGGCAATGACACAAAAAACTTATTATGGACTCAGCCTAGCTATCTGCAAGTGCACAGATTGTTAACAAGTAAACTAATGATAAGTAGAGTATCATTCCCATGAGAAAGTTTTCTTCTAAGTACTGATCAATTAAAACTAAATATTATTTGGATGATAAAATTGAATTTATGATTAAGCAAAACAAATTACTTTGAATTAAATATAATGTTATGAAACTTAAGGTTAAGTCACCTTTATTGATTTATCATGGGTTTTCTAAAGTATATTTAGTTTTCCTTTCATTAATAGTTAAAATTCTCCTAAATTAAGCTCAAGTCTTTCTCAAGTACTAGAACTAATATCAATTTAATCCTTATGTCTACTCTCGTGATCACAAGTAATTAAATCAATTCATTAGGTTTTGTGAGAATTTTTGAATTAACCTCTTAAGTGTTTAACCTTATCTCTAAGTGAAAAACTTCCTTAAGATTGTTACCTCTATGGACTAATATTATGCTTTTACTCTCGCTCCATCACACAACACCTCAATTCAATTAATTATTGGCTAGATAATTAAAGCATTAAGAGTAAAGATAACAAAATAATTTAAGGATAAACTAAATTAATTCAAATAGGCATTTATAACTCCATGATAAATTCAATGAAAGGGACCAACCCTAAAGAGGATTAGTTATTCATTATTGAAATAAAAACATTGAAAATATTAAAGAAAGACATTAAAAACATAATTTAAAGAATAAGAAATATCAAACTCTATTTCTTTGAAGAAGAACTTGACTTGGAAATTGAATTTCTTCTTGAACTAGAATTTCACTCTCCTTCTTGAGAAAACTCTGAACTACATTTATTTCTTGAATGAATCTAATCTAATTCTTGTAAATCTTTCCTATCTTGAAACCTTAGAGGAAGTGTGTTTAAATAGAGTGTTTGGAAGCTTCATTAGTGGGGAAAAACCTGAAAAAGGTTAGGCCACATCTTGTTTGGTTCACCACCTACCCAATTTTCTGCTAAAGTCATGAATTTCGGCCCCATGGTCATGTCTTTTGAGTGCCACGGTCGTGGCCTAAGTTGGATTGGACGGTTTGAGCACTTTACAGCTGTAAAATTGTTGGCTGGGTAGGCCACGATCGTGGTCTTTTAATGCCACCGTCGTGGCATGTAAGTGGAGACTACCAACTTTTAATTTTCTTCTCTTTCTTGGCTTGGGCAGTAGAGAAATCAATCCCACGGTTGTGTCCTGCCAATGCCACGGTTGTGGCCTTCATTTGGCTTCTGGATTTTTATCTTTTTGCTATGGTAGACTTGATTTAAATCCTATGGTCGTGGCCTTGAAGGTCCACGGGCGTGGCAGTTGTTATTTCTTCATTTTTGCTTGCCTTTCATCATTTTTGTACCTCTAATCATTAGAAACTTTGAATCTTGTCTTTCCAAGCATGATTATAATAATTCTAACTCAAATACACAATATCCATCAAATTCATTTGCAAAATGATTAACATTATGGTTAGAATTATAAAAAATGTTGATCATAATTTCACTCTATCAATTATGATATTATGTGTAGCTTGAGCATTTGGAACAGATAGTGATAAGATTAAATAGGCCCTAATAAGAGTAACATTAAATCTGAGTATGGATAATATCCATATTTTTGGAAAAGATTTCGAAGAGGTAAGAAATTACGAAAATACCTTTATAGCCCGAAATGAACTCGAGCTATAATTTAGATGTAAAATATGGATAATGGGGATTTAAAGTGTCAAAAGTAATTGTTTATAATGTTTCAACGTTAAAAATTAAAGTGATAGTTAATTAAAGAAAGTGAATATATTGAAACTATTGTATAAGTGAGTGTATAGTATAAAAATCCTGCAGCCTATATAAAGATTTCTAGTGTCTTCTATTGTCTTCTAAAGCATCATCAAAACAAAATATTGAAAGGAAAAGTTATGGAAGAGTATTTTAAAGAGATTAGTTCTTATATAATATTTATTTTGCTATTATTTGAAATGATCTTGATTTTTATTATGTAAAGAGATTTGTGAATTAATAAAACACCATTACTTGTGAAAGATATGGTGTATTAAATAATTGTGAAAATTACAAGTATAAAACTTTACTTCTATGATAATAAAGTTATTCTTGCAATATGCAAATGTGTATTTATAGATTATTAACTGGAACAATGATTAAATCTATCATTGAATCATTTATTAGTTGATATAAGGTTGTGGAAGAAAATAAGGTTTTGAAAGATTTTAGGGTTATGGAAGTTTGGATTTAAATTTGATTGTGCTTTGAAGAGTTGGATCTTGTTTCCTCAATTTGTTTAAGTTGAATTATTGATAAGTTATTGATTAAATCATGAAATGAAATTCTAGTAGAGATATACATGATCATTTATATAGTTATGCGTATGCTTGTGCAAATTTCTATTCTTCAAACTTTGAGAAAAAAAATCCCAATAGTGAACACATGATCATTCCTATAGACATGCATATTTCTACCTTCTTATACCTTCACAAAGTAGGGTTTATGGGTGGAATTAGTATTGAATTATTGAATACATTTTGAAAATAGTTATAATTGATGAAAGATTGCTGATAAGATAGAAATGAAATCAATCCATTAAATGATGAAACTTAGATGTGAAGAAAACTTGAGGAAAGTATGGATAAATGTAATTGGATATTTGAAATAAGTGTAAGGTTAGAGAAAAGATAAAAGATGATTACAAGTGATTAGTGGATTTAACATTATTCATGAAGAAATAAGATAATTTACGAAGCAATGTGAGAAGAATGATATATTGATGAATCATTGATGATTTTACATAGTTTGAAGAGCAAGATAAAGAAAACAAAGAGGTGTATATACAAATTGATTGAGTAATGAAAGTAAGAATGAGAGATTTGCATATTGTGTACTTATGGAATATTTGACAGTAACATTATTTGGTGATTGAAGAAAAGTTATAGATTATATATAGAAGTGTTAAGGAGTTAACTGATACTAATTGATTACAATAGAAAGAAAGGAATTGATAATGTAAAAGGAAAAGAATGTAGTGAGATTTGAAGGTAGTTTAACTCTTCTAGTGAAATGACGTATTATAGATCAAGTTAGAAATATAAATATGTGTGCGAGTGTGTGTATTAAACATAGTGAATACATTATATATGTACATATACTCTTAAAGTGAAAGAATAGTTGTAAATTCTTAATATGTTACGAAAAAAATTAAACAATTAAGAGTGGAAATCTATTTAGATTTCATTATTACAGTGGAAACATGAAAATGATTTGAAAATATAAAGATTGATGAATAAATAAAATTAGTCGAACTAATCGGAAACAAATATAATGTGTATATTTGTTCATATAATAAATGTGTTTGAAATAATTGTTCATATCTTATAAATTCACAGTAATAAACAAACACTTCAAAGAGAAAGTGTTATATTTCAAAAGATATTATAATTGACAATAATTTGTAACAATGAAATAAATGTATTGATCGATTATACTGATGTTAAATCTAGTTTCCAGATTAGCTCAAGGGTAAATGTTCAAAGTGATAGTGGGCATTTTATGCCATATTAAAAGTGGCACTCTGTGCTATAGAGGACACTTATGTCACATATTGAAAGTGGACACTCTGTGCCATAGAGGACACTTATGTTCCATATTAAAAGTGGGCACTTTGTGCCATACAAGATATTTTTTTTATATATGTCCCAGTGATATTGGCATCTATGCCATCAGTGGACGCTTTGTGTCATAGAGGAGCTTTGGTCCCTTTCTCTCAGTGGACACTCTGTGTCATCATATACAGTGGGCATTTGTGTCATAGTGGGCCTTTGGCCATATTTATACAGTGGCCATTTACTTGCCATCAGTGACTTGGTATCCGAAACTAGGATTTAAAGTTCAGTATATGAGGGAAAGAAAGAGATATATATATAACAGTAGAATGTAATGACACAAATTATATTTAATAAAAAATCTAAAGAGAATTAAAGGCAATTACTGAATTAAACTTGGATAGTGTAAGTGTGTAGAGCTGAATCTTCTACAGTTATATAATAAGATAATTCTGAAAGTGTTACATTGATTGATATCAGACATAAATAAAAGTTATGTAAATTAATAAAATAATTGATTTTATGTGAGATTTAAGACTAATTATGAATTAAATGGCTTATTGCCATAACAAGTAAATTTCGAGGATGAAATTTTTTTTAGTGGGGGAGAATTGTAATGGTCAAGATTTTAAATAGAGAATTTTTAACTAATATTGATAATTAATAATGTATAGTAATAAAAGTAATGTGGATAAATACTATAAGTAGAGAATAGTGAATAGTATATCTCAAAATTTACTGAAGAAATTATTTTTACATTTTTACAGGACTAAAACTCAATTTAGAATCAACGGTTAAGAATGAGGGTGCACCATAGCTATTATGAGCATTCCCTCACTTGATTAAACTATATATATATATATGTGTGTGTGTGTATGTGTGTGTGTGTGTGTGTGGAAACTTCTCATTTCTTCTTCCATCTCCCACGCGACCTTCCACAACCATCACCATCTTCTCTATTTTCTTCTTCCTTTCATCAAGTTAATCAAGGATTAAGAGAAAATCACATATAGGTAATTTTTAGAAGAATAAGCTAGAAAAGGTAAGATTATCAATAAGTAATCAAAGGAAAAGAGAGAAAAAGAAAGAGAAAGAGGAATTTTAAAGAGGTATGTGCTTATATATTATAATTTGCAAATATATGAATTTTTATGAGTTTTAATGTTTGAATTGATTGATTGAGTTATTTATAATGAAACATTTCTTGAAAGTATTGATTAACTAGATTGATGAGTGAAAAATAACTTTTATATGATGAGTTTGACTCTTAATTCAATTCTTAAGAGAATTGGGTTGTTTGATGTTGTTTTTAGCCATGTGAGATGGTTGAAAGTTTGATTAAGTGATGTTTTAGTAAATTATTTGATATGAACTCTTTTTATGTCAAAAATTTGGTTTTGATACATTTTTAACTTAGATCTTCAATATATTTGTGTTTAATTAAGTTAAAAGTGCAAAATACATGATTTTGGGATGCCACAGGAGTGGCTTAAAGGTGCCATGGGCGTGGTATCGAAGTCAGGACTGCTGAAGGAAGAATTACTCCAAAAACAGACCCAAAACCAATGCCACAGGTGTGGCAATTGAGTGCCATGACCGTGGGGTTGAGAGTGAGGTTGTTTCTTTAAAAATTTTGATAAAACAGAGCCATTCTGAATGCCATGACTGTGGGGGTATACAAAGGCATTTGACAACTTCATTTTGTATCCCACGAGTGTGGGGTTGAAATTTCATGGCCGTGGGATACCTGGATGATGTTTTTGGCTTGTATTTTGTAATATACAGGCCTAGTATGAGTCTAATATGTTTATGTTTCTTACTTTTGTGTTGAGAATTCATGTGTATGTGTTAAAAGTATTGAAAAGAGTGTTAAACTTTGGATATGAGACATATATATAATACTAATTGTTGATAAAAGTATTGTACCATTGAAAAGATATACACAATTCAGTGTTAATCAAAACTAATGAATTGCCCAAATCATACTGATTTTAGATCTAGCTTTGGATTGAATGGCTAACCAGAGGAAGGATAGCCATAGTGATAGTGGGCATCTCTTGCCATTAATGGACACGTTGTGTCATCAGTGACAGTGGGCATAATTACCATTATATATATATTCCTAAGACTTGGTATTAAAATTGCTACACTAACCTATTATCCAAACCTATGATCTGAGTTCAGTATGTATGAGCATATTTAATAAAGTTATCCAAATTGAAAATATATGTGAATATGATGTTATGAATAATGGAACAAGTAAAAAATAATAATATAAGTCAATTACTTAAAATCGACTTATTGTGTTATAATGTGAAAGTGATTGGTAATGTATATATTAATGTTCACAAGTGAAAGTTCTAATGCATGGAATAGAAATGTTATGCTCAAGTTATTGAATTAACTCAAATATACAAAACATAACATGATAATTCCAAATGGGCTTAACAAGAAAAACTAGCCCAAAGGGTCTTCTTAGACTTGTAGAGGATTTGTTGGATTTTAATCTTAATTTGGGTTCACATATTAATATAATTATATTTTAGGCTATTTAATTTAATAGAGTTAATAAAGTGATCTAATTTTTGGGCTGTATAAATATTCACTTGATATGGGCTATATATGTGTGGAAGCCCAATACTAATGGTTAGGGTTTTATGGGAAACTTAATTAACCTAGCATATAAAGGGTTGTGGTCCCTAAGTTAGATAGAGTTGTCAGTTTTCCTACCCCTTATTTAGAGCAAATACTATGAGATGACAAATCATAACTCAGAAGATTCAAACCCTAGAATATCAATTCTCCTATGGATCAAGTTTCAAGTGCACTTTGGTTCATCTTTTCTTTTCATATTTTCATATTTTTCTATTTTTATGTTCATGGATTTAATTATGATTATTTTTATACACATGATTGTGGTTAATCGCATGTACTTTGGCTGAATTAAATTTTGTTAAGTGGTATCAGACCCACTCCATTGTAGATTCTTTTAGAATTCCTTTATAGTTGAATATTAGGGTTTTAAATTTTTATTTGATTGAGTTACTGAGTTTGTTGATTACAGATTCAATTTAGTATTCCTGAATAAATCGAACTATGGCTATAAAATTTACTGATGAATTGTGACATTTTTTCTTCAAGAATGGTGTTGCTGTGGATATTAGTCATCTTTAATTTAAAAAAATTCAAGGTTTACAATTGATGTGTACATATATATATACATATGAGTTTATACCTATCACATTGCAATGCATTAGTTGGCTATTTCTTTTCTTTGGCCATGTATTGGGATGTCATAGAGCATTAAAAGTATTAAAAAATAAATTTAGCTGAAGAAACCTCCATTTGTTTTATGTGAATTTGGTCATTTTCTTTTAATTGGTCATGTTCTTTGGACCATCATTTATTATATTAGGCACTGCATAATTTTTTTTGCAGTTTCATTGTAGTTTTGTATGATGGCATGCTATATTATTAATGGTATTACAATATTGCCATTATAAAGGGCCAATTTTAAATTAATCTATTTTATTCTAGATTATTTTGGCCATAAAGTTATATTGTCTCAAAATTTTAATTAATTTTTTAAATGCATCTGTATATATAATTAATTAAAGTTTGTCTAACATTTGATAAAACTAGTTGAAGTAAGAAGTTTCCAAAGTGACCTCTCTTATGTTGAATAGTTTTTTGGAATATTATGATATTTATATGTGTGTCAATTCATGCAGATATTAAGGAAGGATAATATTTGGCTAAATTGCATGCATATATGTGGTGATAAATATGTGATAATTATAAGGTTTCCATGTAAATAAAAATCAATCCAAGGATATGCTTATTATTTGACTTGATTTATTATCAATATCGATAACTGCAATGAGACTACCACTTATAAGTTAATATTATTGTCCAAAGACTTGATATTAATGTTGTGCTAGGTATCTCGAGATGCATTCTATAATTATTTAAAATTTTAGAGGTTCTTTTTGAATTATGATGTGAGCATGTTATTTATTATTTTATTCACTATATAGTTAATATGTCTACCAACATACCGCTCAATACGAAGGACCGAAAGGAAAATATCCTTATTTATCTTGGGTGCATGGATCCAGATCTGGCATTAACGGAAGAGCAGCCTACCTCTCTTACAGCTGAAAGTTTCACTGAGGCAAAATAGAACTTTGAGAGGTGGGAACACTTGAATCGCATGAGTCTTATGATCATCAAGCACGAAATTCCATATGACTTTTGAGGTGGTATTTCTGCCGAGATTACTAAGGCTAGTGATTTCTTTTCTAAGATTGAAAAAATCTATTCAAAAAATGATAAGGCAAAAATAGGGATGCTTCTAGCAAAACTAACTTTCATGAGATATAATGGCAATGGAAATATCAGGAAATACATTGTGAGCATGTCTAATATCTCCAAAAGATTGAAGGCACTTAAGCTGAATTTAACAGATGAGTTAATTCTGCACTTGGTCTTGAATTCTCTTCCTTCACAGTTTGGGCAATTTAAGGCCAGTTACAATTGCTAAATGTAGAAATGGACTCTTAATGAGCTCATTGTACACTATGTACAAAAGGAAGAAAGAATAAAGTTGGAGAAATCTTAGATTGCTCATCTAGCTAGTACCTCAGAAGATAAGGGTAAGAAAAGAAAGAGGGATAAAGAAGCTGCTAAGTGTCTAGAATAAAATAAGGCTAAGGTAGATAAATGCTTCTTTATGAAAAGGGTAGACATTAAAAGAAAACGTGCACCAAATATCATGCTTGGCATGCTAAGAAGGGGTGCCTGAGTTACCAAAAGGCCATTTTAGGTTATTATTAAGGACTGATTTTTATTTGGATTTGAAAGACACATTTATTTTATCATCTTTCAGGCAGAATTTGGTTTCTATTTCTGTATTGGACAAATTTGGATATTCTTATTCTTTTGGAAACATACAATTTTGTCTTTCATTAAATTCAAATATTATTTGTACTGGTTCATTAAGTACTTATGATAATCTATATATGCTTGACAATGTTGATTCATATAATGAAACCTTGCATGAAAAAATAAGAGGTACTAAAAGAAAGCTTAATCAAGATAACTTAGCTAGACTATGGCATAAGCATTTGGATTATATATTCAAATCTTGAATTGAATGACTTGTGTCATATGGAATATTGGATAACTTGACTATTTAGATTTTGATACTTGTGCTGAGTGTATAAAGGAAAGCAAGCCAAGAGATTAAGTTCCAACGAGTCTGTAAGTGTCTTAGAATTGATATATATAGATATTTGTGGGCCATTCTCTACAGCTTCCTAGAATGATCAAAGATACTTTATATAATTCATAGATGACTACTCAAGTTATGGGTACCTATATCTCATCCATGAAAAATTAGAGTCTTTAGATATATTTAAAGCTTTTAAAGCTGAGGTTGAAAACCAACTTGGCAAGAACATTAAGAGCATCATATTTGACCGTGGTGGTGAATACTATGGCAGAAATGATGGTCAGAAGAATAATGTCCAGGGCTTTTTGCTAGCTTTATAGAGGAGTGTGGAATCATCCTATAGTGCACAATGCTTGGTTCACCTAGCATTAATGGGGTAGTTGAAAGAAGAAACATGACTCTTATGGATATGGTAAGAAGTATGATCAGTCATTCTACATTACCTAAGTCACTCTAGGGAGAAGCACTAAAGATAGTAGCTTACATCCTTAATAGAGTACCAACTAAAGCAACTACCAAAACACCTTATAAGCTTTGCATAGGGTAAAAACCCAGTTTAAAGCACTTTCATATTTGGGAGGTTAGGCCTTATAGGCCTAATGAAAGAAAACTGGACTCTAAAACAGTTAGCAACTACTTTATTGGTTACTCAGAGCGAGCTAATTGTTATAAGTTTTATGATTCCACTATTAAGTCAATTTTTGAGATGGGAAATTCAATACTCTTTGAGGATATTGAGTTTTGGGGGGAGAAATAAGGTTATACACTTTATCTTTGAAGAGGAATCAACTCAGGAAAACTCAATTTTGATTCCCACTACTACTTTTGATAGTGTGTAGGTTTCTATACTTATCATTACTCAAAAAACAAATTTGGAACCAATACAAGACAGTGTTGAACAACTTCCCATTCAGGTTGAGGAAGTTATTCCTTAAGAAAAAACTCAACAACCTCAAGAGCTTGTGCCACTAAGGAGATCCACTAAAGAAAGGAGAAATGCTATTACAAATGATTACATAGTATTCCTCCAGGAACATGAGGACACTAAAGGTTTGGTAGGAGATGATCCAATCAATTTCCATCAAGGCATGCAGAATTCAAACTCTTAAAAGTGGATTGAGGCAATGAATGAGGAGTATAAGTCAATGCAAGGTAATCAAGTTTGGAACCTTGTCCCACTAACTGAAGGAAAGAAACCCATTGGTTACAAATGGATATTTAAGACCAAGAGGGATTCAAAAGATAATGTGGAGAGGTATAAGGCACTTCTTCTAGCTAAAGGCTTTATTCAGAAGGAAGTGATTTACTATAAAGAAGCATTCTCTCCAGTTTCTTTGAAAGACTCTTTTAGGATAATCATGGCTCTTGTTGCATATTTTAATCTTGAGTTACATCAAATGGATGTTAAGACTGCATTTCTCGATGGAGACATTTTATGAAACCATTTATATGGTACAACTAGAAAACTTTGTCTGAAGAGACCCAAAGCATATAGTTTGCAAATTAAAGAAATCCATTTATGGACTCAAGTAAGCTTCTTGTGAGTGGTACTTCAAATTTCATTCAATACTTATCTCATTTGATTTTGAGGCAAATGCTATTGAAGATTATGTGTATCACAAATTTAGTAGGAGTAAGTTCATTTTCCTGATTTTATATATTGACGAAATACATCTTACAACCAATAATAAGGAAATGTTGCACAAAATCTAGAAATTTTTATCAAGTAAATTTAACATGAAAGATCTTGGTAAAGCTTCTTTTATATTAGGAACCCGAATACATTGAGATCGTTCTTGAAGTATTCTTGTATTATCACAAAAGAACTATATAGAAAAGTGCTCAAGAGATTTGGTATGCAAAACTGTAAATCAGGAGATACCCTAGTCGCTAAAAGAGACAAGTTCAGTCTCAGTGAATGCCCAAAGAATGACCTTGAGGTAAAGGAAATGCAGAAGATTCCCTATGCTTAAGATCTAAGGAGTTTGATGTATGCTCAAGTTTGCACCTGTCTAGATATTGCATTCGTTGTTGGCATGTTAGGCAGATATATGAGTAACCTTAGGATGGATCAGTGAAAAGCAGCCAAAAGGGTTTTTAGATATTTACAGGGAACAAAGGATTACATGATCACATACAAGAGGTTATATCACTTATAGATCACAAGGTTTTTGATTTTGACTATACTGGATGCCAAGATAGCAGATGATCCATTTTAGGCTAAATTTATCTATTAGTTGGAGGAGCTATTTCGTGGAAGAGTGTTAAATAAACACTTATAGCTCCCTCCACTATGGCAATAGAATTTGTAGCATGCTATGAGGCATCAAACCATGGATTATGGCTGTAAAACTTTTTCATTGGGCTACGAATTATCAGTAGCATTGATAGGCCATTTAAGTTATATTGTGAAAATAAATCATCAGTCTTATTCTCTAATAATAATATGAGCTCTTCTCAATCTAAATACATCGATATAAAGTTTTTGGCTATAAAAGAAAGAGTACGGAGTGGACATATAACCATAGAGCATATTGGAACAAACTCAATGATTGTGGACCTGCTCACTAAGTAACACAAAAAGTATTTCATGACCACATTGCTCGCATGGGTGTTACATTAGTTGAGGATGTTTAGGTTCAGTGGGAGCTTGTATGTGACTTTATTATAGATTCTCTATTTTGTTTGAATATATTATATTATTTGTATGAAAATTATCTTCTGCATAAATAAATTATTTAGTTAATTACACTTTATGTCATTAAGTTAAAGTTGATCTCACTAAGGTAGGAACAATTGGAAATAGGCTTGTTAACATCACATTACATATAATTTCCATGCTACACACCCATACTTTATCTATGTCATTAAATATATTGATATTGTGATCATTGATGGGCCGAGTTATGAATTAATGCAATAACAACCTATTTGGTTCTATATCAATATAGTAAATGGACCAGATTGTACATAAGGGAAAGTTTCAAGATATGATAGCCAATTTTACGTGCATAAAATATAATATAATTATGAAGGTGTAATATGTAACCCAAGTGTGAGATTGTTGGATTTTAATCTTAATTTGGGTTTACATATTAATATAATTATATTATATACTATTTAATTTAATAGAATTAATCAAGTGATCTAATATTTTAGGCTCTAGAAACATTGAATTTGGCATGGGCCATATATATAGAAGCCCAATACTAGTAATTAGGGTCTTATGGGAAACCTAATTAACCTATTATATAAAGGATATTATAAAGGGTTGTGGACCCTATGTTAGATAGAGTTGTTAGTTTGCTTGCCCCATATTCAGAGCAAATACTGTGAGAAGATTCAAACCCTAGAATATCAATTCTCTTATGGATCAAGTTTCAGGTACGCTTCCGTTCATCTTTTCATTTTATATTCTCATTGTTTTCTACAAAGAGGGTTTTGTTGTGTTCATGGATTTAATTAATATTATGTCTATATACATATGTTGCGCTCTAATTAACTCTACCACAAAGCGTCACTCGCAAGTATACGAGGTAGCTGTAGCAAAGGTGATCGCCCCAAGGTCGTCTCACAAGGAAGCTAAAGTAACTAATTGATTATCAGATTATAAATAACAAGTAATGAATAAATTTAGATTGCTATCAAATAAAGAAAACAGATTGATCGAAGTTTAAAACAAATAAAAGTAAACTGGACTGATGTATTGATTCAATTAATAGAAAGGTCTAGGGTTTGCACTTCTCTACTACTTATATGTATGAACGGTTATTCCTCTTAACCAATTTAATTTCAAAGATTAAATCTCAAGCAACTCAATTAATTGAGTCAAGGAAATAAGCTCTCGCATTCAAACCTCTTTCAACTAATCTTGTTACAATTGAAATAATATTTTTAATAGGTTATATCTCTAATTCACCTAAGTCCCAAATTGAATTGTTCCAGCATTAGAATTCATCTCTCGATTCATCATCTAATACCTAAAACACATAATTAGTGGCAAATCAATTATATAATACAATATTCCATTCAATCAAGGCTAAAGAAATCATAAAGTTAAGAGTAATAACCAATTCATACAATCATAGCAGATCTATACAAACCCTAGACTAGATCAAATTAGTTCATAATGCTATCAAACATACTCATCTCATTAATATTCAAAGAAATCAATTTAGACATGATAATATCCATAATTACAATTTCAATGAAAATAAAGAGATAAAGTTCGAGAACAAAACCAAGTTACAAACTCCTTGAAGCTTCTGAAGAATCTCTTGTTCAGAACTTGCTCGAAGAATGCATCAATGGCTAGAACAAATCTAATCTAAGCTAGATTAATCAAAGTGTAATCAAAATCAAAGAAAACAAGATATCAAAACCCTAAAACTCTCTTTGACTGCTAAACAGCTCTCAAACTCTCAACAACCAACTCAAAACCCTAACTTTAATATTTATACGAAACCTCCGCGCGTCTTCATTAATCCATGAGTGACACGGCCAGGTTGAAGTAGACTTGGCCGTGTCTGAGATCTTTGGCCCATGAGAGACACGGCCAGGTTGAAGGAGACACGGCTGTGTTGGAGGTGCAATGGAGGGACACGGCCACAAGCCTGGCCGTGTCCCTTGCTTGTGTTCGCTTCTGTGTGATTTTCTTTTTTTCCTCTTTGGAGTGGTTGAGTGACACGGCCGTGTTGGAGGAAGCTTGGCCGGGTTGGACTATTTTGGAGGGACACAGCCACAAGCTTGGCCGTGTCCCTTGCTTGTGTCTTCAACTGCTTGATTTTCTTCCTTTTGCTTTAGACCTGAGTGAGACACGACCAAGCTAACACAACTTGGCCATGTTTGAGCTTCTTTGGAGGGACACGGCCACTAACTTGGCCGTGTCCCCTGAGTGTGTCCACCTCTGTGTCTTAATCTTTGTCCTTAGCTTGGTATGGGACACGGCCACAAGCTTGGCCGTGTCCTCTGCATATGTCAGCCACTGTCCATTTTTCCTTTTCTCTTGATTCCTTAGTTTTTTCCTACTTTAGCATGGTTCCTTGCATATTTAACCTAAAACAAAACTTGAAACAAACTTTAAACAGGAATTAAATGAACATTAACCAACAAAACATAAACACACACTAAAAACTAGAACAAAAACAACATAAACACTGAAATAAACTAAAACTACCAAAATTAGTGAAAACACTAAATAAACATATTAAAACTAACAAAATACCTAAAGAGAACAATAATTATCATAATAAATAAGACACAAATCTATAACAAAAACTAATAAAACAACTACCCCACACTTAAAACTTTGCTTGTCCTCCAGCAAATTCATGTGGCATAAATTAAAAACTCAAACAACCTTAACCATAATTCCAGTATATAAGATGAAATCCTTAAAGACTCAGTCATAAATAATTGCACTTTACTTCAATCAAGGATTTTCTTAACTCATTCATTAATCCAGACATACAAATCTTATCTCTCATCTAAGTGTTTCACTCGATTTCAAAGGTTAATCACTCAAACCACTCATGACTGCATACTACCATAAACTTGCTTAATTATCCAATCTCCCTCACTGATTTTCTCAAGAAATAATCTGAAGGTCTTTCATTTGGATGTAATGGGGCTAAGGTAAAGGTGTGAGAAAAGACATTTAAGCTGGAGCATCAAGAAATGGAGTATCTAAATTAGACAATACTCTTGCTAAGAAACTCACAACTCCCTCAAATGGTATACTCACCAACCCTTGATACTTTCACATACTTGCATACTTAAAGAAAAATACATGAGTTGATATAGAAAATATATGAATTTTGTATATATACATATCTTTTCTTTTATTTTCTCTTTTTCTTTTTCTTTTATTTTTATCATCATTTTTTCTTTTTTTAAATATATATATATACAAAATATAAACTTGCATGAAACATCTATCTTAAAATGAAGAGGAAAAGAATAATCAACTCTTAGTCAAATACAATTTGCAAAGTATGCATTTCAACCCCAAATAGCAATACCATATTTTATTTATTTATTTATTTTTTACTTGCTTACCCCACACTTTGAAATAAACCACCCTATTGTCATATCATAAAACTCCATTCCTTAATGCAGGTATGATGATAATAAGAGAATGTTAAGTTGAGAATTGTGTTGATCAAACAAGAAAAAGGTCAAAGGCTCAACTTGGCTCACTAAGGAATTCAATATTAAGGGAAGTCTTTTTAAGCTAAAGGGCTAACCTAATTTGCCTTCATCATTTTAAAACTTGAGATAAAATCATAATGTGAGTTCAATTAGTATGCAAAAGCAAGCTCTAGAGATGCAAAATCATGAAGGTGCAAACTTAAGAAAAGAAAATCAATTGACAATAATATCAAATTTATGAGGCTCAAAACTCACACAGGTGGGTTCGCAAAGATTTATATGTCATGAATTACAGAATATGAAAATTGATCCTGAATGAATTCAAATGCTAATCTCTATGTTGATACTAAAGTCTCAACTATAATGCTAGAATCACAGAAAAGATCAATAAATTTTCAACAATTATGCCATGCACAACGTACAAAATAACAAACAAAGACAAACAAAACAGAAATTAAAGAAAAGCTTAAAGATTACCCCACACTTTAGAATTTACATTGTCCTCAATGGAAAACAAGAATAATAAAGAGAAAGAGCTAAAGGACAACCTGTCTTCCATCGTACCCTGGTGAGGCAAAACCCTAACTTTTCATCACAAACACAAATGTTCAAAAATAAAATACAAGAAAGCTTTAAGGTTTCCATTTATTTAAACTAAACATAAAATCAAATTTGCTAAATATAAATTTATAACTATGAAAAAGAAATACAAACCGATGGGTTGCCTCCCATTTAGCGCTTCTTTAATGTCATAAAGCTGGACATCACTGCAAGACTAGGGATCATGGATCAAAGTGCTGTCAATGATCCTCACTTCATGAAATCCTTCTTTATATGGTTTAACTCTCTGTCCATTTACTTTAAAAGTCTTATTGGTTCGAGAGTTAAGCAATTCAATGGCACTAGAAGGACATACCTTTGTTATCTCGAAAGGACCACTCCATCGAGACTTGAGTTTACCTAGAAATAGACGGAGTCGAGAATTAAAAAGTAAAACTTTCATACCTGGACTCAGTGTCTGTCGCACAATAAATCTGTCATGAAGTGCTTTAGTGCGATCCTTATAGTTCCTCGAGCTCTCATATGCCTTTGGGTTAAGGCACCTTTGAGTCTCCCTCACTAGTTTAGCACCCTCTTCTAAGGTCAGTGTCAGCTCCAATTTATCTGGGGAACCTGTCTGTAAGAAAACATCTGAAACAACTGCTTCAACACAATTAATTAAAGAATAATCCTCATATAAAGCAGTTGTAGGAATGGGAGAAGTGTTAAAAATAGAAAAATCAACAGTTTGACCCAAGACAGGCATTGATAATTTACCATTTTTAACATCTATTAAAGTGTTGGTAGTAGCCATAAAAGGCCTACCTAGCAAAATAGTGTGTGCTGATGGTGTAGGGTTACTTCCTTCCATGTCAAGAACTATAAAGTCCACAGGTACTATCAACCCTCCAACCTTAACTAACACATCTTCTATAACCCCTTTCGGGAATCTAAGAGATCTATCAGCTAATTGCAACACCATTTTGGTTGGTTTAAGTTCCCCTAGTTCTAATTCTTTATACACAGAATAAGGCATCAAATTTACACTTGCTTCTAGATCACACATGCCTTCAGTCCCCTTTCCATTCCCCACAGTAACTTGAATTATAAAGCTACCAGGATCCTTTAGCTTGGGAGGTAGTTTATGCTGCAGAATAGCACTAGCTACCTCTGAAACTATCACCTTTTCATTCGGCTCATACCTCTTTTTCTTGGTGATTAGCTCCTTGAAGAATTTGGCATAAGCCGACATGTTCTTTATTGCTTCAAGTAGAGGTAAGTTAATACTTACCTTGGACAACATGTTGAAGATGTTAGAAAATTGCTTATCTTTTTTATCATCCTTCAACCTGCTGGGGAATGGTATAGGTGGCCGGTATGGATTGCTTGCCTTATGTAATTCTGATGAAGGGGATTTCTTCATTGATCTTTCTCCAGCACCTTTGTTCTCTGGTTCTCCTTCCTTCTTGTTCTCTTGGTCACCTGAATTCACAGAATTATTTTCAACATTAGTGTTAATTACCTTACCACTTCTAAGAACAGTCACTGATTGTGCCTGCTCAGGTTGACTTGGGAATTTCCCCTTTTGTTGAATCTGCATCTGTTGTGCAAGTTGTCCCACTTGAGTCTCCACTTTCTTAAAAGATGCTTCTAAGGAATCCAGCCTCTTGTTGGTCATCTCTTGATTTTTAGCACTGACTTTGATGAAAGCTTGTAAACTTTCCTCCAAACTCTCTATCTTAGACTGCCCTTGATTTGAGGATTGGCCCTGCTGTTGGTTCTGTCTCTGGAGCAAATGGAAAGCTGCTAAGAATTATTTGTTGCCCAGGAAAAATTAGGATGATTCCGCCAACCAGGATTATAAGTATTCCAATAAGGATCATTCCTGGCCCTTGGTTGAAATCCCCCCATAGCATTGACTTGTTTAGCTTCATTCCCATATGACTCATATGCGGAGGGGCAAATATTTGCTCCATGCCCAAGAGTTCCATAAATTCCACAAATTTCTTGAGTGGATGAAGGAGAATTGTTTTTCATATTCAGCATCTGCACTTGCCTTGTCAATTCAACTATCTGATTGACCATCTCACTATTGGCTTCCAGTTGATTCACCCCTTTACTTCTTCCCCTTACACTTTTCTGTTGAGAATTAGCTCCCAACATCTCAAAGATCTCATAAGTTTCATCAGCTGTCTTTTCTCCCATAGCTCCCCCAGCTGCGTTATCAACAGTGTTCTGAAATTGCTGGGTTAGACCATCATAGAAAAACTGATTAAGAAGTTGAAGTGGGTAGTGATGATGTGGAAACTGGATCAATAACATTTTAAATCTGTCCCAAGCCTCATGAAATGGTTCTCCTTCAAATTGAGAGAATGTAGCAATCTTCCCTCTCAATTCAGCTGTCTTTTGATGTGAATAAAACTTGCCCATGAACTTGTTATAAACTTGCTCCCAAGTTGTCAAAGAGTTTTCGGGCAACATCATAAGCCAGCTCTTTGCCCTATCCTTCAAAGTATATGGAAAACATCTCATCCTCAACTGATCTTCTGTTAGTCCTCCCAATGAAAAAGTGTTGAGGGTAGAATAAAAATCCCGAATAAAGTTCAAAGGATCTTCATTTGGAACTCCATAGAATGATGGCAGCATGTTGTAATGAATGTTCTTGAACTCATAGTTCCTTGCTGCATCTATCAGTCTTATGCAAGAAGTGGAAGTTCCAATGACAGGTCTAGCAAAATCTCTCATAGTCCTTTGTCTTTCTTCTGCCATTTTAACAGATTTTGCAGATTCCGACTCAAAATCAGAAGTGTCCTCCTCTGTAGTATCAAATCCTGTGTACAGTTCAAACTCTTCCATGCTCCTTTTCACTCTCTGAATTTCTGGAATGACTGGGTATAGCTCTCCTCCAAGAGATCTCCTGCCTTGCATAAACAAAATTTCTAGAACAAACGAATTATAAAAAGCAAAAGACAAATAAAATAAAAAGTAAATAATGAAAAATAATCTAAAATATCTAAGACTAATAAACAATTACGCCAATTAGCCTCCCCGGCAGCGGCACCAAAAACTTGTTGCGCTCTAATTAACTCTGCCACAAAGCGTCACTCGCAAGTATACGAGCTAGCTGTAGCAAAGGTGATCACCCCAAGGTCATCTCATAAGGAAGCTAAAGTAACTAATTGATTATCATATTATAAATAACAAGTAATGAATAAATTTAGATTGCTATCAATTAAAGAAAATAGATTGATCGAAGTTTAAAACAAATAAAAGTAAACTGGACTGATGTATTGATTCACTTAATAGAAAGGTCTAGGGTTTGCACTTCTCTACTACTTATATGTATGAATGGTTATTCCTCTTAACCAATTTAATTTCAAAGATTAAATCTCAAGCAACTCAATTAATCGAGTCAAAGAAATAAGCTCTCGCATTCAAACCTCTTTCAATTAATCTTGTTACAATTGAAATAATCTTTTTAATAGGTTATATCTCTAATTTGCCTAAGTCCCAATTTGAATTGTTCCAGCATTAGCCTTCATCTCTCGATTCATCATCTAATACCTAAAACACATAATTAGTGGCCAATCAATTATATAATACAATATTCCATTCAATCAAGGCTAAAGAAATCATAAAGTTAAGAGTAATAACCAATTCATACAATCATAGCAGATCCATACAAACCCTAGACTAGATCAAATTAGTTCATAATGCTATCAAACATACTCATCTCATTAATATTCAAAGAAATCAATTTAGACATGATAATATCCATAAATACAATTTCAATGAAAATAAAGAGATAAAATTTGAGAAGAAAACCAAGTTACAAACTCCAATTTCCATGTCCCCTGAGTGTGTCCACCTCTGTGTCTTAATCTTCCTCCTTAGCTTGGTATGGGACACGGCCACAAGCTTGGCCGTGTCCTCTGCATGTATCAGCCACTGTCCATTTTTCCTTTTCTCTTGATTTCTTAGTTTTTTCCTTCCTTAGCATGGTTCCTTGCATATTTAACCTAAAACAAAACTTGAAACAAACTTTACACAGGAATTAAATGAACATTAACCAACAAAACATAAACACACACTAAAAACTAGAACAAAAACAACATAAACACTGAAATAAACTAAAACTACCAAAATTAATAAAAACACTAAATAAACAAATTAAAACTAACAAAATACCTAAAGAGAACAATAATTATCATAATAAATAAGACACAAATCTATAACAAAAACTAATAAAACAACATACCTGTGGTTAATTGCATGTAATTTGGCATAATTAAATTTTGTTAGGATTAACTCTGTTGTAGGAATCCAAATTTGTAATTGGAGCATTACATGCATCCTTCAAGTGTAGATTGATCAATCCTTAGGCCAAGCATAATCTTGGATAGTTGGCTTGATTCTAAACAAATATTCAAACATACAATATATTTCAAGGAAATATTCAAGGCATTCATATATGGATTAGCGAAGTAGCTCGTGCCTAAACCCCTGTAATACATCATTTATATCATCAATAATGTTATTTCTCAGTGTTATAATTGCTCTTTGTTTAAAATATTCAGTATCTTTTAAATGTTAGATATAATTATGATGAAATGTTTCTATAATATCATCAATGGGATTAGAATAATGTTTAATAATAAATTCCTCTGGAATTTTGATCCATGTGGTATCTTGATCATCTTGATCTTTGATGTCGTCAGCAAGACCATTTCCAATGTCTAAGATCCATTGAGAGAACTTAGCATTTTTTTTACCTTTCCTAATTACTAATATAATTTGAACTTATTCTCATTTTTTAAAGCAAACAATTGGTAAATTTTCCAAATATATGAATTTGTTATTGTGGCAATAATGACATCATTCTTCTTACCGGTTGATTTAACAAGTAGAATTTGCCTAAAATAACCACCCAAGATAACTGGCAACCTACCAAATGGTTTTTGATCACTATTTAGAAGATCTCTCAAAGCTTTATCTAAAGCTTCAAAATAATATTTTTCATTCATTGGAGCTTCATCCCAAAGGAAAAGTGAAGTTTTTTCTATTAGTTTTACTAATTGGTACATTTCTTTGTTTGACAAATTGATGATTCATCAACTGATAAAGGAATTTTAAATCTTGAATGAACAATTCTAGCTTTAAGTATCAATAATGATGCTATTCCTGATGATGTAATAACAAGAACCATTTTACTTTCAAATCAAATTTTATTGATTACTGTTTTTCACAAATATGTTTTTCCTGCTCATCCATGTCCACATATGAAGAAAAAACTTATATTATTTTGATTTATAGATTGAATAATTTTAAAATATATTTCTTTTTGTTCCTCATTTAAATTGGCAACTAATTGTATATGTTCTTCTTTTAACTTATTAATGTCATAATTTAATTCTTCCATAAATAATCTATTGTTTAATTCTTGAGCTAATTGTCCATAAGGCATTGGCAGTTTGAAATTTATTAATGAATAAGATGATACATTAAGTAGCTTTCTAATTCATATAAAACATAATTTTGGAGTTTATGTTATGGTATTCAAAAATTAGGATTATCAAACAAATTTTTTAGGCTAAATAATATATCATCGGCCATGAAAATCCAATGTTTTTTGAGCAATTCTTTTGGATTTGCATCATCACAAAAAAGTAATATGGCAACAAAAAGTTGACATAATTTAACAGATGTTGACCATTGGGATCTTCTTTCATTGCTTGATGCCATTCTTGGTTATTACCTAGCAATCCTAATGTTTGACATGCTTCTTGATAATTTGGATATAAAATTCCATTTATAGTTCTAAGATATAATTCATTATAATAGGTGCATATTAGATTATTCCTATGGCATTTCCTCCTTTTCATGGATTCCAAAATTTATGTTTGTAACTCCAAATCCACTTGGTCAAAAACTAAAGTTATGTTAATTCTCGAGCTTCTAGATACTTTTTATTTGTATTCATCCATTCTATAAACATTATACTTTCAATACCAGGCCTATTAACTACTGAATGGAGTGATTCATCTTCATGGAAAATTAATGGCATGCATTAAAGGGAGATGAAAAATTAATCATTGAATTGCAGGTGTGCGTTGATGGATAGAAAATTCATATAATCTCTAAATTGCTTTATAAGAAGATATATATCTATAATTGAGATAAAATTTAATTTCATCAACTTAAGGATAATTTACTCTTCCTAAATGACCAGTAACTATATTGTCTTCAATTATAAATGTTTTCCTATCTGGACCTTTACTTAAGTATTTGAATAAATATATGATGAGCAAGGATTGTGAACATATCTCAACATTAATATGTGCTTGATACCTAATACACAATGTTCTATTATATGAAACTACAAATCTTTTATCTAACTTAATCCCATCTCTAAAAATAAAATTTTCATTATCTCTTCGTTTATATGAAAAAACATCATCTTCAATGTTGGTTTCTGATCTTCACTATTTTGGAAACTTTTTTGAACATAAACCATTTTTCATACATGGATTATTCATTTTTGCAAGCCTACATGGACCATGCATCACGAATTTAGTAACAAAATCATAACAAATTGGATTAAATTGATAATCAAGAATTTAACAGGCATAAAATGGTTGATACATTTAGATGCTCTAATCTTATAATTAGGATGCAACCAAAAGAGGAAATAGTAGTGTGATAGTCCCCGCTTTTGGAATTCAATAACATATATATCTAAAAATAATAGTATTTTAAACAAATGAAAAAAATAGGAGTAAAAATAATTAATATTGTAAAATAAAAGTATATGAAAGGAAATTACTAGCAATTATGCGACCAAAAGTAACTCCAGACCTTATATATGCTAACATATGATTGAGTTTCATCTAAAAAACAACTACAACTATATATGGTCGATCAATAAGTTTTTGGCCGAGGATGGTAGATAATACTTTCAATATGTCAAGCCATTTAAGGCTACCTCTAAATGTAAAAAATAGATTTTAATTTCCAAAATGTCTACAAATTGCCATTGGATCTCGGTAATTTTGAATCATATATCTAAGACTACCAATATAAGTTGAAGGAAGAATATTATGTTTACCTATAGCTTTAGCATCGGTATCTACTCTAACTATCGCATTTTGAATTCCTTAATAAATTTTTAAACTTATTTTTTTTATTTTTCCTTATAAAATATAATCTATCTTCCTCAACTGCAACATATGCATCAACAACGTATTGTTGAAATACTTTTTTAGTTTTAAATAAAGTTTTTCCTTAATAGATTCTATTTTGAAGTTGAAATGAATAAAAACTTCTCATAGAAACTCTAGTTCTTATGGGTTTCTTCCCAGAGTAAGTTTGGTTACAACCTATATTAGGTCAAAAACCATCTTCTCTATATGGAAATAATAAAGGATATTGGAACGACATAAATGAATGGTGTAATTTTGTTATTCTTTGTAATTGACCACTTTGGTGTTCAAAATTTATATCTCTTCCTCGATCAAAATCACCTATATTACCAACTATTAAGCCACTAATATCATTAGAAGTAGGCAATTTATATTGTGAACTCTCATTTTCTTTTGCTCAATAGTTTAAGTTTTAAAGGTCCTGCTTTGTCAAAATGAAATCTATCTCTCACTTCTTTAAAAAGTTTAACTAATTGATTTATTTCATCAAACATATTGATTAATCATTCAACTATATCAGCATCTAATTGATTTTGACTGTCTTCATTTTGAAATGACATTAATCTATTTTATATCTTATTTTCTGTGTCATACATATAGAGCTATGTAAATTTTGTATGTTCACCTTTAAGTGGTAATAAGGATCCTATGAATAGGTGTACTTGGCTGCTTATTTACAAAAAAAAAAAGGAGGTCCAAAAGATATATGGATTGGATCTATTTTTGTACCAAAAGATGTAATGCAAACATTAAATTATTATAAGGCCTCGCCTGAGCATCGAAGCCTGTCCCACAATGAGGGATCCAGGGCATTGTTCTTTGGGACATGGTCTCACATGATCTTGTCGTGTATGGTCTCCACTCGGTTCGGTAAGAAAAGGTTTAAAATCTCCTTTTGTTTTGAAAAGAAGAAACTCCTTTTATTTTGAATAGGACTGGTGGCTTATATTTTGAAAAGCCGAGATTGGAGAGTGACCGCCTAAGTTTATTTAGTTTGAAAAATTAAGGAAAAACCCAATTTTGTTCACTCCATAAAAATGTTCCATTTTGTACCCAAAAGATACTAGTCCGAAACAAATCACGATGGGTCCCAGGCTAAGTTTTCTAAAACAGTTTTAATAAAAACTTTCTCTTGAATTAATTTTACCCTTTCCTTAGATGGATTTTAGGAAAAATGCAATTTATGGATTTATGCCACAAATAATCATGAATGACAAGATATCTTAATGCATGAGCATTTGATAATCATGACATCCACAAATATGGCCCTAGAAAAATAGAATTTTACAACTTCACCAAAATAATGATTTTAGGGGAGCTTCAACTCTAGCCCTTATGGGTCCTAGGTTGAGCACAAATCCCCAATTAATAAATATACTTAAGGAAAAAGAAAAAAGAAAAACAAATATGATTTATAGGGCATCCTTTACAAAACTCACAAAATTTTCAAATGGAGCCTCAAAGTAGAGAAAATAATAATATTGAAATAACAAATGAAGAATAATATAGAAGAAAAGTAAAATAAAAGTGGTAGTTGGTTGTTAAAATGTGGGCTCGCCACTCGGAGTAATATTCTGAGTGTGCCCCCATTTGAATGGAAATCAGAGCCTCAAGTAGTTCGAAACTTTTGGATGCAAAGGATTTGAATTAACCAATTTTATCTTTGATTAATTACCAAATTGAAAAGAAGAAAAATTAAGAAATACACATTACTTTGGGTAAGCACTCTCTCTTGAAAATAGTTGAAGAGTTTTACCACTTTAGAGCTCCACTAGTCTAGAAAATAAACAAATAATAATTAATGATTATACACAAAGATTAGATTAATTAAAACAAAATTCAATTTTTGATTCAAAATGCGTTATAGTATAATTTCTGTAGAGTTTCAGTATAAAAAAATTTCCTTTTTTTTTTCCAAACAGAGGGTAGACTCCTATTTATAGGTGTCCAAAAATTTGAGCTAGACTTCACATAATATGGATTTTTTGTATTGTTCGTGGCCTGCTGTGTTCACTATGGTAGAGAATACACACATCGGACCATGTGGCGTACAGCCTGACGGTGTATCAGGTGGCTGGGCTGCTCAATATGTCAGGCTGTGCCACCTGCAGCTCGGCCAAAGGATGTGGCCCCTGCCACTGTTTACAAGGCCCAATAGTACATTGCGTGCTCAAGCTTGCTGCACTCAGTGCAGTGTGGCTTTTTTTTAATAAATAAAAAAATTCATGCCTTTTTTCCTTAATTCCCCCATTTTTCCAATTATATTGGCCAGGTGTGAAATTAAGGGTTCATTGCTGCCCACCTGTTGCATTAATTTGTCTATAGAAATTAATACAACAGTGTGAACTATGGTAGAATAGATAGGATGAACCTGATTGACATGTAACCTTTTGATTTCTAGTGTGCATTTGAGCATGTTTGGCACTACGTCATTGGGACCACCTTTTGGGCTAAAGGTTTATAAATAAGAAGGGGTCATTTGTTATTCACTCCACCCTCTCATTCTCTCTTTTGCTCTCTTTCAAACCTTATTCAAGATGTCGTACTCCCCTACTTCATCCCCTGAGATTGCTGAGGTACCATTCATCGGAGACTTGCTCATGGATCCTCATACCCATACCTCACAAACTGGTGTCATACATGTATGTTTTGCTCTTTTTTCTCCTACAAAAAAAGAATAAAATTCCCTCCTCATTATCGTTTAAATTTAAATTAAATGATATCATTCATGTATTTAGCAGCATGGCCAATTAAAATTATGAGGAGGTCATTCCAACCTGGGGAACCTCAACCTTTCTAATGATGTGAGGGAATTATTACTTCCTTATGGCTTTATGAATCTCCTCTCTCTTGACGGTACTGGGCCAACAAATCACGACCTATTATGAGCACTAGTTGAGAGGTGGTGGGATACTACTAACTCGTTCTACTTTCCTTGTGGCGAATTGACTTTGATGCCTCAAGATTTATATCTATTAACTGGCATTCCATTTGGCACCCATCACTTAGAAATGTATCCAAATTGGTGGAGCCTATTGGATGAATGGATTATAGATTTGTTCGGCCTCATCCAACCTATTCCTGATACCGGTGATCATGTAGTTACCCGGTCTTAGCTAAAAGGGAATATAAATTTCTTGTTGACTAAACATGGCAACCTTAAAGACCACTCTTTACATCTTGCATGTAGCATATTTTTACTATTGCTGTGGTGCACCTTTTGGCACACATGTGATACTATTGCTATTTCAATCTTGATGAGTTTGGGCGACCTTAACTATCTTCATGAAAATAATTGGGGTGGTGCCATTCTAGACACTATGTATAAGGAGATGGGTCAGCTATCCCGAGGGCTGTTCAAATCTATCAAGGGAACCCATGTCTTTTGGGAGGTTTGCATTCTCCATCCCCCTTCAACCTTTGCAAAAATTTTAGTCCTTTGCACTGATTTCTCAAACTTTTGCAGCTATGGGCTCATAAATATCTACTTGATTTAGCACCTACCCTAAGGAGTCCTCAATTATACATCTTTCCAATGGGCTGTCGTTGGTCACCGAGCAATAGGTCCCAACCATGTCTCTTGGATTTTCTAGGCGTACGGGCTATATTTAACAACTTTATATTAATCAATGTAAGCAAAGAGATTTTTTTAGTAATATACTATCCTGCCTTTATAGGTGACATGATGCCCTTTTAGCGAGATGTTCATTCCCTCTAATGAAATTTACCTGAACTACGCTACATTTTGTACTTCTTATCAAGTCATTTTTCATTCCCTAAAGACCTAGCAATACTACTTGGGTGAGCGTGTCATGCATTAGACATCCATGAGTTGAGTGGTTCCTTATGCTCCACTTGCAAACATGAGGCTAAAGAACACTAAACCTGCTCATCCTCACTATTATATCGGCCACTTAGCTACCAACTTCACTTTTCTTGGGCTAGATTATGGCGACTTTTGTAGGTGCCCCCTAATACATTTTACCTGTTTGAGCAATCGGTCTCAGCTTACCCTTCCTTCCTCTCAAGCTTCTCATCTCGAGACTAGCACAACTAGAGCTAGCTGGGGTATAACTCATCTAAGGGGGCTGGGATTTTAGCCAGCTCTAGTTCTGGGTTCACCACTCCTATGCCTAAGGGTCCTTTTATTAGTACACAAACAAAGTTTATTGGGATGCACCCTATTCCTCCCGAGGGAGTTACACCACACTACTAGTTGGGAAATTCTATTTTGCATGTTGTTGATGACGATAGGGTTGAAGTCAGGGCTCTTATGCCCCCGATTCCCATTACTCCATTGTTAGAAAACTATCTTAAGGTAAGCTTTCTACCATTACTGCTTTTGTTTTGATTCTTGACTCTCATTCACCCTCTGGTTTGCATTTTGCAGTGGCCTCAAGAATGGATTGATCATGGTTACATAATGGCATGTTATTACGAGGCTTACCTATCAACTACCTTGATTCAACTTTCCATGGAGGATGGGGAAGATGTTGTCGTTGCAAGAGATAGGCCTCTTCTCTTCCATTTGCTTCTTCCTATTTTATGCAGGATTTATTTTTATTCATAATAATGCACAATGACGCATGTATTGTATTAGAACAATATTTCTTTAATCTAAGTATTTTAAAATTTATTATCAGCATCATATTTTATGGATGATTGTACTGGGACAATTAGATATTATTATTACTCATTTTTTTGCACCTGCGGATGCCAGCCTCATGAACAGAACCTACCACCTACAAATAGGGCCACTATTTTTATTTTATAGGCTTTTCTATGATTTTTAACTTACTTTTGTGAAAATGGAACACTTTTTCAGTCACTCTCTACATCTATGGATCACCCATCTAGACAAAATGGACAAAATTAATCTTGGTAGGTATGGTATTGCACCGACTATTACACTAAAAGGGGTGAAATAGGACATGCATTTTATTCAGGCTTGTCTTAAATTTTGGGACCCTAAGGACCATGTTTTTAGATTTAGGGCTATGATAGAGGAGATTTGTTCTACATTTGAGGAATTTAGCATCATCTTAGGGTGTAATCCTGACTTTGAATTGGCAATTCCTAAACGCCTTGTTATTTTCATGCATTCCTGTCCTTGTTCAACTTTAGTGATGCTGAGGCTTTGCCCATAGAGAGACATGATAAGGTGAATTTATGTGCACATATTATGGAATTATGGGAGAATACTAAGGATGGTGTAAGATAAAGACTATGCTTGAGGGCTCTGGCATTTTGCATGACTGGTGGTTTTCTATTCATAGGTAAGCCAGGCTAGGGTTTGATTGATTTGGTTCCATTGATTCTACAGATGGAGGATTCTTGCTCTATCACCACACCTTTGCTGGCTGAGACCACTAGCAACCTTGAAAAAGTTTATAGGGCTTAAGGGGATTGGTCCATGACACCCATCCTTCACCGTGAGCTCTTTTTTTAATACAACTTGTCTTACATGTTTTCGGGTTTGTTTGAGGGATCATCTCCATATCATGGCCATGCCATCTAGGCTTTCTTATTCTCCTTTACTTATTAAGGTAGGAAAATCCATATTCGCTATGACTCTGATAGATCATAGACCTCATGGCTATTGGAGCTTGGCCCATATGAGATTTTATAGTATTGTCCATGGTATCATATTCGCTCTTTCATGACCATGAGCTTTGGCTACAGGGTTGTCTGCTTGTTAGGTTTGTCCATGTTAACATTCTACCCAAGAAATTAGATTCTTAGATAGATGGGTCATTCTCAAGGGGATCCACCTAATGGTATTGCACACACTCCTCTAGTCATCATTGCTGCTTTTGCTCAGCCATTCTGAATGTCTGGGCTCTGGGATTTCACACCGTGTAGCCATCTGGACTGTCAGACACTGTTGATGGGTGTAGGAGTTGGTTCATCATTATAGTTTGGCCTAGGGAGAAAGTTCAACATCTAGCTTTGATTATTAAGCTTGAGAAAGAGGTGACTGTCGGGACTACCTAGAATTTAGGACTTATTTTTAGTAGAACTTTTTAAGAGGACACTAAATTTTGAATTGACCTTTGATTTTCGATCATAGAGGAGATATGGAAATCTTTTATGAGCATTATGGAATAAAGAAATTTATTTATTCTCTCTCTCTTTTTTTTTTCTTTTCAGTGTATGGGATGATGAATGTTGTGTAGAACAGACCCAAAGAGGGCTTCCTACGTACCTCTTTGTTTTTCACTCTAACTTTTGGCTGAGTCATCCTTTTGGATTTTTAACTAACTGAGCTTTTTTTTTAGGATCAGGTCCACGTAGTTCTATTACAAATGTGTTAAGATAATTCAAACAAAGTAATTTTTAAGCTTATCCATGTTACATGTGCTTGAAAACTTGATGCAATCTAGGTCCAAAAGTATTGTTGCTCATTCCGACATGATCATTTTGAGCAAATATGGTCCTACCCAATTGGGCTTGAATTTCCATCTAGGATCTTGTATTGGGACTCTGATCTCTTTTAAAACCAACTGCCACTCTTGCAATTGTTGATCTCTGACCCCCTTGTCATGATAGGCCCTGGCCCATTCAACCTCATTAATCTGACTTTCTCGGAGTGTTTGAGCTGATTGGACCTCTACTTCTATTGAAAGAACTACTTCCATCCCAAATACTAAAGAATAAGGGGTTGCCTCGGTTAGTATTCTGACTGAAGTCCTATAACCCCAAAGTGCAAAAGGCAGATGTTCATGCCAACTCTTGTGACATTGCATCATCTTCTGTAGTATATTCTTTATACTTTTATTTTCCTCATCAACAGCCCTATTAGTCTGAGGACTATAGGGAGAGGACCTGTGATGTTGTATTTTATATATTGCTATAAGCTAGACAACTTCCTTTTGAAAGTGGGATCCATTATCTAAAATTACCTCAAATGGCACCACATACTGATAAATGATGTTAGTATGGATAAACTGGGCCACCTTTTTAGCATTAAGAATAGAATAGGAAGTTACTTCTACCCATTTGGTGAAGTAGTCAATAGCTACCAATATGTATTCATGCCCATTAGAAGACTTTAGGGTGATCCTCCCTATTACATCGATCCCTCATGTTGCAAAGGACTAGAGGGTTGTGATAGGATGCAAAGGGATCAATGATTGCTTTTGGAGTTTGGCATATATTTGGAAACTATGGCATTTCTTTACAAAGTTTAAATAATCATCCCTCATGGTAAGCCAATAATAAACCAAATTAGTTATTTTTCAAGCCAGAGCGACTTCATCCATGTGGGGCCTTGCTCATCACTATGGATCCCTTCCATTATCTGCTGTGCCTCAAATTCATCCACACATCTAAGGTGGATGTTATTCCAGGACCTTTTGTACAATGCATCATTATTTAAAATGTATTGGCTTGCTAACTATCTTAAAGTCCTTCGATCAGTCTTTGAAGTTTGATCAGGATATTCACCCTTTTGAATGAAATTAAAGATATCCCAGAACCATGGCTTCTTGTTTGTCACCTGAACTATAGCACAATATGCTAGCTGGGTCTTCACATTAATGATAATAGGTCGAACTATCATTTCCCTTTCCATATGGGTCATGGAAACCAAAGTAGCCAAAGCATCATCAAATTGATTCCTTGTTCGAGGGAGGTAATATAATGAAACTTCCTTAAATTGATGTGCTAAGTCTTCCAAACATTGATGGTAAGGAACCAAACACTCTTCCCTTATTTTCCATTTCCCCAAGGCTTAGGAGACGATTAGGGTAGAATCCCTTTACACCTCTAAGCTTTTAACTTTTAATTTTAGGATCATTTCTAACCCAATTATGCAGGCTTCATATTCTGCCTCATTATTGGTGACCTCGAAAGCCAATTTTATTGGCAATGCAATCTCCTCCTTTTCTGGAGTAATGAGGACAATGCCTGCACCATAACCCTTTTGACTAGATGCACCGTCAAAATACATAATCTAGACTTCTTTATCAATAATAAGGATGTCTTCATCCGAAAATTCTAGCTCTTCACCATATCAGTTATAGGAGTGGCAGCTAATTGTTCAGCCACTATACTCCCCTTTATTACTTTGCATGCCACAAACTTTAAGTCAAAGATGGCTAGGATTGTGAGCCATCGGCCCATCTTACTATTTAGAACTGGCCTCCACATAAGGAATTTCAAGGGACTCTGATATGCAATTACTTGAGTGGTGTATGAAGCCATGTAATGGCATAGCTTTTGCATACCCATAATAGGGCCAAACACAATCTTTCAATCTGATTGTATTTGAGCTCATAACCTAACAAAATTTTGCTAAGATAATAAATAGCAAACTCCCTTTTTGAGCCTTCCTCATTCTGAGCAAGCACGGCTCCCATTTCTTATTCAGTTATTGAAATATAGGAGCAATGGATCATTAGGTCTTGGAGGTTGCAGTACTAGAAGTGACAACAGATACTTTTTGATCCTTTCAAATGCTTCCTGACATTTATCATTTCACTTAGTGGGGGGTGTCTGTAGACCCTTAATTTTAGCCCTAAGCTAGTTCGGTCCTAATCAAAGAAGGCCTAAGTCATGATTGGTCCATTCTTAATAAGCTTAAACCTATTATAATCTTTTGATAGATTGGTCCAATAAGGCCTAAAATAAGCCAGGTTCAATTTTTAAATCCCTAAAATGGTCCAATTAGAGATTTAAGCAAGTTTGGTTCAATATGGATCATGCCATATTGAATTGGGCTTGTCCAATTCGATATGTATATTCTATATCAAATTAGACCATGCCTAATTCGATACGGACCATGTCCATATCGAATTAGATTGATTCTAATTTGATATGGAAGCCCATATCAAATTAGATCAATTCTAATTCGATATGGACATGTCCATGTTAGATTAAACTTGTTTTAATCTGATATGGTCACAATTTCTCTCAAATTCAAAAGAATTTAATTTGATATGCTTCAGAATGGAACCATGCTTGAATTGGAAATCAGAATGATGCTCGTTTAACCGAATTCATTCCTTATATATACAGGATAAAAGGAGCGAAAGAAGGACCACAATAAGCAATTAAAAAAAACCTAGCAACTTTGAGTAGGAGTTAGCAGCTTAAAACTAACCAACAACTAAAGCAAGAAAATGCACATAATCCTAAATACACCATACAAAGATAATGACACACTGTCTTTGTTTTGATCAGCTAGAATTCCAAATTGTTGCAAGTACAAGTTTGATCAATGTTTTATTTTGGTGGAGCTAACGAACGAAGGTACATTCTAAATTTAATTCATTTAAATTCAGCGTAAGATGCTTTGATGATGTTTTAAATATTGAATATATTTATTCTTTGTCTAAATCCGTTCTAGTAGGTTATATTCATTATTTTTTATTCGTATCATTTTTTATTTGAAGCATGATCAGTGGCCTTTGCTTTATAATTCATAGTAGGTCATATATTAAAATTTGTTTGTCCAGTAGCTATTCATAAGAGCATGTCCTATGCAATTATTTATCAAAACTAATGTCATGGCTACCTTAGGCTTTTATAGTAACCAAGTTTAAATCAAAACCTTAATCCTATCTTTAAATATCCAAAATCCCAATCATGTTTTTATAAAACCCTAAAACCTTGATCATTATTTTCTAAAAACCTAATTTAAGATTAAAACCTCAACCTTCATCCATAAATCATAACTTTCATCCATAAACCGTAGTTTCTATCCTAAAACCCTAATATTGTTTTCTTAAACCCTAAAAGCCTAATATTGTTTTCTAAAAATCCTAAAACCCTAATGTTGTTTTCTAAAACCCTAATTTGATAACCATAACCCTAATTTTCATTTATAAACCCTAATTCATATATTAAACCCTAATTTTATATATCGTATGCTTAATTTAAAGGTTATGAACATAGATTTGATTATTTCATGTTTATGATGAGCGATTTATTGATGTTTTAATTGTGATGGATGATTTACTTTATGAATCATTGAATGTTTTTTGATTTGTTTATTTTGGTTTCAAGATTGTAAGAAATATGTTTCTACTTTGTGAGTACCTCATTAGTTAAGTTCAATGTAATGTAATTTCTTTTGAGTTTTGGGATTAATGTAAAGGACATATTTCCACCAAATGGTATGTGTCCCATTTTATTTATTTTTGGGGACATTATAATGGCATGTTTCCATCCTCGAATGGGTGCTCAGTTATTATTATTTTTAACTTGTTTTAATATTAATACAATGATTATTTATTTTAATAATTGCATGTAGTGTAGATAACATTTTAATAAGTTTTAGAATTTAATAATATTTAGAACTGAAAAGGAGGCTGATTCCAATGGTCCAAGCATTATGGGAGTGCTGGGTCATTCTCATCTTCCCCATACGTACCCAACTTTCCAAACCCATTAGGGGGTTGGGGATTTCTTAGGAATCGAGTCATCCACCCCTTTCTTTTTCTCAGCCCATGTTCTCTAAGGCTCTGAGCCTAATAGTGCCAAAGTTGCAAGAACCATTCCACATGGGAGTGGAGGTGAAAATTCTCGCTCACAGTGGTAACTCCACTAATGATAAGAGAAGTTAATTCTTTTGGTCTTCATATTATTTTATTATTTCTTATTATGATATTGTCTATTACATCATTTAGATTACTTTCGTATGCGTGAGTTAGTATGCTTATGTAACCCATGTTATGTTATGTAAGGGATACCATACTTTCACTCAAGGTATGGAGATTGAGCATGGCATAACCACTCATAGCCTTGTACCATTTGGTATAAACTTGCTATGGGAACCTAAACTTTTCAACCCAAAGTCTAAAACTTATATAATTGGACTAGTTAATCTCCTTAGATTTTTACCCAAATGCTTATTGTTTGACTGTGGTTGATACTTCTTGGTTTGAACCATGGATTATTTGGTTTGCTCTTTTCCTATTATGACCTAACTATATAGTAAGCTCAAAATAATTGTATTCTTTTTAAGCCTAAAAGACCAAAATTATTTTCAAAACTTTTCAAGATGGTCTTTCGATATAAAACCTTTTAAAGATGGGTCAAAAATTCTTTTTCACCTCATGGCCCAAGTACAAAGCCCAAGATCCATTTTTGAACAAACCTTTTTTACAATGGGCTTTGAAACAAAATTGTTTTACATTCAGATTTTTCTTAAATGGGCTTATAACTATCTACGTCAATTCTAAAATATTAAAATCAATTATGGACCTAATTTATACTAAGAATTGTTAATCAAAGGTTGTTTGTGGCATGAATCATTTGTTGTCTTTCAAAATTGGAAATCTATTTATGATAAACCTTTTTATTTAGTTTTAATCCAATATAACATAAAAGCTATCTTTTTGTTAGACTAATGGATTAAGACTTAATTAAAGGGAATTATCATGGACTAACTTCTATGTTTGAAAATACAACTATTAGTTAAACCATCCAAGTGAATTGTTCAAAAATAAGATACCCCATGTTGGTATTTTGTTGACCATATACCTAGAAAAAAAGACTTGCCATTCGTGTGTGGAATATATAAGGTAGGAAGGTTCGTTCCTACTCTGTTGGTTTGGTTTGTTTATTTATCACTTGTGCATCCATGTATACATGCATTACATTCAATATCATTGATATTTATGCCTCACAGTCCTGGATTAAAGAAGCTCAAGAGCTTACGATAATTTGACCTACGCCGGTGATGTAGAATCCAACAATGACTCAATCAGCTTCTCACAAAAAGTGATGGATCCTAAGCAAGTTCAAAAGATGGTAGATGATGCAGTCAACTCCAAGATCGAAGAACTAAAGATGGTCCTATTTGAGACCATGAAAAGCCAACTGGCTACATTATTGGGGAACACTGTTGAAACATCTGCTAGTACTAAGAAGCCAAAAGACAAGGGAAAGGCTAACGTTGGTGAGGTAGACCTTGATGATGACAAAGTGGTTGTTGATGATGATGATGACTGGGCTCAATACTTGCAAGATCCCTAAGTTGAGAAGAAAGAGTTGAAGGCAGTAAAAAAGTTAACTATTGAGAAGACTGAAACTACGGTTAAGGAAAGATGATTGCTGATTTAGAGAAGAAGTTTGAAAAGAAGCTAAAAATCGAAGAGATGTTGGAATTGGACAAGCTATTTGAATAAGATGAGGAGGTCCCTTACAAGTTCAAGATGCCTTCCTTTGCCAAGTTCGATGGAACTGGCAACCCTCATCTTCATGTCAAGCAATATATCACTGCCATGCAATCTGCTTGAGCTACCAAGGCTCAAACTCTAAGATATTTCATGCTTGGATTCATTTGTGCAGAATTGGTTCAACGCCTTAAAGGTGTAGACCCTTAATTTTGGCCCTAAGTTGGTACGGTCTTAATTAATGAATGCCAAAAAAAATTCGATCTGATTTATAATTTCTAATAAGTCTGTTTGGATTAAAGAGGCATAAATTCAATTGTAAGACCCTGAAATCAAGTTGAATCGGCCCAAATTAAAACTTTTCGATCCATAAGTTAAAAAAGGCAATTAATATTAAGAGAGATTAAACCATAAAACAGAAGAGATGGCAACAAACAGAGAAGAACAATAGTAGTTTTTTTTTAGAATGAAGGAAACAACAAACAGAAATATCAAGACAAACAAAGAAGAAGGTAGAGTACATATTGTCTTCACATTGTTCATCCAAAAATCAATTTTTTTTTGTGGAACGAACGACAGAGGTTTGATCTTTAATCATAAATTATTCATGCTCACAGTAGCTTCATTTTCTTTGATTAATAAGAACATGTAGTAACATGATCTTTGAACATGCAGTGACATGATCTTTGAACATGCAGTAACTTGATCTTTGAACATGCAGTAAATTGATCTTTGTTTTAATAACTTTAATTGTTTGCTTTAGTTAATACATTAATCAGTTGGCATTCATAACTCTACTTACATGTTTTACAAAAAAACTTAAAACTACCCAGTAGCTATCGAGAATTTAAATTAATTGTCAGAATCTATTTTGTTTACTAAAACGTCAAGAATCAAAAGTTATTTTATTGAAATTCAAAACCTCAAACTATTTTTATTCAAAAGCTTAAACCATTTCATTATTAAACTCCAAAATATTGATTATTTTTACAAAACCTTAATTTACCTCTCCAAATCCAAAATTATTTTTTAAAGGACAGTAAGTTAAAATCCTAAACCATTTTTTCAAAAACCCTAATTCCAAAACCCTAATTACGAAACTCTAGTTTCCAAACCCTAGTTTCCAAAACCCTAAGTTGCAAAACCCTAAGTTCTAAAAACCCTAAATTTTTTAAAGTTTAGACAGACTGCATGGCAGACTGCATGAAATATCTTAGAGTTTGAGCATTGGTAGGCTCAAAATACCTTGACATTTTGGACTCCATTTTCTCCGAGCTTAGGCCCATGTTCTCTAAGGCTCCGAGCCTAAACAATGCCGAAGTAGCAAGAATTATTCCATCGAGAGTGGGGACGAAAATCCCCGCTCACAAAAGGATAATACTTAAAGGAAATGGGATTCACTATACAAAGCCTTCATCCAACAATATTGATACAATGCCGGGTTGGAAGTCACTTTGATGGACGTTGAGTCAATCAGACAAAAATAAAATGAGAATTTTATGGACTATGCGAAGAGTGGAGAAATAAGGCCGCATTGTTCAAGAAAAAGCTAGATGAGTTAGACTAGATTATGATGATTGTTAGAGAGGTGCTACCTAATCTTTTCGAATGGATGTCCCACACTTTTATTAGAGTTTTCAAAGATCTTCTCCAAGCTGGCTTACAAATTGAAGAATGGGAAAGGGAGAAAAATCACTTTTCTACAAGAAGGAACGAGAAAGGAACCTATCAGTCTGGCAATCAAAGCACGCAAAAGAAAGTCGATGTTAATGTAATTGGCTAAGATGGTAAAAGGCAATTTTCAAAATTGGGAAAACCATTATCCTGGTTTTCAATAAGCGACAGAAGAGAGGGTTGTTACAATCTTTAACCCCCCGACCTTTACAAAATCCTCTACCACCCAATTTTTATGCTAAGGCATTTTGCCAATTCCTCTAAATGCAAGGAAATGAGACAGATAAATGTCTGAGGTTGAGGCATGAGATCTAGAATTTGATTGATAATGAGAAGTTGTCCTAACCTAACAAACCTAGCATGAAGGATAACCCATCCCTAAGGTTCAATAGGGTACTACCATTGACAACTTTCATGATTGGAAAAGGTTTGTATGAGAAATTTATTTTGTCCTCTTTCCAAGATGTAGGTGATGAAGAAACTAAAGAAGAAGTGGTACTTAGTAAAATGGAGCAAGTTGTGGTTGAGAAGGAAGTAGCCATCTTTGTTGTGAGTGAGTTCTGGGATTCAACTGATAGTGATGATGATTCTGAGCCAAAGAAGGAAGAGTGGACCTAGTATGAGCCAGAAGAAGATGAATTAATGAACTCTCACTTTGGTAAGCCTTATTTAATGCCACCAGCAAAGGAAGTGGAAGGTGATAAAGGAAAAGACGTTGAAGCATGGAATAAAGAAGAAGAAGAAGATGTTGTTCTTAAACAGTTGAAGAGAGCTCAAGCTAGTATTAACATATGGGATGTAACCCTTATACCCAATATACGTACACTACATACACCCAATATATGTAATATATGAATATAGGATAAAAGAATGTCACAACCCATTTTAACAAAACAAATCTTTACTTATAAAATCTGTATAAACTTAATACATTCAACTGATATCATATAAATAATAGATGAAACATTACTTGTTAAAACACATATATAACTTCATTACCAAAGATTTATCAAAAACATTTTTGATAGTTTGCGGAATATACATATATATACATCAAAATATAACCTAATATACATGAAAATCAATATGTACTTAAATATAAAATTTATGCATGCTGGCAGTTTGTCTATGATCTTGATGTCCACCAATCAACTCTGCACTCAAGATCTCAAGCCTAGACTCGACTCAGTCTAGACGATCTCTCTGACTCAACCGGATCTACCCTATCACCTGCGCGATGAATCACAATCGTGTTAAGCCAAAAGCTTAGTGGTACAAAATTTGATAACAATATATTTCAAATACAATGCCAATGTACAACACATAAGGATATTATATCTCATAACATTATATCATTATATCTTGATAAATTGCTCAATTGTTCCATAATTCACAATTCACATAAAAAAACAAACATAAGCATGGGCCCAAAAGGATCTAATATGCCATTCAAATCCCAGAGTTACTGCTTTGGTCCAAGATGACACCATGTTTCTAGCTCGAAGGCAAATCATAATCACAATGAGGATTACCTCATAGGTAACATCCCAACTAGGCTTCAAGGGCTAGGCCCAACCTAGCTTCAAGGGTCTGCTACATCATGTAACACCCAACTAGGCTTCAAGGACCAAGCCCAACCCAGCTACAAGGGACTGTTACTTCTTAGGCATGCCGCCAAATATGAAACTCTAAAAATTGAATTACATACTAGGCACACAATTCTTTTATAATTTCATTATCAATATCTTTCTCATTTTCTCATGATCAAACTAGGCATAATGCCTCAATTATCTCATTTATATCAATATAGCCATCACCAATGGCTTTGCATACCATCTTTAATTTATACATAACAAATTGCAATACCCATACGTTTATGGCCATTATCATATTTTGCACAGAGTTCACATTACATATAATACATTTGTAACATTATACAAATCATAGCATATTTCTCATGCACCAATTATGTAGTAGGTAACTTAACACATTTTCCAACCAAATCTGTTAAGTCCCAATGTCATGTAAATATAAACAATTATTCAAAGTTTGTACTTACCTCTAAAAGTAACAAACACCACTTTCAACCTCCTCTTCTAAGATATCCCTCAATACTTGGATAGGGTAACTCAAGTCTCTTCAAAGACTAAACCAAATGTGATTACAAATAATCACTTAGTGATACACTTATAGGCATAAACAAAACCTCTCAACACAAGGATAAGATACCCAAAGGAAAATAAGTAAAAGAACTATTTAGGGTAAACTCTACACATGACACGCTCAACAACATGGTCGTGTCAATGACCGTGACTTAAACCCACCACACAGAAGCTTTGACACGCTCAGTGATATGGGAGTGTCAATGACCGTGCCAAAGCTCTTACAACACAATAGCTATGACATGCTCAGTGACATGGCGTGTCACTGCACGTGTCAATACTACAACAACATAGTAGCTATGACACGCTCAGTGACATGGGTGTGTCACTGCACGTGTCAATACTACAACATCACAGAAGCTGTGAAATGCTCAGTGACATAGGCATGTCATTGCTTATTTCACCAACACTGAAAATAGAACCATCGACATGCCCAAAGGAATGACTGTGTCACCGGGCGTGTCAGGCCAAAAATCCTGATATTCACACATAATTGCCACATCCAACTATTATCTTTCATTAACCTTTTCAACTCCATACAAACTCAACCAAATCTATCATTATACCACATAATACTTGTGTAAACATCAAAACAACTCAATTAAAAGCAAAAATACACAATTACAACCATACTTCACAACTCAAAAGTTACACAACCCAAAACTCTTATTCTCTTCACCAAACTTAACCTTTTCTTCAATCCAACCCCAAATTCATAGTTAACTAGCCAAAAGATATCAATCATGAACACATATTACACCAAACATCCAATTCACACAAATACAACTTTCAAAGAAAAGCAAAGAAACAAGTTGGAAACTTACCAAATATGAAGAAAATCCTTAAAACTCCAACTTGAACACTTGAAATCCTTCAATTACTTGAGTTAGCAAGAAGTAAATCTCCACTCTTCCTTTGATGGAGGTGGCCGACTTCAATGGAGAAAGAAGAAGAAGAAGAAGATGATCATCCACTCAACTCAATCCAACTACTCTCTTATTTTAACCACAAACATTTCCAACTTTCACTCTCCACCAAGTAAAACATATTTCTTAATTAATATATAATATGTCATCTTCTTCTAACCATTAATTACTATTTTAATAATTAAAATATCATTTGACCAAGTTAAAATGCTGACTTATATATATATTATGTATATCTACATATATATATCATATACACATTTATTTTCTTTTTCACTTAATTATATACATATACTTTTAAATCATTTAATTAATTTTCAAAAATTAATATTTTCAAAATTTTGGGATATTACATGGAATCTGCTAGCTACATCCAAAAAGCATCGAGAAACTATGGCCAAAGCTATGACAAGCATGTAGATTTCCACTTTTGCAACACCTGATGAACTGATCCGCTTTATGGGTGTAAATAAAGTAGAGGAAGTAAAAAAATGTGAAGATACTCATAAGAAGAACAAGATTATTGTGGAAATGGTGTTGTTCTTTGATGCTGATTTACCAGAAGAGGGAAGAGATCACATCCACCCACTTTTCATCAAGGTAGAAGTGAAGGGAAAAAGAAATCCATGTGTTATGGTTGATGATGGACCAGCCTTAAACATCTGCCCACTCAAGATCCTACCCAAGCTAGCTATGTCAACAAGGGATCTAAACCCAATTGAGGTGACAATTAGGGCATATGATAATACTAAAAGGCATGCTGAAGGAACATTCAAAGCCATTGTAAAGGCTGGTCCTCTTAAATCTAAGGTAGAGTTTGTGGTCCTAGATATACCTATCACTTTTGCACTACTATTGGGACGACCATGGTTTCATCTTCTTGGTGGAGTTTCTTCTACACTCCATCAGAAGATCAAGTTTCCAAACGAGGATCAGATAGTGGTTATCGAGGATGAGGACAATGAAATGGTGAATGCTTTAAAGGTTGATAGGCCTCTCAATGGATTCCAAGTGGCTGTTATTTATGTTGATGAGATGGTGGACTCCATGATTTTGACTACGATGAATACCTACCTGGCATTGGCCTTGGGAAAGGAAAGATAGGTGTGACAGAGTTTCAAGATTTCAAGACTCAAACTTCTAGGAAAGGGTTGGGATATGATGAAGCTAATAAAGGTGTTCTGTTGAAAAAGAATGAGAAGATGAGTTTTCCTCCACTTGAAGAGGTTTTTGTCAAAGCTCCAAACATGGTACCACTCAAAGGAAAGCTGAAACAAATAATGTTCATGGGGAAGATGATTCCAGGCTTTTAGATTTTTGCTGATGTTGCAAAACTGGTGGAACAAATGGAGAAAAAGCTTGCCTTGCCAGCTGACAAGGAACCGAACCAAGAAGAGAAGAAGGAAGTTGTCCTGAAGATCCAAAAGACTCTAGAGGAGATTGCCACTCTAATTGAAGAACAGTTTGAGAGTCTTTTAGTTTATGATTATGAGAACAATGACTTTGATTTTGATTTTAATTTGTATGCTTTGTATGAGAATGATGATGTTTTTCTTTTCTAAGATGAACACAATATTAAATCTATTGTTCTCCTTGTGTGATGGTTATACTTGTGTGATGGTGATGGTTATCCTGATTGTTGCATAAATTCAAGTAGTAATTACATGAGCATTTTTAATATTAAATCTATTGACACACAATCATTAAATTTAGGAACAATCAACAATCCTAAAAACATTAGCATAGGTCCTACCTTACCCCTGAAGAGAGAGAGATTATAACAAATATTTAAAAAGTATTTGCGTGTTTTATGAGGATATGACTAGAATTAATTGAGACACAGCCGAGCACATGATTCCCACTTACACTCACATGAAACCTGCCAAACAAAAGCCTAAACGGTTAAGGCTAGAATGGGTAGAACTAATCAAAGATGAAGTCACAAAGCATATACAAGTCAAGTTCATCAAGGTGATATATAATCCTAATTGGTTAGCTATTATAGTTCCCATGCCCAAGAAAGATGCAAGAATCAGGGTTTGTGTGGACTATAGAGACTTGAACAAGGCTTCCCCTAAAGATGATTTTTCTTTACCACAAATAGATGTCCTTATTGATAGTGTAGCCCCTAGCGTGCTACACTCATTCATAGATGAATTTTTTGGATACAACCAAGTGTTAACAGCCTAAGACAATAAAGCCAAAATTGCTTTCATTACTACATGGGGTAGATTTTACTATAGGGTGATGTCGTTTGGGTTAAAGAATGCTAGAGCAACCTACCATAGGATGGCCACCACCTTGTTCCATGACATGATGCATAAAGAAGTTGAGGTCTTTAGTGATGATATGATGGTGAAGTCAGATACAGGAGAGCAACATTTTCAAAATTTAGAGATATTCTTTGAAAGAGCAGTAAAGCATAAGCTAAGGTTGAACCCAAAGAAGTGTGTGTTTGGGTTACTTCAGGAAAGATGTTGGGACACATAATTGGTCCAAATGGCATTGAGATTGACCTTGACAAAGTTATGGAAATCAGGGATATGCCAACCCCTAAGACGGAGAAGGAAGTTTGAAGATTTATTGGCAGGTTACAGTACATTAGCAGGTTGAGAGCAAAGCTTACCACAATCTGTGAACCTACTTTAAATTGTTTAAAAAGAACCAACCAATCAAGTGGAATGAAGAATGTCAAAAGGCCTTTAAGCGTATAAAAGAATATTTGCTACATCCACCTATTTTGAAACCACCTAGACCCGGTAGACCTTTGTTATTATAATTAGCAGTAGAAAAAGAGTCGATAGGAGCAATGCTAGCACAAGCGGATGAATTAGGAGTTGAGTATGCAATTTACTATTTGAGTAGAAAGTTCCTACCTTAAGATTAAGTATAGTATCATGCAAAAGACTTGTATAGCTGTGGTTTGGTCATCTAAGAAGTTGCGGCATTACTTTCAATCTTATAATCTACAAGCAATTTATAGGATGGATCCAATGAAGTATTTAATGAAGACACCCTTGTTGATTGGGAAGTATGGCAGATGGTTGATAATTTTAGAAGAATTTGAGATTGAATATATAACCAGTAAAATGATTAAAGGAAGAACAGTAGTAAAATTCCTTGCCCAGCAACCATTGCCTGACGATGAAGTGATTTTGGAATTTCTTGATGAACATTGAGAGGCCATAGAAGTACATGGGCAGAAGATGTATTTTGACGAAGCAGTAAATAGAAAGGGAGTAGGTTTGGGAGTGATATTGGAATTGCCAGGACGAGAACTTATTCCTTTGGCCAAAAAGTTTAAATTTAGGGCAACCAATAACATGGTGGAGTATGAAGCATGTATTTTTGTCTTGGAGACCCTAATGATTGTGAAGGTGGATAAAGTATTAGTTTTCGCGGACTCATTATTAGTGGTATCCAAAGTAAATGGAGAATGGGAGTTGAAAGAAGAGAAATTAAAGCCATACCATGATTATTTAACCATGATGAAGAAGAATTTCAAGGAGTGGAGGTTTATACACTTGCCAGAAGAAGAAAAACAGATGGATGATGCCCTAGCCACCCTAGCTTCCATATGGGAAGATCAAGTTAAGTTATTTCTTAAGCCTCTGGTTCTAACTAGTTCATCGACTTCTTGTTATGAGTATGAGACAGTCATGGAAACTAACATGGACTATGATACGTGGTATGACACTATAAGACGGCTCTTTGAAAGTAGGGAATAGTCATAATATGCAACAAAGGAGGAGAGAAGACTTATAAGATGATGGTCCTTGCAATACATAACTTTTCATGCAGAATTGTATTGAAGATGGCCAGATGAGGTGCACTTAAGGTGCTTAAGAAAGCCTAAAGTTCAGCATATCATGTCAAAAATACATGTGGGAAGTTGTAGACCCTACATGAATGGGTTGGCCATGGTTAAGAAGATAATTCGACAAGGTTACTATTGGCTGACCATGGAAAGAGACTATACTAATTTTGTGAAGAAGTGATAGCAGTGCCATATGTATAGTCATTTGAAACACATGCCTCCTAAAGAATTTCATTCTATGTCTTTACCCTGACCTTTTACAACTTGGGGGATTGACATTATTGGGGATATACATCCGACGGCTTCGAATGGTCACCGATTCATTATAGTAGTAGTGGATTATTTTTTAAAATAGGTTGAGGCCAAATCTTTCAACAAGCTGGGGGTACGGCAAATGGCTAGATTTATTAAAAAGAATCTCATCTGCAAGTATGGGGTCTCATAAAATATAATATTAGATAATTGGGTACAGTTTCAAGGGACAATTAAGGACTTATTCTCGAAGTACCAGATCTGTCATCGCCAATCCTCCCCTTGTAGACCAAAGACTAATGGTGTAGTGAAAGCAACAAATAAGATAATTAAGCAAATTATGTCCAAGATGACCAAAACATAAAGGGATTGGTCGAAGATGCTTTCTTTTACATTATGGGGGTATAGGACAAGTGTGCGAACCCTGACCAGAATGATACCATTTTCCTTGGTTTATGGGATTGAAGCAATATTGCCTATTGAAATTGAGATCAAATCACTGAGGGTGGTCCTGGAAGCTGAATTGCCTATGATGGAATGGGTAGCAAGTAGATATATGCAACTGACCTTATTAGAAGAAAGAAGGTTAAAGGCATTGTATCATCATCAGCTATTTCAAAGAAAGATAGCTTGGGCTTACAATAAAGGAGTTAAGATAAAAAATCTTAAAGTTGGTGACTTAGTGTTGAAGTAGTACAAGCCTATTGTCCCTTATCCAAGATGAAAATTTAGACATGGTTGGGAAGGGCCGTATGTTGTCAAAAAAATCATGAACAAGGGTACAATCAAGTTGTCTGACATGGATGGGAACGAGGACCGGTCGAAGAGATTTTATGTTTGAAGTAAAAAAAAGAAAAAGTTCACTAGGTTGAAAATCCAAAAGGGTGGAATAGGCAAAAGTGAGAGCAGTCCGCTAGTTTCAAAAACCTGAGAGGGTGGGCTAGGCAACAATTAAGGCTAAAATGAGATAAAATTGTCAATTAAAAAACCCAAAAGGGCTGGTTGGGGACATGAGTGATCTTGTGTATGCTGGCTTTGTGTTTTTGGTTGTTCCCTAATTTAATAAAACAAAGTTAATGTTAAAATTATTCTATATGCACTATTTTTAATAATATGACCATTAGGGTAAAATAAATAACACAATAGCGAAAAGTGATGATAAAATATAAAAGGAAGGAAAACATTTTTTTTATTATCATTATTGTTCATCCTAACATCATTTTTTCTAAAAAAAATGACAAGTGTAAAATTCATGGAAGACGATAAGGTTAATGTGCAAGCCAGATTTGCTTCAGTTGATCAAAGTAAGCTTCAGTCAGGCGAGGCATGTCCAAATCAGGAGTAAGCTTAGAACCTCGAGGTTTGGCACTGTACTGGCAGTCAAGTCGATGAGGATCATAACAAGTGCCTCGACAGAGAGCAGTTAGAGGAACATACATTAGATACATCAAAATGGTGACATGGGTAATTCTGCACCAAGGTACCAACCAACGGGTGTTAATGACAACCCTGGAGTAGATACAGTTAACCCACTCGGCATATGAAGAGGCGGGATGAATCAATTTCCTTGTAGAGTGATGCCAGGGCAGATATCTAGTGTAGTCCATAGATGGGGTGTCGAGTAAGCAGAAGCACTCCTGTAGGTAAATCTAAAAAGACAACAATTCATTAAAAAAAAAGAGCCTATTAGGTTGAAAACATGCAAGGGCAATCTAAGTCAAAATTAGGATGGTTTGCTAGTTCCAAAAACCCAAAATGGAGGTCTAGGCAAAATTAGAACAAAAATAAAGTCAACTAGGTTGAAAACCCATGAGGGAGGCCTAGGCAAAAATTAGGATACCTCACTAGTTTTGAAAACCCACTAGGGCCAGCTAGGAAAAAGTTAGAGCAATAAAAATAAAAGCCTAAATTTAAAACCTGAAAGGATGATTTAGGTAATTACCTAAAGCAGTAAGGAACTTCCAGCTAGTCTTCTCAAAGAATCTATCTTGAATCGATCCAATCCAACCAATGTCATGGTCAAGATCACAGATATTGGTGAAAATTATCCCTCCATTTGATCCACAATGTCTTGTACTAGCAGATAAATGTCACCATCAGAAGAAACAAGCAAGAATTTACCAAGCGGGCACAAACAAAACATGCATCCCCACGCTATGGTAGGAACCAAATAGGAAGTGCAAAAATCAATCAAGGGGCTGAGTAGGATTTTCTCACCTCTAGTCAATTATAGAACTTCAAATTTTGAGAGTTGAAACAACATCTGCATCTTTTTTATGAGTCTTAAAAGTCAATATGGGTAATGCCATTGGATGATTGCTTGGATATCTGAGAATAAATTCAAAATCTTCTATCATAGGAGAAATTTCAAAGTTGTTTATCTTGAAAATCCTAGTTTTCACATCCCAAAAGGAAGCCATGGCATGTAAAAATTGTTGGTCCAACTTGACATTTTGAAATCACTTTAAAATATTGAGTTGAGACCATGATATTTGTTCCCAATGAGTAGCCTTGATGGTCTTGAACAAATTCTTTATCTTTTTCAAATTGGATTCGATCATTGTGTGAGGACTTTAAAATTGAAACTGCTTTGGTTTTGTAAAAGGAAATATTAAAGTTAAATTTTCTTCTTTAATTTGAAATTGGTACAAAAGGAATTGGTATTTTAATAAATAAAGAAAAAGGGGATGAATTGTTGATTTATATAGCAGTAGAGTGAAGTCTAAATTGTTTATTCCATGCAGAATTGGGTTTGGATAAATTTATCCATGTCAAATTAAGTTTTTATTTGAAAGTGTTGAATTTATTATGAAATCAGAAACTGTTGAAACCAATCCCTTGTTGATCTTGTAATGTGTGTTAGATTTTAATCCATGTCGAATTAGGTTTGGGCATACTGAGTTAAAGTTAAACTCGATTTGTGTTGGTTTTGTGTTAAGGTTTAATCCATGTCAAATTCATTTTAAATGAATTCAACATGGTGACAAGTTTAGCTTTGTATATATATATGTATATATTACAAAATGAAAAGTCAAAGTGATTTAAAAAAAAGTCCAGATAAAGAAAGAGCAAAGTTTGAAAAGTCAAAATATCATATTTTATTAAACTTATTACAAGCCCTTATTTATGTGCAGTGAGTTTAATACAAAGTTTGGTAACATAGTGTAATAGAAGCTAATCACTGTGAAGGAGGAGGCGGTCTGTAGTTGAATAAATTCCTGAGAAACTCATCGCCAGTCAATGGTAGAGGCACATTACCTGTCCATGTTCCTCCCGAGAAAGAAGCATCCGGATCCCGACTGTCCTAAAAATCATGGTCATTAGTCCAGGGACTCCTTGAAGAAGATGCACTAGGATCCCTATAGCCTTGAAATATGAAGTCCCAAAAATTTCATTCTAAGTAATCAGCATGCCAACGACTAGAAGCCAATTGCTCCTGCAATTTCTAGTTCTGTTCTTCAAGCATCCGCTGTGAGCCAAAAAATCAAAAGTTAGGTTCATACATTTTCATGCATACATTTAGTATATATAAACATGAAATAGGGATTACAAACCAGATAGCTTAGGTTGAAGCCCTAGGGCTTGAAAGACGGCTTGACATAGGAAAATTTCTGAGGTGGAGCAGTACTAGTTTGACCGGCTGCATCATGGTCAGATCCATCTGGATGTTTGATCAGCTGCAAAAAATTATAAAAGTTAGCCAAATGTAAGTCCACAATCAATAAAAGAGCATGCATGATCAACTTGAGAGGGAATAATCATAGCATCATCATAAGCAGCATGTTTCCATGTACCATCTTCATCCTCATCATCCTCTTCATCCTCATTACCTTCCTCACCCTCGCCATCCTCCTACTTATTCTCCTCCTCATTTTACCATCATCTTCTTCCCCCATGTTATCGTCATCATCATATTCTTCTCCATATAACACCCTTATACCCTATATACGTATAATACATACACCCAATATATGCAAAATACACATATAAAGTATAAGAATGCCACAACTCGGTCTTAATAAAAATTTTCATATTCCCAATTTAAAATCTCAAAAACTTTTAAATGTATTTTTAATAAACCATTAAAATATTCTTTATTAGTTTTAGGTTCCAAAAATAAGTATTTTATATAAAAAATCTCTGGGAAAAATTCACCAGAATTTTGTTTGTAAATTTGACATCCTAAAAATTTCAACAATACTCAGTCTACAAAAAAAAATACACTCCTAATAGTAATAAATCACACATTTCCCCAACTTCTCAATCTCCTCCCTTTTTCCTCAAAATATTCATATATGTACATATATATATATAAACACATATACACATCCCCACATTATACAATTTATCCAAAATGTTCTTTATAGTTTACAATACTCTTGAAAATATAAACATAATATACAAAATGATAAAATGTACTATAGAATAGAATATATACATAGTGGCATCTGGTTCTGTCCATGTGGCAGCAAAATTACCTCGAGCTCAAACAATCTCGAGCCTAGACCTGACCACATGTAGATGAGTTCTCTGGATCTATTGGATTAACCCTGTCATCTGCATGATGAATTTCAATAGTGCTAAGCTAAAAGCTTAGCGGTACATAATTTGATAATAATTAAACTTTAAAAGAAATGACAATGCATGGTGTTGTTTCATGACATCTCACAATGCGATATGCAATTCTTTTTTAATTCACATTTATCATTCTTCCTAAGCATCACATTAACACATACACAAACATTGGGCCCAAATAACCTAGTACATTATTCAAATTCCAGAGTTGCTATTTTGGTTTATATTTACACCCAATGTCTAGCCCGAAGGCAATATAAGTGATGTCCAGCGTATAGCTCGAAGGCAAATTATAGTGACGTCCAACTTCTAGCCCGAAGGCAAATCATATATCAGTGACGCCCAACGTCTAGCCTTGAAGGCAAATGATGAGAATAATCTCATAGGCATGCCACCAAACGTAAAACTCTGGAATTAAATAATATACTAAGCAACACATAAATAGTACATATTTTCCATAATCAACTCTCTTATCCCATTGCCTCTTTTACTAATTTTTCTTATTCATAATAATGCCAAATCACTTTAATTCATTATATCATATCACTTTATGACAATGTATGCCATTTAGCATTACAATCATTTTACCCAAATATTTTTTTGGGTTTTTTTTCACATAATTCACATAAACCATATTCCATTCATTTTAGCCATTAATAAAGGCTTTTTACAATATACATAATGCATTCTCATCAATTCACATGTCATATCACAGTGTATATGAATTTTCAAATAGTCAAGTACCTTTACACATTTTCAATCCAAAATATGTTAAGACAAATTAAATTTAAATATATTTAAATTATCAAAAGTATATACATACCTTAATTTAACACTCAAATTTAAGATAAAGTATCCCTTTAACTTCCACTTCCATAATGCCCTTCAACACTAAGGTTGGACAACTTCCTTCCACTTCATGCCTATTCAAAATGTGAGTAAATATCATCATTTAGAATTACATTTTAAGGCATTTCAAACATACAACCCTAATTAAGTACCATTCTAATCACTTTCCCAAAATTTGACTTTCCTTACTTTAACTTTAGAATTCCATTCCATCACATTTTGATTGATGTTTTAAGTTTATTTTTATCATTAAAAACATATTAGAACATGTTTTAATCAATTAAATCCAATAAACACATATTCTTTAAAAAAAACCCTAAAATGTGTCATAAGCCTCTTCATTTCCAATTCTTTATTTCAACCCATTCCAAATGCTAATCTAAGCCCATTTACATCATTTAAATCTTTTAATAACATGATTTATTCATTAAAATAACATAAACAACCATACTTTAAAAATTCTCTTCCAAAATCCTAAATTCAACACTAACACTCTCAATCTCTAACAAAACTTGATTAAATCCATCATTTGACTTTAAAATCCTTGGTTTAAGCATCAAAACAACATCATTGTATCCATTTGAACAATTAAAACACATAATTGCAAAATTCCAAATTACGCATAATCTTAAACTCATCTTCTTCATCCAAACTAACCCAAACTTAATCATTTCTTCTATCTAACTTAAAATTATTACTTACTACTCAAAATAGCATCATATATACCCATTCAAGCAATTAAGTCATGTTTATATAAAAACCCAAACTTCACATATTCATATTTTTTCATAAAACTTGGAAATTTGGTAAGAAAGTTTACCAATTGATGGAGAAACTTCCAATTCTTTTGTAAAACCTTGAAAATTACTTCAAATATTGGTGTATGGAAGAGAAAAAACCTTCCTTTTCCTTCAATGGAGGATCGGCCCCGTGGGGAAGAAGAAGAAAAAATAAATTTTTAATATTTTCTCTTTCTTTCCACTTTTAATTTAAGACCATGTATATATATTATTTTAATATTTTAAATAATTAATTATTTATTTATTTCAAAAATTATAATTTTTATCTTCAATTCATAGATAATTTATTTTTATTTTATAAAGCATATTTACAATTTTGCCATTTGATCATTGACTTTCTTCTTTAAATGTTGACTTTTGTATATATTATATATATTTAATATATATTTCACATATACACTTTATCTTATCACTTCTAATCCTTCAATTTTTTATTTAAATTATTTAATTCATTTAATTTAATTTTTTAAAAAATTATGGATGTTACAATTCTCTCCCCTAAAGAAAATTTTGTCCTTGAAATTACTTGATATCAACTCTTCAATAACTGAGGATACTGGCTTCGCATTGTCTGCTCACTCTCTAATGTCGCCTCTTTAGTGGCATGATTCCTCCAATGAACTTTATCAAGTGGCACCTTCTTGTTTATCAACTCCTTCACCTCTCCTGCTAAGATCGCCACTGGTTCTTCTTTGTAAGTTAGATCCGGACTCACCTCAATAAACTCCACTGATAAGACATGAGATGGGTCTGACATATATCTTCGAAGCATAGAGACATGGAAGACATTATGTATTCGGTCTAACTCGAGTGAGAAAGCTAATCTATAAGCCACAAGACCAACTCTCTGAAGTACCTCATATGGTCCTATGAAGCGAGGACTCAACTTCCCTTTCCAACTAAACTTCAGAATCTTCTTCCACGGAGACACCTTCAAGAACACTTTATCTCCCACACTAAACTCTACATCTTTCCTCTTCAAATTCATATAGGATTTTTGTTAGTTTGAAGCTACTTTTAGATGATCCTGAATTACCTTCACATTCTCTTCTGTTTCTTTAATCAAATCAGGACCTACTAGTTTACCTTCTCCAACCTCATCCTAACATAATGGTGTCCTGCACTTCCTGGCATACAAGGCCTCATAAGGTGCCATTCCAATACTAGACCGATGACTGTTGTTGTAGGCAAACTCTATCAGTGGCAAATATCTATCATAGCTCCCAATGAAATTAATGATACAACTCCTCAATGTATCCTCTAAAACCTATATCACTCTCTCTGACTGCCCTTCTATTTGTGGATGAAATGCAGTACTAAAGTGCAATCGAGAACTCAATGCATCCTGTAAACTCTTCCAAAATCTCAATGTAAAATAGGGATCTCGATTGGACACCAAAGAAACTAAGACTCCATGCAATCTCACTATCTCACTGATATACAACTCAACCAACCTATCAAGTGAGTAATGCATCTGAGTTGGAAGAAAATGAGTTGTCTTTGTCATCCGATCAACTATCACCCAGATTGCATCATGCTTCTTCTGCGTCAAAGGCAGTCCAGTCACAAAATCCATGGTCACTCGCTCCCATTTCCACTCAAGTACTAACAATGGCTAAAGCAACCCAGATTGCATCATACTTCTTCTGGGTTAAAAGCAATCCAGTCACAAAATCCATGGTCACTCGCTCCCATTCCATTTGTTTATGGATGGAATGCAGTCCTAAAGTGCAATCGAGAACCCAATGCATCCTATAAACTCTTCCAAAATCTCAATGTAAAATAGGGATCTCGGTTGGACACCAAAGAAACTAAGACTCCATGCAATCTCACTATCTCACTGATATACAACTCAACCAACCTATCAAGTGAGTAATGCATGTGAACTAGAAGAAAATGAGTTTTCTTTGTTATCCAATCAACTATCACCCAGACTGCATCATACTTCTTTTAGGTCAAAGGCAGTCCAGTCACAAAATCCAAAGCTACTCGCTCCCATTTCCACTTGGGTACTGATAATGGCTAAACAACCCTAAAGAAACTTGGTGCTCAGCCTTCACTCTCTGGCAAATGAGACATCTGGATACAAATTCTGCTATCTCCCTCTTCATACCTGAATGCCAGTAGTGCTTCTTCAAATCTTGATACATATTGGTACTTCCAGAGTGCATAGCATAGAATGACTGATGTGCTTCCTCTAAAATCTTTTTCTTCAATCCTACAGTATCAGGAATGCACAACCTATCTCTATACCATAAACTGCCATCATCTCTTATATGAAAATCTCTACTTTCCCCCTTTTAGCAATCCTTTATCATCTTTTGGATTTTCACATTTGCCTACTAGACTCCCTTAATCTGATCTAACAACACTGATCTCAACTACAACTAAGCCATCAATGCACTGTCATCACAAAGCATAAATCTAGCATGCAATGCTCTCAACTCAACAAGCAATGAGAGTAAATAGGTAGTCAAACCTGCCATGGACTTCCGCCTCAAGGCATTCGTAACTACATTTGCCTTGCCAAGATCATGGCCTTGGTGGATATAAGCTATTTTGAGAAATTTCCTAGCCTGGCAATGGAGGTTAAACTCCTAAGATTGTGGTCTTTAAATGCCATGGCCATGGCTTTTAATCACAATCTGGAATTCTGACTTTTCTTACTTCTCTTCACTTAGGCAGTAGACAAACATATCCCACGGGCATGATCGTGGGTATCATTTCTTGTCTGGACATCATCTTTTTCTTCTCCTTTTGAGTTGGCATACTCATTTTGAAGTCCATGGACTTGGCCATTAATGGCAATAGGCATGGAATTTGATTTTTGTATATTTTTCTTCAATTTAGGCCGCTTTACATTAAAAATCTTGTATCTTGCCTTTCCAAGCTAAAATAAGACATTTCTAGCTCAAACAAAGAAAACCCATCAAATTTTATTTGAAAACAACTAAAAACATGGTTAAAACTATAAAAAATATTAGTTAAAATATAGCTCTATCATGGAAAAATATCAAGCTTTAAGTGCTAGTCCAAAAACTCTCTGCCTCTACCTTATCACCTTTTTGATAAAATCAACACACTAAACTACTAGCTTAGCAATACATATTTTGATAACAAAAGTAATTTTTAAAATAATGCACCGTGTTTTTTTTTTCCTCGATGACATGAAATTTAGCATGTAAAATGCAAACATTACTTGTAGAATACATCAAGCTTTCACAAACACATACATTGGGCCTAAATGTCCCTATATAATATCTAAGTTTCAAAAATATTATTTTGGTCTATCGTGATATTAGGGACCTAAGTGTCATGTAAAGCCACATGAAGGAGCATCCCCTATCCACACTGAGAATTTGAATGTCTAATAATACCACATGTAGGTATGTCTTCTGTCGATAATAGGGATATGAGTGTCATAATTATCACCCATAGGTGCATCCCCTATGACATCAGTGTGTCTAGACCTATAGGCAAATATAATCAGCTCATATCAATGACATGCCAAATCGATACAACCATATACAATTCTATAGAACAAGATATGCATAAGGCTAATATACATTGCGTTTTATCCACTTTCATTTCATTTTCCATAATCATATATAATTTCCACATTTTGACATATTTCAATCACATTGCTCATAATCTTAGTCACATTTACAATGTGACTTCTTTTCCAACATTTCTTAAACATATTCCATACTTTTCACAAATAACACACATCAATGTAATTAGCCATTTTATAATGGCTTAACATTTTGTATTTTATGCAATTCACACAACATTACAAAAAAAATGCATATTACATGTCAAAACCAATTTCAAAGTAGCTTAGCACATTCATAAATCACAATATGTTAGGATAAACCAAATTAAATTAAAATACATGTAATAAAAGTATGTACTAACCTTAAATATGCAAAACTTAAAGCCTAATTTACCCTCTAACTTTAACTTCACCAAATGGCCATCTTCGCTTTAATTTGGCAAGTCCTCCTTACTCAGTCCCAAACTAAATTATAAGTGCAAATATAGCATTAATAACTCATTCTAACACATTTTATTCAATTAAGCTTCAATTACATCCCTTCCACCGTAAAATTTCACCAAAACCCTAATTTCAACACTACCTCTTTCAAACTTCAATAAAACCCAATTATTTCAACCACCCAACCTTAAAATTATTACTTCCACATCAAAATAACATCGGGACAGCTCATATTTCTAATGACCGAAATCTCCATAAAAAATGAAAATTTCACATATTCATAAACAAAAAGAAATTTCCTTAAATTGAAAAGAATCTTTACCTAGTATTGAAAAATCTTCAAATCCACCTGTAGACCCTTAATTTTTGACCAAGTCCGGTCCATTATTTTTTATAGTCCAGAATAATTTTTGTGTTATTTTAATTAAATAATATTTATTTTAGTAATTTTTAAAAAATAATAACAAAAATAAAAAATAATAATAAACAAATAAATAAAAATAAAAATAAAAATCGGCGACGAAAAAATCAGCGATGAATAAATTGGTCGAGGCCAATTTCTCCCGTAGGAACTTCCTGCGAGCGAAATGGCTTCTGGCCGCCCAGCTCGCAATTTTCCACTCCAATTCTCGCTCACACCAAGCGCCCAGCTCTCGCAGCCCGTCGCAGTTTTCACCAGCAAAATTTTTCCAACGCAATTTTTTCCGAAACCAAATTCTATTTGGTTTCGGTTTCTTTTCCAAATTAATTTGAGTTTCCTTAAACAATTAGAACTAGGCATATAAATTTTCCTATAAATAACACTAAAAAAAGATAGAAAGGGGGAGATCAGACTGGACTTTGGGAGAGAGAACTCTGAACTTTGGATCGGAGAGTAGGACTTGAGATTTGAGAGGAATAAGCAAGCAAGCAAGAAATCCATCAAAGGCAGCCATCTTGCCTTTTGTGTTTGTTCATCTAGAAAATAACTTTTTGGTGGAACCAACTATGCAAGTTTGATCCTTAATTATACATTGCTCGTGATCACAGTAGCTTTGTTTCTTTGATTCATAAGATTATACACACAAAACCTTGATCTATAAATATGTAGTAACGTTGATCTTCATTTCAATGACATAAATTATCTTTTATTTTTCTTCTAAACCTTAAAAACCCTAAAAACACTTTTCTATTTCTTCTAAACCTTAAAAACCCTAAAACACTTTTCTGTTTCTTCTAAACCTTAAAAATCCTAAAAATACTTTTTCTTTTTCTTCTAAACCATAAAAACCCTAAAAAGACTTTTCTGTTTCTTCTAAACCCCAAGAACCTTAAATTGTTCCTTCTGTTTCCAAAAACCCTAAAAAAAAAATACTCTTTTGTTTCCAAAAACCTTAAATCGTTTTTCCTATTTCCAAAAGCTCTTAAAACTATACTTTTATCTTCTAATTCTTTTCCAAAATTTCCAAAAGTTTTGTTAAATATCCAAACTCTAAACTTACCTTACAGTTTCTAAAAATCACAAAAAGCTTTATATAACTCTAAACTATTTTCTTCAACTCCAAAAACCCAACATATTTTTCGAAACACTAAAAACCCTAATTCTCTCAAAACCTAAACCATAAACCCTAGTTCTCCTAAACCCTAATCCCTAAAACCTTAAAACCTTATAAACCTAAACACTCAAACTCAATACAGTAAACCTAAAACAACAATCCAGTACCCAAAAGCTATAAACCTAATGTTTTAATTATTCTAAAACCCTAATTGTAACACCCCCATACTCTATATAAGTACTATACATATATCTCATATACATACAGTACGTATATAAAGTATAAGAATGTCACTTTTCATTAAACATTAAAACCTTTACCTTACTTCCAAACAATAATACATTTTTTTTATTTTTAAAGAACATTCATTAAATCATATTACTTTTTATGATATCACATATACATATAAATTACCTTGTCTTTTCCAAAATTCATTTACATATACATACATTTTAATTAACATACAACATAATCAATTTGTACATGCATGCACCACCATCTAGTTGGTCTCGAAATACTCTTACCCATCTCGTGGCATAACGTCCTGACTTCCGAAACAATCATCTACTCACCTGCGCGATTTACACAACCGCGCTAAGCTCGAAAGCTTAGTGGTACAATAAATAATATAACATTCATCACACAAAAATCCTACTTCCTATATTAACATCATGTTTTCCCTTTTTAATGCACTCTATATTTTTCCACTAATGTCATACTTTATATACATATATACATATATCATTACAACAAACCACAATTTAATGACTTAACAGGACATTCATGAAATAATACTCACAATTTCCACATCCATATGCATATTACACATCATATTGTATTCATCTCATTCCATAATTATCCTCATATATCTCATTCCATAAGTCACATTAAAGCAGAGACAAGCATGGGCCCAAAAAAAACTAATATGCCATTCAACTTTCAGAGTTAGTGTTTTGGTTCAATTATCACATTTATCATTATCCCAACTAGGCTTCAAGGATTAGGCTCAACCAAGCTTCAAGGGGAACAAAGCATGCTAAGTATCAACCCAACTTGGCTTCAAGAACCAAACCCAACCAAGCTTCAAGGGTTGTAACATCTTAACTAGGCTTCAAGGAGTAGACCCAACCAAGCTTCAAGGGGAGTTAAGCATGCTAAACTTCAACCCAACTGGGCTTCAAGGATCAATTCCAACCTAGCTTCAAGAGATTGTTACCATTAGGCATGCCATCAACAACAAAACTCTGAAAATGGAATAACATATTAGACACACAATTTATTCATTATTTCCTTATCAATTCGATTCTCATTTGCTCATAATCATTTAGGCAACCATGCCTCAATTATCTCATTTGCATTATTATAGGCAACAACAATGGCTTCACATCTCATCAATAGAGTATACATAAACAATTGCATTGGACACATATTTTAAATTCATCATCATCTAGGCAAACATGCCCCTCTTATTTCATTTGAATCATTATAGCCAATCACAATGGCATCTCATCTCATCATACCTCAGTTCACATTAAAGAAATTCATCATTAAAGTATTCATCATAACCAATTGCATTGCACATACATTTTGAATGATCATCATATCTTTCACATTATACCAATCATAACATTAATCAAATTGTATTAACAATATAGTAAATTACTTAACACATTTACAACCAAATGTGTTAAGTCTCAAAATCATGTAAATGTATGCAACCATGTAAGTTTGTACTTACCTCAAGAGAAACTCACACCAATCTAAACTCCTCTTCCATGAATCCTTCAATACTTGGATTAGGGCAACTCAATCTCTTCAAAACCTAATCCAAAAGTGATCATACACACTCACTTAGAGATACACATGAGTTTTCAATACAATTAATTACTTATTAGTCTCATACTAGGCCCTTTAGATTACCAATTACAAGCCAAAACCACTATATAGGTCCCCACGGTCGTGGCCTCACAACACCACGGCCGTGGGATAACAAATGAATCTGTCCATTTTGTTTTAAAATTCCCCATGGTCGTGGCCTTCAAGGACCACGGTCGTATCATTGGAACTTGTTCTGTTTTATCAAAATTTTTGAAGACACAGTCACGCTTACAATCCCAAGGTCATATGCCACGACCGTGGCACTCATATGTCACGACCGTGGCACACATATGCCATGACCGTGGCATCCAAAATGCTTCTGTTCCAAATTAAATTCATGTACACTATGCTTTAAACTCCATTTAAACACAATCATATTGAAAATCTAAGATAATAATTGATCAAACTCAATATTTACATCAATCACCAATTCACCACCATTACATAAATACTACTCTTACTCTTCCATTCAACCCCAAAAATCACAATCAATAAACCCTTACTAATCAATTTCAACAACTCATCATCATCCTCACAAATAACCATATTATCATCATCTAAATACTAATGCAACACATATATATATACTTCAATCTTTCATTATCATCATTTTCACACACTAACCATATCAAATATAAACTCAATCAATAGAAATCAATACAAAGAAATGAATACTTACTTGAATATTTTTCCAAATCTTCAATATCCACCTTCAATTCTCTCAAAACCCTTATGAATTTGATGTGTTGTAAATAAAATCACATCTCTCTCTCTTTTTCTCTCTCTTTCTCTCTCTCTCTCTCTCTCTCTCTCTTTCCACGTTCAAGAACAAGAAGAAGAGGAAGAAGAAGAAGAAAGAAAGAAAATCTTCTTTCTTTATTCAAACTTATCTTATATATATATAATAATAATAATAAAATATCCCAAAAATCCTCCACCACAATTTTTCCTTCCCTTTGACTTTCTTTTCTTTTTCTCTTATCATTATTATAATAATAATAATAATTATTAATTAATTATATACACTTACTTTTCCTACACCAATATATACATCATGTATATGTGATGTATATGTTGATATATGTATATGTCTTATATATTGCTTTTATATTTCCCACGTTTTACAATTACAATATATACTTATCATTCTTCATACACCTCTATCTCTTATAATATTTTCTTTACATATTTCATCAACATACTCTCTTTCGCAACTACTACTCCAAAGTGTATCAAAAATTGGGATATTACAATTCTCTCCCCCTTAAATAATTTCGTCCTCGAAATTATCTAGTATGGTAACAATCCATTCTTAACAAAATACCATCTTAATTTTCATATGAAATTAATCGTATTCTTAAGTTATTATTTTATCAAATCACATAACTTCTACTCTCCCCCTTAGAGTCAATCATCTATTCCCAATTTCATAACTTGTCATGATATATATCTTTATATCTCATTACTTTCTCAACAAAGCAATCAAGATAATTCATTAAATTCCCAATGAATTTATCTTTATACAAGAGTCAGATTATCTTAATATACATATACATTGTCCATCTATTACATTCAAGATATTTCATCACTTCATCTTTTTATAGATACTCTCTTAACTTAAACCTTGGAAATTATTGAATTATATCTTAATATTGATTATTCCGTCACTACAATTACTTTCAAAATAGACACTCATCAAATCTTAATTTATAACAATATTCTTATTTTTCATACACTTAATTTCTTCTTCACTATGCTTTTCACTTAACATTAATATTAATACAACATCTTTAAACTTACTTTACCGATACTCAACTTTTTTTTTCAACTGATATATCTTAATTCATCCATATCCATTCATATATCATAATATTACATCATATACATTATCACATATATCTTATACTCTTAGTACAACTATACCTATTAAATCTCAATAATAATTCGCAATCTTAGCGAAATCTAGATCAATTAATCTATCTGTCACAATATACCAACGTCTCAATCTTATTCTATTCAAGCCAACAATTAACTTATTTCAACTTATCATTAGATTTCAATATATATTCAAATTCTAATCTCTTCGGATCCATCTTTTCAACTTTCTGAAGTTATAATTATTTATAACAAATCACTTCAAATTATTTTCAATATTCATATATTTTGTTTTCTATTATCTTAGCAAAATTTTCACATAATTCTCATGATTTTCTCATACTATATTTATTACCCATAATTCATTCACTTAAATATTATTTCCATCAACTTATTCACCTTATACTATTATGAACATATACAATATAACTTTCAATCACATTTCGTAATTTCTCCCACTTATCATCTCCTCATATTTTCATACCATTACTATATTTACATAATCACCTTTCTATCACATTATTCATAACTCAAAACATTTTCATGGTTCTCTTCTCTTTCCTTACTTTTCATAATTATAACCAAATTTCTAACATATAAATTATAAGATACAACTTTACCAATCATAACTTTTGCTCATGTTTCTTGAAACATAATTATCAATCTTACAAAAACTATCCTACGGTCATACCATCTCAGGCTCAAGTCTGCGGATAATAAAACTAACCGGCCAAATATACTAAACAAATCATATGGCCATAGTATATTATGGATCATGCCTGTAACTTATAAATCAATACTGCCCCTCTATTATTCTTCTTCAAATATTTCCAATTACAATGCTAAGTCTACATATCGTTCTCTAAACTTTTACTATACCAAGAGTTAACACATTTCAACTCCGTTTCAAAACAATTTGCTCTTGATCACTTGATCATCATCAACTTAACTCACGTTCAACAATATTATCTTTAACATCTCTTACGCACAACATTCGATCATATGCAAATTTTACACAACTTTCATTTATTACTCCATGTCTAATCTATCTTTTATAAAAAAAATTTATACATTATACTTTCCTTTTTTCCTTACAATCTCTTATTATACAAACGTGCATAAAACATTTCCACATGTAGATACTTTGGGTCCAAAACATTATATGATAATCAAATTCATTTATTATCATAAACAATTTCACTGTCCAATAGTTCTCGAGTCCATTCTCACTCTCTATTTTATCCCATAGTCTAGCTCTACACAGATCAAGACCTAATCTCTCTTAGGTTCGCTAATACATGCAACATCATTCTCAATACCACTAGACATGTAATTGTATAAGATAACAAACACACCACAACATTTTTTTTTTCACATACACATTCATAGGGCACATTTATAATGTGATTAAATTTCCACATTTTTTTACTTATTACAATTACATTCATATTGAAAAACTCATTTCATATATCCTATATATGTTTACACATAATCATATATGTATACTTAATTTCTCTTTTATATACAATCCATACAAATTTAACATTTATTACTTTTCATTAAACAACATCATTCTCATTCTTTTGACATGACTTAAGTTACTTATCAACTCAACATATATATATACTCTACTCATTATAATATTTCACAAAAATCTTAGTCACATTTCTAATGTGACATCTCTCTCACATTTGTTTTTTAAATGCATTTAGTATATCCTTCATATCCATTTTCACCCTTTCCAGTCAAATGACTTAAAGTAACTCATTTTCACATGCTTAATCACTTTCCTTTTATTTCAAAACAAATTTTCATACTATCAATCATATTACCCAATTCATAGTATTCTCATATGCAATAATATTCATTGCAAATAGCTCATATGTTTAACATACATTAAACTATCGATATCTAAATAATCTTTATCAACATTCCATTAAAACTCTAAACTCTCAAATTACTACTTTACCTAAACTTCAATTTACTAATCTCATTTTTCTTAATATCAACTTTAAAAACATCTTATATATATACCACAAAGCAACATCAAAACATATAATTTTCACAATTATTAAAGCTCATTTCAAAAATCCAAATGTCACATATTACTACCATTAACATGAGATTTAACAACACTTAAGCATATCACATTTCTAACATTGAAATCACAATGTTTGCATTAAATTAACAATACAAACAACACCATTATATCTCCTTACTTAACCAACATCATCTCTTTTTCCTTTAAAAACCTTAACTTTACATACCCAAACCTTAAATTGTCACACTTTGTCTATACCAATCAACTCACTCAATATTCCACCATACTCTCTTCATTTTAATAACATATCTATCCATATTAACAATCCAACAATATTTTCTCTCTCTAGTAATACAAACATAAGGTTTATTAGAAAGAGATTCAAATTGTAGAGGAAAGAGTACATAGTTTAATCTTGATTTTGTTTTTAACTCATTTCCAACTTTATTCTCCTAGTCATTTCTTTATATTTCAAACAGATTTCAATAATCAAAAATTTAAAAATTTACTTTACTTGAATAAATTCCCATTCTTTAATTTATCAATTAAACTTATATAAATTTTTCTATATCATTTCTTTCTCTAATTTTCCTTTCATATAGAACCTCATCCACACACTATCATCCAACTCATCTAATTCAAATACATTACAATTCACATAATGCCACATCCGAGACCAACCTAGGTGTTAATGCATATGCATGTATCACAAATTTCATTTTTTTTTCAAAACTTTTCTTTTTAATTATACTTAGGACGAGAATCTCGAACCTAAGCTCTGATACTAAAATAATTGTAACACCCCCATACTCTATATAAGTACTATACATATATCTCATATACATACAGTACGTATATAAAGTATAAGAATGTCACTTTTCATTAAACATTAAAACTGTAACATCCTGAATCCCGAATTTGTAAGAAACAGACATAGAGGATATGATTTAGGCTTAGAACAAAGGAGTTTAGAACATGACCTATAACTTGAGCTCAAATTTCATCCAATTTAATTACAGAATTAGAGAGTCTCAAAGAAGACTTAATTGTTTATTTGTGTCTTAGCTAGATGTATAACTTGAAATTACGCAATTTGGAGTTGTACAGAATAAGATATGATGGATTTAGTAGACAATGTGCAGGCTGCCTCAGGACAGCATAGTAGGCTTGACTTCGAAGGACATTCAAAAATCAGATATAGTTCGGATCAACCTGAAATTTTGACACACTGTAACCTCGGATGTCTAGTTTCAGTGGGCATAAGAATTACTTAATTTGGAGTTGTGAGTAAAAAGATATTAATAAAGAAAGACAGCAAGGTCAGGAAGGGATATCAAAAAGACCTAAGTGAACATTTCTCAAAAGTTAGGGGCAACTATGTAAACTTAAAAATTAAGTGTTGGAAGTTCTTAATAGTGCCCATATCCGACCCTGGAAGAATATTCTCGAGATTAATCGGGTCATAACCGTGGGTTTCAATTTTTCCCGAAAACGCACGATTTAAAAGTTACAATCGATTAATCGCTGGAGGGTATTTTGATATTTTCACACCCTATACTATAAAATTATAGCACAAGAAAATTGAGGGGGGTCAAAATATGAATAAAAGGAAGCCTAATGGCTTGCCTAATAAATAAATAAAAGAAAGAGACATTTGGACCAATGAAAATTAGCCATTTTCCCACTTAAGTGTACCAATGGGAAATCAACACTTACACCAACACATCTTAACCTCTCTTGGCTGCCATTTGGATCAAAATAAGCTAAGGAAAGAATATAAAAGCCCTCTCTTACATGGTGAACTCGTCCAAACCATAAGAGAAGGAAGAAGGAGGTGACTTTTCCAAGTTTAAGGCTTTTGGTTGAAGATTTTGGTGACAAACAAGATTATAAGGTAAGAGAAACCTATCTCTAGTTTTAATTTCATGGATTAATGGTTAATTTAAGAGATTGAAATTAAGGTTCATGTAGCTAGATTTGGAGAAAATTCAAGAAATAATTATTTGAAGGATTTGATGAAAGAAATAATGGTTTTAAGGTTAGAGGAGATTAGATTGAGGAAAATTTGGCAAGAAATGAATTGGTAGCTTATGTTTTCAAACCATAGGATGTATGTTTAAAGTGTGTCTGCTGGAATTCATAGGAAATCAAGGAGATTAGAGAGGAAAGGAAGTGAAATAGACAAGAAGAGCAAGGAAAAGCAAGGTTTGGTACTTTAACTAATTGTTTGTTCATTTTCTTGAAATTTTTCTGTTTTAAAATTAGTAAAAAGCTGTGACTTGTATTATTTTTAATTAAATATAGAAAAATTTTAATTAGTTTTTTGAGTTGAATTTGGAATGGTTATGATTATGGAAAAATTATTTCTGTTAGACCTGCTCTAGGAGGTACCTTGACTGAGACAGCCATCTTTTTGGATTTTTAATAAAATGTAGAAAAATAATATCAAATTGAATTTTGGATATGTTGTTTTTTAGTTAGTCTAGTATTTGAGAAAAATAATTTCGAACCACATTGATTGAATTTAATTTACGGAATTCACAAAATTCAGAACTGCTGCCAGGATGCAGGGCAACTGGAGCAGTCTGGTTGGGTGAACTACTTGACCAAGATTTTGTGTCCAGTTTGATCTGAAATTTTAAAGGAATGATTTTAAGATGTAAAACTAAATTCTATAAAAATTTTAGAGATTTTAGTCAAGTAGATTATTTTATACAATATTTCAAAATAAGGATCAAGTTGAGTCCAAAATCAGAATTTACTATTCATATGGTCATTTTGCTAATATTCATTTGGTCATTTTGCTAATATTCATTTGGTCATTTTTCAAAAGTAATCCAATTGATTCCTTATGCATATAAATGAGCATAATATGTTATTAAAATGACAAAATATGATATTTCACGTTGAAATAATATAAGAAACATAAGTCGATAATTGTATAATGCATATTCGATTAAGAAATGACATGAAAATTTTGGCTCCACTGGGTATCTGGGATAGTACTGAGTAGGGTAAGGGTATGATATATCATACTATATGCAGTGCTGCTTTAATATAGGACTTCAGTCTGAGTTATATAGGGTGACGACTCGAGCTATATAGGACTTCGGTTCGAGTTATATAGGGCAATCGCCCGAGTTATATAGGACTCCGGTCCGAGGGCTTCAGCCACAGATTCCACAGGTCTTGGTCCTCAATTTTTTTAGGGCCACAGCCACAGAATATATATACAGTTGTTTCAGTTAGTTCCTTACCATACGTTAGTCTACCAAATTACCTTGTGGAGCGAACTGATAAAATAATAATAACTGAATATATGACATGTATGGATTGTTTTTACTGTGATATTATTTTTCAATACGACTCATTGCTTTTAAAAGTGCATTATGCTTTTATTATTTATTTTATGTAATTAGTTAAAGTACCCACTTAGCAATGCTTAGCGAGTTTAGTTTCTTCTAAACTCATAGGCTATTAGCAAGGAGCCAGTATCGAGCAGAGGAGTCCTGCGATCTGTCAGTCATCAACAAACATAGGTGGTGCTCTTCATTTTGTATTTTGGTATTAGAAACTGGCATGTACTTATTTAAACAATACAAAGAGATAACTTGATGTAACATGTAAATCTAGTAATGTATAATAATTGTATGGTTTTGAATTGAGTTGGGTTGTGAATATAGAAGTGTGAATTCTTCTTGCAGGATTGTAGTTGAGGTTATAAGGGTGGATTATTGGGAGTGTTCTTGAGTTGAATTGTGATACAAAATATTTTTCAAAAATAAGAAAAATCAGTTTTGTCGACACTTGGGAGCTAGAATTTTAAGGGAGACTCCGTCAAAATTTTTGGAAAATTTTTATAAGGAACATTAAGTAAGCTGACATAACCAGAGCTCGTATCCCGATGTAGCATTCCTCCTTGGCTTATTCATAGGTCGGGAAGGGGTGTTACAATTTGTGGTATCAGAGCATTGGTTTAGTCGACTCTGGAAGATAGGTAGTAAGTAAGTAACTATGTGTGCCATGTAAGATAAAGTAAGGAGAAAGTTATATGATGAATAGGTAGATGTACATGCCAGATAGGAATTGATAATCGAGTCATATGTTGATGAATTAAGCAGATAGCTATTTATGTCAATGTATGATGTCTCTAGATTCGTGGCAAAAGGAATAGACAGTAGTTAAAGAACATCAAGAATATAGAATGAGTAAGCTTCGGGGTGAAGCTTAAATTAAGGGGGACAGAATTGTAACATCCTGAATCCCAGATTTGTAAGAAACAGACATAGAGGATATGATTTAGGCTTAGAACAAAGGAGTTTAGAACATGACCTATAACTTGAGCTCGAATTTCATCCAAGTTAATGATAGAATTAGAGAGTCTCAAAGAAGTCTTAATTATTTATTTGTGTCTTGGCTAGATGTATAACTTGAAATTACTCAATTTAGAGTTGTACAGAATAAGATATGATGGATTTAGTAGACAATGTGCAAGCTGCCCCAGGACAGCATAGTTTGCTTGAATTTGAAGGACCGTCAAAACTCAGATATAGCTCAGATCAACCTGAAAATTTGAGAAAATGTAGCCCCAGATGTCTAGTTTCCATGGAAATAAGAATTACTTAATTTAGAGTTGTCAGTTAAAAGATATTAATAAAGAAAGACAGCAAGATCAGGAAGGGATATCAAAAGGACCTAAGTGAAAATTTCTCAAAAGTTAGGGGAAACTATGTAAACTTAAAAATTAAGTGTCGGAAGTTCTTAATAGTTCCCATATCCGACCCCAGAAGAATATTCTCAAGATTAATCAGGTCATAACCATGGGTTTCAATTTTTCCCGAAAACGCACGGTTTAAAAGTTACAATCGATTAATCGCTGGAGGGTATTTTGATATTTTCACACCTTATACTATAACATTATAGCATAAGAAAGTTGAGGGGGGTCAAAATATGAATAAAAGGAAGCCTAATGGCTTGCCAAATAAATAAATAGAAGAAAGAGACATTTTAACTAATTGTTTGTTCATTTTCTTGAAATTTTTCTGTTTTAGAATTAGTGAAATGCTGTGACTTTATATGATTTTTAATTAAATATAGAAACATTTTCTTGAAATGAATTTTTGATATGTTGTGCATCAATACGTCTAGAATGACAGAAAAATATTTTGAGTTGAATTCGGAATGGTTATGATTATGGAAAAATTATTTTTGTTAGACCTGCTCTAGGAGGTACCTTGACTGAGACAGCTATCTTTCTGAATTTTTAATAAAATGTAGAAAAATAATATCCAATTGAATTTTGGATATGTTGTTTTCTAGTGATTCTAATATTTGAGAAAAATAATTTGGAACCACATTGATTGAATTTAATTTACGGAATTCATAAAATTCAGAACTGCTGCCATAATACAGGGCAACTGGAGCAGTCTATTTGGGTGAACTACTTGACCAATATTTTATCTCCAGTTTGATCTGAAATTTTAAAGGAATGATTTTAAGGTGTAAAAATAATTTTTTTAAAAATTTTAGAGTTTTTATTCAAGTAAATTATTTTATACAATTTTTCAAAATAAGGATCAAGTTGAGTCCAAAATCAGAATTTACTATTCATATGGTCATTTTGCTAATATTCATTTGGTCATTTTTCAAAAGTAATCCAATTGATTCCTTATGCATATAAATGAGCATAATATGTTATTAAAAATGACAAAATATTATATTTCACATTGAAATAATATAAGAAATATAAGTCGATAATTGTATAATGCATATTCGATTAAGAAATGGCACGAACATTTTAGCTCCACTGGGTATCTGGGATAGTACTGAGTAGGGTAAGGGTATGATATATCATATTATATGCAGTTCTGCTTTAATATAGGACTTCGGTCCGAGTTATATAGGGTGACGATTCGAGCTATATAGGACTTCGGTCCGAGTTATATAGGGCAATAGCCCGAGTTATATAGGACTCCGGTCCGAGGGCTTCGACCACAGATTCCACAGGGCTTGGTCCGCAATTTTTTTAGTGCCACGGCCACAGTATATATATATACAGTTGTTTCAGTTAGTTCCTTACCATACGTTAGTCTACCAAATTACCTTGTGGAGCAAACTGATAAAATGATAATAACTGAATATATGACATGTATGGATTGTTTTTACTGTGATATTATTTTTCAATACGACTCATTGCTTTTAAAAGTGCATTATGCTTTTATTATTTTTTTGCCGTAATTAGTTAAAGTACCCACTAAGCAATGCTTAGCGAGTTTAGTTTCTTCTAAACTCTTAGGCTATTACCAAGGAGCCAGTAGCGAGCAGAGGAGTCCTGCAATCTATCAGTCATCAACAAACTTAGGTGGTGCTCTTCTTTTTGTATTTTGGTATTAGAAACTGGCATGTACTTATTTGAACAATACAAAGAGATAACTTGATGTAACATGTAAATCTAGTAATGTATAATAACTGTATGGTTTTGAATTGAGTTGGGTTGTGAATATAGAAGTGTGAATTCTTCTTGCAGGATTTTAGTTGAGGTTATAAGGGTGGATTATTGGGAGTGTTCTTGAGTTGAATTGTGATACAAAATGTTTTTCAAAAATAAGAAAAATTAGTTTTTTCGACACTTGGGACCTAGAATTTTAAGGGAGACTCCATCAAAATTTTTGGAAAATTTTTATAAGGAACATTAAGTAAGCTGACATAACCAGAGCTCGTATCCCGATGTAGCATTCCTCCTTGGCTTATTCATAGGTCGGGAATGGGCATTACAATTTATGGTATCAGAGCATTGGTTTAGTTGACTCTGGAAGATAGGTAGTAAGTAAGTAACTATATGTGCCATGTAAGATAAAGTAAGGAGAAAGTTATATGATGAATAGGTAGATGTACATGCCAGATAGGAATTGATAATCGAGTCATATGTTGATGAATTAAGCAGATAGCTATTTATGTCAATGTATGATGTCTCTAGATTCGTGGCAAAAGGAATAGACATTAGTTAAAGAACATCAAGTATATAGAATGAGTAAGCTTCATGGTGAAGCTTAAATTAAGGGGGATAGAATTGTAACATCCTGAATCCCAGATTTGTAAGAAACAGACATAGAGTATATGATTTAGGCTTAGAACAAAGGAGTTTAGAACATGACCTATAATTTGAGCTCGAATTTCATCCAAGTTAATGACAGATTTAGAGAGTCTTAAAGAAGACTTAATTGTTTATTTGTGTCTTAGATAGATGTATAACTTGAAATTAATCAATTTGGAGTTGTACAGATCATGATATGATGGATTTAGTAGACAATGTGCAAGCTGCCTCAGGACAGCATAGTTGGCTTGACTTCGAAGGACTGTAAAAACTCAGATATAGCTCGGATCAATATGAAAATTTGAAAAAATGTAGCCCCTGATGTCTAGTTTCAGTGGAAATAAGAATTACTTAATTTTCAGTTGTGAGTAAAAAGATATTAATAAAGAAAGACAGCAAGGTCAGGAAGGGATATCAAAAGGACCTAAGTGAAAATGGGCAACTATGTAAACTTAAAAATTAAGTGTCGGAAGTTCTTAATAGTGACCATATCCGACCCCGGAAGAATATTCTTGAGATTAATCGGGTCATAACCGTGGTTTCAATTTTTCCCGAAAACGCACGGTTTAAAAGTTACAATCGATTAATCGCTGGAGGGTATTTTGATATTTTCACACCTTATACTATAAAATTATAGCACAAGAAAGTTGAGGGGGGTCAAAATATGAATAAAAGGAAGCCTAATGGCTTGCCAAATAAATAAATAAAAGAAAGAGACATTTTAACTAATTGTTTGATCATTTTCTTGAAATTTTTCTGTTTTAGAATTAGTGAAATGCTATGACTTGTATGATTTTTAATTAAATATGGAAACATTTTCTTGAAGTGAATTTTTGATATGGTTTGCCTCAATACGTCTAGAATGACAGAAAAATATTTTGAGTTGAATTCGGAATGGTTATGATTATGGAAAAATTATTTCTGTTAGACCTGCTCTAGGAGGTACCTTGACTGAGACAGCCATCTTTCTGGATTTTTAATAAAATGTAGAAATATAATATCCAATTGAATTTTGGATATGTTGTTTTATAGTGATTCTAGTATTTGAGAAAAATAATTTGGAACCACATTGATTGAATTTAATTTACGGAATTCACAAAATTCAGAACTGCTGCCAGGATGCAGGGCAACTGGAGCAGTTTAGTTGGGTGAACTACTGGACCAAGATTTTGTCTCCAGTTTGATCTGAAATTTTAAAGGAATGATTTTAAGGTGTAAAAATAAATTTTGTAAAAATTTTAGAGTTGTTAGTCAAGTAGATTATTTTATACAATTTTTCAAAATAAGAATCAAGTTGAGTCCAAAATCAGAATTTACTATTCATATGGTCATTTTGCTAATATTCATTTGGTCATTTTTCAAAAGTAATCCAATTGATTCCTTATGCATATAAATGAGCATAATATGTTATTAAAATGACAAAATATGATATTTCACGTTGAAATAATATAAGAAACATAAGTCGATAATTGTATAATGCATATTCGATTAAGAAATGGCATGAAAATTTTGGCTCCACTAGGTATCTGGGATAGTACTGAGTAGGGTAAGGGTATGATATATCATACTATATGCAGTGCTACTTTAATATAGGACTTCAGTCTGAGTTATATAGGGTGACGACCCGAGCTATATAGGACTTCGGTCTGAGTTATATAGGGCAATCGCCCGAGTTATATAGGACTCCGGTCCGAGGGCTTCGACCACAGATTCCACAGGGCTTGGTCCGCAATTTTTTTAGGGCCACAGCCACAGTATATATATACTGTTGTTTCAGTTAGTTCCTTACCATATGTTAGTCTACCAAATTACCTTATGGAGCAAACTGATAAAATGATAATAACTGAATATATGACATGTATGGATTGTTTTTACTGTGATATAATTTTTCAATACGACTCATTGCTTTTAAAAGTGCATTATGCTTTTATTATTTATTTTCCGTAGTTAGTTAAAGTACCCACTAAGCAATGCTTAGCGAGTTTAGTTTCTTCTAAACTTGTAGGCTATTAGCAAGGAGCCAGTAGCGAGCAGAGGAGTCCTGCAATCTGTCAGTCATCAACAAACTTAGGTGGTGCTCTTCATTTTGTATTTTGGTTTTAGAAACTGGCATGTAATTATTTGAACAATACAAAGAGATAACTTGATGTAACATGTAAATCTAGTAATGTATAATAACTGTATGGTTTTGAATTGAGTTGGGTTGTGAATATAGAAGTGTGAATTCTTCTTGCAGGATTGTAGTTGAGGTTATAAGGGTGGATTATTGGGAGTGTGCTTGAGTTGAATTGTGAAACAAAATGTTTTTCAAAAATAAGAAAAATCAGTTTTGTCGACACTTGGGAGTTAGAATTTTAAGGGAGACTCCGTCAAAATTTTTGGAAAATTTTTATAAGGAACATTAAGTAAGCTGACATAACCAGAGCTCATATCCCGATGTAGCATTCCTCCTCGGCTTATTCATAGGTCGGGAAGGGGTGTTACAAAAACCTTTACCTTACTTCCAAACAATAATACTTTTTTTATTATTTTTAAAGAACATTCATTAAATCATATTTCGTTTTATGATATCACATTTATATATAAATTACCTTTTCTTTTCCAAAATTCATTTACATATACATACATTTTAATTAACATACAACATAATCAATTTGTACATGCATGCACCACCATCTAGTTGGTCTCAAAATACTCTTACCCATCTCATGGCATAACGTCCTGACTTCCGGAGCAATCATCTACTCACCTGCGCAATTTACACAACCGCGCTAAGCTCGAAAGCTTAGTGGTACAATAAATAATATAACATTCATCACACAAAAATCCTACTTCCTATATTAACATCATGTTTTCCCTTTTTAATGCACTTTATATTTTTCCACTAATCTCATACTTTATATACATATATACATATATCATTACAACAAACCACAATTCAATGACTTAACAGAACATTCATGAAATAATACTCACAATTTCCACATCCATATGCATATTACACATCATATTGTATTTATCTCATTCCATAATTATCCTCATATATCTCATTCCATAAGTCACATTAAAGCAGAGACAAGCATGGGCCCAAAAAAAACTAATATGCCATTCAACTTTCAAAGTTAGTGTTTTGGTTCAATTATCACATTTATCATTATCCCAACTAGGCTTCAAGGGTTAGGCTCAACCAAGCTTCAAGGGGAATAAAGCATGCTAAGTATCAACCCAACTTGGCTTCAAGAACCAAACCCAACCTAGCTTCAAGGGTTGTAACATCTCAACTAGGCTTCAAGGACTAGACCCAACCAAGCTTCAAGGGGAGTTAAGCATGCTAAACTTCAACCCAACTTGGCTTCAAGGATCAAATCCAACCTAGCTTCAAGAGATTGTTACCATTAGGCATGCCACCAATAACAAAACTCTGAAAATGGAATAACATATTAGAGACACAATTCATTCATTATTTCATTATCAATTCCATTCTCATTTGCTCATAATCATTTAGGCAACCATGCCTCAATTATCTCATTTGCATTATTATAGCCAACAACAATGGCTTCACATCTCATCAATAGAGTATACATAACAATTTGCGTTGGACATATATTTTAAATTCATCATCATCTAGGCAAACATGCCCCTCTTATTTCATTTGAATCATTATAGCCAATCACAATGGCATCTCATCTCATCATACCTCAGTTCACATTAAAGCAATTCATCATTAAAGTATTCATCATAACCAATTGCATTGCACATACATTTTGAATGATCATCATATCTTTCACATTATACCAATCATAACATTAATCAAATTGTATTAACAATATAGTAAATTACTTAACACATTTACAATCAAATGTGTTAAGTCTCAAAATCATGTAAATGTATGCAACCATGTAAGTTTGTATTTACCTCAAGAGAAACTCACACCAATCTAAACTCCTCTTCCATGAATCCTTCAATACTTGGATTAGGGCAACTCAATCTCTTCAAAACCTAATCCAAAAGTGATCATACACACTCACTTAGAGATACACATTAGTCTCATACTAGGCCCTTTAGATTACCAATTACAAGCCAAAACCACTATATAGGTCCCCCGGTCGTGGCCTCACAACCCACGGCCGTGGGATAACAAATGAATCTGTCCATTTTTTTTTAAAATTCCCCACGGTCGTGGCCTTCAAGGACCACGGTCGTAGCATTGGAACTTATTCTGTTTTATCAAAATTTTTGAAGACACAGTCACGCTTACAATCCCACGGTCATGGCCCTCACTTGCCACGACTGTGGCACACATATGCCACGACCGTGGCATCCAAAATGCTTATGTTCCAAATTAAATTCATGTACACTATGCTTTAAACTTCATTTAAATACAATCATATTGAAAATCTAAGATAATAATTGATCAAACTCAATATTTACATCAATCACCAATTCACCACCATTACATAAATACTACTCTTACTCTTCCATTCAACCCCAAAAATCACAATCAATAAACCCTTACTAATCAATTTCAACAACTCATCATCATCCTCACAAATAACCATATTATCATCATCTAAATACCAATGCAACACACATATATATATATATATATACTTCAATCTTTCATTATCATCATTTTCACACACTAACCATATCAAATATAAACTCAATCAATAGAAATCAATACAAGGAAATGAATACTTGAATATTTTGCCAAATCTTCAATATCCACCTTCAATTCTCTCAAAACCCTTATGAATTTGATGTGTTGTAAATAAAATCACATCCTCTCTCTCTCTCTCTCTCTCTCTCTTTCCACGTTCAAGAACAAGAAGAAGAGGAAGAAGAAGAAGAAAGAAAGAAAATCTTCTTTCTTTATTCAAACTTATATATATATATATAATAATAATAATAAAATATCCCAAAAATCCTCCACCACAATTTATCCTTCCCTTTGACTTTCTTTTCTTCTTTTTCTCTTGTCATTATTATCATTATCATTATTATTATTATTATTATTATTATTATTATTATTAATTAATTATATACACTTACTTTTCCTACACCAATATATACATCATGTATATGTGATGTATATGTTGATATATGTATATGTCTTATATATTGCTTTTATATTTCCCATGTTTTACAATTACAATATATACTTATCATTCTTCATACACCTCTATCTCTTATAATATTTTCTTTACATATTCAATCAACATACTCTCTCTCGCAACTACTACTCCAAAGTGTATCAAAAATCGGGATATTACACTAATTTCATAATGTTACCCCTAAACCCTAATTTGATTCATGAAACCCTAATCCATTTTAATTATCTTAAAACTTTTAGTAGGTTAAACAAATAATAATAATAATATCCTAAGGTTCCAAAACCCTAGATATTAATTAAAGAACTTTAAATAATGGTAAACTTCAATTTGTATCTTTACTTGCTTTATTTTTAGATTTGATTATGTAGTCTATTATATGCTTTGGTGGTTGATTTACTTAATTTCAATGCTTGATTTATTTAATTTATCTTGGATGGATGTTTTCTTTATTGTTATTATTTGCTTGTTTTAGTATTAAAAGTGTAAGAGGTATGTTTCCACCTTGTGGGTACCTCATTAATTAAATATCATATAATTTAAATTGCTTTTTATATTTTAGACCAATTTAAAGGACATGTTTCTGCCTTTTAGTGGGTGTCCTATTAGTTTAGACATGGATGATGTAAGGACATGTTTCCATCCTCGGATGGGTGTCCATTTATTTATTTTGCTTGGACATTGCTTTGATTTTAATATAACGATGCTTTATTTCAATTGTTGTGTGTAATATGGATAATATTATTATATTTAAGAATTTTATAATATTAAGACCTATAAAGGAGGATGGTTCCAATGAACCGGGCATTGTGGGGGTGCTGGGCCATTTCTTACATTCCCTACGCGTACCCAAACTTTCGAACCCATTAGGGGGTTGGGGATTCCTTAGGAATCGAGTCATCCACCCCTTTTTTTTTTCCGGCCCGTCCGGGTGGCGACTCCATTTTCTCTGAACATAGGTTCATGTTCTCTAAGGCCCCGAGCCTAAAAAGTGCCAAAGTCGCAAGAACCATTCCACCAGGAGTGGGGAAAAAAATTCCCACTCATAGTGGCGACTCCATTGGAGATAAGAGAAGTTGATTCCGTTGGTCTTTATATTATTCTATTCTTTCTTATAATGATATTATCCATTGCATCATTTTAGATTGTATCTTGTGTGTGAGTTAGGATGCCCATGTTACCCATGTTGTGTTATGTAAGGGATATTATACTTTCACTCAAGGTATGGAGATCGAGCATGGCATAACCACTCTATAGACCCTTAATTTTTGACCCAGTCCGGTCAAATATATTTTAATTAGTCCAAAATATTTTTGTTTTGTCCAGTATGTTTTAATTAATCCAAAATAATTTTTTATCTTAATTAAATAATATTTGCTTTAGTATTTAATTTTTATAATTAATAAAAAATAATAATAAAAATAATAATAAACAAATAAATAAATAAAAATAAAAAATAAAAATCGGCGACGAAAAATCTGCGACGCGACGAAAAATCATCGATGAAAAATTTCATCTCCAAAAAGGGTTGCGTCGAAATGGCCCGCAGGCCAATTTTTGCCCCGTAGCCCACAGCCAGCTGCAACAGCTTTTTTGCCAGCGCAATTTTTCCACAGCATTTTTTTTGCTAGTGAAATTTTTTCGACGCAAAATTTTCCGAATCCAAATACAATTAGTTTTCAATTTCCTTTTCTTAATTAATGTTAGATTCCGTGAATAACTAAAATTAATCATAAAAATCTTCTATAAATAAGGACTAAAACAACACAGAAGAGGAGGTGAAATTTGGGACCGAAATTGAGGAGGAAAACTTTGAAAAATAAATCGGATTTTAAGAATTCCTTCTGGCAATGAAATCGATCGGATATTTGAGAGAGCAAACAAGCAATTCTATCCATCAAAGGCAGCAAAGCTTGTCTTTGTTCTTGTTCATCCAAGAAGTAATTTTTGGTGGAACCAACAAACGGAGGTATGAACCATCCAATTGTCTCTTTTAATTCAAAAACCCTAGAACTTTAATTTACCTTTTTTAAAGCTTGAAAACCTTAATTCGTTTGTTTGTTTTCCAAAAATCTTAAAATTTTTATTTTTGTTTCTTCAAAATCATAAAACCCTAATTTGCTTTTGAAATTTCCAAAACCCTAAATTGAATCTGTTTCTTTCCAAAAACACTAAAAAAATATCTTTTTGTCTCTATAAACCTTAAATCGTTTGTTTATTTTCATAAAGCATCATAAAACTATAAATTGTTTTTCTAAATTCTAAAATCAAATCCATTCTACAAAACACTAAAAACCCTAATTCAACTTCAAAACCCAAAACAGTAAACCCTAAACTAGTTAACCTTAAACCCTAGTTTTCTTAAAACCATTAAACCCTAATTTTTCTAAACCCTAATCCTTTAAACCTTAAAATTTTATAAACCTAAATATTCAAATTCAAACACGGTAAGCCTAAAACAACAATCCAGTAACTGTGAATAATAAATCTAAATGTTTTAAAGTGTCCAAACCCTAATTTCATGATTTCACTCCTCAAACACTAATTTGGTTAATTAAAGAAATTTATCAACCTCTTAAATTATAAAACTTTAATCGATTTCAATTCCTTTAAAACTTACAGTAGCTAAGAATTACAAACCCTAAATAATACTAAAATTTCAAAACCCTAAAGTATTAATTAAAGAATTTTAAATAGAAACAGTAACCCTAATTTGAATCTTTACTTGCTTTATTTAAATTTTATATTTGATTGTGTAGTCTATTATATGCTTTAATTTATTTTCAATGCTTTGTTGATTTATTTAAGTTCGATGCTTGATTTATTTAGTTTATCATGGATGAATGTTTATTTTATATTTTGATTAATACCTTTGATGAATGATTTATTTATAATGAATGGTTATTTACTTTTATCGATTTACTTAGATTTCCAAATGTTGTAAGAGGTATGTTTCTGATTGGTGGGTACCTCATTAGTTAAATATCATGTAATTTAAATTGCTTTTCTATTTTAGAACCAATGTAAAGGACATGTTTCTACCTTTCGGTGGGTGTCCTATTTAGGCATGGATTATGTAAGGGCACATTTCCATTTTTGGATGGGTGTCCATTTATTTGTTTTGCTTGGACATGATTTTGATTTTCAATATATCGATGCTTTATTTTATTTATTATGTGTGATATGGATAATGTTGTTATATTTAAGAATTTTATAATATTAAGACCTGTAAATTAGAACCGGCGTTTTGGGGGGTGCTGGGCCATTTCTCACCTTCCCCACACGTACCCAACTTTCTGAACCCATTAGGGGGTTGAGGTTCCTTAGGAATCGAGTCATCCACCCCTTTCTTTTTCCCAGCCCGTCTGCGTGGAGACTTCATTTTCTCCGGACTTAGGTTCGTGTTCTCTAAGGCCCCGAGCCTAAACATTGCCGAAGTCGTAAGAGCCATTCCACCGGGAGTGGGGGAGAAAATCCCCGCTCACAGTGGCGACTCCACTGGGGATAAGAGAAGTTGATTCCATAGGTCTTTATATTATTCTATTCTTTCTTATAATGATATTATCCATTGCATCATCTTAGATGCAGAGTTAGGACGCCCGTGTTACCCGTGTTATATTATATAAGGGATACCATACTTTCACTCAAGGTTTGGAGATCGAGCATGGCATAACCACTCATAGCCTCGTACCATTTGGTATATACTTGCTATGGTAACCTAAGCCTTTTAACCCAAAGACTAAAGCTCATGTAATTGGCCTAGTTACTTTCCTTAGGATTTTACCCCAAATGCATGTTGTTTGACTATGGTTGATTTGTCTTGGCTTAAATCATGGCTTATTTGGTTTGTTCTTTTTCTAATATGACCCAAGTACATTTGCAAGCTCAAATAAATTTTTCTTTAAAGTCCAAAAGACCAAAGCTATTTTCAAAACTTTTCAAGATGGTCTTTGAACATAAGACTTTTCTAAAAACAAATTAAAAATTCTTTTGCTCATAACCCAGATGTAAAGCCCAAAATCCATTTTTTTCTAAAAATCTTTTTACAATGGGCTTATAAACAAAATTATCTTGCAAAGAGCTTCCAAATTATTTGGGTCAATTATGAAATACCAAAAATCAATTGTGAGCCTAGTTTATACTAAGAATAATTAATCATGAGTTTGTTTTTGGCATGAACCATTAGTTACTTTTTTTAAGTGAGAAATCTATCTATAATAAACCTCTTAATTTAGTTTTAAACCAATGTAGCATAAAAGCTACTATAGTTGGTTAAATGGATTAAAACCTAATTAATGGGAATTATCATAAGTTGATTTCCATTTTCAAAAATATAACTATTGGTTGAAACGTCCAAGGGAATTATGCGAAAACAAGATGCCCCATGTTGGTATTTTGTTAACCATATACCTAAGAAAAGAGACTCACCATTCGTGTGCGGATGTTATAAGGTTGGAAGAAATGTCCTATTTGTCCTTGTTTATTGTTTGTGCATACATGCATACATGCATACATTTGCATCTCATATCATTGATCCTTTCTGGCTCACAGCCCTGGATTACGACAGTTCAAAAGCTTATGACAATTCAACCTACGTCGGAGATGAAGTATCTAGCAACGACTCTATCACTTGCTCACCAAAAACAATGGATCCCGAACAAATTCAAAGAATGGTGGATGATGCCCTCAACGCCAAGATGGAAGAAATAAAAGAGGCCCTAGCTGAGACCATGAAGAACCAATTGACTGCAATTTTAGAAAATCATACCGAAGCATCTGCTAGCACTAAGAAGCCAAGGGACAAAGGGAAGACCAAAGTTGGGGAAGTAGTTTTTGATGATGAAAAGGTGATCATTGATGATGATAATGATTGGGCTCCATACTACCAAGATCCTCAAGACAAGAAGAAAGAACCGAAGATTGTTAAAAGATCAACTATGGAGAAGACCGAAACTTCTGATGTTGAAAAGATGATTGCTAATTTAGAAAAGAAATTTAAGAAGAAACTGAAAACCGAGGAAATGTTCGAAGTTGACAAATTATTTGAGCTAGATAAAGAAGTCCCGTACAAGTTCAAGATGCCATCATTCGAAAAGTTTGATGGAACCGAAAATCCTCATCTCCATGTGAAGCAGTATATCACTGCCATGCAGTCTGCCCGAGCTACTAAGGTTAAAACTCTAAGGTACTTTATGCTCTCATTGGACCTTATTGTCAAAATTTTGTTCAATACCTTAGATGATGGAACACAAAAGAGTTAGGATCTGCTTTACAAAGCCTTCATCCAACAATATGGATATAATGTTGAGATGGAAGTTACCTTAATGGAAGTGGAGTCCATTAGGCAAAGGTTGAATGACAATTTTGTGGATTATGTGAAGAGATGGAGAAACAAGGCTGCTTTGCTCAATAAGAGGCCCGATGAATCCGATCAAATAAGGATGATTGTGAGAGGGGTGTTGCCTAGTCTTTGTGAGAGGATGTCTCATACACTCATTAGTGATTTCAAAGACCTTCTCTAAGCGGGTTTGTAAATTGAAGAATGGGAGAGAGAGAAGAACCATTTTTCAACAAGAAGGAACGAGAAAGGAAACTATCAATCTGGTAGCCAAAGCATGCAAAAGGCAATCAGTGTTAATGCTACTAACCAAGGAACAAGTAGACAATTTTCGGAATTGGGGAAACCGATGTCTTAGGTTCTCAATAAGCTTCAAAGAAAGGGATTGCTACAACCCTTAAATCCTCGTCCTTTGCCTAACCCTCTCCCACCTAATTTCAACACTAAAGAATTTTGTCAATTTCACCAAATGCAAGGGCATGACACGGATAGATGTGTGAGGTTGAGATATGAGATCCAAAATCTAATTGATAATGGGAAGCTACTCGAGCCTAATAAGCCAAACACCAAAGACAACCCATTACCAAAGTTCAATAGAGTACCACCGCCGGCAACTTTCATGATTAGAGGAGGTTTGTATGAGGATTTTGTCATGTCTTCTTTTCAAGATGTGGGTAGAGAAGCAACCAAAGAAGAAGAGGTATTTGGCAAAATTAAACAAGCTATGATGGGTAAAGAAGTAACAATTTGTGTTGTCAATGGGTTTTGGGATTCAAGCGATAGTGATGATGATCTTGTATCCAAGAAGGAGGAGGGGACTTGGTCCGAGCCCAAAGAAGATGAAGTAATGAACACTAGATCCGGTAAGCCTTATGTAAGACCACCACCTAAGGAGGTAGAAACTAATAAGGAAGTTGAAGTAGGAAATAAAGAAGAGCAAGATGATGCTGTGCTCAAGCAATTGAAAAGAACCCAAGCAAGTGTTAGCATTTGGGACTTATTAGCTACTTCTACAAATGAACCGAGAAACTATGGCCAAAGCCTTGGCTAGCATGCCAATTTCTACCTCCACAACATCGGAGGAGCTGATAAACTTCATAAAAATTGGAGGGGTAATGAGATGTGAAGAGGTTCAAGAGAAGAGCAAAGTTAATATGGGAGCAGTTTCTTTTTCAGATGCAGATTTACCAGAGGAGGTGAGAGATCACATCTGCCCTCTCTTTTATCAAAATAGAAGTCAAGGGGAAGAGGACTCCATGTGTAATGGTCGATGATGGGTCCGCCATAAATGTTTGGCCACTTAAGATATTGCCAAAGCTATCCATGTCAATAAGGGATCTAAACCCAACCGAGGTAACCATTCGGGCTTATGACAACACTAAGAGACATGCCGAAGGAACTTTCGAAGCTGCTGTCAAGGTTGGTCCAATTGAATCTATTGTTGAGTTTGTTATTTTAGACATACTGGTTACCTTTGCCTTACTCTTGGGGTGACCATGGTTTCATCCTCTTGGTGGAGTTCCTTCCACCCTTCATCAAAAGATCAAGTTCCCCAACGGAGATGAGATGGTGGTCATCGAAGTTGAAGATAATGAGATTGTTAACGCTCTAATGATTGAGAGGCCTCTCAATGGTTTTCAAGTAGTTGCAATTTCTAATGATGAAGTGGTGGACTCCAAAGTCTTGAATATGATGAAGAGCATGAACTACCTTCCCGGAGCTGGTCTTGGAAAGGGTAAAGCTGGTTTGCCAAAGCCGCCAGACTTTAGAACTCAAACTTCCAAGAAAGGGTTGGGATATGATGAAAACAACAATGTCCAGCCAAAGAAAAGTGAGAAGATGAGCTTCCCACCACTTGAAGAGATCTTTGTCAAAGCTCCAGATATGGGACTACTCCAAGGGAAGCCCGAGCCAATCATGTTCATGGGAAAGTTGATCTCGAGTTTTGAAATTTTTGCAGATGTTGCCAAGCTAGTGGAGCAAGTGAAGAAAGAGTTCACCCTATCAGCCAACAAAGAATCCAATCTGGAAGAGAAGAATGAAGCTATTCTGAAAGCCGAGGAGACTCCGGAGGAGATTGCTGCCCTGGTCGAAGAAAAGTTTGAAGACATCCTGCCTTTTGATTTTGAGAACAACAATATTGATTTTAATTTTAATTTGTCTGCTTTGTATGAGGATGATGATGTTTTCTTTTCCAAAATGAATGCAATAAAGTCTGATTTTGCTTACTTGTGGGATGTTTCTCCTGATGGTTGCATACATTCAAATAGCAGTTACATGAGCATCTTTAATATTAATTTTGTTAACACACAATCATTAAATTTGGGAACAACCAAAAATCCTAAAAATATTAGCATAGCATCCGACCTTACTCCTGATGAGAGAGAGAGATTTGAAAAAATATTCAAAAAATATGAAGAAGTGTTAGCTTGGTTTTATGAGGATATGCCTGGAATAGATCGAGACATAGTCGAGCATCATATTCCTACTTACACTCACATGAAACCTGTCAAACAAAAGCTTAGGCGATTAAGACCTAAGTGGGCTGAATTGGTTAAAGAAGAGGTCACTAAGCAAATACAAGTGAAGTTCCTTGAAGTGATAGATATCCAGATTGGCTAGCCAACATAGTACCTGTGCCAAAGAAAGATGGAAGGATAAGGGTCTATGTGGATTATAGAGATTTGAACAAGGCTTCCCCTAAAGATGATTTTCCTTTCCCTCATATAGATGTTCTCATTGATAGTGTAGCCTCTAGCGTGCTACACTTGTTTGTAGATGGATTTTCTGGATACAATCAAGTGTTAATGGCCCAAGAGGATAAAGCCAAAACTGCTTTCATTACTACATGGGGTATATTTTGTTATAGGGTGATGCCATTCGGCTTAAAGAATGCTGGAGCAACATACCAAAGGATGGCCACCACACTATTTCATGACATGATGCACAAAGAAGTTGAAGTATATGTTAATGATATGATGGTTAAATTGGATAAAAGAGAACAACACTTCCAAAACTTAGAATTATTCTTCGATAGAACTTTGAAATATAAGCTAAGATTAAACCCAAAGAAATGTGTGTTCGGTGTTACCTCAGGTAAATTATTGGGATATGTAATTAGTCCGAATGGCATTGAGATTGATCCTGACAAAGTTAAAGCAATTAGGGATATGCCAGCCCCTAAAATGGAGAGAGAAGTTCTGGGATTTATTGGTAAATTACAATACATTAGTAGATTCATAGCAAAACTCACAACAATTTGTGAGCCTATCTTCAAATTGCTTAAAAAGAATCAGCCGATCATATGGAATGAAGAATGTTAAAAGGCCTTAGAGTGAATAAGAGAGTATTTGTTGAATCCTCCTGTTTTAAAACCGCCTAAACCCGGCAAACCTCTATTACTATACCCATTAGTAGAAGAAGAGTCAATAGGAGCCATGCTAGCCCAAGTAGATGAGTCAGGGATTGAGCATGCAGTTTACTATTTGAGTAGAAAGCTCCTACCTTATGAAATTAAGTATAGTATCATTGAAAAGACCTGTATAGCTGTGGTTTGGTATTCTAAGAAGTTGCGGCATTACTTTCAATCTTAGAGTGTGCAAGCAATTTCTAGGCTAGATCCAATGAAGTACTTAATGGAGACACCCTCTTTGATTGGGAAATATGGTCGATGGTTGATAATATTAGAAGAATTTAAGATTGAATATGTAACCAGGAAAACAATCAAAGGTAGAGCGGTGGCAGAATTCCTAGCCCAACAACCATTACCAGAAACCGAAGAGGTAATCTTGGAATTTCCGGATGAACATTTAGAAGCAATTGAAGTACAAGGGTGGAAAATGTATTTTGATGGAGCAGTAAACATGAAAGGAGCAGGTTTGGGAGTTATACTAGAATAGCCCGAAGGGGAACTTATCCCTTTAGCCAAAAAATTAAAATTTAGGGCAACTAATAATATGGTGGAGTACGAAGCTTGTATTTTCGGTTTGGAAACCCTAATGATTATGAAGGTGGATAAGGTGGAAGTTTATGGCGATTCATTACTAGTAGTATCCCAAGTAAATGGAGAGTGGGAGTTGAAAGAAGAAAAATTAAAACCATACCACCACTACTTGACCATGATGAAGAATAACTTTAAGGAGTGTAGGTTTGTACACCTATCAAGAGAAGAAAATCAGATGGTTGATGCCCTGGCCACATTGGCTTCGGTATGGGAAAACCCTGTCAGCTTATTCCTTAAGCCTCTGATCTTGACCAGTTCATCAACTCCTTCCTATGAATATGAGACAATCATGGAAATTGATACAGACCATGATGCATGGTATGATACTACAAGGCGATTTTTGGAGGAAAAAGAATACCCGCTGGGGGCAACAAAGAAAGAAAGAAGAGCCATAAGGTGGTGGTCTTTGCAATACATCACATTCCATGGAGAGTTATACCGAAGATGGCCTGATGGGGGTACATTTAAGATGTTTAAGGAAGCCTGAAGTGGAGCGCATCATGTCAGAAATACATGCGGAAAATTGTGGTCTGCACATGAGTGGTTTGGCCCTAGTTAAGAAGATTATTCGACAGGGTTATTACTGGTTAACCATGGAGAAGGATTGTATTGAGTTTGTAAAGAAGTGCCAACAATGTCAGATGTATGGTAACTTGAATCACATGCCTCCTGAAGAATTACATTCTATGTCTTCACCCTGGCCCTTTGCCACCTGGGGTATCAACATTATAGGAGAAATACATCCGACAGCCTCAAACGGTCACCGTTTCATTATGGTAGCAGTAGATTTTTTTTCAAAATGGGTTGAAGCTGAATCCTTCAACAAACTGGGTGCAAGCCAAATGGCTAGATTGATTGAAAAGAACCTCATCTACCGGTACGAGGTCCTGCATAGTGTGATATTAGACAATGGGGTACAGTTTTAAGGAGCAGTTAAGGATTTATTCTCAAAGTACCAAATCCATCATCATAGATCCTCTCCTTATAGACCAAGGGCTAATGGTGCAGTAGAAGCAACAAACAAGATGATTAAGCAAACTCTGTCCAAGATGACCAAGACTTATAGGGATTGGTTAGAGATGCTTCACTTTGCTTTACGGGGATATAGGACAAGTGTGCGAACACCTACTGGAATGACACCGTTCTCTTTGGTTTATAGGATGGAAGGAGTGTTGCCAATTGAAATAGAAATCATGTCATTGAGAGTAGTCTTGGAAGCCAAACTGCCTGAAATGGAATGGGTAGCAAGAAGATACACACAGTTAGCTTTACTAGAAGAGAGAAGGTTAAAGGACTGTATCATCACCGGCTGTATCAAAAGAAGATAGCTCGGGCCTACAATAGAAGGGTTAAGATTAGAAAACTCAAAGTCGGGGATTTGGTGTTGAAGTAATGTAAGCCTAATGTATCTTATATGAGAGGGAAGTTTAGGCCTAGCTGGGAAGGGCCATATGTCATGAAAAAAGTCATGAACAAAGGTGCAGTGAAGCTATCAGACATGGACGGGAATGAATTTAGTGAGCCAGTAAACATTGACAGGTTGAACAGGTTTTATGTATGATATAAAAAAGAAAAAAGAAGAGAGCTTGCTAGGTTGAAAACCCAAAAAGGGCGGCCTAGGCAAAAGTTAGAGCAGTCCCCTAGTTTCGAAAACCCGAAAGGGCGGGCTAGGCAACAATTAAGGCTAAAAGAGAGAAAATCGTCAATTAGAAAACCCGAAAGGGCTAGTTGGCAACAGGAGTAATCTTGTGTATGTTGGCTTTATGTTTGGTTGTTCCCTAATTTAATAAAACAAAATCAATGTTAAAATTGTTCTATGTACACTGTTATGAGTATTTGACTAGATATGGATGAAATAAATAAACACAATAGCAAAAGGTGATGACAAATTTTAAATGGTAAAGAAGCAACTTTTATTGCTTTAATTATTTTTCATCCTAACAATACACTTTCTGAATTGACAAATGTAAAATCTATGGCAGACGATAAGTGTAACGTGTAGGCCAGCTTTGCCTCAGCCGATCCAAGTAGGCTTCAGTCAAGCAAGGCATGTCTAAATCGGGAGTAAAGTCAGAATCGCGAGGCTCAGCAATGTACTGACGACCAAGTCGGCGAGGATCATAGCATGTACCTTGATGAAGGGCAGTAAGGGGAACATACATCAAGTATGTCCGCATGGTGATACAAGAAATCTTCCACCAAGGTACCAACCAATGGATATTGACTTCAGAGCGTGAGTGGATCCAGTCAACCCAGTCAGCATATGAAGCAGGATGGAGTAGTTTCCTAGCAGAATGATGACGTGGCAAATATCTGGCAAAATCCATGGATGGAGTATCAAGCAAACAAAAATGCTCCTGAAGCCAAATCTGTGAAGAAAGAATTAAATTAAAAAAAAAGTCCACTAAGTTGAAAAGCCGCAAGGGCAGCTTAGGCAAAAATTAGGACAGGTCGCTAGTTCTGAAAACCCACATGGGCGGACTAGGAAAAAATTAGAGCAATAAAGAAAAGAAGGAAAAAAAAAAGAAAACCTAAATTGAAAACTCGAAAGGGCAGTTTAGGTAATTAACTAAAGCAGCAACGGACTCCCAGTCAGTCTCTTTGTCAATCCTGATTTAAGTCGGTCTAATCCAACTAAAGTCTCGGCTAAGATCACAGGTACCGGTGACAAGCCTCCTTCCATTTGGTCCATAATATCCAATACTCATGGATCAATATCACCGTCAAAAGAAACAAGCAAGAATTGGCCAAGCAAGTAAAGACAAAGCATGCGTCCCCATGCCTTAGTAGGAGCCAAATGAGCGAGACAAAAATCAATCAAGGGAGCAAGTAGAATTTTTTCACCTCTCATCAACTGAAGAACTTTGGGTTTTGGAATTTAAAATAACATCTGCATCTTCTATTAAGTCTTGGAAATAAATGTGGGTAATGCCATTTGTTGATTATTTGGATATCTAAGGATGGCCTCAAATTCTTTAATCAAGGGACATATTTCAGAGCCATTAATTTTAAATGCCCTAGAATCCATGTTCTAAAAGGAAGACATGGCATGTAAGAAGGAGTGATCCAATTTAACATTTTGAAAACACTTTAAAATATCAAGTTTTGACCATGAAATTTGCTTCCAGTGAATGGCATCCATATTCTTGAATAGAATTTTTATCTTCTTTAAATAAAGTTCGATCATGGTTGATGAATGAAGAAAAATTAAAATTGTTAAAGGAGGTTTTACGTTGAAATGGAAAGTATTTTGGCTTCTGTATGAAATATGGCATGAAAGGTGATTTATATAGAGGAAATAAACTTTTCCAAAAGTGATAGGGAAAGAGTGATAAAGTATGGCATGAGGAAAAGAATTAGCGACAAATTCTTTACCATGTTGCATTTGGTTTTAGCAAATGATGCGGTTGTGAAAAGGAAATTGTAATGCACTGTTTACGATGTGATAAAAGAAAAAGAGTATAATAATTGTGGCGCAGTAAAAAAAAGTTACAATAAAGGCAGAAACTATGTATTATTATGCTTATTATACAATGTTTATACAATTGATACAATATTTATATATCACTATGAAGGTGGTGGTAGATCATCAAATAAAGCCCTGAAAAAGTCGTCGCCTGTTGGAGGAGGGGGCAAATTACTCGTCCCGAGTCCACCCGAAATGGGAGCACCAAAATCCCTATTACCTTAAAGTTTCGATCTATCACGGTCCTCATCAGAAGTAGACGAAAGGATCTCATGGTCATCAGGGCCTCTTGATGAAGAAGTGCTAAGATCCCTCATCCCCTGAAATCGGAAGTCTTCCATGTTTCTAAGACAGCTTTCCACACAAGATATGGGCATTATGAGTTCTTGGTAATGCCTTTTGGATTGACGAATGCACCTGCAGCTTTCATGGATTTGATGAATAGGGTGTTTAGGCCCTATCTGGATCAGTTTGTGGTGGTTTTCATCGATGATATTTTGGTGTATTCACGTAATGAGGAAGAACATGACAAGCATCTGTGAAAGAGAAGCAGTTGTATGCTAAGCTGTCAAAGTGTGAGTTTTGGCTTGACCAAGTAACTGTTCTCTGTCATATAGTTTCAGCAGATGGTATAAGAGTTGATCCGAGTAAAGTTGAGGCTATTTTGAATTGGAGTCCACCAAAGTCAGTGACTGAAGTTAGAAGTTTTCTGGGTTTGGCAGGCAATTATCGAAGGTTTGTGAAAGGTTTTTCTTTGATAGCTACTCCACTCACTAGATTGCTTCAAAAGGGAGTTAGATTTGTGTGGACAGATCAGTGTCAAGCTAGTTTTGATCAGTTGAAAGAAATGTTGACTCAAGCTCCTGTTCTTACTTTGCCTGTGGAAGATAACCATATGTGATTTACAGTGATGCTTCACATAATGGTATAAGATGTGTTTTAATGCAAGAGGGTAAAGTTATAGCTTATGCTTCTCGGCAGTTGTAGCCGCATGAGCTTAATTATCCAACACATGATCTGGAATTGGCAGTTATAGTATTTGCTTTGAAGATTTGGCGACACTACTTGTATGGGGAGAAATGTTTTATCTATACGGATCATAAAAGTTTGAAATATTTGGGTGTCCAGAGGGAGCTGAATCTTCAGCAAAGGCGATGGTTAGAGCTGATCAAAGACTATGACTGTTTGATTGATTATCATCCTGGTAAGGCAAATATAGTTGCTGACGCCTTGAGTCGGAAGTCTCTGGCAGGTTTGGCTGTTTATTCGCTCTCATTGCTTGTTGAGTTGAGAGCGTTACATTCTAGTTTTGAAGCATGTGATGATGGTGCATTGTTGGCTCAGTTGCAATTGAGACCAGTATTGTTGGATCAGATTAAGGAGGCTCAATTGACAAATGAGAAAATTCAGAAGATTGTTTTAGATTGCCAAAACGGGGAGAGCCGAGATTTCTTTGTGAGAAGTGATGGTAGCCTTTGGTTTAAGGATAGATTGTGTGTTCCTGATAATGATAGTTTGAAAAAGGTTATTTTGGAGGAAGCACACCAATCGGTTTTTACTATACATTCGGGAAGTACAAAGATATACCATGATTTGAAACAGCATTACTGGTGGTCAGGTATGAAGAGAGACATAGTAGAATTTGTATCCAAATGTCTCACTTGTCAGAGGGTTAAAGCTGAGCATCAAGTTCCAACTGCTTCAACCTTTATCAGTGCCTAAATGGAAATGGGAGAGAATTACAATGGATTTTGTGTCTGGTTTACCTATGACACAGAGGAAGCATGATGCCATTTGGGTGATTGTTGATAGGTTCACAAAGACAGCTAATTTTCTTCCGGTTCGGATGGACTTTTCACTTGAGAAGTTAGCTGAGTTGTACATCAATGAGATAGTAAAGTTGCATGGAGTCCCAATTTCTTTAGTGTCTGATCGAGATCCTAGATTTACTTCAAGATTTTGGAAGAGTTTACATGGTGTTTTGGGTTCTCGATTGCATTTTAGCACTGCTTTTCATCCGCAGACAGATGGGCAGTCAGAGAGAGTGATACAAATTATTGAGGATATGTTGAGAAGTTGTGTCATTGATTTCTCTGGAAGTTGGGATAGATTTTTGCCACTTTTAGAATTTGCTTACAACAACAGCCATCAATCCAGTATTGGAATGGCACCATTTGAGGCATTGTATGGAAGAAGATGTAGAATGCCTTTATGTTGGAATGAAATTGGAGAGGGCAAGTTAATTGGTCCTAATCTGATTAAAGAGACTGAAGAAAAAGTGAAGATGATTCGGGATAGGTTGAAAGCAGCTTCAGACCGACAGAAGTCTTATTCAGATTTGAAGAGGAGAGACATAGAGTTTGATGTTGGAGATAAAGTATTTTTGAAAGTGTCTCCTTGGAAAAAGATATTGAGATTTGGTCAAAAAGGGAAGCTGAGTCCTCATTTTATTGGACCGTATGAGATATTAGAAAGAGTTGGACCAGTTGCTTATCGTCTTGCTTTGCCGCCTGAGTTGGATAGAATCCATAATGTCTTCCATGTTTCTATGTTGCGAAGGTATAGATCTGACCCATCTCATGTTTTACTAGTTGAATCTATTGAGGTGAGTCCGGATCTAACTTTTGAAGAAGAACCAATTGCTATTTTGGCACATGAAGTGAAAGAGTTGAGAAATAAGAAAGTGCCACTTGTAAAGGTTCTTTGGAAGAATCATGGTACAGAAGAGGCAACTTGGGAGAGTGAGCAAGCGATGCGAGATCAGTATCCTCAACTGTTTCAGACTTGATATCAAGTAATTTCGAGGACAAAATTTCTTTTTAGAGGGGAAGAATTGTAATATCCCAAAGTGTGCCTTAGAAGTTTTGATATAATTGTTGTTTTATTTGAATTAAATGTATATGTGTAATTTGAAAGAGAAAAGAATTTAAGAGGGAGTGTATATGTTGTATATATGGAAATATATACAACATATATACAAGTCAAATGTGATGGTCAAAGGAAGAAGATATTTATTTTGTTATTTATGAAATTACTAAAAAGGGCAAGTAAGTGAAAGGAAGTTAAAACAAATAGAAGAGGGTATTTAAGTAATTTTCTTTTTAGATTGCTTGGTGGAGGTTTAAAGAGAAGGGAAATTTGACTTTGCTTCATTTCTTCTTCTTTCTTTTTTTCCTTTGTTGGCCGGCCATCCAAAGCAAGAGAGAGAAAGAGTGAGTTTTGTGTTCAAGCTCAAAAATTGTAGGAGTTTTCAAGTGATTAAGTGGAAATCCAAGAAGTCTCATTATTTTGGTAAGTTCTCTCTCTTGATTTCTTTTGTTATTTGAAGTTGTGTAAAAATTTGAGTGTTGAAATTGAATTAAAGATAAGAAGTTAGGTTGGTGTTGGTGATGGAAGAGTAAGAGTTGTGTTTAGTGAAGTTGAAAGCATAGAATACATGAGTTTGGTACTTTAACCATTGAACTCCTTTTGAAATTTTTCTGTTTTACAATTAGTAAATTCTGTGATTTGTATGATTTTTAATTAAATATAGAAAAATATTCTTAAAGTGAAATTTTGATATGTTGTGCCTCTATGAGTCTAGAATGACTGAAAAATATGTTGATTCGATTTTGGAATGGTTATGATTTTGGAAAGATTATTTTTATTAGACCTGTTCCAGCAGGTACCTTAACTGAGACAGCTATCTTTCGGGATTTTTAATAAAATGTAGAAAAATAATATCCAATTGAATTTTGGATATGTAGTTTCTTAGTGATTCTAGTATTTGAGAAAAATAATTTGGAACCACGTTGATTGAATTTGATTTATGGAATTCACAAAGTTCAGAACTGCTGCCAGGATGCAGGGCAATTGGGGCAGTCTGGTTGGGTGAACTATTTGACCAAGATTTTGTGTTCAGTTTGATCTGAAATTTTAAAGGAATGATCGTAAGATGTAAAATTAAGTTCTGTAAAAATTTTATAATTTTTAGTCAAGTAGATTATTTTATACAATTTTTCAAAATAAGGATAAAGTGGAGTCTAAAACCAGAATTTACTATTCATATGGTCATTTTGCTAATATTCCTTTTGGATTAGGTTGTGAAGAGGTTGAATTGCCCTAACCTAAGTGTTGAGGATTCTTGGAAAAGTAAGTGTATAGATTGGTGTGAGTTGGTTTTAAGGTAAGTACAAACTACACTATTGCATACATTCATGTGATGTTGAGACTTGACACACATTTGATTGTAAATGTGATAAGGAACCTAATGCATTGTTGATGGATATTAAAAATCACATTATGTTTGGTAATATGTGAATGTTGTGATGAGCATGTAAAATTTGTGTTAATGCCATTGATTATATCCATTTGAATAATGAACTGATTAATGTGATTTGAAATATAATATGAGATGGTTGAAACATATTTGCTTATGTGATGATGAAATGAAATATGGAAATGAAATGTGAAAGATATGATGTTATGAAGAATTGTTTTATTGTGATTTGAGATCATATGAGATATGATGCCATGGTTGTTGGCTATGATGATGCAAATGAGATATATAATGGAGGCCTGGTTGCCTAATTAATTATGAGAAATGAAATGAAAAGAGATTGAAAAAAAAAAAGATAAATAAAATGATTGTGTGCCTAATATGTTTATTCAATTTTCAGAGTTCTGGTTTTGGCGGCATGCCTATGAATCACTGGATAGGTGAAATGACCAGGTCGTAAGCCGTTTCCAGTTAGAAAATGTGAAATGTGATGTTTTTGGGGTAAAATGACCCGGTCGTAAACCTCAAAAACAAATTATTGAAACTAGATTGAGTGAAATGACTGGGTCGTAAGCTCAAATCTAGTTGATTATCCATGGATAAATGTATTGATGATTGTGATTATGGACCAAAGCAGTAACTCTGAACTTTGAATAACATATTAGTGTATTTTGGGCCCATGCTTGTCTTTGTTTTCAATGTGAATCATGAATGTTTTGATTAATTATTAAATAATGTAAGATTGTGAAATATAATATTCTTTTGAATTGTTTATGAAACTTGATTGTGTGACATTGGCATTGCATTGAGCCATAATATTATGGTTGTTAGTACAACTAAGCCATTGGCTTAGCGCGATTGTGGTTTATCACGCAGGTGACAGGGTAGAACCGGAGAGTTCTTCTAGGCCGAGTAGAGTTTAGATTCTGAAGTGTGAATAGTGGGCTTAAAGATCAAAGACTGACTGCCAAACATGTATAAATTTTATGTTTTGTAAAACTGAAGTTTTGATGTATATGAATTTGTAAATATTGTTACTTTCCGCTGTATAGTGAACAAATATTTTATCTACTGTATTTCATAATAAACCTTTACTTTATTTTGTACTAGAAGCGTAAATCCTTTTAACAGGTTATAGTTGAGGTTATAAGGGGGATTTATTGGGAGTGTACTGAGAATGATTTTGTTTGCATTGGTTTGTGTAAAAATGTTTTCAAAAAATAAAAAAAAAACCAGTTTTGTCGACACTTGGGATTCAATTTCTAGGCGAAAACTATGGCAAAATTTCTGTAAAAATCGGAACTAAAATTTGACTAAGTAAAATTGGTAGCAACATTAGGATAGTGTGGTGCCTCTACTTAGCTTACACACGTAGGTCGGGAAGGGGTGTTACAGGGTGGACATCAAAGTCAAGATTGCCAAAGTGGCAACATGTTTGCTAGGCATGAGCAAGTAGATTATGTTGGAAATATGCCAAGGCAACAACAGAATAACCCCTACAGCAACACATACAATCTGGGGGTGGAGAAATCATCCAAATTTCTCATGGAATAATCAAAATAATCCAAGACCTCCCCCTGGATTCCAGCATTCCCAACATCAAGAAGCAGCCCCTCCAAGAAAGAGTAGTTTGGAGGACATGATGGAGAAATTTATAGCAGCTTCTGAAACTAGGCTCCAATCAACTGAAACCACCCTAAGAAATTAGCAAGCCTCTATTCATAATTTGGAGAATCTGGTGGGACAAATTGCCAAGATGCTCAGTGAGAGACCACAAGGGAGTTTACCTAGCAACACTGAGGTAAATCCTAAAGAGCAACTTAAGGCAATTACACTAAGGAGTGGAAAAGAGATCAAGGGTAATGTGGAAAAGAAAAGGGCTGAAGTACAAGAAAAAGAAAAAAAGACGATCTTATTATCACGCCAGAAGAGAAAGCTACACTAGAAAGTGAGAAAGATAAGCAGCCGCAAGAAAGCAGCCCCAATTTGAAGGAATACCTACCTAGAGTACTCTATCCGGCAAGGTTGAACAAGGACAAGATTGATGCTCAATTCGGTAAGTTTCTTGAACTTTTTAAACGATTGAACATTAATATTCCATTTGCTGAAGCTTTGTGATAAATGCCTAAGTATGCTAAATTTTTGAAAGATATCCTTTCTAACAAAAGGAAACTTGAGGAAGTGTCTTTAGTGCATTTATCTAAAAAGAGTTCGGCAATTTTGCAAAGAAGGTTACCTAAGAAGTTAAAAGATCCAGGTAGTTTTACCATTCCATGTTTGATTGGTAATTTTGAGGTTGAAAGTGCATTAGCTGATTTGGAGGCTAGCATAAGTGTTATGCCCTATAAAATGTTTAAAGAGTTAGGCATTGGTAAACCTAAACCAACACTCATGACCATCCAACTTGCTGATAAGTCAGTAATCCACCCTCGTGGCATTATAGAAGATGTGTTGGTAAAAGTTGGGGATTTCATTTTCCCCAATGATTTTGTTGTCATTGATATTGATGAGGATGCGGATGTTTCACTTATTCTTGGTAGGCCATTTTTAAATACAGCCCGTGCCCTTATCGATGGTCATGATGGCACATTAACTTTGAGAGTGGGTGATGAAAAAGTTATTTTTAGGATACATGATGCCATGAAACATTCACTTTCATTTGATAAGGTGGAATCATGCAATTATGTTATTAAGCATGAGACCATAAATTGTGTTACTAACATTGTTTCCAAGGATCCCCTTGAGCTGTGTTTATTGTAGGAAAATGTTGAGGATTGAGAAGCAATAGAGTAGCTTGCTTTTCTTGAAGCAAGCAAATCGTTCAAATGCAGGGCATATGAGACTATTGAAATGCCAAAGGAAGAAAAGCCAAAACCATCGGTGATTGATCCACCCAACTTGGAACTGAAGCCTCTTCCAGATCACCTTGAGTATGGATTTCTGGCGGAGAAAAAGAAACTGCCAATAATTTTGAGTTCCCATCTATCTTTTGAGCAGAAGGAAAAACTTATTCAGTTGTTGTAGAAACATAAGCAAGTGATAGCTTGGAAGATACAAACATAAAGGGTATCAGTCCATCCTATTTCACTCACAAGATACTGATGGAAGATGAATTCAAACCAGTAGTGCAACCAAAACGGAGACTAAACCCAAGGATGAAAGATGTAGTGAAGACTGAAGTGATAAAACTACTTGATGCAGGGATTATCTATTTGATCTCGGATAGCTCTTGGGTGAGCCTAGTTCAGGTAGTACCAAAGAAAGAAGGGATGAGAGTGGTCCCTAATGAAAATAATGAGCTGATTCCAACAAGAACAGTTACCGGTTGGAGGGTCTGTATTGACTACAGAAAATTGAATGATGCAACTAGAAAGGATCACTTTCCTTTACCCTTCATTGATCAGATGTTGGAGAGGTTATCCAGCCATGAGTACTACTACTTTTTGGATGGCCTTTCAGGCTATTTCCAAATTCCTATTGCACCGGAAGACCAAGAGAAAACTACATTCACCTGTCTATATGGGACATTCGCATATCGAAGAATGCCATTCGGGTTGTGCAATGCACCTGCAACTTTCCAAAGGTGCATGGTAGCAATCTTTGATGAGCTTATAGAGGATATTATGGAGGTGTTTATGGATGATTTCTCGGTCTATGGCAGCTCATTTGAAAGATGTTTGGAAAACCTTGAAAGAGTCTTGATGAGATGTGAGGAAACCAATCTAGTGCTTAATTGGGAAAAGTGTCATTTCATGGTTCAAGAGGGAATCGTGTTGGGACACAAAATTTCAAGCAAGGGCATTGAGGTGGATCGGGCAAAGGTAGATATAATTGAGAAGTTACCACTACCCACATATGTGAAGGCCATCAGAAGTTTTCTAGGACATGCGGGTTTTTATCGGAGGTTCATTAGAGATTTTTCCAAGATAGCCCGTCTATTAACAAGACTCCTTGAGAAAGATGTGAACTTTATTTTTGATGAGGAATGTTTGAGAGCATTCACAACTCTTAAGGAGAAATTGACCCATGCTTCAATCATGGTAGCTCCCAATTGGAGTCTACCATTTGAACTAATGTACGATGCAAGCGACTTTGCAGTGGGAGTAGTCTTGGGTCAACGCAAGGAGAAATACTTCCAGCCTATCTACTATGCAAGCAAGACCTTGAACACAGCTCAAGCTAATTACACCACTATAGAGAAAGAGCTGCTGACTGTGGTTTTTGCTTTTGACAAGTTTAGATCATATCTAATCTTGTCAAAAGTGATTGTTTATACAGATCATTCGGCTTTGAGGTATTTATTTGGGAAAATTGATGCAAAGCCGAGGCTAATATGTTAGGTTTTGTTGTTGTAGGAATTTGACTTGACGATTCAAGACAAGAAGGGAGCTGAAAATCTTGCAGCAGATCATCTTTCTAGCTTGGAGAATCCAACCTTGGAGAGGTTTGAAGAAGGGGACATTGATGATCACTTCCCCAATGAGCAACTATACGCCATGGTAAGTAAGGTAAGTAACTTAAATTTTGAAACACCTTGGTTTGCAGATTTTGCTAACTATTTAGCTGTTAGGGAACTTCTTAAGGACTTAACCTATCAAGCAAAGAAGAAATTCTTTTCTGATTTAAAGTACTATTTTTGGGAGGATCCCTTTTTATTTAGATTATGTAAGGATCACATGATCCGACGATGTGTGGCATGGCCCAAAACAATGAACATTCTTAGTCAATGCCATGCTGGACCAGCTGGTGGTCATATGGGAACCAATAGGACTGCTCAAACGGTACTAGAATCAGGATTTTATTGGCCCACTCTGTTTAGAGATAGCTACGAATTTGTAAATCGTTTTGATCATTACCAAAGAACTGGAAATATTTCATCTCGTGATGAAATGCCCCAAAATGGGATTTTAGTTTGTGAAATTTTTGATGTATGGGGGATAAATTTTATGGGACCCTTTCCAAATTCATTTGGTAACAAATATATTCTTGTAGCAATAGACTATGTATCTAAATGGCCTGAAGCCAAAGCCTTGGCAACCAATGATGCAACCAATGATGCTAGGGTTGTGGTGAAATTTTTGAAGAAATTGTTTTCTCGATTTGGTACACCAAAAGCAATTATAAGTGATAGGGGTACTCACTTTTGTAACTTTTAGCTTGCGAAAGTTTTCAAAAGATTAGGAGTTACACATAGGTTTGCTACTCCTTATCATCCCCAAACTAGTGGCCAAGTTGAGAACACGAATAGGGAGATTAAAAGAATTTTGGAAAAAACTGTAGAGCGATCCCAAAAGGATTAGTCTGAGAAATTAGACAATGCTCTATGGGCTTTTAGGACTGCATTCAAAACTCCCTTGGGCACTACACCGTTTAGGTTGGTATATGGAAAAGCTTTCCATTTACCTGTTGAAATAGAGCATAATGCATATTGGGCCATAAAACAGATTAAGCTTGATCTAGCTTGTGCAGGTGAAAGGCAAAAATTACAGGTAAATGAGTTAGACGAGTGGAGATGTAATATCCTCATTTATGCCCTAGAAGTTTTGTATGTTGTTGTTATTGTGGTTGTTTTAAATTGCAAGATAAAGAATTGAGAAAAGAAAAGTATATGTGTTTTGGGAAGGATTTAGGGTTTAGAGAGAATGGTATATGTTGTGTATATGTTGATATATATAACATATAAATGAGTCAAAGAAGAGTCAAGGTGTTGGTTAGTGGAAGAAGATATTTTATTGTTGAGTGTGTAATTGCATATATGGGCTTATATAAGACAAAAAGTTAGTTATATGATTGAGGGCATTTTGGTAATTGCTTGGATAAAATCTCTTGGTGGAGATTTAAAGAAGAAAAGTCATTTGACTTTGTTGAATTTTCTTTTCTTCTCATGTTTGTGCCGGCCATTGAAGAAGACAAAGGGAAAGAGAAGTGTTCTTGATGCTATACTCAAATTGATGAAGGAATTGAGAGATTTGGTGAAAGATTTGTGGAATTTCTTCATATAAGGTAAGTAATTTCTTGTTTTCTTTTATTAATTTGGAAGTTGTGGCTAAGGTGTATGGTGAATTGTTGAGTTGATGATTTGGTGTGTTTGATATGTATTTACAAATGTTAAAGTTGATTGTTAGTTAAAAGATTGATTTGAGGTTGGTTTGGTTGTGAAGGTTGTAAGTTTAGATGGATTTTGATAGTGGAAGTTTAAGTGTAAAGTTGGTTTTAGGGTTTGAGATGGTATATGTTTAAATGTTTTGGTTGATGTGTTTTAATAAGGAATATTGTGATAAACATGTAGAATTTGTGTTTAGAACATTGATTTCATTCATTTGAAACATGTTATATGGTGTTTGATGAGTTTGAGTGCAATTGGAGGAGAATTTTGCATATTAGGGTTTGTGTTTTGGGAGACACGGCCAAAAGCAAAGGAGAGACACGGCCAAGTCATGAAATTTTTGCGTGTGTTGAATTAGTTTTGAGAGACACGGCCGTGTTCCCAAGCCGTGTTAGCTACTGTGAGTTTTGGTTTAAGAGACACGGCCATAAGCTTGGCCGTGTCCCTTGCCCGTGTTTCTTACTGTCCAATTGGTTTGAGTGACACGGCCACACGCTTGGCCGTGTCCCTCAAGTGGCTGCCCGTGTCCCTCAATTGTGTAGGTTAAGGTTTTACTTCCTTGTTCTTTTTGCATTGCTTTGGTTCTCAAAGGGTAGGTTGGTCCCTAAACCTAACCCTAAACATTTTAAATACACTTGAATCAATGAATGATATAATCAATTACATGTGTAAGGTTCTAAAGCTATGAATCATATCAATTGTTCTTTACCCTAATTGCATTGTTGAGATTGAATAATGTTATGTTATGCATTGTAAATGGTAATGTGTTTCATGAGTAATGAATATTGAAATGTATATCAAAGATGCAATGATAATTCAAGTAAGACATGATATGAGACAATGCCATTGTGGTTGGCTAAGATGTGATGCAATTGAAAGAAATAAGGCATGTTTGCCTAAATGTTGTTGAGAATTGAGAATGGAAATGATAATTGAATAATAAATGAATTGTGTGGCTAATGTGTTATTCCATTTTCAGAGTTGGTTGTTGGTGGCATGCCTAATAAGTGTAACAATCTCTTGAAGTTAGGTTGGATTGAATCCTTGAAGCCTAATTGAGATGTTACCACCCTTGAAGCTAGGTTGGGTTGGTTCTTGAAGCCAAGTTGGGTTGAAGCTTAGCATGCTTTGCTCCCCTTGAAGCTTGGTTGAACCTAATCCTTGAAGCCTAGTTGGGTTTATGATATTGATAAATGTGATGATAGAACCAAAACATTAACTCTGAAAATTGAATGGCATATTAGTGTGTCTTGGGCCCATGCTTGTCTTTGCTTAATGTTGATTATGAATGATTAAATGAATACTAATGAGGTATATGATAAGATGTTGAAATATGATATGTCTATTTATGTTGAGTTATGAAATGTAAAGGCATGTTGTTAGTTTTGCATATATGATGTTACATGTATAATATGGATTGAGAATTGGCATTGCATTGCATCAAAGCAAAACATTAGCATGTTTTATCTTACTAAGCCGTTGGCTTAGCGCGATAGTGTTTGATCGCGCAGGTAGTAGAGTTGGTAGAGTTGAACCCGAGAGTTCATCAAGACCGAGTGAGAGTAGACAGTGAAGAGTTGATTTTTGAGGACTTAAAGATCAGAGCAGACTTGCCAATCATGTATACTTCTTTTATATTTTGTAAAGTAATGTTTATAATGTAAATATGTACCTAATTTATAACTTTCGCTGTGTAATATTTAAATGTATATATGTATATCTAACATGTTTATTTTTTAAGTCAATGACTTAATTTCTATAATGTACAATGATTAGGGTATTGTATCAAGTTTAAAATGTTTTGAATGTTGAAGAAAACCGTAGCATCCCTATGTTTGGTGCACTTATGCTACATTGTTGTGATTGTAGTGTGTGTGCATTGGATGTGGGGGTGTTACAATTGTTTTGGTATCAGAGCCTAGGTTTGAGATTCTCAACCTAGGTAAAATGTAATAAAAAGAATATTTTTACTTAAAAAGTGGTTTTAAATAACACATATGTTTGGGATTGGCAACCTCTGATCTTTAATAAGGTGTGTCCTTTTTTGTGTTTGCAGTGTAGGTGTTGATGGATTCTCATTTGAGACAATCGGTTGAGGGTAGTGAGGAGAGTGTTGCTCCTGAGGATGGAGCTAGGGTTGATAGTGATGGTGAGGCACCTGTTTCTGGGTCGGGTAGACCAGTAGGTGATGAGGTTCCGCCAGCCTGGTTTAGCAATATGATGGAAGCTATGAGACAAGCACCTGTGCAACCACAGCCACCACCCCCTCAGCCTTCAGTACCAGTAAGGCATTATGATAAACTGAGGAAATATGGAGCGGAGGATTTCTTAGGCACAGTTGATCCAGCTGTGGCAGAACAGTGGCTTGACAGAGTTCAGAGAGTATTTGTTCAGTTGCAAGGCACCTCAGAGGAAAAGTTTGACTATGCAAGATCTTTGCTACAGAAGGATGCCTACGATTGGTGGAAGACGGTGCCCCATTCTATGGATGATCCTCCAACACTGTCTTACACTGATTTCTTGAGAGAATTTGAGTTGAAGTATACTCCAAGGGAGTATAAGGATATGAAGAAGATGGAGTTCTTGAGCTTGAAGCAAGATAGCAAGACTGTAACTGAATATGAGGTTGAGTTTATTAGATTGAGTCATTATGCTGGTGGCATTATTGCTGATGAGATAGATAGATGCCGGAGGTTTCAGGAGGGATTGAGACCCTCTATCATGTGCTTAGTGGCCGGGTCTAGATATCACGATTTCTCCCAGCTAGTGGCAGCAGCTCGAGATGTAGAAAGGGCTCAAGTGATTGCAGCTGCATCAGAGGAAGAGGTTAGAGTGAGAAGGCCTCAGTTTGAGGCAGGGTCTTCTTCAGCAAAGAGGGGTAGAGGAAGCTTTGTTCCTCGGAGTAGTAGGAGCCAGAGACCAGCAGGTAGATCAGTGCAGTTCCAGAGGCATAGATATAGACCTGCAGCTTCAGTGGCAAGTGCTCCGACCCCTATGGTTCAGAGATCCACCTTACCTATCTGCATCCATTGTGGGAGGCCACATGGTGGTCCTTGTTGGAAGGCTGGTGTTGCAGGGGTTTGTTTCAGGTGTGGGTCACCGGATCACTTTGTGAGAGACTGTCCGGAGAGACAGGAGTTTATGCCAGTTGATTCTGCCGCTTCTCGAGCCAGTGTGAGGGGAGGTAGAGGAGGCAGAGGTGCCAGCCGAGGTGGTAGAGCAGGGTTCAGTTCTAGAGGTGGTGCTACATCCAGGGAAACTAGACCGGAGGAGGTTGGTTCTTCCCAGAGGATGTATGTTATGCAGAGACAGCCGGATGCATCGGCGGTCATAGCTGGTACTTTTTCTTTATTTGATACTGCAGTACTTGCTTTGATTGATCCGGGTTCCACCCATTCTTATATTAGTGCATCTGTATTGCCTGTGTTTGATGTGCATGCTGAGTCCCTAGGATTTGATGTTTTGGTGACAAATCCGTTAGGGCATAGTGTGATTGTGAGTAAAGTGCATCGGGATAGTGCAGTGAGGGTGCAGGGTGAGGAGTTCCTTGGAGATTTGATTGAGATGCCATTTAAGGAATATGATGTGATTTTAGGCATGGATTGGCTATCTCGACATGGAGCTGTGGTGGATTGTAAAAAGAAGATTGTTTCTTTGAGAACTAGTGATGGTAGAGAGGTGATAGTATCTAATGAGCAGGAACAGTTAGCCTCCTTATTTGTTTCAGCTGTTGCAGCCAGGAGGTTGATTAGAAAGGGATGTGAAGCTTATCTTGCTCATGTGATAGATACTAGAGTAAGAAGTTCTCCTATTGATAGCATTGCCACAGTTGCAGAGTTTCCTGATGTTTTTCCTGAGGAGTTGCCAGGATTGCCGCCTGAGAGAGAGGTGGAGTTTGGTATTGAATTGTTGCCTGGTACCACTCCTATCTCGATTACTCCTTACAGAATGGCACCAGCAGAACTAAGAGAGTTAAAAGTGCAATTACAGGAGCTGTTGGATAAGGGATTCATTCGCCCCAGTGTTTCTCCTTGGGGAGCTCCTGTGCTGTTTGTGAAGAAGAAAGATGGTACCATGAGGTTATGTATCGACTATAGGCAAATGAACAAGGTGACAATTAAGAATAAATATCCTTTGCCTAGAATCGATGATCTCTTTGATCAATTGAAGGATGCAGCTGTGTTTTCTAAAATTGATCTGAGATCTGGGTACCATCAGCTGAGAGTCAAAGTTGAAGATGTTCCGAAGACCGCATTTCGAACCAGGTATGGGCATTATGAATTTTTAGTTATGCCTTTTGGTCTGACGAATGCACCTGCAGCTTTCATGGATTTGATGAATAGGGTGTTTAGGCCCTATTTGGATCAGTTTGTAGTGGTCTTCATCGATGATATCCTAGTGTATTCGAGGAATGAAGAGGAACATGATATGCATTTGCGGATTGTGTTGCAGATTTTGAGAGAAAAGCAGTTATTTGCCAAATTGTCGAAGTGTGAGTTCTGGTTGGATCAAGTAGCTTTTCTTGGACATATTGTTTCAGCAGAAGGCATCAGAGTTGATCCAAGTAAAGTTGAAGCAATTTTGAATTGGAATCCACCCAAGTCAGTGACAGAGGTTAGAAGTTTTCTGGGTTTGGCAGGCTATTACCGGTGGTTTGTGAAAGCATTTTCTTTGATAGCTACTCCACTCACCAGATTGCTTCGTAAGGGAGTGAGATTTGTGTGGACGGATCAGTGTCAGGCTAGCTTTGAGCAGTTGAGAGATATGTTGACTCAAGCGCCTGTTCTTACTTTACCTGTAGAAGGCAAACCATATGTGATCTACAGTGATGCGTCACATAGTGGTTTGGGATGTGTGTTGATGCAGGAAGGGAAAGTTATAGCTTATGCATCTCGTCAGTTGAAACCGCATGAGCTTAACTACCCCACCCATGATTTGGAATTGGCAGCCATTGTGTTTGCATTAAAGATTTGGCGCCATTATCTGTTTGGGGAGAAATGTTTCATTTACACTGATCACAAAAGTTTGAAGTATTTGGGTGTTCAGAAAGAGCTCAACCTTCGGCAGAGGAGATGGTTGGAATTGATTAAAGACTACGACTGCTTGATTGATTATCATCCAGGTAAAGCAAATGTAGTTGCTGATGCCTTAAGTCGGAAGTCTTTAGCTGGTTTAACAGTTTACTCGCTCTCGTTGCTTGTTGAGTTGAGAGCTTTGCATGCCAGTTTTGTACTTTGTGATGATGGTGCATTATTGGCACAGTTGCAATTGAAGCCGGTTTTGTTGGATCAGATCAAAGAGGCTCAGTTGACTGATAAGAAGATTCAGAAGATTATTGCAGATTGTCAGAGTAGAGAGAGTAGAGATTTTGTTGTGAGGAATGATGGGAGCCTATGGTTCAAGAACAGATTGTGTGTACCCGATAATGCTGATTTGAAGAGGGTCATTTTGGAAGAGGCACATCAGTCGATGTTTTCTATGCATCCGGGCAACACCAAGATGTATCATGATTTGAGACAGCATTACTGGTGGATTGGGTTGAAGAGAGACGTTGCTGAGTTTGTATCGAAATGTCTCACTTGTCAGAAGGTTAAAGCAGAGCATCAAGTTCCAACTGGGTTGCTTCAACCGTTGTCAGTGCCAGAATGGAAGTGGGATAGAGTGACCATGGACTTTGTGTCTGGTTTGCCATTGACACAAAAGAAACATGATGCCATATGGGTGATTGTGGATAGATTGACTAAGACAGCTCATTTCCTCCCAGTTCGGATGGATTATTCTTTGGAGAGGTTGGCTGAGCTGTACATCCAGGAGATTGTGAAATTGCATGGTGTTCCAATTTCTTTGGTGTCTGATCGAGATCCCAGGTTTACTTCAAGATTTTGGAAGAGTTTGCACAGAGCTTTGGGTTCTCGACTACACTTCAGTACTGCTTTTCATCCACAGACGGATGGACAGTCTGAGAGGGTGATACAGATTGTTGAGGATATGTTGAGAAGCTGTGTCATCGATTTCTCTGGAAGTTGGGATAGATTCTTACCTCTTGTGGAGTTTGCTTACAACAACAGTCACCAATCCAGCATCGGAATGGCCCCATTCGAGGCATTGTATGGAAGACGGTGCAGAACACCTCTTTGTTGGAGTGAACTTGGTGATAGCAAGTTAATTGGGCCTGATTTGATTAAAGAAACTGAGGAGAAAGTGAAGTTGATTCGGGGCAGGTTAAAAACAGCTTCGGACCGACAGAAGTCTTATGCAGATCTAAAAAGGAGAGATATTCAGTTTGATGTTGGGGATAAGGTATTTTTGAAAGTATCTCCTTGGAAGAAGATTTTGAGGTTCGGTCGGAAAGGAAAATTGAGTCCTCGTTTCATTGGACCATATGAAGTATTGGAAAGAGTTGGGCCAGTGGCTTATCGGCTTGCTTTGCCACCTGAGTTGGATCGTATTCATAATGTGTTTCATGTTTCTATGTTGAGAAGGTACAGGTCGGATCCATCTCATGTGTTGCCATTTGAATCTATTGAAGTGAGCCCAGACTTGACATTTGAAGAGGAACCAGTTGCTATCTTGGCACGGGAAGTGAAAGAATTGAGGAACAAGAGAGTGTCATTAGTGAAAATTCTTTGGAAGAATCATGCAAAAGAAGAAGCAACTTGGGAGAATGAGCAAACCATGCGAAAGCAATATCCTCAGCTGTTTCGGCCTTGATATCAGGTAATTTCGAGGACGAAATTTCTTTTTAGAGGGGGAGAATTGTAATATCCTCATTTATGCCCTAGAAGTTTTGTATGTTGTTGTTATTGTGGTTGTTTTAAATTGCAAGATAAAGAATTGAGAAAAGAAAAGTATATGTGTTTTGGGAAGGATTTAGGGTTTAGAGAGAATGGTATATGTTGTGTATATGTTGATATATATAACATATAAATGGGTCAAAGAAGAGTCAAGGTGTTGGTTAGTGGAAGAAGATATTTTATTGTTGAGTGTGTAATTGCATATATGGGCTTATATAAGACAAAAAGTTAGTTATATGATTGAGGGCATTTTGGTAATTGCTTGGATAAAATCTCTTGGTGGAGATTTAAAGAAGAAAAGTCATTTGACTTTGTTGAATTTTCTTTTCTTCTCATGTTTGTGCCGGCCATTGAAGAAGACAAAGGGAAAGAGAAGTGTTCTTGATGCTATACTCAAATTGATGAAGGAATTGAGAGATTTGGTGAAAGATTTGTGGAATTTCTTCATATAAGGTAAGTAATTTCTTGTTTTCTTTTATTAATTTGGAAGTTGTGGCTAAGGTGTATGGTGAATTGTTGAGTTGATGATTTGGTGTGTTTGATATGTATTTACAAATGTTAAAGTTGATTGTTAGTTAAAAGATTGATTTGAGGTTGGTTTGGTTGTGAAGGTTGTAAGTTTAGATGGATTTTGATAGTGGAAGTTTAAGTGTAAAGTTGGTTTTAGGGTTTGAGATGGTATATGTTTAAATGTTTTGGTTGATGTGTTTTAATAAGGAATATTGTGATAAACATGTAGAATTTGTGTTTAGAACATTGATTTCATTCATTTGAAACATGTTATATGGTGTTTGATGAGTTTGAGTGCAATTGGAGGAGAATTTTGCATATTAGGGTTTGTGTTTTGGGAGACACGGCCAAAAGCAAAGGAGAGACACGGCCAAGTCATGAAATTTTTGCGTGTGTTGAATTAGTTTTGAGAGACACGGCCGTGTTCCCAAGCCGTGTTAGCTACTGTGAGTTTTGGTTTAAGAGACACGGCCATAAGCTTGGCCGTGTCCCTTGCCCGTGTTTCTTACTGTCCAATTGGTTTGAGTGACACGGCCACACGCTTGGCCGTGTCCCTCAAGTGGCTGCCCGTGTCCCTCAATTGTGTAGGTTAAGGTTTTACTTCCTTGTTCTTTTTGCATTGCTTTGGTTCTCAAAGGGTAGGTTGGTCCCTAAACCTAACCCTAAACATTTTAAATACACTTGAATCAATGAATGATATAATCAATTACATGTGTAAGGTTCTAAAGCTATGAATCATATCAATTGTTCTTTACCCTAATTGCATTGTTGAGATTGAATAATGTTATGTTATGCATTGTAAATGGTAATGTGTTTCATGAGTAATGAATATTGAAATGTATATCAAAGATGCAATGATAATTCAAGTAAGACATGATATGAGACAATGCCATTGTGGTTGGCTAAGATGTGATGCAATTGAAAGAAATAAGGCATGTTTGCCTAAATGTTGTTGAGAATTGAGAATGGAAATGATAATTGAATAATAAATGAATTGTGTGGCTAATGTGTTATTCCATTTTCAGAGTTGGTTGTTGGTGGCATGCCTAATAAGTGTAACAATCTCTTGAAGTTAGGTTGGATTGAATCCTTGAAGCCTAATTGAGATGTTACCACCCTTGAAGCTAGGTTGGGTTGGTTCTTGAAGCCAAGTTGGGTTGAAGCTTAGCATGCTTTGCTCCCCTTGAAGCTTGGTTGAACCTAATCCTTGAAGCCTAGTTGGGTTTATGATATTGATAAATGTGATGATAGAACCAAAACATTAACTCTGAAAATTGAATGGCATATTAGTGTGTCTTGGGCCCATGCTTGTCTTTGCTTAATGTTGATTATGAATGATTAAATGAATACTAATGAGGTATATGATAAGATGTTGAAATATGATATGTCTATTTATGTTGAGTTATGAAATGTAAAGGCATGTTGTTAGTTTTGCATATATGATGTTACATGTATAATATGGATTGAGAATTGGCATTGCATTGCATCAAAGCAAAACATTAGCATGTTTTATCTTACTAAGCCGTTGGCTTAGCGCGATAGTGTTTGATCGCGCAGGTAGTAGAGTTGGTAGAGTTGAACCCGAGAGTTCATCAAGACCGAGTGAGAGTAGACAGTGAAGAGTTGATTTTTGAGGACTTAAAGATCAGAGCAGACTTGCCAATCATGTATACTTCTTTTATATTTTGTAAAGTAATGTTTATAATGTAAATATGTACCTAATTTATAACTTCCGTTGTGTAATATTTAAATGTATATATGTATATCTAACATGTTTATATTTTAAGTCAATGACTTAATTTCTATAATGTATAATGATTAGGGTATTGTATCAAGTTTAAAATGTTTTGAATGTTGAAGAAAACCGTAGCATCCCTATGTTTGGTGCACTTATGCTACATTGTTGTGATTGTAGTGTGTGTGCATTGGATGTGGGGGTGTTACAGGAGATTGCAAGCTTATGACAATGCAAAAATGTATAAGGAACGTACTAAGAGATGGCATGACGCTCACATTAAGGAACGAAAAGAGTTTCAAGCAGGAGATCAGGTATTTCTGTACAATTCAAGGCTTCGACTCTTTCCAGGTAAGTTGAAATCTCGATGGTCTGGTCCTTTTATTGTCAAGGAAGTTTTCCCCTATGGAGTGGTTGAAATAACCCACCCGGAAAAAGGTGATTTTAAATTCAATGGGCACAGGCTCAAATTTTATTTTGGAGGGGAAATGTAACACCCCCACATCCAATGCACACACACTACAACCACAACAATGTAGCATAAGTGCACCAAACATAGGGATGCTACGATTTTCTTCAACATTCAAAACATTTAAATAAATACAATACTATTATCATTATATATTATAGAAAAGTAGATCATTTACTTTTAAAATAAAACACATTAGATATATATATATATATACATTCATATAGTTATTACACAGCGGAAGTCATAAAATATTTACATATTTGAAAACACTTAATTCCATATTTACAAATATACATATATGTACATTTAATCAATACTTTACAAAATATAAAAGAGTTATACATGATTGGCAAGTTTTCTTTGATCTTTAAGTCTCCAAAATCAACTCTTCACTGTCTACCCTCGGTCGGTTTCGAAGAGCTTTCGGGATCAACTCTATCAACATTATTACCTGCGCGATTAAACACTATCGCGCTAAGCCAATGGCTTAGTAAGATAATCATGCTAATGTTATGCTTTAATGCAATGCAGTACCAATTCTCAATCCATATTATGCATGTAACATCATATATGCCAATTTGATAACCTAGCTTTCCATTTTATAACTCAACATTTATATATATAGGCATATCATACTTCACATCTTATCATAGACCTCATTTATATTCATTTAATCATTCATCATCAACAATAAGTAAAGGCAAGCATCATTCATGACTCACATTAACCATAGACAAGCATGGGCCCAAGACACACTAATATGCCATTCAATTTTCAGAGTTAATGTTTTGGTTCTATCATCACATTTATCAATATCATATACCCAACTAGGCTTCAAGGATTAGGTTCAACCAAGCTTCAAGGGGAGCAAAGCATGCTAAGCTTCAACCCAACTTGGCTTCAAGAACCAACCCAACCTAGCTTCAAGGGTGGTAACATCTCAATTAGGCTTCAAGGATTAAATCCAACCTAACTTCAAGAGATTGTTACACTTACTAGGCATGCCACCAACAACAAACTCTGAAAATAGAATAACACATTAGCCACACAATTCATTTATTATTCAATTATCATTTCCATTTCCAATTATCATCAACATTTAGGCATACATGCCTTCTTTCTCTCAATATCATCATCATAGCCAATAACAATGGCTTTGTATCACATTTCACATTTCAATTCATATTATGCATAAAGCATCATTGATATCACATCTTTGATATAACATTTCAAGGTACATTACTCATAAAACACATTACCTTTCACAATGCATAACATAACCTTGTTTAAATCTCAACAATGCAATTAGGGCAAAGAACAATTTATATGATTCATAGCTTTAGGATCTTTCATATGCATTTGATTAGCTCATTCATAGTTTAAAGTATGTTTAGAGTGTTTAAGTTTAGGTTTAGGAACCAACCTACCTATGAAGAACCAAAACATTGCAACTAGGTCAAGGAAAACAAAACTTACCTAACCCATATGAGGGACACGGGCAGCACACATGAGGGACACGGCCAAGCTTGTGGCCGTGTCACTCAACCCAATTGGACAGTAAGCAACAAGGGCAAGGGACACGGCCAAGCTTGTGGCCGTGTCTCTCAACCAAACTTTGGCAGTAGCAAACATGGCTTGGGGACACGGCCGTGTCTCCCAAAAATCAATCCAACACCTTCAAAATTTCATGTCTTGGCCATGTTTCCCATAGCTTTTTGGCCGTGTCACCCATAACCAAAACCCTAACCAAAGCCAACACTTTCCCAATTGCATTTAAACTTAATATACATCATATCACATGTTTCAAATGAACATAAACAATGTTCTAAACACATATTCATCATAAAAATCACCTCATAACACATTAATATTACACTTAAACACAAATCATCTCAAAACCCTAAAATCACCATCTTTCAAAATCAACATCTATTTAAACTCTTAACTTAAAACCAATTCAACACTTGAGAACACAACACAAACACATCTAATCATCAAACCAACAAATCACAAATCACCCTAATCATAACTTCAACACTACTACAAAATAAGTAAAGGAAACAAAAGAATACTTACCTTAGATGAAGAAATTCCACAATTCTTTCACCAAAGCTCTCAATTCCTTCTTCAATTTGATCTAAGTATCAAGAACACTTCTCCTTCCCTTTTGCTAATGGAGAGCCGGCCACCTCTTGAAAGAAAGAAGAAAAGATGAAGACACCAAGTCAAATTTTGCTTTTAATCTCCACCAAGTGTTCTTATCCAAGCAATTACCAAAATGCCCTCACTCAATTAACTAACTTCTTGTCTCATATAAGCCCTTATATGTAATTACACACTTAACACAAAAATATCTCTCTTCCTTTGACTCATCCTTTGACCCATTTATATGTTATATATATCCTCATATACACAATATATACCATTCTCTCTAAACCCTAATTCTTTCCCAAAACACTTATACACAAGCATTCTCCTTCCAATTTCTTTTCTTATCCCATCATATACAAACAATTCAATTTATAACAACAACAACAATAACAATATGCAAAACTTCTAGGGCATAAATGAGGATATTACAGGAAATACAGGACCTAAAGGAGGTTTTACACCTCCAAGACCAGGAACATCTGCCCTGAACGTCCAACTAATACGACGTTAAAGAAGTGCTGGGTGGGAGGCAACCCACCATTTTATTCGTTCTTTAAATTTTATGTCTTTAATTCTTGTATTTTTTGTTTGTGAAAAAAAAAATTGGGGTTTCATCTAAACTCTCCTTTAGTTTATGCATACTCACATTGAGGACAATGTGAAATTTTAAGTGTGGGGTGCATTTTGTGCTTTGTGTTTTTAATTTTAATTTATTTTTGTGTTAGTTTAGTTAATGTTTTTAATGTTTTCTTTAAATAACTCAATTTTGGAAAGTTCAATTGTTATAAACATTATTGAGAGATGACTTTTGAATTTTTGAAGCATGAATTTGAGAATTGAGTAGAATTGGTGCTTATTGTCAATTTTGTTGGTTTTTCTTTGCATTACCATCAACCTAGTGAGGAATTGAGCCATCAACTGATTATTCTTGTTGTGTGTGAACATCTTTGATTGATGACTTGCTAGAACTTGCTTTGACATACATTTTAAGACTATATAAAAATTTTAATTAGGCATCAAGATGATTAAGGTAATTAGGTGAAACCACTTTGGCTTAAAAAGACCAACCCTATTTTTAACATTAGTTAGCCAATTTTGAGCCTATTTCGTTTTTCCTTTTCTTTATTTTTCGCAACACTACCAGCCTTGAACCTTGTTGTTTTAATTCTTACCTTTCATTATGTCAAGAGCATTTTAAGAGCGTTTATGACCAAGTGTTATGTTGAATTTAGTGTGGGGTTAGATTTAGTAGGTTTAAGATTGCAAATCATAAAAAAAAATCAAAATCAAATAAAAAGAAGAAAAATAAGAATAATTGTTAAAAGGGTTGGAATATGTTACAAGATGTAATAAGTGAGTTCCCTTGAAAAGTTCTGTAAATGTCAAGGGGTAGATAAGAGGAAGGTGTTTTGGAACCGTTGGGTGATACATATGATAGGTTACTTCATTCTTGAAGTGCTCTTGAACTTAATGATTAAGCTCACATTTCCTAAATGCCAAACCTCTACCTTAACCCCATTATAACCCAATAAAAGACCTTTTGATTGATGCTTGATTGTAATTAAGTGGTGGAGATTTGATAGATAAGCAAGCCTATGGCAATAATCTTTCATTGATTGTTATGAGTGTAAACACCACCTTGATCAAACACTTTCTAAGAGTTGGTGAGGGAGTGACAATGTAGGTTATGCATGAAAAGCCACTTAATTGCATTGATATCGATTTAGTTCGATTTGATATTGATTGCGAATTTAAGGATAGGGAAGTCTTGATGCAATTTTATAACTCTTGAACTTGACAAAATTTTTGTGTTTAGTTTGTTTTGATTTTAGCATTGCTTGGGGACAAGGAAGGATTTAAGTGTGGGGTATTTGATAAGAGTGTTTTTATACTAGTTTTTAGTATGATTTCTATGTGTTTTTAGTTAATGTTTCATTTGATTTTGGTTTAAAGTTTGTTTTAAGTGTTTATTTTAGGTTAAAGTGGAAAAGTTCCCTTGGAGGATCAAAACAATGAAGAAAGAGCTTGAATTAAGCAAGACATGGCCAAGCCAAAACTAGCTTGGTCGTGTCCCTCAAAGAAGCTTCAAGACAGTAGCTGACACGGCCAGGGGACACGCCCAAGTCACTGGCCGTGTCTCACCTAAGGAGCAAAATAAAAGGGACCAAGCAAAGAATGAAAGAAAAGGAGCAGAAGCTGATACCATCAAGTGACACGCCTAAGCCAATGGCCGTGTCACATGACACGACCACAAGCATGGCCGTGTCACCCATTGAAACCAGAGAAAGAAATTGACAAAATGGCAAGCAGAAGGTGACACACCCAGGAGCTTGGCAATGTCACCCCATGAAGCCAAAAAGAAAAGAAAGAAAGGAAAGAAGGCAGTGATGGACACGGCCAAGTACCTTGACCGTGTCCCAAAGAAAAATGAGAGACACAGCTAAGCCACTCATGGCTTGGCCGTGTCACCTATGGAAATGTTGAAATCTTTGCACGAATTAAGGAACAAGTGGGAAACAAAGACTAGTTTTGGTCAAAAGTAACATTAGACAAAAGAAAAGCTTGCCTAATTTGAGAAAAAGAAAGATTGAACAAAGGGAATGTGGGAGACAAGGTGAGTTGGAAGATTGACTTGAGCTTTGGAGGGAAATAAAAAGAGAAGAAGAGGGAGTTTTTGGGGGATTTTTTTCTGGAGCTTGAAATGTGAGAGCTGAAACAAGGGAGAAGGAGCCAACAACTGAAGCAAAGAGGAGGGTTTTGAGCTGAGTTTGAAGAAGGAGATACATCTTGTACAAGCCCTAAACCAAGAATCAAGGATTGAAGTGAAGAAATACAAATTATTCGCCATGGATTGTTTTGTTTCCTTTACTCATTTATCTTGCTCTGTTTTTCTGGTTTTGAACATGAACTAATTCCTTCTCTATCTAGATATTGATGAACCCTAGCTTATTTGTATGGATTGAATAATTATATTTAGTTGAATCATTTGATTGAGCTGTTTTATCCTTATGATGCTTAATGATTTATTTCCAATTGATAATAGCATGCTTATTGATTGGTTGCAATTTTCATATTATTGACTTGAGAAAGCTTAATATGAATTGATTACTCATAAGGGTTGAGGATTGATTGGGGTGCTAGAGATAGACTTACAAGATCCTTTGGTTTATAATTCCTTGTTTGTAATGCATGATCTATTTAATTGTGTTTTGAGAAGAGATTCCGCTACTCTACTTAGTGATTAGGGATTAATTCACTCGAGAGAGGTTTTAGTCTAAGTTAGAGGAATGCCAACTCAACTCTATTGAATGATTTAACTGAATTGATTGTTCATAAATATCATTGAGGCTAGGGGGATTCAATATCTGGATAGTATTATTATCATCAATCCTATTTGCATAACATTTAATTTCCCTTATTTCCAGTTAGTTATTTTTAATTACAAAGCATCACAAAACTATTAATTTGCTAAACAATGATTAAGGTTTGAACTAGTACTTGGCCTTATCCTTAGTGGAACGATAACTAACTCACTACTTTATTACTTGGGCGACCCGTGCACTTGCGGTAATTGCTATAGCATAGCAGCACGCACCATACCAAAATAAATGTAACACCCTTATACTTCATATATGTATAATACATACACTCATTATATGTAAGACGTATATATAATACAAGAATGATACAGTAAATATAGTAAAAAAAATTCTCTGAGATGTTTCCAAAATAAATTAATCTTTAAAAGACAATTGAATAGGTAAATAAATATATAAATAAATAAATGATAAAATAATATGTATAAAGGAAAATATCTGGGAAAATTTTATCATAGTTTTTTTTTTGTAAATTGAACATTTTCCAAAATCAAATAATCATGACCTATAGAAAAATACACTTCAAATAATAATATAAATCTCAAATCTCCGACATTTCCTCAAAAAATCATTCAACATCTCATAACCGTATATATATAATGTATTTCAAATATTTTACAACATGTAACAAAACATTAATTTTACAACAATTTTATATAATAGCATAATGTATATAAACATAATGGATTTAACAAAAATAAATGTTTATATGATATGCAGGTAGGCTCAGTCTTTTGGTAAAATATCAAGCTTCAGGTGCTAGTCCAAAAACCTAGAACTAGTCAAGTCTAGTAGAGCTCTCTACCCATACCCTATCAACTACGCAATGAAATCAAAAGCGCTACGCTACTTGCTTAGCGGTAAATACTTTGATTACAAAAGTAATTTTAAAAATAATTCACCATGTTTTTTTCCTCAAAGACAAAAAAATGTAGTGTGTAAAATGCATGCATAACTTATAGAAAACATTAATCACAAGCACATACATTAAAGCCCAAAAGCCTCTATATAATATTTAAGTTCTAGGAATATTATTTTAGTCTATCACAACACAGAGGTTCTTAGTGTCATGTAAAACCACCTGAAGGCGTATCCCCTATCGATATCAGGGATTTGAGTGCCTAATAATACCACCATAGGCATGTCCCCTATTGACACTAAAGATTTGAGTGTCATAAATATTACACATAGGTCCATCCCCTATGACACTAGTGTGTCTAGCCCTGTAGGCAAATATAATCATAATCTCATGTCAACGGCATGCCAACTTGATAGAACCAAATATAATTAATTAGAACAAGATATTATATAAGACTAACATACATCACATTTTATCCATTTCCATTTCATTTTGCATAATCATATACAATTTCCAAATTCTGATATATGTGAAACTTTAAGCCTAATTTACCCTCCAACTTCAACTTCAACAAATACCCTTCTTCGCTTTAATTGGGCAAGTCCACCTTACTCGCTCCTAAACCAAATTACAAGTGCAAATATATTATTAGGAACTCATTCTAACACATTATATTCAATTAAACTTCAATTACATCCATCCTACCCTAAAATTCAACTAAAACCCTAATTTCAACACTACCTCTTCCAAACTTCAACAAAACCTAATTATTTCAACCACCCAAGCTTAAAATCATTACTTTCACACTAAAATAACATCATGACAACTCATATTAGCAATTATTGAAATCTCCATCAAAAATAAAAATGTCACATATTCGTAAACTAAAAAAATTTCATTAAATTTAAAAGAATCAATACCTAGTGTTGAAGAATCTTCAAATCCACCCTTCATCCTTGAAAATTTAGTGAAATTTTGAGTATTTGGAAGAATAAAATCCCCCTTCAAGCTCCATGGAAATTTTTGCCCAACTAGAGTAGAAGAAAAAGAAGACGAAGAAAAGATGACTGAGTTAATTTTCCTTTCTTTCTTAGCCATATATATATATTAAATAATTTATTAATTAATAAATAGTTATTATTTACTATTTACCTTATTTTGCTCAAAATTATTTTAATTATTTTAACTTTTTGCTTTTTCACTTTTTGAGTTTTAACTTTTTTCTAATTTTTGTTTTTAGTATAATTTATACTTTAGGTATATTTTACATATACACTAAGTTTATTTTAGTTATTTTCTTCTTCCAACATATTTACTAACACTTTGAAATTATTTATATAATGATGTTTACTGAACTATGGGTGTTACATAAGATGTCTACTATGCTTATGAATACAAGAAGGAAGTATCACTTAAATGTTAGCATAAACTAAGCAAAACCAAAGAATAAATAGAAATTTTAAATAAAAATAATCTATGGCTTAAAAACTAAGAAAAACTAAGTAAAACTAATAAACAACAACTGTGAATCATGGTTGCGAGACCAGGACAACACAAATAATATTATATGGTGGCCATGATAGATTAACTAAGAATGGAACCAAATTTATATTGAGTTTTTCAATCATACTTACGATTGCTATCGTAGCTACGAAAGGCCCCTCGTGGCTATCATCAAGGCATGAAACTATGTTTAATAAATAGAATAAGGATCATGCCTTGACTAATGGTCACAAGATAGGGGTTTACAGGCCATGTTGTGTTTTCCTCTAGGTTTTCAAATTTTATATTATAGGTTTTTTTTCCTTCACTTCTAGTGCTTAACTAACATCCATAGGTTTATTTCCAAGAGTTTTCTTCAACCATTCTTACAGTTCATAGCAATCAATTTCAAGGTAACTTGTTGTAGTTACAATCTTACATAAGTTGTTATCTCTTTATCATTTTGATTATTGTTCCTTTATCATCTAAATTGATTATTATGTTTGTACATCCTATTCTTAACTCTTAAATATCAAAGTTTCTTCTATATCCCATTCCATGGTTTATTCTCAATCTATGACTCTAGAAATAAAGGTGGAAGAGAATGAATCAAAAACTTACTTCAGCCTTTGTAGTTAATTAAAATAGCTTATTTGCTTCATACCATCAAGGTTCTTGCAAAAATCTTTGTTTTGAATGTGTAATTGAAGGAAGATTAGAAGAAGGGAAGAGAAATTCACTCAAAATGCTTGGTAGACAGGTTAAAACTTTTCTAAATTCCTTTTCTCTAAACTTTTATGTCATTTTAGCTCTTTACTCAACCATAAAATAAGCTAGAGGTGGTAAGTTTTTTAGACCTTGAAAGTGTTTTAGTTGTCTTAATATCATTGGCTAAGGAAAAGTTTTCATGAAATCCTTTAGTTCTTATTATATTTTTCTTCCCAATTATTTCATAATTCATTCAATAATGTCCTTTTAGCCTTAAAATGCTCACAAGTTGGTTCTTTCCTATTTTTATCCTTTTTTTTAACCTATTCTCATTTGTAAATTCTACCACTGCATTTCTTAATGAACATATGCAAATCTTTGTAGAAATTTCCATTACTTATGTTGAATAGCTATTGCATAGTTTACACTTGTTTATATCGCTTGGTATTAATTTACAAATTTTAAAATTTTACATTTTTATCCAATCCTATTCTAGTTTCCTCCCATACGACTAACCAACATTGTACAAACTTTACATACTTAGGCAAGGGTGTTACACTTTTTCCCCCTTCTAGAAATTCATCCTTGAATTTCCTTAGGGTTACTATCTAATCTTAAGGTTTGCTTATGTTGTTATCACATATTAGATTTACGTAAGTGTTCGGAGGATTTGCAAACATAAATTTTATTTGATATTACATATATTTAAAAGTTTATATATAAGTATATATAATATTATTGAAAAAAAAATCCAATTTTCTTTTTCTCTTTAAAAAATACCAATTTTTTATTTTTAATTTCCAAAATACTATTTTTCAAAGATATATTTTTTATAAATATTTAGGGGAAAATTACACCACATAACAAGTTTTATCAACTTTTTTTTTCTAGGGAATTTTTTTCCTTTTACATAAATGATATTTTTTTTTACTCTCTTTCGGATTTCTAAAATTCATTTCAAAATTACAATTATTTTCTATCCCTTCTTTTAAACTCCTCTTTCCTTCTCATTACATAGCTTATGACCAACATTATATTAGGAAATGAGACTTTTTTAAACTTATTGTTAAATTATAGGTTATCAACTGTGATTGAAAGGATGGCTTCAGGTTATCTTTGATAGATTTACCCTTGGTTTCATTCTCCTATTTAAGAATTTATCAATTGCTTAGTAGTTGCTTAGATCATTGAAACTTGTTATTAGGAACGGGTATTCTATTGGAATTCGATGGATCTTGAGATATATGAATGTTTCCACCACCATTATCAACTTGCCATTGATAACTTCTCTTAAAATGTTATCAGCCTGCTAACACATTTCTTCAACCCCAAGATGGATAATCATGAAAAATAATTGAATTTAATTAGATTTTAGTTTTTACCATTCCCTTTTAATTTTTACTACTTTTGCATCTCCTCATTCTACCACCAAGACTTCTTTAAAGGATGATCATATCCTTTAGATTCACCATCTCCTTTTACCAATTTCTAAATATTTATATATTTGTATTTTACAAAATGAAAAGTTAATAAGTTGCAATTCATATGATTTGAATCTTTTACTAAGTTTAGCAATTCATGTAGTAGTTTTTGTTTATTCTCTATAATGAAATTTACTTATAACATATTTTGTGACATCCATAATTCATGTTATATGTCATGAATATTGGCTTATTTGATTATCTGTTGATTATTAATATCTATTTTTACTAAATTGCAATAGGGATTCTTAGTTGAATTTGACACTTTTTGTTAATACTTGTATTATAAATTTATAATATAATATCTTTTGAATTTTTTTAAAAATATTCTTATAGTATAATTTGTTTAGTACAACACGATAAAAATAATTTTAATAGAGTTTGACATTCTTCATCTTCTCCATCTTCATATTTTTCTTCAACAAAAAAATCATTTTCTTCAACTTTTTCTTCAAATAAAATTCCATATTCATCTTTTTCTTTAACAAATATTCATCTTTTTCGCTTTTTTTTTCAACAAAAATCTTCATATTCATCGTTTTTATTCATCAAAATCTTCAAAATATTAAAAACAAAGGGGAAATGAATATAAATATGCATGATAATCAAAGCTTACAAACCTTTAATGATAGAAGAATTGAATACCAGAATACGAGGAAAACTAGTTAATAAGCAAATTCAGAAGGTTAAATCTCCATCTTTATCTTCAACTAAATCATCATCTTTATCTTTTTCTTCAACAAAATCATTATCTTTATGTTTTTCTTCAACAAATCTTCACCTTATTTAAAAATATATATATATTTGAATCATCAATCAAAACATTAAAAAAAAAAAGATCAAAAGTAAAATTGTTGATGTATTATATATGTTGTTAGTGTTAGAAGAATACAAAATAAAAAGTATTGATGTAGTGTTGCTGTTTAGTATATGTTTAGTGTATGTTAGACAAATACAAAATAAAAAGTGTTGATCTATTGTAGATATTTTATGTATGTTAGAAGAATTCAAAATAAAGTTAAAAAATATTAATTTCATTATATAAATATTTGGTAGATGTTGTGTGTATGTTAAGATTTTATTATGTATGTTGTATGTATGTTATGTAGATATTGTGTGTATATTATGTAAACATAAACTAAAAAATAAAGTTAAAAAATATTAAATAAATTCTTTAAATTTTGTGAGAATATGAAAAAATAATAATTTTGAATAGAAAAATATAAATGAAAAAATAAGAGAGAAAAAAATGAAAAGGATGTTACTTCCGTTAATTTTCTCTGTAAGAAAAAAAAAGAAAACTAAAAATGAAAAGAGAAGCAGTTACATTTGAAAAAAGCAAATTGAGAGAGGGGTAAATGATGTAAATTTCTTTAAAAAATATAAAATTTGATATTTACATATAAATAATTTATGACTAATGCATATGTTAAATTTATAAATTAAAGGTCCAAACTGTACATAACAAATACAAACTAATGAATATGTTATATTCAATATCTAAATTCAATATGACACGTGAAAGACAATGGATTAAATTAACACCACATTGTTAATTTATTTCAGATATCCAAATATAAATAAAGGAAAAAGCCTGTTGGACAAAAGGTTTTGGTAAGAAATAGTAAAAAGCTTGATTTACCCAAACTTTTTTATTTTGAGGGTTTGTAAAATATCCAACATATTCTTCACACATCCTCTCTCCTCCAACTTAACCTAGTGGGCCATTTACAATTTTCCATATCTTGAGCATATAACCATAATTAATATACTTCATTTTCCAACTGAAAATTAATCTCACATTTGTTTTTATCTATAAACTTTAATCTCATACGTCAAATACTAATAAATATCATTCCCTTCATTTTCACCTTTTCAAGATAAATATGAATTTCCTTCTTCCCCTTCATCTCCCACACTATACTAATTTTCCTTCTTCCCCTTCATCTACGACGCTATGCTGATTTTCCTTCTTCCCTTCATCTTCCACACCATAATGATTTTCCTTCTTCCCCTTTATCTTTGACACTTTCTGATTTTACTTCTTCCCCGTAATCTTTTAATTTTCCTTTCCCCCTTAATCTTTCACAGTATGCAAAAAACAAAGAAAGTGAAATCACCCATGAAATATAAGAAGGATAAGTTTTATGTTGTATTCAAAGGTGGAAAATGTGGAATCTATACTTTTCGGTACTACCCAAGTTATTAGAGAAAGTGGGAGTGTGTATAAAGCATATGATTATTTAGAGGATGCACAAGAAGCTTGGAATTTTTTTAATAATGTACGAGACAAAACAATTCAACTACCATCATGAAGCATTATTGGAGGGCAAAGAATGAATCAAGAGTTTGATAGTAGTACCAAATTTTTAGATTCTTAAAATGATATTTGTATCCATTCAAATTCATTTCCTTTTTTGTTCTTTGTTGGAATATTGTTTAGGTTACATATCTCGAAACAATGATGACAAATTATCAACACTGCCTTTCATTATATCATGAATATGTGTGGCTTTATTTTCATGATATGCCGATAAATTCACTTTATTTAGTTGTGAGTTTGCATTACGTAAATGCTATATAACTCTTTTTTTTTTATGAATGATCAATTTTAAATTTCCTACTCACATCATTATTTATAATAAGTGAGCAAAATCAAATTCATGTAGCATATTTTTGTTTGATCACATCAACAAAATTTTAACCTTGCTGAATTCACATCCATAATCACTGCTATTTGTCAACATTTAGACATAGTATATGGTACTTAATTTGAGATTGAAAAAAATACTAAATATTATTTTCTTTATTGTCACAACAATTGGTAATCATATTTAAACATTTTATAATTATATTTTAAAATTGTTATAATTCACAAATTTAAAATATTTAAACATTGCCAAATTTATAAATGTTGGTCAATCATATTTCACAAAACCATAAATTAGAGCTCTTACAATAGAACATACAAGTTTATTTATTGTTGTGTGTCCTATTGCATGTTCATTATATACATGAACAAAAACTAGCTCAAGGACATCCCTCCTTAAAAAAGGTGATCCATACAGTACAATGTCTATCCACGTTCCATTCTTGCATTACACATTACACTAGATTTCTTCTCTCTAGGCACATATGAGGATTAAAGAAAAATACTCAGTTGCAGAGATCTCCAAGATATTATAGGGAAAATGCAATTAGAAAATTCTAAACAAGGTTAAACAATACTGTGAATACTCAAATTTTGAGGCTCAGAAAGCCAATTTTCTCAGACTGCAGAAGACCAAGCCAGACCGAACGACCACGGCAAAGTTCACCGAAAATGTAATATCCCAATGTATGCCCTAGAAGTTTTGAATATTATTATTGTTGTTTGAATTATGTGTATATGATATGTTGATAAGAAAAGTAATGTAAAAGGGGAAATGTTTATGTATTGTTTAAAAGGAAAGTAATGTGTAGAGAGATATGGTTTATGTTGTGTATATGTCAATATATATAACATATAAGTTGGTCAAAATAAGTGGTCAAGGGAAGAGGATATTTTAATTGTGGATTGTGAAATTACTAAAAAGGACTTGTGGATGAAAGGTAATTAGAACAAGTGAGAAGAGGGTATGATAGTAATTTCTTGTTTTGGAACACTTGGTGGAGATTTAAAGAAGAGTTGACTTTGTTTATTCATCATCTTTTCTTCTTTTCCATGTGTGTGGCCGGCTATCCAAAGGGAAAGAGAGCAAGTGAGGTGTTGTGATTTCTAAACTCAAATTTGAAGGAAGAATCAAATGATTAAGTTGAAGATTTGTGAAATTCATCAACTTTGGTAAGTTCTTTTCCTTGCTTTTCCTTTGTTCTTTTGAAATTGTGTTTGGGATTGATGAGTTAAAATGGATGGTGGTTTAGATTTGTTTGTGGTATGTTTTGAAGTGTTGGAAGTGATGTTAAGTTAAGAAGTTAAATTGTTGTTGATATTGGAAGTGTTGGATTGAGTTTGTTTTAGGGTTTTGAAGTGATGGGTGAAGTTTAACTTGAGTTTGATCAATTATTTTCATAGTTTTTCTTGTTGTTTGTGTTTGTTGGAGTTGTAAGCTCAAAATATGTGATTTTGATGGAAGGCAGTAGCATTCTTGATGCCACGCCCGTGGCCTTGGTTGCCATGGCCGTGGTCATTTGTAGCCATGGCCGTGGAGGTTGGATGCAAGGGAGGCAGAAGTGATTTCTAAGCCACGCCCGTGGGGGTTAAGGTGGCCACGGCCGTGGGCCTTTGTGAGTGATGTTGAGTGATACTTTGTAATCTAACGGTCTAAGATGAAGTTAATAAATGATAAATGGTATTGGAATTTATGAATTGTATCATTTTTTTTTTTGAATTAGGTTTTGAAAGAAGGTGATTTGCCCTAATTTGGGAAGTGAAGAAAACTTGGAAAGGGAAAGTGTTTAGAATTGTTATTGAGGTAAGTACAAACCACATCATTGCATATATTTATAAAGTGTTGAGGCTTAACTCACACTTGTATGTTCATGTGTTGAAAAACCTAATGCATTGTTGATGCATATTGTTATTGTTAGGTTGGCATAATGTGAATGTTGTGACGAGTATGATGATATGATGTTGCATATGAATAATGTACTTTGTTATGTTAATATTAATGATGACATATGTATCATGTGAAGAATATGAGGTAGATGATTGTGTATTTGAAAGATGAATTGCTATTATGAGATGTGATTGGAGGTATAATGAAAGGTGAAGCCATTGTGATTGGCTATGATGATTCAATTGAAGGAAATAAGGCATGTTTGCCTAGTTGATAATGAGAATTGAGAATGGAATTGATAATTAAATAATAAATGAATTGTGTGGCTAATGTGTTATTCCATTTTCAGAGTTTGTTGTTGGTGGCATGCCTAATATTAGTAACAATCTCTTGAAGTTAGGTTGGATTTGATCCTTGAAGCCTAATTGAGATGTTACAACCCTTGAAGCTAGGTTGGGTTAGTTCTTGAAGCCAAGTTGGGTTGATGCTTAGCATGCTTTGCTCCCCTTGAAGCTTGGTTGAACTTAATCCTTGAAGCCTAGTTGGGATTATGATATTGATGAATATGATAAATGAACCAAAACATTAACTCTAAAAACGGAATGGCATATTAGTGTATGTTGGGCCCATGCTTGTCTTTGTTTATATGTGATTTATTGATGGTGAAATAATTGAATAATGAGATTCATGGAAGGATTCTTGAAATGTGATATGATTATATGAATATGAATTGTGAAATGCAAAGGTGTAGTATTATATTGCTACCTAAGATGTTACCTTTATTAGTAACATGTGTGACATTGCATTGCATTAAAGCATAATGATAGAATGTTTTGTATTACTAAGCCGATGGCTTAGCGCGATAGTGTTTGATCGTGCAGGTGACAGAGTTGAACCTGAGAGTTCTTCGAGACCGAGTGAGAGTAGACCTTGAAGAGTTCTTTTGGGACTTAAAGATTAGAGAAAAGCTGCCAATCATGTATATATATATTTTATGTTTTGTAAACTTTGATTTATAACTTATTTGTAATAACTTCCGCTGTGAATTTGATAAACATTTTTATATATGGTGTCTTTTGGATTTCTTATAAATGTTTGAAATTAGTTTCATTTATTTATAAAGATTATTGTTGTGTCTTTTTAAACTGTGGCATTTTCTATATTCAGTATACGTATGTTACGATCGTTTAAGCATGCTTGGTACGTATACAGGATATAGGGGTGTTACAGAAAATATGTCTTCATGGTACTTGAAATGTCCAAAGCGATGCAAGGATCACGGATATGGTCTCGGAATAATTTTTGGAGGTCCGTAGCTCCCGAAAAATCAGTTTGAATGAAAATCGTGCGTGCTTTTTTGGGGGCTCTAGAACCGAGGGCGGCGGTCCACCCGCCGACCGCGGCGGTCCGCCCGCCGGGACCAGTGGTCCGACTGCTGAACGTTTTGTTTTTTCCATTTTCCTGGGCTGTCACTTCCACGGCGGTCCGGCCGTCGCCCAGGTCCGATTTTTTCTATAGAAGGCCGCTAAATTTTCAGAAAAGGGGTTGGGTGTTTTTTTTCGGCTTCGGGCAGACGAATTCTCTGTTTTCATATGCTTAAGAACTTCTCCTGGACTTTTCTTTGCATAAATCTAACCTTGTGCTATAGGAATTAATCGAAATCAAAATTAAAAAAACCGAAATCAAGAATCATAATCCAAGGTCCGAGAAAACGAGATCTGGAACTACGAAGTGGGAGGATCCTAAACAAGGTAGTATCCTAATTTATCCTTTGTCAATTCAGGCATATCATAAGCACTACATCTCCTTCTTAATTTCTTTTTGGGTTAAAGACCTAATCTCTTTTGGCATAAAGCCTATCCAAATTAAAATCAATCTTTGGCATTAAGCCGATCTCAATTAAAATCAACTTTTTGGCATGAAGCCTAAATTGCATTCTTTTTGGTACCAAGTACCCAAATTTCATTGAAATTAGCACTATGTGCTCAAAATCTCATAATTTTGGCAAAAAGCCCGACAATGCACGAAGCATACACACACGCATGCATAATGCACAATTGCCTTTAAATAGGCTTTTCCGAACTACATGGGCTTTGATCTCTCATAAAAACGAGAGTATGTAGGCATGTTTGGGATTCACCCCAAATAGCAAGTCCACAATTTACTAATAATCTGCTTGTCTTCTTTTCTTCGTCCTTTTTAAGGTTTGTTTCTTTTGGCAAATTAATCGAATACATGACATAGTCCCCAAATCCTCCTTGGGTTTGTAGATTAGAAACCTTTACATTGGATGCATTAATTGGAGTCAAACAAGGGTTTTCTTAGTTTTTCCCTTTGAACAGAAAAAAAACTGAGTGGCGACTCCTAACAATAAGTGAACGTTCATCCGAATCCTTTTCGGGTGGAAAACGAGGTTCACAATCTGGCGACTCCACTGGGGAACATAAAAATGATTTATGGGATCCTAGTAGACTACTATTGTTTATTTGACTAATTTGCCCTTCTTTAGGGTACTTTTATTTATTTTGCATGGTACCTTAGCGATATATATCCTTTCCCTAAGGATATTGGAATAAAATTGACAAAAGGAATCTTTTTCCTTTGATGGACCCCTTGTTTGATTAATTGTGCATTTGTTTTGTCATTTAGAGAATCTTTTTCTCTTGCATTATATGCGGGAATCATTTTCCTCCATTGCATAAAAAATTATTTTCAAATGAATTTCTTCTCTCTCTGTTCAAAATTCTGAGTCTGGACAGCAAGTAGCACTGACCGGCAGGTCTCCTTGATTATGCCAGCGGACAGCCAAAGCGTCCTCCCTGTTGTCGCAAACCATTCCAATCCTTTTGGAGTGGCCCATGAGTAAATGTACTGTTGGACCCATGCGAAACTCTTTGTTTCACATGTGGTTAGGTATATCTTACTCAAGACTCAAGGGTCCCTATTATAAGCCTATTCTCTATTTTTCATGTAACAATAGAACCCTCCCGTAGGTTGTATGCACCCAATAATAGTGCCACATTCCATTAAAATGAATTATGATGTGATGAGGTGCATTCATGCAACATAACAACATTGTTTTGGGGAAAACCTTTTGATATGTACAAATGGACCAAGAGTCTTCCTACCCTACACACTACCCTGATCCTTTATCCTTAACCTTTGCAGGTACCCACTATCCGTGTGCCTTCACCTACACAAGCTACACCAACTCTGACTGTGCAATCACCCACAAGTCCTACTACCCCAACTTCACCAACTACTCTGATTACTGAAATGGCTACTATTGAACAGATTAAGGCCTTGCTAGATGGACAGGTTAAGGAAATTGAAGCTAGGATGCAAGAAAGAATTGATGAAGCCTTGGCTGCCCAAAGGGTAGCCATCTTGGCCGAATTAGGAGGGGCACCAAAGATAGCCACTACTCCTGGAAATCTAGGGAAGGAAACTATTGTGGGACAAGCTAGCACCCCCATGACTGCTTACAATAATACCCATGTCATCAATTTGGAGGATCCACCCTCTAAGAATGCTACTGAAACTGATGAACTAAAAAAGAAACTTGAATTTCTTGAAAGGTCAATCACTGCCATGAAAACTCATAAAGAGGTGGTAGACATGGATTCCTTATCCTTGTTTCCCCAAGCTAGGTTTCCTCTAAAATTCAAGATGCCTGGGATGGACAGATTTGATGGGACTACTTGCCCTAAAACCCACCTGAAGATGTATGTGGGGGCTTTAAGCCCTTGGGGTTTAAATGACGAGCTCTTTGCTCAACTCTTCCAACAATCCTTAACTGGTGCTGCCCTTAAATGGTTTGTAAGCCTGGATCGTGCCAAGATTAAGACCTGGGAAGACATCTGCAATGCATTTAACACTCAATACCACTACAATATTGAGGTAGATGTCACTAGAAGGGATCTTGAGACTGCCAAGCAAAACAACAATGAACCCTTCTCCTCATTCCTTGCGAGGTGGAGGGCAAAGGCTGCCCAAATGATTAATCGCCCTTCAGAATAGGAGCAAATTGATATCATAATCAAGAATTTAAGGCCTGCATATCAAGCTCAACTGCAAACCCAATACCTACCTACTTTCAAATCGCTCATTGTGACTGCAACTAAGGTAGAAGATTTGATACAATTGGGTAAGATAGTGGATGAGGGAGCTACTTCAAAGTATAAGAAACAGGGCCAAGCTGCTTCCTCAAGCAAGGTCAATGAAGTGGCCAATATTGCCCCTGCGAATCCTTTACGTGTGGGCAATCTTAGGCAGAGAAATCTGCCAAGAAGGCAATATATCGACCTTAGGATGCCCCTTCATCTGGTGTTTAAAAAAGCCGTGGAAGGAAAGTACTTGAAGCCTTTGGACCCAAGGCCTCCTCCAAACCCATTACCCTCCAATTATAGGGCCAATGAGTACTGTGAATACCACCAAGGAAATGGGCATAGAACAGATGCTTGCTGGACTCTAAAAAACCGCACCCAAGATCTGGTGGATAGTGGTGACATCATTCCTCTCAGGAGTCAACCAAACATTAATACTAACCCTTTGCCCAATCATTCCATCCACGCCATCACTGTGGAAGAAGAGTTGTTTGATCCTTTCAAACTTCTCTTGGAAATGAATGAAGTATGTGTGCTGGATCTGAATGACCTCGCTGAAGAGGTCGATGCTTTGACAAGAAGTGGAAGGCAATATCAGCCACTTTACTTGGGGAAAGCCCCTAAAACCCCAAATCACCCATATAAGAAGATGCCAGAACCAAAAGAAGACCCTATCCTCTCTCAGCTTAAACAAACTCAAGCTAAGGTGTCAATTTGGGAGCTCCTTGCTTCCTCATTCCCACACCGTCAGGCTCTCAGTAAAGCTTTGAGTCAGCTTGATACATCAGTAGACACAAGCCCAGAAGCTTTGGTGGCAACTTTGACCCAATCAACCAAGGCATTGAGTATCAGGTTTTCTAATGCAGATTTACCAGAAGATGGCATGAAACACAATAATGCTCTATACATCACCTTACAAACTAGGGGAAAGACTGTGCCCATGGTTCTCATTGATAATGGGTCAGCCTTAAATGTATGTCCTTTGAAAGTAGCAAGCTGTCTGGGATTGGAGGCTACAGATCTTACACCTTCTGATCAAATTGTTAAAGCATATGATAACACTCGAAGAGAAATTTTGGGTGTTGCTACTCTGGAAGTTGCTATCAGACCGGTAAAAATGGGAGTGTCGTTCCAGGTCATTGATGTACCCGCGAGCTTTAACCTCCTCCTTGGAAGGCCGTGGATTCATCAGAATAATGTTGTACCTTCTTCATTACATCAAAAACTTAAGTTCCCTTTTGAAGGAAAAATCATCACTATTAAAGGAGACACATGTGAAATCAACAAGAGAACCACGGATCAGTCTCTCTTTGAGGTTGTTCCTGGTGAAACTGCTATGGCCTTGACTGGGTTCCATTATGACACTGTTCAATGCATTGAAGGAGAAAGGCCCTAAGGGCCATTTATCCTATATGACTTTGGGGAGGTCCAAGTCAATTGCCTAGTGGGAATGATGCTAAGGGTAGGTATGCTACCCGGGATGGAAATGGTAAGATCTGCGAGGAAATCATCCATAGTGCGGCCATGGGAAGAGCCTGAGAATAAGGGAACTTTTGGCCTGGGGTACAAACCCACAGACGAGGAAATAGAAGAGTTTGAGCATGGGAAGAAGAAAAAGAAGACTTGAGGGACAAAAAGCCTCAAAATACGCCCTTACTTTAGAACTCTGAACGGTCACTTTTGCAAACCTGGGAAAGCAGTTCCTTACTGTGGTTTCCAGGAGCCATTCTATTCTCCTATGACTGGAAAGAAGTTACCGGGTTTTGAGATGTTCACTGATGTTTTAGCCATAAAGGAAGAAGAGCCAGAACCTATAACTGACCCACAAGTGGAAGATTTCTTGTGGCCTAGTCTCTTTGATGAGGTTGCTATGATAACCAATTTTGAAGACAAAAGGGATTTCACGAAGCTGATCAAGACAATAGATGGACGACTGATGAACTGGTATGCCGAGGAGGGACAAGAAGCTACAGTCAAACCTAGTCATGTGTCATACCCTAAACCTAAGTCCTGTACTGAGTCAAATCTTGAGTCAAACACCGAGTCAGAGTCCAGTTCTGAGTCTTCCTTAGCTCCAGGAATAGAAAACCCTGATGTCGAATATAATGTAACTCTGGAGGATGACTCCTCCATTATTAATGAAACTGTTCAAGTTCTTGGTTACCCTGTGTCTTTTGCTTTCCAAGTATTATCTAGCAAAAATGAAATAAATGAAATAAATGAAAAGATAATAATTGGCAAAGAAAATGAATGTACATACATTGCATATGATTGTGTGAATAAAGAACAGGTTGTTGAATGCATCAGAAAGTATGTCGACTACTTCATGTGGAAGACAAGTGATGTCACGGGAATAGACCCAGCCATAGCAGTTCATAAGATTCCGCTATACCCCGATGCAAAGCCGGTTAAGCAGAAGTTGAGAAGAATGAAGCCGAAATGGTCTTTGAAAATTAAAGAAGAGGTTGCTAAGTAATTAGATAATAGGTTCATAGAACCAATTACCTACCTTTCCTGGTTGGCGAACATTGTGCCGATCCTGAAGAAAGACGGGAAGGTCAGGATGTGTGTTGACTATAGAGATTTGAATAAGGCTTGTCCCAAGGACGATTTCCCGCTACTACACATCGATTTGCTAATAGACAGGATGGCTGGGCATATGATGGTTTCCATGACTGACCTCGCAGTTGGGTACAATTAGATCATGGTGCACCCACCAGACAAAGAGAAGACAACTTTCATTACATAATGGGGCACTTTCTGTTATAGGGTTATGCCTTTTGGATTGATAAATGCAGGGGCTACCTACCAAAGGATGGCGACAACAATCTTTCATGACATGATTCACAAAGAAGTAGAAGTGTATGTTGACGATATGATTGTTAAGTCATAATCTCCAGAAGAGCATGTTGAAGCACTTGAGAAGTTCTTCCTTAGACTTCGCAAGTACAATTTGAAGCTTAATCCTGCAAAGTGCCTCTTTGGTGCAACATCAGGCTTATTTTTAGGATATTTGGTCAGCAAGAAAGGAATAGAAGTTGATCCAGCAAAGTCAAAGGCTATTCTGAAAATGCCTCCACCAGGAACAGAAAAGGAGATTCGAGGCTTGCTAGGTAGATTATAGTATATCAGTCGACTCATATCGCAGTTGGCAGAGACTTGTGGTCCTATCTTTAAGCTACTAAGGAAAGGTGCTTCACAGGAATGGAATGAAGATTGCCAGAAGGCCTTTGACAAGATCAAAGAATACTTGTTAAGTCCACCAATTCCGCAACCTCCCAGAATGGGAAAATCTCTACTCTTGTATTTGTCTGTAACAGATGAAGCCATAGGTGCAATGCTAGCTCAAGAGGCCGAAGGTACAAAGGTGGAAAATGCAATTTATTACCTCAGCAAAAGGATGCTAGACTATGAGTTAAAGTATAACAAGATTGAGAAGTTATGTTTAGTGTTGTATTGGGCTTGCACGAAGTTACAGCACTACTTGTCTTCTTACACTACTTATGTCATCGCATAACAGAGTCCCTTGAAATTCCTTATGGAGAGGCCTGTTTTGGACAGCAAAATGGCAAAGTGGGTGTCAACATTGGCAGCTTTTGACTTAAAATTTATTCAAAGAAAAGCTGTGAAAGGTGGGGCAATAGCTAACCAGTTAGCAGAATTACCCGTAATAGACGAGATGCGAGAAATGAATTTCCCTGATGAAGACCTCTTGAATGTGGAAAGAAGTGTTTGGGAGATGTATTTCGATGGGGCATCCAATTATCATGGAAATGGAATTGGGATTGTGTTCAAAACTCCTTGTGGAGAATACATTCCCTTTGCAGTTAAACTTGACTTTAGCTGCACAAACAATGAAGCAGAATATGAAGCTTGCATCAATGGGCTCGAAGCCGCCCTAGGATTGGGGATTAAGAACCTAAAGGTCTATGGTGATTCTATTTTAATAGTATCACAAGCTTTAAGGAAATGGAAAATAAGAGAAGAGCGTTTGGTTCCTTACTTACAACGTCTCGATCATTTGGCACAACAATTCGATGATTTGTCCTTCGAATATCTCCCAAGAGCAAAGAATCAGTTTGCTGATGCCCTGGCTACTTTAGCTTCCATGGTCAATATCAAGGAGGGGAAAGCCATTCGTCCATTGAAAGTTCAACTTCAGAAGCAACCTACCCACGTAATGCATTTGGCCGATGGTAAACCATGGTTCTGGGATATCAAGAGTTATCTCAAGGATGGAAGTTATCCGGAGGGATCATTAAGGGTTGATCAGAGAGCAATAAGGCAGCTAGCCACAGGTTACATTCTTAATGGAGATATCCTCTACAAAAGAAGTTGGAATGGAATGCACCTAAGGTGTGTGAATGAAGCAGAGGCTAAGCGGATAATGGAAATGGTGCACGGTGGCGAATCAGGACCGCATATGTATGGGATCGCCTTGGCTCAAAAAATAGCCAATCCAGGATATTATTGGTCCACCATGAATACAGACTGTGTGGCATTTGTGCAAGAATGCCATCAGTGCCAGATATTTGCTAAGCTACAGAAACAACCTCCTGTTGCTCTGAATCCAATCACCTCTCCATGGCCCTTCACTACTTGGGGAATAGATATAATTAGCAAAATACATCCAAAAGCCTCGAATGGACATCAGTTTATCTTGGTAGCGGTGGATTACTTCACGAAGTGGGTTGAAGCAGCTTCCTATGCAGAATTAGATGCCAAAAAGGCAGCACAGTTTGTCCGAACCAACATCCTTTGTCGGTACGGAACACCATTCGAGATTATCACTGATAATGGAACTCATTTCCAAGCAGAATTTGCTAAACTCATGAAGGATAAGAAGGTCCAGCATCATTAGTCCTCTCCTTATAGACCTCAAACAAATGGAGCTGTAGAAGCAGCAAATAAGTCTATAAAGGTGATCATACAAAAAATGATCAAGGAACATAGGTGTTGGCATGAGAAGTTACCACTGGCTTTGTGGGGATATAGAACATCAATTAGAACTCCTACTGGGGCAACCCCGTATTCACTGGTGTACGGAATGGAAGCGGTACTCCCCATTGAACTGGAAGTTCAATCGGCAAGGATAATGCAAGAAAGTCAGATAAATGAAGCTGAATGGATTAGCAATTATCATCATCAGTTGTTGGGTTTGGATGAAAAAAGACTTCAAGCTCTACATCAGATTCAAGGGTATCAGAGGCGAATGGCCAGACATTTCAACAAAAAGGTCAAAGATCGAAAGTTGGAAGAAGGTTGTTTGGTTCTAAAAGAGATCAGAACACCTGTTACAGATCCTCGTGGGAAGTTTCGTCCTCTTTGGGCTAGACCCTACATTGTAAAGAAAATACTTTCCAGCAGAGCCGTCATCTTGTCTAATTTGGATGGTCTGGAGTTCATAAACCCATGCAATCTGGATCAATTAAAGAAATATTATGTATAATCATGCATTGCAAGGAACTATATTAAACCTGATTCTCGCAAACTAATTCGAGATATGTAGGCAGCTCTCCTTGAGCACGGTCTAAATTTTAATGAAAATCATTTATTCATTTTTCTTTTGCCAACATAAAAAAAAATCCCGCTAAGTTGAAAACCCGCAAAGGGCGTCTTAGGCAAGAATGGGTAAGAGCTCGCTAAGTTGAAAATCCGAAAGGACGACTTGGGCAAAATTAGAGCAAGTAAATAAAATAGACAATGCTTGGAAAGCAAATAAAAGAGTCATTGATTCCAAAAAGAGTCATTCATTCCAGAAAAGAATCATTCATTACAAAAAGAGTCATTCATTCCATGAAAAGAGTCAAACCATAAGTCCTAAACATCCAATGAACAAAAAAGCAGAAAATATAGTCAACCCTAGGATCAAAATCCTACGTCTCCTACGTGGGGTAGAGTCTTTTGTATCTTCCTTAGTTCCAGAACTTTCTGCAACATCTATCTTTCCCTCGTTAAGAGGAACCACATCCTCTCCCTCCAACTCCTGTAGCAATGCATGCCTCCTTGGCTTTTCAATTGGCCAAACTTTAGCTATAAACCAAGCTCTGTACTCTGGAGTAGGTTGAACAAGGGAAGGCTCGGTAAAAGGCTTGATCATCTGATGGTTCCTAACCCAGGTTTGTAGAATAGCTCAGGTAACTCCGGGAGTAATGGGGGAAGCAATGGAAAGCCCAACAGGAAGAGGAACCCTCTGATCAATCCCCATCTGTCTGAGGATGCGAGAAGCACTATACCATGTACTATGAGTGAAACGAAGAAGGTAGACATGGTTATGCATTGCATTTGCCTCCATGAAGCGAGAAATTCTATACCAAGGGATGAACCACAACAATTCTTCTGGTCCAAGCTCATACAACCAGATGATCCACTTAGCCATAGAGGGAAAAGAAATCTGGAATCTTCTGGTGCGGTACTGAGAAGGGTTATAAGTCAAGGCATGGGGAGCGGCAACCACTCGGAGATGGTCTCTCAGCCAAACCTGAGAAAATAGATCCTTTCTATTTACAAACAAAAAAGAGAGATGATGAAATGAGAAGAAACAAAAGGTATAACAAAATTACCTGAAGAATGATCGGAGTAACAGTCCAATTTTCAAATCCGAGTGCAGTTCTGTCAAGACTCTGAATAGTCTCAGTCATAATCATACCACCAATGCAGTTAAGTTCATCCATTTGCCTAACCATGGGGCAAAGCTTCAAATCTCCAAAGCCAGGATCACGGTTGAAAAAAAACCCGGCTAACAGGCAGAAAACAAAAGCTCGCATCCTATGTTTCAGTTGAATCTCATCTTCAAAATTAGCAGTCAGGAATTCATCAATCAAAGGAAGCAGCATTGCCTTGTTCCCATCCGCAATCATAGCTTGAGCTTGAGGCCTTGTAAAGTTGAAAAGCCTCTGAAAAGACCCCACATGGCCAACTCAAACCTCATGTCTTACAAGAGGGGAATTTGGGTCACATCCAATAATTGAGCAGAATTCCTCAAAAAGAGGACATATCTCGTCCATCCGGGCACCAAATCTGAACACGTGAGCTTGGGGATCCCAAAATCTGATATAAACATGCAAGAAATCCCAATCTACAACTACACCTCTAAGAGTGGCAACAGTTTTCAATCCATATCTTCCCATATTTATCCTTTCAACATTATGGAGGCTTTTGGTCCATTCATGCATCACATGGTTAAAAAGAGGGTTCATTGTTGTGGGTCCATATTGCACCTTGCTCAAAATTCTCTTTTTTGACGACCACTGAGCCCCATAAATCATTTTTATGGACCCCAGTGGCGGGCAATTGTGAATACTCGAATTTTGAGGCTCGAAAAGCCGATTTTCTCAGACTGCAGATGACCAAGCCAGACCAGACGACCACGGCAAAGTTCACCGAAAAAATGTCTTCATGGTACTTGAAATGTCCGGAGCGACGCAAGGATCACGGATATGGTCTCGGAATAATTTTTAGAGGTCCGTAGCTCCCGAAAAATCAATTTGAACGAAAATCGTGCATGCTTTTTTGGGGCTCGAGAATCGAGGGCAACGGCCCGCCCGCCGAGACCGGCGGTCTGACCGCCGACCATTTTGTTTTTTCCATTTTCCCAGGCTGTCACTTCCACGGCGGTCCAACCGCCGCCCAGGTCCGATTTTGTCTATAAAAGGCTGCTAAATTTTCAGAAAAGGGGTTGGGTGTTTTTTTTCTGCTTCGGGCGGACGAATTCTCTGTTTTCATATGCTTAAGAACTTCTCCTGGACTTTTCTTTGCATAAATCTAACCTTGTGCTGCAGGAATTAATCAAAATCAAAATTAAAAAAACCGAAATCAAGAATCATAATCTAAGGTCCGAGAAAACGAGATCTGGAACTACGAAGTGGGAGGATCCTAAACAAGGTAGTATCCTAATTTATCCTTTGTCAATTCAGGCATATCATAAGCACTACATCTCCTTCTTAATTTCTTTTTGGGTCAAAGACCTAATCTCTTTTGGCATAAAGCCTATTCAAATTAAAATCAATCTTTGGCGTTAAGCCGATCTCAATTAAAATCAACTTTTTGGCATGAAGCCTAAATTGCATTCTTTTTGGTACCAAGTACCCAAATTTCATCGAAATTAGCACTAAGTGCTCAAAATCTCATAATTTTGGCAAAAAGCCCGACAATGCACGAAGCATACACACACGCATGCATAATGCACAATTGCCTTTAAATAGGCTTTTCCGAACTACATGGGCTTTGATCTCTCATAAAAATGAGAGTATGTAGGCATGTTTGGGATTCACCCCAAATAGCAAGTCCACAATTTACTAACAATCTGCTTGTCTTCTTTTCTTCGTCCCTTTTAAGGTTTGTTTCTTTTGGCAAATTAATCAAATAAATGACATAGTCCCCGAATCCTCCTTGGGTTCGTAGATTAGAAACCTTTACATTGGATGCATTAATTTGAGTCAAACAAGGGTTTTCTTAGTTTTTCCCTTTGAACAGAAAAAAAACTGAGTTGCGACTCCTAACAACAAGTGAACGTTCATCTGAATCCTTTTCGGGTGGAAAACGAGGTTCACAAATACGTTTGAGTTGTAATTATAATTAAAAATCTAATGAAAAACTAGTGCTTTTAAAATATTTAGCTCACCAATTTTTTATTGATCTCTTTTGTATTTAGGGGTCACCTAACCCTCAGGTGATTTGGTGATAGTTGCAAAGTATTTGCAATTTATGTTAGAACAATATTGTTAACAACTATAATAAACTTATCATTATGTTATATAGATAAAAAATTTATTTACCTAATGTGATTAAATCTTGATGGATACAAAATTGTTCTAACACTTTTTTTTTTAAAAAAAAAATCTATCTCTCCATCAATCAATATATTCATAGAAGATGGTTCCTTCCCTCTATATATGAAAGCCTTTTGTAATAAACTTCATGGCCATTCTTCTTATATATCCTGACATGGAATTCAAAATTTCACAGCATGCTAAAAAAATTTCCACCGAATATTGACATAATAACAATTAAATATATGTTTGAATTCTTGTTTTTTTAGTACAAATTTGTCTTTTGCTTCTATGAATATGAGTTTTGTTCTACATTCATAATGAGGCCTTGCAACAAATCAAAGGGATTTTTTTAGTACATTCATATGTTTTACATTGTAATTTAATGAAAAGTGGCTGGTAAGTATGTTTTGAAGGCAAGGGGATGGTTGTTCACATCCCTTTTATTAGCGCCAATTGGGATTTTTAATTAGTGAAATAGTAAACACCAATGATTTTAAATTATTCTAGGTCACATAGAATCATCACTTATAAAGAATACATTTTCCCATTGTTTAGAGAAATAATGTTATTCTTTACATATGCTAGTAAAATTTTTCAAATTTATCAAATAATCAACCAACATAAAATAGAATGCTAAATAACCAACAAAAATATTTTGTGATTATATTCATATTTAACTATGTAATGTGAGTGTAATTTTTACAGAGTATAACCAACTGAACCTTTTTTTTTTAAGAATTAACCCTTATTAAACTTGTGTTACATTATTTAAGTTTGTAATAGCGTATGTACCTATGTACTTGTTAAAATTATATGCATGTTCCAATATTAATCTTGTTCCTCTATATAATTGTATGTTTCATTAATATTTAATAGAAATATGAGTATTACTTCAACATGGAGGATTAGATATAATATTCCACTTGTGTTTAATATTCTAAATTTTAACCAATTTTTTACTATAATAATAAGCAACATTTTGTATGGTTTTATACTTGTTAATATTTTACAAAAGATATTATATTTAAAATTAAATGCAAGATAATATAAGAAAAACAACTTCATATTCATTAATATAATATTAAACATGGTTTTTTAAAAACATAATATATATATATATAGGAAATACCTAAAAGAAGAAACAAACAAACATTATGAAAATAAACAATTTTTTCAATCATCCATGGCCCACTTGCATTCAACACAGAGTTGTTTAAGGACCCAAAATTTCCTCCTCCTAAGCAATTTATTTTCAACATATCATTGTGCCCAACATATTCGTATATCATGTGTTTTGCTTTATGAAGGATGTTGTTGTTGCTTTCTAGGTTTTTTATAGCATCACCCATAAGAGTTTTGTAATCACTGATGGCTTGATTATTATGTACAAATGCATTAAGAATATATCATCGTATTATTGAATTGAAAAAAAATAAAAAAAAATAGAAATAAAGCTACCCAACACATGTTACTCATTCTATCATAATCCTCTTCTATAAGGATTTTTAAGTTGCTTTGATCCATTAAAAGATGAAAGAAAAAAAAGAAAAAAAAAGGTAGACTTTGATGGAGAAATGAATTGACAAATGCCCACTACTACTATGTCCATTTAAATACATATAAGCCCTATGTGAGAAAGTCAAATGTCACATCCCAAATATAAACCATGACCTAATAATGGTCAAATATCATAGAAATAATATCAACTATCATAAATAACATAGAAATATTTATCAAACATCAACCATGGCCAATTTCAAACTTTACTAATTTAATATGCATGATATACTTTAATTTGACACTTATATTATGTGTTTAATCACATTGTAATTACCATACTAAAAAAATGTTAATTAAATCACATAATATAATTATGCAATGTTATCATATACATTGTTTCATAATTATATTGATTTTATAAATTATCATATATGCTATTAATTAAATGTATGTTCAACCAGCTTCAACGATCAATTTGCCTAGTCATATATCATTTTGTTTATAATTATCACATATGTTACTTAACATGATTGATTATAATTATTTTACACTGTCAATTTCAATGGTATGACATTATCAATTATCATATATGCTAAGCCATAGTATAATTTGTTGTTCCAAGATGGCAACCAAAAAGGGGGGGGGTGAATTGGTTGATTTGAAGAAGTGACGGTAAATTAAAATTTGAAATAACTAGAAAAATAAGATGAAGATGAAGATGAAGTAGAGTAGAGAAGAATAAACACAAATAATTTATAGTGGTTCAGATTACCTCAATCCTACATTCACTTCCTTAACAACTTGTTAAGGTTCCACTAATCTTAAGTTTTTATAACCTCAACTCTAACTTGGAGTTTTCACAAGCTCACACTAAACTTTTACAAGGTTTGAGTATTATCCACACAACCATACAAGAGTTTTCCGAAGGCTCACTCTAAAACCTAAGTGTTCCAAACCTAACACTCAACTTACAATGGTGTTTAATACTCACACCCAATACTCAATGAATACAAATGTAAATTTGAATGCAAGAAAATAAAAGATATTTATGTTGGTTATTACATTTGTTATCCTTTACAAAGATGAAGTTTCTTGAGGTATTTATATCTTTCAAGACTTGAACTAGCCGTTTGAAGTTGGTCGCTATATGATTGATCTTTGTCTTCCACTTTAATTAATCTGCCGATCAAGCTCATGGTCTGACTTCAATTATTCTGGTCGGCTTGATTTACGCCAGGTCAGACAAGCTTTGGTTTGTCATAAGATTTGAATTTTTGATAAAAGTTATTTAATGGCTAGTACACATGGCATCCACTAATTAATTGTATAAGTAATAGCTATCATCTTTAAAAGCATTTTCCATTGATGGTCGCTATGAGAATGGTAGGATAAGTCCACTTGAGGTATGCTTAAATTCTTGGAGCACCACTGATTGTGATCTCTACTAGAAGTTTTGAGGATTTAGCTTAATCTCGGTACTGGAGGGCTATAGAATAGTCCAGTCAGTCCATGTCTTGTATGTTGAACTTGTTGGGGTACCATGGACCGTGAGCTCTATTGGATGCTTTATATCTTTTTGCTTAGCTCGATTGGTTAGACTATTTTTAATCTAGTCGGTTTAGGCTTGATATGCTAAATTTTTTGGAGTGTCACTGCCATGAGCTTCTATGGAAGTTTTGATGATTTTGGCTCAAGTTTGGACCAATCAGATTAAATTCCTCCTTAGTAGCTAGGCCTCAGTCTGAGTTGTAAGTGTTCAGTTTCATGTCCTATTTTGAGTTCATTCCTGGTAACTGGGCTCGGTCCATGCTAAGTGAGCTCAGTATATTTAGCTCATACTTGGTTTTATTTGATCTGGTTTTTGATAGCTCGACTATCATATGTTTAATGTTGTTGACTGGAGCTCGGGATGCAAGGGCTCGAAACTCAGTTTCGAGCTCTTCTTGTTCAGCTTGTGCTAGTACTCCAGTCTAGGCCAGTTCGATTATGCTTGATAGTGGTCCGGGATGAATATGGGTAAATTTAGTTCCAGCACACATGTAGCTTGGTATAACCACTAGTTCTACTCAATTTGATTGCCTACGATAAAAAAAAAGTAAAATAGTCCAAGGGTTTGACTAACAATCTCCCCCATTTTGACTTTGGCAATTAAATTGAATTGATATAAAAAGATTTAAAATCTTACTTGTTTAATTTTTAATTTTTACAAATGCTCCCCCTTAGTATGTGATATGGTTCAATTTACATATTCATCTCCCCTTACAATTCAAAAAATGAAATGCAAATGTCTCTTCCACCCCTTTGACAAAGGCAAAAGGAAAAGAATAAGAAAGTAAAGTACTTTTATTCAGGACAAATAAAAAGTGCATGTATGATCTTTTTAAGTTAAAGCCTACAAAATAAGGAGATCACAGATGAGATTAAGTAAATTATGACAACAATAAGATAAGATCAAAGTACGGAAGAGCATGGAGGGGTGTCAAAATAATTGTCATCATTTCCATTGCTATTTTCACCTTCCTCATCATTGTCCTCTTCTTCTTCTTCTTCCATTCCTCTTTGAACTTATTGTTCGCCAAGGGTAGCTTCTTCATATCTCTCTTCATTTCCATCCCAAATCATACATTGAGGGAATCCCATGGCACCTTGGATATCCCTAATATCCATTAAAGATGAGAAAGTCTTCTTGAGATAGTGTCAACATTAGAGGTTTGAGAAGAAATTTAACCTAGAATGTCTTGAAGGATGGAGAGGATAGAGCTTTTACCTCTAGGAGTTCGAGGTCTAGAAATTTCCACTTGGAAAGACTCTTGGCTTTCATTAATAATTCTTAGCATTTTTCTTTGTTGAGCTCTAATGACTTATGCCCCAAAAGCATAATGATATGTTCCATCAACTTCAATTATGCATTTTGAGTGTTTCAAATATTGAATGTTGATTTGGTTTTTGGATGAATCAAGTGGATTGGAAAGAGTGGTTCTAAATTGGAGGAGTGAGTGTCCCTACATGTTTAGCAATTTGAGTAATGTAGAAGGTGATCATAATGGTTTTGGATGATTTATTTTTATGTATAAGAAATGAGTCAATCAAGAACTTTGCAGTTTGAATTTGCTCTCCTTTAATTAAACAATAAAAAAGACAAGATCTTTATGAGTGACTTTTTCATTACTTTCATCCCTAGCATTAATGGTGCAGGTGATGATTCTATGCAATATCCAAGAGGTGAGAGTTCTAAGATGTTTAGCATTGGAAAGTTTATGAAAGTCAGTTTCAATGAATATTTATTTCCAAAAGTTTAGCAGAATTTCATTTGAAATTTTAGGATCGAAATAATGAAGGATGCCTTCGATGTTAAATCCCCAAATAGAAGAAAAATCTTCTAACATCATTTGGTATTGTTGATTGAAAAGTTTAAATGTTAGACCATAGTAGCCTAATGGTTCAACATCCTTCTTTTCAACAACTAATGTTGTAAGAAATTCCTTAGCTAATGATTCCCGTCCCAAATAATCCTACTCAAGAAAAACAGAGGTTTCCCACCCAAGATTAGAGAGGTAAGCTCTAATCTCATTTTTTATGGAAAGGCATTCTAAAGAGAAAGGGAAGGAATCCTATTTGGTCCAGTTTTTCTTGTCTAAGATAAGATAGTACCATTTTTTCTTCTACATTAAGGTGCCTTGGTTTATGAGTTCTTGTTCTTGTTTCTTCCATAGGAGCAGAGGATGTTGCTAACATTTTCCTTTCTCCTTTCTAGAGCCTTTCTTCTTAAAGTCTTTAGGAGCCATTGATGAGAAATTCTTGAGATGGAAAAGATAATGATTGATTTGATGAAGTTTGAGTGTTTGGATAGTTTAGAAATTGGTCAATTGTTATAAAATCTAATTTTGGGCGTGTTTATAGTGTTTTTGACCAAAACTAGCACTTTATAGCTATTGGAGGCCAAAAAATGAATGATTTTAAAAATTTTCCAATGACTATTTTTGAAAAATATTTTTAGCTTGGCCTGGTCAGACCTCAGTTAGAGCGGTCAGACTGCTTAAGATTTGGAGAGTCCAAGCTATATTAAGATAGTCTAAGCAGATGGAGCATAACGGTTATAAAAAATTTAAAAGATGTGATTGGACCAAGAAAGAATATGCTCAGTGTAATACAGTTTGGTCGGACTAGTTGTATGGTCCAACCCAGAAAGATAGATAGTGAGAATGCCGAGCAAACCGAGCTATAGTTCAACGTGGACTAATCAAAGAAGAATTTGTATAAATTTCAATTTGATGCTTTGTTAAATGATCAAAATAGATGTGAATGATGAATTTGATCATATAAAATGTATGCATTTATGAGTAAATTTAATTCCATCATATGTATGCACATGCATCAATTAAAAGTATTTCTATCTTTTATGCATATTTGTTGCTTGATGATATTTAACCTTTCTTCATTTAAGGGTTTTGTAAAAAAGTCAGTAAGATGATTTTGAGTATTAACAATTTTTAAAACTAAATTTTGGTTTTGAACATTATCTCTCAAAAAATGATTCTAATGTCTATATGTTTTGAGCTAGAATGTTGAATGTGATTTTTGGATAGATTAATTGCACTTTTATTGTCACACTTAATAAGGAAGAGATCAAATGTTTTGCCATAATCTAGCAATTCTTGTTTCATCCATAAAACTTGCATATAACAAAAACAAGTAGCATCATATTCGGCTTCTGCAGCGGATAGGTCAACCAGCACTTGTTTTTTGCTAAACTAATAAACTAAGCAAAATGACATGTACCAGTTGTGCTTTTTCTATCCAATAGGCAACTAGCAAAATCTGCATCCGAAAAACCTAAAATATCAAATGACATATTTCTAGGATACTAAAGTCGTAAATGAAATATTCCACTCAAATATTTTAAAATTCTTTTAGAAGCATTCAAACGTGATTCTTTAGGGCATGATTGAAATTTAGTAAACAAACAGATGCTATACATTATATCAGGTCTAGAAGTGGTTAAGTAAAGTAGGGATCCAATAATACCTCGATATTTCTTCACATCAATGTCTTACCACTGTCATCTTTGTCAAGTTCAAGGATGTGCTCATTGGGGTCTTGCTTACTTTGTAACCATCCATGCCAAACATTTTGGGAAGTTTCTTTTTGTATTTGGATTGCTTGATGAAGATACCATCCTTGCAATTCTTAATTTATAAACCATGGAAGAATTTAAGGTCACTCATCTTGCTCATATCAAATTCCTTATTCATACAAGTAGCAAATTCTTTGCACAAAGATTCATTAGTATCACCAAATATAATGTCATCAACATATATTTGTATAATCAAAATATTATGCATTTTCTTTTTAACAAAGAGAGTTGTATCAAATTTGCTTTTTGAAAAGCCATTCTCTACCAAGAAAGCACTTAGTCTATCATACCAAGCTCTTGGAGCTTGTTTCAATCCATATAGTGCTTTGGTAGGCTTCAAAACATGATTTGGAAATTTGTAATCTTCAAAGCCAGGAGGTTGTTTAATATAAATTTCCTCATTTGCAAAACCATTTAGAAATGCATTTTGACATCCATTTGAAAAAGTTTCAAATTCATACGACAAGTAAATGCAAGCAACATTCTAATAGCTTCTAGCCTAGCAAAGGGGGCAATAGTCTCATCATAGTCAATGCCTTCCTCTTGGTTATAGCCTTTGGCTACCAATCTAGCTTTGTTTCTATTAATGAGACCATCTTCATCAAGCTTATTCCTATATACCCATTTGCAACCAATGATTGGATGATGTTTGGGTATAGAAACAAGTTTTGATACTTTGTTTATTTCAAATTGGTTGATCTCATATTGCATTGCAATCACCCATCATTCATCACCGAGATTCTTCTCAATGGTCATTGGCTTAATTTAAGAAACAATGGCAATATTACCATCTAATTATTTAAATTTTGATCTAGTAGTTACTCCTTTTAAAGTGTCACCAATAACAAGTTCTTTGGGATGATCCTCCTTATATTGCAAATCTTTGGATAGTTCTTGAGTCTCTTCCATCTTGGATTGTTCTTGTTCCATTCTTGATTCTAGCTCATTATTATTGTCCTTTGGAACATTGTTCATCTCATGTTCTTTAAATGGAGCGACTGTCCCTATCTAAAGGATGACCGCCCAACATGCTAGGGTGACCATGCCCTGTGCCAGGGTGACCGCTCCATGTGGAAATTTTTGTTTAACACAAGGACCAGCTTACTAATATTCATCACATGGCTTATAATATCTAGTTGGACCATATTAGCTATAAATACCCCAAGAAACATCTTGTTCAAGAGTATTTTTTTATTGTAATAGCCTAAGCAATATACTTCCATTTTCACTTGTTATAATTAAAATTTGAATTGTTAGAGTGTTGGGTGTGAGCATTAAATACCAAAATTGTAAGTTAGAGTGTTAGATTGGAAACACTTAGGTTGTGAGAGTGAGCCTGGGAAAACTCTTGTAAGGGTTATGAGGATCGATCTCAAACCATTGTAAAGTTTGTTGTAAGCTTGTGAAAACACCAAGTTAGAGTTAAGCTTGTAAAAACTCAAGACTAGTGGTACTTTAACAAGTTGTTAAGGAAGTGGATGTAGGATTGAGGTAATCTGAACCACTATAAATTCTCTTGTGTTCATTCTTCTCTTCTATTACTCTTGCTTTGGTTTGATTTAGAGTTTTCAATTTGCCTTCAATTCTTTAAACCAACCAATTCATCCCCCTCTTGGTTGCTATATTAGGACAACAAAAAGCATATTATAACATGATTTAAACAATTTAATCCAATTAACAACAATTCTTTAACAATATTTGTAATGTTTAAAATGTTAGATACTAAGCTTTTAAATGAATAGTGATAATTAATAGGGAATTGTGATATAAGTGATATGGATAAGTAATGTAAATAGTGGATCTAAAAAAATTACCAAAGTAATTAATTATTTTTACGGTCTTATGAGAGTTAAAATCGAATTAGAATCAACGGTTAAGAAAGAGGGTGCACCATAACTAAGATGAGATTGGCCACACTAGATTGAGCTGTATATATATGTGTGTGTGTGTGTGTGGACAGGTGTAAGAGTGTAGAAACTTCATTTCTTTCTTCATCATTCACGTTCAGCACCACCTTCCTCATCAAAACTCCTTCTTGCTTCCTAACTTCTAAGGTTTTGATAAAAAACAAAGAGCAAACAATGTTTAGTTATAAGTTTTGAGAAGATTAAGAGAGAAAGTTGAGATTATTAATAAGTAAGTAGAGAAAAGAATAGTTAAAGAGGTATGTGTTTATGTATTTTAATTTACAAATATTTATTTTTCTTTCAATTTCATGTTTAAATTAGTTTATTGGGTCATTTAGAGGAAATATTTACTAAAACTTGGATAAATGAATTATTGTGTGATATAAGTAGAAATTGAAGTTGTTAATGTTGTTTTTCTTCATTTTGAATGATGATTGTGAAAGTTAATGAGTAGATCATTTGTTAAATACTTGATTAATTAAAGTTTTAGTAAGGTATTAGATATAAATTCTTTTCATGTCAAAACTTTGATGTTGATTCATTTTTATCTTCAATCTTCATTATATTTGTGTTTTATTAAGTTACAAGTGTAAAATACATGATTTTAAGATGCCATGGGAGTGGTTTTAAGGTCCCATGGCCGTGGGATCAAAGTTTGGATTGTTAGACGAAGAATTACTCCGAAAACAGTCCCAAAATCAATGCCACGGTTGTGGCCACTAAGATGCCACGACCGTGGGATTGAAAGTGATGCTGTTTCTTCAAAAATTTTGATAAAACAGAGGGGTTTTATATGCCACGACCATGGCCCTAAAAGGCCACGACAGTGGGGTCTTCAAAATCATTTTACAGCTTCTTTTTGTATCCCACGGGCGTGGGGTTGAGATGCCACGGCTGTGGGGTACCTAAATGATGTTTTTGACTTGTATTTTGTGATATACGGACCTAGTATGAGGCTATTATGTTTATATTTATTACTTTTGTGTTGTGTAAGTGTTGAAAGTATGAAAAAGAGTGATAAACCTTGAATGTGTGATAAATGTATAGAATACCAAATGTTAATGAAAGTATTGCTTCATGGAAATGATATATATATATAATTCAGTATCAACTATAACTTAATGAATTGCCCTAATCATACTGATTTTAGATCTAGCTTGGGATTGAATGGCTAGCCAGAAGGAGGATATCCAAAGTGTTAGTGGGCTCTCCGTGCCATCAATAGACACTCGGTGTCATCATATTCAGTGGGCATTCTTGCCATAGTGGGCCATTGGCCAAAATTCAATACAGCGGCATTCAATTGCCATCAGTGACCCGTTATCCAAATCTAGAATCTGAGTTCAGCGTGTTTGGGCATAATTAAAAATAGTTATCTAGAATGAAAATAATGTGTTCTTCAATGTTAATAAATTAGACAATTCTGAACCTAATTGTATTTAGAATTTCAATTTATAATGAATTTAGTTTGCAAGTCGATGTTTCTAAATTATTTAATTGCTATATCTCTTTTATTGCTATATCTCATTTCTTTAAATTTTCTTGTATATTATAAATACATAAACACCGCTAATCTTTGCTTAGCATGTTGGAATTATTTTCTGACGCGCAGATGAAACAAGGAGAGTTGAAACCGCAGATTGAGAGACTTACATTCTTGGACAACTGCGTCATCAAGGTTCAATGAACAATATTGTAAATATTGTACTCGTTATGGTTCACATAGCAAATCTTTATAATTTTGTATGATAGTTGTACTAGTTTGAGATTAGTTTGAGAATACTTATAATAATGTAAGTTTTTATTAAGAGTTCTTATAAATATATGAAAATATTTGTGTAGTATAAAGAACTTAACAGTGGCATTATTGCTTAAAGATATTATGACTTTATTTCTTTAGTACATAAATAGATATATATATATATATAGAACATTTGTGATTGTTAGGTGACATCTCCTATGTAGGTAAGTGTATGGACTATATAGGGGGTGTTACAATTAGTGGTATCAGAGCAGGTTTAGACGGTTCTAAGTTGTGGGTTAAAAAAAAAGTACAACTGTCATTGCTATGTGAACTATATAATTGAACAAATGTTTGATGCAATTGATTTTATTTATGTTTAAAGGTATAAGATGGCCTCTGAATCTCATCAAGGTGCCGAGGATTAAGCTGTATCCTCACACAGTCAAGCTAGTGTGGGAAGTCAACAGCCATTGGAACCTTATGCGGAACAAATTCCATTAGATCCTCAATTTGTGAGAAATATGGGGGAAATCCTTAGGCAAATTGTGAGAGTTACTCCTCCTGCACAACCTCCACCACCAGTACTCCAACGATCTCCTTTGGAGAGAATTAGAAAATTGGGAGCAGAAGATTTTAAAGCTCGTGACACTGATGAGTCTTCAGTAGCAGAGTATTGGATGGAGAGGATTGTGAGAGTTTTTGATATTCTACATTGTACTGATGAGGAAATATTAGAATGTGCAGTTTCCTTATTGCAAGAACAAGCTTTTTCTTGGTGGGATACAAAGGAGAAAGGTATACCTACAGGTAGACTTACTTGGGAATTTTTCCAAGAAGAATTCAAAAAGGAATATATTAGTGAGATCTATTTGGAAGAGAAGCGTCGAGAATTTTTGTATCTTAAGCAAAGGCAATTATCTATGTCTGAATATGAGAGGCAGTTTGTTCGCCTCAGTAAATATTTTCCAGAGTTGGTTGTATCTGAGGAAGAGAAGTGTAAGCGGTTTGAACAAGGTTTGAATAGTCAAATTTAGGTGTATTTAATAGCAATGAGGATTAAGGAGTTTTCTACTCTTGTTAATGCGGCAGTCACTATAGAAAATGAGATTGAACCAGTGCAGGGAAGAAAACAACAATTCAAGAAGGGAATTGCTAGTGAACAACAACAAGGTAGCCAGAAAAGACAGAGAAATATTCAAGCCCAAACTCAGGGATTTAGTAGAGGAAGTGGAACTAGTTTTCAGAAATTTAGAGGTGGGAGGTTTGGAGTGGCTTCAGGCTCTTCTTTGAGAATTGTTACTACACCTTGTCAATATTGTGGTAGGGTCATGCAAGTGAAGATTGTTGGTTTCAAAAGGGGGCTTGTTTGAAATGTGGTTCTTTGGAGCATAAAATCAAAGATTGTCCAATAATAAAAGAATTAGAAGTTGTGGAAGGACAAAGTTCTGTACAGAGGTCTCAATCAAACCGTAGGGCAGGTAGAGATGGTCGACTCAGTGGTAGTTAGCAGAGAGGATCTGAAATAGTGGATAGACCTCAGACTCGAGGTAATGCTCCAGCTATGGCTTATGCCATGAAAGCTGTGGAAGACTAGGATGCTCCTGATGTTGTAGTTGGTAAATTTTCTTTACATGGTCTTGATGTGTATGCATTGTTAGATCTTGGTTCTACAAATTCTTATATTTGTACAACTATAGCTTCAGGAAGGAAAATGTGTGTTGATAAACTTGATTATGAGATAGAAGTTACAAATCCCTTAGGCCATAGTGTGAAGGTAAATAGAGTATATAAAAAATGTCCACTTAGAGTTCATGATGTAGAGCTTTCTGCTGATTTGATTGAACTACCATTCCATGATTTTGATGTAATCTTGGGAATGGATTGGTTGTTTCGACATCAAGCAGTTATGGACTGCTGTAGGAAAGCTGTAACTTGTAAGAGTCTGGGTTATGGTGAAATTGTAGTCCAAGGAGAAAAATAATTTTATCCTTCTAGTTTGATTTCTGCAGCTAAAGCTAGAAGGTTAATTAGGAAAAGATGTGAAGCTTATCTTGCTTATGTTAATGATACACGACATTCAAGCAAGGTTTTAGGAGACATACCTACAGTGAGTGAGTTTTTGGATGTTTTTCCAGAAGAATTACCTGGAGTACCACCAGAGAGAGAAGTAGAATTTGTTATTGATGTAGTTCCAGGTACAACACCAATTTCTATTCCACCTTATAGAATGGCACCTCCGGAATTAAAAGAATTAAAGGTGCAACTCCAAGAATTGCTTGACAAAGGATTTATAAAACCTAGTGTGTCACCTTGGGGTGCACGAGTTTTGTTTGTGAAGAAGAAGGATGGTACCTTAAGATTATGTATAGATTATCGACAGTTGAATAAAGTGACTGTTAAGAATAAGTACCCGTTACCTAGGATTGATAACTTATTTGATCAGTTGAGAGGAGCGGGTGTTTTCTCAAAAATTAATCTTAAATCGGGATATTATCAGATGAAAATTAAAGAAGTAGATATTCCAAAGTTAGCTTTTAGAACTCGATATGGACATTATGAATTTTTGGTTATGCCCTTTGGCTTAACTAATGCTCCAGCAGCTTTTATGGACTTGATGAATCGAGTCTTTAAACCTTATTTGGATCAGTTCGTAGTTGTTTTTATTGATGATATACTGGTTAATTCTAAAAATAGGGAAGATCATGATAAGCACTTAAGAATTGTACTACAAACACTCAGAGAGAATCAATTGTATGATAAATTATCGAAGTGTGATTTTTGGTTGACGGAAGTGGCATTTCTAGGACATGTAGTGTCAGCTGATGGTATTCGTGTGGATCCAAGTAAAATTGAGACTACTTTGAATTGGCAGCCACCAAAGAATATAACTGAAGTCCGAAGTTTCCTTGGGTTGGCTGGATATTATAGAAGATTTGTGCAAGGGTTTTTGAAGATAGCACTTCCCTTAACGAAGCTCCTTAGGAAAGAAAATAAATTTGAGTGGAATGCTCGGTGTCAAGCTAGTTTTGAACAACTGAAAGCGATATTGACTGAAGCGCCTGTCTGAACTCAACCAATTCTAGGTAAAGACTATGTTATTTATAGTGATGCTTCTCATCAAGGACTTGGTTGTGTATTGATGCAAGAGGGTAAGGTAATTGCTTATGCTTCTAGGCAATTAAAATCTCATGAATTGAATTACCATACACATGATTTGGAGTTAGGTACTATTGTATTTGCTCTTAAAATCTGGCGACATTATTTGTATGGTGAACGGTGTTATATTTTCACTGATCATAAAAGTTTGAAATATTTGCCAACACAAAAAGAATTAAATTTAAGGCAGAGAAGATGGATGGAATTAATCAAGGATTATGATTGTATCATCGACTATCATCGTAGAAAAGCTAATGTGGTAGTCGATGCTTTAAGTCGAAAGACTTTAGCAGGTATGTTGTATATAGAATATTTTAACATTATATATATATATTACATAAACTAAATGATATCATGCATTATGTTAGCAGAATTGAGGGTTGAACCAACCATTAAGTAAAAAGTGATAGAAGCTCAGAAACAAAATAAAAAATTGTTAGAACTTTTAAAGCTAGTACATGAAGGGGAAAAGCCAGATTATGTTGTGTCAAAAGATGGTGGAGTGTATTATAGAGATCGATTGTGTGTACCTGATGTGAAGGAACTAAAGGAATGTATTCTTGGTGAAGCTCACAATACTATGTATACTGTACATCCCGGAAGCAATAAGATGTACCAGGATTTGAAATCTCATTATTTGTGGCCTGGTATGAAAAGAGATATTACTGAATATGTGACTCGATGTTTAGTATGTCAGCAAGTCAAAGCAGAACATCAAGTTCCATCAGGTTTTTTGCAACCTATATCAATACTAGAATGGAAGTGGGATAGAATCACTATGGATTTTGTGACTGGACTTCCAAATACCTAAAAGAAGCATGATACAATTTGGGTAATTATTGATCGATTAACTAAATCAACTCATTTCCTTCCCATTTGAGTTGATTATTCAATGATTAAACTTGCAGAGTTTTATATTAATGAGATAGTCAGGCTTCATGGAGTACCAATGTCTATTATCTCAGATCGAGACCCTGGCTTTACATCCAGATTTTGGGATAGTTTTCAGAAAGCATTGGGCACTCGACTAGATTTTAGTACTGCATTTCATCCCCAAATAGATGGTCAATCAGAAAGGGTGATACAAATACTTGAGGACATGCTTCGCAGTTGTGTAATCGATTTTGAAGGTAGCTGGGATAAATATCTACCTTTAGTAGAATTTGCCTATAACAATAGTTATCAAACGAGTATTGGAATGGCTCCATATGAGGCACTCTATGGAAGGAAGTGTAGAACTCCATTGTGTTGGGTGGAATTGAATGATAGCAAACTTATAGGGCCTGATCTCATAAAACAAACTGAAGATAAGTGAAGCTTATAAAGGATCGATTACAAATTGCAATGGACAGACAAAAATCTTATGCAGATTTGAAACGGCGTGATATTGAGTATAATGTGGGGGATAAGGTATTTTTAAAAGTATCACCGTGGAAGAAAGTTCTTCGCTTTGGAAAGAAAGGTAAATTAAGTCCTAGGTTCATTGGACCTTATGAAATACTGGAACGTGTAGGTCCAGTAGCCTATCGACTAGCTTTGCCTCCAGAATTGGCTAAGATTCATAATGTATTTCATGTGTCGATGCTTAGGTGCTATAGATCAGATCCTACACATGTGATTCAGGTAGAGTCTATTGAAATTCAGCCAGATTTGAATTATGAAGAAGAACCAGTGGCTATCTTAGCTCATGAAATAAAGGAGTTGCGTAATAAGCGCATTCCTTTAGTAAAAGTGTTATGGAGGAATCATTCGATGGAGGAAACCACTTAGGAAAGCGAAGAGATAATGAGACAACAATATCCTCAACTATTTCAAGTGTCTATAACAGGTAAATTTTGAGGACGAAATTTCTTTAGAGGGGGAGAATTGTAAAGTTTAAAATGTTATTTACTAAACTTAAAAATGAATAGTGATAATTAATAGGGAATTGTGATATAAGTGATATGGATAAGTAATGTAAATAGTGGATCTAAAAAAATTACTGAAGCAATTAATTATTTTTACGATCTTATAAGAGTTAAAATCGAATTAGAATCAACGGTTAAGAAAGAGGGTGCACCATAACTAAGATGAGATTGGCCACACTAGATTGAGCTGTATATATATATGTGTGTGTGTGTGTGTGTGTGTGGACAGGTGTAAGAGTGTAGAAACTTCATTTCTTTCTTCATCATTCACGTTCAGCACCACCTTCCTCATCAAAACTCCTTCTTGCTTCCTAACTTCTATGGTTTTGATCAAAAACAAAGAGCAAACAATGTTTAGTTATAAGTTTTGAGAAGATTAAGAGAGAAAGTTGAGATTATTAATAAGTAAGTAGAGAAAAAAAAGTTAAAGAGGTATGTGTTTATGTATTTTAATTTACAAATATTTATTTTTCTTTCAATTTCATGTTTAAATTAGTTTATTGGGTCATTTAGAGGAAATATTTACTAAAACTTGGATAAATGAATTATTGTGTCATATAAGTAGAAATTGAAGTTTTTAATGTTGTTTTTCTTCATTTTGAATGATGATTGTGAAAGTTGATGAGTAGATCATTTGTTAAGTACCTGATTAATTAAAGTTTTAGTAAGGTATTAGATATAAATTCTTTTCATGTCAAAACTTTGATGTTGATTCATTTTTATCTTCGATCTTCATTATATTTGTGTTTTATGAAGTTACAAGTGTAAAATACATGATTTTAAGATGCCATGGGAGTGGTTTTAAGGTGCCATGGCTGTGGGATCAAAGTTCGGATTGTTAGACGAAGAATTACTTCGAAAACAATCCCAAAATCAATGCCACAGTTGTGGCCACTGAGATGCCACGACCGTGGGATTGAAAGTGATGTTGTTTCTTCAAAAATTTCGATAAAACAGAGGGGTTTTATATGCCACGACCGTGGCCCTAAAAGGCCATGACCGTGGGGTCTTCAAAATCATTTTACAGCTTCTTTTTGTATCCCACGGGCTTGGGGTTGAGATGCCACGGCCATGGGGTACCTAAATGATGTTTTTGACTTGTATTTTGTGATATACGGGCCTAGTATGTGGCTATTATGTTTATATTTATTACTTTTGTGTTGTGTAAGTGTTGAAAGTATGAAAAAGAGTGATAAACCTTGAATGTGAGATAAATGTATAGAATACCAAATGTTAATGAAAGTATTGCTTCATGGAAATGATATATATATAATTCAGTATCAACTATAACTTAATGAATTGCCCTAATCATACTGATTTTAGATCTAGCTTGGGATTGAATGGCTAGCCAAAAGGGAGGATATCCAAAGTGTTAGTGGGCACTCCATGCCATCAATAGACACTCGGTGTCATCATATTCAGTGGGCATTCCTGCCATAGTAGGCCATTGGCCAAAATTCTATACAGCGGCATTCAATTGCCATCAGTGACCTGGTATCCAAATCTAGAATCTGAGTTCAGTGTGTTTGGGCATAATTAAAAATAGTTATCTAGAATGAAAATAATGTGTTCTTCAATGTTGATAAATTAGACAATTCTGAACCTAATTGTATTTAGAATTTCAATTTATAATGAATTTAGTTTGCAAGTCGATGTTTCTAAATTATTTAATTGCTATATCTCTTTTATTGCTATATCTCTTTTCTTTAAATTTTCTTGTATATTATAAATATATAAACACCACTAAGCTTTGCTTAGCATGTTGGAATTATGTTCTGACGCGCAGATCAAACAAGGAGAGTTGAAACCACAGAGTGAGAGACTTACGTTCTTGGACAACTGCATCATCAAGGTTCAATGAACAATATTGTAAATATTGTACTCGTTATGGTTCACATAGCAAATCTTTATAATTTTGTATGACAGTTGTACTAGTTTGAGATTAGTTTGAGAATACTTATAATAATGTAAGTTTTTATTAAGAGTTCTTATAAATATATGAAAATATGTTTGTAATATAAAGAACTTAATAGTGGCATTATTGCTTAAAGATATTATGACTTTATTTCTTTAGTACATACATAGATATATATATATATATATAGAACATTTGTGATTGTTAGGTGACATCTCCTATGTAGGTAAGTGTATGGACTATATAGGGGGTGTTACAATATTTCTCCAAAACCTTGAATCACCTTCATCTTCATCCAAACCAAAGTGAATCCATCATTTAATCTTAAAATTGTCATTATCATATCAAAATAACATCATACATATCCATTTAACAAGTTATCTCATCTTTCATCAACAACCCATTTTACAATTATTCATACTTTATCAAAGAATACCTTAAATGGACAAGAAAGCTCACCTTTGATTGAAGAACCTTCAAATTCACCCTAAAACTCTTAGAAAACTTGAAGAATTGGATGAAGGAAGGAAGTAAAAATCTTCTCATATAGCCATGGAGAAAATTGGCCACATGAAGGGAGGAAGAAGAAGATGAATAAGAATTTTGAGTTTTTAATTTTTCTTTTCATTTTTAGCCATATATTTATTATTTTATTATTTTAATTAATTTACTATTTTTATTTTAAAAATTCAATTTTTACATCTTACATTTAAAATAAATTTTAACTTTGAAATTTTTTAACCTTTTTAACTTTTTACTATTCTACCTTTGACTTTGACTTTGACTATTTGTTGTCCTAAGATAGGAACCAAGAGGGGGGTGGATTTGTTGTAGAAAGAGTAGAGCAGAGGAATGAACGCAGAGAGTTTATAGTGGTTTGGATTTGCCTCAATCCTACATCCACTTTCTTAACAACTTGTTAAGGTGCCACTAATCTTGAGTTTTTACAAGCTTAACTCTAACTTTGTATTTTCATAATCTCACACTAAACTTTTACAAGGTTTGAGTACTGTTCTCACAGCCCAACAAGAGTTTTCCCAAGGCTCACTCTAAAACATATGTGTTTCAAAGCTAACACTCAACTTACAATGGTGTTTAATGCTCACACCCAACTCAATGAAAATAAATGTAAATTTAGAAGCAAGAAAAAAATATGTTTATCTTAATTATTACAATTGTTTTCACTTGCAAAAATGAAATTTCTTGAGGTATTTATAGCCTTTAAGCCTTGAACTAGCCATTTGAAGTAGGTCCCAACATGTTTGGACTTTATGTCCCACTATCATTAATGTGCCGAGAATGTTCATGGGTGAACTCTGATTAGTCAGGTCAAATGAGTTGTGGTCCAGTTATGATCTTTGAATTTCTAACAAAAGTTCTTCAATGGCTGGTACATGTGACATCTATTAATTGAGTGGATAAGTAACAACTATAATCTTTAAAAGCTTTTTCTATAGCCTGGTCGGTTTGACAAAGTTTTGATCAGTTGACTTGAGGTATGCTGAGATTCTCGGAGTGCCACTGAGTGTGATCTCTACTAGAAGTTTTGAGGATTTAGCTCAGCCCGTGTAGGGGTGGGCTATAGCATAGTTTGGTCTGTCCTTATGCAATATGCTGATCTTTTCAGAGTACCATAGACTGTGAGCTCTATTGGATGTTTTTGGATGTTTTAGATAGGCTCGGTATGATCAGACTATTTCTAGTCAGGTCGGTTTATACATGATATGCTGAAATATTCAGAGAACCACTGGCCGTGAGCATCTCTGGATTTTCTGATGACTTTAGACTCAAGTTTGGATCGATCAGTTTTGGCTCATCTCTAGTAGCTAGGGCTTAGTCAGAGCTATAGTTGTTCGGTCTGAAGTCCTATTTTTAGCTTGCTCTTGGTTGCTTGAGATTGATTTGCTTGTGCTCTTCCTTGATAGGTATGTTCAGTCTTAAGTCTTCCTTTGAGCTTGTTCCTGACAACTGAGGCTCGGTCCATGCTATAGTAGCTTGACTGTCCGATGTGTAGTGCTGTTGGTTTAGAGCTCGGACTTGCTTTAGTGCTCGACTCCTAGCTCTTTTTTTTTGGTTCATGCTAGTGCTTCAACTCATGTTTACTTTAGTCTAGGCCAATCTGGTCGTGCTTGATAGTGGCCGGAGGGGCCTATAGGTAAATTTTGTTTCATGCATACATATGGCTTGGTACTAACATTAGTCATGTTCCATTTGATTGCCTAAGATCAAAATAGAGTAAATTTGGCCAAAGTTTTAGCTAACAATCTCCCTCTTTTTGACTTTGGCAATTAAATTGAATAAATAATAAAAAAAATTCAAATGTTTTTTAATTTTTGAATAAATAATAAAAAATTCAACTATTACTTATTTAATTTTTGAATAAATAATAAAAAAATTCAAATGATAATTATTTAATTTTTAAGTTTTACAAATGAATAATATGTGCTATGGTTTATATTCTCCTCCTTAGATATTGTTTTAATACAAATTAAATTCTTCTCGCCTTATGATTCCTATGATTTTCAATTAACTATGATTTTTCAATTAATGCTCTTTTCCCCCTTTGACAAAGGCAAAAAGAAAAGAAAGAGGGAATTTTATTTAAACTAAATATGCATATATGATCATTTGTAAGTGAAGGCCAACAAAAATAAGGAGATCATACATGGATAAAAAAATAAAAGTAAAATCAAAGTAGAGGAGAGTAAGAAGGGGTATCAAAGTCATCATCATCATTTACATTGCTATTTTCATCCTCCTCATCTTTGTCCTTTCCTTCTTCTTCTTCTTCCATTTCTGTCACGACCCAATTTGTGCATATGTACAGTACATCCGCATACAGTAAGAGGAGCCATCCTGAGTAACCACCAAAGAACACGAAGGGAAAGGAAGCTCTACAGGACAAAAAGGATCTAACTGAAAAGATTATAAAGTTTTGTGGAGATGACTGTAATTTCAAAAAGTTTTGGTGAAGTGACTGTAATTTCAAAAAGTTGTACTGGAGGTTCTTAATAGTGCATATAACATACTCCAGAAATGGAAAGTAGAGAAAAATTGGGTCGAAATGGAACGCCGCGGTTTTTACCAAAAACGCATAGTTTGAGAGATACAGTGGATTCTTGACCAAGGGTATTTTTGTCATTCTTGTGATAATAATGTATACACTGGAAAACAAGACACGTAAAGGTATCCGAAGTAAACGGAAGGACTCCGTAGTGATCGATGTTGAAGAACGAACCTAAGTGGAGACCCGAATCACGTAAGGACCTAAAGGGAATTTTTACAAAAGTCAAGGGCATGAGCGTAATTTTTATAAATTAGTTCAAAATCAAGAATGAATGTCGGAAATGGAAACGAGAGGTTGAAAGGAGGAGAATGGTACATTTTACGCGTCGTAAAACCACCCGGTTACGAAGAAAAGGCAAAACCTTCCATTGAAGGGTATTTTGGTCTTTTCACTTCCACTCATTTTCTAGAAAAGGGACACATGGCATAGTAATTTTCTAGAAAAGGACACATGGCAAAATCTTGTTTAAAGACACTTTTGGGTTGGATTAATCTTAACCCTCCAAAATAAAATTAATTAAATAAATGGAAAATGGAAAAATATAAAAAGAGAGAGAAGGATGATTAAAGAACTAAGGACACATTTTTCTCTCCATTTTTGAGAGGCATGGCCGAATTCTCTCCACCAAAAAAGGGAAGGAATTTTTCAAGTGTTCAAATGGATTTTTGGAAGGAAAAGCTTAATTTTAAGGTAAGGATTCCAATTCTAGCTTTAGTTTATTAATTTGATTGATAGTTTTCAAGTTATCAATGAAAGAAAAGTTGGGAAGATTATGGGAAAGTTAAGAAAGTGAAGAGAAATTAGATTAAATGATCCATACATGTAGAAGTGATGAGTAAATGGTAATTAGTAGCTTTAGATAGTAAGAATCAAGGCTTGAACATATAGTTTTTATCACGTTCTTATTATGGAAGTTATGAAAATTATAGGAAATCAAAGGGATAAAGAAGAAGAAGGGAAGAAAGAATAAGACAAGCAAGGAACAAAGCAAATAAACAAGGTTTGGTACTTAAATCATTGCTCTTTTCAATTAATTCACATATTTTGCATTATGGGACTTTTGAAATGGTTTTGAAATAATGTTATTTTGTGTGGTAAATATGTGGGAAAGTGCTCTTGAACCATTTGAAATCAATTGATTGTGAAAAGAATGAAAACAAAACAAACTAGCTAAACTTTGCTCAATTATCCATAAACTTTGATGAACTTTTAATCATTCCTTTGGTTTGATTTTTAAAAGAGGGCCCTTAGTCCTTCAATGGTATCACAAAAGGAGTCTAAAAATCAATTTTGCAAGAAAAAAATGAATTTCCCTCAACTTTTGAAAATTGGGCCGAATGGTCCCTTTTGGGCACCATTCTGCAGCTTTCATTTTGGGCAGTCCGTTGAAGGGGCAAACGAAAGAATTTTTCGACGAAATTTTACATGCATTTAGTTAACTTATGAAAGTGTTTTCCTGAAAAACTCCATCCAAAAATAAGGTTGTTCACTTGGTCAAAACTGTTGCCAAAGTTGACTGATTTTCAGCAGTAAAACAGATTTTACTATTTAGTTGTCGCGCGCCATTGCGTTGCCGATTTTACGTGCCGCGCTACTATTCATTTGGTCATTTTTCTAAATGTGTTAAAACTTGAATATTATGATATGGATTGATGTTAAATCATATAAAATGACATGAAGGAGAATTGGAAATGATCAGAAAGGCATCATGACAAGCTATTCCGACAATACATACCTTATGGAAAAATCATGATCTATTGAATATCATGACCAAAGTAATTTAATAAATTATTTATGCTCTACTTGGTATATCAGAACCCTTGAGATAAGGGTATGATGCATCATACTATTACTGCAGTACTGCTTATGACATGATATGATATTCCGGCTGAAGGCCGATGATTACAATGACATGATCAATGATGCAATGATAATGGCCATTGGCACATGTGCAAGAATTATGATGAAAGATAATGAAATATGATCATGATGAGATATGTTTATCATGACCCTTCCTTATCCGCTGATGTTCTGTTAAACCAGTAGAGCAACCAGAATGATAAAAGCAAGAAAATGATTTAAATTCAAAATATTCAGTCAAGCCTTTTTACCTTCTGTGTTTTGTATTTATTCCTTTCAATTGTTTAAAGTATATAAATATATGTTCAAATAATTCTTTCATTTTATTGCAATGATTTAAGTACCCACTAAGCAATTGCTTAGCGAGTTTAGTTTCCCTCTAAACTCGTAGGTTAAACGAGGAGACAAGATTGCAGCATGTTCTGCGCAGCTAGCCTTGACCACTACTTTGGGTAGGAGTTTGGATATGATTGATTGTAGCAATATGGTATGTACATAAGCTTGTATGATTTAGCAAATAAATGTATTATACTGTAAAGCTAGAACACATACACTGCTAGTAATCTAATAAATCTTATTTGGGTTTAGCACTTATGTATGCAAGTATAGAAGTGTGAATTCTTCTTGCAGGATTGTAGTTGAGGTTATAAGGGTGGATTATTGGGAGTGTGCTTGAGTTGAATTGTGAAACAAAATGTTTTTTCAAAAAATTTTAAAAATCAGTTTTCGCGACACTTGGGACCTCCATTTTTAGGGGAGGTTATGGTAAATTTTTTTTTTTTATAAATCAGCACTTAAAATTGGCTAAGTAAAATATTAAGACACAACCACCATGAGTTAACAGCCCATCTTGGTCTATAAATGTAGGCTAAGATGGGGTGTTACATTTAGTGTATCAGAGCACCGGTTTAGCCGATCCTGGTAACTTCAATATAGGAGGATACACATTTTATGTTGGGAGTGGCCATTACCAATGTAAAATGGGATATCCTATAGCAGATAAGAAATGAGAGCATATATCATTTAGGTACGAAATGTCAGTATAGTTGAAAGAATATTATAAATACATAAGTATATAAGGTACATATGATAAAGGAAAATCTAATAGTGCTTACGTACATGCCATATAGGAAAGTTAATGTGTTGAGTCAAGCCAGCTGCTAATTCTTATCACGATATATGTATACGGTATAAGGTTGCAAGAGGCAGAATCACAAAGAGTTATAGATCAAGAGAAGGAATCACACGCTTTCGTACCCATAAATGTAGAAATGGGTCTCGGACTTATGCCACGACCCGCAACGGTGGCTGTGGAAGGCCCTGAAGTTTATTTAAGATAGATGATAGTACCATTGCAATAAACGGCAAGAATGGTACATGTTGCTACCAAAAGAGAAAAGAAGTCCCCAATCGAGAAGTTAAGGAAATATGGGGCTAAAGAATTTAAGGCTAGTAGAGAAGAAGGACTTGAAGAAGTTGAGCACTGTTTGGACAGTACCAATAGGGCATCGGAACAACTGAGATGCACGCCAGATAAAAGATATATTTATGCCATGTCCCTTTGGGTAGAAGAAACATACACTTGGTAAAACATACTTAAACGCAAGGAGAAATGAGTTTATATATCTACAGCAAGGAAGAATGACAGTATCTGAGTATGATAGAGAGTTCACCCGTCTCAGTAAGTATGCAAAGAAAATGATAGAAACAAAGCAAGAAAGACGTCAAAGGTTTTGGAAGGATTAAATAATGGAATTAAAGTACAATTAATAGTCATGGAGGTGTTTGAATTTTCAAGATTAGTTGTGAAAGTTTTAGGTATTGAGAGGGTATACATGGATTAGAGAAGTAGACACCAACGCATGCAACAAAAGAGAGTACATACTTAAAGCTTAGGAAGATTTCAACAAGTTGGGAAGAAGTTTAGAAGTGAAGATAGTTTTACACAGTAAAGCCGGCGATTGCAAAGCCAAGGATCCGGCCAAGGTTCAAGGTGCCAGACATCTGTAGCTAGTATACCGGGGTCCTTATAAGGGGGTTCCTGGAGAAGGTTAGATAGGCGTATATGAATGTAAAAATGAAAATGCATATAAGAAAATGAAATTTGAAGAATGGAATAAAAAGAGGAACAAAATAAGAGGATAAAAGAAAAGTATGTAAAATGTTAAGACCAGACGGTAAGAGATAAAATAGATAGATCTTAGATAACAAAGATGAGTGAACATAAATAAGTATATGAGAAATTCTCATGTTCGGCCATTAGAGAATATGTACAGTAACCTCATGTACAATATTCACATAAGCAGATGAAGTAAGCGCACTAAGAAGATACTGCTGACCCGACACCGTCGTGTTGAAATTTAGCAGGAAACCGGAGTTAAACGTGCTCGACCAATGATGATGGATGACCATCCCGTGAAGTCTTAATAAGGTAGGTAACAGACTATATGAGTAGAAACTAGACGAAACCTAATCAAAACACAATATTGTGATTTCTCCTGAAAATGCCCCAATGTAATCATCAAAATTAAGAAATTATAAGAAGAAGATATATGAGATTTATGAATTCAATAAATGATGGGAAGAAAAAGAGAGAGAGAAGAGAAAGAGAGAAATTAAGAACCAAAGAGGTAGAAAGTGCAGAATTAAAATCAAATTAAAAAGGAAAGAATGAAAGTAATAACAACCCAAAGACTAGGTAAAGGAAAAAGGAAAAAGTAACAATTCAAAAATTACTAGAGGATTGGAAAGAAATATAGATTTGAAGGATATATTACTCCTCTATGTAAACACTGTGGATGAAGACATAAGAGTGAATGCTGGTATTTAACAGATGGACGTTGGGAATGCAGGGCACCAGATCGTGTTAGGGTAAACTGCCATAAAGACAAGTGAATGCACCCGCACCAACAGAAAAATCACGGCCCGCTTTTGGCCGAGGCCGAAGAAGGGGAAAGGAAAGTGATTCAAATTTTCAAAGAGCACAATCAGAGATCGTTGTCTAGCTCAATTCAAGTACACCAACCAGAGTCTACGCAATGAAAACTTAGAAGAATTTCCAGTAGGAGATGTTAAGTTTGAGACATTAGTTATAAATCCGATAAGAGACGAGGTAGTTACACACAAGTGATTAAAGAATGTTTTATAGAGTTACATGAAAATGCATTTCCAGAAAATTTAATAGAGTTACCCTTCTGAGAAATTGACGTAATGTTGGTATTGGATTGGCTAACAAGGCATAAAACAGTGGTTGATTATAAGAAGAAAGAGAGTAACACTTCATGAGGAAGGAGGAAGTGACGACAGTAGGAAAGAGAGCCGATTAACTAACCAATGTAACAGCAGCAGTTTCAACAAGGCGTTCCATACAAACGGATGTGAGGCACACTTGGTAAGCACTATGGAAACAAAGAAGAATGTGATAAAGATTCAAGAGGTATCAACAATGTGTGATTTTCTCGATGTTTCTTTAGACGAGCTACCCCGATTATCACCTAAGAGAAAAGTAGGATTCACTATAAATGTATATCCGGGAACTGCACTAGTGTCGATTGCCTCATACCGAATGGTACCATCGGAACCCAAAGAAATGAAAACTCAATTATAGGAGCTACTCGACAAGTGTCTTATACGGCCAAGTATTTCTTCATGGGGCACTCCAGTACTCTTCGTCAAGAAGAAAGATAAATCCTTAAGGTCATATGTGAACTATAAGTAGTTGAATGAGCTTACGATTAAGGATAAATATCCATTACCGTCCATCGACGATGTATTCGACCAACTTAAAGGAACCAAGGTCTTTTCAAAAAAAAAATAATAATAAATAGATCATCGACTGGGATATCAGCAGCTACGGATCAAAGGAAAAGACATTCCAAAGACTACATCTAGAACTCGATACGGACGTTATAAGTTCCTTGTAATGCCTTTTGAGCCCACAAATGTGTTAGTAGTATCCATGGATTTAATGAATCATATCTTTCATCCATACTTTGACCCATTTATAAATGGTGTTCATAGATGACACCTTCGTTTATTTAAGGAACAAAGAAGAATACGATCGATACTTTTGCATAGTATTGCAAATGTTGCGAGAGAAGCAGTTGTACGTCAAACATGACAAATGCAAGTTTTGATTGGAAAAAGTGACATTATTAGAACACACCATATTAGCATAAGGCATTAAAGTAGGTCTTAAGAAAATGAAAGCCATTTTGGAATGGAAAACACCAAAGACAGTAATAGAAGTAAGAATCTTCTTAGGACTGGCTAGGTACTATTAATGTTTTATAAAAGGGTTTTCCATTATTATCATCCCAATGGCAAGGTTGTTTCAAAGGAATGCCAAACTCCAATGGACTAATAAATGTTAGAGGAACTTGAGAAACTAAAGGAAAAGTTAACGAATGTTACAATACCCATACAGCCCGTGTCCAGCAAAGAATTTGTGATATATAGTGATGCTTCACACATCGGTTAAGGTTATATGCTTATTTAAAAGGATAAAATAGTCGCATAAGTCTTTTAATGATTTAAACCAAACGAAAAAATAATAATAATAATAACCTGGCACACTGCTTGGAATTAACAGTTATCGTATTGGCTTTCAAGATTTGGAGATATGATTTATATGGAGAAAAGTGTTATATTTATACAGACGCAAAAGTTTAAAATATCCGCCAACCCAAGAGGATCTCAATTTATGGTAAGGAAAGTAAACCCAAGTTTTGGAAATAACAGCTAAGTTATAAATTATCATCTAGGAAGAGGAAGTACTAGTATTTGAAATGCAATCATAAACTATGTTTCTTTTCAAGAAATTCATCAAGTGCAAAAGGAAAATGAACAAATACAAAAATGGATCAAGCAAGTGCAAGGAGGAAAGGATATAAAATTCTAAATTTCTAAGAACAGTAGTTTGTATTATGACAATAGAGTAATGATACTAACAATGGGAGACATAAGAAAGAAAAAAAAATTTTTTTTTCAAAAAGCATATAGTAATCTCTACGCAATGAATCCAGGAGTTACAAATGTATCAATACTTAAAGAAGTTTTAATGGTAGCCTGGAATGAAGAGAGATATTGTTGATTTTATGACCAAATGTTTAATATGTCAACAAGCAAAAGCAAAATATCAAATACTATCAGGACTGTTACAACTAATTCCCACTCTGGTATGGAAATGGGAACATATCACTATGGATTTCGTCATAGAACTACCAATGACACGAGGCCGGCATGACGTTGTTCGGATAATCGTTGACTGTCTAACTAAGTTAGCTCATTTTCTACTTTTACAAATGGATTATTCAATAGATAAGTTGGTGGAAATGTACGCCAAGGAAATTGTACGATTACACAGGATTCCAACGTCTATCATTTTAGGCAGAGGTCCACAGTTATCCATGAATTTATGGAAGAAGTAGCAAACAACTTTTGAAACCCAAACAAATTATAGCACTGCCTTTCACCCGTAAACAGATGAACGATTTGAAAGAGTAATCCAAATTTTAGGAGGACGTATTAAGAGTATGTGTTATAGAATTTAAGGGTGGCTGGAATAGGTATTTGAGTTTAATTGAATATGCATATAACAACGACTATTAATTCAGCATACGGTGACGCCCTATAAAGAATTATACGAAAGAAAACATGGAACACCAGAATGGTGGACGGAATTAAGTAAAGACAAGATTCATGGACCCGATGTTATGAAGGAAACTCAGGAAAAGATAAACATCATTTGAGACAAACCGAAAGTCACAGCGGCTAGGTAGGAGCAAAATCATATGCGGACTCGAAACGAAGGGACATAGAACTCTAAGTGGAAGACAAGGTTTTTCTTAAGATTTTCCCATGAAAGAAGGTATTAAGATTTAAGCAGAAAAGTAAGTTAAGCCTTAGGCTTATTGGACTATACGAGATCATTGAACGCATAGATCAATAGCCTATCTGTTAACTCTATTACCAGAACTTAACAAAATATATAATGTTTTTCACGTTTCAATGATAAGGCAATATCGTTTGAACTTCACACACGATATAAAGACACAAAACATCAGAGTCCAATTTGACCTAAATTATGAAGAAGAACCAATAGAAATTTTAGCACGAAAAGTCAAAGGATTAAGAAATAAGAGAATTCCTCCAGTTAAAGTGCGGCGAAGGAACCATAGAATGGAAGAGATAATTTGGGAAAAGCAAGGAATAATGAGGATGGAAGACTAAATTTTACATCTGATCGGCTTCGGGACGAAGCCTAAATTATAGAGGGGAAGAAATGTCACGACCCAATTTGTGCATATGTACAGTACATCCATGTACAGTACATCCGCATACAGTAAGAGGAGCAATCCTGAGTAACCACCAAAGAACATGAAGGGAAAGGAAGCTCTACAGGACAAAAAGGATCTAACTGAAAAGATTATAAAGTTTTGTGGAGGTGACTGTAATTTGAAAAAGTTTTGGGGAAGTGACTGTATTTTCAAAAAGTTGTACTGGAGGTTCTTAATAGTGCATATAACATACTCCAGAAATGGAAAGTAGAGAAAAATTGGGTCGAAATGGAATGCCACGGTTTTTACCAAAAACGTATAGTTTGAGAGATACAGTGGATTCTTGACCAAGGGTATTTTTGTCATTCTTGTGATAATAATGTATACACTGGAAAACAAGACATGTAAAGGTATCCGAAGTAAACGGAAGGACTCCGCAGTGATCGATGTTGAAGAACGAACCTAAGTGGAGACCCGAATCACGTAAGGACCTAAAGGGAATTTTTACAAAAGTCAAGGGCATGAGCGTAATTTTTATAAATTAGTTCAAAATCAAGAATGAATGTCGGAAATGGAAACGAGAGGTTGAAAGGAGGAGAATGGTACATTTTACGCGTCGTAAAACCACCCAGTTACGAAGAAAAGGTAAAACCTTCCATTGAAGGGTATTTTGGTCTTTTCACTTCCACTCATTTTCTAGAAAAGGGACACATGGCATAGTAATTTTCTAGAAAAGGACACATGGCAAAATCTTGTTTAAAGACACTTTTGGGTTGGATTAATCTTAACCCTCCAAAATAAAATTAATTAAATAAATGGAAAATGGAAAAATATAAAAAGAGAGAGAAGGATGATTAAAGAACTAAGGACACATTTTTCTCTACATTTTTGAGAGGCATGGCCGAATTCTCTCCACCAAAAAAGGGAAGGAATTTTTCAAGTGTTCAAATGGATTTTTGGAAGGAAAAGCTTAATTTTAAGGTAAGGATTCCAATTCTAGCTTTAGTTTATTAATTTGATTGATAGTTTTCAAGTTATCAATGAAAGAAAAGTTGGGAAGATTATGGGAAAGTTAAGAAAGTGAAGAGAAATTAGATTAAATGATCCATACATGTAGAAGTGATGAGTAAATGGTAATTAGTAGCTTTAGATAGTAAGAATCAAGGCTTGAACATATAGTTTTTATCACGTTCTTATTATGGAAGTTATGAAAATTATAGGAAATCAAAGGGATAAAGAAGAAGAAGGGAAGAAAGAATAAGACAAGCAAGGAACAAAGCAAATAAACAAGGTTTAGTACTTAAATCATTGCTCTTTTCAATTAATTCACATATTTTGCATTATGGGACTTTTGAAATGGTTTTGAAATAATGTTATTATGTGTGGTAAATATGTGGGAAAGTGCTCTTGAACCATTTGAAATCAATTGATTGTGAAAAGAATGAAAACAAAACAAACTAGCTAAACTTTGCTCAATTATCTATAAACTTTGATGAACTTTTAATCATTCCTTTGGTTTGATTTTTAAAAGAGGGACCCTTAGTCCTTTAATGGTATCACAAAAGGAGTCTAAAAATCAATTTTGCAAGAAAAAAATGAATTTCCCTCAACTTTTGAAAATTGGGCCGAATGGTCCCTTTTGGGCACCATTCTGCAGCTTTCATTTTGGGCAGTCCGTTGAAGGGGCAAACGAAAGAATTTTTCGACGAAATTTTACATGCATTTAGTTAACTTATGAAAGTGTTTTCCTGCAAAACTCCATCCAAAAATAAGGTTGTTCACTTGGTCAAAACTGTTTCCAAAGTTGACTGATTTTCAGTAGTAAAACAGATTTTACTATTTAGTTGTCGCGCGCCATTGCGTTGCCGATTTTACGTGCCGCGCTACTATTCATTTGGTCATTTTTCTAAATGTGTTAAAACTTGAATATTATGATATGGATTGATGTTAAATCATACAAAATGACATGAAGGAGAATTGGAAATGATCAGAAAGGCATCATGACAAGCTATTCCGACAATACATACCTTATGGAAAAATCATGATCTATTGAATATCATGACCAAAGTAATTTAATAAATTATTTATGCTCTACATGGTATATCAGAACCCTTGAGATAAGGGTATGATGCATCATACTATTACTGCAGTACTACTTATGACATGATATGATATTCCGGCTGAAGGCCGATGATTACAATGACATGATCAATGATGCAATGATAATGGCCATTGGCACATGTGCAAGAATTATGATGAAAGATAATGAAATATGATCATGATGAGATATGTTTATCATGACCCTTCCTTATCCGCTGATGTTCTGTTAAACCAGTAGAGCAACCAGTGTAATATCCTCATATATGCCCTAGAAGTTTTGATTATGTTGTTGATGTTGTTGTTATTGTTGTTGTTGGTATATATTGGAAAGTGAATGTTTGTGTATATGTGTGTTTTGGGGAAAGAAATAGGGTTTAGAGACAAATGTATATGTTGTGTATATGATGATATATATAACATATAAATTGGTCAAATATAGAGTCAATGCAAGAAGATATTTTATGTGGAATGTGCAATTGCATATAAGGGCTTAGATGAGACAAAAGGTTAGTTATTTGATTGAGGGCATTTTGGTATTTGCTTGGATAAAATCTCTTGGTGGAGATTTAAAGTGGAGTTGACTTTATTTTCCTCCATGTATTTTCTTCTTCTTTTCCATTTTGGCTGATTTCTCGTAGACAAAGGGAAAGCAAAGAGACAAAGAGAAGACTTTGAAGAGTAAGCTCCAATTGTAGGAAGATTGAAGTGATCAAGTGTTGATTCAAGAAGTGTTATAATTTAAGGTAAGAAATCTCTTGTTTTTCCTTTGTTAATTTTGAAGTTGGGTCTAAAAGAAATTGTGATTTGTTGATATGATGATTTGATGTGGTTGTAATGTGTTGAATTTGATTATAAGCCAAAGAGTTAATTATTAATGGTTTTGGATTGAAGATGGTAAGTAGGTGGAGATTGATTTTGAGAAAATAGGAGTGATGTTGTATTTTTTTAGGGTTTTGGTTTGGTATGAACTTAATGTATGGTTATTGTGATTACTAGGGTGAATATGTAAGATATGTGTTTATAACATGAATTGTATCCATTTGAATGAGATGATTGTTGTGTAAAAAGGGTGTAAATGCTTTTAGAAGGGTGTTGGCCATTTTTTAGGGTTGTGTATTTGAGTGACACGGCCAAAACAAAGGAAAGACACGGCCAAGCCAAGTGAATTTGGGCGTGTTGGATTGCTTTAAGAGAGACACGGCCGTGTCTAGTGCCCGTGTTCACTACTGGATTTTGGTGTTGGGAGACACGGCCACTAGCTTGGCCGTGTCCTATGCCCGTGTCTGCTACTGTGATTTGTTGGTTGAGAGACACGACCACAAGCTTGGCCGTGTCCCTTGCCCGTGTTGCTTACTGTCCAATTGGTTTGAGTGACACGGCCACAAGCTTGGCCGTGTCCCTCAAGGGTGCTGCCCGTGTCCCTCAAATGTGTTGGTTAGGGTTTTCTTTCTTTGTTCTAATTGTATTGTTTTGGTTCTTCAAAGGTGGGTTGGTCCCTAAACCTAAACATGAACACTTTAAATATACTTAAAGCATGGAAAGCCCTAATCAAATGGATGTGGAAGATCATAAAGCTATAAATGATATAAATTGTTCTTTGCCCTAATTGCATTGTTGAGATTGAATAATATTATGTTATGCAATGTAAATGGTAATGTGTTTCATGAGTAATGTATATTGAAATGTTATATCAAAGATGTTATGATGATTCAAATAAGAAATGATATGATGCAAAGCCATTGTGATTGGCTATGATGATGCAATTGAAAGAAAGAAGGCATGTTTGCCTAAATGTTGATGAGAATTGGAAATGGAAATGATAATTGAATAATAAATGAATTGTGTGGCTAATGTGTTATTCCATTTTCAGAGTTTGTTGTTGGTGGCATGCCTAATAAGTGTAACAATCTCTTGAAGTTAGGTTGGATTGAATCCTTGAAGCCTAATTGAGATGTTACCACCCTTGAAGCTAGGTTGGGTTAGTTCTTGAAGCCAAGTTGGGTAGAAGCTTAGCATGCTTTGCTCCCCTTGAAGCTTGGTTGAACTTAATCCTTGAAGCCTAGTTGGGTATATGATATTGATAAATGTGATAACAAAACCAAAGCATTAACTCTGAAAATTGAATGGCATATTAGTGTGTCTTGGGCCCATGCTTGTCTTTGTTTAGTGTTGATTATGAATGGTTAAATGAATACTAATGAGGTATATGAAAAGATATTGAAATGTGATATGTAATGTGAAAGTATGTTGTTAGTTTTGCATATATGATGTTACATGTATAATATGGATTGAGAAATGACATTGCATTGCACTAAGTCATATCATTAGCATGATTATCTTACTAAGCCGTTGGCTTAGCGCGATAGTGTTTAATCGCGCAGGTAATAGAGTTGAACCTGAGAGCTCTTCGAGACCAAGTGAGAGTAGACATTGAAGTGTTGCTTTGGAACTTAAAGATCAAAGAAGACTTGCCAATCATGTATATTTCTTTTATATTTTGTAAAGTATTGATTTTAATGTAAATATATGTATAACTATAAACATGGATTTGGAAGGGTTTTTATATGTAAATATTTTATAAAATTCCGCTGCGTATTAACTAAATGTATATATATATATCTATTTGGTTTTGTATTACAACTTGATTACTTATTATCTATAATGTATATTGAGAAAGATGATGATATTATATAAAATGTTTTTGAATGTTAATAAAATCCGTAGCATCCCTATGTTCAATGCATGTATGCTACATTGTGGTGATTATGGTATGCATGTATTGGATGTAGGGGTGTTACATTTGTTTTGGTATCAGAGCATAGGTTTGAGATTCTCAACCTAGGTAAATGTAATAAAAAGAATATTTTTACTTAAAAAGTGAGTTTTGAATGACATATACATTTGGGATTGGCAGTCTCTGATCTTTAATAAGATGTAATCTGCTGTGTTTGCAGACTTAGGTTGTGATGGATCCTCACTCAAGTCAGTCGGTTGAGGCTAGTGCTGAGAGTATTGCTCCTGATGATGGAGCTAGGATTGTTAGTGCTGGTGAGGCACCTGCTTCTGGGTCGGGGAGACCAGTAGGTGATGAGGTTCCGCCAGCCTGGTTTATGCATATGATGGAAGCTATGAGATAAACACCAGTACAACCACAGCCACCACCCCCTCAGCCTTTGGTATCAGTGAGGCACTATGACAAATTGAGGAAGTATGGAGCCGAAGATTTTGTAGGTACTACTGATCCAGCTGTAGCAGAGCAGTGGCTTGATAAAGTACAGAGGATCTTTGTTCAGTTGCAAGCCACTTCAGAAGAAAAGTTTGACTATGCAAGATCTTTGCTTCAAAAGGACGCCTACAATTGGTGGAAGACAGTGCCCCATTCTAGGGATGATCCACCAACCTTGTCATATGCTGACTTTCTGAGAGAACTTGAATTGAAGTATACTCCAAGGGAGTATAAAGATGGGAAGAAAAGAGAGTTTCTAGATTTGAAGCAAGATCATCGGACTGTAACTGAATATGAGGTTGAGTTTATCCGGTTGAGTCAGTATGCTGGGGGTATTATAGTTGATGAGATAGATAGATGCAGGAGGTTTGAGGAGGGATTGAGGCCCTCTATCATGTGCTTAGTGGCCGAATCTAGATATCAAGATTTCTCCCAGCTAGTGGCAGCAGATCGAAGTGTGGAGAGAGCTCAGGGTATTGCAGCTGCTTCAGAGGAGCAGATCAGGGTTAGGAGGCCCCAGTTTGAAGCAGGGTCTTCTTCTGCAAAGAGAGGTAGAGGAAGCTTTGTTCCTCGGAGTGGTAGAAGTCAGAGATCAGCCAGTAGGTCAGTGCAGTTATAGAGGCAGAGATTTAGACCTGCAGCTTCAGTGGCGAGTGCTCCGACCCCTATGATTCAGAGATCCACCTTACCCATCTGATGGGTAAAGAAGTAGCAATTTTTATTGCCAATGGGTTTTGGGATTCAAGCGATAGTGATGATGATCTTGTATCCAAGAAGGAGGAGTGGACTTGGTCCGAGCCCGAAGAAGATGAAGTAATGAATACTAGATCCGGTAAGCCTTATGCAAGGCCACCACCTAAGGAGGTACAAAATAATAAGGGAAAGGAAGTTGAAGTAGGAAATAAAGAAGAGGAAGATGATGCTGTGCTTAACCAATTGAAAAGAACCCAAGCAAGTGTTAGCATTTGGGACTTATTAGCTACTTTTAAAAAGCACCAAGAAACTATGGCCAAAGCCTTGGCTAGCATGCCAATTTCTACCTCCATGACACTGAAGGATCTGATCAACTTCATAAAAATTGGAGGGGTAAGGAAATGTGAAGAGGTTCAAGAGAAGAGCGAAGTTAATATGGGAGTAGTTTCTTTTTCAGATGCGAATTTACCAGAGGAGGGGAGAGACCACATTCGCCCTCTCTTTATCAAAATAGAAGTCAAGGGGAAGAGGACTCTGTGTGTAATAGTCGATGATGGTCCGCCATAAATGTTTGCCCACTTAAGATATTGCCAAAGCTAGCCATGTCAACAAGGGATCTAAACCCGACCGAAGTAACAATTCAGGCTTATGACAAAACTAAGAGACACGCTGAAGAGACTTTCAAAGCTGCTGTCAAGGTTAGTCCAATTGAATCTATTGTTGAGTTTATTGTTTTAGACATACCGATTACCTTCGCCTTACTCTTGGGGCGGCCATGGTTTCATCCTCTTGGTGGAGTTCCTTCCACCCTTCATCAAAAGATCAAGTTCCCCAACGGAGATGAGACAGTGGTCATTAAAGCTGAAGATAATGAAATTGTTAATGCTCTAATGATTGAGAGGCCTCTTAATGGTTTCCAAGTAGCTGCAATTTCTAATGATGAAGTAGTGGACTCCAAAGTTTTGAATATGATGAAGAACATGAACTACCTTCCCGGAGCTGGTCTTGGAAAAGGTAAGGCCAGTTTCACAAAGCTGCCAGACTTTAGAACTCAAACTTCCAAGAAAGGGTTAGGATATGATGAGAACAACGATGTCCAGCCGAAGAAGAGTGAGAGATGAGCTTCCTACCACTTGAAGAGATCTTTGTCAAAGCTCCAGATATGGGACCACTCCAAGGAAAGGCCGAGTTGATCATGTTCATGGGTAAGTTGATCCCAGGTTTTGAAATTTTTGCAGATGTGACTGAGCTAGTCGACCAAGTGAAGAAAGAGCTCACCTGTCAGCCAAGAAAGAATCCAATCCAAAAGAGAAGAATGAAGCTATCCTGGAAGCCGAGAAGACTCCGGAGGAGATTGCTGCCCTGGTTGAAGAAAAGTTTGAAGACATCCTGCCTTATGATTTTGAGAACAATGATTTTGATTTTGATTTTAATTTGTCTGCTTTGTATGAGGATGATGATGTTTTCTTTTCCAAAATGAATGCAATAAAGTCTGATTTTGCTTACTTGTGTGATGTTTCTCCTGATGTTTGCATACATTCAAATAGCAATTACATGAGCATCTTTAATATTAATTATGTTAACACACAATCATTAAATTTGGGAACAACCGAAAATCCTAAAAATATTAGCATAGCATCTGACCTTACTCCTGATGAGAGAGAGAGATTTGAAAAAAAAAATTCAAAAAAATATGAAGAAGTGTTTGCTTGGTCTTATGTGGATATGCCTGGAATAGATCGAGACATAGCCGAGCATCATATTCCTACTTACACTCAAATGAAACCTGTCAAACAAAAGCTTAGACGATTAAGACCTGAGTGTGCTAAATTGGTTAAAGAAGAGGTCACTAAGTAAATACAAGTGAAGTTCCTTAAAGTGATAGAATATTCAGATTGGCTATAGTACCCGTGCCGAAGAAAGATGGAAGAATAAGGGTCTGTGTGGACTATAGAGACTTGAACAAGGCTTCCCCTAAAGATGATTTCCCTTAACCTCATATAGATGTTCTCATTGATAGTGTAACCTCTAGAGTGCTACACTCATTTGTAGATGGATTTTCTAGATACAATCAAGTGTTAATGGCCCAAGAGGATAAAGCCAAAACTGCTTTCATTACTACATGGGGTATATTTTGTTATAGGGTGATGCCATTTGGCTTAAAGAATGCTGGAGCAACCTATCAAAGGATGGCCACCACATTATTTCATGACATAATGAAAAAAGAAGTTGAAGTATATGTTGATGATATGATGGTTAAATCAGATACAAGGGAACACCACTTCCAAAACTTAGAATTATTCTTCGATAAAGCTTTGAAATATAAGCTAAGATTGAACCCGAAGAAGTGTGTGTTCGGTGTTACCTCAGGTAAATTATTGGGACATGTGATTGGTCTGAATGGTATTGAGATTGATCCTGACAAAGTTAAAGCAATCAGGGATATGCCAGCCTCCAAAGACAGAGAGAGAATTTCAGGGATTCATTGGTAAATTACAATACATTAGCAGATTCATAGCAAAACTCACAACAATTTGTTAGCCTATCTTCAAGTTGCTTAAAAAGAATTAGCCGGTCATATGGAATGAAGAATGTCAAAAGGCCATTGAGTGAATAAAAGAGTATTTGTTGAATCCACCTATTTTAAAACCACCTAAACCTGACAAACCTCTATTACTATACTTAGCAATGGAAGAAGAGTCAATAGGAGCCATGCTAGCCCAAGCAGATGAGTCAGGGATTGAGCATGCGGTTTACTATTTGAGTAAAAAGCTCCTACCTTATGAAATTAAGTATAGTATCATTGAAAAGACCTATATAGCCGTGGTTTGGTCTTCTAAGAAGTTGCGGCATTACTTTTAATCGCATAGTGTGCAAGCAATTTCCAGGTTGGATCCAATGAAGTACTTAAGGGAGACACCCTCTTTGATTGGGAAATATGGTCGATGGTTGATAATATTAGAAGAATTTGAGATTGAGTATGTAACCAGGAAAATAATCAAAGGTAGAGAGGTGGCAGAATTCCTGGCCCAACAACTATTACCAGATAGCGAAGAGGTAATCTTGGAATTTTTGGATGACCATTTAGAGGCAATTGAAGTACAAGGGTGGAAAATGTATTTTGATGGAGCAGTAAACAAGAAAGGAGCAGGTTTGGGAGTTATACTAGAATCGCCCGAAGGGAAACTTATCCCTTTGGCCAAAAAGTTAAAATTTCGGGCAACCAATAATATGGTGGAGTACGAAGCTTGTATTTTCGGTTTGGAAACCCTAATGATTATGAAGGTGGATAAGGTGGAAGTTTATGGCGATTCATTGCTAGTAGTATCCCTAGTAAATGGAGAGTGGGAGTTGAAACAAGAAAAATTAAAACCATACCACCATTACCTGACCATGATGAAGAAGAACTTTAAGGAGTGTAGGTTTGTACACCTATCAAGAGAAGAAAATCAGATGGCTGATGCCCTAGCCGCATTGGCTTTGGTATGGGAAAACCCTATCAGTTTATTCCTTAAGACTCTGATCTTGACCAGTTCATTAACTCTTTGCTATGAATATGAGACAATCATGGAAATTGATACAGACCATGATGCGTGGTATGATACTATAAGGCAATTTTTGGAGGAAAGAGAATACCCGCCGGGGGCAACAAAGAAAGAGAGAAGAGCCATAAGGCGGTGGTCATTGCAATACATCACATTCCATGGGGAGTTATACGGAAGATGGCCTGATGGGGTGCATTTGAGATGTTTAAGAAAGACTGAAGTGGAGAGTATCATGTCAGAAATACATGCGGGAAGTTGCGGTCCCCACATGAGTGGTTTGACCCTAGTTAAGAAGATTATTCGGCAAGGTTACTACTGGTTGACCATGGAGAAAGACTGTATTGAGTTTTTAAAGAAGTGCCAACAATGTCATATGTATGGTAACTTGAATCACATGCCTCCTGAAGAATTGCATTCTATGTCTTCACCCTGGCCCTTTTGCCACCTGGTGTATTGACATTATAGGAGAGATACATCCGACAGCCTCAAACGGTCATCATTTCATTGTGGTAGCAGTAGATTATTTTTCAAAATGGGTCGAAGCCGAATCCTTTAATAAACTAGGTGCAAGTCAAATGGCTAGATTTGTTGAAAAGAACCTCATCTACAGATACGGGGTCCCACACAGTGTGATATCAGACAATGGGGTATAGTTTCAAGGAGCAGTTAAGGATTTATTCTCGAAGTACAAAATCCATCATCATCAATCGTCTCCTTATAGACAAAAGGCTAATGGCGCTATAAAAGCAACAAACAAAACAATTAAGCAAATTCTGTCCAAGATGGCCAAGACTTACAGGGATTAGTCAGAGATGCTTCCCTTTGCTTTATAGGGATATAAGACAAGTGTCCGAACGCCTACTGGAATGACACCGTTCTCTTTGGTTTACGGGATGGAAGCAGTATTGCCAATTGAAATTGAGATCAAGTCATTGAGAGTAGTCTTGGAGGCTGAACTGCCTGAAATGGAATGGGTAGCAAGCAGATACACACAGTTAGCTTTACTATAAGAGAGAAGGTTAAAGGCATTGTATCATCACCACCTGTATCAAAAGAAGATAGCTCGAGCCTACAATAGAAGGGTTAAGGTCAGAAAACTCAGAGTTAGGGATTTGGTGTTGAAGCAATGTAAGCCTAATGTATTTGATCCAAGAGGGAAGTTCAGGCCTAGCTGGGAAGGGCCATATGTCGTGAAATAAGTCATGAACAAAGGTGCGGTGAAGTTATCAGACATGGACGGGAATGAATTTAGTGAGCCAGTAAACATTGACAGGTTGAAGAGGTTTTATGTATGATAAAAAAAAAGAGAGCTCTCTAGGTTGAAAACCCAAAAAGCGTGGCCTAGGCAAAAGTTAGAGCAGTCCGCTAGTCCCGAAAACCCGAAAGGGTGGGCTAGGCAACAATTAGGGCTAAATGAGAGAAAATCCTCAATTAAAAAACTCGAAAGGGATAGTTGGCAGCAGGAGTAATCTTGTGTATGCTGGCTTTATGTTTGGTTGTTCCCCAATTTAATAAATGAGAATTAATGTTAAAATTATTCTATGTGCACTGTTATAAGTATTTGACCAGAAATTGATGAAATAAATAAACACAATAGCAAAAGGTGATGACAAATTATAAATGGAAAAGAAGCATCTTTTATTACTTTAATTATTTTTCATCATAATAATACACTTTCTGAATTGACAAATGTAAAATCTATGGCAGTCGATAAACATAACATGCAAGCCAGCTTTGCCTCAGCCGATCAAAGTAGGCTTTAGTCAAGTGAGGCATGTCTAAATCAGGAGTAAAGTCAGAATCGCGAGGCCCAGCTCCGTACTGACGGCCAAGTCGGCGAGGATCATAGCATGTACCTTGACGAAGAGCAGCAAGGGGAACATACATCAAGTATGTTCTCATGGTGATACGAGAAATCTTTCACCAAGGTACCAACCAACGGATGTTGACTTTAGTGCGTGAGTCGATCCAGTCAACCCAGTCAGCATATGAAGAAGTAGGATGGAGTAGTTTTCTAGCAGAATGATGACGTGGCAGATATCTGGCAAAATCCATGGATGGAGTATCAAGCAAACAAAGACACTCCTGAAGCCAAATCTGTGAAGAAAGAATTAAAGAAAAAATATAAAAAAAAGTCCACTAAGTTGAAAACCCGCAAGGGCAACTTAGGCAAAAATTAGATAGCTGGCTAGATCCAAAAACTCACAAGGGCGGACTAGGCAAAAATTAGAGCAATATATATATATATATATATAAAGTCCGCTAAGTTGAAAACTCGCAAGGGCAGCTAAGGTAAAAATTAGGACAGCTCGCTAGTTTCGAAAACCCACATGGACGGACTAGGCAAAAATTAGAGCAATAAAAATATATATAATAAAAAGAAGAGGTCCACTAAATTGAAAACCCGCGAGGGCAGCTTAGGCAAAAATTAGGACAGCTCGCTAGTTTGAAAAACCCACATGGGTAGACTAGGTAAAAATTAGAGCAATAAAAAGAAGAAAAAGGAAAACCTAAATTGAAAACCCGAAAGGGCAGTTCAGGTAATTACCTGAAGCAGCAACGGACTCCCAGTCAGTCTCTTTGACAATCCTAATTTAAGTCGGTCTAACCTAACTAGTCTCAGCTAAGATCACAGGTACCGGTGACAAGCCTCCTTCCATTTGGTCCATAATATCAAAAACCCGTGGATCAATATTGCCGTCGGAAGAAACAAGCAAGAATTGGCCAAGCAAGCAAAGACAAAGCATGCATCCCCATGCCTTAGTAGGGGCCAAGTTCACCTCTTATCAACTGAAGAACTTCGGGTTTTGAAATTTGAAATAACATCTGCATCTTCTGTTGAGTTTTGGAAACCAATGTGGGTAATGCCATTTGTTGATTATTTGGATATCCAAGGATGTTCTCAAATTCTTCAATCAAGGGACATATTTCAAAGCCATTAATTTTAAATGTCCTAGAATCCGCATTCTAAAAGGAAGCCACGGCATGTAAGAAGGAGCGGTCCAATTTAACATTTTGAAAACATTTTAAAACATCAAGTTTTGACCACAAAATTTGTTTCCAGTGAATGGCATCCATATTCTTGAATAAAGTTTTTATCTTCTTTAAATGAGGTTTGGTCATGGTTGATGGAAGAGGAAAAATCAAAATTGTTTACATTGGAATGGAAAGTATTTTGGTTTCTATATGAAATATGGCATGAAAGGTGATTTATATAGAGGAATAAACTTTTCCGAAAGTGATAAGGAGAAGGTGATGGGAAAGAGTGAGATAGTATGGTGTAAGGAAAGGAATTGGCGACGAATTTACTTTACTGTGTTGCATTTGGCTTTTTCGGTGATGACTGTATAAATATTGAAATATGAAAAAGAAAGTTTAATAATTATGATGCAGTAACGATGAAAAGTGAAAAAAAAGTTACAGTAAAGATGAAAATTGTATTTTTTTTCATTATTGTACAATATTTATACAATTGATACAATATTTATACATCACTAAGAGGGTGGTGGTAGGTCATCAAATAAGGTCCTGAAAAAAGTCATCGCCTGTTGGAGGAGGGGGCAAATCACTCATCCAGAGTCTGCTCGAAGCTGGAGCACCAAAATCCGGCAAATTACTCGTCCCGGGATCACCCGAAGCGGGAGCACTAAAATCCCTATTACATTAAAGTTCCAATCCGTCACAGTCCTCGTCAGAAGCAGACAAAAGGATCTCATGGTCATCAGTCTGGGGGCTTCTTGATGAAGAAGCACCAGGATCCCTCTTCCCCTGAAATCAAAAGTCTCGGAAATTTTGTTCTGATTGATGATACAAATTTTTGAAATGAGAAGCATCTTGATGACTTACAGCCAACTCTTCTTGATGTTTCCTATTTTGTTCTTCAAGCATCCACTGTGAGCCAAAAAGGAAAAAAGTAAGAGCATACATAATCATGCATGCATATAGCATACATTACCATGAAATAAGGAACTTACTAGGTAATTCATATCAATACCCTGCGGATGAGATGGCATATCTGGCGGGATGGAATGAGCAAACGAAGGGGCAATAAAAGAAGGTCCAGCCTCATGATCAAATGAACCAGCAGCCTACAACAATCATTAAAGAATCAAAAAAAGAAAGAAGCAGTTGCAAGGGAAGAATGGTAAAAGTTTTACCTGAAAAGTACTAGCCCCGAGATGTGGAACAAACTCTTTTGCATCTCCGTGATGTTCCTCTTCATCTCTACCCTCATTTTCTTTGGGAATCTCCCGCACACCAATAGGAGATACATCAAAGTTCAAGAGCCTTCTTTGAATAAAGCGGACATAAGATGCACTTGACAGATAGAAAAATCCTTCAATACCATAACCGTACCGAGCCGGCCACCAGGCATCCTCCAGCATCGACATAATATTTAAAGTGTATTCCAGGCAAGGCATCGGAATCCTTCACTGCTTTGGACTGAGGAACCACTCATAAACTCTCTCTCCGAGAAACCAGCCACTAGCCACTGGGCCAACGATGACTCGGCGAGAATGTTGGAAAGATAACGCGGCCCTCATAAAAGGAGACCAGTTTGTCCGCTCTTCTGGGTTCCACCAGGCCAAATTCACCTGCAAAATAACATAAGATAAGTAAACTTTCACATAAAATTTAAAGTATACTAATGTTATTTTACCTGGTCCCAGGTTAAGCGACTCAACACAAAGCGGTGAGTATGCACATGGTGAGAGCCGGGAACGTCCATACGATCAAAAACCAAAAATTTAATCTTGGATACCCGATTCTTTCTCGGGAAATACCGGGTACCCTCACGAGGTTGTGTTCATATGCCCATGCCTACAATAATAGTAAAGATCAAATTCATGCAAGAAAGGAATGGAATTGACATTGGTAGAAGAAGAATACCTCGACAACCGCCATCAAGCTGACAAAAGACTTCTTATTTCGGCAAAGTTTATCCAGACCATTGTAAAGACAGGTGAGACCAGCTTCACCCCAGCCATAAGATGGTACCGTTCTAAAATAAGAAAGGGCCCCCAACACTGACAAATGAATGGAAGATTCAGTGCTGTCTAAGATGGCCGACCCAAGCAATTATAAAAAAAATCCTCGAGCATACTGTTGGGCTGTGTCTCTATGAATCCGTCCTTCGTAGTTCATCAAATAACTACGAATTGGCTCGATTTTATCTTAAAAGGCCCTTTATATGATGGTTCCATACCAATTAATTCTTGAATTTCTTCAAATGTTAAAATATCATTGGTCAAAGGAACCGGAACACCATCATATTGAAGGCCGGTTATAGCAGTAAAATCAACCGGACCAATTGTCATCTCTCCAATGGGCAAGTAAAAAATATGGGTTGTGTCCAACCATCATTCTTGTTGGCCGTTAATTTTTGACCAAGTCCGGTCCAATATATTTTGTTTAGTCCAAAATAATTTATGTATTGTCTAATATATTTTAATTAGTCCAAAATACTTTTTGTTATCTTAATTAAATAATTTTTGCTTTATTATCTAATTTTTATTAATAAAAAAGGAAAATAAACAAATAAAAATTAAAAAATAGAAATAAAAATCGGCGACAAAAAAATCGACGACGAAAAAATCGTCGCCGGCGCGGGCTTGGCCGTGGACAATTTCGCCCGCAGAATTTTTCTTCTGACGAAATGTCGCTTTCAGGAAAATCCTGCGAGTGAAATGGCCCATGCCATTTTGCCCGTAGGATTCCTGCAGGCGAAATGGCCCGCAGGCCGTTCCCCACCCCTGCCGCAGCCAACTGCTGCAATTTTTTTTGCCAGCGCAATTTTTCTTGCGGCAATTTTTTTTTGCCAATGCAATTTTTTCGTAGCACTTTTTTTCGCCAGCAAAATTTTTCGATGCAAATTTTTCGAAACCTAATACAATTAGGTTTCGATTTCCTTTTCTTATTCAATATTGTTTGCCGCGAGTAATTAGGATTAATAATAGAATTCTTCTATAAATAAGGAGGAAGAAAAGAGAGAAAAAAGAAGGAGAAATTGGGACAAACACTGAAGGAGAGTTTGAAACCGAAATTGAGTGGGAAAGCAGTGAAATCAATCTGACCTTTTGAGAGAAGAAGAAGCAAAGCCATTAACAAATGATCAAAGGCAGCAACTGCCTTTGTTTTTGTTCATCCAAGAAGAATTATTTTTGGAGGAACCATCAAAAGGAGGTATGTATTAATTGTTATATTTTTTCACAGTAGCTAAGATTATGAAATTGTGTCTTTCAAAATTAAAAACCCTAGAACTTCAATTTAGTTTTTATAAAGTTAAAAACACTAATTTGTTGCTTTATTTTCAAAAAAGGCTTAAAATTGTTATTTTTACTTCTTCAAAATCTTAAAACCCTAAATGAACATGTTTTTCTTCAAAACCAAAATTTGATTCTATTTCTTTCAACAAACCCTAAAAACATCTTTTCTATTTATATAAATCTTAAATCGTTTGTCTACTTTCATTAAATTATCAATTGCTTTTTCAAAATTCTAAAAGACCTAAGCATCCACCGAAACCCTAAATTCTAAAACACTAAACCCAAATGCAACTTCCAAACCTAAAATAGTAAACCCTAACCCCTTTAAAGCCTTAAACCCTAATTTTTTCTAAACCCTAATCCTTTAAAACTTTAAAAACACAAATATTTTAATTTCACTTAGTAAACTTGAAACCATAAAATCAAAAGTATTTTAAAGAGTCCAAATTCTAGTTTCATGCTTTTACATAACAAACCCTAATTTGGTTAATCAAAGAATCTTACCAACCTTTTAAAACATAAAATCCCTAATCTATTTTAATTCTTTTAAAGTCACAGTATGCTTAAACCCATGAATTTCCAAAACCCTAAACACATGAAATAAAGAGCCCTAAATGGAAACAGTAGCTATAATTTGGATTTTTATTTGCCTTATTCAATTCTATATTTAATCATGCTTTATTTTATATGCTTTAATTTATTTAAGTTCAATTATTGGTTTATTTAATTTATTATCGATGGATGTTTACTTTCTATTGATATTTAATACCTTTGATGAATGATTATTTTATGATGAATGGTTATTTACTTTTATCAATTTATTTAGATTTTCAAATGTTGTAAGAGGTATGTTTCCACTTGGTGGGTACCTCATTAGTTAAATATCATGTAATTTAAATTGCTTTTCTATTTTAGAACCAATGTAAAGGACATGTTTCTACCTTTCGGTGGGTGTCCTATTTAGGAATGGATGTAAGGGCACGTTTCCATCTTCGGATGAGTATCCATTTATTTGTTTTGCTTGGACATTGTTTTGATTTTTAATATATTGCTTCTTTCTTTTAATTATTATGCATAATAGGGATAATGTTGTTATACTTAAGAATTTTATAATATTAAGACCTGTAAAGGAGGCTGGTTCCAATGAACTGGGTGTTTTGGGGGGTGCTAGGCCATTTCTCACCTTCCCAACATGTACCCAACTTTCCAAACCCATTAGGGGGTTGGGGATTCCTTAGGAATCGAGTCATCCACCCATTTCTTTTTCCCAGACCATCCGGGTGGCAACTCCATTTTCTCTGGACTTAGGTTCGTGTTCTCTAAGGCCCCAAGCCTAAACAGTGCCGAAATCGCAAGAACCATTCCACCGGGAGTGGGGGCAAAAATCCCCTCTCACAGTGGTGACTCCACTGGGGACAAGAGAAGTTGATTCCGTTGGTCTTTATATTATTCTATTCTTTCTTATAATGATATTATCCATTGCATCATATTAGATTGCATTATGTTCGTGAGTTAGGACGTCCGTGTTACCCGTGTTATGTTATATAAGGGATACCATACTTTCACTCAAGGTATGGAGATCGAGCATGGCATAACCAATCATAGCCTCATACCATTTGGTATATACTTGCTATGGGAACCTAAGCCTTTTAACCCAAAGACTAAAGCTCATGTAATTGGCCTAGTTACTTTCCTTAGGTTTTACCCCAAATGCATGTTGTTTGACTATGGTTCATTTATCTTGGCTTAAATCATAGCTTATTTGGTTTGTTCTTTTTATAATATGACCTAAGTACATTGTAAGCTCAAAATAAATTTTTCTTTAAAATCCAAAAGACCAAAGCTATTTTTAAAATTTTCAAGATGGTCTTTGGACATAAGACTTTTCTAAAAATAAAAAAAAAAATTTCTTTGGCCCATGGCCCAAATACTAAGCCTAAAACCCATTTTTCTAAAAATCTTTTACAATGGGCTTAGAAACCAAATTATTTTCATCCAACCTTTTCTTACAAAGAGCTTGCAAAAATATTTAGGTCAATTAAGAAATACCAAAAATCAATTGTGGGCCTAGTTTACACTAAGAATAAACTAACCATGGGCTTGTTTTTGGCATGAATCATTAGTTACCTTTTTCAAGTGAGAAAGCTATCTGTAATAAACCTCTTAATTTAGTTTTAATCCAATATAGCATAAAAGCTACTTTAGTTGGTTGAATGGATTTCCATTTTTGAAAATATAACTATTGGTTGAAATGTCTGAGGGAATTATTCGAAAACAAGATACCCCATGTTGGTATTTTGTTAACCATATACCTAGAAAAAGAGACTCGCCATTCATATATGGATGTTATAAGGTTGGAATGAGCGTCCTAATTATCTTTTATCATTGATTGTTCGTGCATACATGAATACATGCATACATTGGCATCTCATTGATCCTCTCTGGCTCACAGCCATTGATTAAGACAGTTCAAAAGCTTACAACAATCTGACCTACGCTGGAGACGAAGTATCTAGAAATGACTCAATTAATTGCTCACCAAAAACAATGTAGCCCGAACAAATTCAAAGGATGGTGGATGAGGCCCTCAATGCCAAGATGGAAGAAATAAAAGAGGCCCTAGCTGAGACCATGAAGAACCAATTAACTGCAATCTTAGAGAATCATGTCGAGGCATCTGCTAGCATTAAGAAGCCAAGGAACAAAGGGAAGACTACAGTTGGTGAAGCAGTTTTTGATGATGAAAAGGTGATCATTAATGATGATGATTATTGGGCTTAATACTACCAAGATGTTCAAAAGAAGAAGAAAGAACCGAAGGTTGTTGAGAAAGCAACTATTGAAAAGACCAAGACATCTGATGTTGAAAAGATGATTGCTGATTTAGAAATGAAATTTGAGAAGAAGCTAAAAATCGAAGAGATGTCCGAGATTGATAAACTATTTTCATGATGCCATCTTTTGCAAAGTATAATGGCACCAGAAATCCTCATCTCCATGTGAAGTAGTATATCACTGACATGCAATCTGCCTGAGCTACTAAGGCTCAAACCCTAAGATACTTTATGCTCTCATTGGACCCTGTTGTCCAAAATTGGTTCAATACCTTAGATGATGGAACACAAAAGAGTTGGGATCTACTTTACAAAGCCTTCATCCAACAATATGGATATAATGTTGAGTTGGAAGTTACCTTAATGGAAGTGAAGTCCATTAGGCAAAGGTCGAATGAGAACTTTGTGGATTATGTAAAGAGATGGAGAAACAAGGCTGCTTTGCTCAACAAGAGGCCCGATGAATCCGATCAAATAAGGATGATTGTGAGAGGGGTACTGCCTATTCTTCGTGAGAGGATGTCTCATACACTCATCCGTGATTTCAAAGACCTTCTCCAAGCAGGTTTGCAAATTGAAGAATGGGAAAGGGAGAAGAGCCATTTAGCCATAAAAAGGAATGAGAAAGGGAGCTATCAATCTGGTATCCAAAGCATGCAAAAGGCCATCGGTGTTAATGCTACTAATCAAGGAACGAGGAGACAATTTTCTGAATTGAGAAAATCGATGTCTTGGGTTCTCAATAAGTTTTAAAGAAAGGGATTGTTACAACCCTTAAATCCTCATCCTTTGCCTAACCCTGTCCCACCTAATTTTGACACTAAAGCATTTTGTCAATTTCACCAAATGCAAGGGCATGACACGGATAGATGTGTGAGGTTGAGACATGAGATCCAAAATCTAATTGACAATGGGAAGCTACCCGAGCCCAATAAGCCCAACACCAAAGAGAACCCATTACCAAAATTCAATAGGGTACAACCACCAGCAACCTTCATGATTGGAGGAGGTTTGCATGAGGATTTTGTCATGTCTTCTTTTCAAGACGTGGGTGGAGAAGCAACCAAAGAAGAAGAGGTATTTGGTGAAATTAAACAAGCTATGATGGGTGGAGAAGTAACAATTTGTGTTGTCAACAGGTTTTGGAATTCAAGTGATAGTGATGACGATATTGTATCCAAGAAGGAGGAGTGGACTTGGTCCGAGCCCGAAGTAGATGAAGTAATGAACACTAGATCTGGTAAGCCTTATGCAAGGCCACTACCTAAGGAGGTAGAAACTGATAAGAGAAAGGAAGTTGAAGTAGAAGAAGATGATGTTGTGCTCAAGCAATTGAAAAGAACCCAAGCAAGTGTTAGCATTTGGGACTTATTAAAGCCTTGGCTAGCATGCCAATCTCTACCTCCACGACAACGGAGGAATTGACCAACTTCATAAAAATTGGAGGGGTAATGAAATGTGAAGAGGTTCAAGAGAAGAGTGAAGTTAATATGGGAGCAGTTTCTTTTTCGGATGCGGATTTACTGGAGGAGTGGAAAGACCACATCCACCCTCTCTTTATCAAAATAGATGTCGAGGGGAAGAGGACTCCATGTGTAATGGTCGATGATGGGTCTTCCATAAATGTTTGTCCACTTAAGATATTGCCAAAGCTAGCCATGTCAACAAGAGATCTAAACCCAATAGAGGTAACAATTCGGGCTTATGACAACACTAAAAGACATACCGAAGGGACTTTCAAAGTTGTTGTCAAGGTTGGTCCAATTGAATCTATTGTTGAGTTTATTGTTTTAGACATACCGGTTACCTTTGCCTTGCTCTTGGGGCGACCATGGTTTCATCCTCTTGGTGGAGTTCCTTCCACCCTTCATCAAAAGATCAAATTCCCCAACAGAAATGAGACAGTGGTCATTGAGGCTGAACACAATGAGATTGTTAACGCTCTAAGGATTGAGAGGCCTCTCAATGGTTTTAAAGTAGCTGTAATTTCTGATGATGAAGTAGTGAACTCTAAAGTCTTGAATATGATGAAAAACATGAACTACCTTCCCGGAGCTGGTCTTGGAAAGGGTAAAGCCAGTTTGGCAAAGCTGCCAGACTTTAGGACTCAAACATCCAAGAAGGGGTTGGGATATGATGAAGACAACGATGTCAAGCCAAAGAAGAGTGAAAAGATGAGCTTCCCACCACTTGAAAAAATCTTTGTCAAGGCTCCAGATATGGGACCACTCCAAGGAAAGCCCGAGCCGATCATGTTCATAGGTAAGTTAATCCCAGGTTTTGAAATTTTTGCAGATGTTGCTGAGCTAGTTGAGCAAGTGAAGAAAGAACTCACCCTTCCAACCAGTAAAGAATCCAATCCAAAAGAGAAGAATGAAGCTATCCTGAAAGCCGAGAAGACTCCGGAAGAGATTGCTGCCCTGGTTGAAGAAAAATTTGAAGACATCCTACCTTATGATTCTGAGAACAATGATTTTGATTTTGATTTTAATTTGTCTACTTTGTATGAGGATGATGATGTTTTCTTTTCCAAAATGAAAGCAATAAAGTTTGATTTTGCTTACTTGTGTGATGTTTCTCCTGATGGTTGCATACATTCAAATAGCAGTTACATGAGCATCTTTAATATTAATTCTGTTAACACACAATCATTAAATTTGGGAACAGTCGAAAATCCTAAAAACATTTGCATAGCATCCGATCTTACTCTTGATGAGAGAGAGAGAGATTTGAAAAATATTCAAAAAATATGAAGAAGTGTTTACTTGGTCTTATGAAGATATGTCGGGGATAGATCGAGACATAGCCGAGCATCATATTCCAACTCACACTCACATAAAACCTGTCAAACAAAAGCTTAAGCGATTATATTTTCTATTTATACAATCCAGTAACCATGCATTATAAACTCTAATGTTTGATTATGTTTTTTTCAACAAACCCTAAAAACATCTTTTCTATTTATATAAACCTTAAATCGTTTGTCTACTTTCTTGAAATTATCAATTGCTTTTTCCAAATTCTAAGAAACCTAAGCATCCATCGAAACCCTAAATTCTAAAACACTAAACCCAAATGCAACTTCCAAACCTAAAATAGTAAACCCTAACCCCTTTAAAGCCTTAAACCCTAATTTTTTTTCTAAACCCTAATCCTTTAAAACTTTAAAAACCATAAAAACACAAATATTTTAATTTCACACAGTAAACTTGAAACCAAAAAATCAAAAGTGTTTTAAAGAGTCCAAATTCTAGTTTCATGCTTTTACATAACAAACCCTAATTTGGTTAATCAAAGAATCTTACCAACCTTTTAAAACATAAAATCCCTAATCTATTTTAATTCTTTTAAAGTCACAGTATGCTTAAACCCATGAATTTCCAAAATCCTAAACACATGAAATAAAGAGCCCTAAATGGAAACAATAGCTATAATTTGGATTTTTATTTGCCTTATTCAATTCTATATTTAATTATGCTTTATTTTATATGCTTTAATTTATTTAAGTTCAATGCTTGGTTTATTTAATTTACCATGGATGGATGTTTACTTTCCATTGATATTTAATACCTTTGATGAATGATTTATTTATGATGAATGGTTATTTACTTTTATCAATTTATTTAGATTTGCAAATGTTGTAAGAGGTATGCTTCCACTTGGTGGGTACCTCATTATTTAAATATCATGTAATTTAAATTGCTTTTCTATTTTAGAACCAATGTAAAGGACATGTTTCTACCTTTCGGTGGGTGTCCTATTTAGGCATGGATGTAAGGGCACGTTTCCATCTTCGGATGGGTCTCCATTTATTTGTTTTGCTTGGACATTGTTTTGATTTTTAATATATTGATGATTTCTTTTAATTATTGTGTGTAATATGGATAATGTTGTTATACTTAAGAATTTTATAATATTAAGACCTGTAAAGGAGGCCGGTTCCAATGAACCGGGCATTGTGGGGGTGCTGGGCCATTTCTCACCTTCCCCACACGTACCCAACTTTCTGAAAACCCATAGGGGGTTGGGGATTCCTTAGGAATCGAGTCATCCACTCCTGACTTTGGTCCGTGTTCTCTAAGGCCTCGAGCCTAAACAGTGCTGAAGTCGTATGAACCATTCCACTGGGAGTGGGGGCAAAAATCCCGCTCATAGTTCTTCAAGCGCCTGGACTACGCTACGGTCTATCTGATACTCCTCGGATAGCAATTGTAAGATGAAGTGCTCAAAGCCGCAATCTCGGATAATCTGCCTTACCCGAGAAGGCACTACATCATACCACTGTCGGGCTTTGTAGATACACCCTCCGGCCCGAACAACGCAACGATCATGATAACATGGAGCTAGGTAAGTTAATGCAAGGTAAGTACATACTATCCTAAATTAATTTATTTTTTTTGAAATTTTTGAAAAATTATAATAATATAAAAATATAAATAAAAACATAAATGCAAATACAATAATAATAAAAGAGCATAATATAAAAATATAAACATAAATAAATAATAAATAAATAACAAACAAAAAAATATAATAAATAAATAATATAATAAATAAATAATAATAAAAATGAATAAATAAATAATAAAAAAATATAACAGAAAGACAAAAAAAAAGAAAAAAGAAGAAAAATAATTACCGCGCTTTTTTGGTTAGAACTACGATGAAGCGGCATTCCGGCTAGTAGATCTATATTTCCATCTTCATGATGCCGAATAAACTCTAATAACTCAGCATTTGAATGAGTCTCTGACCTTGAATCATGCATTTTTTTTGAAAACTATGTGCTAAATTTGAAAGAATTTGAGAGAATTATAGAAATTGGGAAATTTTGCTGTGAGTAGAATGAAAGAATTAGTTGGTTTTTATAGAGAAACGGCAAGGAAAAAAACAAAATTCAAAGTAAGTTTTACTGTTTTCGAATAGTAAAAATTATTTGCTACTATTTCCAATAGTAAAAATTATTTGCTACTATTTTCGAATAGTAAGTTACTATTTATGAATAGTAAATAGTGCATAAACAGTGACTACACAGTAAATAAACAGTAAATTCAATTATTCACTTTAATCATTCAAATGCTTGCGTGTGCATAAATATTTTTACACGCAGGGGGCAAGAAGAAGACGTGCATAAAAATTAGCCAAACGTCTTAAAACCAAAAAATTATTTTTTGCAGATAATTAAATGTTTATTAGCTCGGGTCCAGAACCCAAATTTTACTTAGGACCATAACCTAGAATCTCTTTTAAGTCCAGAAGTTAGCTCGGGTCTAGAACCCAAATTTTCCTTAGGTCCAGAACCTAGAATCTCTTTTAAGTCCAGAACTTAGCTCGGGTCCCAAAATCAAATTTTCTTTAGGTCCAAAACCTAGAATCCATTCTAAGTCCAGAACTTAGCTCGGGTCCAGATCCCAAATTTTCCTTAGGTCCAGAACCTAGAATCTCTTTTAAGTTCAGAACTTAGCTCGGGTCTAGAACCCAAATTATCCTTAGGTCCAGAACCTAGAATCTCTTCTAAGTCTAGAACTTAGCTCGGGTCCAGAACTCAAATTATCCTTAGGTCCAGAACCTAGAATATCTTCTAAGTCCAGAACTTAGCTCGGGTCCATAACCCAAATTATCCTTAGGTCCAGAACCTAGAATCTCTTTTAAGTCCAGAACTTAGCCCGGGTCCAAATTATCCTTAGGTCCAGTACCTAGAATCTCTTCTAAGTCCAGAACTTAGCTCGGGTCCAGAACCCAAATTTTCCTTAGGTCCAGAACCCAAAATTATACTTAGGTCCAGAACCTAAAATTATCCTTGAGTCCAGAACTCAAACCGGGCCAAGAACCCAAAACCTCAACCATCTCAAAAATTAAGTCTTATTGCTTTTCAATCTCTTTCACTAAAGTCTCATATCATTCAAGTAGGGGGCAAACTGTAGACCCTTAATTTTTGACCCTGTCTGGTCCAATATATTTTAATTAGTTCAAATTATTTTTGTGTTGTCCAATATATTTTAATTAGTCCAAAATAATTTTTGTTATCTTAATTAAATAATATTTACTTTAGTATTTAATTTTTATAATTAATAAACAAAAAATAAACAAAAAATAACAAAAAAATAAAAATAAAAATCGATGATCGAAAAATCGGCGATGAAAAAATTGTCGCCGAAAATCAGCGTGCGGCGAAATGGCCCGCAGGCCAATTCTAGTCTGCTGTCGCAGCCAGCTGCGGCAGCTTTTTCGCTAGTGCAATTTTTCCGTAGCAGTTTTTTTTCACCAGCAAAATTTTTCCGACGAAAATTTTTTCGAAACCAAATACAATTAGGTTTCGGTTTCCTTTTCTTAATTAATATTAGATTCCGTGAATAACTAGAATTAACTATAAAAATCTTCTATAAATAAAGACTAAAACAACACAAAAAGGGGGGAAATTGGAGGAGAAATTGAGACTGAAATTAAGGAGGAAAACTTTGAATCAATCAGATTTTTTGAGAGAACAAACAAGAAATTCAATCCATCAAAGGCAGCAAAGCTTGTCTTTATTCTTGTTCATCCAAGAAGTGATTTTTGGTGGAACCAACAAACGAAGGTATGAATTTCTTTATTTGTTTCATTAATTCACAGTAGCTTCATCATTCAAAAATCTTAAAATTATTGTTTCTGTTTCTTCAAAATAAAAAAACCTTAGAACCTCAATTCACCTTTTCTAAAGTTTAAAAAACTTAATTCATCTCTTTGTTTTTCAAAAATCTTAAAATAGTTGTTTTTATTTCTTCAAAATCTTAAAACCCTAATTTGCCTTTCAATTCTTCAAAACCTTAAATTGAATTCTGTTTCTTTTCAAAAACTCTAAAAAACATCTTTTCTATTTCTAGAAACTTTAAATTGTTTTGTTTGTTTTCATAAAGCTTCATAAAATTATCAATTGTTTTTCCAAATTCTAAAATCTAATGCACCGAAACCCTAATTCTAAAATTCTAAAACCCTATTTCAACTCCGAAACCCAAAACAGTGAACCCTAACTCCCTTAAAACCTTAAACCCTAATTTTTCTAAACCCTAATCCTTTAAAACTTTAAAACCATATAAATCAAAATGTTATAATTCTACACAGTAAGTAACCGTAAATCATAAATCCAATGTTTTAAAGTGTTCAAACCCTAATTTGATGATTTTACCACTCAACCACTAATTTGGTTAATCAAAGAACTTTATCAACCTCTTGAATTCTAAAAGTTTGCTCCATTTCAATTCTTTTAAAATTTACAGTAGCTTGAACCCATAAATTCCAAAACCTTAAACACATGAAATAAAGAATCTTAAATAGAAATAGTAGCCCTAATTTGAATCTTTATTTGCCTTATTCAATTTTATATTTGATTATGCTTTGATTTATTTTATATGCTTCAGTTTATTTAAGTTCAATGCTTGGTTTATTTAATTTATTATGGATGGATGTTTACATTCTATTGTTGTTTAATATCTTTGATAAATGATTTATTTATTTTGAATGGTTATTTACTTTTATCGATTTTCAAATGTTGTAAGAGGTATGTTTCCACTTGGTGGGTACCTCATTAGTTAAATATCATGTAATTTAAATTGTTTTTCTATTTTTGAACCAATGTAAAGGACATGTTTCTACCTTTCAGTGGGTGTCCTATTTAGGCACGAGATGTAAGGACATGTTTCCATCTTCGGATGGGTGTCCATTTTTTTGTTTTGCATGGACATTGTTTTGATTTTCAATATAGCGATGCTTTATTTTAATTATTTTGTGTAATATTGATAATGTTGTTATATTTAAGAATTTAATAATATTAAGACCTGTAAAGGAAGTCGGTTCCAATGAACTGGGCGTTGTGGGGGTGTTGGGCCATTTCTCACCTTCCCCACAATTACCCAACTTTCCAAACCCATTAAGGTGTTAGGGATTCCTTAGGAATGGAGTCATCCACCCCTTTCTTTTTTCCGGGCCGTCCGAGTGGCGATTCCATTTTCTCCTGACTTAGGTCCATGTTCTCTAAGGCCCCGAGCCTAAACAGTGCCGAAGTCGCAAGAACTATTCCATCGGGAGTGGGGGAAAAAATCCCCGCTCACACTATGCAATCAACTACCCTAAGAATGAATTAGAAATATAAGTTCTTGGGTATAATTATTTTGCAAGTTCAAAATAATTTGTTGTTGTTAATTCATGAATGTAAGAACTAATGAATTGATAATTACTAATTAATCACAAGAAAAAAATTAGGTTAGAAGGTTATATTAATGGATAATTGAGAATTAAGCTTTGAATAAATCGATCTACATATTCTAGGTACCATTCTAAGAATTTAAATTAATCTTGCACAACTATCAATCATTTTACTTTTAAATTTTAATTTCTTTTCACCATTTCAACAACATGCATTCAAACTTTAATATTTTATTCTTCTCAAATTATTACAAATAAACACCTTCCTTGTGAGATGACCTTAGGGCGATCACCGTTACTACAATAACCTCGTATACTTGCGAGTGCTGCTTTTTAGTAGTGTTAAGTAGAGCACAATAAGTTTTTAGTGCCGTTTCCGGGAAAGGCTATTTTTAGTAATAGTTTGATTCTTTTATTTTAATTTTTTAATTGTTTAAAGTGTTTCTTTTTGAATTGCCTAGGTGGTTTATGTAAGGAAGAAGGTCCCAAGGAAACAAACTTGTTCCATATATAGATTATATTCATAAGCTTTCTAGAACCGAGGGAGTGGATCCTTTAGGACAAGAAGCAGAAGAAAATGAAGAGCAATTTGATGAGAACACGGAGGTAGAAATGGATTTGCCCAACCGATTATTGGAGTAACCACATCATGTATATGGTTGAGAAATGCGGCAAGAAATTATGAACTCAAAAATATTCATTATAGTATGCTGCCCTCTTTCCATGGTTTATCGAATGAAGATCCTCTCAACTTCATTCATGATTTTTACACCACCTTGCATACATTCCTTTTGCAAGCATTGACGGAAGATGAACTTAAAATGAGATGCTTCCCATGCAATTTAAAGGATAGAGCAAAGGCTTGGTTGATGACTTTACCGAAAAATTCATTAACCACATGGACCGAAGTGTATAACAATTTTTAAAAAAAATTCTATTCTCATCAGAAAACTAAGGAGCTTAGGGGGAGTATTAAAACATTCACCCAATTTGATGGAGAACCATTTCATGAGGCATGGGATGTTTCAATGCCCTCATCATTATTATCCATAACAATTTCTCAATCAGTTATTTTATGATGGGCTTACTCAGCAAAGTCCAAATACATTGTATAATGCAGCAGGAGGTGCAATGGGTGAAATCACAGCTACGGAAATGGTTGCATTATTTTAAATGTTGGGACAAAATTTGCAGTAAAAGAGTATTGTGGAAATGCATAGAGGAGCATATGAGCTGAATGCAAATTCAGAAATGGCAAGACAAATTACAGAGTTGACAAGGTAAGTGAAATTACTGAATTCTAGAGGAAACTTGCCTATGTCAAATCAAGAAACATGTGCATCATGTGGTGTTGTCTACCATAATGCAAATGTGTGCCTAAGCTTTGATCAATTCCAAGAAGGGCAAGAGCAAGTATATGCCTTTGAAGGTTTCCAATAAAGGTGTAGGAATGACCCATATTCATATTCTTATAACCTCGGTTGGAGAAATCACCCAAATTTTTTATGGAAGAATCAACAACATGTTCCACCTGAACAACCTTTCCAACCTTATGAAAGAGGTCCTCAATTTCAAGGGCAAATCTCAAATCAAGAGTAAGTAAAGAAGCCTTCGTTTAAGATAATTTGAATGCTTTCATTCAAATTAGCACTCAAAATCAAGAGGTGAATAACAAGCAGTTTGACTCTTTGGAAGCATCACTTAAGAAGGTGGAAACTCAAGTTGATCAACTAGTTAACCAACTTCAAGCTCATCAAGAAGGAAAATTTCTGAATCAATCGGAGCAAGCCAAAGCAATCACGGTCTTAATAAGTGTTAAGGTAATTGATAATAAAATCGGTGATTATAAAATTGGTAATTCTTTAGATATAGGTACAATTTAAGAAAATGTCGAGGAAATACAAGCAAGCAAAGCTCCACCAAGTGAACTGAATGAGGAAAGTGAGGAGACATCCATTTCACCAAAATTGTATAAATCTCCAATTCCTTATAGACCGCCAATTCCTTTCCCAAACAGGTTAAAAAATGAGAAGCAAGATAAAATTTTTCTGAAATTTATAACATGTTCTCAAAGGTAAGAATTAATCTACTCTTACTTGATGTGATTAAAAATATGTGTGAGCGGGGATTTTCGCCCCCACTCCCGGTGGAATGGTTCTTGTGACATCGGCACTATTTAGGCTCGGGGCCTTAGAGAACACGGACCTAAGTCTGGAGAAAATAGAGTCGCCACCCGGACGGGCCAGGAAAAATAAAGGGGTGGATGACTTGATTCTTAAGGAATCCCCTAATGGGTTCGGAAAGTTGGGTACGTGTGGGGAAGGTGACACCCACCAAAAGGTAGAAACATATCCTTTACATTGGTCCAAAATATAAAAGCAATTTAAATTACATGATATTTAACTAATGAGGTACCCACGAAGTGGAAACATACCTCACACACTTTTGAAAATCAAAATAAATCAATAAAAGTAAATAACCATTCGTTATAAATAAATCATTCATCAAAGATATCAATCAAAATATATAATAAACATTCATCTATGATAAATTAAATAAATCAAGCATTGAACTTAAATAAATCAACCATCAAAGCACTTAATAGACTACATAATCAAATCTAAAAATAAAGCAAGTAAAGATACAAATTGAGGTTTACTGTTTCTATTTAAAGTTCTTTAATTAACATTTTAGGGTTTTGAAATCTTAACATATTATTATTGTTGTTTGTTTAGGCTACTGTAGGTTTTAAGAGAATTGAAAGGGATTAGGGTTTATAAATTTAAGAAATTAGTAAGGTTCTTTGATTGATCAAATTAGGGTTTGAGGGGTAAAATTATGAAATTAGGGTTTTAAGGTTTGAAACCTTGATTTTATTTTGTCGTGATTAAAGGTAAGTATGGTTTTAGTATTGACTATAATAACTACTTAAGTATTTTTGGATGGAGCAAATATAGAAAGTCTTTAAGGGAGTTATATGAAAGATTAAAATATCCTAGAGAATAAAATTATAAAAAGCTACTGTGAATATTTGAAAATAGAATTTAAATTTATGGTTTGAATAAATTAGGGTTTAGGTTTGTATTTTGAATAATCATAATAAAGGAAGTTAAACATAAAGATTTATAATACATAAATAAAAATTGACCCGAGCCCACACGGTGGTCCCACTAGCCGATTAGAGGGCAGGGGTTAAGGGGGCAGTGCCCCTTGCGGGGTCAGGGCCCGGACCCCGAAGATTTTAAAAACTGGCTTTTAGTATTGTAGGTTTCGGTGTTGAAAATTAAGATTTTAGGGTTTAAGATTTGGAAAATAGGGTTTTCAAATTGGAAGAAACTAGTGTTATTTTTAAAAGAATAATGCTTACTGTGGGATTTTGGAAAGAAGGATTAATTAGGGTTAAAGCTTTTGATGCTTAAAAAAATAAGGCTACTAACTTTTTAGAATAGAGATTAGGGTTTTGGGAATTAATAAAATGATTTAGGGTTTTTGATGTTTTTGGAAACAGAAGGATGATTTAAGGTTTTTGGAAACAAAAGAAACGAATTAGGGTTTTTAAGGTATTTGGAAAAAACATTTTAGGGTTTTAAGGTTTAGAAGAAAGAGAAGAAATAATTTGTTAATTTTTAGTGATTGAAGCTACTGTAAAAAAGAAAATAGAGATTCAAACCTCCGTTCGTTGGTTCCACCAAAAGTTGCTTTCTGGATGAACAAAGACAAAGGCAAGATTGCTGCCTTTGATGAATTGTTGATGGCTTTGCTTGTTGCTAATCTTCTCTTGCTAGGGTTTTCTGTAAACCAAGTTTTGATCACCTAATCAAAGTCCTACTATCCGATCCAAGTCCCAAGTTCTCCCCCCTTAAAGTCCAGTCTCTGTCCCCTTTTCTCCTCCTTTAAAGTGTTATTTATAGGAAAATTTATATGCCTAGTTCTAATTGTTTAAGGAAACTCAAATTAATTAGAAAAAGAAACCGAAACCAAATAGAGTTTGGTTTCGAAAAAAATTACGTTGGAAAATTTTGCTGGCAAAAAAACTACTGCGGGCTGTGAGGAAATCTGCAAAAAATTACGAGTTGGGCTTGCGACTAGCCAATTTCACCGCAGGAATTTCCTGCGGTGAAATTGGCCTTGGCCAATTACTTTAGGTGATGAATTTTTTCATCGCCGATTTTTTCGTTGTCGATTTTTATTTTTATTTTTATTTATTATTATTATTTTAAAAACTTATAAAAAATAAATACTAAAATAAATATTATTTAATTAAAATACCACAAAAAATATTTTGGACTATATAAAAAAATAACGGACCGGTTTGGGTCAAAAATTAAGAGTCTACAGTTTGCCCCCCTGCTTGAACAATTTGAGACTTTAGTAAAAGAGAGTGAAAAGCAGTAAGACTTAATTTTGATGAGATGGTTACTTGAATTTGTCTTGGGTATTTGTGTAACACCCCTTCCCAGCCTACGTGTGTAAGCCGAGTAGAGGCGCCACACTAACCTAATGTTGTTACCAATTTTACTTAGTCAAATTTAGTTCTGGTTTTTAAAGAAATTTGGCCAGAGGTTCGCCTAGAAATTGGGTCCCAAGTGTCGACAAAACTGGTTTTTCTGATTTTTTGAAAACATTTTTTTACACAAACCAATGCGAACACAATTAGTCTCAATACACTCCCAATGAATCCCCCTTATAACCTCAACTACAAACCTGCAAGAAGAATTCACACTTCTAGTATAAAATAAAGTAGAGGTTTATTATTATGACATACTGCTAACATACAGTATAACATAGTAATTCTCAATCTTATATCTATATATATATATATACATGCCACAACTAGTTAACTCAAAATGGAAACTAAGAGATCTACCCTGAGATGCTGTGGGTCTGGTCGTTGCTTCCCAAGAGTTAGCTACTGCTCCGAACCTACGAGTCAAGGAAAACTTAACTCGCTGAGCAATGTTGCTCAGTGGGTACTTTACCAATGGAAATAAAAGTAAAGAGTATTTGTACAAGCAAGGCAATAAAATATATGAATGTTAAATACTATAAGCAATAAAATATAAAGCTCACTTCAATGAAATAAAAATGTACTTCCCGAAAAAGAATTTCAAGTTTTTCAAAAGATTTCAACTAAAATTGTAAAATATTCACAATTCAACTTATGCCATAAAATAGTCGTGTCATAATTTGTAAATTTTTGCTCTACTAGTAAAAACAGAACCACAGCGATAAGGCAGTGGCCCTCACTATAGCGCTTGAATTAACTCTACCACAAAGCGTCACTCGCAAGTATACGAGGTAGCTGTAGCAAAGGTGATCGCCCCAAGGTCGTCTCACAAGGAAGCTAAAGTGGCTAATTGATTATCAGATTTAAAGTAACAAGTAATGAATAGATTTAAATTGCTAAATAATGAAGAAGATTGATTGAAATTTAAAACGAATAAAAGTAAACAAGAACTGATGTTTTGATTCACTTGATAAAAGGGTCTAGGGTTTGCACTTCTCTACTACTGATATGTATAAACGGTTATTCCTCTTAACTAATTCAATTTCAAAGATTAAATCTCAAACAACTTAATTAATTGAGTCAAGGAAATAAGCTCTCGCATTCAAACCTCTTACAACTAATCTTGTTATAATTGAAACAATCTTTTTAATAGGTTATATCTCTAATTCACCTAAGTCCCTAATTGAATTGATCCAGCATTAGACTTCATCTCTCAATCCATCATCTAATACCTAAAACACATAATTGGTGGCCAATCAATAATATATTAAAATATTTCATTCAATCAAGGCTAAAGAAATTATTAGCTAAGAGAATAACCAATTCATACAATCATAGCAGATCCATACAAACCCTAGACTAGATCAAATTAGTTCATGATGCAATCAAACATACTCATCTCATTAATGTTCAAAGAAATCAAATTAGACATGATAATACCCATTAATACAATTTCAATGAAAATAAAGAGAATAAGTTCGAGAACAAAACCAAGTTACAAACTCCTTGAAGCTTCTGAAGAATCTCTTGTTCAAATCTTGCAAAAAGGATGTCTCAACGGCTAGAACAATCTAATCTAAGCTAGATTAATCCAAAGTGAAATCAAAATCAAAGAAAACAAATGTTAAAACCCTAAGCTCACTCTCAGACGGCTGAAAACTCAGCTCAAAATCGTCAACAGTCTTTAAACCCTAGCTCTCCTTTCCTTTTATACGAATGTCCGCTTTAAAAAAAAATCGCTGCGTGTTTAGATCACGTGTGAGTGTTCTTTGCAGGGACATGGCCAGGTGACTTGGCCATGTCCCTTGCCTGTGTCCATCACTGCTTGCCTCTCTTCTATTTCTTCTTTGTTGAGTGACACGGCCAAGTCAGAGGTGACTTGGCCGTGTTGCACCATTTTGGAGGGACACGGCCACAAGACTTCGCCGTGTCCCTTGCTTGTGTTTGCCTCTGTGAGCTTTAGTCTTCTTTGCCTTTGGAATTGGTGAGACATGGCCAAGTCAGAGTGACTTGGCCGTGTTGGAGTATTTTTGGAGGGACGCGGCCACTGACTTGGCCGTGTCCCTTGCATGTGTCTGCTTCTGTGAGTTGCTTTCTTCTTTAATTTGATATGGGCACGGCCAGTGACTTGGCCGTGTTCTCTACCTGTGTCAGCCACTGCCACTTTCTCCTTCAAATTTGCTTCCTTGCCTTTTTAACATAACACAAAACTCAAAACAAATCTAAACAAGAAGTCAATAGACAATAACCAACACAACATAAACACAATACTAAAGACTACATCAAAAATGACATAAACATTGAAATAAACTAAAACTACCAAAATTAATGAAAACACCAAACAAACCGATTAAAACTAACAAAATACCTAAATAAAACAATAATTATCATAATAAACAAGAAAACTATAACAAAAACAAATAAAACAACTACCCCACACTTAAAACTTTGCTTGTCCTCAAGCAAATTCACATGGCATAAATTAAAAACTCAAACAACCTTTAATTATAATTCCAGTATATAAGATGAAATACTTTAAGACACAGCATAAATAATCGCATTTTCCTTCAATCAAGATTGAAGTTTAAAACGAATAAAAGTAAATTAAGCTGAGTGTTTTGATTCACTTGATAGAAAAGTCTAGGGTTTGCACTTCTCTACTTCTTATTTGTATGAATGGTTATTCCTCTTAACTAATTTAATTTCAAAGATTAAATCTCAAACAACTTAATTAATTTAGTCAAGGAAATAAGCTCTCGCATTCAAACCTCTTACAACTAATCTTGTTATAATTGAAACAATCTTTTTAATTGGTTATATCTCTAATTCACCTAAGTCCTTAATTGAATTGTTCCAGCATTAGACTTCATCTCTCAATCCATCATCTAATACCTAAAACACATAATTGGTGGCCAATCAATTATATATTAAAATATTTCATTCAATCAAGGCTAAAGAAATTATTAGCTAAGAGAATAACCAATTCATACAATCATAGCAGATCCATACAAACCCTAGACTAGATCAAATTAGTTCATAATGCAATCAAACATATTCATCTCATTAATGTTCAAAGAAATCAACTTAGACATGATAATGTTCATAAATACAATTTCAATGAAAATAAAGAGAATAAAGTTCAAGAACAAAACCAAATTACAAACTCCTTGAAGCTTCTGAAGAATCTCTTGTTCAAATCTTGCAAGAAGGATGTATCAATGGCTAGAACAATCTAATCTAAGCTAGTTTAATCCAAAGTGAAATCAAAATCAAAGAAAACAAATGTTAAAACCCTAAATCTTTCTTTGACGGCTGAAACCTCTCTCAAAAACTCAACAGTCCCAAGAAAAACCCTAATTTCCGTATTTATACGAAACCTCCGCGCGTCTTTATTGAACCTTGAGTGACACGGCCAAGTTAGAGTGAACTTGGCCGTGTTGGAGGTGAATTTGAGGGAGAGACACGGCCAAGTTAATGGTGACACGGCCAAGTTGGACCATTTTGGAGGGACATGGCCATGTCGCTTGTATGTGTCACCTACTGTGAGAATTGCTCTTCTTTGCTTTGGATTTAGGTGAGACACGGCCAAGTTGATGGTGACTTGGCCGTGTTTGAGCATATTTGGAGGGACACGGCCACTGACTTGGCCGTGTCCCTTACCCATGTCCATCACTGTGTCTTGTGGCTTCTTTTCAGCTTGATATGGGACACGGCCAGTGACTTGGCCGTGTCCTCTGCCTGTGTCAGCTACTGTCCATTTTTCCTTCAGTCTTGGTTCCTTGGCTTTTTTAACCTAAAACAAAACTCAAACAAACTTTAAACAAAAAGTAAATAAACAATAAGCAACAAAACATAAACACCATACTAAAAACTAGATCAAAAACGACATAAACACTGAAATAAACTAAAACTACAAAATTAACAAAAACACTAAATAAACCAATTTAAACTAACAAAATACCTAAATAAAATAATAATTATTATAATAAACAAGACACAAATATATAACAAAAACTAACAAAACAACTACCCCACACTTAAAACTTTGCTTGTCCTCAAGCAAATTCACATGGCATAAATTAAAAACTCGAACAACCTTAACTATAATTCCAGCATATAAGATGAAATCCTTAAAGACACAGCATAAATAATTGCACTTTACTTCAATCCAGGATTTTCTTAACTCATTCATTAATCCAGACATACAAATCTCATCTCTCATCTAAGTGTTTCACTCGATTTCAAAGGTTAATCACTCAAACTACTCATGACTGCATACTACCATAAACTTGCTTAATTATCCAATCTCCCTCACTGACTTTCTTAAGAAATAATCTGAAGGTCTTTCATTTGGATGTAATGGGGCTAAGGTAAAGGTGTGAGAAAAGACATTTAGGCTGGAGCATCAAGAAATGGAGTATCTAAATTAGACACTACTCTTGCTAAGAAACTCATAACTCCTTCAAATAGCATACTCACCAACCCTTGATAATCTTACATACTTGCATAAAAATACATGAGTCAACATTCCTCTTTTGAACCAATGCTATAACATATTTGACTTTTGTATATATATATATAACTTTTCTTTTATTTTCTCTCTCTTTTTTTTACTTTTATCATTTTTTACTTTTTTTTAATATGTATATATATACAAAATTAAGAATTGCATGGAACATCTAGCTTAAAATGTAGAGGAAAAGAATAATGACTCTTAATCAAATACAATGTGCAAAGTATGCATTTCAACCCCCAATTAGCAATTCCATTTTTCTTTTTTCTTTTTTTTTTTACTTGCTTACCCCCACACTTTGAAACAAACACCCTATTGTCATATCATAAAACTCCATTCCTTAATGCAGGTATGATGATAATAAGAACATGTTAAGTTGAGAATTGTGTTGATCAAACAAGAAAAAGTCGAAGGCTCAACTTGGCTCACTAAGGAAATCAATATTAAGGGAGGTCTTTTTAAGCTAAAGGGCTAACCTAATTTGCCTTCATCATTTTAAAACTTGAGATTAAATCATAATGTGAGTTCAATTAGTATGCAAAAGCAAACTCTAGAGATGCAAAATCATGAAGGTGCACACTTAAGAAAAGAAAATCAACTGATAATAATATCAAATTATGAGGCTCAAAACTCACACAGGTGGGTTCTCAAAGATTTATATACCATGAATTGCAGAATGAGAAAATTGATCCTGAATGAATTCAAATGCTCATTTCTATACTGATACTAAAGTCTCAACTATAATGCTAGAATCACAGAAAAGATGAATAAATTTTCAACAATTATACCATGCACAACACAATAAAACACACCAAGACAACCAAAACAAAAGGAAAGCTAAAAGATTACCCCACACTTTAGAATTTACATTGTCCTCAATGGAAAACAAGAATAATAAAGAAAAAGAGGTAAAGGAAAACTTGTCTTCCATCGTACCCTGGTGAGGCAAAACTCTACCTTTTTATCACAGACACAAATGTTCAAAAACAAGATGTAAGAGAGCTTTAAGGTTTCTATTTATTTAAACTAAACATAAAATCAAAATTGCAAAATATAAAATTATAACTATGAAAAAGAAATTCAAACCGATGGGTTGCCTCCCATTTAGCGCTTCTTTAATGTCATAAAGCTGGACATCATACAAGGCCTAGGGATCATGAATCAAAGTGCTGTCAATGATCCTCACTTCCTGAAATCCTTCATTGTATAGTTTAACTCTATGTCTATTTGCTCTAAAAATATTTTTGGTTCTAGAGTTAAACAACTCAATGGCACCAGAAGGACATACCTTAGTTACCTCGAAATGACCACTCCATCTAGATTTGGGTTTACCTGGAAACAGACGGAGTCGAGAATTAAAAAGTAAAACTTTCATACCTGGACTCAATGTCTGATGCCCAATAAATCTGTCATGAAATGCTTTAGTGTGATCCTTATAATTCCTTGTGCTCTCATATGCCTTTGGGTTAAGGCATCTTTGGATCTTCCCCACTGGTTTAGCTTCCTCTTCTAAAGTCAGTTTCAGCTCCAATTTATCTGGGGAGTCTGTCTGCAACACAACATCTGAAACAACTGCTTCAACACTATTAATTAAAGAACATTCCTCATATAAAGCAGTTGTAGGAATAGGAGAAGTGTTAAAAATAGAAAATTCAACAGTTTGTCCTAAGACAGTCATTTTCAATTTACCATTTTTAACATCTATCAAGGTGTTGGTAGTCACCATAAAAGGCCTACCCAGCAGAATAGTGTGTGCAGATGGTGAAGAGTTATTTCCTTCCATGTCAAGTACTATGAAGTCCACAGGCACTATTAACCCTCCAACCTTAACTAACACATCTTCTATAACCCCTTTTGGGAATCTAAAAGACCTATCAGCTAATTGCAACACCATTTTTGTCGGTTTAAGCTCCCCTAGTTCTAATTCTTTAGACATAGAATAAGGCATTAAATTCACACTAGCTCCTAGATAATACATACCTTCAATCCCCTTTCCATTCCCCACAGTAATTTGAATTAGAAAGCTACCAGGATCCTTTAGCTTGGGAGGTAGTTTATGCTGCAGAACAGCACTAGCTACCTCTGAAACTATCACCTTTTCATTCGTCTCATACCTCTTTTTCTTGGTGATAAGCTCTTTAAAGAACTTGGCATAAGCCGGCATGTTCTTTACTGCTTCCAATAAGGGTAAGTTAATACTTACCTTAGATAGCATGTTGAAGATGTTAGAAAATTGCTTATCTGGTTTATCATCCTTCAACCTACTGGGGAATGGTATAGGAGGCCGGTATGGATTGCTTGCCTTATGTAAATCTGCTGAAAGGGATTTCTTCCTTGATTTATCTCCAGCACCTTGGTCCTCTGATTCTCCTTCCTTCTTGCTCCCTTGGTCACCTGCATTCACAGAGTCATTTTCAACATTAGTGTTAATTACCTTACCACTTCTAAGAACAGTCACTGAATGTGCCTGCTCAGGTTGACTTGGAAATTTCCCCTTCTGTTGAATTTGCATCTGTTGTGCAAGTTGTCCTACTTGAGTCTCCACTTTTTTAAAAGATGCTTCTAATGAATCCAACCTCTTATTAGTCATCTCTTGATTTTGAGCACTGACTTTGATGAAAGCTTGTAAACTTTCCTCCAAGCTCTCTATCTTAGACTGCCCTTGATTTGAGAATTGGCCTTGTTCTTGATTCTTTCTTTGAAGCAAATGGAAAGGCTGCTGAGAATTATTTGTTGCCCAAGAAAAATTTGGGTGATTCCTCCAACCAAGGTTGTAAGTGTTGGAGTAAGGATCATTTCTGGCCCTTGGTTGGAATCCTCCCATAACATTGACTTGCTCAGCATTACCAAAAGACTCATATGCAGAGGGAAAAATATTTGCTCCATGCCCAAAAGTCCCACAGATTCCACACACTTCTTGAGTAGATGAAGAAAAATTGTTCTTCATATTCAGCATCTGCACTTGCTTTGTCAATTCAGCTATCTGATTGACCATATCACTATTGGCTTCAAATTGGTTCACCCCTTTGCTTCTTCCTCTTACACTCTTCTGTTAAGAATTAGCTCCCAACATCTCAAAAATATCATAAGTTTCAGCTGCTGTCTTTTCTCCCATGGCTCCCCCAGCTGCATTATCAACTGTATTCTGGAATTGATGGGTTAAACCATCATAGAAAAACTGGTTTAGAAGTTGAAGTGGGTAGTGATGATGTGGACACTGGATCAATAGCATCTTGAATCTGTCCCAAGCCTCATGAAATGCTCTCCTTCAAATTGAGAGAATGTAGCAATCTTCCCTCTCAATTCAGCTGTCTTTTGATGTGAATAAAACTTGCCCATGAATTTATTATAAACTTGCTCCCAAGTTGTCAGTGAATTTTCAGGCAACATCATGAGCCAGCTCTTTGCCCTATCCTTCAAAGTATAAGGGAAACACCTCATCCTCAGCTGATCTTCTGTTAGTCCTCCCAAAGGAAAAGTGTTGAGGGTGGAGTAGAAATCCCGAATAAAGTTCAAAGGATCTTCATTTGGAACTCCATAGAATGATGGCAGCATGTTGTAGTGAATGTTCTTCAACTCATAATTCCTTGCTGCATCTGTCAGTCTTATGCAAGAAGTGGAAGTTCCAATGATAGGTCTAGCAAAGTCTCTCATCGTTCTTTGCCTTTCTTCAGCCATTTTAACTGATTGTGCAGAATCTGACTCAAATTCAGAAGTGTCCTCCTCTGTATCAAAACCGGTGTAGAGCTCAAACTCTTCTCTACTCCTTTTCACTCTTTGAATTTCTGGAATGAATGGATGTAGCTCTCCTTCGAGTGATCTCCTGCCTTGCATAAACAAAAATTTCTAGAAAAAGAAATATCAAAAGCAAAAGACAAATAAAATAAAATGAAAACAATGAAAAATAATCCAAAGTATATATATATTTTTAATAATAAGCAATTTCGCCAATTAGCCTCCCCGGCAACGGTGCCAAAAACTTGTTGCACTCAAATTAACTCTACCACAAAGCGCACTCACAAGTATACGAGGTAGCTGTAGCAAAGGTGATCGCCCCAAGGTCGTCTCTCAAGGAAGCTAAAGTGGCTAGTTGATTATTAGATTATAAATAAAAAGTAATAAAGAAATTGAAATTGCTAACAACTAATGAAAAAGATTGATTGAAGTTTAAAACGAATAAAAGTAAATTAAGCTGAGTGTTTTGATTCACTTGATAGAAAAGTCTAGGGTTTGCACTTCTCTACTTCTTATTTGTATGAACGGTTATTCCTCTTAACTAATTTAATTTCAAAGATTAAATCTCAAACAACTTAATTAATTGAGTCAAGGAAATAAGCTCTCGCATTCAAACCTCTTACAACTAATCTTGTTATAATTGAAACAATCGTTTTAATAGGTTATATCTCTAATTCACCTAAGTCCTTAATTGAATTGTTCCAGCATTAGACTTCATCTCTCAATCCATCATCTAATACCTAAAACACATAATTGGTGGCCAATCAATTATATATTAAAATATTTCATTCAATCAAGGCTAAAGAAATTATTAGCTAAGAGAATAACCAATTCATACAATCATAGCAGATCCATACAAACCCTAGACTAGATCAAATTAGTTCATAATGCAATCAAACATATTCATCTCATTAATGTTCAAAGAAATCAACTTAGACATGATAATGTTCATAAATACAATTTCAATGAAAATAAAGAGAATAAAGTTCAAGAACAAAACCAAATTACAAACTCCTTGAAGCTTCTGAAGAATCTCTTATTCAAATCTTGCAAGAAGGATGTATCAATGGCTAGAACAATCTAATCTAAGCTAGTTTAATTCAAAGTGAAATCAAAATCAAAGAAAACAAATGTTAAAACCCTAACTCTTTCTTTGACGGCTGAAACCTCTCTCAAAAACTCAACAGTCCCAAGAAAAACCCTAATTTCCGTATTTATACGAAACCTCCGCGCGTCTTTATTGAACCTTGAGTGACACGGCCAAGTTAGAGTGAACTTGGCCGTGTTGGAGGTGAATTTGAGGGAGAGACACGGCCAAGTTGATGGTGACACGGCCAAGTTGGACCATTTTGGAGGGACATGGCCAGTGACTTGGCCATGTCGCTTGCATGTGTCACCTACTGTGAGAATTGCTCTTCTTTGCTTTGGATTTAGGTGAGACACGGCCAAGTTGATGGTGACTTGGCCGTGTTTGAGCATCTTTGGAGGGACACGGCCAATGACTTGGCCGTGTCCCTTGCCTGTGTCCATCACTGTGTCTTGTGGCTTCTTTCCAGCTTGATATGGGACACGGCCAGTGACTTGGCCGTGTCCTCTGCCTGTGTCAGCTACTGGCCATTTTTCCTTCAGTCTTGGTTCCTTGGCTTTTTTAACCTAAAACAAAATTCAAACAAACTTTAAACAAAAAGTAGATAAACAATAAGCAACAAAACATAAACACCATACTAAAAACTAGATCAAAAACGACATAAACACTGAAATAAAACTAAAACTACAAAATTAACAAAAACACTAAATAAACTGATTTAAACTAACAAAATACCTAAATAAAACAATAATTATTATAATAAACAAGATACAAATCTATAACAAAAAGTAACAAAACAACCACCCTATTGTCATATAATAAGAACTCCATTCCTTAATGCAGGTATGATGATAATAAGAGAAAGTTAAGCTGTGAATTGTGTTGATCAAACAAGAAAAGGTCAAAGGCTCAACTTGGAACACTAAGGAATTTAATATTAAGGGAGGTCTTTTTAAGCTAAAGGGCTAACCTAATTTGCCTTCAACACTTTAAACCTTGAGATTAAATCATAATGCGAGTTCAATTAGTATGCAAAAGCAAACTCTAGAGATGCTAAATCATAAAGGTGCACACTTAAAAAAGAAAATCAATTAACAATAATATCAAATTTATGAGGCTCAAAACTCACACAGGTGGGTTCACAAAGATTATATGTCATGAATTGCAGAATGCAAAAATTGATCCCGAATGAATTCAAATGCTCATTTCTATGCTGATACTAAAGTCTCATCTATAATGCTAGAATCAAAGAAAAGATCAATAAATTTTCAACAATTATGCCATGCACAACAAACACAGTAAGCAACACAAGACAAACAAAACAAAAATTAAAGGAAAGCTTAAAGAGTACCCCACACTTAAAACTTACATTGTCCTCAATGTAAAACAAGAATAATAAATAAAAAGAGTCAAAGGACAACCTGTCTTCCACCGTACCTGGTGAGGCAAAATCCTAGCTTTCCATCACAAACACAAAAGTTCAAAAACAAAAGTACAATATATAAAAATAAAATATCCAAATATAAAACGTTAACATTAAAATAAAAACGAAAAATTATAACAAAAATACATTAAACAAAATAAAGCAAGGACTCAAAATCTATGGAAAAGGTGGGCGGGAAGATGATGCAGCTGAGGGATGGAGACTCAAGATCTTCGTAAGGTTACTATTAATTTGTTCCAACTGTTGGAATACCTCAGCATGGTTATGGTCCACCTTGCTATCCAGTTGATCCACTTTTCCCTCCAGGGCCTCAATCTTCAGAAGTACCTCTTAAAGTTCCGAGACCGGAGCATCCTCATCTAGGTCAAGAGAATCCGAGTCGGACTCCTCTTGGACCCGTGCTCTCTTCTGCCTGTCCCCCGGTGCTGCAGACTCATCTGAAGGCATCACATAAGTCCCTCTCCTATGCACCACCATGTGCATCTTCTCAAGTGTAGCTAAATCCAAAGAGTCATTACCCGAAATTCTAGTCATGCGACTAGTACTCGGGTCAAAATCCTCAACAAGGGCTACTGCTAATGTGGTAACCAACCCTCCAACACAAATTGCCCCCTTTCTTTTGTTAGCCACAGAATAAAAAATATTGGCTAACCAATAGCCAACACTGACATCCATTGCATTAAAAGCACAATCCAGGAAAAATAATTCACTCACTTCAACCACACCCGGGCTCTCCTTCCGAGCAAAGAATCCGCAAGCCATAAACCTATGCAAATACCTCAAAGCGGAATTTCTTAACTTAGATGCCTTGGCCGATTTGGCCACATAAGTACCCAAGCCTAAAGCTCCCCAAGCAAATTGTTGTTTAAATTCTTTGGGTATCGACCTTCCCTCGTGCTGATGAAAACCATATATATCATTTAACTGGTCAATATTTAGCACATAAGATTTACCCAGCAATTTAATCATCAATCTAGTGCAGATTTTCTTATCATTTCTGTCAACCTTGAGAGATGTCAAAAATTCTAAAGTAAGTTCCTCAAACTGCAAAGGTCTCAAGGTGACTAGAGTTTCCCATCCAAGAAATTGCACATATCTCTCAAAATTAGTCCTAATTTGCAAGGCATCAAGAGATTCATCATTAACATACCTTGTCGGGAAAAAACCCCGAGCCAAAAGACTTGCTCTCTTCGAAGATAAAGATGATGAAGAGGAAGAAGCTCCTTCAGTTGTAGACTTCTTTGGCTTGCGGTGTGAAACAGTCTTAGTTCTCGGCATCTTGAGATCTGAAAAATTAACACCCAAAACTGAACTAAATCAAAATTATATGAGTAAAGAGGAAGTTTTAAGTGAATATCTCTAGTTTGGGTGAAGAAATTTGATGTGTAAATGGAAGATTTGGAGTTTTGAAATCAAAACTATGGCTATGGCGATACAGAGAGTGAGAGAGAGCGAGAGAGAGACGAAGAAAAGAAATTAGGGATTTAATGGAAAGAACAGGGCAAAATCGGGTTTTTTAAAGTGTAAAAATGAGGGACACGGCCGTGTTGGTGTGGACTTGGCCGTGTCTGGTGTGTGAAAGTGAAGGGACATGGCCAGGTCAAGGTGACACGGCCGTGTCTGATAGTCTTGGAGGGACACGGCCACTGACTTGGCCGTGTCCCCTGGGTGTGTCCTATTCTGTACAAAATTGCAAAATCAAAAATTTTTTAGGAAGCCTGGCCGTGTCCAGTGTGTGACACGGCTAAGGGACACGGCCAAGTCCTTTGGCCATGTCACCTACTGCCTTTTATTAACTTTTAACCCCTTTTTTTTATTTTATTCAATGATTTTGCAAACCTTCTTCTTTAAACACCCTGAAACACAAAGTAAAGAAAAAACCGATCAAAGCACAGTCCATTTATTTAAACTGAACATAAAATTAATACTCGCTAAATTTAACATTACAACTACGAAAAATAAATGCAAACCGATGGGTTGCCTCCCATTTAGCGCTTCTTTAATGTCATAAAGCTGGACATCATGCAAGGCCTAGGGATCACGGATCAAAGTACTATCAATGATCCTCACTTCTTGAAATCCTTCATTGTATGGCTTAACTCTCTGTCCATTCACTTTAAAAGTCTCACTTGTTCGAGAGTTAAGTAATTCAATGGCACCAGAAGGATACACCCGAGTTATCTCGAAAGGCCCACTCCATCGAGACTTGAGTTTACCTGGAAAAAGAAGGAGTCGTGAGTTAAAAAGTAAAACCTTCATACCTGGACTCAATGTCTTTCGCACTATAATTCTATCATGAAGTGCCTTAGTGCGATCCTTGTAAATTCTCAAGCTCTCATAGGCCTCATTTCTCAGCTCATCTAACTCTGAAATTTGTAGAAATCGTTCTCTCTTCGCTTTGTCCAAGTCAAAATTCAGAGTCTTGATTGCCCAATATGCTCTGTGCTCCAACTCCACTAGCAAGTGACAAGCTTTTCCAAAAACCAATCGGTAAGGACTCATACTAAGAGGAGTTTTGAAAGCAGTCCTATATGCCCATAGTGCATCATGCAATCTGCTTGCCCAATCCTTCCTTGATGTGTTGACTATTTTCTCCAGAATTCCCTTAATCTGCTTGTTGGATGTTTCCACTTGTCCTGAAGTCTGTGGATGATATGGGGTTGCCACTTTGTGTTTAACACCAGATTTGTGCATTAACTTCTCAAAAAGCCTGTTGCAAAAATGGCTCCCCCCATCACTGACTATCACCCTTGCCGTACCAAATCTGCTAAGAATATTTTCCTTCACAAATTTAACAACTACATTAGCATCATTAGTACGGGTGGGGATTGCCTCCACCCATTTGGAAACATAATCAACAGCAACTAAAATATACTCATATCCAAAAGACTTGGGGAAAGGACCCATGAAGTCTATTCCCCACACATCAAACAGTTCAACAACAATATATGATTGAAGGGGCATTTCATTCCTCCTCCCAATGTTACCTACTCTTTGGCAACGATCACAGTGCTTACAATACTCTTGAGCATCTTTAAATAAGGTAGGCCAGTAAAAACCACTTTGAAGCACCTTTTCCATAGTCTTTCTTCCTCCAAAATGACCCCCACAGTGAAGGTCATGACAAAATTGAAGAACACTCAGTTGTTCTTCCTCAGATACACACCTGCGAACTATCTCATCTTTGCAAATCCAGAATAGATAAGGTTCATCCCAAAAATAAAACTTACTCAAGTGTAAAAACCTTTTCTTTTCCTGAAATGACATGTTAGTACGCAAAATACCACAAGCCAGATAGTAAGCAATATCTGCAAACCAAGGTGCATCAAATACCACAAAAAGCTGCTCATCAGGAAATGCTTCTAAATGTTTATGAATGCTATCAGATGCAAGATTTTCACTAAAGAAGGGTAATCTAGATAAATGATCATCAACAACATTCTCACTACCCTTAGTATCCTTGATTTAAAAATCAAATTCTTGCAATAACAACACCCATCTAATTAAGCGCGGTTTAGCATGTTGTTTTGTTAACAGATATTTAAGAGCTGCATGGTCAGAATGCACAATAATTTTTTACCCAATTAAATAAGCTCTAAATTTGTCTAAAGCAAAAACAACAGCTAACATTTCCTTTTCAGTTGTGGTGTAGTTCATTTGTGCACTATTCAGGGTTAAAACTGGCATAATATATTACTCTCAAATATTTATCAACCCTTTGCCCAGGAACAGCTCCTACTGCATGATTAGAGGCATCACACATGATTTCAAAAGGTAAAGACCAAACAGGAGCTATAATCACTGGTGCACTAGTCAATTTTTCCTTAAGGGAATTAAAAGCTTGCATGCATTGTGCTGTAAATTAAAATGGAACATCTTTCCCCAACAAATGGCACAATGGTTGGCTTATTTTGGAAAAATCCTTAATAAACCTCCTGTAAAATCCTGCATGCCCTAGAAAACTTCTTATTCCCTTAACAGAGGTATGTGGGGGTAACTTAGCAATCAATTCAATTTTATCCTTATCCACATCAATCCCTTTACTTGACACCACATGACCTAAGACAATGCCCTGAGTAACCATAAAATGACTCTTTTCCCAACTTAAAGTGAGGTTACATTCAATGCATCTCTCAAGCACACGAACAAGTTTATTGAGGCAATTATCAAAAGAATTACCAAAAATAGAAAAATCATCCATAAATACCTCAATAAAATCATTGATCATATCTAAGAAGACAGACATCATGCATCTCTGAAAAGTTGCAGGTGCATTGCACAAGCCAAAGGGCATACGTCGAAATGCATAAGTCCCAAAAGGGCAAGTAAAGGTTGTCTTGGACTGATCCTCTGGAGCTATTGGCACCTGATAGTAACCTAAAAGGCCATCCAGAAAACAATAATGTGAGTGCCTAGAAAGTTTATCTAACATCTGATTAATAAAAGGAAGAGGGAAATGATCTTTCTTTGTATCATTGTTCAACTTCCTATAATCGATGCACATTCTCCACCCAGTAGTAGTCCTAGTAGGAACCAACTCATTATTCTCATTTTTCACCACAGTGATTCCAGATTTCTTAGGAACTACATGTACTGGGCTCACCCACTCACTATTAGCTATTGGGTAAATTACTCCTTCATCCAGCAATTTGAGCACTTCTTTCTTAACCACTTCACTCATATTTGGGTTAAGTCGCCTTTGGGTCTCCCTCACAGGTTTAGCTCCCTCTTCTAAAGTGATTCTATGCATGCACATGGAAGGGCTAATACCCTTGATGTCACTCAATCCCCATCCTATTGCTCTCTTTAATCTTTTAAGCTCACTCACCAACCTCATCTCCTCCCCTTCACTAAGTTCACTAGATATTATCATAGGTAAAGTGTTGTGATATCCTAAAAGCACATATTTTAGGTTCTTAGGTAACTCTTTCAGCTCTAACTCTAGTGAGGGGTTCTTCTCTTCTTTTTCAAGGGGGAAAAGCTCACAAACTGGGTCCTCTTTAAGTTCCTCTACTTCAGCACTTCCTAAGGTCTCAAGACAACTGGCTATTTCTACATCAAAAATTTCCAAATCACTATCCAAAGTCAATGCCAGCTCCAATTTATCAGAGGAACCTGTCTGCAAGAAAACATCTGAAACAACTGCATCAACACAATCAATGAAAGAACAATCCTCATATAAAGTAGTTGTAGGAATAGGAGAAGTGTTAAAAATAGAAAATTCCACAGTTTGTCCCAAAACAGTCATTGATAATTTTCCATTCTTAACATCTATCAAAGTGTTGGTAGTTGCCATAAAAGGCCTACCCAGCAGAATGGTGTGTGCAGATGGTGAAGAATTACCTACTTCCATGTCAAGAACAATGAAATCCACAGGAACTATTAAACCACCAACTTTAACTAACACATCTTCTATAACCCCTTTCGGGAATCTAAAAGATCTATCAGCTAATTGCAACACCATTTTTGTTGGCTTAAGTTCCCCTAATTCTAAGTCAAGGTACACAGAGTAAGGCATTAAATTTACACTGGCTCTCAAGTCACACATGCCATCAGTACCCTTTCCATTCCCCATAGTAATTTGAATAATAAAACTTCCAGGATCCTTTAGCTTAGGAGGTAGTTTATGCTACAAAACAGCACTAGCTACCTCAGAAACTATCACCTTTTCATTCGGCTCATACCTCTTTTTCTTGGTATTCAATTCTTTGAAGAATTTAGCATAAGCCGGCATGTTCTTAATTGCTTCAAGTAAGGGTAAGTTGATACTTACCTTAGACAACATGTTGAAGATATCTGAAAATTGCTTATCTTTTTTATCATCCTTCAACCTGCTGGGGAATGGTATAGGTGGCCGGTATGGATTGCTTGCCTTGTGCAAATCTGCTGTGGGGGACTTCTCCATTGATCTTTCTTCAGCACCTTTATTCTCCAATTCTCCTTCCTTTTTATTCTCTTGCTCACCTGCATTCACAGAATTATTTTCAACATTGTTATTAATTACCTTGCCACTCCTAAGAACAGTCACTGCTTGTGCCTGCTCAGGTTGACTTGGGAACTTCCCCTTTTGTTGAATCTGCATCTGTTGAGAAAGTTGCCCCACTTGGGTCTCCACCTTCTTAAAAGATGCTTCCAAGGAATCCAACCTCTTGTTGTTCATCTCCTGATTTTTAGCACTTACTTGGATAAAAGCCTGTAAACTTTCCTCCAAACTCTCTCTCTTAGGCTGACCTTGATTTGAGGATTGGCCTTGCTGTTGGTTCTGTCTCTGGAGCAAATGGAAAGGCTGTTGAGCATTATTTGTTGTCCAGGAAAAATTGGGGTGACTCCTCCAACCAGGATTGTAAGTGTTGGAGTAAGGATCATTCCTGGCTCTTGGTTGAAATCCCCCAATAGCATTAACTTGCTCAGCTTCATTCCCAAAAGATTCATATGTAGAGGGGCATATATTTGCTCCATGCCCAAATGTTCCACAGATTCCACACACTTCTTGAGTAGATGAAGAAATATTGTTCTTCATGTTTAGCATCTGAACCTGCCTTGTCAACTCAGCTATTTGACTAACCATTTCAGTATTGGCTTCCAATTGATTCACCCCTTTGCTTCTTCCCCTTACACTCTTTTGTTGAGAATTATCTCCCAACATCTCAAAGATCTCATAAGTCTTATCAGCTGTCTTTTCTCCCATGGCTCCCCCAGCTGCATTATCAACAGTGTTATGAAATTGCTGGGTTAGACCATCATAGAAAAACTGATTAAGGAGTTGAAGTGGGTAGTGATGATGCGGACACTGGATCAATAGCATCTTGAATCTGTCCCAAGCCTCATGAAATGGCTCTCCTTCAAATTGAGAGAATGTAGCAATCTTCCCTCTCAACTCAGTTGTCTTTTGGTGTGAATAGAACTTGCCCATGAACTTGTTATAAACTTGCTCCCAAGTTGTCAGTGAATTTTCAGGCAACATCATGAGCCAGCTCTTTGCTTTATCCTTCAAAGTATATGGGAAACACCTCATCCTCAACTGATCCTCTATTAATCCTCCCAATGGAAAAGTGTTGAGGGTGGAGTAGAAATCCCTAATAAAGTTCAAAGGATCTTCATTTGGAACTCCATAGAACGATGGCAGCATGTTGTAGTGAATGTTCTTCAACTCATAGTTCCTTGCTGCATCTGTCAACCTTATACAAGATGCAGAGGTCCCAATGACAGGTCTAGCAAAATCTCTCATGGTTCTTTGTCTTTCTTCAGCCATTTTGACTGATTGTGTAGAATCTGACTCAAATTCAGAAGTGTCCTCCTCTGTATCAAATCCGGTGTAGAGCTCAAACTCTTCTCTACTCCTTTTCACTCTCTGAATTTCTGGAATGAATGATGTAGCTCTCCTTCGAGTGATCTCCTGCCTTGCATAAACAAAAATTTCTAGAAAAAGAAATATCAAAAGCAAAAGACAAATAAAATAAAATGAAAACAATGAAAAATAATCTAAAATATTTTTTATTTTTTTATTATTTTTTAAATAAACAATTATGCCAATTAGCCTCCCCGACAGCGGCGCCAAAAACTTGTTGTGCTCGAATTAACTCTACCACAAAGCGTCACTCGCAAGTATATGAGGTAGCTGTAGCAAAGGTGATCGCCCCAAGGTCGTCTCACAAGGAAGCTAAAGTGGCTAATTGATTATCAGATTTAAAGTAACAAGTAATGAATAGATTTAAATTGCTAAATAATGAAGAAGATTGATTGAAATTTAAAACGAATAAAAGTAAACAAGAACTGATGTTTTGATTCACTTGATAAAAGGGTCTAGGGTTTGCACTTCTCTACTACTGATATGTATGAACGATTATTCCTCTTAACTAATTCAATTTCAAAGATTAAATCTCAAACAACTTAATTAATTGAGTCAAGGAAATAAGCTCTCGCATTCAAACCTCTTACAACTAATCTTGTTATAATTGAAACAATCTTTTTAATAGGTTATATCTCTAATTCACCTAAGTCCCTAATTGAATTGATCCAGCATTAGACTTCATCTCTCAATCCATCATCTAATACCTAAAACACATAATTGGTGGCCAATCAATTATATATTAAAATATTTCATTCAATAAAGGCTAAAGAAATTATTAGCTAAGAGAATAACCAATTCATACAATCATAGCAGATCCATACAAACCCTAGACTAGATCAAATTAGTTCATGATGCAATCAAACATACTCATCTCATTAATGTTCAAAGAAATCAAATTAGACATGATAATATCCATTAATACAATTTCAATGAAAATAAAGAGAATAAGTTCGAGAACAAAACCAAGTTACAAACTCCTTGAAGCTTCTGAAGAATCTCTTGTTCAAATCTTGCAAGAAGGATGTCTCAATGGCTAGAACAATCTAATCTAAGCTAGATTAATCCAAAGTGAAATCAAAATCAAAGAAAACAAATGTTAAAACCCTAAGCTCACTCTCAGACGGCTGAAAACTCAGCTCAAAATCGTCAACAGTCTTTAAACCCTAGCTCTCCTTTCCTTTTATACGAATGTCCGCTTTAAAAAAACATTTGCTGCATGTTTAGATCACGTGTGAGTGTTCTTTGCAGGGACACGGCCAGGTGACTTGGCCGTGTCCCTTGCCTGTGTCCATCACTGCTTGCCTCTCTTCTATTTCTTCTTTGTTGAGTGACACGGCCAAGTCAGAGGTGACTTGGCTGTGTTGCACCATTTTGGAGGGACACGGCCACAAGACTTGGCCGTGTCCCTTGCTTGTGTTTGCCTCTATGAGCTTTAGTCTTCTTTTCCTTTGGAATTGGTGAGACACGGCCAAGTCAGAGTGACTTGGCCGTGTTGGAGTATTTTTGGAGGGACACGGCCACTGACTTGGCCATGTCCCTTGCATGTGTCTGCTTCTGTGAGTTGCTTTCTTCTTTAATTTGATATGGGGCATGGCCAGTGACTTGGCCGTGTCCTCTACCTGTGTCAGCCACTGCCACTTTCTCCTTCAAATTTGCTTCCTTGCCTTTTTAACCTAACACAAAACTCAAAACAAATCTAAACAAGAAGTCAATAGACAATAACCAACACAACATAAACACAATACTAAAGACTACATCAAAAATGACATAAACATTGAAATAAACTAAAACTACCAAAATTAATGAAAACACCAAACAAACCGATTAAAACTAACAAAATACCTAAATAAAATAATAATTATCATAATAAACAAGACACAAAACTATAACAAAAACTAATAAAACACTCACCACTGTAACACGGGTGGCCCTCACCACCGATATCAAATCACAGGAATGGTCCACACCATCCTGGTTATAACCAATGGCCCTCACCATTGGCCCCAATGGCCCTCACCATTGAGTTCAGATTATAACAATTCAATCACAATATCAAGCAGTACTGCATAAGTTAGTATAGTGCACTATACCCTTATCTACCAAGTTCAACCACCAATTAGAGCTTAAGGGTTTAAAATTCAAATCCAAGATTTCCACAAATTTTCAAATGATTTGCACATCCCCTTTCATTTTTACCAAGTCATGCCATTTCGCCGTGTACTAACTCTGTGGCTAAAGGCCGTTTCATTTCCAAGTGTTTACCACCATTCCCAGTCATTTCCACACACTTCAAATCACATTAGAATAATTCCCAAAAATGACCAAAAGAATAGTAACACGGTGCGTAAAATCGGCAACACAAATGGCATGACCATATGAATACTAAAATCTGGTTTTCATCTAAATTTCAGTCAATGTCAGTCATGCATTTGACCAGGTAAATGATCTTATTTTTTGCTGAAATTTTACAGGAAACTTATTTCATATGTTGACTATTTTCATGTAAATTTTCGTTGAAAAATTCCATCGTTTACTGCCTCAACCGGCTGCCCAAAGTTGAGTCCAGAATTGGCTGCCAAAGGGCACCAATTCGGCCCCCACTTGCACTTGGTGCAAAATTGTTTATTTTTTTTGTTCTAAACCCATTTCAAAGCTTCCCTAATAATGTAATGAAGACTTAGACATATCCCTTTAAAAATAAATTGATTGTTTAAATCAATTTGGACTAAATGGAGTTCATAAACTCCTTTACCAAAATCATTGAAAACATTAGATTTCATTTGAATTTAAACAACCCAATCACCACATGGATTCAAAAAAACCACTCAACAATTGAATTCAAACTCAAACAACACATTTAGGCATCCATAGCAAAAGTTCCATAGATAAATTTTTGACAAGAAAATGAAAGAAAAATTAATTCTTCCAAGGTAAAGTACCAAACCTTGTATTTTAATTTCCTTTTGCTTTCCCTTCTCTTTCAAGCTCTTCCTTATCCTTATTTCCACCCTTGCCTACAAAAATTTCACAACACAACCTCAACCATAAACCCTAGAAATTTAGAACATGCACTACCCTTCCATTTCTTTTTAAATTAAGTCTTAATTTAACCATATTAAACCTTAGAAACTTTAATTCTTTCATTTAATTTATCAATATCATCACTACTTAAGCTTTCCCCAAATCCACCATAAGAGCCCTAATTTTAATCTCTTAAATTACTCATTAAAACCTGAAATTAGGATTAGAAATGAACTTACCTTAGTTAGGATCTTGGATTCCACCAAAACCTTTGATAATAAACCTTAAAACTTGAAAATCACCTTCTCAAGAGGGAGTTTTTGCTTTCTTCTTTCATGTGTTTTTGGTCCAAATGGCTGCTCAATTTGGCTAATAATGTGTTAAGACAAATGCTTAATTCCAATTGGTCCACTTTAAGGCAAAATGGCCATTTTTCATTTGTACAATTGTCTCTCTCTTTTATTTATTTAAGGCCCAAGCCATTGGGCTTTCTTTTAATCATATTTGGGCCCCTCTTCTTCCCTTTGCTGTAATTTTATGATTTAGGATGTGAAAACACCAAAATACCCTCCAGCGATTGATTGTCTGTAACTTTTAAACCGTGTGGTTCCACGAAGTGAACCACATATGGTTTTGACCCTTTCGACCTCTACTTTCCATTTTTAAGGTCTATTTTAGGTTTCCAAGTCATTTTGAAAAATTACCAATAAGCCCTCGACTTTTTACAAAATTTCCTTTAGGTCCTTTCTTTGCTCGGGTTTGCTCGGGCTCTGTTTCTACTGACGATCATTTCATATTCAACCCCTCAATTTCCTCTATGCACTAGTGTGTTTATTTGCTACTTTGGATTCATGTATAAATTTTAATTAATAATGACCAAAATGCCCCTAGTCTACGTGTCTTCGTTTCTCTCTAATGGGGCATTTTCGAAGAAAGTCACAGTTCACAGTTTTTACCTGGTTTTTCTCTAGTTTCCATTTCATTACACTATTACATACATTTTTAAGACTTCCCAGACTGGTTACCCATTTCCATTAGTTACGCACGTTTAACCCCTATCCTTTAATGAATTATAGCTTAACGGTCTAGGGTTAGCCGGATCTCTTTAGCATGCCTACTTTGTCAGCACGTGTGAATACTGTACACGTAATTACTGTACATACCTGCTATGGCCGGTCGTGACAATTCCTCCCCCGTTAATTTAGGCTTTGCCCCGAAGCCTATCAGGTGAAAATAAATATGGGTACTGCTTCCTCATAGTTTCTTTGCGTTCCCATGTAGCTTCTTCTACTTTGTGATTCCTCCAAAGCACTTTGACCAATGGGATCTTCTTATTCCGCAACTCTTTGATTTCCCATGCTAGGATTTCTACCAGCTCTTCCTCGTACGTCAGGTCAGGCTGAATCTTAATGTCTTGAGCTTGTATGACGTGGGTTGGATCTGAACGATACCTCCTTAGCATTGAAACGTGGAAAACATCATGTATTTTACTTAATTCGGGTGGTAACGCCAACTGGTAAGCTACCAGACCTACCAGTTTGATGATCTCATATGGTCTGATGAATCTAGGGCTTAGCTTGCCTTTCTGTTTAAATCGTAACACCTTCTTCCAAGGAGAGACTTTGAGGAATACTCTGTCACCGACCTCGAACTGTATGTCTTTCCTCTTTAGGTCCGCGTATGATTTTTGCATGTCCGCCGCTATTTTTAATCGGTCTCGAATGATCTCTACATTTTCCTTAGTTTCCTTAATTATGTCTGGCCCCAACATCTTTTCCTCGCTCAATTCTGTCCAGCAAACTGGAGTTCTGCATTTTCGACCGTACAGTGCTTCGTAAGGAGCCATTTGTATGCTGGATTGATAGTTATTGTTGTACGTGAATTCCATTAAGCTCAGGTGTTTGTCCCAGCTGCCTTTAAATTCTAAAACGCACGCCCTCAGTATATCTTCCAAAACTTGAATCACTCTTTCTGACTGTCCGTCTGTCTGGGGATGGAATGCTGTACTGTGGTACGTTCGAGTCCCAAGGGTTGTTTGGAATTTCTGCCAAAAATTTGACGTAAAGCGTGGATCTCGATCTGATATGATTGAAGTTGGAACACCGTGGAGATGTACAATCTCTTTGATGTACAAGTCTGCCAACTTGTCTAGCGAGTAATCCACACGTACTGGTAAGAAATGAGCGGACTTAGTAAGCCGATCCACGATTACCCAGATCGCGTCATGTTTGTCCCTAGTCATAGGCAATCCTGTGAAAAAATCCATAGTAATACAGTCCCATTTCCAGGTTGGAATTGTGATAGGTTGTAGTAGTCCTGAGGGTAGTTGATGTTCCTCTTTCACTTGCTGACAGGTTAGACACTTCATCACGTGATCCACGATGTCTCTTTTCATTCCTGGCCACCAGTAATACTCCTTCAAGTCCCGGTACATTTTCATTGCTCCCGGATGCATTGTATAAGGACTGTTATGAGCTTCTTGCAAAATCTGTTTCTTCAGTTCCTCGGACTTAGGTACCACCATTCTCTTCTTGTAGTATAGGATACCATCTGGACGAAGTTGATAATCTCCTAACAAATTCTCCTGCGCCTGTTGACTCCACTTCTTCACTTGTTCATCTTCCTTCTGAGCCTCATGTATTTGTTGATGTAAGGTAGGTCGCACGTGCATTTCTGCAAAGATAGCTCCATCTTCTGTGGGCTCTAATTCTACCCTCACAGCACGTCGCACTTGCATTGACTTCCTACTAAGTGCATCTGCTACAACATTCGCTTTGCCCGGGTGATAGTTAATCGTATAGTCGTAGTTGGCTAACAGTTGCATCCATTTTCACTATCACAGGTTTAAATCTTTCTGCGTGGGCAGGTACTTCAGGCTTTGATGATCCGTATAAATGTAACACTTTTCCCCGTATAAGTAGTGCCTCCACGTCTTGAAAGCCAAAACAATCGCTGCTAGTTCTAAGTCATGCGTGGGATAATTCTTTTCGTGTGGCGTGAGCTGTTGAGAAACATACTCAATGACTTTGCCCTCCTGCATCAATACGCAACCTAACCCGATGTGGGATGCATCGCTATAGATCACAAAATCTTTTCCTGATTTGGGTTGTGTAAGAATGGGAGCTTTAGTAAGTTTTTGCTTCAGCCTTTCAAAGCTCCGTTGGCAAGCGTCGGTCCACTGGAATTTGGCATTCTTCTGAAGTAACTTGGTCATAGATGCGGCGATGATGGAAAACCCTTTGATGAATCTTCGATAATATCCAGCTAACCCCAGGAAACTATGGACTCTAGTTACTATCTTAGGTGGCTTCCATTCCAATACCACTTCTATTTTCTTGGGATCGACCCTTATTCCTCCTGCCGATACAATATGTCCCAAGAAGGCTACTTCTTCCAACCAAAATCCGCATTTGCTGAATTTAGCGTATAATTGCTTCTCTCGCAGGGTTTGCAAAATGATCCTAAGGTGGCAATCATGGTCCTCTCGATTCTTTGAATACACCAATATGTCATCAATGAATACAACCATGAACTAATCCAAATACGGGTGGAATATTCTGTGCATCAGATCCATGAATACTGCAGGTACATTAGTTAATCTGAAAGGCATAATGATGAATTCATAATGTCCATAGCGAGTTCTGAATGCGGTTTTTGGTATGTCTTCGTGTTTGATCCCCAATTGATGATAACCCGGTCATAAATCAATTTTTGAAAAGACTCTAGCACCTTTGAGTTGATCAAACAAATCGTCTATGCGAGGTAGCGGATACTTGTTCTTGATGGTTAGCTTATTGAGTTGACGGTAATCCACACACAACCTTAGGGATCCGTCTTTCTTTTTCATGAACAATACTGGTGCTCCCCATGGTGACACACTTGTCCTAATGAACCCCTTGTCTAAAAGTTCCTGTAGCTGTACCTTTAGTTCTTTTAGCTCCACTAGTGCCATTCGGTAAGGTGCGATGGATACTGGTGCAGCTCCCGGGTCAATGTCTATGGTGAATTCCACCTCTCGTTTAGGTGGTAATCCAGGTAAGTAATCATGAAATACGTCGGGGAAATTGCAAACAGTAGGTATATCTTGTAGCTTCAGTGCCTCTTCTTTCTCTTCTAACGCGCATAACAGGTATGCCTCGCAGCCTTTTTAGACTAACCTCTTAGCCGTCATAGCGGAAATGATGTTAGTTAGATAGTCCTTCCTCTTTCCCACTAAGGTCATTTCATCGCTGTCTAATGTATGCAGAGTAACTCTCTTCCGTTTACAGTCAACTAGTGCATTGTGTTTGGCCAAACAATCCATCCCAAGGATAGCGTCGAATTCTTGAAATGGTAGTTCAAATAAGTCTCCCCAAAAGATACATCCGTGTATCTCCACGGGGCAATCTTTCACTACCTTCCTCGTAATCACCTCACTCCCTAATGGGCTAGTAACTAATATTCCCTCTTCCTCTAGTTCTACCTTTAGGTTTCCAAGTTTTTCATTTTTCATGCATATATATGAGTGTGAAGAACCCGGATCTATTGAAATGTAAAGCAGAACTCCAAACATAGACAACTGACCTGCAATAATGTCTAGCGCTTCTTCATCTTCTCGCCCCCTCACGACATACATTCTAGCAGGAGCCCTCGCTTCTGGTCGATCCACCGTCTCAGACTGCACGCATGACGAATTTCCTCCCCTACCTCTGCTTCAGCCTCGCCCTACTGCCGCTTGTGATCCCTCAGTCTCCCTAGGTAGATTCTGCATTCGCTGGGGACACTCTCGCATAAGGTGGTCTAAAGATCCACATATGTAGCATGCAGATGTCCGACCCCAACATTCTCCCGTGTGGCCGCGTCTGCATTGATCACAGCGTGGATTAGTATTTTCGCCTTCATTACCTCTCGGACCGGTAGAAAAGTTACCTCCGCTTTGGTTGAATCCTCTTCCTTGCCCTCTTTCGGATCGTCCTGTACTAGCGACTGAGGTGACTTACTTGGGCCACCGCGATTCGATCCCTGACTGTAACCCCGACGTTGACTGCCTCCTGTGGAACCACTACCTCGGAATCGCTTCCTTGATCATTGGTAGTTTCCTAAATAGTTGTGGGTATCTCTCTTCTGTTTCATCTTTTGTCTTCTATTCTACTCATCAGACTGACACTACTCCACTTCAATAGCTCGGGTGACTAACACAGAAAATTCCTTAATATGAGCAGTAATCAGCTGCACCTTAATCTCATTATTCAATCCGTCTAAGAATTGTTTACATCGATCTTTCTCGTCTTCTATCGCTTTCTTAGCATACCTGCTTAATCTGGTGAACTCCCTTTCGTACTCTGTCATTGTCATTCGCCCCTGCTTCAAGTGTAGAAACTCTTTCCTCCTAGCGTCGAGATATGCTTCAGAAATAAACTTTCTCTTAAATTTTCTCACAAAGAAGTCCCATGTCCTCTGCTCTGGTGGAACTCGTTGTTGGACTATGTCCCACCAGACATACTCTTCTTCCACTAACAAGGAAGTAGCGCACACAACTCACTGCTTTGGAGTACACTATAACTGATCTAAGGCTTGTACCGTTCCTTCCAGCCAATACTCGGCTACAGAAGAATCATCGTCCCTTCGGGCCCTAAACTCCTTCACCCTGTACTTTCTTATCTTTTCGATTGGGGGTTTCCTTTCCCCTCCCACAACAGGTACTGGTACGGGTGCTGGCGCTAGTGGTGGTGCCGGGGCGGCGCCGGCTATTTGCCGTAATATGGCAGCCATTTGTTGCAACATTTCGTTGGGAATAGGAGCATCAGCTGGTGGTTGCTCAGATGCAGGTGTCTCTGATACATGCATTTCTATAATTTAGGAGGCCTGAGACTCGACCTCCTCCTCTATATCACGCTGCGCTGCTTGCGACATCTAAAGAACAGAGCAAAACGTATACAATCCCATCATCAGTAACGACCCAGACCAACAACATTATATTACCCTAGGTGGAATGTATATAAAGATAAAACTCTTAAATAACACATATACAACACAACTTTTATTTATTTCCAAGCAAAAGTATTTACATTACTAGGAAGCCCTTATGTACATTCCAAAATTTAGGACTCCTTACTATTATATCATCATGTCATACTACCATACAATATCTACACGATACCCCGATGTCACATATGTATATAACCAAAAGAACCTCCAAAAAGCAACACATCTCGAAATTCAGTGAGTAGGTGCCCTAGGTGAGGTGGCACTTTCAGACAAATACTCTTCTATCTCAGGATCAAACTCTGGGTCATGCGATGCTTCACCAGGTAAGTGCTGGCCTAGCTCCTGGACTCTCTCCTGCAAAGCACGGATCTCTCTATGTGCTACCTTGAGACTCCTACAGGCACTATCAAACTCCACTCTATGACTAAGCCTGTCCTCCTTTAACATCAGCACGTCTCTCCTCAAGGAGATAATCATCTCATGTGCTAATCTCAGGTCTTCACGATCCTGTAGACTTCGATCTGCCAGGATATTTATGGTATCATCTTGCTCCTGAACTATCTGCTTTAGCCTCTCTACTTCCATCCTCAGCTCCCTCATCTCATTGTTTCGATCACCCATACTTACTCCTGTTATAATTAGAATAACATAACTAACAATACTACACACATGTATATTTACATATTTAAAACCCCTAACCTAACCCTATGTGTCATACATTTAAGGTTTAGTTCAACTAACTACCCAGGATCGGCTAAACCGGAGCTCTGATACCAAAAATTGTAACACCCCTTCCCAGCCTATGTGTGTAAGCCGAGTAGAGGCGCCACACTAACCTAATGTTGCTACCAATTTTACTTAGTCAAATTTTAGTTTCGGTTTTTACAGAAATTTGGCCAGAGGTTCGCCTAGAAATTGGGTCCCAAGTGTCGACAAAATTGGTTTTTCTTGAAAATATTTTTTAACACAAACCAATGCGAACACAATCAGTCTCAATACACTCCCAATGAATCCCCCTTATAACCTCAACTACAAACCTGCAAGAAGAATTCACACTTCTAGTACAAAATAAAGTAGAGGTTTATTATTATGACATACTACTAATGTACAGTATAACATAGTAATTCTCAATCTTATATATATATATATATACATGCCACACCTAGTTAACTCAAAATGGAAACTAAGAGATCTTCCCTGAGATGCTGTGGGTCTGGTCATCGCTTCCCAAGAGTTAGCTACTGCTCCGAACCTACGAGTCAAGGAAAACTTAACTCGCTGAGCAATGTTGCTCAGTGGGTACTTTACAAATGGAAATAAAAGTAAAGAGTATTTGTACAAGCAAGGCAATAAAATATATGAATGTTAAATACTATAAGCAATAAAATATAAAGCTCACCTCAATGAAATAAAAACGTACTTCCCGAAAAAGAATTTGAAGTTTTTCTAAAGATTTCAACTAAAATTGTAAAATATTCACAATTCAACTTATGCCATAAAATAGTCGTGTCATAGTTTGTAAATTTATGCTCTACTGGTAAAAACAGAACCACGGCGATAAGGCAGTGGCCCTCACCACTGTAACACAGGTGGCCCTCACCACCGATATCAAATCACAGGAATGGTCCGCACCATCCTGGTTATAACCAATGGCCCTCACCATTGGCCCCAATGGCCCTCACCATTGAGTTCAGATTATAACAATTCAATCACAATATCAAGCAGTACTACATAAGTTTGTATAGTGCACTATACCCTTATCTACCAAGTTCAACCACCAAGTAGAGCTTAAGGGTTTAAAATTCAAATCTAAGATTTCCACAAATTTTCAAATGATTTGCACATCCCTTTTCATTTTTACCAAGTCATGCCATTTCGCCGTGTACTAACTCTGTGGCTAAAGGCCATTTCATTTCCAAGTGTTTACCACCATTCCCAGTCATTTCCACACATTTCAAATCACATTAGAATAATTCCCAAAAATGACCAAAAGAATAGTAACACGGTGCATAAAATCGGCAACGCAAATGGCATGACCATATGAATAGTAAAATTTGGTTTTCGTCTAAATTTCAGTCATGCATTTGACTAGGTAAATGATCTTATTTTTGGCTGAAATTTTACAGGAAACTTATTTCATATGTTGACTAATTGCATGTAAAATTTCGTTGAAAAATTCCATCATTTCCTGCCTCAACCTGCTGCCCAAAGTTGGGTCCAGAATTGGCTCCCAAAGGGCACCAATTCGGCCCACACTTGCACTTGGTGCAAATTTGTTTTTTTTTTGTCCTAAACCCATTTCAAAGCTTCCCTAATAATGTAATGAAGACTTAGACACTTTCCTTTTAAAATAACTTGATTGTTTAAATCAATTTGGACTAAATGGAGTTCATAAACTCTTTTACCAAAATCATTGAAAACATTAGATTTCATTTGAATTTAAACAACCCAATCACCACATGGATTCAAAAATACCACTCAACAATTGAATTCAAACTCAAACAACACATTTAGGCATCCATAGCAAAAGTTCCATAGATAAATTTTTGATAAGAAAATGAAAGAAAAATTAATTCTTCCAAGGTAAAGTACCAAACCTTGTATTTTAATTTCTTTTTGCTTTCCCTTCTCTTTCAAGCTCTTCCTTCTCCTTATTTCCACCCTTGCCTACAAAAATTTCACAACACAACCTCAACCATAAACCCTAGAAATTTAGAACATGCACTACCCTTCCATTTCTTTTCAAATTAAGTCCTAATCTAACCTTATTAAACCTTAGAAACCTTAATTCTTCCATTTAATTAATCAATATCATCACTTCTTAAGCTTTCCCCAAATCCACCATAAGAGCCCTAATTTTAATCTCTCAAATTACTCATTAAAACCTGAAATTAGGATTAGAAATGAACTTACCTTAGTTTAGGACCTTGGATTCCACCAAAACCTTTGATAATAAACCTTAAAACTTGAAAATCACCACCTTTCTTCCTTCTCAAGAGGGAGTTTTTGCTTTTTTCTTTCATGTGTTTTTGGTCCAAATGGCTGCCCAATTTGGCTAATAATGTGTTAAGACAAATGCTTAATTCCAATTGGTCCACTTTAAGGCAAAATGGCCATTTTTCATTGGTACAATCACTACAAAAATATTCGGCATTTGCGACGAAAATCTGCGACGGATATGTTTCCATCGCAAATTTGCTATGGTTCTGCGACGGATTTGCGACGGAAGGACAAGTCAGAGGAATTTTGAGAAATTGGTCGCAAATCCGTTGCAAATCCGTCGCAGATCTATGAAGAAAATCATTCCGTCGCAAATAATCATCGCAAAAGTTGGCGCAGAAACTTGGCGCGAGAGAGAAAACACTAAAAAAACCAATTTGCAACGGAGATCTGCTACCGTCTATTGCCGTTGCAAATTTCACTATAAAAATATTCGGCATTTGCGACGGAAATCTGCGATGGACATGTTTCCATCGCAAATTTGCTATGGATCTACGACGGATTTGCTACGGAAGGACGAGTCAGAGGAATTTTGAGAAATTGGTCGCAAATCCGTTGCAAATCCGTCGCAGATCTGCGACGAAAATCATTCCGTCATAAATAATCGTCGCAAAAGTTGGCGCGAGAGTGACCCGGGTATATTTTTTCGCAAAATTTTTTTCCGTCGCAGATTGGTTGTAGAAAACACTAAAAAAAGCAATTTACAACGGAGATCTGCCACCGTCTATTGCCGTCGCAAATTTCACTATAAAAATATTCGGAATTTGCGACGAAAATCTGCAACGAAAAATTTTTGTCGCAAGTGTGCGACGGATCTGCAGCGCATTTGCGACAAAATAATAAGTTGTAGGAATTTTGAGAAAGCCGTCACAAATCGGTTGCAAATCCATAATAAATCTGCGACGGATTTTTGTTCATCACAAATTTCGTCGCTAAAGTTGGCGGGATTACTCCCTCCGAGAATTTTTGGGGAAAATTCTTACCGTCGCAGATTGGTCGCAGATTCGTTGCAAATTTGCTACCCATTTGCTACGGATTTGCAACGAAAATAAAATTTGACTATATATATGTATCCGTCGCAAATCGGTGGCAAATCTGTAGCAAATTTGAGACAGAAAATAGCCGTAAAAAATTTTCGTCGTAAAACTAAAAGGAAATTTTTAGTGGGAGCCCAAAAAAGAAATTATAATTATTTGAAATAAGTTAGAAGACTTATTTTATAAAAAAAATTACTAATTTTTATTTTTTACATAATTTCGTTATAGGCATTTTATTTTATCTCATTTCTCTGCATTTATCGTATAGCATGAATGATATATTTGAGTATCTGTTTAATTATTGTAAAGCATATTTTGATTTCAACAAATCGATTTATTTGTATAGCTTCATTTAATATTTTATATATTACATTGATATTAATTAATAATTTTTTTTGTGCAATTCATTATCTTAAAGTGGAGTATGATAGAATCATATTCGTAATTCAAATTTACGAATATTTTATTAAATTAAAATGGTATTTTTATTAAGTGATCTACGTATTTAGTGGTTATAATAAATACTTATTAGTTATTAAGCAATAAACAGTGCTAATAGTACTAATAATATAATGAATTGTGTTTTGTAAATTAAAATAGTAAAATTAATAGTATAACATATTAATAGTAAAAAATTATATTTACTAATTACTAATTTACTGTCTAATATTTATCATCATATAAATAATTAAAATATATTTTAATTTAACTTCAAAATAAAATAAATATAAATATAGATAATTCTGATTTTTTTAAGAAACTATATTGTATAACACAATTTTTATTTTTTTAAAAAAATATTTTTTTATATGTACTTGATATACTAAATATATAATCTATGTCTATTTAAAAATAAAATATATTTTTAATATATTAAATATATATTTAAAAAATGATATTTTTAATATATTAAATATATATTTAAAAAATGATATTTTTAAAATTAACAAAGAAAATTGAATTTGGGAAATATTTTCGAAGGGTAATGTATCAAATGTTTTACTGCCTAACCTAATCTCAGAATCCTCACTCTCCTATTTGCGCCGCTCCCTCTCTTCTCCTCTCTGCAGTAAACATCGCAGCATCGCCATCTTCATCTCAGCCTCCTCTCGCCTTCACAGAGAGGTCACCGCCGTCATCGCCACCTCCATCTTCATCTCAGCCTGCTGGTATGTCCTCCACACACCCCCCCACACACACACATTTTGAATCATTTAGATTGTAGCAGTACAAATCTCCATTTCGAATCTGACTCTTTATTAGCGTGCGGTTGTAGCAATTGTGTATCTCCTCTTAAACGCTTCTTAACGTACTCTCTTCATTCTAATCGCCGTCTTCTTTTTCTTCATCGCAGCTCTCGAAATTTCTCTTCTCAGTTTTCTACTGTCTCTTCTTTTAATTTCCCCAATAAACTCGACTGTCTCGTCACGGGGAACACTAACTCTCTGTTCTTCAGGATGGAGGTAACTACTTTTATGTTGTTTTGTTTGGTTTTTGTAGATTTAATGCTGTTTTGTTTATTTATTTATTTGTTGTTTGAATCTTGCTGAGAAACCAGGTTCAAATCAAGTGTGTTGCGCTGATTCTGTTTGTTTTTCAAATTCTATACCAATTTGTTAGTAAATCGAGAAGAATCTGTAACCCTTGCTGCAGCGGAAAAAAAAATTTCTTTCGATTTACTCCCAAGATCCATGTAATCCATTCAGTTCGATAAAAGAGATTCGAAACTAACCCTTTTGTGTAGCTTCAAAATGATTAACAGATGCTGCCTTCAGAAGACGAACACCCTCTAACAAAGTCCACACAAACGTACGCCGGTCTGAGTGCTAACTCACCAACGGCAGTGACTGAACTTTTTTTTTGCAAAAACGAAACTAGGGTTTTTGGTTTTTCCTCTTCTTTCATTTTCTTTCAAAACGAATAATCATAATATCATCAAAGCCTCCAGTCTTTTTAAAACCCTAACTGTCCATATCCTATATGGACCCACGTCTTTAATTATTATTATCTAATAATAATTATTATAGCAATATTATTATTAATATCTAATAATAATAATAATACCAACAACAATAATAAAAATTTAATTATTATTATTTTAAGTACAGCCTACGTTCTATGTGTGTGACCCGATAGGCTCATATTAATTGGTAGTGTATTTCAATCTCTATTGAAATGCACAAATCATAATTGGCCTCTAGCAAGACATTACGACTACCCAATTAATCATGAGAATCATCATAAATGAAAACCTGAAATAGTACATGCATTAATCCCTTTATCACACGATATCTAGTTTGAACATAAGTCATAGTAAATGTCATACTTATATTGTCCAAACTTATGATTACTCGATCTCCAAGTTAACTGATAAACAAATAAAATTGATCTTATATCAACTTATTTGAGCACGGCCATGCATTTCTTAGTTACACTTATCGTGGGGCCCAGAAGATATCTCTCTCATAGAGAGGGACAAATTCCATCTTGATTGTTCATTTTCCTCTACATAATTTATACCATGTTCAAGCATAACCTTTATAATTATCTAGTTACAGATAATGTTTGATCATGTCAAAAAATAATATTCCTTATGTTGGAAACTATGACAATCTCAAGTCAAAGGATTAAATGAAAACTATTATGATATACACTTATGACATTAAACCATGAAGTGATATCTATGTGGGTCTATCCAATGCACTGTTCTCTAACATGTATCCATAATATTTATTTGTATCTTCATACCTATAATCATCTTATGATTATCAAATCAATATTACACTAGTTATATTTATTATTATCTCCATAACAATAATAAACCAGGGATATAATCATTATTATATATAACATGAAAACATAACAATGATAATAAAAACTTCTTTATTAATAACAAAATGAATAACATTAAGGTCCAAATCAATGGCCTAGGGCATATACACTAACAGTCTCCCACTTGCACTAGGCCTAGTCTAACAAATATCTCATACCCATTCTCTTTCAGTTTTTCCTTCTCAAGGATGGATCGCAGTGATAAAGTGGAGTTATTGTTGGTAGCCATTTCAATCTACAAAATATGCAAATTTTAATTAATAAAAGGTGATAAGTAATTAAAATCCCACTAAAATATAACTCTCAATCATCACAATGACATTTTAGTGGGCTAAGATCCAATTTTTTACTTAATATTAAGTCAGCTTTGGCATGACACTTAAAATCAAGTTATTATGGTAGGTAACCCCTTACCAATTACATCACATGTAACTCTTAGATAATATGGGATCATGACATCATATGTCATAGCATGTTATACCCCATCTAATGCCTTAGGCCCAAAACCATTTTGATAGCCTAATTAAGTCTAACCAATTTTAAACGCATGAGTAGCACCATTACTCATCATATCTTACTAGGATAACCTAAAGTACTTTGCTTTGGCAAAATCTACATTTAGGTGATCTTAGCCTTGATAAGTGTTTAAGATATGGATGGTATTAAAACTTAGATTAATAGTGAGGGTTCATTCCATTTAATTTTGAAAACATGTTAAAATTAACATTTATATATCATATCCCATATGCATACATAAACTATCAAACATGGCATCTCATACATATTCGATAAAAATAAACGTGACATAGTATGGCCAAACTAGATATGATCTTCATGAGACCAAATGAAGATCATATAGGCAACCCTAGGTGAAAAGAAAACCTATCTATTACAACATTTGCAATAGTACATTTCTTCATATCTTGAAAGGCAACTTCATCTCCATGGAATTTTCATCTTCTTCTCCAAGCTTGAGTCTTCATTATTACATTAATAATAAAACTAACTACTAAACTAGTAATAATAAAGTTACAAAAATAAACGACACGCAGGCCGTATATACAATCCAAAGATATGAATAAACAAACACGTAGGTCATAAAGCCATACTATGCACCATGCCAAGACATCAAATAATCATAGCATATTCATCACCAACATGTTAAATAGAAACAAATATATTGACATTCTTAATGTCACGGTAACGAACTATAGGGCGCGAACATACGGCGGTCCCGCTAGCCGGTTAGCGGGCGGGGCTCCCGCTGGCCGGTCAGCGGGCGGGGTCGAGGGGCAGCGCCCCTGGAAGCTAAACAGAATCATTAATCCAATTAATTATTTTCTGTCAAAACCCTTATTCTGTCAATCATATTAAACAGAATATAATAGCAATCTATTAATCATATTAACAGAGAACTATTACAAGAAACCGTAGAAAATGATTTACTCAATAATCATATTAATCAAAATCGAAATCTATGTATACATTCAATATGAATAAACGAATTGAATTAATCATATTAACCCTAATTCGAAACCATAACAGATTGTATACCAACCCTAATTCGACTTCACAGAATTGTATCTTATACAATTGGTCATCTTTGACATCATATATCAACAACGATTTAGGTTATATCTCATATAACAGATTTGAATCATCATCAAATGATAAAACGAATCCAATCATGCCATTCGAAAAATAATAGATCACATCAACACATCAACATGGCATATTTCGAATTAAATGGAATCAACAAGGGGCTCTGATACCACTGTTAGTAAATCGAGAAGAATCTGCAACCCTTGCTGCAGCGAAAAAAAAAATTTCTTTCGATTTACTCCCAGGATCCATGTGATCCATTCAGTTTGATAAAAGAGATTCGAAACTAACCCTTTTGTGTAGCTTCAAAATGATTAACAGATGATGCCTTCGGAAGACGAACACCCTCTAACGAAGTCCACACAAACGTACGCAGGTCTGAGTGCTAGCTCACCAATGGCAGTGGCTGAACTTTTTTTGCAAAAACGAAACTAGGGTTTTTGGTTTTTCCTCTTCTTTCGTTTTCTTTCAAAACGAATAATCATAATATCATCAAGGCCTCCAGTCCTTTTAAAACCCTAACTGTCCATATCCTATATGGACCCACATCTTTAATTATTATTATCTAATAATAATTATTATAACAATATTATTATTAATATCTAATAATAATAATACCAACAACAATAATAAAAATTTAATTATTATTATTTTAAGTACAGCCTACGTTCTATGTGTGTGACCCGATAGGCTCATATTAATTGGTAGTGTATTTCAATCTCTATTGAAATTGACAAATCATAATTGGCCTCTAGCAAGACATTACGACTACCCAATTAATCATGAGAATCATCATAAATGAAATCCTGAAATAGTACATGCATTAATCCCTTTATCATACGATATCTAGTTTGAACTTTAGTCATAGTAAATGTCATACTTATATTGTCCAAACTTATGATTACTCGATCTCCAAGTTAACTGATAAACAAATAAGATTGATCTTATATCAACTTATTTGAGCACGGCCATGCATTTCTCAGTTACACTTATCGAGGGGCCCAGAAGATATCTCTCTCATAGAGAGGGAAAATTCCATCTTGATTGTTCATTTTCCTCTACATAATTTATACCATTTTCAAGCATAACCTTTATAATTATCTAGTTATAGATAACGTTTGATCATGTCAAAACATAATATTCCTTATGTTGGAAACTATGACAATCTCAAGTCAAAGGATTAAATGAAAACTATTATGATATACACTTGACATTAAACCATGAAGTGATATCTATGTGGGTCTATCCAATGCACTGTTCTCTAACATGTATCCATAATATTTATTTGTATCTTCATACCTATAATCATCTTATGATTATCAAATCAATATTACACTAGTTATATTTATTATTATCTCCATAACAATAATAAACCAGGGATATAATCATTATTATATATAACATGCAAACATAACAATGATAATAAAAACTTCTTTATTAATAACAAAATGAATAACATTAAGGTCCAAATCAATGGCCTAGGGCATATACACTAACACAATTTTCTTCCGTTTAGCATCTTGATTTCTCTTTTTAAAACATTTTAAGGATTAAGATTGTTTCAGAGTGTAAAATTTGTGTAATTATGCTAATTTTGGGAGATCAAAACTTATAGGGATTATGCTAATTCAACCGCTGATGGAGCGAATCTAATGAGCTGTAATTAGTGATGTTCTTAGAGTATGTAAATGGAAATGGACCCGGGGGTCAAGACCCTTAGAACAACAATTCATGCTTTCTCGAGGAATTGTTTCTACTTTGGCCGGTTCAATATGTGAAGACATGTTTTATGATAATTTAGGGTTCCGTTTAAGCTAATCACTGAGATATTCCTTCAACAAACTATTCACAATATTGAACTGTGATAATCAATAACAGCTGTTTGAACAGTGGTTTAGTTCTATTTGGGTGGTTTTATGTGTGTTTCCAGGGGAATTTATCTCAAGTTGGGTGGACATGGTGTATTCTACTGGCTGTTGTAGCTGGAGCTGATTGCTTTATCAATTAATCTCAAATTTGCACAAGCCTAAGGGGCTTGGACCTCCAAACTCTGCCCATAGCCACATATCCTGTGGAGGTCATGCATGAGAAAATACCGACCTTGAATATCTCATTTCCATGTTTTCCGACAGATGTCATTGCATTCGTGTGATTTTTCTTTGCATTGGTGGTGAACTGGTGATTATGTTTATATGCATCCTTGTGTGTAGCATCACCAGTGGTTGTAATTATTGTTTCTAGTTTCTGATGATTATGCATCGCTTTCTTAAAATTGCATCATAATTCTGTTAGACTTGGTGTGAGCTTTATTTTTCTCTTTTTATGTGAACTTTGCATTGAAGTTCTTTTGATAATTGCTAGCGATTCTGGGCTGGAAATGGAATCAATAAAAACAAAGCAATGGTAGAGAATTTGCAGCATTATGGAGTGATCAGCTCGAAAAAGGTGGCTGAAGTAATGGAAATAGTTGATAGGGGTTTATTTGTACCAGATGGGACTCTAGCTTATGTCGATAGCCCCATGGCAATAGGTTACAATGCCACTATTTCTGCGCCTCACATGCATGCGACTTGCCTTCAGTTGTTGGAGGAGTATCTGAAACCTGGCATGCATGCTTCAAGTTGAGATTATGATTTCAACTTGAGAACTTGATAATGATGCATGCAGAATGCATATGATATTAGTCTTAAGTTCATTCCTTGTGTGGAATGAGAGAATATTTCATAATACATATTCACTGCATTGTTCCTTTTTTGATATGTAATCTAAATATTCTAGGCTTGGTGGAGAATGTACAAGTTCTGATCTGCTATACGACGTCATCAGACTTCAATCACTGCGATACAATGTCGCTGGAGACAAAAGCTGGAAAAAAGAGAATTCCTTAGACTTAAACAGGTAGGAAAATTGCTATCTACTCCTTCACATATATATGAATCCTTGTCCCACTTTTATCCAAAAGTGTTTAACAGCAGCACCTCTTTATTAATCACTTCTATCAGGAGGCTAATGAAGCAGGTGCCTTGCGCTTAGCCAAGAATAAACTTGAGAAGCAGTTAGAAGATCTTGCTTGGCGATTGAAGCTGGAAAAAAGACTGCGGGTATTGCCTTTCTTTTTTTAAAATTCCAATCTGGTTTCAATATTAAAGTATATAACTTTAAAAAGTCTCGCTTCAGTATTAAATTTTTTTTACTGCATTTGAATGTCATTCCAGTCAAATATTTTTTACTATATATATTGCCTTTTTTCAGTCCAATCTTTAGAAGCAGTTAGAAGATCTTGCTTGCTGTTTGCATTCATAATTTACTTCTTACTAATCATAAAAACTTGTTCATTATATGAAGAATGAATTACTATGTAGCTGAATGTTCATAAGATTTGATCAATGGCTTTATTTCCCTTGGCAATTCTTTTTGTTTCATTTTTGTAACTTGAATGTTTGTGGTATCTCCTTGCTTTCTCTTCTTCTTTCTTTGAATATTCTTGCTGGGCTTCTTGTGACTGGAACGCAGATTTCAAATGAAGACGCTAAGTCTATATTGAATTTCAAAGCTTCAGAAAACATTGGAATCCTTGACTCTTGAGCTAGATGCAGCCAAGTTGTCTACTATCAATGAGTGCAACAAGAATGCGGTGTTGCTAAATCAGCTGCAACTATCAATGAAGGAAAAATTAGCTTTGGAAAGAGAACTCACTGCAATGGCCGAATTGAGAAAAGAAAAAGCTTTACTAAAGGTGATTCAGACAGAATTGCTTAGTATTGTGTGAATGTGCGCATGTATTCAAGATGTGGCTTTAGTGTATCAGTTTTCTTTTGGCTGTGCTATGCTTCTTGCGCCTTCATTCTCCTATGTTTAATTCTACATATGCTAATCGAATCCTTATTGAGTATAAACTTCTTATCAACAAATTCAGCTGCATGTTCTAATATCATTAACTTGAATGACGAGTTTATAGAGATCGTACTAGTGTTAATTGGAGGTTTATACAATTCTTAAAATATTGATAGTAATTGAAATGAAAATGGTATCGAAATGCCTGCAGTTATTTATCAAGACTGAAGGGTCTTTCATTTGGAGAAAGTGAAGTTGTGATGATGGATTTGATTACACTTCAAATAACCAACTAATTTCTGTTGGTTTCTTGAAGTAAACAAAGCAGATATCATTATACTTTCTAGGTCTTCATTCTTGAGTACAGTTGCCGAGATCAATATTTTTATTTAAATGTGGATCTAAAAGCTAGTAAATTTAAAGGTTATTGAATTTAGTGGTACTATTGTTACATCTTCCAGATTCATTTAGGGTGTTATTTCATGAATTTAACAGTTTTGGTTAATATTTTTGTCACTCTTGATTGATTTAATAATGGTTGATCTGTGGAAAATCATCCTGCCTCTTCCTTAACCTTTTTGTTTTTCTCTTTTTTCTTGCTTAGACAGAGTTCCTTGGATTCTTTGGAAAAGAAGAACTCAGCGCTAGAGCATGAGCTTATCAAGGCTCAAAAGGATAGTAATGATACTATCAAGAAGTTAATGGATACGGAAGAGAAGTGTTCTCAGTTGAAACAGAATGTCCAAAGGTATTGTAAGTTTTTTTCATTTCTTGACAGTTGATGGTGTCAGTATAACTACTAAACATCCGAATGTTACCATTGATTGACTGTATAACAAGGATATTTTTTCATTTCTTGTTTTTGTAAGCTTACTTAACCGTTGCAAACATTGGTCTTTTATTTCTGCATATCATGATACTTGATTCTTATATTGTAGTTTCGAGGAGAAGCTCTCACGTTTAGAAGATGAGAATCAATGGTGATTTTTTTGTTTGGTGCATGTGAAATTTCTTTCAATATGAAGTAATAATCATTTCACGTCAAAATTAAACCAATTATTCAAAGTATTTGGTAAGAGAATGTGTAAAACTCTCGTCTCCAAGCCACATCCTATTTTTGCAATATACATCTATGTGTTGGTTATTTTCTGTTCATGATTTTCAATGCTGTTAAGGATTTTCTACTTTTCTGTTCATGATTTTCAATGTTTTTATTGTCATACTTGATAACAATCTGCATGAGCATTTCATCTCTCTTTCATCTGAAGTGAGAAAATTTATTGATACATTCAAGAATGAAACTTGGTCGCTGATTGTTGTGGTTGCTGTTGAGAAATCAGATTCCCATTTTGGCTTAATCTTGCTTTTTTGCTCTGAGGTGCAACTATAATTTTTGATGGATAGCCTTGTGCAAGAATTTAGTAATCATTTTGAATATTTTTGGTTTCTCCAAACTTCTGAAAATGCGTGGAAGATGCTCGATGAAATGTCTTATCGAACTCTGTCCCTTTGCTCAATGAATTTACATAAGGTTTTAGAGCAAGAGTGTGATGTCAGTTTTAAAAAATTAAAGTTATAAAATAATAGTTGAATGAATACAGTTTATGATACTGAATTCCCTCATTGAATGGTTAATTTAATTACAATATTCAAGAGTCCACAGATGATTGAAGAAATAGCATCTGATCTGATCTGATCCAACAATATTGCTCGAGAATCAACTACAATTTTGTATTAATTTTATTTGTAAAATACTTTTTCTCTTTAATAAGATAATGGGTGTAGTAATTTGATTTTTACTTAAGAAAATTAGATCAACTACCAATTTGCAGTAGGGATAAATACTGAAATGGAAAAGTGATAAATGTATCCTTATGCTTGTCATTGGTTAAACTTGAAGAAAAGGTAAGGAACATTTTTTAATCTATAAGAACATTTCTGTAATGTATGCTGATTGCTTATCATTTTTAATGAATTATTAATGTAAAAGAGGCAGACAAGTCATTGAGGAGCAAAAGTTGCACCAAGTTAATTTTAGTTAATTTATGTAAATTAACTCAACTTTCTTATTATTTTTATAAAAAATCATCATTTAAATAATCAAATATTGTTAGAATACCTGTTGATTATCACTAATTATTAACAATAAAATAACAATAGTTGATGTGAATGAATTAGCAAAGTCAATGCAAAGAGAGCTGGAAAACCTGCACCCGACGACAAACAGCTTGTGTATATACAAAATTCCTGAGCAGCTACACGAGTTGAATGAAAAACCTACACACCACGGTTAGTATTACTTTGTTAACGTGTATCGTATTATTCTTTTCATTTACTCTTTTTAATATTATTTGCAGGTTAATAATGATGATGCAAGTCATGATTCAATGGAAAATGATAATTGAAGATCTATATTGTTATTTTCAAGATAGATTATTTATAGTAGTGTTCTTAACACTTGTATAGTTAAATTGTAAAATATTTTATTCTATTGAAGATTAATAAAAGAATTATTTTTATCAATATAATTAGTGTTTTTTTAGATTGTGTTTAAATGTTCCAAATGTATTTATAAAGTTCTCATAAAATTAATTGATAATACAAATAGTTCCAATAAAAATTAATATTAAATTACTACGAATTTGCTACGAATCTGCGATGGATATTTGAAATCTATGACGGAATCTGCGACAGATACTGCGACGACAATCTGCGACGGAATATGTGACGGCAATCTACGACGAAATCTGTAACGAATTTGCGACGAAAATCTGTGACGGAATCTGCGACAAAAATCTGCGACGGAATCTGCGACGACTGCCCTTTACCCGCGAAAATTTAAGCGCGAGATTTGCAACCGCCGAGTGGTTGCAAATCCGTCGCAATCTGCGACGACCTGTCACAAAATTGAAATTTGTGATGCCTTTTTTATTAACGGATCGTATCGGTCGCAGATCGGTTGCAAGACTTGATTTGCGACGGATCTGCGACGGATTCTGTCCGTTGCAGATAGCGTGTTTTTTTGTAGTGAATTGTCTCTCTCTTTTATTATTTAAGGCCCAAGCCATTGGGCTTTTTTTTAATCATATTTTGGCCCCTCTTCTTCCCTTTGCTGTAATTTTATGATTTAGGATGTGAGAAGACCAAAATACCCTCCAGCGATTGATTATCTGTAACTTTTAAACCGTGTGATTCCACGAAGTGAACCACATATGGTTTTGACCCTCTCGACCTCTACTTTCCATTTTAAGGTCTATTTTAGATTTCCAAGTCATTTTGAAAAATTACCAATAAGCCCTTAACTTTTTATAAAATTCCCTTTAGGTCCTTTCTTTGCTCGGGTCTTTTTGTAAATGGATCTCCATCCTTAGAGATTGGGTCTTCACCCTTGAAAAATTGGATCTTTATCCTTTGGACATCAGGTCTTTTACCCTTGAAAATGGAGATCTGGTCTTTACCCTTGAAAATGGATCTTCATCCTTGGAATCGGGTCTTCACTTTTGAAAATGGATCTTCAGCATTGGAAATCGGGTCTTCACCCTTGAAAATGGATCTTCATCCTTGGAAATCGGGTCTTCGCCATTGAAAGTGGATCTTCATCCTTTAAATTGGATCTTCATCCTTGGATTTAGGTCTTCACCTTTGAAAATGGATCTTCATCCTTGAAAATTGGGTCTTCACCCTTGAAAATGGATCTTCATCCTTTGGATTTCGGGTCTTCACCCTTTGAAATATGGATCATTATCCATTGGAAATCGGGTCTTTACCCTTGAAACATGGATCTTTATCCATTGAAAATCGGGTCTTTACCCTTAAAACATGGATCTTTATCCATTGGAGGTCGGGTCTTTACCCTGGCTTCAGCTCTTTTAGCTGGACTGATCTTTTGTCTTTTGCATCTTCATTCTGTTGAGAATTCTAATTTTCTTCTTCATTTTTTCATTCTTTTTTGCTCTTCCTTTGCACTTTAATAAAAAAATTCAGCCCTTTTTAGCTAGCCTTCATATCTTCTCCTTGCCCCCCTACGTGGTAAAATATTAGAAGTGAGTCTCAAAATATTTTGTTCATGCATATACTCAAAAAATGAAAAGGAGAAACTTTTCCCCCTGTGTTGGCCCAAACCCATGATTTTTCTATGCGGGCTTTGATTGATGTTTTTGTTGTCTAGTTCTTCGCAAAAGCATGCATTTCTTCTCTTTGCAAAATTACTGGAACCTTCTCACGCAATGGGCTTTTCATGCCCCCATGATTTGATATCTTCTTTTGATTGTTTACTTCACAAGCTATTTGCTGTTCACTTTAATAAAGAATAGACAATACAAGACAAGAAAGTGTGATGTGATATGTTCATGTATGCATGATATGCATGAATGATACTTACAGTCGTTCCATTGACTCACAGACCGAGGTGATCAGCAGAAGTGTTCTCATTGGTTCCTTTTTGACGCTCGTTCAAGTGTTGTATTGGAATGATCGAAAGCTTTGCATTTGTGGCTTTTATCTTCAAGATATTGAAAACACAAGTGGTGGAGACTCCAAGAAGCAGAGTCAGGGATACATCCATTTCAAACTATGTTTCAGCATGCCAATTGGTAGCTTCTTCTTGACCTTGCCAATAATCATTTACTTTGCCCAATGTGTCTTTCAAGATTCGACAGTTCAACATATTCCCCTTAACTTGAAGGCTTTTTATGACAAAAAATTTTTATTTTTTATTTTGATTTTTGATTTTGAAATCAAATGCTGACTTTACCAAATCAATGTCAATGTACCTCAGGACTTGATTTTTCCAAATTAACATATCTATAACATGACAACCTTAGTTACCGTACTAAACTCGGGAATCATTTCTATTTAAGCAAGAATTATTGCACTTCAGATAGGCACATACACATTACTTGGCCAAAGGTCTCATTGAATTTAAATATCGTCTATCTCATATGCATGCTTATTCAAACTATCTCCACTAATAGACTCTACCTACCAAGAGAGATCAGTAGGTCTTTGATAGGCTTGAAATGGGGTCTATAAGGGATACAGGCTTATGTGAAGACCATTTTGAGATTGGAGCTGGTGTGACACAATGGGTAAACCCTCACACTACAAATTTCTTGTTGGAACTTTAGAAAGTTGGGAGTAATCTTTCTAGACTCCAAATTCCTTCTATCTTCTTGGCATTAATCTGGATCTTGATTAGGACAGTTTTTGCACTTCCAAAAAGTTTGGTACCCAAATTCGCTTCTTTTCTTCTTCTCCCTTTTCTTTCCTTTTATTTTTTTTACTCTTCCCTTTCTTTGAGCATTTTATCATTTTGTCCTTCTTCCTTGTAGGACTGTCATGTACAAAACTTTCCAGAACTAGATGGTCTTCCTCCTTTTTTCTCTAATTTTGGTTGGGTTGGACCAATTCAAGTCAAAATGTCCTTATGAACCAAATGGAAGCCTTTTGCTGCTTTAGGTAAAGGAGAACTCAGTTGGCTTTCTTAACTGCCTTTTTAGGTTTTATCTTTCTTCTCCTTTTTTCTTTTTTTCCCTTTTTTTGTTTTGTCCTTTTGTCCTTTTCTTCTTTTTTTCCTTTTCTTTTTCTTATTATTTTTCGTTCTTCTTCTTCTTCTTCTTCTTCTTCTTCTTTTTTTTGGTTCTAGCTCAAACAGAGTTGTCTTGTTTGTACCAACTTGGGTTTCCAATAATGGATGAGTGGAGTGACATAAATCTTCTTTAACAGGGATAAATCATTTGTTACTCTGATGTTGTCTTGATATATTGGAGATATTAGGAAAACTTCAACTATCCTTATGGTCATAAAAACTTCAACTACCCTTATGGTCTTGAGAACTTCAATTGTCTTCATGGTCTTTACTATTCATTTCTTTCTTTGATCTTCTTGCCTCTTCATCTTAGTGATCATAAGACTTGTCCAAAGTATCACAACAGCTCAGGGTAGGTTATTTGGGTTTATAAGCCAATGAAAAGAAAGCTAAAATTTTATGAAGGCTCAAAGGGACAACTAGGGATTGATATCTAATTGGGTGGATACTAGTTGTTGGCTCGCCAAACAATGCCTAGATCATCTCTCCCTTAAATAAGTAGAGTTCAATTTCGCCTCGAAAGTTTGTCAAAGCATGTTCAAAGACTAACCAGGACCTAGATAAAGGTAATTATGCAGGCGCCCTCTTGTGAGCGGGGATTTTTTCCCCCACTCCCAGTGGAATAGTTCTTACGACTTCGGCACTGTTTAGGCTCGGGGCCTTAGAGAACACGGACCTAAGTTCGGAGAAAATGGAGTCGCCACCCGGACGGGCCAGGAAAAAAGAAAAGGGGTGGATGACTCGATTCTTAAGGAATCCCCAACCCCCTAATGGGTTCAGAAAGTTGGGTACATGTGGGGAAGGTGAGAAATGGTCCAGCACCCCCACAACGCCCGGTTCATTGGAACCAGCCTCCTTTATAGGTCTTAATATTATAAAATTCTTAAATATAACAATATTATCCATATTACACACAATAATTAAAATAAAGCATCGATATATTGAAAATCAAAACAATATCCAAGCAAAACAAATAAATGGACACCCATCCGAGGATGGAAACATGCCCTTACATAATCCGTGCCTAAATAGGACACCCACCGAAAGGTAGAAACATGTCCTTTACATTGGTTCTAGAAAAGCAATTTAAATTACATGATATTTAACTAATGAGGTACCCACCAAGTGGAAACATACCTCTTATAACATTTGGAAATCTAAATAAATCGATAAAAGTAAATAACCATTCATCATAAATAAATCATTCATCAAAGGTATTAAACATCAATAGGAAGTAAACATCCATCCATAATAAATTGAACAAACCAAGCATTGAACTTAATTAAATAAAAGCATATAAAATAAATGTAACACCCCTATACCCCATATACGCACACTACATACGACCACATATGTAATATGCGTATACCGGATACAAAAATGTCACGGTTTATATTAAACAAACCAATCTTTCCTTTTAGCAATAATATGAGAAAACTTAAAACATTTAAGTTATATTATAAAACATAATAGATAAAATATTTTTTATTTAACAATGGAAAATATAGCGGCATTTATATATATATACACATCAAAATCAATATTTACAAAGCATAAAGTTTATACATGTTTAGCAGTTCGTCTCTGATCTTGAAGTCCACAATCAACACTTCACAATCCTAGACTCAACTCGGTCTAGCTGAACTCTTCGGTTCTACCCTGTCACCTGCGCGATGAACTACAATCGCGCTAAGCCAACGGCTTAGTAGTATAAACCACAATAACAATATGCTTTAATGTAATGCCAATGTCATACATTCAAATATTATAAACAATACATAAGAATATCATATTTCAAAACCTTACATTAAATCTTATTATTCATTTGTTTCACCATTCATGATTCATATTTAAACAAAGACAAACATGGGCTCAAAAGAAACTAATATGCCATTCAACTTCCAGAGTTAATGTTTTGGTTCAATTATCACATTTATCATCCCAACTAGGCTTCAAGGATTAGGCCCAACCAAGCTTTAAGGGGAGCGAAGCATGCTAAGCGTCAACCCAACTTGGCTTTAAGGACCAAACCCAAACCAGCTTCAAGGGTTTGTAACATCCCAACTCAACTTCAAGGACTAGACCCAGCCAAGCTTCAAGGGGAGTTAAGCTTGCTAAACTTCAACCCAACTTGGCTTCAAGGATCAAGCCAACCCAGCTTCAAGGGTTTGTTACTATAAGGCATGCCACCAACAACAAAACTCTGAAAATTGACTAACATACTAGGCACGCGATTCTTTCATTATATCATTATCAATTCCATTCTCATTTTCTCATAATCATCTTGGTAACCATGCCTCAATTATTTCATTTTCATCATTATAGCCAACAACAATGGTTTCACATCTCATCATTAGAGTATACATAATCAATTGCATTGTACATATAATTTTAATGATCGTCATATCTTTTACATTATACAAATCATAGCATTAATCAAATATATCAATAATGTAATAGATTACTTAACACATTTACAACCAAATGTGTTAAGTTCCAAAGTCATGTAAATGTATACAATAATGTAGGGTTTGTACTTACCTCAAGAGCAACTCACACAACACCAAACTCCTCTTCCAAGAATCCTTCAACACTTGGATTAGGGCAACTCAATCTCTTCAAAACCTAATCCAAAAGGGATGATACATACTCACTTAGAGATACACACAAGGAAATATGGATAAGAATCAACTAGGGAAAACTCTATATATGACATGCTCAATTACACGAGCGTGCCCCTGACCGTGCCCTAAACTCACAACACAAAAACTTTGACACGCTCAGTGACATGGGTGTGTTACTGGCCGTGTCAATCCTCCCTCAACACAGTCACTATTACACGCTCAGTGACATGGGCGTGTCACTACATGTGCCAATCCACCAACATCACAGTAGCTATGACACGCTCAGTGACATGAGCGTGTCACTAGCCGTGTCAATACTACTCCAACACAGAAGCTATGACATGCTCAGTGACATGGGCGTGTCACTGGTCGTGTCACCCATCTAGAAAATAGAACCATTGACAGGCCCAAAAACTTGGCTGTGCTCATGGGCGTGTCAGGCCAAAAATCCTGATTCCGACACCAACAACACCACATCCAACAAACCTCTTACTTTCACCATCTTCCACTCCAAACAACTTAACTAAACCCATCAATAAACCATAATAAACTTGCAAAATCACCAAAACAACTCAATACATACATCAAACACAAATCACATCCATCATAACTCATCACATACACAAAACACAACACTTGCTCTTCCAACACCAAACTTAACCTTTCCTCAAACCAATCCCAAAATCAACACCAATAATATCAAACACTCTCAAATACACCAAAATCAAATATACACATACCATCAACAATCACACACTAAACTCAAAACACAAACTTAAAAGAAAACCAAGGAATCAAGTGGAAAACTTTCCAAAAGTGATGAAAACCCTTATAATTCCAACTTGATCACTTGAAACACCCTTCAATCTTGAGTTTAGATGAGCAAAATATCTCTTTCCTCTCTTGCTTTGGTGATAGTCGGCCAAAAAAAAAAGAAGAAGAAGAAGATGAAAGTCAACCCTCTCAACTCTTCTCTTAACCACTAAAGCTTTCTTTAATTCTCAACCAAGCAATTATAATAATATAATATTCATAAATATCATCTTCCACTTACTTTAATTTCCATTTTAAAAAAAATAATTAAAAAATCTCCTTTTGACCTTGATTAAATGTTGACTTGTATATGTTGTATATATTTCCATATATACAACATATACACACTCCTCTTTCCTTTCTTATCTTCCCATTTAAACATATATACAATTATAACATTAAGTCCAAAAACAACAATAAGTATTCCAAAAAATTTAGGGTATAGTTTGGGATATTATAATAAATCAAAGCATAATCAAATATAAAGTTGAATAAGGCAAATAAAGATTCAAATTAGGGCTACTATTTCTATTTAAGATTCTTTATTTCTTGTGTTTAGGGTTTTGGAATTTATGGGTTCAAGCTACCGTAAATTTTAAAAGAATTGAAATGGAGCAAATTTTAGAATTTAAGAGATTGATAAAGTTCTTTGATTAACCAAATTAGTGTTTGAGAAGTGAAATCATGAAACTAGGGTTTGGGAACTTCAAAACATTAAGTTTATGACTATTAGCTACTCACTATGTTGAATTTTAGGTTTATGAGGTTTTAAGGTTTAAAGGATTAGGGTTTAGAAAAATTAGGGTTTAAGGTTTTAAGGGAGTTAGGGTTTACTGTTTTGGGTTTTGGAGTTGAATTAGGGTTTTGGAGTTGAATTACGGTTTTAGAATTTTAGGATTAGGGTTTTAGAGAATGCATTAAATTTTAGAATTTGAAAATCAATTGATAATTTTATGAAACTTTATGAAAATAAACAAAACAATTTAAGTTTATAGAAATAGAAAAGATATTTTTTACTGTTTTTGGAAAGAAACAGATTCAATTTAGGATTTTGAAAATTTAGAAAGCAAATTAGGGTTTTGAGATTTTGAAGAAACAAAGTTAACAACATTAAGATTTTTGGAAAACAAATAAACGAATTAAGGTTTTTAAGCTTTAGAAAAGGTAAATTAAGGTTCTAGGGGTTTTTTTTTATTTTGATGAAACAGAAACAATATTTGACTTTGAGTGATGAAGCTACTGTAAATTAATGAAACAAACAAAGAAATTCATACCTTCGTTTGTTGGTTCCACCAAAAATTTCTTCTTGGATGAACAAGAACAAAGACAAGCTTTGCTGCCTTTGATGGATTGAATTGCTTGTTTGTTCTCTCAAAAGTCCGATTGATTCAAAGTTTTGCACCTCAATTTCGGTCTCAATTTCTCCTCCAAATTTTCGTCCCCTTTTTGTGTTGTTTTAGTTCTTATTTATAAAAGAATTTTATGATTAATTTTAGTTATTCATAGAATCTAACATTGATTAAGAAAAGGAAACTGAAACCTAATTATATTTGGTTTCAAAAAAATTTGCGTCAAAAAATTTCAATGGCAAAAAAAACTGCTGCTGAAAAATTGCGCTGGCAAAAAAAAAAAACTTATGCGAAAAAATTACGCTAGCTAAAAAGTTGCCGCAGGTGGTTGCGGGCGAGAATTGGCCTGCGGGCCATTTCGCCGCAACTCTTTTCAGCAACGAAATTTTTCATCGCCGATTTTTTTATTTGTTTATTATTATTTTTTATTAATTATAAAAATTAAATACTAAAGCAAATATTATTTAATTAAGATAATAAAAATTGTTTTGGACTAATTAAAATATATTGGACCAGACTGGGTAAAAAATTAAGGGTCTATAGTTTGCCCCCTGCTTGAATGATCTGAGACTTTAGTGAAAGAGAGTGAAAAGCAATAAGATTTAATTATTGAGATGGCTGAGGTTTTGGGTTCTGAACCCAGTTCGAGTTCTAGACTCAAGGATAATTTTAGGTTCTGGACCTAAGTGCAATTTTAGGTTCTAGACCTAAGGAAAATTTGGGCTCTGGACCCGAGCTAAGTTCTGGACTTAGAAAAGATTCTAGGTTCTGGACCTAAGGATAATTTGGGTTCTGGACCCGAGCTAAGTTCTGGACTTAAAAGAGATGCTAGGTTCTTGACCTAAGGAAAATTTAGGTTCTGGACTTAAAAAAGATTCTTGGTTCTGGACCGAAAGATAATTTGGGTTCGAGACCCGAGCTAAGTTCTGGACTTAGAATGGATTCTAGGTTCTGGACCTAAAGATAATTTAGGTTCTGGACCAGAGCTAAGTTCTGGACTTAGAAAAGATTCTAGGTTCTAGACCTAAGAAAAATTTGGGTTCTGGACCCGAGCTAAGTTCTGGACTTAGAAAAGATTATAGGTTCTGGACCTAAGGAAAATTTGGGTTCTGGACCCGAGCTAAGTTTTGGAATTAGAAGAGATTCTAGGTTCTGGACCTAAGGGTAATTTGGGTTCTAGACCCAAGCTAAGTTCTGGACTTAGGAAAGATTCTAGGTTCTAGACTTAAGGGTAATTTGGGTTCTGGACCCGAGCTAAGTTTTGGACATAGAAGAAATTCTAGGTTCTAGACCTAAGGTTAATTTGGATTCTAGACCCGAGCTAATAATAATTTTTTATTTCAAAAAATTTGGCTAATTTTTATGCATATGTCTTCTTTTTGCCCCTTGCGTGTAAAAATATTTAGACACACGCAAGCATTTGAATGATGAAAGTGAATAATTGAATTTACTTTTTATTTACTGTGTAGTCACTGTTCATTCACTATTCACAATTCTTAAATAGTAACTAAATATTTGTAAATAGTAGTAAATAGTGTTTACTATTGGGAATAGTAATTTACTATTCATCAATAGTAATTTACTATTCATAAACAGTAAAACTTACTTTTGAATTTTTTTCCTTGCCGTTTCTCTATATAAACCCACGAGTTCCTTCTTTTGATTCACAGCAAAATTTCTCAATTTCTATAATTCTCTCAAATTCTTTCAAATTTAGCACATAGTTTTAAAAAAAATTGCATGCTTCAAGGTCAGGGATGTAATATCCCAAGATATGCCCTAGAAGTTTTAATACAATTGTGACAAAAAGTTGTAAATGGTGACAAAAAGTTGATTATCTGTTAAGAGAGTTTAAAGAGGTGATATCAATATTAATGTTAAGTGAAAAACATGATAAAGAAGGACTTAAGTGTAAACAAAATGAGAAGATTGTTAGTAATCAAGGGTTGATAAGTGGCTATTTTCCAAAGTGATTGTAATGTCAAGATAAGCAATAGTACTAAATAATTCAATAATTTTCAAGGTTAAGGTTAAGAGATTATTTATAAAGAGATGAAGTGATAGATATTTTGAATGTAATAGATGAATGGTATATATAGATTATAAGATGATTTAATTATTGTATAAAAAAAAAATTTCATTGGGAATGTAATGAGTTATCTTGGTTGCTTCGTTGGAAAAGTAATAAGATATAAAGATATATATATCTATACAATGATGAGTTATGAAATTTAGAGAAGATGATTATTTTTAAGGGGGAGAGTAGAAGTTATGTGATTTGATAAAATTATAATGTAAGATATGATTGTCTATATATGAAAGTTAAGATGGTGATTTGTCTAAATGGATTGTTATTATGCTGGATAATTTCGAGGACGAAATTATTTAAGGGGGAGAGAATTGTAATATCCCAAGATATGCCCTAGAAGTTTTAATACAATTGTTGTGTGATTTGAATTAAAGGTATATATGTTTTTGCAAAAGAAATGATTGTGTAAATGGAATGTATATGTTGTATATATGTTAATATATAATACATATAAGTTGGTCAAAAGAAAAGTCAAGAGAAGAAAGGGTGTGGTGGAGGATTTTTGGAAATAAGTAATTATTATTATTATTGTTATTATTATTATATATATATATATGACTATCGTGAGAAGAGGAGAAAGATATTTTTCTTTCTTCTTCTTCTTCTCCATTTTGGTTCTTGCACGAGAGAGAGAGAGAGAGATAGGGAGATGTGATGATTTTCATCAAATTTCTTAAGGATTTGAAGAGTATTAAAGATGGAGATGAAGATTTGGCAACATATTCAAGTAAGTACTCTCTCTTGAGTTGATTTTATTGATTATATAGATATATGTAAGTTTTTATATTCTTGTTTTGATTTCTTTTGATTGAGGTGATGGTTGGTGTGTAAGATGATTATAAGGAAAGATTGAAGTGTGTAAATGTGTTGAATTAGTATTTAAGTGATGATAAGTTGGGAAATTGTGAGGATGATGATGAATTGTTGAGTTAGGGTTTAGTATGAATGAATTGGTACTTTGAGTAATTGGTTATAGTGATATATATATATTGATTGTTATGATGATATAATGAAGTTATATAAATGCTAAAGTGATAGGAAATTGATAAGCATAAACAAAGATAATAATTTAGAGGGTGGTGGTGTGAATTTGGAAGGGTTCGGATGGATTTTGAAGTATTTAGTATTTGAATCTTTGAAGAACACGGCCAAGTTATGAGAGACACGACCAAGTTAGGGCAAACTTGGCCGTGTTGGATGAGTTTTGGAGAGACACGGCCACTGGCTTGGCCGTGTCCCTTGCCTGTGTTTGTCACTGTGGGATTTTTGTTGAGAGACACGGCCGTGTCCCTTGCCGTGTCTGCCTCGGATGATTTGGTATTGAGTGGCACGGCCACAAGCTTGGCCGTGTCCCTTGAGTGTGTTTGCTACTGGATGTTTGTGTTGAGAGACACGGCCACAAGCTTGGCCATGTCCCATGAGAGTGTTTGATATTGTGTTTGTTATTTGCTCTTACATGGTTGGATCCTCCAAATGTCTTTTTGTATCTACAATTTAAATATACTTAAAATAAAGATGACCTAAACAAATGTGTATTGAGGATTCCAAATCTAAGAATAAGGTAAATTATATATGTGTACATCAATGATGATATTATATGAACAATGTTATGTCTTATGCATTGTGAACCTTGAGAATTGTAATGTTTGATATGAATAATGTAGTTTGTGGTGTTATACCAATGATATTATATATATACAATGCGAAGGATATGATGAAGTATGTGGTTATGTACAATTGAATAATGAAATATTATAATATGATTTGAGACATAATATGAAATGAAGCCATTGTTATTGACTATGAGGATTCAAATGAAATGTGAAGCCATTGTGATTGGCTATGATAAAACAAATGTAAAGTGAAGCCATTGTGATTGGCTCTGATGATTTAATTGAAAGAAAGAAGGCATGCCTATAAAATAAAAAAGGTAACAGTCTTGCAGGGTTGAGGATCTCCTCATGTTGAGTGGATGGTCCAAGAGACTGGGTCTGTTACACTATGATAATTATGATTATGAGATATATGATTGGTAACAGTCTTGCCGGGTTGAGGATCTCCTTGAGGTTAGTCGAGTTGATGGTCCAAGAGACTGGGTCTGTTACAGGTAACAGTCTTGCCGGGTTGAGGATCTCCTCATGTCGAGTTGATGGTCCAAGAGACTGGGTCTGTTACACTATCCATGGATAGAGTTATTGATATATGATGCCTACGGGCTTGATTATTGTGATTATGAACCAAAGCAGTAACTCTGAACTTTGAATAACATATTAGTGTCTGTTGGGCCCGAGTCTGTCTTTGTTGTCAATGTGATATCCAAATGTTGAAATAAATGAATAATGAGATCTATGAATGCTTTTGATGAAAATATGATTTATGTTTAATGATTTGTGAATAATACAATGTTATGAAGTATGATTTTGTAATGTGTGTATTGATATATTGAAAGTGAATATGGCTTGAGGAGCTTTGTTGAGATATGAGTTTATGAAAATATAGTATGTTGTGTACAATGCATATGAATGTGGAATTTGTAAGAATTGTTTTCATGAAGGTTTGGATAGGCCATGGAAAGGTGATTTGTTGAAATGATGTATATGTATATGTATATGAGATAGAAATGGTAAGTATTGTATTGTGAATGTTCTATGTAAATTTGTGTATAATTTTATGAGATTAGTGGAAATATATGAAGAATGCATTGAGAAAGGAAAAACGGGGTAAGCGAACAATAGAACATAATGCTAAAAACATGAGGTATGATTATTTTGTAAAGTATATTTTAATATTTATTTATACTACTAAGCTCTCGGGCTTAGCGTGGATAATTAATCGCGCAGGTATTTATGCGGATGATCTGGAAGTCTAGCTGTTATGCCACGAAAAGGGTAAGAGTATCTCGAGACCAACTAGAAGGTGATGCATACATATGTAATATTAATTATGTTGTAGTTTTGATAAGAATAATGACTTTTGTAAATGTTCTTTAAACTAATATAATATTGCTTGTACTTGGATAAAGGTTTTTAAATTGAAATGAAAAGTAACATTCTTATACTTTATATACGCATTGTATGTATACTAGGTATATGTATAGTGCTTATATAGAGTATGGGGGCGTTACAATTATTTTGGTATCAGAGCTTAGGTTCGAGATTCTCGGCCTAAGTGAAATTAAAAAGAAAATTTTTGAAGAGTTTAAATAAGAATTTAAAAGAAGTGTTTGAAAATGCAGTTGGTAATACATGCATATGCATTCACATCTAGGTTGGTCTCGAACGTGGCATTATGTGAATTGTGATGTATTTGAATTACATGAAATAAATGATAGTATGTAAATGAGGTTTCATATGAAAGCAAATTTTAAAATGTTGATAATTGAGAGGTGATTGTGGTATAAAGAAATGATGTGGAGTTTATAAGTAAAAAAGTTTGATTATTGATATGTGTATGACATATAAAGAAATGGCTAGAAAAATAAAGTTGGAAATGAGTTAAAAAAATTAAATTAAGATTAAAGTATGTAATCTTTCCTCTATTATTTGAATCTCTTTCTAATAAACTTTATGTTTGGATTTCTAGAAAGAGGGAATATTGTTGAATGGGTAATATGGAAAGATATATCATTTAAATGAAAAGAGTAAAGTGAATTATTCAACAAGTTGATTGATATAGATTAAGTGTGATAAATTAAGGCGTAGATATGTAAAGTTGAGGTTTTGTTTAAAAGAAAAAGAGATGATGTTGGTTAAGTATGAAATGATATGGATGTTGTTTGTATTGATATTTTAATGCAAACACGGTGATTTCAATGTTAGAAATGTGATATGATTGAATATTGTGAAAGCTCATGTAAATGGAGGTAATATGTGATAATTAGATTTTTGGAATGAGCTTAGTAATTGTGAAACATATATGTTTTGATGTTGCTTTGTGGTATATACATATAAGATGTGTTAAAGATATTTATAAACAAATGTGAGAGAGATATCACATTGGAAATGTGATTAAGCTCTTTGTGAAATAAGATTATAAGTAGAGTGTATATAGTTATTGAAGTTAATGAATAATTTAAGTTATGATAAACAAATGAGAATGATAATAGTCAAAGGAAAGTGAAAAATATTAAATTTGTATAAACTATATGCAAAAGAGAAATTTAATAAATTGTATAATTATGTGTGTATATATATATATATATAAAGAGGATATATGAAATGAAGTTTTTGACATGAATGAGATGGTTATATGTAAGAAAGGTGGGAAGTGAATCACATTATAAATGTGATCTATGAATGTGTATATAATATGTTTATTATTTTATACCATTATATGTTTAATGGTATTAGAAATGAGATTGCATATAGTAGTAGACCTAATAGAGATTAAATCTTAATTTATGTTATAGATTATGTGATGAAATAAAAGATGAAAATGGATTTGGGTAATATTGAATAGTGAGATTGTGATGGTAAAACTAAATGAGGTTATTATAAGAAGTTTTGGAATTCAAAGTATTTATGTGTGGAAATGTTTTATGTATAAGTGTATAATAAGAAGTTGTAAGGAAAGAATTATGTATTTGAAATTTCTAGAAGAGATGGGTTAGAAATGGAGTAATGAATGAAACTTGTGTAAGATTGGTATTTGATTAAAGGTTGGGCGTAGAAAATGTTATAGATAATATTCTTAAACATGAGTTAGGTTAATGATGATCAAATAACCAAAAGCAAACTGTTTTGAGATGGAATTAAAATGTGTTGATTCTTGGTGTAATAAAAATTTGGAGAATATATATAATTTTTGTGATACAATCTAGCATTGTAATTGTAAAAGTTGTAATCAAATAATAGAAGATTAATATTGATTTATAAACCCCAAGCATGATTGTTAGAATATCATGGTCATATGATTTGGTTAGTGTGATTATTTGGTTAGTTTTATTTTCTTCGGAGTTAGAGCTGTAATGATATAACTGTAGTACAGTTTTGATGAAATTGATAACTATGCTTCTAGGAACATGGTTAAAAGATATGATTGAAGCATGTTTAGATGATATGATTGAATAATGAGATGTTCAATATAGTTAATGATATATGTGTATACTATTTTGATGTGATGAGAAACTATGATTATTGACAATGATGTTGGAAATGAATATTAATTGAGATATAGTGTTTAATTGATTATGAGGAATGAATTGTGAAAAGTTAAATGAACGGACTTGTCTGCCTCCTACGGAACCATGCGGACCCATTGTGTTGGGCAACCGAACTTGGACTACCGACCTGGTTGGGGAAAAGTTCGTTTATAAAACCATAGCTGTTTGCTATATTGATAAACTTTGAATGGGTATGAGAGATGATGATATAATTACTGAAATAATGGAATGTATATTTATAAGCATGATTCTTATTGATTGAATATATGAATATGAAAAGACTAAAATTTGAATATAAGTTGGACCTAATGGAATTAGGTTATATATATGTGTATATATTGTGAGATCCAATGATAAATTTTAATAAGTTAGTTGTTGATTTGAATTGGATAAGATTGAAATGTTAGTATATTGTGATAGAGAGATCGATTGATCTAGATTTCGCTAAAGTTGCGCGTTAATCTTGAGATTTAATATGTGCAGTTGTATTGGTAGTGTGAAATTTAAATGGTAATATGTATGATGTAATATTCTGACCTATGAATGAACATAAATAAATTGAAGTATATCAGTTGTAAATGGTGACAAAAAGTTGATTATCTGTTAAGAGAGTTTAAAGAGGTGATATCAATATTAATGTTAAGTGAAAAACATGATAAAGAAGGACTTAAGTGTAAACAAAATGAGAAGATTGTTAGTAATCAAGGGTTGATAAGTGGCTATTTTCCAAAGTGATTGTAATGTCAAGATAAGCAATAGTACTAAATAATTCAATAATTTTCAAGGTTAAGGTTAAGAGATTATTTATAAAGAGATGAAGTGATAGATATTTTGAATGTAATAGATGAATGGTATATATAGATTATAAGATGATTTGATTATTGTATAAAAAAAAAATTTCATTGGGAATGTAATGAGTTATCTTGGTTGCTTCGTTGGAAAAGTAATAAGATATAAAGATATATATATCTATACAATGATGAGTTATGAAATTTAGAGAAGATGATTATTTTTAAGGGGGAGAGTAGAAGTTATGTGATTTGATAAAATTATAATGTAAGATATGATTGTCTATATATGAAAGTTAAGATGGTGATTTGTCTAAATGGATTGTTATTATGCTGGATAATTTCGAGGACGAAATTATTTAAGGGGGAGAGAATTGTAATATCCCAAGATATGCCCTAGAAGTTTTAATACAATTGTTGTGTGATTTGAATTAAAGGTATATATGTTTTTGCAAAAGAAATGATTGTGTAAATGGAATGTATATGTTGTATATATGTTAATATATAATACATATAAGTTGGTCAAAAGAAAAGTCAAGAGAAGAAAGGGTGTGGTGGAGGATTTTTGGAAATAAGTAATTATTATTATTATTATTATATATATATGGCTATCGTGAGAAGAGGAGAAAGATATTTTTCTTTCTTCTTCTTCTTCTCCTTTTTGGTTCTTGCACGAGAGAGAGAGAGAGAGATAGGGAGATGTGATGATTTTCATCAAATTTCTTAAGGATTTGAAGAGTATTAAAGATGGAGATGAAGATTTGGCAACATATTCAAGTAAGTACTCTCTCTTGAGTTGATTTTATTGATTATATAGATATATGTAAGTTTTTATATTCTTGTTTTGATTTCTTTTGATTGAGGTGATGGTTGGTGTGTAAGATGATTATAAGGAAAGATTGAAGTGTGTAAATGTGTTGAATTAGTATTTAAGTGATGATAAGTTGGGAAATTGTGAGGATGATGATGAATTGTTGAGTTAGGGTTTAGTATGAATGAATTGTTACTTTGAGTAATTGGTTATAGTGATATATATATATATATATATATTGATTGTTATGATGATATAATAAAGTTATATAAATGCTAAAGTGATAGGAAATTGATAAGCATAAACAAAGATAATAATTTAGAGGGTGGTGGTGTGAATTTGGAAGGGTTTGGATGGATTTTGAAGTATTTGGTATTTGAATCTTTGAAGAACACGGCCAAGTTATGAGAGACACGGCCAAGTTAGGTCAAACTTGGCCGTGTTGGATGAGTTTTGGAGAGACACGGCCACTGGCTTGGCCGTGTCCCTTGCCTGTGTTTGACACTGTGGGATTTTTGTTGAGAGACACGGCCGTGTCCCTTGCCATGTCTGCCTCGGATGATTTGGTATTGAGTGACACGGCCACAAGCTTGGCCGTGTCCCTTGAGTGTGTTTGCTACTGGATGTTTGTGTTGAGAGACACGGCCACAAGCTTGGCCGTGTCCCATGAGAGTGTTTGATATTGTGTTTGTTATTTGCTCTTACATGGTTGGATCCTCCAAATGTCTTCTTGTATCTACAATTTAAATATACTTAAAATAAAGATGACCTAAACAAATGTGTATTGAGGATTCCAAATCTAAGAATAAGGTAAATTATATATGTGTACATCAATGATGATATTATATGAACAATTTTATGTCTTATGCATTGTGAACCTTGAGAATTGTAATGTTTGATATGAATAATGTAGTTTGTGGTGTTATACCAATGATATTATATATATACAATGCGAAGGATATGATGAAGTATGGGGTTATGTACAATTGAGTAATGAAATATTATAATATGATTTGAGACATAATATGAAATGAAGCCATTGTTATTGACTATGAGGATTCAAATGAAATGTGAAGCCATTGTGATTGGCTATGATAAAACAAATGTAAAGTGAAGCCATTGTGATTGGCTCTGATGATTTAATTGAAAGAAAGAAGGCATGCCTATAAAATAAAAAAGGTAACAGTCTTGCAGGGTTGAGGATCTCCTCATGTTGAGTGGATGGTCCAAGAGACTGGGTCTGTTACACTATGATAATTATGATTATGAGATATATGATTGGTAACAGTCTTGCCGGGTTGAGGATCTCCTTGAGGTTAGTCGAGTTGATGGTCCAAGAGACTGGGTCTGTTACAGGTAACAGTCTTGCCGGGTTGAGGATCTCCTCATGTCGAGTTGATGGTCCAAGAGACTGGGTCTGTTACACTATCCATGGATAGAGTTATTGATATATGATGCCTACGGGCTTGATTATTGTGATTATGAACCAAAGCAGTAACTCTGAACTTTGAATAACATATTAGTGTCTGTTGGGCCCGAGTCTGTCTTTGTTGTCAATGTGATATCCAAATGTTGAAATAAATGAATAATGAGATCTATGAATGCTTTTGATGAAAATATGATTTATGTTTAATGATTTGTGAATAATACAATGTTATGAAGTATGATTTTGTAATGTGTGTATTGATATATTGAAAGTGAATATGGCTTGAGGAGCTTTGTTGAGATATGAGTTTATGAAAATATAGTATGTTGTGTACAATGCATATGAATGTGGAATTTGTAAGAATTGTTTTCATGAAGGTTTGGATAGGCCATGGAAAGGTGATTTGTTGAAATGATGTATATGTATATGTATATGAGATAGAAATGGTAAGTATTGTATTGTGAATGTTCTATGTAAATTTGTGTATAATTTTATGAGATTAGTGGAAATATATGAAGAATGCATTGAGAATGGAAAAACGGGGTAAGCGAACAATAGAACATAATGCTAAAAACATGAGGTATGATTATTTTGTAAAGTATATTTTAATATTTATTTATACTACTAAGCTCTCGGGCTTAGCGTGGATAATTAATCGCGCAGGTATTTATGCGGATGATCTGGAAGTCTAGCTGTTATGCCACGAAAAGGGTAAGAGTATCTCGAGACCAACTAGAAGGTGATGCATACATATGTAATATTAATTATGTTGTAGTTTTGATAAGAATAATGACTTTTGTAAATGTTCTTTAAACTAATATAATATTGCTTGTACTTGGATAAAGGTTTTTAAATTGAAACGAAAAGTAACATTCTTATACTTTATATACGCATTGTATGTATACTAGGTATATGTATAGTGCTTATATAGAGTGTGGGGGCGTTACAAGGGACTCATTGTAATGCCTAGTTATTGGAGTTTATTCGGCATCATGAAGATGAAAATATAGATCTACTAGCCGGGATGCCGCTTCATCGTAGTTCAAACCAAAAGAGCGCGGTAATTATTTTTTTCCTTTTTTCCTTTTTTTTTCTTTTTTCTTTTTGTTTGTTATTTATTTATTTATTATTTATGTTTATGTTTTTATTTTATGCTCCTTTTTTAGAAAATTTAGGAAAAAATATATTAATTTAAGCAGATAAGATAATATGTACTTACCTTGTATTAACTTACCTGGCTCCATGTTAGCGCGATCGTTGCGTTGTTCAGGCTGGAGGGCGTATCTACAAAGCCCGACAGTGGAATGATGTAGTGCCTTCTCGGGTAAGGGAGATTATCAGAGATTGCAGCTTTGAGCACTTCATCTTATAATTTCCATCGGAGGAGTATCAGATACGCCGGACCATTGTCCAGGCGCTTACAGAACGATGGTTGGACACAACCCACACTTTTCACTTGCCCATTGGAGGGATGACAATTGGTCTGGTCTATTTTACTGCTATAACCGACCTTCGATATGATGGTGTTCCGGTTCCTCTGACCAACGATATTTTGACATTTGAAGAAATTCAGAAATTAATTGGTATGGAACCATAATATAAAGGGCCTTTTAAGATAAAAATTAAACCGATTTGTAGCTATTGGATGAACTATGAAGGATGGAATCATAGAGACACGACCCAACAGTATGCTCAAGGATTTTTGTTATATTTGCTTAGGTCGAGCATCTTAGGCAGCACTGAATCCTCCATCCACTTGTCAGTGTTGAAGGCACTTTCTTATTTCAGAATGGTACCATCTTTTGGCTGGGGTGAAGCTGGTGTCTTTACCATGGTCTTGATAAACTTTGCTGAAACAAGAAGTCTTTTGTCGGCTTGATGGCAGTTATCGAGGTATTATTTCTTCTTCTACCAATGTCAATTCCATTCTTTCTTATATGAATTTGATCTTATTATTATTGTTGTAGGCATGGGCATATGAACACAACCTCATGAGGATACCCGGTATTTCCCGAGAGAGAATCGAGTATCCGAGGTTAAATTTCTGGTTGTCCGATCTTGTGGACGTTCCCGGCTTCCACCATGTTCATACTCACCGCTTCGTGTTGAGCCGCTTAATCTAGGACCAGGTAAAATAACATTAGTATGCTTTAAATTTTATGTGAAAGTTTACTTACCTTATGTTATTTTGCAGGTGAATTTGGCCTGGTGGAACCCAGAAGAGCGGACAAACTGGTCTCCCTTCATGAAGGTTGCGCTATCTTTCCAACATTCTCGTCGAGTCATTGCTGGCCCAGTGTCTAGTGGCTGGTTTTTTAGAGAGAGTTTATGAGTGGTTTCTCGGTCCAGAGCATCGAAGGATTCTGATGCCTTGCACGAAATACACTTTAAATATTATGTCGATGCCGGAGGATGCTTGGTGGCCGGATCGTACGGTTATGGTATTGAAGGATTTCTCTATCCGCCGAGTGCATCTTATGCCCATTTTATTCAAAGAAGGCTCTTAAACTTTGATGTATCTCCTATTGGTGTGAGGGAGATTCCCAAAGAAAATGAGGGTAGAGATGAAGAGGAACATCACGGAGATGCAAGAGAGTTTGTTCCACATCTCGGGGCTAGTAATTCTCAGGTAAAACTTTTACCATTTTTCCCTTGCAACTGCTTATTTCTTCTTTTTTTTTATTCTTTAATAATTGTTGCAGGCTGTTGGCTCATTTGATCATGAGGCTGGACCTTCTTTTACTGCCCCTTCGTTTGCTCATTCTGGCCCGCCAGATATGCCATATCATCCGCAGGGCATTGATATGAATTACCTAGTAAGTTCTCTTATTTCATGGTAATGTATGCTATATGTATGCAAGATTATGTATGCTCTTACCTTTTTCCTATCTGGCTCATATCGGATGCTCGAAGAACAAAATAGGAAACTTCAAGAAGAGTTGGTTGCAAGTCATCAGCAGGCTTCTCATTTTTAAAATTTATATCACCAATCCGAACAAAATTTCTGAGACTTCCGATTTCAGGGGATGAGGGATCCTGGTGCTTCTTCATCAAGAGGCCCCCAGACTAATGACCATGAGATCCTTTCATCTACTTCTGATGAGGACCGTGACGGATTGAAACTTCAAGGTAATGGGAATTTTGGTGCTCCTGCTTCGGGTGATCCCGGGACGAGTAATTTGCCTCCTCCTCCAACATGTGACGACTTTTTTAGGGCTTTATTTGATGACCTACCACCACCCTCTTAGTGATATGTAAATATTGTACTAATTATATAAACATTGTTCAATAATGAAGAAATACAATTTCCATCTTTACTGTAACTTTTTTTTTATTACTGCACCACAAGTATTTTACCTTTTTTTTCACATCATAAACAGTGCATCACAATTTCCTTTTCACAGCCGCACCATTTGCTAAAACCAAATGCAACACGGTAAAGGATTTCGTTGCTAATTCTTTTCCTTACACAACATGGTTTCATCCTTTTCCATCACCTTTACCTTATCAATTTTGGAAAAAAGGTTATTTCCTCTATATAAATCACCTTTCATGCCATATTTCAAACAGAATCCAAAATCCTTTCCATTTCAACGTAAAAACTCCCTTTTAACAATTTTAATTTTTCTTTATTCATCCACCATGACCGAACATCATTTAAAGAAGATAAAAATTCTATTTAAGAATATGGATGCCATTCATTGGAAGCAAATGTCGTTGTCAAAACTTGATGTTTTAAAATGTTTTCAAAATGTTAAATTGGACCACTCCTTCTTACATGTCGTGGCTTCCTTTTGGAATACGGATTCTAGGGTATTTAAAATTAATGGCTTTGAAATATGTCCCTTGATTGATGAATTTGAGGACATTCTCGGATATCCAAATAATCAACAAATGGCATTACCCACATTGGTTTCCAAAACTCAACAGAAGATGCATATGTTATTTCAAATTTCAAAACCCGAAGTTCTTCAGTTGATGAGAGGTGAAAAAATTTCTACTTGCTCCCTTGATTGATTTTTGTCTCTCTCATTTGGCTCCTACTAAGGCATGGGGATGCATGCTTTGTCTTTGCTTGCTAGGCCAATTCTTGCTTCTTTCTTCTGATGGCGATATTGATCCACGGGTATTGGATATTATGGACCAAATGGAAGGAGGCTTGTCACCGGTACCTGTGATCCTAGCTGAGACTTTAGTTGGGTTAGAATGAGACTTTAGTTGGGTTAGACCGACTTAAATCAGGATTGTCAAAGAGAATGACTGGGAGTCCGTTGCTGCTTCAGATAATTACCTAAACTGCCCTTTCGGGTTTTTTAATTTAGGTTTTCTTTTTTCTCTTCTTTTTATTGCTCTAATTTTTGCCTAGTCCGCCCATGTGGGTTTTCGGAACTAGAGAGCTGTCCTAATTTTTGCCTAAGCTGCCCTCGCGGGTTTTCAACTTAGCAAACCTCTTTCTTTTCTGTTATATATTTTTTATTGCTCTAATTTTTGCCTAGTCCGCCCATGTGGGTTTTCGAAACTAGCGAGCTGTCCTAATTTTTGCCTAAGCTCCCCTTGCGGGTTTTCAACTTAGAGAACTTTTTTTTAAATTTAATTCTTTCTTTACAGATTGGCTTCAGGAGCGTCTTTGTTTGCTTGATACTCCATCCATGGATTTTTCTAGATATCTGCCACGTCATCATTCTGCTAGGAAGCTACTCCATCCTGCTTCTTCATATGCTTACTGGGTTGACTGGATCAACTCACGCGCTGAAGTCAATATCCGTTGCTTGGTACCTTGGTGGAACATTTCTCGTATCACCATGCAGACATATTTGATGTATGTTCCCCTTGCTGCTCTTCAACAAGGTACATGCTATGATCCTTACCGACTTGGCCTTCAGTAAGGAGCTGAGCCTCGTGATTCTGACTTTACTTCCGATTTAGACATGCCTTGCTTGACTGAAGCCTACTTGGATCTGCTGAGGCAAAGCTGGCTTGCACGTTATATTTATTGACTGCCATAGATTTTATATTTGTCAATTCAGAAAGTGTATTGTTAGGATGAAAAATAATTAAAGTAATAAAAGATGCTTTTTTCCATTTAAAATTTGTCATCACTTTTTGCTATTGTATTTATTTATTTCATCCATTTCTGGTCAAATACTTATAACAGTGCACATAGAACAAGTTTAACATTAATTCTGTTTTATTAAATTGGGGAACAACCAAACATAAAGCTAACATACACAAGATTACTCCTATTTCGACCTAGCCCTTTCGAGTTTTCTAATTGACGATTTTCTCTCATTTAGCCCTAATTGTTGCCTAGCCCGCCCTTTCGGGTTTTTGGGACTAGCGGACTGCTCTAACTTTTACCTAGGCTGCCCTTTTTGGGTTTTCAACCTAGCGAGCTCTCTCTTTTTTTTATATATATCATACATAAAACCTCTTCAACCTGTCAATGTTTACTAGCTCACTAAACTCATTCCCGTCCATGTCTGATAACTTCACTGCACCTTTGTTCATGACTTATTTCACGACATATGACCCTTCCCAGCTAGATCTAAACTTCCCTCTCGGATCAGATACATTAGGTTTACATTGCTTCAACACCAAATCCCCGACTCTGAGTTTCTGATTTTAACCCTTCTATTATAGGCCTGAGCTATCTTCTTTTGATACAGTTGGTGATGATACAGTGCCTTTAACCTTCTCTTTTCTAGTAAAGCTAACTGTGTGTATCTGCTTGCTACCCATTCCATTTCAGGCAGTTCAGCTTCCAAGACTACTCTCAATGACTTGATCTCAATTTCAATTAGCAATACTGCTTCCATCCCATAAACCAAAGAGAACGGTGTGATTCCAGTAGGCATTCGCATACTTGTCCTATATCCCCGTAAAGCAAAGGGAAGCATCTCTGACCAATCCCTGTAAGTATTGGTCATCTTGGACAAAATTTACTTAATTATTTTGTTTGTTGCTTCTACTACACCATTAGCCTTTGGTCTATAAGGAGAGGATTTATGATGATGGATTCGGTACTTTGAGAATAAATCCTTAACTGCTCCTTGAAACTGTACCCCATTGTCTGATATCACACTGTGCGGGACCCCGTATCTGCAAATGAGGTTCTTTTCAATAAATCTAGCCATTTGGCTTGCACCCAATTTATTGAAGGATTCGGCTTTGACCCATTTTGAAAAATAATCTACTGCTGCCACATTGAAACGGTGACCGTTTGAGGCTGTCGGATGTATTTCTCCTATAATGTCGATACCCCAGGTGGCAAATGGCCAGGGTGAAGACATAGAATGTAATTCCTCAGGAGGCATGTGATTCAAGTTACCATACATCTGATATTGTTGACACTTCTTTACGAACTCAATACAATCTTTCTCCATAGTCGACCAAGTAACCTTGTCGAATAATCTTCTTAACTAGAGCCAAACCACTCATGTGAGGACCGTAACTTCCCGCATGTGTTTCTGACATGATGCGCTCCACTTCAGGCTTTCTTAAACATCTTAAATGCACCCCATCAGGCCATCTTTGATATAACTCCCTATAGAATGTTATGTACTGCAATGACCACCGCCTTATGGCTCTTCTCTCTTTCTTTGTTGCTCCCGGCGGGTATTCTTTTTCCTCCAAAAATTGCCTTATAGTATCATACCACGCATCATGGTCTGTGTCAATTTCCATGATTGTCTCATATTCATAGCAAGGAGTTGATAAACTGATCAAAATCAGAGGCTTAAGAGATAAACTGACAGGATTTTCCCATACCAAAGCCAATGTCGCTAGGGCATCAGCCATCTGATTTTCTTCTATTGACAGATGTACAAACCTACACTCCTTAAAGTTCTTCTTCATCATGGTCATGTAATGGTGGTCTGGTTTTAATTTTTCTTCTTTCAACTCTCACTCTCCATTTACTTGGGATACTACTAGCAATGAATCGCCAAAAACTTCCACCTTAGCCACCTTCATAATCTTTAGGGTTTCCAAACCGAAAATACAAGCTTGGTACTCCACCATATTATTGGTTGCCCTAAATTTTAACTTTTTGGCTAAAGGGATAAGTTCCCCTTCGGATGATTCTTGTATAACTCCCAAACCTGTTCCTTTCCTGTTTACTGCTCCATCAAAATACATTTTCCACCCTTGTACTTCAATTGCTTCTAAATGTTCATCCGGAAATTCCAAGATTACCTCTTCGCTTTCTGGTAATGGTTGTTGGGCCAGGAATTCTGCCACCGCTCTACCTTTGATTGTTTTTCTGGTTACATATTGTAACACCCCTATATCCTGTATACGTACCAAGCATGCTTAAACGATCGTAATATACGTATACTGAATATAGAAAATGCCACGGTTTAAAAAGACACAATAATATCTTTGTAAATAAGTGAAACCAATCTCAAACATTTTAAAAGAAATCCAAAAGACACCATATATAAAAACATTTATCAATTCATAGCGGAAGTTATTACAAATATTAAATAAATCAAAATTTATAAAACATAGAATAAATACATGATTGGCAGCTCTTCTCTGATCTTTGAGTCCCAAAAGAAAAATCCTCAATGTCTAGTCTCACTTGGCCTCGAGGAGCTCTCAGGTTCAACTCTGTCACCTACGCGATCAAACACTATCGTGCTAAGCCAACGGCTTAGTAGTACAAAGTATGCTAGCATTATGCTTTAGTGCAATGCCATGTCACACATTTTAGTAATAAATCAACATCATAGATGAAAGGCTAACAACATATCTTTATATTTCATAAACTACATATATATATATATCACATTTCAACATCCTTCAATATAACTCATTAATCAATCATCTTATCATTCATGAATCACGTTAAACAAAGACAAACATGGGCCCAAAACAACTAATATACCATTCAATTTTCAGAGTAAATGCTTTGGTTCAATCATCACATTTATCATTATCATAAACCCAACTAGGCTTCAAGGATTAGGTTCAACCAAGCTGCAAGGGGAACAAAGCATGCTAAGTCTCAACCCAACTTGGCTTCAAGAACCAACCCAACCTAGCTTCAAGGGTTGTAACATCTCAATTAGGCTTCAAGGACTAGACCCAACCAAGCTTCAAGGGGAGTAAAACATGTTAAACTTCTACCCAACTTGGCTTCAAGGATCAAGCCCAACCTAACTTCAAGAGAGTGTTACTATCATTAGGCATGCCACCAACAACAAACTCTGAAAATTGAATAACACATTAGCCACATAATTCATTTATTATTTCATTCTAAATTCTCATCATCAATTAGGCAAACAGGCCTTATATCTTTCAATTGAATCATCATAGCCAATCACAATGGCTTCACATCACATTTGAGTTACCATAGCCAATCACAATGGCTTCATATCATATCATATCTCAATTCATATTATACATAAAGCATCATTAATATAACATTTCAAAGTATATTATTCATATAACACATTACCATTCACAAGATTCACAATGCATAAAACATAACCTTGTTCATATAGTATCATATGCATTATCATTATCTTCAAATGTATATTGAATCTCAACAATGTAAGAAGAGCAAAGAAATAATCACAGTAGCCAACACATTCAAGGGACACGGCCAAGCTTGTGGCCGTGTCTCTCAAAACGAATTGGTAGTGGCAGACATGGGCAAGGGACACGGCCGTGTCTCTCCAAAAATCATCCAACACGGCCACATTTTCCTTAGACTTGGCCGTGTCTCCAAAATTCTATAGGTTGGCCGTGTCTCTTCCTTGGTTTGGCTGTGTCTCTCATGATTAAAAACCCTAAACATGGCCAAATCTCTTTTAATTGAATTTAAACACATTATGCACAACATAACCTCATTCAAATGAATATAAACAATATCATTAACACATATCTTGCATGCTCATCACAATATTCACATTAACAACACATTTGATCACTCAACACTTCAAAACCCTAAACCAATCTCACTCTTGTTCTTTCAATATCCACATCCATTTAACTTACCATTTTCAAACCAAAACCAATCCCAATTTAACTTTATAACTTACAATCAATCTCAACACTTATAAACACATCTCAAACACACCTAATCATAAAATCAACAATTCATAACTCACTTCAAACACAACCTCAAAATAACAAAGGAAATAAGAGAGTACTTACCACAATTGAAGAAATTTCACAAATCTCCAACTTAATCCTTTGATTCTTTGTTTAGTTCATTTTTGTACTAGTTTTTAGTATGATTTTATGTTTGTTTTAGTTATTGTTTTGATTAATTTTTGTTTAAAGTTTGTTTAAAGTGTTTGTTTTAGGTTTAGGTGGAAAAACACCCTTGGAAGATCAAAACAGTGGAAAACAGAGCAAAAATGAAGAAACAGTAGCTGACACGCCCAAGAGACACGGCCAAGCCTCTGGCCGTGTCTCACCTGATGAGCAAAACCAAAGAACAAAGCAAGAAAAAGCAAAAATCAGGCAGAAGGTGACACACCCAGAGGACACGGCCGCCTCCTTGGCCGTGTCGCTCCAAAAATGTCATACACGGCCAAGCCAACTAAGGCTTGGCCGTGTCACACTCCATAGAGGAAGAGAGGAAAATCAAGCAGAGACGGACACACCCAGAGGACACGGCCGTGTCCTTGGCCGTGTCCTCCAATCCACATCAAACACGGCCAAGCCAACTAAGTCTTGGCCGTGTCACCTCCCACCACCAAAGAGAGAAAGAAAGGAAAGAAAAGAGGCAGAGGCTGACACGCTCAAGGGACACGGCCGTGTCCTTGGCCGTGTCCCATGGAATTCAAGAGACACGGCCAAGCCAACCAAGGCTTGGCCGTGTCACCTCAATTGATGAACAAAAATTTGCAAGAGACACGGCCAAGCTTGTCATGGCTTGGCCGTGTCCCACCTGAAAAGTCTAATTTCTTTTGCACAAAGTGGGGAACAAGTGGGAGACAAAGACTTATTGCTTGCCAAAAGAAATATTAAACAAATAAAAAGTGGGGGACAAAGGGAAATGGGATGAGTTGGAAGGCATGGGTGTGTATTTTGAATGAATTAAAAGGAGAGGAAGGGGAAAATGAAGGCAGTTCTTGGGGTTCTTGGAGCCAAATTTCTGCAAAAAAACGTGGGAGAGGGAGAGAGTGACACTCTCCCTTGTCCCTTCACCTCCAACCTCCATTTCGATCCTCTCCACCTTCTCCATCTTCCATTGATAGGATCTTTGAGGTTCTTTGGGATAAATTGGGTTACAAGTTCTCAAAGGTTGAAGAAGCTTCATTGAAGAGAGTGGTGACTTGAGAAAGCTCCATTCCATCTTCCAAAGGCATATCCATTGAAGGTTGGTGACTTGAGAAAGCTCCATCCAAAGGTTTGGTGACTTGAGAAAGCTCCATTCCACATTGCAAGGGGAATCGACCATTGAAGAGGGCTTGAGTTCTTCATCGAATACATCAAGTGGAGGTAGGAGGAAGACTAGCAATCCTACTCTTGGCATCTTCACAAGGGGTTTTTCTATTCTCTCTTTTAATTCATGTCTTATTGTGGTTGTTGTATTAAGAATATTGATATTGCAATGGACAATTTGTATTTGTTTTATATTGAGTTGAATGAATGTTATAAATTAATGATGTTGAGCTAAATACCCATGTTTAGGGCTTATAGCATATTTGGTTGAATGCTTTGATTTGATATTTACATTGATGTTCCTTGTTGATTGGTTGATTGTATTGTATTAAATGCTAGGTTGATAGATTAGCTACCTATTGATCTTTGAATATTGGATGATGGACCGAGAGGTGAAATTCGATATCGGAACTATATAATCGATCACCCTATGAATGAATTAGAAATATAAGTTCTAGGGTTTATTAATTTGGTAATGTAAAAGAATTGGTCATTGTTAATTCATGAATGTGAGAACTAATGGATTGGTAATTGACTAATTAACCTTAAGGAACAAATTAATTACAAGGTTATGTTAATGGATAATTGAGGATTGGGCTTTGATTGAATGGACCTATGACCCTAGGCACCTTCCCAAGAATCGATTTGATCTTGTATACCCACACACATTACTCTCTACGCACGATAATTTAGGTTTAAATTATTCTCGCACCATCTCGACACAACAAACTCGCGCATTTAAATAAATTGTCAATCAAGCTATTACGTACCACACCTTCTTGGGGAAACGACCTTGGGGCGATCACCTTTGCTACAACTACCTCGTATACTTGCGAGTGACGCTTTGTAGTAGTACTTAATTTGAGCGCAACATTCTTCCTTCAATTTGATTTTTGAAATAAACAAATCTCACTCTTGCTCCTTTGCTATGGAGGGTCGGCCAACATAAGAGAAAGAGAAGAAGAAGAAAAGAAAATGAAGACAAGTCAACTTCTCTTCTTCTTTAAATCTCCACCAAGCAATTCTAACAACACAATTACTTAAATTCCCTCATCCATTTAACTTAACTCTTATAACTTATATGCCCATTTAAATAATTTCACATATCTCAAATAAATATCTTCTTCCATTGACTCCTCATTTGACCAACATATATGTTATATATATTACAATATACCTAACATATACACTTTCTTTCTACACATTATTTCCTTATTAAACCATATATAAACATTCTCTTTTCAATTTCTTTTCTTATCAACATAACATATACACATAATTCAAACAAACAACAATTATATCCAAACTTCTAGGGCACACATTGGGATATTACAATTCTCCCCCTCTAAAAAGAAATTTCGCCCTCGAAATTACATGATATCAAGTCTGAAACAACTGAGGATACTGATCTCGCATGGTTTGTTCACTTTCCCAAGTTGCCTCTTCTTTTGCATGGTTCTTCCACAAAATCTTCACAAGTGGCAGTTTCTTATTTCTCAATTATTTCACATCATGTGCCAAAATAGCAATTGGTTCTTCTTCAAATGTCAGATTTGAACTCACTTTGATAGATTCAATTGGCAACACATGAGATGGATCCGATCTGTACCTCCTCAACATAGAAACATGGAATACATTATGGATCCTATCCAACTCAGGTGGCAAGGCAAGCCGATAAGCAACTGGTCCAATTCTTTCTAAAACTTCATACGGTCCAATGAAACGAGGACTCAATTTCCCTTTCCGACCGAACCTCAAGATTTTTTTCCAAGGAGACACTTTCAAAAATACCTTATCCCCCACATCAAACTCTATGTCTCTTCTCTTCAAATCCAAATAAGACTTTTGTCGGTCTGAAGCTGTTTTTAATCTATCTCGAATCACTTTCACTTTCTCTTCAGTTTCTTTAACCAAATCAGGACCAATTAACTTACTTTCTCCAAGTTCATTCCAACATAGAGGTGTACTACACCGTTTACCATACAATGCCTCGAATGGTGCCATCCCAATGCTAGACTGGTGACTGTTGTTGTAAGCAAATTCCACAAGTGGTAAGAATCCATCCCAACTTCCAGAGAAATCAATGACACAGCTTCTCAAGATGTCCTCAATAATCTGTATCACCCTTTCAGACTGTCCATCTGTCTGCGGATGGAAAGCAGTGCTGAAATGCAATCGAGAACCCAGTGCACCATGTAAACTCTTCCAGAACCTGGAAGTAAACCGGGGATCTCGATCAGATACTATAGAAATTGGGACACCATGCAACTTCACAATCTCATAGATGTACAGCTCAGCTAATCTCTCCAAAGAGTAATCCATCTGAACCGGAAGAAAATGAGCTGTCTTAGTCAACCTGTCAACAATTACCCAAATAGCATCATGATTTCTTTGTGTCAATGGTAGACCAGACACAAAATCCATGGTCACTCTATCCCATTTCCATTCAGGCACTGACAAAGGTTGAAGCAACCCGGTTGGAACTTGATGCTCAGCTTTTACCCTCTGACATGTGAGACATTTGGACACAAACTCCGCTATGTCTCTCTTCATACTAGACCACCAGTAATACTGCTTTAAATCATGATACATTTTTGTATTGCCCGGATGCACAGCAAATACTGACTGATGGGCTTCTTCTAAAATGATCCTTCTCAAATTGGCATCATCAGGTACACACAATCTGTTCTTAAACCAAAGACTCCCATCATTTCTTACAATAAAATCTCGACTCTTTCCATTTTGGCAATCTGGAATAATCTTTTGAATCTTCTCATCAGCCAATTGAGCATCTTTAATTTGATTCAGCAGAACTGGTTTCAATTGCAACTGTGCCAAAAATGCACCATCATCACAAGATACAAAACCGGTATGCAAAGCTCTCAACTCAACAAGCAACGAGAGCGAGTAAACAGTCAAACCTGCTAAAGACTTCCGACTCAAGGCATCAGCAACAACATTTGCTTTACCAGGATGATAATCAATCAAACAGTCGTAGTCTTTAATCAACTCTAACCATCTCCTCTGTCGAAGATTGAGCTCTCTTTGGACACCCAAATATTTCAAACTCTTATGATCAGTATAGATGAAACACTTCTCCCCATACAAATAGTGTCGCCAAATCTTCAATGCAAACACAATGGCTACTAACTCTAAGTCATGGGTCGGATAATTGAGCTCATGCAGTTTCAACTGTCGAGAAGCATAAGCTATAACTTTACCTTCTTGCATCAGAACACAACCCAAACCATTATGTGAAGCATCACTATAAATCACATATGGTTTATCTTCCACAGGTAAAGTAAGAACAGGCACTTGAGTTAACATTTCTCTCAACTGATCAAAGCTAGCCTGACACTGATCTGTCCACACAAATCTAACTCCCTTTCGAAGCAATCTGGTAAGAGGAGTAGCTATCAAAGAAAATCCTTTCACAAACCGTCGGTAATAGCTTGCCAAACCCAGAAAACTTCTAACTTCAATCACAGACTTTGGTGGACTCCAATTCAAAATAGCTTCAACTTTACTCGGATCAACTCTAATACCTTCCACTGAAACTATATGACCAAGAAAAGTTACTTGATCAAGCCAAAATTCACACTTCGACAGTTTACCAAACAATTGCTTCTCTCTCAAAATTTGCAACACAATCCGCAGATGCTTGTCATGTTCCTCCTCATTACGCGAATACACCAAAATGTCATCAATAAAAACTACTACAAACTGATCCAGATAGGGCCTAAACACCCTATTCATCAAGTCCATAAAAACTGCAGGTGCATTCGTCAGACCAAAAGGCATAACTAGAAACTCATAATGCCCATACCTAGTCCGAAAGGCGGTCTTAGGAACATCTTCAGCTCTGACCCTCAACTGATGGTATCTTGATCTCAAATCAATTTTGGAAAACACTGCTGCACCCTTCAATTGATCAAAGAGATCATCAATTCTTGGCAAAGGATATTTATTCTTAATAGTCACCTTGTTCAATTGCCTATAATCTATACACAATCTCATAGTACCATCCTTCTTCACAAATAAGACAGGAGCCCCCCACGGTGAAACACTAGGGCGAACAAACCCTTTATCCAACAACTCCTGCAATTGCACCTTCAATTCTCTCAATTCAGCAGGTGCCATTCTATAAGGAGTAATAGAAATAGGACTGGTACCAGGCAATAATTCAATACCAAACTCCACCTCTCTCTTAGGAGGTAACCCTGGTAACTCCTCTGGAAACACATCTGAAAACTCTGCCACTGTAGGTATACTATCAATTTGAGAACCCTTTACTCTAGTATCTACCACATGAGCAAGATAAGCGTCACACCCCTTTCTAATCAATCTTCTAGTTGCAACAGCTAAAACAAACAAGGATGCTAGCTGTCCCTGCTCATTAGATACTATCACCTCTCTTCCATCACCAGTTCTCAAAGTAACAATTTTCTTTTTACAATCTACCACAGCTCCATGTCTAGATAACCAGTCCATACCTAGGATCACATCGTATTCCTTAAAAGGCATCTCAATCAAATCTCCAAGGAACTCCTCACCTTGAACCACTACTGCACTATCTCGGTGCACTTTGCTAACAATCACACTATGCCCTAAAGAATTTGTTACCAATACATCAAATCCTAGGGATTCAGCATGCACATCAGACACAGGCAAAACAAATGCACTAATATATGAATGTGTGGATCCGGGATCAATCAAAGCAAGTACTGAAGTATCAAATAAAGAGAAAGTACCAGCAATGACTGCAGAAGCATCTGGTTGCTCTGCATCACATAAATCCTCTGAGAAGATCCAGCCCCCTCTGGTCTACTCTCTCTGGATGTAGAACCTCCTCTAGAACTGAACCTAGATCTGCCTCCTCTGCCGAAACCTCTGCCTCCTCGACCTCCCCTCACACTAGGTCGAGAAGCTGCAGAATCTACTGACATCTGCTCTTGCCTCTCTTGACAATCTCTAACAAAATGATCAGATGATCCACATCTGAAGCATACCCCTGCTACACCAGTCTTCCAACAAGTACCACCATGTGGCCTACCACAATGAATACATATGGGCAGAGTGGATCTCTGAGTCACTGGGGTCGGAGCACTCGCCACTGATACTGTAGGTCTAGATCTTTGCCTCTGAAACTGTACTGACCTACCAGCTGGCCTCTGACTCCTACTAACCCAAGGAATAAAACTTCCTTTACCTCTCTTTATAGATGAAGACCCTGCCTCAAACTGGGGTCTTCTAACCCTGATCTCTTCCTCAGAAGCAGCCGCTGCAATATTCTGAGCTCTTTCCACACTCCTAGCTGCTGCCACAAGTTGGGAAAAATCATGATATCTAGATCCAGCCACAAGACACAGAATAGAGGGCCTCAATCCCTCCTCAAATCTCCTGCATCTATCTATTTCATTAGATATAATACCCCCAGCATAATGGCTCAGCCGTATAAACTCAACCTCATATTCCGTTACGGTCCGATGATCTTGCTTCAAGCTTAGAAACTCCATTTTCTTCACATCTTTGTACTCCCTTGGAGTGTATTTCAATTCAAACTCTCTTAGAAAATCAGCATAGGATAATGTAGGTGGATCATCCATAGCATGGGGCACTGTCTTCCACCAATCATATGCATCCTTCTGCAACAATGATCTTGCATAATCAAATTTTTCTTCTGGAGTGGCTTGTAACTGAACAAATATTCTCTGTACTTTATCTAGCCACTGCTCAGCTACCGCTGGATTAATAGTACCCAAGAAGTCTTCTGCTCCATACTTCCTTAATTTATCATACTGTCTCACTGATACCAAAGGCTGTGGGGGTGGCGGTGGTTGCACAGGTACTTGCCTCAAAGCCTCAACCACATGCCTAAGCCAAACTGGTGGAATCACCTCACCATCTGGTCTCCCCGACATAGAAACAGGTACCTCTCTAGCACTATCCACTCTAGCTCCCTCTCTAACGTCATCAGGAGCTACGCTCTCCGCACTACCCTCTACTGATTGTCGCAAGTGAGAATCCATCACAACCTATGTCTGCAAACACAGCAGATTACATCTTATTAAAGATTAGAGACTGCCAATCCCAATCATGTACTTTATTCAAAAAAAACCAACTTTTAAAGTCAAAATACTCTTTTTCTTACACTTTACCTAGGTTAAGAATCTCAAACCTAGGCTCTGATACCAAAACAATTATAATATACGTATACTGAATATAGAAAATGCCACGGTTTAAAAAGACACAACAATATCTTTGTAAATAAGTGAAACCAATCTCAAACATTTTAAAAGAAATCCAAAAGACACCATATATAAAAACATTTATCAATTCATAGCGGAAGTTATTACAAATATTTTATAAATCAAAATTTATAAAACATAGAATAAATACATGATTGGCAGCTCTTCTCTGATCTTTGAGTCCCAAAAGAAAAATCCTCAATGTCTAGTCTCACTTGGCCTCGAGGAGCTCTCAGCTTCAACTCTGTCACCTACGCGATCAAACACTATCGCGCTAAGCCAACTGCTTAGTAGTACAAAGTATGCTAGCATTATGCTTTAATGCAATGCCATGTCACACATTTTAGTAATAAATCAACATCATAGATGAAAGGCTAACAACAAATCTTTATATTTCATAAACTACACACATATATATATATATCACATTTCAACATCCTTCAATATAACTCATTAATCAATCATCTTATCATTCATGAATCACGTTAAACAAAGACAAACATGGGCCCAAAACAACTAATATACCATTCAATTTTCAGAGTAAATGCTTTGGTTCAATCATCACATTTATCATTATCATAAACCCAACTAGGCTTCAAGGATTAGGTACAACCAAGCTTCAAGGGGAACAAAGCATGCTAAGTCTCAACCCAACTTGGCTTCAAGAACCAACCCAACCTAGCTTCAAGGGTTGTAACATCTCAATTAGGCTTCAAGGACTAGACCCAACCAAGCTTCAAGGGGAGTAAAACATGTTAAACTTCTACCCAACTTGGCTTCAAGGATCAAGTCCAACCTAACTTCAAGAGAGTGTTACTATCATTAGGCATGCCACCAATAACAAACTCTGAAAATTGAATAACACATTAGCCACACAATTCATTTATTATTTCATTCTAAATTCTCATCATCAATTAGGCAAACATGCCTTATATCTTTCAATTGAATCATCATAGCCAATCACAATGGCTTCACATCACATTTGAGTTACCATAGCCAATCACAATGGCTTCATATCATATCATATCTCAATTCATATTATACATAAAGCATCATTGATATAACATTTCAAAGTATATTATTCATATAACACATTACCATTCACAAGATTCACAATGCATAAAACATAACCTTGTTCATATAGTATCATATGCATTATCATTATCTTCAAATGTATATTGAATCTCAACAATGTAAGAAGAGCAAAGAAATAATCACAGTAACCAACACATTCAAGGGACACGGCCAAGCTTGTGGCCTTGTCTCTCAAAACGAATTGGCAGTGGCAGACATGGGCAAGGGACACGGCCGTGTCTCTCTAAAAACATCCAACACGGCCACATTTTCCTTAGACTTGGCCGTGTCTCCAAAATTCTATAGGTTGGACGTGTCTCTTCCTTGGTTTGGCAGTGTCTCTCATGATTAAAAACCCTAAACATGGCCAAATCTCTTTTAATTGAATTTAAACACATTATGCACAACATAACCTCATTCAAATAAATATAAACAATATCATTAACACATATCTTGCATGCTCATCACAATATTCACATTAACAACACATTTGATCACTCAACACTTCAAAACCCTAAACCAATCTCACTCTTGTTCTTTCAATATCCACATCCATTTAACTTACCATTTTCAAACCAAAACCAATCCCAATTTAACTTTATAACTTACAATCAATCTCAACACTTATAAACACATCTCAAACACACCTAATCATAAAATCAACAATTCATAACTCACTTCAAACACAACCTCAAAATAACAAAGGAAACAAGAGAGTACTTACCACAATTGAAGAAATTTCACAAATCTCCAACTTAATCCTTTGATTCTTCCTTCAATTTGATTTTTGAAATAAACAAATCTCACTCTTGCTCCTTTGCTATGGAGGGTCGGCCAACATAAGAGAAAGAGAAGAAGAAGAAAAGAAAATGAAGACAAGTCAACTTCTCTTCTTCTTTAAATCTCCACCAAGCAATTCTAACAACACAATTACTTAAATGACCTCATCCATTTAACTTAACTCTTATAACTTATATGCCCATTTAAATAATTTCACATATCTCAAATAAATATCTTCTTCCCTTGACTCCTCATTTGACCAACATATATGTTATATATATTACAATATGCCTAACATATACACTTTCTTTCTACACATTATTTCCTTATTAAACCATATATAAACATTCTCTTTTCAATTTCTTTTCTTATCAACATAACATATACACATAATTCAAACAAACAACAATTATATCCAAACTTCTAGGGCACACATTGGGATATTACACATATTCAATCTCAAATTCTTCTAATATTATCAACCATCGGCCATATTTCCCAATCAAAGAGGGTGTTTCCCTTAAGTACTTCATTGGATCCAACCTAGAAATTGTTCGCACACTATATGATTGAAAGTAATGCCGCAACTTCTTAGAAGACCAAACCACGGCTATACAGATCTTTTCAATGATACTATACTTAATTTCATAAGGTATGAGCTTTCTACTCAAATAGTAAACCACATGCTCAATCCCTGACTCATCTGCTTGGGCTAGCATGGCTCCTATTGACTCTTCTTCCACTGCTAAGTATAGTAATAGAGGTTTGCCGGGTTTAGGTTGTTTTAAAATAGGTGGATTCAACAAATACTCTTTTATTCGCTCAAAGGACTTTTGACATTCTTCATTCTAAGCAATTTGAAGATAGGCTTACAAATTGTTATGAGCTTTGCTATAAATCTGCTAATGTATTGTAATTTACCAATGATTCCCCAAACTTCTCTCTCCGTCTTTGGGGCTGGCATATCCCTGATTGCTTTAACTTTGTCAGAATCAATCTCAATGTCATCCAGACCAATCACATGTCCCAATAATTTACCTAAAGTAACCCCAAACACACACTTCTTTGGGTTTAATGTTAGCTTGTATTTCAAAGCTCTATCGAAGAATAATTCTAAATTTTGGAAGTGTTGCTCCCTTGTATCCAATTTCACCATCATATCATCAACATATACTTCAACTTCTTTGTGCATCATGTCATGAAATAGTCTGGTGGCCATCCTTTGGTAGGTTGCTCCAGCATTTTTAAGCGGAACGAGATCACCCTATAACAAAATATGCCCCATGTAGTAATGAAAGCAGTTTTGGCTTTATCCTCTTGGGCCATTAACACTTGGTTGTATCTAAAAAATCCATCTACAAACGAGTGTAGCACATTAGAGGCTGCACTATCAATGAGAATATCTATATGAGGTAAAGAAAAATCATCTTTAGGGGAAGCCTTGTTCAAATCTCTATTGTCTGTTTTATTCGTTTTTGTTATAGTTTTGTGTCTTGTTTATTATGATAAATATTGTTTTATTTAGGCATTTTGTTAGTTTTAATCGGTTTGTTTGGTGTTTTCATTAATTTTGTAGTTTTAATTTAATTTAGTGTTTATGATGTTTTTGATCTAATTTTTTAGTATATGTTTATGTTTTGTTAGTTATTGTCTATTTACTTCTTGTTCAAAGTTTGTTTTGAGTTGTGTTTTAGGTTAAAAAGCCAAGGAACCAAGATTGAAGGAAAAATGGGCAGTAGCTGACACAGGCAGAGGACACGGCCAAGTCACTAGCTGTGTCTCATATCCAGCTAAAGATGGAAATCAAGCACAGAGAGAGACACACTCAAGGGACACGGCCGTGTCACCTGGCCGTGTCCCTCCAAAGAAGACCCACACGGCCAAGTCATCTTGACTTGGCCGTGTCTCACCAATTCCAAAGGCAAAAGAGAGTTAAACTTCACAGAGGCAAACACTGGCAAGGGACACGGCCGTGTCACCTGGCCGTGTCCCTCCAACAAGGTGTAGCACGGCCAAGTCAAGCTTGACTTGGCCGTGTCACTCAACAAAGAAGAAAGATAAAAAACACTCAATGGTGGACACATGCAAGGGACACGGCCGTGTCACTTGGCCGTGTCCCTCATAAAATAGACGCGCACCGAATTTTAAAGCCGACGTTTCATATAAAAAGAAAAAGGAAAGTTAGGTTTTGGGTAGTGGACAATTTAGAACGGATTTGGAGCAAAGTTTTGAGCCGTCAAGAGCAAAATTAGGGTTTTAAACATTTGTTTTCTTGATTTTTATTTCACTTTGGATTAAAACTAGTTTAGATTAAATTGTTCTAGCCATCAAGACATCCTTCTTGCAAGATTGAACAAGAGATTCTTCAAAAGCTTCAAGGAGTTTGTAACTTGGTTTTGTTCTTGAACTTATTCTCTTTATTTTCATTGAATGGATATTATCATGTCTATTTTGATTTCTTTGAACATTAATAAGATGAATATGTTTGATTGCATTATGAACTATTTTGATCTAGTCTAGGGTTTGTATGGATCTGCTATGATTGTATGAATTGGTTATTCTCTTAGCTAACAATTTCTTTAGCCTTGATTGAATGGAATATTGTTAATATATAATTGATTGATCACCAATTATGTGTTTTAAGGTATTAGATGATAGATCGAGAGATGAAGTTTAATACTTGAACAATTCAATTAAGGACTTAGGTGAATTAGAAATATAACCTATTAAAAAGATTATTTCACTTATAACAAGATTAGTTGAAAGAGGTTTGAATGCGAGAGCTTATTTCCTTGACTCGATTAGTTGAGTTGTTTGAGATTTAATCTTTGAAATTGAATTAGTTAAGAGGAATAACCGTTCATACATATAAGTAGTAGAGAAGTGCAAACCCTAGACCATTCTATTAAGTGAATCAAAACACAGCTCAATTTACTTTTATTGTTTTAAACTTTAATCAATCTTCTTCATTATTTAGCAATTTATAAATCTCTTTATTACTTGTTAAACATAATCTGATAAGCAATTAACCACTTTAGCTTCCTTGAGAGAACGACCTTGGGGCGATCACCTTTGCTACAGCTACCTCGTATACTTGCGAGTGACGCTTTGTGGTAGAGTTAATTTGAGCGCAACAAGTTTTTGGCACCGTTGCCGGGGAGGCTAATTGGCGTAATTGTTTATAAAAAAAATAATATACTTTACTTTAGATTATTTTTCATTATTTTCATTTTATTTTATTTTGTCTCTTGCTTTTAATATTTCTCTTTCTAGAAATTTTGTTTATGCAAGGCAGGAGATCACTCGAAGGAGAGCTACATCCTTTTATTCCAGAAATTCAGAGAGTGAAAAGGAGCAGGGAAGAGTTTGAGCTTTACACAGGATTTGATACTTCAGAGGAGGACACTTCTGATTGTGAGTCGGAATCTGCACAATCTGTTAAAATGGCTGAAGAAAGACAAAGGACAATGAGAGACTTTGCTAGACCTGTCATTGGAACTTCCACTTCTTGCATAAGACTGACAGATGCAGCAAGAAATTATGAATTGAAGAACATCCATTACAATATGCTGCCCTCATTCTATGGAGTTCCAAATGAAGATCCTTTGAACTTTATTCGGGATTTCTACTCCACCCTCAACACTTTTCCATTGGGAGGATTAACAGAGGATCAGTTGAGGATGCGGTGTTTTCCATATACTTTGAAAGATAGAGCAAAGAGTTGGCTTATGATGTTGCCCGAAAACTCACTGACAACTTGGGAGCAAGTTTATAATAAATTCATGGGCAAGTTCTATTCACATCAGAAGACAGCTGAGTTGAGAGGGAAGATTGCTGCATTCTCTCAATTTGAAGGAAAGCCATTTCATGAGGCTTGGGACAGATTTAAAATGTTATTGATCCAGTGCCCACATCATCACTATCCACTTCAACTTCTGAACCAGTTTTTCTATGATGGTCTAACCCAGCAATTTCAGAACACTGTTGATAATGCAGCTGGGGGAGCCATGGGAGAAAAGACAGCAGCTGAAACTTATGAGATCTTTGAGATGTTGGGAGCTAATTCTCAACAGAAAAATGTAAGGGGAAGAAGTAAAGGAGTGAATCAACTAGAAGCCAATAGTGAGATGGTCAATCAGATAGCTGAGTTGACAAAGCAAGTGCAGATGCTGAATATGAAGAATAATATTTCTTCTTCTACTCATGAAGCATGTGAAATTTGTGGAACTCTGGGGCATGGAGCAAATATTTGCCCCTCTGCATATGAGTCCTATGGGAATGAAGCTGAGCAGGTCAATGTTATGGGAGGATTCCAACCCAGGGCCAGAAATGATCCTTACACCAACACTTACAACCCTGGTTGGAGGAATCACCCAAATTTTTCTTGGGCAAAGAATAATTCTCAGCAGCCTTTCCATTTGCTTCAAGGACAGAATCAAGAGTTGGGCCAATCCTCAAATCAAGGGAAGTCTAGGATAGAGAGCTTGGAGGAAAGTTTACAAGCTTTTATTCAAGTCAGTGCTAAAAATCAAGAGGTGACCAACAAGAGACTGGATTCACTAGAAGCATCTTTTAAGAAGGTGGAGACACAAGTTGGACAACTTGCACAACAGATGAAGATTCAACAAAAGGGGAAATTCCCAAGTCAAACTGAGCAGGCACAATCAATGACTGTTCTTAGAAGTGGTAAGGAAATTTATAACAATGTTGAAAATGATTCTGTGAATGCAGGTAACAAAGAGAACAAGGAGGAAGGAGAACCAAAGAACAAAGGTGCTGGAGAAAGATCAGTGGGGAAGTTCCCTACAGCAGATCTACATAAGGCAAGCAACCCATACCGGCCACCTGTACCATTCCCTAGCAGGTTGAAGGATGATAAAACAAATAAGCAATTTTCTAACATCTTCAACATGCTGTCTAAGGTAAGTATTAACTTACCCTTACTTGAGGCAATAAAGAATATGCCGGCTTATACCAAGTTCTTCAAAGAGTTGATCACTAAGAAAAAGAGGTATGAGATGAATGAAAAGGTGATAGTTTCAGAGGTAGCTAGTGCTGTTCTGCAGCATAAACTACCTCCAAAACTAAAGGATCCTGGAAGCTTTATAATTCAAATTTCTGTGGGGAATGGCAAAGGAACTGAGGGCATGTGTGATCTAGGTGCTAGTGTGAATTTAATGCCTTACTCTGTGTTTAAAGAATTAGAACTAGGGGAGCTTAAACCAACAAAAATGGTGTTGCAATTAGCTGATAGGTCTTTTAGATTCCCGAAAGGGGTTATAGAAGATGTGTTAGTTAAAGTTGGTGGTTTGATAGTACCTGTGGATTTCATTGTTCTTGACATGGAAGTAGGTAATTCTTCACCATCTGCACACACCATTCTGCTGGGTAGGCCTTTTATGGCGACTACCAACACTTTGATAGATGTTAAAAATGGAAAATTATCAATGACTGTTTTGGGACAAACTGTGGAATTTTCTATTTTTAATACTTCTCCCATTCCTACAACTGCTTTATATGAGGAATGTTCTTTAATTAATTGTGTTGAAGCAGTTGTTTTAGGTGATTTCTTGTAGACAGGTTCCCCAGATAAATTGGAGCCAACACTGACTTTAGAAGAGGAGGCTAAACCAGTAGGGAAGACCCAAAGATGCCTCAACCCAAAGGCATATGAGAGCTCGAGGAATTATAAGGATCACAATAAAGCACTTCAAGACAGATTTATTGGGCATCCGACATTGAATCCAGGTATGAAAGTTTTACTTTTTAATTCTCGATTCCGTCTGTTTCCAGGTAAACCCAAATCTAGATGGAGTGGTCCTTTTGAGGTAACTAAGGTATGTCCTTCTGGTGCCATTGAATTGCTTAACTCTAGAACCAATAAGACTTTTAAAGTAAATTGCCATAGAGTTAAACCATTTAAAGAAGGATTTCAAGAAGTGAGGATCAGTGATAGCACTTTGATCCATGATTCCTAGTCTTGCATGATGTCCAGCTTTATGACATTAAAGAAGCGCTTAATGGGAGGCAACCCATTGGTTTGCATTTCTTTTTCTTAGTTATAATTTTATATTTTGCAATTTTGATTTTATGTTTAGTTTAAATAAATAGATACCCTAAAGCTCTCTTGCATCTTGTTTTTGAACATCTGTGTTGTGATGGATAGTTAGGTTTTGCCTCACCAGGATATGATGGAAGACAGGTTGTCCTTAAACTCTTTTTCTTTATTATTCTTGTTTTGCATTGAGGACAATGTAAATTCTAAAGTGTGGGGTACTCTTTAAGTTTTTCCTTAATTTTTGTTTTTGTTGCCTTGGTATGTTTTAGTGTGTTGTGCATGGTATAATTGTTGAAAATTTATTGATCTTTTCTGTGATTCTAGCATTATAGTTGAGACTTTAGTATCAGCATAGAAATGAGCATTTGAATTCATTCAGGATCAATTTTCACAGTCTGCGGTTCATGACATATAAATCTTTGAGAACCCACCTTTGTGAGTTTTGAGCCTTATAGATTAAATGATTGATTTTCTTTTCTTAAGTGTGCACCTTCATGATTTTGCATCTCTAGAGTTTGCTTTTGCATACTGATTGAACTCACATTATGATTTAATCTCAAGTTTTAAAATGATGAAAGAAAATTAGGTTAGCCCCTTTAGCTTAAAAAGACTTCCCTTAATATTGATTTCCTTAGTGAGCCAAGTTGAGCCATTACCTTTTCTCATTTGATCAACACAATTCTCAACTTAACATGTTCTTATTATCATCATACCTATGCATTAAGGAATGGAGTTTTTATGTTTTGACAATAGGGTGGTTTATTTCAAAGTGTGGGGTAAGCAAGTAAAAAAAAAATGGTATTGCTATTTGGGGTTGAAATGCATACTTTGCATACTGTACTTGATTAAGAGTTGATTATTCTTTTCCTCTACATTTTAAGCTAGATGTTCCATGCAATTCTTAATTTTGTATATATACATATATAAAAAAATGATAAAAGTAAAAAAAAAAAAAAGAAAGAGAGAAAATAAAAGAAAAGTTACATATATATATATATACAAAATTCATATATGTTCTAGCATTGGTTATCAAAAGAAGAATGTTGACTCATGTATTTTTATGCAAGTATGTAAGATTATCAAGGGTTGGTGAGTATGCCATTTGAGGGAGTTATGAGTTCCTTAGCAAGAGTAGTGTTTAAATTAGATACTCCATTTCTTGATGCTTCAGCTTAAATGTCTTTTCTCACACCTTACCTTAGCCCCATTACATCCAAATAAAAGACCTTTGGATTATTTCTTGAGAAAATCAGTGAGAGAGATTGGATAATTAAGCAAGTTTATGGCAGTATGCACTCATGAATGGTATGAGTGATTAACCTTTGAAATCGAGTGAAACAATTAGTTGAGAGATAAGATTTGTATGTCTGGATCAATGAATGAGTTAAGAAAATCTTGATTGAAGGAAATTGTAATTATTTATGTCTGATGTCTTAAAGTATTTCATCTATGTTCTGGAATTATAGTTAAGGTTGTTTGAATTTTTAATTTATGCCATGTGAATTTGCTTGAGGACAAGCAAAGTTTTAAGTGTGGGGTAGTTGTTTTATTCGTTTTTGTTATAGTTTTGTGTCTTGTTTATTATGATAAATATTGTTTTATTTAGGCATTTTGTTAGTTTTAATCGGTTTGTTTGGTGTCTTCATTAATTTTTTAGTTTTAATTTAATTTAGTGTTTATGATGTTTTTGATCTAATTTTTTAGTATATGTTTATGTTTTGTTAGTTATTGTCTATTTACTTCTTGTTCAAAGTTTGTTTTGAGTTGTGTTTTAGGTTAAAAAGCCAAGGAACCAAGATTGAAGGAAAAATGGGCAGTAGCTGACATAGGCAGAGGACACGGCCAAGTCACTGGCTGTGTCTCATATCCAGCTAAAGATGGAAATCAAGCACAGAGAGAGACACACTCAAGGGACACGGCCGTGTCACCTGGCCGTGTCCCTCCAAAGAAGACCCACACGGCCAAGCCATCTTGACTTGGCCGTGTCTCACCAATTCCAAAGGCAAAAGAGAGTTAAACTTCACAGAGGCAAACACTGGCAAGGGACACGGCCGTGTCACCTGGCCGTGTCCCTCCAACAAGGTGCAACACGGCCAAGTCAAGCTTGACTTGGCCGTGTCACTCAACAAAGTCAGTGCTCAAAACCAAGAGATGAACAACAAGAGGCTGGATTCCTTGGAAGCATCTTTTAAGAAGGTGGAGACCCAAGTGGGGCAACTTGCACAACAGATGCAGATTCAACAAAAGGGGAAGTTTCCAAGTCAACCTGAGCAGGCACAAGCAGTGATTGTTCTTAGGAGTGGCAAGGTAATTAATAATAATGTTGAAAATAACTCTGTGAATGCAGGTGAGCAAGAAAAGAAAAAGGAAGGAGAACAAGAGAACAAAGGTGCTGAAGAAAGATTAATGGAGAAGACCCCTACACCAGATTTGCACAAGGCAAGCAATCCATACAGGCCACCTATACCATTCCCTAGCAGGTTGAAGGATGATAAAAAAGATAAGCAGTTTTCAGATATCTTCAACATGCTATCTAAGGTAAGTATCAACTTACCCTTACTTGAACCAATTAAGAACATGCCGGCTTATGCTAAATTCTTCAAAGAACTGAATACCAAGAAAAAAAAGGTATGAGCTGAATGAAAAGGTGATAGTTTCTGAGGTAGCTAGTGCTGTTTTGCAGCATAAACTACCTCCTAAGCTAAAAGATCCTGGAAGCTTTATTATTCAAATTTCTATGGGGAATGGAAAATGTACTGATGGCATGTGTGATTTGGGAGCTAGTGTGAATTTAATGCCTTACTCTGTGTACCTTGACTTAGAATTAGGGGAACTTAAGCCAACAAAAATGGTGTTGCAATTAGCTGATAGATCTCTTAGATTCCCGAAAGGGGTTATAGAAGATGTGTTAGTTAAAGTTGGTGGTTTAATAGTACCTGTGGATTTCATTGTTCTTGACATGGAGGTAAGTAATTCTTCACCATCTGCACACACCATTTTGCTGGGTAGGCCTTTTATGGCGACTACCGATACTTTGATAGATGTTAAGAATGGAAAATTATCAATGACTGTTTTGGGACAAACTGTAGAATTTTCTATTTTTAACACTTCTCCTATTCCTACAACTGCTTTATATGAAGATTGTTCTTTCATTGATTGTGTTGATGCAGTTGTTTCAGATGTTTTCTTGCAGACAGGTTCCTCTGATAAATTGGAGCTGGCATTGACTTTGGATAGCGATTTGAAAATTTTTGATGCAGAAATAACCAGTTGTCTTGAGACTTTAGAGGATGCTGAAATAGAGGAGCTTAAGGAGGACCCAATTTTTGAACCTTCCCCCATTGAAAAAGAAGAGAAGAACCCCTCACTAGAGTTAGAGCTGAAAGAGTTACCTAAGAACCTGAAATATGTGTTTTTGGGAGATCACAATACTTTACCTGTGATAATATCTAGTGAACTTAGTGAAGGGGAGGAGATGAGGTTAGTGAGTGAGCTTAAAAGATTGAAGAGAGCAATAGGATGGGGATTGAGTGACATCAAGGGTATTAGCCCTTCTATGTGCATGCATAGAATCACTTTAAAAGAAGGAGCTAAACCTGTGAGGGAGACCCAAAGGCGACTTAACCCAAATATGAGTGAAGTGGTTAAGAAGGAAGTGCTCAAATTGCTGGATGAAGGAGTAATATATCCAATTGCTAATAGTGAGTGGGTGAGCCCAGTACATGTAGTTCCTAAAAAATCTGGAATCACTGTGGTGAAAAATGAGAATAATGAGTTGGTTCCTACTAGGACTAATACTGGGTGGAGAATGTGCATTGATTATAGGAAGTTGAACAATGCTACAAAGAAAGATCATTTCCCTCTTCCTTTTATTGATCAGATGTTAGATAAACTTTCTGGGCACTCACATTATTGTTTTCTGGATGGCCTTTCAGGTTACTATCAGGTGCCAATAGCTCCAGAGGATCAGTCCAAGATAACTTTTACTTGCCCTTTTGGGACTTATGCATTTCAACGTATGCCCTTTGGCTTGTGCAATGCACCTGCAACTTTTCAGAGATGCATGATGTCTGTCTTCTCAGATATGATCGACGATTTTATTGAGGTATTTATGGATGATTTTTCTATTTTTGGTAATTCTTTTGATAATTGCCTCGATAAACTTGTTCGTGTGCTTGAGAGATGCATTGAATGTAACCTCACTTTAAGTTGGGAAAAGAGTCATTTTATGGTTACTCAGGGCATTGTCTTAGGTCATGTGGTGTCGAGTAAAGGGATTGAGGTGGATAAGGCTAAAATTGAATTGATTGCTAAGTTACCCCCACCTACCTCTGTTAAGGGAATAAGAAATTTTTTAGGGCATGCAGGATTTTACAGGAGGTTTATTAAGGATTTTTCCAAAATAAGCCAACCATTGTGCCATTTATTGGGGAAAGATGTTCCATTTGAATTTACAGCACAATGCATGCAAGCTTTTAATTCCCTTAAGGAAAAATTGACTAGTGCACCTGTGATTGTAGCTCCTGTATGGTCTTTACCTTTTAAAATCATGTGTGATGCTTCTAATCATGCAGTAGGAGCTGTTCTTGGGCAAAGGGTTGATAAATACTTGAGAGTAATTTATTATGCTAGTTTAACCCTGAATAGTGCACAAATGAACTACACCACAACTGAGAAGGAAATGCTAGCTGTTGTTTTTGCTTTAGACAAATTTAGAGCTTATTTAATTGGGTCAAAAATTATTGTTCATTCTGACCATGCAGCTCTTAAATATCTTTTAACAAAACCGCATGCTAAACCGCGATTAATTAGATGGGTGTTGTTATTGCAAGAATTTGATTTTCAGATCAGGGATACTAAGGGTAGTGAGAATGCTGTTGCTGATCATCTATCCAGATTACCCTACTTTAGTGAAAATCTTGCATCTGATAGCATTCATAAAAATTTAGAAGCATTTCCTAATGAGCATTTGTTTTTGGTAATTAATGCACCTTGGTTTGCGGATATTGCTAACTATCTTGCTTGTGGAATTTTGCGATCTAACATGTCTTTTCAGGAAAAGAAAAGGTTTCTACACTTGAGTAAGTTTTATTTTTGGGATGAACCTTATCTATTCCAGATTTGCAAAGATGAGATAGTTCGCAGGTGTGTTTCTGAGGAAGAACAACTGAGTGTTCTTCAATTTTGTCATGACCTTCACTGTGGGGGTCATTTTGGAGGAAGAAAGACTGCAGAAAAGGTGCTTCAAAGTGGTTTTTACTGGCCTACTTTATTTAAAGATGCTCAAGACTATTGTAAGCACTGTGATCGTTGCCAAAGAGTAGGTAACATTAGAAGGAGGAATGAAATGCCCCTTCAGTCATATATTGTTGTTGAACTATTTGATGTGTGGGGAATAGACTTCATGGGTCCTTTCCCCAAGTCCTTTGGTTATGAATACATTTTAGTTGCTGTTGATTATGTTTCCAAATGGGTGGAGGCAATCCCCACCCGTACTAATGATGCTAATGCTGTTGTTAAATTTGTGAAGGAAAACATTCTTAGCATATTTGGCACACCAAGGGTGATAGTCAGTGATGGGGGGAGCCATTTTTACAACAGGCTTTTTGAGAAGTTAATGCATAAATCCGGTGTGAAGCACAAGGTGGCAACCCTATACCATCCACAGACCTCTGGACAAGTGGAAACATCCAACAAGCAGCTAAAAGGAATCCTGGAGAAAACAGTCAACACATCCAGGAAGGATTGGGCAAGCAGATTGCACGATGCACTATGGGCATATCGGACTGCTTTCAAAACTCCTCTAGGTATGAGTCCATATCGATTGGTGTTTGGAAAAGCCTGTCACTTACCAGTGGAGTTGGAGCACAGAGCATATTGGGCATTCAAGACTCTGAATTTGGACTTGGACAAAGCGAAGAGAGAAAGATTTCTACAAATTTCAGAGTTAGATGAGCTGCGCAATGAGGCTTATGAGAGCTCGAGAATTTACAAGGATCGCACTAAAGCACTTCATGATAAAATTATAGTGCGAAAGACATTGAGTCCAGGTATGAAGGTTTTACTTTTTAACTCACGACTCCGTCTTTTTCTAGGTAAACTCAAGTCTCGATGGAGTGGTCCTTTCGAGATAACTCAGGTATATCCTTCTGGTGCAATTGAATTACTTAACTCTAGAACAGGTGAGACTTTCAAAGTGAATGGACAGAGAGTTAAGCCATACAATGAAGGATTTCAGGAAGTGAGGGTCATTGACAGCACTTTGATTCATGATCCCTAGGCTTTGCATGATGTCCAGCTATATGACATTAAAGAAGCGCTAAATGGGAGACAACCCATCGGTTTGCATTTATTTTTCATAGTTGTAATTTTAAGTTTAACAAGTTTTGATTTATGTTCGGTTTTAATAAATGGACTGTGCTTTGATCGGTTTTTCTTTACTTTGTGTTTCAGGGTGTTTAACGAAGAAGGGTTGCAAAAATCAATGAAAAAAAAATGTTTGAAGTTTATAAAAAGGCAGTAGGTGACACGGCCAAAGGACTTGGCCGTGTCCCTTGGCCGTGTCACACACTGGACACGGCCAAAACTCCTTCAAATATTTGAACGATTTTGCAATTCCATACAGATTGGGACACACCCAGGGGACACGGCCGTGTCACCTGGCCGTGTCCCCCAAAAACTATGAGACACGGCCGTGTGCTCTTCACTTGGCTGTGTCCTTCACTTTCACACACAGACACGGCCAAATCAGCACTCACACGGCCGTGTCCTCCAATTTTTGCCTTTTAAAAGCCCGATTTTGCCAAGTTTTATTTCATAAATCCCTAACTTTTCTATCTTCTTCTCTCTTGCTCTCTCGTTCTCTGCAACACCAAAACCCTTGATTTTTATTTTCAAAACTCCATCTCTTCCATTAAAACTTCAAATTACTCCAACAAGACTTGAGATTATCACTTAAAACTTGCTCTTTACTCATATTATTTTAATTTAATTCGGTTTTGGGTGTTAATTTTTCAGATTTCATGTCGCCAAGAACTAAAATTGTACCACACCGCAAGAAGAAGAAATCTGGAGCCGAAGGAGCTTCGTCATCTTCCTCAATTTTATCTCACAAGAGGGCAAGTCTTTTGGCTCAGGGTTTTTTCCCGACAAGGTATGTGAATGACGAATCTTTAGATGCCTTGCAAATGAGAACTGCTTTTTATAGATATGTGCAATATCTTGGGTGGGAGACTTTTGTCTCATTGAGACCCTTGCAGTTTGAGGAGCTCACCCTAGAATTTTTGACAACTCTTAAAGTGGAACGAGATGATAACAAAATTTGCAGGAGATTGATGTTTAAATTAATGGGTCACTCATTTGTGCTTAGTATTGATCAGTTGAATGATATCTATGGATTTCATCAGCATGGGGAAAGATCGATACCCAAAGATTTTAGACAACAATTTGCTTGGGGTGCCTTAGGCTCGGGTACTTATGTGGCCAAATCGGCCAAAGCATCAAAATTACGGAACCCTACTTTGAGATATTTGCATAGGTTTATGTCATGTGGGTTCTTTGCTCGGAAGGAGAGCCCGGGTGTGGTTGAGTCGAGTGAGTTATTTTTCTTGGACTGTGTTTTGAATGAAATGAATATTAGTGCTGGCTATTGGTTAGCCGATATTTTTGACACTGTAGCTAATAAAAGGAGGGGGGCTATTTGTGTTGGGGGATTGATTACTACATTAGCAGTAGCCCTGGTTGAGGATTTTGACCCGAGTACTACTCGGATGACCCAAATTTTGGGTAATGATTCCTTGGATTTAGCTACCCTTGAGAAGATGCACATGGTGGTGCATAGGAGAGGGACTTTTGTGATGCCTGCAGCTGAGCCTGAAGCACCGGGGGATAGGCAAAAGAGAGCCCGGGTTGAAGATGAGTCAGACTCAGATTCTTTAGGTCTAGATGAGGATGCTCCGGTCTCGGAACATCAAGAGGTACTTATAAGGATTGAGGCCCTGGAGGGCAAAGTGGATCGACTGGATGGCAAGGTGGACCGAAACCATGCTGAGTTATTGCAGCAGTTGGAACAGATTAATAGTAACCTTGCAACGATCTTGAGTCTCCATCCCTCAGCTGCATCATCTTCCCGCCCACCTTTTCCTTAGATTCTGAGTCCTTGCTTTATTTTGTTTCATGTATTTTTGTTTTATTTTTTGTTTTTATTTTTCATATTAAAACTTTTGTGTTTGGGTATTTTATTGTACTTTTGTTATTAAACTTTTGTGTTTGTGATGGAAAGCTAGGGTTTTTGCCTCACCAGGTACATGGAAGACAGGTTGTCCTTTAACTCTTTTTATTTATTATTCTTGTTTTCCATTGAGGACAATGTCAATTTTAAGTGTGGGGTACTTTTTAAACTTTCCTTTAATTCTTGTTTTGTTTATTGTGGTTGTTTTGTTCATTGTGTTTGTTGTGCATGGCATAATTGTTGAAAATTTATTGATTTTTTTTCTTTAATTCTAGCATTATAGTTGAGACTTTGGTATCAACATAGAAATGAGCATTTGAATTCACTCGGGATCAATTTTTGCATTTTGCAATTCATGACATATAATCTTTGTGAACCCACCTGTGTGAGTTTTGAGCCTTATAAATTTAATATTTTTTTCAATTGATTTTCTTTCCTTAAGTGTGTACCTTCATGATGTTGCATCTCTAGAGTTTGCTTTTGCATACTTATTGAACTCACATTATGATTTAATCTCAAATTTTAAAATGATGAAGGCAAACTAGGTTAGCTTAAAGAGACCTCCCTTAATATTGATTTCCTTAGTGAGCCATGTTGAGCCTTTGACCTTTTCTTGTTGATCAACACATTTCTCAACTTAACATGTTCTTATTTTCATCATACCTGTATTAAGGAATAGAGTGTTATGATATGACAATAGGGTGGTTTGTTTCAAAGTGTGGGGTAAGCAAGTAAAAAAAAAATTAAATAACAACAAGGTGGAATTGCTATTTGGGGGTTGAAATGCATACTGTGCACATTGTATTTGATTAAGAGTCATTATTCTTTTCCTCTACATTTTTAATCTAGATGTTCCATGTAATTCTTAATTTTGTATATATATATATAATATAAAAGAAAGAAAATAAAGAAAAGTTATATATATATATATGCAAAATTCATATATGTTCTAGTATTGGTTATCAAAAGAGGAATGTTGACTCATGTATTTATGCAAGTATGTGAAGTATTAATGGATTGGTGAGTATATCATTTGGGGAGTTGTGAGTTTCTTAAGCAAGAGTAGTGTCTAATTTAGATACTCCATTTCTTGATGCTCCAGCCTAAATGTCTTTTCTCACACCTTTACCTTAGCCCCATTACATCCAAATGAAAGACCTTCGGATTATTTCTTGAGAAAATCAGTGAGGGAGACTGGATAATTAAGCAAGTTTATGGCAGTATGCAGTTATGAATGGTTTGAGTGATCAACCTTTTAAATCGAGTGAAACACTTAGATGAGAGATAGGATTTGTATGTCTGGATCAATGAATGAGTTAAGAAAATCTTGATTGAAGGAAATTGCAAGTATTTATGTCTGATGTCTTAAAGTATTTCATCTATGTACTGGAATTATAGTTAAGATTGCTTGAGTTTTCAATTTATGCCATGTGAATTTGCTTGAGGACAAGCAAAGTTTTAAGTTTGGGGTAGTTGTTTTATTAGTTTTTGTTATAAGTTTTGTGTCTTGTTTATTATGTTAATTATTGTTTTATTTAGGTATTTCGTTAGTTTTTATCGGTTTGTCTAGTGTTTTCTTTAATTGTGTAGTTTTATGTCATTTTTGATCTAGTTTTTAGTTTGTGTTTATGTTTTATCGGTTATTGTTTATTTACTTCGTGTTTTAAGTTTGTTTTGAGTTTTGTGTTAGGTTAAAACAGGAAAGGAAATGAATTGAAGATGAAATGGGCAGTAGCTGACACAGGCAGAGGACACGGCCAAGTCACTGGCCGTGTCCCATACCAAGATTAAATTGAAGACCAAGTCCCAGTAGCAGACACATGCAAGGGACACGGCCAAGTCACCTGGCCGTGTCCCTCCAAAGAAGCCCAACACGGCCAAGTCACCTTGACTTGGTCATGTCTCACTTGATTCCAGAGGCAAAGACGAAGCAAATTTCACAGAGGCAGACACAGGCAAGGGACACGGCCGTGTCACCTAGCCGTGTCCCTCAAACATGGTGCAACACGGCCAAGTCAAGCTCCACTTGGCCGTGTCACTCAACAAGAAGAAAAGAAGATCAAAGGGCAGGCAGTAGCGAACACTGGCAAGGGACACGGCCGTGTCCCTCCAAAAGACACTCACACGGCCAAGTCACTTCTGACTTGGCCGTGTCCCTCATGTTCCAAGCCCGCATCGGATTTTTAACGCGTACGATTCATATAAAAGGAAAAAGAAAGTTAGGGTTTGGGGGTGGACGATTTTAGAGAGTAAAGTTTAGCCGTCTGAGAGAGATCTTAGGGTTTAAACATTTGTTTTCTTGGATTTTGATTTTACTTTGGATTAAACTAGTTTAGATTAGATTGTTCATGCCATTGTTTCATCCTTCTTGCAAGATTCGATCAAGAGATTCATCAAAAACTTCAAGGAGTTTGTAACTTGGTTTTATTCTTAAACTTTGTCTCTTTAGTTTCATTGAAATTTTGTTTATGAACATTATCATGTCTAAATTGATTTCTTTGATTATTAATGAGATGAGTATGCTTGATAACATCATGAACTAATTTAATCTAGTCTAGGGTTTGTATGGATCTGCTATGATTGTATGATTTGGTTATTCTCTTAGCTAATAATTTCTTTAGCCTTGATTGAATGAAACATTGTTAATATATAATTGATTGATCACCAATTATGTGTTTTAAGGTATTAGATGATGTATCGAGAGATGAAGTTTAATACTTGAACAATTCAATTAGGGACTTAGGTGAATTAGAGATATAACCTATTAAAAAGATTATTTCACTTATAACAAGATTAGTTGAAAGAGGTTTGAATGCGAGAGCTTATTTTCTTGACTTGATTAGTTGAGTTGTTTGAGATTTGATCTTTGAAATTGAATTAGTTAAGAGGAATAACTGTTCATACATATAAGTAGTAGAGAAGTGTAAACCCTAGACCATTCTATCAAGTGAATCAAAACATCCGCTTATTTTAATTTTCTTTGTTTTAAACTTTAAGTAATCTTCTTCATTATTTAGCAATTTAAATCTGTTTATTACTTGTTAAACATAATCTGATAAGCAATTAACCACTTTAGCTTCCTTGAGAGAACGACCTTGAGGCGATCACCTTTGCTACAGCTACCTCGTATACTTGCGAGTGACGCTTTGTGGTAGAGTTAATTTGAGCGCAACACTAGCTCTTCCCAACTCTTAGAATTAGATCAAGAGTTAGAGAGAACATTGAGGTGAAAGCGAAAGGAAGAAGAGGAAACAGTTCTGGCAGAGATGGAACCGAACTTTGAAGATCTCATCTTAGAAGAAGAAATGGTAGAAAATGAGTCAAGGACCATGTAAGAGTTTGCTAGGCCTACTCTTAATGGGGCTGAATCAAGTATACAAAGACCGGTGGTTGCTGCAAATAAATTCGAGATAAAGACAAATGTCATTCAAATGGTGCAGCAGACTTCTCAGTTTGATGGGTTCTCAAACGAAGATCCTAATGCACACATTGAGACTTTTCTGGAAATATGTGACACATTCAAGATATAGAATGTCTCTGAAGATGAAATTAGGCTGAGGTTGTTCCCATTCACGCTCAGAGACGACCAAATAAGTGGCTGAAGTCTTTCCCTCCAAACACTTTCACTACATGGGCCCAACTAGCAGAAAAATTCTTAAAGAAGTATTTTCCACCGTCCAAGACTGCCAAGTTGAGGAATGATATTTCCTCTTTTCTCCAGCTGATGGTGAAACCCTGTATGATGCTTGGGAAAGATTCAAGGATTTATTGAGAAGATGTCCTCACCATGGTCTTCCGTTGTGGCTTCAGATCCAAACTTTCTATAATAGATTGAATTACGCAAGTAAGCAGTCCATCAATGCAGTCGACGGATGTACCATAAATAATAAAACACCTGAAGAAACAAGGGATTTGATTGAAGACATGGCATGTTAGTGTATATGCCCTAGGCCATTGATTTGGACCTTAATGTTATTCATTTTTGTTATTAATAAAGAAGTTTTTATTATCATTGTTATGTTTGCATGTTATATATAATAATGATTATATCCCTGGTTTATTATTGTTATGGAGATAATAATAAATATAACTAGTGTAATATTGATTTGATAATCATAAGATGATTATAGGTATGAAGATACAAATCAATATTATGGATACATGTTAGAGAACAGTGTATTGGATAGACCCACATAGATATCACTTCATGGTTTAATGTCATAAGTGTATCTCATAATAGTTTTCATTTAATCCTTTGACTTGAGATTGTCATAGTTTCCAACATAAGGAATATTATGTTTTGACATGATCAAACGTTATCTTTAACTAGATAATTATAAAGGTTATGCTTGAACATGGTATAAATTTTGTAGAGGAAAATGAACAATCAAGATGGAATTTGTCCCTCTCTATGAGAGAGATATCTTCTGGGCCCCTCGATAAGTGTAACTGAGAAATGCATGGCCGTGCTCAAATAAGTTGATATAAGATCAATCTTATTTGTTTATCAGTTAACTTGGAGATCGAGTAATCATAAGTTTGGACAATATAAGTATGACATTTAATATGACTTATGTTCAAACTAGATATCGTGTGACAAAGGGATTAATGCATGTACTATTTCAGGTTTTCATTTATAATGATTCTCATGATTAATTGGGTAGTCGTAATGTCTTGCTAGAGGCCAATTATGATTTTTGCATTTCAATAGAGATTGAAATACACTACCAATTAATATGAGCCTATCGGGTCACACACATAGAACGTAGGCTGTACTTAAATAATAATAATTATATTTTTATTATTGTTGTTAGTATTATTATTATTATTAGATATTAATAATAATATTGTTATAATAATTATTATTAGATAATAATTATTAAAAACGTGGGTCCATATAGGATATGGACAGTTAGGGTTTTGACGAGTCTTTTAAACGGTTTTAAAAGGGCTAGAGGGATGATGATCTGATCATTATTCGTTTTGAAAAAATGGAAGAAGAAAAAAAACCTAAAACCCTAGTTTCGTTTTTGAAAAGGTTCAGCCACTGTCGTTGGTGAGCTAGCACTCAGACCGGCGTACGTTCGTGTGGACTTCGCTAGAGGGTGTTCGTCTTCAGAAGGCAGCATCTGTTAATCGATTTGAAGCTACACAAAAGGTTAGTTTCGAATCTCTTTTATCGAACTGAATGGATCACATGGATCCTGGGAATAAATCGAAAGATATTTTTTTTGTTTTTCCGCTGCGGCAAAAGAGTTGCAGATTCTTCTCGATTTACTAACAGTGGTATCAGAGCCCCTTGTTGATTCCATTTAATTCAAAATATGCCATGTTGATGTGTTGATGTGATCTATTGTTTTTTGAATGGCATGATTGGATTCGTTTTATCATTTGATGATGATTCGAATCTGTTATATGAGATATAACCTAAATCGTTGTTGATATATGATGTCAAAGATGACCAATTGTATAAGATACAATTCTGTGAAGTCGAATTAGGGTTGGTATACAATCTGTTATGGTTTCGAATTAGGGTTAATATGATTAATTCAATTCATTTATTCATATTGAATGTATACATAGATTTCGATTTTGATTAATATGATTATTCAGTAAATTGTTTTCTAAGGTTTCTTGTAATAGTTCTCTGTTAATATGATTAATAGATTGCTATTATATTCTGTTTAATATGATTGACAGAATAAGGGTTTTGACAGAAAATAATTAATTGGATTAATGATTCTGTTTAGCTTCCAGGGGCGCTGCCCCTCGACCCCGCCCAGGGGCGCTGCCCCTTCGGAACCCCGCCCGCTGACCGGCCAGCGGGACCGCCGTGTGCGCAGCGCCTTATAGTTTGTTCTGGTGACATTATGAATGTCAACCTATTTGGTTATTTTAAGATGTTTATATGAAATATGCTATGATTATTTGATGTCTTGGCATGGTGCATAGTATGGCCTTATGACCTATGTGATTGGTTTATTTATATCTTAATTTTGGGTAAATACGGCCTGCGTGTCGTTTATTTTGTGGTAATTTATTTTACTAGTAGTTAGATTTTCTTTTATTGTAATAAATGAAGATTCAAGCTACAATGTTTATGATAGAGATTCATACCAAGGAGAAGATGATTCCATGGTGATGGAAGCACAAGCTCAAGTTTTGAAGATATGTAACATTGCAAGTGTTGTAATAGATAGGTTTTTCACCTAGGGTTGCCTATATGATCTTCATTTGGTCTCATGAAGATCATATCTAGTTTGGCCATACTATGTCACGTTTATTTTTATCGAATATGTATGAGATGTCATGTTTGATAGTTTATATATGCATATAGGATGTGATATATAAATGTTAATTTTAACATGTTTTCAAAATTAAATGGAATGAACCCTCACTATTAATCTAAGTTTTAATGCCATCCATATCTTAAACACTTATCAAGGCTAAGATCACCTAAATGTAGATTTTGCCAAAGCAAAGTACTTTAGGTTATCCTAGTAAGATATGATGAGTAATGGTGCTGCTCATGCGTTTAAAATTGGTTAGACTTAATTAGGCTATCAAAATGGTTTTGGGCCTAAGGCATTAGATGGGGTATAACATGATATGACATATGATGTCATGATCCCATATTATCTAAGAGTTACATGTGATGTAATTGGTAAGGGGTTACCTACCATAATAACTTGATTTTAAGTGTCATGCCAAAGCTGACTTAATATTAAGTAAAAATTGGATCTTAGCCCACTAAAATGTCATTGTGATGATTGAGGGTTATATTTTAGTGTGATTTTAATTACTTATCACCTTTTATTAATTAAAATTTGCATATTTTGTAGATTGAAATGGCTACCAACAATAACTCCACTTTATCACTGCGATCCATCCTTGAGAAGGAAAAACTGAAAGAGAATGGGACTAATTTTGTTGATTGGTTTAGGAACCTGAGAATTGTTCTCAAACAAGAAAAGAAGTCCTATGTGCTTGATGAAGCTGTCCCTGAGCCACCTCCTGCTAATGCTTCTAATGCTGATAAGAACAAGCATAAGAAGCATATGGATGATTCCAATGACATTGGATGTCTTATGCTTGCTACTATGTGTCCAGAACTTCAGAAGGATATGGAACACTTGGAGGCTTATGAGATGAGTGTCCATCTCAAACAATCTTTCCAACAGCAAGCTAGGCAGGATAGATTCGACACTGCTGTTGCATTATTTGACTGCAAGATGTCAGAGGGCGAATCGGTTAGCGCTCATGTTTTGAAAATGAAGGGCTACATTGATCACCTTGCCCGACTTGGATATCCCTTGAGTTTAGAACTCTCCACGGATTTGATCCTTCATTCTTTGCCCAGCAGTTTTTCACATTTTGTTATGAACTATAATATGAACAACATGGAAAAGTCCATTCCTGAGCTACATGGTATGCTCAAAACTGCTGAAGGGAATATCAAAAAGCCCACTAAGGCTACCCATGTATTGAATGTCAATAAGGGTAAGCCTATGAAGAAGAAAGGCAAGGCAAAGGGTAAAGCAACAGTTGCTACAAAGCCTAAGGGACAGCCCAAGCCAAAAGTACCCAAGGCACATGTTCCTAAGGAAGGAACTTGTCACCATTGCAAGGAGCCTGGGCATTGGAAAAGAAATTGCCCACTTTATTTGGCTGAATTGAAGAAATCGAAGGGTAGTGCGACTACATCTTCAGGTATATATGTTATAGAAATTAACTTATCTGCTTCTACTTCATGGGTATTGGATACTACATGTGGTTCTCACATTTGTACAAATGTGCAGGGACTCAAAAGGAGTAGATCACTGAAAAGGGGCGAAGTTGATCTACGAGTTGGGAATAAAGCAAGAGTTGCTGCACTAGCTGTAGGATCTTATGAACTTCATATGCCTAATGGCTTTTTGTTAAATTTGAACAATTGATATTATGTTCCTACTCTGAGTAGGAATCTTATTTCAGTTTCAGTTTTGGATGATGAAGGTTTTTCATTTTTAATTAAAAATAAGACCTGTTCTATTTTTGATAAAGATGATTTGCTTTATGGTATTGCAAGATCTTTTAATGGCCTTTATGTCCTTGACTTAGATGATTCTAGGGAGAATCATATTTATAACATAAACTCTAAGAGAATTAAGCCAAATGACCTAAACCCTACATTTTTATGGCATTGTCGTCTTAGCCATATAAATGAGAAACGCATTTCTAAACTCCATCAAGATGGATTATTAGATTCATTTGATTTTGAATCATTTGATAAATGTGAATCTTGTTTGCTTGGCAAAATGACAAAGAATCCTTTCATCGGACAAGGTAAAAGGGCTAATGACTTGCTAGGACTAGTACATACAGATTTATGTGGCCCGTTAAGCATTAGTGCCAGAGGAGGATATAATTACTTCATTACTTTTACTGATGATTTCAGTAGGTATGGCTATGTCTACCTAATGAAACATAAGCATGAGGCTTTTGAAATATTCAAAACTTTTCAAAATGAAGTACAAAATCAACTTGGTAAAACTATTAAGGCGCTTCGATCTGATCGAGGTGGTGAATTTTTGAGCCAAGAGTTTGACGAACATCTAAGAAATTATGGAATTGTTTCACAATTAACTCCTCCAGGAACTCCACAGTGGAATGGTGTTTCTGAAAGAAGAAATCGAACTTTATTAGATATGGTTCGATCTATGATGAGTCAAGCAGATCTTCCATTATCGTTTTGGGGTTATGCCTTGGAGACAGCTGCTTTTGTTTTAAACCGTGTACCATCTAAAGCGGTTGAAAAGACGCCATATGAGATATGGACTGGCAAAACACCTAGTTTGTCTTTTCTTAAGATTTGGGGTTGTGAAGCTTATGTGAAAAGACCAGTTTCAGATAAGTTAGCTCCAAAATCTGCTAAATGTATCTTTGTGGGATATCCTAAGGAAACTAAAGGATATTATTTCTATATTCCATTTGAGAACAAAGTGTTTGTTGCTCGAAATGGAACCTTTTTGGAAAAGGAATTCATTTCTAAAAGAACTAGTGGGAGTACAGTTCAATTAGATCAATTTATAGAACCACAAGAAGATATTGAACCGCCTGTAGAAACAGTGTCAGAACCACAAGCCATTGTGGAAACTGAAAATGTTACACAAGTTCTGCGCAGATCTGATAGACCACGTCATCAGCCTGAGAGATATGGATTTCTCATGACTGAAAGTCATGAAGTTTTGCTCATAGATCAAGATGAGCCAACTACCTATCTTGAAGCTGTGTCAGGTCCAGATTCAGAGAAATGGCTTGGAACCATGAACTCTGAGATGCAGTCCATGTTTGACAACCAAGTTTGGGCCTTAATTGATCCTCCCGAAGGTATTAAGACTATTGGTTGTGTAATATCCCAAGGTATACTCTAAAAGTTTTGGAGTTATTTGTGTATTTGGATTTAATATATATGTATATATAAGAAATATAACTACTATATATAAGACATATACATATACATCACATATACATGGGATATAAATTGGTGTAGGAAAAGTGAGTTATATATATATATATATAATTGATTAATTATAATAATGATAATAAGGACAAAAAGAAAAAGAAGAAGAAAGTCAAAAGAAATTGTGTGTGGTGGAGATTTATTATTATTATTATTATTATTATTATATATATATATATATGATAAGGATGAAAGAAAGAAGAAATTATTTCTTTCTTCTTCTTATTCTTATTGCACGAGAGAGAGAGGGAGAAAGAAAGAGAGAGAGAGAGAGAGGTGATTCCATCCATATGAACATCAAATTCAAAGGAATTTTGAGAGGATTGAAGATGATTATTGAAGATTTGGCTTAATATCCAAGTAAGTATCCATTTTCTTGTTTTGATTCTTATTGTTTGAGTTTGGATTTGTTGATGATGATGATGATGATGATGATGATGCTAATGAAAGATTGAAGTGTATATATGTGTGGAATTGATATTTTAGGTGATGATAATATGTTTAATTATGAGATAACATGGTTAATTGTGAGGATGATGATGAATTATTGAAATGGTTGAGTAAGGGTTTTATATGAATGAATTGAGGAATTTGAGTAGTTGTTATATGGTGGTGTGTATAATGATTGTTGTTATGATATATTAAAGTGATATAAGTGTTAAATTGATAGGTAATTGATGAATATAACCAAGATGTCGATTAAGGGTGATGAAATATGAGTTTTGAAGTGTTTGTGTTTTCATGGTTGGGTGTTCGAATTCTTGATTTCTGGTCTGACACGGTCAGTGACACGGCCGTGTGATTGGGCTTGTAATCGATACTGAGTTGGACGGTTGTGACATGACCATTAACACGGCCATGTTATTGGGCGTGCTATAGCTACTGTGAGGAATGTAATTGACACGGCCATGAACACGCCCGTGTTGTTGGGCGTGTAAATGTTTCTCTGAGGCAGAATGAACAACACGTCCAGTGACACGCCCGTGTTACTGAGCATATCAAAGCTTCCGTATGGTTGGTTTAAGGCACGATCAGGGACACGCACGTGTTGGTGAGCGTGTCATGTGTAGAGTTTGCCCTAGTTAATCATCATTCTTATTTTCTTATGTATGTAATTATCTTTGGATTAGGTTTTGAAGAGATTGTGTTGCATTAACCTAACTGTTGGGAACTCTTGGAAGAGGAAATGTATAGATTGATGGGAGTAGTTGTTGAGGTAAGTACAAAATTTATAAATGTATTAAGTAATCTATTATAATGTTGATGCATATGTATAATGTAAATTGCTAGAAATATATCGAGGAGGGAATATGAAATGTAAAAGATATGATGATTTAATAAAATATATATATAAAATGTGAAAGCATTCAATATGTATGTGTTATGAAAGGTGAGAGATGTGAAGATATGATTAGTATGATGTGAATGATAGGATGGGTGCTCAAAATGTATGATAATGCAATTGATTATATATGTACTTGAATGATGAATGGTTATGTATATATATATCGATGATGATATATGAAATGTATGTGCAATGCAATTTGTTATGATAAATTGCTTTGATGTAAATGTTATGATTGAGGCATGTTTGCCTAAATAATATGCAATGCAATTGAATGGTGATTTAAATGATATGATTGAAGCCATTGTGATTGGCTATGATGATTTAAATGAAATGATTAAAGCCATTGTGATTGGCTATGATGATCTAAATGAAATGTGAAGCCATTTTGATTGGCTATGATGAGAATTGAGAATGAAATTGATAATGAAATAATAAATGAATTGTGTGGCTAATGTGTTATTCCATTTTCAGAGTTTGTTGTTGGTGGCATGCCTATAGTAACATTCTCTTGAAGTTAGGTTGGGCTTGATCCTTGAAGCCAAGTTGGGTTGAAGTTTAACATGTTTTACTCCCCTTGAAGCTTGGTTGGGTCTAGTCCTTGAAGCCTAATTGAGATGTTACAACCCTTGAAGCTAGGTTGGATTGGTTCTTGAAGCCAAGTTGGGTTGATACTTAGCATGCTTTGTTCCCCTTGAAGCTTGGTTGAACCTAAATCCTTGAAGCCTAGTTGGGATAATGATAAATGTGATAATTAAACCAAAGCATTAACTCTGAAAGTGGAATGGCATATTAGTGTCTTTTGGGCCCATGCTTGTCTTTGTTGTCAATGTGAATGATGAAGTGTGAAATGAATGAATAAAGAGATCTATGCTTTTTTTGTTGGGAGTGTGATTTATGAATGGGGAATGGTGAATAAAGAATTAATTGAATAATATAAGGACTTGGAATGTTATGAAGTATGACATGATTACAATATATAAATAAACTATTGAAGAGAAATATGATTTGAAATGCTAAGTAAAAGATGAGATTCTGAAAATATTGTATGACATGTAATATGTGTATGGGTGTGGAGATTGTGAGTATTAGTTATGATTGTTCTTTTAAATTATGAAATTGTGGTTGCACTGATATATGTGTAAATGTATATAAGTTATGAGGTTAGTGGAAAAATATGAAGAATGTTTTGAAAAGAAGAAATCTACGTTAAGACAATAATAATATATGATGTTAAATTGTGAGGTATGTTTCTTCTGTAACATATGTTTATTTTATTTTATTGTACTACTAAGCTTTTATGCTTAGCGCGGTTTTGTGAATCGCGCAGGTGAGTAGATGGTTAATTTGGAGTCAGACAGTTTTGCCACGAGAAGGGTAAGTGTATATCGAGACCAACTAGAAGGTGATGCATACATGTCCAATTTGTTTATGTTATATTTTGATAAGAATATATATTCATATGTATAAAATAAAGTTTCTTTTAAATTAAAACTAAAAGTGACATTCTTATACTTTATATACGTATTGTATGTATACCAGGTATATGTATAGTACTTATATAGAGTATGGGGTGTTACAATTATTTTGGTATCAGAGCTTAGGTTCGAGATTCTCGGCCTAAGTGAAAAAAAAAATATTTTGAAAAGTTTAAATAGAAGTAAAAAGGAAAAAAAATTGAAATAAAATTTGTAATACATGCATATGCATTAACACCTAGGTTGGTCTCGAACGTGGCATTATGTGATTTGTGATGTATCTGAATTACCTGAGATAGATGATAGTGCATAAATGAGGTTTTATATGAAATCAAATTTTGAAATGTTGATAATTGAAAAGTGATTGTGATACAAAGAAATGATAGGGAATTTATAAGTAAAAAGTTTGATTAATGATATGTGTTTGACATATAAAGAAATGGCTAGAAGAATAAAGTTGTTTAGAAATTCAAACATAAAGTTTATTAGAAAGAGATTCAAATAGTAGAGAAAATATTGTTGGATGGGTAATGTGGAAAGAGATGTTATTTAAATATATATATATATATTGGTTAATGTGAGGAAATAAAATGGTGTTGTTTGTATGGTTGTTTTAATGCAAACATTGTGAATTTAATATGATATGTTTTGATGTTATACTATGATATACATAAAAGTTTTAAAGTTGATATTTAGGAAATAAGATTTGTAAATCCAATTTTGATAAGGGTTACTTGGATATCGAGAGTTTAATGCATAGTACGCATATGAATTATGTGAAATGAATATTATTGCATATTAAAAATGACTTACAAATATGTAATTAAGTTGGCAAGTGATAAAGTGATCATGATAAGGCTGATTACTTGGAATGTGATGTAATATGTTAATGATCAAGGATTGAGTTGATCACTTGAAAAATGTAAGGTACACATAGTATTGCATGTTTGTAACCTATATAATTACTTACCTATTAATGTTGAGAATGGTTACGCTTGCATTGACAAATTTGTGCAAAGCTAGGTTATGTGATAAGATTGATAGTAAGAATTGGATTGAGCAACGTTGGTTCAAGAAACTAAGATTTGTGATAACTAGACTTGGAAAGTGTATAGAGATTATTGGGCTCAATGTGTATATGATTGGATGTAATGTACATATGTATAAATATGTGAGTGATATATATATGTTGAATGGCAAACAAAAGGATATAAAGATGGTATACTAAATGCATTTAAAAATAAATGTGAGAGAGATGTTACCTTAGTAATGTGACTAAGATTTTGTGAAATATTATCATGGTTAGAATGTATATATGTGTTGAGTTGATAAATAACTTAAGTCATGTCAAAAAGGGATAAGAATGATGTTGTTCAATGAAAAGTAATAAATGTTAAATTGTGTGGAAGACATGTAAAAGAGGAATTAAATATAATTGTATAATTATGTATACAGGTGTAGAAAATGTGGAATGAGCTTTTTGATGTGAACGTGATTGTAAAATGTAAGAAATGTGGAAAGTAAGTCACATTGTGAATGTGACCTATGAATGTGAATGTGATATAACTATTTGTCTAGTGATGTGAAGAATGATATGGCTTGTATTAGTGGACCTATGAGAGATTAGGTTTTAACCTATGCAGAGTTAGACTATGGGATGAAATGGAAAGTGAGAAAGAATGCGAGTAACTCTAGACGATGAAATTGATATGATGATAACTGAACTAGACTATCATATAATGCTTCCTGGATCAAGGACTATGCTTGTAGAAATATTATATGTATATGTGTATAATAAAAAGGGAAGTATAGTGTATGAAAAGTTTTACAAGAGATAGATTAGAAGTGGAGTAAAAAAAAAATAAAAAAAATGAAATTTGCATATGATTGAATGTTGTGTATAAAAGTGTTATAAATAATATTGTTGATATGAATTAGGCTCATGATAATCTTATGATCAAGAGCAAATTATTTTGGAGATGAAGTTGAAACGTGCTAACTCTTGGTGTAGTAAAAGTTGGAGAATGGATATGTAATCCTTGTGATATAACTTAGTAGTGTAATTGGAAAGTTTGAGAACAGAATAATCGAGGAATAGTATTGATTTATAAGTTATAAATGTGACCACTAATCTCTTATGGCCATATGATTTGTTTAGCGGATCTGGTCGGTTAGCTTTGTTATCCACAGATTTGGGAATGAGATAACATGATTGTAGTACAATTTTGATGAGATTGATAGCTATGTTTTTAGAAACATGGTTAAAAGTTATGATTGGTGAATTTCTATTTATAATTTCTATATTAGAATTTAATTATAATTATGAAAAGTAAAGTAAGAGAAAAGAATTGTGATAATGTTTTAAACTATGAATTATGTGATGGAAAAATAATTATATAAATATAGTAATAAATATGGTGTGAGATAATTATGAGAATTTTGTGGAAATTGTACTAAGATAATAGAACAAAATATGAGCATATGAAAGGATGAATATGAATATGAAAAGTTTAGAATTTGAATATAGGTTTGACCTAATGGAATTAGGTTATATATATATACTGTGAAATACAATGATAAATTTCGATAAGTTAATTGTTGGTTTGAATCAAATGAGATTGAAACATTAATATATTGTGACAGATAGATCAATTGATTTAGATTTTGCTAAAATTTGCAAATTAATATTGAGATTTGGTATGTACAGTTGTACTGGAAGTATAAAATTTAAATGATAATGCATATGATGTAATATTTTAACCAATGAATGGACAATGATGAATTGAATTATATCAGTTGTAGATGGTGATAAAAGGAAAAAGTTGGTTATTTGTTACGTAAGTTTAAAGAGGTGGTAGCAATATTAATGTTAAGTGAAAAACATGATAAAGAAGAACTTAAGTGTAAGCAAAATGAAAAGATTATTGTCAATCATGGTTTGATAAGTGGCATTTTCAAAGTGATTGTAATGACAAGATAAGCAATAGTACGATATAATTCAATAATTTCCAAGGTTAAAGTTAAGAGATTATATATAAAGAGATGAAGTAATAAATATCTTGAATGTGATAGATAAATGGTATATATAGATTATAAGATGATTTAATTATTGTATAAGATGAAAATTTGTTGGGAAGATAATGAGGTATCTTAGTTGCTTGTTGAGAAAATAATAAGATAAATATAGATATATAATGATGAGTTATGAATTGGGAGTAGATGATTGACTTAAAGGGGGAGAGTAAAAGTTATATGATTTGAGGAAATCATAATGTAAGATACGATTATCTTCATATGAAATTAAGATGGCAATTTGTTATAAATGGATTGTTATTGTGCTGGCTAATTTCGAGGACGAAATTATTTAAGGGGGAGAGAATTATAATATCCCAAGGTATACTCTAAAAGTTTTGGAGTTATTTGTGTATTTGGATTTAATGTATATATATATATATATAGGAAATATAACTACTATATATAAGACATATACATATACATCACATATACATGGGATATAAATTGGTGTAGGAAAAGTGAGTTATATATATATAATTGATTAATTATAATAATGATAATAAGGACAAAAAGAAAAAGAAGAAGAAAGTCAAAAGAAATTGTGTGTGGTGGAGATTTATTATTATTATTATTATTATTATTATTATTATTATTATATATATATATATGATAAGGATGAAAGAAAGAAGAAATTATTTCTTTCTTCTTCTTATTCTTATTGCACGAGAGAGAGAGGGAGAAAGAAAGAGAGAGAGAGAGAGAGAGGTGATTCCATCCATATGAACATCAAATTCAAAGGAATTTTGAGAGGATTGAAGATGATTATTGAAGATTTGCCTTAATATCCAAGTAAGTATCCATTTTCTTGTTTTGATTCTTATTGTTTGAGTTTGGATTTGATGATGATGATGATGATGATGATGATGATGCTAATGAAAGATTGAAGTGTATATATGTGTGGAATTGATATTTTAGGTGATGATAATATGTTTAATTATGAGATAACATGGTTAATTGTGAGGATGATGATGAATTATTGAAATGGTTGAGTAAGGGTTTTATATGAATGAATTGAGGAATTTGAGTAGTTGTTATATGGTGGTGTGTATAATGATTGTTGTTATGATATATTAAAGTGATATAAGTGTTAAATTGATAGGTAATTGATGAATATAACCAAGATGTCGATTAAGGGTGATGAAATATGAGTTTTGAAGTGTTTGTGTTTTCATGGTTGGGTGTTCGAATTCTTGATTTCTGGTCTGACACGGTCAGTGACACGGCCGTGTGATTGGGCGTGTAATCGGTACTGAGTTGGACGGTTGTGACACGACCATTAACACGGCCATGTTATTGGGCGTGCTATAGCTACTGTGAGGAATGTAATTGACACGGCCATGAACACGCCCGTGTTGTTGGGCGTGTAAATGTTTCTGTGAGGCAGAATGAACAACACGTCCAGTGACACGCCCGTGTTACTGAGCGTATCAAAGCTTCCGTATGGTTGGTTTAAGGCACGATCAGGGACACGCACATGTTGGTGAGCGTGTCATGTGTAGAGTTTGCCCTAGTTAATCATCATTCTTATTTTCTTATGTATGTAATTATCTTTGGATTAGGTTTTGAAGAGATTGTGTTGCATTAACCTAACTGTTGGGAACTCTTGGAAGAGGAAATGTATAGATTGATGGGAGTAGTTGTTGAGGTAAGTACAAAATTTATAAATGTATTAAGTAATCTATTATAATGTTGATGCATATGTATAATGTAAATTGCTAGAAATATATCGAGGAGGGAATATGAAATGTAAAAGATATGATGATTTAATGAAATATATATATAAAATGTGAAAGCATTCAATATGTATGTGTTATGAAAGGTGAGAGATGTGAAGATATGATTAGTATGATGTGAATGAGAGGATGGGTGCTCAAAATGTATGATAATGCAATTGATTATATATGTACTTGAATGATGAATGGTTATGTATATATATATATCGATGATGATATATGAAATGTATGTGCAATGCAATTTGTTATGATAAATTGCTTTGATGTAAATGTTATGATTGAGGCATGTTTGCCTAAATAATATGCAATGCAATTGAATGGTGATTTAAATGATATGATTGAAGCCATTGTGATTGGCTATGATGATTTAAATGAAATGATTAAAGCCATTGTGATTGGCTATGATGATTTAAATGAAATGTGAAGCCATTTTGATTGGCTATGATGAGAATTGAGAATGAAATTGATAATGAAATAATAAATGAATTGTGTGGCTAATGTGTTATTCCATTTTCAGAGTTTGTTGTTGGTGGCATGCCTATAGTAACATTCTCTTGAAGTTAGGTTGGGCTTGATCCTTGAAGCCAAGTTGGGTTGAAGTTTAACATGTTTTACTCCCCTTGAAGCTTGGTTGGGTCTAGTCCTTGAAGCCTAATTGAGATGTTACAACCCTTGAAGCTAGGTTGGATTGGTTCTTGAAGCCAAGTTGGGTTGATACTTAGCATGCTTTGTTCCCCTTGAAGATTGGTTGAACCTAAATCCTTGAAGCCTAGTTGGGATAATGATAAATGTGATAATTAAACCAAAGCATTAACTCTGAAAGTGGAATGGCATATTAGTGTCTTTTGGGCCCATGCTTGTCTTTGTTGTCAATGTGAATGATGAAGTGTGAAATGAATGAATAAAGAGATCTATGCTTGTTTTGTTGGGAGTGTGATTTATGAATGGGGAATGGTGAATAAAGAATTAATTGAATAATATAAGGACTTGGAATGTTATGAAGTATGACATGATTACAATATATAAATAAACTATTGAAGAGAAATATGATTTGAAATGCTAAGTAAAAGATGAGATTCTGGAAATATTGTATGACATGTAATATGTGTATGGTTGAGGAGATTGTGAGTATTAGTTATGATTGTTCTTTTAAATTATGAAATTGTGGTTGCACTGATATATGTGTAAATGTATATAAGTTATGAGGTTAGTGGAAAAATATGAAGAATGTTTTGAAAAGAAGAAATCTACGTTAAGACAATAATAATATATGATGTTAAATTGTGAGGTCTGTTTCTTCTGTAACATATGTTTATTTTATTTTATTGTACTACTAAGCTTTTATGCTTAGCGCGGTTTTGTGAATCGCGCAGGTGAGTAGATGGTTAATTTGGAGTCAGACAGTTTTTCCACGAGAAGGGTAAGTGTATATCGAGACCAACTAGAAGGTGATGCATACATGTCCAATTTGTTTATGTTATATTTTGATAAGAATATATATTCATATGTATAAAATAAAGTTTCTTTTAAATTAAAACTAAAAGTGACATTCTTATACTTTATATACGTATTGTATGTATACCAGGTATATGTATAGTACTTATATAGAGTATGGGGTGTTACAGGTTGCAAATGGGTTTTCAAGAAGAAAATTGACATGGATGGAAATGTGCAAACCTATAAAGCAAGGTTGGTTGCTAAAGGTTTCAAACAAACTCATGGTATAGACTATGATGAAACCTTTTCTCCAGTTGCTTTGATTAAATCTATTAGGATTCTCCTTGCCATTGCTGCATACTATGATTATGTGATATGGCAAATGGATGTCAAAACCGCTTTCCTTAATGGAAATTTACTCGAGGATGTGTACATGACACAACCTGAGGGTTTTGTAAATCCTGAGAATTCTGGGAAGGTTTGCAAGCTTCAAAGGTCCATTTATGGATTGAAGCAAGCATCTCGAAGCTGGAATCTTTGTTTTGATGAAACAGTTAAGAACTTTGGTTTCATTCAAAATGAAGATGAACCATGTGTTTACAAGATGGTTAGTGGGAGTGCTATCGTGTTCTTAGTCCTATATGTAGATGACATATTGATCATTGGAAATGATGTCCCCACTTTACAAAAGGTTAAAGATTGGTTAGGGAATTCTTTTTCAATGAAGGACTTGGGTGAGGCTGCATATATCCTTGGTATAAGGATCTATAGAGATAGATCTAGAAGGATAATTGGCTTAAGTCAAAGTACATACATTGACAAAGTGTTGAAGAGGTTCAACATGCAAGATTCCAAGAAGGGATTTTTGCCTATGTCACATGGTATTCATCTTAGCAAGAATCAATGTCCTAAGACATCTGATGAGCGAGCTAGAATATATAAGATCCCTTATGCTTCTGCTATTGGATCTATTATGTATGCCATGCTATGTACTAGACCTGATGTCTCATATTCTTTGAGCACAACAAGTAGATATCAAGCTGATCCTGGTGAGGGTCACTGGACAGCTGTTAAGAACATTCTTAAGTATCTAAGAAGAACTAAGGATGCTTTCTTGGTTTATGGAGGTTTGGAAGATGAGCTAGTTGTAAATGGTTACACAGATGCTAGTTTCCAAATTGATATAGATGATTACAAATCGCAGTCAGGTTTTGTATTCACATTGAATGGAGGAGCCATTACTTGGAAAAGTTCCAAGCAGAGCATAGTAGCAGATTCTACAACAGAAGCTGAGTATATAGCAGCATCAGATGCAGCTAAGGAAGCAGTTTGGCTGAAGAAATTCATCACTGAGCTTGGAGTGGTGCCTAGCATTGCTAATCCTATGGCTATCTATTGTGACAACAATGGTGCCATAGCGCAAGCAAAAGAGCCAAGGTCCCATCAGAAATCTAAGCATATACTCAGGCGATTTCACCTCATTCGAGACATCATTGATAGAGGTGATATCAAGATATGCAAAGTTGACACAAATGACAACATAGCAGATCCATTGACAAAGCCTCTCTCGCGGGTCAAGCATGATCAGCACACTAGGTCTATGGGTATGAGATATTTGTTAGACTAGGCCTATTGCAAGTGGGAGACTGTTAGTGTATATGCCCTAGGCCATTGATTTGGACCTTAATGTTATTCATTTTTGTTATTAATAAAGAAGTTTTTATTATCATTGTTATGTTTGCATGTTATATATAATAATGATTATATCCCTAGTTTATTATTGTTATGGAGATAATAATAAATATAACTAGTGTAATATTGATTTGATAATCATAAGATGATTATAGGTATGAAGATACAAATCAATATTATGGATACATGTTAGAGAACAGTGTATTGGATAGACCCACATAGATATCACTTCATGGTTTATTGTCATAAGTGTATCTCATAATAGTTTTCATTTAATCCTTTGACTTGAGATTGTCATAGTTTCCAACATAAGGAATATTATGTTTTGACATGATCAAACGTTATCTGTAACTAGATAATTATAAAGGTTATGCTTGAACATGGTATAAATTATGTAGAGGAAAATGAACAATCAAGATGGAATTTGTCCCTCTCTATGAGAGAGATATCTTCTGGGCCCCTCGATAAGTGTAACTGAGAAATGCATGGCCGTGCTCAAATAAGTTGATATAAGATCAATCTTATTTGTTTATCAGTTAACTTGGAGATCGAGTAATCATAAGTTTGGACAATATAAGTATGACATTTACTATGACTTATGTTCAAACTAGATATCGTGTGACAAAGGGATTAATGCATGTACTATTTCAGGTTTTCATTTATAATGATTCTCATGATTAATTGGGTAGTCGTAATGTCTTGCTAGAGGCCAATTATGATTTGTGCATTTCAATAGAGATTGAAATACACTACCAATTAATATGAGCCTATCGGGTCACACACATAGAACGTAGGCTGTACTTAAATAATAATAATTATATTTTTATTATTGTTGTTAGTATTATTATTATTATTAGATATTAATAATAATATTGTTATAATAATTATTATTAGATAATAATTATTAAAAACGTGGGTCCATATAGGATATGGACAGTTAGGGTTTTGACGAGTCTTTTAAACGGTTTTAAAAGGGCTAGAGGGATGATGATCTGATCATTATTCGTTTTGAAAAAACGGAAGAAGAAAAAAAACCTAAAACCCTAGTTTCGTTTTTGAAAAGGTTCAGCCACTGCCGTTGGTGAGCTAGCACTCAGACCGGCGTACGTTCGTGTGGACTTCGCTAGAGGGTGTTTGTCTTCAGAAGGCAGCATCTGTTAATTGATTTGAAGCTACATAAAAGGTTAGTTTCGAATCTCTTTTATCGAACTGAATGGATCACATGGATCCTGGGAATAAATCGAAAGATATTTTTTTTTGTTTTTCCGCTGCGGCAAAAGAGTTGCAGATTCTTCTCGATTTACTGACATGGCACTTACAAATTATCAGTGGCAAACCCCAAGGGAACAAGGAAAGTTAAGGGTTGCTGGTTTACATCAATTGGATCCCGTAGTTGCTTTGACAGCATAACTGAAAGCAATGAACAAAAAGATTGATTCTTTAGCTTTTTCTTCTTTGGGGAAAGTAATGCAGGTGATGTCTTGTGAATGGTGTGGGGGTGGACATCAAAGTCAAGATTGTCAAAGTGGCAACATGTTTGCTAGGCAGGAGCAAGTAGATTATGTTGGAAATATGCCAAGACAACAGCAGAATAACCCTACAGCAACACGTACAATCCGACATGGAGAAATCATCCTAATTTCTCATGGAATAATCAGAATAATCCAAGACCTCCCCCTAGATTTTAGCAGTCCCAACATCAACAAGCTGCACCTCCAAGAAAGAGTAATTTGGAGGACATGATGGAGAAATTTATAGCAGCTTCTGAAACCAGGTTCTAATCAACTGAAACTACCCTTAGAAATCAGCAAGCCTCTATTCATAATTTGGAAGGTGGGGCAAATTGCCAAGCTACTCAGTGAGAGACCACAAGGGAGTTTACCTAGCAACACTGAGGCAAATCATAAAGAGCAGCTTAAGGCAATTACACTAAGGAGTTGAAAAGAGATCAAGGGTAATGTGGATGAGAAAAGAGAAGAAGTGGCAGAGAAAGGGGCTGAAGTACAAGAAAAAGAAAAAGAAGATGATCCTCCTATCACTTCAGGAGAGAAAGCTGCAAAAAAAAGTGAGAAAGAGAACCAACCACAAGAAAGCAGCCCCATAATGAAGGAATACCGACCTAGAGTACCATATTCGGAAAGGTTGAATAAAGACAAGATTGATGCTCAGTTCGGTAAGTTTCTTGAACTTTTTAAAGAATTGCACATTAATATTCCATTTGCTGAAGCTTTGTCACAGATGCCTAAATATGCTAAATTTTTAAAAGATATCCTTTCTAACAAAAGGAAACTTGAGGAAGTGTCTTTAATGCATTTTTCTGAAAAGAGTTCGGTAATTTTGCAAAGGAGGTTGCCTAAGAATTTAAAAGATCTAGGTAGTTTTACCATTCCATGTTTGATAGGTAACCTTGAGTTTAAAAGTGCATTAGCTGATTTAGGGGCTAGCATAAGTGTTATGCCCTATAAAATGTTTAAAGAGTTAGGCATTGGTAAACCTAAACCAACACTTATGACCATCCAACTTGTTGATAAGTCAGTAGTCCACCCTTGTGGCATTATAGAGGATGTGTTGGTAAAAGTTAGGGATTTCATTTTCCCTAATGATTTTGTTGTCATCAATACCGATGAGGATGTGGATGTTTCACTTATTCTTGGTAGGCCATTTTTAAATACAGCCCGTGCCCTTATCGATATTCATGATGGCACATTAACTTTGAGAGTGGGTGGTGAAAAAGTTATTTTTAGAATACATGATGCTATGAAACACTCACTTTCACTTGATGAGGCAGATTCATGCAATGATATTATTGAGCATGAAACTGTCAATTGTGTTACTAACATTGTTTCCAAGGATCCCCTTGAGTTGTGTTTATTGTAGGAAAATGTTGAGGATCGAGAAGCAATGGAGCAGCTTGCTTTTCTTGAAGCAAGCAAATCATTCAAATGTTAGGCATATGAAACTATTGAGATGCCAAAGGAGGAAAAGCCAAAACCATCAGTGATTGATCCACCCAACTTGGAACTTAAGCCCCTTCCAGATCACCTTGAGTATGGATTTCTGGCAGAGAAAAAGAAATTGCCAATAATTCTGAGTTCCCACCTATCTTCTGAGCATAAAGTAAAGCTCATCCAGTTGTTGCAAAAGCATAAGAAAGTGATAGATTGAAAGATAGCAAACATCGAGGGTATCAGTCCATCCTATTGCACTCATAAGATATTGATGGAGGACGAATTCAAACCAGCAGTGCAACCACAAGGGAGACTAAACCCTAAGATGAAAGATGTAGTGAAGGCTGAAGTGATAAAACTACTTGATGGAGGGATTATATATCCAATCTCGAATAGCTCTTGGTTGATCCCAGTTCAGGTAGTACCAAAGAAAGGAGGGATGACGGTGGTCTTGAATGAAAATGATGAGTTGGTTACAACAAGAACAGTTACCGGTTGGAGGGTGTGCATCGACTACCGAAAATTGAATGATGCAACTAGGAAGGACCATTTTCCTTTGCCCTTCATTGATCAGATGTTGGAAAGGTTATCCGGGCATGAGTATTACTATTTTTTGGATGGTCTTTCAAGCTATTTCCAAATTCCTATCACCCTAGAAGACCAAGAGAAAACTACATTCACCTGCCCATTTGGGACGTTCGCATATTGAAGAATGCCATTCAGGTTATGCAATGCACCTGCAACTTTTTAGAGGTGCATGGTGGCAATCTTTAATGAACTTATTGAGGATATTATGGAGGTGTTTATGGATGATTTCTCGGTCTATGGCAGCTCATTTGAAAGATGTTTGGAAAATCTTGAAAGAGTCTTGATTAGATGTGAGGAATCCAATCTAGTGCTCAATTGGAAAAAGTGTCATTTCATGGTTCAAGAGGGAATCGTGTTGGGACACAAAATTTCAAGCAAGGGCATTGAAGTGGATCGGGCTAAGGTAGACACCATTAAGAAGCTACCACCACCCACATTTGCAAAGGCCATCAGAAGTTTTCTAGGACATGCGGGCTTTTATCGGAGTTTTATACGAGATTTTTCTAAGATAGCCCGCCCACTAACAAGACTCCTTGAGAAGGATGTGGATTTTTTTTTTGATGAGGAATGTTTTAGAGCATTCACAACTCTTAAGGAGAAATTGACCCATGCTCCAATCATGGTAGCTCCCAATTGGAATCTACCATTTGAACTAATGTGTGATGCGAGTGAATTTGTAGTGGGAGTAGTCTTGGGTCAATGCAAAGAGAAATACTTCCAGCCTATCTACTATACAAGCAAGACTTTGAACACAGCTCAAGCTAATTACACAACTACGGAGAAAGAGCTGCTAGCTATAGTTTATGCTTTTGACAAGTTTAGATCATATCTAATCTTGTCAAAAGTGATTGTTTATACAGACCATTCGGCTTTGAGGTATTTATTTGCGAAAATTGATGCAAAGCCTCAGCTAATCCGTTAGGTCCTGTTATTGCAGGAATTTGACTTGACGATTCAAGACAAGAAGGGAGCTAAAAATCTGGAAGCAGATCACCTTTCTCGCTTGGAGAATCCAACCTTGGAGAGGTTTGAAGAAGGGGAAATTGATGATCACTTTCCCGATTAGCAGTTGTACCCCATGGTAAGTGAGGTAAGTAATTTAAATTTTGAAACACCTTGGTTTGCAGATTTTGCTAATTATTTAGTTGTTAGGGAACTTCCCAAGGACTTAAATTATCAAGAAAAGAAAAAATTCTTTTCCGATTTAAAATATTATTTTTGGGAGGATCCCTTTTTATTTAGATTATGTAAGGATCACATGATCTGACGGTGTGTGGCATGGCCCAAAATGATGAATATTCTTAGTCAATGCCACGCTGGACCAGCTGGTGGTCATATGGGGGCCAATAGGACTTCTCAAAAGGTAATAGAATCAGGATTTTATTGGCCCACTTTGTTTAGGGATAGCTACAAATTTGTGAACAGTTGTGATCATTGCCAAAGGATTGGAAACATTTCATCTCGTGATGAGATGCCCCAAAATGGAATTTTAGTGTGTGAAGTCTTTGATGTATGGGGGATCGATTTTACGGGACCGTTTACAAATTCCTTTGGTAACAAATATATTCTTGTAGCTATAGATTATGTCTCTCAATGGCCTGAAGCCCAAGCCTTGGCAACCAATGATGCCAGGGTAGTGATGAAGTTTTTGATGAAGTTGTTCTCTCAATTTGGTACACCGAAAGCAATCATAAGTGATAGGGGGACTCACTTTTGTAATGTTCAGCTTGAGAAAATTTTCAAAAGATTAGGTGTTACACATAGATTTGCTACTCCTTACCATCCCAAAACTAGTGGCCAAGTTGAGAATACGAATAGGGAGATAAAAGGAATTCTAGAAAAAACTGTAGAGTGATCCCGAAAGGATTGGTCCGAGAAATTGGACAATGCTCTATGGGCTTTTAGGACTGCATTCAAAACTCCTTTGGGCACTACGCCGTTTAGGGTGGTATATGGAAAAACTTATCATTTACTTGTAGAAATTGAACTTAATACATATTGGGCTATAAAATAGATTAACCTTAATCTAGCTCGTGCAGGTGAAAGGTGAAAATTACAGGTAAACGAGTTGGACGAGTGGAGATTGCAAGCTTATGACATTGCAAGAATGTATAAGGAGCGTACTAAGAGATGGCATGATGCTCGCATTAAAGAGCGGAAAGAGTTTCAAGCGGGAGATCAGGTAATATTGTACAATTCAAGTCTTTGACTCTTTCCAGGTAAGTTAAAATCTCATTGGTCTGGTCCTTTTACAGTTAAGGAAGTTTTCCCCTATGGAGTGGTTGAAATAACTCATTTAAAAAAAATGAGATTTTAAGGTAAATGGTCGCAGGCTCAAATTATACTTTGGGGGGGAAATACATGACTTGAAAGAGGTTTTACACCTCCAAGACTAGGGAAATTTGCCCTAAGCGTCCAACTAATATGACGTTAAAGAAGTGTTGGGTGGGAGACAACCCATTGTTTTATTCGTTCTTTAATTTTTTATATCTTTAATTTCTGTGTTTTTGGTTTGTGTCATCAATTTGTTTTAGTTTTATCCTTCTATCATTGGTTGGTGGTTTATTTGCCTTACATTCATTTGAATTTATAGAGGTAATTTGATTTTGAGGGGTAAATTGAGCATATTTTAGGACACGCCCTTGTCATTGGGCGTGTCATTATTTTTAGGAGGCAGTAGCTACAACATGCCCAGTGACATGCCCGTGTCACTGAGCGTGTCATTTTGAATGAGAAATAGTAGCTATGGCACGCCCAGGGACACCCCCGTGTCACTGGTCATGCCTAAAAAAAATAACAAAAGGAAAAAAATAAAGAGCCAACACGTCCAAAGAACACGCCCAGGCTAGTGGGCTTGTCGTTTCCTTTATTGACACGCCCATGGACACGCCCATGTTAATGGGCATGTTGTTTATTGATTCATCCAGTACCTGCGACATGCCCATGGACACGGTCATGTTCGTGGGCATGTCGTATACACTGTCTCGCATTACATAGGGCACACCCAGTAACACGGACATGTCACTGGGCATGCCGACATCTTTATATATGACCTGAAGCCATTTCAAACGCACAAATCAGTTTTCTTCCTCCCTCATCTCTCATTTTCTCTCAATTTTATTGTACTCCCACCGCCGCACTCACATACCCGTTCACTTTCGAAGAGATTTTAACTTTTGTTTTGCATTTTTTGCGTGGATTTGCTCGATTTCAATTTGATTCCAAATGATTTTTGCACTTTTCAAGTACGAACTCTCACTTTTGTGATTTTTGTTGGATTTCTTTCATTTTTCTTTTGTTTTTCTTATGGGTTCCTTGTATTCTCTTTTATTTTCCTTAGAATTGCAAGATTTATGCCGCATTTGCTTTATTGTGCTTCATTTTGATTTATCGTGATTTTTGCGGCGATTGATTTATTTTGCTTTATTTTGATTTTTATTCAGTTTTAATTCAGCATTTGGTTTATTTTGATTTATTTTGTGTTTGAATTATAAATTTCTTGATTTGCTTGTTGGGTTATGGTTAATCGCTATTGTTGGAAAACGGAATCGCTATTATTGGAATTACCGTCGTTCGAATTGGTTCGTCGCTTTTGTTAGTTAAGTGTTTGTTGATTTAGGTTAATTAAACTTGTTTCAAATTGGCTGTTGGCATTAATTTTGTTGGGATTTACATTATGATTCATCGTTATAATGCCGGTATTTCAGTAACTTTGTGCCGGTCTTTTGTTGGTGTTGTATCGTGCTATAATTTTTGTTGTTGAGGAATTCTTGTTTGTTTTGCAGACAATGGGTCCTCGCAAACAATCATCCTCATAGCTACCCGCCAAACGTGCATGAGGGGAAGGCAGTTTAAGCCAACCCACTACACAAACAACTTCTAAGTTCGTGGCAAACCACAAAATGGCTTAGATTCTTGAATGCCGAGGAAAGAAGGCGATTTGAACTTTTCTGCAACAAGGATTGGTCACCACCTCGTGTTTTGGATTGGGACGCTATGGAACTGGCTAATATTGTAGCAGATATTCGGGAACTGATCAATCAACTAGGATGGGACCAACTGTTCTCCATCAATGAGCCGGCCTACAGAGAGCTGACATTGGAATTCTACTGTACCTTTTAGTTCCAAAAGACCAAGGTTTCACTTACTGAGCCAATAATTAAATTCAAACTAGGAGGGCAGAGATTCCATATGAGCATTAATGACCTTGGGGTGCATCTCGGGTTATACACTGTAGAGGAGGTACAGACTTTTGACTATCTAAATTTTGAGGTGGATTTTATCGAGTATGAGATTGTTCCTCTTGGGTTTGGAGGACCTTTGAACCCACTGTAGATAATATCAGCCCAAGGTATCTAAGGCATCCAACTTTGAGTCCTTCCCCTGCCGAGTGGTACACAACTTATTAGTTCACCCTCTTATAGCTCGGCTGAGCAGCACAGGGGTGGTGAGCTTGTGAGATCTATTTTTCCTACACCGCATGGTACAGAGGACTCGGTGCAATGTTGAACATGCCATCACACACTTCTTTTATGAGCAATCTAAAAAGGGAGCATCAGGTACTTTGCATGGTGGCATGTATGTCACACGACTAACTCGTCGCTTGGGTGTGTTAGATGGATGCCTACCTATGATGGTGGATGGTTTGCCCAAACTATTGGGTATGGACACATTGAAGAGACTAAACCGGGAGAAGGTAGCTGGGCTGTAGGCGCCTCCTATGGATTCAGATATACCAGAGGTAGCCCCTTCTACTCCTCCTTCGGATATACCACCACCTCCACTAATAGATTTTTTGGCTTCATCCATTGCCGCTGGACCTTCAACCACTGCCCCTAGGCCTTCTTCCAGTGCTACACCTTCTTCTTCTGCTAGACCATCTTTTGTCCAGATCCCTAAATTCTGAGATTGGCACCAGTCAACTAATGTTGAATGGGATGATGATAGGAAGCCCACAGATTTAGAGCTTCAGATTTGTAGGATCAAAGGTAAGATAGGGAATACCGAGTTGAATCAGAATAAGATCTTAACTCAGCAGGACCAAATGCAACAATTCATGCTTGAACGGACTACTTCTTTCCAAGCCCAGCCGGATCACGAGATCTTGAGAAGGCAATGGCTGGATCAATCCATGTTAGAGTTCTAGAGGTATCAAGGGTTTAACCCTTTGCAACCACCACCTCCACCATACCAGCCACCTGCACCTCCAGTTGATGTTTCCGATGATGAGACCAGCGGTGACGATTCCAGCCATGCGTCGATTTTTGACTAGCCCACATTTCATTTCATTTTCATGACTTATTTACTATTCTTTTTCTGTTTCTTTTATTTTTATTCCTTTTGGACAATTGCATTTTTCTTTAAGAACTATTTTATCTGTTTGTTTATTTCATTTACTTATGTCTTAACTTTGTTTATGTATTTTAGTTTTTGTTTTGAAGCAAATTCGCCTTCACCATACTCTTGAAATTGTACTCATATTTGTCCAATCATGGACATGGAAGGGCAGTTCTTCTCTCTCTTCATTATTTCTTATTTTGCACACACATTGAGGACAATGTGCGTCTTAAGTGTGGGGGAGAGGTATACTTTCTTGATTGAGTTACTATTATTTCATTCTTTCCATTTGATTCATTTGTCTCAATTAAGTTCTGCAAATTGTTTTTGGATTCAAGTAAGCTAGGTTACTGTAATAGTGTGAATTGAAATGGTTCCCCTTTATATGTTAAATTAATTTGTGATTTTCTAAATGACAATTTCTTGTTGAGGTTAACTTGGCTATCTTGATCAATTGCTGAGGATCGACTGTAATAGCTATAATTAGGTAGTGGATTGATGGAAATTGGACACATCTGAAGTTTAAAACCTTAGTTACATTTTTTAGCATGTTGTAATTCATAGATTCTTAAGTCGGACTTAGTATGACCCTTAATTTCCTGACCCTTGAACAATTAAAAAATAAATAAATAAATAAATAATTCTAATAAAAGGAGCTTTGAAAATTTATCCCTGTTCCACTGATTTTTACTCTCGAATTAAAGCAAATGAGTTGGAATCATGAATAGTGCTAGTAGCCATTTGAACGGTGATTCTAGCTGAGTAACCGGGGGTCGGCATCACAAATGTTTACCTTCGCGTCAAAAGGTTAGTATCAGTTCAAACAAGTCGGGCTCCTTAAATAATAAAAATGTATATATATGTGTATATACAAATAAAAAAAATATAATAATAATAATAATAATAATAATAATAATAATAATAATAATAATAAAGGGTTAAAGAACTTAGGAGAAAATTTACATTTTTCATACTTTGTTCATGACATTTGAATTTTCTAGATTTTTATGCTCAATCTTTTAACTTTGGATTTTTAGGTTTTAAGGCCTGTGAAATTTTTGTTGTGAAACTTCTTGATTCAGCTGTCATGATTGTGAATTAGTTTTTGGTTGAGAACGTCGGGTTTTTTTATTCGAGTATTGTCAAACTTTTCATTTCTTTTCGAATATAGAGGGGTTCATCATTCCTACTTATTATAGTGATTTAGTTTACTTGAGGACAACAAAAAATTCAAGTGTGCGGGAATTTAATAAGTGCATAGTTGATGATATTTTGCCCCTATTTCTTAATATGATTATTATCCAATTGAGTTTAATTTTTTTGCTTAAGTGCTTTTTAGGGTTAATTTTAGGAATTCTCTGTATTTTGAGGCTTATGGTCATTTCGGAGGAATTACGGATTGAGGAAAAGAGCAAAATTCTTCAAGTGACATGTCCATGGACATGGGCGTGTCAATGGACGTGCCCTTGATATTGCCATACAGATGCATTGACACGCCCAGTGACATGGGTGTGTGACCGAGTGTGCCTATTGCAATGATTCACAGTGGCTATGACATGCCCAGTGACATGGGCGTGTCACTGGACGTGCCTTATATTCAAAATTCCAGTGGCAATGACACGCCCAGTGACATGGGTGTGTCACTGGGCATGTCAGGAGAAAATATCTGCACTATAAAAGTTGAGCTGAAGCACGAATTAGGGATTCGATTTTCATATTTTATAACCTAGAGCCGTCTTCTAGAGCAAAAAAGGAGAGTTTTGGAGCTCAAATTGACGGTGAAGACATATCCTAAATAAGATCTAAACCAATATTCAAGGATTTAAGTGAAGAAATATAAATTATTTGCCATGGATTGTTTGGATTCTTTTTCTTATTTCTCTTGTTCTGGTTTTCTGATTTTGAATATGAACTAACTCATTCTCTATCTAGATATTGATGAACCCTAGCTTTATTGTATGGATTGAATAATTTTATTTAATTAAATCATTTGATTGAGTTGTTTTATTCTTATGATGCTTAATAATTTATTTCCAATTGATAATAGCATGCTTATTGATTGGTTACAATTTTCATATTATTGACTTGAAAAAGCTTGATATGAATTGAATATTCATAAGGATTGAGGATTGATTGGAGTGCTAGAGATAGACTTACAAGAACCTTTGGTTTATGATTCCTTATTCTTAATGCAAGATATACTTAATTATGTTTGAGAAGAGATTCCAGCATTCTACTTAGTGATTAAGGATTAATTCACTTGAGAAAGGTTTTAGTCTAATTTAGAGGAATACAAATTCAACTCTATTATTTGGTTTAATTGAATTGATTTTCATAAATATAATTGTGGCTAGGGGGATTCAATATCTGGATAGTATTTTCATCATCAATTCTTTTTGCACAACACTCAATCTCTCGCTATTTTCAGTTATTAAGTTAATTATCTTTAATTACAAAACTTCATAAAACTATTGATTTGCTAAATAATAGTGTACACCTTAATTTTTTACCCAATCCGATCTAATATGTTTTATTTAGCCCAAAATGATTTTTGTTGTCTGATTGGTCCAAAATAATTTTAATTAAATAATTTTTACCTTAGTATTTAATTTTTATTTATAAAAAAATGAAAATAAACAATTAAAAAATAAAAATAAAAATAAAATCGAAGTCAAAAAAAAATCGGCAGCGAAAAGTGGTCTCGCGGGCCCGTCGACCTAGCAGCTCTCCCGCATAAATTCCTGTGGGCGAGTTATTTCGCCCGCAGGAAATTCCTGCGGGAGAAATAAATTCCTGCGGGGCAAGTTATTTCACCCGCAGGAAATTCCTGCAGGAAAGGAAATTCCTGCGGGTCAAATAACTTCCCGCAGGAATTTCCTGCAGGCTGGCACGCCCACTGGCCCCAGCCACGGGCCCGGCTACCACAATTTTTGCCAGTGCAAAATTTTTCAACCCAAATTTTTGAAACCTAATCCAATTAGGTTTTAATTTCTTTTTTTTTTATTAATATTACTTACCTTAATTAATTAGGAATAAATAACCTTAAACCACTATAAATAAGGACCAAAGGCATTGAAATTGGGGTGGCCGGGGGAGGAAAAAATTTCACAGTGAGCTTGGGATTGGAAACCAAATCACGGAAGGAAAAGCAATAATTCAATTCAACTGATTTTTAAGGGAGTAGCAGCACGAATTAAGGAATTCAAAGGCAACAAAGTCTTGTCTTTGGAGCAAGTTCATCCAAGAAGAATTATTTTTGGAAGAATTAACAAAAGAAGGTAAGTGATTTTACTTAATTGAGTTATGTTACACAGTAGCTAAATTATTGAATTAGGGTTTCTTTAAATCAAAAACTTTGGAACTTTAGTTTAATTCCTCCAAAGTTAAAACACTAAAACGTGACCTTCTTTTCTAAAAAGACTTAAAATTGTTATTTTTTCATCTTAAAAATCTTGAAACTTTAATTGAACATATTTTTCTACAAAACCAAAATCAAATTTTGTTTCTTTGAAATTTTTAAGTAGGTTCTATTTGACTCGGACCCTTAGCAACGATGGCAGCAAACCCAACGTATAACAATGGTAGAGAACTCCTTGAAACCTGATAATCACCTCCTAAGGAACGCAACGCCTATAAAGAGACGCGAACTCACTATGATTGAAGGATTTAATTGGTAAGAAGAAGGAAAACACCAATTTTTAAGTAGGTTCTATTTGACTCGGACCCTTAGCAACGATGGCAGCAAACCCAACGTATAACAATGGTAGAGAACTCCTTGAAACCTGATAATCACCTCCTAAAGGAACGCAACGCCTATAAAGAGACGCGAACTCACTATTAATATTACGCGAACTCTTGTTGATAAGTAAACCTAATTCTTGATGCAAAGAAAGAATTAAAGAATCCACTCTAATCTCTCTCACACGAAAATTCACAAGAAGAACTTGTAGAAGAATTCAAAAATTTTTATTAATTGTTGTTGTCTCAAATTTGGCCTAATAGTGCCCTTAAATAAGGGTTACAAAATTCCTAATTGCATATGGAAAATTAAGACTAAAACATTCCTAATTGCATAAGGAAAACATTCCTAATTGCATAAGGAAAACATTAAGTATGGAAACAAAATCCTAATCCACTAAGGAAAATATAAAGTATGGAAACAAAATCCTAATCCACTAAGGAAAATATAAAGTATGGAAACAACCAAACTAATTCCTTCAACATAAGAAATGCCCCACACTATTTGGGCTGTCCATGGGCTTTAAATTACTTCCCAAGGCTTTATATGAACCCCCATGGACCTTTCTTGCACGTTGGACCTTTCTTTAGCTAGCCTTTAGCTTCCACACTAAGCATCATAATCAGCTTTGGTGTGCCTTCTTCAAGCTCTATCTCCATCTTCTTGAATGATAATTCTTGAAGCTCTTTGGAAATCTATTCTTGAATATGCAAAGCCATACTAGCTTGATATCTCTTTGCCTTGCTCCTATTGATTGGTCCACTTGCTAGCTTCAAGGGATCCTTTCTTACATAATTCTCCCCCTCTTCAAAAAGATTTGTCCTCAAATCTGCATCATCAAAAGGAGAAAGATCACTTACATTGAAAGTAGCACTAACATTATACGTGCCTGGTAAGTCGATCTTGTAGGCATTATCATTAATCTTCTCCAGCACTTGGAATGGGCCATCTCCTCTAGCTTGCAACTTGTTCTTCCTTTGGTTAGGAAACCTCTCTTTTCAAAAATGCACCCAAACCCAATCTCCTACTTGAAACTTCATCTCACGTCTCCCTCTATTTGCAGAATCAGCATATCTCTTGTTCCTTTTCTCAATATTCGCCCTTGCTTTCTCATGCATCTCTTTCACCAATTTAGCTTTCTTCTCACCATCTAAACTAACAAGCTCATGAGAAGGTAAAGAAACAAGATCCAAAACTGTTAGTGGGTTAAAACCATAAACAAGCTCAAAAGGTGAATATCCTGTAGAAGAATGAATAGCACGATTATAAGCAAACTCAATAAATGGAAAACAATCTTCCCAAGAACTCAAATTCTTACCCACTAAAGCTCTCAACATGGTACCTAAAGTTCTATTTACTACTTCTGTTTGTCCATCCGTTTGAGGATGACAAGTGGTGGAAAATAACAACTTGGTACCTAACTTTCCCCAAAGCACACGCCAAAAGTGAGACAAAAACTTGGTGTCTCTATCAGAAACTATGGATTTTGGTATCCCATGAATTCGAACCACCTCCCTAAAGAAGAGTTCGGCCACTAAACTAGCATCATCACTCTTATGACATGGGATAAAATGTGCCATCTTACTAAACCTATCAACAACCACAAATATGTTATCTCTCTTGGTAATCCTAAAACAAAGTCCATACTAATGTCCATCCAAGGAGAATTAGGAACGGGTAATGGCATATACAAACCATGAGGCATAGACTTAGACTTAGCTTGCCTACAAGCCAAACAAGCCTTACAAATCCGAATTACATCCCTTTTCATATTTGGCCAATAAAAGTGTTCATTCAGCATGTCTAAAGTCTTATCAACTCCGAAAATGCCCCATCAAACCCCCACAATGTGATTCTAATACTAGCAAATCTCTCATAGAACATCTAGGCATGCATAATTTCAAACCCTTAAACAAAAACCCATAATGTCTATAGAAAGAATTAAAAGCACAATGCTCACAAGCATCATAAACATTGCCAAAATCAGAATCACCAACATATAAGTCCTTTATACATTTAAATCCAAGTAATTTAGTACTCAAAACATTAAGTAAAGCGTACCTCCTTGAAAGTGCATCTGCCACTACATTGTCTTTACCTTGCTTGTATTTGATCACATAAGGAAACTTCTCAATCTTCACAACCCATTTTGCATGTCTTTTTTATTCAACTTGCCTTGCCCTCTCAAATGCTTCAATGATTCATGGTCTGAATGGATCACGAATAATGCTCCCATACTTCCAATGCTCTCACCAAAAGCATATAGCTCCTTGTCATAAGTTGAATAATTCAGCTTTGCTTCATTAAGCTTTTCACTAAAGTATGCAATGGGCTTCTTCTCTTGCATCAAAACAGCTCCAATACCTACACCAGAAGCATCACATTCAATTTCAAAAGTAGAATCAAAGTTAGGTAAAGCTAAAACGGGTGTAGTAGAAAGCTTCTCTTTCAAAGCATCAAATGCTTCTTGTTGCTCCTTGCCCCAAATGAATCCCACTTCTTTCTTGATTATGGTAGTCAAGGGGGCTGCCAATGTAGAGAAATTAGGGACAAATCTCCTATAGAAGCTTGCCAATCCATGAAAACTCCTCACTTCTGTCACACTTGAAGGATTCAGCCACTCTTGTATAGCTTTCACCTTCTCTTGATCAACTTCAATTCCCTGCATACTTACAACAAAACCAAGAAAAACAACCCTATCTAGACAAAAAGAACACTTCTTAAGCTTAGCATAAAGGTTTTGCTCCCTAAGGATTTCAAGCACTTTCCTAACATGTTCAACATGTTCTTCCTCAGTTTTGCTATAAATCACAATATCATCAAAGTAAACTACCACAAACTTACCTAAATAAGCTCTCAAAACATGGTTCATTAATCTCATGAAAGTACTAGGTGGATTAGATAAACCAAAAGGCATAACTAACCATTCATACAAACCATATTTCATTTTGAAGGTAGTCTTCCATTCATCTCCAGGCTTCATGCGAATTTGATGATAACCACTCATAAGATCAATCTTTGCAAAATATTTCGCCCCCATGCAATTCGTCCAACATGTCATCAAGTCTAGGAATGGGATGTCTATACTTCACAGTAATCTTGTTCACAGCCCTAAAATCAACACACATCCTCCAAGAACCATCTTTCTTGGGTACTAATAAGACTAGAACGGCACAAGGACTAAGGCTCTCATGAACCAAGCCTTTCTCCAAAAGCTCTTCAACTTGTCTTTGCATCTCTTTTGTCTCCATAGGATTGCTCCTATATGCTGGCCAGTTTGGAATTGTAGAACCGGGTATGAAGTCAATTTGATGTTCAATCCCTCTAAATGGCGACAAACCACTAGGAAGGTCTTTAGGAAACACATCCTTAAAATCCTGCAACAAAGACACAAAACTAGAAGGTAAAGAATCAAGAGATTCTTCACTGTCAGCAAGTAACAATTCTTTATGCATAATAATGAGTACAGACTGCCCTACATCTATCTCTCTTGCTCTTGCATAAAAAATATGTTTTGCTTTTTCTCCTTGCTTATTTTCTCTCACCAATGGGCCATTTATTTGTTTGCTTACTTTCTTTTGACTCTCGGCCTCTTTTCCCTTTCTGCACTCACTCACTTTATTATTTTCTCTCTCCCTACCCTTAGAATTACCCTTGGGTGTTGAAGAAACATCATTGGCTGAATTTGAACCCCTTGGTTCATGTTGGCCGAAACTTCTTTCTCCCTCTCTAGCATCCTCTTCTGTTCTTCATACACCTCCTGAGGTTATAATGGTGCCAGAACAACCTTCTTTCCTTCATAAGTAAAGGTATACTTATTAGAAAAGCCATCATGTTGTGCCCTTCTATCATGCTGCCATGGTCTTCCTAATAGCAAATGTCCAGCTTGCATTGGCACTACATCACACAAAACCTCATCTTTATACCACCCAATAGAGAATGGTACCTTGACTTGCTTCAACACTTTTACTTCCCCAGCGTCATTGAACCATTGCAACTTGTAAGGATTGGGACGTTTAAAACAAGTTAATCCCAATTTATCCACCATTGTAGTACTAGCAGCATTGGTACAACTTCCACCATCAATGATAAGTGTACAAACCTTACCATTCACCAAACACCTAGAGTGGAAAAGATTCTCCCTTTGATCCAAGCCTTCTTCCTTGACTTTAATATTCAAGGCTCTTCTAGTAACAAGCATCTCTCCATGTTCAGCATTCCAAGACTTGATTCTAACAAGCCTCTTCATCATATTCGACCCTATCACTACATTCGGCCTCCTCTTCTTCTTCATGTTCAGATTCCGATTCAATTTCCCCTTCATGGGTAGCAATCATCGCCCTCTTATTCGGACATTGAGAAGCAATGTGTCCACTTCCCAAACACTTGTAGCATTTAATTTCCCTACTTGGAGTAGGTCTAGAAGGTGTTTCTTTGGCTGTTTTTGCATCCCCATCATTCGGCTTCTTGAAATTAGGATTGTAGGAAGAATTCTTTTGGAAAGAACCCTTGTAATCCCCTTTGTAGGAACCTCCACTCGAACTTGAACCCTTAAAGTTTGAAAATTTTCCACAAGCTTTAGAGTAGCTACTTTTCGAAATAGCTTTATTCTTCAATCTTCTCTCTATCTTCATGGCCTTTTGAACTAACTCTTCCATTGTGTTGAATTCATACATCTCCAATTCATTGGCTATGTTCAAGTTCAATCCCCCAAGAAATCATGACATCTTCTTGTCTTCATCTTCATCAATATTTGCCCTAGCCATGATCATCTCCATCTCTTTGTGGTACTCTTCCACACTTCTTCCACCTTGAACTAGTCTTGCTAGTCGATTGTACAAATCCTGAATGTAGTGAGATGGTACAAATCGGCTTCTCATTAGTTCTTTCAAGGTTGACCATTCAGGAATAGGCCTCATACCTTTCCCTCTTCTATTAGCTTTCAATTGATCCCACCAAAAGGTAGCATACCCTTGAACTCTACGGCTGCCAAAACTGATTTCTTCTCTTCAGTGTAGTTATGGCATTCGAAAATCTGCTCAACTTTCCTCTCCCATTCTATGAACTCTTCTGCATTGTTCTTCCCTTCAAAGGAAGGAATCTTCATCTTGATGGAAGTAAGGTCACCATCAGTGGTAGGTTGATTTCCACCTTCATCTTCATCTTCTACCCTTTCGGCTGTTTCCAGGGCTTCAAGATTTCCTTGCCCTTCTCTCCTAACCACTTTTCTAGCTCGCATTATGGGATTTGGATGTGCGACTGGCTGCCCTTGTTGCACTTGTTGAATTTGTTGTGCTTGTCGTGCTGCATTCTCTTGCAATCTAGTATCCATCATCTCCATTCGACCAAGCATTGCTGCCAAAGTCTCATTAAGCCTAGCCAAGCTTTCGGCCATATCTCCTTCTTTGCTAGTCTCTTCTCCTTTTCCAGCCATGTTAACAAACAAACAAACTCAAAGAAACAAGATTAGTAATAATCGAAATTCACTCAAGTGTTTTGAATTACCTCACTTTTCTTGTCTTCCTTGATTGCACTTCAGAACCAAGCTCACCAACCAACAATTGTCAAGTCGTTTAAGAAACTAGAACCTAAATCCTAGAACTACATAGAAAACAAGACAAGTATCCGGAGGCAATGCAAGGTAATTTGCACTACACGATATAGAACCAAGTATCAACACAAGCAAATGATACTTAGCAATGTAATGGAATTAAAAGCTAGATAAAGAAATCAGAAACAATGAAGCCAATAAACAAGACAAATTAGGATATAATGAATAAAAAAAAACCCACACTTGGCAAGCTGCTTTGTGGACCTAATCAATTCTACCCAAAATGCTAGCTTCTAGACTCTAATTCCCACCTAAAACACTCAAATAATATGAATTTTAAGGTTTGATTTTCGAATTCCAAAAGCCCTCAAAAGGTGAATTTTTTTGCCAAAAAAAAATTTATTACTTCTAACCCACCAAGATCTGATCCTTAGCACCCAAATAGCAAGAATATCAAACAATTTTGTTGAGGTGGTTTTGTACTCTTTTTTTTTTGCTTCCTCTCACTATCCCCTTGATTCGGGACTTAATTTACTCCCAAGGACTTTTCAAAATCTGGACTTAATTCACAACCACAGATTCACTCAAGACCAAATCGAAATCAAACTTGAACACAAACTCTAGCTTTTGCTTTCTTTCAAGAACCCTAATTCTTGGTTTCAAAATTCTCCAAGAATCCTTTCCTAGGTTTCGTTTTCACCCTAAGAATACCCTCCTTCAATTCGGCCTTGATCAGAATTGATATATGACTCTTTTTTGAAAATTAAAGACTAGACTCTCTAAGAACCCTAAAATGCAGAAATTTAAAAGACCTAAATTAACAAACCCTAGAAAGACAAAGTAGATAAAAATTACCTTGTAGCAAGGCTCTGATACCAAATGACACGGACCCTTAGCAATGATGGCAGCAAACCCAATGTATAACAATGGTAGAGAACTCCATGAAACTTGATAATCACCTCCTAAGGAACCCAATGCCTATAAAGAGACGCGAACTCACTATGATTGAAGGATTTAGTTGGTAAGAAGAAGGAAAACGCCACAACTCTTGTTGATAAGTAAACCTAATTCTTGATGCAAAGAAAGAATTAAAGAATCTACTCTAATCTCTCTCACACGAAAATTCACAAGAAGAACTTGTAGAAGAATTCAAAAATTTTTATTAATTGTTGTTGTCTCAAATTCGGCCTAATAGTGCCCTTAAATAAGGGTTACAAAATTCCTCATTGCATATGGAAAATTAAGGCTAAAACATTCCTAATTGCATAAGGAAAACATTCCTAATTGCATAAGGAAAACATTCCTGATTGCATAAGGAAAACATTCCTAATTGCCTAAGGAAAACATTAAGTATGGAAACAAAATCCTAATCCACTAAGGAAAATATAAAGTATGGAAACAAAATCCTAATCCACTAAGGAAAATATAAAGTATGGAAATAAAATCCTAATATACTAAGGAAAATATAAAGTATGGAAACAACCAAACTAATTCCTTCAACATAAGAAATGCCCCACACAATTTGGGCTGTCCATGGGCCTTAAATTACTTCCCAAGGCTTTATATGAACCCCCATGGACCTTTCTTGCACGTTGGACCTTTCTTTAGCTAGCCTTTAGCTTCCACACTAAGCATCATAATCAGCTTTGGTGTGCCTTCTTCAAGCTCTATCTCCATCTTCTTGAATGATAATTCTTGAAGCTCTTTGGAAATCTCTTCTTGAATATGCAAAGTCATACTAGCTTGATATCTCTTTGCCTTGCTCCTAGTGATTGATCCACTTGCTAGCTTCAAGGGATCCTTTCTTGCATCACTATTTCATTCAAAAAAAACCTTAAAAAACATCTTTTCTACTTATAAAAACTTTAATCCATTTGTTTAAAAATATAAAACTTCATAGAATATCAAATTGATTTCTAAAACCCTAAAAATTATCTTTTACCCGAGAACCCTAATATTAAAACCTAAAATCCAAAATTCAACTTTTAAACCTAAAATAATAAACCCTAATCCTTTTAAAATCTTAAACCCTAATTTTTATGAACCCTAATCCCTTTAAAACATAAAAAAACATAAAAACATGAAAACCCAAAAATTGCACAGTAGCTTAAAATTCAATAATCAAAAATCCCAAATTTAAGTATTTTAAGGTATTCAAAACCCTAGTTTCATGATTTCACCATTCAAACCTTAATTTGGTTAATCAAAGAATCTTACCAATCATTTAAAACATAAAACCCTAATCTATTTTAATTCCATAAAAAGTCACAGTAGCTATAATTGAACTTTTATTTGCTTTATTCAATTCCATATTTATTTATACCTTGATTTATCTTTTATGCTTTAATCTATTTAATTTCAATACTTGATTTATTTAATTTATCATGGATGGATATTTATTTTATTGATATTTAAATACTTTTAATGAATGATTTATTTATTATGGATGATTATTTACTTTTATCAATCAATTTAGACTTCCAAAAGTTGTAAGAGGTATGTTTCCACTTGGTGGGTACCTCATTAGTTAAATATCATGTGATTTAATTTTCTTTTCTATTTTAGAACCTTTGTAAAGGGCATGTTTCTACCTTTTGGTGGGTGTCCTATCTAGGCATGTGATATAAGGACATGTTTCCATCCTTGGATGGGTGTCCATTTATTTGTTTTGCTTTGTTTGGACATTGCTTGGATTTTAATATAATGATGCTTTCTTTTTATTGTGTGTAGTATGGATAATATTGTTATATTTAAGAATTTTATAATATTAAGACATGTAAAGGAGGCCGGTTCCAATGAACCGGGCGTTGTGGGGGTGCTAGGCCATTTCTCACCTTCCCCACACGTACCCAACTTTCCGAACCCATTAAGGGGTTGGGGATTCCTTAGGAATCGAGTCATCCATCCCTTTCTTTTTCCCGGCCCGTCCGGGCGGCGACTCCATTTTCTCCGGGCTTAGGTCCGTGTTCTCTAAGGCCCCGAGCCTAAACTGTGCCGAAATCGCAAGAACCATTCTACAGGGAGTGGGGGTGAAAATCCCCGCTCACAATGGCGACTCCACTAGGGATAAGAGAAGTTGATTTCGTTGGTCTTTATATTATTCTATTCTTTCTTATAATGATATTATCCATTGCATCATCTTAGATTGCATCGTGTGCATGAGTTAGGATGCCCGTGTTATGTTATGTAAGGGATAACATACTTTCACTCAAGGTATGGAGATCGAGCATGGCATAACCACTCATAGCTTCATACCATTTGGTATATACTTGCTATCGGAACCTAAGCCTTTTAACCCAAAGACTAAAGCTCATTGGCCTAGTTACTTTCCTTAGGTTTTACCCCAAATGCATGTTGTTTGACTATGGTTAGTTTATCTTAGTCTAAATCATGGCCTATTTGGTTTGTTCTTTTTCTAATATGACCTAAGTATATTGTAAGCTCAAAATAAACTTTTCTCTAGAATCCAAAAGACCAAAACTATTTTTTAAAAATTTTTCAATATGGTCTTTGGACATAAGACTTTTTCTAAAAATAAATAAATAAATTCTTTGGCCCATGGCCCAAATACTAAGCCCAAAATCCATTTTTCTAAAATATTTTACAATGGGCTTAGAAACAAAACTATTTTCACCGAACATTTTCTTACAAAGAGCTTGCAAAAATATTTAGGTCAATTATGAAATACCAAAAATCAATTGTGGGCCTAGTTTACACTAAGAATAAATTAACTATGGGCCAGTTTTTGGCATGAACCACTAGTTACCTCTTTTCAAATGAGAAATCTATTTATAATAAGCCTCTTAATTTTGTTTTAATCCAATATAGCATAAAAGCTACTTTAGCTGGTTGAATGGATTAAAACCTAATTAATGGGACCCGCATGCCCAAATGCATGTTGTTTGACTATGGTTAGTTTATCTTAGTCTAAATCATGGCTTATTTGGTTTGTTCTTTTTCTAATATGACCTAAGTATATTGTAAGCTCAAAATAAAATTTTCTTTAAAGCCCAAAAGACTAAAACTATTTTCAAAATTTTTTAAGATGGTCTTTGGACATAAGACTTTTCTAAAAAATAAATAAATTCTTTGGCCCATGGCCCAAATACTAAGCCCGAAATCCACTTCTCTAAAAAATCTTTTTATAATGGGCTTAGAAACAAAATTCTTACAAAGAGCTTGCAAAATATTTAGGTCAATTATGAAATAGCAAAAATCAATTGTGGGCCTAGTTTACACTAAGAATAAATTAACTATGGGCTTGTTTTTGGCATGAACCACTAGTTACCTCTTTTCAAGTGAGAAATCTATTTATAATAAGCCTCTTACATTCGTTTCAATCCAATATAGCATAAAAGCTACTTTAGTTGGTTGAATGGATTAAAACCTAATTAATGGGAATTATCATGGATTGATTTCCATTTTCAAGGATATAACTATTGGTTGAAACGTCCGAGGGAATTATTCGAAAGCAAGGTAACCCATGTTGGTATTTTTGTTAACCATATACCTAGGAAAAGAGACTCGCCATTCGTGTGTGGATGTTATAAGGTTGGAAGGAACGTCCTATTTATCCTTGTTTGTTTATTGTTTATGCATACATGCATACATTTGCATCTCATATCATTGATCTTTTCTGGCTCATAGACCTGAGGTACAACAATTCAGGAGCATACAATGATATCACCTACAGCATTGATTTTTTATTCAAGTGCTTCATTCGAAGGATGGATGCAAACCAGCTAAGGGATATAATCGATGAAATTGTCAAAGCTAGGATGGCCGAGCTACAAGATAAATTGGTTAAAATTATGAAGACCCAGTTGATTCAAATTCTAGAGATCATCAACAATGCTAATGAGGCATCTCCCATTCACATAAGAAAGAAGGAAAAGACAGCATTAATAAGGAACATGTCTACTGATAGAGATCGAATGAAAAATGAGAGATCAATCCCTATTCTACAAGACCAACTGAACCATGTGTTATCTAAGTGGAGCAATAAGAGCGGCTATAACCCTAGTGGGAAAAGTCAAAGGGAAAGAGGAGGTGTTGAGAAAGATGCAACAAGTAAGCCAACAAAGAAGCTTAAATTTTCAGATTTAAGGGAGCCTTTGTCAAAGATGTTAGAAAATCTAATGAAAATGGATTTGCTGCAACCATTGGCACCTCGACCTCTACATAAGCCTCTACCACCAAATTTTGAAGTCAAGGTCTTCTGTCAATTCCATCAAATGCAAGGGCATGAGACAGATAAATGTGTTCACTTAAGGCACAAAATCCAAGATTTAATTGACAGTGGAAAGCTGCCTAAGCCTGATAAGCCCAATACTAAGAATAAGCCTCTGCCTAAAATTGGAAGGGCGCCACCGCTTGCAACCCTCATGAAGAGTTTTATCTTGTCATCTCATCATGATATGGATAGAGAAGCTGCTAAAGATGATGTACTACTAAACAAGTTTGGATTAACTATGGATGATGAAGCCATGATCCTTAATGATGGAAAAAATCCTTGCCCTTGATGAATGGAGCATCTTTAACTCCAACTCAATAAACTTTCCTTAGCTTGAATGTTGCTTTTCAATTTTACTTTCTTTAATTAGAACTATCATATTTTTCAAATTTAAATTTGTTTGAATAAATTACTTTTATCAAAAAATTTGTTGGTCTTTGTTCATTTTGATGCTTAACCAATGAGGAATCTAGCTTGATAATTCAAGAATTAATATATCTAGGCATCATGACTTGAATGACTTTACTAAGTGAGGGAATTGCTCTATAACATTGAGTCGTGTATGCTTACTTAGAGAGGGCTCCTGCATAATTACCTTTGTCTGGGTCCTAGTCAGTCTTAGAACATGCTTTGATAAATTTTCAAGGCGAAATTGAACTCTACTTATTTAAGAGAGAAATGATCCAGGCATTGTTTGGTTAGCCAACAACTAGTATCCACCCAATTAAATATCAATCCCTAGTTGTCCCTTTGAGCCTTCATAAAATTTCAGCTTTCTTTTCATTAGCATATAACCTTAATAACCTACCTTGAGCTGTTGTGATACTTTTGGTAAGTCTTATGATCACTAAGATGAAGAGGCAATAAGATAAAAAAAAGGCAATGATTTTTCAAGACTATGAAGATAGTTGAATTTCTCAAGACTATGAAGATAGTTAAAGTTCTTAAGACTATGAAGATAGTTGAAGTTCTCAAGACTATGAAGATAGTTAAAGTTCTCAAGACCATAAAGATAGTTGAAGTTCTCAAGACCATAAAGATAGTTGATGTTCTCAAAACCTTAAGGGTAGTTGAAGTTCCCTTAATGTCTCCAATATATCAAGACAACATCAACATTAGAGTAACAAATGATTTATCCCTATTAAAGAAGATTTATGTTACTCCACTCATCCATTATTGGAAGCCCAAGTTGGTACAAACAAGACAACTTTGTTTGAGCTAGAACAAAAAAAGAATAAAAAAAAGAGAAAAGAAAAAGAAAAGAAAAAAAGAAAAGAAAAAAAGAAAAAAAAAGAAGAAAAAAAGAAAAGAAAACCCAAAATGGTTAAAAAAGCCAACCGAGTTCTCTTTTACCTAAGCAGCAAAAGGCTTCCAATTGGACAATTTGACTTGAATTAGTCCAACCCAACCAAGGATTCAATCAAAATCAGAGGAAAAGGAGAAAGACCATCCAATTCTTGAAAGTTCTGTACTTGACGGTCCTATAAGGAAGAAGGACAAAACGATAGGGAAGAGTAAGAGAAATAAAGAAAAGGGAGAAGAAGAAAAGAAACGAATTTGGGAACCAAACCTTTTTGCAAGGGCAAAAACTGTCCTAGACAATATCCAGATTAATGCCAAGAAGATATAGAAGGAATTTGGAGTCTAGCAAGATTGCTCCCAACTGCCTAAAGTTCAAACAAGAAATTTATAGTGTGAGGGTTTGTCCATTGTGTCACACCAGCTCCTATATCAAAATGGCCTTCATTTAAACCTGTGTCCCTTATAGACCCCATTTCAAGCTTATCAAAGACCTGTAGTGGAGATAGTTTGAATAAGCATGCATATGGGATAGACAATATTTAAACTCAAATGAGACCTTTGGCCAAGTAATGTGTATGTGCCTATATGAAGTGCAATAGTTCTTGCTTAAATAAAAATGATTCCCGAGTTTAGTACGGTAACTAGGGTTGTCATGTTATAGATACGTTAATGTGGAAAAATCAAGTCCTAAGGTACATTGACATTAATTTGGCAAAGCCAACTTTTGATTTCAAAAAAAAAAAGAGTTTTGTCATACAAAGCCTTCGAGCTAAGGGAAGTCTGTTGAAATGATTATTGGCAAGGTCATGAAGAAGCTATTAGCCGACATGCTGAAAAATAGTTTGAAATGGATGCATCCCTGACTCTACTGCTTAAGGCCTTCACCACTCATGTTCTCAACATCTAGAAGATAAAAGCCAGAAAAGCAAAGCTTTCGATCATTCCAATGCAAGACTTGAACGAGCATCAAAATGGAACCAATGAGAACATTTCTACCGATCACCTTGGTCTATGAGTCAATAAAACCACTGTAAGTATCATTCATGCATATCAGGGGGGCAAGAAGAGGATATAAGGTCCAATTAAAAATAGCTAAATCTTTGCAAAAAGGAAGAACAAAAGAATGAAACATTAGAACTCTCAAAAGAATGAAGATGCAAAAGACAAAAGACCAATCCAGCTAAAAGAGCTAAAGCCAGGGTAAAGACCCGAACTCCAATGGATAAAGACCCATGTTTCAAGGGTAAAGACTCAATCTCAAAGGATGAAGATCCATTTGCAAGGGTGAAGACCCAATCTCAAAGAATGAAGATCCATTTTCAAGAGTAAAGACCCGATCTTAAAGGATGAAGATCCATTTGCAAAGGTGAAGACCCGATCTCAAAGGATGAAGATTCATTTTTGAAGGGTAAAGACCCGATGTCAAAAGATGAAGATTCATTTTCAAGGATGAAGATCCATTTGCAAGGGTGAAGACCCAATCTCCAAGGATGAAGATCCATTCTGAGGGTGAAGAATCACAATGCATAGAACAGCCAGAGCAGTTAGACTTTTAAACTGATAAAAAGTTAGTCAAATTCATTCTCAGGTCCAAGTACCCATTCTCGGGTCTGAGTACCCAAATCAAATCTAACCTCGGGTCCAAGTATCCAAATTAAATCAAAATTAATTCAAATCTCAAGTCAAAGTACCCAGGTTAGGATCGAGTATCCCAATCAAGTTTAGGATTGAGTATCCAAATCAAGTTAGGATCGAGTATCCAAATCAAATTTAGGATCGAGTATCCAAATCCGATTTAGGATCGAGTATCCAAATCCAGTTAGGATCGAGTATCCCAATCCAATTTAGGATTGAGTATCCAAATCCAGTTAGGATCGAGTATCCAAATCCAGTTTTGGATCGAGTATCCAAATCCTGCTTAGGATCGAGTATCCCAATCCAATTTAGGATCGAGTATCCAAATCCAGTTAGGATCGAGTATCCCAATCCAATTTAGGATCCAGTATCCAAATCCAGTTTAAAATTGAGTATCCAAAGCTAGTTTAGGATCGAGTATACCAATCAAGTTTAGGATCGAGTATCCAAATCCAGTTAGGATTGAGTGTCTGATTCCAGTTAGGATCGAGTATCCCAATCCAATTTAGGATCGAGTATCCAAATCCAATTTAGGATCGAGTATCCCAATCCAGTTTAGGATCGAGTATCCAAATCCAATTTAGGATCGAGTATCCAAATCCAATTATGATCGAGTATCCCAATCCAGTTTAGGATCGAGTATCCGAATCCAGTTAGGATCGAGTATCCAAATCCAGTTAGGATCGAGCATCCAAAACCAATCCCAATCCAATTTAGGATCGAGTATCCAAAGCCAGTTTAGGATCGATTATCCCAATCAAGTTTAGGATCGAGTATCCAAATCCAGTTAAGATCGAGTGTCCGAATCCAGTTAGGATCGAGTATCCCAATCCAATTTAGGATCGAGTATCCAAATCCAATTTAGGATCGAAATCCAAATCCAGTTTAGGATCGAGTATCCAAATCCAGATAGGATCTAGTATTCAAGTCTAGTTTAGGATCGAGTGTCCAAATCTCTCGGGTCCAGAACCCAAAACCTCAAAAATGAAGTCTTATTGCTTTTCACTCTCTTTCACTAAGGTCTCAGATCATTCAAGCAGGGGGCAAACTGTAGACCCTTAATTTTTTACCCAATCCTATCTAATATGTTTTATTTAGCCCAAAATGATTTTTATTGTCTAATTGGTCCAAAATAATTTTAATTAAATAATTTTTACTTTAGTATTAATTTTTATTGATAAAAAATGAAAATAAACAAATAAAAATAAAAAATAAAAAATAAAATCGAAGTCGAAAAAAAAATCGGCAACGAAAAGTGGTCGCGTGGGCCCTTTCAGCCCAGCAGCTCGCCCGCAGGAAACTCCTACGGGTGAAATAACTTCCCGCAGGAATTTCCTGCGGGCTGGCATGCCCACTGGCCCTAGCCACGGGCCCGGCTGCCACAATTTTTGCCAGCGCAAAATTTTTCAACCCAAAATTTTGAAACCTAATCCAATTAGGTTTTAATTTCTTTTTTTTTATTAATATTACTTACCTTAATTATTTAGGAATAAATAACCTTAAACCACTATAAATAAGGACCAAAGGCATTGAAATTGGGGTGGCCAAGGGAGGAAAAAATTTCACAGTGTTGGAAACCAAGTCAAGGAAGGAAAAGCAATAATTCAATTCAACTGATTTTTAAGGGAGTAGCAGCACGAATTAAGGAATTCAAAGGCAACAAAGTCTTGTCTTTGGAGCTAGTTCATCCAAGAAGAATTATTTTTGGAAGAATCAACAAAAGAAGGTAAGTGATTTTCCTTAATTGATTTATGTTACATAGTAGCTAAATTATGGAATTAGGGTTTCTTTAAATAAAAAACTTTAGAACTTTAGTTTAATTCCTCCAAAGTTAAAACAATAAAACGTGACCTTCTTTTCTAAAAAGACTTAAAATTGTTATTTTTTCTTCTTAAAAATCTTGAAACTTTAAAACCTTAAAAAACATCTTTTCTACTTATAAAAACTTCAATCCATTTGTTTAAAAATATAAATCTTCATAGAATATCAAATTGATTTCTAAAACCCTAAAAATTATCTTTTACCCGAGAACCCTAATTTTAAAGCCTAAAATCCAAAATTCAACTTTTAAACCTAAAATAATAAACCCTAATCCTTTTAAAATCTTAAACCCTAATTTTTATGAACCCTAATCCCTTAAAAACATAAAAAAAAAAACATGAAAACCCAAAAATTGCATAGTAGCTTAAAATTCAATAATCAAAAATCCCAAATTTAAGTATTTTAAGGTATTCAAAACCCTAGTTTCATGATTTCACCATTCAAACCTTAATTTGGTTAGTCAAAGAATCTTACCAACCATTTAAAACATAAAACCCTAATCTATTTTAATTCCATAAAAAGTCACAGTAGCTATAATTGAACTTTTATTTGCTTTATTCAATTCCATATTTATTTATACCTTGATTTATCTTTTAAGATTTAATCTATTTAATTTCAATACTTGATTTATTTAATTTATCATGGATGGATATTTATTTTATTTATATTTAAATACTTTTAATGAATGATTTATTTATTATGGATGATTATTTACTTTTATCAATCAATTTAGACTTCCAAAAGTTTTAAGAGGTATGTTTCCACTTGGTGGGTACCTCATTAGTTAAATATCATGTAATTTAATTTTCTTTTCTATTTTAGAACCTTTGTAAAGGGCATGTTTCTACCTTTTGGTGGTGTCCTATCTAGGCATGTGATGTAAGGACATGTTTCCATCCTTGGATGGGTGTCCATTTGTTTTGTTTTGTTTTGTTTGGACATTGCTTTGATTTTAATATAATGATGCTTTCTTTTTATTATGTGTAGTATGGATAATATTGTTATATTTAAGAATTTTATAATATTAAGACCTGTAAAGGAGGCCGGTTCCAATGAACCGGGCGTTGTGCGGGTGCTGGGCCATTTCTCACCTTCCCCACACGTACCCAACTTTTTGAACCCATTAAGGGGTTGGGGATTCCTTAGGAATCGAGTCATCCACCCCTTTCTTTTTCCCAGCCTTTCCAGGTGGCGAATCCATTTTCTCCGGGCTTAGGTCCGTGTTCTCTAAGGCCCCAATCCTAAACAGTGCTGAAGTCGCAAGAACCATTCCACCGGGAGTGGGGGCGAAAATCCCCGCTCATAAATAGTTAAAATTTGCACTAGTACTTGGCCTTATCCCCATTGGAACGATAACTCACTCACTACTTTATTACTTGAGCGACCCGTGCACTTGCAGTATTGTAATAGCATAAGTTTCGGACCATCACTTTCCTTTTGAAATAATGTGTGATGCATCAAATTATGCCATTAGAGCTATTTTGGGCTAAAGGGGTGAATAAATTGATGTGTGTAATTTATTTTACAAGTTTGTCTTTAAATGATGCACAAGTGAATTACACAACCACTAAAAGAGAAAAATGTTAGCTATGGTATTATTTAGATCTTACTTGATAGGTTCTAAAGTTATAGTATTTTTGGACCATACGACCATGAAATACCTACTAACTAAACCACAAGCTAAGCCTAGGCTCATTAGGTGGGTTTTGATGTTGGAAGAATTAATGTTGAAATCAAAGATAGGAAGGGAAGTGAGAATATGGTAGCTGACCATTTTTCTAGATTGAATTCTCATGATAATGATACAAAAATTGCTTGTTAAAAAACTTTTTGGATGAACACTTGTTTGCTTTAACTCAAGGACCGTGGCATACTGATATTACTAACTATCTTTCTTATGGTGTTGTGAGAAAATATTTGAATTTTTAGGCAAAGAAGAGGTTCCTACATTCCTATAAGTACTATTTTTGGGATTCGCTATATTTGTTTAAAATTTGCAGGGCTGAAATTATCAGAAGATGTGTGCTAGAAGAAAAGCAATTACAAGTGTTACAATTCTGCCACAAGATGTATTATGGAGGGCATTTTGGAAGAAAGAAGACTCCGAGAAGGTTCTTCAAAGTGGTTTATATTGGCCTACTCCTTTCAATGATGCTTATAATTTTTATATAAGGTATGATAAATGCCAAAGAGTAGGGAACATAAGCAAAAGAAATGAAATGTCTCTCAATATTTCTGTTGTGATAGAAATTTTTTATGTGTGAGGAATAAACTTCATGGGGCTATTTCCTAAGTCATTTGGCTTTGAATATATCCTTCTTGCAGTGGATTATGTGTCTAAGTGGGTTGAGGTTATCCCCACTAGGATCAATGATGCTAATGTTGTTTTGAAATTTTTGAAGGAAAATATTTTAAATAGGTTTGGAATCCCCAAAGCAATCTTGAGTGATGGAGGAAGCCATTTTTGCAATAAATAGTTTGAAAGGTTGATGCCCAAGATGGGCATCCGATGTAAGGTGGCAACTGTATATCACCCCAAAACATCCGAACAAGTAAATTAAGGGGATCTTGGAGAAAATAGTGAGCATGACAAGAAATGATTGGTCTATCCATCTCCCAGAAGAACTGTGGGCTTATCGGATTTCAAGACACCTTTGGGAATGAGTTTGTATATATTGGTCTTCTGCAAGGCTTGCCACCTAACGGTGAAATTAAAGCATAAGGCTTATTAGGCAATCAAGGCCACAAAAATGGACTTGGACGGAGCAAAAGATCAAAGGATGTTGCAAATTTTAGAGCTTGATGAGCTTAGGAATGAGACTTATGAGAGTACAAGGATATATAAGGAGAAAACAAAAGCTATGCATGAGAGAATGATCCTTAGAAGAACCTTTGAACTGGGAATGAAAGTCCTCTTATTCAATTGAAGGATACGATTATTTCCTAGAAAATTAAAGTCCCGTTGGAGTGGACCATTTCAAGTAGTTTAAACATTTCCATATAGAGTTATTTAATTATTAAATTTGAAAACCAATGAGACATTTAAGGTGAATGGATGATAAGTGCACTATTGATGATATTTTATTCTTATTTCTTAATATGATTATTATCCAATTGAGTTTAATTTGTTTGTTCAAAGTCTATTTTAGGGTTAATTTAAGGAATTCTCTGTATTTTGAGGCTTATGGTCATTTCGGAGGAATTACGGATGAAAGTAGAAGAAAAGAGGAAAATTCATCAATGGACATGCCCATAAACATGGGTATGTCAATGGACGTGCCCTTGATGCTACATACAGAAGCATTGACATGCTAGTGACATGGGCGTGTCACCAAGCGTTCCTTTCGCAATGTTTCACAGTAGCTGTGACACGTCCAGTGACATGGGCGTGTCACTGGACGTGCCTTATGTTCAAAATCTCAGTGGTAATGACATGCCCAGTGACATGGGCGTGTCAATGGGCATGTCAGGCAAAATTATCTGCACTATAAAAGCTGCGCTGAAGCACAAATTAAGGATCGAAATTTCATATCTTATAACCTAGAACTGACTTCTAAAGTAAAGAGGAGAGTTTTGGAGCTGAGATTGAGGGTGAAGACATACTCTAAACAAGATCTAAATCAAGAATCAAGGATTGAAGTGAAGAAATACAAATTATTCGCCATGGATTGTTTGGTTTCTTTTATTCATTCTTCTTATTTTGTTTTTCTGGTTTTGAATATGAGCTAATTCATTCTCTATCTAGATATTGATGAACCCTAGCTTATTTGTGTGGATTGAATACTTATATTTAGTTGAATCATTTGGTTGAGTTGTTTTATTCTTATGATACTTAATGATCTATTTCCAATTGATAATAGCATGCTTATTGATTGGTTGCAATTTTCATATTATTGACTTGAGAAAGCTTGATATGAATTGAATACTCATAAGGGTTGAGATTGATTGGAGTACTAGAGATAGACTTACAAGATCCTTTGGTTTATAGTTCCTTGTTCTTAATGCAAGATCTAATTAATTGTGTTTGAGAAGAGATTCCGACACTCTACTTAGTGGTTAGGGATTAATTCACTCGAGAGAGGTTTTAGTCTAAGTTAGAGGAATGCCAACTCAACTATATTAAATGATTTAACTGAATTGATGTTCATAAATATCATTGAGGCTAGGGGGATTCAATATCTGGATAGTTTTATTACCATCAATCCTTTTTGCTCAACATTTAATTTTCCTTTACTTCCAGTCATTAGATTAATTGTTTTTAATTACACCACATCACAAACCTATTGATTTGCTAAACAGCGGTTAAGATTTGCACTAGTACTTGACCTTGTCCTCAGTGGAATAATAACTCACTCACTACTTTATTACTTGGTCAACCCGTGCACTTGCGGTATTGCTATAGCGTAGCTCGCACGTATCAATGGACAAAGGGTGAAGCCCTATTTGGAACCTGCAAAAACCATAGAAAGTATAGTGTTCATTGAAGAGTGATCCAATGATGTCTAGCTACACGACATTAAAGAAGCGCTCAATGGGAGGCAACCCATCAATTTATATTTCTTTCCTTAATTAAATTTTCATATTTTGGATATCGAAATTTTCATTTCTTTTGGTTTGTAATAAAGAGAATGGAATGGATGCTATGATGGTATTTTTTTTTTATTGAGTTTTAGGGAAAGGAATGAAGAAAATATTTCATTAATTAGGCTTATGTGAGCGGGGATTTTCGCCCCCAGTCCCGGTGGAATGGTTTTTGCGACTTCAGCACTATTTAGGCTTAGGGCCTTAGAGAACATGGACCTAAATCCAGAGAAAATGGAGTCTCCACCCGGACGGGCCGGGAAAAAGAAAGGGGTGGATGACTCAATTCCAAAGGAATCCCCAACCCCCTAATGGGTTTGGAAAGTTGGGTATGTGTAACACCCCTATACTCTATATAAGTACTATACATATATACCTTGTATACATACAATACGTATATAAAGTATAAGGATGTAACTTTTCATTACAGTTTGAAACCTTTACCTTAGTTCCAAAAAATAATACATTTGATTTAAAGAATATTTACAAAATCATTATACTTTTGATGATATTACATATATATATTATATTACCTTGTTTTTTCCAAAATTCATTTGTATATATATACATTTTTATCAAAATACAACATAATCAAATTGTACATATATGCACCACCTTCTAGTTGGTCTCAAAATACTCTTACCCTTCTCGTGGCAAACGGTTTGACTCCCTGATCAACCATCTACTCACCTGGGCAATTTACACAACCGCGCTAAGCTCAAAGGCTTAGTAGTACAAATAAATATTTTAAACATACATTACAGAAAAATCATACTTCCAATATTAACATCATGTATCATCATTTTCTTATCATGTTTTCCCTTTTCAATGCACTCTTCATATTTTTCCACTAATATCATAATTTATATACATATACACATACATCATTACAACAAACCACGATTCAATGACTTATCAGAACATTCATGAAATAGTACTCACAATTTCCACATCCATATACATATTACACATCATATTGTATTTTCATAATCTCACCGTTCAGCATAGTTTCTTAAGCCTCATTCATTTTCAGCAATTTGCTTATGTATTATAATCATCTCATTCCATAATTATCATCATATATCTCATAACATTATATCTTATTCCATAATTCTCATTAAAGCAAAGACAAGCATGGGCCCAAAGAAACTAATATGCTATTCAAAGTTCAGAGTTACTGCTTTGATCCATAATCACATTTATCAAGCTCGTAGGCGATATATATCCATGGATAATGTAATAGACCTAGTCTCTTGGAACTCAACCCGGCTAGACCCTAGGGTCCTAGTATCTTGGTCCTCAACCCGGCTAGACTGTTACAGTTTTTAAGGCTTACGACCCATTCTTTTCACCCCAAAAACATCATATTTCACATTTTTCAGTTGGGCTCGCTTACGACCCTGTCTTTTCACCTGCCCAGTAATTCATAGGCATGCTGCCAAACCCAAAACTCTGAAAATTGAATAACATACTAGGCACACAATTAATTCATTTATCTCATTATCAATCTCTTTCACAACTCATTTCTCATTTCATTTCTCATAATCAAACTAGGCAACCATGCCCTAATTATTTCATTTGCATCATTATAGCCAACAACAATGGCTTCACATCACATCATTAGGATATACACAACCAATTGCATTGTACATAAATTTTGAAAGATCATTATACATATATTTCACATTTACAATACTTTACTCAATTGCATTGATACATCAACATAATTCACATTACGCATATCACAACATATAACTCATTCATCAACAATGTCTCAAGTAACTTAACACATTTCTCAACTAAATGTGTTAAGTCCCAATGTCATATAAATGTATGCAATCAATCAAAATTTGTACATACCTTAAGAGAAACTCACACCAATCTAAACTCCTCTTCCAAGAATCCTCCAACACTTGGATTAGGGCAACTCAATCTCTTCAAAACCTAATCCAAAAGTGATCATACACACTCACTCAGAGATACAAATGAGATAATGTAACGACCCTCCCCAACCAGGTCGGTATCCCAAGGTCGGTTGCCCAGCCCACTGGGTCCGCATGGTCCGCAGGAGGCAAGCGATCGCTACAGTACTGGACAGCCCTCGCGGCCCACCCAGCAGGAATTTGTTTATTTGGCCCCAAGGGGTCGCCTCCCTGGATCGAACCCCTGACCTCCCACTCAAGAGAGCCAGCGAGAACCATCCAGTACCATTTCTGCTAGTAGCAGAAATGGTACTGGATGGTTCTCGCTGGCTCTCTTGAGTGGGAGGTCAGGGGTTCGATCCAGGGAGGCGACCCCTTGGGGCCAAATAAACAAATTCCTGCTGGGTGGGCCGCGAGGGCTGTCCAGTACTGTAGCGATCGCTTGCCTCCTGCGGACCATGCGGACCCAGTGGGCTGGGCAACCGACCTTGGGATACCGACCTGGTTGGGGAGGGTCGTTACAGATAATATACATAAGAACCAACTAGAGCAAACTCTACACATGACATGCTTAACAACACGGGCATGTCCCTGATCTTACCCTAAACCAACAATACAGAAGCTTTGACATGCTCCGTAACACGGGCTTGTCACTAGCCATGTCAATCCTTCCTCAACACAGTGGCTATGATAGGCTCAGTGACATGGGCATGTCACTGGACGTGTCATTCATTCTGCCCCAAAGAATCATTGACATGCCCAACAACACGGGCGTGTTCATGGACGTGTCAATTACTTTATCTCACAGTAGCTATGACACGTCCAATGACATGGCCGTGTTAATGGTTGTGTCACAAATGTTAAACTCAGCACCGTTGACAAGCCCAACGACATGGCCGTGTCAGGCAAAGATTATGCATTTCGAACTCTCATCCATGTAAACACAATCACTCCAAAATCCATACTACAACACCCTTAATCAACATCTTAGTTTATATTCGTAAATCACTTATCAATTCAACACTTATATAACTTCAACATATCATAATCATAATAATATATACATCATCCATGTAGCAATTACTCAATTCCCCAACTCATTTATACTAAACCCTTACTAATCAATTTCCATAACTCATCATCATCCTCACAGATAATCATATTATCATCATCTAAATACCAATTCAACATATATATATATATACGTCAATCTTTCATTATCATCATTTTCACACACTAACCATATCAAATATAAACTCAATCTATAGAAATCAACACAAGGAAAAGAACACTTACTTGAATTTTTTGCCAAATCTTTAATATCCACCTTCAATTCTCTTAAAGCCCTTATGAATTTGATGTATATGTGAACAAAATCATACTCTTCTCTCTCTCTCTCTCTCTCTCTCTCTCTCTCTCTCTCTCTCTCTCCCACGTTCAAGAAGAAGAAGAAAGAAAGAAAGAAAGAAAGATAGAAAGTGAAAGCTCTCTTGTCAAACTCTTATCCTTATCTTATATATATATATATATAATATAATATAATTAAATACCGCTAAAAATTCTCCACCACAAATATTGATCCATCCTTTAACTTTCTTTTCTTCTTTTTCTCTTGTCATTATAATAATTATTATTATTAATTAATTATTTTACAATTTACTTTTCCTACACCAATATATACATCATGTATATGTTGGTATATGTATATATATTGTATTTATATTTCCCATGTTTTTCAATTACAATATATACATATCATCCTTCATATATATATATCTATCTCTTATAATATTTTCTTTACACATTTCACCAACATACTCTCTCACAACTACTATTCCAAAGTGCACCAAAAATCGGGGTGTAGCAATTCTCTCCCCTTAAATAATTTCATCCTCGAAATTATATAGTACAGTAACAATCCATTCTTAACAAAATACCATCTTAACTTTCATATGAAGTTAATCATATTATTAAGTTATTATTTCATCAAATCACATAACCTCTACTCTCCCCCTTAAAGTCAATCATCTTCTCCCAATTTCATAACTCATCATTATATATATCTATATATATATATATTATTACTCTCTCAACAAAGCAATCAAGATAACACATTACATTCATTTATCCTTATACAAGAATCAGCTCCTCTTATAATATACATTTACCTCGCTCATCTATTACATTCAAGATATTTTATCACTTTATCTCTTTATAGATACTCTCTTAACTTTTAATTTAGAAATTATTGAATTATATCTTAATATTGATTATCCCGTCACTACAGTCACTTTCAAAATAGACACTTATCAAACCTTAATTTATAACAATATTCTTATTTTTCATACACTTAATTCCTTCTTTACCGTGTTTTTCACTTAACATTAATATTAATACAATGTTTTTAAACTTACTTTACAGATAATCAACCTTTTTCCTTTTATCTTCATTTACAACTGATATATCTTAACTCATTCATGTCCATACACATATCAAAACATTACATCATATACATTATCACATATATCTTATACTCTTAGTACAACTATACATATTAAATCTCAATAATATTTCGTAATCTTATCGAAATCTAGATCAATTGATCTATCTGTCACAATATACCAATGTCTCAATCTTATTCGATTCAAGCCAACAATTAACTTATTTAAACTTATCATTAGATTTCAATATATATGACCTAATTCAATTAGGTCAAACTTATATTCAAATTCTAATCTCTTCAGATCCATCTTTTCAACTTTCTGAAATTATGATTATTTATAATAAATCACTTCAAATTATTTTTCAATATTCATATATTTTATTTTCTATCATCTTAGTTTAATTTCCAAAAAATTCTCATGATTATTTCATATCATATTTATTACCCATAGTTCATTCACTTAAACATTATTTCCATCAACTTATTCACCTTATACCATTATGAACATATTCAGTATAACTTTCAATCACATTTAGTAATTTCTCCCATTTATCATCTCCTCACATTTTCATACCATTACTATATTTACATAATCACCTTTCTATCACATTATTCATAACTCAATACATTTTCACAGTTCTCTTCTCTTTCCATACTTTTTATAATTATAAACAAATTTCTAACATAAAATTATAAGGTACAATCATGCCAACCGTAACTTTTGACCATGTTTCTTGAAGTATAATTATCAATCTTACAAAAACTATCCTACGGTCATATCATCTTAGGCCCATGCCCGTGGATAACAAAACCAACCGACCAAATATACTAAATAAATCATATGGCCATAGTAGATTAATGGTCACGCTTGTGGCTTATAAATCAATATTGCCCCTCTATTATTCTTCTTCAAACATTTCCAATTACAATACTATGTTTGTATCGCAAAGATTACATATTCATTCTCTAAACTTTTGCTATACCTAGAGTTAACACATTTCAACTCCCTTTCAAAAAAATTTGCTCTTGATCATTTGATCATCATTAGCCTAACTCATGTTCAACAATATTATCTTTAACATCTCTTACGCACAACATTCGATCATGTGCAAATTTTACATAACTTTCATTTATTTCTCTATTTATAATCTATCTCTTATAAAAATTTTCATGCATTATACTTCCCTTTCTTCCTTACAATCTCTTATTATACACATATACATAGAACATTTCCACATGCAGATACTTTGGGCCCAAAACATTATATGATAGTAAAATTCAGTTATTACCATAACAATTTCATTGTCCAATATTACTCGAGTCCATTCTCACTCTCCATTTCATCACATAGTCTAGCTCTGCACAAGTCAAGACCTAATCTCTCTTAGGTCCGCTAATACATGCAATATCATTCTCAATACCACTAGACAAGTAGTTATACCACATTCACATTCATAGGTCACATTCATAATGTGACTTAGTTTCCACATTTCTTACATATTACAATTACGTTCATATCGAAAAACTCATCTTACATATCCTATACATGTATGTACATAATCATACAATTATATTTAATTCCTCTTTTACATACAATCTATACAAATTTAACGTTTATTACTTTTCATTGAACAGTATCATTCTCATTCTTTTGACATGACTTAAGTTATTTATCAACTCAACATATATATACACTTTAACCATAATAACACTTCACAAAAATCTTAGTCACATTTCTAAGGTGACATCTCTCTCACATTTGTTTTTAAATGCATTTAGTATACCCTTCATATCCATTTTCATCATTTTCTAGTCAAATTACTTAAAGTAACTCATTTTGACATGCTTAGTCATTTTCCCTTTATTTCAAAACAAATTTTCATACTATCAATCACATTACCCACTTCATAGTATTTTCATAAGCAATAATATTCATTCAAAATAGCTCATATGCTTAATATACATTAAACTATCGATATTTAAGTAATCCTCATTAAAATTCCAGTAAAACTCTAAACTCTCAACTTACTACTTTACCTAAACTTTAATTTATAAATCTCGTTTTCTTAATATTAACTTAAAAAAATTATATATTTATATATATATATATATCATAATGTTACATCAAAACATATCATTTCCACAATTATTAAAGCTCATTTCAAAAATCCAAATTTCACATATTACCACCATTAACATGAGCTTTAACAACACTTAAGCTTATCACATTTCTAACATTAAATCACAATATTTGCATTAAAACAACACTATTATATCTCCTTACTTTAACCAACATCATCCCTTTTTTAAAAACCTTAACTTTACATATCCAAACCTTAAATTGTGACACTTTGTCTATACCAATCAACTCACTCAATATTCCATCATACTTTCTTCAATTTAATAGCATATCTATCCATTTTAACAATCGAATAATATTTCCTCTCTCTAGCAATCCAAACATAAGCTTTATTAGAAAGAGATCCAAATTTTAGAGAAAATAGTACTTACTTAAATCTTGATTTTTTTAACTCATTTCCAACATTATTCGCATATTCATTTCTTTATGACCTTTTTCACAAGTACACTTCAATAATCAAAATTTCAAAATTTGCTTTACTTAAGTAAACTTAAATTTTTTAATTTAAGAATTAAACTTGTACAAATTTTCTCATATCATTTCCTTCTCTAGCTTTACTTTCATGTAAAACCTCATTCACACACTATCATCCATCTCATGTAATTTAAATACATCACAAATCACATAGTGTCACATCCGAGACCAACCTAGGTGTTAATTGTTTTATTAGTTTTTGTTATAGTTTGTGTCTTGTTTATTGTGTTAATTATTGTTTTATTTAGGTCTTTTGTTAGTTTTTATTGATTTGTTTAGTGTTTTCTTTAATTATGTAATTTTAGTTTGTTTTAGTATTTAGGTCGTGTTTGATCTAATTTTAGGTAAGTTTTATGTTTTGATTATTGATGTTTATTTATGTCTTGTTTAAGTTTTTGTTTGTAAGTTGTGTGTCAGGTAGAACAGGCAAGGAAATGAATTGAAGATAAAAAGGGACAGTAGCTGACACGGGCATAGGACACGGCCAAGTCACTGGCCGTGTCCCATATCAAGTTAAAAGGAAGTTCAAGACACAGAAGCAAACACTGGCAAGGGACACGGCCGTGTCTTGTGGCCGTGTCCCTCCTAATTCATTCACACGGCCAAGTCAAGCTCCACTTGGCCGTGTCACTCAGCAAAGAAGAAAAGAAGACCAAAAGAAGCAGTAGAAGACACTGGCAAGGGACACGGCCGTGTCAACTGGCCGTGTCCCTCCAACAAGCTCAAACACGGCCAAGTCAAGCTTGACTTGGCCGTGTCACTCAACAAAGAACAGAAAGAAGAAAGGCAAGCAGAGGCAGACACTAGCAAAGGACACGGCCGTGTCCACTGGCCGTGTCCCTCTTAGAGACACTCACACGGCCAAGTCACTTCTGACTTGGCCGTGTCCCTCATGTATCAAACACGGAGCGGATTATTAACGCGTACGATTGATATAAAAGGAAAAGAAAGTGAGGGTTTCGGGGTTGGACGATTTAGAATAGATTTTGGAGCCGTCAGAGATTAGAGCTAGGGTTTTAACTTTGTTTTCTTTGATTTTAATTTCATTTTGGATTAAACTAGATTAGATTAAATTGTTCTAGCCATCAAGACATCCTTCTTGCAAGATTGAACAAGAGATTCTTCAAAAGCTTCAAGGAGTTTGTAACTTGGTTTTGTTCTTGAACTTATTCTCTTTATTTTTATTGAATGGATATTATCATGTCTATTTTGATTTCTTTGAACATTAATAAGATGAATATGTTTAATTGCATTATGAACTAATTTGATCTAGTCTAGGGTTTGTATGGATCTGCTATGATTGTGTGAATTGGTTTTTCTCTTAGCTAATAATTTCTTTAGCCTTGATTGAATGAAACATTGTTAATATATAATTGTTTGATCACCAATTATGTGTTTTAAGGTATTAGATGATGGATCGAGAGATGAAGTTTAATACTTGAACAATTCAATTAGGGACTTAGGTGAATTAGAGATATAACCTATTAAAAAGATTATTTCACTTGTAACAAGATTAGTTGAAAGAGGTTTGAATGCGAGAGCTTATTTCCTTGACTTGATTAGTTGAGTTGTTTGAGATTTAATCTTTGAAATTGAATTAGTTAAGAGGAATAACCGTTCATACATATAAGTAGTAGAGAAGTGCAAGCCCTAGACCATTCTATCAAGTGAATCAAAACACAGCTCAATTTACTTTTATTGTTTTAAACTTTAATCAATCTTCTTCATTATTTAGCAATTTATAAATCTCTTTATTACTTGTTAAACATAATTTGATAAGCAATTAACCACTTTAGCTTCCTTGAGAGAACGACCTTGGGGCGATCACCTTTGCTACAGCTACCTCGTATACTTGCGAGTGACGCTTTGTGGTAGAGTTAATTTGAGCGTAACAAGTTTTTGGCGCCGCTGCCGGGGAGTCTAATTGGCGTAATTGTTTATAAAAAAAATAATAATAATAAAAACAAAATTTCTTTAGATTATTTTTCATTGTTTTCATTTTATTTTATTTGTCTTTTGCTTTTAATTGTTTCTTTTTCTAGATATTTTTGTTTATGCAAGGCAGGAGATCACTCGAAGGAGAGCTGCACCCATTCATTCCAGAAATTCAGAGAGTAAAAAGGAGCAGAGAGGAGTTTGAGCTCTACACCGGATTTGATACTTCGGAGGAAGACACTTCAGATTTTGAGTCAGAATCTACACCATCAGTTAAAATGGCTGAAGAAAGACAAAGAACCATGAGAGATTTTGCTAGACCTGTCATTGGGACTTCCACTTCTTGCATAAGACTGACAGATGCAGCAAGAAACTATGAATTGAAGAACATCCATTACAATATGCTGCCATCATTCTATGGAGTTCCAAATGAAGATCCTTTGAATTTTATTCGGGATTTCTACTCCACCCTCAACACTTTTCCTTTGGGAGGACTTACAGAAGATCAGTTGAGGATGCGATGTTTCCCTTATACTTTGAAGGACAGGGCAAAGAGCTGGCTCATGATGTTGCCTGAGAATTCACTGACAACTTGGGAGCAAGTTTACAATAAATTCATGGGCAAGTTCTATTCACACCAGAAGACAGCTGAGTTGAGAGGAAAGATTGCTACATTCTCTCAATTTGAAGGAGAGCCATTTCATGAGGCTTGGGACAGATTCAAGATGCTATTGATCCAGTGCCCGCATCATCACTACCCACTTCAACTCCTTAATCAGTTTTTCTATGATGGTCTCACCCAGCAATTTCAGAACACTGTTGATAATGCAGCTGGGGGAGCCATGGGAGAAAAGACAGCTGATGAGACTTATGAGATTTTTGAGATGTTGGGAGCTAATTCTCAACAGAAGAATGTAAGGGGAAGAAGCAAGGGAGTGAATCAACTGGAAGCCAATACTGAAATGGTTAGTCAAATGGCTGAGTTGACAAGGCAGGTTCAGATGCTAAACATGAAGAACAACGTTTCTTCATCCACTCAAGAGGTGTGTGGAATCTGTGGGACATTTGGGCATGGAGCAAATATATGTCCCTCTGCATATGAGACTTTTGGGAATGAAGCTGAGCAAGTTAATGCTATGGGGGGATTTCAACCACGAGCTAGGAATGATCCTTACTCTAACACTTACAATCCTGGTTGGAGGAGTCACCCCAATTTTTCCTGGACAACAAATAATGCTCAACAGCCATTCCATTTACTCCAGAGACAGAACCAACAGCAGGGCCAATCCTCAAATCAAAATCAAGGACAGCCTAAAAGAGAGAGTTTGGAAGACAGTTTACAAGCTTTCATCAAAGTCAGTGCTCAAAACCAAGAGATGAACAACAAGAGACTGGATTCCTTGGAAGCATCCTTTAAGAAGGTGGAGACCCAAGTGGGGCAACTTGCACAACAGATGCAGATTCAACAAAAGGGGAAGTTCCCAAGTCAACCTGAGCAGGCACAAGCAGTAACTATTCTTAGGAGTGGCAAGGTAATTAATAATAATGTTGAAAATAACTCTGTGAATGCAGGTGAGCAAGAAAAGAACAAGGAAGGAGAATTAGAGAACAAAGGTGCTGAAGAAGGATCAATGGAGAAGTCCCCTACACCAGATTTGCACAAGGCAAGTAATCCATACCGGCCACCTATACCATTTCCTAGCAGGTTGAAGGATGATAAAAAAGATAAGCAGTTTTCAGATATCTTCAATATGCTATCTAAGGTAAGTATCAACTTACCCTTACTTGAAGCAATTAAGAATATGCCGGCTTATGCTAAATTCTTCAAAGAACTGAATACCAAGAAAAAAAGGTATGAGCCAAACGAAAAGGTGATAGTTTCTGAGGTAGCTAGTGCTGTTTTGCAGCATAAACTGCCTCCTAAGCTAAAGGATCCTGGAAGTTTTATTATTCAAATTGCTATGGGGAATGGGAAATGTACTGATGGCATGTGTGATTTGGGGGCTAGTGTGAATTTAATGCCTTACTCTGTTTATCTTGATTTAGAACTAGGGGAACTTAAACCAACAAAAATGGTATTGCAATTAGCTGATAGATCTCTTAGATTCCCGAAAGGGGTCATAGAAGATGTGTTAGTTAAAGTTGGTGGTTTGATAGTACCTGTGGATTTCATTGTTCTTGACATGGAGGTAGGTAATTCTTCACCATCTGCACACACCATTTTGCTGGGTAGGCCTTTTATGGCGACTACTAATACTTTGATAGATGTTAAGAATGGAAAATTATCAATGACTGTTTTGGGACAAACTGTGGAATTTTCTATTTTTAACACTTCTCCTATTCCTACAACTGCCTTATATGAGGATTGTTCTTTCATTGATTGTATTGATGCAGTTGTTTCAGATGCTTTCTTGCAGACAGGTTCTGCTGATAAATTGGAGCTGGCTTTGACCTTGGATAGTGATTTGGAAATTTTTGATGCAGAAATAGCCAGTTGTCTTGAGACCTTAGAAAGTGCTGAAATAGAGGAGTTTAAGGATGCTCCAGTTTGTGAGTTTTCCCCCATTGAAAAAGAAGAGGAGAACCCCTCACTAGAGTTAGAGCTGAAAGAGTTACCTAAGAATCTGAAATATGTGTTTTTAGGAGATCACAACACTTTACCTGTGATAATATCTAGTGAACTTAGTGAAGGGGAGGAGATGAGGTTAGTGAGTGAGCTTAAAAGATTGAAGAGAGCAATAGGATGGGGATTGAGTGACATCAAGGGTATTAGCCCTTCCATGTGCATGCATAGAATCACTTTAGAAGAGGGAGCTAAACCTATGAGGGAAACCCAAAGGAGACTTAACCCAAATATGAGTGAAGTGGTTAAGAAGGAAGTGCTCAAATTGCTGGATGAAGGAGTAATTTATCCAATTGCCAATAGTGAGTGGGTGAGCCCAGTACATGTAGTTCCTAAGAAATCTGGAATCACTGTGGTGAAAAATGAGAAGAATGAGTTGGTTCCTACTAGGACTACTATTGGATGGAGAATGTGCATCGATTATAGGAAGTTGAATAATGCTACAAAGAAAGATCATTTCCCTCTTCCTTTTATTGATCAGATGTTAGATAAACTTTCTGGACACTCACATTATTGTTTTCTGGATGGCCTTTCAGGTTATTATCAGGTGCCAATAGCTCCAGAGGATCAGTCCAAGATAACCTTTACTTGCCCTTTTGGGACTTATGCATTTCGACGTATGCCCTTTGGCTTGTGCAATGCACCTGCAACTTTTCAGAGATGCATGATGTCTGTCTTCTCAGATATGATCGATGATTTTATTGAGGTATTTATGGATGATTTTTCTGTTTTTGGTAATTCTTTTGATAATTGCCTCAATAAACTTGTTCGTGTGCTTGAGAGATGCATTGAATGTAACCTCACTTTAAGTTGGGAAAAGAGTCATTTTATGGTTACTCAGGGCATTGTTTTAGGTCATGTGGTGTCAAGTAAAGGAATTGAGGTAGATAAGGCTAAAATTGAACTGATTGCTAAGTTACCCCCACCTACCTCAGTTAAGGGAATAAGAAGTTTTCTAGGGCATGCAGGATTTTACAGGAGGTTTATTAAAGATTTTTCCAAAATAAGCCAACCATTGTGCCATTTATTGGGGAAAGATGTTCCATTTGATTTTACAGCACAATGCATGCAAGCTTTTAATTCCCTTAAGGAAAAGTTGACTAGTGCACCTGTGATTGTAGCTCCTGTCTGGTCTTTACCTTTTGAAATCATGTGTGATGCTTCTAACCATGCAGTAGGAGCTGTTCTTGGGCAAAGAGTTGACAAATACTTGAGAGTAATTTATTATGCCAGTTTAACTCTGAATAGTGCACAAATGAACTACACCACAACTGAGAAAGAAATGTTAGCTGTTGTTTTTGCTTTAGACAAATTTAGAGCTTATTTAATTGGGTCAAAAATTATTGTGCATTCTGACCATGCAGCTCTTAAATATCTTTTAACAAAACAGCATGCTAAACCACGATTAATTAGATGGGTGTTGTTGTTGCAAGAGTTTGATTTCCAGATCAGGGATACTAAGGGTAGTGAGAATGTTGTTGCTGATCATTTATCCAGATTACCTTACTTTAATGAAAATCTTGCATCTGATAGCATTCATAAAAATTTAGAAGAATTTCCTGATGAGCATCTGTTTGTGGTAATTCATGCCCCTTGGTTTGCAGATATTGCTAACTATCTTGCTTGTGGCATTTTGAGATCTAACATGTCCTTTCAGGAAAAGAAAAGGTTTCTACACTTGAGTAAGTTTTATTTTTGGGATGAGCCTTATTTATTCCGGATATGCAAAGATGAGATAATTCGCAGGTGTGTAGCTGAGGAAGAACAACTGAGTGTTCTTCAATTTTGTCATGACTTTCACTGTGGGGGTCATTTTGGAGGAAGAAAGACTGCAGAAAAGGTGCTTCAAAGTGGTTTTTACTGGCCTACTTTATTTAAAGATGCTCAAGACTATTGTAAGAGCTGTGATCGTTGCCAAAGAGTAGGTAACATTGGGAGGAGAAATGAAATGCCCCTTCAGTCATTTATTGTTGTTGAACTGTTTGATGTGTGGGGAATAGACTTCATGGGTCCTTTCCCCAAATCCTTTAGTTATGAATACATTTTAGTTGCTGTAGATTATGTTTCAAAATGGGTGGAGGCAATCCCCACCCGTACTAATGATGCTAATATTGTTGTTAAATTTGTGAAGGAAAACATTCTTAGCAGGTTTGGCACACCAAGGGTGATAGTCAGTGATGGGGGAAGCCATTTTTACAACAGGCTTTTTGAGAAGTTAATGCACAAATCTGGTGTGAAGCACAAGGTGGCAACCCCATACCATCCACAGACTTCTGGGCAAGTGGAAACATCAAACAAGCAGCTAAAAGGAATTTTGGAGAAAACAGTCAACACATCCAGGAAGGATTGGGCAAGCAGACTGCACGATGCACTATGGGCGTATCGGACTGCTTTCAAAACCCCTCTTGGTATGAGTCCATATCGATTGGTGTTTGGAAAAGCTTGTCACTTACCAGTAGAGTTGGAGCACAGAGCATATTGGGCAATCAAGACTCTGAATTTGGACTTGGACAAAGCAAAGAGAGAAAGATTTCTGCAAATTTCAGAGTTAGATGAGCTGAGGAATGAGGCTTATGAGAGCTCGAGAATTTACAAGGATCGCACTAAAGCACTTCATGACAGAATTATAGTGCGAAAGACATTGAGTCCAGGTATGAAGGTTTTACTTTTTAACTCACGACTCCATCTTTTTCCAGGTAAACTCAAGTCTCGATGGAGTGGTCCTTTCGAGATAACACAGGTATATCCTTCTGGTGCAATTGAATTACTTAACTCTAGAACAGGTGAGACTTTCAAAGTGAATGGACAAAGAGTTAAGCCATACAATGAAGGACTTCAGGAATTAAGGGTCATTGACAGTACTTTGATTCATGATCCCTAAGCCTTGCATGATGTCCAGCTATATGACATTAAAGAAGCGCTAAATGGGAGGCAACCCATCGGTTTGCATTTATTTTTCGTAGTTGTAATTTTCAGTTTAGCGAGTTTTGATTTATGTTCGGTTTCAATAAATGGATTGTGCTTTAATCGGTTTTTCTTTACTTTGTGTTTCAGGGTGTTTATAAAAGAGGATTTTTAAAAAAAAAAATTTGTAAAAAGTAAATAAAAAGGCAGTAGGTGACACGGCCAAAGGACTTGGCCGTGTCCCTGGGCCGTGTCACATACTGGACACGGCCAAAATTTTTCAAATATATAAAAAAAAAAAAAAAAATTTTGAACGATTTTGCCAATTTGCACAGAATGGGACACACCCATGGGACACGGCCGTGTCACCTGGCCGTGTCCCCCATTTTGCTTCAGACACGGCCGTGTTAACTTGACTTGGCCGTGTCTCTCCAATTTCACACACCAGACACGGCTAAGTTCCCATAAACACGGTCGTGTCCATCATTTTTTTAACTTTAAAAGTCACGATTTTTGCACAGATTTCATTTTTAATCCCTAATCTCTTTTCTTCATCCCTCTCTCGTTCTCTCTCTCTCTCGCTCTCTCTTATCGCCATAGCCATTGTTTTGATTGCAATTTTCCAATTCTTTCCTTACCGCGTCAAATTTCTTCAACAAATCTTGACATATTCATTTAAAACTCCATCTTTACTCATATACTTGTGCTTTAATTCAGTTTTGGGTTGAATTTTCAGATTCCTAAGGATGCCAAGAACAAAGACTATTTCACACCACAAGGCGAAGAGGCCTAGCACCGGAGGAGCTTCTTCTTTTTCATCCGCTGTACCTTCGAAACGAGCAAGTCTTTTGGCTAGGGGTTTTTACCCAACAAGGTATGTAAATGATGAATCGCTTGATGCCTTGAAAATTAGGACTGATTTCTATAAATATGTGCAATACCTTGGGTGGGAGACTTTTGTCACCTTAAGACCGTTGCAGTTTGAGGAGCTTACTTTGGAATTTTTGACATCCCTTAAGGTGGAAAGGGATGATAAGAAAATTTGCAGGAAATTGATGTTTAAGTTGTTGGGAAAACCATTTGTGCTTAATATTGATGAGTTAAATGCTATTTATGGTTTTCATCAGCATGGGGAACGGTCATTACCCAAAGAATTTAGGCAACAGTTTGCTTGGGGAGCCTTGGGCTCTGGTACCTATGTTGCCAAATCGGCTAAAGCATCTAGATTGAGAAAGCCTGCTATAAGATATTTGCATAGGTTTATGGCCTGCGGATTCTTTGCCCGGAAGGAAAGCCCGGGTGTGGTTGCGCTGAATGAATTATTTTTCCTTGATAGTGTTTTGAATGAGATGAATGTCAGTGCTGGCTATTGGTTAGCCGATATTTTTGATTCTGTGGCTAACGGAAGAAAGGGGGCAATTTGTGTTGGAGGGTTGGTTACCACACTAGCAGTAGCCCTGGTTGAGGATTTTGATCCGAGTGCTACTCGTATGACTAGGATATTGGGTAATGACTCTCTTGATTTAGCTACATTGGCAAAGATGAACATGGTGGTGTGTAGGAGGGGAACTTTTGTGATGCCTTCAGCTGAGCCTGAAGCACAGGGAGACAGGCAAAAGAGAGCCCGGGTTGAAGGGGAGTCCGACTCGGATTCTCTTGATTTAGATGAGGATGCTCCGATCTCGGAACATCAAAACGTACTTTTGAGGATTGAGGCCCTGGAGGGCAAGGTAGATCGATTGGAGGGAAAGATAGATGGACTGACAGGCACGGTGAACCGAAACCATATTGAGATGTTGCAACAGATGGATCAGATTAACAGCAACCTTGCCAAAATTCTGAGTCTTCATCCCTCGGCTGCATCATCTTCTCGCCCGCCTTTTCCTTAGACTTTGTGTTCCTTGTTTTATTTTATTTTATTTAGTGTACTTTTGTTTTATTTTTCCTTTTTGTTTTTCCTGTTAAAACTTTTGTGTTTGGATATTTTATTGTATTTTTGTTATCAAACTTTTGTGTTTGTGATGGAAAGCTAGGATTTTGCCTCACCAAGTACGATGGAAGACAGGTTGTCCTTTAACTCTTTTTATTTATTATTCTTGTTTTCCATTGAGGACAATGTCAATTTTAAGTGTGGGGTACTCTTTAAGCTTTCCTTTAATTCTTGTTGTGCTTATCGTGTTATTTTGTTTATTGTGTTTGTTATGCATGGTATAATTGTTGAAAATTTATTGATCTTTGCTGTGATTCTAGCATTATAGTTGAGACTTTGGTATCAGCATAGTAATGTGCATTTGAATTCATTCGGGATTAATTTTCGCATTCTGCAATTCATGACATGTAAATCTTTGTGAAACCACAAGTGTGAGCTTTGAGCTTCATAAAATTTGATATTATTGTCAATTAATTTTCCTTTCTTAAGTGTGCACCTTCATGATGTTGCATCTCTAGAGTTTGCTTTTGCATACTTATTGAACTCACATTATGATTTATTCTCAAGTTTTTAAAATGATGAAGGCAATTAGGTTAGCCCCTTTAGCTTAAAGAGACTTTCCTTTATATTGATTTCCTTAGTAAGCCAAGTTGAGCCATTGACCGTTTCTTGTTTGATTAACATAATTCTCAACTTAACATGTTCTTATTATCATCATACCTATGCATTAAGGAATGGAGTTGTATGATTAGACAATAGGGTAGTTTATTTCAAAGTGTGGGGTAAGCAAGTAAAAAATTAATGGAATTGCTAATTGGGGGTTGAAATGCATACTTTGCAAATTATATTTGATTAAGAGTCATTATTCTTTTCCTCTTCATTTTAAGCTAGATGTTCCATTAAATTCTTAATTTTGTATATATATATATTTAAAAAAAAATAAAAAAAAATGAATGATAAAAAAAAAAGAGTAAATAAAAGAAAAGTTATATATATATATACAAAATTCATATATGTTCTAGCATTGGTTATCAAAAGAGGAATGTTGACTCATGTATTTATGCAAATATGTAAGATTATCAAGGGTTGGTGAGTATGCCGTTTGAGGGAGTTATGAGTTTCTTAGTAAGAGTAGTGTCTAATTTAGATACTCCATTTCTTTATGCTCCAGCTTAAATTCCTTTTCTCACACCTTTACCTTAGCCCCATTACATCCAAATGAAAGACCTTCGGATTATTTCTTGAGAAAATCAGTGAGGGAGATTGGATAATTAAGCAAGTTTATGGTAGCATGCAGTCATGAGTGGTTTGAGTGAATTAACCTATGAAATCGAGTGAAACACTTAGATGAGAGGTGAGATTTGTATGTCTGGATTAATGAATGAGTTAAGAAAATCCTTGATTGAAGTAAGATGCAATTATTTATGTCTGAGTCTTAAAGTATTTCATCTATGTACTGGAATTATAGTTAAGGTTGTTTGAGTTTTTAATTTATGCCATGTGAATTTGCTTGAGGACAAGCAAAGTTTTAAGTGTGGGGTAGTTGTTTTATTAGTTTTTGTTATAGTTTGTGTCTTGTTTATTGTGTTAATTATTGTTTTATTTAGGTCTTTTGTTAGTTTTTATTGATTTGTTTAGTGTTTTCTTTAATTATGTAATTTTAGTTTGTTTTAGTATTTAGGTCGTGTTTGATCTAATTTTAGGTAAGTTTTATGTTTTGATTATTGATGTTTATTTATGTCTTGTTTAAGTTTTTGTTTGTAAGTTGTGTGTCAGGTAGAACAGGCAAGGAAATGAATTGAAGATAAAAAGGGACAGTAGCTGACACGGGCATAGGACACGGCCAAGTCACTGGCCGTGTCCCATATCAAGTTAAAAGGAAGTTCAAGACACAGAAGCAAACACTGGCAAGGGACACGGCCGTGTCTTGTGGCCGTGTCCCTCCTAATTCATTCACACGGCCAAGTCAAGCTCCACTTGGCCGTGTCACTCAGCAAAGAAGAAAAGAAGACCAAAAGAAGCAGTAGAAGACACTGGCAAGGGACACGGCCGTGTCAACTGGCCGTGTCCCTCCAACAAGCTCAAACACGGCCAAGTCAAGCTTGACTTGGCCGTGTCACTCAACAAAGAACAGAAAGAAGAAAGGCAAGCAGAGGCAGACACTAGCAAAGGACACGGCCGTGTCCACTGGCCGTGTCCCTCTTAGAGACACTCACACGGCCAAGTCACTTCTGACTTGGCCGTGTCCCTCATGTATCAAACACGGAGCGGATTATTAACGCGTACGATTGATATAAAAGGAAAAGAAAGTGAGGGTTTCGGGGTTGGACGATTTAGAATAGATTTTGGAGCCGTCAGAGATTAGAGCTAGGGTTTTAACTTTGTTTTCTTTGATTTTAATTTCATTTTGGATTAAACTAGATTAGATTAAATTGTTCTAGCCATCAAGACATCCTTCTTGCAAGATTGAACAAGAGATTCTTCAAAAGCTTCAAGGAGTTTGTAACTTGGTTTTGTTCTTGAACTTATTCTCTTTATTTTTATTGAATGGATATTATCATGTCTATTTTGATTTCTTTGAACATTAATAAGATGAATATGTTTAATTGCATTATGAACTAATTTGATCTAGTCTAGGGTTTGTATGGATCTGCTATGATTGTGTGAATTGGTTTTTCTCTTAGCTAATAATTTCTTTAGCCTTGATTGAATGAAACATTGTTAATATATAATTGTTTGATCACCAATTATGTGTTTTAAGGTATTAGATGATGTAACACCCCTTCCCGACCTACGTGTGTAAGCTGAGTAGAGGCGCCACCCTATCCTAATGTTGCTACCACTTTTACTTAGTCAAATTTTTGTTCCGATTTTTATAGAAATTTTGCCATAGTTTTGCCTAAAAATTCAATCCCAAGTGTCGACAAAACTGGTTTTTTTCTAATTTTTGAAAACATTTTTACACAAACCAATGCAAACAAAATCATTCTCAGTACACTTCCAATAAATCCCCCTTATAACCTCAACTACAACCTGCAAAAAGGATTTACACTTCTAGTACAAAATAAAGTAAAGGTTTATTATGAAATACAGCAGATAAAATCTTTGTTCACTATGTAACGGAAAGTAACAATATTTACAAATTCATATACATCAAAACTCAAGTTTTACAACACATAAAATTTATACATGTTTGGCAGTCACTCTTCGATCTTAAAGCCCACTATTCAATCTTCAAAATCTAGGCTCGACTCGGCCTAGAGGAACTCTCTGGTTCTTCCTTGTCACCTGCGCGAAGAATCACATTCGCGCTAAGCCAACGGCTTAGTAAGATAAAACATGCTAATGGTATGCTTTAATGTAATGCAATGCCACATTCAACATTAATCAATCATACTCAATAACCAACATCTCATTTCATTAACTCATAACATTATTTAGGACATTCATATAACCCTGACACCTATGGGCCCAACAAGTATTTAATATGATATTCAGAGTTCAGAGTTACTGCTTTGGTTCATAGTCACAATAATCACGCCCGTAGGCAATGTATATACATGTATCTCTATCCATGGATAGTGTAACAGACCCAGTCTCTTGGATCATCAACTCAACACATATGAGGAGATCCTCAACCCGGCAAGACTGTTACAAATCATATATCTCATAGTGTAACAGACCCAGTCTCTTGGATCATCAACTCAACACATATGAGGAGATCCTCAACCCGGCAAGACTGTTACCTTTTATCATTTCTTAGGCATGCCACCCAAATCCAGAACTCTGAAACTGAATAACATATTAAACAAACAATTCATTTCCATTCTCAATTCTCATCACATTTAGGCAAACATGCCTTCTTTCTTTCAATTACATCATCTTAGCCAATAACAATGGCTTCACATTTCATTTCACAATATAACATCTCATTATTCAAGTATATATATATATATATCTCATCCATGATCACATTATATCTCACATAGCATCATTCATAAATATTAACATTTCATTCCACATTACTCATGAAACACATTACCATTCACAATGCACAACATAACATTGTTCAATCTCAACAATGCAATTAGGGCAAAGAACAATTGATTATAACATTCATTGATTCAAGTGTGTTTAAAGTGTTTAGGGTTAGGTTTAAGGACCAACCTACCTTTGGAGAACCAAAGCAATGCAAGAAGAACAAAGAATTAAAACCCTAACCATAAATAGTACATTCTGGTTTTAAACTCCATTTTATCCTTATTTTGAAAAATTGTATAAAATAATCTACTTGACTAAAAATTCTAAAATTTTTACAGAATTTAGTTTTGTATCTTAAAATCATCCCTTTAAAATTTCAGATCAAACTGAACACAAAATCTTGGTCAAATAGTTCACCTAACCAGACTGCCCCAATTGCCCTGCATCCTGGCAGCAGTTCTGAACTTTGTGAATTCCATAAATCAAATTCAATCAATGTGATTCCAAATTATTTTTCTCAAATACTAGACTCACTAAGCAACAACATATCCAAAATTCAATTGAATATGATTTTTCTACATTTTATTAAAAATCACGAAATATAGCTGTCCCAGTTAAGGTACCTGCTGGAACAGGTCTAATGAAAATAATTTTTCTAAACTCATAACCATTCCAAAATCGAATCAACATATTTTTCAGTCATTCTAGACTCATAGAGGCACAACATATCAAAAATTTACTTCAAGAACATTTTTCTATAATTAATTAAAAATCATACAAATCACAGCCTTTACTAATTGTAAAACAGAAACAATTTCACTAAACACAACTCTTACTCAACACAATCACTTCCAACACCTTCACCAACTCAACTTCTCATCATCAAACCAACAAACCCTAATTCCTTTCTCACACCACTTCAAAAGAATTGAAGAAATTAAAGAAAAGATCTTACCTCAAATGAAGAAATCCACAAATCTTTAACCAAAACCCTTGTTTCTTTCTTCAAAATGCTTCAAACCTCAAGATCACCTCTCTTTCTCTCTTTGTCTATGGAGAATCCGGCCACTTCAAGAAAGAAAGAAGAAAATGCACAAGTCAAACACCTTTTCTTCTTTTAATCTCCACCATGCATCTTACAAGGAAAATTACCAAAACACCCTTAACCATATAACTAACTCTTTGTCTCATATAAGCCCTTTATAGTAATTTCATTAACAACCAAAAATATCTTCTTCCACTTAACCATCACCTTGACTCTTCATTTGACCAATGTATATGTTAATTATATCATCATATAAACAACATATACATTTGTCTCTAAACCCTAAATTTCTTCTCCAAAACACATATACATATACATTCTCTTCCCATTTCTTTTCTCTTACAATTTAACACATATATGCACAAACATTCACTTCCCAATATATATATCAACAACCACAATAACAACAACATACTCAAAACTTCTAGGGCATAAATGAGGATATTACAATTCTCCCCCTCTAAAAAGAAAATTTCGTCCTCGAAATTACCTGATATCAAAGCTGAAACAATTGCGGATACTGCTCTCGCATGGTATGCTCACTTTCCCAAGTCGCTTCTTCTTTTGCATGATTCTTCCAAAGAATCTTCACCAATGGCACTCTCTTGTTCCTTAACTCTTTCACTTCTCGTGCCAAGATAGCAACTGGTTCCTCTTCAAATGTCAAATCTGGGCTCACTTCAATAGACTCAAATGGCAACACATGAGATGGATCCGACCTATATCTCCTCAACATAGAAACATGGAATACATTATGAATACGATCCAACTCAGGTGGCAAAGCAAGTCGATACGCCACTGGCCCAACTCTTTCTAACACTTCATACGGCCCAATGAAACGAGGACTCAATTTTCCTTTCCGACCGAACCTCAAAATTTTCTTCCAAGGAGACACTTTCAGAAATACCTTATCTCCAACATCAAACTCTATATCTCTCCTTTTTAGATCTGCATAAGACTTCTGTCGGTCTGAAGCTGCTTTTAACCTGCCTCGAATCAACTTTACTTTATCTTCAGTTTCTTGAATCAAATCAGGACCAACCAACTTATTATCTCCAAGCTCATTCCAACAAAGAGGTGTCCTACACCGTCTGCCATACAATGCTTCAAACGGTGCCATACCAATGCTGGATTGGTGACTGTTGTTGTAAGCAAACTCCACAAGAGGTAAAAACCTATCCCAACTTCCAGAGAAATCGATGACACAGCTTCTCAACATGTCCTCAATAATCTGTATCACCCTCTCTGACTGTCCATCCGTCTGTGGATGAAAAGCAGTGCTGAAGTGCAGTCGAGAACCTAAAGCACTATGCAAACTCTTCCAAAATCTGGAAGTAAACCTGGGATCTCGATCAGACACTAAAGAAGTTGGAACACCATGCAGTTTCACAATCTCATGGATATACAGCTCAGCCAATCTCTCCAAAGAGTAATCCATTCGAACCGGAAGGAAATGAGCTGTTTTAGTCAATCTATCCACAATCACCCATATAGCATCATGCTTCTTTTGTGTCAATGGCAAACCAGACACAAAATCCATTGTCACTCTTTCCCACTTCCATTCTGGCACTGACAATGGTTGAAGCAACCCGGTTGGAACTTGATGCTCTGCTTTAACCTTCTGACAAGTGAGACATTTCGATACAAACTCAGCAATGTCTCTCTTCAAACCAATCCACCAATAATGCTGTCTCAAATCATGATACATCTTCGTATTACCCGGATGCATAGCAAACATTGACTGATGAGCTTCTTCTAAAATGACTCTTTTCAAATCAGCATCATCGGGTACACACAATCGGTTCTTAAACCAGAGACTCCCATCATCTTTCACAACAAAATCTCTAGTCTTCCCATTCTTGCAATCTGAAAAAATCTTCTGAATCTTCTTATCGGCCAACTGAGCTTCTTTGATCTGATCTAACAAAATCGGCTTTAATTGCAACTGTGCCAATAATGCACCATCAACACAAGGTACAAAACTGGCATGCAATGCTCTCAACTCAACAAGCAACGAGAGCGAGTAAACAGTTAAACCAGCTAAAGACTTCCGACTCAAGGCATCAGCAACAACATTTGCTTTACCTGGATGATAGTCAATCAAGCAGTCGTAGTCTTTAATCAATTCTAACCATCTCCTCTGACGAAGATTGAGTTCTTTCTGGACACCCAAATACTTCAAACTCTTGTGATCAGTGTAGATGAAACATTTCTCCCCAAACAGATAGTGGCGCCAAATCTTTAATGCAAACACAATGGCAGCCAATTCTAAATCATGGGTCGGATAGTTAAGCTCATGCGGTTTCAACTGTCGAGATGCATAAGCTATAACTTTCCCTTCCTGCATCAATACACACCCCAAACCTCTATGTGAAGCATCACTGTAGATCACATATGGTTTGCCTTCAACAGGTAAAGTAAGAACAGGCGCTTGAGTCAACAACTCTCTCAACTGCTCAAAACTAGCCTGACACTGATCTGTCCACACAAATCTCACTCCCTTTCGAAGTAATCTGGTGAGTGGAGTAGCTATCAAAGAAAACCCTTTCACAAACCGTCGGTAATAGCCTGCCAAACCCAGAAAACTTCTAATCTCTGTCACAGACTTGGGTGGACTCCAATTTAAAATGGCTTCAACTTTGCTCGGATCAACTCTGATGCCTTCTGCAGAAACAATATGTCCGAGAAAAGCAACTTGATCCAACCAGAACTCACACTTCGACAATTTGGCAAATAACTGATTCTCTCTCAAAATCTGCAACACAATCCGCAGATGCATATCATGCTCCTCTTCATTCCGCGAATACACCAGTATATCATCAATGAAGACCACTACAAACTGATCCAAATAGGGCCTAAACACCCTATTCATCAAATCCATAAAAGCTGCAGGTGCATTCGTTAGACCAAAAGGCATAACTAAAAACTCATAATGCCCATACCTGGTCCGAAAAGCAGTCTTAGGAACATCTTCACTTCTTACCCTCAGCTGATGGTACCCAGATCTCAAATCAATTTTGGAGAACACTGACGCTCCCTTCAACTGATCAAAGAGATCATCGATTCTAGGCAAAGGATATTTATTTTTAATAGTCACCTTGTTCAATTGCCTATAATCGATACACAACCTCATAGTACCATCTTTCTTCTTCACAAATAGCACAGGAGCTCCCCAAGGAGAAACACTGGGGCGAATGAATCCTTTGTCCAACAACTCCTGTAATTGCACTTTCAACTCCCTCAATTCTGCTGGTGCCATTCTATAAGGAGTAATAGAGATAGGAGTGGTACCAGGCAACAATTCAATACCGAACTCCACCTCTCTCTCAGGAGGCAACCCTGGCAACTCCTCTGGAAACACATCCGGGAACTTAGCAACTGTGGCAATGCTATCAATAGGGGAACCCTTCACTCTAGTATCCACCACATGAGCAAGATAGGCTTCACACCCCTTTCTAATCAACCTCCTGGCTGCAACAGCTGAAACAAATAAGGAGGCTAGCTGTTCCTGCTCATTAGATACTATCACCTCTCTACCATCACCCGTTCTCAAAGAAACAATTTTCTTTTTACAATCCACCACAGCTTCATGTCGAGATAGCCAATCCATACCTAAGATCACGTCATATTCCTTAAATGGCATCTCAATCAAATCCCCAAGGAACTCCTCACCCTGCACCACTACTGCACTATCTCTATGCACCTTACTCACAACCACACTATGCCCTAACGGATTTGTTACCAACACATCAAATCCTAGGGACTCAGCATGCAAATCAGATACAGGCAAAACAGATGCACTAATATATGAATGTGTGGAACCCGGATCAATCAAAGCAAGTACTGGAGTATTAAATAAAGAAAAAGTACCAGCTATGACTGCCGATGTATCTGGCTGTCTCTGCATAACATACATCCTCTGGGAAGATCCAACCTCCTCTGGTCTACCCTCCCTGGATGTAGCACCTCTTCTAGAACTGAATCCTGGTCTACCTCCCCGGCTGGCACCTCTGCCTCCTCTGCCTCCCCTCACACTAGCTCGAGAAGCAGCAGAATCAACTGGCATCTGATCCTGCCTCTCAGGACAGTCTCTCACAAAGTGGTCAGGTGATCCACACCTGAAGCATACCCCTGATCTACTATGCCTCCAACAAACGCCCCCATGTCTTCCACCACACTGGTTACACACAGGTAAGGTGGATCTCTGAACTCCAGGAGTAGGAGCACTCGCTACTGAAGCTGCAGGTCTAAATCTCTGCCTCTGGAACTGCACTGACCTACCCACTGGTCTCTGGCTCCTACTACTCCGAGGAACAAAACTTCCTCTACCCCTCTTCACAGAAGAAGACCCTGCCTCGAACTGGGGCCTTCTAACCCTAACCTCTTCCTCTGAAGCAGCTGCAATAACTTGAGCTCGCTCTACACTTCGAGCTGCTGCCACAAGCTGTGAGAAATCCTGATATCTGGATCCAGCCACTAAGCACATGATCGAGGGCCTCAATCCCTCCTCAAATCGCCGACATCTATCAATCTCATCAGTAATGATACCCCCAGCATACTGACTCAGTCGAATAAACTCAACTTCATACTCAGTTACGGTCCGATGATCTTGCTTCAAATCTAGAAACTCTCTTTTCTTCCCATCTTTATACTCCCTAGGAGTATACTTCAACTCAAATTCTCTCAGAAAATCCGCATAAGACAAGGTTGGTGGATCATCCATAGAATGGGGCACTGTCTTCCACCAGTCGTAGGCATCCTTCTGTAGCAAAGATCTTGCATAGTCAAACTTCTCCTCTGAAGTGGCTTGCAACTGCACAAATACCCTCTGAACTCTATCAAGCCACTGTTCTGCTACAGCCGGATCAACTGTACCAAAGAAATCCTCTGCTCCATATTTCCTTAGCTTATCATAGTGCCTTACTGGTACTGAAGGCTGAGGGGGTGGTGGCGGTGGCTGTGGTTGCACAGGTGCTTGTCTCATAGCTTCCAACATAGGCCTAAACCAGGCTGGCGGAACCTCCTCCCCAGCTAGTCTACCCGACACCGAAGCAGGTGCCTCCTCAACACTATCAACCCTAGCTCCCTCAGCAGGAGCAATACTCTCGGCACTACCCTCAACAGATTGTCGCGAATGAGATGCCATCTCTACCTATATCTGCAAACACAGCAGAATATTCCTCATTAAAGATCAAAGACTGCCATACCAAAACATGTATTTTACTCAAAAACCCACTTTAAAAATCAAAATATTCTTTTTCTTACAATTGATCTAGGTTGAGAATCTCAAACCTAGGCTCTGATACCAAAAATTGTAACACCCCTTCCCGACCTACGTGTGTAAGCTGAGTAGAGGCGCCACCCTATCCTAATGTTGCTACCACTTTTACTTAGTCAAATTTTTGTTCCGATTTTTATAGAAATTTTGCCATAGTTTTGCCTAAAAATTCAATCCCAAGTGTCGACAAAACTGGTTTTTTTCTAATTTTTGAAAACATTTTTACACAAACCAATGCAAACAAAATCATTCTCAGTACACTTCCAATAAATCCCCCTTATAACCTCAACTACAACCTGCAAAAAGGATTTACACTTCTAGTACAAAATAAAGTAAAGGTTTATTATGAAATACAGCAGATAAAATCTTTGTTCACTATGTAACGGAAAGTAACAATATTTACAAATTCATATACATCAAAACTCAAGTTTTACAACACATAAAATTTATACATGTTTGGCAGTCACTCTTCGATCTTAAAGCCCACTATTCAATCTTCAAAATCTAGGCTCGACTCGGCCTAGAGGAACTCTCTGGTTCTTCCTTGTCACCTGCGCGAAGAATCACATTCGCGCTAAGCCAACGGCTTAGTAAGATAAAACATGCTAATGGTATGCTTTAATGTAATGCAATGCCACATTCAACATTAATCAATCATACTCAATAACCAACATCTCATTTCATTAACTCATAACATTATTTAGGACATTCATATAACCCTGACACCTATGGGCCCAACAAGTATTTAATATGATATTCAGAGTTCAGAGTTACTGCTTTGGTTCATAGTCACAATAATCACGCCCGTAGGCAATGTATATACATGTATCTCTATCCATGGATAGTGTAACAGACCCAGTCTCTTGGATCATCAACTCAACACATATGAGGAGATCCTCAACCCGGCAAGACTGTTACAAATCATATATCTCATAGTGTAACAGACCCAGTCTCTTGGATCATCAACTCAACACATATGAGGAGATCCTCAACCCGGCAAGACTGTTACCTTTTATCATTTCTTAGGCATGCCACCCAAATCCAGAACTCTGAAACTGAATAACATATTAAACAAACAATTCATTTCCATTCTCAATTCTCATCACATTTAGGCAAACATGCCTTCTTTCTTTCAATTACATCATCTTAGCCAATAACAATGGCTTCACATTTCATTTCACAATATAACATCTCATTATTCAAGTATATATATATATATATCTCATCCATGATCACATTATATCTCACATAGCATCATTCATAAATATTAACATTTCATTCCACATTACTCATGAAACACATTACCATTCACAATGCACAACATAACATTGTTCAATCTCAACAATGCAATTAGGGCAAAGAACAATTGATTATAACATTCATTGATTCAAGTGTGTTTAAAGTGTTTAGGGTTAGGTTTAAGGACCAACCTACCTTTGGAGAACCAAAGCAATGCAAGAAGAACAAAGAATTAAAACCCTAACCATAAATAGTACATTCTGGTTTTAAACTCCATTTTATCCTTATTTTGAAAAATTGTATAAAATAATCTACTTGACTAAAAATTCTAAAATTTTTACAGAATTTAGTTTTGTATCTTAAAATCATCCCTTTAAAATTTCAGATCAAACTGAACACAAAATCTTGGTCAAATAGTTCACCTAACCAGACTGCCCCAATTGCCCTGCATCCTGGCAGCAGTTCTGAACTTTGTGAATTCCATAAATCAAATTCAATCAATGTGATTCCAAATTATTTTTCTCAAATACTAGACTCACTAAGAAACAACATATCCAAAATTCAATTGAATATGATTTTTCTACATTTTATTAAAAATCACGAAATATAGCTGTCCCAGTTAAGGTACCTGCTGGAACAGGTCTAATGAAAATAATTTTTCTAAACTCATAACCATTCCAAAATCGAATCAACATATTTTTCAGTCATTCTAGACTCATAGAGGCACAACATATCAAAAATTTACTTCAAGAACATTTTTCTATAATTAATTAAAAATCATACAAATCACAGCCTTTACTAATTGTAAAACAGAAACAATTTCACTAAACACAACTCTTACTCAACACAATCACTTCCAACACCTTCACCAACTCAACTTCTCATCATCAAACCAACAAACCCTAATTCCTTTCTCACACCACTTCAAAAGAATTGAAGAAATTAAAGAAAAGATCTTACCTCAAATGAAGAAATCCACAAATCTTTAACCAAAACCCTTGTTTCTTTCTTCAAAATGCTTCAAACCTCAAGATCACCTCTCTTTCTCTCTTTGTCTATGGAGAATCCGGCCACTTCAAGAAAGAAAGAAGAAAATGCACAAGTCAAACACCTTTTCTTCTTTTAATCTCCACCATGCATCTTACAAGGAAAATTACCAAAACACCCTTAACCATATAACTAACTCTTTGTCTCATATAAGCCCTTTATAGTAATTTCATTAACAACCAAAAATATCTTCTTCCACTTAACCATCACCTTGACTCTTCATTTGACCAATGTATATGTTAATTATATCATCATATAAACAACATATACATTTGTCTCTAAACCCTAAATTTCTTCTCCAAAACACATATACATATACATTCTCTTCCCATTTCTTTTCTCTTACAATTTAACACATATATGCACAAACATTCACTTCCCAATATATATATCAACAACCACAATAACAACAACATACTCAAAACTTCTAGGGCATAAATGAGGATATTACAGATGATGGATCGAGAGATGAAGTTTAATACTTGAACAATTCAATTAGGGACTTAGGTGAATTAGAGATATAACCTATTAAAAAGATTATTTCACTTGTAACAAGATTAGTTGAAAGAGGTTTGAATGCGAGAGCTTATTTCCTTGACTTGATTAGTTGAGTTGTTTGAGATTTAATCTTTGAAATTGAATTAGTTAAGAGGAATAACCGTTCATACATATAAGTAGTAGAGAAGTGCAAGCCCTAGACCATTCTATCAAGTGAATCAAAACACAGCTCAATTTACTTTTATTGTTTTAAACTTTAATCAATCTTCTTCATTATTTAGCAATTTATAAATCTCTTTATTACTTGTTAAACATAATTTGATAAGCAATTAACCACTTTAGCTTCCTTGAGAGAACGACCTTGGGGCGATCACCTTTGCTACAGCTACCTCGTATACTTGCGAGTGACGCTTTGTGGTAGAGTTAATTTGAGCGTAACATTAATGCATGTGCATGTATCACAAATTTCACTTTTCAAAAATTTTCCTCTTTTCTTTTTAAATCTACTTAGGCTGAGAATCTCAAACCTAAGCTCTGATACCAAAATAATTGTAACACTCCTATACTCTATATAAGTACTATACATATATACCTTGTATACATACAATACGTATATAAAGTATAAGGATGTAACTTTTCATTACAGTTTCAAACCTTTACCTTAGTTCCAAAAAATAATACATCTAATTTAAAGAACATTTACAAAATCATTACACTTTTGATGATATTACATATATATATATATTACCTTGTCTTTTCCAAAATTCATTTGTATATATATATACATTTTTATCAAAATACAACATAATCAAATTGTACATGTATGCACCACCTTCTAGTTGGTCTCGAAATACTTTTACCCTTCTCATGGCATAACGATTTGACTCCCAGATCAACCACCTACTCACTTGCGCGATTTACACAACCACACTAAGCTCAAAGGCTTAGTAGTACAAATAAATATTTTAAACATACATTACAGAAAAATCATACTTCCAATATTAACATCATGTATCATCATTTTCTTATCATGTTTTCCCTTTTCAATGCACTCTTCATATTTTTCCATTAATCTCATAATTTATATACATATACACATACATCATTACAACAAACCATAATCCAATGACTTATCAGAACATTCATGAAATAATACTCACAATTTTCACATCCATATACATATTACACATCATAATGTATTTTCATAATCTCATCGTTCAGCATAGTTTCTCAAGCCACATTCATTTTCAGTAATTTACTTATGTATTGTAATCATCTCATTCCATAATTATCATCATATATCTCATAACATTATATCTTATTCCATAATTCACATTAAAGCAAAGACAAGCGTGGGCCCAAAGAAACTAATATGCTATTCAAAGTTCAGAGTTACTGCTTTAGTCCATAATCACATTTATCAAGCCCGTAGGTGATAAATATCCATGGATAATGTAACAGACCCAGTCTCTTGGACCTCAACCCGGCTAGACCCTAGGATCCCAGTATCTTAGTCCTCAACCCGGCTAGATTGTTACAGTTTTTGAGGCTTACGACCCAGTCTTTTCACCCCAAAAACATCATATTTCACATTTTTTAGCTAGGCTCAGCTTACGACCCGATCTTTTTACCTACCCAGCGATTCATAGGCATGCCGCCAAACCCAGAACTCTAAAAATTGAATAACATACTAGGCACACAATTAATTCATTTATCTCATTATCAATCTCTTTCACAACTCATTTCTCATTTCATTTCTCATAATCAAACTTGGCAACCATGCCCCAATTATTTCATTTGCATCATTATAGCCAACAACAATGGCTTCACATCTCATAATTAGGGTATACACAACCAATTGCATTATACATACATTTTGAAAGATCATTATATATATATATTACATATACAATACTTTACTCAATTGCATTGATACATCAACATAATTCACATTACGCATATCACAACATATAACTCATTCATCAATAATGTCTCAAGTAACTTAACACATTTCTCAACTGAGAAATGTGTTAAGTCCCAATGTCATATAAATGTATGCAATCAATCAAAATTTGTACATACCTCAAGAGAAACTCACACCAACCTAAACTCCTCTTCCAAGAATCCTCCAACACTTGGATTAGGGCAACTCAATCTCTTCAAAACCTAATCCAAAAGTGATCATACACACTCACTCAGAGATACACATGAGATAATATAGATAAGAACTAACTAGAGCAAACTCTACACATGACACGCTCAACAACATGGGCGTGTCCCTAATAGTGCCCTAAACCAACAACACAGAAGCTTTGCACGCTCTGTAACACGGGCGTGTCACTAGCCGTGTCAATCCTTCCTCAACACAGTGGCTATGACAAGCTCAGTGACATGGGTGTGTCACTGGACATGTCATTCATTCTGCCCCAATGAATTATTAACACGCCCAACAACACGGGCGTGATCATGGCCGTGTCAATTTCTTTATCTCACATTAGCTATGACACGTCCAATGACATGGCCGTGTTAATGGTCGTGTTTCAAATGTTAAACTTAGCACCGTTGACACTCCCAATGACATGGCCGTGTCACTGGCCGTGTCAGGTAAAGATTATGCATTTTGAACTCTCATCCATGTAAACACAATCACTACAAAATCCATACTACAACACCCTTAATCAACATCTTAGTTTATATTCATAAATCACTTTCAACACTTATATAACTTCAACATATCATAATCATAATCATTATATACATCATCCATATACCAATTACTCAATTCCCCAACTCATTTATACTAAACCCTTACTAAACAATTTCCACAACTCATCATCATCCTCACAAATAACCATATTATCATCATCTAAATACCAATTCAACATATATATATATCAATCTTTCATTATCATCATTTTCACACGCTAACCATATCAAATATAAACTCAATCTATAGAAATCAACACAAGGAAAAGAACACTTGAATTCTTTGCCAAATCTTCAATATCCACCTTTAATTGTCTTAAAGCCCTTATGAATTTGATGTATATGTGAACAAAATTATACTCTTCTCTCTCTCTCTCTCTCTCTCTCTCTCTCTCTCCCACATTCAAGAAGAAGAAGAAGAAGAAGAAGAAGAAAGAAAGAAAGAAAGTGAAAGCTCTCTTGTCAAACTCTTATCCTTATCTTTTATATATTTAAATATATAATATAATTAAATATACCTAAAAATTCTCCACTGCAAATATTGATCCATCCTTTGACTTTCTTTTCTTCTTTTTCTCTTGTCATTATTATCATTATTATTATTAATTAATTATTTTACAATTTACTTTTCCTACACCAACATATCCATCATGTATATGTTGTGTATATTTTGGTATATATATATATATATCTTATATATTGTATTTATATTTCCCATGTTTTTCAATTACAATATATACATATCATCCTTCATATATATATATCTATCTCTTATAATATTTTCTTTACATATTTCACCAACATACTCTCTCACAACTACTATTCCAAAGTGCATCAAAAATTGGGGTAAAACAGTACGTGTGGGGAAGGTGAGAAATGGCCCAATACCCCCACATCGCCCGGTTCGTTGGAACCGGCCTCCTTTGTAGGTCTTAATATTATAAAATTCTTAAGCATAACAATATTATCCATATTACATGCAACAATTGAAATATAGGATCGTTATATTAAAATCAAAGCAATGTCCAAACAAAGCAAATAAATGGACATCCATCCGAAGATGGAAACATGTCCTTACATCATCCATGTCTAAGCTAAATAGGACACCCACCAAAAGGTAGAAACATGTCATTTACATTGATCCAAAATATAAAAGCAATTTAAATTATATAGAACTTAATTAATGAGGTACCCACAAAGTGGAAACATACCTCTTACAACATTTGGAAATCAAAATAAATCAATAAACATAAATAATCATTCATCATAAATAAATCATTCATCAAAGATATTAAACATCAATAAAAATATATAATAAACATTCATGCATGATAAATTAAATAAATTAAGCATTGAAATCAAATAAATCAACCATCAAAGCATATAATAAACTACATAATTAAATCTAAAAATAAAGCAAGTAAAGGTACAAATTAGGGTTTACAGTTTCTATTTAAAGTTCTTTAATTAACATTTAGGGTTTCGGGATTTTAGTATAATAGGTTTTATAATTCTTAGCTATTGTGAAGGTTTAAGCAAATTGAAATGGATTAGGATTTTATAACTTTAAGAAATTAGTAAGGTTCTTTGATTGATCAAATTAGGGTTTGAGGGGTAAAATTATGAAATTAGGGTTTTGGAATCTTAAGATATTAGGTTTATAATTCATGTTTATTGGATTGTGATTTTAGGCTTACTGTATTGAGTTTTGAGGTTTGGATTTATAAGATTTTAAGGTTTTAAGAATTAGGACTGAGGAAAATTAGGGTTTACCTTATTAGCTTTGAGAAAATTAGGGGTTTTGATATTTTAGAAGACATATTTTGTAACACCCTGATACTCCATATAAGTACTATACATATACCTAGTATACATACAATACGTATATAAAGTATAAGAATGTTACTTTTAGTTTCAATTTAAAAACCTTTATTCAGATTCATAAAATTTAACATTTAATTTAAAACACATTTACAAAAGTCAGTATTCTTATTTATCAAAACTTCATTCATCCATATGAATATATATTAACTCAAAAATACAATACAACTTAAAATCACACATGTATGCATCACCTTCTAGTTGGTCTCGAGATACACTTACCCTTTTCGTGGCATAACAGTTACACTCCCAGATCATCCGCATGAATACCTGCGCGATAAATTATCCGTGCTAAGCCCGAAAGCTTAGTAGTATAAATAAATATTAAAATATACTTTACAAAAACAATCATACCTCATGTTTTTAGCATTATGTTCTATTGTTCGCTTACCCCGTTTTTCCTTTCTCAATGCATTCTTCTTATATTTCCCCTAATCTCATAAAATTATACACATATTTACATAGAACATTCACAATACAATACTTACCATTTCTATCTCATATACATATACATCATTTCAACAAATCACCTTTCCATGGCCTATCCAAACCTTCATAAAAACAATTCTTACAACTTCCATATTCATATACATTGTACGCAACATACTATATTTTCATAAACTCATATCTCAACAAAGCTCCTCAAGCCATATTCACTTTCAATATATCAATACACACATTACGAAATCATACTTCTTAACATTGTATTTTTCACAATTCATTAAACATAAATCATATTTTCATCAAAAGCATTCATAGATCTCATTATTCATTCATTTCAACATTTGGATATCACATTGACAACAAAGACAGACTCGGGCCCAACAGACACTAATATGTTATTCAAAGTTCAGAGTTACTGTTTTGGTTCATAATCACAATAATCAAGCCCGTAGGCATCATATATCAATAACTCTATCCATGGATAGTGTAACAGACCCAGTCTCTTGGACCATCAACTCGTCTAACCTCGAGGAGATCCTCAACCCGGCAAGACTGTTACCAATCATATATCTCATAATCATAATTATCATAGTGTAACAGACCCAGTCTCTTGGACCTCAATTCACTCAAATTGAAGAGATCCTCAACCCGGCAAGACTGTTACCTTTTTCACATTTTCTAGGCATGCCGCCAAAACCAGAACTCTGAAAATTGAATCAACATATTAGACACAAAATCTTTTCATTTTCATTTCATTCTCAATTGAATTATCATAGCCAATAACAATGGCTTAACATCTCATTTGAATCACTATAGCCAATCACAATGGCTTCATATCTCATTTGAATCATCATAGTCATTAACAATGACCTCACATCATTTTATATCTCAAATCACATTTCAGTTTCATCATTGATATATGCAACATCAAATACACTACTAAACAAACATATCATGAATCAACCATACCATATAGGCATGCTTCAATCATAACATTAAAGTAATTCATCATCAATGATCTCATGATATTCCACATTATACACAACATGCTATTATTCATATGCATCCTCAATCTACATATAGTACAATACAATTTATGAGATTGACAATGCATAAAACCTAACATTGTTCATATCATATCAACGTTATCATCAAATCATATTGATCAATTCAATTCATCACTCAAGTATACATAATCAAAGACATTGCACATACTTTTTCATTGATCATTATGTCTTCCACATTTCCTATATTATCATTGATATATTCATACATAACAATTTACCTTATTCAAGAACTTAGAATCCTCCATATACATTTGGTTGGATCATTATTGTTTTAAGTGTGTTTAGGTACAAAAGACATTTGAAGATCCAACAATGTTTGAAGACCAAATAACAAACACATTTGCAAACACCATCAAGGGACACGGCCAAGCTTGTGGCCGTGTCTCTCAATCCAAACATCCAGTAGCAAACACGGTCAAAGGACACGGCCAAGCCATTGGCCGTGTCTCTCAATCCAATTCAAGCAGTAGCAAACACGGGCAGTGGACACGGCCAAGCCAGTGGCCGTGTCTCTCAATACAACAATCCAGTAGCAGACACGGGCAAGGGACACGGCCGTGTCTCTCCAAAAATCATCCAACACGGCCAAGTTTGCCCTAACTTGGCCGTGTCTCTCATGACTTGGCCGTGTTCTTCAATGAATTAAAGGCCAAACACTTCCAAATTCATCTAACCCAAACCCAACCTCAACATTTCATAATTTACCTCACAATTTTCTCAACTTATCATCACTTAAATATCAATTCAACATCTTTACATACTTCACTCTTTCATTATCTTCATTTTACACACTAATTATACCAAACATAACCTCAATCCACAAAAATTCAAAACAAAAAGATAAGAACTTAGATATATACATATAATCAATAAAATCAACTCAAAAGGGAGTACTTACTTGAATAGCTTGCTAAATCTTCAATATCCACTTGCAAACATCTTGATATCCTTAATCTTTGGTGTAACTAGAAGCAAAATCATCTTTCTCTTTCTAGCTTCTCTCTCTCTCTCTCTCTCTCTCTCTCTCTCATTTACAAAGGAAAAGAAGAAGCAGAGGAAGAAAGAACGTTCTCGTTCTTTCTTTCGTTTCTCTCATATATAATAATAATAATAATAATAATAATAATAATACCTAATATTTCTCAAATAACCTCCACCACACATAATTTTCCAACTTTTGACTTTCTTCTTCTCTTTTCTTTTTGTCCTTATCATCATTATTATTATTAACTTATTATACAAATATATATACACAACTCACTTTCCTACACCATTTTATATCCCATGTATATGTGATGTATATGTATATGTCTTATATATATATTATCTTTATATTTCCCATACATACATATACATTAAATCCAAATGCAACAACATTAACTCCAAAACTCTTAGGGTCTATTCCGGGATATTACAATTCTCTCCCCCTTAAATAATTTCGTCCTCGAAATTATCTAGCACACTAACAACCCATTTGGAACAAATCACCATCTTAATTTATCAACTTACATAACTTTTACTCTCCCCCTTTTAGTTAATCATAACTTATCATTATATATCTATTTTTATCTTATAACTTTCTCAACAGAGCAACCAAGATAGCTCATTACATTTCCAATGAATTTTATCTTTGTTCTAAAGTCGGATTATCACTTTAACTCTTTATAGATATTCTCTTAACTTTAACCTCAAAAATCATTAATCAATATCTTAGCATTGTTTATTCCACTCTTACCATCACTTTCAAAATAAACATTTACCAAACATCAATGGATAACTATATCCTTACTCTCATGAGTTTATTTCTTACCATGTACAATTAATATACCTCAATTTATTTATGTTCATTCATAAATCAGAATATTATATCATACACATTACCATTAAATCTTACATTCCCAATACAATTGCACATAATAAATCTCAATGTTGTCTTGCAACTTTAACGAAACCTAGATCAATCGATTTATCCATCCCAATATACTAACATTTCAACTTTATTTGATTCAAACCAACAATTAACTTATTGGAATTTATCATTGGATTTTACCATATATACTTATATATAACCTAAGTTCATTAGGTCAAACTTATATTCAAATTCTAATCTTTCCAAATTCATATATTCAATCAATATGAATCATGCCTATACATATACATTTCCTTACTTCAATAATTATATCATTATTTCTTATACTCATTCAAAGTTTATCAATATTGCCAACAACTATAACTTCATAAACAAGCTTTTCCCCCAACCAGGTTGGTAATCCAAGTTGGGTTGCCCAACACATTGGGTCCGCATGGTTCCACAGGAGGCAGATAAGTCCGTTCATTTATCTTTTTTTTTTTCATAATCATTTAGGCATTATACCTCAATATAATTTATTTCTAACATCATTTATTATTAAAACATTTATCATAACAAATTACATTACACGTACCTTTTTAATGATCCTCGTCTCTTTCACACTATATAAGTCATAACACTAGTCACATAATATTAACAATATAATCAATTGCAAAACCTTGTTATATTTATTTTGATTACCTTTTTGTCATATTATCCATATCTCAACACATTTCCATAATTTTTTCCTTTTTCTCTCTTTACCTTCATAATTTGTAACAAAATTCTTAACATAAAATGTTAAGGTACAACTTTATCTACCATAACTTTTAACTATACTTTTCAAACAAAATTTCAGTTCCACCAAATCGGTATTACAATCATATCATCTCAGTTCTAACTCTGAAGATAATAAAACTAACCACTAATCACACTAACCAAGTCATATGACCATAATATATAAACAATCACATTTGGGGTTTGTAAATCAATCTCGTTCTTCTATTATTCAATTTCCAACCTTTACAATTATAATATTAGATTATATCACAAAAATTATATATATATATATTCTCCAAACTTGTATTACATCAAGAATTAACACATTTTAATTCCATTTCAAAACAGTTTGCTTTCGATTATTTAATCATCATTAACCCAACTCATGTTCAATAATATTATCTTTAACATTTCCTATACCCAACCTTCAATTATATACAAATCTTACACAATTTTTATTCATTACTCCATTTCCAATTCATCTCTTCTAAAAATTTTCAAATACCATATTCTTTCCTTACAATTCCTGATGATATGATTATACATAAAGCATTTCCACACACAAATACCTTGAGTTCCAAAACATCTTATGATAGCCTCATTTAATTATTGACATAACAATTTCACTGTTCAATATTACGCAAGTCCATTCTCATTTCTAATACCATTAAACATGTATTGGTATAAAATAATAAACATATTATATACACATTCATAGGTCACGTTCATAATGTGATTCACTTCCCGCCTTTCTTACATATAACCATTACATTCATATCAAAAAGTCCATTTCACAAATCCTCTTTATATAAACACATAATTATGCAAGTTATTAAATTTCCCTTTTGCATATAGTTTATACAAATTTAATAGTTATTACTTTCCTTTGACTATTATCATTCTCATTTGTTTATCATAACTTAAGTTATTCATTAACTTCAACAAATATATACACTCTACTTATAATATTATTTCACAAAGAGCTTAATCACATTTCCAATGTGATATCTCTCTCACATTTGTTTATAAATATCTTTAAGACATCTTTCATAGTCCTTTTTATCCTTTCCAATCAAATTATTTAAAGTAACTCACTTTCTTTTGCTCAATTCCTTTTCTTTACTTTCAAACCAAATTTTCCTACTAACAATCACATCTCCCAATTCCTAATACTTTCATGTGCACTAATATTCATTTCATATATCTCATGTATTAAATACATTAAACTATTAATATATAAATGGTCTTTATCCACATTCCATTAAAACTATAAATCTTCAACTTACTAATTTACTTAAACTTCAATTTATTCATCTCATTCTCTTAATATCAACCTTAAAACATCTTATATGGATATACCACAAAACAACATCAAACATATATGTTTCACAATTACTAAGCTCATTCCAACAATCTAAATATCACATATTACCACCATTTACAGGAGCTTTTACAATATTCAAACATATCACATTTCTAACATTGAAATCACCATGTTTATATTAAAAGAACAATACAAACAACACCAATATCTCTTTGTACCTAACCAACATCATCTCTTTTTCCTTTTTAAACAAAACCTTAACTTTACATATCCACACCTTAAATTATCACACTTAATCTATACCAATCAACTCATTCAATATTTCACCGTACTCTTTTCATTATATATATATATATATATATCTTTCCATATTACCCATCCAACAATCTTTCCTCTTTCTAAAAATCCAAACATAAAGTTTATTAGAAAGGGGTTCAAATAATAGAGGAAAGATTACATAATTAAATCTAAATTTTGTTTTTAACTCATTCCCAACTTTATTCTTCTAGCCATTTCTTTACATGTCAAACACATATCAATAATCAAACTTTTTACTTATAAATTCCATATCATTTCTTTATATCACAATCACTTTTCAATTATCAACATTTCAAAATTTGCTTTCATATAAAACCTCATTTACACACTACCATTTATCTCATCTCATGTAACTCAAATACATCACAATTCACAATTCACTCAATGCCACGTTCGAGACCAACCTAGATGTGAATGCATATGCATGTCTTACCAATTGCATTTCCAAAATCTTCTTTTCAATTCTTATTTAAACTTTTCAAAAATTTTCTTTTTAATTTCTCTTAGGCCGAGAATCTCGAACCTAAGCTCTGATACCAAAATAATTGTAACACCCTGATACTCCATATAAGTACTATACATATACCTAGTATACATACAATACGTATATAAAGTATAAGAATGTTACTTTTAGTTTCAATTTAAAAACCTTTATTCAGATTCATAAAATTTAACATTTAATTTAAAACACATTTACAAAAGTCAGTATTCTTATTTATCAAAACTTCATTCATCCATATGAATATATATTAACTCAAAAATACAATACAACTTAAAATCACACATGTATGCATCACCTTCTAGTTGGTCTCGAGATACACTTACCCTTTTCGTGGCATAACAGCTACACTCCCAGATCATCCGCATGAATACCTGCGCGATAAATTATCCGCGCTAAGCCCAAAAGCTTAGTAGTATAAATAAATATTAAAATATACTTTACAAAAACAATCATACCTCATGTTTTTAGCATTATGTTCTATTGTTCGCTTACCCCGTTTTTCCTTTCTCAATGCATTCTTCTTATATTTCCCCTAATCTCATAAAATTATACACATATTTACATAGAACATTCACAATACAATACTTACCATTTCTATCTCATATACATATACATCATTTCAACAAATCACCTTTCCATGGCCTATCCAAACCTTCATAAAAACAATTCTTACAACTTCCATATTCATATACATTGTACGCAACATACCATATTTTCATAAACTCATATCTCAACAAAGCTCCTCAAGCCATATTCACTTTCAATATATCAATACACACATTACGAAATCATACTTCTTAACATTGTATTATTCACAATTCATTAAACATAAATCATATTTTCATCAAAAGCATTCATAGATCTCATTATTCATTCATTTCAACATTTGGATATCACATTGACAACAAAGACAGACTCGGGCCCAACAGACACTAATATGTTATTCAAAGTTCAGAGTTACTGTTTTGGTTCATAATCACAATAATCAAGCCCGTAGGCATCATATATCAATAACTCTATCCATGGATAGTGTAACAGACCCAGTCTCTTGGACCATCAACTCGTCTAACCTCGAGGAGATCCTCAACCCGGCAAGACTGTTACCAATCATATATCTCATAATCATAATTATCATAGTGTAACAGACCCAGTCTCTTGGACCTCAATTCACTCAAATTGAAGAGATCCTCAACCCGGCAAGACTGTTACCTTTTTCACATTTTCTAGGCATGCCGCCAAAACCAGAACTCTGAAAATTGAATCAACATATTAGACACAAAATCTTTTCATTTTCATTTCATTCTCAATTGAATTATCATAGCCAATAACAATGGCTTAACATCTCATTTGAATCACTATAGCCAATCACAATGGCTTCATATCTCATTTGAATCATCATAGTCATTAACAATGACCTCACATCATTTTATATCTCAAATCACATTTCAGTTTCATCATTGATATATGCAACATCAAATACACTACTAAACAAACATATCATGAATCAACCATACCATATAGGCATGCTTCAATCATAACATTAAAGTAATTCATCATCAATGATCTCATGATATTCCACATTATACACAACATGCTATTATTCATATGCATCCTCAATCTACATATAGTACAATACAATTTATGAGATTGACAATGCATAAAACCTAACATTGTTCATATCATATCAACGTTATCATCAAATCATATTGATCAATTCAATTCATCACTCAAGTATACATAATCAAAGACATTGCACATACTTTTTCATTGATCATTATGTCTTCCACATTTCCTATATTATCATTGATATATTCATACATAACAATTTACCTTATTCAAGAACTTAGAATCCTCCATATACATTTGGTTGGATCATTATTGTTTTAAGTGTGTTTAGGTACAAAAGACATTTGAAGATCCAACAATGTTTGAAGACCAAATAACAAACACATTTGCAAACACCATCAAGGGACACGGCCAAGCTTGTGGCCGTGTCTCTCAATCCAAACATCCAGTAGCAAACACGGTCAAAGGACACGGCCAAGCCAGTGGCCGTGTCTCTCAATCCAATTCAAGCTGTAGCAAACACGGGCAGTGGACACGGCCAAGCCAGTGGCCGTGTCTCTCAATACAACAATCCAGTAGCAGACACGGGCAAGGGACACGGCCGTGTCTCTCCAAAAATCATCCAACACGGCTAAGTTTGCCCTAACTTGGCCGTGTCTCTCATGACTTGGCCGTGTTCTTCAATGAATTAAAGGCCAAACACTTCCAAATTCATCTAACCCAAACCCAACCTCAACATTTCATAATTTACCTCACAATTTTCTCAACTTATCATCACTTAAATATCAATTCAACATCTTTACATACTTCACTCTTTCATTATCTTCATTTTACTCACTAATTATACCAAACATAACCTCAATCCACAAAAATTCAAAACAAAAAGATAAGAACTTAGATATATACATATAATCAATAAAATCAACTCAAAAGGGAGTACTTACTTGAATAGCTTGCTAAATCTTCAATATCCACTTGCAAACATCTTGATATCCTTAATCTTTGGTGTAACTAGAAGCAAAATCATCTTTCTCTTTCTAGCTTCTCTCTCTCTCTCTCTCTCTCTCGTTTACAAAGGAAAAGAAGAAGCAGAGGAAGAAAGAACGTTCTCGTTCTTTCTTTCGTTTCTCTCATATATATATAATAATAATAATAATAATAATAATACCTAATATTTCTCAAATAACCTCCACCACACATAATTTTCCAACTTTTGACTTTCTTCTTCTCTTTTCTTTTTGTCCTTATCATCATTATTATTATTAACTTATTATACAAATATATATACACAACTCACTTTCCTACACCATTTTATATCCCATGTATATGTGATGTATATGTATATGTCTTATATATATATATTATCTTTATATTTCCCATACATACATATACATTAAATCCAAATGCAACAACATTAACTCCAAAACTCTTAGGGTCTATTCCGGGATATTACATATTTGGTTTTAGGATTTAAGAAAACAATTTAGAGTCTTATAAAGTAATTACAATTTTTAGAAACTGTAAGTAGGTTAAGGTTTGGAGATTTTAGAAAATATTTGGGAATTTTGGAAAAAGTAGGAGGAAAATAGTTTAAGGTTTTTTTAAAATTTTTGGAAGTAGGAAAAATGATTTAAGATTTCTAAGGTTTTTGAAAACAAGAGAAACGAATTAGGGTCTTAAGGTTTAGAAGAAATAGATTAGGTTCTTAAGGTTTTTGGAAGCATAAAAGTATTTTTTTAGGGTTTTTGAAAATAGAAGGAACAAATTATGGTTTTTAAGGTTTGAAGAAACAATTTTCAATTTGAGTAATGAAACTACTGTAAAGAAATATATAAAGGAAATAGAAATTCAAACCTCCGTTCATTGGTTCCACCAAAAATTGCTTTTTGGATGAACAAGGATAAAGGCAAAGTTGCTAACTTTGATGAATTATTGATTGCATATTGCTAGTGTTTTCTGAGTTTCGACCACTTAATCAAAAGTCTCCCAAAGTTCTAAGTTCCACTGTCCAAAGTCCCTTTTTTGTGTGTTTTAAAGTGTTATTTATAGGAAAATTTATGAGATTGATTTTAATTGTTTAAGAAACTAAAATTAATTAGGAAAAGAAATTGAAACCAAATAGAGTTTGGTTTCGAAAAAAATTGTGTTGGAAAATTTCGTTGGCAAAATTGCGAGCGTTGGCAAGAAACTACGAGGCAAGGTGCAAAATTGCGAGAGCTGGGTGCAAAGATTGGTGCGGCCAGCCAATTTCATCGCAGGAATTTCCTGAGGCGAAATGGCCTCAGGAAATTCCTGCGGGCGAAATTGGCCTTGGCCAATTTCTTTCAGCGATGAATTTTTTGTCGCAGATTTTTCCGTCGCCCGATTTTTATTTTTATTTTTATTTATTTTTATTTTTATTTTATTAAAAATTATAAAAAATAAATACTAAAATAAATATTATTTAATTAAAATACTATAAAAATTATTATGGACTATATAAAAAATAACGGACCGAACCGGGTAAAAAATTAAGGGTAGTTTGCCCCCTGCTTGAATAATCTAAGACTTTAATAAAAGAGAGTGAAAAGCAATAAGACTTAATTTTGTAGAGATGGTTGAGGTTTTGGGTTCTATACCCGGTTGGAGTTCTGGACTGAAGGATAATTTTAGGTTCTGGACCTAAGGGTAATTTTTTAAGTTCTGGACGTAAAAGAGATTTTAGGTTCTGGACCTAAGGATAATTTGGGTTCTGGACCCGAGCTAAGTTCTGGACTTAAAAGAGATTTTAGGTTCTGGACCTAAGGATAATTTGAGTTCTAGACCCGAGCTAGGTTCTGGACTTAAAAGAGAATTTAGGTTCTGGACCTAAGGATAATTTGGGTTCTGGACCCGAGCTAAGTTCTGGACTTGAAAGAGATTTTAGGTTCTGGACGTAAGGATAATTTGGGTTCTGGACCCGAGCTAAGTTCTGGACTTAAAGGAGATTTTAGGTTCTGGACCTAAGGATAATTTGGGTTCTGGACCTGAGCTAAGTTCTGGACATAAAAAAGATTTTAGGTTCTGGACTTGAGGATAACTTGGGTTCTGAACCCGAGCTAAGTTCTGGACATAAAAGAGATTTTAGGTTCTGGACCTAAGGATAATTTGGGTTCTTGACCCGAGCTAAGTTCTGGACTTAAAAGAGATTTTAGGTTCTGGACCTAAGGGTAATTTGGGTTCTGGACCCGAGCTAACTGAGATTTAATTATTTGCAAAAAATAATTATAGTCAGTAGTATATAAAATTTGTTTGCAAAAAATTTAGCTAATTTTTATGCACATATCTTTTTCTTGCCCCCTGCATGTAAAAATATTTTAAAAGGGCAAAAATATTTATATACACGCAAGTATTTGAATGATTAAATTGAATAATTGAGTTTTCTATTTATTTACTGTATAGACACTGTTCATACACTATTTACTATTCATAAATAGTAACCTACTATTTATAAATTGTATCCTACTATTATAAATAATAACCTACTATTTGTAAATTGTAACACCCCTATATCCCGTATACGTACCAAGCATGCTTATACGATCGTATAATACGTATACTGAATATAGAACATGCCACTGTTTAAAATACACAACTCATAACTCGAATGTTTAAAGGAAATTCAAAAGACACTATGTATAAAAACATTTATAAATTCACAGCGGAAGTTATTACAAATTTTTACAAGTTCAAATACATAAACGTCAAAAATATATACGACATAAAATAGATACATGATTGGCAGCTTGACTCTCTGATCTTTAAGCTCTAATCCAACTCTTCAAGTAAAGCTCAACTAGGTCTAGAGGAATCCTCAGTCTCAACCCTATCAACTCTACCACCTGCGCGATGAACCACAATCGCGGTGAGCCAAAACTCAGTAGTACAAACCATCATGATAATATGAAATGTCAATATCAATATCATACATTCAATCAATAATAATCATATATATATATGAATGTTACATTTCATAATTTCAATAATCATATCATCATCCATTATACTCATTCAACAAAGACACCTATGGGCCCACAAGACACTAATTTGTTATTCAAAGTTCAGAGTTGCTGTTTCGGTCCAATATCACAATAATCAAGCCCGTAGGCAATATACATATCTCTCTATCCATGGATAGGGTAACAGACCCAGTCTCTTGGACCATCAACTCAACAACTTGAGGAGATCCTCAACCCGGCTAGAATGTTACCTGTAACAGACCCAGTCTCTTGGACCATCAACCCGACTAAATCGAGGAGATCCTCAACCCGGCTAGACTGTTACTTCAATTTACATTTATCATTTCAAATTTATAAAGTAACAGACCCAGTCTCTTGGACCATCAACTCAACAACTTGAGGAGATCCTCAACCCGGCTAGACTGTTACTACAATAGGCATGCCTGCCAAAATCAGAACTCTGAAGGTTGAATAACACACTTTACACAAAATCATTTCATTCTCATTTCATTCTCATTTTTGCAATAGGCAACCTTGCCTCAATTGTAATTTATTTCATCATCATAGCCAACAATCATGGCTTCTCATCACATAAATACAATTCATCACATTATCATATCTTTCACATCATTATAAATGTTCACATCATATTCCACATTATACACAACATAACATTATTCATAAGCATCATCAATATCATGAAATGTATGTTAAATTTCAACATCATATGGATGTATGCAATAATGTAGTTTATACTTACCTTAAATGCAACCCACACAATATTAACACCTCTCTTTCCAACAATCTTTCACTTCTTGAATTAGAGTAATTCACCTTCTTCACAACCTAATCCAAAGGAAGATGAAACCCTTATAAGAACATAAGGCTAAGAACCAACTAGGGCAAACTCTAACCATGACACGCTCACCCACACGGGCGTGTCCCTGACCGTGCCCTAACTCCACAACACAGAAGCTTTTACACGCTCAATGACACGGGCGTGTTACTGGGCGTGTAATACCTTCTGCCTCACAACAATATTGACACGTCCAACATCAAGAACGTGCTCATGGCCGTGTCAATTCCCCAAAAACACAGTGGCTATGACACGCTCAATAACACGGGCGTGTTACTTGTCGTGTCAATCCTACTGCCACACAGAAGCTACAACACGCTCAGTGACATGGGCGTGTCATTGGTCGTGCCACTCAACCCAAAATACAGAGCTATCGACACGCCCAAAATCCTGGACGTGCCCTAGGGCGTGTCAGGCCAAAAACCCAGATTCCGGCCAAAACAACAACACAACCAACAAAACTCTTTCTTTCACCAAAAACCACTTCAACCAAAGTCATCTCAACATACCAAAAAACCATAACAAACTCACAAAAACACCAAAACAACTAAAGCATTTCTCAAATCTCAAATCAAAAATCATCAACACAAACCTAAAACACAACCTCAAAACAATCACTTCCAACAACTTACTCTTTCCTCCAATCCATCCCCAAAAACAAGAAATCATTTACCCAAACACTCTTAAACCCATCTTAAACAACATAATCACATACCAATCACAACTCAACTCAAAAACTCAAAGAAATCAGAGAGTCAAGTGAAGAACTTACCAAAGATGAAGAAATCTCTTAACTTTCCACTTGAACTCTTGAAAGCTTCCTTAGATCTTGAATTAGAGGTTCAAATCTCTTCTTTGCTCTCTTGTTTCTTGTGTTAACCGGCCAAACAAAGCAAAGGAAGGAGAAGGAGAAAGTGATCCATGGCAATGAGAAAGAAAGAAGAAGGAGGAAAGAGAAATCCAAAGTCAAACCCCTCTTTTCCTTAAAACCCTCTCAACCAAGCAATTTAAAATATTAAACTAATCTCTTTCAACCTCTTCCACACATTCAAATCCTTATTAATTAATTAATAACAAATTCAAAAACACAACAAATATCTTCTTCCACTAACTCAAAACTTTGACTTTCCATGACTTAGGTATATGTTATATATATCCTAATATACATCACATATACACTTCCTTTAAAAACCCCTTTTTCTTCCAATAAAACATATATAATAAATCCAATTATAATAATAATAAAACCCAAAACATCTAGGGTATATTTTGGGATATTACAATTCTCCCCCTCTAAAAGAAATTTCGTCCTCGAAATTACCTGATATCAAGTCTGAAACAATTGTGGATACTGATCTCGCATTGCTTGCTCATTCTCCCAAGTCGCCTCTTCTTTTCCATGATTCTTCCATAGAACTTTCACCAATGGCACACTCTTATTTCTCAATTCTTTTACTTCATAAGCCAAAATAGCAACTGGTTCTTCTTCAAATGTCAAATCCGAACTCACTTCAATAGATTCAACTGGTAAAACATGAGATGGATCCGATCTATATCTTCTTAACATAGAAACATGGAAAACATTATGGATCCTATCCAACTCCGGTGGCAAAGCAAGCCGATACGCAACTGGTCCAACCCTTTCCAAAATCTCATATGGTCCAACAAAACGAGGACTTAGTTTTCCTTTTCGACCAAATCTCAATATCCTTTTCCAAGGAGACACTTTCAAGAATACTTTATCTCCCACATTATACTCAATGTCTCTCCTTTTCAAATCTGAATAAGATTTCTGTCGGTCTGAAGCTGCTTTTAACCGCTCCTGAATTGTTTTCACTTTCTCTTCAGTCTCTCTAACCAAATCCGGACCAATTAATTTACCTTCACCAGTTTCGTTCCAACATAAGGGTGTTCTACAACGTCTACCATACAAAGCCTCAAATGGTGCCATACCAATGCTTGATTGGTGACTGTCGTTGTAAGCAAATTCCACAAGTGGCAACAATCTGTCCCAACTCCCCGAGAAATCGATGACACAGCTTCTCAACATATCCTCAATAATCTGTATCACTCTCTCTGACTGACCATCGGTCTGTGGATGAAATGTAGTACTAAAGTGCAATCGAGAACCCATAGCCCCATGTAAACTCTTCCAAAACCTTGAAGTGAACCGGGGATCTCGATCCGACACTAAAGAAATTGGGACTCCATGCAACTTCACAATCTCACGAATATACAGCTCAGCTAACTTCTCAAGAGAATAATCCATACGAATCGGAAGAAAATAAGCTGTCTTTGTTAACCGATCCACAATTACCCAACTAGCATCATGCTTTCTCTGAGTCAAAGGCAACCCTGATACAAAATCCATTGTCACCCTTTCCCATTTCCATTCCGGCACTGTTAAGGGTTGAAGCAACCCTGTTGGAACTTGATGTTCAGCTTTTACCCTCTGACAAGTAAGACATTTGGATACAAAATCCGCTATGTCTCTCTTCATACCAGGCCACCAGTAATGCTGTCTTAAGTCATGGTACATCTTTGTACTTCCCGGATGTATGGCAAACACCAATTGGTGTGCTTCTTCCAAAATGATCCTTTTCAAATTATCATCATCAGAAACACACAATCTATCCTTGAACCAAAGACTACCATCACTCTTCACATGAAAATCTCGGCTCACTCCATCTCGGTAATCTGATACAATCTTCTGAATTTCTCATCCGTCAATTGAGCCTCCTTAATCTGATCCAACAATATTGGTCTCAACTGCAGTTGAGCTAATAATGCACCATCATTACATACTTCAAAACTAGCATGCAACGCTCTTAACTCAACAAGCAACGAGAGTGAAATAAACAGCCAAACCTGCTAAAGATTTCCGACTTAAGGCATCAGCAACTACATTTGCCTTACCAGGATGGTAATCAATCAAGCAGTCGTAATCTTTAATCAGTTCTAACCATCGTCTTTGCCTAAGATTCAGCTCCTTCTGAACACCCAAATATTTCAAACTTTTGTGATCCGTATAGATAAAGCATTTCTCTCCATACAAATAGTGGCGCCAATTCTTCAAAGCAAACACTATAGCCGCTAACTCCAAATCATGAGTCGGATAGTTAAGCTCATGCGGCTTCAACTGTCGAGAAGCATAAGCTATAACTTTACCCTCTTGCATCAAAACACACCCTAAACCACTATGTGAAGCATCACTAAAAATCACATACGGTTTATCCTCCACGGGTAAAGTAAGAACAGGGGCTTGTGTCAACATTTCTTTCAACTGCTCAAAGCTAGATTGGCACTGATCCGTCCACACAAATTTAAATCCTTTCCGAAGCAATCGGGTGAGTGGAGTGGCTATCAAAGAAAAACCTTTTTCAAAGCGTCGATAATAGCCTGCCAAACCCAAAAAACTTCTAACTTTAGTTACAGACTTTGGTGGATTCCAATTCAAAATAGCTTCAACTTTACTTGGATCAACTCTAATACCATCTGCTGAAATTATATGACCCAGAAAAGTCACTTGGTCAAGCCAAAACTCACATTTTGATAACTTAGCATATAATTGCTTCTCTCTCAAAATTTGTAACACAATCCGCAAATGTTTGTCATGCTCCTCCTCACTACGAGAATACACCAAGATATCATCAATTTGAGAACTCCTTACTCTAGTATCCACAACATGAGCAAGGTAAGCATCACACCCTTTTCTAATCATCCGTCTAGCTGATACAGCTGATACAAACAAGGATGCAAGCTGTCTCTGCTCACTAAACACCATCACACTCCTATCATCACTAGTTCTCAAAGTGACACATTTCTTCTGACAATCAACTACAGCTCCATGCCTAGACAACCAATCCATACCCAAAATCAAATCATACTCTTTAAAAGGTATTTCAATCAAGTCTCCAAGAAACTCCTCACCTTGTACCTCAACCGCACTATCCCGGTGCACCTTGCTAACAATCACACTATGCCCTAATGGATTTGTCACTAATACATCAAATCCTAGGGACTCAGCATGCAAATCAGTCACAGGCAACACAGATGCACTAATATATGAATGAGTTGAGCCTAGATCAATTAAAGCAAGAACTGAAATGCCAAATAAAGAGAAAGTACCAGCAATGACTGCAGAAGCATCTGGTTGTCTTTGCATCACATAAACCCGTTGAGAAGGCCCAGCCTCATCTGGCATAGTATCCCTGGATGAAGATCCTCCTCTCTGATAATAACCAGGTCTACCCCCTCTGGAGAAACCTCTGCCCCCTCGACCACCTCTGACACTAGGTCGAGAAACTGCAGAATCAACCGATCTCTGCTCCTGCATCTCTGGACACTCCCTAATAAAATGATCAGGAGAACCACATCTGAAGCACACAGCTGCTCCTCTATTCTGCCAACAAGCACCTCTATGTGACCCTCCACAATGGGCACAGACAGGTAGAGTGCATCTCTGAACTGCAGGAGTAGGAACACTCGCTGCTGAAGTTGTAGGTCTCGATCGTGATCTCTGTAACTGAACTGACCTACCAGCCGGTCTCTGACTCCTACTAAACCTAGGAGTAAAACTGCCTCTACCTCTCTTCACAGATGAGGATTCTGCCTCAAACTGAGGTCTTCTAACCCGGGTCTCCTCTTCAGTAGCGGTTGCGGCTAAAATTTGTGCTCTCTCCACACCTCTAGCCGCTGCAACCAGCTGAGAGAAATCCTGGTATCTAGAACCAGCCACATGACACATCAGTGAGGGTCTCAGTCCCTCCTCAAACCTTCTGCACCGGTCAATCTCATCAGAGATAATCCCTCCGGCATAGCGACTCAACCGGATAAATTCTAATTCATATTCTGTTACAATCCGGTGATCTTGCTTCAAACTTAGGAATTCCATTTTCTTCAAATCTTTATACTCCCTCGGAGTATACTTCAATTCAAATTCTCTTAGAAAATCAGCATAGGAGAATGTCGGTGGATCATCCATAGCATGGGGCACTGTCTTCCACCAGTCGTATGCGTCCTTCTGCAACAAAGATCTTGCATAATCAAATCTTTCTTCTGGAGTGGCTTGTAACTGAACAAATACACTCTGAACTTTATCTAGCCACTGCTCAGCTACAGCTGGATCAATGGTACCCAAGAAATCCTCTGCTCCATATTTCCATAGTTTATCATACTGTCTCACTGGTACCATAGGATGTGGTGGAAGTGGAGGTGGTTGCACTGGTGCCTGCCTCATAAATTCAAACATATGCCTAAACCAAACTGGTGGAATCTCCTCACCAGCTGGTCTCCCTGACACAGAAACAGGGGCCTCTCCAGATCCATCCACTCTAGCTCCATCTAATCCAACCTCTGGAGCTATGCTCTCAGCACTACCCTCAACGGATTGACGCGAATGAGGATCCATTATAACCTATATCTGCAAACACAGTAGAATACTCCTCATTAAAGATCAGAGACTGCCGACACCAAACATGTATTCTATTCAAAAACTCACTTTTAAAATCAAAATACTCTTTTTCTTATACTTGACCTAGGTTGAGAATCTCAAACCTAGGCTCTGATACCAAAATAATTGTAACACCCCTATATCCCGTATACGTACCAAGCATGCTTATAAGATCATATAATACGTATACTAAATATAGAACATGCCACTGTTTAAAATACACAACTCATAACTCGAATGTTTAAAGGAAATTCAAAAGACACTATGTATAAAAACATTTATAAATTCACAGCGGAAGTTATTACAAATTTTTACAAGTTCAAATACATAAACGTCAAAAATATATACGACATAGAATAGATACATGATTGGCAGCTTGACTCTCTGATCTTTAAGCTCTAATCCAACTCTTCAATTAAAGCTCAACTAGGTCTAGAGGAATCCTCAGTCTCAACCCTATCAACTCTACCACCTGCGCGATGAACCACAATCGCGGTGAGCCAAAATTCAGTAGTACAAACCATCATGATAATATGAAATGTCAATATCAATATCATACATTCAATCAATAATAATCATATATATATATATGAAGGTTACATTTCATAATTTCAATAATCATATCATCATCCATTATACTCATTCAACAAAGACACCTATGGGCCCACAAGACACTAATTTGTTATTCAAAGTTCAGAGTTGCTGTTTTGGTCCAATATCACAATAATCAAGCCCGTAGGCAATATACATATCTCTCTATCCATGGATAGGGTAACAGACCCAGTCTCTTGGACCATCAACTCAACAACTTGAGGAGATCCTCAACCCGGCTAGAATGTTACCTGTAACAGACCCAGTCTCTTGGACCATCAACCCGACTAAATCGAGGAGATCCTCAACCCGGCTAGACTGTTACTTCAATTTACATTTATCATTTCACATTTATAAAGTAACAGACCCAGTCTCTTGGACCATCAACTCAACAACTTGAGGAGATCCTCAACCCGGCTAGACTGTTACTACAATAGTCATGCCTGCCAAAATCAGAACTCTGAAGGTTGAATAACACACTTTACACAAAATCATTTCATTCTCATTTCATTCTCATTTTCGCAATAGGCAACCTTGCCTCAATTGTAATTTATTTCATCATCATAGCCAACAATCATGGCTTCTCATCACATAAATACAATTCATCACATTATCATATCTTTCACATCATTATAAATGTTCACATCATATTCCACATTATACACAACATAACATTATTCATAAGCATCATCAATATCATGAAATGTATGTTAAATTTCAACATCATATGGATGTATGCAATAATGTAGTTTATACTTACCTTAAATGCAACCCACACAATATTAACACCTCTCTTTCCAACAATCTTTCACTTCTTGAATTAGAGTAATTCACCTTCTTCACAACCTAATCCAAAGGAAGATGAAACCCTTATAAGAACATAAGGCTAAGAACCAACTAGGGCAAACTCTAACCATGACACGCTCACCCACACGGGCGTGTCCCTGACCGTGCCCTAACTCCACAACACAGAAGCTTTTACATGCTCAATGACACGGGCGTGTTACTGGGCGTGTAATACCTTCTGCCTCACAACAATATTGACACGTCCAACATCAAGAACGTGCTCATGGCCGTGTCAATTCCCCAAAAACACAGTGGCTATGACACGCTCAATAACACGGGCGTGTTACTTGTCGTGTCAATCCTACTGCCACACAGAAGCTACAACACGCTCAGTGACATGGGCGTGTCATTGGTCGTGCCACTCAACCCAAAATACAGAGCTATCGACACGCCCAAAATCCTGGACGTGCCCTAGGGCGTGTCAGGCCAAAAACCCAGATTCCGGCCAAAACAACAACACAACCAACAAAACTCTTTCTTTCACCAAAAACCACTTCAACCAAAGTCATCTCAACATACCAAAAAACCATAACAAACTCACAAAAACACCAAAACAACTAAAGCATTTCTCAAATCTCAAATCAAAAATCATCAACACAAACCTAAAACACAACCTCAAAACAATCACTTCCAACAACTTACTCTTTCCTCCAATCCATCCCCAAAAACAAGAAATCAGTTACCCAAACACTCTTAAACCAATCTTAAACAACATAATCACATACCAATCACAACTCAACTCAAAAACTCAAAGAAATCAGAGAGTCAAGTGAAGAACTTACCAAAGATGAAGAAATCTCTTAACTTTCCACTTGAACTCTTGAAAGCTTCCTTAGATCTTGAATTAGAGGTTCAAATCTCTTCTTTGCTCTCTTGTTTCTTGTGTTAACCGGCCAAACAAAGCAAAGGAAGGAGAAGGAGAAAGTGATCCATGGCAATGAGAAAGAAAGAAGAAGGAAGAAAGAGAAATCCAAAGTCAAACCCCTCTTTTCCTTAAAACCCTCTCAACCAAGCAATTTAAAATATTAAACTAATCTCTTTCAACCTCTTCCTCACATTCAAATCCTTATTAATTAATTAATTAATTAATAACAAATTCAAAAACACAACAAATATCTTCTTCCACTAACTCAAAACTTTGACTTTCCATGACTTAGGTATATGTTATATATATCCTAATATACATCACATATACACTTCCTTTAAAAACCCCTTTTTCTTCCAATAAAACATATGCAATAAATCCAATTATAATAATAATAAAACCCAAAACATCTAGGGTATATTTTGGGATATTACATAAATAGTATCATACTATTTGTAAATACTAACCTACTATTCATCAATAGTAAAATTTACTATTAATCAATAGTAAAATTTACTTTTTGAATTTTGTTTTTTCTTTGCCGTTCCTGTCACATCCCAAAGTTTAGATAGTCGAGTATTAGGCAAGAAAGACATAAATAAGTGGTCAAATAGAGGCTCGAGATAGTCAAAAACAAAATCGGTGTGCAAAGGAGGCCCGTGAAGTCGACGGGACTTAAAGGTAATTTTTCGAAAGGCCGAGGACCTAAGTATAAATTTCTCAAAAGTTAGGGGCAACTATGTAAACTTAAAAATTAAGTGTCAGAAGTTCTTAATAGTGCCCATATCTGACCCTGGAAGAATATTCTCGAGATTAATCGGGTCATAACCGTGGGTTTCAATTTTTTCCAAAAACGCACGGTTTAAAAGTTACGATCGATTAATCGCTGGAGGGTATTTTGGTATTTTCACACCCTAGACTATAAAATTACAGCACAAGAAAGTTGAGGGGGTCAAAATATGAATAAAAGAAAGCTCAATGGCTTGGGTATTAAATAAATAAAAGAAAGAGACATTTGGACCAATTAAAAGTGGCCATTTTTGCCATAAGGTGTACCAATGGGAAATCAACACTTACACCAACACATCTTAACCTCTCTTGGCTGCCATTTGGATCAAAATAAGCTAAGGAAAGAATATAAAAGCCCTCTCTTAAATGGTGAACTCGTCCAAACCATAAGAGAAGGAAGAAGGAGGTGATTTTGCCAAAGTTTAAGGCTTTTGGTTGAAGATTTTGGTGACAAACAAGATTATAAGGTAAGAGAAACCTATCTCTAGTTTTAATTCCATGGATTAATGGTTAATTTAAGAGATTGAAATTAGGGTTCATGTAGCTAGATTTGGAGAAAATTCAAGAAATAATTATTTGAGGGATTTGATGAAAGAAATAATGGTGTTTAATGGTGAAAATAAGCTAGCAACCATTAGAAAAATCATAAGATAAGACTATGTCTATACCTAGGGTTCTTACCTTTGTATATGTGATGCTAAATTTCATAGGAAATCAAGTAGACAAGGAAGGAAAGGAAGTGATATAGATAAAGGACTAAAAAAAAGCAGGGTTTGGTACTTTAACTAATTGTTTGTTCATTTTCTTGAAATTTTTCTGTTTTAGAATTACTGAAATGCTGTGACTTGTATGATTTTTAATTAAATATATAAAAATTTTCTTGAAGTGAATTTTGGATATGTTGTTGTCTTGTGAGTCTAGTATTTGAGAAAAATAATTTGGAACCACATTTATTGAATTTAAATTACGGAATTCACAAAATTTAGAACTGCTGCCAGGATGCAGGGCAACTGGAGCAGTCTGGTTGGGTGAACTACTTGGCCAAGATTTTGTGTCCAGTTTGATCTGAAATTTTAAAGGAATGATTTTAAGATGTCAAAATAAATTCTGTAAAAATTTTAGAGTTTTTAGTCAAGTAGATTATTTTATACAATTTTTCAAAATAAGGATCAAGTTGAGTCCAAAACCAGAATTTACTATTCATATGGTCATTTTGCTAATATTCATTTGGTCATTTTTCAAAAGTAATCCAATTGATTCCTTGTGCATATAAATGAGCATAATATGTTATTAAAATGACAAAATATGATATTTCACGTTGAAATAATATAAGAAACATAAGTCGATAATTGTATAATGCATATTCGATTAAGAAATGGCATGAAAATTTTGGCTCCACTGGGTATCTGGGATAGTACTAAGTAGGGTAAGGTATGATATATCATACTATATGCAGTGCTACTTTAATATAGGACTTCGGTCCGAGTTATATAGGGTGACGACCCGAACTATATAGGACTTCGGTCCAAGTTATATAGGGCAATTGCCCGAGTTATATAGGACTCCAGTCCGAGGGCTTCGGCCACAGATTCCACAGGGCTTGGTCCGCAATTTTTTTTGGGCCACAGCCACAGAATATATATACAGTTATTTCAGTTAGTTCCTTACCATACGTTAGTCTACCAAATTACCTTGTGGAGCGAACTAATAAAATGATAATAACTGAATATATGACATGTATGGATTGTTTTTATTGTTATATTATTTTTCTATACGACTCATTGCTTTTAAAAGTGCATTATGCTTTTATTATTTATTTTCCGTAATTAGTTAAAGTACCCACTAAGCAATGCTTAGCGAGTTTAGTTTCTTCTAAACTCGTAGGTTATTAGCAAGGAGCCAGTAGCGAGTAGAGGAGTCCTGCGATCTGCCGGTCATCAACAAACTTAGGAGGTGCTCTTCATTTTGTATTTTGGTATTAGAAACTGGCATGTACTTATTTGAAAAATACAAAGAGATAACTTGATGTAGCATGTAAATCTAGTAATGTATAATAACTGTATGGTTTTGAATTGAGTTGGGTTGTGAATATAGAAGTGTGAATTCTTCTTGCAGGATGGTAGTTGAGGTTATAAGGGTGGATTATTGGGAGTGTGCTTGAGTTGAATTGTGAAACAAAATGTTATTCAAAAATAAGAAAAATCAGTTTTGTCTACACTTGGGACCTAGAATTTTAAGGGAGACTCCGTCTAAATTTTTGGAAAATTTTTATAAGGAACATTAAGTAATCTGACATAACCAGAGCTCGTATCCCGATGTAGCATTCCTCCTCGGCTTATTCATAGGTCGGGAAGAGGTGTTACAATTTGTGGTATCAGAGCATTGGTTTAGACAATTCCGGGAGATAGGTAGTACGTAAGTAACTATGTGTGCCATATAAGATAAAGTAAGGAGAAAGTTATATGATGAATAGGTAGATGTACATGCCAGATTGGAATTGATAATCGAGTCATATGTTGATGAATTAAGCAGATAGCTATTTATGTCAATATAGGATGTCTTTAGATTCGTGGAAAGCTATGGAACGAAACGTAGAATCGCAAGCATCTGGGTCTGCAGATGCCGGGGAATCTCATAGACCAGGGTTAGCAGCAGCATTCCAACAAATGACTGTTATTAATTATATGAGCAATGTATTTACATATATGAACAAGCAAGTTTCGGGGCGAAACTTAAATTAAGGGAGGTAGAACTGTCACATCCCAAAGTTTAGATGGTCGAGTATTAGGTAAGAAAGACATAAATAAGTGGTCAAATAGAGGCTCGAGATAGTCAAAAACAAAATCGGTGTGCAAAGGAGGGCCGTGAAGTCGACGGGACCTAAAGGTAATTTTTTGAAAGGCCGAGGACCTATGTGGAAATTTCTCAAAAGTTAGGGGCAACTATGTAAACATAAAAATTAAGTGTCGAAAGTTCTTAATAGTGCCCATATCCAACCCTGGAAGAATATTCTCGAGATTAATCGGGTCATAACCGTGGGTTTCAATTTTTTCCAAAAACGCACGGTTTAAAAGTTACGATCAATTAATCGCTAAAGGGTATTTTGGTATTTTCACACCCTAGACTATAAAATTACAGCACAAGAAAGTTGAGGGGGTCAAAATATGAATAAAAGAAAGCTCAATGGCTTGGGTTTTAAATAAATAAAAGAAAGAGACATTTGGACCAATTAAAAGTAGCCATTTTTTCCATAAGGTGTACCAATGGGAAATCAACACTTACACCAACACATCTTAACCTCTCTTGGGTGCCATTTGGATCAAAATAAGCTAAGAAAAGAATATAAAAGCCCTCTCTTACATGGTGAACTCGTCCAAACCATAAGAGAAGGAAGAAGGAGGTGATTTTGCCAAAGTTTAAGGCTTTTGGTTGAAGATTTTGGTGACAAACAAGATTATAAGGTAAGAGAAACCTATCTCTAGTTTTAATTCCATGGATTAATGGTTAATTTAAGAGATTGAAATTAGGGTTCATGTAGCCAGATTTGGAGAAAATTCAAGAAATAATTATTTGAGGGATTTGATGAAAGAAATAATGGTGTTTAATGGTGAAAATAAGCTAGCAACCATTAGAAAAATCATAAGATAAGACTATGTCTATACCTAGGGTTCTTACCTTTGTATATGTGATGTTAAATTTCATAGGAAATCAAGGAGACAAGGAAGGAAAGGAAGTGATATAGATAAAGGACTAAGAAAAAGCAAGGTTTGGTACTTTAACTAATTGTTTGTTCATTTTCTTGAAATTTTTCTATTTTCGAATTAGTGAAATGCTGTGACTTGTATGATTTTTAATTAAATATAGAAAAATGTTATTGAAGTGAATTTTGGATATGTTGTTGTTTTGTGAGTCTAATATTTGAGAAAAATAATTTGGAACCACATTTATTGAATTTAAATTACGGAATTCACAAAATTTAGAACTGCTGCCAGGATGCAGGGCAACTGGAGCAGTCTGGTTGGGTGAACTACTTGACCAAGATTTTGTGTCCAGTTTGATCTGAAATTTTAAAGGAATGATTTTAAGATGTAAAACTAAATTCTGTAAAAATTTTAGAGTTTTTAGTCAAGTAGATTATTTTATACAAATTTTCAAAATAAGGATCAAGTTGAGTCCAAAACCAGAATTTACTATTCATATGGTCATTTTGCTAATATTCATTTGGTCATTTTTCAAAAGTAATCCAATTGATTCCTTATGCATATAAATGAGCATAATATTTTATTAAAATGAAAAAATATGATATTTCACATTGAAATAATATAAGAAACATAAGTCGATAATTGTATAATGCATATTCAATTAAGAAATGGCATGAAAATTTTGGCTCCACTAGGTATCTGGGATAGTACTGAGTAGGGTAAGGGTATGATATATCATACTATATGCAGTGCTACTTTAATATAGGACTTCGGTCCAAGTTATATAGGGTGACGACCCAAGCTATATAGGACTTCGGTCCGAGTTATATAGGGCAATCGCCCGAGTTATATAGGACTCCAGTCCGAGGGCTTCGACCACAGATTCCACAGGGCTTGGTCCGCAATTTTTTTTGGGCCATAGCCACAGAATATATATACAGTTGTTTCAGTTAGTTCCTTACCATACGTTAGTCTACCAAATTACCTTGTGGAGCGAACTAATAAAATGATAATAACTGAATATATGACATGTATGGATTGTTTTTATTGTGATATTATTTTTCAATACGGCTCATTGCTTTTAAAAGTGCATTATGCTTTTATTATTTATTTTCCGTAATTAGTTAAAGTGCCCACTAAGTAATGCTTAGCGAGTTTAGTTTCTTCTAAACTCGTAGGTTATTAACAAGGAGCCAGTAGCGAGTAGAGGAGTCCTGCGATCTGTCGGTCATCAACAAACTTAGGTGGTGCTCTTCATTTTGTATTTTGGTATTAGAAACTGGCATGTACTTATATGAACAATACAAAGAGATAACTTGATGTAGCATGTAAATCTAGTAATGTATAATAACTGTATGGTTTTGAATTGAGTTGGGTTGTGAATATAGAAGTGTGAATTCTTCTTGTAGGATTGTAGTTGAGGTTATAAGGGTGGATTATTGGGAGTGTGCTTGAGTTGAATTGTGAAACAAAATCTTTTTCAAAAATAAGAAAAATCAGTTTTGTCGACACTTGGGACCTATAATTTTAAGGGAGACTCCGTCTAAATTTTTGGAAAATTTTTATAAGGAACATTAAGTAAGCTGACATAACTTGAGCTCGTATCCCGATGTAGCATTCCTCCTCGGCTTATTCATAGATCAAGAAGGGGTGTTACAGTTCCTCTATATAAACAAATAATTTCTTCATTTCATTCACAACAAATTTTTCATTCCATTCATTCATAGCTATAAGCATTTCAAGTTTAGCATATAGTTTTAAAAAAATGCATGCTCCAAGATCAGGAATTCATTCTAATACAGGGTTATTTGAGTTTATTCGGCATCATGAAGATGGAAATATAGATCTACTAGCCGGGATGCCGCTTCGTCGTAGGTCAAATCCAAAGAGCAAGGTAATTTTCGTTTTCTTTTTTTTCTCTTTTTTTTTCATTTTCCCTTTTTTATTTTATTTATTATTATTATATTTTTTTTCTTTTATTATTATTTTTTATATATTTATTCCTTTTTCTTTTTGCTGTTATTATTATTATTTTTTCATTTTCATTTTCTTTTTATTCTTTTTATTTGTTCTCTTTTCTTTATATTTTATGTTTTTATATATTTTTTCTCGTTTTTCTTTTTCTATTTTTATTTTTTCCTCGTTTTCCTTTTTCCTTTTTTATTTTTTCCTCATTTTATTTTTTTATTTGTTTGTTTTATTTTCTTTATATTTTTTTTTAGAAAATTTAGAAAAAATATATTAATTTAAGAATTTAAGTCGATAGACTAATGATATACTTACCTGGTGTTAACTTACTTAGCTCCGTGTTAGCGTGATCATTGCGTTATTTGGGGCAGAGGGAGTATCTACACAGCCAGACATTGGTATGATGTAGCGCCTTCTCGGGTATGGCAGATTATCCGAGATTGCGGCTTTGAGAGCTTCATCTTACAATTACCATCCGAGGAGTATTTGATAGATCGGAGCGTAGTCCAGGTGCTTGCAGAATGATGGTTGGACACAACTCATACTTTTCACTTGCACATTGGAGAGATGACAATTAGTCTTATCGATTTTGCTGCTATAACCGGCATTCGGTATGATGGTATTCCGGTTCCTCTTACCAATGATATTTTGACATTTGAAGAAATTTAACAATTAATTTGTATGGAACCATCATATAAAGAGCCTCTCAAGATAAAAATTGAGTCAATTCGTAGTTATTGGATGAACTACGAAGGGCGGGTTCACAGAGACATAGCCAAACAGTATGCTCGAGGATTTTTGCTATATTTGCTCGGGTTGACCATTTAAGGCAGCACTGAATCTGCCATCCATTTGTCAGTGTTGAGGGCCCTTTCTTATTTTAGGACACACGACTTTATGGTTGGGGTGAAGCTAGCCTTGCTTGTCTTTACCATGGTCTTGACAAAATTTGCCGAAATAAGAAGTCTTTTGTTGATTTTATGGCAGTTGTCGAGGTACTCTTCTTCCACCAATGTCAATTCCATTCTTATTCTTGCATGAATTTGATTTTTATTATTGTTGTAGGCATGGGCATATGAACACAACGTTGTGAGGGTGCTTGGTATTTCCCAAGAGAGAGCCGAGTATCCGAGATTAAATTTCTGGTTGTCTGATCGCGTAGAAGTTCCCGGCTCTCACCATGTGCATACCAAACGCTTCGTGTTGAGTTGCTTAACCTGGGACCAGGTAAAATAACATTAGTTTGCTTTAAAATTTATATGAAAGTTTACTTACATCATGTTATTTTGTAGGTGTATTTGGCCTGGTGGAACCCAGAAGGGAGGACAAACTGGACTTCCTTCATGAACGCTGCACTGCCTTTTCATCATACTCGTCGAGTCATCGCCGACCCTGTGTCTAATGGCTGGTTTCTCGGAGAGAGAGTATATGAGTGGTTTCTTGGTCTCAAGTAGCGGAGGATCCCGATGCATTGCCCAAAATATACTTTAGATATTACATCAATGCCGGAGAATGCATGGTGGTTGGCCGGACACGGTTATGAAGTTGAGACATTTCTCTATCCACGGGGTGCATCTTATACCCTTTTTATTCAAATAGGGCTCTTGAACTTTGATGCATCCCCTGTTCGTGTATGGAAAATTCCTGAAGAAAATGAGGATAGGGATGAAGAGGAACATCATGGAGAGGGAGGAGAATTCGTTCCACATCTCGGGGCTAGCACTTCTTAGGTAAAACTTTTACCATTTTTCCATTGCAATTGCTTCTTTCTTAACTTGTTTTGACTTTTTTATTGTAGGTTGGTGGCTCATTTGATCATGAGACTGGACCTTCTTTTACTGCTGTGAACGGGGATTTTTGCCCCCACTCCTAGTGGAATGGTTCTTGAGACTTCGGCACTGTTTAGGTTCGGGGCCTTAGAGAACACGGACCTAAGTCTGGAGAAAATGGAGTCGCCACCCGGACGGGCCGGGAAAAAGAAAGGGGTGGATGACTCGATTCCTAAGGAATCCCCAACCCCCTAATGGGTTCGAAAAGTTGGGTACGTGTGGGGAAGGTGAGAAATGGCCCAGCACCCCCACAACGCCCGGTTCATTGGAACCGGCCTCCTTTACAGGTCTTAATATTATAAAATTCTTAAGTATAATAACATTATCCATATTACACACAATAATTAAAAGAAAGCATCAATATATTAAAATCAAAGTAATGTCCAAACAAAACAAATAAATGGACACCCATCCAAGGATGGAAACATGTCCTTACATCACATGCCTAGATAGGACACCCACCAAAAAGTAGAAACATGCCCTTTACATAGGTTCTAAAATAGAAAAGCAAATTAAATTACATGATGTTTAACTAATGAGGTACCCACCAAGTGGAAACATACCTCTTACAACTTTTGGAAGTCTAAATTGATTGATAAAAGTAAATAATCATCCATAATAAATAAATCATTCATTAAAAGTATTTAAATATCAATAAAATAAACATCCATCCACGATAAATTAAATAAATCAAGTATTTAAATTAAATAGATTAAAGCATAAAAGATAAATCAAGGTATAAATAAATATGGAATTGAATAAAGCAAATAAAAATTCAAGTATAGCTACTGTGAATTTTTATGGAGTTAAAATAGGTTAGGGTTTTATGTTTTAAAAGATTGGTGAGACTCTTTGATTAACCAAATTAAGGTTTGAATGATGAACTCATGAAACTATGGTTTTAAATACCTTAAAATACTTTAATTTATTCATGATTTTAAATAGTGATTTAAGCTAATGTGTAATTTTTGAGTTTTTATATTTTTATGTTTTTTTATGTTTTAAAGGGATTAGGGTTCATAAAAATTAGGGTTTAAGATTTTAAAAGGATTAGGGTTTACTATTTTAGGTTTAAAAGTTGAATTTTGGATTTTAGGCTTTAAAATTAGGGTTCTCGGGTAAAAGATAATTTTTAGGGTTTTAAAAATCAATTTGTTATTTTATGAAATTTTATGAGTTTAAGCAAAAGGATTGAAGTTTTTATAAGTAGAAAAGATGTTTTTTAAGGCTTTTTGAATGAAATAGAACCTACTTTAAAATCTTGAAAGAAACAGAATTTGATTTTGGTTTTGTAGAAAAATATGTTCAATAAGAGTTTTAAGATTTTTAAGAAGAAAAAATAACAATTTTAGGTCTTTTTAGAAACGAAAGTCACGTTTTTATGTTTTAATCTTGGAAGAATTAAATTAAAGTTCTAAAGTTTTTGATTTAAAAAACCCTAGTCCCATAACTTAGCTACTGTGTAACATAAATTAATTAAGGAAAATCACTTACCTTCTTTTGTTGATTCTTCCAAAAATAATTCTTCTTGGATGAACTAGCTTTAAAAACAAGCCTTGGTTGCCTTTGAATTGTTTAATCTGTGCTACTGCTGCTTTAAAAATCAGTTCAATTGAATTATTGCTTTTCCTTTCTTGATTTGGTTTCCAATCCCAAGCTCACTGTGAAAAATTTTTCCTCCCTCAATTTGGTTCAATTAATCCTTATTTATAGTGGTTTTTTAGGTTCTTTCTTCCTAATTCCACATGGCAATTAATATTAATAAAAAAAATTAAAATCTAATTGGATTAGGTTTCAAAAATTTTGAGTCAAAAATTTTTGCGCTAGCGAAAGCTGCGGCCGGGCCCGTGGCTGGGCATGTGGGGGCCCCAGCCCGCAGGAAATTCCTGCGGGAAAGTTATTTCGCCTGCAGGAATTTCCTGCTGGCGAAATAACTCGCTCGTAGGAAATTCCTGCGGCGAAACGCCCGCAGGCTTGCGGGTGAGGTGCTGCTGGCCCGACGGACCCGCACGACCACTTTTCTCTGCCGATTTTTTTTTCCGACTCCGATTTTTATTTTTATTTTTATTTTAAAATTTTTATTTGTTTATTTTTATTTTTCTTAATAAAAATTAGATACTAAGGTAAAAATTATTTAATTAAAATTATTTTGGACCAATTAAACAACAAAAATCATTTTAAACCAAATAAAACATAATGGACCAGATTGGGTCAAAAATTAAGGGTATACAGTTTGCCCCCTGCTTGAATGATCTGAAACCTTAGTGAAAGAGAGTGAAAAGCAATAAGACTTAATTTTTGATATGGCGACTTGTTTTGGGTTTTGGACCCGAGGATGACTCTAGGTTCTGGACCTAAGGGAAATTTGGGTTCTGGACCCGGATTCGAGTTCTGGACTCGAGGATAACTCTAGTTTCTGTACCTAAGTAAAATTTGGGTTCTGGACCCGAGCTAAGTTCTGGACTTAAAAAATTCTAGGTTCTGGACCTAAAGAAAATTTGGGTTCTGGACCCGAGCTAAGTTCTGGACTTAGAAAATTCTAGGTTCTGGACCTAAGTAAAATTTGGGTTCTGAATCTGAGCTAAATTCTGGACTTAGAAAATTCTAGGTTCTAGACCTAAGTAAAATTTGGGTTCTGGACCTGAGCTAAGTTCTGGACTTAGAAAATTCTAGGTTATGGACCTAAAGAAAATTTGGTTCTGGACCCGAGCTAAGTTCTGGACTTAGAAAATTCTAGGTTCTGGACCTAAGTAAAATTTGGGTTCTGGAACCGAGCTAAGTTCTGGACTTAGAAAATTCTAGGTTCTGGACCTAAGAAAAATTTGGGTTCTGGACCTGAGCCAAAAGGTTTAGCTAATTTTTAGGCATGTCTTCCTATTGCCCCATGGGTATAAAAACACTTGTATACTCGCAATTATTTGAATGATTAAAATGAATAATTGAATTTTCTGTTTATTTACTGTGTACTTACTGTTCATGCACTATTCACTATTCATAAATAGTAAATTTACTATTTAAAAAAATATTAAATAGTATTTACTGTTGGAAAAAGTGATTTTCCTATTCACCAATAGTAATACTATTCATGAATAGTAACTTTTACTATTTATAAATAGTAATACTATTCATAAATAGTACATTTACTATTTATCAATAGTAATACTATTCATGAATAATGACATTTACTATTCATCAATAGTAATGCTATTCATAAATAGTAAAATTCACTATTTATGCACAGTTTTGAGTTTGTTTTCATCTGCTTGCCGTTCCTCTATAAAAGGCCATCAATTCTCCATTTCATTTCAAAATTTCAATTTCAATTTTGTAATCCTTTCAAATTTCTTTTCAATTTCAGCACATATTTTTTCAAAAACGATGCATGCTTCGAGGTCGCGGACTCATTCTAATGCCGAATTATTGGAATTTATTCGGCATCATGAAGACGAAAATCTAGATATACTGGCCGGGATGCCGCTTCATCGCAGTTTCAATCAAAAGAGCGAGGTAATGATGATTTTTTTATTTTTTTATTTATTATTATTTTTTGTTTTTTTATTATTATTTTTATGATTACTTTTTATTATTATTATGAAAAATAAATTAATAGATTGAATAACGCGTACTTACCTAGTATTAACTTACCTGGGTCTGTGTTAGCACGATCGTTGTGTTGTTCGGGCCGGAGGGTGTATTTATAAAGCTCGACAATGGTATGATGTAGTGCCTTCTTGGGTAAAGCGGATTATCCGAGATTGCAGCTTTGAGCAGTTTGTCTTACAATTGCCATTCGAAGAATATCAAATACACCGAAGCGTGGTCCAGGCGCTGGCAGAGCGATGGCTGGATACAACTCACACTTTTCACTTGCCCATTGGGGAGATGACAATCGGTCCGGTCGATTTTACTGCCATAACCGGCCTTCGATATGATGGTGCTCTGGTTCCTTTAACCAATGAAATTTTAACATTTGAAGAAATTCAGGAATTAATTGGTATGGAACCATCATATAAAGGACCTCGTAAGATAAAAATTGAGCCGATTCGTAGTTATTGGATGAACTACGAAGGTCGGATTGGCAGAAACAGGGCCGAACAGTATGCTCTAGGATTTTTGTTATATCTGCTCGGATCGACCATCTTTGGCAGCACTGAATCATCCATTCACTTATCAGTGTTGAGTGCCCTTTCTTATCTCAGGATGATACCATCTTCTAGCTGGGGTGAAGCTGGTCTCGCATGTCTTTATCATGGCCTTGATAAGCTTTGTCGAAACAAGAATTCTTTTGTCGGCTTGATGGGGATTGTCGAGGTATTCTTTCTTCCACCAATGTTTTTTTTTGTGATCTTTGTTGTTATTGTAGATATGGGCATATGAACACAACCTCGTGAGAGTACCCGGCATTTCCTGAGAGAGAATCGGGTATCCGAGATTAGATTTCTGGTTGTCAGATCGTGTGAACGTTCCCGGCTCTCATCATGTGCATACTCATCACTTTGTGTTGAGCCGCTTAACCTGGGATCAGGTAAAATAACATTAGTATGCTTTAAACATTTTGCAAAAGTTTTACTTACCTTATGTTATCCTGCAGGTGAATTTGGCCTGGTGGAATCCAGAAGAGTGAGCAAACTGGTCTCCTTTGATGAGGGTTGCACTGTCTTTTCAACATTCTCGCCAAGTTATTGTTGGCCCAGTGTCTAGCGGCTGGTTTCTTGGGGAGAGAGTCTACGAATGGTTTCTCGGCCCAGAGCAGTGGAGGTTCTCAATGCAAATCCCAGAATACACTTTAAATATTATGTCGATACCGGAGGATGCTTGGTGGTAGGCCCGATATGGTTTTAATGCCGAGTTATTTCTCGATTTACCGGGTCCATTTTATGCTCGTTTTATTCAAATGAGACACTTGCACTTTGATGTATCTCCTATCGGTGTACAAGAGATTTCTGATGGAAATGAGGGTAGAGATGAGGAGGAACATCACGGAGATGCAGGAGAGTCTGTTCCTTGTCTCGGGACCAATACTTCTCAGGTAAAACTTTTACCACTTTTCTATTGCAACCGCTTTTCTTTCTTTGATTCTTTAATGATTGTTTACAGTTTATTGGCTCTTTTGATCATGAGGCTGGACCTTCTTTTACTCCTCCTTCGTTTGCTCATTCTAGCCTGCCAAATATGCCATCTCATCCGCAGGGTATTGATATGAATTACCTGGTAAGTTCCTTATTTCATAATAGTTTATGCTATATGTATGCATGATTATGTATGCTCTTACCTTTTCCTTCTTGGTTTACAGCGGATGCTCGAAGAACAAAACAAGAAGCTTCAAGAAGAGTTGGCTGCAAGTCGTCAGCAGGCTTCTCATTTTGAAAGTTTATATCATCAATCCGAACAAAATTTTTGAAACTTCCGATTTCAAGGAATAAGGGATCCCGGTGCTTCTTCATCGAGAGGCCCCCAGGCTGATGACCATGAGATCCTTTCGTCTACTTCTGACGAGGACCATGACACATTGGAACTCCAAGGCAATAGGGATTTTAGTGCATCTGCTTCGGATGATCCCGGGATGAGTAACTTGCCCCCTCCTCCAACAGGCGACGACTTTTTCAAGTCTTTATTTGATGACCTACCACCACCCTCTTAGTGATATGTAAATATTGAAACAATTGTAAAACATTGTACAATAATGAAAAATATACAATTTTCCTCTTTACTGTAATCTTTTTTTTTTTCGTTACTGCCATTTTTTCTTATTTATTTATTTATTTTTCTTTTTTATATATAATACATCATAATTAATATCCACTTCTTTTGTTAAACCAAATCCAAAACGGAAAAAGAAATTGTGACCACTTCCTTTCCTTGTGCCATATGGTCTTATCCTTTTCCATCATCTTTTCAATTTCACTTTTGGAAAAGGTTTATTTTCTTCTATATAAATCACATTGCATGCCATATTTCAATTCATAAGCCACGAATCTCTCTTCCAAAGTGAATACTCTTTCTTTAGCAATTTTGGTTTCCCTTTATTCATCAACCATGACCGAGCACCATTTAAAGAAAATAAAAATCCTATTTAAGAATATGGATGCCAACCATTGGAAGCAAATTTCATGGTCAAAGCTTGATGTTTTAAAATGCTTTCAAAATGTCAAATTGGACCACTCCTTTTTACATGCCGTGGCTTCCTTGTGGAATACGGATTCCAGGGTGTTTAAAATTAATGGCTTTGAAATGTGTCCCTTAATTGAAGAATTTGAGGCCATCCTTGGACATCCCAATAATCAGCAAATGGCATTACCCACATTGATTTCCAAAACTCAACAGAAGATGTAGATGTTATTTCAAATTCTGAAACCCGAGATTCTTCGGTTTATGAGAGGTGAAAAAATTCTTCTTGCTCCTTTGATTGACTTTTGTTTTCCTCATTTGGCTCATACTAAGGACTGGGGGTGCATGCTTTTTCTTTGCTTGCTCGGCCAATTCTTACTTGTTTCTTCTGATGGCGATATTGAACCACGAGTATTGGATATCATGGATCAAATGGAAGGAGGCTTGTCGCCGGTACCTGTGATCTTAGCCAAAACCTTAGTTAGATTAGACCTATTTAAATCAAGGATGTCAAAGAGACTGACCGAGAGCCCATTGCTACTTCAGGTAATTACCTAAACTGCCCTTCTGGGTTTTCAATTTAGGTTTTTTTTTTATTTCTCTAATTTTTGCCTAGTCCGCCCATGTGGGTTTTCGGAACTAGCGAGCTGTCCTAATTTTTGCCTAAGCTGCCCTTACGGTTTTCAAATTAGCGGACTGCTTTTTTTTTTTAAAATTCTTTCTTCGCAGGTTTGGCTTCAGGAACGTCTTTGTTTGCTTGATACTCCCTCCATGGATTTTGCCAGATACCTACCTTGTCATCATTCTGCTAGGAAGCTACTCCACCCAGCTTCTTCATATGCTGACTGGGTTGACTGGATCCACTCACGTTCTGAAGTCAATATCCGTTGGTTGGTACCTTGGTGGATGATTTCTCATATTACCATGCAGACATACTTAATGTACGTTCCTCTTGCTGCACTTCGTCAAGGTACATGCTATGATCCTCACCGACTTGGGCGTCAGTATGGAGCTGAGCCTCATGATTGTGACTTTGTTCATGACCTAGACATGCCTTGCTTAACTGAAGCCTACTTGGACTGGCTGAGGCAAAGCTGGCCTGCATGTTACACTTATCGACTGCCATAGATTTTACATTTGTCAATTTAGAAAGTGTTTTGTTAAGATGAAAAAATAACTAAAGTAATAACATATGCTTCTTTTCCATTTATAATTTGTCATCACCTTTTGCAATTATGGTTATTTATTTCATCTGTGTCTGGTCAAATACTTATAACAGTGTACATAGAACAAATTTAATCATTAATTCTATTTTATTAAATTGGGGAACAACCAAACATAAAGCCATCATACACAAGATCACTCCTGTTGCCAATTAGCCCTTTCGGGTTTTCTAATTGATGATTTTCTCTCATTAGCCCTAATTGTTGCCTAGCCCGCCCTTTTGGGTTTTTGGAACTAGCGGACTGCTCTAACTTTTGCCTAGGCTGCCCTTTTGGGTTTTCAACCTAGTGAGATCTTTTTTTTATACAAAAAACCTCTTCAACCTGTCAATGTTTATTGGCTCACTGAATTCATTCCCATCCATGTCTGATAACTTCACGGCACCTTTGCTCATGACTTGTTTCACGACATATGGTCCTTCCCAGCTGGGTCTGAACTTCCCTCTTGGATCAGATACATTAGGCTTACATTGCTTCAATACCAAATCTCCAACCTTGAATCTTCAGATTTTAACCCTTCTATTGTAGGCCCGAGCTATCTTCTTTTGATACAATTGGTGATGATACAATGCCTTTAGCCTTCTCTCTTCTAATAAAGCTAACTGAGTGTATCTGTTTGCTACCCATTCTGTTTCAGGCAGCTCCGCTTCCAAGACTACTCTCAATGACTTGATCTTAATCTCAATTGGCAATACTGCTTCCATCCCATAAACCAAAGAGAACGGTGTCATTCCAGTAGGTGTTCGCACACTCGTCCTATATCCCCATAAAGCAAAGGGAAGCATCTCTGACCAATCCCTATAAGTCTTGGTCATTTTGGATAGAATTTGCTTAATTGTCTTATTTGTTGCTTCCACTGCCCCATTAGCCTTTGGTCTATAAGGAGAGGATCTATGATGATGGATGTGGTACTTGGAGAATAAATCCTTAACTGCCCCTTGAAACTGTACCCCGTTTTTTGATATCACACTGTGCGGGACCCCATATCTACAAATGAGATTCTTTTCAATAAACCTAGCCATTTGACTTGCACCCAGCTTGTTGAAGGATTCGGCTTTGACCCATTTTGAAAAATAATCAACTGCTACCACAATAAAACGGTGCCCGTTTGAAGCTGTCGGATGTATCTCTCCTATAATGTCGATACCCCAGGTGGCAAAGGGCCAGGGTGAAGACATTGAATGCAGTTCTTCAGGAGGCATATGATTCAAGTTACCGTACATCTAACATTGTTGGCACTTCTTGACAAACTCAATACAGTCTCTCTCCATGGTCAACCAATAGTAACCTTGTTGAATAATCTTCTTAACGAGGGCCAAATCACTCATGTGCAGACCGCAACTTCCCGCATGTATTTCTTACATGATGATCTCCACTTTGGGCTTTCTTAAACATCTCAAATGCACCCCCATCGGGCCATCTTTGATACAACTCCCCATGGAATGTGGTGTATTGCAATGACCACCTCCTTATGGCTCTTCTCTCTTTCTTTGTTGCCCCCCGGCGGGTATTCTCTTTCCTCTAAAAATCTCCTTATGGTATCATACCATGCATCATGGTCTGTATCAACTTCCATGATTGTTTCATATTCATAGCAAGGAGTTGATGAACTAGTCAAGACCAGAGGCTTAAGGAATAAGCTAACAGGATTTTCCCATACCGAAGCCAATGTGGCTAGAGCATCAGCCATATGATTTTCTTCTCTTGACAAGTGTATAAACTTACACTCCTTAAAATTCTTCTTTATCATGGTCAGGTAATGATGGTATGGTTTCAATTTTTCTTCTTTCAACTCCCACTCTCCATTTACTTGGGATACTACTAACAACGAATCACCATAAACTTCCACCTTATCTACCTTCATAATCATTAGGGTTTCCAAACCAAAAATACAAGCTTCGTACTCCACCATATTATTGGTTTCCCTAAATTTCAACTTTTTGGCTAAATGGATGAGTTCCCCTTCGGGCGATTCTAGTATAACTCCCAAACCTGCTCCTTTCCTGTTTGCTGCTCCATCAAAATACATTTTCCACCCTTGTACTTCAATTTCTTCTAAATGTTCATCTGGAAATTCCAAGATTACCTCTTCACTTTCTGGTAATGGTTGTTGAGCCAGAAATTCTGCCACCGCTCTACCTTTGATTGTTTTTCTGGTTACATACTTGATCTTAAATTCTTCTAATAATATCAACCATCAGCCATATTTCCCAATTAAAGAGGGTGTCTACCTTAAGTACTTCATTGGATCCAACCTGGAAATTGCTTGCACACTATATGATTGAAAGTAATGCCACAACTTCTTAGAAGACCAAACCATGGATATACATGTTTTTTCAATAATACTATACTTAATTTCATAAGGTAGGAGCTTTCTACTTAAGTAGTAAACGGCATGCTCAATCCCCGACTCATCTGCTTGGGCTAGCATGGCTCCTATCGACTCTTCTTCTGCTGCTAAGTATAGTAATAGAGGTTTGCCGGGTTTAGGTGGTTTCAAGACAGGTGGATTCAACAAATACTCTTTTATTCGATCAAAGCCCTTTTGACATTCTCCATTCCATATGACCGGTTGATTCTTCCTAAGCAGCTTGAAGATAGGCTCACAGATTGTTGTGAGCTTTGCTATAAATATACTAATGTACTATAGTTTACCAATGAATCCCCGTACTTCTCTCTCCGTCTTAGGGGCCGGCATATCCCTGATTGATTTGACTTTTTCAGGATCTATCTTGATGCCATTCGGGCCAATTACATGTCCTAACAATTTACCTGAGGTAACACCGAATACACACTTCTTCGAGTTTAACCTTAGCTTATACTTCAAAGCTCTATTAAAGAATAATTCTAAATTCTGGAAGTGTTGCTCCCTTGTATCCGACTTAACCATCATATCATCAACATATACTTCAACTTCTTTGTGCATCATGTCATGAAATAATGTGGTGGCCATCCTTTGGTAAGTTGCTCCAGCATTCTTTAAGCCGAAAGGCATCACCCTATAACAAAATATACCTCATGTAGTAGTGAAGACAGTTTTGGCTTTATCCTCTTGGGCCATTAACACTTGATTGTATCTTGAAAATCCATCTACAAATGAGTGCAGCACATTAGAGGCTGCACTATCAATGAGTGCATCTATATGTGGTAAAGGAAAATCATCCTTAGGGGAAGCCTTGTTTAAATCTCTATAGTCCACGCAGACCCTTATCCTCCCATCTTTCTTTGGCATAGGTACTATGTTGGCTAGCCAATCTCGGTATTCTATCACTTCAAGGAACTTCACTTGTATTTGCTTAGCGACCTCTTCTTTAACCAATTCAGCCCATTCAGGTCTTAATCATCTAAGCTTTTGTTTGACAGGTTTAATGTGAGTGTAAGTAGGGATATGATGCTCGGCTATGTCTCGATCTATCTCCGGCATATCTTCATAAGACCAAGCAAACACCTCTTCATATTTTTTGAATATTTTTTCAAATCTCTCTCTCTCATCAGGAGTAAGGTCGGATGCTATGCTAATGTTTTTAGGATTTTTTATTGTTCCCAAATTTAATGATTATGTGTTAACAGAATTAATATTAAAGATGCTCATGTAACTGTTGTAATATCCTCATTTATGCCCTAGAAGTTTTGAGTATGTTGTTGTTATTGTGGTTGTTGATATATATATTGGGAAGTGAATGTTTGTGCATATATGTGTTAAATTGTAAGAGAAAAGAAATGGGAAGAGAATGTATATGTATATGTGTTTTGGAGAAGAAATTTAGGGTTTAGAGACAAATGTATATGTTGTTTATATGATGATATAATTAACATATACATTGGTCAAATGAAGAGTCAAGGTGATGGTTAAGTGGAAGAAGATATTTTTGGTTGTTAATGAAATTACTATAAAGGGCTTATATGAGACAAAGAGTTAGTTATATGGTTAAGGGTGTTTTGGTAATTTTCCTTGTAAGATGCATGGTGGAGATTAAAAGAAGAAAAGGTGTTTGACTTGTGCATTTTCTTCTTTCTTTCTTGAAGTGGCCGGATTCTCCATAGACAAAGAGAGAAAGAGAGGTGATCTTGAGGTTTGAAGCATTTTGAAGAAAGAAACAAGGGTTTTGGTTAAAGATTTGTGGATTTCTTCATTTGAGGTAAGATCTTTTCTTTAATTTCTTCAATTCTTTTGAAGTGGTGTGAGAAAGGAATTAGGGTTTGTTGGTTTGATGATGAGAAGTTGAGTTGGTGAAGGTGTTGGAAGTGATTGTGTTGAGTAAGAGTTGTGTTTAGTGAAATTGTTTCTGTTTTACAATTAGTAAAGGCTGTGATTTGTATGATTTTTAATTAATTATAGAAAAATGTTCTTGAAGTAAATTTTTGATATGTTGTGCCTCTATGAGTCTAGAATGACTGAAAAATATGTTGATTCGATTTTGGAATGGTTATGAGTTTAGAAAAATTATTTTCATTAGACCTGTTCCAGCAGGTACCTTAACTGGGACAGCTATATTTCGGGATTTTTAATAAAATGTAGAAAAATCATATTCAATTGAATTTTGGATATGTTGTTTCTTAGTGAGTCTAGTATTTGAGAAAAATAATTTGGAACCACGTTGATTGAATTTGATTTATGGAATTCACAAAGTTCAGAACTGCTGCCAGGATGCAGGGCAATTGGGGCAGTCTGGTTAGGTGAACTATTTGACCAAGATTTTGTGTTCAGTTTGATCTGAAATTTTAAAGGGATGATTTTAAGATATAAAACTAAATTCTGTAAAAATTTTAGAATTTTTAGTCAAGTAGATTATTTTATACAATTTTTCAAAATAAGGATAAAATGGAGTTTAAAACCAGAATGTACTATTTATGGTTAGGGTTTTAATTCTTTGTTCTTCTTGCATTGCTTTGGTTCTCCAAAGGTAGGTTGGTCCTTAAACCTAACCCTAAACACTTTAAACACACTTGAATCAATGAATGTTATAATCAATTGTTCTTTGCCCTAATTGCATTGTTGAGATTGAACAATGTTATGTTGTGCATTGTGAATGGTAATGTGTTTCATGAGTAATGTGGAATGAAATGTTAATATTTATGAATGATGCTATGTGAGATATAATGTGATCATGGATGAGATATATATATATATATACTTGAATAATGAGATGTTATATTGTGAAATGAAATGTGAAGCCATTGTTATTGGCTAAGATGATGTAATTGAAAGAAAGAAGGCATGTTTGCCTAAATGTGATGAGAATTGAGAATGGAAATGAATTGTTTGTTTAATATGTTATTCAGTTTCAGAGTTCTGGATTTGGGTGGCATGCCTAAGAAATGATAAAAGGTAACAGTCTTGCCGGGTTGAGGATCTCCTCATATGTGTTGAGTTGATGATCCAAGAGACTGGGTCTGTTACACTATGAGATATATGATTTGTAACAGTCTTGCCGGGTTGAGGATCTCCTCATATGTGTTGAGTTGATGATCCAAGAGACTGGGTCTGTTACACTATCCATGGATAGAGATACATGTATATACATTGCCTACGGGCGTGATTATTGTGACTATGAACCAAAGCAGTAACTCTGAACTCTGAATATCATATTAAATACTTGTTGGGCCCATAGGTGTCAGGGTTATATGAATGTCCTAAATAATGTTATGAGTTAATGAAATGAGATGTTGGTTATTGAGTATGATTGATTAATGTTGAATGTGGCATTGCATTACATTAAAGCATACCATTAGCATGTTTTATCTTACTAAGCCGTTGGCTTAGCGCGAATGTGATTCTTCGCGCAGGTGACAAGGAAGAACCAGAGAGTTCCTCTAGGCCGAGTCGAGCCTAGATTTTGAAGATTGAATAGTGGGCTTTAAGATCGAAGACTGACTGCCAAACATGTATAAATTTTATGTGTTGTAAAACTTGAGTTTTGATGTATATGAATTTGTAAATATTGTTACTTTCCGTTACATAGTGAACAAAGATTTTATCTGCTGTATTTCATAATAAACCTTTACTTTATTTTGTACTAGAAGTGTAAATCCTTTTTGCAGGTTGTAGTTGAGGTTATAAGGGGGATTTATTGGAAGTGTACTGAGAATGATTTTGTTTGCATTGGTTTGTGTAAAAATGTTTTCAAAAATTAGAAAAAAAAACCAGTTTTGTCGACACTTGGGATTGAATTTTTAGGCAAAACTATGGCAAAATTTCTATAAAAATCGGAACAAAAATTTGACTAAGTAAAAGTGGTAGCAACATTAGGATAGGGTGGCGCCTCTACTCAGCTTACACACGTAGGTCGGGAAGGGGTGTTACAATTTTTGGTATCAGAGCCTAGGTTTGAGATTCTCAACCTAGATCAATTGTAAGAAAAAGAATATTTTGATTTTTAAAGTGGGTTTTTGAGTAAAATACATGTTTTGGTATGGCAGTCTTTGATCTTTAATGAGGAATATTCTGCTGTGTTTGCAGATATAGGTAGAGATGGCATCTCATTCGCGACAATCTGTTGAGGGTAGTGCCGAGAGTATTGCTCCTGCTGAGGGAGCTAGGGTTGATAGTGTTGAGGAGGCACCTGCTTCGGTGTCGGGTAGACCAGCTGGGGAGGAGGTTCCGCCAGCCTGGTTTAGGCCTATGTTGGAAGCTATGAGACAAGCACCTGTGCAACCACAGCTACCGCCACCACCCCCTCAGCCTTCAGTACCAGTAAGGCACTATGATAAGCTAAGGAAATATGGAGCAGAGGATTTCTTTGGTACAGTTGATCCGGCTGTAGCAGAACAGTGGCTTGATAGAGTTCAGAGGGTATTTGTGCAGTTGCAAGCCACTTCAGAGGAGAAGTTTGACTATGCAAGATCTTTGCTACAGAAGGATGCCTACGACTGGTGGAAGACAGTGCCCCATTCTATGGATGATCCACCAACCTTGTCTTATGCGGATTTTCTGAGAGAATTTGAGTTGAAGTATACTCCTAGGGAGTATAAAGATGGGAAGAAAAGAGAGTTTCTAGATTTGAAGCAAGATCATCGGACCGTAACTGAGTATGAAGTTGAGTTTATTCGACTGAGTCAGTATGCTGGGGGTATCATTACTGATGAGATTGATAGATGTCGGCGATTTGAGGAGGGATTGAGGCCCTCGATCATGTGCTTAGTGGCTGGATCCAGATATCAGGATTTCTCACAGCTTGTGGCAGCAGCTCGAAGTGTAGAGCGAGCTCAAGTTATTGCAGCTGCTTCAGAGGAAGAGGTTAGGGTTAGAAGGCCCCAGTTCGAGGCAGGGTCTTCTTCTGCGAAGAGGGGTAGAGGAAGTTTTGTTCCTCGGAGTAGTAGGAGCCAGAGACCAGTGGGTAGGTCAGTGCAGTTCCAGAGGCAGAGATTTAGACCTGCAGCTTCAGTAGCGAGTGCTCCTACTCCTGGAGTTCAGAGATCCACCTTACCTGTGTGTAACCAGTGTGGTGGAAGACATGGGGGCGTTTGTTGGAGGCATAGTAGATCAGGGGTATGCTTCAGGTGTGGATCACCTGACCACTTTGTGAGAGACTGTCCTGAGAGGCAGGATCAGATGCCAGTTGATTCTGCTGCTTCTCGAGCTAGTGTGAGGGGAGGCAGAGGAGGCAGAGGTGCCAGCCGGGGAGGTAGACCAGGATTCAGTTCTAGAAGAGGTGCTACATCCAGGGAGGGTAGACCAGAGGAGGTTGGATCTTCCCAGAGGATGTATGTTATGCAGAGACAGCCAGATACATCGGCAGTCATAGCTGGTACTTTTTCTTTATTTAATACTCCAGTACTTGCTTTGATTGATCCGGGTTCCACACATTCATATATTAGTGCATCTGTTTTGCCTGTATCTGATTTGCATGCTGAGTCCCTAGGATTTGATGTGTTGGTAACAAATCCGTTAGGGCATAGTGTGGTTGTGAGTAAGGTGCATAGAGATAGTGCAGTAGTGGTGCAGGGTGAGGAGTTCCTTGGGGATTTGATTGAGATGCCATTTAAGGAATATGACGTGATCTTAGGTATGGATTGGCTATCTCGACATGAAGCTGTGGTGGATTGTAAAAAGAAAATTGTTTCTTTGAGAACGGGTGATGGTAGAGAGGTGATAGTATCTAATGAGCAGGAACAGCTAGCCTCCTTATTTGTTTCAGCTGTTGCAGCCAGGAGGTTGATTAAAAAGGGGTGTGAAGCCTATCTTGCTCATGTGGTGGATACTAGAGTGAAGGGTTCCCCTATTGATAGCATTGCCACAGTTGCTGAGTTCCCGGATGTGTTTCCAGAGGAGTTGCCAGGGTTGCCTCCTGAGAGAGAGGTGGAGTTCGGTATTGAATTGTTGCCTGGTACCACTCCTATCTCTATTACTCCTTATAGAATGGCACCAGCAGAATTGAGGGAGTTGAAAGTGCAATTACAGGAGTTGTTGGACAAAGGATTCATTCGCCCCAGTGTTTCTCCTTGGGGAGCTCCTGTGCTATTTATGAAGAAGAAAGATGGTACTATGAGGTTGTGTATCGATTATAGGCAATTGAACAAGGTGACTATTAAAAATAAATATCCTTTGCCTAGAATCGATGATCTCTTTGATCAGTTGAAGGGAGCGTCAGTGTTCTCCAAAATTGATTTGAGATCTGGGTACCATCAGCTGAGGGTAAGAAGTGAAGATGTTCCTAAGACTGCTTTTCGGACCAGGTATGGGCATTATGAGTTTTTAGTTATGCCTTTTGGTCTAACGAATGCACCTGCAGCTTTTATGGATTTGATGAATAGGGTGTTTAGGCCCTATTTGGATCAGTTTGTAGTGGTCTTCATTGATGATATACTGGTGTATTCGCGGAATGAAGAGGAGCATGATATGCATCTGCGGATTGTGTTGCAGATTTTGAGAGAGAATCAGTTATTTGCCAAATTGTCGAAGTGTGAGTTCTGGTTGGATCAAGTTGCTTTTCTCGGACATATTGTTTCTGCAGAAGGCATCAGAGTTGATCCGAGCAAAGTTGAAGCCATTTTAAATTGGAGTCCACCCAAGTCTGTGACAGAGATTAGAAGTTTTCTGGGTTTGGCAGGCTATTACCGACGGTTTGTGAAAGGGTTTTCTTTGATAGCTACTCCACTCACCAGATTACTTCGAAAGGGAGTGAGATTTGTGTGGACAGATCAGTGTCAGGCTAGTTTTGAGCAGTTGAGAGAGTTGTTGACTCAAGCGCCTGTTCTTACTTTACCTGTTGAAGGCAAACCATATGTGATCTACAGTGATGCTTCACATAGAGGTTTGGGGTGTGTATTGATGCAGGAAGGGAAAGTTATAGCTTATGCATCTCGACAGTTGAAACCGCATGAGCTTAACTATCCGACCCATGATTTAGAATTGGCTGCCATTGTGTTTGCATTAAAGATTTGGCGCCACTATCTGTTTGGGGAGAAATGTTTCATCTACACTGATCACAAGAGTTTGAAGTATTTGGGTGTCCAGAAAGAACTCAATCTTCGTCAGAGGAGATGGTTAGAATTGATTAAAGACTACGACTGCTTGATTGACTATCATCCAGGTAAAGCAAATGTTGTTGCTGATGCCTTGAGTCGGAAGTCTTTAGCTGGTTTAACTGTTTACTCGCTCTCGTTGCTTGTTGAGTTGAGAGCATTGCATGCCAGTTTTGTACCTTGTGTTGATGGTGCATTATTGGCACAGTTGCAATTAAAGCCGATTTTGTTAGATCAGATCAAAGAAGCTCAGTTGGCCGATAAGAAGATTCAGAAGATTTTTTCAGATTGCAAGAATGGGAAGACTAGAGATTTTGTTGTGAAAGATGATGGGAGTCTCTGGTTTAAGAACCGATTGTGTGTACCCGATGATGCTGATTTGAAAAGAGTCATTTTAGAAGAAGCTCATCAGTCAATGTTTGCTATGCATCCGGGTAATACGAAGATGTATCATGATTTGAGACAGCATTATTGGTGGATTGGTTTGAAGAGAGACATTGCTGAGTTTGTATCGAAATGTCTCACTTGTCAGAAGGTTAAAGCAGAGCATCAAGTTCCAACCGGGTTGCTTCAACCATTGTCAGTGCCAGAATGGAAGTGGGAAAGAGTGACAATGGATTTTGTGTCTGGTTTGCCATTGACACAAAAGAAGCATGATGCTATATGGGTGATTGTGGATAGATTGACTAAGACAGCTCATTTCCTTCCGGTTCGAATGGATTACTCTTTGGAGAGATTGGCTGAGCTGTATATCCATGAGATTGTGAAACTGCATGGTGTTCCAACTTCTTTAGTGTCTGATCGAGATCCCAGGTTTACTTCCAGATTTTGGAAGAGTTTGCATAGTGCTTTAGGTTCTCGACTGCACTTCAGCACTGCTTTTCATCCACAGACGGATGGACAGTCAGAGAGGGTGATACAGATTATTGAGGACATGTTGAGAAGCTGTGTTATCGATTTCTCTGGAAGTTGGGATAGGTTTTTACCTCTTGTGGAGTTTGCTTACAACAACAGTCACCAATCCAGCATTGGTATGGCACCGTTTGAAGCATTGTATGGCAGACGGTGTAGGACACCTCTTTGTTGGAATGAGCTTGGAGATAATAAGTTGGTTGGTCCTGATTTGATTCAAGAAACTGAAGATAAAGTAAAGTTGATTCGAGGCAGGTTAAAAGCAGCTTCAGACCGACAGAAGTCTTATGCAGATCTAAAAAGGAGAGATATAGAGTTTGATGTTGGAGATAAGGTATTTCTGAAAGTGTCTCCTTGGAAGAAAATTTTGAGGTTCGGTCGGAAAGGAAAATTGAGTCCTCGTTTCATTGGGCCGTATGAAGTGTTAGAAAGAGTTGGGCCAGTGGCGTATCGACTTGCTTTGCCACCTGAGTTGGATCGTATTCATAATGTATTCCATGTTTCTATGTTGAGGAGATATAGGTCGGATCCATCTCATGTGTTGCCATTTGAGTCTATTGAAGTGAGCCCAGATTTGACATTTGAAGAGGAACCAGTTGCTATCTTGGCACGAGAAGTGAAAGAGTTAAGGAACAAGAGAGTGCCATTGGTGAAGATTCTTTGGAAGAATCATGCAAAAGAAGAAGCGACTTGGGAAAGTGAGCATACCATGCGAGAGCAGTATCCGCAATTGTTTCAGCTTTGATATCAGGTAATTTCGAGGACGAAATTTTCTTTTTAGAGGGGGAGAATTGTAATATCCTCATTTATGCCCTAGAAGTTTTGAGTATGTTGTTGTTATTGTGGTTGTTGATATATATATTGGGAAGTGAATGTTTGTGCATATATGTGTTAAATTGTAAGAGAAAAGAAATGGGAAGAGAATGTATATGTATATGTGTTTTGGAGAAGAAATTTAGGGTTTAGAGACAAATGTATATGTTGTTTATATGATGATATAATTAACATATACATTGGTCAAATGAAGAGTCAAGGTGATGGTTAAGTGGAAGAAGATATTTTTGGTTGTTAATGAAATTACTATAAAGGGCTTATATGAGACAAAGAGTTAGTTATATGGTTAAGGGTGTTTTGGTAATTTTCCTTGTAAGATGCATGGTGGAGATTAAAAGAAGAAAAGGTGTTTGACTTGTGCATTTTCTTCTTTCTTTCTTGAAGTGGCCGGATTCTCCATAGACAAAGAGAGAAAGAGAGGTGATCTTGAGGTTTGAAGCATTTTGAAGAAAGAAACAAGGGTTTTGGTTAAAGATTTGTGGATTTCTTCATTTGAGGTAAGATCTTTTCTTTAATTTCTTCAATTCTTTTGAAGTGGTGTGAGAAAGGAATTAGGGTTTGTTGGTTTGATGATGAGAAGTTGAGTTGGTGAAGGTGTTGGAAGTGATTGTGTTGAGTAAGAGTTGTGTTTAGTGAAATTGTTTCTGTTTTACAATTAGTAAAGGCTGTGATTTGTATGATTTTTAATTAATTATAGAAAAATGTTCTTGAAGTAAATTTTTGATATGTTGTGCCTCTATGAGTCTAGAATGACTGAAAAATATGTTGATTCGATTTTGGAATGGTTATGAGTTTAGAAAAATTATTTTCATTAGACCTGTTCCAGCAGGTACCTTAACTGGGACAGCTATATTTCGGGATTTTTAATAAAATGTAGAAAAATCATATTCAATTGAATTTTGGATATGTTGTTTCTTAGTGAGTCTAGTATTTGAGAAAAATAATTTGGAACCACGTTGATTGAATTTGATTTATGGAATTCACAAAGTTCAGAACTGCTGCCAGGATGCAGGGCAATTGGGGCAGTCTGGTTAGGTGAACTATTTGACCAAGATTTTGTGTTCAGTTTGATCTGAAATTTTAAAGGGATGATTTTAAGATATAAAACTAAATTCTGTAAAAATTTTAGAATTTTTAGTCAAGTAGATTATTTTATACAATTTTTCAAAATAAGGATAAAATGGAGTTTAAAACCAGAATGTACTATTTATGGTTAGGGTTTTAATTCTTTGTTCTTCTTGCATTGCTTTGGTTCTCCAAAGGTAGGTTGGTCCTTAAACCTAACCCTAAACACTTTAAACACACTTGAATCAATGAATGTTATAATCAATTGTTCTTTGCCCTAATTGCATTGTTGAGATTGAACAATGTTATGTTGTGCATTGTGAATGGTAATGTGTTTCATGAGTAATGTGGAATGAAATGTTAATATTTATGAATGATGCTATGTGAGATATAATGTGATCATGGATGAGATATATATATATATATACTTGAATAATGAGATGTTATATTGTGAAATGAAATGTGAAGCCATTGTTATTGGCTAAGATGATGTAATTGAAAGAAAGAAGGCATGTTTGCCTAAATGTGATGAGAATTGAGAATGGAAATGAATTGTTTGTTTAATATGTTATTCAGTTTCAGAGTTCTGGATTTGGGTGGCATGCCTAAGAAATGATAAAAGGTAACAGTCTTGCCGGGTTGAGGATCTCCTCATATGTGTTGAGTTGATGATCCAAGAGACTGGGTCTGTTACACTATGAGATATATGATTTGTAACAGTCTTGCCGGGTTGAGGATCTCCTCATATGTGTTGAGTTGATGATCCAAGAGACTGGGTCTGTTACACTATCCATGGATAGAGATACATGTATATACATTGCCTACGGGCGTGATTATTGTGACTATGAACCAAAGCAGTAACTCTGAACTCTGAATATCATATTAAATACTTGTTGGGCCCATAGGTGTCAGGGTTATATGAATGTCCTAAATAATGTTATGAGTTAATGAAATGAGATGTTGGTTATTGAGTATGATTGATTAATGTTGAATGTGGCATTGCATTACATTAAAGCATACCATTAGCATGTTTTATCTTACTAAGCCGTTGGCTTAGCGCGAATGTGATTCTTCGCGCAGGTGACAAGGAAGAACCAGAGAGTTCCTCTAGGCCGAGTCGAGCCTAGATTTTGAAGATTGAATAGTGGGCTTTAAGATCGAAGACTGACTGCCAAACATGTATAAATTTTATGTGTTGTAAAACTTGAGTTTTGATGTATATGAATTTGTAAATATTGTTACTTTCCGTTACATAGTGAACAAAGATTTTATCTGCTGTATTTCATAATAAACCTTTACTTTATTTTGTACTAGAAGTGTAAATCCTTTTTGCAGGTTGTAGTTGAGGTTATAAGGGGGATTTATTGGAAGTGTACTGAGAATGATTTTGTTTGCATTGGTTTGTGTAAAAATGTTTTCAAAAATTAGAAAAAAAACCAGTTTTGTCGACACTTGGGATTGAATTTTTATTCAAAACTATGGCAAAATTTCTATAAAAATCGGAACAAAAATTTGACTAAGTAAAAGTGGTAGCAACATTAGGATAGGGTGGCGCCTCTACTCAGCTTACACACGTAGGTCGGGAAGGGGTGTTACAACTGTTATTTAAATGTATGCAACCATCAGGAGAAACATCACACAAGTAAGCAAAATCAGACTTTATTGCATTCATTTTGGAAAAGAAAACATCATCATCCTCATATAAAGCAGACAAATTAAAATCAAAATCAAAATCATTGTTCTCAGAATCATAAAGCAGAATGTCTTCAAACTTTTCTTCAACTAGGGCAGCAATCTCTTCTGGAGTCTTCTTGGCTTTCAGGGCAGCTTCATTCTTCTCTTTTGGAGTGGATTCTTTATTGGTTGACAGGGAGAGCTCTTTCTTTACTTGCTCCACTAACTCAGCAACATCTGCAAAAATTTTAAAAATGGGAATTAACTTACCCATGAACATGATCAGCTCGGGCTTTCCTTAGAGTGGTCCCATAGTTGGAGCTTTGACAAAGATCTCTTCAAGTGGTGGGAAGCTCATCTTCTTATTCTTCTTTGGTTGAACATTATTGGCTTCATCATATCTCAACCCCTTCTTGGAAGCTTGAGTTCTAAAATCTGGCAACTTTGTTAAACCGGCTTTACCCTTTCCAAGACCAGCTCTGGGAAGGTAGTTCATGTTCTTCATCATATTCAAGACTTTGGAGTCCACTGCTTCATCATCGGAAATTACAGCTACTTGAAAACCATTGAGAGGCCTCTCAACCATTAGGGCGTTAACAATCTCATTATCTTTAGCTTCAATGACCACTATTTCATTTCCATTGGGGAATTTGATCTTTTGATGAAGGGTGGAAGGAACTCCACCAAGAGGGTGAAACCATGGTCATCCTAAGAGTAAGGCAAAGGTAACTGGTATGTCCAAAACAACAAACTCCACAATAGATTCAATTGGACCAACCTTGACGGCCGCTTTGAAAGTCCCTTCGGCATGCCTCTTAGTGTTGTCATAAGCACGAATTGTCACCTCGGTTGGGTTTAGATCTCTTGTTGACATGGCTAGCTTTGGTAGTATCTTAAGTGGACAAACATTTGTGGCAGACCCATCATCGACCATTACACAAGGAGTCCTCTTCCCCTTGACTTCTACTTTGATAAAGAGAGGGCGGATGTGATCTCTCCCTTCCTCTGGTAAATCCGCATCGGAAAAAGAAATTGCTCCCATACTAACTTCGCTCTTCTCTTGAACCTCTTCACATTTCATTACTTCCCCAATTTTATGAAGTTGATCAACTCCTCCAGTGTTGTGGAGGTAGAAATCGGCATGCTAGCCAAGGCTTTGGCCATAGTCTCTCGGTGCTTTTTAGAAGTAGCTAACAGGTCCCAAATGCTAACACTTCCTTGGGTTCTTTTTAATTGCTTGAGTACAGCATCATCTTCTTCCACTTCAACTTCCTTCCCTTTATTAGTTTCTAGCTCCTTAGGTGGTGACCTTGCATAAGGCTTACCGGATCTAGTATTCATCACCTCATCTTCTTCGGGCTCGGACCAAGTCCACTCCTCCTTCTTGGGTATATCATCATCACTGTCACTTGAATCCCAAAACCTATTTACAACACAAATTGCTACTTCTCCATCCATCATAGTTTGTTTAACTTCATTAAATTACTCTTCTTCTTTGATTTCTTCTCCCCCCACATCTTGAAAAGAAAACATGACAAAATCCTCATGCAAAACTCCTCCAATCATGAAGGTTGTTGGTGGTGGTACTCTGTTGAACTTTGGCAATGGGTTGTTTTAAGTATTTGGCTTGTTGGGCTCGTGTAGCTTCCCATTATCAATTATGTTTTGGATCTCATGTCTCAATCTCACACATCTATCCGTGTCATGTCCTTGCATTTGGTGAAATTGACAAAATGCTTTGGTGTCAAAATTAGGAGGGAGAGGATTAGGCAAAGGACGAGGATTTAAGGGTTGTAGCAATCCCTTTCTTTGAAGCTTGTTGAGAATCCAAGACATTAGTTTTCCCAATTCCAAAAATTGTCTCCTTGTTCCTTGGTTAGTAGCATTAACACCGACGGCCTTTTGCATGCTTTGGCTACCAGGTTGATAGCTCCCTTTCTCGTTCCTTTTTCTTGCAAAGCAGCTCTTCTCCCTTTCCCACTCTTCAATTTGTAAACCAGCTTGGAGAAGATCTTTGAAATCACTGATGAGTGTATGAGACATCCTCTCACGAAGACTAGGTAACACCCCTCTCACAATCATCCTTATTTGATAGGATTCATCAGGCCTCTTCTTGAGTAAAGCAGCCTTGTTTCTCCATCTCTTGACATAATCTACAAAATTCTCATTCGGTCTTTGCCTAATGGACTCCACTTCCATCAAGGTAACTTCCAACTCAACATTATATCCATATTGTTGGATGAAGGCTTTGTAAAGTAGATCCCAACTCTTTTGTGTTCCATCATCTAAGGTATTGAACTAATTTTGGACAACAGGGTCCAATGAGAGCATGAAGTACCTTAGGGTTTGAGCCTTAGTAACTCGGGCAGATTGCATGGCAGTGATATATTGCTTCACGTGGAGATGAGGATTTCCGGTGCCATTGTACTTTGCAAAGGAGGGCATCTTGAATTTATAAGGGACCTCTTCATCTAGCTCAAATAATTTGTCAACTTCGGACATTTCTTCAGTTTTCAGCTTTTTCTCAAATTTCTTTTCTAAATCAGCAATCATCTTTTCAAAATCAGATGTCTCGGTCTTTTCAATAGTTGCCTTTCCGCAGCCTTCGGTTCTTTTTTCTTTTCTTGTACCTCTTGGTAATATTGAGCCCAATCATCATCATCATCAATGACCACCTTTTCATCATCAAAAGCTACTTCATTAATTTTAGTCTTCCCTTTGTCCTTTGGTTTCTTAGTGCTAGCAAATGCCTCGGCATGATTTTCTAAGATTGCAGTCAATTGGTTCTTCATGGTCTCAGCGAGGGCCTCTTTGATTTCTTCCATCTTGGCATTCAGGGCCTCATCCACCATTCTTTGAATTTGTTCGGGCTCCATTGTCTTTGGTGAGCAAGTGATTGAGTCATTGCTAGATACTTCATCTCCGGCGTAGGTCGGATTGTCATAAGCTTTTGAACTTTCGTAATCCAGGGCTGTGAGCCAGAGAGGACCAATGATATGAGATGCAAATGTATGCATGTATGCATATATGCAATCAATAAACAAGTGTAATTAGGACGATCCTTCCAACCTTATAACATCCACACACGAATAGCGAGTCTCTTTTCCTAGATATATGGTTAATAAAATACCAACATGGGGTACTTTGCTTTCGAATAATTCCCTCGGACGTTTCAACCAATAGTTATATTTTCGAAAATGGAAATCAATTCATGATAATTCCCATTAATTAGGTTTTAATCCATTCAACGAGCTAAAGTACCTTTTATGCTATGTTGGATTAAAACGAAATTAAGAGGTTTATCATAGATAGATGTCTCACTTGAAAAAGGTAACTAATGATTCATGCCAAAAACAAGCCCATAGTTAATTTATTCTTAGAGTAAACTAGGCCCACAATTGATTTTTGGTATTTCATAATTGACCTAAATATTTTTGCAAGCTCTTTGTAAGAAAAGATTGGGTGAAAAAATAGTTTATTTCTAAGCCCATTGTAAAAGATTTTAGAAAAATGGATTTTGGGCTTAGTATTTGGGCCGTGGGCCAAAGAATTTTTTTTTGACTTGTTTTTAGAAAAAATCTTATGTCCAAAGACCATCTTGAAAAATTTTGAAAATAGTTTTAGTCTTTTGGGCTTTAAAGAAAAATTTATTTTGAGCTTACAATATACTTAGGTCATATTAGAAAATGAGCAAACCAAATAAGCCATGATTTAGACTAAGATAAACTAACCATAGTCAAACAACATGCATTTGGGCTAAAACCTAAGGAAAGTAACTAGGCCAATTACATGAGCTTTAGTCTTTGGGTAGAAAGGTTTAGGTTCCAATAGCGAGTATATACCAAATGGTACAAGGCTATGAGTGGTTATGCCATGCTCGATCTCCATACCTTGAGTGAAAGTATGGTATCCCTTACATAACATAACACGGGTAACACGGGCGTCCTAACTCACGCACACAATGCAAACTAATATGATGCAATGGATAATATCATTATAAGAAAGAATAGAATAATATAAAGACCAACGGAATCAACTTCTCTTATCCCCATTGGAGTGGCCATTGTGAGCGGGGATTTTCGCCCCCACTCCCGGTGGAATAGTTCTTGCGACTTTGGCACTGTTTAGGCTCGGGGCCTTAGAGAGCACGGACCTAAGTCCAGAGAGAATGGAGTTACCACCCGGACAGGCTGGGAAAAAGAAAGGGGTGGATTACTCGATTCCTAAGGAATCCCCAACCCCCAAATGGGTTCGGAAAGTTGGGTACGTGTGGGGAAGGTGAGAAATGGCCCAACATCCCCACAACGCCCGGTTCATTGGAACCGGCCTCCTTTACAGGTCTTAATATTATAAAATTCTTAAGTATAATAACATTATCCATATTACACACAACAATTAAAAGAAAGCATCAATAAATATGGAATTGAATAAAGCAAATAAAAGTTCAAGTATAGCTACTGTGAATTTTTATGGAGTTAAAATAGGTTAGGCTTTTATGTTTTAAAAGATTGGTGAGACTCTTTGATTAACCAAATTAAGGTTTGAATGATGAACTCATGAAACTAGGGTTTTAAATACCTTAAAATACTTTAATTTATTCATGATTTTAAATAGTGATTTAAGCTACTGTGTAATTTTTGAGTTTTTATATTTTTATATTTTTTTATGTTTTAAAGGGATTAGGCTCATAAAAATTAGGGTTTAAGATTTTAAAAGGATTAGGGTTTACTATTTTAGGTTTCAAAGTTGAATTTTGGATTTTAGGCTTTAAAATTAGGGTTCTCAGGTAAAAGATAATTTTTAGGGTTTTAAAAATCAATTTGATATTTTACGAAATTTTATGAATTTAAGCAAAAGGATTGAAGTTTTTATAAGTAGAAAAGATGTTTTTTAAGGCTTTTTTAATGAAATAGAACCTACTTTAAAATCTTGAAAGAAACAGAATTTGATTTTGGTTTTGTAGAAAAATATGTTCAATTAGAGTTTTAAGATTTTTAAGAAGAAAAAAATAATAATTTTAGGTATTTTAGAAAAGAAAGTCACGTTTTTATGTTTTAATCTTGGAAGAATTAAATTAAAGTTCTAAAGTTTTTGATTTAGAATACCCTAGTCCCATAACTTAGCTACTGTGTAACATAAATTAATTAAGGAAAATCACTTACCTTCTTTTGTTGATTCTTCCAAAAATAATTCTTCTTGGATGAACTAGCTTCAAAAACAAGCCTTGGTTGCCTTTGAATTGTTTAATCCATGCTACTGCTACTTTAAAAATCTGTTCAATTGAATTATTACTTTTCCTTCCTTGATTTAGTTTCCAATCCCAAGCTCACTGTGAAAAATTTTTCCTCCCTCAATTTGGTTCAATTAATCCTTATTTATCGTGGTTTTTTAGGTTCTTTCTTCCTAATTCCACACGGCAATTAATATTAATAAAAAAAAATTTAAAACCTAATTGGATTAGGTTTCAAAAATTTTGTGTCAAAAACTTTTGCGCTGGCAAAAACTGCGGCTGAGCCCGTAGTTGGGCGTGTGGGCGGCCCAGCCCCCAGGAAATTCCTGCGGGAAAGTTATTTCGCCCGCGAGAAGTTATTTCGCCCGCAGGAATTTCCTGCGAGCGAAATAACTCTCCCGCAGTCGCCAAGAAATTATTTCGCCCGCAGGCCTGTGGGTGAGGTGCTGCTAGCCCGAGTTTTATTTTTGTTTGTTGATTTTTATTTTTTCTTAATAAAAATTAGATACTAAGGTAAAAATTATTTAATTAAAATTATTTTGGACCAATTAAACAACAAAAATCATTTTAAACCAAATAAAACATAATGGACCGGATTGGGTCAAAAATTAAGGGTCTACAACTGCTCCTTCATTTGCTCTTTCTAGTCCACCAGATATGCTATCTCAACCATAGGGTATTGATATGAATTACCTAGTAAGTTTTTGTAACACCCTGATACCCTATATAAGCACTATACATATACCTAGTATACATACAGTAAGTATATAAAGTATAAGGATGCCACTTTTCCTTTTTACTTTTAAAAAAACCTGTAACAAAATTCAAACTATAATAGGTCAATATAAAGAACACTTACGAAATCATTGTCTTTATCAAAACTTCACTTATACATATAATATAACATACTTAAAGTGGATACATGTATGCATTACCCTCTAGTTGGTCTCGACAAAATCTTACTCTTCTCGTGGCATACCAAAAGACTTCATATCTTCCACCAAGCTACCTACGCGATAATACATCCGCGCTAAGCTCAAAAGCTTAGTAGTACAAATATAAAATACAAACATATATCATGGAAACACTAACATATAAAGATATATCAATTCCATATACTTTTAGTTCTTATTAAGTTTATCCCTTTTCATTTGCACCTTTCATATCTTTCAACTAATTTCATATCTTATACCCATATATACATAACATTTCTACCAATTCCAACCCATCACTAATATTCACAATCAACATCTCAATACACACATTATACATCATACTAACCATAAGTCACATTTCCAATTAATACAATCATTGTCATCAACCACAATTCATCAATTGAATTCACAATCAATGCTAATACACACATTATACATCATACCAATCATAACATTTCTTTATTCACAATTCACCATTAGTGCTCATAATCAATATTTCAACACACATATTACACATCATCAACCACATGTCCAATGAAGTATACCAAAGATTTCATTATCCATTTCTTTCAACATTTGTATATCACATTGACAACAAAGACAGACTCGGGCCCAACAGACACCACTATGTTATTCAGAGTTCAGAGTTACTGCTTTGGTCTATAATCATAATCATCAAGCCCGTAGGCATCATATATCAATATTTCTATCCATGGATAGTGTAACAGACCCAGTCTCTTGGAACATCAACTCATCATGAGGAGATCCTCAACCCGGCAAGACTGTTACCAATCATATATTTCATATTCACAATTCTCATGGTGTAACAGACCCAGTCTCTTGGACCTCAATTCAACTCAATTTGAAGAGATCCTCAACCCGGCAAGACTGTTACCTTTTTCATTTTATAGGCATGCCTCCAAACCCAGAACTCTGAAGACTGAATAACACATTAAACACATATTTCACTTATTGTTTCATTATCAATTTCAATCTCAATGCTCATTATCATCTAGGCAAACATGCCTTATTTCTTTCAATTGGATCATCATAGCCAATCACAATGGCTTCATCTCACATTTGAATCATCATGGCCAATTACAATGGTTTCACACATATCATATCTCAATCCATATGATACATATAACATCATTGATATAACATTTCAAAATATATTATTCATATAACATATTGTCATTTACAATGCATATAACATAACCTTTCATCATTTCTTAAAACACACTAACACCATTCATTATTAGAGCATTTATCAAAACAAATTGCACATACCTTAAGAATGATCCTCATTTCTTCCTACCTTTCCCATTTCATATTTTATCCACTCTATATATATATATATATATATAGCAATTTACATTATTCATTTACATCCACAATATAATAGAGTATTTAACACATTCATCCAAATGTGTTAAAATTCAAAGACATATAAGGATATACAATCAAATAGAGTTCATGCTTACCTTTTTAATGATCTTCACATCCTTCACATCATTCAATCATCACCTTAATCCAATTATATTAACATTATAGTAAACCACTTAACACATTTGCAAACAAATGTATTAAGTCTCAAATCATGTAAATAAATACAATCATATGTATTGGTACTTACCTTATGAACACTCACACAACTCTAAGCAATCCTTTCTTCATAAGATTTCTCACTTCTCAAATTAGGGCAAATCACCTTCTTCAAACCCTAATCCAAAAGGAATATTAGCAAAATGACCATATGAATAGTACATTCTGGTTTTAGACTCCATTTTATCCTTATTTTGAAAAATTGTATAAAATAATCTACTTGACTAAAAATTCTAAAATTTTTACAGAATTTAGTTTTGTATCTTAAAATCATTCCTTTAAAATTTCAGATCAACTGAACACAAAATCTTGGTCAAATAGTTCACCTAACCAGACTGCCCCAATTGCCCTGCATCCTGGCAGCAGTTCTGAACTTTGTGAATTCCATAAATCAAATTCAATCAACGTGGTTCCAAATTATTTTTCTAAAATACTAGACTCACTAAGCAACAACATATCCAAAATTCAATTGGATATGATTTTTCTACATTTTATTAAAAATCCCGAAATATAGCTGTCTCAGTTAAGGTACCTGCTGGAACAGGTCTAATAAAAATAATCTTTCTAAACTCATAACCATTCCAAAATCGAATCAACATATTTTTAAGTCATTCTAGACTCATAGAGGCAAAACATATCAAAAATTCACTTCAAGAACATTTTTCTATAATTAATTAAAAATTATACAAGTCACAGCCTTTACTAATTGTAAAACAGAAAAATTTTCACTAAACACAACTCTTACTCTTCCATCACCAACACCAACCTAGCTTCTTATCTAACAAGCAATCTCAACACTTAAATTCACACCATAAACAACTATAATCATCTCATCATCAAATCACAACTCAACTCAAGTATAACTTCCAAAAATAACAAGATCAAACAAGAGAAACTTACCAAATAGTGAAATTCCTTGAAACTCCAACTTGTAAATTTGAAAGCTTTCTTCACTTTGAGCTTGGAAATAACAAAACCCTCATTTGTTCTTTTGTTTTCCCTTGTCTATGATGAGCCGGCCAACACAAAGAATAAGAAGAAGAAATGATGAAGAAAACACAAAGTAAATATGCATTAAATAGCCATCCAAGAGAAAATTACCATAATACCCTCATCCACTTAACTAAGCTTTTGTCTCATATATACCCATATTGGTAATTTCACATCTCACAAATAAAATATCCTCTTCCCTTGAATTTCCATTTTGACCAACATATATTTTATATATATCACCATATACACTACATATACACTTCTCTCTACACAATGCATTCTCCAACTACACACATATACATTATCTCTCCATTTCTTTTATCATTCACATAAACCATACATAATTACCACTTATCAATCACACATTCAATTCAATAATAACAATATTATCATAACTTCTAGGCTCACTTAGGGATATTACAAACTCTCCCTTTGACCAATTTATATGTTATATATATTATCATATACACAACATATAAACTTGTCTCTAAACCCTAAATTTCTTCTCCAAACCACATATACATATACATTCTCTTCCCATCTCTTTTCTCTTACAATTTAACACATATATTCAATCCAATATATAACAACAACAACACTAACAACAACATCAACAACATAATCAAACTTCTAGGGCATATATGAGGATATTACAGTTTTTCTTGTTTCATGATAACTTATGCTATATGTATGCATGTATACATTATTAAATATGCTCTTACTCTTTTCCTTTCTGGCTCACAGCGGATGCTTGGAGAACAAAATAAGAAACTTCAAGAAGAGTTGACCGCTAGCCATCAGTAGATTTCTCATTTTTAAAATTTGTATCATCAATCAGAATAAAATTTTGAGACTTCCGATTTCAAGGGATGAGGGATCCTGATGCTTCTTCATCTAGAGGCCCCCAAACTGATGACCATGAGATACTTTTGTCTACTTCTGATGAGGACCGTGACAGATTGAAACTCCAAGGTAATAGGGATTATGGTTCTCCTGCTTTGGGTAGACTCGGGACGAGTGATTTGCCTCCTCCTCCGACAGGCGATGATTTCTTCAGAGCTTTATTTGATGACCTACCACCACCTTCTTAGCGATGTATTATATGAATTGAGTAAACATTGTATAATAAATATAAAAATACTAATGACTATATAATTTTTATCTTTACTGCAACTTTTTTTATCATCATCATTTCCTTACCCAATGTGTCCTTCGAGGTTCAACATACTCCCCTTAACTTGAAATCTTTGTATGACAAAAACATTTTCATTATTTTTGAATTTTAATTTTGAAATCAAATATTGGCTTTGCCAAATCAATGTCAATGTACCTCAAGACCCAATTTTTCTAAACTAACATATCTATAACATCGCAACCCTAGTTACCGTACTAAACTCGAGAATCATTTCTATTTAAGAAAGAATTGTTGCACTTCAGATAGGCACATACACATTACTTGGTCAAAGATCTCATTTGAGTTTGAATATTGTCTATCTCATATGCATGTTTATCCAAACTATCTCCACTAATAGACTCTACCTACCAAGAGAGATCAACAGGTCTTTGATAGGCTTGAAATAGGGTCTATAAGGGATATGGGTTTAAATGAAGGCCATTTGTAAGTTGGAACCGATGTGACACAATGGACAAACCTTCACACTACAAATTTCTTGTTTGAACTTTAGGCAGCTGGGAGCAAACTTGCTAGACTCTAAATTCTTTCTATCTTCTTGGCATTAATCTGGATCTTGATTAGGATAGTCTTTGCCCTTATAAAAAGTTTGGTATCCAAATTCATTTCTTTTCTTCTTCTTCCCTTTCTTTCTTTTTTATTTTTCTTGCTCTTCCCTTTCTTTGAGCATTTTATCATTTTGTCCTTCTTCCTTATAGGATTGTCAAGTACAGAACTTTCAAAAATTGGATGAATTTTTCTCCTTCGAAACTTTGGTTGGGTTAGACTAATTCAAGTCATACTGTCCTTATAGACTAAATGGAAGCCTTTGGTTGTCTTAGGTAAAAGAGAACTTGGTTGGTTTTCTGAACAGCCTTTTTGGGTTTTATTTTTTTTTCTCTTTTTTCCTTTTTTCTTTTGTCCTTCTTCCTTGTATGACTGTCAAGTACATAACTTTCAAGAACTGGATGGTCTTTCTTATTTTTCTTTGATTTTGATCGAATCTTTAGTTGGGTTGGACCAATTCAAGTTAAATTGTCCTTATAAACCAAATGGAAGCCTTTTGCTATTTTATGTAAATGAGAACTCAGTTAACTTTCTATAGACCCTTAATTTTTGACCCAGTCTGGTCTAATATATTTTAATTAGTCCAAAATCATTTTTGTTATCTTAATTAAATAATATTTGCTTTAGTATCTAATTTTTATTAATAATAAATAATAAATAATAAATAAATAAATAAAAATAAAAATCGGCGATGAAAAAAATCTTCGCCGAAGAGCTGCAGTGAAATGGCCGAAGAGGAACCCGCAGATTATTTCTGCGGGCAAAATGGCTTGGCCATTTTGCCCACAGGCCACGGCAGCTTTTTTGCCAGCGTGATTTTTCTGCAGCTATTTTTTCGCCAGCGCAAATTTTTTCAATGCAAATTTTTTCGAAACCAAATACAATTAGGTTTCGGTTTCCTTTTCTTAATTAATGTAATATTCCGTCATTAACTAGAATTAATAAAAAAAATCTTCTATAAATAAGACCAAAAACAACACAAAAAGGAATCGGATTTTGGAGGAAAAATTGAGACCGAAATTGAGGAGGAAAACTTTGAATTTTAAGATTTCCTTCTGGTAGAAAAGTAGATTAGATTTTTTGAGAGAGCAAACAAGCAATTTAATCCATCAAAGGCAGCAAAGCTTGTCCTTGTTCTTGTTCATCCAAGAAGAAATTTTTGGTGGATCCAACAAACGGAGGTATGCATCAATTGTCTAATTTCTTCACAGTAGCTTAAATGATTCAATTGTCTCTTTTAATTTAAAAGAAAAAAACCAGAACTTTAATTTACCTTTTCTAAAGCTTAAAAACCTTAATTCATTTATTTGTTTTTCAAAAATCTTAAAATAGTTGTTTTTTTTTCTTCAAAATCTTAAAACCCTAATTTGCTTTCCAAATTTTCAAAACCTTAAGTTAAATCTGTTTCTTTCCAAAAACCCTAAAAAATATCTTTTTTTGTTTCTATAAACCTTAAATCGTTTTGTTTATTTTCATTAAGTTTCATAAAATTATCAATTGATTTTCAAATTCTAAATCTAATGTATTCTCCAAAACCCTAATTCTAAAATTCTAAAACCCTAATTCAACTCCAAAACCCAAAGCAGTAAACCCTAACTCCCTTAAAACCTTAAACCTTAATTTTTCTAAACCTTAATAAGTAAAATTTTAAAACCTTATAAATTTAAATATTAAAATTCAATATGGTAAATGCAAAATAATGATCCAGTAACCGTAAATCATAAATCTAAATGTTTTAAAGTATCCAAACCCTAGTTTCATGATTTCACTTCTCAAACACTAATTTGGTTAATCAAAGAACTTTATCAACCTCTTAAATTGTAAAATTTTGCTCCATTTCAATTCTTTTAAAACTCACAGTAGCTTAAACCCATAAATTTCAAAACCCTAAACACATTAAATAAAGAACCTTAAATAGAAACAGTAACCCTAATTTGAATCTTTATTTGCTTTATTCAATTTTATATTTGATTATGCTTTGATTTATTTTATATGCTTTAATTTATTTAAGTTCAATGCTTGGTTTATTTAATTTATCATGGATGGATGTTTACTTTCTATTGATGTTTAATACTTTTGATGAATGATTTATTTATGATGAAAGGTTATTTATTTTTATCGATTTCCAAATGTTGTAAGAGGTATGTTTCCACTTGGTGGGTACCTCATTAGTTAAATATCATGTAATTTAAATTGTTTTTCTATTTTAGAACCAATGTAAAGGACATGTTTCTACCTTTCGGTGGGTGTCCTATTTAGGCACGGGATGTAAGGACATGCTTCCATCTTCGGATGGGTGTCCATTTATTTGTTTTGCTTGGACATTATTTTGATTTTCAATATATCAATGATTTATTTTAATTATTGTGCATAATATGGATAATGTTATTATATTTAAGAATTTTATAATATTAAGACCTGTAAAGGAGGCCGGTTCCAATGAACTGGGAGTTGTGGGGGTGCTGAGCCATTTCTCACCTTCTCCACACGTACCCAACTTTCTGAACCCATTAGGGGTTTGGGGATTCCTTAGGAATCGAGTCATCCACCCCTTTCTTTTTTCTCGGCTCGTTCGGGTGGTGACTCTATTATCTCCAGACTTAGGTCCATGTTCTCTAAGGCTCCAAGCCTAAACAGTGCCGAAGTTGCAAGAACAATTCCACCGGGAGTTGGGGCAAAAATCCCCGCTCACACTTTCTGAACCGCCTTTTTGGGTTTTATTTTTCTTCTTTATTCTCTTTTTTTCTACTTTCTTTTCTTTTTTTTCTTCTTTCTTTTTTTTCTTTTCCCTTTTTTCCCTTTTTTTTCTTTTATTTTCTTTTTCTTTTGTTTTTGGTTCTAGCTCTAAAAGAGTTGTCTTGTTTGTACCAACTTGGGTTAATAATGGATGAGTGGAGTGACATAAATCTTCTTTAACAAGGATAAATCATATGTTGTCTTAATATATTGGTGATATTAGGAAAACTTCAACTACCCTTATGGTCTTGAGAACTTCAACTACCCTTATTGTAACACCCCCCATATCCAATGCACACACACTACAACACCCACAATGTAGCATAAGTGCACCGAACATAGGGATGCTACGATTTTCTTAACATTCAAAACATTTTAAACTTGATACCATAATCTTTATCACTATACATTATAGTAAATAAGTAATCAATTTGTAATACAAAACAAAATAGAGACTTTTATTTAAAACGCAGCAGAATTTATAAAATCTTTACTTATTTGAAAACACTTAATTCCATATTTACAAATGTGCATATATTTACATTATAAACATTACTTTACAAAATATAAGGAAGTAGTATATGATTGGCAAGTTTCTTCTGATCTTTAAGTTCCCAAAATCAACTCTTCAATGTCTACTCTCACTCGGTCTCGAAGAGCTCTCGGTTTCAACTCTAACAACTCTATTACCTGCGCGATTAAACACTATCGCGCTAAGCCAACGGCTTAGTAAGATAAATCATGCTAATGATATGCTTTAGTGCAATGCAATGTCAATTCTCAATCCATATTATACATGTAACATCATATATGCAAAGCTAACAACATACCACATTTCAACATCTTTTCATTAACTCATAACATTGTTTAAGACATTCATATAACCTAGACACCTATGGGCCCAACAAGTATTTAATACGATATTCAGAGTTCAGAGTTACTGCTTTGGTTCATAATCACAATAATCACGCCCGTAGGCAATATATATATATATATATCTCTATCCATGGATAGTGTAACAGACCCAGTCTCTTGGACCATCAACTCAACACATTTGAGGAGATCCTCAACCCGGCAAGACTGTTACAAATCATATATCTCATATTCACAATTCTCATATGTAACAGACCCAGTCTCTTGGACCGTCAACTCAACACATTTGAGGAGATCCTCAACCCGGCAAGACTGTTACCTTTCATCATTTCTTAGGCATGCCACCCAAATCCAGAACTTTGAAACTGAATAACATATTAAACAAACAAATCATTTATTATATAGTTACCATTTCCATTCTCAAATTCTCATCACATTTAGGCAAACATGCCTTCTTTCTTTCAATTGCATCATCATAGCCAATCACAATGGCTTTACATCATATCACATCTTTGATACAAGATTTCAATGTACATTACTCATGAAACACATTACCATTCAGAATACATAACATAACATTGTTCAATCTCAACAATGCAATTAGGGCAAAGAATACTTAATATCATTCATAGATTTAGGATCTTCCACATCCATTTGATTAGATCATTCCATGCTTTAAGTATGTTTAAAGTGATTAGGATTAGGTTTAGGTACCAAAGTACCTTTGAAGAATCAAAACAATGCAAAATGAACAAAGAAATAAAACCCTAACCAACACAATTGAGGAACACGGGCAGCTCACTTTGAGGGAACACGGCCAAGCTTGTGGCCGTGTCTCTCAACTAAAAATCACAGTAGCTAACACGGGCAGATGACACGGGCAAGCTAGTGACCGTGTCACTCAACACCAAAAATCCAGTAACAGACACGGGCAAGGAACACGGCCGTGTCTCGCAACTAAAAACAGATAGTAGCAAACACCTTCAAGGGACACGGCCAAGCCAGTGGCCGTGTCACCCCAAAACTTGCCCAACACGGCCAAGATCCTTCCAACTTGGCCGTGTCACCCAAATTTCTCAAGTCTTGGCCGTGTCTCTCATAAACACAACCCAAATCAAAACCAACACTCTTCCAAATGCATTTTCACACCCTTTTACACAACAATAACTTCATTCAATTGGTTCTAATCAATGTTATTAAAACATACCATACATATTCATCACATTAACCACTTAAACAACACATAAATATTACATTAAAACATTCACCAATACCAAACCCTAAAACCAAATTCCCACTTTATCTTCCACAATCAACCTCCACATATCTAACCATATTCACAACCAAACCAACACCAATTCCATCTTTTAACTTACAATCACTTTAAACACTTATAAACACATATCAAACACACCAAATCATCACATCAACAAATTGACAAAATTGACAACAAATAGACAACTTCAAAATTGACAAAAAGGAAACAAGAGAATTCTTACCTTAAATGAAGAAATTCCACAAATCTTCAACTTGGTTCTTCAATATGCTTCTAGCATCAAGAACACTTCTCTTTCCTTTTCTCTTCTTCAATCGTCGACACCCAAAATGAGAGGAAAGAAAATAATCAAAAGTCAACCCCTTCTTTTCTTCTTTAAATCTCCACCAAGAGATTTTACCCAAATATTTACCAAAATGCCCTTATTCATATAATTACCTTTTTGTCTCATATGTGCCCAATTAAGTAATTATACAAATCTCAAATAAATATCTTCTCTTGCATTGACTCTCCATTTGACTTATGTATATGTTAATTATATCAACATATAAACAACATATAAACTTATCTCTAAACCCTCTTTCTTTCCCACAACACATATACATATACACTTTCCTTTAATTTATTTTCTCTTACAATATAAACAACAACAATAACAACAACAAAATCAAAACTTCTAGGGCATGTATGAGGATATTACACTTATGGCCTTGAGAACTTCAACTATCTTCCTAGTCTTGACTATTCATTTCTTTCTTTGATCTTCTTGCCTCTTCATCTTAGTGATCATAAGACTTTTCAAAAGTATCACAACAGCTCAGGGTAGGTTATTGGTGTAACACCCCTATACTCCGTATACGTACATAGCATGCTAATACGATCGTAATATACGTATACTGAATATAGAAATGCCACGGTTTACAAGACACACAAATCATTCCTTTTAATATAATATGAACAAATTTGAAACATTTAAAAGAAATTATAAAACATAAAAGATAAAGTGCTTGTTTAAAACGCAACGGAAAATATAACAAATATTTACAAATACATATACATCAAAACTCAAGTTTTATAAAATATATACATGGTTGGCAGTATGTCTTTGATCTTTAAGCTCCACTATCGACACCTCAAAATCTAGACTCTACTCGGCCTAGAGGAACTCTCCGGTTCTTCCCTGTCACCTGCGCGAAGAATCACACTCGCGCTAAGCCAACGGCTTAGTGGTACAAACTACAATACTATGATGCTGCAATGCCATGCTAATGTCATACAATCCAGTTTCAATAACAATTTAAAAGAATACTATATTTCAAACCTTACATTCTTCAATAACTTATCACACTATTTATGAAGTAATATTCACAATTAAACAAACACAAGCATGGGCCCAAAAAGAATCTAATATGTTATTCAAGGTTCAGAGTTACTGCTTTGGTCCATATCACAATCATCAAGCCCGTAGGCGATATATATATATCTCTATCCATGGATAGTGTAACAGACCCAGTCTCTTGGACCATCAACCCGGTGAAACCAGAGGAGATCCTCAACCCGGCAAGACTGTTACTGTTTTTTAGGCTTACGACCCGGTCTTTTCACCCCAAAAACATCATATTTTCACATATTTCACATTTCTCAACTGGAATCGGCTTACGATCCGGTCTTTTCACCTATCCAATGTTTCATAGGAATGCCGCCAAACCCAGAACTCTGAAAATTGAATAACATATTAGGCACACAATCATTTCATTTATCTCTTTATCAATTTCTATCTCAATTCATTTCTCATTTCATATATCACAATCAACTAGGCAACCATGCCTTAATTACCTCATTTGTATCATCATAGCCAACAACCATGGCCTCATATCTCATATTATCTCAAATCACATTTAGACAATTCATTATTTCATCATATCTTTCACATTTCACATTTCATATTCCATATATGCAAACATGCTTCAATCATCTCATTATGTCTCAATTCATCATTGATGTATACATAGCAATTTACATTATTAATAGATTTAGAATCTTTAACATACATTCCACATAATTCCCATTGTGTACAACATAGCATTATTAATATGCATCAACAATGTAATAGATTACTTAACACATTTATATCCAAATGTGTTAAGGTCCAAGACATATAAATATATGCAATCAAATATGGTTTGTACTTACCTCAAAGACAATTCACACCAATCTATACTCTTCCTCTTCCAAGAATTCTTAACAGTTAGGTTAGGGCAACTCAAACTCTTCACAACCTAATCCAAAAGGAATAATATACATAAGATAATAAGACTAAGAACCAACTAGGGCAAACTCTACACATGACACGCTCAACAACACGGGCGTGTCCCTGACCGTGCCCTAAACTCACATCACAGAAGCATTGACACGCTCAGAACCACGGGCGTGTCACTGGACGTGTAATACATTCTATCTCCCAGAAACATTGACACGTCCAACAACACGAGCGTGCTCATGGCCGTGTCAATTCTCCAACATCACAGTAGCTATGACACGCTCAGTGACATGGGCGTGTCACTGCTCGTGTAAATGCTACTACACACAGAAGTTGTGACACGCTCAGTGACATGGGCGTGTCACTGCTCGTGTCACCCATCCAAAAACACAAAACCATCGACATGCCTAAAAACCTAGCCGTGTTCATGGGTGTGTCAAGCCAAAAATGCATATTTCGGCCACAACAACACTACATCTAACAATTCACTTCCTTCCACCCTTTTCCACTTCAACCCAACTCAATTAAACACCCCCAAAAACCATAACAAACTTACAAAAATACAAAAACAACTCAACACATATATCAAACACAAATCATAATCATCACCACAAACCCCAAAACACAACCACAATACTATCACTTCTAACAAACTTACTCTTTCCTTCAATCCAACCCCAAAAATCCAAAATCACTTGAACCAAACACTCTTAAACACACCACAATCAAACAAATACATATCAACCACAATCTCAGCTCACAAACTCAAAGAAATCAAAGAATCAAGTGGAAAACTTACCAAGGATGAAGAAACTCTTAGATTTCCAACTTGATTACTTGAAAGCTTCCTTCAATCATGAGTATGGAAGATCAAACCTCTCTCTCTTGCTCTCTTGCTCTCTTGCTATGGAGGATCGGCCAAAATAAAGAAAAGAAAAGAAAAGGAAAGTGACCCATGAAGAAGAAAGAAAGAAAGAAGAAAGCAAAGAAAACCAAGTCAACTTCAACCACACACTTCCTCAAAACCCTCTCCTCCAAGCATTAAACAATAAAATATTCAAAATATCTTCTTCCACTCATACCACTAACTCAATTTCCAATTAATTAATTTTCTTATAATTAATTAATTAATGACAATTAGTTCTTTCTTTGACTTTCATTTATTTGACTTGTATATATTGTATATATATCCCAATATATACAACATATACACTCTACTCAAAAACCTCTTCTCTTTCCAATTAAACACATATACTCTTAATTCAATTACAACAATTATTATACCAAACTTCTAGGGCATACTTTGGGATATTACAATTGGGGTTTGTAAGCCAATGAAAAGAAAGCTAAAATTTTAAGAAGGCTCAAAGGGACAACTAGGGATTGATATTTAATAAGGTGCATACAAGTTGTTAGCTAACCAAACAATGCCTAGATCATCTCTCCCTTAAAATAAGCAGAGTTCAATTTCATCTCGAAAGTTTGTCAAAGCATGTTCTAAGACTGACTAGGACCTAGACAAAGATAATTATGCAGGAGCCCTCTCTAAGAAAGCATACACAACTCAATGCTATAGAGCAATTCCCTCACCTAGTAAAGTCATTCAAGTCATGATGCATAAATATATTAATTCATGAATTATCAAGCTAGATTCCTCATTGGTTAAGCACCAAAATGAACAAAGACCAAAATTTTTTTAATAAAAGTAATTTATTCAAACAACTTTAAATTTGAAAAACACGATTGTTCCAATTAAATATTAAAGAAAGTAAAATTGAAAAGCAACATTCAAGCTAAGGAAAGTTTGTTAAGTTAAGATCCTTCTCCTTTCACATCTTCAACATTCCCATCTTGAAAAGAGGATAAGACAAAATCTTCCTCTAATCCTTTTCCTACCATTAAAGTTGCAGGTGGTGGCACTCTTCCAAATTTAGGCAAAGGGTTGTTCTTGGTATTGGGCTTATCCGGCTAGGGTAGCTTATCACTATCAATCAAATCTTAGATCTCATACCTTAGACAAGCACATTTATCTATTTCATGCCCTTGAATTTGATGAAATTGACAAAAGGCCTCGGCATTGAAGTTTGGTGGCAGTGGATTATGTAATGGTCGAGGAGCTAACGGTTGTAACAACCCTTTCTTTTGCAGCTTGCTAAAAACCCAAGAAAGAGGTTTCCCCAATTGTGAGAATTGTCTTTTATTTCCTTAACCAGTCACATTAACATCAACTTCTTTTTGCGTGCTTTGATTGTTAGGCTGATAATTCCCTTTCTCATTCTTTCATGTTGAAAAATGGTTCTTCTCCCTTTTCCATTCTTCAATTTACAGACCAGCTTGGAGAAGATGTTTGAAATCCCTTATAAGTGTGAGAGACATCCTTTCAAGGAGATTAGGCAGGACACCTCTCACGATCATCCTTGTTTGATCAAATTCATCGGGCCTTTTCTTGAGCAAAGCAGCCTTATTTCTCCACCTTTTCACATTGTCCACAAAATTCTCATTTGGCCTTTTTCTAATGGACTCAACTTCCCTTAAGGTAACTTCGAGCTCGACATTATACCCATATTGATGAATGAAAGCCTTGTACAACATGTCCCAATTTTTTTGAGTACTTTCCTCCAAGGTGTTATACCAATTTTGGACAATAGGGTCCAATGAGAGCATGAAATATCTCAGAGTTTGAGCTTTAATGGCTCGGGCAGACTGCATGGCAGTGATATACTGCTTTACATGGAGATGAGGGTTTCTAGTACCATTGAACTTTGCAAAGGATGGCATCTTGAACTTATAAGGGACCTCCTCATCTTGTTCAAATAGTTTGTCGATCTCGGACATTTCTTCAGTTTTCAACTTCTTCTCAAATTTCTTTTCTAAATCAGCAATCATGTTTTCAACATTAGAAGTTTTGATTTTTTCCATAGTTAATCTTTCAACAATCTTTGGTTCTTTCTTCTTGTCTTGAGGATATTGGTAGTATTGAGCCCAGTCATCATCATCATCAATGATCAACTTTTCATCATCAAAAGCCACTTCACCAACTTTAGCCTTCCCCTTGTCTTTCTTGGTGTTAGCAGATGCTTCGGTATTGTTTCCTAAAATTGCAGCTAATTGGTTCTTCATGGTCTCAGCTAGGGCCTCTTTTATTTCTTCCATCTTGGCATTGAGGGCATCATCCACCATTCTTTGAATTTGTTCTGGCTCCATTGCTTTTGGTGAGCAAGTGATTGAGTTGTTGCTAGATTCTTTGCTTTCGGAGTAGATCGAGTTGTCATAGGCTTTTGAACTGTCGTAATCCAGGGCTATGAGTCAGAAAAGATCAATGATATGAGATGCAGATGTATGGATGTATGCATAAACAATCAACAAACAAGGACAAATAGGACGTTCCTTCCAACCTTATAACATCCACACACGAATGGTGAGTCTCTTTTTCTAGGTATATGGTTAATAAAATACCAGCATGGGGTATCTTGCTTTTGAATATTTTCCTCGGACATTCCAACAATAGTTATATTTTTGAAAATGGAAATCAATTTATGATAATTTCTATTAATTACGTTTTAATCCATTCCATCAACTATAGTAGCTTTTATGCTATATTGGATTAAAATGAAATTAAGAGGTTTATTATAGATAGATTTCTCACTTGAAAAAGTAACTAATGATTCATGCCAAAAACAAGCCCATGGTTAATTTATTCTTAGTATAAACTAAGCCCACAATTGGTTTTTGGTATTTCATAATTGACCTAAATATTTGTAAGCTCTAAAAAGGTTGTGAAAATAATTTTGCTTCTAAGCCCATTGTAAAAAGATTTTAGAAAAGACTATTTTGGGGCTTAGTATTTGGGTTATGACCAAAAGAATTTTTAACTTGTTTTGGAAACATTTTGTCTAAAGACCATTTTGAAAACATTTTGAAAATAGCTTTGGTCTTCTGGATTTAGAGAAAAAAATTATTCTGAGCTTACAATGTACTTAGGTCATATTAGAAAAAGAACAAACCAAATAAGCCATGATTTAAGCCAAGATAAATTAACCATAGTCAAACAACATGCATTTGGGGTAAAACCTAAGGAAAGTAACTAGGCCAATTACATGAGCTTTAGTCTTTGGGTTAAAAGGCTTAGGTTCCCGTAGCAAGTATATACAAAAAGGTACAAGGCTATGAGTGGTTATGCCATGCTTGATCTCCATACCTTGAGAGAAAGTATGGTATCCCTCACATAACACAACACGGGTAACATGGGCGTCCTAACTCACGCACACGATGCAATCTAATATGATGCAGGATAATATCATTAAAAGAAAGAATAGAATAATATAAAGACCAATGGAATCAAATTCTCTTATCCCCAGTGGAGTCACCACTGTGAGCAGGGATTTTTGCCCCCACTCCCGATGGAATGGTTCTTGCGACTTTAGCACTGTTTAGGCTCGGGGCCTTAGAGAACACAGACCTAAATCTAGAGAAAATGAAGTCATCACCCAGACGGACCGGGAAAAAGAAATGGGTGGATGAATCAATTCTTAAGGAATCCCCAACCCCCTAATGAATTCAGAAAGTTGGGTACGTGTGGAGAAGGTGAGAAATGCCCCAGCACCCCCACAATGCCCGAATCGTTGGAACCAGCCTCCTTTGCAGGTCTTAATATTATATAATTCTTAAGTATAATAATATTATCCATATTACATGCACCAATTGAAATAAAGCATCGTTATATTAAAATCAAAGCAATGTCCAAACAAAGCAAATAAATGGACATCTATCCGAAGATGGAAACATGTCCTTACATCATCCATGTCTAAGCTAAATAGGACACCCACCAAAACGTAGTACATGTCCTTTTCATTGGTCCAATATATAAAATCAATTTAAATTACATAGAACTTAATTAATGAGGTACCCACAAAGTGGAAACATACCTTTTACAACATTTGGAAATCAAAATAAATTGATAAAAGTAAATAACCATTCATCGTAAATAAATGATTCATCAAAGATATTAAACATCAATCAAAATATATAATAAACATTCATCCATGATAAATTAAATAAATTAAGCATTGAAATCAAATAAATCAATCATCAAAGTATATAATAAAATACATAATTAAATCTAAAAATAAAGCAAGTAAAGGTACAAATTAGGGTTTACTTTTTCTATTTAAAGTTCTTTAATTAACATTTAGTGTTTCGGGATTTTAGTATAATAGGGTTTATAATTCTTAGCTACTATGAAGGTTTAAGAAAATTGAAATGGATTAGGGTTTATAACTTTAAGAAATTAGTAAGGTTCTTTGATTGATCAAATAAGGGTTTGAGGGGTAAAATTATGAAATTAGGGTTTTGGAATCTTAAGATATTAGGTTTATAATTCATTTTTATTGAATTGTGATTTTAGGCTTACTGTATTGAGTTTTAAGGTTTGGATTTATAAGATTTTAAGGTTTTAAGAGTTAGGGTTGAGGTAAATTAGGGTTTACCGTATTAGTTTTGAGAGAATTAGGGGTTTTGATATTTTAGAAGACATATTTGGTTTTAGGATTTAAGAAAAAAATTTAGAGTCTTATAAAGTAATTATGATTTTTAGAAACTATAAGTAGGTTAAGGTTTGGAGATTTAAGAAAATATTTGGGAATTTTGGAAAAAGTTGGAGGAAAACAGTTTAAGGTTTTTTTTTTAAGTTTTTGGAAGTAGGAAAAATGATTTAACATTTCTAAGGTTTTTGAAAAAAAGAGAAACGAATTAGGGTTTTAAGGTTTAGAAGAAATAGATTAGGGTTCTTAAGGTTTGTGGAAGCATAAAAGTATTTTTTTAGGGTTTTTGAAAATAGAAGGAACAAATTAGGGTTTGTAAGGTTTAAAGAAACAGAAGAAACAATTTTCAATTTGAGTAATGAAGCTACTGTAAAGAAATAAATAAATAAAATAGAGATTCAAACCTCCGTTCATTGGTTCAACCAAAAATTGCTTTCTGGATGAACAAGGACAAAGGCAAGGTTGCTGCCTTTGATGAATTGTTGATTGCTTCTTGCTAGTGTTTTCTGAGTTTCGACCACTTAATCAAAAGTCTCCCAAAGTTCTAAGTTCCAACGTCTAAAGTCCCTTTTTTTGTGTGTTTTAAAGTGTTATTTATAGGAAAATTTATAAGATTAATTCTAATTGTTTAAGGAAACTAAAATTAATTAGGAAAAGAAACCGAAACCAAATAGAGTTTTGTTTCGGAAAAAATTGTGTTGGAAAATTTCGCTGGCAAAATTGCGAGCATTGGCAAGAAACTGCAAAATGGGGGGAAAATTGCTAGAGCTGGGCACGAGGATTGGTACGGCTAGCCAATTTCGCCACAGGAATTTCCTACAGTGAAATGGCCCTGCAGGAAATTACTGTGGGCGAAATTGGCCTTGGCCAATTACTTTCGGTGACGAATTTTTCGTCGCCAATTTTTTCTTCACCCGATTTTATTTTTATTTATTTATTTATTTTTATTATTTATTATTTTTATTTTATTAAAAATTATAAAAAAAAATAAATAATATTTAATTAAAATACCATAAAAATTATTCTGGGCTATTTAAAAAATAACAGACCGGACTGGGTCAAAAATTAAGGGTCTACAGCTTGGGTGACAATTAAAAAAAAGAGATAAAAAGGCAGTGGCAGACACTGCCAAGTGACACGGCCAAGCCACTGGCAGTGTCAAGCATCCTAAAAAATAGCCCAAAATCACAGACGTGGACATGGCGAGGCGACTTGGCCGTGTCCATGGTCGTGTCACATGAACATGACCAAGTCGCCCATGCCGTGTCATCCCTCCACCTCTAAAATCTAGCTTACACAAACATAAACACAACCACTGAACACAACCAAGTCAATGGCCGTGTCCATTCCCAAATTACATGACACGGCTATGTCAATTCCAACTTGGCCGTGTCAAACCCTCTTTACCTACTTAAAACCCGATCTTTCCCATTTTCTTCCCTACTCAAACCCTAAAAACTCCATTCTCTCTCTCACTCTCTTGCCTCTCTCTCAACTACACCATACCCACCCTAAAATCTTCAACTTTTCCACCAAAATCTTCCTTACTCCATAAAAACTTAATTAAATCACTCCAATCTTCAATTTTTGTCAAATTTCAAAATGCCAAGGACAAAATGGTGTCTCACCATAGAAGAAAGCAACCATCATCATCTTCATCATCTTCTTTAAGAAGAATGGCTCTCCTAGCAAGAGGATTCTTCCCCACAAGGTATGTAAGTGAAGAATCTCTAAACCTAGGGAGAATTTTACTTGGCATGTGCAAAACCTAGGATGGGAAAGATTTGCTACCCTCAAACCTTTGCAATTTCAAGAACTCACAATTGAATTTCTAGCCTCTATTAAAGTTGAAAGAGATGAATCTAATATTTGTACTAGGTTAGGATTCAAATTATGCAGGAAACCATATGTGATTGATATTGCACATTTAAATGATATATTTGGCTTCAATTAAGAGGGGAAAAATCTATGTCAAAGGATTTTAAGTAATATTTTGCATGGGACATTAGGATCGGGTGGGATGTATGTTGCGAAATTGGTTAAAGCAGCAAAATTGATAAATCTCGCTTTGCGATATTTGCACCATTTTATGTCTTGTGGATTCTTTGTTAGGAAGAAAAGTCCGGGAGTAGTTGAACTTAGTGAGCTATTTTTCTTGGATTGTGCTAATAATGTTATACCTATGAGCATCGGATATAGGTTAGCCAATATTTTTGGCAATGTAGCTAATAAGAAAAGGGGGCAATTTGTATCGGTGGATTGGTGACCACCCTGGCCATGATACTTGATAATGGTTTTAACTCAAACTATTGCACCATGACAAGAATTTCAGGTAGTGACTCACTTAATCTTACCACTCTTGAGAAAATGTGCATCATTACAAGGAGGGGAGGGGCTTATGTGATGGCTTCTGAAGAGCCAAGTGCATAGGGGGACTGGCAAAAGAGATAACAAGTTTATGAAGAGTCTAACTCAGATTCACTTGACTTGGATAAAGATGCCCTAGTTCCTGAAAATTATGAGGTCATTAGTAGGTTAGAAGCCCTTGAAAGCAAAGTGGATCGCAATCATGCTGAAGTCTAGAACCAATTGGAGCCCATTAACAGCCACCTGGCCAAGATTCTTAGCCTTCATCCTTCTGCAGCATCATCATCACATCCTCCATTGCCATAGATTCTACCAGCTTCAACTTATTGAGAACATAATTTATTTACTTATTTTCAGTTGTTGGATGTTTTAGTTGTTATTTTTATTTACTGTTTTTAGTTATTAAAACCTTAAGTTTTTGTTTATCTTATGTTTATTGTTATTTTGTTCTTGAAACAATTAATGTTTTCTGGATGAAAAGGATAAGGTAGCACTTTGTCTCACACAAGGAAACGATGGAAAACAATTCATTCCTTAACCCTTATTTTTTTTAAATTATGCTTGTTTCCATTGAGGACAATGTCAATCTTAAAGTGCAAGGTGCAAAGTTTTTATTTTAAATTTAGTTGTTTTGTTAAATTGAAGTGCCTTATTTTATATTATTTAGAATGTTGAAAAGTTCAATTGTTATAAGATTATTGATAGATGACCTTTTAATTATTGAACCATGAATTGAGAATTGGGTAAAATTGATGCTTATTGTTCATTTGGATGGATATTCCTTGCGTTGCCTTTTAATCTTGTGAGAAATTGAGCATTTTAAGTTGGATGTGAACTTATTATTCTTTTTGTGTGTGAACATTCTTAATTGATGAATTACTAGAACTTGCTTTGACATGCATTTTGAGACTACATAAAAATTTTGATTGGGCATCAATATGATTAAGGCAATTAGGTGTACCCATTTTAGCTTAAAAGACCAACCTTGTATTTGACCTTAGTTCACCAATTTTGAGCCTATTTTATTTTCCCTTTTTTTCTTTTTTGTAACATCATTAGCCTTGAACCATTTTGCTTTAACTATTACCATTTCATTAGGTTAAAAGCATTTTAAGAGCTTAAGTATTAAAGTGTTGTGTAAAATAAAGTGTGAGGTTAAATTTAGTGGGTTGAAGTTGCAAATAAGCATGTTGCAATTATTGTGATCTTTTATTAGATTTTCTTTCTCTTCATATTATTGCTAAATTAAATCTAAAATAGGAAATAATTTAATTCCTATTTTGATTAAAAAAATAAATAATAATAATAATAAATAAATATATATGTTAATATAAATTGTTGTTCTTTTGGGTAGGGTTGGAATATGTTTTGGAATGATCTTTGCAAATAAAACAAGTGGAGTCCCTTAAAAAGTACTTTAATGCCAAGTGCTAAGTAAGTGGAAGGTGTTTTGGAATTGTTTGGTTATAGTACATTGCTTACTTCATTCTTGAAGTGCTCTTAAACTAAATGAGTAAACTCAGACTCCCAAATGTCATGCCTTTGCCTTAGCTGTTAGTGTATGTGCCCTAGGCCATTTATTTGGATCTTTATATTATACATTCATTATTAATAAATGAGGTTTTATTATAATTATTGTTTGTTTGCATGTTACACAATTTTTGTAATACCCCTACACCCCATATACGCACACTACACACTACTACATCTGTAATATACGTATACCGGATACAAGAGTGCCACGGTTTATATTAAACAACCCAATTTTTTTTAATTTAAAATTAACCATATTATGAGAAAACTTGAAAACATTTAAATTATATTATAAAGTACAATAGATAAAACGTTCATTCAATACGCAGCGGAAAATATAGCGGTATTTACAAATATATATACATCAAAAATCAAATTTTACAAAACATAACATTTATACATGTTTGGCAGTTCGTCTCTGCCCACTATCAACACTTCAGAGTCTAGACTCAACTCGGTCTAGCTGAACTCTCTGGTTCTACCCTGTCACCTGCGCGATGAACGACAATCGCGCTAAGCCAACGCCTTAGTGGTACAAACTACAATAATAATATGTTTCAATGCAATGCCAATGTCACACATTCAAATATTATAGACAATACATAAGAATATCATATTTCAAAACCTTACATTGAATTTTATTATTCATTTGTTTCACCATTTATAATTCACATTTAAACAAAGACAAGCATGGGCCCAAAAGACACTAATATGCCATTCAACTTTCAGAGTTAATTTTTTGGTTCAATTATCACATTTATCATTATCCCAACTAGGCTTCAAGGATTAGGCCCAACCAAGCTTTAAGGGGAACAAAGCATGCTAAGTATCAACCCAACTTGGCTTCAAGGACCAAACCCAACCTAGCTTCAAGGGTTGTAACATCTCAACTAGGCTTAAAGGACTAGACCCAATCAAGCTTCAAGGGGAGTTAAGCATGCTAAACTTCAACCCAACTTGGCTTCAAGGATCAAGCTCAACCTAGCTTCAAGAGATTGTTACTATTAGGCATGCCACCAACAACTCTAAAAATTGACTAACATATTAGACACACAATTCTTTCATTATTTCATTATCAATTCCATTCTCATTTCTTCATAATCATCTAGGCAACCATGCCTCAATTATTTCATTTGAATCATTATAACCAACCACAATGGCTTCACATCTCATCATATCTCAATTCACATTAAAGAAATTCATCATTAAAGTATACATAACCAATTGCATTGAACATACATTTTGAATGATCATCATATCTTTCACATTATGCAAATCATAACATTAATCCAATATATTAACAATGTAATAAATTACTTAACACATTTACAACCAAATGTGTTAAGTCTCAAAATCATGTAAATGTATGCAACCATGTAAGTTCGTACTTACCTCAAGAACAACTCACACCAATCTATACACTTCCTCTTCCAAGAATTCTTCACTACTTGGATTAGGGCAACTCAACCTCTTCACAACCTAATTCAAAAGGAATAATACACACTTATTTAAAAATACACATGAATTCCAATACAATTATTCACCTATTAGTCTCATACTAGGCCCGAAGATCAAAAAATACAAGCCAAAACCACTATCTAGGTCCCCACGGTCGTGGCCTCACAACCCCCACGGTCGTGGGATAGCAAACGAATCTGCCCACTTTGCTTAAAACCCCCCACGGTCGTGGCATCCAAGGGCCACAATCATGGCATCCATTTTGCTTCTGTTTCAGATCACCCTCATGTATTCTAGGCTTTTAACTTTATTAAACACAAACATCTTGAAGATCTAAAATACTAATTGATCAAACTCAATATTTACATCAATCACCAATTCACAACCATAACATAAACACAACTCTTTACTCTTCCAACACCAACCTAACTCCTTCTCTTCAATTCAACCCCAACACTCTCAAACACACCACAATCGAACATACTCATACTATCAATAATCAACCATCAAACTCAAATACAACTTAAAAGAAAACAAGGGAATCAAGTGGAAAACTTACCAAAGTTGATGAAACTTCTTAGATTTCCAACTTAATCACTTGAAACATCCTTCAATCTTGAGCTTGGAAAGCAAAAACTCTCTTTCTCTCTTGCTTTGGAGGGTGCCGGCCAAGAAGGAAAAGAAAAGAAGAAGAAAAAGAGACAAAGTCAAACACTTCACCTCTTTAAACCTCCACCAAGCAAATATAATATTAAAATAATCAAATATTCTCTTCCACTAATTCAATTTCCTTTTAATTAATTTAATTAATTTAAAATCATTAAATAATCATCTTTTGACTTCCATTTATTTGACTTGTATATGTTGTATATATCGCTATATATACAACATATACACTCTTCCCTTACCTCCTTTCTCTTTCCAATTAAACATATACATTTAATCCAAATACAACAATAAATATTCCAAAACTTTTAGGGTATACTTTGGGATATTACAATTTTGATATTTGTCCCTAGTTTATTATTGTTATAGAGATAAAAAAAATAATTCTTAACCAGTATGAACATTGATTTGATAATCATCAGATGGTTATGTGTATAGTGATACAAATCAATTTCATAGATACTTGTTAGAGAACAATGTATTGGATAGACCCATCATGAGATTACTACATGGGTTAGTGTCATAAGTAAATCTCATGATAGTTATGTATTAATTCTTTGACTTGAGATTGTCATAGTTTCCAATAAAAGAACTATTATATTTTGAAATGATCAAACATTATCCGTAACTGGATAGTAATAAAGGTTATGATCATATATGATAGAAATTATGTAGAGGATAATGAACAATCAAGATAGAATTTGTCCCTCTCTTTGAGAGAGATATCTTTTGGGCCCCTCGATAAGTGAGACTGTGAAATGCATGGCCGTGCTCAAATGAATTGATAGTGTGATCAATTTCATTTGTTTTTTATCAGTCTACTTGGAGATTGAGTAATCATAAGTTTGGACAATATAAGTACGACGTTGACCATGACTTATGTTCAAGCTAGATATCGTGTGACAAAGAGATTAATGCATGTACTATTATTAGGCAAATTGGACATTCCTTATATTAATTGGGTAGTTGTAATGCCTTGCTAGAGGCCAATTATGACTTGTTGGTTTAATAGAGATTAAATTGACTGCCAATTAATATGGGCCTATCGAGTCACACACAAGAATGCGTTTTGGGCTGGATATAATATTAATAATATTAATATTAGATATTAATATTTATTATTATTATTTTTGTTTTTTTATATATATATTATTAGATAATATATTCAGAATCTTTTTAGATTTGGATTCTGATTTTGACTTACCTTATCAAGAGGTAACATTATAAAATGAAAGAGAACGAAAACAAAGGAACCCTAATACGTTTTAGAGAAAATGTTTTTCTAGCCTTCACCGTTGCAGAGTGCTAGCACTCCAGACAGTAGCATTCGTGTGGATACGCGATAGAGGGTGTTTCGCGATCGAGGCATCTCTTCCAAACTGTGATTTTGAATCATCAACAGGTCAGTTCTTTGAACACTTTTGTCGAATTAAACGAACAGCATGGATCCTGGTGGGAAATCAGAGATCAAAAATTTTTCTGCTGCGTGTTTTTGGTTTGCAGTGATCTCCTTGATTTCCTAACATTAGCCCCATTATAACAAAATAAAAGACCTTATGATTGATGATTGATTGGAATTTAGTGGTGGAAATTTAATTTATAAGCAAGTCTATAGTGATAATCTTTCATTGAATGTTATGAGTGTAAATACTACCCTATTTAAACACTTTAAAGAGTTGGTAAGGGAGTGACAACATTGGTTATGCATGGAAAGCCATTAAATTACCTGAGTATTGATTTTGTTTGATTTAATAATGATTGTGGATTTTAGAATAAGGGAGTCTTAATATATCCTTATAACTTTTGAACTTGACTAATTTTTCTTGTTTAGTTTTATTTTGATCCTAACTTTGCTTGGAGACAAGCAAAGGATTAAGTGTGGGGTAATTGTTTTCATCAATTGTGTATGTATTTTCAGGGTAATTTTATTGGCTTTTAGTTAATTTTTCCTTTAATTTGTGTTTAAGATTGCTTGAAGTGTTTGATTTAGGTTGACTACAAAAATGGAGCTTTAATTCACATGTTGGATTCAAAGTTGGTGGAAAGACATTGAACACGACCAAGACACTCACTGGCCTGGCCGTGTCCCTCATCAAAGGTAAGAAACTCATGAAGAAAAGAAGGAAAAGCAACAGCTAGTGACACACCCAAGTGTCATGGCCAAGTCACTGGCTATGTCACATGACACAACCAGGACAAAATAAACTTGGCCATGACCCTAAGAAGATTTGAGAAGAGGCAGACATATGCATGAGACACGGCCAAGCCACTGGCCATGTCACATGACATGGCCAAAGACTTGGCCATTTTCCAACTAAAGAATAAACAAAGAGAAGAGATAGAAAAGAGACAGAAGTGAACACAGGTAAGTGACACAACCAACTCACTAGCCATGTCACTCGCTATGAGAAGAAAGCATTGAAGGTAGCAAGGGACTTGTCCTCATGTCTTGGCTCCAATGGAAGGTTGAGTAACATGGCCAAGTCACTCATGACTTGGCCATGTCTTATGTGACTTCTTTAAATTATATACACGGGTTGAGGGACAAGATGGGCGACAACAATAATTTTCTATTAAAAAGAAATAAGTAAAAGGTGATATAATTTATGGGATGAAATATTTAAAAATTAAAAAAGAGGGGACAAATGGGAGTGAGGTGAGTTGGAAAAGCAATTCTTTTTGTCTTAGCAATAAAAAAAATGAATGGATGGGAGAGGGATATGGACACACATTGGAACCATTTGAAGGACCATTCTCAATTCCATCATCTCATTCTTGGTTTTTGGAGGACACCATTCTTATCACCATCTACAACTTCATCTCCCTTCCATCTTCATTTTCTTTTACAGACAAGTTACTTTAACATTTTTGGGATAATGTTTGGGTAGTTCTTGAATAAGCTCTTAACAGGGTTAGATTTGGAGGAAGCATATAGAGTGGATTGAAGGTTTGAGAAAGTTTTCACTTCATTTTCAAGGGTAGAACTATTGATTGAAGGGTTGAAAAGAGCTTGGGAGTTCTACATCACATTCAGGTTGAGCTAGGAGGAAGAATAATAAGTTTCAACTCTTGGCATCTTCAAGGGGTTTTTCTTATTCTCTCATTTAAATCATTTTCAGATTTTTCTTGTTTTGTTATGAATATTAATATTTCAATGGATAATTGTGATTTAATTTATATTGAGAAGAATATTTATTTTGAATTGATTATGAGCTAAATTACTCATGCTTAGGGTTTGTAGTAGATTTGATTGAATGACTTGATTTAATATTTCCATTAATATACCTTGTTATTAGTTGATTGCATTGGATTGTATGTTGGGTTGATAGATTAGCCACCTATTGATCTCTAGATATTGAATGAAGGACCAAAAGGTGAAATTTGATATTGGAACTATACAATCAACTACCATAAGAATGAATTAGAAATATAAGTTCTAGGGTATAATTAATTTGCAAGTTCAAAATAATTGGTTATTCTTAATTCTTGAATGTGAGAACTAATGAATTGATAATTATTAATTAATCACAGAAAACAAATTATGTTACAAGGTTATATTAACAGATAATTGAGAATTAAGCTTTGATTAAATCGATTCTACAAATCCTGGGTACCATTCTAAGAATTTAAATTAATCCTGCACAGCTGTTAATTATTTTACTTTTAAATTTTAATTTCTTTTCACCATTTCAACAACATGCAATCAAAATTTAATATTTTGTTCTAAAATTATTATGAACAAACAACTTCCTTTTGAGATGACCTTAGGGCAATCACCATTACTATAATAGCCTCGTATACTTGCGAGTGTCGCTTTTTAGTAGTGTTAATTAGAGTGCAACACTCTGCCCAGTCGGACTGATTCAAAATTTGGATTAACCGGGCATGCTTGCAAGGGTCCAAGTGGATGTATGAACAATGTAAGATAGGTGTAGGCTGGGTGTTTGGTTTGAGACAGTTCGGTTGGACAAGATGTATGGTCCGAGCAGGAAAGATAGAAATGAAAATATCAAGCATATCGAGCTAAAGTTCGGGGTGGAGCATTTTAAGCAGGGATTTTCGCCCCCACTCCCAGTGGAATGGTTCTTGTGTCTTCGGCACTGTTTGGGCTCCAAGCCTTAAAGAAGACGAGCCTAAGCCCGAAGAAAATGGAGCTGCCACTCGGACTGGCTGGGAAAAAGAAAGGGGTGGATGACTCAATTCTTAAGGATTCCCCAACCCCCTAATGGGTTTGGAAAGTTGGGTACGTGTGGGGAAGGTGAGAAATGGCCCAGCACCCCCACAATGCCCGGTTCATTGGAAACGGCCTCCTTTGCAGGTCTTAATATTATAAAATTCTTAAATATAATAATATTATCCATATTACATGCAACAATTAAAATAAAGCATCATTATATTAAAAAACAAAGTAATGTCCAAACAAAGCAAATAAATGGACACCCATTCGAGGATGGAAACATGTCCTTACATCGTCCATGTCTAAAACTAAATAGGACACCCACCGAAAGGTGGAAACATGTCATTTACATTGGACAAAATATAAAACAAATTTAAATTATATGAAAATTAATTAATGAGGTACCTAATAACGGAAACATACCTCTTACAATTTTAATACCAAAATAAATAAATAATAATAATAATAATGAAAATATTCATCCATGATAAATTAAATAAATTAAGTATTGAAATTAAACAAATCAAAATATATAATAAACTACATAATCAAATCTAAACTTTAAGAAAGCAAATAAAGATACAAATTTAGGTTTATGTCTCAATTTAGGATTCTTAACATTTAGGGTTTTGGGATTTAAGGTTTGAGGAAATAAGGTTTCAGGGTTCTTTGAAAAATAAAGCACTTTAGGGTTTGTTTGAAGAAAAATTTATGGTTCTGGAAGAAGAACTTAAGAATTTGGGATCTAAGGTTTGAAAGTTCATTTTTAGGGTTACTGGATATTTGGAAAACAAATTAGGATTCAATAAAGCAACTTTGAATTTTAGAATTTAAGAAAATAATTTAGGGTTTTGATAATTGAAAAGCTATTTTGGGGTTTTAGGAAATATAAGGCAAATTAGGGTTTGGTTCTTAGAGTTTACTACATGGAGGTTTGAAAAAATGAGGTTTTGGAATTTCGGGAATAAATTAAGATTTTCTTGGATTAGGGTTTTGGAGCCTTAAGATAATAGGGTTTAGGGCTCAATTTTAAATTAGGGTTAGGGTTTCTAAGAAAACTGACACTATTATATTTATTTTTGAAAGAAGAGGCTACTGTGAAGATTTTGAAAAATTGATTTAATTAGGGTTTGGGACTAACATCATGAAATAGGGTTTCTAGGGTTTTTATGTTTAACAATTAGGGTTTAAATAAATAAGATTGAAGCTTATGAAAATAAAATAAAATTTTTAGATATTTGAAAGGAACAAGCTACTATGATGATTTGAAAATAGAATTAATTAAGATTTATGGTTTGAATAAATTAGGGTTTAGGTTTGTATTTTGAAAAAAGCTATTGTATTTTGAATAATCATAATAAATGAAGTTAAACATAAAGACTTACAATGCACAAATAAATATTGACCCCTTCGACGAGCCTATACGGCTGTCCCGCTAGCCGGTTAGCCAGCGGGGTCAAGGGGCAGCGCCCTAGAAAATTTTGGAAACTGGCTTTTAGGGTTGTAGGTTTTGGTGTTGAAAATTAAGATTTTAGGGTTTAAGATTTAGAAAATAGGGTTTCGAAATTGGAAGAAACTAATGTTATTTTTTAAAAGAATAATGCTACTGTGTGATTTTGGAACGAAGAATTAATTAGGGTTAAAGCTTTTGATACTTGAAAAAATAAGGCTACTGGATTTTTGAAATAGAGATTAGGTTAGGGTTTTAAGAAAATAGTCTATTATTTTATGGTTTTAGAAAAGTGTAATTAGGGTTTTAGATTTCAAAATTATATTTTACATGTATTATGGCCTTAGGGTTTTGAAAAATAGTTTTTAGGGTTTCAAATAAAGTTTGGATGGTTTGTAGAATAATTGATCAATTTGGATGATGAAACAATTAATCCAACTTGATGAAGCTACTGTAAATATAAACAAAGAAAATAGAGATTCAAACCTCCGTTGTTGGTTCCACCACAATCTTTGAATTCTGGTTAAACAATAATAAAGACAGTATAGGCTGCCTTTGATAGATTATTGTTGTTTGCTGCCTCTTGATCTTTCAAGCTTGAGGTTGGCCGAAGAAATCCAAAAGTCCAAGGTCAAGTAAAAATTTTTTTGATCCTTAATTCTGTGTTTTAATGTGGTATTTATAGGAAAAATAAAAAACCTACTTCTAATTGTCTAAGGAAATTAAAACCATTTAGGAAAAGAAATCAAAACCAAATAGAATTCGGTTTTGAAAAAAACTGCACTGGAAAAAATTGAGCTGGCAAAAAATTGCTGCGAGCCAACATGAAAATTGGAAGCGAACTGGGGTGCGAGGAATTCCTACGGCGAATTGGCCCAAGCCAATTTACTTTCAGAGATGAAAATTTTTTGTCGCCGATTTTTTCATCGCTGATTTTTATTTATTTATTTATCATTTTATTTTATTTTATTTTATTAAATTTACTAATATTACCTTTTTTATTTTTATTAAAAATTATAAATAATAAATACTAAAATAAATATTATTTAATTAAAATACCACAAAAATTATTTTAGTCTATAAAAAATATTGGACCAGACTAGGTAAAAAATTATGGGTCTACAAGCATATAAAAAGAATTTTTATAATTCTCAGTTTGTGGCTTTGCTAAATGATCAAAATAGATGTTAATGAAGAATTTGATCATGTGATATTTATGCAATTATGAGAAAATTTTAATTCAATCATATGTATGCATATGCATCAATTCAAAGTACTTCCATATATCATGTCAATTTATTGTTTGATGAAATTTAACCTTTCTTCATTTAAGGGTTTTCTTCATTTGAGTTTTAGTAAATTCTAAAATCACATATTGGTTTTGAATATTGTCTCTCAAAAAATGATGTCCAATGTCTATATGTTTTAATATAGAATGTTGAATGGAATTTTTTGATAGATTAATTGCACTTGTATTGTCACACTTAATAGGGATGAGATCAAATGTTTTGCCATAATCTAGCAATTATTATTTCATCCACAAGACTTATATGCAACAAAAAACAAGCAGCAATATATTTGGCTTTCGTAGTAGATAAAGCAATCGATACTTGTTTCTTGATAAACAAAGAAATTAGGCATTTACCAAGAAAATGACAGGCTCCGATGGTGCTTTTCCTATCTAGTAAGCTACCAAAAAAAATTCGCATCCGAAAAACCTAATATGTCGAATGATGTGTTTCTAGGATACTGTGAGCGGGGATTTTCGCCTCCACTCCCGTTGGAATGGTTCTTGGTACTTCGGCACTGTTTAGGCTCGGGGCCTTAGAGAACATGGACCTAAGTCCAGAGAAAATGGAGTCACCACTCGGAGGGGCCGGGAAAAATAAAGGGGTGGATGACTCGATTCCTAAGGAATCCCCAACCCCTTAATGGGTTCGGAAAGTTGGGTACGTGTGGGGAAGGTGAGAAATGGCCCAGCACCCCCACAATGCCCGGTTCGTTGGAACCGGCCACCTTTACAGGTCTTAATATTATAAAATTCTTAAATATAACAATATTATCCATATTACACACAACAATTGAAATAAAGCATCATTATATTAAAATCAAAGAAATGTCCAAACAAAGCAAATAAATAGATATCCATCTGAAGATGAAAACATGTCCTTACATCATCCGTGTCTAAGCTAAATAGGACACCCACCATAAGGTAGAAACATGTCCTTTACATTGGTCTAAAATATAAAAGCAATTTAAATTACATAGAACTTAATTAATGAGGTACCCACAGAGTGGAAACATACCTCTTACAACATTTGGAAATAAAAATAAATCGATAAAAGTAAATAACTATTCATCATAAATAAATTATTCATCAAAGATATTAAACATCAATCAAAATATATAATAAACAGTCATCTATGATAAATTAAATAAATCATGTATTGAAAATAAATCAAAGCATATAATGAACTACATGACCAAATCTAAAAATAAAGCAAGTAAAGATACAAAATAGGGTTTACTGTTTCTATTTAAAGTTCATTAATTAATATTTAGGGCTTTGGAATTTTAGTATTATTATTGCTATTTGTTTAACCTACTGTAAAGGTTTTAGAAAATTGGAATGGACTAGGGTTTCATGAATCAAATTAGGGTTTAGGGGTAACACTATGAAATTAGGGTTTTAGAATATTAAAACAATAGGTTTATAGCTCTTGGTTACTGGATTGTTATTTTGGATTTACTGTATTGAGTTTGAATGTTTAGGTTTATAATGTTTTAAGGATTAGGGTTTAGGAAAACTAGGGTTTACGTATTAGTTTTGAGGGAATTAGGGTTTAGGAAAACTTAGGGTTTAGATTAACTGGTTTGGGGTTTTACTATTTTGGTTTTGGAGTTGAAGAAAATAGTTTAGAGTTTTATAAAGTTTTTGGAAATAGACAAAACAATTTTAGGTTTTTGGAAATAAAAGAAACAAATTAGGGTTTTCAAGGTATTTGGAAACAGGCAAAATGATTTAAGGTTTTTGGAAACAAAAGAAACAAATTAGGGTTTTTAAGGTATTTGGAAACAGAAGAAATCATTTATGTTATTGAAATGAAGATCAATGTTACTACATATTTATAGATAAAGGTTTTGTGTGTATATTCTTATTAATCAAAGAAACAAAGCTACTGTGATCATAAGCAATGCATAATTAAGGATCAAACCTACGTAGTTGGTTCCACTAAAAAGTTGCTTTCTGGATGAACAAAGACAAAGGCAGGGTTGCTGCCTTTGATGAATTCTTGATTGCTTCTTCTTGCTCCTTTCAAATCTGAAGTTCCACTATCTGATCCAACTCAAAAGTTCTCTCACTCTTCTCTCTTTTTTGTGTTTTAAAGTGTTATTTATAGGAAAATTTATAAGATTAATTCTAATTGTTTAAGGAAACTAAGATTAATTAGGAAAAGAAACCAAAACCAAATAGAATTTGGTTTCAGAAAAAATAGCGTTGGAAAAATCTCGCTGGAGAAAACTGCGAAGGGCTGTGAGGAAATTGCGAGCTGCGAACGAGAATTGGCGACCAGCCAATTTCGTCGCAGGAATTTTCTATGGCAAATTGGCTAAGGCCATTTCACCATAAGAAATTCCTGCGGATAAATGGCCCAAGGCCATTTCGCCCACAGGAAGTTCCTACGGGCGAAATTGGCCTTGGCAAATTACTTTCGGCGACCGATTTTTCCGTCGCCGATTTTTATTTTTATTTTTATTTTCGTTTATTTATTTATTTATTATTATTTTTATTTTATTAAAACTTATAAAAAATAAATATTATTTAATTAAAATACCACAAAAAAATATTTTGGACTATATAAAAAATAACGGACCGGACTGGGTCAAAAATTAAGGGTCTACAGTTTGCCCCTGCTTGAACGATCTTAAACGTTAGTAAAAGAGAGTGAAAAGCAATAAGACTTAATTTTGATGAGATGGTTGAGGTTTTGGGTTCTGGACCCGGTTCAAGTTCTGGACTCAATGATAATTTTAGGTTTTGGACCTAAGGGTAATTTTGGGTTCTGGACCCGAACTAAGTTCTGGACTTAAAAGAGATCTTAGGTTCTGGACCTAAGGATAATTTGGGTTCTGAACTCGAGCTAAGTTCTGGACTTAGGAGGAATTTTAGGTTCTGGACCTAAAGGTAATTCGGGTTCTGGATCTGAGCTAAGTTCTGGACTTAAAATAGATTTTAGGTTCTGGACCTAAGGATAATTTAGGTTCTAGACTCGAGCTAAGTTCTGGACTTAAAAAATATTTTAGGTTCTGGACCTAAGAATAATTTAGGTTTTGGACCTAAGGATAATTTGGGTTCTGGACAAAAGCTAAGTTCTTGATTTAAAAGAGATTTTAGGTTCTGGACCTAAGGATAATTTGGGTTCTGGACCCGAGCTAAGTTATGGACATAAAAGAGATTTTAGGTTCTGAATCTAAGGATAATTTGGGTTCTTGACCCGAGCTAAGTTCTGGACTTAAAAGAGATTTTAGATTCTGGACCTAAGGATAATTTGGGTTCTGGACCCAGGCTAAGTTATGGACTTAGAAGAAATTTTAGATTCTGGACCTAAGGATAATTTGGGTTCTGGACCCGAGCTAAGTTCTAGACTAAGAAGAGATTTTAGGTTCTGTACCTAAGGATAATTTGGGTTCTGGACCCGAGCTAAGTTCTGGACTTAGAAGAGATTTTAGGTTCTGGCCTAAGGATAATTTGGGTTCTGGACCTAAGCTAAGTTCTGGACTTAGAAGAGATTTTAGGTTCTGGCCTAAGGATAATTTGGATTCTGGACCCGATATTGAATTTAATTTGGGTGCTTGGACTCGAGACAGAGTTTGACTGACCTTTTATAAGTTGATAAGTCTGACTGCTTCGGCTATTCTATGCATTGTGGTTCTTCACCCTCAAAATGGATCTTCATTGTTGGACCTTGGATCTTCATCTGTAGCATCGGATCTTCACCTTTGAAAACGGATCTTCATCCTTTGAGATTGGGTCTTCACCCTTGTAAATGGATCTTAATACTTGGAGATTGGGTCTTCACCCTTGTAAATGGATCTTCATCCTTGGAGATCGGATCTTCACCCTTGTAAATGGATCTTCATCCTTGGAGGTCGGGTCTTCACCCTTCTAAGTGGATCTTCATCCTTGGAGCTTGGATCTTCATCCTTAGTATCGGATCTTCACCTTTGAAAATGGATCTTCATCCTTAGAGATCGGACTTCACCCTTGTAAATGGATCTTCATCCTTGGAGATCAAGTCTTCACCCTTGAAAATGGATATTCATCCTTTGAGATCGGGTCTTTATACTTGAAAATGGATCTTCATCCTTTAAGATTGGGTCTTCACCCTTATAAATGGATCTTCATCCTTTGATATCGGGTCTTCACCCTTGTAAATGGATCTTCATCCTTTGAGATTGGGTCTTCACCCTTGAAAATGGATCTTCATCCTTTGAGATCGGGTCTTCACCCTTGAAAATGGATCTTCATCCTTTGGACATCGGGTCCTTACCCTTGAAACATGGATCTTTATCTATTGGAGGTCGAGTCTTTACCCTGGCTTCAACTCTTTTAGCTGAACTGATCTTTTGTCTTTTGCATCTTTATTCTTTTAAGAATTCTAATTTTCTTCTTTTTTTTTCATTCTTTTTTGTTCTTCCTTTGCACTTTTGCAAAAATTTCAGCCCTATTTAACTAGCCTTCATATCCTCTCCTTCCCCCCCCCCCCCAAGATTTTTCTATGCTGGCTCTGATTGATGTTTTTGTTATCTAGTTCTTTGCAAAAGTACGCATTTCTTCTCTTTGCAAAATTACTAGAACCTTCTCAAGCAATGGGCTTTTCATGCCCCCCTGATTTGATATCTTCTTTTGATTCTTTACTTCACAAGGTATTTGTTGTTCACTTTAATAATACAAGACAAGAAATTGCGATGTGATATGCTCATGTATGCATGATATGCATGAATAATACTTACGGTTGTTCTATCGACTCATAGACTGAGGTGATTAGCAGAAGTTTTCTCATTGGTTCCTTTTAGATGCTCATTCTGGTCTTGCATTGGAATGACACAATGCTCCATATTTATGGCATTTATCTTGAAGATGTTGAAAATATGAGTGGTGGAGACCCCAAACTGTAGAGTCAGGGATACATCCATTTCAAACTATGTTTCAGCATGTCAGTCGGTAGCTTCTTCATGACCTTGCCAAGAATCATTTCCTTAGCCCAATGTATCCTTTGGAGGTTCAATGATTTGATACAATTCTCTTAACTTGAAGGCTTTGTAATTTTATTTTGAATTTTGATTTTGAAATCAAATGTTGGCTTTGCCAAATTAATGTCAATGTACCTCAAGACTTGATTTTCCAAATTAACATATCTATAACATGACAACCCTAGTTACCATACTAAACTTGGGAATCATTTCTATTTAAGCAAGAATTGTTGCACTTCAGATAGGCACATACACATTACTTGGTCAAAGATCTCATTTGAGTTTAAATATTGTCTATCTCATATGCATGCTTATTCAAACTATCTCCACTAATAGACTCTACCTACCAAGAGAGAACAACAAGTCTTTGATAGGCTTGAAATGGGGTCTATAAGGGACATGGGTTAAATGAAGGCCATTTGTAAGTTGGAGCCGATGTGACACAATGGACAAACCTTCATACTATAAATTTCTTGTTTGAGTTTTAGGCAGTTGCAAGCAATCTTGCTAGACTTCAAATTTCTTTTATCTTCTTGGCATTAATATGGATCTTGATTAGGACAGTCTTTGCCTTATAAAAAGTTTGGTACCCAAATTCACTTCTTTTCTTCTTCTCCCTTTTCTTTTTTATTTTTCTTAATCTCCCCTTTCTTTTAAGCTTTTTATCATTTTGCCCTTCTTCCTTGTAGGACTGTCAATGTAACACCCCTTCCCAACCTACATGTGTAAGCTGAGTAGAGGTGCCACACTATCCTAATTGTTGCTACCAATTTACTTAGTCAAATTTTAGATCTGATTTTTACAGAAATTTTGCCATAGTTCCGCCTAGAAATTTGGATCCCAAGTGTCGTCAAAACTTGTTTTTCTGATTTTTGAAAACATTTTACACATACCAATGTGAATAAGAATACCATCAAATTTAATGCACTCCCAATGAATCCACCTTATACCCTCAACTACAAACCTGCACGAAGAGTTCACACTTCTAATATAACATAAAGTAAAGATTTATGATTATTACACACTACTAACATACAATTATAACATAGAAAATCTCTTTTATATTTATTCATATACATGCCACAACTATCGACTCATAATGGAACTAAAAGATCTACCCCTGAGATTTGCTGTGGTCTGGTCGTTGCTTCCCCAAGATTTATCTACTGCTCCGAACCTACGAGTCAAGAAAAACTTAACTCGCTGAGCGTTGTCGCTCAGTGGGTACTTTACCAATAAAAATAAAAGTAGTACATGAAAGTATTCGAAGTAAAAAGGAAATAATAAAATCAACAATCAACCAACATTATACCAATAGAAATCGTGATACATTCAGTATGATATGTTTTCAATAATGTAAAATCATAATTCAAATTCATTTGCATTATATAGTTCAACGAAAAATAATATGTCTTTGATCCAGGCTCTACTGGGATATAGGGAACCATAGTGATAAGGCAGTGGCCCTCACCACTGTAACATAGGTGGCCCTCACCACCGATATCAGATCACAGGAATGGCCCTCACCATCCTGGTTATAACCAATGGCCCTCACCATTGGCCCCCAATGGCCCTCACCATTGAGTTCAGATCATATCAATTCAATCACAATATCAAGCAGTACTGCATAAGTTAGTATAGTGCACCATACCCTTATCTACCACTCCCACTATCCAGTAGAGCAAAAAGCTTTAAATGATTCAATTTAAGTCTCAAACCTCATTTTAGGATGACTCGCGAAATCATTTTAAATTCCCATCGCACTTTGCCATTTATGCCGCGCAACACATTCTTTAGTCAAACCATTCCCCTTTTTCGCATATTTAACATCCACAATAAACACATCAAACATTTCAAAGCATTTCTCAAAATATCACAAATTGACCAAATGAATAGTGTTGCGGCGAGACAAATCGGCAACGCAAAATGGCATGACCAAATGAATAGTAAAATCTGGGTTTTCGTCAAAATTTCAGTCCACTTCAGTCATGCATTTGACCAAGTAAATAATCTTATTTTTAGCTGAAATTTTACAGAAAACTTATTTCATATGTTGACTAATTTCATGTAAAATTTCGTTGAAAAATTCATTCATTTGCTGCCTCAAACGATTTCCACAAAAAGGTCCAGAAAGCTGTCTTTTTGGGACCATTTCGGCCCAAACACATAAAATGCATAGGATAGTTTATTTTTCTTTTGCAAATCAATATTAAGGCTTCTTTAATGGTAAAGTGAAAATTCAAACACTTCCCTTTGACAACTTTTTCATATTTGACTCAAATCAAACTAATTAAAGTTCATGAACATCAAAAATTCCATAAACCAAAGTTTGTAAGAAAAATAGAATTTCTTTTATGGTAAAGCACCAAACCTTATTCTTGTACTTCCCCTTTTTCTTTTCCTCCTTCTCCTTCCTTAATCTTTGTTTTTCCTTCAAAAACATAAACCTTAGCAATTTAGATTAATAAGCTATCCTCCATTTCTTTTCAAACTAAACCCTAATCTAACCTTATTAAACCTTAGAAACCTTGATTCTTTCATTTAATTGATTAATATCATAACTACTTAAAATTTCCAAATCCACCATAAGAACCCTAATTTCCAATCTTCCAATAGTTATATAACTACCTAAAACTAAAAATTAAAGTCTACATACTAGAAAACCTTAAAAAAACTCACCTTAAAAATCAACTTTGGAAGAAACTTGGAAGTCTTTTGGTGTTTCCCTTTGTTTGCCGAAATTTGCAAGTGGAAAAGAGAGAAATTGGTTCTTCATATCACATATATTTATATACAAAAGAAATGATGATCACCTTGCCCACTTGTCCACTTTTTCTCTTTCTTCATTTATTACACATTTATTACACATGCTAAATGTTTTCTTTTGATTGGCCAACCTTTGATTTTTATAACTTCCTTTTTCCTTTACTTCTTTCCACTTGTCTCTCTTCCCATTGGATCTCATAAAGTTGTCCCGGGTTACCCATCCGGTCCCGACACGAAACCGAGCCACATTACGTTCCGGCGATTAATCGATCATATCTTTTAAACCGTATAGTTCCATGAGTCAAACTATATATAGTTTTGATCCTCTCGACCTCTACTTTCTATTTATAAGGTCTATTTTAGGTTTCCAAGTCATTTTGAAAAATTACCGATAAGCCCTCAACTTTTTACAAAATTCCCTTTAGGTCCTATTTTTGCTCGGGTTTTCTCCGGCTTCGTTTCCACTGACGATCGTTTCATATTTAACCTCTCGCCATTCTCTACGTACTCACATCTTTATTTCCTACCCTAAATTCATGTATAACTTTAATTGATAATGACCAAAATGCCCTTAGTCAACATTTCTTCATTTTTCTTTAACGGGACATTTCCTGGAAAAACTGTTACACGTCGTTGCGATCCGGTTTTTCTCTACATTCCATTTTTGGAATCTGTTATATGCACTATTAAGAACATCCGGTGCAACTTTCTTTGAAATTACATCTACGTCCCCAACTTTATTAAAAATTACAATTATGTCCCTTTTGTCATACAACCTTATCTAGGGCTGTTATCAAGAATTATCTTCTCCTTTTCCCTACTCTCGCTATGCACGTGTCTACACTGCATAAATGCAGTAGGCGGATGTGACAGTCAAGTATAGAACTTCCAAAAACTGGATAGTCTTTCTCCTTTTCCTCTGATTTTGATTGAATCTTTGGTTGGGTTGGACCAATTCAAGTCAAACTGTCCTTATAAATCAAATGGAAGCCTTTTCCTGCTTTAGGTAAAAGAGAACTCAGTTGGCTTCCTGAACCGCCCTTTTAGGTTTTATCAGTTTTTTTCTCTTCTTTTTTTTTCTTTTCCTTTTTTCTTTTTTTTCTTTTTTTTTGTTCTTGCTCTAAAAGAGTTGTCTTGTTTGTACCAACTTGGGTTTCTCATAATGGATAAGGAGAGTGACATAAATCTCCTTTAACAAGGATAAATCACTTGTTACTCTGATGTTATCTTGATAGATTGGAGATATTAGGTGAACTTCAACTACCCTTATGGTCTTGAAAACTTCAACTACCCTTTTGGTCTTGAGAACTTCAACTATCTACATGGTCTTGACTATTCATTTCTTTCTTTGATCTTCTTGCCTCTTCACCTTAGTGATCATAAGACTTGTCAAAAGTATCATAACAGCTCAGGATAGGTTATTGGGGTTTGTAAGCCAATGAAAAGAAAGCTAAAATTTTATGAAGGCTCAAAGGGACAGCTAGGGATTGATATTTAATAGGGTGAATACAAGTTTTTGGCTAACCAAACAATGCCAAAATCATCTCTCCCTTAAATAAGTAGAGTTCAATTTTGCCTCGAAAGTTTGTCAAAGCATGTTCTAAGACTTACTAGGACCTAGACAAAGGTCATTATGCAGGAGCCCTCTCTAAGTAAGCATATACAACTCAATGCTATAGATCAATTCCCTTATCTTGTAAATTCATTCGAATCATGATGCCTAGATATGCTAATTTATAAACGTCAAGCTAGATTCCTCATTGGTTGAGCACAAAAATGAACAAAGACCAACAAAAATTTTGATGAAAGTAATTTATTTCAAGCAACTTTAAATTTGAAAAACACAATAGATCTAAAATATTAAAGAAAGTAAAATTGAAAATCAACATTCAAGCTAAGGAAAGTTCATTGAGTTTAAGCTTCTTTTCCTTTCACATCTTCAATATTTCCATCTTGAAAAGATGATAAAACAAAATCTTCTTCCAATCCTTTTCCCACCATCAAGGTTGCCGGTGGAGGTACTCTTCCAAACTTAGGCAAAGGATTGTTCTTGGTATTGGGCTTGTCCATCTTTGGCAGCTTACCACTATCGATTAGATCTTGGATCTCATGCTTCAATCGAGTATATCTATTAGTCTCGTGTCCTTGAGTCTGATAAAATTGACAAAAAGCCTTAGTATCAAATTTTGGGGGTAAAGGATTTGGCAAAGGTCGAGGGGCCAATGGTTGTAATAATCCTTTCTTTTGTAGCTTGTTGAAGACCCAAGACAAAGGCTTCCCCAAATCTAAAAACTGCCTTCTATTTGCTTGACCATTTGTATTAAAATCAACTTCTTTTTGCGTGCTTTGATTTCCAGACTAGTAGTTCCCTTTCTCATTCTTTCTTGCCGAAAAGCGATTCTTCTCCCTTTTCCATTCTTCAATCTGCAGACCGGCTTGGAGAAGATATTTGAAATCATGGATGAGTGTATGAGACATCCTTTAACGAAGACTAGGCAGCACCCCTCTCACAATCATCCTTCTTTGATCAGATTCATCGGGCCTCTTCTTGAGCAAAGCAGCCTTATTCCTCCATCTTTTCACATAGTCCATAAAATTTTATTTGGGCTTTGTCTAATGGACTCAACTTCCATTAAGGTAACTTCCATCTCGACATTGTATCCATATTGCTAAATGAAAGCCTTGTACAACATGTCCCAATCTTTTTGAGTACGTTCCTCTAAGGTGTTGAACCAATTTTGGACAATAGGGTCCAATGAGAGCATGAAATATCTTAGAGTTTGAGCTTTAGTAGCTCGGGCAGACTGCATAGCAGTGATGTACTACTTCACATGGAGATAAGGGTTTCCAGTACCATTGTATCTAGCAAAGGAAGGCATCTTGAACTTATAAGGGACCTCCTCATCTTGTCCAAATAGTTTGTCAATCTCGTACATCTCTTTAGTTTTCAGCTTCTTCTCAAATTTCTTTTTTAAATCAACAATCATCTTCTCAACATCAAAATTTTTAGTCTTTTCAAAAGTTGTCTTCTCAACAACCTTCGGCTCCTTTTTGTCTTGAGGATCTTGAAAGTATTGAGCCTAGTCATCATCATCATCAATGATCACCTTATCATCATCAAAAGCTACTTCACCAACTTTAGTCTTCCCTTTCTTGGAGCTAGCAAACTCTTCGACATTATTTCCTAAAATTGTAGCCAATTGGTTCTTCATGGTCTCAGCCAGGGCCTCTTTTATTTCTTCCATATTGGCATTGAGGGCATCATCCACCATTCTTTGAATTTGTTCGGGCTCCATTGCTTTTGGCAAGCAAGTGATTGAGTTGCTGCTAGATTGTTTGCTTTCGGCGTTGGTCAGATTGTCGTAAGCTTTTGAACTATCATAATCCAGGGCTCTGAGCCAGAGAGGATAAATGATATGAGATGCAAATGTATGTATGTATGCATGTATGCACAAACAATTAACAAACAAAGACAAATAGGACGTTCCTTCTAACCTTATAATATCCATACACGAATGACGAGTCTCTTTTCCTAGGTATATGGTTAACAAAATACCAACATGGGGTATCTTATTTTCAAATAATTACCTCGGACGTTTCAACCAATAGTTATATTTTCAAAAATGGAAATCAGTTCATGATAATTCCCATTAATTAGGTTTTAATCCATTTAACCAACTAAAGTGGATTTTATGTTATATTGGATTAAAACTAAATTAAGAGGTTTATTATAGATAGATTTCTCACTTGAAAAAAGTAACTAATGGTTCATGCCAAACACAAGCCCATGATTAATTATTTCTTAGTATAAACTAGGCTCACAATTGATTTTTGGTATTTTGTAATTGACCTAAATATTTTTGCAAGCTCTTTGTAAGAAAGGGTTGGATGAAAATAATTTTGTTTCTAAGCCCATTGTAAAAAGATTTTAGAAAAATGGATTTTGGGCTTAGTATTTGGGTCATGAGAAAAAGAATTTTTGATTTATTTTTAAAAAAGTTTTATGCCCAAAGACCATCTTAAAAAGTTTTAAAAATAGCTTTGGTCTTTTGGATTTTAAAGAAAAATTTATTTGAGCTTACAAATGTACTTGGGTCATATTAGAAAAAGAACAAACCAAATAAGCCATGATTTAAGCCAAGATAAATTAACCATAGTCAAACAACTAGCATTTGGGGTAAAACCTAAGGAAAGTAACTAGGCAAATTACATGAGCTTTAGTCTTTGGGTAAAAAGGCTTAGGTTCCCATAGCAAGTATATACTAAATGGTACGAGGCTATGAGTGGTTATGCCATGCTTGATCTCCATACCTTAAGTGAAAGTATGGTATCCCTTACATAACACAACACGGGTAACACGGGCGTCCTATCTCATGCACACGATGCAATCTAATATGATGCAATGGATAATATCATTATAAGAAAGAATAGAATAATATAAAGACCAACAGAATCAACTTCTCTTGACCCCAGTGGAGTCGCCACTATGAGAGGGGATTTTCACCCCGCTCCCGGTGGAATGGTTCTTGCGACTTCATCACTGTTTAGGCTCGAAGCCTTAGAGAACACAAACCTAAGTTTGGAGAAAATGGAGTCACCACCCGGACGGGTTGGGAAAAAGAAATGGGTAGATGACTCGAATCCTAAGGAATCCCCAACCCCGTAATGGGTTCAGAAAGTTGGGTACGGGTGGGGAAGGTGAGAAATGGCCCAGCACCCCCCACAACACCCGGTTCGTTGGAACTAGCTTCCTTTACAAGTCTTAATATTATAAAATTCTTAAATATAACAATATTATCCATATTACACACAACAATTGAAATAAAGCATAATTATATTAAAATCAAAGCAATGTCCAAACAAAGCAAATAAATGGACATCCATCCAAAGTTGAAAACATGTGCTTGCATCATCCGTGTCTAAGCTAAATAGGACACCCACCATAAGGTAGAAACATGTCCTTTACATTGGTCTAAAATATAAAAGCAATTTAAATTACATAGAACTTAATTAATGAGGTACCCACAAAGTGGAAACATACCTCTTACAACATTTGGAAATCAAAATAAATCGATAAAAGTAAATAACCATTCATCATAAATAAATCATTCATCAAAGATATTAAACATCAATCAAAATATATAATAAACATTCATCCATGATAAATTAAATAAATCAAGTATTGAAAATAAATCAAAGCATATAATGAACTACATAATCAAATCTAAAATTAAAGCAAGTAAAGATACAAATTAGGGTTTACTATTTCTATTTAAAGTTCTTTAATTAATATTTAGGGCTTTGGGATTTTAGTATTATTATTGTTATTTTTTTAACCTACTATAAAGGTTTTGGAAAATTGGAATGGATTAGGGTTTCATGAATCAAATTAGGGTTTAGGGGTAACATTATGAAATTAGGGTTTTAGGATATTAAAACATTAGGTTTATAGCTCTTGGTTACTAGATTGTTGTTTTTGATTTACTATATTGAGTTTGAATGTTCAGGTTTATAAGGTTTTAAGGTTTTAAAGATTAGGGTTTAGTAAAATTAGGGTTTACGTATTAGTTTTGAGGGAATTAGAGTTTAAGAAAACTTAGGGTTTATATTAACTGGTTTGGGGGTTTACTGTTTTGGTTTTGGAGTTGAAGAAAATAGTTTAGAGTTTTATAAAGTTTTTGGAAATGGACAAAAAGATTTAAGGTTTTGGAAACAAAAGAAACAAATTAGGGTCTTCAAGGTATTTGGAAATAGGCAAAATGATTTAAGGTTTTTGGAAACAAAAGAAACGAATTAGGGTTTTTATGGTATTTAGAAACAGAAGAAATCATTTATGTTATTGAAATGGAGATCAATGTTACTACATATTTTTATATCAAGGTTTTGTGTGTATATTCTTATGAATCAAAGAAACAAAGCTACTAAGATCATAAGCAATGTATAATTAAGGATCAAACCTGCGTAGTTGGTTCCACCAAAAATTTGCTTTCTAGATGAACAAAGATAAAGGCAGGTTTGCTGCCTTTGACTAATTCTTGATTGCTTCTTCTTGCTCCTTTAAAATCTGAAGTTCCACTATCTGATCCAAGTCCAAAGTTCTCTCACTCTTCTCTCTTTTCTATGTTTTAAAGTGTTATTTATGGGAAAATTTGTAAGATTAATTCTAATTGTTTAAGGAAACTAAGATTAATTAGGAAAAGAAACCAAACCAAATAGAATTTGATTTCATAAAAAAATTACGTTGGAAAAATCTCGCTGGCAAAAACTGCTACGGGCTACGAGGAAATTGCGAGCTGTGACTGAGAATTGGCCCGGCCAGCCAATTTCGCCTCATGAATTTCCTGCGGGCAATGAAATGAGGATGTAAAACACCTTTGAATACCCCCATCATTATGGCAAACAAGGACCACACCAATGGCATCCATTTTACTTCTACCTCTTCATAATTCTCATAAAAAACAACTTCACATCAAAGACCATGGCTGTGGCCCTTTCACACCTTTTTCATCAATATAACACATATACTATCTTAGAATGATGCAAATCAAAGGCAACAGCATGATCCAATTATATACTTACCTTTTTGAAGATCAAATTGGAGAAAAAAGTCCTTTGTACAATAATTTCTTCCAACCTTTCACCTCCCTCTATTTGTTCTACCAATTTAATCAATCAACACCTATTCAATTTATAGGTTTCAAGGTAACATTAGAAACTCATACAAACACCCTTAAAAAGCCCTAGACCAAATCCAAATCTCAAAATTAGTCAAAGCCCTCAAAACTCTAATTCTCATCTTACTCCTCCAAACCCATTTATTTAATCACTAACTCAAGTTTAAATTCATCATTTCAATATTGATTAATTTTATTTTAATCATTTGAATAATCATCTCATTTATTAGAAATTCTACTCAAAAGAAAATTCGTCAAGAGTTCAAGAAACTTATTAAGAGTTAAAGCAAACGTACCAATTACTTCAATAACCACCAAAACAATCTTCTATCTTTAATAATCTTTGGTAAAATTTGATAAATGAAGAAGTTTAAATAGTGCTTATCCATGGAGTTAGCCAAAAAGAACGAAGAAGGAAGAAGAAAATGAAAATTCTAGAGATTTTGACTTCCCATCTTTTCCCACTAACAAAATATAAGTATATAGTTAATTATTTAATTTAGATATTTATATAAAATATAAAATATATATATTATTATCTTTTCTACTTTTAACTTTTAACTTCTCTTGCTATTTACATTAAATTTTATATGTTATATATATATATCATTTATATTTAACCTTTTATATATGAGGTATATGTTATTTATATTTCTAATATCTTCACATCTAAATCTCCCTTAATCCCTCACTAATTAATATACAACTAGGTTTAATAAAAATTGGGGTTTTACAACTCTTTCCCCCTTAAATAATTTTATCCTCGAAATTACTTGGTATTAGCTTTGAAAATGTTATGGGAATTTGTGAGCGGAAAATTTTGCCCCCACTCCCGGTGGAATGGTTCTTGTAACTTTGGCACTCTTTAGGCTCGGGGCCTTAGAGAACACGGATCTAAGTCCGGAGAAAATGGAGTGGCCACCCGGACGGGCTGGGAAAAAGAAAGGGGTGGATGACTCGATTCCCAAGGAATCCCCAACCCCCTAATGGGTTCGAAAAGTTGGGTAGATGTGGGGAAGGTGAGAAATGACCCAGCACCCCCAAAACGCTCGGTTCATTGGAACCGACCTCCTTTACAGGTCTTAATGTTATAAAATTCTTAAATATAACAACATTATCCATATTACACACAATAATTAAAATAAAGTATCGATATATTGAAAATCAAAACAATGTCCAAGCAAAATAAATAAATGGATATCCATCCGAAGATGGAAACATATCCTTACATCCCGTGCCTAAATAAGACACCCACCGAAAGGTAGAAACATGTCCTTTACATTAGTTCTAAAATAGAAAAGCAATTTAAATTACATGATATTTAACTAATGAGGTATCCACCAAGTGGAAACATACCTCTTACAACATTTGGAAATCTAAATAAATCGAAAAAAGTAAATAACCATTCGTCATAAATAAATCATTCATCAAAGGTATTAAATATCAATAGAAAGTAAACATCCATCCATGATAAATTAAATAAACCAAGCATTGAACTTAAATAAATTAAAGCATATAAAATAAATCAAAGCATAATCAAAAATAAAATTGAATAAGGCAAATAAAGATTCAAATTAGGACTACAGTTTCTATTTAAGATTCTTTATTTTATGTGTTTAGGGTTTTAGAATTTATGGGTTCAAGCTACTGTAAATTTCAAAAGAATTGAAATGGAGCAAAGTTTTAGAATTTGATAGGTTGATAAAGTTCTTTGATTAACCAAATTAGTGTTTGAGGAGTGAAGTCATGAAATTAGGATTTGAACACTTTAAAATATTGGATTTATGATTATTAGCTATTGAATTATGATTTTTTGGCTTACTGCGTTTGAATTTTAATATTTATATTTATAAGGTTTTAAAGTTTAAAGGATTAGGGTTTAGAAAAATTAGGGTTTAAGATTTTAAGGGAGTTAGGGTTTACTGTTTTGGGTTTCAGAATTTTAGAATTAGGGTTTCGCAGAATGCATTAGGTTTTAGGATTTGAAAATCAATTGATAATTTTATGAAACTTTATGAAAATAAACAAAATGATTTAAGGTTTATAGAAACAGAAAAGATATTTTTTTTAGGGTTTTTGGAGAGAAACAAATTCAATTTAGGATTTTGAAAATTTGGAAAGCAAATAAGGGTTTTGAGATTTTGAAGAAATAAAGATAGCAATTTTAAGATTTTTGGAAAACAAATAAACGAATTAAGGTTTTTAAGCTTTAGAAAAGGTAAATTAAAGTTCTAGGGTTTTTTTGAATCAAAAGAGGTAATTGGATTATTTAAGCTACTGTGAAGAAATTAGACAATTGATTCATACCTCCGTTTGTTGGTTCCACCAAAAATGTCTTCTTGGATGAACAAGAACAAAGACAAGCATTGCTACCTTCGATGGATTGAATTGCTTGTTTGCTATCTCAAAAAAGTTCGATTGATTCAAAGTTTTCCTCCTCAATTTTAGTCTCAAATTTCTCCTCTAAAATTCGATCCCCTTTTTGTGTTGTTTTAGTCCTTATTTATAGAAGAATTTTATGATTAATTTTAGTTATTCACAGAATCTAATATTGATTAAGAAAAGAAGACTGAAACCTAATTGTATTTGGTTTCGAAAAAAACTGCGTCGGAAAAATTTTGCTGGCAAAAAAAAACTGCTGCGAAAAAATTGCGCTGGTGAAAAAAAACTACTGCGGAAAAAAATGCGCTAGCAAAAAAAAACTACCGCAGCTAGCTGCGGGTTGCGGGGGAGAATTGGCCTGTGGGCCATTTCACCTGTAGGAATAATCTGCGGGTGAAATTGCCCAAGGCCATTTCGTCGCAACTCTTTTCGGCGACGAAATTTTTCGTTTTCGATTTTTCGTTTCTATTTTTTTATTTGTTTATTATTATTATTTGTTTATTTTTTATTAATTATAAAAATTAAATATTAAAGCAAATATTATTTAATTAAGATAATAAAAATTATTTTGGACTAATTAAAATATATTGGACAACACAAAAATTATTTTGGACTAATTAAAATATATTGGACCAGACTGGGTCAAAAATTAAGGGTTTGCTTGAACGATCTGAGACTTTAGTGAAAGAGAGTGAAAAGCAATAAGACCTAATTTTTGAGATGGTTGAGGTTTTGGGTTCTGGGCCCGGTTCGAGTTCTGGACTCAAGAATAATTTTAGGTTCTGGACCTAAGTGTAATTTTAGATTTTGGACCTAAGAAATATTTGGGTTCTGGACCCAAGCTAAGTTTTGAACTTACAAAAGATTCTAAGTTCTGTACCTAAGGATAATTTGGGTTCTGGACCCGAGCTAAGTTCTGGACTTAAAAGAGATGCTAGGTTCTGGACCAAAGGAAAATTTGGGTTCTGGACCCGAGCTAAGTTCTGGACTTAAAAGAGATTCTAGGTTCTGGACCTAAGGAAAATTTTGGTTCTAGACCCGAGCTAAGTTCTGGACTTAAAAAAAAAATTCTAGGTTCTGGACCTAAGGGTAATTTGGGTTCTGGACCTGAGCTAAGTTCTGGACTTAAAAGAGATTCTAGGTTCTGGACCTAAGAAAAATTTGGGTTCTGGACCCGAGCTAATACTTTTTTTATTTCAAAAAGTTTGGCTAATTTTTATACATGTCTTCTTCTTGCCCTCTGCGTGTAAAAATATTTAAACACACTCAAGTATTTGAAGGATCAAATTGAATAATTGAAGTACTATTTATTTACTGTGTAGTCATTGTAATATCCCAATGCATGCCCTAAAAGTTTTGATTATGTTGTTGTTGTATATTGGATTGAATGTATATGTTTTAAAGAGAAAAGGTTCTTTAAAGAGAGTGTATATGTGATGTATATTAGAATATATATAACATATACCTAGGTCAATGGAAAGTCAAAGAATGGAGATAGTGGAAGAAGATATTTGTTTGTGTTTGAATTTATAATTAATTAATAAGGAATTAATGAATGGAGGAGGTTTATTTGAATTGTTTAATATTTTAATTACTTGGATGAGAGAGTTTTAAGGAAAAAGGGAAATTTGACTTTGGGCTTCTCATTCTTCTTTCCTTCTCTTTGCCGTGGATCATCTTCTTCTTCTTCTTCTTTTCTTAGCATTGTTTGGTCGGCTAACAAAGGGAAAGAGAGAGCAAGAGAGGATTTGATGTGCTAAGCTCAAATTGAAGGAAATCCAAGTGATCCAGTTGTTGATTCAAGAAGTTTTATAACTTTGGTAAGTTCTCTTTTGATATCTTTGTTTATTTGAAATGATATTTGGATTTGATAGATGATTTTAAGAGTGTGTTGTTTGTTTGTGAGATGTTTAGAAGTGTTTGGTTGATTTGATGATGGATTTTGAGGATGGATTGAAGAAAAGAGTAAGTGGTTGGAAAAGATGATGTTGTATATGTGATGAGGGTTTTGAGATGATTATGTGATTTGTGTTTGATGTGTGTTTTGGTTTGTTTTGGTGTTGTTGCAAGTTTGAGATAGGTTTTTTGGGTATGTTTTGTGAAGATTGGTTGAAGTGGATGTTAAGGAATAGAAGTGTGTTGTTGAGTGTTTGGTTGTTTTGATCGGAGTCTGGAATTGTGGCTGGACACGTCCATGAGCACGTTCAGGGTTTTTAGGCGTGTCATTTGTGTTGGAGGCAGTAGGTTTGACACGACCAGTAACACGCCCGTGTTATTGAGCGTGTCATAGCTACTGTGAGAATGGAGAAATTACACGGCCAAGAGCACGCTCACTTTGTTGGACGTGTTGTTAATTTTGGAGAGGCAGAAGGTATTACATGCCCAGTGACACGCCCGTGGTTCTGAGCGTGTAAAAGCTTCTGTGTTGTGGAGCTAAGGCACAGTCAGGGACACGCCCGTGTGGTTGAGCGTGTCATGTTTAGGGTTGCCCTAATTAATTCCTAATTGGATTATCTCTTGTGTATCCCTAAGTATGTATATGCTATTATTTTTGATTTAGGTCTTGAAGATAGTGATTGATCATTGATTTAAGAGGTAGAAGGATCTTGAACAAGGAATTGTTAAGAGTGGTGTGATTTGTTTTTGAGGTAAGTACAAAACCTATATGATTGTATGTAAGTACAAATGTGGCATTATTACATTGTTAATTTATATGAGCAATGTGTGTTGTTATATTTATATCAATGATGATATATATAAGACTAATGTGAATGACATGATAATGCAAATGATTGTGTATATGAAAGATTGAAATGTTATGATGTGAATTGAGATGAAATGGAATATAAAGCCATTGTGATTGGCTATGTTAATTCATTTGAGAATGAAATTGATAACAAATTAATGAATGAGTTGTGTGGCTAATGTGTTATTCTATTTTCAGAGTTTGTTGTTGGTGGCATGCCTAATGATAGTAACAATCTCTTGAAGTTAGGTTGGGATTGATCCTTGAAGCCATGTTGGGTTGAAGTTTAACATGTTTTACTCCCCTTAAAGCTTGGTTGGGTCTAGTCCTTGAAGCCTAATTGAGATGTTACAACCCTTGAAGCTAGGTTGGGTTTGGTTCTTGAAGCCAAGTTGGGTTGAGACTTAGCATGCTTTGTTCCCCTTGAAGCTTGGTTGAACCTAATCCTTGAAGCCTAGTTGGGTATATGTGATAATGATAAATGTGATAAAACCAAAGCATTAACTTTGAAAATTGAATGGCATATTAGTGTGTTTTGGGCCCATGCTTGTATTTGTTTATATGTGATTCATTGATGGCAAAATGATTAAATAATGAAATCCATGAAAGGACTTTGAGATGTGATATGCTTATATGATTATGATTTGTGAAAGGCAAAGGTTTGATGTTAGCTTTTCACTTATGATGTTGATATAAATGGAATGTGTGACATTGCATAGCATACAAGCATAGTGTTAGCATGTTTTGTACTACTAAACCCTTGGCTTAGCGCGATAGTGTTGATCGCGCAGGTGATAGAGTTGATAGAGTTGAACCCGAGAGCTCATCGAGGCCGAGTGAGAGTAGACATTGAAGAGTTGATTTTGGGACTTAAAGATCAGAGAAGATTTGCCAATCATGTATAACTTCTTTATATTTTATAAAGTATTGTTTATAATGTGAATATATGTACATTTGTAAATATAAATATTTAAATGTTTTCCTATATGTAAATAGTTGATAAATTCCGCTGCGAAATAAGTATATATATATATCTACTTTATTTTATATTACAAATTAATCACTTATTTTCTATAATGTATAATGAGAAAGATTATAGTATCATTAGAAATGTTTTTGAATGTTAAGGAAAATTCGTAGCATTCCTATATTCGATGCATGTATACTACATTGTGGTGTATGTAGTGTGTATGTATTGGATGTGGGGGTGTTACAATTGTTTTGGTATCGGAGCCTAGGTTTGAGATTCTCAACCTAGGTAAAGTATAAGAAAAAGAGTGTTTTGATTTTAAAACATGGATTTTTGAATAACATACATGTTTGGCATTGGCAGTCTCTGATCTTTAATGAGAGGTATTCTGCTGTGTTTGCAGATATAGGTTGTGATGGATTCTCACTCACGTCATTCAGTTGAGGGTAGTGCTGAGAGTATAGCTCCTGAGGAGATTAGAGAGGGAGCTAGAGTGGATAGTGCTGGAGAGATACCTGCTTCTGTATCGGAGAGACCAGCTGGTGAGGAGGTTCCACCAGTTTGGCTTAGGCATGTGATAGAGGCTTTGAGACAAGCACCAGTGCAACCACCCCCACAACCTTTGGTATCAGTGAGACAGTATGATAAGCTAAGGAAGTATGGAGCTGAAGATTTTATAGGTACCATTGATCCAGCTGTAGCAGAGCAGTGGCTAGACAAGGTACAGAGAATATTTGTTCAGTTGCAAGCCACTCCAGAGGAAAAGTTTGATTATGCAAGATCATTGTTGCAAAAGGATGCATATAATTGGTGGAAGACAGTGCCCCATTCTATGGATGATCCACCAACATTGTCCTATGCTGATTTTCTGAGAGAGTTTGAATTGAAGTATACTCCGAGGGAGTATAAGGACATGAAGAAGATGGAGTTTTTGAGTTTAAAGCAAGACAACTGGTCAGTAACTGAATATGAGGTTGAATTTATTCGGTTGAGTCAGTATGCTGGGGGTATCATATCGGATGAGATAGATAGATGCAGAAGATTTGAGGAGGGATTGAGGCCCTCTGTCATGTGTCTTGTGGCTGGATCTAGATATCATGATTTTTCCCAGCTTGTGGCAGCGGCTAGGAGTGTGGAGAGAGCCCAGGCTATTGCAGCTGCTTCAGAGGAAGAGATCAGGGTTAGAAGGCCCCAGTTTGAGGCAGGGTCTTCGTCTGTGAAAAGAGGTAAAGGAAGTTTTATTCCTCGGGTTAGTAGGAGTCAGAGGCCAGCTGGTAGGTCAGTACAGTTTCAGAGGCGGAGATCTGGACCTGCAGCTTCAGTGGCGAGTGCTCCGACCCCGGTGACTCAGAGATCCACCTTACCCGTATGCATTCATTGTGGTAGGCCACATGGTGGTACTTTTTGGAAGACTGGTGTAGCAGGGGTATGTTTCAGATGTGGATCTCCTGATCATTTTGTTAGAGGTTGTCCTGAGAGACAGGAGCAGATGTCAGTGGATACTGCAGCTTCTCGACCTAGTGTGAGGGGAGGTCGAGGAGGCAGGGGGTTCGGCAGAGGAGGCAGATCTGGGTTCAGTTCTAGAGGAGGTTCTACATCTAGGGAGAGTAGACCAGAGGAGGCTGGATCTTCTCAGAGGATATATGTGATGCAGAAGCAACCAGATGCTTCGGCAGTCATAGCTGGTACTTTTTCTTTATTTGGTATTTCAGTACTTGCTTTGATTGATCCGGGTTCCACACACTCATATATTAGTGCATCTGTTTTGCCTGTGTCTGATGTGCATGCTGAATCCCTAGGATTTGATGTATTCGTGACAAATCCGTTAGGGCATAGTGTGATTGTTAGTAAGGTGCACCGAGATAGTGCAGTAGTGGTTCAAGGTGAGGAGTTCCTTGGAGATTTGATTGAAATGCCTTTTAAGGAATATGATGTGATTCTAGGCATGGATTGGTTATCTAGACATGGAGCTGTGGTTGATTGCAAAAAGAAAGTTGTTACCTTGAGAACCAGTGATGGTAGAGAGGTGTTAATATTTAATGAGCAGGAACAGCTAGCATCCTTGTTTGTTTCAGCGGTTGCAGCTAGGAGATTGATTAGAAAGGGGTGTGAAGCTTATCTTGCTCATGTGGTAGATACTAGAGTGAAGGGTTCCCCTATTGATAGTATTGCCACAGTTGCAGAGTTCCCAGATGTGTTTCCAAAGGAGTTGCCAGGGTTACCTCTTGAGAGAGAGGTGGAGTTCGGTATTGATTTATTGCCTGGTACCACTCCTATCTCTATTACTCCCTATAGAATGGCACCAGCAGAATTGAGGGAGTTGAAAGTGCAATTGCAGGAGTTGTTGGATAAAGGATTTATTCGCCCCAGTGTTTCTCCTTGAGGAGCTCCTGTGTTATTTGTGAAGAAGAAAGATGGTACAATGAGATTATGTATCGATTATAGGCAATTGAACAAGGTGACAATCAAAAATAAATATCCTTTGCCTAGAATTGATGATCTCTTTGATCAATTAAAAGGTGCAGCAGTGTTTTCTAAGATCGATTTGAGATCAGGGTACCATCAGTTGAGGGTCAGAGCTGAAGATGCTCCTAAGACAGCCTTTCGGACCAGGTATGGGCATTATGAGTTTCTAGTTATGCCTTTTGGTCTGACAAATGCACCTGCAGTTTTTATGGACTTGATGAATAGGGTGTTTAGGCCCTATCTGGATCAGTTTGTGGTAGTGTTTATAGATGATATTTTGGTGTATTCGCGTAATGAGGAAGAACATGACAAGCATCTGCGGATTGTGTTGCAGATTTTGAGAGAGAAGCAGTTGTTTGCTAAACTGTCGAAGTGTGAGTTCTGGTTGGACCAAGTAGCTTTTCTCGGTCATATAGTTTCAGCGGAAGGTATTAGAGTTGATCCAAGTAAAGTTGAAGCTATTTTGAATTGGAGTCCACCAAAGTCTGTGACCGAAGTTAGAAGTTTTCTGGGTTTGGCAGGCTATTACCGACGGTTTGTGAAAGGATTTTCTTTGATAGCTACTCCACTTACCAGATTGCTTAGAAAGGGAGTTAGATTTGTGTGGACAGATCAGTGTCAGGCTAGTTTCGATCAGTTGAAAGAAATGTTGACTCAAGCGCCTGTTCTTACTTTACCTGTGGAAGATAAACCATATGTGATTTATAGTGATGCTTCACATAGGGGTTTGGGTTGTGTTCTGATGCAAGAAGGTAAAGTTATAGCTTATGCTTCTCGACAGTTGAAACCGCATGAGCTAAATTATCCGACCCATGATTTAGAGTTGGCAGCCATTGTGTTTGCATTGAAGATTTGGCGACACTATTTGTTTGGGGAGAAATGTTTTATCTACACTGATCATAAAAGTTTAAAGTATTTGGGTGTCCAAAAAGAGCTTAATCTTCGACAAAGGAGATGGTTGGAATTGATTAAAGACTACAACTGTTTGATTGATTATCATCCGGGTAAAGCAAATGTTGTTGCTGATGCCTTGAGTCGGAAGTCTTTAGCAGGTTTGACTGTTTATTCGCTCTCGTTGCTTGTTGAGTTGAGAACATTGTGTGCTAGTTTTACATCTTGTGATGATGGTGCATTGTTAGCACAATTGCATTTAAAACCAGTTTTATTGGATCAGATCAAAGAAGCTCAATTGGTGGATGAGAAGATTCAAAAGATTGTTTCAGATTGTAGGAATGGGAGGAGTAGAGATTTTGTTGTGAAAGATGATGGGAGTCTTTGGTTTAAGAACAGATTGTGTGTGCCCGATGATGTTAATTTGAGAAGGATCATTTTAGAAGAAGCTCATCAATCAGTATTTGCTATGCATCCGGGCAATACCAAGATGTATCATGATTTGAAACAGCATTACTGGTGGTTTGGTTTGAAGAGAGACATTGCTGAGTTTGTATCGAAATGTCTCACATGTCAGAAGGTAAAAGCTGAGCATCAAGTTCCAGCAGGGTTACTTCAACCTTTAGCAGTGCCTGAATGGAAATGGGATAGAGTAACCATGGATTTCGTGTCTGGTCTGCCATTGACACAAAGAAAGCATGATGCCATTTGGGTGATTGTTGATAGGTTGACGAAGACAGCTCATTTTCTTCCAGTTCGGATGGATTACTCTTTGGAAAGGTTAGCTGAGCTGTATATCCATGAGATTGTGAAGTTGCACGGTGTTCCAACTTCTATAGTGTCTGATCGAGATCCCCGATTTACTTCCAGGTTTTGGAAGAGTTTACATAGTGCTTTGGGTTCTCGATTACACTTCAGTACTACTTTTCATCCACAGACAGATGGACAGTCAGAGAGAGTGATACAGATTATTGAGGACATGTTGAGAAGTTGTGTCATTGACTTCTCTGGAGTTTGGGATAGATTCTTACCACTTGTGGAATTTGCATACAATAACAGTCATCAATCTAGCATTGGTATGGCACCATTTGAAGTATTGTATGGTAGAAGGTGTAGGACACCTCTTTATTGGAATGAACTTGGGGAAAGTAAGTTAATTGGTCCTGATTTAGTTAAAGAGACTGAAGAGAAAGTGAAAGTGATTCGAGATAGATTGAAAGCAGCTTCAGACCGATAGAAGTCTTATTCAGATTTGAAAAGGAGAGACATAGAGTTTAATGTGGGAGATAAAGTCTTTTTGAAAGTGTCTCCTTGGAAAAAGATTTTGAGGTTTGGTCGGAAAGGAAAATTGAGTCCTCGTTTCATTGGACCGTATGAAGTTCTAGAAAGGATTGGGCCAGTTGCTTATCGACTTGCTTTGCCACCTGAGTTGGATCGTATTCATAATGTATTTCATGTTTCTATGTTGAGGAAATACAGGTCGGATCCATCTCATGTGTTGCCAATTGAATCTATCGAAGTAAGTCCTGATTTGACATTTGAAGAGGAACCAATTGCTGTCTTGGCACGTGAAGTGAAGGAATTGAGAAATAAGAAAGTGCCACTTGTGAAGATTTTGTGGAAGAATCATGCAAAGGAAGAGGCAACTTGGGAAAGTGAGCAAACAATGCGAGAGCAATATCCTCAATTGTTTCGGACTTGATATCAGGTAATTTCGAGGGCGAAATTTCTTTTTAGAGGGGGAGAATTGTAATATTCCAATGCATGCCCTAAAAGTTTTGATTATGTTGTTGTTGTATATTGGATTGAATATATATGTTTTATTTAAAGAGAAAAGGTTCTTTAAAGAGAGTGTATATGTGATGTATATTAGAATATATATAACATATACCTAGGTCAATGGAAAGTCAAAGAATGGAGATAGTGGAAGAAGATATTTTTTTGTGTTAGAATTTATAATTAATTAATAAGGAATTAATGAATGGAGGAGGTTTATTTGAATTGTTTAATATTTTAATTACTTGGATGAGAGAGTTTTAAGGAAAAAGGGAAATTTGACTTTGGGCTTCTCATTCTTCTTTCCTTCTCTTTGCCGTGGATCATCTTCTTCTTCTTCTTTTCTTTGCATTGTTTGGTCGGCTAACAAAGGGAAAGAGAGAGCAAGAGAGGATTTGATGTGCTAAGCTCAAATTGAAGGAAATCCAAGTGATCCAGTTGTTGATTCAAGAAGTTTTATAACTTTGGTAAGTTCTCTTTTGATATCTTTGTTTATTTGAAATGATATTTGGATTTGATAGATGATTTTAAGAGTGTGTTGGTTGTTTGTGAGATGTTTAGAAGTGTTTGGTTGATTTGATGATGGATTTTGAGGATGGATTGAAGAAAAGAGTAAGTGGTTGGAAAAGATGTTGTTGTATATGTGATGAGGGTTTTGAGATGATTATGTGATTTGTGTTTGATGTGTGTTTTGGTTTGTTTTGGTGTTGTTGCAAGTTTGAGATAGGTTTTTTGGGTATGTTTTGTGAAGATTGGTTGAAGTGGATGTTAAGGAATAGAAGTGTGTTGTTGAGTGTTTGGTTGTTTTGATCGGAGTCTGGAATTGTGGCTGGACACGTCCATGAGCACGTTCAGGGTTTTTAGGCGTGTCATTTGTGTTGGAGGCAGTAGGTTTGACACGACCAGTAACACGCCCGTGTTATTGAGCGTGTCATAGCTACTGTGAGAATGGAGAAATTACACGGCCAAGAGCACGCTCACTTTGTTGGACGTGTTGTTAATTTTGGAGAGGCAGAAGGTATTACACGCCCAGTGACACGCCCGTGGTTCTGAGCGTGTAAAAGCTTCTGTGTTGTGGAGCTAAGGCACGGTCAGGGACACGCCCGTGTGGTTGAGCGTGTCATGTTTAGGGTTGCCCTAATTAATTCCTAATTGGATTATCTCTTGTGTATCCCGAAGTAAGTATATGCTATTACTTTTGATTTAGGTCTTGAAGATAGTGATTGATCATTGATTTAAGAGGTAGAAGGATCTTGAACAAGGAATTGTTAAGAGTGGTGTGATTTGTTTTTGAGGTAAGTACAAAACCTATATGATTGTATGTAAGTACAAATGTGGCATTATTACATTGTTAATTTATATGAGCAATGTGTGTTGTTATATTTATATCAATGATGATATATATATATATGACTAATGTGAATTACATGATAATGCAAATGATTGTGTATATGAAAGATTGAAATGTTATGATGTGAATTGAGATGAAATGGAATATAAAGCCATTGTGATTGGCTATGTTAATTCATTTGAGAATGAAATTGATAACAAATTAATGAATGAGTTGTGTGGCTAATGTGTTATTCTATTTTCAGAGTTTGTTGTTGGTGGCATGCCTAATGATAGTAACAATCTCTTGAAGTTAGGTTGGGATTGATCCTTGAAGCCAAGTTGGGTTGAAGTTTAACATGTTTTACTCCCCTTGAAGCTTGGTTGGGTCTAGTCCTTGAAGCCTAATTGAGATGTTACAACCCTTGAAGCTAGGTTGGGTTTGGTTCTTGAAGCCAAGTTGGGTTGAGACTTAGCATGCTTTGTTCCCCTTGAAGCTTGGTTGAACCTAATCCTTGAAGCCTAGTTGGGTATATGTGATATTGATAAATGTGATAAAACCAAAGCATTAACTCTAAAAATTGAATGGCATGTTAGTGTGTTTTGGGCCCATGCTTGTATTTGTTTATATGTGATTCATTGATGGCAAAATGATTAAATAATGAAATTCATGAAAGGACTTTGAGATGTGATATGCTTATATGATTATGATTTGTGAAAGGCAAAGGTTTGATGTTAGCTTTTCACTTATGATGTTGATATAAATGGAATGTGTGACATTGCATAGCATACAAGCATAGTGTTAGCATGTTTTGTACTACTAAGCCCTTGGCTTAGCGCGATAGTGTTGATCGCGCAGGTGATAGAGTTGATAGAGTTGAACCCGAGAGCTCATCGAGGCCGAGTGAGAGTAGGCATTGAAGAGTTGATTTTGGGACTTAAAGATCAGAGAAGATTTGCCAATCATGTATAACTTCTTTATATTTTTTAAAGTATTGTTTATAATGTGAATATATGTACATTTGTAAATATAAATATTTAAAAGTTTTCCTATATGTAAATAGTTGATAAATTCCGCTGCGAAATAAGTATATATATATATATCTACTTTATTTTATATTACAAATTAATCACTTTTTTTCTATAATGTATAATGAGAAAGATTATAGTATCATTAGAAATGTTTTTGAATGTTAAGGAAAATTCGTAGCATTCCTATATTCGATGCATGTATACTACATTGTGGTGTATGTAGTGTGTATGTATTGGATGTGGGGGTGTTACAGTCATTGTTCATGCACTATTTACTATTTATAAATAGTAACTTACTATTTATACATAGTAATAAATAGTAATTTACTATTTAAAATAGTAATTACTATTTATGAATAGTAAAATTTACTATTCATGAATAGTAAAATATACTATTCATCATAATAAAGTTTACTATTCATGAATAGTAAAACTTAATTTTGAATTTTATTTTTTTCCTTGCCTTTTCTCTATATAAACCCACGATTTCCTTCATTTGATTCACAGCAAAATTTCTCAATTTCTATAAGTCTCTCAAATTCTTTCAAATTTAACACATATTTTTCAAAAAAATACATTGTCACATCCCAAAGTTTAGGTAGTCGAGTATTAGGCAAGAAGGACATAAATAAATGGTCAAATAGAGGCTCGAGATAGTAAAAAACAAAATCGGTGTGCAAAAGAGGCCTGTGAAGTTGACGGGACCTAAAGGTAATTTTTCGAAAGGCCGAGGACCTAAGAGTAATTTTTTGAAAAGTTGTGTCGGTTCTTAATAGTGACCCTAACGGATGCCATAAATGTGTTCTCGAGATTAATCGGGTCGTAATGGTGGTGCACGATTTTTCCCAAAAACGCACGGTTTGTAAGTTACGGGCGATTTTTCGACAAGGGCATTCTGGACATTTCCACCGGAGGGGCGATTTTGTAATTAAATATAACTTTGGGGACAAAATTTAAAAGAACACAAAACCACTTTCAAGTGGCCAAATCCTAGCTATTAAGTACAAATGGGTTGGACAAATCATGGCCATTGAAAATAAACAAATTAATTAAATAGAAATTAAATTATAAACAACTAATTTTGGTCTTCCAAACACAAGTAAAGGATCAAAAAACACCACCATCACCACTTTTCTTCTTCCTGAGGTCGTGCTCCCCCTCCCTTCCATTTTCAAGGAGAAAATTTTCAAGTCAGCCATTTTTCAAGTGAAATTCAATAGGAAATAAGGTAAGATACCATCCTAAGTCTTATTCTTTCATTAGAATTAGGTATTAGGCTATGTTTAGGAAGATTTGATATTATGTTCATGTTGGGAAAGTTTTAGTAAGTTGATGATTATTGTGAAAAATGATAAACTACTTAAAGGAAATGATGAAAATGGTGATTATTAGTAAGAATAAGTAAAGGATTGTTAGAAAATCATAAGGTAGCATCATGTTTATATCTAGGGTTTGTTCTTACATATGTGACATGTTAAATTCATAGGAAATCAAGGAGATTAGAAAGGAAAGGAAGTGAAATAGACAAGAAGAGCAAGGAAAAGCAAGGTTTGGTACTTTAACTAATTGTTTGTTCTTTTTCTTGAAATTTTTCTGTTTTAGAATTAGTGAAATATTGTGACTTGTATGATTTTTAATTAAATATAGAAAAATTTTCTTGAGATATATTTTTGATATGTTGTGCCTCAATGCGTCTAGAATGACTGAAAAATATTTTGACTTGAATTAGGAATGGTTATGATTATGGAAAAATTATTTCTGTTAGACCTGCTCTAGGAGGTACCTTGACTGAGACAGCCATGTTTCCAGATTTTTAATAACATTTAGAAAATTAATATTCAATTGAATTTTGGATATGTTGTTGATTAGTGAGTTTAGTATTTGAGAAAAATAATTTGGAACCACATTGATTGAATTTAATTTACAGAATTCAAAAAATTCAGAACTGCTGCCAGGCTGCAGGGCAACTGGAGCAGTCTGGTTGGGTGAACTACTTGGCCAAGCTTTTGTGTCCAGTTTGATCTGAAATTTTAAAGGAATGATTTTAAGATGTAAAACTAAATTCAGTAAAAATTTTAGAGTTTTTATTCAGGTATATTATTTTATACAAATTTTCAAAATAAGGATCAAGTTGAGTCCAAAACCAGAATTTACTATTTATATGGTCATTTTGCTAATATTCATTTGGTCATTTTTCAAAAGTAATCCAATTGATTCCTTATGCATATAAATGAGCATAATATGTTATTAAAATGGCCAAATATGATATTTCACATTGAAAAAATATAAGAAACATAAGTCGATAATTGTATAATGCATATTCAATTAAGAAATGGCATGAAAATTTTGGATCCACTGGGTATCTGGGATAGTACTGAGTAGGGTAAGGGTATGATATATCATACTATATGCAGTGCTGCTTTAATATAGGACTTCGGTCTGAGTTATATAGGGTGACGACCTGAGCTATATAGGACTTCGGTCCGAGTTATATAGGGCAATCGCCCGAGTTATATAGGACTCCGGTCCGAGGGCTTCAGCCACAGATTCCACAGGGCTTGGTCCGCAATTTTTTAGGGCCACAGCCACAGAATATATATACAGTTGTTTTAGTTAGTTCCTTACCATACGTTAGTCTACCAAATAACCTTGTGGAGCGAACTGATAAAATGATAATAACTGAATATATGACATGTATGGATTATTTTTATTATGATATTATTTTTCAATACGACTCATTGCTTTTAAAAGTGCATTATGCTTTTATTATTTATTTTTCGTAATTAGTTAAAGTACCTAATGCTTAGTGAGTTTAGTTTCTTCTAAACTCATAGGTTATTAGCAAGGAGCCAGTAGCGAGCAGAGGAGTCTTGCGATCTGTCGGTCATCAACAAACATAGGTGGTGCTCTGCATTTTGTATTTTGGTATTAGAAACTGGCATGTACTTTTTTGAACAATACAAAGAGATAACTTGATGTAGCATGTAAATCTAGTAATGTATAATAACTTTATGGTTTTAAATTGAGTTGGGTTGTGAATATAGAAGTGTGAATTCTTCTTGCAGGATTGTAGTTGAGGTTATAAGGGTGGATTATTGGGAGTGTGCTTGAGTTGAATTGTGAAACAAAATGTTTTTAAAAAATAAGAAAAATCAGTTTTGTCGACACTTGGGACCTAGAATTTTAAGGGAGACTCCATCAAAATTTTTGGAAAATTTTTATAAGGAACATTAAGTAAGCTGACATAACCAGAGCACGTATCCCGATGTAGCATTCCTCCTCGACTTATTCATAGGTCGGGAAGGGGTGTTACAATTTGTGGTATCAGAGCATTGGTTTAGTCGATTATGGGAGATAGGTAGTAAGTAAGTAACTATGTGTGCCATGTAAGATAAAGTAAGGAGAAAGTTATATGATGAATAGGTAGATGTACATGCCAGATAGGAATTGATAATCGAGTTATATGTTGATGAATTAAGCAGATATCTATTTATGTCAATGTAGGATGTCTCTAGATTCGTGGCAAGCTATGGAACGAAACGTAGAGTCTCAAGCATCTGGGTCTGCAGATGGCGGGGAAGCTCATAGACCAGGGTCAGCAGCAGCTGAAATACCTAGTCCGGAGACTTATCTTAGGCAGATTGCAATAGCTTTTCAGCAAATGGCCGGAAGGGGCCCTACTGCTGAGGGAGATAGGAAACCCCCGATCAAGAAGTTAAGAAAGTATGGTGCAAAGGAATTTAAGGCTGGTCGTGAAGAGGGATCTGAGGAAGCAGAATATTGGTTAGATAGTATTATTAGAATTCTTGACCAGCTCCAATGCACTCTGGAGGAAAGAGTGGTTTGTGCTACCTCGCTCCTGACAGAGGAGGCATACATATGGTGGGATACCACGCAGTAGCGGGTTCCACCAGAACAGCGAACTTGGGAATTCATCAAGAGTGAGTTTAAAAAGAAGTATATCACTTATGCATATTTGATTGTAAGGCGCAATGAGTTCATTCATTTGAAACAAGGCAGAATGACGGTATAAGAATATGAGAAGGAGTTTACGCGCCTTAGTAAGTATGGAAAGAAGTTAATAGAAACTGAAGCTGAGCGATGCGAGAAATTTTTAGAAGGACTTAATGATGAAATTAAGATACAGCTAGTGGCATTGGATAATACAGAGTTTTCAAAGTTGGTGGCTAAAGCATTGGATGTTGAAAAGGTGCAAGTAAATCTGAGGAATCATCAACAGAGAATTCAACAGAAAAGAGAGCAAGCACAGAGTGCCCCAGGTAATCATCAGTCTGCTAGCAAGAGAGCTAAGGGTGAAGGATCCTTTATGAGTGTAAAGCAGAATTTAAGACCATCTAAAGGACCTAATTTTCAAGCTACCTCAGTAGCCAGCACGGGAGGAATAAGCAGAGGATCAAGTAAAGGTTCTGGAAGGACTGAATATACACCATACCCCTCGTGTGAGCATTGTGGACGAAAGCATAGGGGAGAATGTTGGTTAGTTACTGGAGCTTGTATACTTTATGGTGCCACTGATCACCTTAAGAAGGATTGTCCTAGAAATGTGGCTGAGATTTCAAAAGTTTCTGAAAGAACACAAGTAGCAAGTAGCAGCGGTAAAGGTCGAGAAAGAGGAAGAGGCAGAGAAAATGATAGTAATCAAATAGGAACAAGATCGGAGACAGTAGATCGCCCTGAATTGAGAGTGCCAGCCAAGATATATTACATGAGGGTAGAAGAGAATAAATCAGAAGAAGGAAATGAAGGTACATAAGTTTAAAATTAGTGTCTTGAGTACATATGTGTGTATATGTGACGATTATTAGTTATATTGATGATGTGTAATTACACGTAAGAATCATGCATGAATAAGTAAGTTTCGGGGCGAAACTTAAATTAAGGGAGGTAGAACTGTCACATCCCAAAGTTTAGGTAGTCGAGTATTAGGGAAGAAGGGCATAAATAAGTGATCAAATAGAGGCTCGAGATAGTCAAAAACAAAATCGGTGTGCAAAGGAGGCGCGTGAAGTCGATGGGACCTAAAGGTAATTTTTCGAAAGGCCGAGGACCTAAGAGTAATTTTTTGAAAAGTTGTGTCGGTTCTTAATAGTGACCCTAACGGATGCCATAAATGTGTTCTCTAGATTAATCGGGTTGTAATGGTGGCGCATGATTTTTCCCGAAAACGCACGATTTGTATGTTACGGGCGATTTTTTGACAAGGGCATTTTGGACATTTCCACCGTAGGGGCAATTTTGTAATTAAAAATAACTTTGGGGGCAAAATTTAAAAGAACAAAAAACCACTTTCAAGTTGCCAAATCCTAGCCATTAAGTCCAAATGGGTTGGACAAATCATGGCCATTGAAAATAAACAAATTAATTAAATGGAAATTAAATTATAAACAACTAATTTTGGTCTTCCAAACACAAGTAAAGGATCAAAAAACACCACCATCACCACTTTTCTTCTTCCTTAGGTCGTGCTCCCTCTCCCTTCCATTTTTAAGGAGAAAATTTTCAAGTCTAAGCCATTTTTCAAGTGAAATTCAATAGGAAATAAGGTAAGATACCATTCTAAGTCTTATTCTTTCTTTAGAATTAGGTATTAGGCTATGTTTAAGAAGATTTGATATTATGTTCATGTTGGGAAAGTATTAATAAGTTGATGATTATGGTGAAAAATGATAAACTACATAAAGGAAATGATGAAAATGGTGATTATTAGTAAGAATAAGTAAAGGATTGTTAGAAAATCATAAGGTAGCATCATGTTCATATCTAGGGTTTGTTCTTACATATGTGAAATGTTAAATTCATAGGCAATCAAGGAGATTAGAGAAGAAAGGAAGTGAAATAGACAAGAAGAGCAAGGAAAAGCAAGGTTTGGTACTTTAAATAATTGTTTGTTCATTTTCTTGAAATTTTTCTGTTTTAGAATTAGTGAAATATTGTGACTTGTATGATTTTTAATTAAATATAGAAATATGTTATTGAAGTGAATTTTTAATTTTTTGTGACTCAATGCATCTAGAATGACTGAAAAATATTTTGAGTTTAATTCGGAATGGTTATGATTATGGAAAAACTATTTCTGTTAGACTTGCTCTAGGAGGTACCTTGACTGAGACAGCCATGTTTCCGGATTTTTAATAAAATTTAGAAAAATAATCTTCAATTGAATTTTGGATATGTTGTTGTTTAGTGAGTTTATTATTTGAGAAAAATAATTTGGAACCACATTGATTGAATTATTTTACGAAATTCAAAAAATTCAGAACTGCTGCCAGGATGCAGGGCAACTGGAGCAGTCTGGTTGGGTGAACTACTTGACCAAGATTTTTGATTCCAGTTTGATCTGAAATTTTAAAGGAATGATTTTAAGATGTAAAAATAAATTTGTTAAAAATTTTAGAGTTTTTATTCAAGTATATTATTTTATACAATTTTTCAAAATAAGTATCAAGTTGAGTCCAAAACCAGAATTTACTATTTATATGGTCATTTTGCTAATATTCATTTGGTCATTTTTCAAAAGTAATCCAATTGATTACTTATGCATATAAATGAGCATAATATGTTATTAAAAAGACAAAATATGATATTTCAGTATAATGCATATTCAATTAAGAAATGGCATGAAAATTTTGGCTCCACTGGGTATCTGGGATAGTGCTGAGTAGGGTAAGGGTATGATATATCATACTATATGCAGTGCTGCTTTAATATAGGACTTTGGTTCAAGTTATATAGGGTGATGACCCGAGCTATATAGGACTTCGGTCCGAGTTATATAGGGCATTCGCCCGAGTTATATAGGACTCCGGTCCGAGGGCTTCGGCCACAGATTCCACAGGGCTTGGTCCGCAACTTTTTAGGGCCACAACCACAGAATATATATACAGTTGTTTCAGTTTGTTCCTTACCATACGTTATTCTACCAAATTACCTTGTGGAGCGAACTGATAAAATGATAATAACTGAATATATGACATGTATGGATTGTTTTTATTATTATATTATTTTTTAATACGACTCATTGCTTTTAAAAGTGCATTATGCTTTTATTATTTATTTTTCGTAATTAGTTAAAGTACCCACTAAGCAATGCTTAGCGAGTTTAGTTTCTTCTAAACTCGTAGGTTATTAGCAAGGAGCTAGTAGCAAGCAGAGGAGTCCTACGATCTGTCGGTCATCAACAAACTTAGGTGGTGCTCTTCATTTTGTATTTTTGTATTAGAAACTGGCATGTACTTATTTAAACAATACAAAGAGATAACTTGATGTAGCATGTAAATCTAGTAATGTATAATAACTGTATGGTTTTAAATTGAGCTGGGTTGTAAATATAGAAGTGTGAATTCTTCTTGCAGGATTGTAGTTGAGGTTATAAGTGTGGATTATTGGGAGTGTGCTTGAGTTGAATTGTGAAAGAAAATATTTTTCAAAAATAAGAAAAATCAGTTTTGTCGACACTTAGGACCTACAATTTTAAGGGAGACTCCGTCAAAATTTTTGGAAAATTTTTATAAGGAACATTAAGTAAGCTGACATAACCAGAGCTCGTATCCCGATGTAGCATTCCTCCTCGACTTATTCATAGGTCGGGAAGGGGTGTTACATGCATGCTTCAAGGTCAGGGACTCATTCTAATGCTGAGTTATTAGAGTTTATTCGATCTACTAGCCGGGATGCTGCTTCATCATAGTTCCAACCAAAAGAGCGCGGTCTAGTTGATTTTACTGCCATATCCGGCCTTCTATATAATGGTGTTCCGGTTCCTCTGACCAATGATATTTTAACATTTAAAGAAATTTAGGAATTAATTAGTATGGAACCATCATATAAAGGGCCTTTTAAGATAAAAATTAAATCGATTCATAGCTATTGGATGAACTACGAAGGACGGGTTCACAGAGACACGGCCCAACAATATGCTCGAGGATTTTTGTTATATTTGCTTGGGTCGACCATCTTAGGCAGCACTGAATCCTCCATCCACTTGTCAGTGTTGAAGGCCCTTTCTTATTTCAGAATGGTACAATCTTCTGGCTGGGGTAAGCTGGTCTCGCCTGTCTTTACCATGGTGTTGATAAACTTTGTCGAAACAAGAAGTCTTTTGTCGGCTTGATGGCGGTTGTCGAGGTATTTTTTTTCTACCAATGTCATTTCCACTCTTTTCTTGCATGAATTTGATCTTTATTATTGTTATAGGCATGGGCATATGAACACAACCTCGTGAGGGTACCAGGTATTTCCCAAGATAGGGTCGGGTATGCGAGATTAAATTTCTAGTTGTCAGATCGTGTGGACATTCCCGGCTCTCACCATGTGCATACTCACCGCTTTGTGTTGAGCCGCTTAACCTATGACCAGGTAAAATAACATTATTATGCTTTAAATTTTATATGAAAGTTTACTTACCTTATGTTATTTTACAGGTGAATTTGGTCTGGTGAAACCCAGAAGAGCTGACAAACTGGTCTCCCTTCATGAAGGCTGTGCTATCTTTCCAACATTCTCGCCAAGTCATCGCCGGCCCAGTTTCTAATGGCTGGTTTCTCAGAGAGAGAGTTTATGAGTGGTTCCTCGGTCCAGAGCAACGAAGGATTTTGATGCCTTGCCCGGAATACACTTTAAATATTATGTTGATGTCGGAGGATGCCTGGTGGGCGGCTCGATACGGTTATGGTATTGAAGGATTTCTCTATCCGCCGAGTGCATCTTATGCCCATTTTATTCAAACTAGGCTCTTGAACTTTGATATATCTCCTGTTTGTGTGCGGGAGATTCCTAAAGAAAATGAGGGTAGAGATGAAGAGGAACATCATAGAGATGCAAGAGAGTTTGCTCCACATCTCGAGGCTAGTACTTCTTAGGTAAAACTTTTACCATTTTTCCCTTGCAACTGCTTCTTTCTCTTTTTTTTTAATTCTTTAATGATTATTATAGGCTATTGGCTCATTTGATCATGAAGCTGGACCTTCTTTTATTGCCCCTTCATTTGCTCATTCTAGCCTACCAGATATGCCATCTCATCCGCAGGGTATTGATATGAATTACCTGGTAAGTTCCTTATTTCATGGTAATTTATGCTATATGTATGCATGATTATGTATGCTCTTACCTTTTTCCTTTTTGGCTCACAGCGGATGCTCGAAGAACAAAATAGGAAACTTCAAGAAGAGTTGGCTGCAAGTCGTCAGCAGGCTTCTCATTTTGAAAATTTATATCATTAATCCGAACAAAATTTCCGAGACTTCCGATTTTAGGGGATGAGGGATCCTGGCGCTGCTTCATCAAGAGGCCCCCAGAATGATGACCATGAGATCCTTTCGTCTACTTCTGATGAGGACCGTGACAAATTGAAATTTCAAGGTAATAAATATTTTGGTGCTCCAGCTTCGGGAGATCCCGGGATGAGTAATTTGCCTCCTCCTCCAACAGGCGATGACTTTTTCAGGGCTTTATTTAATGACCGACCACCACTCTCTTAGTGATGTATAAATATTGTATCAATTGTATAAATATTGTACAATAATAAAAAATATAATTTCCATCTTTACTGAAACTTTTTTTTTCACTTTTCATCGTTACTGCATCACAATTACTAAACTTTCTTTTTCATATTTTTTTTTATCAAAGTACATCACAATTTCATAATTCACAGCCACATCATTTGCTAAAACCAAATGCAACACGGTAAAGGATATTCGTTGCTAATTCCTTTCCTTATGCCATATGGTCTCACCCTTTCCCATCACCTTTTCCTTATCAATTTTGGAAAATTTTATTTCCTCTATATAAATCACCTTTCATGCCATATTTCATATAGAAATCAAAAAAACTTTTCCATTTCAACGTAAAGACTCCTGTAACAATTTTGATTTTTCTTCATTCATCCACCATGACCAAACTTCATTTAAAGAAGATAAAAACTATATTTAAGAATATGGATGCCATTCATTGGAAGCAAATTTCATGGTAAAAACTTGATGTTTTAAAATGTTTTCAAAATGTTAAATTGAACCACTCCTTACATGTTTTGGCTTCCTTTTGGAATACGGATTCTAGGGTATTTAAAATTAATGGCTTTGAAATATGTCCCTTGATTGAAGAATTTGAGGCCATCCATGGATATCCAAATAATCAACAAATGGCATTACCCACATTGATTTCCAAACCTCAACAGAAGATTCAGATGTTATTTCAAATTACAAAACCTGAAGTTCTTCAGTTGATGAGAGGCGAAAAAATTCTACTTGCTCCCTTGATTGATTTTTGTCTCTCTCATTTGTCCCCTACTAAGGCATGGGGATGCATGCTCTGTCTTTGCTTGCTCGGCCAATTCTTGCTTGTTTCTTCTGACGGCGATATTGATCCACGGGTATTGGATATTATGGACCAAATGGAAGGAGGCTTGTCGCCGGTACCTGTGATAGTTGGATTAGACCGACTTAAATCAGGATTGATAAAGAGATTGACTGGGACTCCATTGCTGCTTTAGGTAATTACCTAAACTGACCTTTCGGGTTTTCAATTTAGGTTTTCTTTTTTCTCTTCTTTTTATTGCTCTAATTTTTGCCAAGTCCACCCATATGGGTTTTCGGAACTAGCGAGCTGTCCTAATTTTTTCCTAAGCTGTCCTCGCGGGTTTTCAACTTAGCGAACCTCTTCTTTTTATTATATATATTTTTATTGCTCTGATTTTTGCCTAGTCTGCCCATGTGGATTTTCAAAACTAGCGAGCTATCCTAATTTTTGCCTAAGCTGTCCTTGCGGGTTTTCAACTTAGCGGACTCTCTTTTTTTATTTTATAATTATTATTTTATTATTTTTTTTCACAGATTTGGCTTCAGGAGCGTCTTTGTTTGCTTGATACTCCATCCATGGATTTTGCCAGATACCTGCCACATCATCATTCTGCTAGGAAACTATGCCATCCTGTTTCTTCATATGCTGACTGGGTTGACTAGATCCAATCACGCGCTAAAGTCAATATTCGTTGGTTGGTACCATGGTGGAAGATTTCTCGTATCACCATGTGGACATACTTGACGTATGTTCCCTTTTCTGCTCTTCGTCAAGGTACATACTATGATCCTCGCCGACTTGGCCTTCAGTACGGAGCTGAGCCTCGTGATTCTGACTTTACTCTCGATTTAGACATGCTTCACTTGACTGAAGCCTACTTCGATTGGCTGAGACAAAGCTGGCCTGCACGTTACATTTATCGACTGCCATAGATTTCACATTTGTCAATTCGGAAAGTATATTGTTAGGATGAAAAATAATGAAAGTAATAAAAGATGTTTTTTTCCATTTAAAATTTGTCATCACTTTTTGCTATTGTGTTTATTTATTTCATCCATATCTGGTCAAATACTTATAACAGTGCACATAGAACAATTTAACAATAATTCTGTTTTATTAAATTGGGGAACAACCAAACATAAAGCCAGCATACACAAGATTACTCCTGTTGCCAACTAGCCCTTTTGGGTTTTCTAATTGATGATTTTCTATTGTTGCCTAGCCCACCCTTTCGGGTTTTCAGAACTAGCGGGCTGCTCTAACTTTTGCCTTGGCCGCCCTTTTTGGGTTTTCAACCTAGCGAGCTCTTCTTTTTCTTCTTCTCTCTTTTTTTTATATCATACATAAAACCTCTTCAACCTGTCAATGTTTACTGGCTCACTAAATTCGTTCCCGTCCATGTCTGATAACTTCACCACACCTTTGTTCATGATTTGTTTCACGACATATGGCCCTTCCCAGCTGGGCCTAAACTTCCCTCTCGGATCATATACATTAGGCTTACATTGCTTCAACACCAAATCCCCAACTCTGAGTTTTCTTATTTTAACCCTTCTATTGTAGGCCCGAGCTATCTTCTTTTGATACAGTTGGTGACGATATAGTGCCTTTAACCTTCTCTCTTCTAGTAAAGCTAATTGTGTGTATCTACTTGCTACCCATTCTGTTTCAGGAAGTTCAGCTTCCAGGACTACTCTTAATGACTTGATTTCTATTTCAATTGGCAACACTGCTTCCATCCCGTAAACCAAAGAGAACGGTGTCATTCCAGTAGGCGTTCACACACTTATCCTATATCCCAATAAAGAAAAGGGATGCATCTCTGACCAATCCCTGTAAGTCTTGGTCATCTTGGACATAATTTACTTAATTGTTTTGTTTATTGCTTCTACTGCGCCATTATTCTTTGGTCTATAAGGAGAGGATCGATGATGATGGATTTGGTACTTTGAGAATAAATCCTTAACTGCTCCTTAAAACCGCATCCCATTGTCTGATATCACACTATGCGGGACCCCATACCAGCAGATGAGGTTCTTTTCACTAAATCTAGCCATTTGACTTGCACCCAGTTTGTTAAAGGATTCGGCTTCGACCCTTTTTGAAAAATAATCTACTGCTACCACAATGAAACGGTGACCGTTTGAAGCTGTCGGATGTTTTTCTCCTATAATGTCGATACCCCAGGTGGTAAATGGCTAGGGTGAAGACATAGAATGCAGTTCTTCAGAAGGCATGTGATTCAAGTTACCATACATCTGACATTGTTGGCACTTCTTTACAAACTCAATACAATCTCTCTCCATGGTCAACCAGTAGTAACCTTGTCGAATGATCTTTCTAACTAGGGCCAAGCCACTCATGTGCGGACCGCAACTTCTCGTATGTATTTCTAACATGATACGCTCCACTTCAGGCTTTCTTAAACATCTCAAATGCACCCCCATCAGGCCATCTTCGATATAACTCTACATGGAATGTGATGTATTGCAAAGACCACCACCTTATGGCTCTTCTTTCTTTCTTTGTTGCCCCCGGCGGGTATTCTCTTTCTTCCAAAAATCGCCTTATAGTATCATACCACGCATCATGTTCTATATCAATTCCCATGATTGTCTCATATTCATAGTAAGGAGTTGATGAACTGGTCAAGAACAGAGGCTTAAGGAATAAGCTGATAGGGTTTTCCCATACCGAAGCCAATGTGGCTAGGGCATCAGCCATCTGATTTTCTTCTCTTGATAGGTGTATAAACCTACACTCCTTAAAGTTCTTCTTCATCATGGTCAGGTAATGGTGGTATGGTTTTAATTTTTCTTCTTTCAACTCCCACTCTCTATTTACTTGGGATACTACTAGTAATGAATCGCCAAAAACCTCCACCTTATCCACCTTCATAATCATTAGGGTTTCCAAACCAAAAATACAAGCTTCGTACTCCACCATATTATTGGTTGGCCTAAATTTTAACTTTTTGGCCAAAGGGATAAGTTCCCCTTCGGGCAATTCTAGTATAACCCCCAAACCTGCTCTTTTCCTATTTACTGCTCCGTCAAAATACATTCTCCATCCTTGTACTTTAATTGCTTCTAAATGTTCATCCGAAAATTCCAAGATTACCTCTTCACTTTCTGGTAATGGTTGTTGGGCTAGGAATTCTGCCACTGCTCTACCTTTGATTATTTTCCTAGTTACATATTCAATCTCAAATTCTTCTAACATTATCAACCATCGACCATGCTTCCCAATCAAAGAGGGTGTCTCTTTTAAGTACTTCATTGGATCCAACTTGGAAATTGCTTGCACACTATACTATTGAAAGTAATGCCGCAACTTCTTAGAAGACCAAACTATACAGGTCTTTTCAATAATACTATACTTAATTTTATAAGGTAGGAGTTTTCTACTCAAATAGTAAACTGCATGCTCAATCCCTGACTCATTTGCTTGGGCTAGCATGGCTCCTATCGACTATTCTTCTACTGCTAAGTATAGTAATAGAGGTTTGCCAGGTTTAGGTGGTTTTAAAATAGGTGGATTCAACAAATACTCTTTTATTCGCTCAAAGGCCTTTTGACATTCTTTATTCCATATGATCGGCTAATTCTTTCTAAGAAATTTGAAGATAGGCTCACAAATTATTGTGAGCTTTGCTATAAATCTGCTAATGTATTGTAATTTACCAATGAATCCCTGAACTTCTCTCTCCATCTTTGGGGCTGGCATATCTCTGATTGCTTTAACTTTGTCAGGATCAATCTTAATGCCATTTGGGCCAATCACATGTCCCAATAATTTACCTGAGGTAACACCGAATACACACTTCTTCGGGTTTAATCTTAGCTTATATTTCAAAGCTCTATCGAGGAATAATTCTAAGTTTTGGAAGTGTTGTTCCCTTGTATCCGATTTCACCTTCATAGCATCAACATATACTTCAACTTCTTTGTGCATCATGTCATGAAATAGTGTGGTGGCTGTAACACCCCTTCCCAACCTACATGTGTAAGCTGAGTAGAGGTGCCACACTATCCTAATTGTTGCTACCAATTTACTTAGTCAAATTTTAGTTCTGATTTTTACAGAAATTTTGCCATAGTTCCGCCTAGAAATTTGGATCCCAAGTGTCGACAAAACTTATTTTTCTGATTTTTGAAAACATTTTACACAGACCAATGTGAATACCATCAAATTTAATGCACTCTCAATGAATCCACCTTATACCCTCAACTACAAACCTGCATGGAGAGTTCACACTTCTAATCCGAAATAAAGTAGAGACTTATTATTATTACATACTAATAACATATAGTTGTAACATTCAAATTCTCTTTTATATTTATTCATATACATGCCACAACTATCAACTCATAATGGAACTAAAAGATCTACCCCTGAGATTTTGCTGTGGTCTGGTCGTTGCTTCCCCAAGATTTATCTACTGCTCCGAACCTACGAGTCAAGAAAAACTTAACTAGCTGAACGTTGTCGCTCAGTGGGTACTTTACCAATAAAAATAAGAGTAGTATATGAAAGTATTTGAATTAAAGGAAATAATTAAATCAACAATCAACCCACTTTATACCAATAGAAATCATGAAACATTCAGTGTGATATTCTTTCAATAATGTAAAATCATAATTCAAACTCATTTGCATTATATAGTTCAATGAAAAATAATATGTCTTTGATTCAGGCTCTACTGGTATATAGGAAACCATAGTGATAAGGCAGTGGGCCTCCCCACTGTAACATAGGTGGCCCTCACCACCGATATCAGATCACAGGAATGGGCCTTCCCATCCTGGTTAACCAATGGGCCTCCCCATTGGCTTCAGTGGCCTCACCACTGAATGAAATACCATATCACAATAATGAGCAGTACTGCATGCGTTAGTATAGTGCACCATACCCTTATCTACCACTCCCACTATCCAGTAGAGCTAAAAGATTAAAATGATGCAATTTAAGTCTCAACTTCATTTTAGAATGATTCAAGAAATCAATTTCAATTCTCACTGCGCTTTGCCATTTATGCCGTGCACCACTTTCTTTGGTCAAACCGTTACTCTTTTTCACATATTTAACATCCACAATAAACACATCAAACATTTCAAAGTATTCCTCAAAAGATCACAAATTGACCAAATGAATAGTGTTGCGGCGAGAAAAATCGGCAACGCAAAATGGCATGACCAAATGAATAGTAAAATCTGGGTTTTCGTCAAAATTTCAGTCCACTTCAGTCATGCATTGGACCAAGTAAATGATCTTATTTTTTGCTGAAATTTTACAGAAAACTTATTTCATATGTTGACTAATTGCATGTAAAATTTCGTTGAAAAATTCATTCGTTTTCCGCCCCAAACAATTTCCACAAAAATAGTCCAGAAGCTATCACTTTGGGACCATTTCGGCCCAAACATTTGAAATGCATAGGATAGTTTATTTTTCTTTTGCAAATCAATATTAAGGCTTCTTTAATAGTAAAGTGAAGATTCAAACACTTCCTTTTAACAATTTTTGCATGTTTAACTCAAATCAAACTAATTAAAGTCCAAACAACTTACCAAATCAACTTTCCAAATTTTCTCAAAACATTTGGTTTCAATTAAATTTTACAACCCAAATTGCCATAAGAAAAAAAGAACATAACTCAAATATTTAATTTAAACTCAATCAATATATTTAAACATCAACTTCAAAACTTCCATAAACCAAAGTTTGTAAGAAAATAGAATTTCTTTTATGGTAAAGCACCAAATCAAAAGTAATTATTCAAAGGTAAAGTACCAAACCTTATTTCTTTAACTTCTCTTAGCTTTTCCTTCTTCTCCTTCTTTAATTCTTTATTTCTCCTTCAATCAATTCAAAATACAACATAAACCTTAGAATTTCAAAATAATAAATTATCCTCCATTTCTTTTCCAACCGAAACCCCTAATCCAATCTTATTAATCTTTCTACCTCTTGATTCTTCCATTTAATCAATTAATCTCATCACTTACTTAATAATTTTTTTTCCAATTCCATATAAAGACTCTAATTCCCAATCTTCCAATAAATATATAACTACCTAAAATTAATACTAAAATTAAAGTCTACATACTTGAAAACCTTAAAACTTACCTTAAAAATCAAATTTTGAAGAAACTTGGAAGTCCTTTGGTGTTTTCCTATTGTGGCCAAATTTTGTAAGTGGAAAAAGAGAGAATTTGCTCTTCATTTCACATATATTTATATACAAAGGAAATGATGATCACCTTAGGTGTTGGTTAACCTCTTAAGACCACTTGTCCACTTTTTCTCTTTCTTCATTTATTACACATTTATTACACATGCTAAATGCTTTCTTTTGATTGGCCAACATTAGATTTTTATTAGTTTTCTTTTCCTTTACTTCTTCCACTTGTCCCTCTTCCCATTGGATCTCATAAAGTTGTCCCGGGTTACTCATCCGGTCCCGACAGGAAACCGGGTCCACATTACGTTCCGGCGATTAATCGATCATATCTTTTAAACCGTATAGTTCCACGAGTCAAACTATATATAGTTTTGATCCTCTCAACCTCTACTTTCTATTTATAAGGTCTATTTTAGGTTTCCAAGTCATTTTGAAAAATTACCGATAAGCCCACAACTTTTTACAAAATTCCCTTTAGGTCCTATTTTTGCTCGGGTTTTCTCCGGCTTCGTTTCTACTAACGATCATTTCATATTTAACCCCTCGCCATTCTCTACGTACTCATGTCCTTATTTCCTACCCTAAATTCATGTATAACTTTAATTGGTAATGACCAAAATGCCCTTAGTCAACATTTCTTCATTTTTCTTTAACGGGACATTTCCTGGAAAAACCGTTACACGTCGTTGGGATCTGATTTTTCTCTACATTCCATTTTTGGAATCTGTTATATGCACTATTAAGAACATCCGGTGCAACTTTCTTTGAAATTACATCTACGTCCCCAAAACTTTTTAAAAATTACAACTAGGTCCCTTTGGTCATACAACCTTATCTAGGGCTGTTATCAAGAATTATCTTCTCCTTTCCCCTACTGTCGCTATGCACGTGACTACACTGCATAAATGCAGTAGGCGGATGTGACAGTTCCTTCCTCGTTAATTTAAGCTTCGTCCCGAAGCTCATCAAGTGAAAACAAGTATGGGTATTGCTTCCTCATAATTTCTTCGCGTTCCCATGTAGCTTCTTCTACTTTGTGATTCCTCCAAAGCACTTTGACCAATGGAATCTTCTTATTTCGCAACTCTTTAATTTCCCGTGCTAGGATCTCTACCGGCTCTTCCTCATATGTCAGTTCAGGCTGAATTTCAATATCTTGAACTTGTATAACATGGGTTGGATCTGAACAATGCCTCCTTAGCATTGAAACATGGAAAACATCATGTATTTTACTTAATTCAGGTGGTAACACCAACTGGTAAGCTACCGGACCTACCCGTTTAATAATTTCATATGGTCCGATGAATCTAGGGCTTAGCTTGCCTTTTTGTTTAAATCGTAACACTTTCTTCCAAGGAGAGACTTTGACGAATACTCTGTCACCTACTTCAAACTGTATGTCTTTCCTTTTTAGATCCGCGTATGATTTTTGCCTGTCCGCAGCTGCTTTTAACCGGTCTCGAATGATTTCTACCTTCTCTTCAATTTCCTTAACTATGTCTGGCCCCAACATCTTTTCCTCACTCAATTCTGTCCAGCAAACTGGAGTTCTGCATTTTCGACCATACAGTGCTTCGTAAGGTGCCATTTGTATGCTGGATTGATAACTGTTATTGTACGCGAATTCCATTAAGCTTAGGTGTTTGTCCCAACTAACTTTAAATTCTAAAACGCACACCCTCAGCATATCTTCCAAAACTTGAATCACTCTTTCCGACTGTCCATCTGTCTAGGGATGAAATGCTGTGCTGTGGTAAGTTCGAGTTCCAAGGGCTGTTTGTAACTTCTGCCAAAAATTTGACGTAAAACATGGATCTCGATCGGATATGATCGAAGTTGGAACTCCGTGGAGACGTATAATCTCTTTGATATACAAGTCTGCCAACTTGTCTAATGAGTAATCCATACGTACTGGTATGAAATGAGCAGACTTAGTAAGCCGGTCTACGATTACCCAAATCGCGTCATGTTTGTCTCTTGTCATAGGCAATCCTGTGACAAAATCCATAGTAATACGATCCCATTTCCAGGTTGGAATCGTAATAGGTTGCAGTAGCCCTGAGGGTAGTTGATGTTCCGCCTTCACTTGCTGACAGTTTAGACACTTCGTTACGTGATCAACGATATCTCTTTTAATTCCTGGCCACCAATAACACTCCTTTAAGTCCCGATACATTTTCGTTACTCCCGGATGCATTGTATAAGGACTGTTATGAGCTTCTTGCAAAATATGTTTTTTCAGCTCTTTGGACTTAGGTACCACCATTCTCTTCTTGTAGTAGACAATACCATCAGGACGAATTTGATAGTCTCCTGAAGAGTTCTCCTGTGCCTGTTGACTCCACTTCTTCACTTGTTCATCTTCCTTCTGAGCCTCACGTATTTGTTGATGTAAGTTAGGTCGCACGTGCATTTTTGCAAAGATAGCTCCATCTTCTGTGGGTTTTAACGTTACCCTCATAGCACTTAGCGCTTGCATTGACTTCCTACTAAGTGCATCTTCTACGACATTCGCTTTGCCCGGGTGATAATTAATCGTATAGTCGTAGTTGGCTAACCATTGCATCCATTTTCGCTGTCGCAGGTTTAAATCTTTTTACGTGGGCAGATACTTCAGGCTTTGATGATCAGTATAAATGTAACACTTTTCTCCATATAAGTAGTGCCTCCACGTCTTGAAAGCCAAAACAATCGCTGCTAGCTCTAAGTCATGCGTAGGATAATTCTTTTCATGTGGCTTGAGCTGTCAAGAGACATACGCAATGACTTTGCCTTCCTGCATCAATACACAACCTAACCCGATGTGGGATGCATCGTTATAAATCACAAAATCCTTTCCTGATACGGGTTGTGTAAGAATAGGCGCTTCTGTAAGTTTTTGTTTCAGCTTTTCAAAGCTCCGTTGACAAGCGTCGGTCCACTGAAATTTGGCATTCTTCTGAAGTAGCTTGGTCATAGGTACGGCGATCATGGAAAACCCTTTAACGAATCTCCGATAATATCCTGCTAATCCCAAGAAACTACGGACTTCCGTTACTGTCTTAGGTGACTTCCATTCCAATACTGCTTCTATTTTCTTGGGATTGACCCTTATTCCTTCTGCCGATACAATATGTCCCAAGAAGGCTACTTCTTCCAACCAAAATTCACATTTACTAAATTTAGCATATAACTGCTTTTCTCGCAGAGTTTACAAAACAATTCTAAGGTGACGATCATGGTCCTCTCTATTCTTTGAATACACCAATATGTCGTCAATGAATACAACCACGAACTGATCCAAATACGGGTGGAAGATTCTGTTCATCAAATCCATGAATACTGCAGGTGCGTTCGTTAATCCAAAAGGCATAACGATGAATTCATAATGTCCATAGCGAGTTCTGAATGTGGTTTTTGGTATGTCTTCATCTTTAATTCCCAATTGATGATAACCCGATCGTAGATCAATTTTTGAAAAGACTCCAGCACCTTTGAGTTGATCAAACAAATCATCTATGCGAGGTAACGGATACTTGTTTTTGATGGTCAGCTTATTAAGTTGACGGTAATCTACACACAACCTTAAGGATCCTTCTTTCTTTTTCACGAACAATACTGGTGCTCCCCATGGTGACACGCTTGGCCTTATGAACCCCTTGTCTAAAAGTTCCTGTAGCTGTACCTTTAATTCTTTTAGCTCTGCTGTCACCATTCGGTAAGGTGAGATAGATACTGGTGCAGCTCCCGGGTACACATCTATGGTGAATTCCACCTCTTGTTTAGGTGGTAATCCGGGTAAATCGTTAGGAAATATGTCGGGAAAATCGCATACAGTAGGTATATCTTGTAACTTTGGTGCCTCTTCTTTTGCTACTAATGCACATACCAGGTATGCCTCGCAACCTTTTTGCACTAACCTCTTAGCCGTCATGGAAAAAATGATGTTAGTTAGATAGTCCTTCCTTTTTCCCACTAGGGTCACTTCGTCACCGTCTGCAGTATGCAAGGTAACTCTCTTCCGTTTACAGTCAACCAATGCATCGTGTTTGGCCAACCAATCCATCCTAAGGATAGCATTGAATTCTTGAAATGGTAGTTCAAATAAATCTCCCCAAAAGATATGTCCATGTATCTCTATTGGGCAATCTTTCACTACCTTCCTAGTAATCACCTCATTTCCTAATGGGTTAGTAACTAATATTCCTTCTTTCTCTAGTTCTACCTTTAAGTTCTCAAGTTTTTCATTTTTCATGCATATATATGAGTGGGAAGAACCTGGATCTATTAAAACGTAAAGTGAAACTCCAAACATAGACAACTGACCTGCAATCACGTCTAGCGCTTCTTCGTCTTCTCGCCCCCTCATGGCATACATTCTAGCAGGAGCCCTTGCTTCTGATCGATTCACCGTTTCAGATTGCACACGTGATGGATTTTCGCTCCTACCTCTGCCTCGGCCTCGACCTGCTGCTGCTTGCGATCTCTCAGTATCCTTAGGTAGATTCTGCATTCGCTGGGGACACTCTCGCATAAGGTGGTCTAAAGATCCACATATATAACATGCAAATGTCCGACCCCAACATTCTCCCGGGTGACGGCGTCCACATTGATCACAACGTGGATTAGTATTTTCACCTTCATTACCTCTCGGACCAATAGAGAAGTTACCTCCGCTTCGGCTAAATCCTCTTCCTTGTCCTCTTCCAAATCGTCCTGTACTAGCGACTGAGGTAGTTTGACTTAAGCTACCGCGAATCGATCCCTGGCTGTAACCTCGACGTTGACCGCCTCCCGTAGAACCACTGCCTCGGAATCATTTCCCTGATGATTGGTAGGTTCCCGAATAATTCTGGGTACCTCTCTTCTGTTTCATCCTCTGTTTTATATTCTGCTCATCAGACTGACATTGCTCTACTTCTAGAGCCCTATTGACCAACTCGGAAAATTCTTTGATATTAGCAGTGATTAGCTGCATCCTAATCTCATTATTCAACCCATCCTGGAACTGCTTACATCTATCATGTTCATCTTCAATTGTCTTCTTGGCATACCTACTCAGCCTAGTAAATTCCCTCTCGTACTCAGCAACGGTCAGTCGACCTTGCTTTAAGTGTAGAAACTCCTTTTTCTTGGAATCTAGATATGCCTCCGATATAAACTTCCTTTTGAACTCATTCACAAAGAAATCCCATGTTCTCTGTTCCGGTGGAACTCGTTGGTGAATTGTGTCCCACCATATATATGCTTCTTCCACTAATAAGGAAGTAGCACATACCACTCGCTCTTCTGGCATACACTGTAACTGGTCTAAGGCTCTTATTGTTCCTTCCAGCCAATACTCGGCTGTTGAAGAATCATCGTCCCTTCGAGCCTTAAACTCCTTTGCACCATACTTTCTTATCTTTTCTATCGGGGGTTTCCTTTCCCCTCCTACAGCAGGTACTGGTACGGGTGCTGGCGCTGGGGGTGGGGCTGGGGCAACGCCGGCTATCTGCCGAAGTACGGCAGCCATTTGTTACAACATTTCATTAGGAATAGGAGCATCAGCAGGTGGTTGCTCAGATGCTGATGTCTCTAATACATGCATTTCTACAATTCGGGAGGCCTGAGACTCGACCTCCTCCCCTATCTCACGCTGCGCTGCTTGCGACATCTAAAGAGTAAACGTATACCATCCCATCATTAGTAACGACCCAGACCAATAACATTATCTTATCCTAGGTGGCATGTATATAAATATAAAATTCTTAAATAACACATATACAACACAACCTTTATTTCAACTAACTACCCAGAACCGGCTAAACATGTGCTCTGATACCACAAATTGTAACACCCCTTCCCAACCTACATGTGTAAGCTGAGTAGAGGTGCCACACTATCCTAATTGTTGCTACCAATTTACTTAGTCAAATTTTAGTTCTGATTTTTACAGAAATTTTGCCATAGTTCCGCCTAGAAATTTGGATCCCAAGTGTCAACAAAACTTATTTTTCTAATTTTTGAAAACATTTTACACAGACTAATGTGAATACCATCAAATTTAATGCACTCTCAATGAATCCACCTTATACCCTCAACTACAAACCTGCACGGAGAGTTCACACTTCTAATCCGGAATAAAGTAGAGACTTATTATTATTACATACTAATAACATACAGTTGTAACATACAAATTCTCTTTTATATTTATTCATATACATGCCACAACTATCAACTCATAATGGAACTAAAAGATCTACCCCTGAGATTTTACTGTGGTCTGGTCGTTGCTTCCCCAAGATTTATCTACTGCTCCCAACCTACGAGTCAAGAAAAACTTAACTTACTGAGCGTTGTCGCTCAGTGGGTACTTTACCAATAAAAATAAGAGTAGTATATGAAAGTATTTGAATCAAAGGAAATAATTAAATCAACAATCAACCCACTTTATACCAATAGAAATCATGAAACATTCAGTGTGATATTCTTTCAATAATGTAAAATCATAATTCAAACTCATTTGCATTATATAGTTCAATGAAAAATAATATGTCTTTGATTCAGGCTCTACTAGTATATAGGGAACCATAGTGATAAGGCAGTGGGCCTCCCCACTGTAACATAGGTGGCCCTCACCACCGATATCAGATCACAGGAATGGGCCTCCCCATCCTGGTTAACCAATGGGCCTCCCCATTGGCTTCAGTGGCCTCACCACTGAATGAAATATCATATCACAATAATGAGCAGTACTGCATGCGTTAGTATAGTGCACCATACCCTTATCTACCACTCCCACTATCCAGTAGAGCAAAAAGATTAAAATGATTCAATTTAAGTGTAATATCCCAATGTGTGCCCTAGAAGTTTGGATACAATTGTTGTTTGTTTGAATTATGTGTATATGTTATGTTGATAAGAAAAGAAATTGAAAAGAGAATGTTTATGTATTGTTTAAAAAAGAAAGTAATGTGTAGAGAGAAAGTGTATATGTTGGGTATATTGTTATATATATAACATATACATTAGTCAAAAGGGATGGTCAATGGAAGAGGATATTTATGTGTGATATGTGAAATTACTTTAATGGGCATATAAGTGACAAAGGTTAAGTTAAATGGATGAGGGCATTTAGGTAATTGCTTTGTTAGAACTGCTTGGTGGAGATTTAAAGAAGAAGAGAAGTTGACTTATGTTTATTTTTCTTTTCTTCTCCTTTGTGTGCCGGCTATTCAAGAGAGGAGAGAGCAAGAGAGGTGTTCTTGATGCTATAATCAAATTGAAGGAAGAATCAAAGGTTTTGGTTGGAGATTTGTGAAATTTCTTCATTTAAGGTAAGTACTCTCTTGTTTATCTTTGTTATTTTTTGAAGTTATGTTTGAGGTAGGTTGTGATGTGTTGAGATTATGAATAGGTGTGTTTGAGATGAGTTTATAAGTGTTGAGATTGATTATAAGTTAAAAAGGTTGGATTGATGTTGGTTTTGGTTTGAAGATGATAAGTTAAGAGTGATGTTTGGTTTTAGGGTTTTGAAATGGTAGATGATTAAATGAATTGTTAATGTATGGTTGATGTGAATATTGTGTTAAACATGCAAAATAAGTGTTAATGACTTTGATTACATCCATTTGAATGAGTTTATGTTGTGTATATTGTGTTTTTATTCAATCAAAAGAGAGTTGGCCATAGTTAGGGTTTGTATACATGAGAGACACGGCCAAACCAAGGAAGAGACACGGCCAACCTAAGGTATTTTTGAGAGACACGGCCAAGTCCATGGAAATTTGGCCGTGTTTGGTGATTTTTGGAGAGGACACGGCCGTGTCCCTTGCCCATGTTGGCTTCTGTTGCTTTTGGATGAGAGACACGGCCACAAGCTTGGCCGTGTCCCTTGAGTGTGTTGGTTACTGTGTTTGGTTTTTGCTCTTCTTACATGATTGAGATTGAACCTATATTTGATGATGCATATGATACTAAATGAACAAGGTTATGTATTATATACATTGTGAAACTTGTGAATGGTAATGTGTTATATGAATAATGTACTTTGTAATGTTATATCCATGATGCTATATGTAAAATGTGAAGGATATGATGAGGTAATTGATTATGTATAGCTTGATGGGAGTAGTTCTTGAAGGTGAAAGCTATAATGATCATCCAAAAAGGTATGTGCAATGCAATTTATTATGATAAATGTTTTAATAATGATTGAAATGAAATAGAGGGACATGTTGTTTAGATGACGATGAATTTAAGATACATGTGCAATGAAATTGATTATGTATGCTTGAATGATGAAGTGTATAATATGAATTGAGATAAAATGTGATGTGAAGCCATTGTGTTTGGATATGATGATATATGAATTATGTGAAGCCATTGTGATTGGCTATGATAACTCAAATGTGATGTGAAGCCATTGTGATTGGCTATGATGATTCAACTGAAAGACATAAGGCATGTTTGCCTAATTGATGATGAGAATTGAGAATGAAATTGATAAATGAATTGTGTAGCTAATGTGTTATTCCATTTTCAGAGTTTGTTATTGGTGGCATGCCTAATAATAGTAACAATCTCTTGAAGTTAGGTTGGTTAAGGCCTTGAAGCCTAATTGAGATGTTACAACCCTTGAAGCTAGGTTGGATTGGTTCTTGAAGCCAAGTTGGGTTGATACTTAGCATGCTTTGTTCCCCTTGAAGCTTGGTTGAACCTAAATCCTTGAAGCCTAGTTGGGATAATGATAATGATAATGTGATAATAAAACCAAAGCATTAACTCTAAAAGTCGAATGGCATATTAGTGTCTTTTGGGCCCGAGTCTGTCTTTGTTGTCAATATGATATACAAATGTTGAAATAAGTGAGATCTATGGTTGACTTTGTTGGAAATGTGATTCATGATTGGTGAATTGTGAGTAATATAATGTTATGAAGTATGTTGTGCAATGTTTGTATTGATATATTGATTGTGAGTGTTAGTGATGGATTATGATTGATGAATTGTGAATAAAACAATGTTATGAATTATGATGTGTAATGTGTATATTGATATATTGATTGTGAGTATTAATGATGGATTGTGGTTGGTGATAATGATATGTATAATATAAATGGAATTAGTCGAGATATATGAAAGGTACAATTCAAAAGGAAAAACATGATAAGATATTAATGGTATATGAAAGTGATATTTCATTATATGTTAGAATTTTTATAATGTATGTTTATATTTTATATTTGTACTACTAAGCTCTCGGGCTTAGCGCGGATGTGTAATCGCGCAGGTGTCTAGGAGGAAGATATGAAGCCTTTCGTTATGCCACGAGAAGAGTAAGAGTTTGTCGAGACCAACTAGAGGGTGATGCATACATGTATAATTTTTAATTATGATGTATTTCTGACAAAAGTGTATGTATATGTATAAATGCAGTTTTGATAAAAAATAAGATTATGATATATATGTAAGATCATTAAAAATATAATGATTTGTAAATGTTCTCTAAATTAATGTCTTGTGGTTTGAATTCTGTTAAAGGTTTTTAAAATGTAACGAAAAGTGACATCCTTATACTTTATATATTTACTGTATGTATAGTACTTATATGGAGTATCAGGGTGTTACATTAAGTCTCAACTTCATTTTAGAATGATTCAAGAAATCAATTTAAATTCTCACTGCGCTTTGCCATTTATGCCGTGCACCACTTTCTTTGGTCAAACCGTTACTCTTTTTCACATATTTAACATCCACAATAAACACATCAAACATTTCAAAGTATTCCTCAAAAGATCACAAATTGACCAAATGAATAGTGTTGCGGCGAGAAAAATCGGCAACGCAAAATGGCATGACCAAATGAATAGTAAAATCTGGGTTTTCGTCAAAATTTCAGCCCACTTCAGTCATGCATTGGACCAAGTAAATGATCTTATTTTTGGCTGAAATTTTACAGAAAAATTATTTCATATGTTGACTAATTTCATGTAAAATTTCGTTGAAAAATTCATTCGTTTGCTGCCCCAAACAATTTCCACAAAAATAGTCCAGAAGCTATCACTTTGGGACCATTTCGGCCCAAACATTTGAAATGCATAGGATAGTTTATTTTTCTTTTGCAAATCAATATTAAGGCTTCTTTAATAGTAAAGTGAAGATTCAAACACTTCCTTTTAACAATTTTTGCATGTTTAACTCAAATCAAACTAATTAAAGTCCAAACAACTTACCAAATCAACTTTCCAAATTTTCTCAAAACATTTGGTTTCAATTAAATTTTACAACCCAAATTGCCATAAGAAAACAAGAACATAACTCAAATATTTAATTTAAACTCAATCAATATATTTAAACATCAACTTCAAAACTTCCATAAACAAAAGTTTGTAAGAAAATAGAATTTCTTTTATGGTAAAGCACCAAATCAAAAGTAATTATTCAAAGGTAAAGTACCAAACCTTATTTCTTTAACTTCTCTTAGCTTTTCCTTCTTCTCCTTCTTTAATTCTTTATTTCTCCTTCAATCAATTCAAAATACAACATAAACCTTAGAATTTCAAAATAATAAATTATCCTCCATTTCTTTTCCAACCGAAACCCCTAATCCAATCTTATTAATCTTTCTACCTCTTGATTCTTCCATTTAATCAATTAATCTCATCACTTACTTAATATTTTTTTTCCAATTCCATATAAAGACTCTAATTCCCAATCTTCCAATAAATATATAACTACCTAAAATTAATACTAAAATTAATGTCTACATACTTGAAAACCTTAAAACTTACCTTAAAAATCAAATTTTGAAGAAACTTGGAAGTCCTTTGGTGTTTTCCTATTGTGGCCGAAATTTGTAAGTGGAAAAAGAGAGAATTTGCTCTTCATTTCACATATATTTATATACAAAGGAAATGATGATCACCTTAGGTGTTGGTTAACCTCTTAAGACCACTTGTCCACTTTTTCTCTTTCTTCATTTATTACACATTTATTACACATGCTAAATGCTTTCTTTTGATTGGCCAACATTAGATTTTTATTAGTTTTCTTTTCCTTTACTTCTTTCCACTTGTCCCTCTTCCCATTGGATCTCATAAAGTTGTCCCGGGTTACTCATCCGGTCCCGACACGAAACCGGGTCCACATTAAGTTCCGGCGATTAATCGATCATATCTTTTAAACCGTATAGTTCCACGAGTCAAACTATATATAGTTTTGATCCTCTCGACCTCTACTTTCTATTTATAAGGTTTATTTTAGGTTTCCAAGTCATTTTGAAAAATTACCGATAAGCCCTCAACTTTTTACAAAATTCCCTTTAGGTCCTATTTTTGCTCAGGTTTTCTCCGGCTTCGTTTCTACTGACGATCGTTTCATATTTAACCCCTCGCCATTCTCTACGTACTCACGTCCTTATTTCCTACCCTAAATTCATGTATAACTTTAATTGGTAATGACCAAAATGCCCTTAGTCAACATTTCTTCATTTTTCTTTAACGGGACATTTCCTGGATAAACCGTTACACGTCGTTGCGATCCGATTTTTCTCTACATTCCATTTATGGAATCTGTTATATGCACTATTAAGAACATCCGGTGCAACTTTCTTTGAAATTACATCTACGTCCCCAAAACTTTTTAAAAATTACAACTAGGTCCCTTTGGTCATACAACCTTATCTAGGGCTGTTATCAAGAATTATCTTCTCCTTTCCCCTACTCTCGCTATGCACGTGACTACACTGCATAAATGCAGTAGGCGGATGTGACAGTGGCCATCCTTTGATACGTTGCTCCAGCATTCTTTAAGCCGAATGGCATCACCCTATAACAAAATATACCCCATGTAGTAATGAAAGCAGTTTTGACTTTACCCTCTTAGGCCATTAACACTTGGTTGTATCCAAAAAATCCATCTAAAAACAAGTGTAGCACGCTAGAGGCTGCACTATCAATGAGAACATCTATATGAGGTAAAGGAAAATCATCTTTAGGGGAAGCCTTGTTCAAGTCTCTATAGTCCACACAGACCCTTATTCTTCCATCTTTCTTCAGCACGGGTACTATGTTGGCTAGCCAATCTGGATATTCTATCACTTTAAGAAACTTCACTTGTATTTGCTTAGTGACCTCTTCTTTAACCAATTCAGCCCACTCAGTTCTTAATTGCCTAAGCTTTTATTTGACAGGTTTCATGTGAGTGTAAGTAGGAATATGATGCTCGGCTATGTCTCGATCTATTCCAGGCATATCCTCATAAGACCAAGCAAACACCTCTTCATATTTTTTGAATATTTTTTCAAATCTCTATCTCTCTCATCAGGAGTAAGGTCAGATGCTATGCTAATGTTTTTAGGATTTTTGGTTGTTCCCAAATTTAATGATTGTCTATTAACATAATTAATATTAAAGATGCTCATGTAACTGCTATTTGAATGTATGCAACCATCAGGAGAAACATCACACAAGTAAGCAAAATCATACTTTATTGCATTCATTTTGGAAAAGAAAACATCATCATCTTCATACAAAGCAGACAAATTAAAATCAAAATCAAAATCATTGTTCTCAAAATCATAAGGCAGGGATGTCTTCAAACTTTTCTTCAACCAGGGCAGCAATCTCCTCCGGAGTCTTCTCAGCTTTTAGGATAGCTTCATTCTTCTCTTTTGGATTGGATTCTCTATTGGCTGACAAGGTGAGCTCTTTCTTCACTTGGTCGACTAGCTCAGCCACATCTGCAAAAATTTCAAAACCTGGGATCAACTTTCCCATGAACATGATCGGCTCGGGCTTTCCTTGGAGTGGTCCCATATCTGGAGCTTTGATAAAGATTTCTTCAAGTGGTGGGAAGCTCATCTTCTCACTTTTCTTTGGCTGGACATCGTTGTTTTCATCATATCCCAACCCTTTCTTGGAAGTTTGAGTTCTAAAGTCTGGCAGCTTTGTCAAACTGGCCTTACCCTTTCCAAGACCAGCTCCAGGAAGGTAGTTCATGTTCTTCATCATATTCAAGACTTTGGAGTCCACTACTTCATCAACAAAAATTACAGCTACATGAAAACCATTGAAAGGCCTCTCAATCAATAGAGCGTTAACAATCTCATTATCTTCAACTTCAATTGTAATATCCCTAAATGTACCCTAGAAGTATGGATATAATTGTGGTTTGATTTGAATTTAATGTATATATGTTTTTACAAAGGAAATGATTTTGTTAATGGAATGTATATGTTGTTTATATGATAATATATATAACATATATGTAAGTCAAAAGAGTGGTCAAGGGAAGAAGATATTTTATTTGAGATTTGTGAAATGACTTAAAAGGGCAAGAGTGTTAAAGGAAATCAAAACTATTGGTAGAAGGGTGTTTAGGTAATTGCACTTGATGAAACACTTGGTGGAGATTTAAAGAGGAGTTGACTTTGTTTTCTTCATGTTTTCTTCTTTCTCCATTGTTGTTGGCCGGCTCCTCCATAGACAAAGGAAAGCAAGAGACAAAGAGAAGATCTTGATGTGTTAAGCTCAAATTGAAGGAAGATTTAAGTGATCAAGTGATGATTCAAGAAGTTTTATAACTTTGGTAAGTCCTCTTTTGAGATACTTGCTTATTTGAAGTTGTGTTATGAGTTTGATAGATTTTTAAGAGTGTGTTGGTTGATTTTGATATGTGTAAGGGTGTTTGATTGTTTTGATCATGGATTTTAAGGATAAATTGAAGAAAAGAGTAAGTTGATTGGATGAGATGATGTTGAGTTGTGTCTAGGATTTTAATGATGTTTGTGATTTGTGTTTGATGAGTGTGTTGTGGTTTGTTTTGGTGTTGTTGCAAGTTTAATATGGTTTTTGGGTATGTTTTGTTAAGATTGTTTGAAGTGAATGTTGGTGGAAGAAGTGTTTTGTTGGATGTTTGGTTGTTTTGGCCGGATTTTGGATTTTTAGCCTGACACACCCATGAGCACGTCCAGGGTTCTTCGGCGTGTCAATTGTTCTGTGTGGCAGTAGGTTTGACACGGCCAGTAACACGCCCATGTTATTGAGCGTGTCATAGCTACTGTGAGATTGGAGAATTTACACGGCCAGGAGCACGTTCAGGTTGTTGGACGTGTTAATGTATTTGTGTGAGGCAGTATGTATTACACGCCCAGTAACACGCCCGTGGTCATGAGCGTGTAATAGCTTCTGTGTTGTGGAGTTAGGGCACGGCCAGGAACACGCCCGTGTGGTTGAGCGTGTCATGTGTAGAGATTGCCCTAGTTAACTCTTAACTTGATTACTTCTTGTGTATCCTTAAGTAAGTGTGTGTTATATTTGTTGGATTAGGTCTTGAAGAAGGTGATTTGTCATTGATTTAAGAAGCATAAGAACCTTGGGAAAGGGAGTGTTTTGAGTTGTGTAATTTGCTTTTGAGGTAAGTACACATCCTGTATTATTGCATTGTCGATTCTTGTGAAGAATGTACTTTGCTATGCTTATATCAATGATGATATATATATATGTATTATATGAATGATATGATGATACAAATGATTGTACATTTGAAAGAGGAATTGCTAAGATGGGTATTGAGATATGCTATGATATGAGGCCATTGTGATTGGCTATGATAACTCAAATGTGATGTGAAGCCATTGTGTTTGGCTATGATGATTCAATTGAAAGATATAAGGCATGTTTGCCTAATTGATGATGAGAATTGAGAATGAAATAATAAATGAATTGTGTGGCTAATGTGTTATTCAATTTTCAGAGTTTGTTGTTGGTGGCATGCCTAATGATAGTAACACTCTCTTAATGTTAGGTTGGGCTTGATCCTTGAAGCCAAGTTGGGTAGAAGTTTAACATGTTTTACTCCCCTTGAAGCTTGGTTGGGTCTAGTCCTTGAAGCCTAATTGAGATGTTACAAACCTTGAAGCTAGGTTGGGTTGGTTCTTGAAGCCAAGTTGGGTTGAGACTTAGCATGCTTTGTTCCCCTTGAAGCTTGGTTGAACCTAATCCTTGAAGCCTAGTTGGGTTTATGATAATGATAAATGTGATGATTAAACCAAAACATTTACTCTGAAAATTGAATGGCATATTAGAGTGTTTTGGGCCCATGCTTGTCTTTGTATATAATGTGATTCTTGAATGGTAAAATCAATGGAACTATGAAGATGTAATATGAATATTGTTATGACATTGAATGTAGTATGATGTGGTAATGTGATGTGCTTCTATGTGTGTGGTTTATGAAATATAAAGGTATGTTGTTAGCCTTCCATCTATGATGTGGATTTGTTATTAAAATGTGTGACATTATATTGCACTTAAGCATAATACTAGCATAATTTGTACTACTAAGCTGTTGGCTTAGCGCGATAGTGTTTGATCGCGCAGGTGACAGAGTTGAACCTAAGAGTTCTTCAAGACCGAGTGAGAGTAGACATTGAAGATTTCATTTTGGGACTTAAAGATCAGAGAAGAGCTGCCAATCATGTATATATTCTATGTTTTGTAAACTTTGATTTATAACATATTTGTAATACCTTCCGCTGTGAATTATTAAAAATTTTATATATAGTGTCTTTTGGATTTCTTTTATTTGTTTGAGATTGGTTTCACTTGTTTACAAAGATATTTGTTGTGCCTTTTTAAACCGTGGCATTTTCTATATTCAGTATATGTATATTATGATCGTTTAAGCATGCTTGGTATGTATACAGGGTATAGAGGTGTTACAATTGTTTTGGTATCAGAGCCTAGGTTTGAGATTCTCAACCTAGGTAAAGTGTAAGAAAAATAGTGTTTTGATTTTAAAACGTGGATTTTTGAATAACATACATGTTTGGCATTGGTAGTCTCTGATCTTTAATGAGAGGTATTCTGCTGTGTTTGCAGATATAGGTTGTGATGGATTCTCACTCACGTCAGTCAGTTGAGGGTAGTGCTGAGAGTATAGCTCCTGATGAGATTAGTGAGGGAGCTAGAGTGCATAGTGCTGGAGAGATACCTGCTTTTGTATCGGGGAGACCAGCTGGTGAGGAGGTTCCACCAGTTTGGCTTAGGCATGTGGTTGAGGCTTTGAGGCAAGCACCTGTGCAACCACCGCCACCACCCCCACAGCCTTTGGTATCAGTGAGGCATTATGACAAATTACGAAAGTATGGAGCAGAAGATTTCTTGGGTACTATTGATCCGGCTATAGCTGAGCAGTGGCTAGATAAAGTACAGAGAATATTTGTTCAGTTGCAAGCCACTCCAGAGGAAAAGTTTGATTATGCAAGATCATTGTTGCAAAAGGACGCATATGACTGGTGGAAGACAGTGCCCCATGCTATGGATGATCCACCAACATTGTCCTATGCTGATTTTCTAAGAGAGTTTGAATTGAAGTATACTCCTAGGGAGTACAAAGATGTGAAGAAAATGGAGTTTTTAAGCTTGAAGCAAGATCACCAGACGGTGACAGAATATGAGTTAGAGTTTATTCGGTTGAGCCAATATGCCGGGGGTATTATATCTGATGAGATAGATAGATGCCGAAGATTTGAGGAGGGATTGAGGCCCTCTATCATGTGTTTGGTGGCTGGATCTAGATATCGTGATTTTCCCCAGCTGATTGCAGCAGCTAGGAGTGTGGAGAGGGCTCAGGTTATTGCAGCTGCTTCAGAGGAAGAGATCAGGGTTAGAAGGCCCCAGTTTGAGGCAGGGTGTTCGTTTGTGAAAAGAGGTAAAGGAAGTTTTGTTCCTCGGATTAGTAGGAGTCAGAGGCCAGCGGGTAGGTCAGTACAGTTTTAGAGGCAGAGATCTAGACCTAAAGTTTCAGTGGCGAGTGCTCCGATCCCAGTGACTCAGAGATCCACCTTACCCATATGCATTCATTGTGGTAGGCCACATGGTGGTACTTATTGGAAGACTAGTGTAGCAGGGGTATGTTTCAGATGTGGATCTCCCGATCATTTTGTGAGAGATTGTCCCGAGAGACAGGAGCGGATGTCAGTGGATACTGCAGCTTCCCGACCTAGTGTGAGGGGAGGTTGAGGAGGCAGAGGTTTCAGCAGAGGAGGCAGATCTGGGTTCAGTTCTAGAGGAGGTTCTACATCCAGGGAGAGTAGACCAGAGGAGGCTGGATCTTCTCAGAGGATTTATGTGATGCAGAGGCAACCAGATGCTTCGGCAGTCATAGCTGGTACTTTTTCTTTATTTGGTATTTCAGTACTTGCTCTGATTGATCCGGGTTCCACACATTCATATATTAGTGCATCTGTTTTGCCTGTGTCTGATGTGCATGCTGAATCCCTAGGATTTGATGTATTGGTGACAAATCCTTTAGGGCATAGTGTGATTGTTAGCAAAGTGCACCGAGATAGTGCAGTGATGGTGCAAGGTGAGGAGTTTCTTGGAGATTTGATTGAGATGCCTTTTAAGGAATATGATGTGATCCTAGGCATGGACTGGTTATCTAGACATAGAGCTGTGGTTGACTGCCAAAAGAAATTTGTTACTTTGAGAACCAGCGATGGTAGAGAGGTGTTAGTATCTAGTGAGCAGGGACAGCTAGCATCCTTGTTTGTTTCAGCTGTTGCAGCTAGGAGATTGATTAGAAAAGGGTGTGATGCTTACCTTGCTTATGTTGTGGATACTAGAGTAAAAGATTCTCAACTTGATGATATACCCACAGTTGCAGAGTTTCCAGATGTGTTTCCAGAGGAATTGCCAGGGTTGCCTCCTGAGAGAGAGGTGGAGTTCGGTATTCAATTATTGCCTGGTACCACTCCTATCTCTATTACTCCTTACAGAATGGCACCTGCTGAACTGAGAGAATTGAAGGTGCAGTTGCAGGAGTTGCTAGATAAAGGGTTTGTTCGCCCTAGTGTTTCACCGTGGGGAGCTCCAGTTCTGTTTGTAAAGAAGAAGGATGGTACTATGAGATTGTGCATCGACTATAGGCAGTTGAACAAGGTGACTATTAAAAATAAATATCCTTTGCCTAGATTTGATGATCTCTTTGATCAATTGAAAGGTGCAGCAGTGTTTTCCAAAATTGATTTGAGATCAGGGTACCATCAGTTGAGAGTCAGAGCTGAAGATGTTCCTAAGACCACCTTTCGGACCAGGTATGGGCATTATGAGTTTCTAGTTATGCCTTTTGGTTTGACGAATGCACCTGTAGTTTTTATGGACTTGATGAATAGGGTGTTTAGGCCATATTTGGATCAGTTTGTAGTGGTCTTTATAGATGATATTTTGGTGTATTCGAGTAATGAGGAAGAGCATGACAAGCATCTGCGGATTGTGTTGCAAATTTTGAGAGAGAAGCAATTGTTTGCTAAACTATCGAAATGTGAGTTTTGGCTTGACCAGGTTACTTTTCTGGGTCATATAGTTTCAGCAGAGGGTATTAGAGTTGATCCGAGTAAAGTTGAAGCTATTTTGAATTGGAGTCCACCAAAGTCTGTGACTGAAGTTAGAAGTTTTCTGGGTTTGGCAGGCTATTACCGACGGTTTGTGAAAGGATTTTCTTTGATAGCTACTCCACTCACCAGATTGCTTCGAAAGGGAGTTAGATTTGTGTGGACGGATCAGTGTCAGGCTAGCTTTGAACAGTTGAGAGAAATGTTGACTCAAGCACCTATTCTTACTTTACCTGTGGAAGATAAACCATATGTGATTTACAGTGATGCTTCATATAGTGGTTTGGGCTGTGTTCTGATGCAAGAAGGTAAAGTGATAGCTTATGCTTCTCGACAGTTGAAACCGCATGAGCTCAATTATCCGACCCATGATTTAGAATTGGCAGCCATTGTGTTTGCATTGAAGATTTGGCGACATTATCTGTATGGGGAAAAGTGTTTTATCTATACTGATCATAAAAGTTTAAAATATTTGGGTGTCCAAAAAGAGCTTAATCTTCGGCAGAGGAGATGGTTGGAATTGATTAAAGACTATGACTGTTTGATTGATTATCATCCAGATAAAGCAAATGTGGTTGCTGATGCCTTGAGTCGGAAGTCTTTACCTGGTTTAACTGTTTATTCGCTCTCGTTGCTTGTTGAGTTGAGAGCGTTACATGTTAGATTTGTATCTTGTGATGATGGTGCATTGTTGGCACAGTTGCAATTGAGACCAGTATTGTTGGATCAGATTAAAGAGGTTCAATTGGCTGATGCAAAGATTCAAAAGATTGTTTCAGATTGTCAGAATGGAAAGAGTCGAGATTTTATTGTAAGAGGTGATGGGAGTCTTTGGTTTAAGAACAGAATGTGTGTACCTGATGATGCTAAATTGAGAAGGATTATTTTAAAGGAAGCACATCAATCAGTATTTGCTATGCATCCGGGTAATACAAAGATGTATCATGATTTAAAGCAATTTTACTGGTGGTCTGGTATGAAGAGAGACATTGCAGATTTTGTGTCTAAATGTCTCACATGTCAGAGGGTAAAAGCTGAGCATCAAGTTCCAACAGGGTTACTTCAACCTTTAGCAGTGCCTGAATGGAAATGGGATAGAGTAACCATGGATTTTGTATCTGGTCTGCCATTGACACAAAGGAAGCATGATGCTATTTGGGTGATTGTTGACAGGTTGACTAAAACAGCTCATTTCCTTCCGGTTCGGATGGATTACTCTTTGGAGAGGTTAGCTGAGCTATATATTCATGAAATTGTGAAGTTGCATGGTGTCCCAGTTTCTTTAGTGTCTGATCGAGATCCCCGGTTTACTTCCAGATTTTGGAAGAGTTTGCATAGTGCTTTGGGTTCTCGACTGCACTTCAGCACTGCTTTTCATCCACAGACAGATGGGCAGTCAGAGAGAGTGATACAGATTGTCGAGGACATGTTGAGAAGCTGTGTCATTGATTTCTCTGGAAGTTGGGATAAATTTCTACCACTTGTGGAGTTTGCTTACAACAACAGTCACCAATCTAGCATTGGTATGGCATCATTCGAAGCATTGTATGGTAGACGGTGTAGGACACCTCTATGTTGGAGTGAACTTGGAGATGGTAAGTTAATTGGGCCTGATTTGATTAAAGAAACTGAAGAGAAAGTGAAAGTGATTTGAGGCAGGTTGAAAGCAGCTTCAGACCGATAGAAGTCTTATGCAGACTTGAAACGGAGAGACATTGAGTTTGAGGTGGGAGATAAAGTATTTTTGAAAGTATCTCCTTGGAAGAAGATTTTAAGGTTTGGTCGGAAAGGGAAATTGAGTCCTCGTTTCATTAGACCGTATGAAGTTTTGGAAAGAGTTGGGTCAGTTGCTTATCGGCTTGCTTTGCCACCTGAGTTGGATCGTATCCATAATGTATTTCATGTTTCTATGTTGAGGAGGTATAGATCGGATCCATCTCATGTGTTGCCAATTTAATCTATCGAAGTGAGTCCAGATATGACATTTGAAGAGGAACCAGTTGCTATCTTGGCACGTGAAGTGAAAGAGTTGAGGAATAAGAAAGTGCCACTTGTGAAGATTTTGTGGAAGAATCATGCAAAAGAAGAGGCAACTTAGGAAAGTGAACAAACCATGCGGGATCAGTATCCCCAACTATTTCAGCCGTGATATCAGGTAATTTCGAGGACGAAATTTCTTTTTAGAGGGGGAGAATTGTAATATCCCTAAATGTACCCCTAGAAGTATGGATATAATTGTGGTTTGATTTGAATTTAATGTATATATGTTTTTGCAAAGGAAATGATTTTGTTAATGGAATGTATATGTTGTTTATATGATAATATATATAACATATATGTAACTCAAAAGAGTGGTCAAGGGAAGAAGATATTTTATTTGAGATTTGTGAAATGACTTAAAAGGGCAAGAGTGTTAAAGGAAATCAAAACTATTGGTAGAAGGGTGTTTAGGTAATTGCTCTTGATGAAACACTTGGTGGAGATTTAAAGAGGAGTTGACTTTGTTTTCTTCATGTTTTCTTCTTTCTCCATTGTTGTTGGCCGGCTCCTCCATAGACAAAGGAAAGCAAGAGACAAAGAGAAGATCTTGATGTGTTAAGCTCAAATTGAAGGAAGATCTAAGTGATCAAGTGATGATTCAAGAAGTTTTATAACTTTGGTAAGTCCTCTTTTGAGATACTTGCTTATTTGAAGTTGTGTTATGAGTTTGATAGATTTTTAAGAGTGTGTTGGTTGATTTTGATATGTGTAAGGGTGTTTGATTGTTTTGATCATGGATTTTAAGGATAAATTGAAGAAAAGAGTAAGTTGATTGGATGAGATGATGTTGAGTTGTGTCTAGGATTTTGATGATGTTTGTGATTTGTGTTTGATGTGTGTGTTGTGGTTTGTTTTGGTGTTGTTGCAAGTTTAATATGGTTTTTGGGTATGTTTTGTTAAGATTGTTTGAAGTGAATGTTGGTGGAAGAAGTGTTTTGTTGGATGTTTGGTTGTTTTGGCCGGATTTTGGATTTTTAGCCTGACACACCCATGAGCATGTCCAGGGTTCTTAGGCGTGTCAATTGTTCCGTGTGGCAGTAGGTTTGACACGGCCAGTAACACGCCCGTGTTATTAAGCGTGTCATAGCTACTGTGAGATTGGAGAATTTACACGGCCAGGAGCACGTTCAGGTTGTTGGACGTGTTGATGTATTTTTGTGAGGCAGTATGTATTACACGCCCAGTGACACGCCCGTGGTCATGAGCGTGTAATAGCTTCTGTGTTGTGGAGTTAGGGCATGGCCAGGAACACGCCCGTGTGGTTGAGCGTGTCATGTGTAGAGATTTCCCTAGTTAACTCTTAACTTGATTACTTCTTGTGTATCCTTAAGTAAGTGTGTGTTATATTTGTTGGATTAGGTCTTGAAGAAGGTGATTTTTCATTGATTTAAGAAGCATAAGAACCTTGGGAAAGGGAGTGTTTTGAGTTGTGTAATTTGCTTTTGAGGTAAGTACACATCCTGTATTATTGCATTGTCGATTCTTGTGAATAATGTACTTTGCTATGCTTATATCAATGATGATATATATATGTATTATATGAATGATATGATGATACAAATGATTGTACATTTGAAAGAGGAATTGCTAAGATGGGTATTGAGATATGCTATGATATGAGGCCATTGTGATTGGCTATGATAACTCAAATGTGATGTGAAGCCATTGTGTTTGGCTATGATGATTCAATTGAAAGATATAAGGCATGTTAGCCAAATTCATGATGAGAATTGAGAATGAAATAATAAATGAATTGTGTGGCTAATGTGTTATTCAATTTTCAGAGTTTGTTGTTGGTGGCTTGCCTAATGATAGTAACACTCTCTTGAAGTTAGGTTGGGCTTGATCCTTGAAGCCAAGTTGGGTAGAATTTTAACATGTTTTACTCCCCTTGAAGCTTGGTTGGGTCTAGTCCTTGAAGCCTAATTGAGATGTTACAACCCTTGAAGCTAGGTTGGGTTGGTTCTTGAAGCCAAGTTGGGTTGAGACTTAGCATGCTTTGTTCCCCTTGAAGCTTGGTTGAACCTAATCCTTGAAGCCTAGTTGAGTTTATGATAATGATAAATGTGATGATTAAACCAAAACATTTACTCTGAAAATTGAATGGCATATTAGAGTGTTTTGGGCCCATGCTTGTCTTTGTATATAATGTGATTCTTGAATGGTAAAATCAATGGAACTATGAAGATGTAATATGAATATTGTTATGACATTGAATATAGTATGATGTGGTAATGTGATGTGCTTCTATGTGTGTGGTTTATGAAATATAAAGGTATGTTGTTAGCCTTCCATCTATGATGTGGATTTGTTATTAAAATGTGTGACATTATATTGCACTTAAGCATAATACTAGCATAATTTGTACTACTAAGCCGTTGGCTTAGCGCGATAGTGTTTGATCACGCAGGTGACAGAGTTGAACCTGAGAGTTCTTCAAGACCGAGTGAGAGTAGACATTGAAGATTTCATTTTGGGACTTAAAGATCAGAGAAGAGCTGCCAATCATGTATAGATTATATGTTTTGTAAACTTTGATTTATAACATATTTGTAATACCTTCCGCTGTGAATTATTAAAAATTTTATATATAGTGTCTTTTGGATTTCTTTTATTTGTTTGAGATTGGTTTCACTTGTTTACAAAGATATTTGTTGTGTCTTTTTAAACCGTGGCATTTTCTATATTCAGTATACGTATATTACCATCGTTTAAGCATGCTTGGTACGTATATAGGGTACAGAGGTGTTACATCAATGACCACTGTCTCATCTCCGTTGGAGAACTTAATCTTTTGATGAAGGGTGGAAGGAACTCCACCAAGAGGATGAAACCATGGTCGCCCCAAGAGTAAGGCAAAGGTAACCGATATGTCTAAAAGAACAAACTCAAAAATAGATTCAATTGGACCAACCTTGACAACAGCTTTGAAAGTCCCTTCGGCATGTCTCTTAGTGTTGTCATAAGCCCGAATTGTTACTTCAGTTGGGTTTAGATCCCTTGTTGACATGGCTAGCTTTGGCAATATCTTAAGTGGGCAAACATTTATGGTGAACCCATCATCGACCATTACACATGGAGTCCTCTTCCCCTTGACTTCTATTTTGATAAAGAGAGCGCGAATGTGATCTCTTCCCTCCTCCGGTAAGTCTGCATCTGAAAAAGAAACTGCTCCAATATTAACTTCACTCTTTTCTTGAACATCTTCACATTTCATTACTCCTCCAATTTTTATGAAGTTGATTAGCTCCTCTAGTGTCATTGAGGTAGAAATTGGCATGCTAGCCAAGGCTTTGGCCATTGTTTCTCGGTGCTTTTTAGAAGTAGCTAATAAGTCCCAAATGCTAACACTTGCTTGGGTTCTTTTCAATTGCTTGAGCACAACATCATCTTCCTCTTCTTTATTTCCTATTTCAACTTCCTTACCCTTGTTAGTTTCTACCTCCTTAGGTTGTGGCCTTGCATAAGGCTTACCAGATCTAGTGTTCATTACTTCATCTTCTTCGGGCTCGGACCAAGTCCACTTCTCCTTCTTGGTTATCATCAGTATCTCTTGAATCCCAAAACCCGTTGACAACATAAATTGCTACTTCTTTACCCTCCATAGCTTGTTTAATTTCATCAAATACCTCTTCTTCTTTGGTTACTTCTTTACCCACATCTTAAAAGGAAGACTTGACAAAATCCTCATACAAACCTCCTCCAATCATGAAGGTTGCCGGCGGCGGTGCTTTATTGAACTTTGGTAACGGGTTGTCTTTAGTGTTTGGCTTATTGGGCTCGTGTATCTTCCCATTATCAATTAGATTTTGGATCTCATGTCTCAACCTCACACATCTATCCATGTCATGCCCTTGCATTTGATGAAACTAACAAAATACTTTAGTGTCGAAATTAGGTGGGAGAGGGTTAGGCAAAGGGCGAGGATTTAAGGGTTGTAGCAATCATTTTCTTTGAAGCTTATTAAGAACCCAAGACATTGGTTTCCCCAATTTTGAAAATTGTCTCCTTGTTCCTTGGTTTGTAGCGTTAACATCGACTGCCTTTTGCATGCTTTGACTACCCGATTGATAATTTCCTTTCCTTCTTGTTGAAAAATGGTTCTTCTCTCTCTTCCATTCTTCAATTTGCAAACCAGCTTGGAGAAGGTCTTTGAAATCACGGATGAGTGTATGAGACATCCTCTCACAAAGACTAGGTAACACCCCTCTCACAATCATCCTTATTTGATCGTATTCATCGGGCCTCTTCTTTAGTAAAGCAGCCTTGTTTCTCCATCTCTTCACATAATCCACAAAATTCTCATTCGACATTTGCCTAATGGATTCCACTTCCATTAAGGTAACTTCCATCTCGACATTATATCCATATTGTTCGATGAAAGCTTTGTAAAGCAGATCCCAACTCTTTTGTGTTCCATCTTCCAAAGTATTGAACTAATTTTGGACAACAGGGTCCAATGATAGCATGAAGTACCTTAGAGTTTGAACCTTAGTAGCTTGGGCAGACTGCATAGCAGTGATATACTGATTCACATGGAGATGAGGATTTCTGGTTCCATCAAACTTTGTGAAAGATGGCATCTTGAACTTGTATGGGACTTCTTCATCTAGCTCAAATAATTTGTCAACTTCGGACATTTCCTCAGTTTTTAGTTTCTTCTCAAATTTCTTTTCTAAGTCAGCAATCATCTTTTCAACATCAGAAGTTTCGGTCTTCTCCATAGTTGATCTTTCAACAATCTTCAGTTCTTTTTTCTTCTCTTGAGCATCTTGGTAGTATTGAGCCCAACCATCATCATCATCAATGATCATTTTTTCATCATCAAAAACCACTTCACCAACTTTAGTCTTCCCTTTGTCCCTTGGCTTCTTAGTGCTAGCAGATGCTTCAGCATGATTTTCTAAAATTGCAATCAATTGGTTCTTCATAGTCTCAGCTAGGTCCTCTTTTATTTCTTCCATCATGGCGTTGAGGGCTTCATCCACCATTCTTTGAATTTGTTCGGGCTCCATTGTTTTTGGTGAGCAAGTGATTGAGTCGTTGCTAGATACTTTGTCTCCGGCGTAGGTCGGATTGTCATAAGCTTTTGAACTGTCGTAATCTAGGGCTGTGAGCCAGAGAGGATTAATGAGATGCAAATGTATGCATGTATGCACAAACAATCAACAAAGAAAGATAATTAGGATGCTCATTCCAACCTTATAACATCCACACATGAATGGCGAGTCTCTTTTCCTAGGTATATGGTTAACAAAATACCAACATGGGGCATCTTGTTTTTGAATAATTCCCTCGGACGTTTCAACTAATAGTTATATTTTCAAAAATGGAAATCAGTTCATAATAATTCCCATTTATTAGGTTTTAATCCATTCAACCAACTAAAGTAGCTTTTATGCTATATTGGATTAAAACAAAATTAAGAGGTTTATTATAAATAGAATTCTCACTTGAAAAAAGTAACTATTGATTCATACTAAAAACAAGCCCATGGTTAACTTATTCTTAGTATAAACTAGGCTCACAATTGATTTTTTGTATTTCGTAATTGACCTAAATAATTTGCAAGCTCTTTATAGGAAAAGGTTGGGTAAAAATAATTTTGTTTCTAAGCCCATTGTAAAAAAGATTTAAGAAAAAAAAAACATATTTTGGGCTTAGTATTTGGGCCATGAGCAAAAGAAATTTTTGATTTATTTTTAGAAAAGTCTTATGTCCAAAGACCATCTTGAAAAGTTTTGAAAATAGTTTTGGTCTTTTGGACTTTAAAGAAAATTTATTTGAGCTTGCCAATGTACTTGGGTCATATTAGAAAAAGAGCAAACCAAATAAGCCATGATTTAAGCCAAGATAAATTAATCATAGTCAAACAACATGCATTTGGGGTAAAACCTAAGGAAAGTAACTAGGCCAATTACATGAGCTTTAGTCTTTGGGTTAAAAGGGTTAGGTTCCCATAGCAAGTATATATCAAATGGTACGAGGCTATGAGTGGTTATGCCATGCTCGATCTCCATACCTTGAGTGAAAGTATGGTATCCCTTACATAACACAACACGGGTAACACGGGCATCCTAACTCACAGACACGATGCAATCTAATATGATGCAATGGATAATAACATTATAAGAAAGAACAGAATAACATAAAGACCACCAGAATCAACTTCTCTTATCCCTAGTGGAGTCGCCACTGTGAGCGGGGATTTTTGCCCCCACTCCCTGTGGAATGGTTCTTGCGACTTTGGCACTATTTAGGCTCAGGGCCTTAGAGAACATGGACCTAAGTTTGGAGAAAATGGAGTCGCACGGGCTGGGAAAAAGAAAAGGGTGGATGACTCGATTCCTAAGGAATCCCCAGCCCCCTAATGGGTTCGAAAAGTTGGGTACATGTGGGGAAGGTGAGAAATGGCCCAGCACCCCCACAACACCCGGTTCATTGGAACCGGCCTCCTTTACAGGTCTTAATATTATAAAATTCTTAAATATAACAACATTATCCATATTACACACAATAATTAAATAAAGCATCGATATATTGAAAATCAAAACAATGTCCAAGCAAAACAAATAAATGGACATCCATCCGAAGATGGAAACATGTCCTTACATCCCGTGCCTAAATAGGACACCCACTGAAAGGTAGAAACATGTCCTTTACATTAGTTCTAAAATAGAAAAGCAATTTAAATTACATGATATTTAACTAATGAGGTATCCACCAAGTGGAAACATACCTCTTACAACATTTGGAAATCTAAATAAATCGATAAAAGTAAATAACAATTGATAATAAATAAATCATTCATCAAAGGTATTAAACATCAATAGAAAGTAAACATCCATCCATGATAAATTAAATAAACCAAGCATTGAACTTAAATAAATTAAAGCTTATAAAATAAATCAAAGCATAATAAAAAATAAATTTGAATAAGGCAAATAAGATTCAAATTAGGACTACTGTTTCTATTTAAGATTCTTTATTTTATGTTTTTAGGGTTTTAGAATTTCTGGGTTCAAGCTATTGTAAATTTCAAAAGAATTGAAATGGAGCAAAGTTTTAGAATTTGATAGGTTGATAAAGTTCTTTGATTAACCAAATTAGTGTTTGAGGAATGAAGTCATGAAATTAGGGTTTGAACACTTTAAAATATTGGATTTATGATTATTAGCTACTGAATTATGGTTTTTTGGCTTACTGTGTTTGAATTTTAATATTTATGTTTATAAGGTTTTAAAGTTTAAAGGATTAGGGTTTAGAAAAATTAGGGTTTAAGGTTTTAAGGGAGTTATAGTTTACTATTTTGGGCTTTAGAATTTTAGAATTAGGTTTTCAGAGAATGCATTAGGTTTTAGGATTTGAAAATCAATTGATAATTTTATGAAACTTTATGAAAATAAACAAAATGATTTAAGGTTTATAGAAACAGAAATTATATATTTTTAGGGTTTTTGGAAAGAAATAGGTTCAATTTAGGATTTTAAAAATTTGGAAAACAAATTAGGTTTTTGAGATTTTGAAGAAACAAAGATAGCAATTTTAAGATTTTTGGAAAACAAATAAATGAATTAAGGTTTTTAAGCCTTAGAAAAGGTAAATTAAAATTCTAGGGATTTTGAATCAAAAGAGATAATTGGATGATTTAAGCTATTGTGAAGAAATTAGACAATTGATTCATACCTCCATTTGTTGGTTCCACCAAAAATTTCTTCTTGGATGAACAAGAAAAAAGACAAGCTTTGCTGCCTTTGATGGATTGAATTGCTTGTTTGTTCTCTCAAAAAAGTCCGATTGATTCAAAGTTTTCCTCCTCAATTCGGTCTCAAATTTCTCCTCTAAAATTCGATCCCCTTTTTGCGTTGTTTTAGTCCTTATTTATAGAAGAATTTTATGATTAATTTTAGTTATTCACGTAATCTAACATTGATTAAGAAAAGAAAACCGAAACCTAATTGTATTTGGTACCGAAAAAAACTGCGTCGGAAAAATTTCGCTGGCGAAAAAAACTGCTACAGAAAAATTGTGCTGGCGAAAAAAAACTATGGCGAAAAAAATGCGCTGGCAAAAAAACTGCAGCAGCTGGCTGCGGGTTGCGGGCGAGAATTAGCCAGCGGGCCATTTTGCCGGAACTCTTTTCTACGACGAAATTTTTCATCGCCATTTTTTTTATTATTTTTTTATTTTTTTATTTGTTTATTATTATTTATTATTTTTATTAATTATAAAAAATAAATACTAAAGCAAATATTATTTAATTAAGATAACGAAAATTGTTTTGGACTAATTAAAATATATTGGATAACAAAAAATTATTTTGGACTAATTAAAATATATTGGAACAGACTGGGTCAAAAATTAAGGGTCTACAGTATTGACTCCACATCACTTGTTCACTTTCTCAAGTATCTTCATCTATTGAGTGATTCCTCCATAAAACCTTCGCCAGAGGCACTTTCTTATTTCTTAACTGCTTCACTTCTCGTGCTAAGATTGTTACTGGTTCTTCCTCATAACTTAGGTCTGGATTCACTTCAATAGATTCATCTGACAATGCATGAGATGGATGTGACCTATATCTTCGTAGCATAGAAACATGAAATACATTATGAATTCTTTCCAACTCTGGTGGCAATGCTAATCTATATACAATTGGTCCAACATTTTTCAACACTTCATATGGGCCAATAAATCATGGACTAAGTTTTCCCTTCTTTCCAAATCTCAACACCTTCTTCCATGGAGACACTTTTAAAAACACCTTGTCACCTTCTTTAAGCTCTATATCTTTACATCAGAATAAGATTTCTGTCTATCTGATGACGCTTTTAGTCGATCTAGAATTTTTGCACTTTTTCTTCTATTTCTTTAATCAACTCAGGTCCTACTATCTTCCTTTCTCCAATGTCATCCCAATATAAAGGTGTTCTACATTTGCTACCTTACAAAGCTTCATACGGTGCCATAACAATACTAGATTGGTAGCTATTATTATATATAAACTCAACCAATGGTAAATGTTTACCCCAACTGCCAACAAAATCAATAACACAACTCTTTAGCATATCTTTCAATATTAATATCACTCTTTCGAATTGCCCATCGGTTTACACATGGAAAGTAGTACTGAAATATAATCAAGTACCTAATGCACCTAGCAAATTCATACAAAATCTAGAGGTGAATCTAGGATCTTGACCCGACACCAATGAAATTGGAACCCCATGTAGCTTCACAATCTCATTGATATAAATTTATGCTAATTTATCAAGGGAATAATCCATTCTCATAGGTAAAAAGTGAGTTGACTTTATCATTCTATCTACAACTACCCAAATTTCATCATGCTTTCTTTGGATCAGAGGTAATCCCTTAAAAAATCCATAGTTAGTCTATCCAACTTCTATTCGGGCACAATAAGGGCTTTAACAATCCCGAAGGAACTTGATGTTCAACTTTTATCCTTTGATAAGTGAGAAACTTCGATACAAACTCTGCTATATCCTTTTTCATACCTTTTCACCAATAATGTTGTTTCAAATCTTGATACACTTTAGTACTCCCAGGGTGCATAGTATAAGCTGATTGATGTGCCTCATCTAAAATCTTTTTCTTCAATTCTGTATCTTCTGGTACACACAATTGTGCTCTATACCTCAAACTACCATCACTTCCCCATTTGAAAATCTCCACTCTCTCCCTTTTGACAATCTTGCATAATTTTTCTAAATCTTCACATCTACCTTTTGTGCTTTCTTAATTTGTTCAAATAGTAGTGGCTTAATTTGCAAATGCACTACAAGTGCACCATCATCATTAATTTCAAATATAGCATCTAAGGCTCTCAATTCAACCAACAACATAAGAAAATAGGCAATGAAGCCTTGTGCAGATGGTAATCAATCAAACAATCATAATCTTTGATTAACTCCAACCATTGCCTTTGTCGAAGATTTAGCTCTTTTTGTACACTTAAATATTTAAAACTTTTATGATTTGTATAGATAAAACATTTCTCCCATATAGATAATGTCGCCAAATCTTTAATGCAAACACTATAACTATTAACTCTAGATCATGAATCGGGTAGTTCAGCTCATGTGGTTTCAATTGTCAAGAAGCATAAGCAATAACTCTATCTTCTTGCATTAACACACATCCCAAACTATTATGTGAAGCATCACTATATACCACATATGGTTTACCTTCTACAGGTAGAGTAAGAATAGGAGCTTGAGTCAACATATCTTTTAACTATTCAAAACTCATTTGGTATTTGTTTGTCCATACAAATTTTATCCCTTTCTGAAGTAATTTGGTGAGTGGCATGGCGATTATAGAAAATTCCTTTACAAATCGATGGTAATAACCTACCAATCCCAAAAAACTCCTCACTTATATAACATTTTGAGGTGGACTCCAATTCAAGATCACCTCAACTTTACTTGGGTCTAATATAAACCCTTCTGCTGAAACAATATGCCTAAGGAAAGTTATTTGATCTAACTAAAACTCACACTTGGAAAATTTTGCAAACAACTATTTTTTCCTTATTGTCTGAAATACAATTTGTAGGTGTCTATTATGATCTTCTTACAATGCGAATACAACAAAATAACATCAATGAACACCACTACAAATTGGTCCAAATAAGGTTGAAAATTTTGATTAATTAAATCCATGAAAACCACTTATGCATTCGTAAACCCAAAAGAATCATAAGAAATTCATAATGTCCATACCTCTTAAGAAAAGCGGTTTTGGGCTCATCTACCTCTTTCACTCTCAATAGATGATAACCTGATCTCAAATCAATTTTAGTAAACATATCTGGTCCCTTCAATTGATCAAAGAAATCACCAAAATGCGGTAATGGATATTTATTCTTGACAGTCACCTTATTCAATTATTGATAATCAATGCATAATCTCAAGGTACCATCCTTCTTTTTAACAAACAATACTAGTGCTCTCCATGGTGAAACACAAGGGCATATAAATCCCTTATCCAGCAATTCCTGTAATTGCACCTTTAACTCCAACTCTGCTGTTGTCATTCGATAACAGGTTATAGAGATAGGAATGGTATATAGCACCATGTTGATACCAAATTCCACCTCTCTCACTGGAGGTAATTGTAGACTCTTAATTTTTGACCTAATCTAGTCTGATATTTTTAAACAGTTTAAAATAATTTTTATGGTATTTATTTTATTTACTATTTATAATAATTATCTTTATGATATTTAATAGTTATTTTTAAAAATAAAAATAAAAAATTAATAAAAAATATTTAATAGCAAGGCACTTCGCCGCAGCAAGTATCTGCGGTGAATTGGGCACTGCCCAATTTGCCACAGATAGCAACTGGGCTTGCCCAGTAAGCCCAGCCCGCAGGCCCAGCAGCCCGCGCACTGCCGATTTTTGACTAAACCTTGTTTTACCCAGTTTTGTAATTTTTCCTAAACAATTGGTATTTCCTTATTAAAATAGGATAAGTCTTTTTGTTTTCCTTTAAATAATGGTATTAAACACACGAATAAAGGGTGGCAATTATTTGAAGAAACATTGGACTTTTAATCTTTCGGAGAGAGGGTGGAGACTTTTTAATTTTTGTTGGCTGGTACAGTGGACTTTTGGTCTCTAAGAGAAACCCTAGCAACCAAGAATCAATAGAAAAATTATAAGCAAGAAAATAAAATAGAGAGAAAGAAAGATTAAAGACACATAACTTGATAAAGGCAGTGAACACGCTGTCTTGGTATTGCTCGACCAGAATTCCAATGGCACAATTGTGGTGGAGCCAACAAACAACGGTACATTCTTGATTGACTCAATATAATATGCTTTTGATAATTTTTAATATGGAACACATCTGATCTTTGTCTAAGATTAATTCCAGTAAGCCAAACCCCTTTAGTTTGAATTCCTGTCACTTTATGTGGAGCATGAATTAATGATATTATTTTGTTATTCACATGAAATGAGTCCCGTAACATGTTAGCTTAAATTCATTAAAGTGCATGATTATTTGGCCAATATACCACAACATTTTTGTTTAAAGTTTTTCATATAAACAGTAGCTTCATTTAAGTATTTAATAAAATTTGTCATGGCAGCTTATTTCTTCCAACATCTAAACCCTAATCTTATTTTCATAAATTCCAAACCCTATTTTCTAAACCTTAAACCCTAACTTATAAAACCTAAATCCCAAAACCAAAACCATGACCTAAACCCTAATTTCTTAAACTAAAAACCCTAACCTTGTTTTCTCAAACCCTAATCACTTCTTAAAACTTCCAACCCTAAATTTTTTTTTTCTTAAAACCTAAAATCATAATTAATTCTATATTTCATACCTTCACAGTAGTTTAATATTTTTTAAAATAATAATAATAATATTTGTTTCTCAAGTCAAAACCCTAGTTTGATTCCAAATACCCATAAAATTATATTTCATATTTGAAATCCTAATTTCCTATCTAAAAACCCTAGAATCCCTAATTCAAGATGTAAACCTAAACATGTATCTTTATTTGTGTTATTTAATTTTTTGATTTGATTATGTAGTTTATTATATGTTTTTGTAATTGATTTATTTAATTTCGATATTTGATTTGTTTATCATGGATGGATGATTTCTTTATTATTGTTATTATTTGCTAAAATTGTAAGAGGTATGGTTCCATGATTGGGTACGTCATTATTTAATCTTTATGTAATGTAGATTATTTTTATATTATGGAATTAATGTAAAGGACACATTTTCACCTTTCAGTGGGTGTCCTATTTAGTTTTAAATTGGATGATGTAAGGACATGTTTCCATCCTTGGATGGGTGTCCATTTATTTATTTTGTTTGGACATTGTTGTGACTTTAATAAAGTATTTATTTATTCTTATGATCACATGTAGTATTGATAATATCATTATATTTAAGAATTTTATTATATTAAGACCTGAAAAGGAGGCCAGTTCCAATGAACCGAGCATTGTGGGGGTGATGGGCCATTTCTCACCTTCCCCACATGTACCCAACTTTCCAAACCCATTAGGGGGTTGGGGATTCCTTAGGAATCGAGTCATCCACCCCTTTCTTTTTCCCAGCCCATTTGGGTGGTGACTCCATTTTTTTGGACTTAGGCCTGTGTTCTCTAAGGCCCCAAGCCTAAATAGTGCCGAAGTTGCAAGAACCATTCCACCGAGAGCGGGGGCAAAAATCCCCGCTCACAGTGGCGACTCCACTGGGAATAAGAGAAGTTGATTTCGTTGGCCTTTATATTATTCTATTCTTTCTTATCATGATATTATCCATTGCATCATATTAGATTGTATCGTGTGCGTGAGTTAGGATGCCCATGTTACCCGTGTTCACTCAAGGTATGGAGTTCGAGCATGACATAACCAATCATCAAAAATTAAAACAAATCAAAAATTATTTTCTCATGACTCAAATACAAAGTCAAAAATCCATTTTTTCTAAAAATCTTTTTACAATGGTTTTTCAAGCAAAACTATTTTTGCATTTCATCCAACCTTTTCTTACAAAGTGCTTATAAATTATTTAGGTCAATTATTGAATACCAAAAATTAATTGTGATCCTAGTTTATACTAAGAATTATTAATCATGGGCTTGTTTTTGGTATGAATCATTAGTTACTTTTTCAAGTGAGAAATCTATTTATAATAAAACTCTTAATTTAGCTTTAATCCAATATAGCATAAAAGCTACTTTAGTTAGTTGAATGGATTAAAACCCAAATAATGGGAATTATCATGAACTGATTTCCATTTTTAAATATAACTATTGGTTGAAATGTTCGAGGAAAATATTCAAAAATAAGATGCCCCATGTTGGTATCTTGTTAACCATATACCTAGAAAAAGGGACTCGCCATTCATGTGTGAAATGTTATAAGGTTGGAAGGAACATCATATTTATCCTTGTTTGTTTATCGTTTGTGCATACATGCATACATGCATCACATCACATCTCATTAATCCTTTTTTGCTCACAGACTTGGAGTAGGCAATCCAAGGGCATACAACGATACCACCTACAACATTGGTTTTTGATTCAAGTGCTTCATTGCAAGGATGGATGCAAACCAACTGAGGGATATAATTAATGAAGTTGTCAAAGCTAGGATGGCCGAGCTATGAGATCAATTGGTTGAAATTATGAAGACCCAGTTGATTGAAATTCTAGAGCTCATCAACAATGCTAATGAGGCATATCACATTGACATAAGAAAGAAAGGAAAAGCAACATTAATGGGGAACATGTTTACTAATAGAGATCGAATGAAAAATGAGGGATCAATCCCTATTCTATGAGACCAGTCGAACCATGTGCTGTCTAAGTGGAGCAATAAGTAAGGCTACCACCCTAGTGGGCAAAGTCAAAGGGAAAAAGAGAAGAATCATTTTTCTGCAAAATGAAATTATCAGCCTAGCAATCAAAATACATAAAAGGAAGATGATGTTAATGCCACTGGTCAAGGAGGAATGAGGCATTTTTCAAAATTGGGGAAGCCGCTATCTTGGGTTGTCAATAAGCTATAAAAGAAGGGATTGTTACAACCCTTGACTCCTCGACCTTTGCCAATTCCTTTACCCCCAAAATTTGATACTAAGGCTTTTTGTCAATTTCATCAGACTCAAGGACATGAGACCGATAGATGTACCCGATTGAAGCATGATATCCAAGATCTAATAGACAGTGGTAAGCTTCCTGGGCCTGATAAGCACAACACTAAAAATAATCCTCTTCCTAAATTTGGAAGGGCGCCATTGCTTACAAACTTCATGAAGAGTTTTATCTTATCATCCTGTGATGATATGGATTGAGAAGCTGCTAAAGATGATGTGCTACTAAGCAAGCTTGGAGTAATTGAGGATGATAAAGTAATGATCCTTGATGATGAAAAAAATCCTTGACTTTGATATGTCTAAATAAATGAAATATTTTCGACTCCAACTCAACAAACCTCCCTTAGCTTGAAGTGTTGTTTATTTATTTATTTTATTTCGCTTTCTTTAGTACTTAATTGGAACAATTATGTTTTTTTAAAATTAAGATTGCTTGAATAAATTATTTTCATTAAATTTTTATTGGTCTTTGCTCATTTTGGTGCTCAACCAATGAGGAATCTAGCTTGATAATTCATGAATTAATATATTTATGCATCATGACTTGAATGACTTTACTAGGTGAGGGAATTGCTCTATAGCATTGAGTTGTGTATGCTTACTTAGTGAGGGGGCTCCTGCATAATTACCTTTGTCTAGGTCCTAGTCAGTCTTAGAACATGCTTTTATAATTTTTTGAGGCGAAATTGAACTTTGCTTATTTAAGGGAGAGATGATCTAGGCATTATTTGGTTAGCCAACAACTAGTATCAACCCTATTGATATCAATCCCTAGTTGTCCACTTGAGCCTTCATAAAATTTTAAGCTTTCTTTTCATTGGCTTACAAACCCCAACAACCTATTATGAGCTGTTGTGATACTTTTGACAAGTCTTATGATCACTAAGGTGAAAAAGCAAAAAGATTAAAGAACAGAATGCATAGCCAAGACCGTAAGGATAGTTGATGTTCTCAAGACCATAAGGGTAGTTGAAGTTCACCTAATATCTCTAATCTATCAATATAACATCAAAGTAACAAATGATTTATCCCTGGTAAAGAAGATTTATGTCACTCCATTCATCCATTATTAGAAACTCAAGTTGGTACAAATAAGACAACTCTTTTAGAGCTAGAACCAAAAAAAAAGAAAAAAAAGATGAAAGGCAGTTTAGAAATCCAACTGAGTTCTCTTTTACCTAAAGTAGCAAAAGGCTTCCATTTGGTTTATAAGGATAGTTTGACTTGAATTGGCCAACCCAACCAAAGATTCAATCAAAATTAGAGAAAAAGGAGGAAATTCATCCAGTTCTTGAAAGTCCTGTACTTGACAGTCTTACAGGGGAGAAGGATAAAATGATAAAATGCTCAAAGAAAAGGAGTAAGGAAAGAAAGAGAAATAAAAGGGAAAAGAAGAAAGAAAAGGAATGTGGGTGTCGACCTTTTTATAAGGGAAAAGACAATCCCTATCAAGATCCAGATTAACGTCAAAAAGAAAGAAGAATGTTCAAAGTTCTATCATTTTATGTTTCCAACTGCCTATGGCTCTAATAGAAAATCAGAGTTTGAGGGTTTGGCTATAGTGTCACAACAGCTCCAACTTACAAAAGGCCTTCATTTAACCCGTGTCCCTTATAGGTCCCATTTCAAGCCTATCAAAGACCTGTTGATCTCTCTTGGTAGGTAGAGTCTATTAGTGGAGATAGTTTGGATAAGCATGCATATGAGATAGACAATATTCAAACTCAATGAGACCTTTGGCCAAGTAATGTGTATGTGCCTATCTGAAGTGCAACAGTTCTTGGTTAAATAGAAATGATTCCTGAGTTTAGTACTGTAACTAGGGTTGTCATGTTACAGATATGTTAAATTTGAAAATCGAGTGTTGAGGTAATTTGACATTGATATGGCAAAGCCAACATTTGATCTCAAAATTGAAATTCAAAAAAAAAAGTTTTTGCCATACAAAACCTTTAAGTTAAGAGAAGTTTGTTGATCCATCAAAACTCAAAGAACACATTGGGCAAAGGAAATGATTATTGGTAAGGTCATGAAGAAGCTACCAACTGACATGCTAAAACATAGTTTGAAATGGATGTATCCCTGACTCTGCAGCTTGGGGTCTCCACCACTCATGTTCTCAACATCTTAAAGATAAAAGCCATAAATGCAAAGCTTTCTATCATTCTAATGCAAAACCGGAATGGGCATCTAGAAGGAGTCAATGAGAACACTTCAGCTGATCACCTCGGTCTGTGAGTTGATGGAACCACTATAAGTATTACTCATGCATATCATGCATACATGAATATATCACACTGCATTTTTCTTTGTAAAAAATAAATAGTAATATTCTATAAAGCAATCATAAAGTGGATATGGAATTAGGGGGCATGGAAAGCCCATTGCGTGAGGAAACTCTAGTAATTTTTCAAAAGAAAGAAGAAATGCATGCTTGTTCGATGAGCAAGACAATATACAAACATCAACCAAAGCTGCATAGAGAAAATCAGGGGTTTGAGCCTACACAGGGGGCAAAGTTTCTCCTTTCAATAGTTTATGTATGTACAAAATATTTTGAGACTCACTTCCAATTTTTTGCCATGGAGGGGGCAAGGAGAAGATATGAAGGCCGGATAAAAAATGGATAAAAATAAAAAAAAAAGAGTTCAAGTATTATATTAATTATAGTTTACTGTTCATGAATTGATTATAACCACTTTGTTTATTTATGTATAATTAATTTCATATAAGCTAGTACAATTAATTTCATATAGGTAATCATTGTGATGGAGGCGGCGGTCTATAGTCAAATAAAGCACTCGAAAAGTCATCACCAGTTGGAGGAGGAGGCATATCATCTATCCCGAGTCCACCCGAAGCAGGAGCACCTGAGCCTATATTATCTTGGAATTCAGATCTGCAATGGTCCTCATCAGAAGTAGATGAAAGAATCTCATGGTCATCAGTTTGGGGTCCCCTAGACAACAAAGCATCGGGATCTCTTCTCCCCTGAAACCGAAAGTCTCGAAAGTCTTGCTCTGACTGATGATACAATTTTTCAAAATGGGCAACCTGTTGATGACTAGCAGCTAATTCTTCTTGAAGTTTCTTATTTTATTCCTCAAGCATCTGCTGTGAGCCAGAAAGAAAAGGGTAAGAGCATACATAATCATGCATACATGTAGCATAAATCATCATGGAACAAGATAACCTACCAGGTAATTCATATCAACACCCTATGGATGAGATGGCATTTCTAGTTGATTAGAATTAGCAAATAGAGGAGCGGTAGAGGAAGGTCCAGCCTCATCACCAAAGAAGCCAATAGCCTGTGATAATCATTGAAACAGTCAAAATAAGTTAAGAAAGAAGTAATTGCAATGGCAAAGTGGTAAAAGTTTACCTGAGAAGTGTTAGCCCCGGGATGCGGGACGGACCCTCCTCCCTCTCCATGATACTCTTCTTCATTACTATCCTCCTTTTCCTTGGGAATTTCTTAGACACCAATAGGAGATACATCAAAGTTCAAGAGTCCTACTCAAATAAAATAGGCATATGATGCACCCGGTGGATAGAGAAAGATTTCAACATCATAACCATGCCGAGCCAACCACCATGCATTCTCCGGCATTGATGTGATATTTAAAGTATACTCCAAGCAATTCATCAGGATCCTCCACCACTCAGGACTAAGGAACCACTCATACACCCTCTCCCCAAGAAACCAGCCACTAGACATAGGGTCAGCAATGACTCAGTGGGTATGCTAAAAAGGCAATGCGGCATTCATGGAAGAAGTCCATTTCATCCGCTCTTCTGTGTTCCATCAATCCAAATTGACCTGCAAAATGAAATAAGGTAAGTGAACTTTTATATACATTTTAAAGTATACTAATACTATTTTACCTGTCCCCAGGTTAAGCAACTCAAGAGATAGCGCTGGGTGTAAACATGGTGAGAGCTGGGAACTGCTACATGATTTGACAACTAAAAATTCAATATCGGATACCCGACTTTCTCTCGGGAAATGCCAGGCACCCTCACAAGATTATGCTCATATGCCTACACCTACAACAATAATGAAGATCAAATTCAAGTAATATAAGAATGGAATTGACATTGGTAGAAGAAGAGTACCTCGACAACTACCATGAAACCAACGAAAGAATTCTTATTCCTGCAAATCTTATCTAGTCCATGATAGAGACAGGTAAGGCCAGCTTCATTCCAGTCGTAAAGCGGTACCATACTCATATCAGTAAAGGCCCTCAACATCGACAAATGGATGGCAGATTTGATGCTATATAAAATGGTACCTGAGCAAATACAGTAAAAATCCTTGAGCATATTGTTTGGTTGTTTCCCTATGAACTCGTCCTTCTTAGTTCATCCAGTAACTCCGAATCAGCTCAATTTTTATCTTGAAAGGCCCTTTTAATGATGGTTCCATACCGATTAACTGTTGGACTTCTTTGTATGTCAGAATATCATTGGTAAGAGGGATTAGAAGGCCATAGTACCGAGTACCAGTTATGGCTGTATAATCGACTGGGCCAATGGTCATCTCTCCTACAGGTAGATGAAAAGAATGGGTCGTGTCCATCCACTGCTTTGACAATGCTTGAACTACACTCTTATCTATCGGACACTCCTCAGATGGTAATTGCAAGATAAAGCTTTCAAAGCCGCAATCTCGGACAATCCGTTTTACTTGAGAGGGTGCTACATCATACCATTGTTAGGCTTTATAGACACACCATCCGCCCCGGATAACACAGTGATTGCACTAACATGGAATCAGATAAGTTAACACGAGGTAAGTATATCATTATACCAATACTACTGATTCATAGACTACATTTATTCATTATATCCTATTTTAATTTATCTATTTATTTATTTATTAAATAGTCCACTTACTAATTTATTTTTTCTAATCTTTATTAAAATATATATATAATAATAATAAAATAAAATAATAAAAAATAATAAAAAAACCAATAAAATAATAAATAAATATTTGTGCTATTAAAATATTAAGTTGCATTGTTACCTTAGTCTTTTGACTTGAACTGCGATGAAGCTGCATCCCAGCTAGTAAACTTACAGTTCCATTTTCATGCATGTAGACCCTTAATTTTTGACCTAGTTCGGTCCAATATATTTTATTTAGTCTAAAATAATTTTTGTATTATCTTAATTAAATAAATTGTTTTAGTATTTATTTTTTATAATTTTTAAAATTTATTATAATAATAAAAAATAATAATAAATAAATAAATAAAAATAAAAATCGGCCACGGAAAAATCGGCAATGAAAAATTTCATCGTCGATGGTCAAAATGGCCTTGGGCCATTTCGCCCGCAGGAAAATCCTGCTGGCTAAATGGTTTCTGGCCGCCCAGCTCGCAAGTTTCCATGCAATTCTCGCTCGCAGCGCCCAACTCTCGCAGCCCGTCGCAGTTTTCGCCAGCCAATTTTTTTTTCAACGTAATTATTTCTGAAACCAAATTCTATTTGGTTTCGGTTTCCTTTTCCTAATTAATGATAATTTCCTTAAACAATTGGAATTAAGCTTCCAAAATTTCCTATAAATAACACTAAAAAAGACACAGAAAGGGGGAGGAATTTTTAGAGGAACGATTGGACTTGGGGAAAAAACATTAAAAATTGATTGGACTTGGCAGTAAAGCAATCGGACATTTTAGAGGAGAATAAGCAAGCAAGCAATCAAGCCATCAAAGGCAGCAATCTTGCCTTTGTCTACGTTCATCCAAGAAGCAATTTTTGATGGAACAAATGAATGAAGGTTTGAATCTTTAATTTTTTTTTATTTTCTTATAGTAGCTTTGTTTTTTTTATTCATAAGATTATACACACAAAACCTTGATCTATAAATATGTGGTAACATTGATCTTCGTTTCAAAAACCCTAAAAAGTATTCTTATGTTTCAAAAACCTTAAGAACTCTAAAAACACTTTTCTGTTTCTTCTAAACCTTAAAACCCTAATTTGTTTCTTTTGTTTCTAAAAACCTTAAATCGTTTTTCCTATTTTCAAAAACTTTTAAAAACCCTAAACTGTTTTCCTCTAATTCTTTTCCAAAATTTCCAAATGTTTTGTTAAATCACCTAACTCTAACTTACTTTAAACTAATTTCTTCAACTTCAAACCAAAACAGTAAAGCCCCAAACCAATTATTCTAAACCCTAATTTTTCTAAGCCCTAATTCCCTCAAAACCAAAACTGCAAACCTTAGTTTTCTTAAACCCTAATCTTAATCCTTAAATCCTTAAAACCTTATAAACCTAAATATCCAAACTAAATACAGTAAATCCAAAACAACAATCCAGTAACCAAAAGCTATAAACCTAATGTTTTAATATTCTAAAACCCTAATTTCATAATGTTACCCATAAACCCTAATTTGATTCATGAAACCTTAATCCATTTTAATTTTCTTAAACCTTTACAGTAGCTAAGAATTATAAATCTTAACGTCCAGTAGCATTATTCATTTAAAAAATAATATTAGTTACTCAAAATTCCAAAACCCTATTTTCTAAATTCTAAACCCAAAAATCTTAATTTTCAATACATTGGCTTAATTTTCGTCAAAGGGGTCAATATTCATTTGTGTATTATGAGTCCACATATTTAACTTTCCTTTTTCCAAAGCCCTAATTTAGTAATTAAAATTCTAAAATCTTATTTTAAGATGCGAACCCTAAATTAGATATTTATTGCTTTATTTAATTTTAGATTTGATTATGTAGTTTATTATATGCTTTGATTTATTTAATTTCAATGCTTGATTTATTTAATTTATCATGGATGAATGCTTATTATATGTTTTGATTGATGTTTAATATCTTTGATAATGATTTATTTATTATGAATGGTTATTTACTTTTATCAATTTATTTTTTATTTTCAAATGCTGTAAGAGGTATGTTTCCACTTTGTGGGTACCTCATTAGTTAAATATCATGTAATTTAAATTGCTTTTATATTTTGGACCAATGTAAAGGACATGTTTCTACCTTTCGGTGGGTCTCCTATTAGTTTAGACATGGATGATGTAAGGACATGTTTCCATCCTCTGATGGGTGTCCATTTATTTCTTTTGCTTGGACATTACTTTGATTTTAATATAACGATGCTTTATTTCAATTGTTGTATGTAATTTGGATAATATTGTTATACTTAAGAATTTTATTATATTAAGACCTGTAAAGGAGGCCGGTTCCAATGAACAGGGGGTTATAGGGGTGCTGGGCCATTTCTCACCTTCCCCACATGTACCCAACATTCCGAACCCATTAGGGGGTTGGGGATTCCTTAGGAATCGAGTCATCCACCCCTTTCTTTTTCTCAGCCCGTCCGGGTGGGGATTCCATTTTCTCCAGACTTAGGTCCGTGTTCTTTAAGGCCCCGAGCCTAAACGGTGCTGAAGTTGCAAGAACCATTCCACCGGGAGTGGGGGCAAAAATTCCCGCTCACAATGTAGAAGAATAAATTTCAATAGCTCATCATTGGATCGAGGTCCTGATCTCGAAGCATTTATTTTCTCCTTAACTCTCTCTCTGCTTTAAATATGAAAATATGTGAGTATGAATGAGTATTGAAGAAATAAGCCGTTTATATAGGCAAATTGCAAAGGAAAAAGATAAAATAAAAAGTAAAAAAATAGTATTCTTATGAAAAAAAAGAAAAATCACTATTAATAAATAGTAAATGAATAGTTGGTGAATAGTTAGTAAATAGTGATGAACGGTGTCTAAATAGTAAATTCAATTATTCAATTCAGATATTTGTGTGTCTAAAAATATTTTGGCACTTTTAAAATATTTTTACATGCAGGGGGCAATAAGATATATGCATGGTAAAAATAGTTGATTTTTTTGCAAATTTTCTTTATTATCCTACTAACTACAATCTGTAACACCCCCATATCCAATGCACACACACTACAACCACAACAATGTAGCATAAGTGCACCAAACATAGGGATGCTACGGTTTCCTTAACATTCAAAACATTTTAAACAAAACCATAACCTTTCAATTATATACATTATAGAAAAATAGGTCATTTACTTATAAAACAAAACATATTAGATATACATATACATTTAAATATTACACAGCAGAAGTTATAAAATATTTACAAATTTACATTATAAACATTACTTTACAAAATATAAAAGAAATATACATGATTGGCAAGTCAGCTCTGATCTTTAAGCTCCCAAAATCAACTCTTCAATGTCTACTCTCACTCGGTTTCGTAGAGCTCTCGGGTTCAACTCTATTACCTGCGCGATTAAACACTATCGCGCTAAGCCAACGGCTTAGTAAGATAATCATGCAAATGATATGACTTAGTGCAATGCAATGTCATTTCTCAATCCATATCATGCATGTAACATCATATATGCTAAACTAACAACATACTTTCACATTGCATATCACATTTCAATATCTTGTCATATACCTTATTAGTGTTCATTTAACCATTCATAGTCAACACTAAACAAAGACAAACATAATCTCCTTATTCAAACATTTCACCATTCAACATTTACATCTAAACAAACACATGCATGGGCCCAAAACACACTAATATGCCATTCAATTTTCAGAGTTAATGTTTTGGTTTTATCATCACATTTATCAATATCATATACCCAACTAGGCTTCAAGGATTAGGTTCAACCAAGCTTCAAGGGGAGCAAAGCATGCTAAGCTTCAACCCAACTTGGCTTCAAGAACAAAACCCAACCTAGCTTCAAGGGTGGTAACATCTCAATTAGGCTTCAAGGATTCAATCCAACCTAACTTCAAGAGATTGTTACTCTTATTAGGCATGCCACCAACAACAAACTCTGAAAATGGAATAACACATTAGCCACACAATTCATTTAGATTTCATTCTCAATTCTCATTATCATTTGGGCAAACATGCCTCATTCATCTCCATTGAATCACCTTAGCCAATAACAATGGCTTCACCTTTTATTTCACAATATAACACTTCATTATTCAAGTGTATATTTATCACATTCATGATCACATTATATCTCACATAACATCATTCATAAATATCAACATTTCATTTCACATTACTCAAGAAACATTTTACCATTCACAATTCATAGCATAACTTTGTTCAATCTCAACAATGCAAGAACAACTTATATTATTTATAGCTTTAGGATCATCCACAAGTTTTTGATCAAGTCATTCCTTAGTTTAAGCATGTTTAAAAATGTTTATGTTGAGGTTTAGAGATCACACTACCTTTAAAGAATTCAAACCATGCAAAAAGAATCAAGAAATCAAACAATGTTAAAATCATTTGAAAGACACGCCCAACTCACTTGATTGACACGCCCAACCACCTTGAGTGACACGCCCGTGTCCTTAAAAAGAAAAGAGACAGTAGCTTCCTCAAATAAATGACACGCCCAACCAACTTGAGTGACAGCCCATGTCCTTAAAAAGAAAAGAGGCAGTAGCTTCCTCAAATAATTGACACGCCCGTGTCCCTTTAAATGCACTTAGCCGTGTCACCCACAAACACAATCTAACTAAAACCAACACTTTCTCAATTGCACTCAAACACAATATCCCTCATATAACATGTTTCAAATGAACATAAACAATGTTCTAAACACATAATCATCACAAGAAACACTTCATAACACATTAATATAACAATTAAGCACACACATCATCTCAAAACCCTAAAACCAACATCCTTCTCCATCCTTCCAAATCAACATCTACCACTTCTAACAACAACAACTATATAAACTATTAACTTAAAACCAATTTAATACTTGAGAACACAACACAACACATCTCAAATCCATTAAATCACAAAATCACCAAACCCTAACTCACTTCCAACACAACCTCCAAATAAGTAAAGAAAACAAAAGATTACTTACCTACAAGAAGAAATTCCACAAATCCCTTGTCAAATCTTTTGATTGTTTCTTCAATTTGCTCCAAACATCAAGAACACTTTCCTTGCTCTCTCTTCTCTTCAATGGCCGGCCACCTCTTGAAAGAAAAAGGAAAATAATGAACACACCAAGCCAAATTTTGCTTTTAATCTCCACCAAGTGTTCTTATCCAAGCAATTACCAAAATGCCCCCACTCAAATAACTAACTTCTTGTCTCATATAAGCCCTTATATGTAATTACACACTTAACACAAAAATATCTCTTTTCCTTTGACTCTTCCTTTGACCCATTTATATGTTATATATATCATCATATACACAACATATAAACTTGTCTCTAAACCCTAAATTTCCAAAACACATATACATATACTCTTCTTTCCCCCAATTTAACCCAACAACAACAACAACAACAACAACAACTACAATATGCAAAACTTCTAGGGCATAAATGAGGATATTACAATTCTCCCCCTCTAAAAAGAAATTTCGTCCTCGAAATTACCTGATATCAAGTCTGAAACAACTGAGGATACTGCTCTCGCATGGTTTGTTCACTTTCCCAAGTTGCTTCTTCCTTTCCATGGTTCTTCCATAGAACCTTCACCAATGGCACTCTCTTATTTCTCAACTCTTTCACATCATGTGTCAAGATAGCAACTGGTTCTTCTTCAAATGTCAAGTCTGGGCTCACTTCAATAGACTCAACTGGCAATATGTGAGATGGATCCGATCTGTATCTCCTCAACATAGAAACATGAAATACATTATGAATACGATCCAACTCAGGTGGTAAAGCAAGCCGATAAGCAACTGGCCCAACTCTTTCCAAAACTTCATATGGTCCAATGAAACGAGGACTCAATTTTCCTTTCCGACCGAACCTCAAAATCTTCTTCCAAGGAGATACTTTTAAAAACACTTTATTTCCAACATCAAACTCAATGTCTCTCCTTTTCAGATCTGCATAAGACTTCTGTCGGTCTGAAGCTGCTTTCAATCTGCCTCGAATCAGCTTCACTTTCTCTTCAGTTTCTTGAATCAAATCAGGCCCAATCAACTTACCATCTCCCAGTTCACTCCAACAAAGAGGTGTCCTGCACCGTCTACCATATAATGCTTCAAATGGTGCCATACCAATGCTGGATTGGTGACTGTTGTTGTAAGCAAACTCCACAAGCGGTAGAAATCTGTCCCAACTTCCAGAGAAATCGATGATACAGCTTCTCAACATGTCCTCAAGAATCTGTATCACCCTCTCTGACTGTCCATCCGTCTGTGGATGAAAAGCAGTGCTGAAGTGCAGTCGAGAACCCAAAGCACTATGCAAACTCTTCCAAAATCTTGAAGTAAACCTGGGATCTCGATCAGACACTAAAGAAGTTGGAACACCATGCAGTTTCACAATCTCATGGATATACAGCTCAGCCAACCTCTCCAAAGAGTAATCCATCCGCACCGGAAGGAAATGAGCTGTCTTAGTCAATCTATCCACAATCACCCATATGGCATCATGTTTCTTTTGTGCCAATGGCAACCCAGACACAAAATCCATTGTCACTCTTTCCCATTTCCATTCTGGCACTGACAACGGTTGAAGCAACCCGGTTGGAACTTGATGCTCTGCTTTAACCTTCTGACAAGTGAGACATTTCGATACAAACCCAGCAATGTCTCTCTTTAACCCAATCCACCAATAATGCTGTCTCAACTCATGATACATCTTCGTATTACCCGGATGCATAGCAAACATCGACTGATGAGCTTCTTCCAAAATAACCCTTTTCAAATCAGCATCATCGGGTACACACAATCTGCTCTTGAACCATAGACTCCCATCACTCTTCACAACAAAATCTCTACCCTTTCCACTCTGACAATCCGAAACAATCTTTTGTATCTTCTTATCAGCCAACTGAGCTTCTTTGATCTGATCTAACAAAACCGGTTTCAAATGCAACTGTGCCAACAATGCACCATTATCACAAGATACAAAACTGGCACACAATGCTCTCAACTCAACAAGCAACGAGAGCGAGTAAATTGTTAAACCAGCTAAAGACTTCCGACTCAAAGCATCAGCAACAACATTTGCTTTACCTGGATGATAGTCAATCAAGCAGTCGTAGTCTTTAATCAATTCTAACCATCTTCTCTGGCGAAGATTGAGTTCTTTCTGGACACCTAAATACTTCAAACTCTTGTGATCAGTGTAGATGAAACATTTCTCTCCAAACAGATAGTGGCGCCAAATCTTCAATGCAAACACAATGGCTGCCAATTCCAAATCATGGGTAGGATAATTAAGCTCATGCGGTTTCAACTGTCTAGATGCATAAGCTATAACTTTCCCTTCTTGCATCAAAACACACCCCAAACCTCTATGTGAAGCATCACTATAGATCACATAAGGTTTGCCTTCAACAGGTAAAGTAAGAACAGGCGCTTGAGTCAACATATCTCTCAACTGCTCAAAGCTCGCCTGACACTGATCAGTCCACACAAATTTAACTCCCTTACGAAGTAATCTGGTGAGTGGAGTAGCTATTAAAGAAAAACCTTTCACAAATCGTCGGTAATAGCCTGCCAAACCCAGAAAACTTCTAATCTCTGTCACAGACTTGGGTGGACTCCAATTCAGAATATCTTCAACTTTGCTCGGATCAACTCTGATACCTTCTGATGAAACAATATGTCCAAGAAAAGCGACTTGATCCAACCAGAACTCACACTTCGACAATTTGGCAAACAATTGCTTCTCTCTCAAGATCTGCAACACAATCCGCAGATGCAAATCATGTTCCTCCTCATTCCGCGAATACACCAGAATGTCATCGATGAAGACCACTACAAACTGATCCAAATAGGGCCTAAACACTCTATTCATCAAATCCATAAAAGCTGCAGGTGCATTCGTCAGACCAAAAGGCATAACTAAAAACTCATAATGCCCATACCTGGTCCGAAAAGCTGTCTTCGGAACATCCTCAGCTCTGACTCTTAGATGATGGTACCCAGATCTCAGATCAATTTTAGAAAACACAGCTGCACCCTTCAACTGATCAAAGAGATCATCGATTCTAGGCAAAGGATATTTATTTTTAATAGTCACCTTATTCAATTGCCTATAATCGATACACAACCTCATGGTACCATCTTTCTTCTTCACAAATAGCACAGGAGCTCCCCACGGAGAAACACTGGGGCGAATAAATCCTTTGGCCAACAACTCCTGTAACTGCACTTTTAACTCCCTCAATTCTGCTGGTGCCATTCTATAAGGAGTAATAGAGATAGGAGTGGTACCAGGTAACAATTCAATACCAAACTCCACCTCTCTCTCTGGAGGCAATCCAGGCAACTCCTCTGGAAACACATCAGGGAACTCAGCAACTGTGGCAATGCTATCAATGGGAAAACCCTTCACTCTAGTATCTATCACATGAGCGAGATAGGCTTCACACCCCTTTCTAATCAACCTCCTGGCTGCAACAGCTGAAACAAATAAGGAGGCTAGCTGTTCCTGCTCATTAGATACTATCACCTCTCTACCATCACCAGTTCTCAAAAAAACAATTTTCTTTTTACAATCCACCACAGCTCCATGTCGAGATAACCAGTCCATGCCCAAAATAACATCATATTCCTTAAATGGCATCTCAATCAAATCCCCAAGGAACTCCTCACCCTGCACCACTACTGCACTATCTCTATGCACCTTACTCACAACCACACTATGCCCTAACGGATTTGTCACCAACACATCAAATCCTAAGGACTCAGCATGCATATCAGAGACAGGCAAAACAGATGCACTAATATATGAATGCGTGGAACCCGGATCAATCAAAGCAAGTACTGCAGTATTAAATAAATAAAAAGTACCCGCAATGACTGCCGATGCATCAGGCTGCCTCTGCATAACATACATCCTCTGGGAAGAACCAACCTCCTCTGGTCTACCCTCCCTGGATGTAGCACCGCCTCTAGAACTGAATCCTGCTCTACCTCCTCGGCTGGCACCTCTGCTGCCTCTACCTCCCCTCACACTAGCTCGAGAAGGGGCAAAATCAACTGGCATCGGCTCTTGCCTCTCCGGGCAATCTCTCACAAAGTGATCTGGTGATCCACACCTGAAGCATACCCCTGCAACACCTGCCTTCCAACAAGAACCACCATGAGGCCTACCACAATGAATGCAGATGGGGTAAGTAGATCTCTGAGTCATTGGAGTTGGAGCACTAGCCACTGAAGCTGCAGGTCTAAATCTCTGCCTCTGAGACTGCACTGACCTACCAGTAAGCCTCTGACTCCTACCAACCCGAGGAATAAAACTCCCCTTTCCTCTCTTCGCAGAAGAAGACCCTGCCTCGAACTGGGGCCTCCTAACTCTAGTCTCTTCCTCTGAAGCAGCTGCAATAACTTGAGCTCTCTCTACACTGCGAGCTGCTGCCACAAGCTGGGAAAAATCAGTATATCTTGAACCAGCCACATGACACATAAGAGAAGGCCGCAATCCCTCCTCAAATCTCCTGCATCTATCAATCTCATCAACTATAATTCCCCCAGCATACTCACTCAACCGGATAAATTCAACCTCATACTCTGTCACGGTCCGGTGATTCTGCCTCAAATCTAAAAACTCTCTTTTCTTCCCATCTTTATACTCCCTTGGAGTATACTTCAATTCAAATTCTCTCAAAAAGTCAGCATATGACAAAGTTGGTGGATCATCCATAGAATGGGGCACTGTTTTCCACCAACTATATGCATCTTTTTGTAGCAAAGATCTTGCATAGTCAAACTTTTCCTCAGGGGTGGCTTGCAACTGAACAAATACCCTCTGAACTCTATCAAGCCACTGTTCTGCCACAACTGGATCAACTGTACCAAAGAAATCCTCTGCTCCATATTTCCTCAGTTTGTCATAATGCCTTACAGAAACTAAGGGCTGAGGGGGTGGTGGCTGTGGTTGCACAGGTGCTTGTCTCATAGCTTCCATCATATGCATAAACCAGGCTGGCGGAACCTCATCACCTACTGGTCTACCTGACCCAGAAGCAGGTGCCTCACCAGTACTAACAACCCTAGCTCCACCATCAGGAGCATTACTCTCAGCACTAGCCTCAACCGACTGACTTGAATGTGAATCCATCACAACCTATGTCTGCACACACAGTAGATTACATCTTATTAAAGATCAGAGACTGCCAATCTCAAATGTATTTGTTATTTAAAACCACTTTTTAAGTAAAAATATTCTTTTTATTACATTTTTCCTAGGTTGAGAATCTCAAACCTAGGCTCTGATACCAAAACAATTGTAACACCCCCATATCCAATGCACACACACTACAACCACAACAATGTAGCATAAGTGCACCAAACATAGGGATGCTACGGTTTCCTTAACATTCAAAACATTTTAAACAAAACCATAACCTTTCAATTATATACATTATAGAAAAATAGGTCATTTACTTATAAAACAAAACATATTAGATATACATATACATTTAAATATTACACAGCAGAAGTTATAAAATATTTACAAATTTACATTATAAACATTACTTTACAAAATATAAAAGAAATATACATGATTGGCAAGTCAGCTCTGATCTTTAAGCTCCCAAAATCAACTCTTCAATGTCTACTCTCACTCGGTTTCGTAGAGCTCTCGGGTTCAACTCTATTACCTGCGCGATTAAACACTATCGCGCTAAGCCAACGGCTTAGTAAGATAATCATGCAAATGATATGACTTAGTGCAATGCAATGTCATTTCTCAATCCATATCATGCATGTAACATCATATATGCTAAACTAACAACATACTTTCACATTGCATATCACATTTCAATATCTTGTCATATACCTTATTAGTGTTCATTTAACCATTCATAGTCAACACTAAACAAAGACAAACATAATCTCCTTATTCAAACATTTCACCATTCAACATTTACATCTAAACAAACACATGCATGGGCCCAAAACACACTAATATGCCATTCAATTTTCAGAGTTAATGTTTTGGTTTTATCATCACATTTATCAATATCATATACCCAACTAGGCTTCAAGGATTAGGTTCAACCAAGCTTCAAGGGGAGCAAAGCATGCTAAGCTTCAACCCAACTTGGCTTCAAGAACAAAACCCAACCTAGCTTCAAGGGTGGTAACATCTCAATTAGGCTTCAAGGATTCAATCCAACCTAACTTCAAGAGATTGTTACTCTTATTAGGCATGCCACCAACAACAAACTCTGAAAATGGAATAACACATTAGCCACACAATTCATTTAGATTTCATTCTCAATTCTCATTATCATTTGGGCAAACATGCCTCATTCATCTCCATTGAATCACCTTAGCCAATAACAATGGCTTCACCTTTTATTTCACAATATAACACTTCATTATTCAAGTGTATATTTATCACATTCATGATCACATTATATCTCACATAACATCATTCATAAATATCAACATTTCATTTCACATTACTCAAGAAACATTTTACCATTCACAATTCATAGCATAACTTTGTTCAATCTCAACAATGCAAGAACAACTTATATTATTTATAGCTTTAGGATCATCCACAAGTTTTTGATCAAGTCATTCCTTAGTTTAAGCATGTTTAAAAATGTTTATGTTGAGGTTTAGAGATCACACTACCTTTAAAGAATTCAAACCATGCAAAAAGAATCAAGAAATCAAACAATGTTAAAATCATTTGAAAGACACGCCCAACTCACTTGATTGACACGCCCAACCACCTTGAGTGACACGCCCGTGTCCTTAAAAAGAAAAGAGACAGTAGCTTCCTCAAATAAATGACACGCCCAACCAACTTGAGTGACAGCCCATGTCCTTAAAAAGAAAAGAGGCAGTAGCTTCCTCAAATAATTGACACGCCCGTGTCCCTTTAAATGCACTTAGCCGTGTCACCCACAAACACAATCTAACTAAAACCAACACTTTCTCAATTGCACTCAAACACAATATCCCTCATATAACATGTTTCAAATGAACATAAACAATGTTCTAAACACATAATCATCACAAGAAACACTTCATAACACATTAATATAACAATTAAGCACACACATCATCTCAAAACCCTAAAACCAACATCCTTCTCCATCCTTCCAAATCAACATCTACCACTTCTAACAACAACAACTATATAAACTATTAACTTAAAACCAATTTAATACTTGAGAACACAACACAACACATCTCAAATCCATTAAATCACAAAATCACCAAACCCTAACTCACTTCCAACACAACCTCCAAATAAGTAAAGAAAACAAAAGATTACTTACCTACAAGAAGAAATTCCACAAATCCCTTGTCAAATCTTTTGATTGTTTCTTCAATTTGCTCCAAACATCAAGAACACTTTCCTTGCTCTCTCTTCTCTTCAATGGCCGGCCACCTCTTGAAAGAAAAAGGAAAATAATGAACACACCAAGTCAAATTTTGCTTTTAATCTCCACCAAGTGTTCTTATCCAAGCAATTACCAAAATGCCCCCACTCAAATAACTAACTTCTTGTCTCATATAAGCCCTTATATGTAATTACACACTTAACACAAAAATATCTCTTTTCCTTTGACTCTTCCTTTGACCCATTTATATGTTATATATATCATCATATACACAACATATAAACTTGTCTCTAAACCCTAAATTTCCAAAACACATATACATATACTCTTCTTTCCCCCAATTTAACCCAACAACAACAACAACAACAACAACAACTACAATATGCAAAACTTCTAGGGCATAAATGAGGATATTACACAATCATTTTTTGCAAAAAATCAAATCATTCCTAAAATTCTCAAATTATTTTTAAGTCTAGAACTTATCTTGGGTCCATAACCCAAATTATCTTTTAAGTCTAGAACTTATCTCAGGTCCAGAACCCAAATTATCTTTTAATTCCAGAACTTACCTCGGGTCTAGAACTCAAATTATCTTTTAAGTCCAAAACTTATCTCAGGTCCAGAACCCAAATTATCTTTTAAGTCAAGAACTTATCTCAGTTCCAGAACCATTGTTTTGGTCTATCTCATCATAATGACACCAATGTGTCTCGTTAATGGACGTAGCAATAGCTGTAACACCCAGTGTCTCATCCACAGTGTATCTCAATAGTAGTTACACCAATTTGTCTAGCTCACGGGTGTAGTAATATCTCTGACACCTAGTGTCTCACCCAATTGTGTATGGCAGGCCAACTACCAAACCCAATCTTCTGGTGACTAGTTAAATATAAGGCAACAAACAACATTCCCCATTATGCATATATGAGCCATTCACCATGTGACTTATCAACACAACAACTTTTGACATAATCAACATATTTTATCATAATTCTTCACTTTATAATCACATATATATTTTTAATAAAAAAATATATAAAGACTTAGCTATGAAAGCCATTTACTACACCCTTATAGTAAGAAATACGGCAAAAAATGTCAGCAAACCAACCCCATGGCCGTGGCATCCAATAGCCACACCAACGGGATGTGAAATGAAGTTGTAAAACACCTTTTGATTACCCCATTTCACTTTCGCCTCTTCATAATTCTCACATGAAACGGCATCACTTCAAAACCCATGGCTGTGGCCCTTCATGTCCATGCTCATGGCATCTCAAAGTCTCTTTTTCACACCTTTTTCATCAATATAACACGCATACCAACTTAGAATTATACAAATCAAAGATAATAGCATGATCCAAGTATACACTTTCCTTTTTGAAATTCAAATTGGAGAAACAACTCCTTTGCACCATAATTTCTTCCAACCTTTCATCTCTCTCTATTTGTTCCACCAATTTAATGCAATCAACATCTATTCAATTTATAGGTTTCAAGGTAACATTAGAAACTCATACAAACACCCTTAAACCCCCTAGACCAAATATAAATCTCAAAATTAGTCAAAGCTCAAAACTCTAATTCTCATCTTACTCCTCTAAAACCATTTATTTAATCACTCACTCAATTTTAAATTCATCATTTCAATATTGATTAATTCCATTTTAATAATTTAAACAATCATCTAATTTATTAGAAATTCTACTCAAAAGAAAATTCATCAAGAGGTAAAGAAATTTATTAAGAGTTAAAGCAAACGTACCAATTACTTCAATAAGCACCAAAACTATCTTCTATCTTTAATAATCTTTAATAAAATTTAATAAATGAAGAAGTTTAAATATCCTATTTGATTATCCATGGAGTCGGCCAAAAAGAAGGAAGAAGAAAATGAAAATTCTAGAGATTTTGACTTCCCATCTTTTCCCACTAATAATATATAAATATATAATTAATTATTTAATTTAGATATTTATATAAAATATTATTATATATATTATTATCTTTTCTACTTTTAACTTTTTATTTCTCTTACTATTTACATTAAATTTTTATATGTTATATATATATAATTTATATTTAACCTTTTATATGTGAGGTATATGTTATTTATATTTCTAACATCTTCACTTCTAAATCTCACTCAATCCCTCACTAATTAATATGCAACTAGGTTTAACAAAAATTGGGGTGTTACATTTATCTTCTTTTAGGTACCCAAATGTACTTGGGTCCTAGTGGGTTAGTAGTAGAAGGGTCCTCTAATTTGAGATGAGCCTTCCTAATATAGCAAAAGATACTTTTATGGCCAAACTTCATACAATAATGACATTGATATAATGTATTGTTTTTTGCATTCTTTTATTGAAATTCAATGTACTATATACACAATTGTAAGCGTGTGTTGAGTGAAATTTTTTTGTGCATTTTTGTGTTTATGTTCATGCCTTGTATACATGTATGCATGGTTTGCTCTTGAAACCTTAGTTCTAGAGCCTTGTGAATCTAATATAATCCTTTTAGGATTTTTAGGCCTGGTGTGTGGTTTTGTATTTTTTATAACTTCATCACTAGAGGTTTCAGTTGTAGAGACTATGACAAATGTTGGTCAATCAGATGTAGTGGTAGATTATCAATTGAACCCTAAGCCATATTTTAAGGAAGGTGACCTTTGATTATTAATCATTGTATCTAAGGCTTATTTTCCTTTGTGAAATTTTTATATAGTGTTCTTAAATTCACTTATTTCTCCTTTCAAAATATCATTTTTTTTACAAATTTTCTATAGGCTAGATGAATTTTTTGAAATCTCATCCATAGACTTCAATAATTATTCATTTGAATTCTTTAATTCTACGGTAGAATTTTAGAGATACAAAGTCATTTTCTAGCTTAGAGAATTTGTCTTTATAGAATTTCATTTTAAAGAAATATTTTTATACTCTAATTCATATTCTTAATTAGGTCACTATCATCTAAGGCATCATTAACATTATCATTATATGCATTCAAGTTCAAGGATTGAGTACCTACCTTATTGGTGTGATCATCATCCCCAATAGCCATGAGACATAATGTAACATCCTAAAAAACAAATAAATAAGAAGAAGAAGAAGAAGAAGAAGAAGAAGAAGAAGAAGAAGAAGAAGAAGAACAACAACAACAACAACAATAATAATAATAATAATAAAAGAGGAGAAGAAGAAGAAGAAGAATCTGGAAGAGGGAAAGAGAAAGATAGAGAAGTTATTGAGGAGAGAGAAAAATAGAGGAGAGAAAGAGGGAGAGAGCTCAGCCACAGAAAATGTCTGATCTACCACCGGTCAGTGATCAAAAGACTCACTAGAACACAAGGACCATAGCTCAAAGACACTTCCATCGGAGGTGACCATATGCATCGTCCGAAGGTTACTAGGCAGTCCTACCGGTAATAGCTTTTGACTAGTTTTTTGCCTATTTTTTAACCTCCTTTCATGATGATTCAGGTACCATTTGACTCCTTAAAATTTTGGAACAGCTTTAATTTTGGCAAAAATTTGATAAAGTCAGTGACTTTCGACGCATTTTTTGGTGATATTCCAGTGAGTAAGGGAGAGTGGTGTATATTTTTAGAATCCTCCCTTCGAGATGAATGTGTGGGTACCACATTTTCCACCATATTCTTTCGTCAAAAAATTTTCAACGAGACGCCAACAAGGGTCTGATGAGTTTTAATTTTTGATAGAAATTTTTGTGTGTTAACTAATTAATTTATAATAAATAGAATTGGCAAGGATAATGATTAAATTTAAATTGTTAAATTAATTAATAGCCGTTAATTATGTAAATATCAAAAATTCAGGGACTGAACCTAAATTAAAATTTATTGTTGTCTAGTCAATTTTTATAAAGTACTTGATTCTAGAGTCTTTAATTGTATTTATTGTAACAATTTTTGATATTTTATTCTTTAGACTACTCAATTTTAGATTTTGACACTCTCAAACCGAGCAGCTGATCAGGTCTTTTCCTTTGAGTTGTGAGTTATACTTTCTAATATACTTTCTTGTATTTCATACATTAGCATTTAATGTATGTGAATATATATTTATTATTAGCATTATGTATTAATTATGATTTACTATTTCAGCATCCGTATATGGATGTGTATTTGTATGGTGATATTGAAATGTGTTTGATGGACAGAATTGGGATGATATGGAAACCACATAGGGCATGATTGTACTGTGATAATGAATGAATCATGATGTTATGATGAGTTTAGGACTGAAGTGACAGCAGGGGCATTTTTATGCTCAATGCTACTTTTCAGTCTTGTGGAACTGCTTGGCTTAGGCCGTGACAGTGGACCCATACAAGTTGGAATTAAGAGACCATATTGGAATAAGTGAGCCATAAAAAGGGATCAACTGTAAAGATTTGAGGTTTAGAGTGATTTTCATGGAAAATATTCTATCCTTAGATGATTATATGATTTTGTTGTATGAGTGACATGATGCATTAGCATATTAATTATGATCATAGTGTAGAGCCAAAGCATGACACCATGTAGGTATATTGGATGGTATCATTCACTGAGTTAAGACCCTCACCACTGTCTCATTATTTTTTCAAGTTCTCATGTTGAGCATTCGTGATTTTATCTAGTGACACTGCTTTCCTTTCCCCAACAGTGGATTTATGTACGAACGTATAAATGTTCCATTTATTTTTTTATTTTTGTTAGTAATTCTATTTCAGGGACTCAGTAAATTCTAAATGTCGACAATTTATGTGTGACGTATGATTTGATGTTTGATGTGATGTTTTAAATATTTTTACTATTTGTATTATGTCATGCTGACTGTGAGCTTTGGTACCTCAGGTTAATTACCCCTCAGTGCCATTCAAGTGCCACTAGGATTTGGTCGTGACACATAAATTTTCAATTCCTTGCTTTTCTTCCTCTTCTTCTTCACTTAAGGAATAATCATCCCATGTGGCTTTGAGTGATTTCTTCTTCTTTTTTAATTTGAATTAATTCGATTTGATGTGACCTATTTTACCACATTGATAGCAACTTACTTCATTCTTTTTCTCTTTATCATTGAAAGAGGATTTAGGGAATGTGCCTTTTCTTGCTTGCTCTTTCTCTTCCAATCACTTATTCTTCTAGAGAGCATAGCCATTTCTTCATCATCATTACTATCTTCATCACTTGAACTCTCAACTTCTTTGATGACTTTCAGAGCTATTACTTTCCTCTTTTCTTTCTCACCTTGATAATCTTCCTTCTCGATGTGTAATTCAAAGGTGAGGAGTTTTCCCACAAGTTCATCAATTCTCAAATTGTTAAGGTTGTGAGCTTCTTCAATTGAAGAAACCTTAGACTCAAATGCCATCTTGGCTCTAAGTGCTCTCAATATTTTGCTATTGACATCACCTTGATCATATACCTTACATATTTCTTTAGGTCATTGACAATAGCAAGTAATCGATTCATCATATTAGTGACATTCTCGTTAGGCTTCATCTTAAAGAATTCATACTCATGTACAAGCATTTGAGTCTTGGTGAACCTCACTTAAGTAGTACCCTCATGATAATTCTTAAGAGTTTTCTAAATGCTATATGCATAAGATGTTGGACTCTCCCACCTTCTTCTGTTGACAATGAATTCATCAAGATGGAGGCTGCCCTATATTCTTGTAGAGAGCCCTTTCTTGAGAATCACTCCATTGTGCTCTAGGGAGAGACATTTGAACACCATCAACCTCATGAGTAAGAGGTTTCCAGTCATTTAGAACATGTTTCCAAAGCTCAATTCCCTCACTTTCAAGAAAAAAATACATTTATGTTTCCAATAGGAGTAATCGGTTCCATCAAAATATGGTCTAAGATGAGAATTAAGTTTCCATGAGATGGAGCAATTATGGAAGAAGAAGAAGTTGATGTTGATATAGAGGTGTTTATTTGTGAAGTGGTTGCTATTGTGAGTCAAATTTCACAATTAAGCTTCTGGTAATTTAAAGGCTTTGATACCAATTTTTGTCCCAAGATGGAAACCAAGAGGGGGGGAGGGAGGTGAATTAGTTGTTAAAGAAGTGATGACAAATAAAAATTTGAAATAACAAGATGAAGAAGTAGTAGAGTAGAGAAGAATGAACGCAAAGAGTTTATAGTGGTTTGGATTTACCTCAATCCTACATCAACTTCCTTAACAACTGGTTAAGGTGCCACTAATCTTGAGTTTTTACAAGCTCAACTCTAACTTGGTGTTTTCACAAGCTCACACTAAACTTTTACAAGGTTTGAATATTATTCTCACAACCCAACAAGATTTTTCCCAAGGTTCACTCTAAAACCTAAGTGTTTCAAAGCTAACACTCAACTTACAATTGTGTTTAATGCTAATACCCAACACTCAATGAATATAAATGTAAATTTAGATGCAAGGAAAAGATATTTACCTTAATTATTACAATTATTTTCACGTGCAAAAATTAAATTTCTTAAGGTATTTATGACCTTCAAGCCTTGAACTAGCCATTTGAATTGGGTGCCTACATGTTTGGACTTTGTTTCCCACTATCATTAATGTATCGAGCATGATCATGGGCGGACTCTAATTAGTCAGGTCAGCTCAGCCTTAGCCTAGTCGGACGAGTTGTGATCTTTGAATTTATGAAAAAAGTTCTTCAATGGCTAGAACATGTGGTATCCATTAATTGAGTGGATAAGTAATGGCTATAATCTTTAAAAGCTTTTTCTATATCATGTCGAAATGACAAAGGTCCAGTTGATCAACTTGAAGTATGTTGAGATTCTCAGAGTACCACTGAGCATGATCTTTATTAGAAGTTTTAAGGATTTAGCCCAGCCTATAGCATAGTCCGGTCGGTCCTTATATAGTATGTTGATCTTTTCAGAGTACCAAAGACCATGAGCTCTACTAGATGTTTTTGGATCTTTTAGCTTGGCTTGGTACGGTCAGACTATTTAAATTCAGGTTGGTCTAGACTTGATATGCTGAAGTTTTTAGAGTACCACTAGCCATGAGCATCTCTGAATATTCTGATGACTTTGGACTCAAGTTTGGATCAATTAGTTTTGGCTCATCTCTGGTAGCTAGGGCTCAGTTCGAGTTGTAAGTGTTTGGTCTTATATCCTGTTTTGAGCTCATTCCTTGTGGCTTCAGACTGATTTGCTTGTGCTCTTCCTTGATAGCCAGGGTTTGGTCTAAGCTGCAGGTGTTTGGTCTTAAGTCTTCCTTTGAGCTCGTTCCTGACAACTAGGGCTCAATCCATGCTATAGGAGATTGACTGTCCAATGTTCAGTGTTATTGGTTTAGAGCTCGACCTCACATCAGTGCTTGGTTCTTAGCTCTTTTTGGTCTGTCCATCTTAGTGTTTCAGCTCATGTTTACTTTAGTCTAGGCAAGTTTGGTTGTTCATTATAGTGGTCCAGGAGAACTATAGGTAAATTTTGTTTCCTGGACACATGTAGCTTGGTATTAATGTTAGTCCTATTTCTAAGATCAAAATAGAGTAAATTTGGCCAAGGTTTTGGCTAACACTATTTGACTTTATATGTTATTTACATTTTCTTTATATCTCACATATTCATTTGACATTTCCTCACTTCCAACACTTTATTTAATCCTCCAAATTATTAACTTAATTTAATTTAATTTTTATTTTAGCAAAAATATTAATGTCACAATTCTCCTCCTTAAAAGAATTTTATTCTCAAAATTACCTGACATGGAAGAAGTTGTATATCCTATCCAACTCGGGTGGCAAAGCCAATCTATAGGCTATCGGTCTCACTCTCTCTAGTACCTCATTTGGTCTAATGAAGTGAGGACTCAACTTTTCTTTCTACTAAATCTCAAAATCTTTTTCTATAGAGACACCTTTAAGAACACCTTGTCACCCATAATAAACTCTAGATCTTTTCTTTTCAAGTCTGAGTATTATTAATGTCAGTCCGAAGATGCTTTTAAACACTGTTGAATTGCCTTCACTTTCTCTTATGTTTCTATGATTAATTTAGGACCTAGTAGCTTACCTTCTCTAACCTCATCCCAATATATTGGTGTCCTACACTTCTTGCTAAACAAGGCCTCATAAGATACCATCCCAATTCTGGAATAATAACTATTGTTGTAGGTGAACTCAATCAATGGTAAATGTCTATCCCAACTCCCTGTGAAGTCAATGACATATCTTCTCAACATATACTCTAGGATTTGTATCACTTTCTCTGACTGCCCATCTGTTTGTGGATAGAAAGAAGAACTAAAATGCAATCGTATACCCAAAGTATCTTTCAAACTCCTCTATAATCACGATGTAAATTTGGGATCTCCGTCTGATACTGTGAGCAGAGATTTTTTCCCCCACTCCCAGTGGAATGGTTCTTGCGACTTTGGCACTGTTTAGGCTCGGGGCCTTAGAGAACACGGTCCTAAGTTCAGAGAAAATGGAGTCGCCACCCGGACGGGCCAGGAAAAAGAAAGGGGTGGATGACTCGATTCCTAAGGAATCCCCAACCCCCTAATGAGTTCAGAAAGTTGGGTACATGTAGGGAAGGTGAGAAATGGCCCAGCACCCCCACAACGCCCGGTTCATTGGAACCGGCCTCCTTTACAGGTCTTAATATTATAAAATTTTTAAATATAATGATATTATCCATATTACACACAATAAAAATAAAGCATCGATATATTAAAAATCAAAACAATGTCCAAACAAAACAAATAAATGGACATCCATCCGAGGATGGAAACATGTCCTTACATCCCATGCCTAAATAGGACACCCATCGAAAGGTAGAAACATGTCCTTTACATTGATTCTGAAATAGAAAAGCAATTTAAATTACATGATATTTAACTAATGAGGTACCCACAAAGTGGAAACATACCTCATACAACATTTGGAAATCTAAATAAATCAATAAAAGTAAATAACTATTCATCATAAATGAATCATTCATCAAAGGTATTAAATATCAATAGAAAGTAAACATCCATCCATGAAAAATTAAATAAACCAAACATTGAGCATAGATAAATTAAAGCATATAAATCAAAGCATAATCAAATATAAAAATGAATAAGGCAAGTAAAGATTCAAATTAGGGCTACTGTTTCTATTTAAGATTCCATGTGTTTAGGGTTTGGAAGCTACTGTGATTTTAATGGGATTGAAATGGAGTAAATGTTTTATGATTTAAAAAGTTGGTAAAGTTCTTTGATTAACCAAATTAGGGTTTGAGATGTATAATCATGAAACTAAGGTTTGGACATTTTAAAACATTAGATTTATGATTACGGTCACTGGATTGTGTTTGAAAGCTTACTGTGTTTGAATATTTTTATAGGGTTTTAAGGTTTAAAGGATTAGGATTTAGAAAACTTTAAGGGTTAGGTTTTAAGGGAGTTAGGGTTCACTATTTTGGGAGTTGAATTAGGGTTTTAGGATTTTTGAATTAGGGTTTCGGAGAATGAATTAGTTTTTAGAATTTGGAAAAAACAATTGATATTTTTATGAAGTTTTATGAAAATAAATAAAATGATTTAAGGTTTATAGAAATAGAAAAGATGTTTTTAGGGCTTTTAAAAAAAACAGAACTCAATTTAGGGTTTTGAAAATATGGAAAGCAAATTAGAGTTTTGAGGTTATGAAACATTGGAAAATAGATTAGGGTTTTGATATTTTGAAGAAACAGGAAAAGTAATTTAGGGTTTTTTGAAAATAGAGAAAATGATTTAAAGTTTATAAAAACAAAAGAGACAATTTAGTGTTTTTGGGGACAGAAGGAATAAATTAGGACTTTGAGGTTTTAGGGAAACAAAAGGATGATTTTTAGTGTTTTAGAATGATTTAAGGTTTTTTGGAGAAAACAAAGAAAGGGATTAAAGTTTTTAAAGGTATCTATAAATAGAGGAATTCTCTTAAGGTTTCTGGAAACAAAGATTAAGTTATTACATCTTCAAAGATTGAAGTTTTGAGTGTGTAATCTTATGAATTAAATAAAGGACGAAGCTACTGTAAGAAACAAAAAGAAATTAAGAACTCAAACCTTCGTTCTTAGGTTACACCAAAAATTGCTTCTTGGATGAACAAAAAAAAGGCAAGCTACTCAGTTTGATGGATTGAATTGTTGTTTTCTCTCTCAAGAAAATCAGATTGATTCAAAGCCTTTCCTACTCAGTTTCGGTCTCAACTTTTCTCCCAATTTCCGTCCCAATTTTTGATAATTTTTGTGTTGTTTTTAGTATTATTTATAGAAGATTTTTTTTTATTAATCTTAGTTATTCATGGAATATAACATTTATTAAGAAAACAAAACAAAAACCTAATTGTATTGGGTTTCGAAAAAATTTGCATCGAAAAAATTTCACTGGCGAAAAAAAACTACTGCGGAAAAATTGCGCTGGCGAAAAAAAACTGCTGCTGAAAAAATGCGCTGGCAAAAAAGCTGCCACAGCTGGCTGCGGCAGCGGGGCACAAATTGGCCTGCTGGCCATTTGTCCCGAGCTGGTTTTCAGCGACGATTTTTTTCGTCGTCAATTTCTCCGTCGCCAATTTTTATTTTTATTTTTGTTTTTATTTTTTTGTTTATATTTATTATTTTATAATAAAAATTAGATACTAAAGCAAAAAATATTTAATTAAGATAACACAAATTTTTTTGGACTAATTAAAATATATTGGACAACACAAAAATTATTTTGGACTAATTAAAATATATTGGACTGGACTAGGTAAAAAATTAAGGGTCTACAGTTTGCCCCCTGCTTGAATGATCTGAGACTTTAGTGAAAGAGAGTGAAAAGCAATAAGACTTAATTTTTGAGATGGTTGAGGTTTCGGGTTTTGGACCCGGTTCGAGTTCTGGACTCAAGGATAATTTAGGTTCTAGACCCGAGCTAAGTTCTGGACTTAAAAGAGATTCTAGGTTCTGGACCTAAGGAAAATTTGAATTTTGGACCCTAGCTAAGTTCTGGACTTAAAAGAGATTCTAGGTTCTGGACCTAAGGAAAATTTGGGTTCTGGACCCCAGCTAAGTTCTGGACTTAGAAAAGATTCTAGGTTCTAGACCTAAGGAAAATTTGGGTTCCGGACCCGAGCTAAGTTCTGGACTTAGAAGAGATTCTAGGTTCTGGACCTAAGGAAAATTTGGGTTCTGGACCAAAGCTAAGTTCTTGACTTAAAAGAGATTCTAGGTTCTGGACCTAAGGAAAATTTGGGTTCATGACCCTAGCTAAGTTCTGGACTTAGAAAAGATTCTAGGTTCTGGACCTAAGAAAAATTTGGGTTCTGGACATGAGCTAAGCTCTGGACTTAAAAGAGATTCTAGGTTCTAGACCTAAGGAAAATTTGGGTTCTGGACCCAATCTAAGTTCTGGACTTAAAAGAGGTTCTAGGTTCTGGACCTAAGGGTAATTTGGGTTCTGGACCCGAGCTAATAATTTTTTAATTTCAAAAAGTTTGGATAATTTTTTATGCATGTCTTCTTTTTTACCCCATGCATGTAAAAATATTTATATACACACAATTATTTGAATGATTAAAGTGAATAATTGAATTACTGTTTATTCACTGTGTAGTCACTGTTCATGCACTATTTACTATTCATAAATAGTAAATTTACTATTCGAAAATAATAGTAAATAGTAGTTACTATTTAAAATAGTAATTTACTATTTATCAATAGTAATTTACTATTTATGAGCAGTAAAACTTACTTTTGAATTTTTTTTTTGCCTTGCCGTTTCTCTATATAAACCCGCAAGTTCCTTCATTTTATTCACAGCAAAACTTCTCAATTTCAATAATTCTCTCAAATTCTTTCAAATTTGACACATAGTTCCTAAAAAAATGCATGCTTCAAGGTTAGGAACTTATTCTAATGACGAGTTATTGGAGTTTATTTGGCATCATGAAGATGGAAATATAGATATACTAGCCGGGATGCTGCTTCACCGAAGTTCAAACCAAAAGAGCGCGGTAATTATTTTTCTTTTTCTTTTCTCTTGATTTTTCGTCTTTCTGTGTTTTTTTTTATTATTTTCTTTTTTTTGTTATTATTATTCTTTATTATTTTTTATTTTTGATTTTTGATTTTTGGTTTGATTTTTTTTAATTATTGTGTTTGCCTTTATTATTATTTTGTTTGTTTATTTTGTATTATTAATTTTTAGAAAATTTAGGAAAAATATATTAATTTAAGCAAATAGGATAATATGTACTTACCTGGTATTACCTTACCTGGCTCTGTGTTAGCATGATCGTTGCATTGTTCGGGCTGGAGGGTGTATTTACAAAGTCTGACAATGGTACAATGTAGTGCCTTCTCGGGTAAGGCGGATTATCCGAGATTGCGACTTTGAGCAGTTCATCTTACGATTGCCATCTGAGGAATATCAGATAGACCGAAGCATAGTGCAGGCACTTGCAAAGTGATGGTTGGACACAACCCACACTTTTCACTTGCCCATTGGAGAGATGACAATTGGTCCGGTCGATTTTACTGCTACAACCGGCCTTAGATATGATGGTGTTCCGGTTCCTCTAACCAACAATTTTTTAACATTTGAAGAAATTCAGGAATTAATTGGTATGGAACCATCATATAAAGGGCCTTTTAAGATAAAAATTGAGCCAATTCGTAGTTATTGGATGAACTACAAAGGATGGGTTGGCAAAGACACGGCCGAACAGTATGCTCGAGGATTTTTGTTATATCCGCTTGGGTCGACCATCTTAGGCAGCACCGAATCCTCCATCCACTTGTCAGTGTTGAGTGCCCTTTCTTATTTCAGAATGGTACCATCTTCTGGCTGGGGTGAAGCTGGTCTCGCGTGTCTTTACCATGGTCTTGATAAACTTTGTCGAAATAAGAAGTCTTTTGTCGGCTTGATGGCGGTTGTCGAGGTATTCTTTTTCTACCAATGTCAATTCCACTCTTTTCTTGCATGAATTTGATCTTTACTATTATTGTAGGTATGGGCATATGAACACAACCTCATGAGGGTACCCGGTATTTCCCCAGAGAGAGTCGGGTATCCGAGATTAAATTTCTGGTTGTCCAATCATGTGGACATTCTTGGCTCTCGCCATGTGCATACTCATCGCTTTGTGTTGAGCTGCTTAACCTGGGACTAGGTAAAATAACATTAGTATACTTAAATTTTATGTGAAAGTTTACTTACCTTATGTTATTTTGCAGGTGAATTTGGCCTGGTGGAACCCAGAAGAGCAAGCATGTTGTCCCAAGATGGCAACCAAGAGGGGGGGGTGAATTGGTTTCCTCAAGAAGTAATGACAATTTAAAAAACTCAACAAACAAGAAGTGCGGAATATGAAGATTGTTGAGTGATGAAGGAAGAAAGAACACACAAGATTTATAGTGGTTCGGATTTGCTTCAATCCTACATCCACTTCCTTAACAACTTGTTAAGGTTCCACTAGACTTTGAAGTTTTTACAAGCTCACTTCCAACTTTGGTGTTTTTACAAGTTCACACCTAACTTTACAAGTGTTTTTCTAAGGCTCACACTTATAACCCAAACAAGAGTTTTACAAGGCTTACTCTCACAACCCAAGTGTTTCCCAAGCTTACACTCAAACTTATACAATGGTGTTTTCAAATGCTAACACCTAACATACATTACAATTTAATTGTAAGTTTAAGTAAATGAAAATTTGTTGCTTGGCTATTACAATCTGATTTCTTGCTTGTTCCTTTTTTGTTTTCTCAGAGAGACATTGTATTTATAGCCAATGTGGTCTTACTAGCCGTTATAGACATTAAGAATAATGTATTGGTAGATTAGACCTTCTTTACTTAAACTGCCCGAAGCACTTCGCGGTCGCCCTTCATGCAAGGATGGTCGCGCTCATGCTTCTCGCGGTCGTCCTTTAACATGGGACGGTCGCTACTTTTGAAAAGACTTCAATGGTCGAATTTTAGTGCTCTGCAGCTGGAATCTTGCCCATGCTGTGTTTGTCGGACCGGTTTCTTGCCCAGCTGTGTTTGTCGGGACGGTCGCGCCTAGCAATGGTGCGGTCGCCCTTTTTATGAAGTTTTATGAATTTAAATAAACGGATTGAAGTTTTTATAAGTAGAAAAGATGTTTTTTAAGGCTTTTTGAATGAAATAGAACCTACTTTAAAATCTTAAAAGAAACAAAATTTGATTTTGGTTTTGTTGAAAAATATGTTCAATTAGTGTTTTAAGGTCTTTAAGAAGAAAAAATATCAATTTTAAGGCTTTTTAGAAAATAAGGTCACATTTTAGTGTTTTAACTTTGGAAAACTAAATTAAAGTTCTAAAATTTTAACTTTTGAGAAAACCAAAAAATCCTAGTTTTAGCTAATGTGTAAAAAAAATTAGAATTTAGAATTTCATACCTTCTTTTGTAAGTTGCTCCAAAATTGCTTCTTCTTGGATGAACTAGCTCCAAAGACAAGCCTTTTTTTGCCTTTGGAATCCCTTTGTTCGTGATGCTGCTGCTTCTAAAAATCACTTGAATTGAGTTTCCCTTTTCCTTCATTGATTTGGTTTCAAAAAATCAAGCTACTGCCTCTCTTTTTTTCCCCCCCTTTCAATTTGGTTCTATTGGTTCTTATTTATAATGGTTTTAGGTTATTTATTCCTAATTATACATGGCAAGTAATATTAATAAGATAAAAAAAGGAAATTAAAACGTAATTGGATTAGGTTTCAAAAAATTTGCGTCGAAGAATTTTGCGCTGGCGAAAACTACGGCAGTCGGGCCCGTGGCTGGGGACAGTGGGCGTGCCAGCCCGCAGGATAATCCTGCGGGAAGTTATTTCACCTGCAGGAATTTCCTGCGGCGAAATAACTCGCCCGCAGGAAATTCCTGCTGGGGAAGTGCTGGGCCTACGGGCGTGCCGCCCGCAGGAAATTCCTACGGGCAAAATGCCCACGGGCCAGCACCACTGCTTTTCGCTGCCGATTTTTTTTTCGACTCCGATTTTATTTTTATTTTTAATTTTTAATTGTTTATTTTCATTTTTTATTAATAAAAATTAGATACTAAAGCAAAAATTATTTAACAAAAATTATTTTGGACCAATTAGAAAACAAAAATCATTTTGGACTAAATAAAACATATTGGACCGGATTGGGTCAAAAATTAAGGGTCTACAGTTTGCCCCCTGTTGAATGATCTGAAACTTAAGTGAAAGAGAGTGAAAAGCAATAAGACTTAATTTTTGAGATGGTGATTTAAATTTATTTTGGGTACTTGGAACCGAGATTGGGTACTTGGACCCGAGATTGATTGAATTTGGGTACTTGGACCCGAGATTAGGTACTTGGACCCGAGCTTGAATTAATTTTGGGTACTTGGGCCCGAAATTAGGTACTTGGACCCAGGATTAGGTACTTGGACTCGAGATTGATTGAATTTGGGTACTTGGACCTGAGATTGATTTAATTTGGGTCCTTGGACCTGAGATTGGGTACTTGGACCCAAGATTAGATTCGATTTGGGTACTTGGACCCGAAATTGGGTACTTGGACCTGAGATTGATTTGATTTGGGTACTTAGACCCAAGATTGAGTACTTGGACTCAAGATTGGGTACTTGGACCCAAGGCTGATTTGAATTTGGGTGCTTGGACCCAAGATTGATTTGATTTGGCTACTTGGACCCAAGATTGAGTATTTGGACTTGAGATTGGGTACTACGACCCAAGATTGATTTGAATTTGGGTGCTTGGACCCAAAAATGGGTGCTTGGACCCGAGAATAGGTGCTTGGACTCGAGATTGATTTGATTTGGGTACTTGGACACGAGAATGGGTGCTTGGACCCGAGATTGGGTTCTTAGACCCGAGCTTGAATAGATTTGGGTATTTGGACCCGAGATTGATTTGATTTGGGTACTTGGACCCGAGAATGGGTGTTTGGACTCGAGATTGGGTTCTTGGACCCGAGCTTGAATAGATTTGGGTACTTGGACCTGAGATTGGGTGCTTGGACCCGAGATTGATTTGAATTTGGGTGCTTGGACCTGAGATTGAGTTTGACTGACCTTTTATAATTTGAGAAATCTGACTGCTCCGGTTATTCCATGCATTGTGGTTTTTCACCCTCAAAATGGATCTTCATCCTTTGAGATCGGGTCTTCATCCTTGAAAATGAATCTTCAACTTTTGACATCGGGTCTTCACCATTGCAAATGGATCTTCATCCTTTGAGATTGGGTCTTTACTCTTAAAACATGGGTCTCTATCCATTGGAGGTCGGGTCTTTACCCTGGCTTCAGCTCTTTTAGCTGGATTGGTCTTTTGTCTTTTGCATCTTCATTCTTTTGAGAGTTCTAATGTTCCATTCTTTTGTTCTTCCTTTTTGCAAAGATTTAGCTATTTTTAATTGGACCTCATATCCTCTCCTTGCCCCCCAATGATTTTTCTATGCGGACTCTGATTGACGTTGTTGTTGTCTAGTTCTTCACACAAGCACGTACTTCTTCTCTTTGCAAAATTATTGGAGCTTTCTCAAGCAATGGGCTTTTCATGCCCCCCTGATTTGAGATCTTCTTTTGATTCTTTACTTCGCAGGGTGTTTGCTATTCATTTTGACAAGGAATAAACAATACAAGACAAGAAAGTATGATGTGATATGCTCATGTATGCATGATATGTATGAATAATACTTACAGTTGTTCCATCGACTCACAGACCGAGGTGATCAGTAGAAGTGTTCTCATTGGTTCTGTTTTAACGCTTGTTCAAGTCTTGCATTGGAATGATCGAAAGCTTTGCATTTGTGGCTTTTATTTTCTATATGTTGAGAACATGAGTGGTAGAGACCCCTAATGGTAGAGTCAGGGATGCATCCATTTCGAATTATGTTTCAGCATGTCAATTGGCAGCATGCCAATAATCATTTCCTTTGCCCAATATGTCCTTTGGAGGTTCAACATACTTCCCTTAACTTGAAGGCTTTGTATGACAAAACATTTTTTTTTTGAATTTTGATTTTGAAATCAAATGTTGGCTTTGCCAAATTAATGTCAATGTACCTCAGGACTTGATTTTTCCAAATTAACATATCTATAACATGACAACCCTAGTTACCGTACTAAACTCGGGAATCATTTCTATTTAAGCAAGAACTGTTGCACTTCAGATAGGCACATACACATTACTTGGCCAAAGGTCTCATTTGAGTTTAAATATTGTCTATCTTATATGCATGCTTATTCAAACTATCTCCACTAATAGATTCAACCTACCAAGAGAGATCAACAGGTCATTGATAAGCTTGAAATGGGGTCTATAAGGGACATGGGTTAAAGTGAAGGCCATTTGTAAGTTGGGGCTGATGTGATACAATGGACAAGCCTTCACACTATAAATTTCTTGTTTGAATTTTAAGTGGCTTAGAGGCAATCTTACTAGACTCCAAATTCTTTCTATCTTTTTGGCATTAATCTGGATCTTGATTAGGACAGTTTTTGCCCTCGCAAAAAGTTTAAGACCCAAATTCATTTCTTTTCTTCTTCTCCCTTTTCTTTATTTCTCTTACTCTTCCCTTTTCTTTCTCTTTGTTTTCCTTAATCTTCCCTTTCTTTGAGCATTTTATCATTTTGTCCTTCTTTCTTGTTGAACTATCAAGTACAAAACTTTCAAGAACTGGATGGTCTCCCTGCTTTTCTCCAATTTTGATTGAATCTTTGGTTGCGTTGGGTCAATTCAAGTAAAAATGTCTTTATGAACCAAATGGAAGCCTTTTGCTGCTTTAGGTAAAAGATAACTCAGTTGGCTTTATGAACCGCCTTTTTAGGTTTTATCTTTTTTTTTTCTATTCTTCTTCTTCTTTTTTTTTCTTTCTTTTATTTTTCTATTCTCTTTTTTCTTTTCTATTCTCTTTTTTCCTTTTTTCCTTTTTTGGTTCTAGCTCAAACATAGTTGTCTTGTTTGTACCAACTTGGGCTTCCAATAATGGATGAGTGGAGTAACATAAATCTTCTTTAATAGGGATAAATCATTTGTTACTCTAATGTTGATGTTGTCTTGATATATTGGAGACATTAAGGGAACTTCAACTACCATTAAGGTTTTGAGAACATCAACTATCCTTATGGTCTTGAAAACATCAACTACCCTTATGGTCTTGAGAAATTCAACTATCTTCATAGTCTTGACTATTCATTTCTTTCTTTGATCTTCTTGCCTTTTCACCTTTGTGATCATAAGACTTGTCAAAAGTATCACAATAGCTCAAGGTAGGTTGTTGAGGTTATATGTCAATGAAAAGAAAGCTAAAATTTTATGAAGGCTCAAAGGGACAGTTAGGGATTGATATTTAATTGGGTGTATACTAGTTGTTGGCTAACCAAACAATGCCTAGATCATCTCTCCCTTAAATAAGCAAAGTTCAATTTCGCCTCGAAAGTTTGTCAAAGCATGTTCTAAGACTGACTAGGACCTAGACAAAGATAATTATGCAGGAGCCCTCTCTAAGTAAGCATACACAACTCAATGCTATAGAGTAATTCCCTCATCTAGTAAAGTCATTCTAGTCATGATGCCTAGACACATTAATCAAGCTAAATTCCTCATTGGTTTAGAATCAAAATGAACAAAGACCAACAAAAATTTATGATAAAAATAATTTAAATTTGAAAAACACAATAGTTCTAAAATATTAAAGAAATTAAGATTGAAAAGCAACATTCAAGCTAAGGAAAGTTCATGGAGTTAGGCTTCTTTTCCTTTCACATCTTCAATATTTCCATCTTGAAAGGATGATAAAACAAAGTCTTCTTCCAATCCTTTTCCCACCATGAAGGTTGCTGGTGGTGGCACTCTGTTGAACATTGGAAATGGATTATCTTTGGTGTTGGGCTTGTCAGGCTCGGGCAACTTGCCATTATCAATTAAATTCTGGATCTCATGCCTCAACTTCATGCAATTATTCATTTCGTGTCCAGGCCTTTGATGGAATTAGCAAAATGCATTAGTATCAAAGTTAGGTGGAAGAGGATTAGGCAAAGGACGAGGAGCCAAGGGTTGTAACAATCCCTTCTTTTGTAGCATATTGAGAACCCAAGACAGTGGCTTCCCCAATTCTGAAAATTGCCTCATTCCTCCTTGACTAGCGGCATTAACATCAACTTCTTTTTGTGTGCTTTGATTGCCCGACTGGTAGTTCCCTTTCTCATTCCTTTTTATTGAAAAGCGATTCTTCTCCCTTTCCCACTCTTCAATTTGTAGACCAGCTTGGAAAAGATCTTTGAAATCACGTATGAGTGTATGAGACATCCTCCTCTCACAATAATCCTTATTTGATCGGATTCATCAGGCCTCTTCTTGAGTAAAGCAGCCTTGTTTCTCCATCGCTTCACATAGTCCACAAAATTCTCATTTGGCCTTTGCCTAATGGACTCCACTTCCATCAAGGTAACTTCCAACTTAACATTATTTTCATATTGTTGGATGAATGCTTTGTAAAGTAGATCCCAACTCTTTTGTGTTCCATCATCTAAGGTATTGAACCAATTTTGGACAACAGGGTCCAATGAGAGCATAAAGTACCTTAGGGTTTGAGCCTTAGTAGCTCGGGCAGATTGCATGGCAGTGATATACTGCTTCACATGAAGATGGGGATTTCTGGTGCCATTGTACTTAGCAAAGGAAGGCATCTTGAACTTGTATGGAACCTCTTCATCTTGTTCAAATAGTTTGTCGATCTCAGACATCTCTTCAGTTTTCAACTTCTTCTCAAATTTCTTTTCTAAATCAGCAATCATCCTTTCAACATCGGATGTCTCGGCCTTTTCAATAGTTGCCTTCTCGATAGCCTTTGGTTCTTTCTTCTTTTCTTGAACGTCTTGGTAGTATTGAGCCCAATCATCATCATCATCAATGACCACCTTTTCATCATCAAAAGCTACTTCATTAATTTTAGTCTTCCCTTTGTCCTTTGGTTTCTTAGTGCTAGCAGATGCCTCAGAATGGTTTTCTAAGATTGCAGTCAATTGGTTCTTCATGGTCTCAGCTAGGGCCTCTTTGATTTCTTCCATCTTGGCATTGAGGGCCTCATCCACCATCCTTTGAATTTGTTCGGGCTCCATTGTCTTTGGTGAGCAAGTGATTGAGTCATTGCTAGATGCTTCATCTCCGGCATAGGTTGAATTGTTGTAAGCTTTAGAACTATCGTAATCCAGGGCTGTGAGCCAGAGAGGATCAATGAGATGAGATGCAAATGTATGCATGTATGCACCAACAACAAATAAGGATAAATAGGACGTTCCTTCCAACCTTATAACATCCACACACGAGTGGCGAGTCTCTTTTCCTAGGTATATGGTTAACAAAATACCAACATGGGGTACCTTGCTTTCGAATAATTCCCTCGGACATTTCAACCAATAGTTATATTTTCAAAAATGGAAATCAATCCATGATAATTCCCATTAATTAGGTTTTAATCCATTCAACCAACTAAAGTAGCTTTTATGTTATATTGGATTAAAATGAAATTAAGAGGCTTATTATAAATAGATTTCTCACTTGAAAAGAGGTAACTAGTGGTTCATGCCAAAAAACAAGCCCATCGTTAATTTATTCTTAGTGTAAACTAGGCCCACAATTGATTTTTGGTATTTCATAATTGACCTAAATATTTTTGCAAGCTTTTTATAAGAAAAGGTTGGGTGACGATAGTTTTGTTTCTAAGCCCATTGTAAAAGATTTTAGAAAAATGGATTTTAGGCTTAGTATGTGGGCCATGAGCCAAAGGATTTTTGATTTATGTCCAAAGACCATCTTAAAAAGTTTTGAAAATAGTTTTGGTCTTTTGGATTTTAAAGAAAAAATTTATTTTGAGCTTGCAAATGTACTTGGGTCATATTAGAAAAAGAACAAACCAAATAAGCCATTATTTAAACCAAGATAAATTATCCATAGTCAAACAACATGCATAAATTATCCATAGTCAAACAACATGCATTTGGGGTAAAACCCTAAGGAAAGTAACTAGGCCAATTACATGAGCTTTAGTCTTTGGGTCAAAAGGCTTAGGTTCCCATAGCAAGTATATACCAAATGGTACGAGGCTATGAGTGGTTATGCCATGCTCGATCTCCATACCTTGAGTGAAAGTATGGTATCCCTTACATAACATAACACGGGTAACACAGGTGTCCTAACTCATGCACACAATGCAAACTAATATGATGCAATGGATAATATCATTATAAGAAAGAATAGAATAATATAAAGACCAATGGAATCAACTTCTCTTATCCCCACTGGAGTCGCCACTGTGAGAGGGGGATTTTCGCCCCCACTCCTGATGGAATAGTTCTTGTGACTTCGACACTGTTTAGGCTCGGGGCCTTAGAGAACACGGACCTAAGCCCAGAGAAAATGGAGTCGCCACCCGGATGGGCCGGGAAAAAGAAAGGGGTGGATGACTCAATTCCTAAGGAATCCACAACCCCTTAATGGGTTCGGAAAGTTGGGTACGTGTGGGGAAGGTGAGAAATGGCTGAGCACCCCCACAATGCCCGGTTCTTTGGAACCGGCCTCCTTTACAGGTCTTAATATTATAAAATTCTTAAGTATAATAACATTATCCATATTACACACAATAATTAAAAGAAAGCATCATTATATTAAAATCAAAGCAATGTCCAAACAAAGTAAATAAATGGACACCCATCCAAGGATGGAAACATGTCCTTACATCACATGCCTAAATAGGACACCCACCAAAAGGTAGAAACATGCCCTTTACATAGGTTCTAAAATAGAAAAGCAAATTAAATTACATGATGTTTAACTAATGAGGTACCCACCAAGTGGAAACATACCTCTTACAACTTTTGAAAATCTAAATTAATTGATAAAAATAAATAATCATTCATCAAAGCTATTAATCAAGATATAAAATAAACATCCATCCATGATAAATTAAATAAATCAAGTATTGAATTCAAATAAATTAAAGCATAAGAAATAAATCAAAGCATAATCAAGTATGGAATTGAATAAAGTAAATAAAGGTTAAAGTATAGCTACTATTTCCATTTAGGGTTCTTTATCTCATGTGTTAAGGTTTTGGAAATTCTAAAGTTAAGCTACTTTGACTTTTTAGGGAATTAAAATAGATTAGGGTTTTATGTTTTTCAAAGGTTGGTAAGACACTTTGATTAAACAAATTAAGATTTGAATGGTGAAATAATGAAACTAGGGTTTTGGACACTTTGAAATACTTTTTAATTCATGGTTTTAAATAGTGAAATAAGCTACTGTGTAATTTTAGAGTTTTTATGTTTTTATGGTTTTCAATGTTTTAAAAGGATTAGGGTTCATAAAAATTAGGATTTAAGGTTTTAAAAGGATTAGGGTTCATTATTTTAGGTTTAAAAGTTGAATTTTGGATTTTAGGGTTTTGAAATTTGGTTCTCGGGTAATGAAGAATTTTTAGGGTTTTAGAAATCAATTTGATAATTTTATGAAGTTTTATGATTTTAAACAAATGGATTGAAGTTTTTATAAGTAGAAAAGATGTTTTTTAAGGCTTTTTGAATGAAATAGAACCTACTTTAAAATCTTAAAAGAAATAGAATTTGATTTTGGTTTTGTTGAAAAATATGTTCAATTAGTGTTTTAAGGTCTTTAAGAAGAAAAAATAACAATTTTAAGTCTTTTTAGAAAATAAGGTCACGTTTTAGTGTTTTAACTTTGGAAAACTAAATTAAAGTTCTAAGATTTTAACTTTTGAAAAACAAAAAAAATCCTAGTTTTAGCTACTGTGTAAAAAAATTAGAATTTAGAATTTCATACCTTCTTTTGTAAGTTGCTCCAAAATTGCTTCTTCTTGGATGAACTAGCTCCAAAGACAAGCCTTTTTTTTCCTTTTGAATCCCTTTTTTCGTGATGCTGCTACTTCTAAAAATCACTTGAATTGAGTTTCCCTTTTCCTTCACTGATTTGGTTTCAAAAAATCAAGCTACTGCCTCTCTTTTTCCCCCCCCCTTTCAATTTGGTTCTATTGGTTCTTATTTATAATGATTTTAGGTTATTTATTCCTAATTATACATGGCAAGTAATATTAATAAGATAAAAAAAAGAAATTAAAACCTAATTGGATTAGGTTTCAAAAAATTCGCGTCGAAAAATTTTGTGCTGGCGAAAACTGCTGCAGCCGGGCCCGTGACTGGGGCCAGTGGGCGTGCTAGCCCACAGGAAAATCCTGTGGGAAGTTATTTCGCCTGCAAGAATTTCCTGTGGTCAAAATAACTCGCCCACAGGAAATTCCTACCGGTGAAGTGCTGGGCCTACGGGCGTAACGCCCACGGGCCCGCACGACTGCTTTTCGCTGTCGATTTTTTTTCGACTCCGACTTTATTTTTATTTTTATTTTTATTTTTATTTTTATTTCTTTATTTTCATTTTTTATTAATAAAAATTAGATACTAAAGCAAAAATTATTTTGGACCAATTAGACAACAAAAATCATTTTGGACTAAATAAAACATATTGGACCGGATTGGGTAAAAAATTAAGGGTCTACAGAGAGTTTATGAATGGTTTCTCGATCTAGAGTAGCGGAGGGTCCCAATGCATATCTCGAAATATACTTTAAATATTATGTCAATGCTGGAGGATGCATGGTGACTGTCTCAGTACGGTTATGGTGTTGAGTCATTTCTTCATTTACCCGGTGCATTTTATGCCCATTTTATTCAAAGGAGTCTCTTGAACTTTGATGTATCTCCTGTTGGCGTACAGGAGATTCCCGAAGAAAATGAGGGTAGAGATGAAGAGGAACATCACGGAGATGCAGGAGAGTCTGTTCCACATCTCGGGGCTAGTATTTCTCAGGTAAAACTTTTACCATTTTCCCTTGCAACTACTTTTTTCTTTTGATTCTTTAATGATTATCACAGGCCATTGGCTCATTTGATCATGAGGCTGGACCTTCTTTTATTGCCCCTTCATTTGCTCATTCTAGCCCACTAGATATGCCATCTCATCCGTAGGGCATTGATATGAACTACCTGGTACTTTTCTTATTTCATGGTAATTTATGCTATATGTATGCATGATCATGTATGCTCTTACCTTTTTCCTTCTTGGCTCATAGCAGATGCTCAAAGAACAAAATAGGAAACTTTAAGAAGAGTTGGCTATAAGTCGTCAGCAGGCTTCTCATTTTGAAAGTTTATATCATCAATCCGAATAAAATTTTTGAGACTTTCGATTTCAGGGGATGAGGGATCCCGGCGCTTCTTCATCAAGAGGCCCCCAGACTGATGACCATGAGATCCTTTCATCTGCTTCTGATGAGGATCATGACAGATCAAAACTTCAAGGTAATAGAGATTTTGGTGCATCTACTTCAGGTGATCCCGGGATGAGTAATTTGCCGGATTTTGGTGCTCCCACTTCGGGTGGACTCGGGACAAGTAATTTTCCCCCTCCTTCTATAGGCGATGACTTTTTCAGGGCTTTATTTGATGACCTACCACCACCCTCTCAATGATGTATAAATATTGTATCAATTGTATAAATATTGTACAATAATGAAAAAAATACAATTTCCATCTTTATTGTAACTTTTCTTTTTACTGCGCCACAATTATTATACCTTTTTTTTATATCATAATAGTGAATCACAATTTCATAATTCATAGTTGCACCATTTGCTAAACCAAATCCAACGCGGTAAAGGAAATTTGTTCCTAATTCCTTTCCTTATGCCATACTATCTCATTCTTTCCCATCACCTTTTCCTTATAACTTTTGGAAAAGGTTATTTCCTCTATATAAATCACTTTTCATACCATATTTCATACAGAATTCAAAATTCTTTCCAATTCAACGTGAAGACCCCTTTAACAGTTTTGATTTTCCTTCATTCATCAACCATGACTGAGCATCATTTAAAGAAGATAAAAATTCTATTCAAGAATATGGATGCTATTCATTGGAAGCAAATTTCATGGTCAAAACTTGATGTTTTAAAATGTTTTCAAAATGTTAAATTGGACCACTCCTTCTTACATGTCGTGGTTTCCTTTTGGAATACAGATTCTAGGGTATTTAAAATTAATAGCTTTAAAATATGTCCCTTGATTGAAGAATTTGAGGCCATCCTTGGATATTCAAATAATCAACAAATGGCATTACCGACATTGATTTCCAAAACTCAACAGAAGATGCAGACATTATTTCAAATTCCAAAACCCGAAGTTCTTCAGTTGATGAGAGGTGAAAAAATTCTACTTGCTCCCTTGATTGATTTTTGTCTCTCTCATTTGGCTCCTACTAAGGCATGGGGACGCATACTTTGTCTTTGCTTGCTCGGCCAATTCTTACTTGTTTCTTTCGACGATGATATTGATCCACGAGTATTGGATATTATGGACCAAATGGAAGAAGGCTTGCTGCCGGTACCTGTAATCTTAGCCGAGACCTTAGTTGGATTAGATAGACTTAAATCAGGATTGACAAAGAGACTGACTGGGAGTTTGTTGCTACTTTAGGTAATTACCTAAACTGCCCTTTCGGGTTTTCAATTTAGGTTTTTTTTTTAATTTTTCTTCACAAATTTGGCTTTAGGAGCATCTTTGTTTGCTTGATACTCCATCCATGGATTTTGCCAGATACCTACCACATCATCATTCTGCTAGGAAACTACTCCATCCTGCTTCTTCATATGCTGACTCGGTTGACTGGATCTACTCACGCTCTAAAGTCAATATCCGTTGGTTGGTACCTTGGTGGAAGATTTCTCGTATCACCATGCGGACATACTTGATGTATGTTCCCCTTGCTGCTCTTCGTCAAGGTACATGCTATCATCCTCGCTGACTTGGCCATCAGTACGGAGCTGAGCCTCGCGATTCTGACTTTACTCCTGATTTAGACATGCCTCGCTTGACTGAAGTCTACTTGGATTGGTTGAGACAAAGCTGGCCTGCACGTTACATTTATCGACTGCCATAGATTTTACATTTGTCAATTCAGAAAGTGTATTGTTAGGATGAAAAATAATTAATGTAATAGAAGATGCTTCTTTTTCATTTATAATTTGTCATCACCTTTTGCTACTGTGTTTATTTATTTCATCCATATTTGGTCAAATACTTATAACAGTGCACATAGAACAATTTTAACATTAATTCTGTTTTATTAAATTGAGGAACAACCAAACATAAAGCTAGCATACAAAAGATCACTCCTATTGCCAACTAGCCCTTTCAGGTTTTCTAATTGACGATTTTCTCTCATTTAGCCCTAATTGTTGCCTAGCCCATCCTTTTGGATTTTCGGAACTAGTGGACTGCTCTAACTTTTGCCTAGGCTGCCATTTTTGGGTTTTCAACCTAGCAAGCTTATTTTGTAACACCCCCACATCCATTACATGCACACTAAAATACCACAATGTAGCATACATGCAATAAACATAGGGATGCTACGGATTTTCTTAACATTCAAAACATTTTATATACTACCATAATCTTTATCATTATATATTATAGAAAAGAAGTCATTAAATTGTAGTATAAAATAAATTCAATATATACATACATTCATACATTTAATTATTACACAGCGGAAGTTATAAAATTATTTACATATATGAAAACATTTAAATCTGTATTTACAAATGTACATATATTTACATTATAAACAATATTTTACAAAACATAAAGAAGTTATACTTGATTGGCAAGTCTGCTCTGATCTTTAAGTCCAAAATCAACACCTCAATGTCTACTCTCACTAGGTCTCGAAGAGCTCTCGGGTTCAACTCTATCACCTGCGCGATTAACACTATCGCGCTAAGCCAACGGCTTAGTAAGACAAATCATGCTAATGTTATGCTTTAATGCAAAGCAATGCCATACATATTATTAATAAACATACAACATAGGTGAGAAGCTACATCTTTGAATTTCTCCACTCATAATCATATAAACATATCATATTTCAACATACTTTTACATTGCAACATCCTTCCATATTCCTCATTTATCAATCATGTTATCATTCATGAATCACATTAAACAAAGACAAGCATGGGCCCAAAATACACTAATATGCTATTCAATTTTCAGAGTTAATGCTTTGGTTTTGTTATCACATTTATCAATATCATATACCCAACTAGGCTTCAAGGATTAGGTTCAACCAAGCTTCAAGGGGAGCAAAGCATGCTAAGCTTCAACCCAACTTGGCTTCAAGAACAAAATCCAACCTAGCTTCAAGGGTGGTAACATCTCAATTAGGCTTCAAGGATTCAATCCAACCTAACTTCAAGAGATTGTTACACTTATTAGGCATGCCACCAACAACAAACTCTGAAAATGGAATAACACATTAGCCACACAAGTCATTTATTATTTAATTATCATTTCCATTCTCAATTGTCATCATAGCCAATAACAATGGCCTCATATCACATATAAGTTACCATAGCCAAACAAAATGGCATTATATTCCATCACATTTCAAATCACATTACAATACTTCATCTTTCAAATACACCATCATATCCTCAACATATCCATCACATTATACATATAACATTATTGATATAAACATAACAAAATACATTACTCATCACATAAGTCACAATACATGAAATATCACATAGTATCATATGCATTACCATTATCATCACATATATGATCAATCTCAACTTCATATGCATCATCAATGCAATGTCACATGTATGCATCAACACAAGATTTGTACTTACCTCAATCACAAGTCACACAACTTTAAACACCTTCCTTCTTGCAAAGTTCTTCACTTCCCAAATTAGGGCAAATCACCTTCTATCAAACCCTAATCCAAAGAATGATACAATCCATCAATTCCAATACCATTTAATCCCTTAATAACTTCATCTTAAACCTTAAATCACAAAATTACACTTCAACATCATTCATTATAGACCACGGTCATGGCCACCATAACCACCACGGGCGTGGGGTACAAAACAATTCTGCCACTCAAGCTTCCATCCTCCACGGCCATGGCACCAAAAGCCTACCAATGGCCACGGCCATGGCCAATCAAGGCCACGGGCGTGGCATCCAGAAGGCTACTGCCCTCGGCCAAAATCCCATTTCCAAGTCCAAAATTCGAACAAACACCAACCACAAGAAGATCTTTGAAAATAATGAAGCAAACACAAGGAAAACATCATGTAACACTTCAAAACCCTAAAACAAAATCAACTCCAACACTTCCAACAACAACACCTCTTAAACTTCTTCACTTAAAATCAAAAACAACATTTAAAAACTCATTACAAACACATTTAATCATCATCTCAACAAACCAAAAATTCATTTCCAACTCCACTTCAAAAGAACAAAAGAAAATCAAGAGAAAGGACTTACCAAAGTTGATGAATTTCACAAATCTTCCACTTAATTCCTTGAATCTCCTTTCAAATTGAGTTTAGAACTTCAAGCCCTCTCTAGCTCTTTCTCTTCTTCAATGGCCGGCACACACACATGAGAAAAGACAAGAAAATAAACTCAAGTCAACCACTTCTTCTTCTTTTAATCTCCACCATGCAATCCCTACAAGGAAAATTACCAAAACACCCTTAACCATTTGTTCTAGCTTTTGTCCCTTGCATGCCCATATATGTAATTTCACATATCCCATAAAAATATCTCTCTTCCATTGACCTTGCATTTGACCAACTTATATGTTATATATATTAACATATAAACAACATATACACTTTTCTCTAAACCCTATTTTCTTTCCCAAAACACATATACATAACCATTCTCTTCTCAAATTCTTTTCTTCTCACATAACATATACATTCAATCCAATTTAAAACAACAACAACAACAACATAGTCAAAACTTCTAGGGCATACATGAGGATATTACATTTTTTTTCTTTTTTTATATCATACATAAAACCTCTTCAACCTGTCAATGATTACTGGCTCACTAAACTCGTTCCCGTTCATGTCTGACAACTTCACCGCACCTTTGGTCATGACTTATTTCACGACATATGGCCCTTTCCAGCTAGGTCTGAACTTCCCTCTTGGATTAAATACATTAGGCTTACATTGCTTCAACACCAAATCTCCAACTCTGAATTTTTTGATTTTAACCCTTCTATTGTAGGCCCGAGCTACCTTCTTTTGATACAGTTGGTGATGATACAACGCTTTTAACCTTCTCTCTTCTAGTAAAGCTAACTGTGTGTATCTGCTCGCTATCCATTCCATTTCAGGTAGTTCAACTTCCAAGACTACTCTCAATGACTTGATCTTAATTTCAATTGGCAATACTGCTTCCATCCCGTAAACCAAAGAGAATGGTGTCATTCCAGTGGGCGTTCGCACACTTGTCCTATATCCCCATAAAGCAAAGGGAAGCATCTCCGACCAATCCCTGAAGTCTTGGTCATCTTGGACAAAATTTACTTAATTGTCTTGTTTGTTGCTTCTACGGCACCATTAGCGTTTGGTCTATAAGGAGATGATCGGTGATGATGGATTTGGTACTTCGAGAATAAATCCTTAACTGCTCCTTGAAACTATACCCCATTGTCTGATATCACACTGTGCGGGACCCCATATCTGCAGATGAGGTTCTTTTTAATAAATCTAGCCATTTGACTTGCACCCAGTTTGTTAAAGGATTCGGCTTTGACCCATTTTGAAAAATAATCTACTTCTACCACAATGAAACGGTGACCATTTGAAGCTGTCGGATGTATCTCTCCTATAACGTTGATACCCCAAGTGGCAAATGGCCAGGATGAAGACATAGAATGCAATTCTTCAGGAGGCATGTGATTCAAGTTACCATACATCTTACATTGTTGGCACTTCTTTACAAACTCAATACAATCCTTCTCCATGGTCAACGAGTAGTAACCTTGTTGAATAATCTTCTTTACTAGGGCCAAACCACTCATGTGCGGACCGCAACTTACCGCATGTATTTCTGACATGATACGCTCCACTTCAGGCTTTCTTAAACATCTCAAATGCACCCCCATCAGGCCGTCTTCAATATAAATCTCCATGGAATGTGATGTATTGCAATGACCACCACCTTATGGCTCTTCTTTCTTTCTTTGTTGCCCCCGGCGGGTATTCTCTTTCTTCCAAAAATTGCCTTATAGTATCATACCACGCATCATGGTCTGTATCAATTTCCATGATTGTCTCATATTCATAGCAAGGAGTTGATGAACTGGTCAACATCAGAGGCTTAAGGAATAAGCTGATAGGGTTTTCCCATACCAAAGCCAATGTGGCTAGGGCATCAGCCATCTGATTTTCTTCTCTTCATAGGTGTACAAACCTACACTCCTTAAAGTTCTTCTTCATCATGGTCAGGTAATGGTGGTATGGTTTTAATTTTTCTTCTTTCAACTCCCACTCTCCATTTACTTGGGATACTACTAGTAATGAATCGCCGTAAACCTCCACCTTATCCACCTTCATAATCATTAGGGTTTCCAAACAAAAAATACAAGCTTCGTATTCCACCATATTATTGGTTGCCCTAAATTTCAAATTTTTGGCTAAAGGAATAAGTTCCCCTTTGGGCGATTTTAGTATTACTCCCAAACCTGCTCCTTTCCTGTTTACTGCTCCATCAAAATGCATTTTCCACCCATGTACTTCAATTGCTTCCAAATGTTCATCCGAAAATTCCAAGATTACTTCTTCGCTATATGGTAATGGTTGCTGGGCCAGAAATTCTGCCACCGCTCTACCTTTGATTGTTTTCCTGGTTACATACTCAATCTCAAATTCTTCTAATATTATCAACCATCGACCATATTTCCTAATTAAAGAGGGTTTCTCCCTTAAGTACTTCATTGGTTCCAACCTAGAAATTGCTTGCACACTATAGATTGAAAGTAATGCCGCAACTTCTTAGAAGACCAAACCATGGCTATACAAGTCTTTTCAATGATACTATACTTAATTTCATAAGGTAGGAGCTTTCTACTCAAATAGTAAACTGCATGCTCAATCCCTGACTCATCTACTTGGGCTAGCATGGCTCCTATTGACTCTTCTTCCACCGATAAGTATAGTAGTAAAGGTTTGCCGGGTTTAGGTGGTTTTAAAACAAGTGGATTCAATAAATACTCTTTTATTCGCTCAAAGGCCTTTTGACACTCTTCATTCCATATGACCGGCTGATTCTTTTTAAGCAATTTGAAGATAGGCTCCAAATTTTTGTGAGTTTTACTATGAATATGCTAATGTATTAAAATTTACCAATAAATCTCCTAACTTCTCTTTCTGTCTTAGGGGCTGGCATATCCCTGATCGTTTTAACTTTGTCAGGATCAATCTCAACGCTATTCGGACCAATCACATGTCCCAATAATTTACTTGAGGTAACACCGAATACACACTTCTTCGGGTTTAGTCTTAGCTTATATTTCAAAGCTCTATCAAAGAGTAATTCTAAGTTTTGGAAGTGTTGTTCCCTCATGTCCGATTTAACCATCATACAATCAACATATACTTTAACTTCTTTGTGCATCATGTCATGAAATAATGTGGTGGCCATCCTTTGATAGGTTGCTCCAGCATTCTTTAAGCTAAACGACATCACCCTATAACAAAATATGCCCCATGTAGTAATGAAAGCAGTTTTGCTTTTATCCTCTTGGGCCATTAACACTTGATTGTATTCGGAAAATCCATCTACAAACGAGTGTAGCACGCTAGAAGTTGCACTATAAATGAGGACATCTATATGAGGTAAAGGAAAATCATCCTTAGGGGACGCTTTGTTCAAATCTCTATAGTCCACACAGACCCTTATTCTCCCATCTTTCTTTGGCACGGGTACTATGTTGGCTAGACAATCTAGATATTCTATCACTTCAAGGAACTTCACTTGTATTTCTTTAGTGACCTCTTCTTTAACCAATTCATCCCACTCAGGTCTTAATCGCCTATGCTTTTGTTTGATAGGTTTCATATCAGTGTGAGTTGGAATATGATGCTCAGCTATGTCTCAATCTATTCCCGGCATATCATCATAAGACCAAGCAAATACTTCTTCATATTTTTTGAATATTTTTTCAAATCTCTCTCTCTCATTAGGAGTAAGGTCGGATGTTATGCTAATGTTTTTAGGATTTTCAGTTGTTCCCAAATTTAATGATTGTGTGTTAACAAAATTAATATTAAAGATGCTCATGTAATTGCTATTTGAATGTATGCAACCATCATGATAAACATCACACAAGTAAGCAAAATCAAACTTTATTGCATTGATTTTGGAAAAGAAAACATCATCATCCTCATACAAAGCAAACAAATTAAAATCAAAATTAAAATCATTGTTCTCAAAATCATAAAGCAGGATGTCTTCAAATTTTTCTTCAAGTAGGCAGCAATCTCCTCCAGAGTCTTCTCAGCTTTCAGGACAACTTCATTCTTCTCTTTTGGATTGGATTCTTTGTTGGCTGACAGGGTGAGCTGTTTCTTCACTTGCTCCACTAGCTCAGCCACATCTACAAAAATTTCAAAACCTGGGATTAACTTACCCATGAACATGATCGACTCGAGCTTTCCTTGGAGTGGTCCCATATCTGGAGCTTTGACAAAGATCTCTTCAAGTGGTGGAAGCTCATCTTCTTACTCTTGTTTGGCTGGACATCGTTGTCTTCATCATATCCCAACTCTTTCTTGGAAGTTTGAGTTCTAAAATCTGGCAGCTTTGTAAAACCGGCTTTACCCTTTCCAAGACCAGCTCCGGAAAGGTAGTTCATGTTCTTCATCATATTCAAGACTTTGGAGTCCATTACTTCATCATTAGAAATTGCAGCTACTTGGAAACCATTGAGAGGCCTTTCAATCATTAGAGCATTAACAATCTCATTATCTTCAGCTTCAATGACCATTGTCTCATCTCCGTTAGGGAACTTGATCTTTTGATGAAGGGTAGAAGGAACTCCACCAAGAGGATGAAACCATGGTCGCCCCAAGAGTAAGGCGAAGGTAACTGGTATGTCTAAAACAAAAAACTCAACAATAGATTCAATTGGACCAACCTTGACAGCTGCTTTGAAAGACCCTTCGGCATGCCTCTTAGTGTTGTCATAAGCCCAGATTGTTACCTCGGTCAGGTTTAGATCTCTTGTTGACATGGCTAGCTTTGGCAATATCTTAAGTGGACAAACATTTATGGCGGACCCATCATCGACCATTACACATGGAGTCCTCTTCCCTTTGACTTCTATCTTGATAAAGAGAGGGCAGATGTGGTCTCTCCCCTACTCCGGTAAATCCGTATCTGAAAAAGAAACCGCTCCCATATTAACTTCACTCTTCTCTTGAACCTCTTCACACTTCATTACCCCTCCAATTTTTATGAAGTTGATCAGCTCCTCCGGTGTCATGGAGGTAGAAATTAGCATGCTAGCCAAGGCTTTGGCCATAGTTTCTCTGTAATATCCCAAAGTATGCCCTAGAAGTTTGGTATAATAATTATTGTAATTGAATTAAGTGTATAGGTGTTTAATTGGAAAGAGAAGAGGTTTTTGAGTAGAGTGTATATGTTGTATATATTGGGATATATATACAATATAAAACATATACAAGTCAAATAAGTGAAAGTCAAAGAAAGAACTAATTGTCATTAATTAATTAATTATAAGGAAATTAATTAATTGGAAATTGAGTTAGTGGTATGAGTGGAAGAAGATATTTTGAATATTTTATTGTTTAATGCTTGGAGGAGAGGGTTTTGAGGAAGTGAGTGGTTGAAGGTTGACTTGGTTTTCTTTGCTTTCTTCTTTCTTTCTTTCTTCTTCGTGGGTCACTTTCCTTTTCTTTTCTTTTCTTTCTTTTGGCCGATCCTCCATAGAAAGAGAGCAAGAGAGAGAGGTTTGATCTTCCATACTCATGATTGAAGGAAGCTTTCAAGTAATCAAGTTGGAAATCTAAGAGTTTCTTCATCCTTGGTAAGTTTTCCACTTGATTCTTTGATTTCTTTGAGTTTGTGAGTTGAGATTGTGGTTGATATGTATTTGTTTGATTGTGGTGTGTTTAAGAGTGTTTGGTTCAAGTGATTTTGGATTTTTGGGGTTGGATTGAAGGAAAGAGTAAGTTTGTTAGAAGTGATAGTATTGTGGTTGTGTTTTGGGGTTTGTGGTGATGATTATGATTTGTGTTTGATATATGTGTTGAGTTGTTTTGGTATTTTTGTAAGTTTGTTATGGTTTTTGGGGGTGTTTAATTGAGTTGGGTTGAAGTGGAAAAGGGTGGAAGGAAGTGAATTGTTGGATGTATTGTTGTTGTGGCCGGAATCTGCATTTTTGGCCTGACACGCCCATGAACACGGCCAGGTTTTTAGGCGTGTTGATGGTTCTGTGTTTTTGGATGGGTGACACGAGCAGTGACACGCCCATGTCACTGAGCATGTCACAGCTTCTGTGTGTAGTAGCATTTACACGAGCAGTGACACGCCCATGTCACTGAGAGTGTCATAGCTACTGTGATGTGAGAGAATTGACACGGCCATGAGCACGCTCGTGTTGTTGGACGTGTCAATGTTTCTGGGAGACAGAATGTATTACACGTCCAGTGACACGCCCGTGGTTCTGAGCGTGTCAATGCTTCTATGATGTGAGTTTAGGGCACGGTCAGGGACACGCCCGTGTTGTTGAGCGTGTCATGTGTAGAGTTTGCCCTAGTTGGTTCTTAGTCTTATTATCTTATGTATATTCTTCCTTTTGGATTAGGTTGTGAAGAGTTTGAGTTGCCCTAACCTAAGTGTTAAGAATTCTTGGAAGAGGAAGAGTATAGATTGGTGTGAATTGTCTTTGAGGTAAGTACAAACCATATTTGATTGCATATATTTATATGTCTTGGACCTTAACACATTTGGATATAAATGTGTTAAGTAATCTATTACATTGTTGATGCATATTAATAATGCTATGTTGTGCACAATGGGAATTATGTGGAATGTATGTTGAAGATTCTAAATCTATTAATAATGTAAATTGCTATGTATACATCAATCATGAATTGAGACATAATGAGATGATTGAAGCATGTTTGCATATATGGAATATGAAATGTGAAATGTGAAAGATATGATGATATAATGAATTGTCTAAATGTGATTTGAGATAATATGAGATATGAGGCCATGGTTGTTGGTTATGATGATGGAAATGAGGTAATTAAGGCATGGTTGCCTAGTTGATTGTGGTATATGAAATGAGAAATGAATTGAGATAGAAATTGATAAAGAGATAAATGAAATGATTGTGTGCCTAATATGTTATTCAATTTTCAGAGTTCTGGGTTTGGCGGCATGCCTATGAAACATTGGATAGGTGAAAAGACCGGGTCGTAAGCTGATTCCAGTTGAGAAATGTGAAATATGTGAAATATGATGTTTTTGGGGTGAAAAGACCGGGTCGTAAGCCTCAAAAACAGTAACAGTCTTGCCGGGTTGAGGATCTCCTCGGGTTTCACCGGGTTGATGGTCCAAGAGACTGGGTCTGTTATACTATCCATGGATAGAGATATATATATATCGCCTACGGGCTTGATGATTGTAATATGGACCAAAGCAGTAACTCTGAACCTTGAATAACATATTAGATTCTTTTTGGGCCCATGCTTATGTTTGTTTAATTGTGAATATTACTTCATAAATAGTGTGATAAGTTTTTGAAGAATGTAAGGTTTGAAATATAGTATTCTTTTAAATTGTTATTGAAACTGGATTGTATGACATTACCATGGCATTGCAGCATCATAGTATTGTAGTTTGTACCACTAAGTCATTGGCTTAGCGCGAGTGTGATTCTTCGCGCAGGTGACAGGGAAGAACCGGAGAGTTCCTCTAGGCCGAGTAGAGTCTAGATTTTGAGGTGTCGATAGTGGAGCTTAAAGATCAAAGACATACTGCCAACCATGTATATATTTTATAAAACTTGAGTTTTGATGTATATGTATTTGTAAATATTTGTTATATTTTCCGTTGTGTTTTAAACGAACACTTTATCTTTTATGTTTTATAATTTCTTTTAAATGTTTCAAATTTGTTCGTATTATATTAAAAGGAATGATTTGTGTGTCTTGTAAACCGTGGCATTTCTATATTCAGTATACGTATATTACGATCGTATTAGCATGCTATGTACGTATATGGAGTATAGGGGTGTTACAATTATTTTGGTATCAGAGCCTAGGTTTGAGATTCTCAACCTAGGTCAATTATAAGAAAGAAAGAAATCTTGAGTTTTAAATAAGATATATGTTTGGTATGGCAGTCTTTGATCTTTAATGAGGTATATTCTGCTGTGTATGCAGAAATAGGTAGAGATGGCATCTCATTCACAACAGTCTTTAGAGGGTAGTGCGGAGAGTGTAGCTCCTGAAGAGAATAGAGATGGAGCTAGAGTTGCGAGAGTTAGTGAGGCACCTGTTTCTATGCCAGACAAATCAGTTGGAGAGGAGGTTCCGCCGGGTTGGTTAAGGCATATGATAGAACTTTTTAGACAAGCTCCAGTGCAGCCACCACCATAACCACAGCCTCAAGTGCCGATAAGACATTATGATAAGTTGAGAAAATATGGGACTGAGGATTTCTTGGGCACTACCGATCCTGCAGTGGCTGAGCAGTGGTTGGATAAAGTGCAGAGGATATTTATCCAGTTGCAAGCTACTCTAGATGAGAAATTTGACTATGCCAGATCCCTCCTACAGAAAGATGCCTATGACTGGTGGAAGACGGTTCCTCATGCCACGGATGATCCACCTACATTATCTTATGGAGATTTTCTAAGGGAGTTCAAACTGAAATATACTCTGAGGGAGTATAAAGATATTAAGAAGATGGAATTCCTGAATTTGAGGAAAGACAACCGAACGGTAACAGAATATGAGATTGAGTACATCTGGTTGAGTCGCTATGCCTGTGGGATTATCTCTGATGAAATAGACCGGTGCCAGAGATTTGAGGAGGGATTGAGACCCTCTATTATGTGCATTGTTGCTGGTTCTCGGTACCAGGATTTCTCTCAGCTGGTTGCAGCAGCTAGAAGTGTTGAGAGAGCACAGTGCATTGCAGCAGCTGCTACGGAGGAGGAGACTAGGGTGAGAAGATCCCAGTTTGAGGCAAGGTCTTCATCTGTGAAGAGGGGTCGAGGAAGTTTTATTCCGAGGATCAGTAGAAGCCAGAGACAGTCGGGCAGATTAGTACAGTATCAGAGGCAGAGGCTGAGACCGACAGTTTCAGTAGCTAGTGCTCCGACTCCAGTGATTCAGAGGTCTACTCCACCTGTATGTGAGCATTGTGGTAGAACCCATAGGGGTGTTTGTTGGAAGATTGGTGGATCAGCTGGGTGTTTTAGATGTGGGTCACCAGCTCATTTTGTTAGAGATTGTCCTGAGATGCAAGAGCATAGACAGGCAGATTCTGCAACTTCTCGACCGAGTGTCAGCAAAATGAGGAGGTTTAATAGGGGTGGTAGACCTGGGTTTAGTCAGAGAGGAGGTTCTACATCCAGGGGCAGTAGGCTAGATGAGGCTGGGCCTTCTCAGAGAGTGTATGTGATGCAGAGACAGTCGGATGCTTCAGCAGCTATAGCGGGTACATTTTCTTTATTTGACATTTTAGTACTTGCTTTGATTGATCCAGGATCCACTCATTCATACATAAGTGCATCTATCTTGCCTGTGTCTGAATTGCATTCTGAGTCCTTAGGATTTGATGTCTTAGTGACAAATCCTTTAGGACATAGTGTTGTGGTGAGTAAGGTGCATCGTGATAGTGCAATTGTGGTGCAAGGTGAGGAGTTTCTTGGTGATCTGATTGAAATGCCTTTTAAAGAATATGACTTGATCTTAGGCATGGATTGGTTATCTAAACATGGAGCTGTGGTAGACTGTCAAAAGAAGTGTGTCACCTTGAGAACCAGTGATGGCAGGAGTGTGATAGTATCTAGTGAGCAGAGACAACTTGCATCTTTGTTTATATCAGCTGTAACAGCTAGGAAATTGATTAGAAAAGGGTGTGATGCTTATCTTGCTCATGTGGTAGATACTAGAGTAGTAGATTCTCAACTTGATAGTATAACCACAGTTGTAGATTTTCCAGATGTGTTTCCTGAGGAGTTGCCAGGGTTACCCCCTGAGAGAGAGGTTGAGTTTGGTATCGAATTGTTGCCTGGTACCACTCCCATCTCTATTACTCCTTATCTAATAGCACCTCCTGAATTGAGAGAATTGAAGGTGCAGTTGCAGGAGTTGTTGGATAAAGGGTTTATTCGCCCTAGTGTTTCACCGTGGGGAGCTCCTGTGTTGTTTGTGAAGAAGAAGGATGGTACTTTGAGGTTATGCATTTATTATAGGCAATTGAGCAAAGTGACTATTAAGAATAAGTATCATTTGCCTCGGATTGATGATCTCTTTGATCAATTGAAGGGAGCAGCAGTGTTTTCCAAGATTGATCTGAGATCAGGGTACCATCAGTTGAGGGTCAGAGCTGAAGATGTTCCTAAGACAGCTTTTAGCACAAGGTATGGGCATTATGAGTTTTTGGTAATGCCTTTTGGGTTGACGAATGCACCTGCAGCTTTCATGGATTTGATGAATAGGGTGTTTAGGCCCTATCTGGATCAGTTTGTGGTGGTTTTCATCGATGATATTTTGGTGTATTAGCGTAATGAAGAGGAGCATGACAAGCATTTGCGGATTGTATTACAGATTTTGAGAGAGAAGCAGTTGTATGCTAAGCTGTCGAAGTGTGAATTTTGGCTTGATCAAGTGACTTTTCTGGGTCATATAGTTTCAGCAGATGGTATTAGAGTTGATCCAAGTAAAGTTGAAGCTATTTTAAATTGGAGTCCACCAAAGTCAGTGACTGAAGTTAGAAGTTTTCTGGGTTTAGCAGGCTACTATCAATGGTTTGTGAAGGGTTTTTCTTTGATAGCTACTTCACTCACCAGATTACTTCGGAAAGGAGTTAGATTTGTGTGGACGGATCAGTGTCAAGCTAGCTTTGAGCAGTTGAAAGAGATATTGACTCAAGCGCCTGTTCTTACTTTACCTGTGGAAGATAAACCATATGTGATTTATAGTGATGCTTCACATAATGGTCTAGGTTGTGTTTTGATGCAAGAGGGTAAAGTTGTAGCTTATGTTTCTCGGCAGTTGAAGCCGCATGATCTCAATTATCCGACACATGATTTGGAGTTGGAAGCTATAGTGTTCGCTTTGAAGATTTGGCAACATTATTTATATGGAGAGAAATGTTTTATCTATACGGATCATAAGAGTTTAAAATATTTAGTTGTCCAGAGGGAGTTGAACCTTCGGCAAAGGCGATGGTTAGAGCTGATTAAAGACTACGACTGTTTGATTGATTATCATCCTGGTAAGGCAAATATTGTTGTTGATGCCCTAAGTCGGAAGTCTTTGGAAAGTTTGGCTGTTTATTCGCTCTCGTTGCTTGTTGAGTTGAGAGCATTGCATGCTAGTTTTGAGGTATGTGATGATGGTCATTGTTGGCTCAATTGCAGTTGAGACTAGTATTGTTGGATCAGATTAAGGAGGCTCAATTGGTTGATGAGAAAATTCAGAAGATTATGTCAGATTGCCAAAATGGGGAGAGCCGAGATTTTCATGAGAGAAGTGATGGTAGCCTCTGGTTCAAAGATAGGTTGTGTGTTCCTGATGATGATAGTTTGAGAAAGGTTATTTTAGAGGAAGCACACCAATTAGTTTTTGCTATGCACCTTGGAAGTATAAAGATGTACCATGATTTGAAACAGCATTTTTGGTGGTCAGGTATGAAGAAAGACATAGCGGAATTTGTATCTAAGTGTCTCACTTGTCAGAGGGTGAAAGCTGAGCATCAAGTTCCAACAGGGTTACTTCAAACTTTATCAGTGCCTGAATGGAAATGGGAGAGAGTGATAATGGATTTTGTGTCTGGTTTGCCATTGACCCAGAAGAAGCATGATGCTATCTGGGTGATTGTAGATCGATTGACTAAGATAGCTCATTTTCTTCCAGTTCGGATGGACTATTCTCTTGAAAGATTGGCCGAGTTGTATATAGGTGAGATAGTGAAGTTGCATGGAGTCCCAATGCCTTTAGTGTCTGATCGAGATCCTAGGTTTACTTTGAGGTTTTGGAAGAGTTTACATGGTGCATTGGGTTCTCGATTACACTTTAGTACTGCTTTTCATCCTCAGACAGATGGGCAGTCAGAGAGAGTGATACAGATTATAGAGGATATGTTGAGAAGTTGTGTCATTGATTTCTCTGGAGGTTGGGACAGATTTTTGCCACTTGTGGAATTTGCTTACAACAATAGTCATCAATCCAGTATTGGTATGGCACCATTTGAGGCATTGTATGGTAGAAGATGTAGGACACCTTTATGTTGGAATGAACTTGGAGAAGGCAAGTTAATTGGTCCTGATTTGGTTAAAGAGACTGAAGAGAAAGTGAAAATAATTCGGGATCGGTTGAAAGCAGCTTCAGATCGACAGAAGTCTTATTCAGATTTGAAGAGGAGAGACATAGAGTTTAATGTCGAAGATAAAGTATTTTTGAAAGTGTCTCCTTGGAAAAAGATTTTAAGATTTGGTCGAAGAGGGAAGTTGAGTCCTCGTTTCATTGGACCGTATGAAGTTTTAGAAAGAGTTGGGCCAGTTGCTTATCGTCTTGCTTTGCTGCCTGAACTAGATAGAATTCATAATGTTTTCCATGTTTCTATGTTGAGGAGATACAGATCAGATCCATCTCATGTCTTGCTAGTTGAATCTATTGAGGTGAGTCCGGATCTGACTTTTGAAGAAGAACCAGTTGCTATTTTAGCATATGGTATGAAGGAGTTGAGACATAAGAAAGTACCAATTGTGAAGGTTCTTTGGAAGAATCATAGTAGAGCATAATCAACTTGGGAGAATGAGCAAGCGATGCTAGATCAGTATCCTCAACTGTTTCAGACATAAAATCAGGTAATTTCGAGGACGAAATTTTTTTTTTAGAGGGGAAGAATTGTAATATCCCAAAGTATGCCCTAGAAGTTTGGTATAATAATTGTTGTAATTGAATTAAGTGTATATGTGTTTAATTGGAAAGAGAAGAGGTTTTTGAGTAGAGTGTATATGTTGTATATATTGGGATATATATACAATATACAACATATACAAGTCAAATAAATGAAAGTCAAAGAAAGAACTAATTGTCATTAATTAATTAATTATAAGGAAATTAATTAATTGGAAATTGAGTTAGTGGTATGAGTGGAAGAAGATATTTTGAATATTTTATTGTTTAATGCTTGGAGGAGAGGGTTTTGAGGAAGTGAGTGGTTGAAGGTTGACTTGGTTTTCTTTGCTTTCTTCTTTCTTTCTTTCTTCTTCGTAGGTCACTTTCCTTTTCTTTTCTTTTCTTTGTTTTGGCCGATCCTCCATAGAAAGAGAGCAAGAGAGAGAGGTTTGATCTTCCATACTCATGATTGAAGGAAGCTTTCAAGTAATCAAGTTGGAAATCTAAGAGTTTCTTCATCCTTGGTAAGTTTTCCACTTGATTCTTTGATTTCTTTGAGTTTGTGAGTTGAGATTGTGGTTGATATGTATTTGTTTGATTGTGGTGTGTTTAAGAGTGTTTGGTTCAAGTGATTTTGGATTTTTGGGGTTGGATTGAAGGAAAGAGTAAGTTTGTTAGAAGTGATAGTATTGTGGTTGTGTTTTGGGGTTTGTGGTGATGATTATGATTTGTGTTTGATATATGTGTTGAGTTGTTTTGGTATTTTTGTAAGTTTGTTATGGTTTTTGGGGGTGTTTAATTGAGTTGGGTTGAAGTGGAAAAGGGTGGAAGGAAGTGAATTGTTGGATGTAGTGTTGTTGTGGCCGGAATCTGCATTTTTGGCCTGACACGCCTATGAACACGGCCAGGTTTTTAGGCGTGTCGATGGTTCTGTGTTTTTGGATGGGTGACACGAGCAGTGACACGCCCATGTCACTGAGCGTGTCACAGCTTCTGTGTGTAGTAGCATTTACATGAGCAGTGACACGCCCATGTCACTGAGCTTGTCATAGCTATTGTGATGTTGGAGAATTGACACAGCCATGAGCACGCTTGTGTTGTTGGACGTGTCGATGTTTCTGGGAGACAGAATGTATTACACGTCCAGTGACACGCCCGTGGTTCTGAGCGTGTCAATGCTTCTGTGATGTGAGTTTAGGGCACAATCAGGGACACGCCCGTGTTGTTGAGCGTGTCATGTGTAGAGTTTGCCCTAGTTGGTTCTTAGTCTTATTATCTTATGTATATTCTTCCTTTTGGATTAGGTTGTGAAGAGTTTGAGTTGCCCTAACCTAAGTGTTAAGAATTCTTGGAAGAGGAAGAGTATAGATTGGTGTGAATTTTCTTTGAGGTAAGTACAAACCATATTTGATTGCATATATTTATATGTCTTGGACCTTAACATATTTGATGGCTCTCAAAATGAGTTTTGTAGGAGAGCTGGTTTGGGTAGGTTTAGATGAGGAAGCCTTGGGAGGTAGTTCAACAGCAACTTCCAAGGAGTCTCCTTCTTCCTCAATGGTGTACCTTGGTCTTTTCTTGTGTCTATCAACAACTCCTCGTTTACCAAAGTAGTACAGATATGTTCCTTCATTCTTCCTAACATAGCCAGCATGTTCTAAATAGTCAATGGTTATGGCACTTGAGGCAAGATTGAAAGGGCTTCTCAAAGTAGCTAAGTTAAGATCATTGAGTAAGTTTAGGTGCCTAGCTATTTGAGTTATTTGGGAGGAAAAGAAAAAGGTTCCACTTCTTGTGATAGCATGGTGATACAATGTGTCAATCAAGAATTTTGTTGTGTTCATTTGGATATTGTGGGTGAAAGCATATAGGAAGATGAGATCTCTCTTTGTTACCTTTTCATTCCCATCATCCCTTTGATTAATGGTGTAGGTTATGATCCTATGAAGCATCCAGTGGGTGAGGGACTTGATGTGTCTAGCTTTTGACTCTTTTTCAAATGAGGTCTCTACAGAAATTTCTTACCAAATGGTAGAGAGGGTTTGGTTGGAGAAGACTAAATCATTGTAGGGGGTGACTCCTTCAACAGGAAAGTCCCAAATTTTTCCAAATTCCTCTAATGTTAAGGCTAGGTATTGGTCAAATAACTTAAATCTAACCCCATACCACCCTAGTGTAGAATTTACACTCTTTCAATTTGAAAGGACATGAGAAATTCCTTACTTAAACTAGAGTAACCTACCTCATCAGGGAAAAAAAATTTCCTCCAGCCAAGAACATCAAGTAACTCTCAATCTCTTCTTTAATTTTTAGGGCAGAGAGCATCCCACCAAATGGAGATTTGGTTCCTTCAAATTTCTTTCTTTTCAGCATGGCATATCTCACATCTTCCTCAGGGATTTGGTGGTGAGGTTTATGGATTTTCTCACTTCTTCTAGACTATGGAGGAGATGGAGAAACATCTAGAGGTTCACTTATGGTGATTCCTAAAGGTTTCTTTCCTTTCTCTTTCCCTTTGAAAGTAATTTTCTTTTTGGGGGCCATAAGGGTTGAAGAAGCAGAAGAAAACTGGAAAATAGAGAGTGTTTGAGAAGAAGATGATCTTGAGAGGATTTGGAGATTTGGAGGGAAGTTTTCATGTTATAAGTGGTAAAAGATCCATGTAACTGATGTATGATGGTCTTAAATAGAAGAAATTAAGAAAGTAGCCATTTATGACTGTTGAAAGTTGGAAAATCGCAACCTGTCATGCTGCCAACGGTTACAAAATTTCGAGCAGAGTGTATAGAGTGCTGTCGCCTATTTGTATAGGCGCGATCACTGAAGACACTCTAGCGACTGTTAGAGTAAGTTGCGTGCTCACAAGTGCAGAGAATGTCTGTAATGGTCGAAACTGTTCAAATTAATGTGACCGCTCACAGTGTTTCTCGACCGCTCGCTGAAGAGTCAATATAGATGAATCTGTCTGGAATGATTGCGACCGCTAGAAGCATTGGAATGACCGTGAGTATCTCAAAAATGAAAAGGGCAAAAAACTGATGGATTTTTATAGTTTTAAGCAAAGTGATCAAAGTTGATGCCTTGAAATGTTTAAGAAATTTTTGTTAATAGGCAATCTTTTAATCATTCATGGAAGTTCCATCAATCATACCTAAATTATGCTTAATGAAGTTAAGCCTTTCTTCATTCAAAGGTTTTGTAAAGATATTAGCAAGTTGATTATGTGTATCTATAAACTCTAAAACAATATTTTGGTTTTGTACATTATCTCTCAAAAAATGATATCTAATGTCTATATATTTAGATCTAGAGTGTTGGATAGGATTTTTTGACAAGTTGATAGCACTAGTGTTATCACATTTAATGGAAATATTATTAAACACTTTACCATAGTCAAGCAATTGTTGTTTTATCCATAACACTTGTGTGCAGCAAAAACATGCTGCAACATATTCTGCTTCCACCGTAGACAAGGCTACCGATACTTGTTTCTTACTATGCCAAGAAACTAGACAATTGCCAAGAAAGTGACATGCTCCTGTTGTGCTTTTTCTATCCAAGATACTACCAGCATAATCCGCATCTGAAAAACCTAAGATATGAAATGATGTGTTTCTAGGATACCAAAGACCTAAATGCAATGTACCATTTAAGTATTTCAAAATTCTCTTAGTAGCATTCAAGTGTGATTCTCTAGGACAAGTTTGAAATCTAGCACAAAGACATACACTATACATTATATCAGGCCTAGAAGCGGTTAAGTAAAGTAGTGATCCGATAATATCTCAATATTTCTTTTCATCTACTGCTTTACTATTTTCATCTTTACCCAATTTCAAGGATGTGCTCATAGGAGTCTTGCTAGTCTTGCAACCATCCATTCCAAATTTCTTGATGAGTTCCTTTGTATATTTGGATTGGTTAATGAAGATTCCATCAATTTCTTTTTGTGGAGTTATCGGAGCTGAAAGTTCATTACAAAAATTTTCAAAATTTTCATTCTCAATTTCTTTCCTGTGATCACTTCTAATAGATGTGATCACATATCCTTTTTCTTTTTGAGCTCTTTTTGCAAACATTTTGAAGTAATTAAAAGCTTCATTCTTTTGAGCTAAGAAATTAACCCATGTGAATCTAGAGTAGTCATCAACAAGAACAAATGCATATGACTTGCCACCTAGACTTGCAACTCTATTTGGTCCAAACAAATCTAAATGAATGAGTTATAAAGGTCTAGAGGTACTTACAACATTTTTTGATTTAAATGAGCTCTTATGTTGCTTACCAAGTTGACAAGGTTCACAAGTTCTATCTTTGTCATATTTTATTTTAGGGAGACCATCAACTAGGTTTTCATTACAAATACATTTTAATTGATCCATACTTGCATGTCCTAGTCTTCTATGCCATAACCATGCATCATTATTAGTAGAGATTAAATATTTAAATGCATTATTGGAATGAATGTCAATTTTATAAGTGTTGCTTATTATAGTTCCCTTAAATACAATAACACCACCTGAATTAGTGATCTTGCATCCTTTAGAATCAAAATTTACAATGTATTTTCTATCACATAATTGACTGACACTTAGCAAATTATGTTTCAAACCATCAACAAGCCATACATCTTCTATCAAGTCTTTACTAAGTATTCCAATGGAGCCAACACCAATAATTTTACCTTTAGCATCATTTCCAAAAGTTACATTACCTCTAAGTTTGTATGTAATACTTGTAAAGAGCTTTGCATTCCCGGTCATATGCCTTGAGCACCCACTATCCACAAGCCATGTGCTTTCGTTGATAGTAGATTTTAGGCATACCTACAAGGCAATAGTAGTTATCTTTTATTAGGTATCCAAATGAAGTTGGGTCCTTGATGGTTAGCAATAGAGGCATCTTCTAACTTGAGATGAGCCTTTCTAATATGACAAAAAATGCTTTTATGTCCAAATTTCATGCAATATGTACATTGCCACAATGCTTTATATTTTTGCACTTTCCTATTCATATTCCATGTATTATGCATACAACTACAAGTATGTGATTGCTTTTGTGCATGTTTAGTGTATATAAATGCATGATTACTCTTTGAGAACTTAGCTCTATTTCCTAGTGAGCCATGAGTGGCCTTTTTGGAATTCTTAGAGTTGGTGTGAGCATCTTTGTTCTTTACAACATCAACATTAGAGATTCTAGTTGTAGAGGCTTTTACAAATGTTGGTGTGCTAGGTGCAATGTTGGTTGAGCCATTGAATCCTAATCCATATTTTAAGGAAGGTGATCTTTGATTACCAATTAATGTGTCTAAGGCTTCTTTTCCTTTATGAAATCTTGAGATTGATTCTTTTAGTTCATGCTTTAGAATTTCATTCTCTTTGATAACTTTTTCTAAATCATGTGAGTTTTTATTTAACTCTTTTATTGAATTCTTCAAGTGTTCCTTTGAGGTTTTCAATTATAGCATAGAGTTCTTTAAGCATATAAAATCCTTTTCTAACTTAGAACTCTTTTCCTTATAGAGCATCATCTTAGAAAAATATTTTTCTATTTTAAAGTTCATGTGCTCAATCAAATCAATATCATCTAGGTCATCAATATCATCATGTGCTATTAGATTCAAGGATTGAGTACTTACCTCATTAGAGTCATCTTCAATAGCCATGAGACATAGGTTTGCAATTCCTTCTTCTTCTTCTTCTTCCTCTTTACTTGAAGAAGAGTCATCCCATGTGGCTTTGAGAGACTTTTTCTTTTCTTTGTCCCATTTCCTTTTATTCTTTACTTTGAAGCAATCCGATTTGATGTGACCAGATTTACCACATTCATAACACTTTACCTCATTTTTCTTTTCTTTATCTTTGAAGGAGGATTTAAGAAGTGTACCTTTGTTAGCTTGTAATCTTTTGTTTCTTTTCCATTCACTTATTCTTTTTGAGAACATTGTCATTTCATCTTCATTATCAGTACCTTCGTTGCTTGAGCTCTCAACTTATTTGATTGCTTTGAGTGCAATTGGTTTTCTCTATTCTTTCTCACCTTGATCTTCTTCTTTTTCACTGTGTAGCTCAAATGTGAGTAGTTTTCCCACAAGCTCGTCGGTTCTCAATGTGCTAAGATCATGAGCTTCTTCGATGGATAATACTTTTGATTCAAAGTTCTTTCTAGCTCTTAGGGCTCTCAAGATTTTGCTGTTTACATCACCTTGATCATATATCTTGCCATACTTCTTTAGCTCATTGACAATAGCAAGCAAGCGATTCGTCATGTCGGTGACATTTTCATTCGGTTTCATCTTGAATAGCTCATACTTATGAACATGCATTTGTTTCTTGGTGAATCTCACTTGAGTCATACCTTCATGATAGTTTTCAAGTGTCTTCCAAATGCAATGTGCACAAGTTAAGTGTTGAACTCTTCCACATTCTTCTCTTGAGATGGAGTTCATCAAGATGGAAGCGGCTCTATTGTTCTTGAATCGATCTTTAAAATTGACAGTTGACCATTATGCTTTGGGAAGAGGAACTTGAACACCATCAACTTCATGAGTTGGAGGTTTCCACTCACTTTCCACAAAATCCCATAGCTCAATCCCTTCACTATCTAGAAACAAATATATTTCATGTTTCGAATAGAATAATCCATTCCATCAAAATAGGGTATAAGGATAGTGTTAAGATTTCCATGAGAGGTTGAGTTTGATAAAGAAGAAGTTGCCATAGCGGATCAAATTTAACAATTAAGTTTAAGAAATTTCTTGCTCTAATACCAATTGTTGTCCCAAGATGGCAACCAAGAGGGGGGTGAATTGGTTTTCTTGAGAAATAATGGCAAATTAAAAACTCAACAAACAAGAAATGTAAAAGAGAGAAATGGTTGAGTAGTGAGTAGAAGAAAGACCACACAAGTTTTTATAGTGGTTTGGATTTTCTCCAATCCTACATCCACTTCCTTAACAACTTGTTAAGGTTCCACTAACTTCGAAGTTTTACAAGCTCACTTCCAACTTTGGTGTTTTTACAAGTTCACACCTAACTTGACAAGTGTTTACAAGAGTTTTACCCAAGCTCACTCTCACAACCTATGTGTTTCCAAGATCACACTCAAACTTTTACAATGGTGTTTTTAATGTTTACACCCAACACTCATTACAATTCAAATGTTAATTGTAGTAAGAAAATATGTTGCTTGGCTATCAAAAAAATCTCTTATGTTCTCTTTTTTTTTTAATAGAATAATAATGTATTTATAGCCAATGTGGTCTAACTAGCCTTTATAGATAGTGAGAAATAAGTCTTGGTAGTTTATACCTGTTTTAACATACTGTTTGAAGTAGTTAACGGTCATCCTTGATACAAGGATGGTCATGCAAATGTTATACGCGATCTCCCTTGGATAAGGGACGGTCGCTGCATTCAAATTTTCTTCAATTGTCAAATTTAAGTGCTCTGCTGCTGGAATCTTGCCCATGCTGTGATTGTCAGACTGTCGAGCATAAGCTAAGTGCGGTCGCCCTTTTTGAATGCTGAAGTGGGTTTATAACGGTCATTACACGTGGCATTCTTTAACTGGGCCAAATAAAATTCCGCCTAAATATGAATTTCGTGGTCGCCCTAGGTGCCAGTTCTACGTCAAATTGAGAGACTCACATTGAACTTCTGGACGCACTTGAGGATGCAAACACTACTGTCAGTTTGAGTAGTTTTCTCTTGAATTAGTAGAGTGGTCACGGAGTCGGAAGGGCGGTCACGATATCAGTAAGCAAGACCGTATTCTTCACCATGCTTGCCACCACGAACCTTACTGGAATTTGGATGATTTGGATGTCTCCTGTTGCGATCATCCTTTTTTGTTGGACTGTCGCTCATGTTGATGTGCGGTCGTGACTAAGGTCGAGTTTCTGACCATGAGCCCTTCTGTGATATGGTTTCATCCTTCAATTCAATGGGACAGTCGTCTCCATGGTTTGTGCGATCGCTAAATGTGCCCAGTTAAATTTATTTGAAACAACCTAATCCTGCAATAAGGTTATTTAAACACATGTTAAATAAGTCATTCAATTTGAGTTGTCAAGGATCAAAATTAAGATCATTTGGCTAACAATTCTTGTGGGGTTCTTACTTTGCTATTGTTCCATTCTTTTTGGATTCTTCAATTTGCACTTTTGTAGAAAATTTAGCTATTCAAATATTTTTGGCCATCATACCTTCGCTTTGCCCCCTGTGTGGCAAAACATTGAAGTTGAGTTTGAAAAGTTTTTATATATAAAATCAAAAATTGATAAAGATAAGTTTTGCTCACTATGTAGGCTCAACCCAATGTATGCTCTGACTGATGTCTCTGGTTCTTTACATTAGCATACGTCTTCTTTTTTCTTTTTATAATGGCCTTTTCATGCCCCCTAATTCCATGTCTTCTCCTAATTGTTTACTTCACTGCGTCTGTTGTTCACTTTTACAAACAATAGGCAATACAAGAGAAAAATATATTGTGGTATACTCATGTATGCATGATATGCATGGGTGATACTTTTAGTGGTTCTACTGACTCATAGAACAAGGTGGTCAACTGAAGCATTCTCATTGGTTCCTTCCAGATGCTTGTTCGGAATAATAGAAGACTTCATCGCTATGGCTTTATCTTCCACATGTATAAAAGAATGAGTAGTGGAGGTAGTTATAAGATGTCATTTCAATCCATGATTCAACACATTGGTTGATAACTTCTTTCTGACTTTGCAAATGATCCTCTCATTAGCCACATTTGCCTAATATGTCCTTCAAGGATAGAGGGTGCAACATACTTTCCTTAACTTGAAGATTTATGCAATAAGAAAACATTTTTTTTAAATTAAATGTTGACTTTGTCAAATCAGTGTCAACTTAACTCATGACTCAACTTTCTTAAATTAATATATCTATAACATGACAACCCTAGTTTCTATACTAAACTTGGGAATTATTTTCATTTGATCAAGAACTGTTGCACTTCAGATAGGCACATACACGTTGCTTGGCCAAAGGTCTCATTGAGTTTAAATACTGTCTATCATATATGCATGCCGATTCAAACTATCTCCACTAATAGACTCTACCTACCAAGAGAGATCAATAAGTCTTTAATAGACTTGAAATGGGGTCTATAAGGGACATAGGTTAAGTGAAGGACATTTTCAAATTCTAGCTGATGTAACACTATGGAAAAACCTTCACACTACAAACTTTCTACTAGAACCATATGCTCTTGGAAGTATTCTTAAACTCTGTGCATCACTTTTATCTTCTAACATCATGAAAATACAAATCTTGAATGTCCTTGAATCTTCTTGGATAAAAATCTAGATACAATTAGTACTATCTTGATCTTTAGACCACCCTTTTTCTTCCTTTTTCTTTTAGTCCTTTTCCTTTTTGGAATATAAAGTCTAAGACTTTCTATATTGCTGACTTAGAGCTATGTTGGATAAAATGAAAGATGGTCTTTCCCCTAATTCTCTAATTTTATTTGAATCTTTGGCTGGACTGGAACAATTCAAGTCAAGCTGTCTTTGTAAACTAAGTGAAAGTCTTCGGTTGCTTCAGGTAAAAAGAACTCTATTGGCTTTCTAAACCACCCTTTTTGAGTTTTATTTTTGTTTTCTCTTTTGTTTTCTTTTCCTTTTCCTTTTCTTTTTTCTTTTTTCTCCTCTTTTTACTTTTTTTTTTTGCTTTTTTCTATTATATTTTTTTTTTGTTTTTCTTCCTATCTCTAAGAGAGATGTCTTGTTTGCTCCATTCTATGCTTTTGACTATGGATGAGTGGAGTAGAGTGAGTTTGCTTGAACAAGGATAAATCATTTGTTGCCCTGATGTCATCTTAATATATCAGAGATATTAGGTCTAGTATTAAGTGAACTTCAATTATCCTTATGTCTTTACTATGCATTCCTTTCTTTCAGCTTCTTTCCTCTTGCAAATTTAGTGATCATCAGACTTTTCAAGAGTGTAACAATAGCTCAAGGAAGGTTATTGGATTTACAAGCCAATGAAAAGTAAGCTAAAATCTTATGAAGGCTCAAAGGGGACAAAATAGGGATTGATGTTAATGAGGTGGATTCTAGTTATTGTCTTTCCAAACAATGCCTAGATCATTTCCCCCCTTAAATTAGAAGAGTTCAATTTTGCCTTGAAAGTTCATCAAAGCATGTTCTAAGATCAACTAGGACCTAGACAAAGGTAATTATGCATGATCCCTCTCTAAGTAAGCATACACAACTCAATGCTCTAGAACAACTCCCTTACCTTGTAAAGTCATTCGAATTATAATGAATAGATAAACTAATTTATGAACATCGATATACTAATTTATGAATATCAAGCTGTATTTATCATTGGTTGGGCACCGATATTAATAAAGATAAAATTTTGATGAAAGTAATTTATTCAAACAATCTTAATTTAAAAAAAACATAATTGTTCCAAAAATATCAAAGAAAGCATAAATAAAATAAGTAGCATTCAAGCCTGAGGAAGTTTGTTGAATTAAAAATGATGGTGCTTCATCTACTTGGACATGTCAGGGGTAATGGTTATCACCTCCTCATCCACAATTCCTCCATCTACATCTTGAAAGGATTACAAGATAGAACTTTCCATCAATCCTCATTCTATCATGAAGGTCACTGGCGGTGGCACTCTTCCAAACTTAGGTAATGGATTACTTATAGTGTTGGGTTTATTAGGCTTGGGCAGCTTGCCACTATCGATCAAATCTTGGATCTCATGCCATAGTCAAGTACATTTATCTATATCATGCCTTTGCATTTGATGAAATTGACAAAAGACCTTGGCATCAAAGTTTAGTGGCAGAGGATCATGTAGCGGTCGAGTAGACAATGGCTGTAATAGCCCTTTCTTCCATAACTTGTTGAAAACCCAAGTCAAAGATTTCCCAAGATCTGAAAACTACCTCTTATTTGCTTGACCAGTTGCATTAACATCTATTGCATTATGTGTACTTTGGCTGCCAGACTGATAATTCCCCCTCTCTTTCTTTCTTCCAGAAAAATAGCTTTTCTCTTGTTCCCAATCTTTTATTTGTAATCCAACTTAAAGGAGATCTTTTAAAACCCTTATGAGAGTATGAGATACTATTCATGCATACTGGGTAGGATACCCCTTACTATCATTCGAATATGGCCAGACTCATCTGGTCTCTTCTTGAGAAATGCGGCCTTGTTTCTCCACCTTTTCACATAATCAACAAAATTCTCATTCTGTTTCTGCTAGATTGACTCAACCTCCCACAAAGTAACTTCTAATTCTACATTGAACCCATATTGCTTGAATGAATGCTTTGTACAACATATCCCAATCTTTTTGGCTACTTTCTTCCAAAGTATTAACCAATTATGCACAACAGGATCTAACGAGGGCATGAAGTACCTTAGAGTTTGAGCCTTAGTAGCTTGGGCAGACTGCATAGCAGTGATGTATTGCTTAACATGTAGATGAGGATTGCCAGTTCCATTAAGCTTAGCAAAGGAAGGCATCTTGAATTTGTAAGGGACTTCCTCATTTTATTCAAATAGCTTGTCCACCTTCAACACCTCTTCAATTTTTTACTTCTTTTCAAACTTCTTCTCCCAATCAGCAATCATCTTCTCCACAACTGAAGTTTCAGTCTTTTCAACAGTTGACTTCTCCATACCTTTAGCTATTTCTTCTTATCTTAAGGATCATGGATATATTTACCTAATTTTCATCATCATCAACAACTATCTGGTCATCATCAAAGGTTACATCACCAACCTTAGCCTTACACTTGTCTTTCAGCTTCTTAGTACCGGCAGATGTTTTGACAATGTTTCCCAATCGTGTAGCCAGTTGGCTTTTCATGGTCTCAGCTATGGTCCCCTTTAGTTCTTCCATTTTGGAGTTGATTGCATCATCTACCATCTTTTGAACTTGTTCAGGATCCATTGCTTTTGGTGAGAAGTTGACTGAGTCATTATTGGATTCTACGTCACTAGCATAGGTTGGATTATCATAGGCTTTTGAACTGTTATACTCTAGGACTGTGAGCTAGAAAGGAATAATGACATGTGATGTAATGATGTAATGATGTATGCATGGATGCACAAGTGATAAACAAACAAACAAACATAACCAAAAGAGAAGGAATGTGTAACACCCTTATACCCAATATATGTACACTACATATACTTGTTATTTGTAATATACGTATAGAGGATACAAGAATGTCACAACCTTTCTAAACAATCAAATCATCATTTATAAAATCTATATAATATTAAAACATTCAATTGATATCATAAAAATAATAGATGATACATTACTTATTAAAACATATATATTACTTCATTACCAAAGATTAATCCAAAACATTTTTTATAGTTTGCAGAATATACAAATATAAATACATTAAAATCAATATGTACAAAAATATGAAATATATACATGCTGGCAGTTCGTCTCTGATCTTGATGTCCAAAACAACAGTGCACTCACAATCTCAAGCCTAGACTTGACTCGGTCTGGCTGAACTCTCCGGCTCAACCGGATCTACCCTGTCACCTACGCGATGAACCACAATCGTGCTAAGCCAGAAGCTTAGTGGTATAAACTTTGCTAACAATATAGTTCAAATGCAATGCCAATGCACAATACGAAGGATATCATATCTCATAACATTATATCTCATTATATTACTCAATTGTTCCACAATTCATAAGGATATTATATGTCATAGCATTATATCATTTTATCTTAATAAATTGTTCAATTATTCCACATTTCATAATTCACATTAAAGAAAAGACAAGCATTGGCCCAAAAGGATCTAATATGCTATTCAAATTTCAGAGTTACTACTTTGGTCTATAATAACACCTCGTGTCTAGCCCCGTAGGCAATATCTCCATAGATTAATCCAATTAGGTATGAGTTTATGACCCGGTCAATTCTACAATATCACAGTAGCTGTGACACGCTCAGTGACATGGGTGTGTCACTACTCATGTCACCAACACTGAAAATAGAACCATCGACAAGCCCAAAAGCATGGCCGTGTCACCGGGCGTGTCAGGCCAAAAACCTAATATCGACACAAAAATGCCACAACCAACTATCATCTTTCATTAACCTTTTCAACTCCATACAAACTCAATTAATTCCACCAATACCATAGGATACTTGTATAAACATCAAAATAACTCAATTACAAACAACAATACACAAACACAACCATGACTTCTCAACTCAAAAATCACACAATCCAAAACTCTTATTCTCTTCACCAAACTTAACCTTTTCTTAAATCTAACCCCAAATTCATAGCAAACTAGAAAAAAAAAAAGAACTTCAAACATACCAAAATCAACCATTAACACAAACTACATCAAACATCCAATTCACACATATAAAACTTCCAAAGGAAATCTAAGAAACAAGTTGGAAACTTACCAAATATGGAGAAAATCCTTAAAACTCCAACTTGAACACTTGAAATCTTTCAATTTCTTGAGTTAGCAAGATGCAAAATCTCTTTCCCTTTGATGAAGATGATGGTCGGCTCAAAAAGGAAGAAGAGGAAGAAGAAGATGAAAATAGTCAACAACAACTCCACTAAACTCAAAATTCTCTTTAAAACCACACAATCCCCTCTTTTAATCTCCACCAAGCAATATATTATTATAATAATTAATCCCAAATATGTCATCTTCCACTATCATTAATTAATATATATTTTAAATAATTAAAATATCATTTGACCATATTAACATGTTGACTTGTATATATTGTATATATCTACATATATACAACATATACACACTTCCCTTTTTTTTTCTTTTCACTTAAACAAATGTATACACTTTTAAATCCTTTAATTAATTTTCAAAATTAATATTTATTTCAAAATTTTTGGGATATTATAATTCTCCCCCTCTACAAATAAATTTCATTCTCGAAATTACCTGCTCTCAAGTCTGGAACAACTGGGGATACTGATTATGTATCATCTGCTCACTCTCCTAAGTTGCCTCTTTAGTAGCATGATTCTTCCAAAGAACTTTCACAAGTGGCACTTTCTTGTTTCTCAACTCCTTCACTTCACGAGCCAAAATAGCCACTGGTTCTTCCTCATAAGTCAGATCTGGACTCACCTCAATTGATTTTACTAATAAAACATGAGATGGGTCTGATTTGTACCTCCAAAGCATAGAGACATGGAAAACATTGTGAATTCCATCCAATTCAGGTGGTAAAGTTAATTTATAGGCCACTGGTCCAACTCTCTCTAGTACTGTAGACCCTTTATTTTTGACCCAGTCCGGTCTAATATTTTTTATATAGTCCAAAATAATTTTTGTGGTATTTTAATTAAATGATATTTATTATAGTATTTATTATTTATAATTTTTAATAAAAATAAAAATGGTGAAGTTAATAAAAAATAATAATAATAAATAAGTAAATAAATAATAATAAATAATAATAATAATAAATAAAAATAAAAAGTGGAATTGGCCAAGACCAATTTGCCCAGGAAATTCCTGCGGCAAATCTGGCCACCCAGCCAATTTTGCAAATTTCTTTGCTAGCTCTCGCAGTTTCCAACGCTCACAGTTTTCGGCAGCGAAATTTTCCAACGCAGTTTTTCTAAAACCAAATTCTATTTGGTTTTGGTTTGTTTTCCTAATTAGTTTTAGTTTCCTTAAACAATTAGAATTAGGTTTATGATTTTTCCTATAAATAACACTTTAAAACTCAGAATTAAGGGACTGGGATTAGGGGAAAAATTTGTGTGATCAAAAATTGGACTTCTGACTGAGGAGAAAAGACAGAAAACCCTAGCAAGAGACATTACCAACTAGCAAGCAATCAACAATTCATCAAAGGCAGCAACCTTGCCTTTGTCTTTGTTCATCCAGAAAGTAATTTTTTTGTGGAACCAACGAATGGAGGTTTGAATCTCTATTTTCTTTATTTATTTCTTTACAGTAGTTTCATCATTCAAATTGAATTAATTGTTTCATCATACAAATTGATCAAAACCATGAAAAACCCTAAAACATTTTTTCTAAACCTTAAAACCCTAAATTGTCTCTTCTGTTTCCAAAAACCTTAAGAACCCTAAAAGTGTTTCTTCTGTTTCTAAAACTTCAAAAACCCTAAATCGTTTCTTCTGTTTCCAAAAACTTTAAAACCCTAACCTAATCTCTATTTCAAAATTCCTGTAACCTTATTTTTCAAATATCAAAATCTTTAACCCTAATTAATTCTTCTTTCCAAAATCACACAGTAAGCATTATTCTTTTAAAAATAACACTAGTTTCTTCCAATTTCAAAACCCTATTTTCTATATCTTAAACCCTACAATCTTAATTTTCAACACCAAAAACTACAACCCTAAAAGCCAGTTTTCAAAATCTCTCGGGGTGCAGCCTCGGACCCCGTAAGGGGCGCTGCCCAATTGACCCTTGCCCACTAACCTGCTAGCGGGACCGCCGTATGGGCTCGAGTCAAAATTTATTTATGTATTATAATTCTTTATGTTTAACTTCCTTTGTTATGATTATTCAAAAAACAATAACTTTATTCAACAATCTCTTAAACCCTAATTTGATTAACCAAAAAACCTTACTACATTCTTAAATTCATAAAATCCTAATTCATTCCAAATTTCCAAAATCTTTATATTAGCTTAAATCATAACAATAATAAGTCTAAAATCTTAAAACCCTAAATGTTAATTAAAGAACTCTAAATTGAAACAGTAAACCCTAATTTATATATTTTTTGCTTTATTTAATTTTAGATTTGATTATGTAGTTTATTATATATTTTGATGGTTGATTTATTTAATTTCAATACTTGATTATTTAATTTATCATGGATGGATGTTTTCTTTATTGTTATTATTTGTTTGTTTTAGTATCAAAATTGTAAGAGGTATGTTTCCACTTTGTGGGTGCCTCATTAGTTAAATATCATGTAATTTAAATAGCTTTTATATTTTGGACCAATGTAAAGGACATGTTTCTACCTTTTCGGTGGGTGTCCTATTTAGTTTAGACATGAACGATGTAAGGACATGTTTCCATCCTAGGATGGGTGTCCATTTATTTTCTTTGCTTGGACATTGCTTTGATTTTAATATAACGATGCTTTATTTCAATTTTTGCGTATAATATGGATAATATTATCATATTTAAGAATTTTATAATATTAAGACCTGCAAAGGAGACTGGTTCCAATGAACTGGGCATTGTGAGGGTGCTGGGCCATTTCTCACTTTCCCCACGTACCCAACTTTCGAACCCATTAGGGGGTTGGGGATTCCTTAGGAATCAAGTCATCCACCCCTTTCTTTTTCCTGACCCATCCAGGTGGCAACTCTATTTTCTCCAGACTTAGGTTCGTGTTCTCTAAGGCCCTAAGCCTAAATAGTGTCAAAGTCATAAGAACCATTCCACCGGGAGTGGGGGCAAAAATCCCTACACACAAGTACCTCATAAGGTCCTAAGAAACGAGGACTCAACTTCCCTTTAAGGCCAAATCTCAAAATCTTCTTCCAAGGAGACACTTTCAAAAATACTTTTTCTCCTACACTGAACCTTATGTCTCTTCTTTTTAAATCTGTATATGATTTTTGTCGGTATGAAGCTGCTTTTAAACAATCCCAAATTATCTTCACTTTCTCTTCTATTTTCTTAATCAAATCATGACCAATCAACTTACCTTCTCCAACCTCATCCCAACATAAAGGCATCCTGCATCTTCTACCATACAATGCCTCATAAGGTGCCATTCTAATACTAGACTAATGACTCTTATTATAAGCAAACTTAATTAGAGGTAAAAATCTATCCCTGCTCCCAGAGAAATTGATGATACAGCTCCTCAACTTGTCCTCTAAAATCTGTATCACTCTCTCTGACTGCCCATCTGTCTGAGGATGGAAAGCAGTGCTAAAATGTAATCGGGAACCCAAAGCATCATGTAAACTCTTTCGAAACCTTGAAGTAAACCAAGGATCTCAATCAGATACCAATGAAATTGGGACTCCATGTAACCTCACTATCTCACTGATATACAGCTCAGCCAACCTCTCAAGAGAATAATACATTCGAACTGGAAGAAAATGAGTTGTCTTCATCATCCTATCAATAATCACCCAGATGGCATCATGCTTCTTCTAATTCAAAGGCAATCCAGTCACAAAATCCATCATCACTCGCTCTCATTTCCACTCTGGCATTGATAATGGCTGAAGTAATCCGGAAGGAACTTGGTGTTCAGCCTTCACTCTCTGACAAGTGAGACATCTGGATACAAACTCTGCTATATCCCTCTTCATACCTAACACCAATAATATTATTTCAAATCCTGATACATCTTGGTACTCCCAGGGTGTATAGCATAAGCTGACTGATGTGCTTCCTCCAAAATTACCTTTTTCAGTCTTGCATCATCAGGAGCACAAAACCTATCTCTAAACCACAAACTACCATCACTTCTCATAAGAAAGTCTCGACTCTCCCCATATTGGCGATTCAAAATAGCTTTCTAGATTTTCTCATCTGCCAACTGAGTCTCCCTAATCTGATCCAATAACATTGGCCTCAATTGCAACTGAGCCATCAATGCACTATTATCACAAGACTCAAATATGGCATGCAACACTCACAACTAATTAAGCAATAGGAGCGAATAAGCAGTTAAACCTGCCAAAGACTTCCGACTCAAGGCATCAGCTACAACATTTGCCTTACCAGGATGATAATCAATTAAACAATCATAATCTTTAATCAACTTTAACCACCATCTCTGCTGAAGATTCAGCTCTCTCTGAACAACCAGGTATTTCAAACTCTTGTGATCCGTATAAATGAAACACTTCTCCCAATACAAGTAATGTCGCCAAATCTTCAAAGCAAAAACTATAGTTGCTAACTCCAAATCATGCGTCGGGTAATTTAGCACATGCGACTTCAACTGTCGAGAGGCATAAGCAATGACTCTACCCTCTTGTATCAATACACAACCTAAACCACTATATGAAGCATCACTGTAAATCACATATGGTTTACCTTCCACAAGCAGGATAAGGACAAGAGCCTAAGTCATCATCTCCTTCAGCTGCTCAAAACTCGCCTGACATCGATATGTCCATATGAATTTAACTCTCTTTCGATGTAATCTGGTGAGTGGAGTAGCTATCATAGAAAAACCTTTAACAAACCATCTATAATAGCCTGCTAAACCCAGAAAACTTCTAACCTCTGTCATAGTCTTCGGTGGACTCCAATTCAAAATAGCCTCAACTTTACTCGGATCGACTCTAATACCTTGTGTTAAAACCACATGACCGAGAAAAGTCACTTGATAAAGCCAAAACTCACATTTAGATAGCTTAGCATACAATTGCTTCTCTCTCAGAGTCTGCAATACAATCCGCAAATGCTGATCATGATCTTCCTCATTACGTGAATACACCAAAATATCATTAATAATAACCACCACAAATTGATCTAGATAGGGTCTGAATACCCTATTCATCAAATCCATAAAAGTTGTTGGTGCATTCGTCAATCCAAAAGGTATCACCAAGAACTCATAATGCCCATACCTCATCTGGAAAGTTGTCTTAAATTTAACCCCACACTTAATTCAACACAACACTCGGTCATAAACGCTCTTAAAATGCTCTTGACCTAATGAAAGGATAAGAGTTAAACAAAAAGGTTCAAGCTAATAATGTTGTGAAAAATAAAGAAAAGGAAAATGAAATAGGCTCAAAATTGGCTAACTAAGGTTGAATATAGGGTTTGTCTTTTTAAGCCAAAGTGGGTTCACCTAATTGCCTTAATCATCTTCATGCCTAATTAAAATTTTTATGTAATCTTAAAATACATGTCAAAGCAAGTTCTAGCAAATCATCAATCAAAGATGTTCACCCACAACAATAATGATACGTTGATGGCTCAATTCCTCACTAGGTTAATGGCAATGCAAGGGAAAACCATCAAAATTGACAATAAGCACCAATTCTACTCAATTCTCAAATTCATGCTTCAAAAATTCAAAGGTCATCTATCAACAATTTTTATAACAATTGAACTTTCTAAAATTCATTTATTCAAAGAAAAATATTAAAAACATTAACTAAACTTAAACAAAAAATAGCTTAAAAGTAAAAACACAAAACAAAAGTAAAAACACAAAACACATAATGCACCCCACACTTAAAGTTTCACATTGTCCTCAATGTGAGCATGCATACTACAGAGAAGGTTTAGATGAAACTTGATTTCCAACATTCCCATATACGATGTGTAGGGCTCGTTCCACCCATAATGCAATTAGAGCCCATGACTGAGAGGATGAACAACATGTAACTTTGAAAAGTACCTGATGTACGGCAACCCCTAAATAGTGTTCCTTGAAGAGAACATGTCTCAAAGGGACATGTGAAGGTCACCTCGGGGTGATCCTCCAGTGCTATAGGAACGTGGTAATAATCTTTGTCTTTGTGCAACCTGGGCATATCAGATTTCTGCTCTTCCTTACCACCAAGAGTAGTAGAAATGACTTTTGGGGACTCTTTAAGTTCAACCAAGTTTGGTTGAATCACTTCTTCATCCACTTTAACAATGTCAAGTCCCATCTTAACAACTTCATCATCTAAAATTAGCTTACACTCCTCAATTTCTAAATTGGGCATTTCATTCTCTTCTTCTAAGGTCATAATCATCCCAATTTTATTTCCACTATCTCCTTGGGAGTGCATATTATAGATGTCAGGAAGTTGCTTACCTTGCTCCTCATCCTTCAAGCTACATGGAGATGGATTTGGTGGCCTATCAGGATTGGAAAATTCATGCAACTTTGGTGAGGTTAATGCCTCCAAATTCTCCTTCTCGTTTGATTGGCTCAACTCCTCAATGTTGGTTTGCATCTCCTTGCCATTATCTTCTTGATTAGTGCCTGCATCCAAAGAATCACAAAATTTGTTATATATTACCTGTTCACTCTTCAAATTTGTGATTACCTTGACTTGCTCCAATTGGCTAGGATATTCCTCCTTTTGGTGTGCTTGGAGTTGATGTGCCAGTTGCCTAACTTGAATTTCCACCCTCTTTAATGATTCCTCCAAAGAATCCAACCTCTCATTGATCCCTTCCTGATTTTGTGTGCTAATTTGAAGGTAAGCATTCAAATCATCTTCCACTGTGGATTTCTTGCATTGAATCTAATTTTGTGCACTAATTTCAATGAAGGCATTCAAACTATCTTCCATTGAGAGTTTCTTAAGGAAATCTTGATTTGAATATTGTTCTTGAGAGTAAGAACTTCTTTGGTAAGGTTGAAAACAATTTTGAGGTGGAATGTGTTGCTGATTTTCCCAAGAAAATTTTGGTTGGCTTCCCCAGCTTGGGTTGTAAGGATTAGAATATTGGTCATTTCTACCCATTTGCTAGAAACTATCAAAGTCATCTTCTTCCACCTGCCATTCTTGGTATCGTGCGAAACTGAATGAGCATGTATTTGCACTATGCCCTGCATTATCACATGCTGCACATATCTCTTGGCGTGGCATAGGTGCTCTTCCTCTTGCATTTAGCACCTTAAGTTGATTCGTCAATTCTGCTAATTGCCATGCCATTTCAGAATCATCGTTCCTATCATAAACTCCCCGTGCCTTGAAAACTGCATCTTTACAAAAGGCACTCAGCAACTTAAAGAAAACAAACAAATAATTAAATTGAAAGAAAATCAAACAAAACAAACAAACAATTCAAAGAAAACAAACAAACAATTAAATTGAAAAGAAAAATCAAACTATCACTACTTCGACAGCCTTCCCCAGCAACGGCGCCAAAAACTTGTTGTGCTCGAATTAAGTTCTACTACAAGCGTCACTCGCAAGTATATGAGGTAGCTGTAGCAAAGGTGATTGCCCCAAGGTCGTTTCCCTAAGAAGGTGTAGTTCGTAATAGCTTGATTGACAAGTTATTTAAATGCGGAAATTTAATGTTTGAGTTGTGACTTTAAAACAATTAAAACTAAAATAGTTATGCGTAGGGTTGATGTGTGAAGGTTGTACAAGATCAAATCGATTCTTGGGAAGGTGCCTAGGGTTATAGGTCCATTCAATCAAAGCTCAATTCTCAATTATCCATTAACATACCCTTACAATTAATTTGTTCCTTAAGGTTAATTAGTCAATTACCAATCCATTAGTTCTTACATTCATGAATTAGCAATAACCAATTATTTCACATTATCAAATTAATGAAACCCTAGAACTTATATTTCTAATTCATTCATAGGGTGATCGATTATATAGTTCCGATATCGAATTTCACCTCTCAGTCCATCATCCAATATTCAAAGATCAATAGGTAGCTAATCTATCAACCTAGCATTTAATGCAATACAATCAACCAATCAACAAGGAATATCAAATCAAAACATTCAACCAAATATACTACAAAACCCTAGGCATAGGTATTTAGCTCAAAATCATCAATTTATAACATTCATTCAACTCAATATAAATCAAATACAAATTGTTCATTGTAATATCAATTCTCTTAATACGACAAAACAATATTGGAATGAATTAAGAGAGAGAATAGAAAAACCCCTTGTGAAGATGCCAAGAGTAGGATTACTAGTCTTCCTCCTAGCTCCACTTTGATATTTGATGAAGAACTCAAGCCCTCTTCAATGGTTGATTCCCCTTTGCAATATGGAATGGAGCTTTCTCAAGTCACCAAACCTTTCAATGAAGCTTCTTCAACCTTCAAGAGCTTGTTAACCCAATTTATCCCAAAGAATCTCAAAAGATCTTGTTAATGGAAGATGGAAAAGATCAAGATGGAGGATGAAGATGAAGGGACAAGGAGAGTGTCACTCTCTCCTCATCCCAAATAGTGTTTGCCTCCTCCTTCTCTTTTCTTTTCTCTCTTTCTAAAACCCCTAGCCGTCTCCTCTAAAATCTTTTTTGTCGTGTGAAAGAACTTAAATAGATATTAAGGGTGACACGGCCAAGCTTGATTTGGCTTGGCCATGTCTCTTGGTCTTTTCCTTGCTTTCCATTAGGTGACACGGCCAAGCCAAGGTTGGCTTGGCCGTGCCTCTTGATTTTCATGGGACACGGCCAAGCCAGTTGGCCGTGTCCCTCAATGGCTCTTCCTTTCTTTTCTTTCTTTTCTTTAGTGGTGAGAGGTGACACAGCCAAGCCTTGTGGAGCCTTGCCGTGTCTCTTGTTTTTTGGTTTGCTCCTTGGGTGAGACATGGCCAGAGGCTTGGTCATGTCTCTGGGTGTGTCTCTCTCTACCCTCTTCAATCTTTGAGGGACACGGCCAAGCCTTATTTGGCTTGGCCATGTCTTGCTTGGTTCATGCTTTTCTTGTACTGTTTTAATCTCCCAAGGGTCTTTTTACACCTAAATAAAAAACAAACACTTTAAACACACATAAAACAAAAATTAATCAAAACATTAACTAAAACACACATAAAATCATACTAAAAACAAATACAAAAATGATCTAAACAAACCGTCTTCCACCAATCATACGCATCCCTCTGCAAAAGAGATCTAGAATAATTAAAATTTTCTTTAGGAGTAGCTTGTAGCTTGATGAATACTCTCTGGACTCTATCAATCCACTGCTCAGCTACAGTAGGATATGTAGTACCCATAAAGTCCTCAACTCCATACTTTCTCAACATATCATACTGAGTCATGGGTACTTGCGGCTGCGGTTGCGGTGGCGGCGGCTAGTAAACTGGAGCCTACCTCAATAACTCCACCATATGTCATACCTAAACCGGTGGAATCTCGTCAACTGCTGGTCTCTCTGGCACAGGAACAGGTACCCCTCCTGTAGACCCTTAATTTTTTACCCAGTCTGGTCCAATATTTTTTATAGTCCAAAATAATTTTTGTGGCATTTTAATTAAATAATATTTATTTTAGTATTTATTATTTATAATTTTTAATAAAAATAAAAAAATTTAATATAAGTAAAGTAAAAAAATAAAAAAATAAAAAAATCGGCGACGGAAGAATCAGCGATGAAAAATTTTCGTCACAGAAAGTGAATTGGCTTGGGCCAATTCGCTGTAGGAAATTCCTGCGACGAATTGCTTGGCCTGCGCCCCAGTTCGCTCGCAATTTTTGTGTTGGCCCACCCATAGCCAGCAACATTTTTTTGCCAGCGTAATTTTTTCCAGCGCAGTTTTTTCCGAAATCAAATTCTATTTGGTTTGATTTCTTTTCCTAAATGGTTTTTATTTCCTTAGAGAATTAGAATTAGGTTTGGATTTTTTCCTATAAATACCACATTAAAACACTTCAGAATGAACTTTGGGAGACGAAACTTAGATCTTTCAAAAAAAAGAATTTCAAAACCAAAATTGGGACCTTTGAATTCTTTCGGCCAAAATAAAACCCTAGCAAGCAAGGAGAAATTCAAGACACAGCAACCAAAGGAGGCAACAATCAATAATCGCCAAATTACTTTGCTCAACCAAAATCAAATCTGAAGCAGGCAATAACTTGGTTCAATTTCTTCAAATTTGGTGGAGTCTTCAAATGTAGGTAAATTACTCTAACTTTAGTTTATTCAATCATTAATCATCTTCATCTTTTAAGCCATCATCACACTGCCTTAGTTATTTAATTCTTTCTTCAATCTAGTTTAGGCAGTATCATAAATTAATTCATAAAATGCTTAAGATCTTAATTAAAGTAAAATAATATAATCATTCAACACAAATCTAATTTCATAAACCCTAAGTTATTCAAACCCTAAATCTTAAGTAACTTTGTTTTCAAACCTTCACAGGAGCTATTTTGTTATAATTTTATTCAGTGAGTTATTTTAATCTTTCAACAAAAAATTTGGCTTTCTATATTTCTTCACCTAAAAATACTTAAGGAGTTGATATAGTCAATATTAAAAGCACACTCAACTTTGATTACGGTGAATCATCAAATTCTAAATTCAAAATCATAATCTATAGAATCAAGATTTCAAACCTTAAAACCCTAATATCTTAACCGTAAAACCCTAAAACATTAATAGCCTTAAAACATGTTTTTCAAATCTAAAATCCTAATTACACCTTTCTAAAAATTGAAACAACAATCTGTTTGCTTAAAACCCTAACCAAACCTATTTTTTAAATCACAGTAGCATTATTTTCATAAAAAACATCCAAAATCCAAAATCTTTAAAACATCCAATAGTTATGTTATTTCTTTAAAATATTTCTCAACTAATTAAACTATTATATGCAAAACCCTAGTTATTAAACATAAAACCCCGGAAAACCATAATTGATGCATATTTACTATTTTATTTAAATTGGATGAATGTTTATTATATACTTTGATTGATGTTTGATTCCTTTGATGAATGATTTATTTATGTTGAATGGTTGTTTACTTTTATTGATTTATTTTGATTTCAAAATATTGTAGGAGATATGTTTCCATATTTTTTGGTATCTCATGTCATGAGCATCATGTAATTTATTTTATTTTAAAGTTTTTGGACCAATGTAAAGGGCACATTTCCACCTTTCGGTGGGTGTCCTTTTTAGTTTTAGACATGGATAATGTAAGGACATGTTTTCATCCTCAAATGGTGTTCATTTATTTGCTTTGTTTGGACATTACTTTGATTTTAATATAATGATGCTTTATTTTAATTGTTGCATGTAATATGGATAATAATTTTATACTTAAGAATTTTATAATATTAAGACCTGCAAAGGAGGCCGGTTCCAATGAACCGGGCGTTGTGGGGGTGCTGGGCCGTTTCTCACCTTCCCCACAAGTATTTGTAGACCCTTAATTTTTGACCTAGTTCGGTCCAATGTATTTTAATTAGTCCAAAATAATTTTTTTGTTGTCCAATATATTTTAAATAGTCCAAAACAAAATTTGTTATCTTAATTAAATAATATTTGCTTTAGTATCTAATTTTTATTAATAAAAAATAAAAAATAATAATAATAAACAAAAAATAAAAATAAAAATCGGCGACGAAAAAAATAATCTCCGAAGAGTTGCGGCGAAATGGCCCGCAGGCCAAATTTCGCCCGCAGCTAGCTGCGGTAACTTTAACGCCAGCGCAATTTTTTCGCAGCAGTTTTTTTTTCTCCAGCGCAATTTTTCAGCAGCAGTTTTTTTGCCAGCGAAATTTTTTCGACGCAAATTTTTCTGAAACCAAATACAATTAGGTTTCGGTTTCCTTTTCTTAATTAATTTTAGATTCCATGAATAACTAAAATTAATCATAAAAATCTTCTATAAATAAGGACTAATACAACACAGAAGAGGAGGGGAAATTTGGGACCGAAATTGAGGAGGAAAACTTTGAAAAATAAATTGGATTTTAAGAATTCCTTCTGCCAGTGAAATCGATCGGATTTTTGAGAGAGCAAACAAGCAATTAATTCATCAATGGCTAGCAAAACTTGTCTTTGTTCTTGTTCATCCAAGAAGTAATTTTTGGTGGAACCAATAAACGGAGGTATGAATGTCTAATTTCTTCACAGTAGCTTAAACCATCCTATTGTCTCTTTTGATTCAAAAACCCTAGAACTTTAATTTACCTTTTCTAAAGCTTAAAAACCTTAATTCATTTCTTTGTTTTCCAAAAATCTTAAAATTGTTATTTTTGTTTCTTCAAAATCTCAAAACCCTAATTTGCTTTCCAAATTTTCAAAACCCTAAATTAAATTTGTTTCTTTCCAAAAACCCTAAAAAATATCTTTTTTGTTTCTATAAACTTTAAATTTTGTTTATTTCCATAAAGCTTCATAAAATTATCAATTGTTTCTCCAAATTCTAAAATCTAATACATTCTCTGAAACCCTAATTCAACTTTAAAACAAAATCGTAAACCCTAAACTAGCTAACCTAAACCCTAAAGTTTTCTTAAACCCTAACTCCCTTAAAACTATTAAACCCTAATTTTTCTAAACCCTAATCCTTTAAACCTTAAAATTCTATAAACATAAAAATTAAAATTCAAACACAATAAGCTTAAAAACCATAATTCAGTAGCTAATAATCGTAAATCCAATATTTTAAAGTGTTCAAACCCTAATTTCATGATTTCACTCCTCAAACACTAATTTGGTTAATCAAATAATTTTATCAACCTCTTAAATTATAAAACTTTAATCCATTTCAATTCCTTTAAAACTCACAGTAGCTTAAACTCGTAAATTCCAAAACCCTAAAAAAAATTAAATAAAGAATCTTAAATAGAAACAGTAGCCCTAATTTGAATCTTTATTTGCTTTATTCAATTTTATATTTGATTATGCTTTGATTTATTTTATATGCTCTAATTATTTAATTCCAATGCTTGATTTATTTAATTTATCATGGATGGATGTTTATATTATATTTTGATTGATGTTTAATGTCTTTGGTGAATGATTTATTTATGATGAATGGTTATTTACTTTATAGATTTATTTTGATTTCCAAATGTTGTAAGAGGTATGTTTCCACTTGGTGGGTACCTCATTAGTTAAATATCATGTAATTTAAATCGCTTTTCTATTTTAGAACCAATGTAAAGGACACGTTTCTACCTTTCAGTGGGTGTCCTATTTAGGCATGGATTAAGTAAGGGCATGTTTCCATCTTCGGATGGGTGTCCATTTATTAGTTTTGCTTGGACATTGTTTTGATTTTTAATATATCGATGCTTTATTTCAATTGTTGCGTGTAATATGGATAATATTATTATATTTAAGAATTTTATAATATTAAGACCTATAAATGAGGCCAGTTCCAATGAACCGGGCATTGTGGGGGTGCTGGGCCATTTCTCACCTTCCCCACACGTACCCAACTTTCCAAACCCATTAAGGGGTTGGAGATTCCTTAGGAATCGAGTCATCCAACAGTTCGGGATCCTCTTGATGAAGTTATATTTGGTTCCCTCATGCCCTAAAATCGAAAGAAAGGGTAAGTCCATACATTTTCATGCATACATGCAAGCATACATCATTATAGGATAAAAATGACTAACCGGGTAACTCAGATCAAAGCTCTGCCAATCAGATGGCACATCTAAATGAGAAGGGGTAAATGGAGAAAACTGTCACTGTATCAGAGTATCATACAGAGGGACAGTTCCATAGTCAGAGGAATCAATAGCCTACAATAATTATATAAATAATCATAATAGATAAACAAAGAGACAGTTGCAATGACAAAGTGATAGCTACCTGGGAAGTGCCAGCCCCGGAATTGCCATGGATTTGAGAAGAAGGCTCCTGCTCATCTTCTTCCTCATCCTCACCCTCTTCCTCATCTTCATCACCTTCTCCTTGCCCCGCTTCTATTTCTTCTTCACCTCCAGATGGCCCATGTACACAAACAGGTGACACTTTAAAACTTATCAGATAATCCTGGATAAATTGAGCATATGACACGTCCGGTGACAGTAGGAAGTCATGAATGTTTTATTAGTTTTTGTCATAGATTTGTATCTTATTTATTATGATAATTATTTTGTTAGTTTTAATATGTTTATTTAGTGTTTTCATCAATTTTGGTAGTTTTAGTTTATTTCAGTGTTTATGTCATTTTTGTCCTAGTTTTTAGTGTGTGTTTGTTAGTTAATGTTTATTTGATTCTTGTTTAAAGTGTGTTTCAAGTGTTTGTGTTAGGTTAATATGCAAGGAACCATATTAAGGGCAATATGCAAGGATCAAGAGAGGAAGGAAAGACCAAGGAACCAAGAGGAAGAAAACAATGGACAGTAGCTGACACATGCAGAGGACACGGCCAAGCTTGTGGCCGTGTCCCTCCAAATTTGTCAAACACGGCCAAGCTTCCTCCAAACTGGCCGTGTCACTCACCACTCCAAAGAAGAAAAGAAGAAAATCACACAGAAGTGAACACACTCAAGGGACACGGCCAAGCTTGTGGCCGTGTCCCTCCAATCATCTCAAACACGGCCAAGCTCACTTAAACTTGGCCGTGTCACTCATGGATTAAATAAAGAAAGAAAAATCGGAGTTTTAATCGAGGTTTTGTATAAATTATACGATTAGGGTTTTCAAAAGAGCTGGGTGTTGAGAGTTTGAGTTTTGTTCTGCCGTCAAAGAATAGTTAGGGTTTCATATTTTGTTTTCTTTGAGATTTTGATTACACTTTTATGCAAAAACATTCTAGATTAAATTTGTTTATGCGATTGCAACATTCTTCGAGCAAGTTCTGAATAAGAGATTCTTCAGGAGCTAAGAAGTTTGTAATTTGGTTTTGTTTTTGAACTTTATCTCTTTAATTTCATTGGAATTTTATTCATGAATTCTATTATGTCTAAATTGATTTCTTTGAATTTTAATGAGATGAATATGTTTGATAGAATTAATATGAACTAATTTGATCTAGTCTAGGGTTTGTATGGAACTACTATGATTGTATGAATTGGTTATTGCTCTTAACTAAATTTATTTCTTTAGCCTTGATTGAATGAAATTATTGTTAATATATAATTGATTGGTCACCAATTATGTGTTTTAAGGTATTAGATGAAGGATTGAGAGATGAATTCTAATGATGGAACAATTCAATTTGGGACTTAGGTGAATTAGAGATATAACCTAAGAAAAAGATCATATCAATTGTAACAAGATTAGTTGAAAGAGGTTTGAATGCGAGAGCTTATTTCCTTGATTCGATTAGTTAAGTTGCTTGAGATTTAATCTTCGAAATTAAATTGGTTGAGAGGAATAACCGTTCATACATATAAGTAGTAGAGAAGTGCAAACCCTAGACCTTTCTATTAAGTGAATCAATAATTCAGCTTATTTTACCTTTATTATTTTAAACTCCAATCATCTGTTTTCCTTAGTTGTTAGCAATTTAAATTTATTAATTACTTGTTATTTATAATCTGATAATTAATTAGCTTATCTAGCTTCCTTGAGAGATGACCTTGGGATGATCACCTTTGCTACAACTACCTCATATACTTGTGTAATATCCCCATATGTGCCCTAGAAGTATTGATGTAATTGTGTTTGAATTGAATTAAATGTATATATATTTTTGCAAAAGAAATGGTGGTGTTAAGGGAATGTATATGTTGTGTATATGGTCATATATATAACATATAAATTGGTCAAAGTGCTTAGTCAAGGGAAGAAGATATTTTAAGTGTTAAGTGTGAAATTACCAAAGTGGGCAAGAGATGATAAAAGGAATTAAAATGTGTATGAGGGTATTATAGTAATTTTCTTTTGGATGAGTATTTAATGAGTGTTGACTTTGTGATTTCTTCATCATCTTTTCTTCTTCTCTTCTCGATGGTGTGGCCGGCTATCTAAAGAAAAGAAGAGCGAGAGAGGTGTTTAAAGGGTTATCATCAAATTGAAGGATGAAGCAAAGGATCAAGTTGGAGATTTGTGAAATTTCTTCAAAATAAGTAAGTACTTACTTGTTTTCCCTTGTTAATGTTTGAAGTGGTGTTTGAGATAGGTTGTGATGGATTGATTTTATGATTTGGGGTGTTATATATGTATTTACAAGTATTGAAATTGATTATAAGCTAAAGGATTGAATTGGTGTTGGTTTTTTTGTGAAGATGGTAAGTTAAGTGGATTTGGATAGTGAAAGATCAAGAGTGATGATGGTTTTAGGGTTTTGAAATGGTAGATGATTCAATGTGTTGTTAATGTGCAATATTGTGATTAACATGTTAAATAAGTGTTAATGACATGGTTTATATGCATTTGAATGAGGTTGTGTTGTGTATAATGTGTTTAAATGCAATTGAAAGAGGTTTGGCCACATTTAGGGTTTTGTTTATGTGAGACATGGCAAAAATAAGAAAGGAACATGGCCAAGACTTAATGTTTTTGAAAGACACGGCCAAGTCTAAGGAATTTTGGCCGTGTTGGATGAGTTTTGGAGAGACACGGTCACAAGCTTGGCCGTGTCCCTTGCCCATGTTTGCTACTGCCTGATTTTGGATGAGAGACACGGCCGTGTCCCCTGCCCGTGTCTGCTTCTGCTTGAATTGGAATTGAGAGACACGGCCACAAGCTTGGCCGTGTCCCTTGAGTGTGTTGGCTACTGTGACTTTTCTTTGCTCTTCTTGTTTTGATGAAATGGTATATACATTTGATAATACATATGATACTATATGAACAAGGTTATGTATTATGCATTGTGAATCTTGTGAATGGCAATGTGTTATATGAATAATGTACATTGTAATGTTACATCAATGATGTTATGTGTAAAATGTGAAGAAGAGGATGAAGTAATTGATTATAGATAGCTTGGTGGGAGTAACTCTTGAGGGTGAAAGAGATGAGGATCATCCAAAAAGGTATGTACAATGCAATTTATAATGATGTGAATAATATGATTGAAGCATGTCTAAATGATATAATTGAATAATGACATGTTTGCCTAGTTAATGTAATTGATGTTGTATATATCAATGATGGAATATGACATGTAAAGGATATGATGAGATAAATGATTGTGTATGTAAAAGATGAATTGCTATAATGTGGATTGAAAGGTGATGTGAAGCCATTGTGATTGGCTATGATAACTCAAATATGATGTGAAGCCATTGTGATTGGCTATGATGATTCAATTGAAAGAGATAAGGCATGTTTGCTTAGATGATGATGAGAATTGAAAATAATATTGATAATGAAATAATCAATGAATTGTGTAGCTAATATGTTATTCTATTCTCAGAGTTTGTTGTTGGTGGCATGCCTAATGGTAACAATCTCTTGAAGTTAGGTTGGGCTTGATCCTTGAAGCCAAGTTGGGTTGAAGTTTAACATGTTTTACTCCCCTTGAAGCTTGGTTGGGTCTAGTCCTTGAAGCCTAATTGAGATGTTACAACCCTTGAAGCTAGGTTGGATTGGTTCTTGAAGCCAAGTTGGGTTGATACTTAGCATGCTTTGTTCCCCTTGAAGCTTGGTTGAACCTAATCCTTGAAGCCTAGTTGGGTCAATGATAATGATAAATGTGATAACTAAACCAAAGCATTAACTCTGAAAATAGAATGGCATATTATTGTTTGTTGGGCCCGAGTCTATCTTTGTTGTTAATATGATATATAAATGTTGAAATAAATGAGTAATGAGATCTATGATTGACTTTGTTGGCAATGTGACTCATGATTGGTGAGATGTGAACAAAGTAATGTTATGAAGTATGATATGTGATGTGTGTATTGATATATGTTGATTGTGAGTATTAGTGATGAACGGTGATTGGTGATAATGATATGTATATAATATATATAAATATGAAATTTGTCATGATGTATGAAAGGTGCAACTCAAAAGGAGAAACTAATGGTAAATGAAAGTGATACTTCATTATATGTTAGAATTTCTATAATGCATGATTTTATGTTATATTTGTACTACTAAGCTCTTGGGCTTAGCGCGGTTGTGTGATCGTGCAGGTGTTTAGATGGAAGATATGAAGTCTTTCGTGATGCCACGAGGAGAGTAAAAGTTTATCGAGACCAACTAGAGGGTGATGCATACATGTATAATTTAATTATGATGTATTTCTATCAAGAATGTATTCATATGTATAAATGATGTTTTGAGAAAGATAAGATTATTGTATATTTATAAGATCATTAAAAGTATATCGATTTTGTAAATGTTCTTTAAATTAATGTATTGTGGTTTGAGCTATGTTAAAGGTTTTTAAATTGTAACGAAAAGTGACATCCTTATACTTTATATACTTACTGTACGTATACCAGGTATATGTATAGTACTTATATGGAGTATCGGGGTGTTACAATTATTTTGGTATCAGAGCTTAGATTCGAGATTCTCGGCCTAAGTGAAATTAAAAAGAAAAAGTTTTGAAACGCTTAAAATGAATTAAAAAGAAGAGTTTTGAAATGCAATTGATAATACATGCATATGCATTGACACCTAGGTTGGTCTCGGATGTGGCATTATATGAATTGTAAAATATTTTTGTTATATGAGATGTTCAATATAATTGATGATATATGTGTACACCATTTTGATGTGATGAAAAACCATGATTGTTGGCAATGATGTTGGAAATGAATTATAATTGAGGCATAGTGCCTAATTGATTATGAGAAACGAATTGTGAAATGTAATGTGATATATGTATATTGATGATGCATATGAAAATGTCATGTTGTGTGCAACATGGAATGTAATGTTGATGTTTATGAGTAATATCATGTAGGATATAATGTGAATTGAAAAAAAAAATAAAATAAAGTTGAAAATGAGTCAAAATCAAAATCAAGATTAAAGTATGTATTCTTTCCTCTATACTTGGAACCTCTTTATAATAATATTTATGTTGAGGTTGCTAGACAGAGAAAATATTGCTGGATTGTTATTATTGAAAGATATGTTACTTAAATGAGGAAAGAATGGTGGAATATTGAATGAGTTGGTTAGTATAGACAAAGTGTGACTATTTAAAGTTGGGATATATATATAAAGTTAAGGTTTTGTTTAAAGAAAAAAAAGAGAGATGATATTGGTTAAGTAAGAAAATAAGTTGATATTGTTATTTTAATGCGAACATGGTAAATTCCATGTTAGAAATGTGAGATGCTTGGATATTGTGAAAGCTCATGGTAATGGTGATACTATGTGATATTTGAGATTTTTGAAGTGAGCTTTATGATTGTGAAAATTATATGTTTTAACATTGCTTTGTGATATATATTTGTAAGATGTTTTTAAAGTGATGCTAGAAAAGATGAGTTTGGCAAATGGAAGTTTAAATGAAGTAGTAAATTGAGAAGTTAAAGTTTTAGTGGAATTTGATAAAGATTATTGGGATATTGATGGTTTAATGTATATTCAATACATGAGCTAGGTGAAATGACTAATATTACATATGAAAGTATTATGAATTGAGTAATATGATTGATAGCAGGAGAATTTATTTTGGAAATGAAAAGAGAAGTGGATAAGCAAATGAAAATGAGTTGTTTTAAGTCATTTTATTGAAAAAGGGTAAAAATGGATATGGAAGTATATTAAATGTTTTTAAAGACGAAAGTGAAAGAGATGTCACATTGGGAATGTGACTAACATGGATGTGAAGTGTTATTATAGTTATATATATGTATATTTGAAGTATGAATAAATACTTTACATATATTGGAAGAATGAAATTATGATATATAAACAAATGTGTGGATCACATTATGAAGGTGACTTATGAATATGTATGTGATATAGTTATAGAATTAGTGATATGGAAATGATGTTGTATGTATTAGTGGACCTAAGAGAGATTAGGTCTTGAACTATGAAGAGCTCAATGGATTATGTGATGGAAGTGAGTATAGAATGGACTTGAGTAATATTGGACAGTGGAAATTGTTATAATGAACATTGAATTTGATGATCATATGATATTTAGAGTTCTAAAGTATTTGTATATGGAAAGTTCTATGTGATTATAAATTATAAGAGATTGTAAATGGATTAGAAATGAAGTGATGAATGGAAATTTTATAAGAATTGCATATGATTGAATATGTATATAGTAATATGGTTGAAAAATGAATTAAGTTGATATAGACATTATAATCGAGTGCGAAGTGGTTTGAAATGGAGTTAGAGTGTGTTAACTTTTGATATAGCAATAATGGAAAGAAGGAATATGTAATTCTTGAGATACATTTTAGCCTTGTATTTGTAAAGATTGAGAATAAAATTATAAAAGAACAGTATTGATTTGAAAGTTTCAGGCTTGAATATTAATCTCTTAAAGCTATGTGTTTAGTTCGGTATATTTGATCGATTAATTTATTATCCATGGATTTGGGTCTTAGATATAATGATTGAAATATAAATTTGGTGAGATTGAAATTATGTTGAGAAGTATAGTTAAACGTTATGATGGATAAAGTTGTACCTTCTTAATTCTATGTTAAGAATTTGGTTATAATTATGAAGGTTAAGAGAAAAAAAAAACTATGGAAATGTTTTGAGTTATGAATAATATGGCAAAGAGGTAATCAAAATAAATATAGCAATGAAATGAAATGTGAGGAGATATTAAAAAGGGAGAAATTATAAAATGTGATTGAAAGTTGTACTGAATATGTTTATGAGATGTGATGAATAAATGAATGAATTTGAGGTTTAAGTGAATGAGCTATAGATAGTAAATATGGTATAAAATTTTTATGAGAATTGATGGGAATTATACTAAGATAATTTGAGGTGAGTTGTTATCATAATAATTTGACTGAATATGGATCGGAAGAGATCAGAAATGGAATGTAAGTTTGCCCTAATGGAATTAGGTTATATATATATATATACATATATGAATATTGTGAAATTTTATGATAAGTTTGAATAAATTAATTGTTGGTTGGAATTTAACAAGATTGGAATGTGAGTATATGGTAATGGATAGATCAATTGATCTGTATTTGGCTAAGATTATGAATTATTATTGAGATTTGACATGTATAGTTGTGCTAAGAGTGTAATTATTTACATGATAATGTATATGATGTAAATTTTAAAGTGTGATTGGACATGAATGAATGGAGTTATAGTAGTTATAAACCATGATAAAAAGGGAAAAGATTGATTATTTATAAAATAAGTTGAAAGGTAATGTATAAATAGGTAAGTTAAGTAAAAAGCATGCTAAAGGAGTAACTCTATTTGTGAAATAGAAGGATCTTGTTATCCATTAAGGTTTGATAAATGTCTTTTTCGACAGAGATTGTAATGACGGGATAATTAATGCTAAGATTTAAACCAATGATTTTTAAGGTTATAGTTAAGAGAGTAATGACACAGAGGTGAATGAACAAAATATATTGAATGTAAAAATTGGATGAAGTGTAAGTGTACTATAAAATGGTCTAATTCTTGTGTAAAAACATTGATAAGAAATATAATGAGCTCTTTTAAATGTTTAATCAAGGAAGTAATAAGATGTGTAAACATATAGCATGATGAGTTATGGAATTTAGAAAAGATGGATGATTATAAAAGGGAGAGTTGATTTGATGACATAATGATTTAAGTATATAATTAACTTCATATGGAAGTTAAGATCGTAGTTTGTTAAGACTGAATTGTTACAGTACTGATAATTTCGAGGACGAAATTATTTAAGGGGGAGAGAATTGTAATATCCCCATATGTGCCCTAGAAGTATTGATGTAATTGTGTTTGAATTGAATTAAATGTATATATATTTTTGCAAAATAAATGGTGGTGTTAAGGGAATGTATATGTTGTGTATATGGTCATATATATAACATATAAATTGGTCAAAGTGCTTAGTCAAGGGAAGAAGATATTTTAAGTGTTAAGTGTGAAATTACCAAAGTGGGCAAGAGATGATAAAAGGAATTAAAATGTGTATGAGGGTATTATAGTAATTTTCTTTTGGATGAGTATTTAATGAGTGTTGACTTTGTGATTTCTTCATCATCTTTTCTTCTTCTCTTCTCGATGGTGTGGCCGGCTATCTAAAGAAAAGAAGAGCGAGAGAGGTGTTTAAAGGGTTATCATCAAATTGAAGGATGAAGCAAAGGATCAAGTTGGAGATTTGTGAAATTTCTTCAAAATAAGTAAGTACTTACTTGTTTTCCCTTGTTAATGTTTGAAGTGGTGTTTGAGATAGGTTGTGATGGATTGATTTTATGATTTGGGGTGTTATATATGTGTTTACAAGTATTGAAATTGATTATAAGCTAAAGGATTGAATTGGTGTTGGTTTTGTTGTGAAGATGGTAAGTTAAGTGGATTTGGATAGTGAAAGATCAAGAGTGATGATGGTTTTAGGGTTTTGAAATGGTAGATGATTCAATGTGTTGTTAATGTGCAATATTGTGATTAACATGTTAAATAAGTGTTAATGACATGGTTTATATGCATTTGAATGAGGTTGTGTTGTGTATAATGTGTTTAAATGCAATTGAAAGAGGTTTGGCCACATTTAGGGTTTTGTTTATGTGAGACACGGCCAAAATAAGAAAGGAACACGGCCAAGACTTAATGTTTTTGAAAGACATGGCCAAGTCTAAGGAATTTTGGCCGTGTTGGATGAGTTTTGGAGAGACACAGTCACAAGCTTGGCCGTGTCCCTTGCCCATGTTTTCTACTGCCTGATTTTGGATGAGAGGCACGGCCGTGTCCCCTGCCCGTGTCTGCTTCTGCTTGAATTGGAATTGAGAGACACGGCCACAAGCTTGGCCGTGTCCCTTGAGTGTGTTGGCTACTGTGACTTTTCTTTGCTCTTCTTATTTTGATGAAATGGTATATACATTTGATAATACATATGATACTATATGAACAAGGTTATGTATTATGCATTGTGAATCTTGTGAATGGCAATGTGTTATATGAATAATGTACATTGTAATGTTACATCAATGATGTTATGTGTAAAATGTGAAGAAGAGGATGAAGTAATTGATTATAGATAGCTTGGTGGGAGTAACTCTTGAGGGTGAAAGAGATGAGGATCATCCAAAAAGGTATGTACAATGCAATTTATAATGATGTGAATAATATGATTGAAGCATGTCTAAATGATATAATTGAATAATGACATGTTTGCCTAGTTAATGTAATTGATGTTGTATATATCAATGATGGAATATGACATGTAAAGGATATGATGAGATAAATGATTGTGTATGTAAAAGATGAATTGCTATAATGTGGATTGAAATGTGATGTGAAGCCATTGTGATTGGCTATGATAACTCAAATATGATGTGAAGCCATTGTGATTGGCTATGATGATTCAATTGAAAGAGATAAGGCATGTTTGCTTAGATGATGATGAGAATTGAAAATAATATTGATAATGAAATAATCAATGAATTGTGTAGCTAATATGTTATTCTATTCTCAGAGTTTGTTGTTGGTGGCATGCCTAATGGTAACAATCTCTTGAAGTTAGGTTGGGCTTGATCCTTGAAGCCAAGTTGGGTTGAAGTTTAACATGTTTTACTCCCCTTGAAGCTTGGTTGGGTCTAGTCCTTGAAGCCTAATTGAGATGTTACAACCCTTGAAGCTAGGTTGGATTGGTTCTTGAAGCCAAGTTGGGTTGATACTTAGCATGCTTTATTCCCCTTGAAGCTTGGTTGAACCTAATCCTTGAAGCCTAGTTGGGTCAATGATAATGATAAATGTGATAACTAAACCAAAGCATTAACTCTGAAAATAGAATGGCATATTAGTGTTTGTTGGGCCCGAGTCTGTCTTTGTTGTTAATATGATATATAAATGTTGAAATAAATGAGTAATGAGATCTATGATTGACTTTGTTGGCAATGTGACTCATGATTGGTGAGATGTGAACAAAGTAATGTTATGAAGTATGATATGTGATGTGTGTATTGATATATGTTGATTGTGAGTATTAGTGATGAACGGTGATTGGTGATAATGATATGTATATAATATATATAAATATGAAATTTGTCATGATGTATGAAAGGTGCAACTCAAAAGGAGAAACTAATGGTAAATGAAAGTGATACTTCATTATATGTTAGAATTTCTATAATGCATGATTTTATGTTATATTTGTACTACTAAGCTCTTGGGCTTAGCGCGGTTGTGTGATCGCGCCGGTGTTTAGATGGAAGATATGAAGTCTTTCGTGATGCCACGAGGAGAGTAAAAGTTTATCGAGACCAACTAGAGGGTGATGCATACATGTATAATTTAATTATGATGTATTTCTATCAAGAATGTATTCATATATATAAATGATGTTTTGAGAAAGATAAGATTATTGTATATTTATAAGATCATTAAAAGTATATCGATTTTGTAAATGTTCTTTAAATTAATGTATTGTGGTTTGAGCTATGTTAAAGGTTTTTAAATTGTAACGAAAAGTGACATCCTTATACTTTATATACTTACTGTACGTATACCAGGTATATGTATAGTACTTATATGGAGTATCGGGGTGTTACAACTTGCGAGTGACGCTTTGTAGTAGAGTTAATTAGAGCGCAATAAGTTTTTGGCGCCGCTGCCGGGGAAGCTAATTTACTTAATTGTTTATTAGTCATAGATATTTTAGATTATTTTTCATTGTTTACTTTTGATTTTATTTTATCTTTTGCTTTTAATAATTTCTTTTTCCAGAAATTTTGTTTATGCAAGGCAGGAGATCACTCGGAGGAGAGCTATATCCAGTTATTCCATAAATTCAGAGAGTGAAAAGGAGGAGGGAAGAGTATGAACTGTACACCGAATTTGATATTACAGAGGAGAACACTTCTGATTTTGAGTCAAAATCTGCACAATCTACCAACATGGGAGAAGAAAGGCAAAGAACTATGAGGGACTTTGCTAGACCTGTCATTGGAACTTCCACCTCTTACATAAGATTGACAGATGCAGCAAGAAATTATGAGTTGAAGAACATTCATTACAATATGCTGCCATCATTCTATGGAGTTCCAAATGAAGATCCTTTGAACTTTATTCGGGATTTCTATTCCACCCTCAACACTTTTCCATTGGGAGGACTAACAAAGGACCAGTTGAGGATGAGATGTTTCCCATATACATTGAAGGATTGGGCAAAGAGCTGGCTTATGATGTTGCTTGAAAATTCTTTGACAACTTGGGAGCAAGTTTATAACAAATTTATGGGCAAGTTTTACTCACATCAGAAGACAGCTGAATTGAGAGGGAAGATTGCTACATTCTCTCAATTTGAAGGAGAGCCATTTCATGAGGCTTGGGAAAGATTTAAGATGTTATTGATCCAGTGTCCACATCATCACTACCCACTTCAACTTCTGAATCAGTTTTTCTATGATGGTCTAACCTAGCAATTTCAGAACACTATTGATAATGCAGCTGCGGAAGCTATGGGAGAAAAGACAAATGATGAACCTTATGAAATTTTTGAGATGTTGGGAGCTAATTCTCAACAGAAAAGTGTACGAGGAATAAGTAAAGGGGCAAATTAATTGGAAGCCAATAGTGAGATGGTCAATCAGATAGCTGAATTGACAAGGTAACTGCAGATGCTGAATATGAAAAACAACACTTCTTCATCCACTCAAGAAGTGTGTGGAATTTGTGGAACTTTTGGGCATGGAGCAAATATTTGCCCCTCCGCATATAAGTCTTATGGTATTGAAGCTGTGCAAGTCAATGCTATGGGGGGATATCAACCAAGGGCCCGGAATGATCCTTACTCAAATACATACAATCCTGGTTGGCGGAATCATCCTAATTTTTCCTGGGCAACAAATAATTCTCAACAGCCTTTCCATTTGCTCCAGAGACAGAACCAACTGCAGGGTCAATCCTCAAATCAAGGGTAGCTTAAGATAGAGAGTTTGGAGGAAAGTTTGCATGTAACACCCCTATATCCCGTATACGTACCAAGCATGCTTAAACGATCGTAAAATACGTATACTGAATATAGAAAATGCCACAGTTTAAAAAGACAACAATTATCTTTATAAATAAGTGAAATCAATCTCAAACATTTAAAAGAAATCCAAAAGACACCATATATAAAAACATTTATTAATTCACAGCGGAAGTTATTACAAATATGATATAAATCAAAATTTACAAAACATAGAATATATACATGATTGGCAGCTTTTCTCCGATCTTTAAGTCCCAAAATAACTCTTCAATGTCTACTCTCACTCAGTCTCGAGGAGCTCTCAGGTTCAACTCTGTTACCTGCGCGATCAAACACTATCGCGCTAAGCCATCGGCTTAGTAGTACAAAATATACCAACATTATACTTTAAGGCAATGCAACGTTAGACATCTAAATCATAAAGTGAACATCATAAGTGAAAAGCTAACATCACACCTTTATATTTCATAACCCAAGTACATAGAAACATATCACATTACCACATCATACTATGTTCAATATCATAACAATATTTATATTACATCTTCATAGTTCCATTGATCTTATCATACAAGAATCACATTATATACAAAGACAAGCATGGGCCCAAAACACTCTAATATGCCATTCCATTTTCAGAGTTAATGCTTTGGTTTTATTATCACATTTATCATTATCATATACCCAACTAGGCTTCAAGGATTAGATTCAACCAAGCTTCAAGGGGAACAAAGCATGCTAAGTATCAACCCAACTTGGCTTCGAGAACCAACCCAACCTAGCTTCAAGGGTTGTAACATCTCAATTAGGCTTCAAGGATCAAATCCAACCTAAATTCAAGAGAATGTTACCAATAGGCATGCCACCAATAACAAAACTCTGAAAATGAATAACACATTAGGCACACAATTCATTTATTATTTCATTCTCAAGTCTCATCATCAATTAGGCAAACATGCCTTATGTTTTTCCAATGGAATCATCATAGCCAATCACAATGGCTTCATATCACATTTGAGTTATCATAGCCAATTACAATGGCCTCATATCATGATATATCTCAAATCATATTATTCATATAGCATCATTGCTACAACATTTCAAAATACATTATTATTGAAATGTACATAATCAAACACATCAAACATCCATTAAAATGATCATCATTGATATATATACACATATATAATTCACCTTATTCTTAAATTTAGAATCCTCAATACACATTTGTTTAGGTTATCTTTGTTTTAAGTATGTTCAAAGTGTAAATACAAAAAGACCTTGGAGGGATTCAACATTATAAGAAAAACAAGAAACAAATCACAGTAAGGGACACCCTCAAGGGACACGGCCAAGCTTGTGGCCGTGTCTCTCAACCAAAAGCAACAGAAACAGACATGGGCAAGGGACACGGCCGTGTCCTCTCCAAAAATCACCAAACACGGCAAAATTTCCATGGACTTGGCCGTGTCTCTCAAAAATATTTTAGGTTTGCCATGTCTCTTCCTTGGTTTGGCCGTGTCTCTCATGTATACAAACCCTAACTATGGCCAACTCTCTTTTGATTGAATAAAAACACAATATACACAACATAAACTCATTCAAATGGATGTAATCAAAGTCATTACCACTTATTTTGCATGTTTAACACAATATTCAATTAACCATACATCAATAATCCATTTAATCATCTACCATTTCAAAACCCTAAACCAAACATCACTCTTAACTTATCATCTTCCAACCAAAACCAATATCAATCCAACCTTTTAAACTTATAATCAATCTCAAAACTTATAAACTCATTTCAAACACACCTATTCATAATCTCAACATATTATAACCCACCTCAAACATAACTTCAAAAATAACAAAGATAAACAAGAGAGTACTTACCTTAAATGAAGAAATTTCACAAATCTCCAACCAACTCCTTTGATTCCTCCTTCAATTTGAGCTTAGAACTTCAAGATCCTCTCATGCTCTCTTGCTCCCTTTTGTCTTTGGATGAGCCAGCCACCATAAGGAAAAAGAAGAAAAGATGATAAAGAAAAGTCAAATTATCATCTCTTTAAATCTCCACCAAGCAATTCTAAAAAGACAATTACCAACATACCCTCTTCTCACTTGTTCTAACAACCCTTCATCCACATGCCCTATTTAGTAATTTCACACACCCCAAATAAAAATATCTTCTTCCATTGACTCTCCATTTGACTTATGTATATGTTATTTATATTAACATATATACAACATATACATTTTCTTTCTTCACATAACTTTCCTTTGCAAAAACATATGTACATTAAATTCAAATCAAACAACAATTGTATTAAAACTTCTAGGGCATACATTGGGATATTACAATTCTCCCCCTCTAAAAAAAAAAATTTCGCCCTCGAAATTACCTGATATCAAGTCTAAAATAGTTGAGGATATAGATCTCGCATTGATTGCTCACTCTCCCAAGTTGCCTCTTCTCTTCCATGATTCTTCCACAGAACCTTCACCAAAGGCACTTTCTTATATCTCAACTCTTTCACATCACGTGCCAAGATAGCAACTGGTTCCTCTTCAAATGTCAAATCTGGACTCACTTCGATAGATTCAATAGACAAAACATGAGATGGATCCGACCTGTATCTCCTCAACATAGAAACATGAAATACATTATGGATCCTATCCAACTCAGGTGGCAAAGCAAGCCGATAAGCAACTGGTCCAATTCTTTCCAAAACTTCATACGGTCCAATGAAACGAGGACTCAATTTCCCTTTCCGGCCAAACCTCAAGATCTTCTTCCAAGGAGACACTTTCAAAAATACCTTATCTCCCACATTGTATTCAATGTCTCTCCTCTTCAAATCTGAATAAGATTTCTGTCGGTCCGAAGTTGTTTTCAACCTATCTCGAATTATTTTCACTTTCTCTTCAGTTTCTTTAACCAAATCAGGACCAATTAATTTACCTTCACCAAGTTCATTCCAACATAGAGGGGTCCTGCACCGTCTACCATACAATGCTTCGAATGGGGCCATACCAATACTGGATTGATGACTGTTATTGTAAGAAAATTCAACAAGTGGTAAAAATCCATCCCAACTTCTAGAGAAATCAATAACACAGCTTCTCAACATATCTTCAATAATCTATATCACTCTCTCTGACTGCCCATCTGTCTGCGGATGAAAAGCAGTACTGAAGTGTAATCGAGAACCTAAAGCACCATGTAAACTCTTCCAAAACCTTGAAGTAAATCGGGAATCTCGATCAGACACTATAGAAGTTGGAACACCATGCAGCTTCACAATCTCATGAATATACAGCTCAGCTAACCTCTCCAAAGAGTAATCTATCCGAATCGGAAGAAAATGAGCTGTCTTAGTCAACCTGTCAACAATCACCCAAATAGCATCATGCTTTCTTTGTGTCAATGGAAAACCAGATATGAAATCCATGGTTACTCTATCCCATTTCCATTCAGGCACTGCTAAAGTTTGAAGTAACCCTGTTGGAACTTGATGCTCAGCTTTTACCCTCTGACATGTGAGACATTTGGACACAAAATCTGCAATGTCTCTCTTCAGACCAGACCACCAGTAAAGCTGCTTCAAATCATGATACATCTTTGTATTGCCTGGATGCATAGCAAATACTGACTGATGTGCTTCTTCTAAAATGATCCTTCTCAAATTAGTATCATCAGGTACACACAATCTATTCTTAAACCAGAGACTCCCATCACTTCTCACAATAAAATCTCTACTCTTTCCATTTTGGCAATCTGAAACAATCTTTCGAATCTTCTCATCAGCCAATTGAGCTTCTTTAATTTGATCTAACAACACTAGTTTCAATTGCAACTGTGCCAACAATGCACCATCATCACAAGATACAAAACTAGCATGCAATGCTCTCAACTCAACAAGCAACGAGAGCGAATAAACAGTTAAACCAGCTAAAGACTTCCGACTCAAGGCATCAGCAACAACATTTGCTTTACCAGGATGATAATCAATCAAACAGTCGTAGTCTTTAATCAACTCCAACCATCTTCTCTGTCGAAGATTGAGTTCTCCTTGGACAGCCAAGTATTTTAAACTTTTATGATCAGTATAGATAAAACACTTCTCCCCATATAGATAATGTCGCCAAATCTTCAATGCAAACACAATGGCTGCTAATTCCAAATCATGGGTCGGATAATTGAGCTCATGAGGTTTCAACTGTCGAGAAGCATAAGCTATAACTTTACCTTCTTGCATCAGAACACAGCCCAAACCATAATGTGAAGCATCACTGTAAATCACATATGGTTTATCTTCCACAGGTAAAGTAAGAACAGGCGCTTGAGTCAACATTTCTCTCAACTGTTCGAAGCTAGCTTGACACTGATCTGTCCACACAAATCTAACTCCCTTTCGAAGCAATCTGGTAAGTGGAGTAGCTATCAAAGAAAATCCTTTCACAAACCGTAGGTAATAGCCTGCCAAACCCAGAAAACTTCTAACTTCAGTCACAGACTTTGGTGGACTCCAATTCAAAATAGCTTCAACTTTACTCGGATCAACTCTAATACCCTCTGCTGAAACTATATGACCGAGAAAAGTAACTTGATCAAGCCAAAACTCACACTTCGACAGTTTAGCAAACAATTGCTTCTCTCTCAAAATCTGCAGCACAATCCGCAGATGCTTATCATGCTCCTCCTCATTACGCGAATACACCAGAATGTCATCAATAAAGACCACTACAAACTGATCCAAATAGGGCCTAAACACCCTATTCATCAAGTCCATAAAAACTGCAGGTGCATTCGTCAAACCAAAAGGCATAACTAGAAACTCATAATGCCCATACCTGGTCCGAAAAGCAGTCTTAGGAACATCTTCAGCTCTGACCCTCAACTGATGGTACCCTGATCTCAAATCAATTTTAGAAAACACTGCTGCCCCCTTTAATTGATCAAAGAGATCATCAATTCTAGGCAAAGGATATTTATTTTTAATAGTCACCTTATTCAATTGCCTATAATCGATACACAATCTCATAGTACCATCCTTCTTCTTTACAAACAGAACAGGAGCTCCCCACGGTGAAACACTAGGGCGAACAAACCCTTTATCTAGCAACTCCTGTAACTGCACTTTTAGCTCTCTCAATTCAGTAGGTGCCATTCTGTAAGGAGTAATAGAGATAGGAGTGGTACCAAGCAATAATTCAATACCAAATTTCACCTCTCTCTCAGGAGGCAACCCTGGCAACTCCTCTGGAAACACATCTGGAAACTCTGCAACTGTGTGTATATTATCAATTTGAGAACCCTTTACTCTAGTATCCACCACATAAGCAAGATAGGCATCACACCCCTTTCTAATCAATCTCCTAGCTGCAACCGCTGAAACAAACAAGGATGCTAGCTGTTCCTGCTCATTAGATATTAACACCTCTCTACCATCACTGGTTCTCAAGGTAACAACTTTCTTTTTGCAGTCAACCACAGCTCCATGTCTAGATAACCAGTCCATGCCTAGGATCACATCATATTCCTTAAAAGGCATCTCAATAAGATCTCCAAGAAACTCCTCACCTTGCACCACTATTGCACTATCTCGGTGCACTTTGCTAACAATCACACTATGCCCTAAAGGATTTGTCACCAAAACATCAAATCCTAGGGATTCAGCATGCAAAGTAGACACAGGAAAAACAGATGCACTAATATATGAATGTGTGGAACCCGAATCAATCAAAGCAAGTACTGAAGTATCAAATAAAGAAAAAGTACCAGCTATGACTGCCGAAGCATCTGGTTGCCTCTGCATCACATAAATCCTCTGAGAAGATCCAGCCTCCTCTGATCTACTCTCCCTGGATGTAGAACCTCCTCTAGAACTGAACCCAGATCTACCTCCTCTGCTGAAACCTCTGCCTCCATGACCTCCCCTCACACTAGGTCGGGAAGCTGCAGTATCCACTGACATCCGCTCCTGTCTCTCAGGACAATCTCTAACAAAGTGATCAGGCGACCCACATCTAAAACATACCCCTGTCACACCAGTCCTCCAACAAGGACCACCATGTGGTCTACCACAATGAATGCATATGGGTAAGGTGGATCTCTGCATCACTGGGGTCGGAGCACTTGCCACTGAAACTGTAGGTCTAGATCTCTGCCTCTGAAACTGTACTGACCTACCAGCTAGCCTCTGACTCCTACTAACCCGAGGAACAAAACTTCCTTTACCTCTTTTCACAGACGAAGACCCTGCCTCAAACTGGGGCCTTCTAACCCTGATCTCTTCCTCTGAAGCAGCTGCAATAACCTAAGCTCTCTCCACACTTCGAGCTGCTGCAACAAGCTGGGAAAAATCATGATATCTAGATCCAGCCATATGACACATAATAGAGGGCCTCAATCCCTCCTCAAATCTCCTGCATCTATCTATCTCATCAGATACAATACCCCCAGCATAATGGCTCAATCGAATAAACTCAACCTCATATTCAGTTACGGTCTGGTTGTCTTGCTTTAAACTCAAAAACTCCATCTTCTTCATGTCTTTATACTCCCTTGGGGTATACTTCAATTCAAACTCTCTCAGAAAATCAGCATAGGACAAAGTAGGTGGATCATCCATAGCATGGGGCACTGTCTTCCACCAGTCATATGCATCCTTTTGCAACAATGATCTTGCATAGTCAAATTTTTCTTCTGGAGTGGCTTGCAACTGAACAAATATTCTCTGTACTTTATCTAGCCACTGCTCAGCCACAGCTGGATCAACAGTACCTAGAAAATCTTCTGCTCCATACTTCCTTAGTTTATCATAGTGCCTCACTGATACCGAAGGCTGTGGGGGTGGCGGTGGTGGTTGTAATGGTGCTTGCCTCAACAAATCAATCACATGCCTAAACCAACCTGGCGGAACTTCCTCACCAGCTGGTCTCCCCGACACAGAAGCAGGTACCTCTCCAGCACTATCCACTCTAGCTCCCTCTCTAATCTCATCAGGAGCTATACTCTCAGCACTACCCTCGACTGATTGACGTGAGTGAGAATCCATCACAACCTATATCTGCAAACACAGCAGAATACCTCTTATTAAAGATCAGAGACTGCCAATGCCAATCATGTATGTTATTCAAAAATCCACATTTTTAAAATCAAAACACTCTTTTTCTTACACTTGACCTAGGTTGAGAATCTCAAACCTAGGCTCTGATACCAAAACAATTGTAACACCCCTATATCCCATATACGTACCAAGCATGCTTAAACGATCGTAAAATACGTATACTGAATATAGAAAATGCCACAGTTTAAAAAGACAACAATTATCTTTATAAATAAGTGAAATCAATCTCAAACATTTAAAAGAAATCCAAAAGACACCATATATAAAAACATTTATTAATTCACAGCGGAAGTTATTACAAATATTATATAAATCAAAATTTACAAAACATAGAATATATACATGATTGGCAGCTTTTCTCCGATCTTTAAGTCCCAAAATAACTCTTCAATGTCTACTCTCACTCGGTCTTGAGGAGCTCTCAGGTTCAACTCTGTTACCTGCGCGATCAAACACTATCGCGCTAAGCCATCGGCTTAGTAGTACAAAATATACCAACATTATACTTTAAGGCAATGCAACGTTAGACATCTAAATCATAAAGTGAACATCATAAGTGAAAAGCTAACATCACACCTTTATATTTCATAACCCAAGTACATAGAAACATATCACATTACCACATCATACTATGTTCAATATCATAACAATATTTATATTACATCTTCATAGTTCCATTGATCTTATCATACAAGAATCACATTATATACAAAGACAAGCATGGGCCCAAAACACTCTAATATGCCATTCCATTTTCAGAGTTAATGCTTTGGTTTTATTATCACATTTATCATTATCATATACCCAACTAGGCTTCAAGGATTAGATTCAACCAAGCTTCAAGGGGAACAAAGCATGCTAAGTATCAACCCAACTTGGCTTCGAGAACCAACCCAACCTAGCTTCAAGGGTTGTAACATCTCAATTAGGCTTCAAGGATCAAATCCAACCTAACTTTAAGAGAATGTTACCAATAGGCATGCCACCAATAACAAAACTCTGAAAATGAATAACACATTAGGCACACAATTCATTTATTATTTCATTCTCAAGTCTCATCATCAATTAGGCAAACATGCCTTATGTTTTTCCAATGGAATCATCATAGCCAATCACAATGGCTTCATATCACATTTGAGTTATCATAGCCAATTACAATGGCCTCATATCATGATATATCTCAAATCATATTATTCATATAGCATCATTGCTACAACATTTCAAAATACATTATTATTGAAATGTACATAATCAAACACATCAAACATCCATTAAAATGATCATCATTGATATATATACACATATATAATTCACCTTATTCTTAAATTTAGAATCCTCAATACACATTTGTTTAGGTTATCTTTGTTTTAAGTATGTTCAAAGTGTAAATACAAAAAGACCTTGGAGGGATTCAACATTATAAGAAAAACAAGAAACAAATCACAGTAAGGGACACCCTCAAGGGACACGGCCAAGCTTGTGGCCGTGTCTCTCAACCAAAAGCAACAGAAACAGACATGGGCAAGGGACACGGCCGTGTCCTCTCCAAAAATCACCAAACACGGCCAAATTTCCATGGACTTGGCCGTGTCTCTCAAAAATATTTTAGGTTGGTCGTGTCTCTTCCTTGGTTTGGCCGTGTCTCTCATGTATACAAACCCTAACTATGGCCAACTCTCTTTTGATTGAATAAAAACACAATATACACAACATAAACTCATTCAAATGGATGTAATCAAAGTCATTACCACTTATTTTGCATGTTTAACATAATATTCAATTAACCATACATCAACAATCCATTTAATCATCTACCATTTCAAAACCCTAAACCAAACATCACTCTTAACTTATCATCTTCCAACCAAAACCAATATCAATCCAACCTTTTAAACTTATAATCAATCTCAACACTTATAAACTCATTTCAAACACACCCATTCATAATCTCAACATATCACAACCCACCTCAAACATAACTTCAAAAATAACAAAGATAAACAAGAGAGTACTTACCTTAAATGAAGAAATTTCACAAATCTCCAACCAACTCCTTTGATTCCTCCTTAAATTTGAGCTTAGAACTTCAAGATCCTCTCATGCTCTCTTGCTCCCTTTTGTCTTTGGATGAGCCGGCCACCATAAGGAAAAAGAAGAAAAGATGATAAAGAAAAGTCAAATTATCATCTCTTTAAATCTCCACCAAGCAATTCTAAAAAGACATTTACCAACATACCCTCTTCTCACTTGTTCTAACAACCCTTCATCCACATGCCCTATTTAGTAATTTCACACACCCCAAATAAAAATATCTTCTTCCATTGACTCTCCATTTGACTTATGTATATGTTATTTATATTAACATATATACAACATATACATTTTCTTTCTTCACATAACTTTCCTTTGCAAAAACATATGTACATTAAATTCAAATCAAATAACAATTGTCTTAAAACTTCTAGGGCATACATTGGGATATTACATTGCAGGATTTTATCCAAGTCAGTGCTAAAAATCAAGAGATGACCAACAAGAGGCTGGATTCATTAGAAGCATCTTTTAAGAAAGTGGAGACTCAAGTAGGGCAACTTGCACAACAGATGCAGATTCAACAAAAGGGAAAATTCCCAAGTCAACCTGAGCAGGCACAATCAGTGACTATTCTTAGAAGTGGTAAGGTAATTAACAATAATGTTGAAAATAATTCTGTGAATGCAGGTGACCAAGAGAACAAGAAGGAAGGAGAACCAGAGAACAAAGGTGCTGGAGAAAGATCAATGGAGAAATCCCCTTCAGCAGATTTACACAAGGCAAGCAATCCATACCAGCCACCTATACCATTCCCCAGCAGGTTGAAGAATGATAAACAAGATAAACAATTTTCTAACATCTTCAACATGCTGTCTAAGGTAAGTATTAACTTACCCTTACTTGAAGCAATAAAGAACATGCCAGCTTATGCCAAATTCTTCAAAGAACTGATCACCAAGAAAAAGAGGTATGAGCCGAATGAAAAGGTGATAGTTTCAGAGGTAGCTAGTGCTGTTCTGCAACATAAACTACCTCCCAAGCTAAAGGATCCTAGTAGCTTTATAATTCAAATTACTATGGGGAATGGAAAGGGGACTGATGGCATGTGTGATCTAGGAGCCACTGTAAATTTGATGCCTTATTCTGTGTATCAAAAATTAGAACTAGGGGAACTTAAACCAACCAAAATGGTGTTGCAATTAGCTGATAGATCTCTTAGATTTCCGAAAGGGGTTATAGAAGTTATGTTAGTTAAGGTTGGAGGGTTGATAGTACCTGTGGATTTCATAGTTCTTGACATGGAAGGAAGTAACCCTACACCATCAGCACACACTATTTTGCTGGGTAGGCCTTTGATGGCTACTACCAACACCTTAATAGATGTTAAAAATGGTAAATTATCAATGACTGTCTTGGGACAAATGGTTGAATTCTCTATTTTTAACACTTCTCCCATCCCTACAACTACTTTATATGAGGATTGTTCTTTAATTGAATGTGTTGATGCAGTTATTTCAGAAGTTTTCTTGCAGATAGGTTCCTCGGATAAATTGGAGGTGGAACTGACTTTAGATCGTGGTTTGGATATTTTTGATTCAGAAATAGTCAGTTGCCTTGGGACATTAGAGAGTGCTGAAATAGAGGAACTTAAGGAGGACCCAGTATTTGAACTTCCCTCCATCCAAAAGGAAGAGAAGAACCCTTCACTAGAGTTAGAGCTGAAAGAGTTACCTAAAAATCTAAAATATGTGTTTTTAGGAGATCATAATACCTTACCTGTAATAATATCTAGTGAACTTAGTGAAGGGGAGGAGATGAGATTGGTGAATGAGCTTAAAAGATTGAAAAAAGCAACAGGATGGGGATTGAGTGACATAAAAGGTATTAGCCCTTCAATGTGCATGCATAGAATCACCTTAGGAGATGGTGCTAAACCAGTGAGGGAGACCTAAAGGTGCTTTAACCCAAAGGCATATGAGAGCCCGAGGATTTACAAGGATCGCACTAAAGCACTTCATGACAGAATTATAGTGCGAAAGACATTGAGTCCAGGTATGAAAGTTTTACTTTTTAACTCTCATCTCTGTCTATTTCCAGGTAAACTCAAGTCTCGATGGAGTGGTCCTTTCGAGATAACTCAGGTATATCCTTCTGGTGCCATTGAATTGCTTAACTCTCGAACAAATGAGACTTTTAAAGTAAATGGACAGAGAGTTAAACCATACAATGAAGGATTCCAAGAAGTGAGGATCATGGACAGCACTTTGATCCATGATCCCTAAGGTCTTGCAGTGATGTCCAGCTATATGACATTAAAGAAGTGCTAAATGGGAGGCAACCCATAGGTTTGCATTTCTTTTTATAGTTATAAATTTTATATTCAGCAATTTTGATTTTATGTTTGTTTAAATAAATAGAATGGGTGCTTTGATCGGTTTTTATTTTTCTAATGTGTTTCAGGGTTGATCAAAGAAGAGATTTGCAATTTCTTCAAGATTGGTGATTTAAAAAATAAAATAAAAAAAAGTTAAAAATGGTAGTAGGTGACACGGCCAACAAGCTTGGCCGTGTCACATGGGACACGGCCAAGCTTCACCAAAAATTCCATCTCTTTATTTTTTGCACTCTTTTATTCACAGTAGGAGACACGGCCAACAAGCTTGGCCGTGTCACATGGGACACGGCCAAGCTTCACCAAAAAATCACTTTTCTTTTATTTTTGCAAATTTTCCTTACAGTAGGTGACACACCCATGGGACATGGCCAAGTCACTGGCCGTGTCCCTCTAAGCACATCAGACACGGCTGTGTCCACCCAGACTTGGCCATGTCTCTTCAATTTCACACTCAGACACGGCCAAGCTCATCCAAACTTGGCCGTGTCCCTTCACTTTTACACTTTAAAAACATGATTTTTGCACTGTTTGCTCATTCCAATCCCTAGATCTGTTTTGCTTTCTCTCTCTCGCTTTTGACTTCTCTCTCTCCCAAAACTCCATTGTTGTGTTTCAAAGCTTCAAAACCTCCATTAAATCTTAATTTTCTTCACCAAAACTAAAATTAATCCATTAAATCTTCTTCTTCTCTCACAAAAGATCAATTTAATCGGTTTAAACTTCAAATTTTTTTTTAGATCTTTCAAGATGCCAAGAACGAAGATGGTTTCCCACTGCAAGAAGAAGAGACCTACAACTGAAGGTGCATCTTCATCTTCATCATTTTCATCTTTGAAGAAAGCGAATCTTTTGGCTCGGGGTTTCTTCCTGACGAGGTATGTCAATGATGAATCCCTTAATGCTCTTAATATAAGGGATAATTTTTATCATTATGTTCAAATCCTTGGGTGGGAGAACCTAGTCTCCTTGCGACCTTTGCAATTTCAAGAGCTTACTTTGGAGTTCTTAACATCTCTTAATGTTGAAAGAGATGCGCAGAAAATTTGCTCTAGGTTGAGTTTTAAGTTGTTTGGAAAATCATTTGTGATCAGTATTGAACAATTGAATGTGATATTTGGTTTCCATCAACATGGTGAAAGGTCGGTACCTAAGGATTTTAAGCAACAATTTGCTTAGGGAGCATTGGGCTCGGGAACTTATGTGGCCAAATCAGCCAAAGCAACTAAATTGAGCAATCCCGCTTTGAGGTATTTCCATCATTTTATGTCTTACGGTTTCTTTGCTAGGAAGGAAAGCCCGGGTGTAGTGGAACTGAGTGAACTATTTTTCTTAGATTGTGTGGTTAATGTAGTGCCTATTAGTTCCGGCTATTGGTTAGCCGATGTTTTTGATAGTGTGACAAATAAGAAGAAGGGGGCTATCTGTGTTGGAGGATTGGTTACCACATTGGCCATAGCCCTCTTTGATGATTTTGACCCGAGTACCTGTCGTATGATGAGAATTACGGGTAATGACTCATTGGATTTGGCCACACTAGAGAAGATGCATATGGTGGTGCACAGGAGAGGGGCTTATATGATGGCTTCAGCTGAGCCAGAAGCACCGGGGGACAGACAGAAGAGAACACGGGTTCAAGAGGAGTCCGACTCAGACTCTCTTGATTTAGATGAAGATGCTCCGGTCTCGGATAATCAGGAGATACTTAATAGGATTGAGGCCATGGAGAGCAAGGTAGATGTAACCATGCTGCGGTCTTGCAACAGTTGGATCAAATTAATAGCAACCTTGCTAAGATTTTGAGTCTTCATCCCTCGACTGCATCATCTTCACATCCTCCTTCACCGTAGATTGCATTAGCTCTAATCTTTGGAGAGATTTTCCTTACTTTATTGTGTTTAGTTATTGCATATTTTTGTTATTTTTTTTGTTTTTATTTTTGATGTTAACATTTTATATTTTGGATATTTTATTTTATATATTGTATTTTGTTTTTGAACATTTGTGTTTGTGATGAAAAGTTAGGGTTTTGCCTCACCAGGGACCGATGGAAAACAGGTTGAACCTTAACCCTTTTTCTTTATTATTCTTGTTTTCCATTGAGGACAATGTAAATTCTAAAGTGTGGGGTAATCTTTTAGCTTTTCATTAATTTTTGTTTTGTTTGTCTTGGTGTGTTTTATTGTGTGTTGTGCATGGCATAATTGTTGAAAACTTATTGACTTTTCTATGATTCTGGTATTATATTTGAGACTTTAGTATCAGCATAGAAATTAGCATTTGAATTCATTCAGGATCAATTTTCACATTCTGCAATTCATGACATATAAATCTTTGAGAACCCACCTTTGTGAGTTTTAAGCCTCATAGATTGAATATAATTGTCAATTGATTTTCTTTCCTTAAGTGTGCACCTTCATGATTTTGCATCTCTAGAGCTTGCTTTTGCATACTAATTGAACTCACATTATGATTTAATCTCAAGTTTTAAAATGATGAAGGCAAATTAGGTTAGCCCTTTAGCTTAAAAAGACCTCCCTTAATATTGAATTCCTTAGTGAGCCAAGTTGAGCCTTTGACCTTTTATTGTTTGATCAACACAATTTTCAACTCAATATTTTCTTATTATCATCATACCTGCATTAAGGAATGGAGTTTCTTATGATATGACAATAGGGTGGTTTAATTCATAAGTGTGGGGTAAGCAAATTAAAAAAAAACAAAAATAAAAATAGTATTGCTTTAGTAAGATGTAGGGCTGAAATGCATACTTTGCACATTGTATTTGACTAAGAGTCGATTATTCTTTTCCTCTACATTTTAAGCTAGATGTTCTATGCAATTTTATATTTTGTATATATACATATATTAAAAAAAAGAAAGAAAAAAAATAAAAATAAAAACAATAAAATGAAAATAAAAGTGAAGATATATATATACAGAATTCATATATTTTCTAGCATTAGAGGAATGTCGACTCATGAACTTTTCTTTTTGTATGCAAGTATATGAGATTATCAAGGGTTGGTGAGTATGCCATTTGAAGGAGTTATGGGTTTCTTAGCAAGAGTATTGTCTAATTTAGATACTCCAGTTCTTGATGCTCCAGCTTAAATGTCTTTTCTCACACCTTTACCTTATCCCCATTACATCCAAATAAAAGATCTTCGGATTATTTCTTGAGAAAATTAGTTAGGGAGATTGGATAATTAAGCAAGTTTATGGTAGTATGCAGTCATGAGTGGTTTGAGTGAATTAACCTTTGAAATCGAGTGAAACACTTAGATGAGAGATGAGATTTGTATGTCTGGATTAATGAATGAGTTAAGAAGATCTTGATTGAAAGAAATTGCAATTATTTATGGCTGAGTCTTAAAGGATTTCATCTTATATACTGGAATTATAGTTAAGGTTGTTTGAGTTTTTAATTTATGCCATGTGAATTTGCTTGAGGACAAGCAAAGTTTTAAGTGTGGGGTAGTTATTTTATTAGTTTTTGTCATAGATTTGTATCTTATTTATTATGATAATTATTGTTTTCTTTAGGTATTTTGTTAGTTTTAATATGTTTATTTAGTGTTTTCATCAATTTTGGTAGTTTTAGTTTATTTCAGTGTTTATGTCATTTTTGTCCTAGTTTTTAGTGTGTGTTTGTTAGTTAATGTCTATTTGATTCTTGTTTAAAGTGTGTTTCAAGTGTTTGTGTTAGGTTAATATGCAAGGAACCATATTAAGGGCAATATGCAAGGATCAAGAGAGGAAGGAAAGACCAAGGTGTTAGTAAATCGAGAAGAATCTGCAACTCTTTTGCCGCAGCGGAAAAACAAAAAAAATATCTTTCGATTTATTCCCAGGATCCATGTGATCCATTCAGTTCGATAAAAGAGATTTGAAACTAACCTTTTGTGTAGCTTCAAATCGATTAACAGATGCTGCCTTCAGAAGACGAACACCCTCTAGCGAAGTCCACACGAACGTACGCCAGTCTGAGTGCTAGCTCACCAACGGCAGTGGCTGAACCTTTTCAAAAACGAAACTAGGGTTTTAGGTTTTTTTTCTTCTTCCGTTTTTTCAAAACGAATAATGATCAGATCATCATCCCTCTAGCCCTTTTAAAACCGTTTAAAAGACTCGTCAAAACCCTAACTGTCCATATCCTATATGGACCCATGTTTTTAATAATTATTATCTAATAATAATTATTATAACAATATTATTATTAATATCTAATAATAATAAGAATACTAACAACAATAATAAAAATATAATTATTATTATTTAAGTACAGCCTACGTTCTATGTGTGTGACCCGATAGGCTCATATTAATTGGTAGTGTATTTCAATCTCTATTGAAATGCACAAATCATAATTGGCCTCTAGCAAGACATTACGACTACCCAATTAATCATGAGAATCATTATAAATGAAAACCTGAAATAGTACATGCATTAATCCCTTTGTCACACGATATCTAGTTTGAACATAAGTCATAGTAAATGTCATACTTATATTGTCCAAACTTATGATTACTCGATCTCCAAGTTAACTGATAAACAAATAAGATTGATCTTATATCAACTTATTTGAGCACGGCCATGCATTTCTCAGTTACACTTATCGAGGGGCCCAGAAGATATCTCTCTCATAGAGAGGGACAAATTCCATCTTGATTGTTCATTTTCCTCTACATAATTTATACCATGTTCAAGCATAACCTTTATAATTATCTAGTTACAGATAACGTTTGATCATGTCAAAACATAATATTCCTTATGTTGGAAACTATGACAATCTCAAGTCAAAGGATTAAATGAAAACTATTATGAGATACACTTATGACATTAAACCATGAAGTGATATCTATGTTGGTCTATCCAATACACTGTTCTCTAACATGTATCCATAATATTGATTTGTATCTTCATACCTATAATCATCTTATGATTATCAAATCAATATTACACTAGTTATATTTATTATTATCTCCATAACAATAATAAACTAGGGATATAATCATTATTATATATAACATGCAAACATAACAATGATAATAAAAACTTCTTTATTAATAACAAAAATGAATAACATTAAGGTCCAAATCAATGGCCTAGGGCATATACACTAACACAAGGAACCAAGAGGAAGAAAATAATGGACAGTAGCTGACACATGCAGAGGACACGGCCAAGCTTGTGACCGTGTCCCATAAAAAGCTAAGGAGGAAGCCAACAGATCAGAAGCTGACACACTCAAGGGACAATGCCAAGTTTGTGGCCGTGTCCCTCCAAATTTGTCAAACACGGCCAAGCTTCCTCCAAACTGGTCGTGTCACTCACCACTCCAAAGAAGAAAAGAAGAAAATCACACAGAAGCGAACACACTTAGGGGACACGGCCAAGCTTGTGGCCGTGTCCCTCCAATCATCTCAAACACGGCCAAGCTCACTTGAACTTGGCCATGTCACTCATGGATTAAACAAAGAAAGAAAAAGTAGAGTTTTAAGCGAGGTTTCTTATAAATTATACGATTAGGGTTTTCAAAAGAGCTGGGTGTTGAGAGTTTGAGTTTTATTCAGCCGTCAATGAATAGTTAGGGTTTCATATTTTGTTTTCTTTGAGATTTTGATTACACTTTTATGCAAAAACATTCTAGATTAAATTTGTTTATGCGATTGCAACATTCTTCGAGCAAGTTCTGAACAAAAGATTCTTCTGGAGCTAAGAAGTTTGTAATTTGGTTTTGTTTTCGAACTTTATCTCTTTAATTTCATTGGAATTTTATTCATGAATTCTATTATGTCTAAATTGATTTCTTTGAATTTTAATGAGATGAATATGTTTGATAGCATTAATATGAACTAATTTGATCTAGTCTAGGGTTTGTATGGAACTACTATGATTGTATGAATTGGTTATTGCTCTTAACTAAATTTATTTCTTTAGCCTTGATTGAATGAAATTATTGTTAATATATAATTGATTGGCCACCAATTATGTGTTTTAAGGTATTAGATGAAGGATTGAGAGATGAAGTCTAATGCTGGAACAATTCAATTTGGGACTTAGGTGAATTAGAGATATAACCTAAGAAAAAGATCATATCAATTGTAACAAGATTAGTTGAAAGAGGTTTGAATGGGAGAGCTTATTTCCTTGATTCGATTAGTTAAGTTGCTTGAGATTTAATCTTCGAAATTAAATTGGTTGAGAGGAATAACTATTCATGCATATAAGTAGTAGAGAAGTGCAAACCCTAGACCTTTCTATTAAGTGAATCAATATTTCTGCTTATGTTACCTTTATTGTTTTAAACTCCAATCATCTGTTTTCCTTAGTTGTTAGCAATTTAAATTTATTAATTACTTGTTATTTATAATCTGATAATCAATTAGCTTATCTAGCTTCCTTGAGAGATGACCTTGGGGCAATCACCTTTGCTGCAGCTACCTCGTATACTTGCGAGTAACGCTTTGTAGTAGAGTTAATTAGAGCGTAGCAATGAACATCGAAACCAATATGGGAATGACTCCAAAAGGGCTCTGGCATTGCATTAAGGTTCAGAACATATGATGGAATATCAATTGGTACTCTGCACCGGTTAGGTCCAAGGAACCAGTCATGTACTCTACCACCTAGAAACTACATGCTAGAGACTGGGCCAGCCATAATTCGATGAGAGTTGTGCAAAGGCATTGCATCAGTCATGCATCTAATTCAACCATTTTTCTCTTCAGCTCTCCACCAGGCTATATCCACCTGCAGAAAAGAAAATTGGTAATTTATCTTTTATCATAGGTTTGATATTAATATTAGCGTTTTTCTTACTTGATCCTAGGTCAGACGACTCAAGGGGTAACGATGAGAGTGCACATGGTGACTCCCAGACACTTCCCTGCGACTCGACAACCAAACACCCAACCTTGGAAAATTGACTCATGGCTGTGAAATGTTTGGAACCTTCACCAAGTTATGCTCGTATGCCCAGACCTGCACATAAAAGAGAAAATCAAGCCTATGCACACGCATTGTGTGGATCAATAATTTTAAAGGAAATGGCACCTCAGCAATGGCTGCGAAACCAATAAAGGATCTTTTCTTCCTGCAGAGCACATCAAAACCGTGATAAAGACAAGCTAGACCAGCTTCCCCCCATGCATAAGAAGATACGCGATCCAAGTCAGAAAGGGCACGCAATACGGATAAGTGAATGGTAGACTCGGTGCTACCCAAAATGGTTGCCCCCAAAAATACAATAAAAATCCCCGAGTATATTATTTTGCCCTCTCACCCTGCACGGGTCGAGTGTACTTTACCCAATACTCTCGGATGGGCTCATATCGGATCTTATACGACCTTCTATATTGGGGCTTGACACCGATAAATTGTTGGATTTCTTCTTCTTTCAGAATATTGCAAGTCAAAGGGACAGGGGTTCCATCACATTGGAGGCCAGTTATAGCAGCAAAGTCAACCGGACCAATTGTCATCTCTCCAATGGGCAAGTGAAAAGTATGAGCTGTGTCCATCCATCGTTCTGCAAGTGCCTGGATCACGCTCCAGTCTATTTGATAGCCTCATGCTGGTAATTGCAAAACGAAGTCCTCAAAACCACTTTCCTACACCATTCTCTTTACTGCGGGTGGGGCCTAGTCATACCACTTACGGGCCTTGTGAATATTTTCTCCTACTTTGATATCGCAACCATCATGCTGCCCAAATGCAGGTATGTCCAGGTAAGTACACATGTAATTTCACACACACACTTAAAAAAAAAAGTAAGTATAACTATAATAATAAATAAATAAAAAGTAAATAATAGTAATATGAAATAGTAAATAATATAGAATATGTTAAATGTTAAAAATAATTATTAATTAAATTAAATAATAAAAAATATATGTTATAAAAAATAATAATAAGATAAAATAATTTTGTATAAATATATAAAGAAATAATAAATAAATAAAATAATAAAAATTATTATTAAATTAAAAATAAAATACTTTTGTATAAATATATAAAGCAATAGTAATGATAAAAAATAATAAAATAAAAAAGGGTAATAAATAAAAATAAATAAAAAGGAGACATAGACAATAACTTCTCGCACAACAATTGATGTGTTTCATTCTTACACAATCATTTTTCGTGCAAAAATTTATAAATTTTGTCAAATAAATTCTGATACATACTTACTCTTGTATAATTATATTATAATCTATATGAATATAATTATACTAACAAATTTTGAAATAAATTACTTATATATACGGAAAAGTATCACTTACCGGTGTTTTATCTTTGGAACTTCGATGGAGATGCATGCCGAGTAACATTGAATTTGCACAATTTCATTATCTCGAAGGTAAGAAATCAATTCATTATTTGACGGAGTCCTATGCCTTGAAGAGTGTTGAACGGCTGACATGGTAACTGCTTGAGATTTATGAACCTTATAATATTGACAGTGTTTAGTTTGAAAGGAAAGATACGAACTCTTTATTAAAAATGAAATGAAGAAATGAGGTGCTTATATAAAGGAACGGCAAAGAAAAAAAAATTCAAAAAGTAAATTTTACTATTGATAAATAGTAAATTTTACTATTCACCAATAGTAAATTTACTATTTATGAATAGTAAATAGTATATTAATAGTGAATGCACAGTAAATAAACAGTAAATTAAATTGTTCAATTTAATCATTCAAAAACTTGAGTGTATATAAATATTTTTTTTGCACCATTTAAATATTTTTACACGTAGGGGGCAAGGAGAGGATATGCGCATGGTAAAAATTAGCTAAATTTTTTGCAAATTATTTTAGTTAAATCTCAGGTCCAGAATCCAAATCATCCCGGGTCCAGAACCTAAATCTTTTTCGAGTCCAAAACTCGAACCGGGTCTAGAACCCAAATCTTTTTCGAGTCCAGAACTTAAACCGGGTCCATAACCTAAATCTTTTTCGAGTCCAGAACTCAAACTGGGTCCAGAACCCAAATCATCTTAGGTCCATAACCCAAATATTTTCCGAGTCCAGAACTTAAACCGGGTCCAGAACCCAAATCATTCTAGGGTCCAAGTACCCAAATCAAATCAATCTCGGGTATAAGTACCCAAATAAAATCAATCTCGGGTCCAAGTACCAAAATCAAATCAATTTCGGGTCCAAGTACCCAGTCTCGTGTCCAAGTACCCAAATCAAATCAGTCTCGGGTCCAAGTACCCAAATCAAATCCAATCTCGGGTCCAAGTACCCAAATCAAATCCAATCCGGGGTCCAAGTACCCAAATCAAATCCAATCTCGAGTCCAAGTATTCAATCTCGGGTCCAAGTACCCAAATCAAATCAATCTCCGGTCCAAGTACCAAAATCAAATCAATCTCGGGTCCAAGTACCCAAATCAAATCAATCTCGGGTCCAAGTACCCAAATAAAATCATTCTCGGGTCTAAGTACCCAAATCAAATCAATCTCGGGTCCAAGTACCCAAATCAAATTCATTGTCGGGTCCAAGTACCCAAAATTAATCTAATCTCGGGTCCAAGTACCCAAAATTAATCTAATCTCGGGTCCAAGTACCCAAATCAAAATCATTCTCGGGTCCAACTACCCAAATCAAATTCAAGCTTGGGTCCAAGTACCCAGTCTCGGGTCCAGGTACCCAAATCAAATTCATTGTCAGGTCCAAATACCTAATCTCAAGTCCAAGTACCTAATCTCGGGTCCAAGTACCCAAATCAATCTAATCTCGGGTCCAAGTACCCAAATTCAATTCAATCTCGGGTCCAAGTACCCAAATCAAATTCAATCTCGGGTCTAAGTACCCAAATCAAATCAATCTCGGGTCTAAGTACCCAAATCAAACCCAAAACGAAACCTCAACCATCTCAAAAATTAAGTCTTATTGCTTTTCACTCTCTTTTGTTGTAGTCTCAGATCGCTCAAGCAAGGGGCAAACTGTAGACCCTTAAATTTTACCCCAATTTGATATGGCCCTAATTAAAGGATGCCAAAATAAATTTGATCCGACTTTAAATATTTAGACCTAGTTTATAATTTTTAAAAGGAGTCGGTTCGGATTAAAGAGGCATATATTTGATTGTAAAACCCTAAAACCAAGTGGAATTGGCCCAAATTAAAATTTTTCGGTTCATAAGTTAAAAAAGGTCATAATAATTTAATTGAGGCAGGCCTGGAGACATTAGCATGCTTCATGTCAACCTTGGCAGCCCAAGATCGACATGAGCATGCCTCATGTCGACTTGGGCAAGCTAGGTCGACATGAGCATGCTTCATGTCAACCTTGGGAGGTTGGTCTCTTGTTGACCTAGGGCAACTAGGTCGACATGGGTTCAATATGTTTCCTAATTCAACTAGAATTTGTTTTAGGGACTGTTTTATATTAGATTAAGGATTCTGAGTGAGGTTCGTCTATAAGTAACAATGTTTTAGAATTCATAAGGAGGACAAAACATTGAAAAGGTAACATTAAGAGGGGACGGCAAGGAACATTAACAAGATAGCAAAGAGACGGCAACAAACAGAAAAGATTAGCATCAAACATTCATTGTTAATCAATTAATCAAAGACGGCAGTGCTATCTTAGTTAATTGTTCATCCAGAAGTTAATTGTGGAGTAACCAACGAGTGGAGGTTTGATCTTTAATCATGAATTATTTATGTTTACAGTAGTTTTGTTTCTTTGATTAATAAGAACATGCATGCATGCAGTAACTTTGAACACACAGTACCTTGATCTTTGAACATGCAGTAAATTGTTTTTTCATTTTAATAACTTTAATCGTTTGCCTTGGTTTTTGTTTTAATAACTTTAATCTTTTTTTTAAAATTATCACATTGATCAATTGGTATTCGTAATCCTACTGGCGTATTTGATAAAGCATAAAACTATCCAGTAGTCAACAATTAATTGTTAAAATCTATCTTGTTTACTTTAACTTCGAGAACCGTATGTTATTTCATTAAAACTCAAAACCTCAAACTATTTTTATCCAAAAGCCTAAACCATTTCATTATTAAACTCCAAAATATTGATTATTTTTCCAAAACCTTAATTTATTTTTCCAAATCCAAAATTGTGTTTTTTTTAGGAAGTAAGTCAATTCCAAAAACCCTAATTCCAAAACCTCAGTTTTAAAAACCCTAATTCCAAAACCCTAATTTTAAAAACCCTAATTCCAAAAACCCTAATTCCAAAACCCTAAATTCCAAAACCCTAATTCCAAAACCCTAGTTTCAAAAACCCTAAAAATCCTAATTTCAAAACCTTAATTATAAAACTTTAGTTTCTAAAACCCTAAATTTTGAAACCCTAAATTCAATTGATAATTCTTTAAAACCCTAAATTTACATATTTATTGCTTTATTTAATTTTAGATTTGATTATATAGTTTATTATATTTTTTGATGGATGATTTATTTAATTTTATCATGGATGGATGTTTATTTTATATTTTGATTAATAGCTTTGATGAATGATTTATTTATGGTGAATGGTTATTTATTTTATCAATTTATTTAGATTTCCAAATGTTGTAAGAGGTATGTTTCCACTTTGTGGGTACCTCATTAGTTAAATATCATGTAATTTAAATTGCTTTTCTATTTTAGAACTTATGTAAAGGACATGTTTCTACCTTTCGGTGGGTGTCCTATTTAGGCATGGGATGTAAGGACATGTTTCCATCTTCGAGTAGGTATCCATTTATTTGTTTTGCTTGGACCTTGCTTTGATTTAAATATATTGATGCTTTCTTTTAATTATTGTGTATAATATGGATAATGTTGTTATATTTAATAATTTTATAATATTAAGACCTGTAAAGGAGGCCGGTTCCAATGAACCGGGCGTTGTGGGGGTGCTAGGCCATTTCTCACCTTCCCCACACGTACCCAACTTTCCGAACCCATTAAGGGGTTGGGGATTCCTTAGGAATTGAGTAATCCACCCCTTTCTTTTTCCCGGCCCGTCCGGTTGGTGACTACATTTTCTCCCGACTTAGGTTCGTGTTCTCTAAGGCCCTGAGCCTAAACAATGCCGAAGTCGCAAGAACCATTCCATCAGGAGTGGGGGCAAAAATCCCCGCTCACAGTGGCGACTCCACTGGGGATAAGAGAAGTTGATTCTGTTGGTCTTTATATTATTCTATTCTTTCATATAATGATATTATCCATTGTACCATATTAGTTTGCATCGTGTGCGTGAGTTAGGACGCCCGTGTTACCCGTGTTATGTTATGTAAGGGATATCATACTTTCACTCAAGGTATGGAGATCGAGCATGGCATAACCACTCATAGCCTCATACCATTTTCTATATACTTGCTATGGGAACCTAAGCCTTTTAACCCAAAGACTAGATCTCATATAATTGGCCTAGTTACTTCCCTTAAGTTTTACCCCAAATGCATGTTGTTTGACTATGGTTGATTTATCTTGGCTTAAATCATGGCATATTTGGTTTGTTCTTTTTCTAATATGACCTAAGTATATTGTAAGCTCAAAATAAATTTTTCTTTAAATCCAAAAGACCAAAGCTATTTTCAAAATTTTTCGAGATGGTCTTTGGACATAAGACTTTTCTAAAAACAAATCAAAAATTCTTTGGCTCATGGCCCAAATACTAAGCCCGAAATCTATTTTTCTAAAATCTTTTTATAATGGGCTTAGAAATAAAATTATTTCCATCCAACCATTTTTTACAAAGAGCTTGTAAAAATATTTAGGTCAATTATGAAATACCAAAAATCAATTGTGGGCCTAATTTATACTGAGAATAAATTAACCATGGGCTTGTTTTTGGCATGAATCATTAGTTACCTTTTTCAAGTGAAAAATCTATCTATAATAAACATCTTAATTTAGTTTTAATCCAATATAGCATAAAGGCTACTTTAGTTGGATAAATGGATTAAAACCTAATTAATGGGAATTATTGTGAACTGATTTCCATTTTTGAAAATATAACTATTGGTTAAAACGTCCGAGGGAATTATTCGAAAACAAGATACCCCATGTTGGTATTTTGTTAACCATATTACCTAGGAAAAGAGACTCACCATTTGTGTGTGGATGTTATAAGGTTGGAAGGAATGTCCTAATTATCTTTTTTTTGTTGATTGTTTGTGCATACATGCATACATTTGCATCTCATATCATTGATCCTTTCTGGCTCATAGACCTGAAGTACAACAATTCAAGAGCATACAACGATACCACCTACAACATTGATTTTGATTCAAGCACTTCATTGGAAGGATGGATGCAAACTAGCTAAGGGATATAATCGATGAAGTTGTCAAAGCTAGGATGGCCGAGCTACAAGATCAATTGGTTGAAATTATGAAGACCCAGTTGATTCAAATTCTAGAGATCATCAACAATGCTAATGAGGCATCTCCCATTGACATAAGAAAGAAGGAAAAGGCAACATTAACAAGGATCATGTCTACTGATAGAGATCGAATGAAAAATGAGAGATCAATCCCTATTCTACAAGACCAACCGAACCATATGCTATCTAACTAGAGCAATAAGAGCGGCTATCAGCCTAGTGGGCAAAGTCAAAGGGAAAGAGGAGGTGTTGAGAAAGATGCAACAACTAAGCCAACAAAGAAGTGTAAATTTTCAGACTTAAGGGAGCCTTTGTCAAAGATGTTAGAAAATCTAATGAAACCATTGGCACCTCGGCCTCTGCATAAGCCTCTACCACCAAATTTTAAAGTCAAGGTCTTTTGTCAATTCCATCAAATGCAAGGGCATGAGACAGATAAATGTGTTCACTTAAGGCACAAAATCCAAGATTTGATTGACAGTGGAAAGCTGCCTGAGCCTGATAAGCCCAACACTAAGAATGATCCTTTGCCTAAATTTGGAAAGGCGCCACCGCTTGCAACCTTCTTGAAGAGTTTTATCTTGTCATCTTGTCATGATATGGAAAGAGAAGCTGCTAAAGATGATATGCTACTAAGCAAGCTTGGACTAACTGTGGATGATGAAGCAATGATTCTTGATGATGGAAAAAATCCTTGCCCTTGAGATGTCTAAATAAATGAAGCATCTTCGACTCCAACTCAACGAACTTTCCTTAGCTTGAATGTTGCTTTTCAATTTTGCTTTCTTTAATATTTAATTGGAACAATCTTATTTTTCAAATTATGTTTGTTTGAATAAATTACTTTTATCAAAATTTTTGTTGGTCTTTATTCATTTCGGTGCTCAACCAATGAGGAATCTAGCTTGATAATTCATGAATTAATATGCATCATGACTTGAATGACTTTACTAAGTGAGGGAATTGCTCTATAGCATTGAGTTGTGTATCCTTACTTAGAGAGGGCTCCTGCATAATTACCTTTGTCTAAGTCCTAGTCAGTTTTAGAAAATGCTTTGATAAACTTTTGAGGCGAAATTGAACTCTGCATATTTAAGGGAGAGATGATCTAGGCATTGTTTGACGAGCCAACAACTAGTATCCACCCAATTAAATATCAATCCCTAGTTGTCCCTTTGAGCCTTCATAAAATTTTAGCTTTCTTTTCATTGGCTTACAAACCCCAATAACCTACCTTGAGATGTTGTGATACTTTTGACAAGTCTTATGATCACTAATATGAAGAAGCAAGAAGATCAAAGAAAGCAATGATTAGTCAAGATCATGAGGATAGTTGAAGTTCTCATGACCATAAAGATAGTTGAAGTTTTCCTAGTATCTCCAATCTATCGAGACAACATTAGAGTAACAAATGATTTATCCTTGTTAAAGAAGATCTATGTTACTCCACTCATCCATTATTGGAAGCCCAAGTCGATACAAACAAGACAACTCTTTTAGAGCTAGAACAAAAAAAAACAAAATAAAAGAAAATAAAAGAAAAGAAAAAGAAAAAGAAGAAGAAAAGAAAAAGGAAAGAAAAAAAGAAAAAAAAAGAAAAAAGAAGAAAAAAAAGAAAAAAGAGAAAAAATAAAACCTAAAAAGGCGGTTCAGAAAGCCAACTGAGTTCTCTTTTACCTAAAGCAACAAAAGGCTTCCATTTGGTTCATAAAGACATTTTTATTTGAATTGGTCCAACCCAACCAAAGATTAAATCAAAATTGGAGAAAAAGGAGGAAGACCATCCAGTTCTTGAAAGTTCTACAAGAAAGAAGGACAAAATGATAAAAGAAAGGAAAGAGTAAGGAAAGAGAAAGAAGAAGGAAGAGTAAGAAAAATAAGAAGAAAGAAAAGGGAGAAGAAGAAAAGAAACAAATTTGGGAGCCAAATTTTTTGTAAGGGCAAAAACTGTCCTAATCAAGATCTAGATTAATGCCAAGAAGATAGAAGGAATTTGGAGTCTAGCAAGATTGCCTCCAAGCTGCCTAAAATTCAAATAAGAAATTTATAGTGTGAGGGTTTGTCCATTGTGTCACATCAGCTCCTATCTCAAAATGGCCTTCATTTAACCCATGTCCCTCATATACCCCATTTCAAGCCTATCAAAGACCTTTTGATCTCTCTTGGTAGGTAGAGTCTATTAGTGGAGATAGTTTAAATAAGCATGCATATGAGATAGACAATATTAAAACTCAAATGAGACCTTTGGCTAAGTAATGTGTATGTGCCTATCTGAAGTGCAACAGTTCTTGCTTAAATAGAATAATTCCCGAGTTTAGTATGGTAACTAGGGCTGTGATGTTATAGATATGTTAATTTGAAAAGTCGAGTCCTGAGGTACTATGGCATTGATTTAACAAAGCCACTACATCTAATTAAAATAAGAAGAAGAAGAAGAAGAAGAAGAAGAAGAAGAACCAAAGTCAAAAAAAAAGTGTACAAAACAAAAATTATTATTACCATTTTTGGCTTAATTACAAGTTTTGTTACAAGTTTTTATTACAAGTTTTATATTTTTGTCACTACGAGGAAGGAGGCGGTTCATAATCAGACAAAGCCCTAAAAAATCATCACCCGTTGGAGGAGGGGGCATATTATCTATCCCATATCCGCTCGAAGAAGGAATATCTAAACCTCCAGGACTTTGAAAGTTGGTTCTATCATCACCTAAATAGGGAGGTGGTATATCATGGCCAACAGTTCGGAATCCTCTTGATGAAGGGATATTTGGTTCCCTCATGCCCTAAAATCAAAAGCATCGGAAGTCTCGTGCCTCTTATTTATACATTTCCTCAAAATGTACCGCATGTGGACGACTCGCATCTAGTTCCTCCTGAAGCTTCTTATTTTGCTCCTGAAGCATCCGCTGTGAGCCAGAAAAGGAAAGGGTAAGTCCATACATTTTCATGCATACAGGCAAGCATACATCATTATAGGATAAAAATGACTAACCAGGTAACTCAGATTAAAGTTCTACGAATCAGATGGCACATCTAAATGAGAAGGGGTAAATGGAGAAAATTGTTGCTGCATCGAAGTATCATACAGAGGGACAGCTCCATAGTCAGAGGAATCAGCAGCCTACAATGATTATATAAATAATCAGAATAGATAAACAAAGAGACAGTTATAATGACAAAGTGATAGCTACCTGGGAAGTGCCAGCCCCGAAATTGCCATGGATTTGAGAAGAAGGCTCCTGCTCGTCTTCTTCCTCATCCTCACCCTCTTCATCATCTTCCTCACCTTCTCCTTGCTCTGCTTCTATTTCTTCTTCACCTCTAGATAGCCCATGGACACCAACTGGTGACACTTCAAAACTTAGCAGATAATCCTAGATAAATTGAGCAAATGACACGTCCGGTGAGAGCAGGAAGTCATGAACATTGAAACCAATACGGGAACAACTTCAAAAGGGCTCTGGCATTACATTAAAGTTCAGAACATATGATGGAATATCAACTGGTACTCTGCACCGGTTAGGTCCAAGGAACCAGTCATGTACTCTATAACCTAGAAACCACTCGCTAGAGACCGGGCCAGCCATAATTCAATGAGAGTTATGCAAAGGCATTGCATTAGTCATGCATCTAATCCAGCCATTTTTCTCTTCAGCTCTCCACCAGGCTATATCCTCCTGCAGAAAAGAAAATTGGTAATTTTTCTTTTATCATAGGTTTGATATTAATATTAACATTTTTCTTACTTGATCCCAGGTCAGATGACTAAAGCGGTAACGATGAGAGTGCACATGGTGACTCCCAGACACTTCCCTGCGACCCGACAACCAAACACCCAACCTTGGAAAATTGACTCGTGGCTGTGAAATGTTTGGAACCCTCACCAAGTTATGCTCGTATGCCAGACCTGCACATAAAAGAGAAAATCAAGCCTATGCACACGCATTGTGTGGATCAATAATTTTAAAGGAAATGGCACCTCAGCAATGGCCGCAAAACCAATATAGGATCTTTTCTTCCCGCAGAGCACATCAAAACCATGATAAAGACAAGCTAGACCAGCTTCCCCCCATGCATAAGAAGATATGAGATCCAAGTCAGAAAGGGCTCGCAATATGGATAAGTGAATGGCAGACATGGTTAATAAGATAAAGAGATGGCAAGGAACATTAACAAGATAGCAAAGAGACGGCAACAAAAAGAAAATATTAGCATCAAACATTCATTGATAATCAATCCATCAAAGACAGCAGTGTTGTCTTTGTTAATTGTTCCTCCAGAAGTTAATTGTGGAGTAACCAACGAGTGGAGGTTTGATCTTTAATCATGAATTATTTATGTTTACAGTAGTTTTGTTTCTTTGATTAATAAGAACATGCATGCATGCAGTAACTTTGAACACACAGTAGCTTGATCTTTGAACATGCAGTAAATTTTTTTTTCCTTTTAATAACTTTAATCGTTTGCTTTGGATTTTGTTTTAATAACATTAATCTTTTGCTTTAATTATCACATTGATCAATTGGTATTCGTAATCCCACAGGCATATTTCATAAAGCATAAAACTATCCAGTAGTCAACAATTAATTGTTAAAATCTATCTTGCTTACTTTAACTTCGAGAACCGTATGTTATTTCATTAAAACTCAAAACCTCAAACTATTTTTTTCCAAAAGCCTAAACCATTTCATTATTAAACTCCAAAATATTGATTATTTTTCCAAAACCTTAATTTAATTTTCCAAATCCAAAATTGTGCTTTTTTTAGGCAGTAAGTCAATTCCAAAAACCCTAATTCCAAAATCTTAGTTTTAAAAGCCCTAATTCCAAAACCCTAATTTTAAAAACCCTAATTCCAAAAACCTAATTCCAAAACCCTAAATTCCAAAACCCTAATTCCAAAACCCTAGTTTCAAAAACCCTAAAAATCCTAATTTCAATACCTTAATTATAAAACTTTAGTTTCTAAAACCCTAAAATTTGAAACCCTAAATTCAATTGATAATTCTTTAAAACCCTAAATTTACATATTTATTGCTTTATTTAATTTTAGATTTGATTATATAGTTTATTATATTTTTTGATGGTTGATTTATTTGATTTCAATGCTTGATTTATTTAATTTGTCATGGATGGATATTTATTTTATATTTTAATTAATAGCTTTGATGAATGATTTATTTATGGTGAATGGTTATTTATTTAGATTTCCAAATGTTGTAAGAGGTATGTTTCCACTTGGTGGGTACCTCATTAGTTAAATATCATGTAATTTAAATTGCTTTTCTATTTTAGAACTTATGTAAAGGACATGTTTCTACCTTTCGGTGGGTGTCCTATTTAGGCGTGGGATATAAGGACATGTTTCAATCTTCAGGTGGGTGTCCATTTATTGTTTTGCTTGGACCTTGCTTTGATTTTAATATATTGATGCTTTCTTTTAGTTATTATGTGTAATATGGATAATGTTGTTATATTTAAAAATTTTATAGTATTAAGACCTATAAAAGAGGCTGGTTCCAATGAACCAGGCATTGTGGGGGTGCTGGGCCATTTCTCACCTTCCCCACACATACCCAACTTTTCGAACCCATTAAGGGGCTGGGGATTCTTAGGAATCGAGTCATCCACCCCTTTCTTTTTCCCAGCCCGTCCGGGTGGCGACTCCATTTTCTCCGGACTTAGGTCCGTGTTCTCTAAGGTCCCGAGCCTAAACAGTGTCGAAATCGCAAGAACCATTCCACCAGAAGTGGGGGCAAAAATCCCCGCTCACAGGTTAATCTATCTTGGTTTAAATCATGGCCTATTTGGTTTGCTCTTTTTCTAATTTGACCCAAGAACATTTGCAAGCTTAAATAAATTTTTCTTTAAAAGTCCAAAAGACCAAAACTATTTTCAAGACTTTTTAAGATGGTCTTTGGAGGTAAAACTTTTCTAAAAACAAAATCAAAAATTCTTTTGTTCATAACCTTAATACTAAGCCCAAAATCCATTTTTCCTAAAATCTTTTTACAATGGGCTTAGAAACAAAATTATTTTCATCCAACCTTTTTTACAAAGAGCTTGCAAATTATTTAAGTCAATTATGAAATATCAAAAATCAATTGTGAGCCTAGTTTATACTAAGAAATAATTAATCATGGGCTTGTTTTTGGCATGAATCATTAGTTGCTTTTTCAAGTGAGAAATCTATTTATAATAAACCTTTTAATTTAGTTTTAATCCAATATAGCATAAAAGCTACTATAGTTGGTTGAATGGATTAAAACCTAATTAAAGGGAATTATCATAAATCGATTTCCATTTTTGAAAATATAACTGTTGGTTGAAACATCCGAGGGAAATATTCAAAAACAAGGTACACCATGTTGGTATGTTGTTAACCATATACCTAGGAAAAGAGACTCGCCATTCGCGTGTGGATATTTTAAGGTTGGAAGGAACGTCCTATTTATCCTTGTTTGTTTATTGTTTGTGCATACATGCATACATACATACATTTGCATCTCATATCATTGATCCTTTCTGGCTCACAGCCCTGGATTACGACAGTTCAAAAGTTTACGACAATCCGACCTACGCCGGAGATGAAGTATCTAGCAACGACTCAATCACTTGCTCACCAAAAATAATGGATCCCGAACAAATTCAAAGAATGGTGGATGATGCCCTCAACGCCAAGATGGAAGAAATAAAAGAGGCCCTAGCTGAGACCATGAAGAACCAATTGACTGCAATTTTAGAAAATCATGTCGAAGCATCTGCTAGCACTAAGAAGCCAAAGGACAAGGGGAAGGCTAAAGTTGGTGAAGTGGTTTTTGATGATGATAAGGTGATCATTGATGATGATGATGATTGGGCTCAATACTTCCAAGATCCTTAAGACAAGAAGAAAGAACCGAAGATTGTTGAAAGATCAGCTATGGAGCAAACTAAAACTTCTGATGTTGAAAAGATGATTGTGGATTTGGAAAAGAAATTTGACAAGAAGCTGAAAACTGAAGAAATGTCTGAAGTTGACAAATTATTTGAGCTAGATGAAGAAGTCCCGTACAAGTTCAAGATGCCATCATTCGCGAAGTTTGATGGAACCGAAAATCCTCATTTCCATGTGAAGCAGTATATCACTGCCATACAGTCTGCCAGAGCTACTAAGGCTCAAACTCTAAGGTACTTCATGCTCTCATTGGACCCTGTTGTCCAAAATTGGTTCAATACCTTAGATGATGGAACACAAAAGAGTTGGGATCTGCTTTACAAAGCCTTCATCCAACAATATGGATATAATGTCGAGATGGAAGTTACCTTAATGGAACTGAAGTCCATTAGGCAAAGGTCGAATGAGAGTTTTGTGGATTATGTGAAGAGATGGAGAAACAAGGCTGCTTTACTCAAGAAGATGCCCGATGAATCTGATCAAATAAGGATGATTGTTAGAGGGGTATTGCCTAGTCTTCGTAAGAGGATGTCTGATACACTCATCTGTGATTTCAAAGACCTTCTCCAGGCGGGTTTGCTTCACATAATGGTTTAGGTTGTGTTTTGATGCAGGAAGGTAGAGTTATAGCTTATGCTTCTCGGCACTTGAAGCCGCATGAGCTTAATTATCCGACACATGTTGGAGTTAGTAGCTATAGTGTTTGCATTGAAGATTTGGCGACACTATTTGTATGGAGAGAAGTGTTTCATTTACACGGATCATAAGAGTTTGAAATATTTGAGTGTTCAGAGAGAGCTTAATCTTCGACAGAGACAGTGGTTGGAGTTGATTAGAGACTACGACTGTTTGATTGATTATCATCCTGGTAAGGCAAATGTTGTTACAGATGCCTTGAGTCGGAAGTCTTTAGCAGGTTTGACTGTTTATTCACTCTCGTTGCTTGTTGAGTTGAGAGCATTGCATGTTAGTTTTGAATCATGTGATGATGGTGCATTGTTGGCTCAGTTACAGTTGAGACCGGTGTTGTTGGATCAGATTAGAGAGACTCAGTTAAATGATGAGAAAATTTAGAAAATTGTGTCAAAATGCCAGCAAGGAGAGAGCAGAGATTTTCTTGTGAGAGGTGATGGTAGCCTTTGGTTCAAGGATAGATTGTGTGTTCCTGATGATGCTAAATTGAGAAAGATTATTTTAGAAGAAGCACATCAGTTGGTTTTTGCTATGCACCCTGGGAGTACTAAGATGTATCATGAATTGAAGCAGCATTACTGGTGATCAGGTATGAAGAGGGACATAGCAGAGTTTGTATCTAAATGTCTTACTTGTCAGAGGGTGAAGGCCGAGAATCAAGTTCCAACAGGATTGCTTCAACCTTTATCAGTGCCTGAATGGAAATGGGAGAGAGTGACAATGGATTTTGTGTCTGGTTTGCCATTGACTCAGAAGAAGCATGATGCTATTTGGGTGATTGTTGATCGCTTGACAAAGATAGCTCATTTTCTTCCAGTTAGAATGGACTATTCTCTGGAAAAGTTGGCTGAGTTGTATGTCAGTGAAATAGTGAAGTTGCATGGAGTCCCAATTTCTTTAGTGTCTGATCGAGATCCTCGGTTTACTTCAAGGTTTTGGAAGAGTTTACATGGTGCTTGTAACACCCCTATACCCCGTATACGTACATAGCATGCTAATACGATCGTAATATACGTATACTGAATATAGAAATGTCACGGTTACAAAACACACATGACATGACTCTTATATACTATGAACAAATTCAAAACTTTTAAATGAGTTTATAAAACGAAATAGATAGAAAGTTTATTTAAAACGTAGCGAAAAATATAACAAATGTTTCCCAATACATTTGCATCAAAATCAAAAGTTACAAATATAAAATATATACATGAGTGGCAGCTCTTCTCTGATATTTAAGTCCAAAAATCAACTCTTCAACGCCTAGACTCACTAGGTCTAGAGGAACTCTCGGGTTCAATCCTGTCACCTGCGCGATGAACCACAATCGCGCTGAGCCAACAGCTCAGTAGAACAAACTATAATGATATTATGCTATGTCATACATTCAAACAATATAGATCATACTCAATACACTTTATTTTATGGATGTTTCATTTCATTATTTCAATAATTATATCATCATCCATCACTCACACATTTAACATAGACACACATGGGCCCAACAAGCATTTAATATGATATTCAAAGTTCAGAGTTACTGCTTTGGTTTATAATCACAATGATCAAGCCCGTAGGCGATATATATATCATATTTCTATCCATGGATAGTGTAACAGACCCAGTCTCTTGGACCATCAACCCATTAACATGAGGAGATCCTCAACCCGGCTAGACTGTTACTAGTAACAGACCCAGTCTCTTGGACCATTAACCCGACTAATCGAGGAGCTCCTCAACCCGGCTAGACTGTTACTTTTCATAAATTTCATTTTCACATTTCATTTAGTGTAACAGACCCAGTCTCTTGGACCATCAATTCAATTCAATTGAAGAGATCCTCAACCCGGCTAGACTGTTACCTTTATATAGGCATGCCACCAAAACCAGTACTCTGAAATTTGAATAAACATATTAGGCACACAACCATTTCATATATCTCTTTATCAAACTTTTTCTCAATTCATTTCTCATTCCACAATCAACTAGGCAAACATGCCTCATTTGAATCAATATAGCCAATCACAATGGCTTTACACATCATCTTATCATCACATCTTTCATTTTCGTAACACATACATATACCATATTACATTTCATGAGGTTCATATTGTATAAAACGTAACATTATTCAAACATATCAACAATACAATGAAATTACTTAGTACATTCACACTCAAATGTATAAGTTCCAAAATCACATGAATGTATGTTATAATGCAAGGTTTGTACTTACCTCAAAAGAAATCCACACAATTCTAAACACTTCCTCTTAACAAGTCCTTCACCAAATAATTAAGGCAATTCACCTTCTTCACAACCTAATTCAAAACAATGAGGAAACTCACATAAGATCATAAGGCTAAGAATCAATTAGGGCAAACTCTAAATTGGACACGCTCACCCACACGGGCGTGTCCCTGACCGTGCCCTAACTCCACAACACAGAAGCATTTACACGTTCAGGACCACGGGCGTGTCACTGGGCGTGTAATACCTACTGTCTCTCAGAAGTATCGACACGTCCAACATCATGAACGTGTTCCTGGCCGTGTCAATTCCCCAAAGTCACAGTAGCTATGACACGCTCACTAACACGGGCGTGTTAATGGCCGTGTCACACCTACTGCCATCCAACACAATTGACACGCCTAAAGACCTGGACGTGCTCCTGGGCATGTCAGGCCAAAAACCCAGATTCCGGCCAAAACAACAATCCAACCAACAAACAACAATCTTCCACCATCTTCCACTTCAACAAAACTCAACTAGACACACCCAAAACCATAAAAACCTTGCAAAAACACCAACACAACTCAAAATACACATCCAACACCAAATCACAACATCATCAAAAACTCTAAACACAACCACAACTCAATCTTAACCAACAAACTTATTCTTCCTTTCAATCTTACTCTTTTCTTCAATCCAACCCAAGAATCAAAGATCAAGTAAACCCAACACTCTTAAACACAACACACTCAAACATATCCATACCAACAACCATAAATTACCAAACCCACAACACAAACTCAAAGAAAACAAGGGAATCAAGAGGAAACTTACCAAGAATGAAGAAAACTCTTAAATTCCTCCTTGATTTCTTGAAAACTTCTTCAATCTTGAGCTTGGAAGGTCAAATCTCTCTCTCTCTCTTGTTCTCTTGCTGCTGCCGTCCAAAGCAAAGAAAGGAGAAGAAAAGGAAAATGAGAGACACGAGAAGAGAGGAAGAAGGAAGAAAAGGAAAAGAAAGAAAAGTCAAACATTAACCCTCTCTCTCCTCAAAACATTCTCCTCCACACAAATAAAAATAAAATAATCTCAAACATCACCATCCACCCATCTTAATCCACTAACTCAATTTCAAAATAATTACCTTTATACCCTTCAAACAAATATTTGTATATGTTAAGTATATCACAATATATACAACATATACACATTAATCTAACCTCAACTCTCTTTCCAATAAAATAAATACACTTAATCCAATAATAACAATAATTACTCCAATACTTCTAGGGTACATTTTGGGATATTACAATTCTCCCCCTCTAAAAGAAATTTCGTCCTCGAAATTACCTGAAATCAAGTCTGAAACAACTGAGGATATTGTTCTAGCATCGTTTGCTCATTCTCCCAAGTTGATTCTTCTCTTCCATGACTCTTCCAAAGAACCTTCACAATTGGCACTTTCTTATGTCTCAACTCTTTCATCCCATATGCTAAAATAGCAACCGGTTCTTCTTCAAAAGTCAGATCCGGACTCACCTCAATAGATTCCACTGATAACACATGAGATGGGTCTGACCTGTACCTCCTCAACATAGAAACATGGAAGACATTATGGATTCTGTCTAACTCTGGTGGCAAAGCAAGCCGATAAGCAACCGGTCCCAATCTTTCCAATACTTCATATGGTCCAATGAAACGAGGACTCAGCTTCCCTCTTCGACCAAATCTCAAAATCTTTTTCCATGGAGACACTTTCAAAAATACTTTATCTCCCACATTATACTCAATGTCTCTCCTCTTCAAATCCGAATAAGATTTCTGCCGATTTGAATCTGTTTTCAACCTATCTCGAATTATTTTCACTTTATCTTCTGTCTCTTTAACCAAATCAGGACCAATTAACTTACCTTCACCAGTCTCATTCCAACATAAAGGTGTTCTACACCTTCTTCCATACAATGACTCAAATGGTGCCATACCAATACTGGATTGATGATTGTTGTTGTAGGCAAATTCTACAAGTGGCAAAAATCTGTCCCAACTTCCAGAGAAATCAATGACACAGCTTCTCAACATATCCTCGATGATTTGTATCACTCTCTCTGACTGCCCATCTGTCTGCGGATGGAAAGCAGTGCTAAAGTGTAATCGAGAACCCAAAGCACCATGCAAACTCTTCCAAAACCTCGATGTGAACCTCGGATCTCGATCAGACACTAAAGAAATTGGGACTCCATGCAATTTCACAATCTCATGGATATACAATTCAGCCAATTTTTCAAGTGGATAATCCATCCGAACCGGAAGAAAATGAGCTGTCTTAGTCAACCTATCAACAATCACCCAAATGGCATCATGTTTTCTCTGTGTCAATGGTAAACCAGACACAAAGTCCATAGTCACTCTTTCCCATTTCCACTCAGGCACTGATAAAGGTTGAAGCAACCCTGTTGGGACCTGATGCTCTGCTTTAACCCTCTGACATGTGAGACATTTGGATACAAACTCTGCAATGTCTCTCTTCATACCAGACCACCAGTAATGCTGTCTCAAATCATGATACATCTTCGTACTGCCCGGATGCATAGCAAAAACTGATTGATGTGCTTCTTCTAAAATAATCCTTCTCAAACTAATATCATCCGGCACACACCGTCTATTCTTAAACCATAAGCTCCCATCACCTTTCACAAGAAAATCTCAGCTCTCCCCTTTTTGGCAATCTGAAACAATCTTCTGAATTTTCTCATCAATCAATTGAGCCTCTTTAATCTGATCTAACAACACTGGTCTCAGCTGCAATTGTGCCAACAATGCACCATCATCACAAGATATAAAGCTAGCATGCAACGCTCTCAACTCAACAAGCAACGAGAGCGAATAAGCAGTCAAAACTGCTAAAGACTTCTGACTCAAGGCATCAGCAACAACATTTGCTTTACCTGGATGATAATCAATCAAACAATCGTAGTCTTTAATCAATTCCAACCATCATCTCTGTCGAAGATTAAGCTCTTTCTGAACCCCCAAATATTTCAAACTTTTGTGATCAGTGTAAATAAAACATTTCTCTCCATACAAGTAATGTCGCCAAATCTTCAATGCAAACACAATGGCTGCTAACTTCAAGTCATGGGTTGGATAGTTTAGCTCATGTGGCTTCAACTGTCGAGAAGCATAAGCTATCACTTTACCCTCTTGCATCAAAACACAACCCAAACCACTATGTGAAGCATCACTGTAGATCACATATGGTTTATCTTCCACAGGTAAAGTGAGAACAGGTGCTTGAGTTAACATCTCTTTCAACTGCTCAAAACTAGCTTGACACGGATCAGTCCACACAAATCTAACTCCTTTTCGAAGTAATCTGGTAAGTGGAGTAGCTATCAAAGAAAATCCTTTCACAAAGCGTCGATAATAGCCTGCCAAACCCAGAAAACTTCTAACTTCAGTCACAGACTTTGGTGGACTCCAATTCATAATAGCTTCAACTTTACTCGGATCAACTCTAATGCCATCTGCTGAAACTATATGACCAAGGAAAGTTACTTGATCTAGCCAGAACTCACATTTTGACAGCTTAGCATACAATTGCTTCTCTCTCAAGATTTGCAATACAATCCGCAGATGCTTGTCATGCTCTTCTTCATTACGAGAATACACCAAAATATCATCAATGAAGACTACCACAAACTGATCCAGATAGGGCCTAAACACCCTATTCATCAAATCCATGAAAGCTGCAGGTGCATTCGTCAACCCAAAAGGCATCACTAGAAACTCATAATGCCCATACCTGGTTCGAAAAGCTATCTTGGGCACATCCTCAGCTCTGACCCGCAACTGATGGTACCCTGATCTCAAATCAATCTTGGAAAATACAGCTGCTCCCTTCAATTGATCAAAGAGATCATCAATTCTAGGCAAAGGATATTTATTCTTGATAGTCACTTTATTCAATTGCCTATAATCGATACACAATCTCATAGTACCATCCTTCTTCTTCACAAACAAAACAGGAGCTCCCCATGGCGAAACACTAGGGCGAATGAATCCTTTATCCAGCAACTCCTGCAACTGCACCTTCAACTCTCTCAATTCAACAGGTGCCATTCTATAAGGAGTAATAGAGATAGGAGTGGTACCTGGCAACAAATCAATACCAAACTCAACCTCTCTCTCAGGAGGCAATCCTAGCAACTCCTCTGGAAATACATCTGGAAACTCAGCTACTGTGGGAATGCTATCAAACTGAGAACCCTTTACCCTGGTATCCAAAACATGAGCCAGATAGGCATCACACCCTTTTCTAATCAGCTTCCTAGCTGAAACAGCTGAAATCAACAAGGATGCAAGTTGTCTCTGCTCGCAAGATACCATCACAATTCTATCATCACTAGTTCTCAAAGTAACACACTTCTTCTTACAATCTACCACAGCTTCATGTCTAGACAACCAGTCCATGCCCAAAATCAAATCATACTCTTTAAATGGCATCTCAATCAAATCACCAGGAAACTCTTCACCTTGCACCACAACCGCACTATCTCGGTGTACCTTACTAACAACCACACTATGCCCTAAAGGATTTGTCACCAAGACATCAAATCCTAGGGACTCAGAATGCAAATCAGTCACAGGCAAAATGGATGCACTTATGTATGAATGAGTAGATCCTGGATCAATTAAAGCAAGTACTGAAATGCCAAATAAAGAAAATGTACCAGCAATAACAGCTGAAGCATCTGGCTGCCTCTGCATCACATAAACTCTTTGGGAAGGTCCAGCCTCATCTGGTCTACTGTCCATAGATGAAGAGCCTCCTCTCTGACTGAACCCAGATTGACCCCCTCTATTAAAACTTCTGCCTCCTCTACCTCCTCTGCTAATACTAGGTCGTGAAGCTGCAGTATCCACCGACCTCTGCTCCTGTACCTCAGGACATTCTCTAATGAAATGATCAGGGGATCCGCATCTGAAGCACACAGCTGGTCCCCTACTCATCCAACAAACGCCTCTATGTGACCCCCCCACACTGAGCACATATAGGTGGAGTGAACCTCTGAACCGTTGGAGTCGGAGCACTCGTCACTGAAACCGTAGGTCTCGATCTCTGTCTTTGAAACTGCACTGACCTACCAACTGGCCTCTGACTTCTGCTGGTCCTAGGAACAAAGCTGCCTCTACCTCTCTTCACAGATGAAGACCCTGCCTCAAACTGGGGCCTTCTCACTCTAGTCTCCTCCTCAGAAGCAGATGCTGCAATGCCCTGGGCTCTCTCTACACTCCTAGCTGCAGCAACAAGCTGGGAGAAATCCTGGTATCTGGAACCAGCCACAAGACACAAAATAGAGGGCCTCAATCCCTCCTCAAACCTTCTGCATCTGTCAATCTCATCAGATATAATACCTCCAGCATAATGACTCAATCTGATGAACTCGACCTCATACTCTGTTACTATCCTGTGGTCTTGTTTCAAACTCAGAAACTCCATCTTTTTAACATCTTTATACTCCCTAGGAGTATACTTCAGCTCAAACTCTCTGAGAAAGTCAGCATAAGACAAGGTAGGTGGATCATCCATAGCGTGAGGCACTGTTTTCCACCAGTCATATGCATCCTTCTGTAATAATGACCTAGCATAATCAAATTTTTCTTCAGGCGTGGCTTGCAGCTGAATAAACACTATCTGCACTCTATCAAGCCACTGTTCAGCTACAGCTGGATCAATAGTGCCTAGAAAATCTTCCGCCCCATACTTCCTCAACTTATCATACTGTCTCACTGATACCTGAGGCTGAGGTGGTGGTGGCGGTGGTTGCACTGGTGTTTGTCTCATCACTTCCATCATATGCCTGAACCAAGCTGGTGGAACCTCATCACCAACTGGTCTCCCTGACCCAGAAGCAGGTGCCTCACCGGCTCTATCAATTCTAATCTCATCTCTACTCTCTTCCGGAGCTACACTCTTCGCACTTCCCTCAACAAACTGACGTGAATGAGGATCCATTACAACCTATATATGCAAACATAGCAGAATACACCTTATTAAAGATCAGAGACTGCCAACACTAAATATATATATTTTATTCAAAACCAACTTTTTAAAATCAAAATATCTTTTTTCTTACAGTTTACCTAGGTTGAGAATCTCAAGCCTAGGCTCTGATACCAAAACAATTGTAACACCCCTATACCCCGTATACGTACACAGCATGCTAATACGATCGTAATATACGTATACTGAATATAGAAATGTCACGGTTACAAAACACACATGACAAGACTCTTATATACTATGAACAAATTCAAAACTTTTAAATGAGTTTATAAAACGAAATAGATAGAAAGTTTATTTAAAACGCAGCGGAAAATATAACAAATGTTTCCCAATACATTTGCATCAAAATCAAAAGTTACAAATATAAAATATATACATGAGTGGCAGCTCTTCTCTGATATTTAAGTCCAAAAATCAACTCTTCAACGCCTAGACTCACTAGGTCTAGAGGAACTCTCGGGTTCAATCCTGTCACCTGCGCGATGAACCACAATCGCGCTGAGCCAACAGCTCAGTAGAACAAACTATAATGATATTATGCTATGTCATACATTCAAACAATATAGATCATACTCAATACACTTTATTTTATGGATGTTTCATTTCATTATTTCAATAATTATATCATCATCCATCACTCACACATTTAACATAGACACACATGGGCCCAACAAGCATTTAATATGATATTCAAAGTTCAGAGTTACTGCTTTGGTTTATAATCACAATGATCAAGCCCGTAGGCGATATATATATCATATTTCTATCCATGGATAGTGTAACAGACCCAGTCTCTTGGACCATCAACCCATTAACATGAGGAGATCCTCAACCCGGCTAGACTGTTACTAGTAACAGACCCAGTCTCTTGGACCATTAACCCGACTAATCGAGGAGCTCCTCAACCCGGCTAGACTGTTACTTTTCATAAATTTCATTTTCACATTTCATTTAGTGTAACAGACCCAGTCTCTTGGACCATCAATTCAATTCAATTGAAGAGATCCTCAACCCGGCTAGACTGTTACCTTTATATAGGCATGCCACCAAAACCAGTACTCTGAAATTTGAATAAACATATTAGGCACACAACCATTTCATATATCTCTTTATCAAACTTTTTCTCAATTCATTTCTCATTCCACAATCAACTAGGCAAACATGCCTCATTTGAATCAATATAGCCAATCACAATGGCTTTACACATCATCTTATCATCACATCTTTCATTTTCGTAACACATACATATACCATATTACATTTCATGAGGTTCATATTGTATAAAACGTAACATTATTCAAACATATCAACAATACAATGAAATTACTTAGTACATTCACACTCAAATGTATAAGTTCCAAAATCACATGAATGTATGTTATAATGCAAGGTTTGTACTTACCTCAAAAGAAATCCACACAATTCTAAACACTTCCTCTTAACAAGTCCTTCACCAAATAATTAAGGCAATTCACCTTCTTCACAACCTAATTCAAAACAATGAGGAAACTCACATAAGATCATAAGGCTAAGAATCAATTAGGGCAAACTCTAAACTGGACACGCTCACCCACACGGGCGTGTCCCTGACCGTGCCCTAACTCCACAACACAGAAGCATTTACACGTTCAGGACCACGGGCGTGTCACTGGGCGTGTAATACCTACTGTCTCTCAGAAGTATCGACACGTCCAACATCATGAACGTGTTCCTGGCCGTGTCAATTCCCCAAAGTCACAGTAGCTATGACACGCTCACTAACACGGGCGTGTTAATGGCCGTGTCACACCTACTGCCAACCAACACAATTGACATGCCTAAAGACCTGGACGTGCTCCTGGGCGTGTCAGGCCAAAAACCCAGATTCCGGCCAAAACAACAATCCAACCAACAAACAACAATCTTCCACCATCTTCCACTTCAACAAAACTCAACTAGACACACCCAAAACCATAACAACCTTGCAAAAACACCAACACAACTAAAATTCACATCCAACACCAAATCACAACATCATCAAAAACTCTAAACACAACCACAACTCAATCTTAACCAACAAACTTATTCTTCCTTTCAATCTTACTCTTTTCTTCAATCCAACCCAAGAATCAAAGATCAAGTAAACCCAACACTCTTAAACACAACACACTCAAACATATCCATACCAACAACCATAAATTACCAAAACCCACAACACAAACTCAAAGAAAACAAGGGAATCAAGAGGAAACTTACCAAGAATGAAGAAAACTCTTAAATTCCTCCTTGATTTCTTGAAAACTTCTTCAATCTTGAGCTTGGAAGGTCAAATCTCTCCCTCTCTCTTGTTCTCTTGCTGCTGCCGTCCAAAGCAAAGAAAGGAGAAGAAAAGGAAAATGAGAGACACGAGAAGAGAGGAAGAAGGAAGAAAAGGAAAAGAAAGAAAAGTCAAACATTAACCCTCTCTCTCCTCAAAACATTCTCCTCCACACAAATAAAAATAAAATAATCTCAAACATCACCATCCACCCATCTTAATCCACTAACTCAATTTCAAAATAATTACCTTTATACCCTTCAAACAAATATTTGTATATGTTAAGTATATCACAATATATACAACATATACACATTAATCTAACCTCAACTCTCTTTCCAATAAAATAAATACACTTAATCCAATAATAACAATAATTACTCCAATACTTCTAGGGTACATTTTGGGATATTACAGTGCTTTAGGTTCTCGATTGCACTTTAGCACTGCTTTTCATCCGCAGACAGATGGGCAGTCAGAAAGAGTGATACAAATTATAGAGGATATGTTGAGAAGCTGTGTCATTGATTTCTCTGGAAGTTGGGACAGATTTTTGCCACTGATGGAATTTGCTTACAACAACGGTCATCAATCTAGTATTGGAATGGCACCTTATGAGGCATTGTATGGTAGAAGATGCAGAACGCCTCTATGTTGGAATGAAGTTAGAGAAGGAAAATTGGTTGGTCCTGATTTGATTAAAGAAACGGAAGAGAAAGTGAAAATAATTCGGGATCGGTTGAAAGTAGCTTCAGATCGGTAGAAATCTTATTCAGATTTGAAGAGGAGAGACATAGCGTTTAATGTTGGAGATAAAGTATTTCTGAAAGTGTCTCCTTGGAAGAAGATTTTAAGATTTGGTAGGAAAGGGAAACTAAGTCCTCGTTTTGTTGAACAGTATGAGATATTGGAAAGAGTTGGACCAGTTGCTTATCGACTTGCTTTGCCACCTGAGTTGGATAGAATCCATAATGTCTTCCATGTTTCTATGCTGAGGAGGTACAGATCTGACCCATCTCATGTTCTATCCGTTGAATCTATTGAATTGAGTCCAGATCTGACTTTTGAAGAAGAAGCAATTGCGATTTTGGCATATAAAGTGAAATAGTTGAGATATAAGAAAGTGCCACTTGTGAAAATTCTTTGGAAAAATCATGCAAAGGAAGAGGCAACTTGGGAGAGTGAGCAAGCAATGCGAGATCAGTATCCTCAATTGTTTTAGACATGAGATCAGGTAATTTTGAGGATGAAATTTCTTTTTAGAGGGGGAGAATTGTAATATCCCAAAGTATACCCTAAAAGTTTTGGAGTAATTATTGTTGTATTTGGATTGTAACATCCCCATGCTCTATATAAGTACTATACATATACTTAGTATACATACAATACGTATATAGAATATAAGAACGTCACTTTTAGTTTTAAATTTCAGAACCTTTAATCAAGTTCTAACAATATTACATTAATTTAAATAACATTAACAAAATCATTATACGTTCAATGATCTTAATCTTATTTACCAAAACTTCATTATTACATATGAATATAATAGTATGAATAATACATCACAATTAAATCATACATGTATGCATCACCTTCTAGTTGGTCTCGAAACACTCTTACCCTTCTCGTGGCATAACAGCTTAACTTCCGAATCAACCGCATAATCACCTGCGCGATCACACAACCGCGCTAAGCCCGAGAGCTTAGTAATACAAAACATTCATATAAACATACATTTCATAAAATCATATTTATATATTAACTTTACATATCATTATTTTATTATCATGTTTTCCCATTGTGAATACACTTTTCATATATACTTTTACTAATGTTTTATTCATAATTATATACACATACACTTCATTTCAATAATTCACAATTCAATGACTACCCAAAACCTTCATGAAGCAATATTCATCATTTCCACATCCATATACATTTTACACATCATGTTATAATTTTATAAGCTCATCATTCAACATAGCTTCTTAAGCTATATTCACTTTCAATAATTTGCTTATATATATTGTATACATCTCATTCCATGATTATCATCATATATTTCAATCTATGGTTATCACCATATATCACATAACATTATATTTCATTCCATAGTTCACATTAAAACAAAGACAACATATATCTCATTATTCATTTACTCCATTATTCAACATTATTCATTTATTCCATTATTCAATAATCCATATATATACAAACACAAGCATGGGCCCAAAACACTAATATGCCATTCCACTTTCAGAGTTAATGTTTTGGTTCAATTTTCACATTTATCATTATCCCAACTAGGCTTCAAGGATTAAGGTTCAACCAAGCTTCAAGGGGAGCAAAGCATGCTAAGCATCAACCCAACTTGGCTTCAAGAACCAATCCAACCTAGCTTCAAGGGTTGTAACATCTCAATTAGGCTTCAAGGATTAGACCCAACCAAGCTTCAAGGGGAGTAAAACATGTTAAACTTCAACCCAACTTGGCTTCAAGGATCAAATCCAACCTAACTTCAAGAGATTGTTACTATCATTAGGCATGCCACCAATAAGAAAACTCTGAAAATGAATAACATATTAGACACACACAATTCATTTATTATTTCATTCTCAATTCCGTTTCCAATTCTCATCATAATATAGGCAAACATGCCCCATTTATCTCAATTGAACCATCATAGCCAATCACAATGGCTTCATATCTCATTTGAATCATCATAGCCAATCACAATGGCTTCACATTTCATTTCACAATATAACACTTCATTATTCAAGTATATATATATATCATCAATGATATTGTATATCAATTAAACAAACATATCATATAAACATGCTTCAATCATATCATTTACATCATTATAGCTTATAACATTAATTTCACACATCTCCTTATATCTCAATTGTATTACAATTTATAATCAATTATATTGCACATACCTTTTAATGATCCTCATATCTTTCACTTGCCATATTTCCTCATATCAGCACCTCTTTCACATTTCATATTTCATTAATAATATATATATATACATAGCAATTTACATTATTCATAAGCATCAACAATATAATAGATTACTTAACACATTTATAGCTAAATGTGTTAAGATCTAAGAATATATAAACATACTCAATCAAATAGGGTTTGTACTTACCTTATGTACCACTTACACCAAACTACACACTTCCTTTTTCAATTACTCTTCACCACTTGAATTAGAGCCATCCATTTTCTTCACAACCTATTCCATTCAAATAATAAAATATATGAATCTCAATACAATTATTCTTAGATTAATCACATACTAGACCTTTAGATCACAAATTACAAACCGACTTCTCTCTCTAGGGCCCCACGGCCATGGCCTACCATTCCCCCACGGGCGTGGCTTAACAACCAATTCTACCCAAATGCTCTAAAATGGCCACGGTCGTGGCCTTCCAATCCCCACGGCCGTGGCATATAAAGTGAATCTGTTTCTTGTGTTCAACACCTCCACGGCCATGGCTTCTAATGGCCACGGTCGTGGCAGCCAATGGCCACGGGCGTGGCACCCAAAATACCTCTGTTCCCAGACCAAACACATGTATTCTATGTTTTAAACTCCATTAAACACAAACATACATCAATCATACATCAATTATTCAATTCTCCAACTAATACATATTAAATCCTTACCCACCAATTTCACTAATCCTTCATCATCTTCACAAAAAACCATTTAAATCTATATATATCTTTCAATCTTTCACTATCATCATCTTAACATATTAACTACCTCAAATCTCAACAATTCATCATCATCCTCATAACTACCCACATCAAATTCAAACTCAAACCATAGAAATCAATGTAAAGGAATGAATACTTACTTGGTTATTTGCCAAATCTTGAATAAAAATCTTCAATCTTCTCAAAATCATCCTCTCTCTCTCTCTCTCTCTCTCTCTCTCTCTCTCTCGACCACAAAGAAGAAGAAGCAGAAGAAGAAAGAAACTTCTTGCTTCTTCCGTTCTTATCTTATATATATATATAATAATAATAATAATAATAATAATAATAACAATAACAATAACAATAACAATAATAATAATAATAATAATAATAATACTAAAACTTTAAATCTCCACCACATATTCTTTCTTTGACTTTCTTCTTCTCTTTTCTTTTTGTCCTTATTATCATTATTATTATTACTTAATTATACAAATATATATACAATTCACTTTCCCTACACCAATTTTATATCCCATGTATATATATGATGTATATGTATATGTCTTATATATATTATCTTTATATTACCCATATACACATATACATTAAATCCAAATACAACAACAATAACTCCAAAACTCTTAGGGTCTATTTCGGGATATTACATGGATTTAATGTATATGTTTAATGGAAAGAGAAAGGAAGTAAAGAGAGAGTGTATATGTTGTATATATAGTGATATATACAACATATACAAGTCAAAATGTGGAAGTCAAAAGATGATGATTTAATGATTTTAAATTAATTAATTAAATGGGAAATTATGTGAGTGGAAGAGGATATTTTAAATTATTATAATATTAAATTGCTTGGTGGAGGTTTAAAGAGGTTGAGGAGTTGACTTTGGCTCTTATTGTTCTTCTTCTTCTTCTTCTTCTCTTTTCCTTCTTGGCCGGTGCCCTCCAAAGCAAGAGAGAAAGAGAGTTTTTGATTTTCCAAGATTAAGATTGAAGGATGTTTCAAGTGATCAAGTTGGAAATTTAAGGAGTTTCATTAACTTTGGTAAGTTTTCACTTGATTTCCTTGTTTTATTTTAAGTTGTATTTGAGTTTGATGATTGATTGTGGATAGTATGAGTATATTTGATTGTGGTGTGTTTGAGAGTGTTGGGTTTAATTGATTGTGATTTTGGAGTTGAATGGAAGAGTAAGAGTTGTGTTTATGTTATGGTTTTGAATTGGTAATTGATGTCAACATTGAGTTTGATCAATTATTTTTGGTAGATCTTCAAGATGTTTGTGTTTAATTAAGTTGAAAGCATAGAATACATGAGTTTGGTCCGAAATAGAAGCATAATGGATGCCACACCCGTGGCCCTTGGATGCCACGACTGTGGGGGTGTTAAGCAGATTGGACAGATTCGTTTTCTAACCTACGCCTGTGGGGATTTGTGAGGCCACGACCGTGGGGTTTTGAGGACATGACCGTGGGGGTGTGAGGCCACAACCATGGGTCCTAGATAGTTGTGTTGGAGTATAATTTATGATCTATGGGTCTAGTATGAGACTAATAGATGAATAATTGTATTGAAATTCATGTGTATTTGTAAATAAGTGTGTGTTATTCCTTTTGAATTAGGTTGTGAAGAGGTTGAGTTGCCCAAACCTAAGTGTTGATAATTCTTGGAAGAAGAAGTGTATAGATTGGTGTGAATTACTCTTGAGGTAAGTACAAACTTACATGGTTGCCTACATTTACATGATTTTGAGACTTAACACATTTGGTTGTAAATGTGTTAAGTAATTTACTATATTGTTAATACAATTTGATTAATGTTATGATTGGTATAATGTGAAAGATATGATGATCATTCAAAATGTATGTGTAATGCAATTGGTTATGATGAATACTTTAAATGATGAATTGCTTTGATATGAATTGAGATATGATAAGATGTGAAGCCATTATGGTTGGCTATAATGATTCAAATAAAATAAGTGGGGCATGTTTGCCTAGATGATGATGTTCAATACAATTGGTTATGTATACTCTATTGATGAGATGCGAAGCCATTGTTGTTTGCTATAATGATACAAATGAGATAATTGAGGCATGGTTGCCTAAATGATTATGAGAAGATGAGAATGAAATTGATAATGAAATAATGAATGAATTGTGTGTCTAATGTGTTATTCCATTTTCAGAGTTTTGTTATTGGTGGCATGCCTAATAGTAACAATATCTTGAAGCTAGGTTGGGCTCGATCCTTGAAGCCAAGTTGGGTTGAAGTTTATCATGCTTAACTCCCCTTGAAGCTTGGTTGGGTCTAGTCCTTCAAGCCTAGTTGAGATGTTACAAACCCTTGAAGCTAGGTTGGGTTTGGTTCTTGAAGCCAATTTGGGTTGATACTTAGCATGCTTTGTTCCCCTTGAAGCTTGGTTGAGCCTAATCCTTGAAGCCTAGTTGGGATAATGATAATGATAAATGTGATAATTGAACCAAAACATTAACTCTGAAAGTTGAATGGCATATTAGTGTCTTTTGGGCCCATGCTTGTCTTTATTTCAATGTTATTCATGAATGGTGAAACAATTGAATAAAATAATGGAAAGTAGTGTTATGAAAAATATGAATATAACATTTATGAAGATTATTTTTGTTTTTGAAATGTGTGACATTGGCATTGCATTGAAACATATTGTTATGGTGGTTTGTACCACTATGCCGTTGGCTTAGCGTGATTGTAATTCATCGCTAGGTGACAGGGTAGAGCCAGAGAGTTCAGCTATACCGAGTTGAGTCTAGACTCTGAGGTGTTGATAGGGGGCTTAAAGATCATAGACAAACTGCCAAACATGTATGAATGTTATGTTTTTGTAAAATTTGATTTTTGGATGTATATATGTTTGTAAACACCGCTACATTTTCCACTGCGTGTTAAATGAACGTTTTATCTATTGTACTTTATAAAATAATTTGAATGTTTTAAGTTTTCCTATAATGTTGTTAAAATATGAAAGATTGGTTCGCTTATTATAAACCGTGGCACTCCTATATTCGGTATACGTATATTACAGGTATCGTAGTATGTAGTGTGCGTATACGGGGTATAGGGGTGTTACATAAAACAACAAAGAAGAGGAGGGGAAATTTGGGACCAAAATTGAGGAGGAAAACTTTGAAAAATAAATCAAATTTTAAGAATTCCTTCTTCCAGTGAAATCGATCAGATTTTTGAGAGAGCAAACAAGCAATTCAATTCATCAAATTTTTGTTCTTGTTCATCCAAGAAGTAATTTTTGGTAGAACCAACAAACGAAGGTATGAATGTCTAATTTCTTCACAGTAGCTTAAACCATCCTATTATCTCTTTTGATTCAAAAACCCTAGAACTTTAATTTACCTTTTCTAAAGCTTAAAAACCTTAATTCGTTTCTTTGTTTTCCAAAAATCTTAAAATTGTTATTTTTGTTTCTTCAAAATATCAAAACCCTAATTTGCTTTCCAAATTTTCAAAACCCTAAATTGAATCTGTTTCTTTCCAAAAACCCTAAAAAATATCTTTTCTATTTCTATAAACTTTAAATCATTTTGTTTATTTTCATAAAGCTTCATAAAATTATCAATTGTTTCTCCAAATTCTAAAATCTAATGCATTCTTCGAAACCCTAATTCAACTTTAAAACAAAACAGTAAACCCTAAACTAGCTAACCTAAACCCTAAAGTTTTCTTAAACCCTAACTCCCTTAAAACCATTAAACCCTAATTTTTCTAAACCCTAATCCTTTAAACCTTAAAATTCTATAAACATAAATATTAAAATTTAAACAGAGTAAGCTTAAAAACCATAATTCAGTAGCTAATAATCATAAATCCAATATTTTAAAGTGTTCAAACCCTAATTTCATTATTTCACTCCTCAAACACTAATTTGGTTAATCAAATAATTTTATCAACCTCTTAAATTATAAAACTATAATCCATTTCAATTCCTTTAAAACTCACAGTAGCTTAAACTCATAAATTCCAAAACCCTAAACACATTAAATAAAGGATCTTAAATAGAAACAGTAGCCCTAATTTGAATCTTTATTTGCTTTATTCAATTTTATATTTGATTATGCTTTGATTTATTTTATATGCTCTAATTTATTTAATTCCAATGCTTGATTTATTTAATTTATCATGGATGGATGTTTATATTATATTTTGATTGATGTTTAATGTCTTTGGTGAATGATTTATTTATGATGAATGGTTGTTTACTTTATAGATTTATTTTGATTTCCAAATGTTGTAAGAGGTATGTTTCCAGTTGGTGGGTACCTCATTAGTTAAATATCATGTAATTTAAATCGCTTTTCTATTTTAGAACCAATGTAAAGGGCATGTTTCTACCTTTCGATGGGTGTCCTATTTAGGCATGGATTATGTAAGGGCATGTTTCCATCTTCAGATGGGTGTCCATTTATTTGTTTTGCTTGGACATTGTTTTGATTTTTAATATATCGATACTTTATTTCAATTGTTGGGTGTAATATGGATAATATTGTTAAATTTAAGAATTTTATAATATTAAGACCTGTAAAGGAGGCCGGTTCCAATGAACCGGGCGTTGTGGGGGTGCTAGGCCATTTCTCACCTTCCTCACACGTACCCAACTTTTCGAACCCATTAGGGGGTTGGGGATTCCTTAGGAATCGAGTCATCCACCCCTTTCTTTTTCTCGGCTTGTCTAAATGGCGACTCCATTTTCTCCGAACTTAGGTCCGTGTTCTCTAAGCCCCCGAGCCTAAACAGTGCCGAAGTAGCAAGAACCATTCCACCGGGAGTGGGGGCAAAAATCCCCGCTCACAGTACCCAACTTTCTGAACCCATTAGAAGGTTGGGGATTCCTTAGGAATCGAGTCATCCACCCCTTTCTTTTTCCCGGCCTATCCAGATGGCCACTCCATTTTCTCCGGGCTTAGGCCCGTGTTCTCTAAGGCCCTGAGCCTAAACAGTGCTGAAGTCGTAAGAACCATTCCACCGGGAGTGGAGGTAAAAATCCCCGCTCACAGTGGCGACTCCACTGGGATAAGAGAAGTTGATTCCATTGGTCTTTGTATTATTCTATTCTTTCTTATCATGATATTATCCATTGCATCATTTTAGTTTGCATCGTGTGCATGAGTTAGGACGCTCGTGTTACCCATGTTGTGTTATGTAAGTGATACTATACTTTCACTCAAGGTATGGAGATCGAGCATGGCATAACCACTCATAGCCTTGTACCATTTAGTATATACTTGCTATAGGAACCTAAGCCTCTTAACCCAAAGACTAAAGCTCATGTAATTGGCCCAGTTACTTTCCTTATGTTTTACCCCAAATGCTTGTTGTTTGACTATGGTTAATTTATCTTGGCTTAAATCATGGCTTATTTGGTTTGTTCTTTTTCTAATATGACCTAAGTACATTGTAAGCTCAAAATAAATTTTTTCTTTAAAAGACCAAAGCTATTTTCAAAACTTTTCAAGATGGTCTTTGGACATAAACTTTTCTAAAAACAAATCAAAAATTCTTTTTCTCATGACCCAAATACTAAGCCCAAAATCAATTTTGTCTAAAATCTTTTTACAATGGGCTTAGAAACAAAATTACTTTCATCCAATCTTTTCTTACAAAGAGCTTGCAAATCATTTAGGTCAATTACGAAATACTAAAAATCAATTGTGAGCCTAGTTTATACTAAGAGTTATTAATCATGGGCTTGTTTATGGCATGAACCACTAGTTACTTTTTCAAATGAGAAATCTATTTATAATAAACCTCTTAATTTAGTTTTAATCCAATATAGCATAAAAGCTACTTTAGTTGGTTAAATGGATTAAAACCTAATTAATGGGAATTATCATGAACTGATTTCCATTTTTGAAAATATAACTATTGGTTGAAACATCCGAGGGAATTATTCAAAAAATAAGATACCCCATGCTGGTAATTTGTTAAACATTTTACCTAGGAAAAGAGACTCGCCATTCATGTGTGGATGTTATAAGGTTGGAAGGCACGTTCTACTTATCTTTGTTTATTTTTGGTGCATACATGCATACATACATTTGCATCTCATATCATTGATCCTCTTTGGCTCATAGCCCTGGATTACGATAGTTCAAAAGCTTATGACAATCTGACCTACACCGAAGATGAAGAATCTAGTAGCAACTCAATCACTTGCTCACCAAAAGCAATGGAGCTCAAACAAATTCAACGAATGGTGGATGAAACCCTCAATGCCAAGATGGAAGAAATAAAAGAGGCCCTAGCTGAGACCATGAAGAACCAATTTGCTGCAATTTTAGGAAATAATGTCGAAGCATATGCTAGCACTAAGAAGCCAAAGGACAAGGGGAAGGCTAAAGTTGGTGAAGTGGTTTTTGATGATGATAAGGTGATCATTGATGATGATGATGATTGGGCTCAATACTTCCAAGATCCTTAAGATAAGAAGAAAGAACCGAAGATTGTTGAAAGATCAGCTATGGAGAAAACTAAAACTTCTGATGTTGAAAAGATGATTGCGGATTTGGAAAAGAAATTTGAGAAGAAGCTGAAAACTGAAGAAATGTCCGAAGTTGACAAATTATTTAAGCTAGACAAAGAAGTCCCATACAAATTCAAGATGCCATCCTTTGCAAAGTTTGATGGAATCAGAAATCCTCACCTCCATGTGAAGAAGTATATCACTGCTATGCAGTCTGCCCGAGCTACTAAGGCTCAAACTCTAAGATACTTCATGCTCTCATTGGACCCTGTTACCCAAAATTGGTTCAATACCTTAGATGGTGGAACACAAAAGAGTTGGGATCTGCTATGCAAGGCCTTCATCCAACAATATGGATACAATGTCGAGATGGAAGTTACCTTAATGGAAGTACCTTAATGGAAGTTGAGTCCATTAGACAAAGACCAAATGAGAATTTTGTGGACTATGTAAAAAGATGGAGAAATAAGGCTGCTTTGCTCAAGAAGAGGCCCGATGATTCTAATCAAATAAGAATGATTGTGAGAGGGGTGTTGTCTAGTCTTCGTGAAAGGATGTCTCATACACTCATCTGTGATTTCAAAGATCTTCTCCAAGCTGGTCTGCAAATTGAAGAATGGGAAAGAGAGAAGTACCATTTTTCAACAAGAATGAACGAGAAAGGAAACTACTAGTCTGGTAACCAAGGCAGGCAAAAGGCAGTTGGTGTTAATGCTACTATCCAAGGAACAAGAAGGCAGTTTTCAGAATTGGGGAAACCGTTGTCTTGGGTTCGCAATAAGCTACAAAAGAAGGGATTGTTACAACCCTTAAATCCTCGTCCTTTGCCTAACCCTCTCCCACCTAATTTTGACACTAAGGCATTTTGTCAATTTCATCAAATGCAAGGGCATGACATGAATAGATGTGTGAGGGGTATCGGCATGAGATCCAAAATTTAATTGATAGTGGAAAGCTGTCCTAGCCCAACAAGCCAAAAACCAAAGACAATCCATTACCAAGGTTCAATAGAGTACCACCACCGGAAACTTTCATGATTGGAGGAGGTTTGCATGAAAGTTTTATCATGTCTTCTTTACAAGATGTGGGTGGAGAAGCAACCAAAGAAGAAGAGGTATTTAGCAAAATTCAACAAGCTATGGTGGATAAAGAAGTAGCAATTTGTGTTGTGAATGGGTTTTGGGATTCAAGCGATAGTGATGACAATCTTGTACCCAAGAAGGAGGAATGGACCTAGTCCAAGCCCAAAGAAGATGAAGTAATGAACACTAGATTCGGTAAGCCTTATGCAAGACCATCACCTAAGGAGGTAGAAGTTAATAAAGGAAAGGAAGCTGAAGTAGGGAACAAAAAAGAGGAAGATGATACCATGCTCAAGCAATTGAAAAGAACCCAAGCAAGTGTTAGCATTTGGGACTTATTGGCTACTTCTAAAAGGCACCGAGAAACTATGGCCAAGGCTTTGGCCAGCATGCCAATTTCCACCTCCATAACACCGGAGGAGCTGATCAACTTCATAAAAATTGAAGGAGTAATGAAATGCAAAGATATTCAAGAGAAGAGAGAAGTTAATATGGGAGCGGTATCTTTATCATATGCGGATTTACCGGAAGAGGGGAGAGATCACATCCGCCCTCTCTTTATCAAAATATAAATCAAAGGGAAAAGGACTCCATGTGCAATGGTTTATGATGGGTCTGCCATAAATGTTTCTCCACTTAAAATATTGCCAAAACCAGCCATGTCAACAAGTGTTCTAAGCCCAATCGAGGTAACCATTTGAGCCTATGACAACACCAAGAGACATGCTAAAGGAACTTTCAAAGCTGCTGTCAAGGTTGGTCCAATTGAATCTATTGTTGAATTTGTTGTTTTGGACATACCTGTTACCTTTGCCTTACTCTTGGGACAACCATGGTTTAATCCTCTTGGTGGAGTTCCTTCCACCCTTCATCAAAAGATCAAGTTCCCTAACGAAGATGAGACAGTGGTCATCGAGGCTGTTTTATTAGTTTTTGTCATAGAATTGTGTCTTATTCATTATGATAATTATTGTTTTCTTTAGGTATTTTGTTAGTTTTAATATGTTTATTTAGTGTTTTCATCAATTTTGGTAGTTTTAGTTTATTTCAGTGTTTATGTCATTTTTGATCTAGTTATTAGTGTGGTGTTTATATGTTGTTGGTTAATGTTTATTTGATTTTTGGTTAAAGTTTGTTTAAGTGTTGGTTTAGGTTAATATGCAAGGAACCAAGAGAGAAGAAAAAATCAAGGAGTCAAGAGAAAGGAAAAGTTGGGCAGTGACTGACACACTCAGGGGACATGGCCACAAGCCAAGCTAAGGAAGAAGACCAAGAGTTTAGAAGGTGACACACTCAAGGGACACGGCCAAGCTTGTGGCCGTGTCCCTCCAAACATGACAAACATGGCCAAGTTGTCTAAGCTTGGCCGTGTCACACTCAAGTCCAAAGAAGAAAGATGAAAATCACACAGAAGTGGACACACTCAAGGGACACGGCCAAGCTTGTGGCCGTGTCCCTCCAAACTTGTAACACCCTCATATCCTGTACTAGCACACTACAAACACCACAATGTAATATACGTGCACTAAACATAGGGATGCTACGGTTTTCTTTAACCATCAAATCATTTTAAAAGATACCATAATCTTTATCATTATACATTATAGAAAATAAGTAATTAACTTGTAATATAAAACAAAATAGATATAAATACATTTACTTAATACACAGCGGAATTTATAAAATAGTTACATATATTCACATTATAAACAATACTTTACAAAATATAAAGAAGTTATACATTATTGGCAGCTTTTCTCTGATCTTTAAGTCCCAAAATAAACTCTTCAATGTCTACTCTCACTCGGTCTCGAGGAACTCTCGGGTTCAACTCTGTTACCTGCGCGATCAACACTATCGCGCTAAGCCAACGGCTTAGTAGTACAAAGTATACTAACATTATGCTTTAACATGATATAATATCACAATTAATCTCATACATCATTTAAAAGAATATCACAATTCCACATCGTACTTTGATCAATGTCATAACAACATTCATATTATATCTTCATAATTCCATTAATTTCACCATTCAAGAATCACATTAAATATAAAGACAAGCATGGGCCCAAGAACACTAATATGCCATTCAACTTTCAGAGTTAGTGTTTTGGTTAAATTATCACATTTATCATTATCCCAACTAGGCTTCAAGGATTTAGGTTCAACCAAGCTTCAAGGGGAACAAAGCATGCTAAGTATCAACCCAACCTAGCTTCAAGGGTTGTAACATCTCAATTAGGCTTCAAGGATCAAATCCAACCTAACTTCAAGAGATTGTTACTATTATTAGGCATGCCACCAACAACAAACTCTGAAAATAGAATAACACATTAGCCACACAATTCATTGATTATTTCCTCATCAATATCATTTTCAATTCTCATCATCATTTAGGCAAACATGCCTCACATATCTCAATTGAAGTATCATAGCCAATCATAATGGCTTCATATCACATTTAAATCATCATGGTCAATTACAATGGCTTCACATCTCAATATTCAAATTTACCATAATCAATTCATTACACATCATCATATAGGCATCATCATATAGGCATACATGCCTCAATTATCTCAATTCACATTTCATATTTCATCATTGGTATATACCTAACAATTTACATTATTCATAGATTTAGAATCTTCCACCTACATTTGTTTGGATCATTTTTGTTTTAAGTGTGTTTAAAATGTTTATTTTTATGTTTAGGTGCAAGAAGACCTTTGAAGAATCAAAACAATGTAAGAAGAGCAAGGAACAATCATAGTAGCTAACACACTCAAGGGGCACGGCCAAGCTTGTGGTCGTGTCTCTCAACCAAAAGCTCCAACACGGCCAAGACTCCCCTAGCTTGGCCGTGTCTCTCAACCAAAATTGATCCAACACGGCCAAATTTCCTTAAACTTGGCCATGTCTCCAAAAAATCTATAGTCTTGCCTGTGTCTCTTCTTTAGTTTGGCCGTGTCTCTCATGAAGGAAAACCCTAAACATGGCCAAGTCTCTTTTTATTGAATTAAAACACATTATGCACAATATAACCTCATTCAAATGGATATAATCAATATCATTAACACTTATTTTACATATTCATGACAATATTCACATTAACAATACATTTAATCACTTACCATTTCAAAACCCTAAAATCAACATCACTCTTATTCTTTCAATATCAACATCCACTTAACTTACCATCTTCAAACCAAAACCAACACCAATTCAATCTTTTTAACTTACACTCAATTTCAACACTTATAAACACATCTCAAACACACCAAATCATAATATCAACAAATCATAATTCATCTCAAACACAACTTCAAAATAACAAAGAAAAACAAGAGAGTACTTACCAAAATTGAGGAAATTCCACAAATCTCCAACGTAATCCTTTAATTCTTCCTTCAATTTGATTATAGAATTTAGAACACCTCTCTTGCTCTCTCTTTCCTTTGGCAGCCGGCCACACACATGAGAAGAAAAGAAAAATGAAAACAAGTCAAACTTCTTTTCTTCTTTAAATCTCCACCAAGCAATTCTAACCAAGCAATTACCTAAATGCCCTCATCCATTTAACTTAGCTTCTTACACTTATATGCCCATTTAAGTAATTTCACATATCACAAATAAAATATCTTCTTCCCTTGACTCCTCATTTTGACCAACATATATGTTATATATATTACCATATACCCAACATATACACTTTCTCTCTACACATTACTTTCTTTTTAAACAATACCTAAACATTCTCTTTCCTATTACTTTTCTTATCAACATAACATATACACATAATTCAAACAAACAACAATTATATCCAAACTTCTAGGGCACACATTGGGATATTACAAAACTTGTCAAACACGGCCAAGCTTCCAAAGAAACATATATGAAGGCAAAAGCAGACACCTTCAGGGGACACGGCCAAGCTTATGGCCGTGTCCCTCCAAGCACCTCAAACATGGCCAAGCTTGCCTAAGCTTGGCCGTGTCACTCATGGACTAAAGGAGCGGATTTTTAAGCGAGTTTCGTATAAATAATACGATTAGGGTTTTCAAAAGGGGTTCGGAAGTTTTGAGTTTGGAGTCTTTCAGCCGTCAAAGAGAATAGCTTAGGGTTTCTAATTTTATTTTCTTTAAGATTTTGATTACACTTGGATTCAAACTGATTAGATTAAATTTGTTTATGCCATTGCAACATTCTTCTAGCAAGATCTGATCAAGAGATTCTTCAGAAGCTTAAAGGGAGTTTGTAATTTGGTTTTTTTCTCAAACTTTATCTCTTAAATTTCTTGGGAATTGTATTCATGAATTCTATTATGTCTAAACTGATTTCTTTGAATTTTAATGAGATGAATATGTTTGATATCATTATGAACTAATTTGATCTAGTATAGGGTTTGTATGGATATGCTATGATTGTATGAATTGGTTATTGCTCTTAACTGAATTATTTCTTTAGCCTTGATTGAATGAAATTATTGTTAATATATAATTGATTGGCCACCAATTATGTGTTTAAGGTATTAGATGAATGATTGAGAGATGAAGTCTAATGCTGGAACAATTTAATTAGGGACTTAGGTGAATTAGAGATATAACCTAAGAAAAGGATTATTTCAATTGTGACAAGATTATTTGAAAGAGGGAAGATTTAACTTGGGACCAAGTTTATAATAAATTTATGGGCAAGTTTTACTCACATCAGAAGACAGCTGAATTGAGAGGGAAGATTGCTACATTCTCTCAATTTGAAGGAGAGCCATTTCATAAGGCTTGGGACAGATTTAAGATGTTATTGATCCAGTGTCCACACCATCACTACCCATTTCAACTTCTGAATTAGTTTTTCTATGATGGTCTAACCCAGCAATTTCAGAACACTGTTGATAACGCAGCTGGGGGAGCTATGGGAGAAAAGACAGCTAATGAAACTTATGAAATTTTTGAGATGTTAGGAGCTAATTCTCAACAAAAAAGTGTAAGAGGAAGAAGTAAAGGGATGAATCAACTGGAAGCCAATAGTGAGATGGTCAATCAGATAGTTGAATTGAAAAGGCAAGTGCAGATGTTGAACATGAAGACCAATACCTCTTCATCCACTCAAGAAGTGTGTTGAATCTGTGGAACTTTCGGGCATGGAGCAAATATTTGCCCCTCCGATTATGAGTCTTATGGAAATGAAGCTGAGCAAGTTAATGCTATGGGGGGATATCAACCAAGGGCCCGGAATGATCCTTACTCCAATACTTACAATCCTGGTTGGCGGAGTCATCCAAATTTTTCCTGGACAACAAATAACTCTCAACAACCTTTCCATTTGCTCCAGAGACAAAACCAACAGCAGGGTCAATCTTCAAATCAAGGGCAGCCTAAGAGAGAGAGTTTGGAGGAAAGTTTACAGGCTTTTATCCAAGTCAGTACTAAAAATCAAGAGATGAACAATAAGAGGATGGATTCATTAGAAGCATCTTTTAAGAAAGTGGAGACCCAAGTGGACAACTTGCACAACAGATGCAGATTCAACAAAAGGGGAAATTTCCAAGTCAACCTGAGCAGGCACAATCAGTGACTATTCTTAGAAGTGGCAAGGTAATTAACAATAATGTTGAAAATAATTTTGTGAATGCAGGTGAGCAAGAGAATAAAAAGGAAGGAGAATCAGAGAACAAAGGTGCTGGATAAAGTTCAATGGAGAAATCCCCTTCTACAGATTTACATAAGGCAAGTAATCCTTACTGGCCACCTATACCACTCCCCCGCAAGTTGAAGAATGATAAACAAGATAAGCAATTTTCAGACATCTTCAACATGCTGTCTAAGGTAAGTATTAACTTACCCTTACTTGAAGCAATAAAGAACATGTCGGCTTATGCTAAATTCTTCAAAGAGTTGAACACCAAGAAAAAGCCGTATGAGCCAAATGAAAAGGTGATAGTTTCAGAGGTAGTTAGTGCTGTTTTGCAGCATAAACTACCTCCAAAGCTAAAGGATCATTTTCCTCTTCCTTTTATTGATCAGATGTTGGATAAACTTTCTGGACACTCACATTATTGCTTTTTGGATGGCCTTTCAGGTTATTATCAGGTGCTGATATCGCCAAAGGATCAATCCAAGACTACCTTTACTTGCCCTTTTGGGACTTATGCATTTCGGCGTATGCCCTTTGGCTTGTGCAATGCACCTGCGACTTTTTAGAGATGGATGATGTTTGTCTTCACAGACATGATAGATGATTTTATTGAGGTATTTATGGATGACTTTTCTATTTTTGGTAGTTATTTTGATAATTGCCTCAATAAACTTGTTCTTGTGCTTGAGAGATGCATTGAATGTAACCTCACTTTAAGTTGGGAAAAGAGTCATTTCATGGTTACTCAGGGCATTGTCTTAGGTCATGTGGTGTCAAGTAAAGGGATAGAGGTGGATAAGGCCAAGGTAGAATTGATTGCTAAATTACCCCCAAATACCTCTGTTAAGGGAATAAGAAGTTTTTTAGGGCATGCAGGTTTTTACCAAAGGTTTATTAAGGATTTTTCTAAAATAATCCAACCATTGTGCCATTTGATAGGGAAAGATGTTCCATTTGAGTTTACTGCACAATGCATGCAAGCTTTTAATTCCCTTAAGGAAAAACTGACTAGTGCATCGGTAATTGTAGCTCCTGTTTGGTCTTTACCTTTTGAAATCATGTGTGATGCCTCTAATCATGCAGTAGGAGCTGTTCTTGGGCGAAGGGTTGATAAATTCTTGAGAGTCATATATTATGCTAGCTTAACCCTGAATAGTGCGCAAATAAATTACACAACAACTGAAAAGGAAATGTTAGATGTTGTTTTTGCTTTAGATAAATTTAGAGCATATTTAATTGGGTCGAAAATTATTGTGCATTCTGATCATGCAGCTCTAAAGTATCTTTTGACAAAACAACATGCTATACCGCGCTTAATTAGATGGGTGTTATTACTGCAAGAATTTGATTTCCAAATCAAAGATACTAAGGGGAGTGAAAATGTTGTAGCTGATCATTTATCTAAATTACCCTTCTTTAGTGAAAATCTTGCATCTGATAGCATTCATAAAAATTTAGAAGCATTTCCTGATGAGCAGCTGTTTGTGGTAATTGATGCACCTTGGTTTGCAGATATTGCTAACTATCTTGCTTATGGTATATTGCATTCTAACATGTCATTTCAGGAAAAGAAAAGGTTTTTGCAAGTGAGTAAATTTTATTTTTGGGATGAACCTTACTTATTCCAGATTTGCAAAGATGAGATAGTTTGCAGGTGTGTATCTGAGGAAGAACAACTGAGTGTTCTTCAATTTTGTCATGACCTTCACTGTGGTGGTCATTTTGGAGGAAGAAAGATTGCAGAAAAGGTGCTTCAAAGTGGTTTTTACTGGCCTACTCTATTTAAAGATGCTCAAGAGTATTGTAAGCATTGTGACCGCTGTCAAAGAGTGGGTAACATTGGGAGGAGAAATGAAATGCCCCTTCAATCATATATTATTGTTGAACTGTTTGATGTGTGGGGAATAGACTTCATGGGTCCTTTCCCCAAGTCTTTTGGTTATGAATATATTTTAGTTGCTGTTGATTATGTTTCAAAATGGGTGGAGTCAATCTCCACCCGTACTAATGATGCTAATGTGGTTGTTAAATTTGTGAAGGAAAATATTCTTAGCAGATTTGGCACAACAAGAGTGATAGTCAGTGATGGGGGAAGTCATTTTTGCAACAGACTTTTTGAGAAGTTAATGCACAAATCTGGTGTGAAGCACAAGGTGGCAACCCCATACCATCCACAGACTTCTGGGCAAGTTGAAACATCCAACAAGCAAATAAAAGGAATTTTGGAGAAAACAGTCAACTTATCAAGAAAAGATTGGGCGAGTAGATTGCATGATGCACTATGGGCATATCAGACTGCTTTCAAGACTCCTTTGGGTATGAGTCCATACCGATTGGTTTTTCGTAAGGCGTGTCATTTACCAGTGGAGTTGGAGCACAAAGCATATTGGGCAATCAAGAATCTGAATTTAGACTTGGACAAGGCAAAGAGAGAACGTTTTCTGCAAATTTCAGAGTTAGATGAGCTGAGGAATGAAGCATATGAGAGCTTGAGGATTTATAAGGATCGCACTAAAGCACTTCATGATAGAATTATAGTGCGAAATACTTTGAGTCCAGGTATGAAAGTTTTACTTTTTAATTCTCATCTCCGTCTATTTCCAGGTAAACTCAAGTCTCAGTGGAGTGGTCCTTTCGAGATAACTCAGGTATATCCTTCTGGTGCCATTGAATTGCTTAACTCTCGAACAAATGAGACTTTTAAAGTAAATGGACAGAGAGTTAAACCATACAATGAAGGGTTTCAAGAAGTGAGGATCATTGACAGCACTTTGATCCACAATCCCTAAGTCTTGCAGTGATGTCCAGCTATATGACATTAAAGAAGCGCTAAATGGGAGGCAACCCATCAGTTTGCATTTCTTTTTCATAGTTGTAATTTTAAATTTAGCAAGTTTGATTTTATGTTTGGTTTAAATAAATGTAATGGGTGCTTTGATCGGTTTTTATTTTTCTAATGTGTTTCAGGGTTGATCGAAGAAGAGGTTTGCAATTTCTTTAAGATTTGGTGATATAAAATAAAAATAAAAATAATAAAAAATAATAAAAAAAGAGTCAAAATGGCAGAGGGTAACACGGCCAACAAGCTTGGCCGTGTCCTTGGCGGTGTCACATGGGACACGGCCAAGCTTCACCAAAATTTCCTTCTTTTTGTTTTTTGCAACCTTTCTACACAGTAGGTGACACGGCCTCCTTGGCCGTGTCACATGGGACACGGCCAAGCTTCACCAAAATTCACTTTGTTTTTATTTTTGCAACTCTTCTTTACAGTAGGTGACACACCCTTGGGACACGGCCAAGTCACTGGCTGTGTCCCTCAAAACACACTAGACACGGCCAAGCTCACCCAAGCTTGGCCGTGTCCCTTCACTTTTACTCTTTAAAAACATGATTTTTGCACTGTTTGCTCATTCCAATCCCTAGATCTATTTTGGTTTCTCTCTCTCTCTCTTGACTTCTCTCTCGCAAAACTCCATTGTTTGTGTTTCAAAGCTTCAAAACCTCCATTAAATATCAATTTTCTTCACCAAAACTAAAATTAATCCGTAAAATCTTCTTCTTCTCTCACAAAAGATCAATTTAATCGATTTAAATTTCAAATTTTTTCAGATCTTTCAAGATGCCAAGAACGAAGATGGTTTCCCACCGCAAGAAGAAGAGACCTACAACTGAAGGTGCATCTTCATCTTCATCGTTTTCATCTTTGAAGAGAGCGAATCTTTTGGCTCGGGGTTTCTTCCCGACGAGGTATGTCAATGATGAATCCCTTAATGCTCATAATATTAGGGATAATTTTTATCATTATGTTCAAACCCTTGGGTGGGAGAACCTAGTCTCCTTGCGACCTTTGCAGTTTCAAGAGCTTACTTTGGAATTTTTGACACCTCTTAAGGTTGGAAGAGATGAACAAAAAATTTGCTCTAGGTTGAGTTTTAAATTGCTTGGGAAATCATTTGTGGTCAGTATTGAACAATTGAATGTGATATTTGGTTTCCATCAACATGGTGAAAGGTCGGTACCTAAGGAATTTAAACAACAATTTGTTTGGGGAGCATTGGGCTCGGGGACTTATGTGGCCAAATCGGCCAAAGCAACTAAATTGAGCAATCCCGCTTTGAGGTATTTGCATCATTTTATGTCTTGCAGATTCTTTGCTAGGAAGGAAAGCCCGGGTGTAGTTGAACTGAGTGAACTATTTTTCTTAGATTGTGTGGTTAATGCAGTGCCTATTAGTTCCGACTATTGGTTAGCCGATGTTTTTTATAGTGTGGAAAACAAAAAGAAGGGGGCTATCTGTATTGGAGGATTGGTTCACATTGGCCATAGCCCTCCTTGATGATTTTGACCCGAGTACCTGTCGCATGACTGGAATTATGGGTAATGATTCATTGGATTTGGCTACACTAGAGAAGATGCATATGGTGGTGCACAGGAGAGGGGCTTATATGATGGCTTTAGCTAAGCCAGAAGTACCAGGGGATAGACAAAAGAGAACACGAGTCCAGGAGGGGTCTGACTCAGATTCTCTTGATTTGGAAGAAGATGCTTCAGCTCCGGATAATCAAGAGATACTTAATAGGATTGAGGCACTGTAGGGCAAGGTAGATCATAACCATGCTGCGGTCTTGCAACAGTTAGCCCAAATCAATAGCAACCTTGTCAAGATTCTGAGTCTTCATCCCTCGGCTGCTTCATCATCACATCCTCCTTCACCGTAGTTCTTTCGAGACAATTTCTTACTTTCTTGTGTTTAGTTATAGCATATTTGTGTTTGTATTTTTCGTTTTTGTTTTTAATGTTAACATTTTATATTTTGAATATTTTATTTTATATATTTTATTTTGTTTTTGAACATTTGCTGTTTGTGATGGAAAGGTAGAGTTTGCCTCACAAGGGATCAATGGAAAACAGGTTGTACCTTCACTCTTTATCTTTATTATCCTTGTTTCCATTGAGGACATTGTAAGTTTTAAGTGTGGGGTAATCTTTAAGCTTTCCGTTAATTCTCGTTTTGTTTGTCGTTTTGTGTTTATATTGTGCGTTGTGCATGGTATAATTGTTGAAAACTTATTGACTTTTCTGTGATTCTGGTATTATATTTGGGACTTTAGTATCAGCATAGAGATTAGCATTTGAATTCATTCAGGATCAATTTTCACATTCTGCAATTCATGACATATAAATCTTTGAGAACCCACCTTTGTGAGTTTTGAGCCTCATAAATTGAATATTATTGTCAATTGAATTTCTTTTCTTAAGTGTGCACCTTCATGATTTTGCATCTCTAGAGCTTGCTTTTGCATACTAATTGAACTCACATTATGATTTAATCTCAAGTTTTAAAATGATGAAGGCAAATTAGATTAGCCCTTTAGCTTAAAAAGACCTCCCTTAATTATGAATTCCTTAGTGAGCCAAATTGAGCCTTTGACCTTTTCTTGATTATCAACACAATTCATAACTCAACATTTTCTTATTATCATCATACCTGCTTTAAGGAATGGAGTTTCTTATGATATGACAATAGGGTGGTTTAATTCATAAGTGTGGGGTAAGCAATTTAAAAAAAAAACAAAAACAAAAACAATATTGCTTTAGTAGGATTTGGGGCCGAAATGCATACTTTGCACATTATATTTGACTAAGAGTCGATTATTCTTTTCCTCTACATTTTAAGCTAGATGTTCCATGTAATTGTATATTTTGTATATATATATATATATATATTTAAAAAATGATAAAAATAAAATAAATAAAAAAGAAAGAAAATAAAAGAGAAGATATATATATATACAAAATTCATATATTCTCTAGCATTAGTCATCAAAAGAGGAATGTCGACTCATGTACTTTTCTTTAAGTATGCAAGTATGTAAAGTATCAAGGGATGGTGAGTATGCCATTTGAAGGAGTTATGGGTTTCTTAGCAAGAGTATTGTCTAATTTAGATACTCCATTTCTTGATGCTCCAGCTTAAATGTCTTTTCTCACACCTTCACCTTAGCCCCATTACATCCAAATAAAAGACCTTCGGATTATTTCTTGAGAAAATCAGTGAGAGAGATTGGATAATTAAGAAAGTTTATGGTAGTATGCAGTCATGAGTGGTTTGAGTGAATTAACCTATGAAATCGAGTGAAACACTTAGATGAGAGATGAGATTTGTATGTCTGGATTAATGAATGAGTTAAGAAGATCTTGATTGAAGGAAATTGCAATTATTTATGACTGAGTCTTAAAGGATTTCATCTTATATGCTGGAATTATAGTTAAGGTAGTTTGAGTTTTTAATTTATGCCATGTGAATTTGCTTGAGGACAAGCAAAGTTTTAAATGTGGAGTAGTTGTTTTATTAGTTTTTGTCATAGAATTGTGTCTTATTCATTATGATAATTATTGTTTTCTTTAGGTATTTTGTTAGTTTTAATATGTTTATTTAGTTTTTTCATCAATTTTCGTAGTTTTAGTTTATTTCAGTGTTTGTCTTTTTTTATCTAGTTTTTAGTGTGGTGTTTATATGTTGTTGGTTAATGTTTATTTGATTTTTGGTTAAAGTTTGTTTAAGTGTTGGTTTAGGTTAATATGCAAGGAACCAAGAGAGAAGAAAAAATCAAGGAGTCAAGAGAAAGGAAAAGTTGGGCAGTGACTGACACACACAGGGGACACGGCCAAGCTTGTGGCCGTGTCCCATACCAAGCTAAGGAAGAAGACCAAGAGTTCAGAAGGTGACACACTCAAGGGACACGGCCAAGCTTGTTGCCGTATCCCTCCAAACATGACAAACATGGCCAAGTTGTCTAAGCTTGGCCGTGTCACACTCAAGTCCAAAGAAGAAAGATGAAAATCACACAGAAGTGGACACACTCAAGGGACACAGCCAAGCTTGTGGACGTGTCCCTCCAAACTTGTCAAACACGGCCAAGCTTCCAAAGAAACATATATGAAGGCAGATGCAGACACCTTCAGGGGACACAGCCAAGCTTGTGGCCGTGTCCCTCCAAGAACCTCAAACACGGCCAAGCTTGCCTAAGCTTGGCCATGTCACTCATGGACTAAAGGAGTGGATTTTTAAGCGAGTTTCGTATAAATAATACGATTAGGGTTTTCAAAAGGGGTTCGGAAGTTTTGAGTTTGGAGTCTTTCAGCCATCAAAGAGAATAGCTTAGGGTTTCTAATTTTATTTTCTTTGAGATTTTGATTACACTTAGATTCAAACTGATTAGATTAAATTTGTTTATGCCATTGCAACATTCTTTTAGATAGATCTGATCAAGAGATTCTTCAGAAGATTAAAGGGAGTTTGTAATTTGGTTTTGTTCTCAAACTTTATCTCTTAAATTTCTTGGGAATTGTATTCATGAATTCTATTATGTCTAAACTGATTTCTTTGAATTTTAATGAGATGAATATGTTTGATATCATTATGAACTAATTTGATCTAGTCTAGGGTTTGTATGGATATGCTATGATTGTATGAATTGGTTATTACTCTTAACTGAATTATTTCTTTAGCCTTGATTGAATGAAATTATTGTTAATATATAATTGATTGGCCACCAATTATGTGTTTAAGGTATTAGATGAAGGATTGAGAGATGAAGTCTAATGCTGGAACAATTTAATTAGGGACTTAGGTGAATTAGAGATATAACCTAAGAAAAGGATTATTTCAATTGTGACAAGATTATTTGAAAGAGGTTTGAATGCGAGAGCTTATTTCCTTTATTCGATTAATTAAGTTGCTTGAGATCTAATCTTTGAAATTAAATTGGTTGAGAGGAATAACCGTTCATAGATATAAGTTAGTAGAGAAGTGCAAACCCTAGACCTTTCTATAAGTGAATCAATACATCAGCTCAGTTTACTTTTATTGTTTTAAACTCCAATTGATCTGTCTTCATTAGTTGTTAGCAATTTAAATTTATTAATTACTTGTTATTTAAAATCTGATAATCAATTAGCTATTCTAGCTTCCTTGTGAGACGACCTTGGGGAGATCACCTTAGCTATAGCTACCTCGTATACTTGTGAGTGACGCTTTGTGGTAGAGTTAATTAGAGCGCAACAGAGGCCGAAGATAATGAAGTTGTTAACGCTCTAATGATTGAGAGGCCTCTCAATGGTTTCCAAGTAGCTGCAATTTCTGATGATGAAGTAGTGGATTCTAAGGTCTTGAACATGATGAAAAACATGAGCTACCTTCCCGGAGCTGGTCTTAGAAAGGGTAAGGCCGGTTTGACAAAGCTTCCAGATTTCAAAACTCAAACTTCCAAGAAAGGGTTAGGGTATGAAGAAGCCAACAAAGATGTCTAGCCAAAGAAGAATGAGAAGATGAGCTTCCCGCCACTTGAAAAAATCTTTGTCAAAGCTCCAAACATGGGACCACTCCAAGGAAAGGCCGAGCTAATCATGTTCATGGTAAAGTTGATCCCGGGTTTTGAAATTTTTGCTGATGCTACCGAGTTTGTGGAACAAGTGAAGAAAGAGCTCACCCTGCCAGCCAACAAGGACTCCAATGTGGAAGAGAAGAAGGAAGCTATCCTAAAAGCCGAGAAGACTTCGGAGGAGATCGCTGCCCTGGTTGAAGAGAAGTTTGAAGATATTCTGCTTTATGATTTTGAGAATAATGATTTTGATTTTGATTTTGATTTTAATTTGTCTACTTTGTATGAGGATGATGGTGTTTTCTTTTCCAAAATTAATGCAATAAAGTTTGATTTTGCTTACTTGTGTGATGTTTCTCCTGATGGTTGCATACATTCAAATAACGGTTACATTAGCATCTTTAATATTAACTCTGTTGATACGCAGTCATTAAATTTGGGAATAACCGAAAATCCTAAAAACATTAGCATAGCATCCGACCTTACTCCTGATGAGAGAGAGAGATTTGAAAAAATATTCAAAAAATATGAAGAAGTGTTTGCTTGGTCTTATGAGGATATGCCTGGAATAGATCAAGACATAGCCGAGCATCATATTCCAACTCACACTCACATGAAACCTGTCAAACAAAAGCTTAGGAGATTAAGACCTGGGTGGGCTGAATTGGTTAAAGAAGAGGTCACTAAGCAAATACAAGTGAAGTTCCTTGAAGTGATAGAATATCTAGATTGGTTAGCCAACATAGTACCCGTGCCAAAGAAAGATGCAAGAATTAGGGTCTGTGTCGACTATAGAGATTTAAACAAGGTTTCCCCTAAAGATGATTTTTCTTTACCCCTTATAGATGTCCTCATTGATAGTGCAGCCTCTAGCATGCTACATTCATTTGTAGATGGATTTTTTGGATACAACCAAGTGTTAATGGCCCAAGAAGATAAAGCGAAAACTGCTTTCATTATTACGTGGGGTATATTTTGTTATAAGGTGATGCCATTCGGATTAAAGAATGCTGGAGCAACCTACCAAAGGATGGCCACCACATTATTTCATGACATGATGCACAAAGAAGTCGAAGTATATGTTGATGATATGATGGTGAAATTAGATATGAGGGAACAACACTTCCAAAACTTAGAATTATTCTTCAATAGAGCATTGAAATATAAGCTAAGATTAAACCCGAAGAAGTGTGTGTTCGGGGTTACCTCAGGCAAATTATTGGGACATGTGATTGGTCCAAATGGCATTGAGATTGACCCTGACAAAGTTAAAGCAATCAGGGATATGCCAACCCCTAAGATGGAGAGAAAAGTTTGGGGATTCATTGGTAAATTACAATACATTAGTAGGTTTATAGCAAAGCTCACAACAATCTGTGAGCCTATCTTTAAGTCGCTTAAAAAGAATCTGTCGATCCTGTGGAATGAAGAGTGTCAAAAGGCCTTTGAGTGAATAAAGAAGTATCTACTAAATGCACCTGTTTTGAAACCACCTAAACCCGGTAAACCCTTATTACTATACTTAATAGTAGAAGAAGAGTCAATAGGAGCCATACTAGCCCAAGCAGATGAGTTAGGGATTGAGCATACAGTTTACTATTTGAGTAGAAATCTCCTATCTTATGAAATTAAGTATAGTATCATTGAAAAATTCTGTATAGCTGTGGTTTGGTCTTCTAAGAAGTTGCAGCATTACTTTCAATCTTATAGTGTGCAAACAATTTCCAGGTTGGATCTAATGAAGTACTCAAGGGAGATACCCTCTTTGATTTGGAAGTATGGGCGATGGTTGATAATATTAGAAGAATTTGACATTGAGTATGTAACAAGGAAAATAATCAAAGGTAGAGCAGTGGCAGAATTCCTGGCCCAACAACCATTATCGGATAGTGAAGAGGTAGTCTTGGAATTTCCGGATGAACATTTAGAGGCCATTGAAGTACAAGGATGAAAAATATATTTTGACGGAGCAGTGAATAGGAAAAGAGCAGGTTTGGGAGTCATACTATAATCACCTGAAGGGAAACTTATCCCTTTAGCAAAAAAATTGAAATTCAGGGCAACCAATAATATGGTGGAATATGAAGCATGTATCTTTGGTTTGGAAACCCTACTGATTATGTAGGTGGATAAGGTGGAAGTTTTTGGAAATTCATTGCTAGTAGTATCCCACGTAAATGGAGAGTGGGAGTTGAAAGAAGATGAATTAAAACCATACCACCATTATTTGACCATGATGAAGAAGAACTTTAAGGAGTGCAGGTTTATACACCTACCAAGGGAAGAAAACCAGATGGTTGATGCCCTAGCCACATTGGCTTCGGTATGGGAAAATCCTATCAACTTATTCCTCAAGCCTCTGATTTTGACCAGTTCATCAACTCCTTGCTTTGAATATGAGACAATCATGGAAACTGATACAGACCTTGATGCATGGCATGATACTATAAGATGATTTTTAAAGGAAAGGGAATACCCATTGGGGGCAACAAAGAAAGAAAGAAAAGCCATAAGCCAGTGGTCCTTGCAATGCATCACCTTCCATGGAGAGTTATATCGAAGATGGCCTGATGGGGTGCACCTCGGGTGCTTGAGGCAGCCTGAAGTAGAGCATATCATGTTAGAAATACACGCGGGATGATGTGGTCCACACATGAGTGGTTTAGCCCTAGTTAAAAAGATAATTCGACAAGGTTACAATTGGGTGACCACGGAGAGAGATTGTATTGAGTTTGTAAGGAAGTGCCAACAATGTCAGATGTATGGTAATTTCAATCACATGCCCCCTGAAGAATTGCATTCTATGTCTTCACCCTGGTCGTTTGCCACTTGGGGGATCGACATTATTGGAGAGATACATCAGACAGCCTTAAGCGGTCACCATTTTATTATAGTAGCGGTAGATTATTTTTCAAAATGGGTCAAAGTCGAATCCTTCAACAAATTGGGGGAAAGTCAAATGGGTAGATTTATTGAAAGCAACCTCATCTGCAGGTATGGAGTCCCGCACAGTGTGATATCAGACAATGGGGTACAATTTCAAGGAGCAGTTAAGGACTTATTCTCAAAGTATCAAATCCATCATCATCGATCCTCTCCTTATACACCAAAGGCTAACGGTGCAATAGAAGCAAAAAAAATGACAATTAAGTAAATCCTATCCAAGATGACCAAGACATACATGGATTGGTCGGAAAGGCTTCCTTTTGCTTTGTGGAGATATAGAACAAGTCCGACTAGAATGACACAGTTCTCTTTGGTTTACAGGATGGAAGCAGTGTTGCCAATTGAAATTGAAATCAAGTCGTTAAGAGTGGTCTTGGAAGCTGAACTGCCTGAAATGGAATGGGTAGTGAGCAGATACATGCAGTTGGCTTTACTAGAGGAGAGAAGGTTAAAAGCACTATATCATCATCAACTGTATCAAAGGAGGATAGCTCGAGCCTATATAGAAGGGTTAAGATCAGAAAAATCAAAGTCGGGGATTTTGTGTTGAAACAATGTAAGCCTAATGTATCTGATCCAAGAGGGAAATTTAGGCCTAGCTGGGAAGGGTCATATGTTGTGAAACAAGTTATGAACAAGGGTGCAGTGAAGTTATCAGACATGGACGAGAATGAGTTTAGTGAGCTAGTGAACATTGACAGGTTGAAGAAGTTTTATGTATGAAAAAAAAAGAGCTCGCTAGGTTGAAAACCCAAAAAGGTAGCCTAGGCAAAAGTCAGAGCAGTTCGCTAGTTCTGAAAACCCGAAAGGGTAGACTAGGCAACAATTAGGGCTAAATGAGAGAAAATCACCAATTAGAAAACCCGAAAGGGCTAGTTGGCAACAGGAGTGATTTTGTGTATGCTGGCTTTATGTTTGGTTGTTCCCCAATTTAATAAAATAGAATTAATATTAAAATTATTCTATGTGCACTGTTATAAGTATTTAACCAAATATGGATGAAATAAAATAAACACAATAGCAAAAGGTGATGACAAATTATAAAAGGAAAAGAAGCATCTCTTATTATTACTTCTATTATTTTTTCATCCTAACAAAACACTTTCTTAAGAAATTGACAAATGTAAAATCTATGGCAGACGATAAGTGTAACGTGCAGGCCAGCTTTGCTTCAGCCGATCCAAGTAAGCTTCAGTCAGACAAGGCATGTCTAAATTGGGAGTGAATTTAGAACCTCGAGGCTCAGCTTCATACTGACAATCATGCAAGCGAGGATCATAGCAAGTACCTCGACGAAGAGCAGCAAGAGGAACATACATCAAGTATGTCCGCATGGTGATACAAGAAATCTTCCACCAAGGTACTAACCAAACGATGTTGACTTCAGCGCGTGAGTGGATCCAGTCAACCCAGTCAACATACGAAGAAGCAGGATGGAGTAGTTTCCTAGCATAATGATATCATGGTAGATATCTAGCAAAATCCATAGATGGAGTATCAAGCAAGCAGAGACAAATCCTAAAGCCAAATCTGTAAGAAAAAAATTAATTAAAAAAGGAAGGTCTGCTAAGTTGAAAACCCGCAAGGGCAGCTTAGGCAAAAATTAGGACAGCTCGCTAGTTTCGAAAACCCACACAGGCGGACTAGGAAAAAAATTAGAGCAATATAAAAAATAATAAAAGAAGGGGTCCGCTAAGTTGAAAACCCGCAAGGGCAGCTTAGCCAAAAATTTGGACAACTCGCTAGTTTTGAAAACCTGCATGGGCAGACTAGGCAAAAATTAGAGCAATAAAAAAAACCTAAATTGAAAATCCAAAAGGGCAGTTTAGGAAATTACCTGAAGCAACAAGGGACTCCCGGCTAATCTCTTCGATAATCCTGATTTAAGTTGGTCTAATCCAACTAAAGTCTCAGCTAAAATCACCGGTATCGACAATAAACCTCCTTCCATTTGGTCCATGATATCCAATACTTATGGATCAATATCACCATCAGAAGAAACAAGCAAGAATTGGCCAAGCAAGCATAGATAAAGCATATGTCTCCATGCCTTAGTAGGAGCCAAATGAGAAAGGCAAAAGTCAATTAAGGGACCAAGCATAATTTTCTCACCTCTCATCAACTGTAGAACTTCGGGCTTTGAAAGTTGAAATAACATTTGCATCTTTTTTTAGTCTTGGAAATCAATATAGGTAACGCCATTTGATGATTGCTTGGATATCCAAGGATGGCCTCAAATTCTTCAATCGACGGACATATCTCAAAGCCATTAATTCTAAATGTCCTAGAATTCACATTCCAAAAAGAAGCCATGGCATGTAAAAAAGAATGGTCAACATTTTGAAAACACTTCAAAGTATCACTTTTTGACCAAGATAATTGTTTCCAATGAATGGCATTCATATTTTTAAATAGAACTTTTGTTTTCTTCAAATTGAGTTCGGTCATTGTTGACAACTGAAGTAAAATTGGAATTGTTAAAAGGAATTTTTTCACTGAAGTAGAAAATCTCCTGGCTTCTATATAAAATCATGGCTTGAAAAGAGATTTATATGGGATGATTATGCTATTCCAAAATTGACAAGGAAAAGTGTGAGACTGAGATGCGCGAGGATAGGAAATTGGAGATGAAAGGATCTTGAATTGCCGCGTTGCCTTTGGTTTTGAAGGTTAGTGATACTATGGAAATATTAAATGTGAAGAGGAAAGGCCAATATTTGTATCGTAGTAATAATGATGATAAAAAAAAGAGAAAAAAAAAGAGAGGAAAAGTTATAGTAAAAATGCAAATTACATATCATCATTATTATTTTTATACTTATTATACAATATTTCCTCAATTGATACAATACTAATACATCACTAAGAATGAGGTGGTGGATCATGATCAAAAAAAGCCTTAAAAAAGTCATCACCTATTAAAGAAGGAGGCATATCATTCATCCCGAGTCTGCGTGAAGTAGGAGCACCTGAATCTCTATTATCCTGGAATTCAGATCTGTAACGGTCCTCATCCGAAGTAGATGAAAGGATCTCATGGTTATCAGCTTGGGGGCCTCTAGATGACGAAGCACCAGAATCTCTTATCCTCTGAAATTGAAAGTCTCAAAAATCTTGCTCTGACTGGTGATACAATTTTTCAAAATAGGAAACCTGTTGATGACTAGCAGCCAACTCTTCTTAAAGTTTCTTATTTTGTTCCTCAAGCATCCGCTGTGAGCCAGAAAGGAAAAGAGTAAGAGCATACATAATCATGTATACATATAGCATAAATTATCATGGAACAAGAAAACCTACCAGGTAATTCATATCAACGCCATGTGGATGAGATGGCATCTCCGATTGATTAGAATGAGCAAATGGAGGAGCGGTAAAGGAAGGTCCTGCCTCATGACCAAATGAGCCAGCAGCCTGCAACAATCATTTAAAAAGTCAAAACAAGTTAAGAAAGAAGTAATTGCAATGGAAAAAATGGCAAAATTTTACTTGACAAGTGCTAGCCCCGAGATGCGAGACAGACTCTCTTCCCTCTCCATGATACTCCTCTTCATCTCTATCCTCATTTTCCTTGGGGAACTCCCGTGCACCAACAGGAGATACATTAAAGTTCAAAAGGCCTATTCGAATAAACTGGATATAAGATGCACTCGGTGGATAGAGAAAGGTTTCAACATCATAACCGTGCTGAGCCAACCACCATGCATTCTCCAGCATTGATGTGATATTTAAAGTATACTTCGGGCAATTCATCGAGATCAACCGCAGCTCGGGACCAAGAAACCACTCATATACTCTCTCTCTGAGAAACTAGCCACTAGACATAAGGCCGGCAATGACTCGACAGGCATGTTGAAAAGGCAATGCGGCATTCATGGAAGAAGTCCAGTTCGTCCACTCTTCTATATTCCACCAGGCCAAATAGACCTAAAAAATGACATAAGGTAAGTGAAATTTTATATAAATTTTAAAATATACTAATGCTATTTTACCTGGCCCTAGGCTAAGCAACTTAAGAGATAGCGTTGGGTGTTCTCATGGTGAGAGCCAGGAACTTCTACACGATCTAACAACCAAAATTTTAATCTCGGATACCCAACTCTCTCTCGGGAAATGCCAGGCACCCTCACAAGATTATGCTCATATGCCCATGCCTACAACAATAATAAAAATCAAATTCATGCAAGAATAAGAATGGAATTGACATTGGTAGAAGAAGAATACCTCAACAACCACCATAAAACCAACAAAAGACTTCTTATTTCTGCAAATCTTATCAATTCCATGGTAAAGACAGGCAAGGCCAGCTTCACCCTAGCCGTAAAGCGGTACCATACTCATATTAGTAAGGGCCCTCAACACTGACAAATGGATGGCAGATTCAGTGCTGCATAAAATGGTCGACCTGAGCAAATACAGTAAAAATCCTCAAGCATATTGCTTGGTTATTTTCCTATGATCACATCTGTAGACCCCTAATTTTTGACCCAGTTCGATCCAATATATTTTATTTAGTCTAAAAATTTTTTGTGTTATCTTAATTAAATCATTGATCCTTTCTGGCTCACAGCCCTGGATTAAAAATTCAAAAGCTTACAACAATCCGACCAACACCGAAAGCGAAGAATCTAGCAACAACTTGATCACTTGCTCACCAAAAACAATGGATCCTGAAAAAATTCAAAGAATGGTGGATGATGCCCTCAATGCCAAAATGGAAGAAATAAGAGAGGCCATGGCTGAGACCATGAAGAACCAATTGGCTACAATTTTAGGAAATAATGTCGAAGCATCTGCTAGCTCCAAGAAGCCAAAGGATAAAGGGAAGACTAAAGTTGGTGAAGTAGCTTTTGATGATGATAAGGTGATCATTGATGATGATGATTGGGCTCAATACTACCAAGATCCTAAAGACAAAAAGAAGCCAAAGGTTGTTGAGAAGACAACTGCCAAAAAAACCAAAACTTCTGATGTTGAAAAGATGATTGCGGATTTAGAAAAGAAATTTGAGAAGAAACTGAAGACTGAAGAAATGTCCGAAGTTAACAAATTATTTGAGCTAGATGAAGAAGTTCCATACAAGTTCAAGATGCCATCTTTTGCGAAGTTCAATGGAACCGAAAATCCCCATCTCCATGTGAAGCAGTATATCACTTCCATGCAGTCTGCCCGAGCTACTAAAGCTCAAACTTTGAGATATTTCATGCTCTCATTGGACCCTATTGTCCAAAATTGGTTCAACACCTTGGAGGAAAGTACTCAAAAAGATTGGGATATGTTGTACAAGGCTTTCATCCAACAATATGGATACAATGTCGAGATGGAAGTTACCTTAATGGAAGTTGAGTCCATTAGATAAAGGCCAAATGAGAATTTTGTGGACTATGTGAAAAGATGGAGAAATAAGGCTACTTTGCTCAAGAAAAGGCCCGATGAGTCTGATCAAATAAGGATGATCGTGAGAGGCGTCCTGCCCAATCTCTATGAAAGGATGTCTCACACCCTTATAAGGGATTTCAATGATCTTCTCCAAGCTGGTCTACAAATTGAAGAATGGGAAAGGGAGAAGAACTGCTTTTCTGCAAGAAGTAATGAGAAAGGGAACTACCAGTCTAGAAATCAAAGCACGCAAAAAGAAGTTGATGTCAATACAACTGGTCAAGCAAATAGAAGGCAGTTTTCAGATCTGGGGAAGCCTTTGTCTTGGGTCTTCAACAAGCTACAAAAGAAGGGACTATTACAGCCATTGGCCCCTCGACCTTTGCCGAATCCTTTACCCTCAAAATTTAATACCAAGGCCTTTTATGAGTTTCATCAAACACAAGGACATGAGACAGACAAATGCTTGTAACTAAAACATGAGATCCAAAATTTAATTGACAGTGGTAAGCTGCCTGAGCCTGATAAGACCAACACAAAAAATAATCCTTTGCAAAATTCAACAGAGTGCCACCATCAGCAACCTTCATGGTAGGAAAAGGATTGGAAGAAGATTTTGTTTTATCATCCTTTCAAGATGGGGATATTGAAGATGTGAAAGAAAAAGAAGCTTAACTCAACAAACTTTCCTTAGCTTAAATGTTGCTTTTCAATTTTACTTTCTTTAATATTTAATTGGAACAATCTTGTTTTTCAAATTTAAATTTGTTTGAATAAATTACTTTCATCAAAATTTTGTTGGTCTTTGTTCATTTTGGTGCTCAACCAATGAGGAATATAGCTTGATAATTGATGAATTAATATATCTAGGCATTATGACTTGAATGACTTTACTAGGTGAGGGAATTGCTCTATAGCATTGAGTTGTGTGTAATATCCTCATTTATGCCCTAGAAGTTTTGAGTATGTTGTTGTTATTGTGGTTGTTGATATATATATTGGGAAGTGAATGTTTGTGCATATATGTGTTAAATTGTAAGAGAAAAGAAATGGGAAGAGAATGTATATGTATATATGTTTTGGAGAAGAAATTTAGGGTTTAGAGACAAATGTATATGTTGTTTATATGATGATATAATTAACATATACATTGGTCAAATGAAGAGTCAAGGTGATGGTTAAGTGGAAGAAGATATTTTTAGTTGTTAATGAAATTACTATAAAGGGCTTATATGAGACAAAGAGTTAGTTATATGGTTAAGGGTGTTTTGGTAATTTTCCTTGTAAGATGCATGGTGGAGATTAAAAGAAGAAAAGGTGTTTGACTTGTGCATTTTCTTCTTTCTTTCTTGAAGTGGCCGGATTCTCCATAGACAAAGAGAGAAAGAGAGGTGATCTTGAGGTTTGAAGCATTTTGAAGAAAGAAACAAGGGTTTTGGTTAAAGATTTGTAGATTTCTTCATTTGAGGTAAGATCTTTTCTTTAATTTCTTCAATTCTTTTGAAGTGGTGTGAGAAAGGAATTAGGGTTTGTTGGTTTGATGATGAGAAGTTGAGTTGGTGAAGGTGTTGGAAGTGATTGTGTTGAGTAAGAGTTGTGTTTAGTGAAATTGTTTCTGTTTTACAATTAGTAAAGGCTGTGATTTGTATGATTTTTAATTAATTATAGAAAAATGTTCTTGAAGTGAATTTTTGATATGTTGTGCCTCTATGAGTGTAGAATGACTGAAAAATATGTTGATTCGATTTTGGAATGGTTATGAGTTTAGAAAGATTATTTTCATTAGACCTGTTTCAGCAGGTACCTTAACTGGGACAGCTATATTTCGTGATTTTTAATAAAATGTAGAAAAATCATATCCAATCGAATTTTGGATATGTTGTTGCTTAGTGAGTCTAGTATTTGAGAAAAATAATTTGGAACCACGTTGATTGAATTTGATTTATGGAATTCACAAAGTTCAGAACTGCTGCCAGGATGCAGGGCAATTGGGGCAGTCTGGTTAGGTGAACTGTTTGACCAAGATTTTGTGTTCAGTTTGATCTGAAATTTTAAAGGGATGATTTTAAGATACAAAACTAAATTCTGTAAAAATTTTAGAATTTTTAGTCAAGTAGATTATTTTATACAATTTTTCAAAATAAGGATAAAATGGAGTTTAAAACCAGAATGTACTATTTATGGTTAGGGTTTTAATTCTTTGTTCTTTTTGCATTGCTTTGGTTTTCCAAAGGTAGGTTGGTCCTTAAACCTAACCCTAAACACTTTAAACACACTTGAATCAATGAATGTTATAATCAATTGTTCTTTGCCCTAATTGCATTGTTGAGATTGAACAATGTTATGTTGTGCATTGTGAATGGTAATGTGTTTCATGAGTAATGTGGTATGAAATGTTGATATTTATGAATGATGCTATGTGAGATATAATGTGATCATGGATGAGATATATATATATATATACTTGAATAATGAGATGTTATATTGTGAAATGAAATGTGAAGCCATTGTTATTGGCTAAGATGATGTAATTGAAAGAAAGAAGGCATGTTTGCCTAAATGTGATGAGAATTGAGAATGGAAATGAATTGTTTGTTTAATATGTTATTCAGTTTCAGAGTTCTGGATTTGGGTGGCATGCCTAAGAAATGATGACAGGTAACAGTCTTGCCGGGTTGAGGACCTCCTCATAGGTGTTGAGTTGATGGTCCAAGAGACTGGGTCTGTTACACTATGAGATATATGATTTGTAACAGTCTTGCCGGGTTGAGGATCTCCTCATATGTGTTGAGTTGATGATCCAAGAGACTGGGTCTGTTACACTTGCCTACGGGCGTGATTATTGTGACTATGAACCAAAGCAGTAACTCTGAACTCTGAATATCGTATTAAATACTTGTTGGGCCCATAGGTGTCAGGGTTATATGAATGTCCTAAATAATGTTATGAGTTAATGAAATGAGATGTTGGTTATTGAGTATGATTGATTAATGTTGAATGTGGAAAGATGTTGAAATGTGGTATGCTCATATGACTATGATTTGTGAAATGCATAATTATGTGGTTAACTTTATATTTATGATATTGATCTTATCAATAACATATGTGGCATTGCATTACATTAAAGCATACCATTAGCATGTTTTATCTTACTAAGCCGTTGGCTTAGCGCGAATGTGATTCTTCGCGCAGGTGACAAGGAAGAACCAGAGAGTTCCTCTAGGCCGAGTCGAGCCTAGATTTTGAAGATTGAATAGTGGGCTTTAAGATCGAAGACTGACTGCCAAACATGTATAAATTTTATGTGTTGTAAAACTTGAGTTTTGATGTATATGAATTTGTAAATATTGTTACTTTCCGTTGCATAGTGAACAAAGATTTTATCTGCTGTATTTCATAATAAACCTTTACTTTATTTTGTACTAGAAGTGTAAATCCTTTTTGCAGGTTGTAGTTGAGGTTATAAGGGGGATTTATTGGAAGTGTACTGAGAATGATTTTGTTTGCATTGGTTTGTGTAAAAATGTTTTCAAAAAAATTAGAAAAAAAAAACCAGTTTTGTCGACACTTGGGATTGAATTTTTAGGCAAAACTATGGCAAAATTTCTATAAAAATCGGAACAAAAATTTGACTAAGTAAAGGTGGTAGCAACATTAGGATAGGGTGGCGCCTCTACTCAGCTTACACACGTAGGTCGGGAAGGGGTGTTACAATTTTTGGTATCAGAGCCTAGGTTTGAGATTCTCAACCTAGATCAATTGTAAGAAAAAGAATATTTTGATTTTTAAAGTGGGTTTTTGAGTAAAATACATGTTTTGGTATGGCAGTCTTTGATCTTTAATGAGGAATATTCTGCTGTGTTTGCAGATATAGGTAGAGATGGCATCTCATTCACGACAATCTGTTGAGGGTAGTGCCGAGAGTATTGCTCCTGCTGAGGGAGCTAGGGTTGATAGTGTTGAGGAGGCACCTGCTTCGGTGTCGGGTAGACCAGCTGGGGAGGAGGTTCCGCCAGCCTGGTTTAGGCCTATGTTGGAAGCTATGAGACAAGCACCTGTGCAACCACAGCCACCGCCACCACCCCCTCAGCCTTCAGTACCAGTAAGGCACTATGATAAGCTAAGGAAATATGGAGCAGAGGATTTCTTTGGTACAGTTGATCCGGCTGTAGCAGAACAGTGGCTTGATAGAGTTCAGAGGGTATTTGTGCAGTTGCAAGCCACTTCAGAGGAGAAGTTTGACTATGCAAGATCTTTGCTACAGAAGGATGCCTACGACTGGTGGAAGACAGTGCCCCATTCTATGGATGATCCACCAACCTTGTCTTATGCGGATTTTCTGAGAGAATTTGAGTTGAAGTATACTCCTAGGGAGTATAAAGATGGGAAGAAAAGAGAGTTTCTAGATTTGAAGCAAGATCATCGGACCGTAACTGAGTATGAAGTTGAGTTTATTCGACTGAGTCAGTATGCTGGGGGTATCATTACTGATGAGATTGATAGATGTCGGCGATTTGAGGAGGGATTGAGGCCCTCGATCATGTGCTTAGTGGCTGGATCCAGATATCAGGATTTCTCACAGCTTGTGGCAGCAGCTCGAAGTGTAGAGCGAGCTCAAGTTATTGCAGCTGCTTCAGAGGAAGAGGTTAGGGTTAGAAGGCCCCAGTTCGAGGCAGGGTCTTCTTCTGCGAAGAGGGGTAGAGGAAGTTTTGTTCCTCGGAGTAGTAGGAGCCAGAGACCAGTGGGTAGGTCAGTGCAGTTCCAGAGGCAGAGATTTAGACCTGCAGCTTCAGTAGCGAGTGCTCCTACTCCTGGAGTTCAGAGATCCACCTTACCTGTGTGTAACCAGTGTGGTGGAAGACATGGGGGCGTTTGTTGGAGGCATAGTAGATCAGGGGTATGCTTCAGGTGTGGATCACCTGACCACTTTGTGAGAGACTGTCCTGAGAGGCAGGATCAGATGCCAGTTGATTCTGCTGCTTCTCGAGCTAGTGTGAGGGGAGGCAGAGGAGGCAGAGGTGCCAGCCGGGGAGGTAGACCAGGATTCAGTTCTAGAAGAGGTACTACATCCAGGGAGGGTAGACCAGAGGAGGTTGGATCTTCCCAGAGGATGTATGTTATGCAGAGACAGCCAGATACATCGGCAGTCATAGCTGGTACTTTTTCTTTATTTTATACTCCAGTACTTGCTTTGATTGATCCGGGTTCCACACATTCATATATTAGTGCATCTGTTTTGCCTGTATCTGATTTGCATGCTGAGTCCCTAGGATTTGATGTGTTGGTAACAAATCCGTTAGGGCATAGTGTGGTTGTGAGTAAGGTGCATAGAGATAGTGCAGTAGTGGTGCAGGGTGAGGAGTTCCTTGGGGATTTGATTGAGATGCCATTTAAGGAATATGACGTGATCTTAGGTATGGATTGGCTATCTCGACATGAAGCTGTGGTGGATTGTAAAAAGAAAATTGTTTCTTTGAGAACGGGTGATGGTAGAGAGGTGATAGTATCTAATGAGCAGGAACAGCTAGCCTCCTTATTTGTTTCAGCTGTTGCAGCCAGGAGGTTGATTAGAAAGGGGTGTGAAGCCTATCTTGCTCATGTGGTGGATACTAGAGTGAAGGGTTCCCCTATTGATAGCATTGCCACAGTTGCTGAGTTCCCGGATGTGTTTCCAGAGGAGTTGCCAGGGTTGCCTCCTGAGAGAGAGGTGGAGTTTGGTATTGAATTGTTGCCTGGTACCACTCCTATCTCTATTACTCCTTATAGAATGGCACCAGCAGAATTGAGGGAGTTGAAAGTGCAATTACAGGAGTTGTTGGACAAAGGATTCATTCGCCCCAGTGTTTCTCCTTGGGGAGCTCCTGTGCTATTTGTGAAGAAGAAAGATGGTACTATGAGGTTGTGTATCGATTATAGGCAATTGAACAAGGTGACTATTAAAAATAAATATCCTTTGCCTAGAATCGATGATCTCTTTGATCAGTTGAAGGGAGCGTCAGTGTTCTCCAAAATTGATTTGAGATCTGGGTACCATCAGCTGAGGGTAAGAAGTGAAGATGTTCCTAAGACTGCTTTTCGGACCAGGTATGGGCATTATGAGTTTTTAGTTATGCCTTTTGGTCTAACGAATGCACCTGCAGCTTTTATGGATTTGATGAATAGGGTGTTTAGGCCCTATTTGGATCAGTTTGTAGTGGTCTTCATTGATGATATACTGGTGTATTCGCGGAATGAAGAGGAGCATGATATGCATCTGCGGATTGTGTTGCAGATTTTGAGAGAGAATCAGTTATTTGCCAAATTGTCGAAGTGTGAGTTCTGGTTGGATCAAGTTGCTTTTCTCGGACATATTGTTTCTGCAGAAGGCATCAGAGTTGATCCGAGCAAAGTTGAAGCCATTTTAAATTGGAGTCCACCCAAGTCTGTGACAGAGATTAGAAGTTTTCTGGGTTTGGCAGGCTATTACCGACGGTTTGTGAAAGGGTTTTCTTTGATAGCTACTCCACTCACCAGATTACTTCGAAAGGGAGTGAGATTTGTGTGGACAGATCAGTGTCAGGCTAGTTTTGAGCAGTTGAGAGAGTTGTTGACTCAAGCGCCTGTTCTTACTTTACCTGTTGAAGGCAAACCATATGTGATCTACAGTGATGCTTCACATAGAGGTTTGGGGTGTGTATTGATGCAGGAAGGGAAAGTTATAGCTTATGCATCTCGACAGTTGAAACCGCATGAGCTTAACTATCCGACCCATGATTTAGAATTGGCTGCCATTGTGTTTGCATTAAAGATTTGGCGCCACTATCTGTTTGGGGAGAAATGTTTCATCTACACTGATCACAAGAGTTTGAAGTATTTGGGTGTCCAGAAAGAACTCAATCTTCGTCAGAGGAGATGGTTAGAATTGATTAAAGACTACGACTGCTTGATTGACTATCATCCAGGTAAAGCAAATGTTGTTGCTGATGCCTTGAGTCGGAAGTCTTTAGCTGGTTTAACTGTTTACTCGCTCTCGTTGCTTGTTGAGTTGAGAGCATTGCATGCCAGTTTTGTACCTTGTGTTGATGGTGCATTATTGGCACAGTTGCAATTAAAGCCGATTTTGTTAGATCAGATCAAAGAAGCTCAGTTGGCCGATAAGAAGATTCAGAAGATTTTTTCAGATTGCAAGAATGGGAAGACTAGAGATTTTGTTGTGAAAGATGATGGGAGTCTCTGGTTTAAGAACCGATTGTGTGTACCCGATGATGCTGATTTGAAAAGAGTCATTTTAGAAGAAGCTCATCAGTCAATGTTTGCTATGCATCCGGGTAATACGAAGATGTATCATGATTTGAGACAGCATTATTGGTGGATTGGTTTGAAGAGAGACATTGCTGAGTTTGTATCGAAATGTCTCACTTGTCAGAAGGTTAAAGCAGAGCATCAAGTTCCAACCGGGTTGCTTCAACCATTGTCAGTGCCAGAATGGAAGTGGGAAAGAGTGACAATGGATTTTGTGTCTGGTTTGCCATTGACACAAAAGAAGCATGATGCTATATGGGTGATTGTGGATAGATTGACTAAGACAGCTCATTTCCTTCCGGTTCGAATGGATTACTCTTTGGAGAGATTGGCTGAGCTGTATATCCATGAGATTGTGAAACTGCATGGTGTTCCAACTTCTTTAGTGTCTGATCGAGATCCCAGGTTTACTTCCAGATTTTGGAAGAGTTTGCATAGTGCTTTAGGTTCTCGACTGCACTTCAGCACTGCTTTTCATCCACAGACGGATGGACAGTCAGAGAGGGTGATACAGATTATTGAGGACATGTTGAGAAGCTGTGTCATCGATTTCTCTGGAAGTTGGGATAGGTTTTTACCTCTTGTGGAGTTTGCTTACAACAACAGTCACCAATCCAGCATTGGTATGGCACCGTTTGAAGCATTGTATGGCAGACGGTGTAGGACACCTCTTTGTTGGAATGAGCTTGGAGATAATAAGTTGGTTGGTCCTGATTTGATTCAAGAAACTGAAGATAAAGTAAAGTTGATTCGAGGCAGGTTAAAAGCAGCTTCAGACCGACAGAAGTCTTATGCAGATCTAAAAAGGAGAGATATAGAGTTTGATGTTGGAGATAAGGTATTTCTGAAAGTGTCTCCTTGGAAGAAAATTTTGAGGTTCGGTCGGAAAGGAAAATTGAGTCCTCGTTTCATTGGGCCGTATGAAGTGTTAGAAAGAGTTGGGCCAGTGGCGTATCGACTTGCTTTGCCACCTGAGTTGGATCGTATTCATAATGTATTCCATGTTTCTATGTTGAGGAGATATAGGTCGGATCCATCTCATGTGTTGCCATTTGAGTCTATTGAAGTGAGCCCAGATTTGACATTTGAAGAGGAACCAGTTGCTATCTTGGCACGAGAAGTGAAAGAGTTAAGGAACAAGAGAGTGCCATTGGTGAAGATTCTTTGGAAGAATCATGCAAAAGAAGAAGCGACTTGGGAAAGTGAGCATACCATGCGAGAGCAGTATCCGCAATTGTTTCAGCTTTGATATCAGGTAATTTCGAGGACGAAATTTTCTTTTTAGAGGGGGAGAATTGTAATATCCTCATTTATGCCCTAGAAGTTTTGAGTATGTTGTTGTTATTGTGGTTGTTGATATATATATTGGGAAGTGAATGTTTGTGCATATATGTGTTAAATTGTAAGAGAAAAGAAATGGGAAGAGAATGTATATGTATATATGTTTTGGAGAAGAAATTTAGGGTTTAGAGACAAATGTATATGTTGTTTATATGATGATATAATTAACATATACATTGGTCAAATGAAGAGTCAAGGTGATGGTTAAGTGGAAGAAGATATTTTTAGTTGTTAATGAAATTACTATAAAGGGCTTATATGAGACAAAGAGTTAGTTATATGGTTAAGGGTGTTTTGGTAATTTTCCTTGTAAGATGCATGGTGGAGATTAAAAGAAGAAAAGGTGTTTGACTTGTGCATTTTCTTCTTTCTTTCTTGAAGTGGCCGGATTCTCCATAGACAAAGAGAGAAAGAGAGGTGATCTTGAGGTTTGAAGCATTTTGAAGAAAGAAACAAGGGTTTTGGTTAAAGATTTGTAGATTTCTTCATTTGAGGTAAGATCTTTTCTTTAATTTCTTCAATTCTTTTGAAGTGGTGTGAGAAAGGAATTAGGGTTTGTTGGTTTGATGATGAGAAGTTGAGTTGGTGAAGGTGTTGGAAGTGATTGTGTTGAGTAAGAGTTGTGTTTAGTGAAATTGTTTCTGTTTTACAATTAGTAAAGGCTGTGATTTGTATGATTTTTAATTAATTATAGAAAAATGTTCTTGAAGTGAATTTTTGATATGTTGTGCCTCTATGAGTGTAGAATGACTGAAAAATATGTTGATTCGATTTTGGAATGGTTATGAGTTTAGAAAGATTATTTTCATTAGACCTGTTTCAGCAGGTACCTTAACTGGGACAGCTATATTTCGTGATTTTTAATAAAATGTAGAAAAATCATATCCAATCGAATTTTGGATATGTTGTTGCTTAGTGAGTCTAGTATTTGAGAAAAATAATTTGGAACCACGTTGATTGAATTTGATTTATGGAATTCACAAAGTTCAGAACTGCTGCCAGGATGCAGGGCAATTGGGGCAGTCTGGTTAGGTGAACTGTTTGACCAAGATTTTGTGTTCAGTTTGATCTGAAATTTTAAAGGGATGATTTTAAGATACAAAACTAAATTCTGTAAAAATTTTAGAATTTTTAGTCAAGTAGATTATTTTATACAATTTTTCAAAATAAGGATAAAATGGAGTTTAAAACCAGAATGTACTATTTATGGTTAGGGTTTTAATTCTTTGTTCTTTTTGCATTGCTTTGGTTTTCCAAAGGTAGGTTGGTCCTTAAACCTAACCCTAAACACTTTAAACACACTTGAATCAATGAATGTTATAATCAATTGTTCTTTGCCCTAATTGCATTGTTGAGATTGAACAATGTTATGTTGTGCATTGTGAATGGTAATGTGTTTCATGAGTAATGTGGTATGAAATGTTGATATTTATGAATGATGCTATGTGAGATATAATGTGATCATGGATGAGATATATATATATATATACTTGAATAATGAGATGTTATATTGTGAAATGAAATGTGAAGCCATTGTTATTGGCTAAGATGATGTAATTGAAAGAAAGAAGGCATGTTTGCCTAAATGTGATGAGAATTGAGAATGGAAATGAATTGTTTGTTTAATATGTTATTCAGTTTCAGAGTTCTGGATTTGGGTGGCATGCCTAAGAAATGATGACAGGTAACAGTCTTGCCGGGTTGAGGACCTCCTCATAGGTGTTGAGTTGATGGTCCAAGAGACTGGGTCTGTTACACTATGAGATATATGATTTGTAACAGTCTTGCCGGGTTGAGGATCTCCTCATATGTGTTGAGTTGATGATCCAAGAGACTGGGTCTGTTACACTTGCCTACGGGCGTGATTATTGTGACTATGAACCAAAGCAGTAACTCTGAACTCTGAATATCGTATTAAATACTTGTTGGGCCCATAGGTGTCAGGGTTATATGAATGTCCTAAATAATGTTATGAGTTAATGAAATGAGATGTTGGTTATTGAGTATGATTGATTAATGTTGAATGTGGAAAGATGTTGAAATGTGGTATGCTCATATGACTATGATTTGTGAAATGCATAATTATGTGGTTAACTTTATATTTATGATATTGATCTTATCAATAACATATGTGGCATTGCATTACATTAAAGCATACCATTAGCATGTTTTATCTTACTAAGCCGTTGGCTTAGCGCGAATGTGATTCTTCGCGCAGGTGACAAGGAAGAACCAGAGAGTTCCTCTAGGCCGAGTCGAGCCTAGATTTTGAAGATTGAATAGTGGGCTTTAAGATCGAAGACTGACTGCCAAACATGTATAAATTTTATGTGTTGTAAAACTTGAGTTTTGATGTATATGAATTTGTAAATATTGTTACTTTCCGTTGCATAGTGAACAAAGATTTTATCTGCTGTATTTCATAATAAACCTTTACTTTATTTTGTACTAGAAGTGTAAATCCTTTTTGCAGGTTGTAGTTGAGGTTATAAGGGGGATTTATTGGAAGTGTACTGAGAATGATTTTGTTTGCATTGGTTTGTGTAAAAATGTTTTCAAAAAAATTAGAAAAAAAAAACCAGTTTTGTCGACACTTGGGATTGAATTTTTAGGCAAAACTATGGCAAAATTTCTATAAAAATCGGAACAAAAATTTGACTAAGTAAAGGTGGTAGCAACATTAGGATAGGGTGGCGCCTCTACTCAGCTTACACACGTAGGTCGGGAAGGGGTGTTACATTGTGTATGCTTACTTAGAGAGGGCTCCTGCATAATTACCTTTGTCTAGGTCCTAGTCAGTCTTAAAACATGCTTTGACAAATTTTTGAGGCGAAATTGAACTCTTCTTATTTAAGGGAGAGATGATCTAGGCATTGTTTGGTTAGCCAACAACTAGTATCCACCCAATTAGATATCAATCCCTAGTTGTCCCTTTGAGCCATCATAAAATTTTAGCTTTCTTTTCATTGACTTATAAGCCTAATAACCTACCCTGAGTTATTGTGATACTTTTGACAAGTCTTATGTTCACTAAGGTGAAGAGGCAAGAAGATCAAAGAAAGAAATGAATACCATGAAGATAGGTGAAGTTCTCAATATCATGAAGATTGTTAAAGTTCTCAAGACCATAAGGGTAGTTAAAGTTCTCAAGACCATAAGGGTAGTTGAAGTTCTTAAGAGCATAAGGGTAGTTGAAGTTCACCTAATATCTCCAATATATCAAGATAACATAAGAGTAACAAAGGATTTATGTAATATCCCGATTTTTGATACACTTTGGAGTAGTAGTTGCGAGAGAGAGTATGTTGATGAAATATGTAAAGAAAATATTATAAGAAATAGAGGTGTATGAAGAATGATAAGTATATATTGTAATTGAGAGAATTGAAGGTGGATATTGAAGATTTGGCAAAATATTCAAGTATTCATTTCCTTGTATTGATTTCTATTTATTGAGTTTATATTTGATATGGTTAGTGTGTAAAAATGATGATAATAAAAGATTGAAGTATATATATATATATATATATGTGTTGCATTGGTATTTAGATGATGATAATATGGTTATTTGTGAGGATGATGATAAGTTGTTGAAATTGATTAGTAAGGGTTTATTGATTATGATTTTTGGGGTTGAATGGAAGAGTAAGAGTAGTATTTATGTAATGGTGGTGAACTGGTGATTGATGTAAATATCGAGTTTGATCAATTATTATCTTAGATTTTTAATATGATTGTGTTTAAATGAAGTTTAAAGCATAGTGTACATGAATTTAATTTGGAACAGAAGCATTTTGGATGCCACGGTCGTGGCATATGTGTGCCACGGTCATGGCAAGTGAGGGCCACGACCGTGGGATTGTAAGCGTGACTGTGTCTTCAAAAATTTTGATAAAATAAAACAAGTTCCAATGCCACGACCGTGGTCCTTGAAGGCCACGACCGTGGGAAATTTTAAAACAAAATGGACAGATTCATTGGTTATCCCACGGCCGTGGGGTTGTGAGGCCACAACCGTGGGGACCTATATAGTGGTTTTGGCTTGTAATTGGTAATCTAAAGGGCCTAGTATGAGACTAATAAGTGAGTAATTGTATTGAAAACTCATGTGTATCTCTAAGTGAGTGTGTATGATCACTTTTGGGATTAGGTTTTGAAGAGATTGAGTTGCCCTAATCCAAGTATTGAAGGATTCATGGAAGAGGAGTTTAGATTGGTGTGAGTTTCTCTTGAGGTAAGTACAAACCCTACATTATTGCAGATATATATATATATATGACTTTGGGACTTAACACATTTGGTTGTAAATGTGTTAAGTAATCCATTACATTTTTTATATATTTGATTAATATTATGAATTGCATAATGTGAAAGATAGCTATATGATGGTATGTATTTGCATGACTATGGGACTTAACACATTGGATTGGGAAATGTGTAAAGTTATTTATATATTGTTGATGTGTGATAAATGTGCTATGATGTGTATTATGTGTGCTATGTGGAATGTATGTTGAAGATTCTAAATATATGAATAATGTAATTTGCTATGTATATCTCAATGATGAAATATGAAACTCTTGTTAATGGATATAAAGGTGAAAAATAAGTATGAAAGATATAATGAGCATTCAAAGTGTATGTACAATGCAAGTGGTTATGTATACAGTAATGATGAGATGTGAACTGAGATATGATGCAAATGAAATAATTGGGGCATGTTTGCCTAGATGATTATGAGAAATTGATGAGATGTGAAGCCATTGTTATTGCCTATAATATTGCAAATGAAATAATTGGGGCATGTTTTCCTAGATGATTATGAGAAATTGAGAATGAATTTGATAAAGAAATAATGAATGAATTTTGTGCCTAATGTGTTATTCACTTTTCAGAGTTTTGTTGTTAGTGGCATGCCTAATGGTAACAATCTCTTAAAGCTAGGTTGGATTTAATCCTTGAAGCCAAGTTGGGTTGAAGTTTAGCATGCTTAACTCCCCTTGATGCTTGGTTGGGTCTAATCCTTGAAGCCTAGTTGAGATGTTACAACCCATGAAGCTAGGTTGGGTTTGGTTCTTGAAGCCAAGTTGGGTTCATACTTAGCATGCTTTGTTCCCCTTGAAGCTTGGTTGAGCCTAATCCTTGAAGCCTAGTTGGGATAATGATAATGATAAATGTGATAATTGAACCAAAACATTAACTCTGAAAGTTGAATGGCATATTAGTTTCTTTTGGGCCCATGCTTGTCTCTGCTTTAATGTGACTTATGGAATGAGATATATGAGGATAATTATGGGATGAGATGAATACAATATGATGTGTAATATGCATACGGATGTGGAAATTGTGAGTATTATTTCATGAATGTTCTGTTAAGTCATTGAATTGTGGTTTGTTGTAATGATATATGTATATATGTATATAAAGTATGAGATTAGTGGAAAAATATAGAGTGCATTAAAAAGGGAAAACATGATGTTAATATAGGAAGTAGGATTTTTGTGTGATGAATGTTATATTATTTATTGTACCACTAAGCTTTCGAGCTTAGCGTGGTTGTGTAAATCGGGTAGGTGAGTAGATGATTGCTTCGGGAGTCAGGACTTTATGCCACGAGATGGGTAAGAGTATTTCGAGACCAACTAGATGGTGGTGCATGCATGTACAAATTGATTATGTTGTATGTTAATTAAAATGTATGTATATATAAATGAATTTTGGAAAAGACAAGGTAATTTATATATATATATATGTGATATCATAAAAAGTAATATGATTTAATGAATGTTCTTTAAATAAAAAAAAAACAAAACAAATGTATCATTGTTTGGAAGTAAGGTAAAGGTTTTAATATGTAATGAAAAGTGACATTCTTATACTTTATATACGTACTGTATGTATATGAGGTATATGTATAGTACTTATATAGAGTATGGGGGTGTTACAATTATTTTGGTATCAGAGCTTAGGTTCGAGATTCTCGGCCTAAGTAGAATTAAAAAGAAAAGTTTTGAAAAAAAAAATGAAATTTGTGATATATGCATATGCATTAACACCTAGGTTGGTCTCGGATGTGGCATTATGTAAATTGTAATGTATTTGAATTAGATGAGATGGATGATAGTGTGTGGATGAGGTTCTACATGAAAGGAAAATTAGAGAAAGAAATGATATGGAAGAATTTATATAAGTTTAATTGATAAATTAAAGAATGGGAATTTATTCAAGTAAAGTAAATTTTTAAATTTTTGATTATTGAAATGTGTTTGAAATATAAAGAAATGACTAGGAGAATAAAGTTGGAAATGAGTTAAAAACAAAATCAAGATTAAAGTATGTACTCTTTCCTCTACAATTTGAATCTCTTTCTAATAAACCTTATGTTTGGATTGCTAGAGAGAGGAAATATTGTTGGATTGTTAATATGGATAGATATGTTATTAAAATGAAGAGAGTATGGTGGAATATTGAGTGAGTTGATTGGTATAGACAAAGTGTGACAATTTAAGGTTTGGGTATGTAAAGTTAAGGTTCTTAAAAGAAAAAGAGATGATGTTGGTTAAGTAAGGAGATATAATGGTGTTGTTTGTATTGTTATTTTAATGCAAACATTGCGATTTCAATGTTAGAAATGTGATATGCTTAAGTGTTGTTAAAGCTCATGTTAATGGTGGTAATATGTGACATTTGGATTTTTGAAATGAGCTTTAATAATTGTGAAAATTATATGTTTTGATGTTGCTTTGTGGTATATATATAAGATGTTTTTAAAGTTGATATTAAGAAAAATGAGATTAGTAAATTGAAGTTTAGGTAAAGTAGTAATTTGAGAGTTTAGAGTTTTAATGGAATGTTGATAAAGATTATTTAGATATCGATAGTTTAATGTATGTTAAACATATGAGCTATTTGCAATGAATATTATTGCATATGAGAATACTATGAATTGGGTAATGTGATTGATAGTATGAAAATTTGTTTTGAAATAAAAGGAAAGTGATTAAGCGTGTGAAAATGAGTTACTTTAAGTCATTTGACTGGAAAGGGTGAAAATGGATATGAAGGATATACTAAATGCATTTAAAAACAAATGTGAGAGAGATGTCACATTAGAAATGTGACTAAGATTTTTGTGAAATATTATTATGAGTAGAGTATATATATATATATATATATATGTTGAGTTGATAAATAACTTAAGTCATGTCAAAAGAATGAGAATGATGTTGTTTAATGAAAAGTAATAAATGTTAAATTTGTATGGATTGTATGTAAAAGAGAAATTAAGTATACATATATGATTATGTGTAAACATGTATAGGATATGTGAAATGAGTTTTTCAATATGAATGTAATTGTAATATGTAAAAAAAATGTGGAAATTTAATCACATTATAAATGTGCCCTATGAATGTGTATGTGAAAAAAAAAATTGTTGTGGTGTGTTTGTTATCTTATACAATTACCTGTCTAGTGGTATTGAGAATGATGTTGCATGTATTAGCGAACCTAAGAGAGATTAGGTCTTGATCTGTGCAGAGCTAGACTATAGGATAAAATAGAGAGTGAGAATGGACTCGAGAACTATTGGACAGTGAAATTATTTATGATAATAAATGAATTTGATTATCATATAATGTTTTGGACCCAAAGTATCTGCATGTGGAAATGTTTTATGTACGTGTGTATAATAAGAGATTGTAAGGAAAATAAAAGGAAAGTATAATGTATAAAAAAAATTTATAATAGATAGATTAGACATGGAGTAATAAATGAAAGTTGTGTAAAATTTGCATATGATCGAATGTTGTGCGTAAGAGATGTTAAAGATAATATTGTTGAACGTGAGTTAAGTTGATGATGATCAAGTGATCAAGAGCAAATTGTTTTGAAACGGAGTTGAAATGTGTTAACTCTTGGCATAGTAAAAGTTTAGAGAATGATATGTAGACTTAGCATTGTAATTGGAAATATTTGAAGAAGAATAATAGAGGGGCAGTATTGATTTATAAGTTACAGGCATGATCCTTAATATACTATGGCCATATGATTTGTTTAGTATATTTGGCCGGTTAGTTTTGTTATCCGCAGACTTGAGCCTGAGATGGTATGACCGTAGGATAGTTTTTGTAAGATTGATAATTATGTTTCAAGAAACATGAGCAAAAGTTATGATTGGTAAAGTTGTATCTTATAATTTATATGTTAGAAATTTGGTTATAATTATGAAAAGTAAGGAAAGAGAAGAGAACTGTGAAAATGTTTTGAGTTATGAATAATGTGATAGAAAGGTGATTATGTAAATATAGTAATGGTATGAAAATATGAGGAGATGATAAGTGGGAGAAATTACGAAATGTGATTGAAAGTTATACTATATATGTTCATAATAGTATAAGGTGAATAAGTTGATGGAAATAATATTTAAGTGAATGAATTATGGGTAATAAATATAATATGAGAATTATGTGAAATTTTGCTAAGATAATAGAAAACAAAATATATGAATATTGAAAATAATTTGAAGTGATTTGTTATAAATAATTATAACTTTAGAAAGTTGAAAAGATGGATATGAAGATATTAGAATTTGAATATATATTGAAATCTAATGATAAGTTGAAATAAGTTAATTGTTGGCTTGAATAGAATAAGATTGAGACGTTGTTATATTGTGACAGATAGATTAATTGATCTAGATTTCGCTAAGATTGCGAATTATTATTGAGATTTAATAGGTATAGTTGTACTAAGAGTATAAGATAAATGTGATAATGTATATGATGTAATATTCTAATATATGAATGGATATGGATGAATTAAGATATATCAGTTGTAAAAAAAAAAAAGTTGAGTATTGGTAAAGTAAGTTTAAAGATGTTGTATTAATACTAATGTTAAGTGAAAAGCATAGTGAAGAAGAAATTAAGTGTATGAAAAATAAGAATATTGTTATAAATTAAGATTTGATAAGTGTCTATTTGGAAAGTAATTGTAGTGATGGAATAATCAATATTAAGATATAATTCAATAATTTCCAAGGTTTAAGTTAAGAGCGTATCTATAAAAAGATGAAGTGATGAAATATCTTGAATGTAATAGATGGACGATGTATATGTATATTAAGATAATCTGACTCTTGTATAAAGATAAATTCATTGGGAATGTAATGAATTATCTTGATTGCTTTGTTGAGAAAGTAATAAGATATAAAGATATATATCATGACAAGTTATGAAATTGGGAAAAGATGATTGACTCTAAGGGGGAGAGTAGAAGTTATGTGATTTGATGAAAAAATAACTTAAGAATACGATTAATTTCATATGAAAATTAAGATGGTATTTTGTTAAGAATGGATTGTTACTATACTAGATAATTTCGAGGACGAAATTATTTAAGGGGGAGAGAATTGTAATATCCCGATTTTTGATACACTTTGGAGTAGTAGTTGCGAGAGAGAGTATGTTGATGAAATATGTAAAGAAAATATTATAAGAGATAGAGGTGTATAAAGAATGATAAGTATATATTGTAATTGTAAAACGTGGGAAATATAAAAGCAATATATAAGACATATACATATACCAACATATATATCACATATACATGATGTATATATTGGTGTAGGAAAAGTAAGTGTATATAATTAATTAATAATCATGATAATAATGACAAGAGAAAAAGAAGAAATGAAAGTCAAAGGGAAGGATAAAATGTGGTGGAGGATTTTTGGGATATTTTATTATATTATTATTATTATATATATATATATATAAGATAAGTTTGAATAAAGAAAGAAGATTTTCTTTCTTTCTTCTTCTTCTTCTTGTTCTTGAACGTGGAAAGAGAGAGAGAGAGATGTGATTTTATTTATAACACATCAAATTCATAAGGGTTTTGAGAGAATTGAAGGTGGATATTGAAGATTTGGCAAAATATTCAAGTATTCATTTCCTTGTATTGATTTCTATTGATTGAGTTTATATTTGATATGGTTACTGTGTGAAAATGATGATAATGAAAGATTGAAGTATATATATATATATATGTTGCATTGGTATTTAGATGATGATAATATGGTTATTTGTGAGGATAATGATGAGTTGTTGAAATTGATTAGTAAGGGTTTATTGATTGTGATTTTTGGGGTTGAATGGAAGAGTAAGAGTAGTATTTATGTAATGGTGGTGAATTGGTGATTGATGTAAGTATTGAGTTTGATCAATTATTATCTTAGATTTTCAATATGATTGTGTTTAAATGAAGTTTAAAGCATAGTGTACATAAATTTAATTTTGAACAGAAGCATTTTGGATGCCACGATCGTGGCATATGAGTGCCACGGTCATGGCAAGTGAGGGCCACGACCATGGGATTGTAAGCGTGACTGTGTCTTCAAAAATTTTGATAAAACAGAACAAGTTCCAATGCCACGACCGTGGTCCTTGAAGGCCATGACCGTGGGGAATTTTAAAACAAAATGGACAGATTCATTGGTTATCCCACGGCCGTGGGGTTGTGAGGCCATGACCGTAGGGACCTATATAGTGGTTATGGCTTGTAATTGGTAATCTAAAGGGCCTAGTATGAGACTAATAAGTGAGTAATTGTATTGAAAACTCATGTGTATCTCTAAGTGAGTGTGTATGATCACTTTTGGGATTAGGTTTTGAAGAGATTGAGTTGCCCTAATCCAAGTATTGAAGGATTCATGGAAGAGGAGTTTAGATTGGTGTGAGTTTCTCTTGAGGTAAGTACAAACCATACATTATTGCATATATATATATATGACTTTGGGACTTAACACATTTGGTTGTAAATGTGTTAAGTAATCCATTACATTTTTGATATATTTGATTAATATTATGAATTGCATAATGTGAAAGATAGCTATATGATGGTATGTATTTGCATGACTATGGGACTTAACACATTGGATTGGGAAATGTGTAAAGTTATTTATATATTGTTGATGTGTGATAAATGTGCTATGATGTGTATTATGTGTACTATGTGGAATGCATGTTGAAAATTCTAAATATATGAATAATGTAATTTGCTATGTATATCTCAATGATGAAATATGAAACTCTTGTTAATGGATATAAAGGTGAAAAATAAGTATGAAAGATATAATGAGCATTCAAAGTGTATGTACAATGCAAAAGGTTATGTATACCGTAATGATGAGATGTGAACTGAGATATGATGCAAATGAAATAATTGGGGCATGTTTGCCTAGATGATTATGAGAAATTGATGAGATGTGAAGCCATTGTTATTGCCTATAATATTGCAAATGAAATAATTGGGGCATGTTTGCCTAGATGATTATGAGAAATTGAGAATGAATTTGATAAAGAAATAATGAATGAATTGTATGCCTAATGTGTTATTCGCTTTTCAGAGTTTTGTTGTTAGTGGCATGCCTAATGGTAACAATCTCTTGAAGCTAGGTTGGATTTGATCCTTGAAGCCAAGTTGGGTTGAAGTTTAGCATGCTTAACTCCCCTTGAAGCTTGGTTGGGTCTAATCCTTGAAGCCTATTTGAGATGTTACAACCCATGAAGCTAGGTTGGGTTTGGTTCTTGAAGCCAAGTTGGGTTCATACTTAGCATGCTTTGTTCCCCTTGAAGCTTGGTTGAGCCTAATCCTTGAAGCCTAGTTCGGATAATGATAATGATAAATGTGATAGTTGAACCAAAACATTAACTCTAAAAGTTGAATGGCATATTAGTTTCTTTTGGGCCCATGCTTGTCTCTGCTTTAATGTGACTTATGGAATGAGATATATGAGGATAATTATGGGATGAGATGAATACAATATGATGTGTAATATGCATACGGATGTGGAAATTGTGAGTATTATTTCATGAATGTTCTGTTAAGTCATTGAATTGTGGTTTGTTGTAATGATATATGTATATATGTATATAAAGTATGAGATTAGTGGAAAAATATAGAGTGCATTAAAAAGGGAAAACATTATGTTAATATAGGAAGTAGGATTTTTGTGTGATGAATGTTATATTATTTATTGTACCATTAAGCTTTCGAGCTTAGCGTGGTTGTGTAAATCGGGCAGGTGAGTAGATGATTGCTCCGGGAGTCAGGACGTTATGCCACGAGATGGGTAAGAGTATTTCGAGACCAACTAGATGGTGGTGCATGCATGTACAAATTGATTATGTTGTATGTTAATTAAAATGTATGTATATATAAATGAATTTTGGAAAAGACAAGGTAATTTATATATATATGTGATATCATAAAAAGTAATATGATTTAATGAATGTTCTTTAAATAAAAAAAACAAAACAAATGTATTATTGTTTGGAAGTAAGGTAAAGGTTTTAATATGTAATGAAAAGTGACATTCTTATACTTTATATACGTACTGTATGTATGTGAGGTATATGTATAGTAATTATGTAGAGTATGGGGGTGTTACAATTTATCCCTGTTAAAGAAGATTTTTGTCACTCCACTGGTCCATTATTGGAAACCCAAGTTGGTACAAACAAGACAACACTTTTAGAGCTATAACCAGGAAAAAAAAAGAAGAAGAAAGAAAGAAGAAAGAAAAAGGAAAAAAAAAGAAGAAGAAAAAAGAAGAAAGAAAAAGAAAAGATAAAAAGATAAAAGATAAAAAGATAAAAAGATAAAAAGATAAAAATAAAAGATAAAAGATAAAACCTAAAAAGGCGGTTCAGAAAGCCAATTGAGTTCTCTTTTACCTAAAGTAGCAAAAGGCTTCCATTTGGTTCATAAGGACATTTTGACTTGAATTGGTCCAGCCCAACCAAAGTTTCGAAGGAGAAAAATTCATCTAGTTTTGAAAGTTCTGTACTTGACAGTCCTACAAGGAAGAAGGACAAAATGAATAAAATGTTCAAAGAAAGGGAAGAGTAAGAAAAATAAAAGGAAAGAAAAAGGGAGAAGAAGAAAAGAAACAAATTTGGGTACCAAACTTTATGCAAAGAAACAAAGATTGTTCCAATCAAGATCCAGATTAATGCTAAGAAGATAGAAGGAATTTGGAGTCTAGCAAGATTGCTCCCAGCTGCCTAAAGTTCAAACAAGAATTTTGAAGTGTGAAGGTTTGTCCATTGTGTCACATCAGCTCCAACTTACAAATGGCCTTCATTTAACCTATGTCCCTTATAGACCCCATTTCAAGCCTATCTGTAGACCCTTAATTTTTGACCCAGTCCAGTCCAATATATTTTATTTAGTCTAAAATAATTTTTGTGTTATCTTGATTAAATAATATTTATTTTAGTATTTATTTTTTATAATTTTTAAAAATTAATATAATAAATAAATAATAATAAATAAATAAATAAACCAAAATAAAAATCGGTGACGAAAAAATTCGTCGCCGAAAAGGTTGGACGAAATGATAAAATGCTCAAAGAAAGGGAAGAGTAAGAAAAATAAAAGGAAAGAAAAGGGAGAAGAAGAAAAGAAGGGAATTTGGGTACCAAACTTTTTACAAGGGAAAAAACTGTCCTAATTAAGATCCAGATTAATGCCAAGAAGATGGAAAGAATTTGGAGTCTAGCAAGATTGCCTCCAAGCTGCCTAAAGTTCAAACAAGAAATTTGTAGTGTGAGGGTTTGTCCATTGTGTCACACCAGCTCCAATCTCAAAATGGCCTTCACTTAAACGTGTCCCCTATAGACCCCATTTCAAGCCTATTAAAGACCTGTTAATCTCTCTTGGTAGGTAGAGTCTATTAGTGGAGATAGTTTGGATAAGCATGCATATGAGATAGATAATATTTAAACTCAATGAGACCTTTGGCCAAGTAATGTGTATGTGCCTATCTGAAGTGCAACAATTCTTGCTTAAATAGAAATAATTCCTTAGTTTAGTACGGTAACTAGGGTTGTCATGTTATAGATATGTTAATTTGGAAAATCAAGTCTTGAGGTACATTGACATTAATTTGGCAAAGCCAACATTTGATTTCAAAATCAAAATTCAAAAAATCAAAATAATAAAAAAAAATGTTTTGCCATACAATGCCTTCAAGTTAAGGGAAGTATGTTGAACTTCCAAAGGACACATTGGGCAAAGGAAATGATTATTGGCAAGGTCATCAACTCACATGCTGAAACATAGTTCAAAATTGATGAATCCCTGACTCTGCTGCTTGGGGCCTCCATTATTCATGTTTTCAATATCTCAAAGATAAAAGCCATAAATGCAAAGCTTCCTATCATTCCAATGCAAGACTTGAACGAGCGTCTGAAAGGAACCAATGAGAACACTTCTGCTGATCACCTCGGTCTGTGAGTCGATGGAACAACTGTAAGTATTATTTATGCATATCATGCATACATGAGCATATCACATCGCATTTTCTTGTCTTGCATTGTCTATTCTTTATCAAAGTGAACAGCAAACACCCTACAAAGTGAACAATCAAAAGAAGATATCAAATCAGGCGGGCATGGAAAGCCCATTGCTTGAGAAAGTTCCAGTAATCTTGCAAAGAGAAGGAATACGTTCTTCTGTGAAGAACTAGACAATAAAAACATCAATTAAAGCTTGCATGGAAAAAATCTTTGGTTTGAGCCTACACAGGGGGCAAAGTTTCTCCTTTCCAATTTTTTGAGTTTATATACCAAACATTTTCAAACTCACTTGTAAATATTTCACCATGCAGGGGGCAAGGAGAAGATATGAGGGCCAACTAAAAATAGCTGAATTTTTGCAAAAAAGGAAGAATAAAAGAATGGAACATTAGAACTATTAAAAGAATGAAGATCCATTTACAAGGGTGAAGACTGATCTATAAGGATGAAGATCCAAGGTCCAACAATGAAGATCCATTTTGAGGGTGAAGAACCACAATGCATAAAATAGCCAGAGCAGTCAGAATCCTCAACTGATAAAAAGGTTAGTCAAATCCAATTCAATTTTGGGTCCATGTACCCAGTCATGGGTCCAAGTACCCAAATTAAATCCTGTTTAGGATTAAGTATCCCAATCCAGTTAGGATCGAGTATCCAAATCCAGTTAAGATCGAGTATATAACATCCTCTAACAATTCTTATATAAAAGCTATCAAAGAATGTTATTCGAACGCTCCAATCAATTCAGAGAAAACTCTCTTCATAATTAAAATTTTCAAATAATAATACAATCTGCATATCACAATACTTATAGGTCCAATGTTTAAACCAATTTTCAATAATCCATTACAAATCAGATAACTATCATACATTTGTCAAATCAAATGATTAAATAATACATTCCTTTCTTTTATAATCATTCACTAGAATTCTCAAACTTCATTCTCTAAATACATATATCCTTTTATGTTTACACATTTATACAATCTCTCAAATGGCCAAACTGAAGTATCTATATACATTTATCACTTATGAATACAATATACACAAGATCTTCATCTGTTCTTAAATTGCTCTGATGTCCTGATACCTGTGTGTTAGAAAACAATTCTAACACGCTAAGCAAAACTTAGTGGTGCTTGTATACACAAATTTTAACACTTAATATTAAAGAAATATACTTACGAAAATATAGTAATAACACTTAGTTTTAAGAAGTATTTCCATATATAAACTAATTTTAGTACCAAGTCAATATACCATGCTGAATACACAAAATAAGAGCTATCCCTATATAAAGTTATCATATAATACAATACTTTCGGTATTGCCTCTTGTCTCGTTGAGAAGCAGTTTATTCAAGACTTGATTTCTTATTTGATAACATTGTTCACAATACACTTATTTTGTTTTTCAATAAGTCTTTCTTTTCAAGTTCACTTCTAGTATCATTTCATTCAATCTATATTTTTCATCACTTCATTTTAGTACTATACTTGAGAGTTCTTTGTATCTCAAATCATGATATACACTTTCAATCATTTGATATACTTTGGGGCACTTTGTATCTCATAGCATTATATACACTTTTAATCCTTTGATTACTTCAATACATTGAGCATAACATTACCATTACGTGCATTAGGACTTTCACTTGTAAGAATTAATATATATATATATTACCATTCACTTTTACACTATAACACAATACTTCAATTTCAAGTAATTGACTTATATTATTATTTTACATTTCTTTCAACTATCATGTTCACATATATTTTCATTAATTATGCCCAAACATACTAAACTTAGATCATAGGTTTGGATAACACGTTAGTATATCAATCTCAAGAATTTATAATGGCAAGTATGCCCACTATCACTGATAGCACAAAGTGTCCATTAAAGGCACGAGGTGCCCACTATTACTGTGGCTATTCATCCCCTAGTTAACCATTCAATCCAAAGCTAGATATAAATTTAATATGATTTGGGCAATTCATTAATTTTGATGAACACTACATTGTTTATTTCCTTTCATTGATACTATACTCTTATTAACATTTGGTAGAATATATATGTGTGTCACGTATCTAAAGTTTATCACTCGTTTTCATACATTTAACACATTAACACAAAAGTATGGACTATACACATATTAGTCTCATGTCATTGATTAACACTTGTTTATATAAACACTCACTTGTTTATATAAGCACTTGTTTATATTTCACTTGTTTATATCATTTCATTAGTACATTACTCTTATCAATATTTAGTATGATATATATATTTGTCACTTATCTCAAGTTTCTCACTCTTTTTCTTGCATTTAACACATACACATGAAGTCTTAATACAATTATTCACATATTAGTCTCATACTAGGCCCGTAGATCACAAATTACAAGCCAAAAACAGTATTTAGGTACCCCACGGCCGTGGCATCTCAACCCCACACCGGTGGGATCCAAAATGAAGCTGTAAAATAAGTTTGAAGACCCCACGGTCGTGGCATTGTAACTTGCTCTGTTTTATCGATTTTTTTTTGAAGAAACATCATCACCTTCAATCCCACGGTCGTGGCACTCAATTGCCATGGCAGTGGCATTGATTTTGGGACTATTTTCGGAGTAAAATCATGTATTCTGCACTTTTAACTTCATTAAACACAAACATGTTTAAGATCTAAGATCAAAATGTATCAAACTCAAAGTTTTGATAGAAAAAGAATTCATATCAAATATTTTACCACAACTTCACTCAATCAAACTTTCAAACATTTCCTATGAATAAAACCAACATCAAACCATTCAATTCTCATAAAGGTTGAGTTAAGGATCAAAACCCATCATATAAAAAGTTATTTTTCACTCATCAATCTATTTAATCAATACTTTCAAGAAATATATCATTATACATAACTCAATCATTCAATAAATCATTAAAACTCATAAAAATTCATATTTTTGCAAAGTATAAATCAAAAGCACATACCTTGTTGATAATCACCACTTTTCCAACTTAATCTTCTCAACACTTATATTTAGATGTAATCTTATCTTAGTTTTGATTCAAATCATAGAAAGAAAGAAGAAGAAAGGAGTGAAGATGGTGATGATGGCGTGGAGAGAAGAAGGAAATCAAAAATTTCCACACACTTACACATATACACACATATATATATATTTAATCTAGTGAGGGAATGCTCATAATAACTATGGTGCACCCTCATTCTTAACCGTTGATTTTAAATCAAGTTTTAATCTCGTAAAACAGTAAAAATGCTCTTTTCAGTAAAGGTTTAAGATATACAATGTACTATTCTTTACGTATAGCATTTATCCACAATACTTTTGTCACTATACACTATGCATTTTTTTCATTATTAGTTAAAACTTCCCTGTTGAAAATCATGACCATTACAGAGTATCCAAATCTAATTTAGGATCTAGGATCGAGTATCCAAATCCAATTTAGGATCGAGTATCCAAATCCAGTTTAGGATCGAGTATTCAAGTCTAGTTTAGGATCGAGTATCCAAATCCAATTAGGATCGAGTATCCCAATCCAATTTAGGATTGAGTATCCAAATCCTGTTTAGGATCGATTATTCAAATCCAGTTAGGATCGAGTATCCCAATCCAGTCAGGATCTAGTATCCAAATCCAGTTTAGGATCGAGTATTCAAATCCAGTGTAGGATCGAGTATCCAAGTCTAGTGTAGGATCGAGTATCCAAATCCAGTTAGGATCGAGTATCCCAATCCAATTTAGGATCGAGTATCCAAATCCAGTTCAGGATCGAGTATCCAAATCCAGTTACGATCGAGTATCCCAATCTAATTTAGGATTGAGTATCCAAATCCAGTTCAGGATTGAGTATCCAAATCCAGTTAGGATCGAGTATCCGAATCCAGTTTAGGATCGAGTATCCAAGTCTAGTTTGGGATCGAGTATCCAAATCTAGCTCTGGTCCAAAACCCAGATTATCCTTAGGTCCAGAACCTAGAATCTCTTCTAAGTCCAGAACTTAACTCGGGTCCAGAACCCAAAACTATCCTTAGGTCCAAAACCTAAAATCTCTTCTAAGTCCAGTACTTAGCTCGGGTCCAGAACCCAAATTATCCTTAGGTCCAGAACCTAGAATCTCTTCTAAGTCCATAACTTAGCCTTGGGTCCATAACCCAAAATTTTCATAGGTCCAGAACCTAAAATCCATTTTAAGTCCAGAACTTATCTCGGGTCTAGAACCCAAACTATCCTTAGGTCCAAAACCTAAAATCTCTTCTAAGTCCAGAACTTAGCTCGGGTCCAGAACCCAAATTATCCTTAGGTCCAGAACCTAGAATCTCTTCTAAGTCCAGAACTTAGCTCGGGTCCAGAACCCAAATTTTTCATAGGTCCAGAACCTAAAATCCATTTTAAGTCCAGAACTTATCTCAGGTCTAGAACCCAAATTATCCTTAGGTCCAGAACCTAAAATCTCTTCTAAGTCCAGAACTTAGCTCGGGTCCAGGACCCAAATTATCCTTAGGTCCAGAACCTAAAATCTCTTTTAAGTCTAGAACTTAGCTCGGGTCCAGAACCCAAAATTATCCTTATGTCCAGAACCTAAAATCTCTTCTAAGTCCAGAACTTAGCTTGGGTCCAGAACCCAAATTATCCTCAGGTCCACAACCTAAAATCCATTTTAAGTCCAGAACTTAGTTCGGGTCGAGAACCCAAAATTACCCTTAGGTCCAGAACCTAAAATTATCCTTGAGTCCAGAACTCGAACCGGGTCCAGAACCCAAAACCTCAACCATCTCAAAAATTAAGTCTTATTGCTTTTCACTCTCTTTTACTAAAGTCTCAGATCGTTCAAGCAGGGGGCAAACTATAGACCCTTAATTTTTTACCCAGTCTGGTCCAATATATTTTATTTAGTCCAAAATAATTTTTTGTTATCTTAATTAAATAATATTTATTTTATTATTTATTTTTTATAATTTTTAAAAATTAATATAATAATAAATAATAATAAATAAATAAATAAACCAAAATAAAAATAAAAATCGGCAACGGAAAAATCGGCGACGAAAAAATTCGTCGCCAAAAAGGTTGGATGAAATGGCCTTGGTCCTGCAGGCGAAATGGCCCGCAGCCCTCCAGCGCACGCCCGCTCTCCAGTTTTCGCCCGTAGCTCCCGTAGCAATTTTTTCACAGCAAAATTTTCCGACGCAATTTTTTTCTGAAACCAAATTCTATTTGGTTTCGGTTTCCTTTTCCTAATTAATGATAGTTTCCGTAAACAATTTGAATTAATCATATAAATTTCCTATAAATAAGACTAAAAACAACACAGAAAGAGAGGAAAAACTTTGGACTAAAGGAATTGAAAAACTAGGAGATTAACAAGGGACTTGGCAGTAAAAACGATCGGACTTTTGAGAGGGATAAGCAAACAATCAATCCATCAAAGGCAGCAACCTTGCCTTTGTCCTTGTTCATCCAAGAAGCAATTTTTGGTGGAACCAACAAACGAAGGTTTGAATATCTAATCTCTTTTTTCCTTACAGTAGCTTGAACCATTAAATTGTTTCTTTTGATTCTAAAAACCTTAGAGCCCTAATTTACTTCTTCTAAACCTTAGAACCTTAAATCGTCTCCTCTATTTTCAAAAACCTTAAAATTACTTTTTTGTTTCTTCAAAATCTTAAAACCCTAATCTACTTTCCAACTTTTCAAAACCTTAAATCGTTTTATTAATTCCCAAAACCCTAATCTACTTTCCAATTTTCCAAAACCTTAAAACCCTAAATTGATCCTTCTATCTCCAAAAAAAACCCTAAAAAATACTTTCTGTTTCCAAAAATCTTAAATTGTCTTGCCTATTTCCATAAAGCTTTATAAAACTATAAACTGTTTTCTCAAATCCTAAAACCAAAACATATTTTCCAAAACACCAAAAACCCTAATTCTCTCAAAACCAAAATCGTAAACCCTAATTTTCCTAAACCCTAATCCTTAAAACCTTAAAACCTTATAAACCTAAATATTAAATTCAACACAATAAGCCTAAAAACAACAATCCAGTAGCTAATAATCATAAACCTAATGTTTTAAAGTATCCAAACCCTAATTTCATGATTTTACCCCTCGAACCCTAATTTGGTTAATCAAAGACCCTTATCAATCTCTTAAATTATAAAACCTTAATCCATTTCAATTCCCTTAAAGCTTACAGTAGCCTAAACCAATGAATTCCAAATCCCTAAATATTAATTAAAGAACTTTAAATGAGAAATAGTAAACTTCAATTTTTATCTTTACTTACTTTATTTAATTATGCAGTTTATTATATGCTTTGATTTATTTAAGTTCGATGCTTGATTTATTTAATTTATCATGGATGGGTGCTTACTTTCTATTTTGATTGATGTTTAATATCTTTGATGAATGATTTATTTATGATGAATGGTTATTTACTTTTATCGATTTATTTTGATTTCCAAATGTTGTAAGAGGTATGTTTCCACTTTGTAGGTACCTCATTAGTTAAATATCATGTAATTTAAATTGCTTTTATATTTTGGACCAATGTAAAGGACATGTTTCTACCTTTCGATGGGTGTCCTATTAGTTTAGACATGGATTATGTAAGGGCATGTTTCCATCTTCGGATGGGTGTCCATTTATTTGTTTTGCTTGGACATTGTTTTGATTTTTAATATATCAATGCTTTGTTTTAATTGTTGTGTGTAATATGGATAATATTGTTATATTTAAGAATTTTATAATATTAAGACCTGTAAATGAGGCCGGTTCCAATAAACCAGGCGTTGTGGGGGTGCTGGCCCATTTCTCACCTTCCCCACACGTACCCAACTTTCCAAACCTATTAGGGGGTTGGGGATTCCTTAGGAATTGAGTCATCCACCCCTTTATTTTTCTCGGCCCGTCCGGGTGGCGACTCCATTTTCTCCAGACTTAGGTCCATGTTCTCTAAGGCCCCGAGCCTAAACAGTGTCGAAGTCGCAAGAACCATTCCATCGGGAGTGGAGGCAAAAATCCTTGCTCACACTATCAAAGACCTGTTGATCTCTCTTAGTAGGTAGAGTCTATTAGTGAAGATAGTTTGAACAAGCATGCATATGAGATAGACAATATTCAAACTCAATGAGTCCTTTGGCTAAGCAATGTGTATGTGCCTATCTGAAGTGCAACAATTCTCGCTTAAATAGAAATAATCCCCAAGTTTAGTATGGTAACTAGGGTTGTCATGTTATAGATATTTGGAAAAATCAAGTCCTGAGGTACATTGACATTGATTTGGCAAAACCAACATTTGATTTAAAAAATAATAATAAAAAAATCAAAAATCAAAATTCAAAAATTCAAAAATGTTTTTGTCATACAAAACCTTCAATTTAAGGGAAGTATGTTGAATCATTGAACCTCCAAAGGACACATTGGGCAAAGGAAATGATTACTGGCAAAGTCATGAAAAAGCTACCAACTGACATGCTGAAACATAGTTTGAAATAGATATATCCCTGACTCTATAGCTTGGGGTCTCCACCACTTATATTTTCAACATATTGAAGATAAAAGCCATAAATGTGAAGCATCCTGTCATTCCAGCAAGACCTGAACAAACATGTGAAAGGAACCAATGAGAACACTTCTGCTGATCACCTCAGTCTGTGAGTCGATGGAATGACTATAAGTATTATTCATGCATATCATGCATAAATGAGCATATCACATCGCACTTTCTTGTCTTGTATTGTCTATTCCTTGTCAAAATGAACAGCAAACACCCTATGAAGTGAAGAATCAAAAGAAGATATTTAATCAATGGGGCATGGAAAGCCTATTCGCTTGTGGAAGCTCCAGTCATTTTGCAAAAGAAGAAATGCGTGCTTGTGCGAAGAACTAGACAATAAAAACGTCAATCAGAGCCCGCATAGAAAAATCATGGGTTTGAGCCTACACAGGGGGCAAAGTTTCTCCTTTTCAATTTTTAAGTTTATGCATAAATAAAATATTTTGAATATCTTGCTAGGCAGGGGGCAAGGAGAAGATATGAAGACTAGCTAAAAGGGCTCAATTTTTTTCATGCATAATTGATGAACAAGAAAAAGAATTCTCAAATGTAAAAGACAAAAGGTCAGTCCAGCTAAAAGGGCTGAAGCCAGGGTAAAGACCCGATTTCTAATGGATAAAGATCCATTTTTCAAGGGTAAAGACCCGATTTTCAATGGATAAAGATCCATGTTTCAAGGGAAAAGACCCGATTTTCAATGGATAAAGATCCATATTTCAAGGATAAAGACCCGATTTCCAATGGATAAAGATCCATATTTCAAGGATAAAGACCCGATTTCCAATGGATAAAGATCCATATTTCAAGGGTAAAGACCCAATTTCTAATGGATGAAGATCCATGTTTCAAGGGTAAAAACCCGATTTCTAATGGATGAAGATCCATTTTTCAAGGGTAAAGACCCGATTTCCAATGGATAAAGATCCATGTTTCAAGGGTAAAGACCCAATTTTCAATGGATAAGGATCCATGTTTCAAGGGTAAAGACCTGGCTTTCAATGGATAAAGATCCATGTTTCAAGTGTAAAGACCCGATATTCAATAGATAAAGATCCATGTTTAAAGGGTAAAGACCTGACTTTCAACAGATAAAGATCCATATTTCAAGGGTAAAGACCCGATTTTCAACGGATAAAGATCCATGTTTCAAGGGTAAAGACCCAATTTTTAATGGATAAAGATCCATATTTCAAGGGTAATGACCCAATTTCCATTAGATAAAGATCCATGTTTCAAGGGTAAAGACTCGATTTCCAATGGATAAAGATCCATGTTTCAAGGGTAAAAGCCCAATCTACAATGGATAAAGATCCATGTTCCCAGGATAAAGACCTGATTTCCAATAGATAAAGATCTATTTTTGGTGGATAAAGACCCACAATCCATAAAAATGGAGCAACCAGTTATGCCAGAATTCTCAACTGATAAAAGGTCAATCAAATCAAATTCAATCTCGGGTCTAAGTACCCAAATCAAACCATCTTAAAAATTAAGTCTTATTGCTTTTCACTCTCTTTTACTAAAGTCTCAGATCATTCTGCAGGGGGCAAACGGTAGACCCTTAATTTTTGACCCAGTTCGATCCAATTTATTTTATTTAGTCTAAATTTTTTTGTGTTATCTTAATTAAATAATATTTGTTTTAGTATTTATTTTTTATATAATTATAGTAATAATAAATAAAAATAAATAAATAAAAATAAAAATCGGATACGAAAAATTCGGCGATGAAAAAATTCGTCGCCAAAAGTGTTGGACGAAATGGCCCGCAGCTTGCCCCTCCCAATTTTTCAATGCAAGTTTCAACGCAGTTTCCCGCAGCAGTTTTTTTGCCAGCGAAATTTTTTCGACGCAATTTTTTTCGAAACCAAATTCTATTTGGTTTCAATTTCCTTTTTCTAATTAATGATAGTTTCCGTAAACAATTTGAATTAATCATATAAATTTCCTATAAATAACACTAAAAGATAGAGAAAAAAGAAAAGGGGAATCAGACTTTGGACTGGGACTTCGATTTTGAACTGGAACTTTACAAATTGATCGGACTTTTTAGAAGAGAAGAAGCAAGTAAGCAATCAAGCTATCAAAGGCAGCAACCTTGCCTTTGTCCTTGTTCATCCAAGAAGCAATTTTTTGTGGAACCAACGAACGAAGGTTTGAATCTTTAATTTTTTTTATTTCTTACAATAGCTTCATTCTTTATTTGATTCATAAGATTATACACGCAAAACTAAAATCTTTGAAGATGTAATAATTTGATCTTCGTTTCCAAAAACCTTAAATGATTTCCACTGTTTCTAAATACCTTAAAAACCTTAATTCATTTCTTTGTTTTCCAAAAATCTTAAATGATTCCCTCTGTTTCTTTTAAAACTCAAGAACCCTAATTTTGTTTCTTCTAAAATTTAAAACCCTAAATTGATCCTTTTATTTCCAAAAACCCTAAAAAATACTTTCTATTTCCAAAAACCTTAAATCGTCATGCCTATTTCCAAAAATTTTATAAACTCTAAACTATTTTCCTCAATTGCAAAACTAGTAACTCCAAATCAGCTCAATTTTTATCTTGAAAGGCCCTTTAAATGATGGTTCCATATCGATTAACTGTTGGACTTCTTTGAATGTAAGAATATCATTGGTAAGAGGGACCGAAAGGCCATAGTACCAGATACCAGTTATGGTTGTATAATCGACTGGGCCAATGGTCATTTCTCCTATAAGTAGGTGAAAAGTATGGGTCGTATCCATCCACCACTCTGATAATGCTTGAACTACACTCCTGTCTATCGGACACTCCTCGAATGGTAATTGCAAGATAAAGCTTTCAAAACTGCAATCTCGGATAATCCATTTTACCAAAGAAGGTGCTACATCATGCCATTGTCGGGCTTTATAGACACACCCTCCGCCCCGGATAATGCAACAATCACGCTAACATGGAGCCAGGTAAGTTAACACAAGGTAAGTATATCATCATATCAATACCACTGATTTTTAGGCTAAATTTATTTATGTTCTATTTTTAGTCTATCTATTTACTTATTTATTAAATTCTTAAATATATTCATCTAATTAATTTATTTTTCCTAAATCTTAAGAAAAACACAAAAAAGAAAAAAAAATAAGAAAAGAAAAAAAATGCAAAAACATAAAAACAAAAAATAATTTGTTGTTAAAATAAATAATTGAATTATTACCTTGGTTTTTTTATTTGAACTGCGATGAAGCTGCATCCCGGCTAGTAGACTTATAGTTTCATTTTTCATGCCACCGAATAAACTCCAATATCTCAACATTAGATTGAGTTCCTGATCTTGAAGCATGCATTTTCTCCTCAACTCTATGCTAAACTCTCTGATATCAAAATTTGTATAAGTATGGATGAAATGAAGAAATGAGCCGAGGTTTATATAGATAAATTGCAAAGGAAAAAGACAAAAATAAAAAAGAGAAAAATAGTATTCTCATGAAAAAAAAAAAGTAAATGTTACTATTTACAAGTAGTAAATGAATAGTTGGCGAATAGAGAATAAATAGTAACTACACAGTGAATAAATAGGAAACTCAGTTATTCAATCCAATCATTCAGATATTTGCGTGTATATAATATTTATGCACTTTTAAAATATTTTTACACGCAGGGGGCAAGAAGATATGGGCATGGTAAAAATTAGCTAAATTTTTTGCAAATTTCTTTAGTATATCCTACTGACTACAATTATTTTTTGCAGATAATCAAATCTCTCTTAGCTTAGGTCCAGAACCTAAAGTCCAGAACTTAGCTCTGGTTCAGAACCCAAATTATTTTTTAAGTCCAGAACTTAGCTTAGGTTCAGAACCTAAATTCTTTCTTAATTCCAAAAATTAGCTCGGGTCTAGAATCTAAATTATTTTTAAGTCCAAAACTTAGCTCGGGTCCAAAACCCAAATTATTTTTAAGTCCAGAACATAGCTTAGGTCCAGAACCTAAATTATTTTTAAGTCCAGAACTTAGCACGGGTCCAGAACCCAAATCTCTCTTAAGTCTAGATCTTAGCTTGAGTCTAGAACCCAAATCTCTCTTAAGTCCAAAACTTAGCTCAGGCCCAGAACCCAAATTACCCTTAAGTCCAGAACTTAGCTCGGGTCTAGAACCCAAATTATCTAGGGTCTAGAACCCAAATCCAAAATCTAGCTCAGGCCCAGAACCCAAATTATTTTTTAGTCCAGAGCTCAAACCAACCTTGGGAGTCAAGTATGGCCCCAAACCCAGTCAAAAATCACATTGCTTTTCACTCTCTTTTGTCATAGTCTCAGATCGCTCAAGCAGGGGGCAAACTGTAGACCCTTAATTTTTGACCCAGTCTGGTCCAATATTTTTTATAGTCCAAAATAATTTTTTGAGTATTTTAATTAAATAATATTTATTTTAGCATTTATTATTTATAATTTTTAATAAAAATAAAAAAATAATATTAGTAAAGTAAAAAATAAATAAATAAATCGGCGAAGGAAGAATCTGCGACGAAAACTTTTTGTCGCCGAATGTGAATTGGCTGGCCCGTGCCCCAGTTCACTTGAAATTTTTGTGCTGGCCCACCCGTAGCCCGCAGTAATTTTTTACTAGCGTAATTTTTTCCAACGCAGTTATTTCTAAAATCTAATTCCATTTGGTTTTGATTTCTTTTCCTAAATGGTTTTTATTTCCTTAGACAATTAGAATTAGGTTTGGATTTTTTTCCTATAAATACCACATTAAAACACTTCAGAATGGACTTTGGGAGACGAAACTTAGATCTTTCAAAAAAAAAAAAGAAATTTGGAACCAAACTTGGGACCTTTGAATTCTTTCACCCAAAAGAAAACCCTAGCAAGCAAGGAGAAATTCAAGATACAGCAACCAAAGGAGGCAACAAGCAATCATCTCCAGATTGCTTTGCTCAACCAAAATCAAATCTGAAGCAGGCAATAGCTTGGTTCAATTTCTTCAAATTTGGTGGAGCCTTCAAACGTAGTTAAATTACTCTAACTTCAGTTTATTCAATCATTAATCTTCTTCATCTTTTAAGCCATCATCACACTGCCTTAGTTATTTAATTCTTCCTTCAATCTAGTTTAGGCAGTAGCATAAATTAATTCATACAATAATTAAGATCTTAATTAAAGTAAAATAATATAATCATTCAACACAAATGTAATTTCATAAACCCTAATTTATTTAAACCCTAAATCTTAATTAACTTTGTTTTTAAACCTTCACAGTAGCTATTTTGTTATAATTTTATTCATTGAGTTATTTTAATCTTTCAACAATAAATTTGGCTTTCTATATTTATTTCACCTAAAAATACATAAGTAGTTGATATAGTCAATATTAAAAGCACACTCAACTTTGATTACAGTGAAGCATCAAATTCAAAATTCAAAATCATAATCTATAGAATCAAGATTTCAATCCATAAAACCCTAATATTTTAACCATAAAACTCTAAAACTTTAATAGCCTTAAAACATGTTTTTCAAATCTAAAATCCTAATTACACCTTTCTAAAAATTAAAACAACAATCTGTTTGCTTAAAACCCTAACCAAACCTATTTTTTAAATCACAGTAGTATTATTTTCATAAAAAACATCTAAAACCCTAAATCTTTAAAACATCCAGTAGCTATGTTATTTCTTTAAAATATTTCTCAACTAATTAAACTAGTATATGCAAAACCATAGTTATTGAACATAAAACCCTAGAAATCCTAATTGATGCATGAACCCCTAAAGTTAATATATTTACTGTTTTATTTAAATTGGATGAATGTTTATTATATACTTTGATTGATATTTGATGCCTTTGATGAATGATTTATTTATGTTGAATGGTTGTTTACTTTTATTGATTTATTTTGATTTCAAAATATTGTAGAAAGTATGTTTCCATATTTTTGGGTACCTCATGTCGTGAGCATCATGTAATTTATTTTATTTTAAAGTTTTTGGACATATGTAAAGGGCACGTTTCCACCTTTTGGTGGGTATCCTATTTAGTTTTAGACATGGACAATGTAAGGACATATTTCCATCCTCAAATGGGTGTCCATTTATTTGCTTTATTTGGACATTGCTTTGATTTTAATATAATGATGCTTTATTTTAATTGTTGCATGTAACATGAATAATATTGTTATACTTAAAAATTTTATAATATTAAGACCTGCAAAGGAGGCCGGTTCCAATAAACCGGGCGTTGTGGGGGTGCTGGGCCGTTTCTCACCTTCTCCACACGTACCTAACTTTTCAAACCCATTAGGGGGTTGGGGATTCCTTAGGAATCGAGTCATCCACCCCTTTCTTTTTTCTGGCCCGTCTGGGTGGCGACTCCATTTTCTCCAGGCTTAGGCCCGTGTTCTCTAAGGCCCTAAGCCTAAACAGTGTCGAAATCGCGAGAATCATTCCACCAGGAGTGGGGGCAAAAATCCCCGGTCACACCTCTAGCTATCTCAACTCTAGCTCCATCTCTACCCTCAATAGGAGCTACACTCTCAGCACTACCCTCAGCAGACTGACGTGTCTGAGATGCCATAACTACCTATATCTACAAACATTAGAAACTGCCAGTGTCAATGCATGTATCTTATATAAGACCATATTGTAAAATCTCAATTTTCTTTTTCTTACAACCCACCTAGGTTGAGAACCTCAAACCTAGGCTCTGATACCAAAATAAATGTAACACCCTTATACCCAATATACGTACACCACATATACTCACTATATTTAATATAAGTATAGAGGATACAAGAATGTCACAACCTTTTTAAACAATCAAATCATCATTTATAAAATCTGTATAATCTTAAAACATTCAATTGATATCATAAAAATAATAGATGATACATTACTTATTAAAACATATATATTACTTCATTACCAAAGATTAATCCAAAATATTTTTGATAGTTTGCAGAATATACACATATAAATACATCAAAATTAATATGTACAAAAATATGAAATATATACATGTTGGCAGTTCGTCCCTGATCTTGATGTCTAAAACAACACCACACTCACAATCTCAAGCCTAGACTCAACTCAGTCTAGCTGAACTCTCCGACTCAACCAGATCTATCCTGTCACCTGACAGATGAACCACAATCGCGCTAAGCCAGAAGCTTAGTGGTATAAACTTTGCTTACAATATAGTTCAAATGCAATGCCAATGAATAATATAAAGGATATCATATCTCGTAACATTATATCTCATTATATTACTCAACTGTTCCACAATTCATAAGGATATTATATCTCAAAGCATTATATCATTTTATCTTAATAAATTGTTCAATTATTCCACATTTAATAATTCACATTAAAGCAAAGACAAGCATAGGCCCAAAAAGATCTAATATGCTATTCAAATTTTAGAGTTACTGCTTTGGTCTATAATGACACCTTGTGTCTAGCCCCGTAGGCAATATATCCATGGATTAATCCAATTAGGTCTGAGTTTACGACCCGGTCATTTCACCCAGCCTAAGGATTTGTTTTTGAGACTTATGACCCGGTCATTTCACCTCAAAAATATTTTCACATTGACACCCAGCTTCTAGCCCATAGGCAATTCATAGGCATGGCGTCAAACCCAGAACTCTGAAAATTGAATAACATACTAGGCACACAATTTATTCTTATTTCTCATTTATATCAATATTAATTCGTTGTATTATATTTCCACTTATGTCATTTCATTTTCAAATCCTTTCTCATTTTCTCATGATCACATTAGGCATAACGCCTCAAATATCTCATTTATATCAATTTAGTCATTACTCATGACTTTACATACCATCTTTAATATACACATAACAATTTGTTTTATCCATACCTTTTGGATCATTATCATATTTTACACAAAGCCCACATTATACATAATGCATGTGTGACATTATACAAAACATAACATATTATTCATACATCAATAATGTAGTAGGGAACTTAACACATTTCCCAATCAAATGTGTTGAGTCCCAATGTCAAGTAAATATGAACAATTATTCAAAGTTTGTACTTACCTCTAAAGCAACAAATACCACTTCCAACCTCCTCTTCCAAGATATCCCTCAACACTTGGATTGGGATAACTCAAGTCTCTTCCAAACCTAAACCAAATGTTATTATAAATAATCACTAAGTGATCCACAAAGAAAAATAAGGAAAAGAACCATCTAGGGCAAACTCTACACTTGACATGCTCAACAACACGGGCGTGTCCATGACTGTGTCCTAAACCCACAACACAGAAGCTTTGACACACTTAGTAACATGGGCGTGTCACCGCACGTGTAAATACCCCAACAACACAGTAGCTATGACATGCTCAGTGACATGAGCATGTCACTGCACGTGTCAATACTCCGACAATACAGTAGCTATGACACGCTCAGTGACATGGGCGTGTCACTGCACGTGTCAATTCTACAACATCACAGTAGCTGTGACATGCTTAGTGACATGGGCGTGTCACTGCTCATGTCGCCAACACTGAAAACAGAACAATCGACATGCCCAAAGGCATGGCCGTGTCACCGGGCGTGTCAGGCCAAAAATCTGATATCGATTGAGAGTCCCAAGTTTGGTTCCTAATTTCTTTTTTTTTTTTGAAAGATCTAAGTTTCGTCTCCCAAAAGTCCAACTCCTTTTGAAGTATTTTAATGTTATATTTATTGGAAAAAATCCAAACCTAATTCTAATTGTCTAAGGAAATTAAAACTATTTAGGAAAAGAAATCAAGAACAAATAAAATTCGGTTTCGGAAAAAGCTGCGCTGGCGAAAAATTGCTACGGGCCAGCACGAAAATTGCGAGCGAACTGGAGCGCGGGCCAGCCAATTCGCTGCAGGAAATTCCTGTGGGGAATTGGCCCAAGCCAATTTACTTTTTCGTCGCCTATTTTTTCGTAGCCGATTTTTATTTATTTATTTATTTTTTTTTTAACTTTACTAATATTACCTTTTTATTTTTATTAAAAATTATAAATAATAAATACTAAAATAAATATTATTTAATTAAAATACTATAAAAATTATTTTGGACTATAAAAAATATTGACCAGACTAAGTAAAAAATTAAGGGTCTACACATTCCAACTCATTCCAATTATTAATCCAAGCTTATTTTCATCACTTTTTTTTTCATAAAATAACATGCTTTAAACATTAAAATCAAACAATTCACCATACTTTGAAAATTAACTTTTTCAAAACCTTAAATCAACACTACCCTTTTTAAACTCTATCCAAACATAACAAAATCCATCATTTGACTTTAAAATCCTTGTTTATGCATCAAAACAACACATTTGGAACCAAATTGCTCAATTAAAATTCATGATTTCATAAACCCAAAAGTTTCATAACCCTAAATTCTATCTCTTCACCAAACTTCACTCAAACTCAACCATTTCTTCAATCCAATCTTAAAAATCATTAATAACTAATCAAAATATCTTCATTTATATTCATTTAAATAATTTAATGACACACATTCAAAATTTCAATCTTCACGTAATCTTAAAAAGAAAGAAAACCAAGCTTTAGAGAAGAGGTACTTACTTGATTACTTGCTAAGCGTTCAATGTCCACTTAAATCCTATTGAATCTATTATAGTATTTGGTGTATAGAAGAAAATTATACCATTCTCTTCCTCTCTCTTAAGTTATAGGTTCCATAAAAAAAAAAAGAAAGAAGATGACCACTTTTGCTTCTTTCTCATTTCCTATCCTTAAGCATACATATATTAATTAATTAATTAATTAATTTCATTTTAATTCTCCACCACATGTTTTCTTTCTTCTTTGACTTTCTTTTCTTTTTATTTATTATCATTATCATCATCATCATCATCATCATCATCATCATCATCATTATCATCACCTTTTCCACCACAAATGTATTCTTTATATATATAATATATTTTATATATATGTATATGTTATATATATTTTACTTATATATTACATATGCCTTTATGTACATACTTATATAAAGTATATATTATGTATATGTAATATATATTTAATATATATTTTACTCATATGTATATAATATATATCCTATGTATACATCAACTATACCTTATATATACATTATATATATTTAATATAATATATATATCCAACATATATAATAATTATTATATGATATGTATATACTATGTATACACTAAGTATACATTAAATATATACAGCACTTTATACCTCCAAATACATATTTTTCCAAAATCATGAATATGACAATTCTCTCCCCCTTAAATAATTTCTTCCTCGAAATTATCCAATACGGTAATAAACCACCCAAATTAAAATATAATCTTAAAATCTCATATGAAATTAATCATTTCATCAAATTACATAATTTCTACTCTCCCCCTTATGGTCATTCTCAATTACCTTTTCATAATTTCATAATTCATCATTATATTTTCTATTTAATCAAACAATCATAATATATTATTATATCATCAACTGAATTGTCATTGAACAAAATTAGTTCATCTCTTTAGTGTATATATATATATATCACACATCTGTTACACTCAAGATATTTCATCACTTCATTATCTTAAAAATATACTCTCACCCTAAATATAAAGGTTAATAACTTATATCCCAACACTGATTAGAATAGCCATCACAGTTATTTTTAGAATTGTATCTTTGTTTAATTACCCCTTACCTATATTTATAAATAGTTATTTGTAAAAACCACAAATAGTAACAATTCCCAATTTCCATTTAACAGGTCTTAACACAATAATTTTATACATCCCCACTTTGATCTCACTCTCTATACAATTACCACTTATTAATTCAATATCACCAGTATAGAACAATAAAATCTTATTTCCTTATTAAGATTCATTCCCATAGGTTATCCATCAACCCAGCATATATGCATTCCAATCATAATAGAATTAACATCTTTCTCTTATAATCATTTACAACTAATATATCTTAACTCCTTTTATATCCATATACATATCAGAACATTACATCATATACATTGTCACATATTGCTTATACTCTTGATACAACTCTATATTTTGAATCCCAATAATTACTCTTAAACTTACCACATTCCAGATCAATTAATCTAACTACCACAATATGACCATCACAACCTTATTCTATTCTAGCCAACCTTTAGCCTATTTTAAATTCATCATTTTGTTTCAATTCATAACCTAACTCTATCAGGTCAAACTTATTGTCAAATCTTAATTCTCTTTGGATTCATCATCACAAATAATATTCATTTTAACTTATTGGAGCTAATGATTGTATACAGCCAATATACATCTGTAGACCCTTAATTTTTGACCCGGTCCGGTCCAATATATTTTAATTAGTCCAAAATAATTTTTTTGTCCGATATATTCTAGTTAGTCCAAAATAATTTTTATGGTATCTTAATTAATTTTAATATTTATTTTAGTAAAAAATGGTGAAATGAATAAAAATTCAAAAATAACAAAAAATATCGGCGACAAAAAAATCGTCGCAGAAAGTCAGCGCGGGCCCGTGGGCATTTCGCTCGCAGGAAACTCCTGCTGGCAAAATGGCCTACGGGCCCGTTCCGCACGCGCTGCGGCAGTTTTTTTGCCAGCACAATTTTTCAGCAGCAATTTTTTTTCGCCAGCAAAATTTTTCCGACGCAAATTTTTCGAAACCTAATACAATTAGGTTTCGGTTCCTTTTTCTTATTCAATAAAGATGTCGTGAATAATTAGGAATGAAGGATATAAAACTTCTATAAATATGGACTAAACAACACAAAAATAAGAGGCAGAAAAGAGGGAAAGAAATCCGAGAGAAAGGAGGAGAAAAGTGGACAGAGGCTTGGAACAAAATTGATCCGAAATTGAGTACGAAAGGGAGAAATCAAGCTGATTTTTTTTTTGAGGGAGCAGAAAAATGATTTAAGCAATTCAAAGGCAAAAAGAATTGTTTTTTACCTTGTTCATCCAAGAAGCAAATTTTGGTGAAACTTACAAAATAAGGTTTGAATTCTTAATTTCTTTTGTTTTTTTTGTCCAGTAGCTTAATCATCACTTTGTTTCTTTTAATTAAAAAATTTTAGGACTTCAATTCACTTTTTCTAAGGCTTAAAAATCTTAAATCGTGGCTTTATTTTCTAAAAGTTTAAAGATATTAGTTTTATTTCTTCAAAAGCCCAAAACTAAGATTTGCTTTCCAAATTTTCGAAACTCTAAATTGTATTCTGTTTCCTTCCAAAAGACTAAAAAACATCTTTTTTTTGCTTTTATAAATTTTAAATCATGTTGTTTATCTTCATAAAACTTCATAAAATTATCAAATTGATTTTCAAGCCCTAAAAGCCAAAACATCCACCGAAACCCTAAATCCTAAAACACTAAACCCAAATTCAATTTCCAAACCTAAAATAGTAAACTCTAACCCCTTTAAATCCTTAAACTCTAACTTTTTCTAAACCTTAATCCTTTAAAACTTCAAAAACCATAAAACCACAAATATTTTAAATTTACACAGTAAGCTTGAAACCATCATTTAAAACCACAAATCAAAAGTATTTTAAAGTGTCCAAAACCCTAGTTTCATGATTTCACCATTCAAACCTTAATTTGTTTAATCAAAGTGTCTTATCAACCTTTTAAAACATAAAATCCTTAATTTATTTTAATACTTTAAAAAGTCACAGTAGCTTAAATTCAAAAATTCAAAACCCTAAACTATGAAATAAAGGATTCTAAATGGAAATAGTAGCTATAATTTGGATTTTTATTTACCTTATTCAATTCCATATTTGATTATGTTTTGATTTATTTTATATGCTTTAATTTATTTAAGTTCAATGCTTGGTTTATTTTATTTATCATGGATAGATGTTTACTTTCTATTGATATTTAATACCTTTGATGAATGATTATTTACTTTTATCAATTAATTTAGATTTCCAAAAGTTGTAAGAGGTATGTTTCCACTTGGTGGGTACATCATTAGTTAAATATCATGTAATTTAATTTGCTTTTCTATTTTAGAACCTATGTAAAGGCCATGTTTGTACCTTTCGATGGGTGTCCTATTTAGGCAAGTGATGTAAGGACATGTTTCCATCCTTGGATGGATGTCCATTTATTTGTTTTGCTTGGACCTTGCTTTGATTTTAATATATTGATGCTTTCTTTTAATTATTGTGTGTAATATGAATAATGTTGTTATATTTAAGAATTTTATAATATTAAGACCTGTAAAGGAGGCCGGTTCCAATGAACCGGGCGTTGTGGGGGTGCTGGGCCATTTCTCACCTTCCCCACATGTACCCAACTTTTCGAACCCATTAAGGGGTTGGGGATTCCTAAGGAATCGAGTCATCCACCCCTTTCTTTTTCCCGGCCCGTCCGGGTGGTGACTCCATTTTCTCCAGACTTAGGTCCGTGTTCTCTAAGGCCCCGAGCCTAAACAGTGCCGAAGTTGCAAGAACCATTCCACCGTGAGTGGGGGCGAAAATCCCTGCTCACAGTGGTGACTCCACTAGGGATAAGAGAAGTTGATTCTGTTGGTCTTTATATTATTCTATTCTTTCTTATAATGATATTACCCATTGCATCATCTTAGATTGCATTGTGTGCGTGAGTTAGGACGCCCGTATTACCCGTGTTGTGTTATGTAAGGGATATCATACTTTCAATCAAGGTATGGAGATCGAGCATGGCATAACCACTCATAGCCTCGTACCATTTGGTATATACTTGCTATGGGAACCTAAGCCTTTTAACCCAAAGACTAAAGCTCATGTAATTGGCCTAGTTACTTTCCTTAGATTTTACCCCAAATGCATGTTGTTTGACTATGGTTAGTTTATCTTAGTCTAAATCATGGATTATTTGGTTTGTCCTTTTTCTAATATGACCTAAATACATTGTGAGCTAAAAAAAACTTTTCTTTAATATCCAAAAGACCAAAGCTATTTTCAAAATTTTTCAAGATGGTATTTGGACATAAGACTTTTCTAAAAGCAAATCAAAAATTCTTTGGCCCATGGCCCAAATACTAAGCCCAAAATCTATTTTTCTAAAACCCTTTACAATGGGCTTAGAAACAAAATTATTTTTATCCAACCTTTTCTTACAAAGAGCTTGCAAAATATTGAGGTCAGTTATGAAATACCAAAAATCAATTGTGGGCCTAGTTTACACTGAGAATAAATTAACCATGGGCTTGTTTTTGGCATGAATCATAAGTTACCTTTTTCAAGTGAGAAATCTATTTATAATAACCTCTTAATTTTGTTTTAATCTAATATAGCATAAAAGCTACTATAGTTGGTTGATGGATTAAAACTTAATTAATAGGAATTATCATGGATTGATTTCCATTTTTGAAAATATAACTATTGGTTGAAACGTCCGAGGTAATTATTCAAAAATAAGATACCCCATGTTGGTATTTTGTTAACCATTTACCTAGGAAAAGAGACTCGCCATTCGTGTGTGGATGTTATAAGGTTGGAAGGAACGTCCTATTCATCCTTGTTTGTCTATTGTTTGTACATACCTGAATACATGCATACATTTGCATCTCATATCATGGATCCTCTCTAGCTCACAGCCCTGGATTACGATAGTTCAAAAGCTTACGACAATCCGACCTACGCCGAAGATGAAGTATCTAGCAGCGACTCAATCACTTGCTCACCAAAAACAATGGAGCCCAAACAAATTCAAAGGATGGTGGATGAGGCCCTCAACGCCAAGATGGAAGAAATAAAAGAGGCCCTAGCTGAGACCATGAAGAACCAGTTAGCTGCAATTTTAGGAAACAATGCCGAAGCATCTGCTAGCACCAAGAAAGGCAAGGGGAAGCCTAAAGTTGATGAAGTAGCTTTTGATGATGATAAGGTGATCATTGATGATGATGATTGGGCTCAATACTACTAAGATCTTCAAGACAAAAAGGAGCCAAAGGTTGTTAAGAAGGCAACTATTGAAAAGATTGAGACATCTGATGTTGAAAAGATGATCGCTGATTTAGAAAAGAAATTTGAGAAGAAACTAAAAACAGAAGAAATGTCCGAAGTCGACAAACTATTTGAGCTAGATGAAGAAGTCCCGTACAAGTTCAAGATGCCATCCTTTACTAGATACAATGGTACTGGAAATCCTCATCTCCATGTGAAGCAGTATATCACTGCTATGCAGTCTGCCCGAGCTACTAAGGCTCAAACTCTAAGGTACTTTATGCTCTCATTGGATCCTGCTGTCCAAAATTGGTTCAATACCTTAGATGATGGAACACAAAAGAATTGGGATTCGCTGTACAAGGCCTTTATCCAGCAATATGGGTATAATATCGAGTTAGAGGTTACCTTAATGGAAGTGGAGTCCATAAGGCAAAGGCCAAATGAAAATTTTGTGGACTATGTGAAAAGGTGGAGAAATAAGGCTGCTTTGCTCAAGAAGAGGCCCGATGAATCTGATCAAATAAGGATGATAGTGAGAGGTGTCCTGCCCAATCTCAGTGAAAGGATGTCTCACACCCTTATAAGGGATTTCAAAGATCTTCTCTAAGCTGGTCTGCAAATTGAAGAATGGGAAAGAGAGAATAATCACTTTTCAATCAAAAGGAATGAGAAAGGGAATTACCAGTCGGGCAATCAAAGAACATAAAAAGAAGTTGACGTTAATGCCACTAATCAAGGAGGAATGAGGCAGTTTTTAGAATTAGGAAAACCGCTGTCTTGGGTTCTCAATAAGCTACAAAAGAAGGGATTGTTACAACCCTTGACTCCTCATCCTTTGCCTAATCCTCTTCCACCTAACTTTGATACTAATGTATTTTTCCAGTTCCATCAAAGGCCTGGACACGAAATGGACAATTGTATGAAGTTGAGGCATGAGATCCAGAATTTAATTGATAATGGAAAGTTGCCTGAGCCGGACAAGCCCAATACCAAAGGTAATCCATTTCCAAGGTTCAACAGAGTACCTCCACCGGAAACCTTCATGGTGGGAAAAGGATTGGAAGAAGATTTTGTTTTATCATCCTTTCAAGATGGAAATATTGAAGATGTGAAAGGAAAAGAAGCTTAAACTCAATGAACTTTCCTTAGCTTGAATGTTGCTTTTCAATCTTACTTTCTTTATATTTTGGAACTATTGTGCTTTTCAAACTTAAAGTTGCTTGAAATAAATTTCTTTTATTAAAAATTTTGTTGGTCTCTGTTCATTTTGGTGCTCAACCAATGAGGAATCTACCTTGATGATTCATGAATTAATGTGTCTAGGCATCATGACTTGAATAACTTTACTAAATGAGGGAATTGCTCTATAGCATTGAGTTGTGTATGCTTACTTAGAGAGGGCTCCTGCATAATTACCTTTGTCTAGGTCCTAGTCAGTCTTAAAACACGCTTTGACAAACTATCGAGGCGAAATTGCAAACTCTGCTTATTTAAGGGAGAGATGTTCTAGGTATTGTTTGGTTAGCCAACAACTAGTATCCACCCAATTAAATATCAATCCCTAGTTGTTCCTTTGAGCCTTCATAAAATTTTAGCTTTCTTTTCATTGGCATATAACCCCAATAACCTACCTTGAGCTATTGTAATACTTTTGACAAGTCTTATGATCACTAAGATGAAGAGGCAAAAAGATCAAAGAAAGAAATGAATACCATGAAGATAGTTGAAGTTCTCAAGACCATAAAGGTGGTTGAAGTTCTCAATACCATAAGCGTAGTTGAAGTTTTCCTAATATCTCCAATATATCAACATCAACATCAGAGTAACAAATGATTTATCCCTATTAAAGAAGATTTATGTTACTCCACTTATCCATTATTGGAAGCCCAAGTTGGTACAAATAAGACAACTCTTTTAGAGCTAGAACCAAAAAAAAAGAGAAGAAAAGAAAACAAAAATGACAAAAGAAAAGAAAAGAAGAAAAAAAAAAGAAAAGAAAACCCAAAATGGTTCAAAAAGCCAACTGAGTTCTCTTTTACCTAAGACAACAAAAGGCTTCCATTTGGTTTATAAGGACGTTTTGACTTGAATTGGTCCAACTCAACTAAAGATTCGATCAAAATCAAAGAAAAAGGAGAAAGACCATTCAGTTCTTGAAAGTTCTGTACTTAACAGTCCTACAAGGAAGAAGGACAAAATGATAAAATGCTCAAAGAAAGGGAAGAGTAAGGAAAATAAAGAGAAAGAAGAGGGAAGAGTAAGAAAAATAAAGTGGAAAGAAAAGGGAAAAGAAGAAATGAAACAGATTTGGGTCTTAAACTTTATGCAAGGGCAAAAACTGTCCTAATCAAGATCCAGATTAATACCAAGAAGATAGAAGGAATTTGGAGTCTAGCAAGATTGCCTCCAAGCTTCCTAAAATTCAAACAAGAAATTAATAGTGTGAGGGTTTGTCCATTGTGTCACATCAGCTCCTATCTCAAAATGGCCTTCTTTTAACCCATGTCCCTCATAGACCCCATTTCAAGCCTATCAAAGACCTGTTGATCTCTCTTGATAGGTAGAGTCTATTAGTGGAGATAGTTTGGATAAGCATGCATATGAGATAAAAAATATTTAAACTCAAATGAGACCTTTGGCCAAGTAATGTGTATGTGCCTATCTGAAGTGCAACAATTCTTGCTTAAATAGAAATAATTCAGGAGTTTAGTACGGTAACTAGGGTTGTCATGTCATAGATATGTTAATTTGGAAAATCAAGTCCTGAGGTACATTGACATTAATTTGGCAAAGCCAACATTTGATTTCAAAATAAAAGTTCAAAAAAAAATCAAAAAAGTGTTTTGTCATACAAAGCCTTCAAGTTAAGGGAAGTATGTTAAACCTCCAAAGGATACATTGGGCAAAGGGAATGATTACTGGTAAAGTTATAAAGAAGCTATCAACTGACATGCTGAAACATAGTTTGAAATAGATGAATCCCTGACTCTGTTGCTTGGGGTCCCATTATTCATATTTTCAACATCTTGAAGATAAAAGCCATAAATGTAAAGCTTTCTATCATTCCAATGCAAGACTTGAATAAGCGTCGAAAAGGAGTCAATGAGAATACTTTTGCTGATCACCTCGGTCTGTGAGTCAATGAAACCGCTGTGAGTATTATCATGCATACATGAGAATATCACATTGCACTTTCTTTTCTTGTGTTGTTTATTCCTTTTCAAAATGAATCAAGAGGGCATGGAAAGCCTATTTGCTTATGGAAGCTCCAATCATTTTGCAAAAGAAGAAATACATGCTTGTACGAAGAACTAGACAACAACAACATCAATCAGAGTCCGCATAGAAAAATCATGGGTTTGAGCCTACACAGGGGGCAAAGTTTCTCCTTTTCAATTTTTTGAGTCTATATATAAAATAATTTTTGCCACGCAGGGGGGCAAGGAGAGGATATGAAGGCTAACTAAAAAGGGCTGAATTTTTTACAAAAGTGCAAAGGAAGAACAAAAAAGAATGGAATAAAAAAAAAGAAAATTAGAATTCTCAAAAGAATGAAGATGCAAAAGACAAAAGATCAGTCCAGCTAAAAGAGCTGAAGCCAGGGAAAAGACCCAATTTAAAGGAAGAAGGTCCAATTTCAAGGGTGAAGTCCCGATCTCAAAGAAGGAAGATTCATTTTCAAAGGATGAAGATCCATTTTGAGGGTGAAAAACCACAATGCATAGAATAACCGGAGCAGTCATATTTCTCAAATCATAAAAGGTCAGTCAAACTCAATCTCGGGTCCAAGCACCCAAATTCACTTTAATCTCAGGTCCATGCACCCAAATTCAATTCAATCTCCTGTCCAAGCACCCAAATTCAATTCAATCTCAGGTCCAAGTGCCCAATTCCAATTCAATATCGGGTCCAAGCACCCAAATTCAATTCAGTCTCGGGTCTAAGTACCCATTCTCGGGTCCAAGCACCCAAATTCACTTTAATCTCGGGTCCAAACACCCAAATTCAATTCAATCTCGGGTCCAAGTACCCAATTCCAATTCGGGTCCAAGCACCCAAATTCAATTCAGTCTCGGGTCCAAGTACCCATTCTCGGGTCCAAGCACCCATTCTCGGGTCCAAGTACCCAAATCAAATCAATTTCGGGTCTAAGTACCCAAATCAAATCCATTCTTGGGTCCAAGTACCCAAATCAATTCAAGCTCGGGTCCAAGTACCCAATCTCGGGTCCAAGCACCCATTTTTGGGTCCAAGTACCCAAATCAAATTCAATCCAATATTAGGTCCAAGTACCCAATCTCGGGTCCAAGCACCCATTCTCGGGTCCAAGTACCCAAATCAATTCAAGCTCAGGTCTAAGTACCCAATCTCGGGGCTAAGTAACCAAATCAAATTCAACCCAATCTCGGGTCCAAGAACCCATTCTCAGGTCCAAGTACCCAAATCAATTCAAGCTCAGGTCCAAGTACCCAATCTCAAGTCCAAGTACCCAAATCAAATTCAATCCAATCTTGGGTCCAAGTAGCCAATCTCGAGTCCAAGTACTCACTCTTGGGTCCAAGTACCCAATCTCGGGTCCAAGTACCCAAATCAAATCCAATCTTGGGTCCAAGTGCCCAATCTCGGGTCCAAGTACCCAATCTCTAGTCCAAGTACCCAAATAAAATCAATCTCGAGTCCAAGTACCCAAATCAAATCAATCTCGGGTCCAAGTACCCAATTCTAGGTCCAAGTACCCAAATTCAATCCAATCTCGGGTCCAAGTACCCAAATCAAATCAATTTCGGGTCCAAGTACCCAAATCAAATCTAATCTCGGGTCCAAGTACCCAAATCAAATCAATCTTGGGTCCAAGTACCCAAAATCAATCCAATCTTGGGTCCAAGTACCCAAATCAAATTCAATCCAATATGGGGTCCAAGTACCCAATCTCGGGTCCAAGCACCCAAATCAATTCAAGCTCGGGTCCAAATACCCAATCTCGGGTCCAAGAACCCATTCTTGAGTCCAAGTACCCAAATCAATTCAAGCTCGGGTCCAAGTACCCAAATCAAATTCAATCCAATCTTGGGTCCAAGTACCCAATCTCGGGCCCAAGTACCCAAAATCAATCTAATCTAGGGTCCAAGTACCCAAATCAAATTCAATCCAATCTCGGGTCCAAGTACCCAAAATCAATCCAATCTTGGGTCCAAGTACCCAAATCAAATTCAATCCAATCTCGGGTACAAGCACCCAATCTCGGGTCCAAGTACCCAAATCAATTCAAGCTCGGGTCCAAGTACCCAATCTCGGGTCCAAGCACCCAAATCAATTCAAGCTCGGGTCCAAGTACCCAAATCAAATTAAATCTAATCTCGGGTCCAAGTATCCAATCTCGGGTCCAAGTACCCTAAACAAATTTAAATCACCATCTCAAAAATTAAGTTTTATTGCTTTTCACTCTCTTTCACTAAAGTCTCAGATCTTTCAAGCAGGAGGCAAACTATAGACCCTTAATTTTTTACCCGGTCCGGTCCAATTTATTTTAATTAGTCCAAAATAATTTTTGTGTTGTCCGATATATTTTAGTTAGTCCAAAATAATTTTTATGGTATCTTAATTAATTTTAATATTTATTTTAGTAAAAAATGGTGAAATGAATAAAAATTCAAAAATAATAAAAAATAACAAAAAAAATCAGAGACGAAAAAATTGCCGTCGAAAGTCAGCGCGGGCCCGTGGGCATTGAAATGGCCTACGGGCCCGTTCCGCTGCAGTTTTTTTCACCAGCGTAGTTTTTCCACAGCAATTTTTTTTCGCCAGCGAAATTTTGCCGACGCTAATTTTTCGAAACCTAATACAATTAGGTTTCAGTTTCCTTTTCTTATTCAATAAAGATGCTGTGAATAATTAGGAATAAAGGATATAAAACTTCTATAAATATGGACTAAACAACACAAAAAAAAAAGAGGCAAAAAAGAGGGAAAGAAATCCGAGAGAAAGGAGGAGAAAAGTGGACAGAGGCTTGGAAAAAAATTTATCCGAAATTGAGTAGGAAAGGGAGAAATCAAGCTAATTTTTTTTTGAGGGAGCAGAAAAATGATTTAAGCAATTCAAAGGAAAAAAGACTTGTTTTTGACCTTGTTCATCCAAGAAGTAATTTTTGGTGAAACTTACAAAATAAGGTTTGAATTCTTAATTTCTTTTGTTTTTTTTGTCGCAGTAGCTTAATCATTACTTTGTTTCTTTTAATTAAAAAATTTTAGGACTTCAATTCACTTTTTCTAAGGCTTAAAAATCTTAAATCGTGGCTTTATTTTCTAAAAGTTTAAAGATATTAGTTTTATTTCTTCAAAACCCCAAAACTAAGATTTGCTTTCCAAATTTTCAAAACTCTAAATTGTATTCTGTTTCCTTTCAAAAGACTAAAAAACATCTTTTTTTGCTTTTATAAATTTTAAATCGTGTTGTTTATCTTCATAAAACTTCATAAAATTATCAAATTGATTTTCAAACCCTAAAAGCCAAAACATCCACCGAAACCCTAAATCCTAAAACACTAAACCCAAATTCAATTTCCAAACCTAAAATAGTAAACTCTAACCCCTTTAAAACCTTAAACCCTAACTTTTTCTAAACCTTAATCCTTTAAAACTTCAAAAACCATAAAACCACAAATATTTTAAATTTACACAGTAAGCTTGAAACCATCATTTCAAACCACAAATCAAAAGTATTTTAAATTGTCCAAAACCCTAGTTTCATGAGTTCACCATTCAAACCTTAATTTGTTTAATCAAAGTGTCTTATCAACCTTTTAAAACATAAAATCCTTAATTTATTTTAATTCTTTATTTTAATTCTTTAAAAAGTCACAGTAGCTTAAATTCAAAAATTCAAAACCCTAAACATATGAAATAAAGGATCCTAAATCGAAACAGTAGCTATAATTTGAATTTTTATTTACCTTATTCAATTCCATATTTGATTATGTTTTGATTTATTTTATATGCTTTAATTTATTTAAGTTCAATGCTTATTTTATTTATCATGGATGGATGTTTACTTTCTATTGATATTTAATACCTTTGATGAATGATTTATTTATGATGAATGATTATTTACTTTTATCAATTAATTTAGATTTCCAAAAGTTGTAAGAGGTATGTTTCTACTTGGTGGGTACCTCATTAGTTAAACATCATATAATTTAATTTGCTTTTCTATTTTAGAACCTATGTAAAGGGCATGTTTCTACCTTTCGGTGGGTGTCCTATTTAGGCATGTGATGTAAGGACATGTTTCCATCCTTGGATGGATGTCCATTTATTTGTTTTGCTTGGACCTTGCTTTCATTTTAATATATTGATGCTTTCTTTTAATTATTGTGTGTAATATGGATAATGTTGTTATATTTAAGAATTTTATAATATTAAGACCTCTAAAGGAGGCCGATACCAATGAACCGGGCGTTGTGGGGGTGCTGGGCCATTTCTCACCTTCCCCACACGTACCCAACTTTCCGAACCCATTAAAGAGTTGGGGATTCCTTAGGAATCGAGTCATCCACCCCTTTCTTTTTCCCGGCCCGTCCGGGTGGCGACTCTATTTTCTTCGGACCTAGGTCTGTGTTCTCTAAGGCCCCGAGCCTAAACAGTGCCGAAGTTGCAAGAACTATTCCACCAGGAGTGGGGGCAAAAATCCCCGCTCATAACATCCTTTCAAATAAATATATTTTTTAACACAATTTCTACATAATTCTCGTGATTATCTGCTACCGTATTCATTTTCCCTAATCTCAATCACTTTAAATGTCATTTCATCAACTTATTCATAGTATAATATTTTTAAACACATTCAATATAACTCTTACTCACATTTTACAATTCCTCTCATCTATTATCTTCTCACATTTCATATAGTTACCCTATTTACATAATCACTTTCCTTACACATCCTATATAGCTCTTCATATTTTCACAATTCTCTTCTGTTTCCACACCGTCTATAGTCATAAATAAATTTCTAACATAAGGTTATGAGTTCCAACTATACTAACCCCAAATCTTAGTTGTATTTCATGAAGCAAAACTATCAATCTCACTAAATGTATTTCACAGTTGTGTCATCTCAAGTCCACGCCTGTGAATTACAAATAAACACTGCCTTAACTATAACCCTTTCTCAAACAGTTCTTATCTCGATGCTACGCCCATGTCTCAGTGGTCACACACCCGTGGCATTTCAAAATCACATATTTGCTCTTTAAACTCTTACTACATGAAGAGTTAACGCATATCGATTATGTTTTAAAATAAGTTACCCTTATCCATTTATTTTTATTAGCCTAAACACATGATCCATCAACATTACCATTAACAAATCATATATATCTATATTTATTCATGCACCAATTCTATACAATTATTCAACAAAAACTCCCTTTCCAAATTTAAAATCCATTTATCAATTATATCTCAATTTATCCAACAAATTTTTACCCATTTCTCTTTCTTAAATCAAATAAGTAATTATATAGGGTTACAAATATACAATAATACTTCAATAACACCTTTTTCGCATCTTTAAGTGATCAATTCAATACTTGATCACTTTCAAATTATATCACGTTGTCACAATTTTCAGGTGATCAACCTTATCACGATCACCTTCACCTCACAAATTCATATTATTTCACATTTTAAATATTTCCCATATTTTTAAATCATCCACATACATATCCATAAGTCACATTCATAATATGACTTACTTTTCACATTTTTTTTACATATCACAATAGTGTCCATATTGGACAACTCACCACACATATCATATACATATGTATACACAATAACACAATTATACTCAATTTCTCATTTTTTTTATAACATTATTTAGGTCATTTCCCAATTTTTTTCATCTTATATATATTAAATAAATTATCCTTATTCATTTTTTTCTCACTTTATATAAATCTTAGTCACATTTCTAATGTAACTTCTCTCTCACATTTTTCATACATTTATCATACTCTTCTTATTTATTTTCATCACTACCAATCAAATTACTTAATGAAACTCATTTTCACTTTCGCAATCATTTCTCTTTATTTCATATCTAGTTTCTATACAATTAACCACATTACACATTACATGATACTTTCATAAACAAAATTACTCATTCAAAAATACTCACATGCTCATAAAGCATTAAACCATCAATATCTAAATAATCCTCGTCACAATTCTCTTACAACTCTAAATTTCCAACTTACTACTTTACTTAAACTTCATTCTACTAATCTCATTTTCAACGTTTAACTTTATAAACATTATCTATATATTAATATAACATCAAAGCACCTCACTTTCATAATTATGGAAACCCATTTCAAAAATTGAAATTTCACATAATACAACCAACAACATGAACCTCACTAAATCTCATCTATGTCACATTCCCGATCTTAAGATCATAACATTTACATTTGAACAACATTAATTCATTTCATTACACTAAGTAACATCATCCATTTAGATACCCTAATTTTACTTATTCAAACCCTAAATCATGCATCATTTTCCATAATAAACAATTCTCTATCACATACCATTTCTCTTTTTGATTTTTAATTATGAACTCCTTGTTCTAAATTATTAAAAACTCCAAATTCCTTCTTCATGCTTCTACCCTTCTATATTTAAATTTTCATAATTTTTCTTATTCATTTGTCTCATGAAATTAATTTATTACTCACTTATATAAATCTGCATGACTTCCTCAGTTTTAAGTCAATCTCACTTTTCCATTTTTCATTCATTATCAATTCTTCTTAAAAAGATTGTAAACTTTTAACCATATGCACTTGCCACATATATGAACTTATATTTAAAATTTTAGAATTTTTCAAATTGATTTACTATATTTAAAAATTAAGTCTCCAAACCTACAGAATCTGTCTCTTTAATAATTCCTCTGGCAGCACCTAGTTATGCATTTTTTTAGGTATCAAACCTTAATAAAAATTCTTACAATTTTAACCATATGTTCTAGGAATACATATGATATTGTTTGTAAACTTTCATATTTTTTGGTGTTGTTTTTTGTAGTTTTAAATATGTTTTTGTAGACCCTTATTTTTTGACCAAGTCCAGTCCAAAATTTTAAAATAGTCTGAAATGATTTTTATAATATTTATTATTTAATATTTAATATATTAAAAGAAAAAAAAAGAAAAAATAAATTTAAATATTTATTTTTAATAATAAAAATAAAATAAAAAATAAAAATTGGATAGACGAATCGGCAAGCAATGAGCGGCAGCGTTGGCGTGGCAAGTGCCTGCGGCGAATTGGCTTGGGCCAATTGCGGTGAATTGGGCTGCTCCAAGGAGGAGCCAATTCACCACAGGCCATGCCCACAATGAATTGGGCTGCCCCAGTGCCAATCCTCGCAACGTCTAGCAGCCTCGCTCTCCCCAGCACCCAGCATCTCGCCCCAAAGCCTAGCGCTCGCTCTAGCAATCCAGCAACCCAGCGACGCGCTCCCCCGTTGGCTAATTTTGCCTAAACCTTGTTAAGCTCGGACTCTTTACTTATTTATTTTTGAAATAGGTTTTATTTTCAAGATAAACTAGATTTTATTTGAATTACTTATAAATAAGAGCATTAAGCACAGAAACAGGGGACGACAAAAAAAGGAGGGCAGCAGCTATTACGAACTTTTGGCAATTATTCGAATTAGGATAGCAGCCATTGAAAACTTGGAACGGCAGGGACTTTTTAATTAAGAAAACATCAAACATTGAGCTACAAGATATCAAGTAGTGAGCAACATGATTGAAAGATCAAACAAGTTAGTAGTAGAAAATATTAAACAAGGCAGTAGCTGGGCATATTGTCTTGTCTCCAATTCAACCAACAAATACAAGGCTAAAACAAGCGTTCGTTTGGATCAAAGTTTAATTATTGGTGGAATCAACAAATGAAGGTACATCTCTAAATTTAAATTTATTTAAATACATCATATTAAATTTTGGAGATTGTTCATATCTTTCATGCAAAGAATATACTACAAGTAACTATATATTTTCAATGTAAATAACTTTAGCCCTATTTTCATAAATCATAATCTTTTCTTAAACCCTAAACCCTAGTTTTTAAATCTAAATCCTAAAACCCTAATTTTTAAACATAAATCCTCTAAACCCTAATTTCATTGAAGAAACCTTAATTTAAGATGTAAACCCTAAACTTATTTTTTTATTGCTTTATTTAAAGTTAGATGCATGTTTATTATATGTTTTGATGTTTGATTTATTTGATTTCGATGTTTGATTTGTTTAATTTATCATGGATGGATGTTTTCTTTATTATTATTATTATTATTTGTTTATCTTGGTATTTATAATGTAAGAGGTAAGTTTCCACTTTGTGAGTACCTCATTAATTAAGCTTTATATAGTTTAAATTGTTTTCATATTTTGGGATTAATGTAAAGGATATGTTTTCACCCTTCGGTGGGTGTCCTATTTAGTTTTAGACATTGGATGATGTAAGGACATGTTTTCATTCTCAGATTGGTGTCCATTTATTTGTTTTGTTTGAACATTGCTATGATTTTTAATAAAATATCTGTTTATTCTTATGATTGCATGTATTATGGATAATATCATTATATTTAAGAATTTTATAATATTAAGACCTGAAAAGGAGGCCAGTTCCAATGAACTGGGCGCTGTGGGGCTGCTGGCCATTTCTCACCTTCCCCACGCGTACCCAATTTTTGAACCTATTAGGGGGTTGGGGATTCCTTAGGAATCGAGTCATCCACCCCTTTCTTTTTTCCGGCCCATCCGGATGGTGACTCCATTTTCTCCGGGCTTAGGCCCGTGTTCTCTAAGGCCCCGAGCCTAACAGTGCCGAAGTCACAAGAATCATTCCACATGGGAGTGGAGGCAAAAATCCCCATTCACTGTGGCAACTCCACTAGGGATGAGAGAAGTTGATTTTGTTGGTCTTTGTATTATTTTATTTTTTCTTATTATGATATTATCCATTTCATCATTTAGATTGCATTGTGTATGTGAGTTAGGACATCCATGTTACTCGTGTTGTGTTATGTAAGGGATATAATACTTTCACTCAAGATATGGAGATCGAGCATGGCATAACCACTCATAGCCTTGTACCTCTTGGTATATACTTGCTATGGGAAACTAAAACTTTTCAACCCAAAGACTAAAGCTTATGTAATTGGCCTAGTTACTTTCCTTAGGTTTTTACCCTAAATGCTTATTGTTTGACTATGGTTAATTTATCTTGGTTTGAATCATGGCTTATTTGGTTTGTTCTTTTTTCTAATATGACCTACCTACATTGTAAGCTCAAAATAATTTTTCCTTTAAAGTCCAAAAAACCAAAGCTATTTTCAAAACTTTTCAAGATGGTCATTGGATATAAAAACTTTTAAAAATGGATAAAAAAAAATTATTTTTCGCCACATTGCCCAAGCTCAAAGCCCAAAATTCATTTTTTCTAAAATCTTTTTATGGGCTTTGAAACAAAACTATTTTTCACTTCATTACAAATTTTCCTAAAATGAGGTTACAAAATATTTGGGTCAATTATGGAATGCTAAAAACCAATTGTGGGCCTAATTTATACCAAGAATTGTTAATCATGGGCTTGTTTTTAGCATGGATCATTAGTTGTCTTTCCAAATGGAAAATCTATTTATGATAAACCTATTAATTTTGTTTTAATCCAATGTACATAAAAGCCGTTTTAGTCAAGATTCAATGGATTAAAGCCTAATTAATGGTAATTATAATGGATTGACTTCCATTTTTAAAAATATAACTATTGGTTAAAACCATTCGAGGGAATTTTTGCAAAAACAAGATATCCCATGTTAGTATTTTGTTGACCATATACCCTAGGAAAAGAGACTCGCCATTCATGTGTGGAAGTTATAAAATTGGAAGGGATGTCCTAATTATCTTTATTTGTTTGTTGTTTGTGCATACATGCATACATGCATTACATAACATGTCATTGATCCTTTCTGGCTCATAAACCTAGAGTGCTGCAGTTCGAGAGCATACAATGACACCACCTACAACATTGATTTTGATTCAAGTGCTTCATTGGGAGGATGGATGCAAACCAGCTAAGGGACATAGTCGATGAAGTTGTCAAAACTAGGATGGCCGAGCTACGAGATCAATTTGTTGAGATTATGAGCACCCAGTTGATTGAAATTCTGAAGATCATCAAAAATGCTAATGAGGCATCTCCTATTGATGTAGAGAAGAAGGAAAAGGTGACATTAACAAGGAACAAGTCTACTGATAGAGATCAAATGAAAAATGAGGGATCAATCCCTATTCTACAAGACCAATCGAACCATGTACTGTCTAAGTGGAGCAATAAGGGTGGTATGTGGGTAAGTCAAAGGGAAAGAAGAGGTGTTGGGAAAAATGCAATAAATAAACCAGCAAAGAAGCATAAATTTTTGGACTGGGGGAACCTTTTCCAAAGATGTTAGAGAATCTAATGAAGAAGGGGTTATTACAACCAATAGTTCCTCGACCGCTGTATAATCCTCTATCATCAAACTTCAATGTCGAGGCCTTCTGTCAATTTCATCAGAATCAAGGGCATGAGATAGATAAATGTGTTCAATTAAGGTATGAGATCCAAGATTTGATTGATAGTGAAAAGTTGCCTAAGCCTGATAAGCCCAATACTAACAATAATCCTCTGCCTAAATTTGGAAGGCCGCCACCGCTTGCAACCGTCATGAAGAGTTTTATCTTATCATCTTGGCATGATATGGAAGGAGAATCTGCTAAAAAGGATGTGCTACTAAGCAACCTTGACTAACAGTGGATGATGAAGCAATGATTCTTAATCCTTGCCCTTGATATGTCTAAATAAATGAAGTATCTTCGACTCCAACTCAACAAACTTCTCTGAGCTCAAAGTGTTGCTCTTTTTATTTTTCTTTCTTTAATATTTAATGGGACAATTATGTTTTTCAAATTATGTTTGTTTGAATAAATTATTTTTATTAAATTTTTGTTGGTCTTTGTTTATTTTGGTGCTCAACTAATGACGAATCTAGCTTTATGCTCATAAATTAGTATATCTATGCATCATAATTTGATGACTTTACTAGATGAGGGAATTATTCTATAACCTTGAGTTGTGTATGCTTACTTAGAGAGGGCTCCTACATAATTACCTTTGTCTAGGTCCTAGTCCAGTCTTAGAACATGCTTTGACAAATTTTCAAGGCGAAATTGAACTCTGCTTATTTAAGGGAAGATGATATAGGCATTGTTTGGGAAGCCAACAACTAGTATCAACCCTATTGACATCAATCCTTAGTTGTCCCTTTGAGCCTTCATAAGATTTTAGCTTGCTTTTCATTGCCTATAAACCCCGATGACCCACCATGAGCTGTTGTTATACTTTTAGTAAGTCTTATGATCCCTAAGGAACAAAAAGAAAAGAAGAAAAAGGAAAAAGGAAAGAAAGAAATAAAAAGGAAAAAGGAGAAAAGAGAAAAAGAAGAAAGGAAAAAAGGAAGAAGAAAAAGAAGAAGTGAAGAAGAAGAAAAAGAAGAAGTGAATAAGAAGAAAAAGAAAAGGAAAAGAAAAATAAAATACATAAGGCAGTTCAGAAAGCCAACCAAGTTTTCCTTTACCTAAAGCAGTAGAAGACAAAGATAGTTTGACTTAAATTGGTCCAACCCAACTAGAAATTCAACCAAAATTAAAGAGATAGAAGAAAGGTTATCTAGCTCTTGAAAGTCCTATACTTGACAGTCCTACAGGGAACAAGGATAAAAAGATAAAATGCTAAAAAAAGAAAAAGAGAGAGAGAAAGGGAAAAGAAAAAAAAAGGAAAGGAATATGAGTACCAAACTTTTTGCAAAGGCAAAGACTGTCCTAATCAAGATCCAGACTCATGTTCAAAGCTCTATCTTTTCATGCTTCCAACTGTCTAAACAAGAAATTTGTAGTGTGAGGATCTGCCTATAGTGTCACAATAGCTTCAATCACAAAATGACCTTCATTTAGCCCATGTCCCTTATAGACCCCATTTCAAGCCTATTAAAGACATGTTGATCTCTCTTGGTAGGTAGAGTCTATTAGTGGATATAGTTTAAATAAGCATGCATATGAGATAGATAATTTTTAAACTCGATGAGACCTTTGGCTAAGTAATGTGTATATGCCTATCTGAAGTGCAACAGTGCTTGCTCAAATAGAAATGATTTTCAATTTTAGTACGGTAACTAGGGTTGTCATGTTATAGATATGTTAATTTGAAAAATCAAGTCCTGAGGTAAAATTAACATTGATTTGGCAAAGCCAACATTTGATTTCAAATTCAAAATTCAAAATTCACAAAAAAAAATAGAAAAAAAATTTCATACTAAGCCTTCAAGTTAAGGAAAGTATGGCGAACCATCGAACCTCGAAGGACACATTGGACAAAGGAAATGATTATTGGCAAGGTTATGAAGAAGCTACCAATTGACATGCTGAATCATAGTTTGAAATGGATGTATCTCTGACTTTGCTGCTTGGGGTCTCCACCACTCATGTCCTCAACATCTTGAAGATAAAATCCATAAATACGAAGCCTTCTTTCATTCCAATGCAAGACCTGAATGGGCATCTAAAAAGAGTCAATGAGATCACTTCCACTGATCACCTCGGTCTGAGTCAATGGAACCACTATAAGTATTATCCATGCATATCATTCATGTCACATCCCAAAGTTTAGGTAATCAAGTATTAGGCAAGAAGGACATAAATAAGTGGTCAAATAGAGGCTCGAGATAGTCAAAAACAAAATCGGTGTGCAAAGGAGGCCCGTGAAGTCGACGGGACCTAAGGGTAATTTTTCGAAAGGCCGAGGACCTAAGAGTAATTTTCCAAAAGTTGTACTGGAGGTTCTTAATAGTGCACATAACAGACTCCAAAAATGGAGAGTAGAGAAAAATCGGGTCACAACGACGTATAACAGTTTTTCCAGGAAACGCCCCGTTAGAGAGAAACGAAGACTTGTAGACTAGGGGTATTTTAGTCATTATAAATTAAAATTTATACATGAATCCAAAGTAGGAAATAAACACATGAGTGCATAAAGGATGTCAAGGGGTTGAATATGAAATGATCGTCAGTAGAAACGGAGCCCGGGTATACCCGAGCAAAGAAAGGACCTAAAGGGAATTCTATAAAAATTCGAGGGCTTATTGGTAATTTTTCAAAATGACGTGGAAACTTAAATTAGACTTTAAAAATGGAAATTAGAGGTTGAGAGGATCAAAACCATATGTAGTTTGCCTCGTGGAACTGTACGGTTTAAAAGATACGATCAATTAATCGGCGGAGCGTAAAATGGGCCCGGTTCCATGTAGGTACCATATGGATGACATGGAACAAATCGGGGTACCAAATGGGAAGAAGGACAAGTTGGAGGACTTAATTGGAAAGAAAAATATAAATATCTTGTGATGGCCAATCATAATTAGCCATATAGCATTTATTAAAAGAAAAAAAGAAAAAGAGATGGACAAATGGCCCTAAGGCATTCATCCACCCCAAAAGTGGATCATAATTAGCCATATAGCATTTATTAAAGGAAGAAAAGAAAAGAGATGGACAAATGGCCCTAAGGCATTCATCCACCCCAAAAGTGGATCATAATTAGCCATATGGCATTTATTAAAAGAAGAAAAGAAAAAGAGATGGACAAATGGCCTTAAGGCATTCATCCACCCCAAAAGTGGATATCATTTCCACTATAAATCATAGCAAGAAGAACACAAAATCCTCCCCAAAAACCACTCCAAACCGTCGGCCTCCATAGGAAGAACACCAAAGAATTTCTAATTTTTGTCAAGTTTGATCCAAGTTCAAGGTGAGTTTTAAGGTTTTAAAATATGTAGAATTCAATTCTAGTATCAATTTTAGGTATTTATATATCTATTGGAAGATTGGAAATTAGGGTTCTTATGGTGGATTTGGGAAAAATTTAAGTAGTGATGATATTGATTAATTAAATGGAAGAATCAAGGTTTCTAAGGTTTAATAAGGTTAGATTAGGATTTAGTTTGAAAAGAAATGGAAGGGTAGTGCATGTTCTAAATTCTAAGGTTTATGTTTAAGGTTTTGTTCTTGAATTTCTTGAAAGAGAAACAAAGATTAAGGAAGGAGAAGAAGGAAAATTAAAGGGGAATTAAAAGAATAAGGTTTGGTACTTTAACTAATTGTTTGTTCATTTTCTTGAAATTTTTCTATTTTAGAATATATGAAATGTTGTGGCTTGTATGATTTTTAATTAAATATAGAAATATTTTATTGAAGTGAATTTTTGATATGTTGTGCCTCAATGCATCTATAATGACTTAAAAATATTTTTAGTTGAATTCGGAATGGTTATGATTATGGAAAAATTATTTCTGTTAGACCTACTCTAGGAGGTACCTTGACTGAGACAGCCATGTTTCCGGATTTTTAATAAAATTTAGAAAAATAATCTTCAATTTAATTTTGGATATGTTGTTTTATAGTGAGTCTAGTATTTGAGAAAAATAATTTGGAACCACATTGATTGAATTTAATTTACGAAATTCACAAAATTCAGAACTGCTGCCAAGATGCAGGGCAACTGGAGCAGTCTGGTTGGGTGAACTACTTGACCAAGATTTTGTGTCCAGTTTGATCTGAAATTTTAAAGGAATGATTTTAATATGTAAAACTAAATTCTATACAACATTTTAGAGTTTTTAGTTAAGTAGATTATTTTATACAATTTTTCAAAATAAGGATCAAGTTGAGTCCAAAACCAAAATTTACTATTCATATGGTCATCTTGCTAATAGTCATTTGGTCATTTTTCAAAAGTAATTCAATTGATTCCTTATGCATATAAATGAGCATAATAAGTTATTAAAATGACAAAATATGATATTTCACATTGAAATAATATAAGAAACATAAGTCGATAATTGTATAATACATATTCGATTAAGAAATGGCATGAAAATTTTGGCTCCACTGGGTATCTGGGATAGTACTGAGTAGGGTAAGGGTATGATATATCATACTATATGCAGTGCTGCTTTAATATAGGACTTCGGTCCGAGTTATATAGGGTGACGACCCGAGCTATATAGGACTTCGATCCGAGTTATATAGGGCAATCGCCCGAGTTATATAGGACTCCGGTCCGAGGGCTTCGGCCACGGATTCCACAGGGCTTGGTCCGCAATTTTTTTTAGGGCCATAGCCATAGAATATATATACAGTTGTTTCAGTTAGTTCCTTACCATACATTAGTCTACCAAATTACCTTGTGGAACGAACTGATAAAATGATAATAACTGAATATATGACATATATGGATTGTTTTTATTGTGATATTATTTTTCAATACGACTCATTGCTTTTAAAAGTGCATTATGCTTTTATTATTTATTTTCCGTAATTAGTTAAAGTACCCACTAAGCAATGCTTAGCGAGTTTAGTTTCTTCTAAACTCGTAGGCTATTAGCAAGGAGCCAGTAGCGAGCAGAGGAGTCCTACGATCTGTAGGTCATCAACAAACTTAGGTGGTGCTCTTCATTTGTATTTTGGTATTAGAAACTAGCATGTACTTATTTGAACAATACAAAGAGATAACTTGATGTAGCATGTAAATCTAGTAATGTATAATAACTGTATGGTTTTAAATTGAGTTGGGTTGTGAATATAGAAGTGTGAATTCTTCTTGCAGGATTGTAGTTGAGGTTATAAGGGTGGATTATTGGGAGTGTGCTTGAGTTGAATTGTGAAACAAAATGTTTTTCAAAAATAAGAAAAATCAGTTTTGTCGACACTTGGGACCTAGAATTTTAAGGGAGACTCCATCAAAATTTTTGGAAAATTTTTATAAGGAACATTAAGTAAGCTGACATAACCAAAGCTCGTATCCCGATGTAGCATTCTTGCTACCTCAAACAACTGCCACAAAAAGAGTCCAGAATCTGCCATTTTGGGACCATTTCGGCCCAAACATATGAAGTACATGGAATAGTTTATTTTTCTTTTTCAAATCAATATGAAGTCTTATTTAATGATAAAGTGAAGATTCAAACACTTCCCTTTGATAACTTTTGCATGTTTAACTTAAATCAAACTAATTAAAGTTCATCAAATCAACTTGCTAAATTTTTCTCAAAACAATTGGTTTAAATTAAATTTAAACAACTCAATTTCCATAAGAAACCAAGAACATAACTCAAAGATTTAATTTAAACTCAATCAGTACATTTAAGCATCAACATCAAAAATTCCATAAACCAAAGTTTGTAAGAAAAATAAAATTTCTTTTATGGTAAAGTACTAAACCTTGTTCTTTTAATTCCCTTTTTGCCTTTCCTTCTTCTCCTTCCTTAATCTTTGTTTTTCCTTCAAGAATTTCAAGAACACAACCTTAAACATAAACCTTAGAAATTTAGAACATGCACTACCCATCCATTTCTTTTCAAACTAAACCCTAATCTAACCTTATTAAACCTTAGAAACCTTAATTCTTCCATTTAATTAATCAATATCATCACTACTTAAAATTTTCCCAAATCCACCATAAGAACCCTAATTTCCAATCTTCCAATAGATATATAAATACTTAAAACTAATACTAGAATTGAAATCTACATACTTTAAAACCTTAAAACTCACCTTGAAAATCAAACTTGACAAAAATTGGAACTCTTTGGTGTTCTTCCTATGGTGGCCGAAATTTTGAAGTGGGAGAGAGAGAGTTTTGTTCTTCTTGCTATGATGATATATATATATAGTGGAAATGATGTCCGCTTTTGGGTGAATGAATGTTTTAAGGCCAATTGTCCACCACTTTTTTTTCTTCTTTTTATAAACCCTAAATGGCTAATTTTCATTAGCCCAAATGTCTCTTCCTTTTATTTATTTAAAACCCAAGCCTTTAGACTTTCTTTTAATTATATTTTGGCCCCTCCACCTCCTTGTGCCGAAATTTTATGGCCTAAGGTGTGAAAAGACTAAAATACCCTCCGGCGATTAATCTGTCGTAACTTTTAAACCGTACAGTTCCACAAGAAAAACTGCATATGGTTTTGATCCTCTCGACCTCTACTTTCTATTTTTAAGGTCTATTTTAGGTTTCCAAGCCGTTTTGAAAAATTACCAATAAGCCCTTGACTTTTTACAAAATTCCCTTTAGGTCCTTTCTTTGCTCGGGTTTTGCCCGGGCTCCATTTCTACTGACGATCATTTCATATTCAACTCCTCGACGTCCTCTACTCACTCGTGTTTTATTTCCTACTTTGGATTCATGTATAATGACCAAAATGGCCCTAGTCTACATGTCTTCGTTTCTCTCAAACGGGGCGTTTCCTAGAAAAACCGTTACGCGTCATTGCGACCCAATTTTTCTCTACTCTCCATCTTTGGAGTCTGTTATGTGCACTATTAAGAACATCCAGTACAACTTTTGGAAATTACAGTTACCTCCCAAAACTTTTTGAAATTACAGTCACCTCCCCAAGACTTTTTGAAATTGCAGTCACCTCCCTAAAACTTTGCATTTTTCTTCAATTAGGTCCCATTGATCCTATAGCCTTATCTGAGGCCATTGTCAGGAATTATCTTCTCCTTTCCCCTTCTCTCACTGTACACGTGACCGCTATGCATAAATGCGGTGACTGATGTGACAGTTCCTCCCTCGTTAATTTAGGCTTCTTCTCGAAGCCCATCAGGTTGAAATAAATATGGGTACTGCTTCCTCATAGTTTCTTCGCGTTCCCATGTAGCTTCTTCTACTTTGTGATTCCTCCAAAGCACTTTGACCAATGGGATCTTCTTATTCCGCAACTCTTTGATTTCCTGTGCTAAGGTTTCTACCGGCTCTTCCTCGTATGTCAGGTCGGGCTGAATCTCGATATCTTGAGCTTGTATAACATGGGTTGGATCTGAACGATACTTCCTTAGCATTGAAACATGGAAAACATCATGTATTTTACTTAATTCGGGTGGTAACACCAATTGGTAAGCTACCGGACCTATACGTTCAACGACTTTGTAAGGCCCAATAACCTTGAACTTAGCTTACCCTTTTGTTTAAATCTTAGCACTTTCTTCCATGCTGAAACAAAGATTAAGGAAGGAGAAGAAGGAAAAGCAAAGGGGAATTAAAAGAATAAGGTTTGGTACTTTAACTAATTGTTTGTTTATTTTCTTGAAATTTTTCAGTTTTAGAATTAGTGAAATGCTGTGGCTTGTATGATTTTTAATTAAATATAGAAAACTTTTCTTGAAGTGAATTTTTGATATGTTGTGCCTCAATGCGTCTATAATGACTGAAAAATATTTTGAGTTGAATTCGGAATGGTTATGATTATGGAAAAATTATTTCTGTTCGACCTGCTCTAGGAGGTACCTTGACTAAGACAGCCATATTTCCGGATTTTTAATAACATTTAGAAAAATAATCTTCAATTGAATTTTGGATATGTTGTTTTTTAGTGAGTCTAGTATTTGAGAAAAATAATTTGGAACCACATTGATTGAATTTAATTTACGGAATTCACAAAATTCAGAACTGCTGCCAGGATGCAGGGCAGCTGGAGCAGTCTGGTTGGGTGAACTACTTGACCAAGATTTTGTGTCTAGTTTGATCTCAAATTTTAAAGGAATGATTTTAAGATGTAAAAATAAATTCTTTAAAATTTTTTAGAGTTTTTAGTCAAGTAAATTATTTTATACAATTTTTCAAAATAAGGATCATGTTGAGTCCAAAACCAGAATTTACTATTCATATGGTCATCTTACTAATATTCATTTGGTCATTTTTCAAAAGTAATCCAATTGATTCCTTATGCATATAAATGAGCATAATATGTTATTAAAATGACAAAATATGATATTTCACATTGAAATAATATAAGAAACATAAGTCGATAATTGTATAATGCATATTCGATTAAGAAATGGCATGAAAATTGTGGCTCCACTGGGTATCTGGGATAGTACTGAGTAGGGTAAGGAACATTAAGTAAGCTGACATAACCAGAGCTCGTATCCCGATGTAGCATTCCTCCTCGGCTTATTCATAAGTTGGGAAGGGGTGTTACAATTTGTGGTATCAGAGCATTGGTTTAGTCGATTCTGGGAGATAGGTAGTAAGTAAGTAACTATGTATGCCATGTAAGATAAAGTAAGGAGAAATTTATATTATGAATAGGTAGATGTACATGCCAGATAGGAATTAATAATCGAGTTATATGTTGATGAACTAAGCATAAGAAGGAAATGAAAGTACGTAAGTTTAAAATCAGTGTCTTGAGTACATATGTGTGTATATGTGACGATTATTAGTTATATTGATGATGTGTAATTACACGTAAGAATTATGCATGAATAAGGAAGTTTCGGGGCGAAACTTAAATTAAGGGAGGTAGAACTGTCACATCCCAAAGTTTAGGTAATCGAGTATTAGGCAAGAAGGACATAAATAAGTGGTCAAATAGAGGCTCGAGATAGTCAAAAACAAAATCGGTGTGCAAAGGAGGCCCGTGAAGTCGACGGGACCTAAGGGTAATTTTTCGAAAGGCCGAGGACCTAAGAGTAATTTTTCAAAATTTGTACTGGAGGTTCTTAATAGTGCACATAACAGACTCCAAAAATGGAGAGTAGAGAAAAATCGGGTCACAACGACGCATAACAGTTTTTCCAGGAAACGCCCCGTTAGAGAGAAACGAAGACTTGTAGACTAAGGGTATTTTGGTCATTATTAATTAAATTTTATACATGAATCCAAAGTAGGAAATAAACACACGAGTGCATAGAGGATGTCAAGGGGTTGAATATGAAACAATCGTCAGTAGAAACGGAGCCCGGGTATACCCGAGCAAAGAAATGACCTAAAGGGAATTTTGTAAAAAGTCGAGGGCTTATTGGTAAATTTTCAAAATGACGTGGAAACTTAAATTAGACTTTAAAAATAGAAATTAGAGGTTGAGAGGGCCAAAACCATATGTAGTTTGCCTTGTGGAACTGTACGGTTTAAAAGATACGATCAATTAATCGGTGGAGCGTAAAATGGGCCCGGTTCCATGTAGGTACCATATGGATGACATGGAACAAATTGGGTTACCAAATGGGAAGAAGGACAAGTTGGAGGACTTAATTGGAAAGAAAAATATAAATATCTTGTGATGGCCAATCATAATTAGCCATATAGCATTTATTAAAAGAAGAAAATAAAAAGAGATGGACAAATGGCCCTAATGCATTCATCCACCCTAAAAGTGGATCATAATTAGCCATATAGCATTTATTAAAGGAAGAAAAGAAAAAGAGATGGACAAATGGCCCTAAGGCATTCATCCACCCCAAAAGTGGATCATAATTAGCCATATGGCATTTATTAAAAGAAGAAAAGAAAAAGAGATGGACAAATGACCCTAAGGAATTCATCCACCCCAAAAGTGGATATCATTTCCACTATAAATCATAGCAAGAAGAACACAAAATCCTCCCCAAAAACCACTCCAAACTGTCGGCCTCCATAGGAAGTACACCAAAGAATTTCTAATTTTTGTCAAGTTTGATCCAAGTTCAAGGTGAGTTTTAAGGTTTTAAAGTATGTAGAATTCAATTCTAGTATCAATTTTAAGTATTTATATATCTATTGGAAGATTGGAAATTAGGGTTCTTATGGTGGATTTGGGGAAAATTTAAGTAGTGATGATATTGATTAATTAAATGGAAGAATCAAGGTTTCTAAGGTTTAATAAGGTTAGATTAGGATTTAGTTTGAAAAGAAATGGAAGGGTAGTGCATGTTCTAAATTCTAAGGTTTATGTTTAAGGTTGTGTTCTCGAATTTCTTGAAGGAGAAACAAAGATTAAGGAAGGAGAAGAAGGAAAAGCAAAGGGGAATTAAAAGAATAGGGTTTGGTACTTTAACTAATTGTTTGTTCATTTTCTTGAAATTTTTCTGTTTTAGAATTAGTGAAATGTTGTGGCTTGTATGATTTTTAATTAAATATAGAAAAATTTTCTTGAAGTGAATTTTTGATATGTTGTGCCTCAATGCGTATAGAATGACTGAAAAATATTTTGAGTTGAATTTGGAATGGTTATGATTATGGAAAAATTATTTCTTTTAGACCTGCTCTAGGAGGTACCTTGACTGAGACAGCCATGTTTCCGGATTTTTAATAAAATTTAGAAAAATAATATTCAATTGAATTTTGGATATGTTGTTTTTTAGTGAGTCTAGTATTTGAGAAAAATAATTTGGAACCACATTTATTGAATTTAATTTACGGAATTCACAAAATTAAGAACTGCTGCCAGGATGCTGGGCAGCTGGAGCAGTCTGGTTGGGTGAACAACTTGACCAAGATTTTGTGTCCAGTTTGATCTGAAATTATAAAGGAATGATTTTAAGATGTAAAACTAAATTTTGTAAAAAATTTTAGAGTTTTTAGTCAAGTAGATTATTTTCTACAATTTTTCAAAATAAGGATCAAGTTGAGTCCAAAACCAGAATTTACTATTCATATGGTCATCTTGCTAATATTCATTTGGTCATTTTTCAAAAGTAATCCAATTGATTCCTTATGCATATAAATGAGCATAATATGTTATTAAAATGACAAAATATGATATTTCACGTTGAAATAATATAAGAAACATAAGTCGATAATTGTATAATGCATATTCGATTAAGAAATGGCATGAAAATTTTGGCTCCACTGGGTATCTGGGATAATACTGAGTAGGGTAAGGGTATGATATATCATACTATATACAGTGCTGCTTTAATATAGGACTTCGGTTCGAGTTATATAGGGTGACGACCCGAGCTATATAGGACTTCGGTCCGAGTTATATAGGGCAATCACCCGAGTTATATAGGACTCCGGTCCGAGGGCTTCGGCCCCAGATTTCACAGGGCTTGGTCCGCAATTTTTTAGGTCCACAGCCACAGAATATATATACAGTTGTTTCATTTAGTTCCTTACCATACGTTAGTCTACCAAATTACCTTGTGGAGCGAACTGATAAAATGATTATAACTGAATATGACATATATGGATTGTTTTTATTGTGATATTATTTTTCAATACGACTCATTGCTTTTAAAAGTGCATTATGCTTTTATTATTTATTTTCTGTAATTAGTTAAAGTACCCACTAAGCAATGCTTAGCAAGTTTAGTTTCTTCTAAACTCGTAGGCTATTAGCAAGGAGCCAGTAGCGAGTAGAGGAGTCCTGCGATCTGTAGGTCATTAACAAACTTAGGTGGTGCTCTTCATTTGTATTTTGGTATTAGAAACTGGCATGTACTTATTTGAACAATACAAAGAGATAACTTGATGTAGCATGTAAATCTAGTAATGTATAATAACTGTATGGTTTTAAATTGAGTTGGGTTGTGAATATAGAATTGTGAATTCTTCTTGCAGGATTGTAGTTGAGGTTATAAGGGTGGATTATTGGGAGTGTGCTTGAGTTGAATTGTGAAACAAAATATTTTTCAAAAATAAGAAAAATCAGTTTTGTCGACACTTGGGACCTAGAATTTTAAGGGAGACTCCGTCAAAATTTTTGGAAATTTTTATAAGGAACATTAAGTAAGCTGACATAACCAGAGCTCGTATCCCGATGTAGCATTCCTCCTCAGCTTATTCATAAGTCAGGAAGGGGTGTTACAATTCATACATAAGCATATCATATTATTTGTCAAAGTGAACAGTAAACACCCTGTGAAGTAAGGAATCAAAAGAGGATATTGAATCAGGGGGCATGAAAAGCCCATTGGTTGAGGAAACTCCATTCATTTTGCAAAGAAAAGAAGAAATGCATGCTTGTGCAAAAAACTAGACAACACAAACATCAATATGAGCCTGCATGGGAAAGATCATTGGTTTGAGCCTACACAGGGGCAAAGTTTATCTTTTCAATTTTTTGAGTTTATGCATGTATAAAATATTTTCATACTCACTTTCAATATTTTGCAACACAGGGGGCAATGAGAAGATATACGGGCCAGCTATAAAATAGCTAAATTTTTTGCGAAAGGAAGAACAAAAAAAATGGAACAACCAGTTAAGCTAGAATTCTCAACTGATAAAAGGTCAGTCAAATCTAGTCTCAGGTCCAAGTACCCAAATCAAATTCAGTCTTGGGTCTAAGTACCCAGTCTCAACGCCAAGTACCCAAATCAAATTCAATCTCGGGTCTAAGTGCCCAGTCTCAGATCCTAGTACTCAAATCAAATTCAATTTCGGGTCCAAGTGTCCAGTCTCGGGTCCAAGTACCTAAATCAAATTCAATCTCGAGTCTAAGTACTCAAATCAAATTCAATCTCGGCTCTAAGTACCCAGTCTCGGGTCCAAGTATCCAAATCAAATTTAATCTCGGGTCTAAGTGCTCCAAATCAAATTCAATCTCGGGTCCAAGTGCCCAGTCTTTGGTCCAAATACCCAAATCAAATTCAATCTCGGGTCCAAGTGTCCAGTCTCGAGTCCAAGTACCCAAATCAAATTCAATCTCGAGTCCAAGTGCCTAGTCTCGGGTCCAAGTACCCAAATCAAATTCAATCTTAGGTGTTAGTACCCAGTCTCAGGTCCAAGTACTCAATCTCAGGTCTAAGTACCCAGTCTTGGGTCCAAGTACCCAAATCAAATTCAGCCTCGGGTCCAAGTACCTAAATCAAATTCAGTCTCAGGTCCAAGTATCTAGTTCCGGGTCCAAGTACCTAATTTTGGGTCTAAGTACCCAAATCAAATCCATTTTTAGGTCTAAGTACCCAAATCAAATTTAGTCTCAGGTCCAAGTATCCAAATCCAATTCTATCTCAGGTCCAAGTACCCAGTCTCGGGTCCAAGTACCCAAATCAAATTCAATCTCGGATCCAAGTATCCAAATCCAATCCAGAACCCAAGTCAACCCAACCGTTATTAATCTCGAGTCGAGAACCCATCCTCACCCAAAATCTGCACAAAATCATGTTGCTTTTCACTCTCTTCTATTGAAGTCTCAGATCGTTCAAGCAGGGGGCAAACTGTAGACCTTAATTTTTGACCAATCCAATCCAAAATTTTAAAATAGTCCAAAATAATTTTTATAATATTTATTATTTATTATTTAATATATTAAAAGAAAAAAAGAAAAAAAGGAAATTTTAAATATTTATTTTTAATAATAAAAATAAAATAAAAAATAAAAATCGAACGGACGAATCGACAAGCGATGTGCGGCAGCGTTGGCGTGGCAAGCCGATTAAATCATGTTGTTAAGGTTTGAACCAAATTAAATTCAAGATTTAAACCTACTGTATGAATGTTTAACAGTTAAATAACTAACTTCAAATAACAATTATTTAATATAGTTGAAGAATGAAAATAGCCAATGATAATTTAATCAAATTGAGTTGTAAATATATTGGACCTGCATTATTGGCTCCACCAATGTTAATATGATGAACTAAGCTTGTTTATGCTACTGCCTAGACCAACTTTAATCTTGTTTAAGCAAAGCAATCTAGAGACAATTGTTGTTGCCTCCCTTGGTTGATGTGTGTTGATTTTGTGTTTTTAGTTTCTATGTGAATTTCTTTTCTTAGTTAATTCTTATTGCTGTTAATTGTTGCTACCGTTCCTTGTTCCTATTTTGCTCTTGGTCTTAAACTTGTATTTATAGGCAATAATTAGGTTAATGTCGGCTCAATAACACTAAATTTTAAACACATTTCCTGCTTATCTGAATGAAATTAGAATTTAAACAAAACTCAAACTGAATCTGGCTCGGATTAAGGACTAAAAAATTTGCTCATGTCAAATTGGACCGCGGTTGATTCGGTATGGACCAAACCTTATATCGAATTGGACACACTCCAATTCGATATGACTAAAGCTCATATCAAGCCATATTGAATTGGAGTGTCTAATTCGATATGGGCATAGCCTATATCGAAATGGACCAAATCGAATAAATTTTCATTTGAATCGGATCTAACCTGAAATCTCCATAAATTTTTGCCCCCACTCCCATGTGGAATGATTCTTACAACTTCGGCACTGTTAGGCTTAGGGCCTTAGAGAACACGGGCCTAAACCCGGAGAAAATAGAAAGGGGTGGATGACTCAATTCCTAAGTAATCTCCAACCCCTTATTGAGTTCAAAAAGTTGTGTATGCATGGGAAAGGTTAGAATAACCCACACCCCTATAGCGCCTGATTAATTGGAATCAGCCTCCTTTTCTATTCTAAATATTATTAAATTCTTAACTTATTAAAATATCATCCATACTACATACAATTTAAAGTAAAAAAAATATTCAGTGTATTAAAATCAAAGAAGACCCAAAGAAACAAATAAAAATGGGCACCCAAATAATATGAAAACATGCCCTTACAATAATGTCCAATGTTCAAAAATAAATAAAATAGGACACCCACCATTTGGTGGAAATATATCCTTTACAATAATCTCAAAACTTAAAATAAATTAAATGACATTGCTATTAACAAATGAGGTACCCGCGACGTGAAAACATACATCTTACTCCCTAGAGTTTAAATAATTAACTAAATACAGTTAAACCATTCAAGCATTCACCATAAGCAAAATAACAATACATCATTCATCATAAACAAATAATGATGAATCAAATAATCAAATCTAGGTTTAAATTAAAAAAAAGCATTAGATATACAAAATTAGGGTTTACATATTAAATTAGGGCTTATAGGGTTTTAAACATAGTTTTAGGATTTTGGAAATAAAATTAGGATTTTGGATGGAAAACTAGGGTTTTAGGATAAAATTAGGGTTTTGGATGAAAAACTAGGGTTTTTTGGATTTTAAAACAAAATTAGGTTTTTTAGATGAAAACTAGGATTTTAGGGTTTCTTGGAAACAAAATTAGGATTTTATGCTTTAAAAAACACGATTAGGGTTTTAAACTAAAATTTAGGGTTTGGGGGATCAAATTAGAATTACAGGGCTTTGAGTTTATGAATTAGGGTTTGGGTGATTAAATTAGGGTTTTATATTTTTGAAAACAAGGTTAGGGTTTTTAAATGGAAACTAGGGTTTTTAGGATGAAAGCTAGGGTTTTATGTTTATTTTAGCTACTGCAATTAAATCCATGGATTCATATGCTATGTTATTAGGGTTTAATGTTTAAACTTGGTTATTGCCCTAAATTAACAATTTATTTTGCTACTGGATATCTTAGGCTACTATGAAAGATGGCATTATTTTGAAAGATAAAATTGCTACTGGAAATCTAAATAACCATGTATCAGTGGTTGAAATATCAATAATGGAAGCTTATTGTAAATTTAAATAAGTTAAAAAACCAAACCTCCATTTGTTGGCTCCACCAAAATTATATGTAGATCCAAGCTTTTTGCCTGCACCAATCCTGAGTTTGGTTGAGTGAAATAATTGCCTAGACAATTGTTGTGTGTATTGAATCTTGTGTGTTAATTGTGTTCTGTGCCAATTGTTGCTTGTTGTTAATTGTTGCTATTAGGTGTTGTAACACCCTTATACCCAATATACGTACACTACATACTCCCAACATATGTAATATACGAATATAGGATACAAGAATGTCATAACCCTTTAAACAAAACAAAACTTCACTTTTAAAAACCTATATAAACTTAAAACATCAATTAATATCATATAAATAGTAAATGAAACAATACTTGTTAAAACACATATATATACTTCATTTCCAAAGATTAATCCAAAACATTTTTGATAGTTTGTGGAATATACATATTTATATACATCAAAATCAATATGTACAAAAATATGAAATATATACAAGCTAGCAGTTTGTCTCTGATCTTGATGTCCAAATCAAAACTGCTCTCACAACCTCAAGTCTGGACTCGACTCGGTCTAGGCAAACTCTCCGGCTCAACTAGATCTATCCTGTCACCTACACGATGAACCACAATCGTGCTAAGCCAGAAGCTTAGTGGTGCAAACTTTGATAACCTTATAGTTCAAATGCAATGCCAATGTATTTTACATAAGGATATCATATCTCATAACATTATATCTCATTATATTGCTCAATTGTTCCACAATTCATAATGATAATGTATCTCATAGCATTATATCATTATATCTTAATAAATTGTTCAATTATTCCACAATTCATAATTCACATTAAAGCAAAGACAAGCATGGGCCTAAAAAGATCTAATATGCTATTCAAATTTCAGAGTTACTACTTTGGTCTATAATGACACCTTATGTCTAGCCCCGTAGGCAATATATCCATTGATTAATCCAACTAGGACTGAGTTTATGACCTGGTCATTTCACCCAGCCTAGCTTCAAGGGTTTGTTTATGAGGCTTATGACCCGGTCAGTTCACCTCAAAAATATTTTCATAATGACGCCCAGCGTCATGCTGCCAAACCCAGAACTCTGAAAATTGAATAACATACTAGGCACACAATATATTCTTATTTCTCATTATCAATTTCTTTATCATTGTCACATAATTAAGCTAGGCACATTGCCTTATTTTCTCATCTTTTTCTCATTTTCTCATTTATATCAATATAGTCATTATCAATGACTTTACATACCATCTTTAATGTACACAAAACGATTTGCATTATCCATACATTTGGATCATTATCATATTTTACACCAAGCCCACATTATATATAATGCATTTGTGACATTATACAAATCATAGCATATTATTCATGTACCAATCATGTAGTAGGGAACTTAACACATTTTCCAACCAAATATGTTAAGTCCCAATGTCATGTAAATATAAACAATTATTCAAAGTTTGTACTTACCTCTAAGAGCAACAAACACCACTTCCAACCTCCTCTTCCAAGATATCCCTCTACACTTGGATTGGGGTAACTCAAATCTCTTCAAATCCTAAACCAAATGTGATTATAAATAATCACTAAGTGATCCACAAAGAAAAAATAAGGAAAAGAACTATCTAGGGAAAACTCTTCACACGACACGCTCAACAACACAGGCGTGTCCGTAACCGTGCCCTAAACCCACAACACAGAAACTTTGACATGCTCAGTGACATGGGCATGTCACTGCATGGGCAAATACTCCGACAACACAGTAGCTATGACACGCTCAGTGACATGGGCGTGTTGCTTCACGTGTCAATTCTCCTCCAACACAGTAGCTATGACATGCTTAGTGACATGGGCGTGTCACTGCTCGTGTCAATTCTACAACATCACTGTAGCTATGAAACACTCAGTGACATGGGCGTGTCACTGTTCGTGTCACCAACACTGAAAAAAAACCATCAACACGCCCAAAGACATGGCCGTGCCACCAGGCGTGTCAGGCCAAAAACCTAATATCGACACAAAAATGCCACAACCAACTATCATCTTTCATAAACCTTTCCAACTCCATACAAACTCAGCCAAAACCATCATTATACCATATGATACTTGTATAAACATCAACACAACTCAATTACAAGGAAAAATACACAATCACAACCAAGACTTCTCAACCAAAAAGTCACACAATCCAAAACTCTTATTCTTTTCACCAAACTAAACCCTTTTCTTCAACCAACCCCAAATTCATAGTTAACTAGACAAAATAACTTCAAACATACCAAACATCCAATTCACACATACAAACTTTCATAGAAATTCAAGGTAACAAGTTGAAAACTTATCAAATATGGAGAAAATCCTCAAAACTCCAACTTGAACACTTGAAATCCTTCAATTTCTTGAGTTAGCAAGAAGTAAAATCTCTTTCCCTTTGATGAAGATGATGGCCGGCTACCATGGAGAAGGAAGAAGAAGAAGATGAAGATCAAAACAACTACTTCACTATTAACCATACAAATCCCCACTTTTCCCTCTTTTAATCTCCACCAAGCAATATATTATTATTATAATAAAAAATCTCAAAAATCCTCTTCCACTATCCATTAATATTAATATCTTATTTTAAATAATTAAATATCATTTGACCAAGTTGAAAAGTTGACTTATATACAACATGTATATCTTCATATATACAACATATACACACTTCCCTTTTTCCATTCTTTTCACTTAATCAAATATATACACTTTTAAATCCTTTAATTAATTTTCAAAATTAATATTTGGTTTAAAATTTTGGGATATTATTTGGGATATTACAGGTGTTGCTTTTTAATTTTGTATTTATAGACAAAGATGGCTTAATTCAAACCCTAATCCATTAATCTAAAAGCTCATTGAAAGTTTGATACTCATTAGGAAACCTAAAATTATTTAATAATCCAAATTAAACCTAAATTAAAAGACCATTGTGAATTGGCAAAGGCCAATACGCCATTGTTAAGCCTCCATGGTGAATTGGGCAAGGCCAATTTGCCATAGAATGGCTTCCATGGGGAAATGGCCATGGCCAATTCTCCATGGGTTAGCCCCCATGGTGAATTGGCTAAGGCTAACCCAATTCATCATGAATTTAGGTTTCGGTCTCGATCTGGCTTGGTTTTATCTTTTAAAATTAGTTTGAACATAATTTGGTCTTTAAATATTAAATCAGACTAGGTTTAGGGCTTCAAAAATTGAACCAAATTACTTTAGGCCTTTTAAAACTAGACCAACCTAATTCAAAGCTATAAATTAGGTTTAAGCTTTTAAAATTGGACCAAATTTAGCTTGGCCTTTTTTAATTGGGATTGGACTATCTTTGGGCCAAAATTAAGGGTCTACAGTTTTTTCTCTGCTTGAAAGAACTTAAAACTTTAGTAGAAGAGAGTGAAAAGTAATATGACTTTAAGTTGATCTTGGATGAGGGTGGGTTTTTTACTTGAGATTGGATTTGGGTTCTCGACCCAAGATTGGATTTGGGTTCTCGACCCAAGATTGGATTTGGGTTCTCGACCCAAAATTAGATTTGGGTTCTCGAACCTAAACTAAATTTTGGATTCTCTATCCATGATTGGATTTGGATTCTCGACCTGAGACTGGATTTGATTTGGGTACTTCAACAAATCCACAAAATTGTGCCATCAAGATACTTTAACAAATCCAATATAGGCTGGAGATTGTGCCGTTAGGATACTTCAACAAATCCAATATAGGCTGGGGATTGTGCCATCAGGATACTTCACCAAATCTAATATAGGCTAGAGATTATGTCGTCAAGATACTTCACTAAATCCAATATAGGCTGGGGATGGTGCCGTCGGGATGCTTCTCTAAATCTGATATAGGAAAGAGATTGTGCTGTCAGGATACTTCACCAAATTTGATATAGGCTGTGTAGTGGATGCTTCAACAAATCTGTTTGAAAATGTCTGGTCTTACAAAAATGGGTCTTTATTTTGATTTTCTATTCTTGGGGATGGACCTCCAGCTCCTCTAGCTGGACTGACCTTCTGTCATTTGAGGCTGTAGGCTTTCTTCTATCCTTATATTCCATTCTTCAATGGAACGACTTCTGCTCTTCTAGCCAGACTGATATTTTATTATCTGAGAGATTTGGCTTTCTTCTAGCCACTTGTTCTATTCTTCACTGGATTCTGCTGACCTTTTATCATCTAAGCATTGCGGCTTTCTTCTAGCTGGTATTCCATTTTGTAAAAAAATCAAGTATTTTTAGCTAGTCCTCATTGCCTCCTGAATGGAAAAATATTGAAAGTAAATCTAAAAATATTTTGTAAATGCATAAATTCAAAAATAGGAAAGGAGAGGTTTTGTCCCTTATGTAGGCTCGATCTAATGATTTTGCTCCCATGTAGGCTCTGATTGATGTTTGCGTTTTGTCTAGTTCCTTGCACAAGGATGCATCTCTGTTTCTGCAAAGTGACTGGATCTTTCTCAAGTGATGGATCTTTCATGCCTCCTGATTCCATATCTACTTTTGATTATTTATTTCACAGGGTATCTGATGCAAAACCCCAAGATTATAAATAATCCAAACCCCAACACATAAATTCAGAATACTAAGAACCCTAGACGATTGTTTGTCCTACTAAACCCTTAATCGACATGCAATTAGAAATGTAGATAATTGGATAGAATAAAGAAGAACTAGAAAGAATGCCACAAGTGTTACCTTGATAAGTTAATTCCAATTCTTGATGCAACAAGAAGAAGAAGAACCCCCTCTTGATAAGAAATTTGGCCAAGCTACAATAATTGAATAATATGATTAAAACAAAATTGTCGTCTTACAACCCTAAATGAGCTATAAATAGCTAAACCCTAATTATGATTACTAAGTAACATTTGGTTGGCTAGTCAAATTTTAAGAACTAATAAAGTAAATAAAGTTCAAATTTAACACAAAAAAAATAGAGCCCTTACTTTTTAAATAAGCATAACTAGTGGCCCTTAATACATATTAAATAATAGGCCTATATACTTGGATTAAATTTATGGGTTGCTTCTCCTCTATATCCTTAGCATCAAAGGCCTGTCCACCAAGCCTTTCTTCCATGAATCGCCTTACAGAGCCTTGGAAGGTAGATTTGAGCTTCTTGGCCTGCGATCTTGTAATTGGCCCACTTGGTAAAATGAGCTCCATGCCATGTTGGCCTCCTATGCTTGCTTCGCTAGCCTTGCTCACACTGCCATCTTTGTTCACATCAATCCTTCCCTCCTCAAAAAGATTCACCCTCAAATCTGCATCCATATCAAAAGGAGAAAGATTAGATACATTAAAGGTTATAGAAACTTGATACTCACCAAGCAAGTCAATTTTATAAGCATTGTCATTAATCTTTTCTACCACTTAGAAAGGATCATCATCTAACTATGATTTTCTCAGATTGGGAAACCTTTCCTTCCTTCAATTCACCCATACCCAATCACTAGGTTCAAAAGTAACAACTTTGCGCCCTCGATTGGCTTGACGTGCATAATGCTCATTCTTCTTTTCAATGTGTTGCCTAGCCTTCTCATGTATAGTCTTAACCAACATAGCCTTCCTTTGTCCATCTAGGTTAGTAATCTCATGTAATGGCAAAGGCATTAAATCCATAAGAGTAAGAGGATAAACCCATACACAATTTCAAAAGGTGATAATCCAGTGGAAGAATGTAAACTACAATTATAAGCAAATTCAACTAATGGAAGACACTCTTCCCATGTTCTCAAATTCTTACCTACCACAGCACACAATAAAGTTCCCAAAGTTCTATTCACCACTTCAATGTGTCCATTAGTTTGTGGATGATAAGTAGTAGAAAATAATAACTTAGTACCCAATTTTCCCTACAAAACTCTCCAAAATGGCTCAAGAATTTAACATCACGATCAAAAACTATTTTCCTAGGTATACCATGCGAACGCATAACATCTCTAAAGAATAAATTAGCTATATTTGTTGCATCATTAGTTTTATGACAAGCTACGAAATATGCCATTTAGCTAAATCTATCCACAATAACAAATATGTTCTCTACCTTTCTTTGTCTAGGTAAACCTATCACAAAATCCATAGAAATATCAACCCAAGGCTCATTAGGAACAAGTAGAGGTGTATATAACCCATGAGGCATAGATTTGGACTTGCTTCCCTACATGTAATACATTTAGAACAAATTCTCTCAACGTCCCTATGCATGTGTGGCCAATAAAAATGCTCAGAAAGTATGTCCAGATTCTTATGCATACCAAAATGACCCATCAATCCACCACTATATGATATACGCACAAGTAATTCCCTTAATGAACATGCAGGTACACATAATTGATTCCCATGAAATAAAAATCCATCATGCCTATAAAATCTTTGAAAAGCAACATGTTCAAAAGCAATATAGACATCACCAAAATCAGAATCTGTTGAATACATATTTTTAAGTTGCTTAAATCCTAACATCTTAGAACTAAGTGTAGTGATTAAAGCATACCTCCTTGATAATACATCAGCAACAACATTATCTTTACCTTGCTTGTAGTGGATCACATAAGGAAATGTCTCAGTGAATTCAACCCATTTTGCATGCCTCTTATTTAGCTTTCCTTGCCCTTTCAGGTGCTTAAGTGACTCATGGTCAGTATGGATCACAAATTCTTTTGGAAGCAAGTAATGTTACCATATGTCTAGTGCTCTCAACCAACCACAATCCATCACTAATACTCACCATCATTATATCAATATACATATTACATATCATACTTCATATCATTATTTTATTCACAATTCACCAATCATGAATCACATTTCCAATGAAGGCAATCATTATCACCATTCATGAATCACATTTCCAACAAAGGCAATCATAGATCTCATTACTCATTTATTTCAACATTTGTATAACACATTGACAACAAAGACAGACTCGGGCCCAAAAGACACTAATATGCCATTCAATTTTCAGAGTTAATGCTTTGGTTTTGTTATCACATTTATCATTATCATAGACCCAACTAGGCTTCAAGGATTTAGGTTCAACCAAGCTTCAAGGGGATCAAAGCATGCTAAGTATCAACCCAACTTGGCTTCAAGAACCAACCCAACCTAGCTTCAAGGGTTGTAACATCTCAATTAGGCTTCAAGGACTAGACCCAACCAAGCTTCAAGAGGAGTAAAACATGTTAAACTTCTACCCAACTTGGCTTCAAGGATCAAGCCCAACCTAACTTCAAGAGATTGTTACTATCATTAGGCATGCCACCAACAACAAACTCTGAAAATGGAATAACACATTAGCCACACCATTCATTTATCAATTTCATTCTCAATTCTCTTCATCAATTAGGCAAACATGCCTTATGTCTTTCAATTGAATCATCATAACCAATCACAATGGCTTCACATCACATTTGAGTTATCATAGCCAATCACAATGGCTTCACATCTCATTTGAGTTATCATAGCCAATCACAATGACTTCACATCACATTATATTTCAATTCACATATTAATACTTCATTATTCAAGTATACATAATCAATTACATTGAACATTATCATCCAAGCAAATATGCTTCAATTATCTCAATTCACATTTCATAAAGCTCATATTATGCCAAACATAATATTATTGATATGCAATAATGTGGATTAGGGTTTGTACTTACCTCAAGAGCCACTCCCATCAAGCTATACATAATCATTTACCTCATCATATCCTTCACATTTTACATATAGCATCATTGATGTAAAATTATGAAGTATATTATTCATATAACACATTACCATTCACAAGATTCACAATGTATATAACATAACATTGTTCATATAGTATCATATGCATCATCAAATGTATGTTCTTTCTCAACAATGCAAGAGGAGCAAAGAACAATCACAGTAGCCAACACACTCAAGGGACACGGCCAAGCTTGTGGCCGTGTCTCTCAACACCAAATCAACCGAGGCAGACACGGGCAAGGGACACGGCCGTGTCTCTCAACAAAAATCAGGCAGTGGCAAACATGGGCAAGGGACACGGCCAAGCCAGTGGCCGTGTCTCTCCAAAAATCATCCAACACGGCCAAATTTCCTTAAACTTGGCCGTGTCTCCCAAAAATCTTTAGTTTTGGCCGTGTCTCTTCCTTAGTTTGGCCGTGTCTCTCATAAACAAAAGCCCTAAACATGGCCAAATCTCTTTTAATTGAATTAAAACACATTATACACAACATAACCTTATTCAAATGGATATAATCAATGTCTTTAACACTTATTTTACATGTTCATCACAATAATCACATTAACAATACATTTAAACACATACCACTTCAAAACCCTAAAACCAACATCATTCTTATTCTTTCAATATCAACATCCACTTAACTTACCACCTTCAAACCAAAACCAACACCAATTTAACTTTGTAACTTAAAATCAATTTCAACACTTATAAACACATCTCAAACACACTTAATCATGATACCAACAAATCATAACTCACCTCAAACACAACTTCACAAATAACAAAGGAAAACAAGAGAGTACTTACCTCAATTGAAGAAATTTCACAAATCTCCAACTTAATCCTTTGATTCTCCCTTCAATTTGATGTTTAGAACTTAGAACACCTCTCTTCCTCTCCCTTTCCTTTGATAGCCGGCCACACCAAAAGAGAAGAAAAGAAAAAATGATAAGTCAAACTTCTCTTCTTCTTTAAATCTCCACCATGCAATTCTAACACAACAATTACTTAAATGCCCTCATCCATTTAAACTTAACTCTTGTCACTCATATGCCCATTTAAGTAATTTCACATATCACAAATAAATATCCTCTTCCATTGACCATCCCTTTTGACTTATGTATATGTTATTTATACTACCATATATGCAACATATACACTTCCTTTAAAAATTCTTTTCTCTTTCAATTTAACACATACATTCAATCCAATTAAAACAACAATAATATTCAAAACTTCTAGGGCATACATTGGGATATTACACTCTCTCACATTCTCCTTCTCTAACAATTCATCTACTTGCCTTTGCAGTTCCTTTGTCTTCTCTGGGTTACTTCTATAGGCTGGCCTATTTGGAATTACTGCTTTAGGTATAAAATCAATCCGATGCTCAATACCCCTCAAGGGATGGAGTCCCTTTGACATCTCTTGAGGAAAGACTTCATCAAATTCCTATAACAAAGAAACAAAACCACTAGGAAATTTTGGGTTAAGATCAGTCATAAAATCAATAAACTCTCCTTAAACCTTATTGCTATGAGTGATCTTCTGATTATATAAGCACTCTTAAGATCTCTCTCTTTTGTAAAGAAACTCTGCTTCTTTTCACTCTTATTTTCTTTCCTCTTACGATTCTCTCCTGCACATGTCTCTTTCTTTACCTAACTTGTGCAGTCACTCCCCATTGGACCACATAATTGTTTCTTTTCTCTCTTGGCCTCTTGTCCCTCCATTCTTTTAGTTAACTCACTACCTGAATCCCCATTTGCAGTATTCATCATCTTAATCTATTCTTGATACACTTCCTTTGGAGATAAAGGTGCTAAAGTGAAAATATTCCCCTTCAAACTAAAAGAATACCTATTCTTATACCCATCATGTGTGACTTTTCTATCAAACTACTAAGGCCTACCCAATAATAAATGTCCAGCTTGCATGCGTACTAAATCACATAACACTTTATCAACATATTTTCTAATAGAAAATGGCACCACAACTTGTTTTGTTACCTTTACTTCACCACTATCATTTAGCCACTGTAGCCTATATGGTTTAGGGTGTTTTTACACTTCAACCCCAACTTATCAACTAAGGTTGTACTATCCGCATTTACATAGCTACCCCCATCTATAATCATGTTGCAAACTTTCCGTCCTACCAAACACCTAGTGTGAAATATGTTTTCCCTCTGTTATATGCTCTCTTCCTTAACCTGAACATTATATGAATGCCTAACTACCAAAAATTCACCACAAATAGCATACTCAACCTCAACATCACTACAATCCTCCAAACTAGGCATAGAATCACAGTCAGATTCTAATTCAAATTCAATTTTCCCATTATCCCTCATAAACATAGTCTTTTTATTGGGAGATTGTAAAGCAATATGTCCATTACCCAAACATTTAAAACACTTAATATTTCTTTTCCTATTAGAAGATTTAGGAAAATCAGTGGTACCTTTATTTATGGAAGAGGCTCATTTGCTCTTTTCAAAGCTTACACTTTTCACCTTGGAACTTAAGTCTCTATCTTTACACCTCTCATCTTTAGTCTTCTCATCTTTCTTTGGCCACCTTGAGGTCCATGTTAGGATGTAATTGGAGGAACCCCTTGCTGCCCCCTTTTGCTTGAGTTGTCTCTCCACCTTCATAGCCATGTTCACCATCTCCTCAAGCTCTATATAGTGTGTAGCTCTACCATATTTGTAATATCTCTGTTTAGACCTCCTAAGAATTGAGCCATGGTAGCTTCTCTATCCTCTTTTATATTTTCTCAAATCATTGCCATCTCCATCTCTTTGTGATAATCTTCTACTAATATAGACCCTTGAGTGAGTCTCTGTAATTCTAATGTAGCTCATGATAGTTGTAGGATAGCATAAATCTCCTCCTCATGATAGCCTTCATTTCTGCCCACATCTCAATAGGCCTCTCTCCATTTCTTCTTCTTGTAAGTTTCAGTTGCCCTACCATATCGATGCATAATCTATAAACTCAACTGCTGCCAACTTCACCTTCTTTCTCTCTAAATAGTTATGGCAGTCAAGGATAAGCTCTACCTTCCTTTCCCACTCTAGGTATGTTTCAACATCATTCCTTCCTATAAATGTTGGAATCTTCATCTTTATGGAATTGACGTTGCTATCTCTCCTTCCTAGCCTCCTATCTCCTTCTGGTCTTCTATCTCTTACAGGCCTAACCCTTGAAGATTGGTTGTCATCTTCATCTTCATCTTCATCAGGTTCATCATGGGACTCTGTATCTTTTTCATCATAAGTCTATTACCTAGTGTCCCGCTACCTAATTGATGTAGCTCCTAATTGTTGGGATTTCTTAACCACCTCAACTTCATCCCTCAAATTCATAACATCTAAACTAAACTTCTCAAATTGCTTCTGCATAGCCTTCATCATGAAAACTACATCTTTCATGCTCATTTCACCATTTTTACCTGCCTCCTCTAATATGATGTAAAACTGCAAGAAAAAGTTAGAAAGAAATCCTCACACACTCCCTCACCTATTTACTCTTAAATATATCACTCCAGTCATGTTTCACTTAATTTAGGCTTTTACCATCCTATTTGCTCACACACTCTTGCCTTTTACATCTCTTGTTCCCTTTTTTGAAGTTGCACTTCATAATTTAAAACAACTAATCAGGTTAGTCACAAGTAGCAATCTATGGAAATTACAATGAAAAGACTAAAAAGAAAATGAAAAACACCAAGTTCTAGAAACAATTTGATAATCGTTTGTGATAAATTTTAAAAAAAATAAAAACACATAGATGAAGAATTGTATGTTTGTGAATGCAAGTCTTAAGAGTAACCAGAACGCAAAAGTCACCCTTTTATGCATGGTAGAAGCAAAAGAAATAGAAAAAAAAAGAAATTAAACTATGAATGCAATAAAATTAACAAAATAGGAAGCTAAATAAAGAATTTTGATTTTCCCCAAGTGGGAGCTGAAATAAACCTTAGACCTAATGATTCAACTAACTTACACCAATTACGAAGGTAAGATATGTTGTAGATACCAAATGATGAGGAACCCCAAGATTATAAATAATCCAAAACCCAACACATAAATTCAGTAGACTTAGAACCCTAGATGATTATTTGTCCTACTAAACCCCTAATTGACATGCAATTAGAAATGTAGATAATTGGATAGAATAAAGAAGAACTAGAAAGAACGCCACAAGTGTTACCTTGATAAGTTAATTCCAATTCTTGATGCAACAATAAGAAGAAGAACCCTCTCTTGATAAGAAATTTTGCCAAGCCAAAATAATTGAATAATATGATAAAAAAAAATGTCGTCCTGCAACCCAAAATGAGTTATAAATAGCTAAACCCTAATTAAGGTTACTATAGACCCTTAATTTTTTACCCTGTCCGGTCTGATATTTTTTTATATAGTCCAAAATAATTTTTGTGGTATTTTAATTAAATAATATTTATTCTAGTATTTATTATTTATAGTTTTTAATAAAAATAAAAATGGTGAAGTTAATAAAGAAAATAATAATAAATAATAAATAAATAAATAATAATAAATAAATAAATAAAAATAAAAATCAGCGATGGAAAAATCAGCAACAAAAAATTCATCGCCGAAAAGTAGAATTGGCCAGCTGCCCAGCACCCTCCCGCAAATTTCCTCACAGCTCACAGTTTCCAGCCCGCTCGCAATTTTTACCAGTAAAATTTTCCAACAAAGTTTTTTCCGAAACCAAATTCTATTTGGTTTTGGTTTCTTTTCCTAATTAATTTTAGTTTTCTTAAACAATTAGAACTGCGTTTATAATTTTTCCTATAAATAACACTTTAAAACTCAGAATTAAGGGGGGATGGGAAAAAATTAGTGTGATCAAACATTTATTTTACTAGAGTTAAACTTGGGACTTCAGATTTGAGAGGAACAAGAAGAAGTAATCAATCCATCAAAGGCAGCAACCTTGCCTTTGTTATTGTTCATCCAGAAATTAATTTTTGGGTGAACCAACGAACGGAGGTTTGAATTTCTATTTTCTTTATTTATTTCTTTACAGTAGCTTCATCATTCATGTAACACCCCTTCCCAGCCTACATGTGTAAGTTGAGTAGAGGCGCCACACTAACCTAATGTTGCTACCCATTTTACTTAGTCAAATTTTAGTTCCGGTTTTACAGAAATTTTGCCAGAGGTTCGCCTAGAAATTTGGGTCCCAAGTGTCAACAAAACTGATTTTTTGGATTTTTGAAAATATTTTTACTCAAACCAACGCAAACACAATCAATTTCAATACACTCCCAATGAATCCACCTTATAACCTCAACTAAAACCTGCAAGAAAAGTTCACACTTCTAATACAAAATAAAGTAGAGGTTTATTATTATTACATACTACTAACGTACAGTATAACTGTAACATCCCAAATCCCAGATTGGTAAGAAACAGACATAGAGGATATGATTTAGGCTTAGAACAAAGGAGTTCAGAACGTGACCTATAACTTGAGCTCGAATTTCATCCAAGTTAATGACAGAATTAGAGAGTCTCAAAGAAGACTTAATTGTTTATTTGTGTCTTATCTAGATTTATAACTTAAAATTATTCAATTTGGAGTTGTATATAATAAGATATGATGGATTTAGTAGACAATTTGCAAGCTGCCTCAAGACAGCATAGTAGGTTTGAATTTGAAGGACCGTCAAAAATCAGATATAGCTCGGATCAACCTGAAATTTTGACACAATGTAGCCCCGGATGTCTAGTTTCAGTGGGAATAAGAATTACTTAATTTGAAGTTGTGAGTAAAAAGATATTAATAAAGAAAAACAGCAAGGTCAGGAAGGGATATCAAAAGGACCTAAGTGAAAATTTCTCAAAAGTTAGGGGTAACTATGTAAACTTAAAAATTAAGAGTCAGAAGTTCTTAATAGTGCACATATCCAACCCCAGAAGAATATTCTAGAGATTAATCGGGTCGCAACGACGTGTAACGGTTTTTCTAGGAAATGTCCTGTTAAAGAAAAACGAAGACATTTTGACTAGGGGCATTTTGGTCATTATCAATTAAAGTTATACATGAATTTAAAGTAGGAAATAAAAAAATGAGTACGTAGAGGATGACGAGGGGTGATATATGAAACGATCGTCAGTAGAAACAGAGCCGGAAGAAAACCCGAGCAAGGAAAGGACCTAAAGGGAATTTTGTAAAAAGTTGAGGGCTTATCGGTAATTTTTCAAAATGACTTGGAAACCTAAAATAGACCTTATAAATAGAAAGTAGAGGTCGAGAGGATCAAAACTATATGTAGTATGACTCGTGGAACTGTACGGTTTAAAAGATATGATCGATTAATCGCCGAAACGTAAAGTGGGCTCGGTATCGTGGATGGGTAACCCGGGACAACTTTATGATATCCTATGGGAAGAGGGACAAGTGGAAAGAAGTAAAGGAAAAATAAAACTATAAAAATCTAATGTTGGCCAATCAAAAGCAACCATTTAGCATGTGTAATAAATGAAGAAAGAGAAAGGTGACAAGTGGTCTTAAAGGGTTTAACCAACACATAAGGTGATCATCATTTCTTTTGTATATAAATATATGTGATATGAAGAACCAATTTCTCTCTTTTCCACTTGCAAATTTAGGCCAACAAAGGGAAACACCAAAGGACTTCCAAGTTTCTCCAAATTTGATTTTTAAGGTTTTCTAGTAAGTAGACTTTGATTTTAGTATTAATTTTAGGTAGTTATATATTTATTAGAAGATTGGAAATTAGAGTCTTTATGTGGAATTGGAAAAATATTAAGTAAGTGAGGAGATTAATTGATTAAATGGAAGAATCAAGATGCATAAAGATTAATAAGGTTGGATTAGGGTTTCGGTTAGAAAAGAAATGGAGGATAACTTATTATTTTGAATTTCTAAGGTTTATGTTGTATCTTGAATTGATTGAAGGAGAAATAAAGAATTAAAGAAGGAGAAGAAGGAAAAGCTAAGAGGAGTTAAAGAAATAAGGTTTGGTACTTTACCTTTGAATAATTACTTTTGATTTGGTGCTTTACCATAAAAGAAATTCTATTTGCTTACAAACTTTGGTTTATGGAAGTTTTGAAGTTGATGTTTAAATATATTGATTTGAGTTAAACATGCAAAAATTGTTAAAAGGAAGTGTTTGAATCTTCACTTTACTATTAAAGAAGCCTTAATATTGATTTGCAAAAGAAAAATAAACTATCCTATGCATTTCAAATGTTTGGGCCGAAATGGTCCCAAAGTGACAGCTTCTGGACTATTTTTGTGGAAATTTTTTGGGGCAGCAAACGAATGAATTTTTCAACGAAATTTTACATGCAATTAGTCAACATATGAAATAAGTTTTCTGTAAAATTTCAGCCAAAATAAGATCATTTACTTGGTCAAATGCATGACTGAAGTGGACTGAAATTTTGACGAAAACCCAGATTTTACTATTCATTTGGTCATGCCATTTTGCTTTGCCGATTTTTCTCGCCGCAACACTATTCATTTGGTCAATTTGTGATCTTTTGAGGAATACTTTGAAATGTTTGATGTGTTTATTGTGGATGTTAAATATGTGAAAAAGAGTAACGGTTTGACCAAAGAAAGTGGTGCGCGGCATAAATGGCAAAGCGCAGTGAGAATTTAAATTGATTTCTTGAGTCATTCTAAAATGAGGTTTGAGACTTAAATTGAATCATTTTAACCTTTTTGCTCTACTGGATAGTGGGAGTGGTAGATAAGGGTATGGTGCACTATACTAACGCATGCAGTACTGCTCATTATTGTGATATGATATTTTATTCAGTGGTGAGGCCACTGAAGCCAATGGGGAGGCCCATTGGTTATAACCAGGATGGGGAGGCCCATTCCTGTGATCTGATATCGATGGTGAGGGCCACCTATGTTACAGTGGGGAGGCCCACTGCCTTATCACTATGGTTCCCTATATACCAGTAGAGCTAAAGCCAGAGCCTGAGCCAAAGTCTTGTTTTTCTAAAACTACGTACTGCAATATGAGTTTGAATTATGGTTTTTACAATTGTTGAAAGTATATCTACACTGAATGGACAATAACTTTCATTGGTTTAATGTTGGTTGATTTATGATTTAATTAATTCCTTTTATTTCAAATGCTTTCATGTTTTACTATATTTTCATCGGTAAAGTACCCACTGAGCATCATTGCTCAGCGAGTTAAGTTTTCCTTGACTCGTAGGTGCGGAGCAGTAGCTATTTCTTGAGAAGCGACGACCAGACCCACAGCAAATCTCAGGGTAGATCTCTTAGTTTCCATTATGAGATAGCTAGTTGTGGCATGTATATGTATATATATATAAGATGGAGAATTACTATGTTATAATTGTATGATAGTAGTAAGTAATAGTCATAAACCTTTACTTTATGTTGTATTAAAAGTGTGAACTCTTCTTGCAGGTTGTAGTTGAGGGTATAAGGTGGATTCATTGGGAGTGTATTGAGATTGATTGTATTCGCATTGGTTTGTGTAAAAATTATTTTCAAAAATCAGAAAAACCAGTTTTGTCGACACTTGGGACCAAATTTCTAGGCGAACCTCTGGCAAAATTTCTGTAAAAACTGGAACAAAAATTTGACTAAGTAAACTGGTAGCAACAATTAGGATAGTGTGGCACCTCTACTCAGCTTACACATGTAGGTTAGGAAGGGGTGTTACAATCAGTGGTATCAGAGCTCCGGTTTAGCCGGTTCTGGGTAGTTAGTTGAACTAAACCTTGAATGTAGGACACATAGGGTTAGAATAGGGGTTTTAATTATATAACTATACATATGTGTGTTATTGTTAGTTATGTTATTCAAATTATACAGGAGTAATAATGGGTGATCTATACGAGGAGGTGACGGAGCTGAGGATAGAAGTAGAGAGGTTAAAACAGCTAGTGCGGGAGCAAGATGAGACTATAGAAATTTTGGCCGATCGAAGTATACAAGATCGTGAAGACTTGAGAATAAAAGATGAGATGATTACTACTTTGATAGATGACGTGCAGATGTTAAAAGAAGACAGGCTTTGTTATAGAGCGGAGTTGGATAGTGTCGGTAGAAGCCTTGGGGTAGCACATTTACAGGAGAGGGTTCAAGAGCTAGGCCAGTACTTACCTAGTGAAGCATCATATGACCCAGATTTTGATTCCGAGATAGAAGAGTATTTTTCAGACAGTGCCACTTCACCTAGGGCACCTACTCACTGAGTCTTGAGATGTATTGTTGTTTGGCAATTCTCTTAGTTATATACATATGTGATATAGAGGTATCATGTAAATATTGTATGGTAGTATAATATGATGATATAATAGTAAGGAGTCCTAAATTTTGGAATGTACATAAGGACTTCCTAGTATTGTAAAACTTTGTGTTTGGAAATAAATAAAAGTTGTGTTGTATATGTGTTATTTAAGAATTTTATATTTATATACATGCCACCTAGGATAAGATAATGCTGTTGGTCTGGGTTGTTACGTATGATGGGATTGTATACATTTTGCTCTGTTCTTAGATGTCGCAAGAAGCACTAGACATGATTGCAGGTCAGTTGTCTATGTTTGGAGTTCTGCTTTACGTTTTAATAGATTTGGGTTCTTCACACTCATATATATGCACAAAAAAAAATTGAGAAATATATGCAATAAAGGTTAAGGCAATTATGAGAGGTAAGTAGTAAAAGCACCGAAAGATTAATAACGAATAGAATACAGACCATAATACAAGAGTCTAAAATTGAAAGAGTGAAGAATAATAGTACGGCAAAAAAAATCATAGAAAATAAAATTGAGAACTAAGAAAAGGAAGCAAAACTAGTTAGATTCTCCAGGATTAATGCTTTACCTGGTTGAAATCATGTGTTCCTTATATAATGAACTATTTATACTTGTGTTGGAAATGTTTGGTAATGTGTTCTGACAACTTGAGAATTTTTGTGCCTATGTGTGCATTGATATGAATGAAGGAAAGGGAATAAAATATTAGAAAGATATGCTTACCTTGGTAATTCAGATTGAATCAGAGTTGGGATGAGTGTATTTATATGGCATTAACATTTATACTCAATGGTGAGGGCCATTGGGGCCAGTGGTGAGGGCCACTGGTTTGATATTTATCTGGCACCGATATATATACTCAGTGGTGAGGGCCACTGGGGGCCAATGGTGAGGGCCATTGGTTTGATGAAAAAGGTGGTGAGGGCCACCTATGCCATGGAAATGAAACGGTGGTGAGGGCCACCCATGCCATGCTGGTTCCATATGGTATTGTCTCATCCCACTTTGATTCTACTGTTATTACCTTGAGGAGCTAAGTAAGAAAAATATGTGATAATATACAGATGAAAAAAAAAGTATATATGAAAATAAACAGAAAGTGAATTGAAACATATTCGGAAAAGAAAGGAAAGAAAGAGTTTGAAATGTAATAAAAAAAAAAGAAAGATGTTCTCACCTTATGTTGGGATCGACCGTAACCAACATAGAGCGAGACACGTAATGAAATAAATAGTACTTCGAGAATGATGGTATCATGGACTGATCACCCATGAGCTATTATTCGAGATGTATATATGACAACACAAGGAAAGTCAGATGAGTTGATACTTAAGGAATGCTACCACACTGCACGAATATACATAGGACATACAAATTCAGTAAGAAGTAAATAAAGAATAAACACAATGCAAAGAGAAGGAAGCTTAGAAATGAATACATTAGAAAGTGAAAAACATACAAGAAGGAATAATAAAAAACAAACATGAATCAAAGTTAAAGGAAATACAAGAGAAGTAATAGTGATGTTTCAAATGAGAAATTGTGACAAAAGTCAAAGCATATTGAACCACATAATAGTCAATTGGATAATCTTGTAGAATAATAAACAGCAAGTGAGCATATATGGGAAGAAAACAGAATACAAAAGGTAAAACATGTTGAATCTTAAAATAGTTAATCTCAGTCAAAATAAGGCAATGCGTAAACAATATAGAAAGATGACAGAGAGCAATCAAGTGAATAAGGTGAAAGAGTGGCAAAAGCAATAGACAGTAGTTAAAGAACATCAAGTATATAGAATGAGTAAGCTTTGGGGAGAAGCTTAAATTAAGAGGGATAGAATTGTAACATCCCAAATCCCAGATTGGTAAGAAACAGACATAGAGGATATGATTTAGGCTTAGAACAAAGGAGTTCAGAACGTGACCTATAAATTGAGCTCGAATTTCATCCAAGTTAATGACAGAATTAGAGAGTCTCAAACAAGACTTAATTGTTTATTTGTGTCTTAGCTAGATTTATAACTTGAAATTATTCAATTTGGAGTTGTACATAATAAGATATGATGGATTTAGTAGACAATGTGCAAGCTGCCTCAAGACAGCATAGTAGGTTTGAATTCGAAGGACCGTCAAAAATCAGATATAGCTCGGATTGACCTGAAATTTTGACACAATGTAGCCTCGGATGTCTAGTTTTAGTGGGAATAAGAATTACTTAATTTGAAGTTGTGAGTAAAAAGATATTAATAAAGAAAAATAGCAAGGTCAGGAAGGGATATCAAAAGGACCTAAGTGAAAATTTCTCAAAAGTTAGGGGTAACTATGTAAACTTAAAAATTAAGAGTCGGAAGTTCTTAATAGTGCACATATCCAACCCCAGAAGAATATTCTAGAGATTAATCGGGTCGCAACGACGTGTAACGGTTTTTCTAGGAAATGTCCTGTTAAAGAAAAACGAAGACATTTTGACTAGGGGCATTTTGGTCATTATCAATTAAAGTTATACATGAATTTAAAGTAGGAAATAAAAAAATGAGTACGTAGAGGATGACAAGGGGTGATATATGAAACGATCGTCAGTAGAAACGGAGCCGGAAGAAAACCCGAGCAAGGAAAGGACCTAAAGGGAATTTTGTAAAAAGTTGAGGGCTTATCGATAATTTTTCAAAATGACTTGGAAACCTAAAATAGACCTTATAAATAGAAAGTAGAGGTCGAGAGGATCAAAACTATATGTAGTATAACTCGTGGAACTGTACGGTTTAAAAGATATGATCGATTAATCGCCGGAACGTAAAGTGGGCTCGGTATCGTGGATGGGTAACCCGGGACAACTTTATGATATCCTATGGGAAGAGGGACAAGTGGAAAGAAGTAAAGGAAAAAGAAAACTATAAAAATCTAATGTTGGCGAATCAAAAGCAACCATTGAGCATGTGTAATAAATGAAGAAAGAGAAAGGTGACAAGTGGTCTTAAAGGGTTTAACCAACACATAAGGTGATCATCATTTCTTTTGTATATAAATATATGTGATATGAAGAACCAATTTCTCTCTTTTCCACTTGCAAATTTCGGCCAACAAAGGGAAACACCAAAGGACTTCCAAGTTTCTCCAAATTTGATTTTTAAGGTAAGTTTTTAAGGTTTTCTAGTAAGTAGAATTTGATTTTAGTATTAATTTTAGGTAGTTATATATTTATTAGAAGATTGGAAATTAGAGTCTTTATGTGGAATTGGAAAAATATTAAGTAAGTGAGGAGATTAATTGATTAAATGGAAGAATCAAGATGTATAAAGATTAATAAGGTTGGATTAGGGTTTTGGTTAGAAAAGAAATGGAGGATAACTTATTATTTTGAATTTCTAAGGTTTATGTTGTATCTTGAATTGATTGAAGGAGAAATAAAGAATTAAAGAAGGAGAAGAAGGAAAAGCTAAGAGGAGTTAAAGAAATAAGGTTTGGTACTTTACCTTTGAATAATTACTTTTGATTTGGTGCTTTACCATAAAAGAAATTCTATTTGCTTACAAACTTTGGTTTATGGAAGTTTTGAAGTTGATGTTTAAATATATTGATTTGAGTTAAACATGCAAAAATTGTTAAAAGGAAGTGTTTGAATCTTCACTTTACTATTAAAGAAGCCTTAATATTGATTTGCAAAAGAAAAATAAACTATCCTATGCATTTCAAATGTATGGGCCGAAATGGTCCCAAAGTGACAGCTTCTGGACTATTTTTTTGGAAATTTTTTGGGGCAGCAAACGAATGAATTTTTCAACGAAATTTTACATGCAATTAGTCAACATATGAAATAAGTTTTCTGTAAAATTTCAGCCAAAATAAGATCATTTACTTGGTCAAATGCATGACTGAAGTGGACTGAAATTTTGACGAAAACCCAGATTTTACTATTCATTTGGTCATGCCATTTTGCGTTGCCGATTTTTCTCGCCGCAACACTATTCATTTGGTCAATTTGTGATCTTTTGAGGAATACTTTGAAATGTTTGATGTGTTTATTGTGGATGTTAAATATGTGAAAAAGAGTAACGGTTTGACCAAAGAAAGTGGTGCGCGGCATAAATGGCAAAGCGCAGTGAGAATTTAAATTGATTTCTTGAGTCATTCTAAAATGAGGTTTGAGACTTAAATTGAATCATTTTAACCTTTTTGCTCTACTGGATAGTGGGAGTGGTAGATAAGGGTATGGTGCACTATACTAACGCATGCAGTACTGCTCATTATTGTGATATGATATTTTATTCAGTGGTGAGGCCACTGAAGCCAATGGGGAGGCCCATTGGTTATAACCAGGATGGGGAGGCCCATTCCTGCAATCTGATATCGATGGTGAGGGCCACCTATGTTATAGTGGGGAGGCCCACTGCCTTATCACTATGGTTCCCTATATACCAGTAGAGCTAAAGCCAGAGCCTGAGCCAAAGTCCTGTTTTTCTAAAACTACGTACTGCAATATGAGTTTGAATTATGGTTTTTACAATTGTTGAAAGTATATCTACACTGAATGGACAATAACTTTCATTGGTTTAATGTTGGTTGATTTATGATTTAATTAATTCCTTTTATTTCAAATGCTTTCATGTTTTACTATATTTTCATCGGTAAAGTACCCACTGAGCGTCATTGCTCAGCGAGTTAAGTTTTCCTTGACTCGTAGGTGCGGAGCAGTAGCTATTTCTTGAGAAGCGACGACCAGACCCACAGCAAATCTCAGGGTAGATCTCTTAGTTTCCATTATGAGATAGCTAGTTGTGGCATGTATATGTATATATATACGATGGAGAATTACTATGTTATAATTGTATGATAGTAGTAAGTAATAGTCATAAACTTTTACTTTATGTTGTATTAGAAGTGTGAACTCTTCTTGCAGGTTGTAGTTGAGGGTATAAGGTGGATTCATTAGGAGTGTATTGAGATTGATTGTATTCGCATTGGTTTGTGTAAAAATTATTTTCAAAAATCAGAAAAACCAGTTTTGTCGACACTTGGGACCAAATTTCTAGGTGAACCTCTGGCAAAATTTCTGTAAAAATTGGAACAAAAATTTGACTAAGTAAACTGGTAGCAACAATTAGGATAGTGTGGCACCTCTACTCATCTTACACATGTAGGTTGGGAAGGGGTGTTACAATAACATAGAAATTATCAATCTTATATATACATATACATGCCACATCTAGCTAACTCATAATGAAAACTAAGAGATCTACCCTGAGATGCTGTGGGTCTGGTCGTCGCTTGCCCAAAATTTAGCTACTGCTCCGAACCTACGAGTCAAGGAAAACTTAACTCGCTGAGCAATGTCGCTCAGTGGGTACTTTACCGATGAAAATATAGTAAAACATGAAAGCATTTGAAATAAACGGAAATAATTAAATCATAAATCAACCAACATTAAACCAATGGAAATTATTGTACATTCAATGTAAATATGCTTCCAACAAATGTAAAAACCATAATTCAAACTCATTTTGCATTACGTAGTTTAAAAAATAATAACCGGACTTTGGCTCTACTGGTATATAGGGAACCATAGCGATAAGGCAGTGGCCCTCACCACTGTAACATAGGTGGCCCTCACCACCATTATCATATTTCAGGAATGGCCCTCTCCATCATGGTTATAACCAATGGCCCTCACCATTGGCCCCCAATGGCCCTCACCATTGAGTTCAGATCATAACAATTCAATCACAATATCAAGTAGTACTGCATAAGTTAGTATAGTGCACCATATCTTATCTACCACTCCCAACTACCCAGTAGAGCATAAAGGTTAAAATGATTCAATTTAAGTCTCAAACTTCATTTTAGAATGACTCGAGAAATAATTTTAAATTCCCATCGCGCTTTGCCATTTACGCCGCGCACCACATTCTTTAGTCAAACCATTACCCTTTTTCACATATTTAACATCCATAATAAACATTTCAAACATTTCAAAGCATTCCTCAAAAGGTCACAAATTGACCAAATGAATAGTGTCGCGGCTCGTAAAATCGGCAACGCAAATGGCAAGCGCCAAATGAATAGTAAAATTTGGGTTTTTGTCAAGATTTTAGTCCACTTCAGTCATGCATTTGACCAGGTAAATGATCTTATTTTTGGCTGAAATTTTACAGGAAACTTATTTCATATGTTGACTAATTTCATGTAAAATTTTGTTGAAAAATTCATTCATTTGCTACCTCAAACAGCTGCCACAAAAAGAGTCCAGAAATATGCCATTTTGGGACCATTTCGGCCCAAACATATGAAATACATGAGATAGTTTCTTTTTCTTTTTCAAATCAATATGAAGGCTTCTTTAATGATAAAGTGAAAGATTCAAACACTTCCCTTTGACAACTTTTGCATGTTTAACTTAAATCAACTAATTAAAGTTCATCAAATCAACTTGCCAATTTTTTTCTCAAAACACTTGGTTTAAATTAAATTTAACCAACTCAATTGCCATAAGAAACCAAGAACATAACTCAAATATTTAATTTAACTCAATCAATACATTTAAGCATCAAAATCAAAAATTCCATAAACCAAAGTTTGTAAGAAAAATAAAATTTCTTTTATGGTAAAGTACCAAACCTTGTTCTTTTAATTCCCTTTTGCTTTTCCTTCTTCTCCTTCCTTAATCTTTGTTTTTCCTTCAAGATATTCAAGAACACAACCTTAAACATAAACCTTAGCAATTTAAAACAATAAGCTACCCTCCATTTCTTTTCAAACTAAACCCTAATCTAACCTTATTAAACCTTAAAAACCTTGATTCTTCCATTTAATTAATCAATATCATCACTACTTAAAATTTTCCCAAATCCACCATAAGAACCCTAATTTCCAATCTTCCAATAGATATATAAATACTTAAAATTAATACTAGAATTGAATTCTAGATACTTGAAAACCTTAAAACTCACCTTGAACTTGAATCAAACTTGACAAAATTTGGAATTCCTTGGTGTTCTTCCTATGGTGGCCGAAAGTTTGGAGGTGAGAGAGAGAGTTTTTTGTTCTTCTTGCTATGATGTATATATAGGGGAAATGATGTTCACTTTTGGGTTGGATAAATACCTTAGGGCCATTTTTCCACATCTTTTTCTTTTCTTCTTTTTATAAACCCTAAATGGCTAATTTTCATTAGGCCAAATGTCTCTTTCTTTTATTTATTTAAAACCCAAGCCCTTAAACTTTCTTTTAATTATATTTTGGCCCCTCCACCTCCTTGTGCTGAAATTTTATGGTCTAAGGTGTGAAAAGACCAAAATACCCTCCAGCGATTAATCGATCATAACTTTTAAACCGTACAGTTCCACGAGGCAAACTACATATGGTTTTGATCCTCTCTACCTCTGCTTTCTATTTTTGAAGTCTATTTTAGGTTTCCAAGTCATTTTGAAAAATTACCAATAAGCCCTTGACTTTTTACAAAATTCCCTTTAGGTCCTTTCTTTGCTCGGGTTTTGCCCGGATTCCGTTTCTACTGTCGATCGTTTCATATTCAACCCTCGATGTCCTCTATGCACTCGTGTGTTTATTTTCTACTTTGGATTCATGTATAAATTTTAATTAATAATGACTAAAATGGCCCTAATCTACATGTCTTCGTTTCTCTCTAACGGCGTTTTCTGAAAAAACCGTTACGCGTCGTTGTGACCCGATTTTTCTCTACTCTCCATTTTTGGAGTCTGTTATGTGCATTATTAAGAACCTCCAGTACAACTTTTGGAAATTACAGTCATCTCCCCAAAACTTTTTGGAAATTACAGTCACCTCCCCAAAACTTTACATTTTTTTCAATTAGGTCCCATTGATCCTATAGCCTTATCTGGGGTCGTTGTCAGAAAGTATTTTCTCCTTTCCCCTTCTCTCACTATGCGCATGACTACTATACATAAATGCGGTGGGCGGATGTGACAATTCAAATTGGATTAATTGTTTCATCAAACAATTTGATCAAAAACTTCAAAAACCCTAAATCATCCTTCTGTTTCTAAAACTTCAAAAACCCTAAATCTTTTCTTCTATTTCCAAAAACTTTAAAACCCTAACCTAATCTCTATTCCAAAAATTCAGTAGCCTTACTTTTTTTAAGCATCAAAAGCTTTAACCCTAATTAATCCTTCTTTCCAAAATCACACAGTAAGCATTATTCTTTTAAAAATACACTAGTTTCTTCCAATTTCAAAAATCTATTTTCTAAATCTTGAACCCTAAAATCTTAATTTTCAACACCAAAACCTAAAACCCTAAAAGCCAGTTTTCAAAATCTTCCAGGTGTAGACCCGAACCCCGCAAGAGGTGCTGCCCCCTTGACCCCCGCCCGCTAACCGGCTAGCGGGACCGCCGTATGGGCTCGGGTCAATATTTATTTGTATATTATAAGTTTTTATGTTTAGCTTCCTTTGCTATGATTATTCAAAATACAATAGCTTTATTCAAAATACAAACTTAAACCCTAAATTATTCAAACCATAAATCCTAATTCTGTTTTCAAATCTTCACAGTAGCTTTTTATAATTTTATTCACTGGATATTTTAATCTTTCAAATAACTCCATTAAAGATTTTATATATTTGTTTCATCTAAAAATATTTAAGTAGTTATTAAAGTCAATACTAAAACTATACTTATCTTTGATCGCGGTAAAACATCAAATCCCAAATCATAATCTGCAAAATCAAGGTTTCAAACCATAAAACCCTAATTCATGAAGTTTGCTTAAAACCCTAACTAAACCTACCTTTTTTAAGTCACAGTAACATTATTTTCATAAAACATCCAAAACCTTAAATCTTTTAAACATCCAGTAGCCATGCTATTGCTTTAAAATATTTCTCAAAACCCTAATTTTAAAACCCTAAGTTCCAAAACCCTAAGTTCCAAAAACCCTAAATTCTTTAAAACCCTAAACTTATATATTTGTTGCTTTACTTAATTTTAGATTTGATTATGTAGTTTATTATATATTTTTATGGTTGATTTATTTAATTTCAATACTTGATTTATTTAATTTATCATGGATGGATGTTTTCTTTATTGTTATTTTTTATTTGTTTTAGTATTAAAATTGTAAGAGGTATGTTTGCACTTTGTGGGCACCTCATTAGTTAAATATCATGTAATTTAAATAGCTTTTATATTTTGGACCAATGTAAAGGACATGTTTCCACCTTTCGGTGGGTGTCCTATTTAGTTTAGACATGAACGATGTAAGGACATGTTTTCATCCTCGGATGGGTGTCCATTTATTTGCTTTGCTTGAACATTGCTTTGATTTTAATATAACGATGCTTTATTTCAATTGTTGCATGTAATATGGATAATATTGTTGTATTTAAGAATTTTATAATATTAAGACCTGCAAAGGAGGCCGGTTCCAACGAACCAGGCGTTGTGGGGGTGTTGGGTCATTTCTCACCTTCCCCACACGTACCCAACTTTTCGAACCCATTAGGAGGTTGGGGATTCCTTAGGAATCGAGTCATCCACCCCTTTCTTTTTCCCGGCCTGTTCGGGTGGTGACTCCATTTTCTCCGAACTTAGGTCCGTGTTCTCTAAGGCCCCGAGCCTAAACAATGTCGAAGTCGCAAGAACTATTCCACCGGGATTGGGGGCGAAAATCCCCGCTCACAGTTACTAAGTAGCGTTTGGTTGGCTAATCAAATTTTAAGAACTAATAAAGTAAACAAAGTTCAAATTTAACATAAAACAAACATGGCCCTTACTTTTTAAATAAGCATAACTAGTGGGCCTTAATACATATTAAATAATAGGCCCATATACTTAGATTAAATTTACGGGTTGCTTCTCCTCTATATGCTTACCGTCAAAAGTCTGTCCACCAAGCCTTTCTTCCATGAATCGCCTTACAAAGCCTTGAAAGGTAGATTTGAGCTTCTTGGCCTACAATCTTGTAATTGGCCCACTTGGTAAACTGAGCTCCATGCCATGTTGGCCTCCTATGCTTGCTTCGCTAGCCTTGCTCGCTAGCCTTGCTCACACTACCATCTTTGCTCGCATCAGTATCTGTTGTTTACTTTGATAAAGAATAGACAACACAGGACAACAAAAATGCAGTGTGATATGCTCATGTATGCGTGTATGCATGATATGCATGAGTCATACTTATAGTGATTCTATTGACTCACAGACTGAGGTGATAAGCCAAAGCGCTCTCATTGATTCCTTCAGGTGCTTATTCAGAATAATAGAAGACACATCTATGGCTTTATCTTTCATATGTACAAAGCATGAGTAGTGGAGACCTAAGCAAGGTAGTCAAAGGCATAAGAGGTGCTCATTTTAACCAGCGATTCAACACATTAATTGGTAACTTCTCCATGACCTTGTGAATGATCCTTTCACTAACCCTCTTTTGCTTAATATGTTATTTAAGATTCGACAATGCAACATATTTCCCTCAACTTAAAGGTTTATGTAACAAGAAAAATACCTTTTTATTTTAAAATTTTGGCTTTGTCAAATCAGTGTCAATTTACCTCAGGGCTCGATTTTTTCAATTAACATATCTATAACACGACAATCCTATTTACTATACTAAACTCAAGAATTAATTCTATTTGAGCAAGAACTATTGCACTTCAGATAGACACTTACATATTACTCGGCCAAGGGTCTTATTGAGTTTAAATATTTTCTATCTCATATGCATTCTTATTCAAACAATCTCCAATAATAGACTTTACCTACCAAAAAAGATCAACAAGTCTTTAATAGGCTTGAAATGGGGTCTTATAAGGGGCATGGATTAAATGAAGACCATTTTTATATTGAAGCTGATGTGATACTACTGACAAACCTTCATACTAAAACTTCTTGTTAGAACTGTATACTGATAGAGGTTCAATCTTATTATCTTGCTTCATGAAAAGACAGCGCTTGAAATCATGCTTCATGACAAGACAAAGCTTGAGATCTTGCTTCATAAAAAAGTAAGGTTTGAAATTTTATCCTATTGGAAGAAATATGGATCTTTATTGTTGCTAAAGGGTTTGAAACCCATAATGTTATTCCCTCTTTGCCTTTTCTTTTCTTCTTTTCTTTTTCTTCTTCTTTTTTATTGTTTCTTTATGTTTTCTCTTTTCTTTTCTTTTTTCCTTCTTTTTGTAGTTTTTTTTTTCTCTTTTTCTTTCTTTTCCTTTTTTTTGGGTCCTAGCTCTAAGAGAGTTATACCATTTGATGCTCCTGACTATGGATGAATAGAGTAGGACAAGTTTGCTTCAGTGAGGATGAACCCTTTGTTACCCCGATGTTATAGATTTGAGATATTAGGTCCAATTTAGATAAACTTCAACTATCCTTATGGTTTTAATAATACACACTTTTTTTTTTATCTTTTATGCCCTTGGTAATTCAGCGATCATCAGACTTATCAAAAGTATAACAATATCTCAGGTAGGTTATTGGGTTTATAAGCCAATGAAAAGCAAGATAAAACCTTATGAAGGCTCAAAGGGACAAGTTAGGGATTGATATTAATAGGGTGGATACTAACCAAACAATGCCTAGATCATCTCTCTCTTAAATAAGCAAAGTTGATCAAAGTATATTCTAAGATTGACTAGGACCTAGACATACATAATTATGCAGAAGCCCTCTCTAAGTAAGCATACATAGCTCAATGCTATAGAATAATTCCCTCATCTAGTAAAGTCATTCGAATTATAATGCATAGATACACTAATTTATGAATATCAAGCTAGACTCATCATTGGTTGGGCACCAAAATCAGAAAAGATCAACAAAAATGTAATAAAATTATTTTATTCACAAAAAAATTTTAATTGAAAAATAATTGTTCCAAAAATATCAAAGAAAGGAGAAATAAAATAAAAACCAAATAAGCCAAGGGAAGTTTGTTGAGTTGGAGTCGAAAATGCTTTATCTATTTGGACATGTCGGGGGCAAGGATCATGTTGGCTTGGGTCCTTTTCAATTGCTTAAGGACAACATCATCTTCTCCCTTCTTTCCTTATATTCTAGCATTTCTACATTTGACATTCTCTTTTTGTTTTGGAGGAGCCCCACTATAAGGTTTGCCAGAGTAAGTATTCAACACTTCTTCTTCTTCAAGCTTGAACCGAGCCCATTCTTCTTTCTTAGATTCTGATTTACCATTACTGTCAATCAAGTCCCAAGACTCGTTTATAACATAAGTAGTCATTGTCTCCTTGTCCACGAAATTTCTTTCCTCTGTCATAAAGGTCACTGGTGATGGCACTCTTCCAAATTTTGGCAAAGGATTACTCCTGGTGTTGGGCTTATCGAGATTAGGTAGCTTTCCACTATTGATCAAGTCTTGGATCTCATGCCTTAATTGAACACATTTATTTGTCTCATTCCCTTGCATTTTGGTGGAATTGACAGAAGGCCTTGGCATCAAAGTTTGATGGTAGAGGATGGTATAATGGTCAAGGTGCCAATGGTTGTAACAAATCCATCTTTATTAGATTTTTAAACACCTTTAACAAAGGTTCCTCCAAATCTAAAACTTTATGCTTCTTTGCTGGCTCTGTTGTTACATTTATCTCAACACCTCTTTGTCCCTTTTGATTTTGCCTGACAAGATGGTAGCCACCATTATTGCTCCCTTTTTCATTGTATATGTTCTTTTCTTTCTCCCATTTCTCATACAAGTCTTTAAAATGCTTAGTCAATGTATGGCTCAATTGATCTTGTAGAGTATGAATTGACTCCTTATTTCCTATTTGACCTCTATCAGTGGACCTGTTCCTTGTTAAAGTTGCCTTTCCCTTCTTCTTTATGTTAGTTGGAGATGTCTCATTTGTTGATGATCTCTAGATCTCAATCATCTGGGTCTATATAATCTCTGCCGATTGATCCCGTAGCTCAGTCATCCTTACTTCAAAATTCATTGGTTATATCCTTAAGCTGGTTTGCATCCATCTTCTAAATAAAGCACTTGAATGAGAATCATTAGTGTAGGTGCTATTGTTTCTATCCTTGAACTGCTATATTCCAGATCTATGAGCCAGAAAGGGTCAATGCCATAAAATTCAGTGCATGTATGCATATATGCATAAGTAACAAACAAACAAAAAGAGCAAGGATGCACCTTTCAACCATATATCACCCACACACAAATTGCGAGTTTCTTTTTCTAGGTATATAGTAGACCAAACATCAACATGGGACATTTTGTTTTGGAGGGATCCACTCGGACAAATTAACCAATAGAAGGCAGTCCACTAATTAAATCTTAATCCATTGGATCTACTGGAAATAGCTTTTATACTATATTATATATTAAAACTAAATTAAAGGGTTTATCATGAATAGATTTCTTATTTGGAAAAGCAACTAATAATCTATGCCACAAATAAGCTCATGATTAACAATTCTTGATATAAATTAGCCCCATAATTAATTTTAATATTCCATAATTGACCTAACAAGTTGTAAGCCCATTTAAAAAATATTTTGGCAAATAAAACTCAAGTTTGGGTCAAAATAGTTTTGAGCCCATTTAAAAGTTTTTCAAAGCCCATAAGAAAAGGTTTGTTTAAACATGAATCTTGGCTTTGTACTTGGGTCATGAGGTGAAAACTAGTTTTGAGTTTGTCTTAAAAAAAGTGTTTCAAACCTCATTGTAAAAAGTTCTGTTTAAAAATGAATTTTGGGATTTAAGCTTGAGCCATGAGGGGAAAAAGGATTTTGACCCATCTAAAAAGGTTTTATGTCCAAAGACCATCTTGAAAAAGAGTTCGAAAATAGTTTTAGTCTATTGGGTTTAAAAGAGTAAAATTATTTTGGGCTTACACCATAATTAGGTCTTATTAGGAAAAAAAAAACCAAATGGCTAGTTCAAACTAAGATATATCAATCATAGTCAAACAACAAGTATTTGGGTAAAACCTAAGGAAAGTTACTAGGCCAACTACATGGCTTAGTCTTTGGGTTGAAAATTTTAGGTTTCCATTCAAGTATATACTAAAAGGAATGAGACTATAGGTGTTATGTTTGATCTCTATACCTTAAGTGAAAGTATGTTATCCCTTATATAACATAACATGGGTTGCAAGGGTGACCTAACTCACACATACAATGCAATATAAATAATGTAATGGATAATACTATAATAAGAAAGAATAGAATAATATAAAGACCAATGGAATCAACTTCTCTTATCCTTAGTGGGGTTGCCACCGTGAACAAGGATTTTCGCCCCCACTCTCATCTAGAATACTTCTTGCGGCTTCAACACTGTTAGGCTTAGGGCCTTAGAGAACATGGGCTCAAAACTGAAGAAAATGGAGTCGCCATCAGGACGGGCCAAGAAAATAGAAAATGGTGAATGAGTCGATTCCTAAAGAATCTCCAACCCCCTATTTTAAAAAGTTAGGTATGTATGGGGAAGGTGAGAATGACCCAGCACCCCTATAGCGCCCGATTCATTTGAACCGACCTCCTTTTTAGGTCTAAATATTATTAAATTCTTAACTTATTAAAATATCATCCATACCACATACAATTTAAAGTAAATAAATATTCATTGTATTAAAATCAAAGAAGGTCCAAATAAATAAATAAAAATGGGCACCCATACAAGATTGAAGTATGCCCTTACAATAATGTCCAATGTCCAAAACTAAATAAAATAGGACACTCACCATTTGGTGGAAACATTTCCTTTACATTAATCTCAAAACTTAAAATAAATTAAATTACATTTAGATTAACAAATGAGGTACCCACGAAGTGAAAACATACCTCTTACATCCTTGGAGTTTAAATAATTAACTAAATACAATTAAACCATTCAAGCATTCACCATAACTAAAATAATAATAGATCATTCATCATAAACACATAATGATGAATCAAATAATTAAATCTAGGTTTTAATTTTGAATAAAGCATTAGATATACAAAATTAGGATTTACATATTAAATTAGGGCTTATAGGGTTTTAAATATGGTTTTAGGATTTTGGAAACAAAATTAGGGTTTTGGATAGAAAACTAGGGTTTGATAGATTTTAAAACAAAATTAGGATTTTTAGATGAAAACTAAGGTTTTAAGATTTCTTGGAAACAAAACTAGGATTTTATGCTTTAAAAAATAAGATTAGAGTTTTAAACTAAAATTTAAGGTTTTGAGGATCAAATTTGAATTCTAGGGCTTTGGGTGATTAAATTAGGATTTTATGTTTTTGAAAATAAGGTTAAGGTTTTTAAATGGAAACTAGGGTTTTTAGGATGGAAGCTAGGGTTTTATGTTTATTTTAGGTACTGTAATTAAATCCATGAATTTATATGCTATGTCATTAGGGTTTAATATTTAAACTTAGTTACTACCCCAAATTAATAATTTTTTTGCTACTGGATATCTTATTAGGCTACTGTGAAAGATGGCATTATTTTGAAGGATAAATTGCTACTGGAAATCTAAATAACCACGTATCAATGGTTGAAATATAATGAAAGCTTATTGTAAATTTAAATAAGTTAAAAACCAAGCCTCCGTTTGTTGGTTCCACCAAAATTATATGTTGATCCAAGCTTTTTGAAACATCAATCCATAGTTTGGTTGAGTGAAATAATTGCCGAGACAATTACTGTGTGTTTTGAATCTTGTGTGTTGATTGTGTCCTGTGTCTATTGTTGCTTGTTGTTAATTGTTGCTATTAGGTGTTGCTTTTTAATTCCATATTTATTGGCAATGACAATTTAATTCAAACCCTAATCCGTTAATCTGAAAGCTCATTGGAAGTCTGATACTGATTAGGAAACCTAAAACTGTTTAATAATCCAAATTAAACCCAAATTAAAAGACCATGGCGAATTGGCAAAGGCCAATTTGCTATGGTCAAGCCTTTATAACGAATTGGGCAAGGCCAATTCACCATGGAAGCCATGGGTCAGCCCCCAAGGCGAATTGGCTAAGCCAATTCATCATGAATTTAGGTTTCAAGCTCGGTCTGGCTTAGTTTTATATTTTAAAATTGGATCAAACCTAATTTGGTCTTTAAATATTAAATTAGACTGGGTTTAGGGCTTCAAAAATTGAACCAACTTACTTTAGGCCTTTTAAAACTGGACCGACCTAATTCAAAGCTATAAACAAGGTTTAAGCTTTTAAAATCAGACCGAATTTAGCTTGGCCTTCAATAATTAGGATCATACTAGCTTAGAGCCAAAATTAAGGGTCTACAACAGGCTTAATTTAGGCCTTTTAAAATTGGTTTGATCTAATTCAAAGCTTTAAACTAAGTTTAAGCTATTAAAATCAGACTGAATTTGGCTTGGCCTCTTATTACTTGGGATCAGACTTGCATAGGGTCAAAATTATGGGTCTACAGTCTATTGAATCCTTTTCTAAATATGTGGTTTTTAGCACAACAAGATGATTACTCTCATGGCCAAATTTATTACTTTCATAAATAAATTTACGTTCTACACGATTCAGGAAAACTATTATAGGATGCTCTATATAGCTATCCCAAGCCATTAAAATAAATACACCAAATGTCATATAATTTATAATATCATACACAGCCTGTGACTACTAGTAACGATGCTCATTTTTAAATTAACTTCTTCAACATCAGCATTCAATAACTCACATATGGATTTCTTCATACCTTTATTACTAGTTTTTTTATGTAAAACAATAAACTCATTCTCGCCACCAACATATTCGCGAAGAATATAATAAAAACTTTCACCGTGATGTATGAAAATTAATATATCAATTATTCCTACAAAAAAATAAAAACCCTAAAAAAAATATTATGAAACAAACATGACCTTTGTTATTTATATGTCTAACATTTTTACCCTTACACATGACATTATTATATTAACAAATAACTATGTTCTACTGTCCCATAATAATATACTTAATTAAGGAAACAATAATATGAATACAATGACATTGTTTATGTATGAATAGATATGTTATGTATTGCATACCTATTTTAATGTTACTATTACAATATTTCGCGCCCATTAACATTGTTAAGTTGCAATCACATTTTAATTTTATTATAACAATACTATTATAATTAGAAATAATGGAATACATCCATCATACACTATAGAGCGAGTTATATTCTCCAAAACTGCAATTAAAATATGTAATAAGAGCAAAACAACTTTAGCTCATGCACTAATGTAAAGAAAATTATGAGCAGCTGTATTAATAATCAAGCATACGCATATTTATGGCTTGCGAGCTTTACACATTGAAGTTTATAGAGTTTTGTTGAGCATAGATGAACTTTTCAGATTAAATGTTGCGCCACATTATGAGAAATTTTGAAAACTTCTAGTAAATGAATCAAAGGGAGATGATTGTGGCTTAGGATTTTCAAATATGAAGAAAAATATATTTTCACGTTTTACAATACCTTTTTGCGTTTGTTGAAAGTATTAAATTTTTAAGGGTAAAAATATTCAAAAAGACTATTTTAAAAAAGCATGATCTTGAGAAAATAAGAGGATATTGTAAGAGTTTTTTTTTATTAATTTTTATTATTTTATCAGAATATTTTTATTTAATAGTAAATTTTAAAAAATAAAAATTAAAGTAAAATATTAATTGTAGAAAGAAAAAAATTTATTTAAAAAAAATATTTGTTGAGAAGGAGTGAAGTATTTTTTAAAATTTGCTCTAATTTTTTTATATGTAAATATTTCTATTTTTTATAATATTTTTGAAATAAAATTTATTTTTTTGATAATTTTGTAAATGCCTATTTTTTTTTTCATTGTAGCTTCGTGCCTTAAAAATTTACTAATGGAAATAAATATTACAAAAAGAAATTGTTAAAATATTTATTTATAAATATAAAAACAATTGCATATGCGCAGCAAGTTTTCCCCTTTCCTTATACATATAGTAGAGGAGAATGTAGATTGACGAAGTGAAAAAGCAAAAAAAAAAACTCCCATTTTCACACGTCTCTGTTTCCAAAAAATAAAAACGGCGCTTCAGTTTTCCCTCCCTTTTCAAAATCCTTCCAATCAAATATCAAAACTCTTTTTTTCATTTTCCCTCTTTTCTTCAAATCTCAAATCTCAATTCTAAACCCTAAGATCTTCTTAAACATATCATCAAAATTTCAATCACTCAAATCTTTTCAGTCAAACACTCTCGTAATCCTTGGATTCTCTAATGCCTGTTGATACCTATCCTTCAATCTTAATGGCCATTTCAAGTGAAGCTGTTGATGGATCTATTCAATCTGAAACCCTAAACGGTAAATCTCTTGTTGTTTCACCATCATCTCAACCTACTGACCCAGTAGTTAGTGAGTCTATGCACCATTCACCATTAAATTTTGAAGGCTCTGATTGCATTCAAACCCTAGATGGTTCTTTAGCTTCTTCACATACTGAAGCACCAGGAGACTGTTTTTCCTTTTCTGAGTCATCAACTCCAAATGGGCCTTTTTCAATAGTTGCAACTGCTTCACCTAACCAAGTTCCTTCATCGTTAAATCCTGTGGAATTCAGAGATTACGCTTCTGCTATTTCGTCTAATGGCAGTGGGTTTTCGCCTTCTTCACCATTGGAATCTCGGGATGACCCAGTAACAGTTGGTGTACGCCTAAGAGAAACCCCTCATAATGATGGGGATGACGATTACGTTGACAATGGCTGTAATGATCACAAGTCACTTATGCAAGTAGAACTCAAGAAAAGCCCTTCAAGTTCATCAGGCTTAGGGCTTCTCGACGAAGTAGAAGAAGATATGCATAATAGTGAAATCAATAATGAAAACCTTAACCCTTACATTTGCATCTGCAATGAATTTCACCCATTTAATCGTCAGCGTGGGCGATGTGGTCCGTCTTGCCGGTACCCATTTTATTCTCGGTGGAATAGTCCATGGGATACTTCAAGAGAACAACCGTGGATTGATTCATGGATCAGAGAAAACAGAGAGGATAAGGAATATATGCCTCCCGGTCTTTTGCGTCCTTTGCAGGAAACTGTAGCTACTGGAGTGGTATGTCTAGGGGATATTGCTTTAGATTTATTCAATATGTCTTTGATGTTTAGGTGTTTATATTACTGTTGTTTATTCATTGGATAGTTAATTTCTCTTGTTTTGGTTATGCAGGGTGCTGGGCTTTCTAATCTTGGGAACACATGCTTTATTAATGCAATTTTGCAATGCTTTACACATACTGTGCCACTTGTTAAGGCTCTTCAGTCTTGCAATCATTCGAGGCCTTGCCAGCGTATGCCCTGCACATAAGCTATTGTTTTTCTTATTGTATTTAATTGAAATTTTTTGGATTTACTGTTTGGGAATTGGGATTTTGCAGGTAGTATTGAAGGATTCTGTGTTGTGTGTGCTCTTCATGGTCACATTAAGTATTCTTTAGCCTCTTCAGGAAAGATTATATCACCTTTGGAACTGGTCGATAATTTAAGTTGTATCCTTTCTATCTTTGTTTCTTAGTACAATAGCTGCCACTTTTTGTGTGATGAATTTGAGTGCAGAAGCAATTTTGCCATTCTTGTTTTATTTATTTAGTTAATTTGGTTTTATGTGCGTCACAAAATTAATGTTTGAGAGGAACTAAGTGTGATTCTTGACCTTGAATGATCAGACATTTCATCTTGTTTCCGTAGATACCAACAGGAGGATGCTCATGAATTCCTTCAATGCTTATTAGATAAACTTGAACGATGTTGCCTGAATTCAGACGTGAATGATGGGACCTCATCTTCCCGAGATGATAATATAGTGGAGCGGGTGTTTGGAGGTCGCCTTGAAAGCAGAGTAAGAATTGATAACTAGCTTTTGCTATATTGCCGCTGATAAGAAAATTCCAGATTGGCTACATTTAACGCTTTATACTACATGTTTATGTTATTAATATTCTTGCAAAATTGTTATGCAATGTCAGCTGCAATGTTGTAACTGTGGACACTGCTCTGATAAATATGAGTCCCTGATTGACCTGAGTTTGGAGATTGAAGATGTGGGAACTCTTCAAAGTGCTCTAGAATCTTTCACTAAGGTGGAGAAAATTGAAGATCTTGGTACAAAGTTTACGTGTGACAAATGTAAGGAGGAAGTGTCAAGGGAAAAGCAGCTTATCCTGGATCAGGCCCCTTCTGTTGCCACTTTTCACTTGAAGAGATTCAAAACAGACGGATCCTCCATTGAGAAGATTTGCAAGCATGTTGATTTTCCATTAGAGTTGGACTTGAAACCCTACAGCAATGGCAGTCAGGACAGTCATGAAAATCAGGTTATTACCTCATTGAAAGGTTTCTATGAAATTTTGAATATAGGGGTAATGGTAATCAAAATGAATTGAACAGGAATATGTTTGGTTTCAGTAAATTCCAAATTTATAATTAAATATATATTAATATTTTAAGAAGTGCATTCTATCAATCTGTCATGTAGGCTGCATCTGATTTTAGTTTGGAGGAATGAAATTTTGAGCACGAGGCTAACTGGAGCTTGAAAATGTACTTTTTGTAAAAAAAAAAGTTATGGTTGTATTGGTTTTGCAGTTAGGTGGGTTTTTGCTAAAAAACACTTTCTTTGTTGCTAATACAGGTGGATTTGAAATATCAACTCTATGCAATTGTGGTGCATAATGGATTTATACCCACTTCTGGGCATTACTTTTCCTACATACGGTCAGCTCCAAACACATGGCACAAGCTGGATGACTCGATGGTAATAACTGCCAAATCTGATCTCTATTATATATTGCTTGTAATTGATTTGATTCTAGAAATTAAACTATTGCTGGAATGATGTGGAATTGCGGGGTGGTGAATGGCTGCTTATTTGCCGCTAGAAACAACAAAATGCACAAGAGTATGTGTTTGGATGATACTTTCTGTTATGCCTTCATAACCTTTGAAAGTTATAACGAGTTTACCTTTGGGCTAATAAATATTGTATATCATTCAAGAACTGAGTATTTCTGCAGCACATTGTAACACTTCTACAAACCACCACCACCAGGTTTTTAGCTTAATTTTTGCATCTGCTTAAAAGCTTCAGTCTCTGTATATTTTTCATGATTTTTACATAAGATTATGATTATTCAAATTTTACACATGTAGAAATATAAAATTATGTCATTTTTTAGGTTGTTAAGGTCGATGAAGAGCTGGTGTTATCGCAAGCTGCCTACATTCTTTTTTATGCCAAAGAGGATACACCCTGGTTTTCCAGTTTGATAGAATTACAGGATTGCTTGGATCCTAGCATTTCAAATACATCACCAAAGTCAGTTCTAGACAGCATGGAAACTGAACCCACAATGCATCCTCATTTGGTGACAACTAGAGGAGATGTTGAGAGGACTTCAGCCCACTCTTCAGTGGTTGAAGAGGCCCAGATTAATGAAACTGGGAATGATATTGAGGAAATTTCTGCTCAGATTTCTAATAGATCTGTACATAGTGGACCAAAATTATGTTGCAATGAGTCTAGGAATGATATTCCGATGAATGTTGTTTCTGTTTCACTTGGCCCTGATGGGATTTTGCACAGCGAGAAATTAGGCTCTTTGCCATCTGTTGATGAAAATGACTTTGGCCAGGGTGCTGACATAATTGGAAAAAACGATCTTCATCCCCCAACCCCCAGATCTTCAATTCCTGATGTGAACTTTGGAGGGCTTCCAGGTAAAGTAATTGATTCTTAATTCTTCTGTGTGTGTATCTCAAGATTAATTCAGTGGAACTGAAGTAAGCTGAATAAGGTTTCTTTTCAGAAGCAAGACATCAAACCCGTAGTGCTCATCCAAAAGTGAAGAATTACCAGCGGGATCATCCAGAGGACTTGGTAAAGTGTAAAAAAACAAGAAAGGCCACTAGAGATCAGAGAATAGAAGCATTAAGATACATTAGTAGGAATGTGCCTAGTACAAGGGGCATGAAACTTGTGGCTGCCATTCTTCCCCTAAATGACAAGAAAAGAAGCATAAGATCTTCGCCGTGTAAACGGGCGAGTCCTAATTCTCGCTACAAACTCAATCAGCGTATGGCAGTTTTGCGTTGAGATGAGTTTTTGGTCAGTATAGAATGAATAGGTACGAGATACAATTTCTGTTTTTTAATTTTTTGAAGCTGCATATTTGGTTATTCTCTGTTTTGGTTGATGTTGCTGGTTATGTGTACAGTTGAGGTTTCATTGGACTATTTTGCGTAACGTAATAGATAGTGTTTTCTGTTGCACCTCTAGCTGCATGGCAATATGGCCTAAGAGGTGCAATGGCAATTAAGAAGGGAAATGTGATGATTTTTTTACCAACTTTGAATTTTAATAGCAAATTCAGTCCTCTTTTTTGGTCAAGGATTTAAATTTAATGAGCTTAATGTTCTATAGTTTATTAAATAATTTCAGTTTAGATTTGTTGATTATTTCGAATGTTATATTCTCTGTCAAAGAATGTGGGGAAGAAGAAGCCAATGGTGGCTACAACCCATTTTGCGAGAATGAAATCACGAATCATAGGAATACGCCTCAAACAGTGTTAACAACTTCAATAATTAAAGAACAAACTTTAATGGGTCTTAACTTATGTTTTGATCATAGTTTTGTATTATTTAAAAGTATATATGTTTTAAATTTTAATCACATTTTTAGTAAATTTTTTTCGTATTCAAAAAAATTTCTTTTGTAAATCTTTAAAAAATATGGATCCACTAATTTTTATAATTTAATATTTTATATATAACTCACTAATATTTATTTACATCTAATATATAGGCCTCATCATTTAATATAATATTAACGTCACATCAACGTAGAGATAACGTATTTACTAAAAGTGACATAAAAGGTTAATTTTGTTAGAATTTATGCATAATTGGATTAAAAATTTATTTAAGATTAATGTGTCCTCATACATATATTAGGGACAAAATTACATATTTTTTGGGCTTAATTTTATTTGTATTTTCTAAATTTATAATATTATAATATTAATATCATTGAATTTTAATTTATCATTTTAAAATTTTAAAATTTATGAAATTATAATGTTATATTTATTAAGTTAATTTTTCATCCATTCTCACTAACGATAAATTATTGTGGTGTTACACTAACATCCATTTCACTAATTAAAAAGTGATATGACATTACATGGTACCACATTAGTATTCTATTTAGTATTAATTAAAATAAAAAATATGTTAAAAGTGTTAAAATTTGAATCTTATATCTTTTACACTTTTAAGTTATTTTTTACCATTGAGCTATACTAATAATAATATTATTAAATTTTTTTTTATATTTTATTTAACTATATTAGTTAATATAATTTATAATTTATAACATTAATTAATAAAACACTTTATGATATAAAATATTAACATGTTAAAAATAATAATGATTATTATTATATATTTATTAATAATTTTTACATAAATATATATATAAATATGTAGTACATTATTAATAATACATTTAATAAAATAATTTATAAATTATTAAATTATACTAATAATATATATTATAAAATATTTTATTAATTAATGATATAAAATATTTTATTAATTAATGTTAAAATAATTACATTAATTTATAGTATTAATAAAATAGTTTATAACATTAATTAATAAAATAATTTACAGTATCAATTAATTAATGTTATAAATTATTTTATTAATTAACGTTATATATTATAAGTTATACAACTATAGTTAAATAAAATATAAAGACAATTTAATCTTTTTTTATTAGTGTAGCTCAATAGTAAGAAATAATTTAAATTAAAAGTATAAAATGTATACGATTCAAATCCAATCACCTTCATTATTTTTTTTTATCTTAATTAAAATTAAATAGGATGATAATGTGACATCACGTGGTGTCATATCGTCTATTCATTAGTGAGGTGGGAGCGGATGTGGCACCACATGGTGCCATATTAGCTTTTCGTTAGTGAGAATGGATTAAAAACTAACAGAATGACTATAATATTATAATTTCGTAAGTTTAAGGATTTAAAAGTGATAAATTAAAGTTCAAGGATATTAATGTTATAATAGCATAAGTTTAGGGACTACGAGTGAAATTAAGCCTATTTTTTTTTCTTAAATCTATATATGTAATAAAAGTTAAATGCAACAATCATTTAGAATTTTTTTTATCCTATGTTAAGTGTATATAAAATTATCACATCAATTATTTTTTGCATCAATAAAAAAATAACATATTTATGTGCTTTTTAAAATGTATTAAGCAATATAAAATAATTTCTTTCCCATTAATTATTTTCTCGTCACCATCAGTCTTTTTTAGGCCTGTAATATCCCAAATGATACCCTAAAATTTTGGAAATGTTAAGTGTTGAAAATGGAATTAAATGCAAATTGTATATTTGATTAAGTGGAAAGATAAGAGGAAAAGAGGAGAGTGTATATGTTGTGTATATGAAGATATATACAACATATACAAGTCAACTTTATTGATGGTCAAATGAGATTATTAATTATTTAAAATTAAATGGAAGATGATATTTGTATTATTTTAATATATTAAATACTTGGTGGAGATTAAGTGGATAATTAAATGGTTAAGAGTAGAGTTTGGGGTTGACTTTTCTATCATCTTTTTCTTTCTTTCTTTTGGGTTAGCGGGCCACCACCATCTTCATCAAGGAAGAGAGATTTTGTGATTCCTAACTCAAGATTGAAGGGTGTTTCAAGTGATCAAGTTGGAATTCTAAGAATTTTCTTCACTTTTGGTAAGTTTCCAACTTGTTTCTTTGTGTTCTTTTGAGATTGTTGGATTGTTTGATAGAGTTTGTGTTTTTGAGTTTGGTGAATGGTTGTTGTTGATGCATGTATGGTTGATTTTGATATGTTTGAGGTTGTTTGGTCTAATTGGCTTTGATTTTTGGGGTTGGATTGAAGAGAAAGGGTTAGGTTTGGTGAAAGAACAAGAGTTGTGGATTGTGTATGTGTTGAGTTGTAAAGTATGGTTGTGATTGTGTTTTGATGCATGTTATTGAGTGGTTTTGATGTTATGCAAGTTTATTGATGGTTTTGGGTAAGTTTTTTTGGAGTGAAAAAGGGTAAAAGAAAGATGTTGGTTGGATGTGGTGTTTTTGGTGTCAATTTCAGGTTTTTTTTGGCCTAACACGCCCAGTAGCACGGCCATGTCTTTGGGCATGTCAATGGTTCTGTTTTTTGGATGGGGGACATGAGCAGTGACACACCCATGTCACTGAGCGTGTCACAGCTTTTGTGTTGGAGTAGTATTGACACGTCTAGTGACACGCCTATGTCACTGAGCGTGTCATAGCTATTGTGATGTTGGTGGATTAACACGTCTAGTGACACGCCCATGTCACTGAGCGTGGCATAGTTTCTGTGTTGTTGGAGAATTGACATGTGCAGTGACACGCCCATGTCACTGAGCGTGTCAAAGCTTCTGTGTTGTGAATTTAGGGCACGGTCAGGGACACGCAGCGTGTCATGTGTGGAGTTTGCCCTAGTTAGCTCTTATCCTTATTTTCTTATGTGTGACACTAAGTGAGTGTGTATAATCACATTTGGATTAGGTTTTGAAGAGATTTGAGGTAACCAATCCAAGTGTTGAAGGATTCTTGGAAGAGGAGGTTGTCAAATTGTGTGAGTTGCTCTTGAGGTAAGTACAAACCCTACATGATTGCATACATTTACATGATTTTGGGACTTAACACATTTGGTTGGAAAATGTGTTAGGTTACCTATTATATTGTTGATATATGAGAATGGTGCAATGATTTGTATTATGTGCATTATGTGAATTATATGTTGAGGATTCAAAATATATGAGCAATGTAAGTTGTGATGTGCACTCAAATGATGAAATGTGAAGCCATTGATGTTGGCTATATTGATGTAAATGAAATATTAAGGCATTGTGCCTAGATGATTATGAAAAAATGAGAATGGAATTGATAATGAAATAATAAAAGAATTGTGTGCCTAGTATGTTATTCAATTTTCAGAGTTTTATTGTTGGTGGCATGCCTAAAAGGAACAATCCCTTGAATCTGAGTTGGGCTTGGTCCTTGAAGCCAGGTTGGGTTGATGCTATGCTCCCCTTGAAGCCTTGTTGGGCCTAGTCCTTGAAACCTAGTTGGGATGTTACATATGAGATGTTTCTCATTGTGATAATGATTCGTCTACGGGCTTGATAAATGTGATTATTAGACCAAAACAGTAACTCTGGAAATTGAATGACATATTAGCTTCATTTGGGCCCATGCTTGTCTTTGCTTTAATGTGAATTATGATTAATGGAACAATTGAATAAGGTAATGAGATTTAATGTTATGAAATATAATATTCTTGTATATTGCTTCTAAATCTTGAAAGTTTGACATTGGCATTACATTGAATCATATTGTTATCGTAGTTTGTACCACTAAGCCGTTGGCTTAGCGCGATTGTAATTTATCACGCAGGTGACATGGTAGATCCGGTTGAATCGGAGAGTTCAGCTAGATCGAGTCGAGTCTAGGCTTGTGATCCCTTGTGAAGTGTTGATAGTTGGACTTCAAGATCAGAGACGAACTGCCAAGCATGTATAAACTCTATGTTTTGTAAATATTGATTTTGTTGTATAAATATGTATATTCCGCTGCTTAATAAACAAATGTTTTGGATAAACTTTTGGGTACTAATGTTATATATGTACCTTAACGAGAAATGTTTTCCCTATTGATTTCTATAATGTTAAGTTAAATGTTTTAGTTTATTCAGATTTTAGAAATGATGATTTTGATTTTATTGTAAAGATTGGTTTGTGTGTTTTAAAATAAACTGTGACACCTTTATATCCTCTATACGTATATCACATGTTATGTGGGTGTATGCGGTGTGCGTATATGGGGTACAGGCATGTTACAATTATTTTGGTATCAGAGCCTAGGTTTGAGGTTCTCAACCTAAGTGAATTGTATGAAAAAGAAAAATTTTGGTTTTTAAAATATGGTTTTTAAATAAAATACATGCATTGGCACTGGCAGTTTCTGATATTTGATGAGGTATATTCTGTTGTGTTTGCAGATATAGGTAGTGATGGCTTCTCAGTCACGTTAGTCCATCGAGGGTAGTGCTGAGAGTGTAGCTCCTGAGGAGGGTAGAGATGGAACTAGGGTTGAGATAGCTGGAGAGGCACCTGCTCCTGTGCTAGAGAGACCAGCGGCTGATGAGATTTCGCCGGTTTGGTTACGGCATATGGTAGAATTGTTGAGGCAGGCTCCAGTGCAGTAGCCGCCACCACAACCGCATCCACAAATATCGATGAGGCTGTATGATAAATTGAGGAAGTTCGGAGCTGAGGACTTCTTTGGTACTACAGATCCTGCAGTAGCTGAGCAGTGGTTAGATAGAGTTCAGAGGGTATTCTGTAACACCCCTATACCCCGTATACGTACACAGCATGCTTATACGATCATAATATATGTATACTGAATATAGAAATGACACGGTTTACAAAACACACAAACCATCCCTTTAATATAATATGAACAATTTTAAAACATTTAAAGGAATTTATAAAACACAATAGACAAAATGTTTATTCAAAACGTAGCGGAAAACATAACAAATATTTTCAAGTACATATACTTCAAAACTCAAGTTTTACAATATATAAAATAAGAATACATGATTAGCAGTATGTCTTTGATCTTTAAGCTCCACTATCAACACCTCAAAAATCTAGACTCTACTCGGTCTAGAGGAACTCTCCGGTTCTTCCCTGTCACCTGCGCGATGAATCACACTCGCGCTAAGCCAACGGCTTAGTGGTACAAACTACAATAATATAATGCTTTGATGCAATGCCAATGTCACTCAATCAAGTTTCATAAGCAATTCATGAAGTACTATTCATAATTTCCACATCCATAAACAAATTAAAGCAAAGACAAATATATATATATATATAAACAAAGACAAGCATGGGCCCAAAAAGAAATCTAATATGTTATTCAAAGTTCAGAGTTACTACTTTGGTCCATAATTACAATCATCAAGCCCGTAGGCGATATATATATATATATATCTATCCATGGATAGTATAACAGACCTAGTCTCTTGGACCTCAACCCGGTTAGAACCGAGGAAATCCTCAACCCGGCTAGACTGTTACTGTTTTTGAGGCTTACGACCCAGTCTTTTCACCCCAAAAACATCACATTTCACATTTATCATTTCACATTTTTCAACTGGAATCGGCTTACGACCCGATCATTTCACCTATCCAGTGATTCATAGGCATGCCACCAAACTCAGAACTCTGAAAATTGAATTAACATATTAGGCACACAATCATTTCATTTATCTCTTTATCAATTTCTTTCTCAATTCATTTCATATTCCACAATCAACTAGGAAACCATGCCTCAATTATCTCATTTACATCATTATCAATATAGCCAACAACCATGGCTCCTCATCTCATCATATCTTTGGAATTTTCCACATACATTTCACAAAGTTCATATTATGCAAACATGACATTATTAATATGCATCAACAATGCAATAAATTACTTAACACATTTACAACCAAATGTATTAAGTCCCATAATCATATACATGTATGAAGAAAAGGGGGTTTGTACTTACCTCAAGGACAACTCTCACCAAACTCCTCTTCCAAGAATCCACAACACTTGGATTAAGGCAACTCAACCCTCTTCAAAATCTAAACCAAAGGAATGATACACATAAGATAATAAGACTAAGAACCAACTAGGGCAAAGTCTACACATGACACGCTTAACAACACGGGCGTGTCCCTGACCGTGCCCTAACTCCACAACACAGAAGCTTTGACACGCTCAGAACCACGGGCGTGTCACTGGACGTGTAATACCTTCTGTCTCACAGAAACATTGACACGTCCAACAACACGAGCATGTTCATGGCCGTGTCAATTCTTCAACATCACAGTAGCTATGACACGCCCAGTGACATGGGCGTGTCACTACTCGTGTCACCCATCCAAGAACACAGACCTAATGACATGCCTAAAAACCTGGATGTGTTCATGGGCGTGTCAGGCCAAAAATGCATATTCCGGCCATAACAACACTACCTCTAACAAATCTCTTCTTTCCACCATTTTCCACTTCAAACAACCTTAATTAAACTCACCCAAAAACCATAACAAACTTGCAAAAATACCAAATCAACTCAAAACATACATCAAACACAAATCATAATTATCACCTCAAACCCCAAAACACAACCATAACACCTTCACTTCCAACAAACTTACTCTTTCCTTCAATCCAACCCCAAAATCCAAAATCACTTGAACCAAACACTCTTAAACACACACACAATCAAACAAACACATATCAACCCCAATCTTAACTCACAAACTCAAAGAAATCAAAAAATCAAGTGGAAAACTTACTAAGGATGAAGAAACTCTTAAATTTCCAACTTGAATACTTGAATACTTCCTTCAATCTTGAGTATGAAAGATCAAATCTCTCTCTTGCTCTCTTGCTAGGGAGTGCCGGCCAAAACAAAGAAAAGAAAAGGAAAGGAAATGAAGGCACACGAAGAAGAAGAAGAAGAAAAGAAAGAAAATAAAGTCAAACACTCAACCTTCTCTTTCCTCAAAACCCTCTCCTCCAAGCATTTAATATTAAAATACTCTAAATATCTCCATCCACTTCCACTCACTCAAATCCCACTTAATTAACTTAATTAATTTAAAATCATTTACTAATCATCTTTTGACTTTACATTTGACTTGTATATGTTGTATATATCACTATATATATAACATATACACTCTCTCTTCACTTCCTTTCTTTTTCCAATTAAACACATATACAATTAATCCAATTACAACAATTATTATACAAAACTTCTAGGGCATAGTTTGGGATATTACAATTCTTCCCCTCTAAAAAGAAATTTCGTCCTCGAAATTACCTGATTTCAAGTCTAAAACAGTTGAGGATACTGATCTAGCATCGCTTGCTCATTCTCCCAAGTTGATTCTTCTCTACCATGATTCTTCCAAAGAACCTTCACAATTGGTACTTTCTTATGTCTCAACTTTTTCATACCATATGCTAAAATAGCAACTGGTTCTTCTTCAAAAGTCAGATCTGGACTCACCTCAATAGATTCAACTGGCAAGACATGAGATGGATTTGATTTGTATCTCCTCAACATAGAAACATGGAAAACATTATGAATTCTATCTAATTCAGGTGGCAAAGCAAGTCGATAAGCAACTGGTCCAACTTTTTCCAATACTTCATAAGGTCCAATAAAACAAGGACTTAACTTCCCTCAGCGGCCAAATCTCAATATCTTTTTCCAAGGTGACACTTTCAAAAATACTTTATCCCCAACATCAAACTCTATGTCTCTTCTCTTCAAATCTGAATAAGATTTCTGCCGATTTGAAGCTGTTTTCAACCGATCCCGAATTATCTTCACTTTCTCTTCAGTCTCTTTAACCAAATCAGGACCAATTAACTTGCCCTCTCCAATTTCATTCCAACATAAAGGCGTTCTGCATCTTCTACCATACAATACCTCAAATGGTGCCATACCAATACTGGATTGATGACTGTTGTTGTAAGCGAATTCGACAAGTGGCAAAAATCTGTCCCAACTTCCAGAGAAATCAATGACACAGCTTCTCAACATATCCTCAATAATCTGTATCACTCTCTCTGACTGCCCATCTGTCTGCGGATGAAAAGCAGTGCTAAAGTGCAATCGAGAACCCAAAGCACCATGCAAACTCTTCCAAAACCTCGAAGTAAATCTAGGATCTCGATCAGACACTAAAGAAATTGGGACTCCATGCAACTTCACTATCTCACTTATATACAGCTCAACCAATTTTTCAAGAGAATAGTCCATCCGAACTGGAAGAAAATGAGCTGTCTTAGTCAATCGATCTATAATCACCCAGATAGCATCATGCTTCTTCTGAGTCAATGGCAAACTAGACACAAAATCCATTGTTACTCTCTCCCATTTCCATTCAGGCACTGTTAAAGGTTGGAGCAACCCGGTTGGAACTTGATGCTCAGCTTTCACCCTCTGAAAAGTGAGACATTTGGACACAAATTCCGCTATGTCTCTCTTCATACCAGACCACCAGTAGTGCTGCTTCAAATCATGGTACATTTTTGTGCTACCCGGATGCATAGCAAAAACCGATTGGTGTGCTTCTTCTAAAATAACCTTTCTCAAACTAACATCATCAGGAACACACAACCTATCTTTAAACCAAAGGCTACCATCATTTTTCACATAGAAATCTCGGCTCTCCCCATTATAACAATCTGATACAATCTTCTGAATTTTCTCATCAGTCAATTGAGCCTCTTTAATCCGATCTAACAATACTGGTCTTAATTGTAACTGAGCCAACAATGCACCATCATCACATACTTCAAAATTAGCATACAACGCTCTCAAATCAACAAGCAACGAGAGCGAATAAACAGCCAACCCTGCCAAAGACTTCCGACTCAAGGCATCAGCAACAACATTCGCCTTACCAGGATGATAATCAATCAAACAGTCGTAGTCTTTGATCAGCTCTAACCATCGCCTTTGCCGAAGATTTAGCTCCTTTTGAACACCCAAATATTTCAAACTTTTGTGATCCATATAAATAAAACATTTCTCCCCATATAAGTAGTGTCGCCAAATCTTCAAAGCAAACACTATAGCTGCCAATTCTAAATCATGAGTTGGATAATTGAGTTCATGCGGCTTCAGCTGCCGAGAAGCATAGGCTACAACTTTACCTTCTTGCATCAAGACACATCCTAACCCATTATGTGAAGCATCACTATAAATCACATAAGGTTTATCTTCCACGGGTAATGTAAGAATAGGCGCTTGAGTCAACATTTCTTTCAACTGCTCAAAGTTAGCTTGACACTGATCCGTCCACACAAATCTAACTCCCTTTCGAAGCAATTTGGTAAGTGGAGTAGCTATCAAAGAAAAACCTTTTACAAACCGTCGATAATAGCATGCCAAACCTAGAAAACTTCTTGCTTCAGTCACTGACTTCGGTTGATTCCAATTCAAAATAGCTTCAACTTTACTTGGATCGACCCTTATACCATCTGCTAAAACTATATGACCAAGAAAAGTCACTTGATTAAGCCAAAACTCACACTTCGACAGCTTAGCATACAATTGCTTCTCTCTCAAGATCTGTAATACCATCCGCAAATGCTTGTCATGCTCCTCTTCATTACGAGAATACACCAAAATATCATCAATGAAGTGTAATATCCTCATTTATGCCCTAGAAGTTTTGCATGTTGTTGTTGTTGTTGTTATTGGATTGTTGGTTTAAATTGAGAAAGAAAAGTATAAGTGTTTTGGGAAAGAATTTAGGGTTTAGAGACAAGTTTATATGTTGTGTATATTGTGATATATATAACATATAAAATGGTCAAAGGGAGAGTCAAAGTGTTGGTTAGTGGAAGAAGATATTTTCTTGTTGAGTGTGAAAGTTCATATATGGGCTCATATAAGACAAAAGGTTAGTTATATGGTTAAGGGCCTTGAGGTAATTTACTTTTGGAAATTTTGTGGTGGAGATTAAAAGGAAGATTGACTTTGTGATTCTTGATCATTTTCTCTTCCTCTTGATGGTAGTGGCCGGCTCTCCATTAGCAAAAGGGAAGGAGAAGTGTTCTTGATAGTAAGATCAAGATTGAAGGGAGAATTGAAGAATCAAGTTGAAGATTTGTGGAATTTCTTCACTTTAGGTAAGTAATTTCTTGTTTTCTTTTATTAATTTGGAAATTGTGGTTAAGGTGTATTGAGAATTGTTGAGATGATGATTTAGTGTGTTGATGTGTGTTTATAAGTGTTAGAGTTGATTGTAAGTTAAAAATTGGAGGTTGTGTTGGTTTGGTTGTGATTATGGAAAAATAAGTGAAGATTGATAGTGGTATGATGTATATTGAGTTTTAATGCATTTGGAAGAGAGTTGGTTACAATTAGGGTTTTGGTTTTGGGAGACACGGCCAAAGGCCATGTGAGACACGGCCAAGTCATATGATTTTGGACGTGTTGGATTAATTTTTGGGTGACACAGCCGTGTTCCCAAGCCGTGTGAGCTACTGTGAGTTTTGGTTGAAGAGACACGGCCGTGTCCCTAAGCCGTGTTTGCTACTGCCAAAGTTGAATTGAGAGACACGGCCACAAGCTTGGCCGTGTCCCTCATGTGTGCTGCCCGTGTCCATCAAATGAGTTGGTTAGGGTTTTGTTTCTTTGTTCTTTTTGCATTGTTTTGGTTCTTCAAAGGTGGGTTGGTTCTTAAACCTAACCCTAAAACACTTTAAACACACTTGAATCAATGAATGAACTAATCAAATGCATATGGAAGATCCTAAAGCTATGAATCATATAAGTTGTTCTTTGCCCTAATTGCATTGTTGAGATTTAAACAAGGTTATGTTATGCATTGTGAAAGGTATTGTATTTTATGAGTAATGTACCTTGAAATTTTGTATCAAAGATGAAATGATAATTCAAATAAGATATGATATGAGACAATGCCATTGTGTTTGGCTATGATGAATGATGCTATATGAGATATAATGTGATCATGGATGAGATAAGTATACACTTGAATAATGAAGTGTTATATTGTGAAATGAAATGTGAGGCCATTGTTATTGGCTATGATGATAATATTAAGAGAATGAAGGCATGTTTGCCTAAATGTTGATGAGAATTGAGAATGGAAATGATAATTGATATGTAAATGAATTGTGTGGCTAATGTGTTATTCCATTTTCAGAGTATGTTATTGGTGGCATGCCTAATGATAGTAACAATCTCTTGAAGTTAGGTTGGATTGAATCCTTGAAGCCTAATTGAGATGTTACCACCCTTGAAGCTAGGTTGGGTTAGTTCTTGAAGCCAAGTTGGGTAGAAGCTTAGCATGCTTTGCTCCCCTTGAAGCTTGGTTGAACTTAATCCTTGAAGCCTAGTTGGGTCTATGATATTGATATTGATAAATGTGATGATAGAACCAAAACATTAACTCTGAAAATTGAATGGCATATTAGTGTGTCTTGGGCCCATGCTTGTCTATGGTTAATGTGAGTCATGAATGATGTTTGTTTTGCTTTGTATTGATGATTAAATGAATACTAATGAGGTATATGAAAAGATAATAAAATGTGATATGTAATGTGAAAGTATATTGTTAATTTTGCATATATGATGTTACATATATATTATGGTTTGAGAAATGACATTGCATTGCACGAAGTCATATCATTAGCATGATTATCTTACTAAGCCCTTGGCTTAGCGCGATAGTGTTTAATCGCGCAGGTGATAGAACTGTTAGAATCGAACCCGAGAGCTCTTCGAGACCGAGTGAGGGTAGACATTGAAGAGTTGATTTTGGAGACTTAAAGATCAAAGGGGATTTGCCAATCATGTATAACTCTTTTTATATTTTGTAAAGTATTGATTAAATGTACATATTTGTATATTTGTAAATATGGAATTAAGTGTTTTCAAATATGTAAAAATTTTATGACTTCCGCTGTGAAATAACTATATGTATGTATATATATATCTAATGTGTTTTATTTTAAAAGTAAATGATCTACTTTTCTATATTATATAATGATAATAGTATTGTATCTATTTAAATGTTTTGAATGTTGAAGAAAACCGTAGCATCCCTATGTTTGGTGCACTTATGCTACATGGTTGTAGTTGTAGTGTGTGTGCATTGGATGTGGGGGTGTTACATGAAGACCACTACAAACTGATCCAGATAGGGCCTAAACACCCTATTCATCAAATCCATGAAAGCTGCAGGTGCATTCGTCAATCCAAAAGACATTACTAAAAACTTATAATGCCCATACCTTGTGCGGAAAGCTATCTTAGGAACATCTTCAGCTCTAACCCTCAACTGATGGTACCCTGATCTTAAATAAATCTTGGAAAACACTGCTGCTCCCTTCAATTGATCAAAGAGATCATCAATCCTAGGCAAAGGATATTTATTCTTAATAGTCACTTTGTTCAATTGCCTATAATCAATACACAATCTCAAAGTACCATCCTTCTTCTTCACAAACAACACAGGAGCTCCCCACGGTGAAACACTAGGGCGAATAAACCCTTTATCCAACAACTCCTGCAATTGCACCTTCAACTCTCTCAATTTAGCAGGTGCCATTTGATAAGGAGTGATAGAGATGGGAGTGGTACTAGGCAACAATTCGATACCAAACTCAACCTCTCTCTCAGGGGGTAACCCTGGCAACTCCTCAGGAAACACATCTGGAAAATCTACAACTGTGGGTATATTATCAAGTTGAGAACCCACTACTCTAGTATCCACAACATGAGCAAGATAAGCATCACACCCTTTTCTAATCAACTTCCTAGCTGTTACAGCTGATACAAATAAGGATGCAAGTTGTCTCTGCTCACTAGATACCATCACACTCCTACCATCACTGGTTCTCAAAGTGACACACTTCTTTTAACAATCTACCACAGCCCCATGCTTAGACAACCAATCCATGCCTAAGATTAAATCATATTCCTTGAAAGGCATTTCAATTAAATCACCAAGAAATTCCTCACCTTGCACCACAACAGCACTATCACGATGCACCTTACTCACCACAACACTATGTCCTAAAGGATTTGTTACTAAGACATCAAATCCTAAGGACTCTGAATGCAATTCAGACACAGGCAAGATAGATGCACTTATGTATGAATGTGTAGATCCTGGATCAATCAAAGCAAGTACTGAAATGCCAAGTAAAGAAAATGTACCCGCTACAACTGTTGAAGCATCTAGCTGCCTCTGCATCACATATACTCTCTGAGAAGATCCGGCCTCATCTGGCCTACTGTCTCTGGATGAAGATCCTCCTCTCTGACTAAACCCGGGTCTACCACCTCTACTAAAACCTCTGTCCCCTCGACCACCTCTGCTGAAAATAGGTCGAGAAGCTGCAGAATCTGCCTGTCTATGCTCTTGCATCTCAGGACAATCTTTAATGAAATGAGCTGGTGACCCACATCTAAAACAGCCAGCTGATCCACCAATTTTCCAACAAATACCCCCATGGGTCTTACCACAATGCTCACACACAGGTGGAGTTGACCTCTGAATCACTGGAGTGGGGGCACTGGCTACAGAAACTATAGGTCTCTGCCTCTGCCTCTGATACTGCACTGATCTGCCCGACTGCCTCTGACTTCTACTGATCCTCGGAACAAAACTTCCTCTACCCCTCTTCATAGATGAAGACCCTGCCTCAAACTGGGGTTTCCTTACTCTAGTCTCCTCCTCAGTAGCAGCAGCTGCAATGCTCTGCGCTCTCTCAACACTTCTAGCTGCTGCAACTAGCTGAGAGAAATCCTGGTACCGAGAACCAGCCACAATGCACATAATAGAGGGCCTCAATCCCTCCTCAAATCTTCTGCACCGGTCTATTTCATCAGAGATAATTCCCCCTGCATAACGACTCAACCGGATATACTCGATTTCATATTCTGTCACCGTCCGGTCTTCTTGCCTCAAATTCAGGAATTCCATCTTCTTAATATCTTTATACTCCCTTGGTGTATATTTCTGCTCGAACTCCCTCTGAAAATCACCATAAGATAATGTAGGTGGATCATCCATGGCATGAGGAACCATTTTCCACCAGTCATAGGCATCTTTCTGTAAGAGGGATCTGGCATAGTCAAATTTCTCATCTGGAGTAGCTTGCAATTGGATGAATATCCTCTGTACTTTATCCAACCACTGCTCAGCCACTGCAGAATCAGTAGTGCCCAAGAAATCCTCAGCCCCATATTTTCTCAACTTATCGTAATGTCTTACCGGCACCTGAGGCTGGGGTGGTGGTGGTGGTGGCTGCAATGGATGTAATATCCCAAAATATACCCTAGATGTTTTGGCTTTATTGTTGTTTAAATTGGATTCAATGTATATGTTTATTTGGAAGAAAAAAGGGTTTTTAAAGAGAGTGTATATGTTGTGTATATTAGAATATATACAACATATACACAAGTCATTGGAAAGTCAAAAGGATGATAATGGAAGAAGATATTTTGTGTTTTTGAATTTAATAATTAAATAATAAGGAAATTAATTGAGTGGAAGAGATTAAATGGGATTAGTTTAATATTATAATTGCTTGGTTGAGAGGGTTTTAAGGAAAAGGAGGTTGACTTTGTGTTTCTCTTTCTTCTTTCTTTCTTCCTTGCCGTGGATCATCTTCTTCTCCTTCCTTTGCTTTTGTTTTGGCCGGCTAACAAAGAGACAAGAGAACAAAGGAGAGATTTGAACCTCTAAACTCAAGATCTAAGGAAGATTTCGAGAGATCAAGTTGAAAAGTTAAGAGTTTCTTCATCCTTGGTGAGTTCTTTACTTGACTCTTTGATTTCTTTGAGTTTTTGAGTTGAGTTTATGGATGGTATGTGTTTATGTTTGTTTAAGATGGGTTTAAGAGTGTTTGGGTAACTGATTTCTTGTTTTGGGGATGGATTGAAGGAAAGAGTAAGTTGTTGGAAGTGATTGTTTTGTGGTTGTGTTTTAGGTTTTTGGTGATGATTTTGATTTGTGTTAGAAGTATGTTTTTAGTTATTTTGGTGTATTTGTAAGTTTGTTGTGATTTTTGGGTATGTTGAGATGACTTTGATTGAAGTGGATTTTGGTGAAAGGAAGTGCTTTGTTGATTGTGTTGTTGTTTTGGCCGGAATCTGGGTTTTTGGCCTGACAAGCCCAAGGGCACGTCCAGGATTTTGGGCGAGTCGATGGTTATGTATTTTGGATGAGTGACACGAGCAGTGACACGCCCAGGATACTGAGCTTGTCATAGCGCCTGTGTGGCAGTAGGATTGACACGGCTAGTAACACGCCCGTGTTATTGAGCGTGTCATAGCCACTGTGTTTTTGGGGAATTGACACGGCCATGAGCACGCTCATGATGTTGGACGTGTCAATGTTGTTGAGAGGCAGAATGTATTACACGCCCAAGAACACGCCCGTGTTGTTGAGCATGTAAAAGCTTCTGTGTTGTGGAGTTAGGGCACGGTCAGGGACACACCCGTGTTGTTGAGCGTGTCAAGTTTAGAGTTTGCCCTAGTTGGTTCTTAGCCTTATGATCTTATGTGGGTTTCATCTTCCTTTTGGAATAGGTTGTGAAGAAGGTGAATTACCCTAATTCAAGAAGTGAAAGATTATTGGAGGAAGAAGTGTTTAATATTGTGAGGGTTGCATTTAAGGTAAGTACAAACATTGCATTGTTTCATACATCCATTTGATGTGGCATTGTTGATATATATATGAAATAATTGTATGTTTAATATGTTGATTCAATTTCAGAGTTCTGGATTTGGCGGCATGCCTAATAAATGTGAAAAAGTAACAGTCTAGCCGGGTTGAGGATCTCTTCAATTTGAGTTGAATTGAGGTCCAAGAGACTGGGTCTGTTACACTATGAAAATTGTGAATATGAAATATATGAATAGTAACAGTCTAGCCGGGTTGAGGATATCTTCAATTTGAGTTGAATTGAGGTCCAAGAGACTGGGTCTGTTACAGGTAATAGTCTAGTCGGGTTGAGGATCTCCTCAAGCTTGTTGAGTTGATGGTCCAAGAGACTGGGTCTGTTACCCTATCCATGGATAGAGAGATATGTATATTACCTACGGGCTTGATTATTGTGATTACGGACCAAAGCAGCAACTCTGAACTTTGAATATCATATTAAATACTAGTTTGGGCCCATAGGTGTCTATTTTGAATGAGTATAATGGATGATGATAGGATTATTGAATTAATGAGATGCAACATTTATAAGTATGATCTTCATTGGTTGAATGCATATCATTGATATATATACATATTGCATAATTCCATCATGGTTTGTACCACTGAGTTGTTGGCTTAGCGCGATTGTGGTTCATTGCGCCGGTGATAGGGTTGATAGGTTTGAGACGGAGGATTCTTCTAGACCTAGTTGAGTTTATGCTTGAAGAGTTGGGCTAGAGCTTAAAGATCAGAGAGTCAAGCTGCCAATCATGTATATATTCTATGTTTTGTATATTTTGATTTTTATGTATTTGAACTTGTAAAAGTTTGTAATAACTTCCGTTGCGGATTACTAAACGTTTTTATATATAGTGTCTTTTGTATTTCTTTTAAATGTTGAGATTTGTTTCACTTATTTTTAAAGATATGATTTGTGTATTTTTAAACTGTGGCATTTTCTATATTCAGTATACGTATTTTACGATCGTATAAGCATGCTTGGTATGTATACGGGATATAGGGGTGCTACAATGGAGCTGGTCTCAATAATTCTATCATATGTCTTAACCAACCCGGCGGACCCTCATCTGCAGTTGATCTCTCCGGCACAGAAACAGGTGCCTCTCTGACTCTCTCAACTTTAGTTCCATCTCTATTCTCATCAGGAGCTACACTCTCCGCACTACCCTCTATAGACTATCGTAAATGAGATGCCATCTCTACCTATATCTGCAATTACAGCAGAATATATGTTGCGCTCGAATTAACTCTACCACAAAGCGTCACTCGCAATTATACGAGGTAGCTGTAGCAAAGGTGATCGCCCCAAGGTCGTCTCACAAGGAAGCTAAAGTGGCTAATTGATTATCAGATTTAAAGTAACAAGTAATGAATAGATTTAAATTGCTAAATAATGAAGAAGATTGATTGAAATTTAAAACGAATAAAAGTAAACAAGAACTGATGTTTTGATTCACTTGATAAAAGGGTCTAGGGTTTGCACTTCTCTACTACTGATATGTATGAACGGTTATTCCTCTTAACTAATTCAATTTCAAAGATTAAATCTCAAACAACTTAATTAATTGAGTCAAGGAAATAAGCTCTCGCATTCAAACCTCTTACAACTAATCTTATTATAATTGAAACAATCTTTTTAATAGGTTATATCTCTAATTCACCTAAGTCCCTAATTGAATTGATCCAGCATTAGACTTCATCTCTCAATCCATCATCTAATACCTAAAACACATAATTGGTGGCCAATCAATTATATATTAAAATATTTCATTCAATCAAGGCTAAAGAAATTATTAGCTAAGAGAATAACCAATTCATACAATCATAGCAGATCCATACAAACCCTAGACTAGATCAAATTAGTTCATGATGCAATCAAACATACTCATCTCATTAATGTTCAAAGAAATCAAATTAGACATGATAATATCCATTAATACAATTTCAATGAAAATAAAGAGAATAAGTTCGAGAACAAAACCAAGTTACAAACTCCTTGAAGCTTCTGAAGAATATCTTGTTCAAATCTTGCAAGAAGGATGTCTCAATGGCTAGAACAATCTAATCTAAGCTAGATTAATCCAAAGTGAAATCAAAATCAAAGAAAACAAATGTTAAAACCCTAAGCTCACTCTCAGACGGGTGAAAACTCAGCTCAAAATCGTCAACAGTCTTTAAACCCTAGCTCTCCTTTCCTTTTATACGAATGTCCGCTTTAAAAAAAAATTCGCTGCGTGTTTAGATCATGAGGGACACGGCCAAGTCAGAAGTGACTTGGCCGTGTGAGTGTTCTTTGGAGGGACACAGCCAGGTGACTTGGCCGTGTCCCTTGCCTGTGTCCATCACTGCTTGCCTCTCTTCTATTTCTTCTTTGTTGAGTGACATGGCCAAGTCAGAGGTGACTTGGCCGTGTTGCACCATTTTGGAGGGACACGGCCACAAGACTTGGCCGTGTCCCTTGCTTGTGTTTGCCTCTGTGAGCTTTAGTCTTCTTTGCCTTTGGAATTGGTGAGACACGGCCAAGTCAGAGTGACTTGGCCGTGTTGGAGTATTTTTGGAGGGACACGGCCACTGACTTGGCCGTGTCCCTTGCATGTGTCTGCTTCTGTGAGTTGCTTTCTTCTTTAATTTGATATGGGGCACGGCCAGTGACTTGGCCGTGTCCTCTGCCTGTGTCAGTCACTGCCACTTTCTCCTTTAAATTTACTTCCTTGCCTTTTTAACCTAACACAAAACTCAAAACAAATCTAAACAAGAAGTCAATAGACAATAACCAACACAACATAAACACAATACTAAAGACTACATCAAAAATGACATAAACATTGAAAAAAACTAAAACTACCAAAATTAATGAAAACACCAAACAAACCGATTAAAACTAACAAAATACCTAAATAAAACAATAACTATCATAATAAACAAGACACAAAACTATAACAAAAACTAATAAAACAACTACCCCACACTTAAAACTTTGCTTGTCCTCAAGCAAATTCACATGGCATAAATTAAAAACTCAAACAACCTTTAACTATAATTCCAGTATATAAGATGAAATACTTTAAGACACAACATAAATAATTGCATTTTCCTTCAATCAAGATTTTCTTAACTCATTCATTAATCCAGACATACAAATCTTATCTCTCATCTAAGTGTTTCACTCGATTTCAAAAGTTAATCACTCAAACCACTCATGATTGCATACTACCATAAACTTGCTTAATTATCCAATCTCCCTCACTGATTTTCTCAAGAATTAATCCGAAGGTCTTTTATTTGGATGCAATGGGGCTAAGGTGAAGGTGTGAGAAAAGACATTTAAGCTGGAGCATCAAGAAATGGAGTATCTAAATTAGACACTACTCTTACTAAGGCACTCATAACTCCCCCAAATGGCATACTCACAATCCCATTAATACTTCACATACTTGCATACTCAAAGAAAAATACACGAGCCGACATTCCTCTTTTGCAAACAAATGCTAGAACATATGTAAATTTTTGTATACATATATATATATACTCTTTTATTTTCTTCTTTTTTTTATTTTCTCTTTTTTCTTTTTCTTTTATAATTTTTTTATACATATATATACAAAATATAACATTGCATAGATCATCTAGCTTAACATGTAGAGGAAAAGAATAGTCAACTCTTAATCAAATACAAAGTGCAAAGTATGCATTTCACCCCAAATAGCAATACCATATTCTTATTATTTTTTTTATTTGCTTACCCCACACTTTGAAATAAACCACCCTATTGTCATATAATAAGAACTCCATTCCTTAATGCAGGTATGATGATAATAAGAGAAAGTTAAGCTATGAATTGTGTTGATCAAACAAGAAAAGGTCAAAGGCTCAACTTGGCACACTAAGGAATTTAATATTAAGGGAGGCCTTTTTAAGCTAAAGGGCTAACCTAATTTGCCTTCATCACTTTAAACCTTGAGATTAAATCATAATGCGAGTTCAATTAGTATTCAAAAGCAAACTCTAGAGATGCTAAATCATGAAGGTGCACACTTAAGAAAAGAAAATCAATTAACAATAATATCAAATTTATGAGGCTCAAAACTCACACAGGTGGGTTCACAAAGATTATATGTCATGAATTGCAGAATGCGAAAATTGATCCCGAATGAATTCAAATGCTCATTTCTATGCTGATACTAAAGTCTCAACTATAATGCTAGAATCAAAGAAAAGATCAATAAATTTTCAACAATTATGCCATGCACAACAAACACAATAAGCAACACAAGACAAACAAAACAAAAATTAAAGGAAAGCTTAAAGAGTACCCCACACTTAAAACTTACATTGTCCTCAATGTAAAACAAGAATAATAAATAAAAAGAGTCAAAGGACAACCTGTCTTCCACCGTACCTGGTGAGGCAAAATCCTAGCTTTCCATCACAAACACAAAAGTTCAAAAATAAAAATACAATATATAAAAATAAAATATCCAAATATAAAACGTTAACATTAAAACAAAAACGAAAAATTATAACAAAAATACATTAAACAAAATAAAGCAAGGACTCAAAATCTATGGAAAAGGTGGGCGGGAAGATGATGCAGCTGAGGGATGGAGACTCAAGATCTTCGCAAGGTTGCTATTAATTTGTTCCAACTGCTGCAATACCTCAGCATGGTTATGGTCCACCTTGCTATCCAGTTGATCCACTTTTCCCTCCAGGGCCTCAATCTTCAGAAGTACCTCTTGATGTTCCGAGACCGGAGCATCCTCATCTAGGTCAAGAGAATCCGAGTCGGACTTGTAATATCCCAAAATATACCCTAGAAGTTTGGTGTAATAATTGTTGTAATTGAAGTAAGTGTATTTGTGTTTAATTGGAAAAGAGAAAATAAGTGAAGAGAGAGTTTATATGTTGTATATATGTAAATATATATAACATATATACAAGTCAATGGGAAAGTCAAAGGAAGAGATTAATTATTGATTAATTGTGTTCAAAGGATTATTAATTATTTGAATTTGGGTTAGAGTAAGTGGAAGTGGATATTTTTAATATTTTATAACAAATACTTGGATGAGAGGATTTTAAGGAAAAGTGGGTTTGACTTGGCTTATTTGGTTTTCTTTCTTTCTTTTTCCTGCGTGGTCCTCAACCATTTCTCTCTTTCTCTTTGTTTTTCTGTGTTGTTCGGCCATCAAGAAGAAAGAGAGCAAGTTAGAGATTTGTTCTTCCAAGTTCAAGATTAAAGAGAGTTTTCAAAAGATCAAGTTGAAGGTTTAAGAGTTCTCCATCTTTGGTAAGTCCTATCTCGATTTCTTGTGTTGTTTTTGAGGTTATATGGGTTTTTGAGTTGGAGTTGTGTTTGAGAATGTGTTTGGGTTGATTATGTTGTGTTTAAGAGTATTTGGTTTAAGTGGTTTTGGATTTTGGGGTTGGATTGAAGAAAAGAATAAGTTGGTTGGTATAGATTGAGTTGTGGTTATGTTTAGAGTTTTGATGATGTTTGTGATTTGTGTTTGATGTGTGTTTTGGCTTGTTTTGGTGTTGTTGCAAGTTTGAGATGATGTTTGGGTATGTTTTGTTAAGTTTGGTGGAAGTGGATGTTGGTGGATAGAAGTGATATGTAGTTGTGGTGTTGTTTTGGCCGGAATCTAGATTTTTGGCCTGACACGCCCATGAGCACGTCCAGGGTTCTTAGGCGTGTCAATTGTTCTGTGTGGTAGTAGGTTTGACACGGCCAGTAACACGCCCGTGTTATTGAGCGTGTCATAGCTACTGTGAGAATGGAGAATTTACACGGCCAGGAGCACGTTCAGGTTGTTGGACGTGTTGATGTATTTGTGTGAGGCAGTATGTATTACACGCCCAGTGACATGCCCATGGTCATGAGCGTGTAATAGCTTTTGTGTTGTGGAGTTAGGGCACGGTCAGGAACACGCCCGTGTGGTTGAGCGTGTCATGTGTAGAGGTTGCCCTAGTTAACTCTTAACTTGATTACTTCTTGTGTATCCTTAAGTAAGTGTGTGTTATATTTGTTGGATTAGGTCTTGAAGAAGGTGATTTGTCATTGATTTAAGAAGCATAAGAACCTTGGGAAAGGGAGTGTTTTGAGTTGTGTAAATTGCTTTTGAGGTAAGTACACATTCTGCATTATTGCATTGTTGATTCTTGTGAAGAATGTACTTTGCTATGCTTATATCAATGATGATATATACATGTATTATATGAATGACATGATGATACAAATGATTGTACATTTGAAAGAGGAATTGCTAAGATGGGTATTGAGATATGCTATGATATGAGGCCATTGCGATTGGCTATAATAACTCAAATGTGATGTGAAGCCATTGTGTTTGGCTATGATGATTCAATTGAAAGATATAAGGCATGTTTGCCTAATTGATGATGAGAATTGAGAATGAAATAATAAATGAATTGTGTGGCTAATGTGTTATTCAATTTTCAGAGTTTGTTGTTGGTGGCATGCCTAATGATAATAGTAACACTCTCTTGAAGTTAGGTTGGGCTTGATCCTTGAAGCCAAGTTGGGTAGAAGTTTAACATGTTTTACTCCCCTTGAAGCTTGGTTGGGTCCAGTCCTTGAAGCCTAATTGAGATGTTACAACCCTTGAAGCTAGGTTGGGTTGGTTCTTGAAGCCAAGTTGGGTTGAGACTTAGCATGCTTTGTTCCCCTTGAAGCTTGGTTGAACCTAATTCTTGAAGCCTAGTTGGGTTTATGATAATGATAAATGTGATGATTAAACCAAAACATTTACTCTGAAAATTGAATGGCATGTTAGAGTGTTTTGGGCCCATGCTTGTCTTTGTATATAATGTGATTCTTGAATGGTAAAATCAATGGAAATATGAAGATGTAATATGAATATTGTAACACCCCGATACTCTATATAAGTACCATACATATACTTTGTATACGCAAAGTAAGTATATAGAGTATAAGGATGCCACTAGTTATTACAATTAAAAATCTTTACTTAACTTCTAAAACAATAGTACATTTTATTATAGAAAATGATTTACAAGATCACTATCCTTTTGATAATAACACATATATATATAATAGTTACATTGTCTCTTCCAAAGATTTATTGATACATATGAATACATTCTTATAAAAAAAATGCAATATATATATTAACTTATACATGCATGCACCATCTTCTAGTTGGTCTCGAGCTACACTTGCCCTTTTCAAGACATAATGGTTTAACTCCAAATCCATCACCTTTTACCTGCGCGATTAATATAACCACGCTAAGCCCAAAAGCTTAGTAATACAAATAAATATTAAAAACAAAATATACATTGCAAAATAAACATACCTCATATTTTTAGCATCATGTTTTATCATTCTCTTAACCTGTTTTCCCTTTTTCCAATGCATTCCACATAAATTTCTACCAACCTCATAAACTATATATATATGCTTATAACATTACGACAAATCATAGTTTACCAATCATAAATCATATTCCCAATAAAGGCAACCATTATCATCAACCACAATCCATCACTAATACTCACAAACAATATACACATTACATATCAGACTACATAACATTGTTATATTCACAATTCACCAATCATTGATCTCAATATTTATTTATTTCAACATTTGTATATCATATTAACAACAAAGACATACTCGGGCCCAAAACACACTAATATGTTATTTAAAGTTCATCATTATTTCCAACAACCATAGCTGCAAATACAAACCTTTCCCCAACCAGGTCGGTTGTCCACTGGGCCTCAGGCCACTGCCAATCCCAGGGGTCCGCAGGAGGCAGATAGGCATGTATAAAACTATCATTAACGAACCTTCTCCCAACCAGGTCGGTAGTCCAAGTTCGGTTGTCCAATTCACTGGGTCCGCATGGTTCCGCAGGAGGCAGATAGGTACGTATAACACTGAATGAATCGAACTTTCCTCCAACCAGGTCGGTAGTCCAAGTTCGGTTGCCCAATCCACAGGGGTCCGCATGGTTCCGCAGGAGGCAGATAAGTTCGTCCATTTATCTCTACTTTCTCAATTCATTTCACATTACACAATAGATTTGCACCATATCTCAAATCACATTGGAACAATTCATCATTTACCTCATCATAGCCAATCACAATGGCATCAATTAGGCAAACATGCCTCAATCATCATTTACATCATCATAGCCAATCACGATAGCTTCATACATCATTATATCTCAATCTCTATTTCATGTCTCATTATTATTACATATATAATCATTCATCATTTAAGTATACACAATCAATTACATTATTATATCATCATATCATACAATCATATCATCACATCTTTCATCTTTCATAGTATATACATTATTGAATGCTCTCACATTTCATATACTCTTATTGATATACTCATAGGTATCAATGATATAATAGATTTCTTAACACATTTATAATCAAATGGTTTAAGGTTCAAAGTCATATAAATATATGAAATCAAATAGGGTTTTGTACTTACCTCAATAGCACTTCACACAACTCTAAACTCTTCTTCTCTCAAGAGTTCTTTACTTCTCAACTTAGGGCAATTCACTTCCTTCCAAAACCTAATCCAAAAGGAATATTAGCAAAATGACCATATGAATAGTACATTCTGGTTTTAGACTCCATTTTATCCTTATTTTGAAAAATTGTATAAAATAATCTACTTGACTAAAAATTCTAAAATTTTTATAGAATTTAGTTTTGTATCTTAAAATCATTCCTTTAAAATTTCAGATCAAACTGAACACAAAATCTTGGTCAAATAGTTCACCTAACCAGACTGCCCCAATTGCCCTGCATCCTGGCAGCAGTTCTGAACTTTGTGAATTCCATAAATCAAATTCAATCAAAGTGGTTCCAAATTATTTTTCTCTAATACTAGACTCACTAAGCAACAACATATCCAAAATTCAATTGAATATGATTTTTCTACATTTTATTAAAAATCCCGAAATAGAGCTGTCTCAGTTAAGGTACCTGCTGGAACAGGTCTAATAAAAATAATCTTTCTAAACTCATAACCTATCCAAAATCGAATCAACATATTTTTCAGTCATTATAGACTCATAGAGGCACAACATATCAAAAATTCACTTCAAGAAAATTTTTCTATAATTAATTAAAAATCATACAAATCACAGCCTTTACTAATTGTAAAACAGAAACAATTTCACTAAACACAACTCTTACTCTTCCATCACCAACACCAACCCAACTTCTCATCTATCAAGCAAAATCAATACTTAAAATCACACCATAAGCAACTTAATCATACCATCATCAAATCACAACTCAACTCAAGCATAACTTCAAAAATAACAAGAGTAAACAAGAGCAAACTTACCCAAAATCATGAAATTCTTGAAATTCCAACTTTTTTACTTGAAATCTCTCTCAACTTTGAAGCTTAGAACATCAAACCCTCACTTAGCTCTCTTGTCTTCCTTTGCTTTAGGTGAGCCGGCCACACAAGGAAGAAGAAGAAGAAATGATGAAGAAACCCTAAAGTCAACACTCATTAAATACTCCTCCAAAAGTAATTTACTATCTTACCCTCATGCACATTTTAATTCCCTTTACAAACTCTTGCCCATTTTGGTAATTTCACACTTAACAATATAAATATCTTCTTCCCTTGACCAAGCCCTTTGACCAACTTATATGTCATATATATCACCATATACACTACATATACACTTCTCTCTACACATTGCTTTTCTTTCCAATTACACATATACATTATCTCTTAACTTCTTTTATCATTCAAATAAACCATACACAATTACCACTTATCACTTACACCTTCAATTCAATAATAACAATATTATCATAACTTCTAGGCACACTTAGGGATATTACAATTAGACATATACATATACATCACATATATATTAAATCCAAATACAACAACTCCTCCAAAACTTTTAAGGTATATCTCGGGATATTACAATTCTCTCCCCCTTAAATAATTTCGTCCTCGAAATTATCCAGTTCAATAACACTCTATTCTTAACAATACGCCATCTTAAATCTTCATATAAGATGAATAGTATTCTTATATGCTGGTTTCATCAACTCACATAATGTGTATTCTTCCTACTAGAATCAATCATCTTTTTCAATTCCATAACTTGTCATAATATATATATCTTATTACATTTTTATCCAATATTCAAAACAACTCATTACAATCCCAAATACCTTATCTATATACAAGAATCCAATCATCTTTGTCCCATTATTACATTCAAATACTTTACCACTTCATCTCTTTATAACTATTCTCTTAACTTACACTAAAAAAAAAATCATTGATTTATATCTTAATATTGATCATCCCGTCATTACAATTATTCTCAATATAGACATTTTGTCAAACCTTAATCGATAATAATATTCTTATTTATCATACACTTAATTCCTCTTTATCTTACTTCTCACTTAACATAAATGTTAACACAATACTTTTGAACTTAACTTACAAATAATCAACTTTTCCCCTTTAATCACTATTTACAATTGATATAATTCAATTCATTCATGTCCATTTATCTATCAAGATATTACATCATATACATTATCATTAAATTATATACTCCCAATGCAACTGGACGTTTTAAATCTCAGTATTGATTCACCATCTTAGTGAAATCTAGATCATTCGATCAATTTGTCACAATATACCACATTCAATCTGGTTTGATTCAAACCAACAATTAACTTATTTAAATTTATCATTGGATTTCACAATATATATAACTTAATTCCATTAGATCCAACTTATTTCCACCTTCTAATTCCTTTAACTCCATATTCAACTTTTTGAAACTATGATCATTAATAACAAATCATTTCCAATTATCTTTCAATATACACATAATTTATCTTCTATTATCTTAGTACAATTTCCACCAAATTCACATGATTATCTCGTACCATATGTATTACTCATAATTCACTCATTTAAACTTTAAAATCATCCACTTATTCACTTCATACCACAAACATATTCAATATAACTTTCAATCACAAGTTACACTTTCTCCCATTTACCATCTCTTCACCTTTTTATAACATTACTATAATTACAATAATTGTCTTTTTATTACATTAATCATAACTCAAAATATTATCACAATTCTCTTTTCTTTCTTTACTTTTCAAAATTATAACCAAATTGTTAACACAAAAGTTATAAGATACACATTTACCAATCATAACTTTCAACCATGTTACTAGAAACATAATTATCTGTTTTACCATAATTGTGCTATAATCAAATCTTTTCAATTACACTACTAAGTTGGATCATAAGGATTATATATATCCATTCTCCAAACTTTGACTACATCAAGATTTAGCACATTCCAACTTCACTTCAAAACAATTTGTTCTTGATTACTTGATCATTAATAGCCTAATTCATATTCAAATATATTATCTTTAACATCTCCTATGCACAACATTTGATCATATACAATTTTTACACAAGTTCGTTCATTACTCTATTTCCAATTTATCTCTTCTCGAAATTTCATACATTATATTTTCTTTTTCCATTACAATCTCTTACTATACATGTATACATAAAACATTTCCTCATACACATACTTTGAACCTATAACCATATTACTGTCCAATATTTCCCAAATAAATTCTCATTTCATCATCGTATAAGCAAATATGCTTCATTCATGTTATTTATATTATTATCATGTCTCAAATCACATCAATCAATTTATCATAAAAGTATTCATGTATATCATCAATATTCACATTACACACAACATAACCTTATTCTTATGCATCATCGATATCATTTAATGTATATTCAATCTCAACATTATATGAATATATGCAATAATGTAGTTTGTACTTACTCTTCATAGCTTCTCAAACCATATTCATTTTATGTAATTGCTCAAGTGTTATAATCATTTCATTACATTTCTCATTTCCTATGCAATTCATTACTCAATGACATTGATGCTTCAACAAACTCACCTTATGCACATCACAACATATAATACATTCATATATTAGTCTCATTTTTAAGCCTTTAGATCACAAATTACAAGTTATATCAACATTTAAGTCCCCACGGTCGTGGCCTTCAAGAGCCACGGTCGTGGCATCCAATCCGGGACTGCTTTCCAAAACGACTCAAGTATTTTACATTTATTTCTTCTCATTGCACAACATCATTCTTATCCCTTTTTGACATGGCTTAAGTTATTTATCTATTCCACACATATATACATTCTAACTATAATCATATTTCATAAAATCTTAGTCACATTACTAAGGTGACACCTCTTTCACATTTATTTTTAAATACATTTAGTATACCATCTTTACATCCATTTGCTTACCCTTCAACATATATATATATCACTCACATATTTATACATATGTATATTACATCCAATCATATACACATTGAGCCCAATAACCTCTATACACTTTCCAAGTTTAGTTCTTACAAACCTCAATTTCTTGAACCAACATTGCTTAATCCAATTCTCACTATCAATCTTATTACATGACTTAGCTTTGCACAAGTCTGTTAATGCAAGCGTAATCATTCTCATATTATCAATCACATTACCCAATTCATAATAATTTTATATCCAATAACATTCATTCCACATAACTCATAAGTTTTATTTACATTAAACTATCGATGTTTACATAGTCTTTATCCAAACTCCATTAACATTAAAAACTCTCATCTTACTACTATATTTAAACTTCCATGAACTCATCTTGTTTTCTTAATATCAACTTAAAAAAAAATCATCTTATATATACATACCACAAAACAACATCAAAGTATATCCTTTCCACAAATATTAAAGCTCATTTCAAAAATCCATTATCACATCTTACCACCATTAATATGAGCTTTAACAACACTCAAGCATATCACATTTCTAACATTAAAATTACAATGTTTGCATTCTAAACAACAATGTAACCAACACCATTATATCTTCTTATTTAACCAATCTCATCTCTTTTTCTTTTAACAACTTTAACTTTACATATTCAAACCTTAAATGGTCAGACTTTGTCTATACCCACCAACTCACTTAATATCTCACCATACTTTCTTCACTTAACAACATATCTATTCATATTACCCATCCAACAATGTTTCCTCTTTCTAGTAATCCAAACATAAGGTTTATTAGAAAGAGATTCAAATTGTAGAGGAAAGATTACATACATTAATCTTGATTTTGTTTTTAACTCATTCTCAACTTTATTCTTCCAATCATTTCTTTATATTATAATCACATTTCAATTGTCAACATTTCACAATTTTCTTTCCTCAAGTAAACTTCCATTCTTTAATTTATCAATTAAACTTACATACATTTTTCCATCTCATATAATCTAAATACATTTTAATTCATATAATACCACCTTCGAGACCAACCTAGATGTTAATGCATATGCATGTATCAAAATTTTCATTCTTTTCATTTTCGTTTATCATCATTTTTCTTTTTAAAACTTTTCTTTTAAATTTACTTAGGCCGAGAATCTCGAACCTAAGCTCTGATACCAAAATATTTGTAACACCCCGATACTCTATATAAGTACCATACATATACTTTGTATACGCAAAGTAAGTATATAGAGTATAAGGATGCCACTAGTTATTACAATTAAAAATCTTTACTTAACTTCTAAAACAATAGTACATTTTATTATATAAAATGATTTACAAGATCACTATCCTTTTGATAATAACACATATATATATAATAGTTACATTGTCTCTTCCAAAGATTTATTGATACATATGAATACATTCTTATAAAAAAAATGCAATATATATATTAACTTATACATGCATGCACCATCTTCTAGTTGGTCTCGAGCTACACTTGCCCTTTTCAAGACATAATGGTTTAACTCCAAATCCATCACCTTTTACCTGCGCGATTAATATAACCACGCTAAGCCCAAAAGCTTAGTAATACAAATAAATATTAAAAACAAAATATACATTGCAAAATAAACATACCTCATATTTTTAGCATCATGTTTTATCATTCTCTTAACCTGTTTTCCCTTTTTCCAATGCATTCCACATAAATTTCTACCAACCTCATAAACTATATATTATGCTTATAACATTACGACAAATCATAGTTTACCAATCATAAATCATATTCCCAATAAAGGCAACCATTATCATCAACCACAATCCATCACTAATACTCACAAACAATATACACATTACATATCAGACTACATAACATTGTTATATTCACAATTCACCAATCATTGATCTCAATATTTATTTATTTCAACATTTGTATATCATATTAACAACAAAGACATACTCGGGTCCAAAACACACTAATATGTTATTCAAAGTTCATCATTATTTCCAACAACCATAGCTGCAAATACAAACCTTTCCCTAACCAGGTCGGTTGTCCACTGGGCCTCAGGCCACTGCCAATCCCAGGGGTCCGCAGGAGGCAGATAGGCATGTATAAAACTATCATTAACGAACCTTCTCCCAACCAGGTCGGTAGTCCAAGTTCGGTTGTCCAATTCACTGGGTCCGCATGGTTCCGCAGGAGGCAGATAGGTACGTATAACACTGAATGAATCGAACTTTCCCCCAACCAGGTCGGTAGTCCAAGTTCGGTTGCCCAATCCACAGGGGTCCGCATGGTTCCGCAGGAGGCAGATAAGTTCGTCCATTTATCTCTACTTTCTCAATTCATTTCACATTACACAATAGATTTGCACCATATCTCAAATCACATTGGAACAATTCATCATTTACCTCATCATAGCCAATCACAATGGCATCAATTAGGCAAACATGCCTCAATCATCATTTACATCATCATAGCCAATCACGATAGCTTCATACATCATTATATCTCAATCTCTATTTCATGTCTCATTATTATTACATATATAATCATTCATCATTTAAGTATACACAATCAATTACATTATTATATCATCATATCATACAATCATATCATCACATCTTTCATCTTTCATAGTATATACATTATTGAATGCTCTCACATTTCATATACTCTTATTGATATACTCATAGGTATCAATGATATAATAGATTTCTTAACACATTTATAATCAAATGGTTTAAGGTTCAAAGTCATATAAATATATGAAATCAAATAGGGTTTTGTACTTACCTCAATAGCACTTCACACAACTCTAAACTCTTCTTCTCTCAAGAGTTCTTTACTTCTCAACTTAGGGCAATTCACTTCCTTCCAAAACCTAATCCAAAAGGAATATTAGCAAAATGACCATATGAATAGTACATTCTGGTTTTAGACTCCATTTTATCCTTATTTTGAAAAATTGTATAAAATAATCTACTTGACTAAAAATTCTAAAATTTTTACAGAATTTAGTTTTGTATCTTAAAATCATTCCTTTAAAATTTCAGATCAAACTGAACACAAAATCTTGGTCAAATAGTTCACCTAACCAGACTGCCCCAATTGCCCTGCATCCTGGCAGCAGTTCTAAACTTTGTGAATTCCATAAATCAAATTCAATCAAAGTGGTTCCAAATTATTTTTCACTAATACTAGACTCACTAAGAAACAATATATCCAAAATTCAATTGAATATGATTTTTCTACATTTTATTAAAAATCCCGAAATAGAGCTGTCTCAGTTAAGGTACCTGCTGGAACAGGTCTAATAAAAATAATCTTTCTAAACTCATAACCTATCCAAAATCGAATCAACATATTTTTCAGTCATTCTAGACTCATAGAGGCACAACATATCAAAAATTCACTTCAAGAACATTTTTCTATAATTAATTAAAAATCATACAAATCACAGCCTTTACTAATTGTAAAACAGAAACAATTTCACTAAACACAACTCTTACTCTTCCATCACCAACACCAACCCAACTTCTCATCTATCAAGCAAAATCAATACTTAAAATCACACCATAAGCAACTTAATCATACCATCATCAAATCACAACTCAACTCAAGCATAACTTCAAAAATAACAAGAGTAAACAAGAGCAAACTTACCCAAAATCATGAAATTCTTGAAATTCCAACTTGTTTACTTGAAATCTCTCTCAACTTTGAAGCTTAGAACATCAAACCCTCACTTAGCTCTCTTGTCTTCCTTTGCTTTAGGTGAGCCGGCCACACAAGGAAGAAGAAGAAGAAATGATGAAGAAACCCTAAAGTCAACACTCATTAAATACTCCTCCAAAAGTAATTTACTATCTTACCCTCATGCACATTTTAATTCCCTTTACAAACTCTTGCCCATTTTGGTAATTTCACACTTAACAATATAAATATCTTCTTCCCTTGACCAAGCCCTTTGACCAACTTATATGTCATATATATCACCATATACACTACATATACACTTCTCTCTACACATTGCTTTTCTTTCCAATTACACATATACATTATCTCTTAACTTCTTTTATCATTCAAATAAACCATACACAATTACCACTTATCACTTACACCTTCAATTCAATAATAACAATATTATCATAACTTCTAGGCACACTTAGGGATATTACAATTAGACATATACATATACATCACATATATATTAAATCCAAATACAACAACTCCTCCAAAACTTTTAAGGTATATCTCGGGATATTACAAATATTGTTATGACATTGAATGTAGTATGATGTGGTAATGTGATGTGCTTCTATGTGTGTGGTTTATGAAATATAAAGGTATGTTGTTAGCCTTCCATCTATGATGTTGATTTATTATGAAAATGTGTGACATTACATTGCACTAAAGCATAATGCTAGCATACTTTGTACTACTAAGCCGTTGGCTTAGCGCGATAGTGTTTGATCGCGCAGGTGACAGAGTTGAACCTGAGAGTTCTTCAAGACCGAGTGAGAGTAGACATTGAAGAGTTCATTTTGGGACTTAAAGATCAGAGAAGAGCTGCCAATCATGTATATATTCTATGTTTTGTAAACTTTGATTTATAACATATTTGTAATACCTTCCGCTGTGAATTATTAAACATTTTATATATAGTGTCTTTTGGATTTCTTTTATTTGTTTGAGATTGGTTTCACTTGTTTACAAAGATATTTGTTGTGTCTTTTTAAACCGTGCATTTTCTATATTCAGTATACGTATATTACGATCGTTTAAGCATGCTTGGTACGTATACAGTGTATAGAGGTGTTACAGGACTCCTCTTGGACCCGTGCTCTCTTCTGCCTGTCCCCCGGTGCTGCAGGCTCATCTGAAGGCATCACATAAGTCCCTCTCCTATGCACCACCATGTGCATCTTCTCAAGTGTAGCTAAATCCAAAGAGTCATTACCCGAAATTCTAATCATGCGACTAGTACTCGGGTCAAAATCCTCAACAAGGGTTACTGCTAATGTGGTAACCAACCCTCCAACACAAATTGCCCCCTTTCTTTTGTTAGCCACAGAATAAAAAATATCGGCTAACCAATAACCGGCACTGACATGCATTGCATTAAAAGCACAATCCAGGAAAAACAATTCACTCACTTCAACCACACCCAGGCTTTCCTTCCGAGCAAAGAATCCGCAAGCCATAAACCTATGCAAATACCTCAAAGCGAAATTTCTTAACTTAGATGCCTTGGCTGATTTGGCCACATAAGGACCCGAGCCTAAAGCTCCCCAAGCAAATTGTTGTTTAAATTCTTTGGGTACCGACCTTTTCCCGTGCTGATGAAAACCATATATATCATTTAACTGATCAATATTTAGCACATAAGATTTACCCAGCAATTTAAACATCAATCTAGTGCAGATTTTCTTATCATTTCTGTCAACCTTGAGAGATGTCAAAAATTCTAAAGTAAGTTCCTCAAACTGCAAAGGTCTCAAGGTGACTAGAGTTTCCCATCCAAGAAATTGCACATATCTCTCAAAATTAGTCCTAATTTGCAAGGCATCAAGAGATTCATCGTTAACATACCTTGTCGGGAAAAAACCCCGAGCCAAAAGACTTGCTCTCTTCGAAGATAAAGATGATTAAGAGGAAGAAGCTCCCTTGGCTGTAGACTTCTTTGGCTTGCGGTGTGAAACAGTCTTAGTTCTCGGCATCTTGAGATCTGAAAAATTAACACCCAAAACTGAATTAAATCAAAATTATATGAGTAAAGAGGAAGTTTTAAGTGAATATCTCTAGTTTGGGTGAAGAAATTTGATGTGTAAATGGAAGATTTGGAGTTTTGAAATCAAAACTATGGCTATGGCGATACAGAGAGCGAGAGAGAGTGAGAGAGAGACGAAGAAAAGAAATTAGGGATTTAATGGAAAGAACTAGGCAAAATCGGGTTTTTTAAAGTGTAAAAATGAGGGACACGGCCGTGTTGGTGTGGACTTGGCCGTGTCTGGTGTGTGAAAGTGAAGGGACACGGCCAAGTCAAGGTGACACGGCCGTGTCTGATAGTCTTGGAGGGACACGGCCACTGACTTGGCCGTGTCCCCTGGGTGTGTCCTATTCTGTACAAAATTGCAAAATAAAAAATTTTTGAGGAAGCCTGGCCGTGTCCAGTGTGTGACACGGCCAAGGGACACGGCCAAGTCCTTTGGCCGTGTCACCTACTGCCTTTTATTAACTTTTAACCCCTTTTTTTTTTTATTTTATTCAATGATTTTGCAAACCTTCTTCTTTAAACACCCTGAAACACAAAGTAAAGAAAAAACCGATCAAAGCACAGTCCATTTATTTAAACCGAACATAAAATTAATACTCGCTAAATTTAAAATTACAACTACGAAAAATAAATGCAAACCGATGGGTTGCCTCCCATTTAGCACTTCTTTAATGTCATAAAGCTGGACATCATGCAAGGCCTAGGGATCACGGATCAAAGTGCTATCAATGATCCTCACTTCTTGAAATCCTTCATTGTATGGCTTAACTCTCTGTCCATTCACTTTAAAAGTCTCACTTGTTCGAGAGTTAAGTAATTCAATGGCACCAGAAGGATACACCTGAGTTATCTCGAAAGGCCCACTCCATCGAGACTTGAGTTTACCTGGAAAAAGACGGAGTCGTGAGTTAAAAAGTAAAACCTTCATACCTGGACTCAATGTCTTTCGCACTATAATTCTATCATGAAGTGCCTTAGTGCGATCCTTGTAAATTCTCGAGCTCTCATAGGCCTCATTTCTCAGCTCATCTAACTCTGAAATTTGTAGAAATCGTTCTCTCTTCGCTTTGTCCAAGTCAAAATTCAGAGTCTTGATTGCCCAATACGCTCTGTGCTCCAACTCCACTGGCAAGTGACAAGCTTTTCCAAAAACCAATCGGTAAGGACTCATACCAAGAGGAGTTTTGAAAGCAGTCCTATATGCCCATAGTGCATCATGCAATCTGCTTGCTCAATCCTTCCTTGATGTGTTGATTGTTTTCTCCAGAATTCCCTTAATCTGCTTGTTGGATGTTTCCACTTGTCCTGAAGTTTGTGGATGATATGGGGTTGCCACTTTGTGTTTAACACCAGATTTGTGCATTAACTTCTCAAAAAGCCTGTTGCAAAAATGGCTCCCCCCATCACTGACTATCACCCTTGGCGTACCAAATTTGCTAAGAATATTTTCCTTCACAAATTTAACAACTACATTAGCATCATTAGTACGGGTGGGGATTGCCTCCACCCATTTGGAAACATAATCAACAGCAACTAAAATATACTCATATCCAAAAGACTTGGGGAAAGGACCCATTAAGTCTATTCCCCACACATCAAACAGTTCAACAACAATATATGATTGAAGTGGCATTTCATTCCTCCTCCCAATGTTACCTACTCTTTGGCAACGATCACAGTGCTTACAATACTCTTGAGCATCTTTAAATAAGGTAGGCCAGTAAAAACCACTTTGAAGCACCTTTTCCGCAGTCTTTCTTTGTAACACCCCTATACCCCGTATACGTACACAGCATGCTAATACGATCGTAATATACGTATACTGAATATAGAAATGTCACGGTTACAAAACACACATGACATGACTCTTATATACTATGAACAAATTCAAAACTTTTAAATGAGTTTATAAAACGAAATAGATAGAAAGTTTATTTAAAACGCAGCGGAAAATATAACAAATGTTTCCCAATACATTTGCATCAAAATCAAAAGTTACAAATATAAAATATATACATGAGTGGCAGCTCTTCTCTGATCTTTAAGTCCAAAAGTCAACTCTTCAACGCCTAGACTCACTAGGTCTAGAGGAACTCTCGGGTTCAATCCTGTCACCTGCGCGATGAACCACAATCGCGCTGAGCCAACAGCTCAGTAGAACAAACTATAATGATATTATGCTATGTCATACATTCAAACAATATAGATCATACTCAATACACTTTATTTTATGGATGTTACATTTCATGATTTCAATAATTGTATCATCATCCATTACTCACACATTTAACATAGACACACATGGGCCCAACAAGCATTTAATATGATATTCAAAGTTCAGAGTTACTGCTTTGGTTTATAATCACAATGATCAAGCCCGTAGGCGATATATATATCATATCTCTATCCATGGATAGTGTAACAGACCCAGTCTCTTGGACCATCAACCCATTAACATGAGGAGATCCTCAACCCGGCTAGACTGTTACTAGTAACAGACCCAGTCTCTTGGACCATCAACCCGACTAATCGAGGAGATCCTCAACCCGGCTAGACTGTTACTTTTCATAAATTTCATTTTCACATTTCATTTAGTGTAACAGACCCAGTCTCTTGGACCATCAATTCAATTCAATTGAAGAGATCCTCAACCCGGCTAGACTGTTACCTTTATATAGGCATGCCACCAAAACCAGTACTCTGAAATTTGAATAAACATATTAGGCACACAACCATTTCATATATCTCTTTATCAAAATTTTTCTCAATTCATTTCTCATTCCACAATCAACTAGGCAAACATGCCTTATTTGAATCAATATAGCCAATCACAATGGCTTTACAAATCATCTTATCATCACATCTTTCATTTTCGTAACACATATATATACCATATTACATTTCATGAGGTTCATATTGTATAAAACGTAACATTATTCAAACATATCAACAATACAATGAAATTACTTAGTACATTCACACTCAAATGTATAAGTTCCCAAAATCACATGAATGTATGTTATAATGCAAGGTTTGTACTTACCTCAAAAGAAATCCACACAATTCTAAACACTTCCTCTTAACAAGTCCTTCACCAAATAATTAAGGCAATTCACCTTCTTTACAACCTAATTCAAAACAATGAGGAAACTCACATAAGATCATAAGGCTAAGAATCAATTAGGGCAAACTCTAAACTAGACACGCTCACCCACACGGGCGTGTCCCTGACCGTGCCCTAACTCCACAACACAGAAGCATTTACACGTTCAGGACCACGGGCGTGTCACTGGGCGTGTAATACCTACTGTCTCTCAGAAGTATCGACACGTCCAACATCATGAACATGTTCCTGGCCGTGTCAATTCCCCAAAATCATAGTAGCTATGACACGCTCACTAACACGGGCGTGTTAATGGCCGTGTCACACCTACTGCCATCCAACACAATTGACACGCCTAAAGACCTGGACGTGCTCCTGGGCGTGTCAGGCCAAAAACCCAGATTCCGGCCAAAACAACAATCCAACCAACAAACAACAATTTTCCACCATCTTCCACTTCAACAAAACTCAACTAGACACACCCAAAACCATAACAACCTTGCAAAAACACCAACACAACTCAAAATACACATCCAACACCAAATCACAACATCATCAAAAACTCTAAACACAACCACAACTCAATCTTAACCAACAAACTTATTCTTCCTTTCAATCTTACTCTTTTCTTCAATCCAACCCAAGAATCAAAGATCAAGTAAACCCAACATTCTTAAACACAACACACTCAAACATATCCATACCAACAACCATAAATCACCAAACCCACAACACAAACTCAAAGAAAACAAGGGAATCAAGAGGAAACTTACCAAGAATGAAGAAAACTCTTAGATTCCTCCTTGATCTCTTGAAAACTTCTTCAATCTTGAGCTTGGAAGGTCAAATCTCTCCCTCTCTCTTGTTCTCTTGCTGCTGCCGTCCAAAGCAAAGAAAGGAGAAGAAAAGGAAAATGAGAGACACGAGAAGAGAGGAAGAAGGAAGAAAAGGAAAAGAAAGAAAAGTCAAACATTAACCCTCTCTCTCCTCAAAACATTCTCCTCCACACAAATAAAAAATAAAATAATCTCAAACATCACCATCCACCCATCTTAATCCACTAACTCAATTTCAAAATAATTACCTTTATACCCTTCAAACAAATATTTGTATATGTTAAGTATATCACAATATATACAACATATACACACTACTCTAACCTCAACTCTCTTTCCAATAAAATAAATACACTTAATCCAATAATAACAATAATTACTCCAATACTTCTAGGGTACATTTTGGGATATTACAATTCTCCCCCTCTAAAAGAAATTTCGTCCTCGAAATTACCTGAAATCAAGTCTAAAACAACTGAGGATATTGTTCTAGCATCGTTTGCTCATTCTCCCAAGTTGATTCTTCTCTACCATGACTCTTCCAAAGAACCTTCACAATTGGCACTTTCTTATGTCTCAACTCTTTCATCCCATATGCTAAAATAGCAACCGGTTCTTCTTCAAAAGTCAGATCCGGACTCACCTCAATAGATTCCACTGATAACACATGAGATGGGTCTGACCTGTACCTCCTCAACATAGAAACATGGAAGACATTATGGATTCTGTCTAACTCTGGTGGCAAAGCAAGCCGATAAGCAACCGGTCCCAATCTTTCCAATACTTCATATGGTCCAATGAAACGAGGACTCAGCTTCCCTCTTCGACCAAATCTCAAAATCTTTTTCCAAGGAGACACTTTCAAAAATACTTTATCTCCCACATTATACTCAATGTCTCTCCTCTTCAAATCCGAATAAGATTTCTGCCGATCTGAAGCTGTTTTCAACCTATCTCGAATTATTTTCACTTTATCTTCTGTCTCTTTAACCAAATTAGGACCAATTAACTTACCTTCACCAGTCTCATTCCAACATAAAGGTGTTCTACACCTTCTTCCATACAATGCCTCAAATGGTGCCATACCAATACTGGATTGATGACTGTTGTTGTAAGCAAATTCCACAAGTGGCAACAATCTGTCCCAACTTCCTGAGAAATCAATGACACAGCTTCTCAACATATCCTCAATAATCTGTATCACTCTCTCTGACTGCCCATCTGTCTGCGGATGGAAAGCAGTGCTAAAGTGTAATCGAGAACCCAAAGCACCATGCAAACTCTTCCAAAACCTCGATGTGAACCTCGGATCTCGATCAGACACTAAAGAAATTGGGACTCCATGCAATTTCACAATCTCACCAATATACAGCTCAGCCAATCTCTCAAGAGAATAATCCATCCGAACCGGAAGAAAATGAGCTGTCTTAGTCAACCTATCAACAATCACCCAAATGGCATCATGTTTTCTCTGTGTCAATGGTAAACCAGACACAAAGTCCATAGTCACTCTTTCCCATTTCCACTCAGGCACTGATAAAGGTTGAAGCAACCCTGTTGGGACCTAATGCTCTGCTTTAACCCTCTGACATGTGAGACATTTGGATACAAACTCTGCAATGTCTCTCTTCATACCAGACCACCAGTAATGCTGTCTCAAATCATGATACATCTTCGTACTGCCCGGATGCATAGCAAAAACTGATTGATGTGCTTCTTCTAAATTAATCCTTCTCAAACTAATATCATCTGGCACACACAGTCTACTCTTAAACCATAAGCTCCCATCACCTTTCACAAGAAAATCTCGGCTCTCCCCTTTTTGGCAATCTGAAACAATCTTCTGAATTTTCTCATCAATCAATTGAGCCTCTTTAATCTGATCTAACAACACTGGTCTCAGCTAAAATTGTGCCAACAATGCACCATCATCACAAGATATAAAGCTAGCATGCAACGCTCTCAACTCAACAAGCAACGAGAGCGAATAAGCAGTCAAACCTGCTAAAGACTTCCGACTCAAGGCATCAGCAACAACATTTGCTTTACCTGGATGATAATCAATCAAAAAATCGTAGTCTTTAATCAATTCCAACCACTGTCTCTGTCGAAGATTAAGCTCTTTCTGAACCCCCAAATATTTCAAACTTTTGTGATCAGTGTAAATAAAACATTTCTCTCCATACAAGTAATGTCGCCAAATTTTCAATGCAAACACAATGGCTGCTAACTCCAAGTCATGGGTTGGATAGTTTAGCTCATGTGGCTTCAACTGTCGAGAAGCATAAGCTATCACTTTACCCTCTTGCATCAAAACACAACCCAAACCACTATGTGAAGCATCACTGTAGATCACATATGGTTTATCTTCCACAGGTAAAGTGAGAACAGGTGCTTGAGTTAACATCTCTTTCAACTGCTCAAAACTAGCTTGACACGGATCAGTCCACACAAATCTAACTCCTTTTCGAAGTAATCTGGTAAGTGGAGTAGCTATCAAAGAAAATCCTTTCACAAAGCGTCGATAATAGCCTGCCAAACCCAGAAAACTTCTAACTTCAGTCACAGACTTTGGTGGACTCCAATTCATAATAGCTTCAACTTTACTCGGATCAACTCTAATGCCATCTGCTGAAACTATATGACCGAGGAAAGTTACTTGATCTAGCCAGAACTCACATTTTGACAGCTTAGCATACAATTGCTTCTCTCTCAAGATTTGCAATACAATCCGCAGATGCTTGTCATGCTCTTCTTCATTACTAGAATACACCAAAATATCATCAATGAAGACTACTACAAACTGATCCAGATAGGGCCTAAACACCCTATTCATCAAATCCATGAAAGCTGCAGGTGCATTCGTCAACCCAAAAGGCATCACTAGAAACTCATAATGCCCATACCTGGTTCGAAAAGCTATCTTGGGCACATCCTCAGCTTTGACCCGCAACTGATGGTACCCTGATCTCAAATCAATCTTGGAAAATACTGCTGCTCCCTTCAATTGATCAAAGAGATCATCAATTCTAGGCAAAGGATATTTATTCTTGATAGTCACTTTATTCAATTGCCTATAATCGATACACAATCTCATAGTACCATCCTTCTTCTTTACAAACAAAACAGGAGCTCCCAACGGCGAAACACTAGGGTGAATGAATCCTTTATCCAGCAACTCCTGCAACTGCACCTTCAACTCTCTCAATTCAACAGGTGCCATTCTATAAGGAGTAATAGAGATAGGAGTGGTACCTGGCAACAAATCAATACCAAACTCCACCTCTCTCTCAGGAGGCAATCCTGGCAACTCCTCTGGAAATACATCTGGAAACTCAGCTACTGTGGGAATGCTATCAAACTGAGAACCCTCTACCCTGGTATCCAAAACATGAGCGAGATAGGCATCACACCCTTTTCTAATCAGCTTCCTAGCTGAAACAGCTGAAATCAACAAGGATGCAAATTGTCTCTGCTCGCTAGATACCATCACAATTCTATCATCACTAGTTCTCAAAGTAACACACTTCTTCTTACAATCTACCACAGCTTCATGTCTAGACAACCAGTCCATGCCCAAAATCAAATCATACTCTTTAAATGGCATCTCAATCAAATCACCAGGAAACTCTTCACCTTGCACCACAACCGCACTATCTCGGTGCACCTTACTAACAACCACACTATGCCCTAAAGGATTTGTCACCAAGACATCAAATCCTAGGGACTCAGAATGCAAATCAGTCACAGGCAAAATGGATGCACTTTATGTATGAATGAGTAGATCCTGGATCAATTAAAGCAAGTACTGAAATGCCAAATAAAGAAAATGTACCAGCAATAACAGCTGAAGCATCTAGCTGCCTCTGCATCACATAAACTCTTTGGGAAGGTCCAGCCTCATCTGGTCTACTGTCCATAGATGAAGAGCCTCCTCTCTGACTGAACCCAGATCGACCCCCCTCTATTAAAACTTCTGCCTCCTCTACCTTCTCTGCTAAAACTAGGTCGTGAAGCTGCAGTATCCACCGACCTCTGCTCCTGTACCTCAGGACATTCTCTAATGAAATGATCAGGGGATACGCATCTGAAGCACACAGCTGGTCCCCTACTCATCCAACAAACGCCTCTATGTGACCCCCCCACACTGAGCACATATAGGTGGAGTGAACCTCTGAACCGTTGGAGTCGGAGCACTCGTCACTGAAACCGTAGGTCTCGATCTCTATCTTTGAAACTGCACTGACCTACCAACTGGCCTCTGACTCCTGCTGGTCCTAGGAACAAAGCTGCCTCTACCTCTCTTCATAGATGAAGACCCTGTCTCAAACTGGGGCCTTCTCACTCTAGTCTCCTCCTCAGAAGCAGATGCTGCAATGCCCTGGGCTCTCTCTACACTCCTAGCTGCAGCAACAAGCTGGGAGAAATCCTGGTATCTGGAACCAGCCACAAGACACAAAATAGAGGGCCTCAATCCCTCCTCAAACCTTCTGCATCTGTCAATCTCATCAGATATAATACCTCCAGCATAATGACTCAATCTGATGAACTCGACCTCATACTCTGTTACTGTCCTGTGGTCTTGTTTCAAACTCAGAAACTCCATCTTTTTAACATCTTTATACTCCCTAGGAGTATACTTCAACTCAAACTCTTTGAGAAAGTCAGCATAAGACAAGGTAGGTGGATCATCCATAGCGTGAGGCACTGTTTTCCACCAGTCATATGCATCCTTCTGCAATAATGACCTAGCATAATCAAATTTTTCTTCAGGCGTGGCTTGCAGCTGAATAAACACTCTCTGCACTCTTTCAAGCCACTGCTCAGCTACAGCTGGATCAATAGTGCCTAGAAAATCTTCCGCCCCATACTTCCTCAACTTATCATACTGTCTCACTAATACCTGAGGCTGAGGTGGTGGTGGCGGTGGTTGCACTGGTGTTTGTCTCATCACTTCCATCATATGCCTGAACCAAGCTGGTGGAACCTCATCACCAACTGGTCTCCCTGACCCAGAAGCAGGTGCCTCACCGGCTCTATCAATTCTAATCTCATCTCTACTCTCTTCCGGAGCTACACTCTCCGCACTTCCCTCAACAAACTGATGTGAATGAGGATCCATTACAACCTATATCTGCAAACATAGCAGAATACACCTTATTAAAGATCAGAGACTGCCAATACTAAATATATATTTTATTCAAAACCAACTTTTAAAATCAAAATATCATTTTTCTTACAGTTTACCTAGGTTGAGAATCTCAAGCCTAGGCTCTGATACCAAAACAATTGTAACACCCCTATACCCCGTATACGTACACAACATGCTAATACGATCGTAATATACGTATACTGAATATAGAAATGTCACGGTTACAAAACACACATGACATGACTCTTATATACTATGAACAAATTCAAAACTTTTAAATGAGTTTATAAAACGAAATAGATAGAAAGTTTATTTAAAACGCAGCGGAAAATATAACAAATGTTTCCCAATACATTTGCATCAAAATCAAAAGTTACAAATATAAAATATATACATGAGTGGCAGCTCTTCTCTGATCTTTAAGTCCAAAAGTCAACTCTTCAACGCCTAGACTCACTAGGTCTAGAGGAACTCTCGGGTTCAATCCTGTCACCTGCGCGATGAACCACAATCGCGCTGAGCCAACAGCTCAGTAGAACAAACTATAATGATATTATGCTATGTCATACATTCAAACAATATAGATCATACTCAATACACTTTATTTTATGGATGTTACATTTCATTATTTCAATAATTGTATCATCATCCATTACTCACACATTTAACATAGACACACATGGGCCCAACAAGCATTTAATATGATATTCAAAGTTCAGAGTTACTGCTTTGGTTTATAATCACAATGATCAAGCCCGTAGGCGATATATATATCATATCTCTATCCATGGATAGTGTAACAGACCCAGTCTCTTGGACCATCAACCCATTAACATGAGGAGATCCTCAACCCGGCTAGACTGTTACTAGTAACAGACCCAGTCTCTTGGACCATCAACCCGACTAATCGAGGAGATCCTCAACCCGGCTAGACTGTTACTTTTCATAAATTTCATTTTCACATTTCATTTAGTGTAACAGACCCAGTCTCTTGGACCATCAATTCAATTCAATTGAAGAGATCCTCAACCCGGCTAGACTGTTACCTTTATATAGGCATGCCACCAAAACCAGTACTCTGAAATTTGAATAAACATATTAGGCACACAACCATTTCATATATCTCTTTATCAAAATTTTTCTCAATTCATTTCTCATTCCACAATCAACTAGGCAAACATGCCTTATTTGAATCAATATAGCCAATCACAATGGCTTTACAAATCATCTTATCATCACATCTTTCATTTTCGTAACACATATATATACCATATTACATTTCATGAGGTTCATATTGTATAAAACGTAACATTATTCAAACATATCAACAATACAATGAAATTACTTAGTACATTCACACTCAAATGTATAAGTTCCCAAAATCACATGAATGTATGTTATAATGCAAGGTTTGTACTTACCTCAAAAGAAATCCACACAATTCTAAACACTTCCTCTTAACAAGTCCTTCACCAAATAATTAAGGCAATTCACCTTCTTTACAACCTAATTCAAAACAATGAGGAAACTCACATAAGATCATAAGGCTAAGAATCAATTAGGGCAAACTCTAAACTGGACACGCTCACCCACACGGGCGTGTCCCTGACCGTGCCCTAACTCCACAACACAGAAGCATTTACACGTTCAGGACCACGGGCGTGTCACTGGGCGTGTAATACCTACTGTCTCTCAGAAGTATCGACACGTCCAACATCATGAACATGTTCCTGGCCGTGTCAATTCCCCAAAATCACAGTAGCTATGACACGCTCACTAACACGGGCGTGTTAATGGCCGTGTCACACCTACTGCCATCCAACACAATTGACACGCCTAAAGACCTGGACGTGCTCCTGGGCGTGTCAGGCCAAAAACCCAGATTCCGGCCAAAACAACAATCCAACCAACAAACAACAATTTTCCACCATCTTCCACTTCAACAAAACTCAACTAGACACACCCAAAACCATAACAACCTTGCAAAAACACCAACACAACTCAAAATACACATCCAACACCAAATCACAACATCATCAAAAACTCTAAACACAACCACAACTCAATCTTAACCAACAAACTTATTCTTCCTTTCAATCTTACTCTTTTCTTCAATCCAACCCAAGAATCAAAGATCAAGTAAACCCAACATTCTTAAACACAACACACTCAAACATATCCATACCAACAACCATAAATCACCAAACCCACAACACAAACTCAAAGAAAACAAGGGAATCAAGAGGAAACTTACCAAGAATGAAGAAAACTCTTAGATTCCTCCTTGATCTCTTGAAAACTTCTTCAATCTTGAGCTTGGAAGGTCAAATCTCTCCCTCTCTCTTGTTCTCTTGCTGCTGCCGTCCAAAGCAAAGAAAGGAGAAGAAAAGGAAAATGAGAGACACGAGAAGAGAGGAAGAAGGAAGAAAAGGAAAAGAAAGAAAAGTCAAACATTAACCCTCTCTCTCCTCAAAACATTCTCCTCCACACAAATAAAAAATAAAATAATCTCAAACATCACCATCCACCCATCTTAATCCACTAACTCAATTTCAAAATAATTACCTTTATACCCTTCAAACAAATATTTGTATATGTTAAGTATATCACAATATATACAACATATACACACTACTCTAACCTCAACTCTCTTTCCAATAAAATAAATACACTTAATCCAATAATAACAATAATTACTCCAATACTTCTAGGGTACATTTTGGGATATTACATTCTTCCTCCAAATTGACCCCCACAGTGAAGGTCATGACAAAATTGAAGAACACTCAGTTGTTCTTCCTCAGATACACACCTGCGAACTATCTCATCTTTGCAAATCCGGAATAGATAAGGTTCATCCCAAAAATAAAACTTACTCAAGTGTAAAAACCTTTTCTTTTCCTGAAATGACATGTTAGTACGCAAAATACCACAAGCCAGATAGTTAGCAATATCTACAAACCAAGGTGCATCAAATACCACAAAAAGCTGTTCATCAGGAAATGCTTCTAAATGTTTATGAATGCTATCAGATGCAAGATTTTCACTAAAGAAGGGTAATCTAGATAAATGATCAGCAACAACATTCTCACTACCCTTAGTATCCTTGATTTGAAAATCAAATTCTTGCAATAACAACACCCATCTAATTAAGCGCGGTTTAGCATGTTGTTTTGTTAACAGATATTTAAGAGCTGCATGGTCAGAATACACAATAATTTTTGACCCAATTAAATAAGCTCTAAATTTGTCTAAAGCAAAAACAACAACTAACATTTCCTTTTTAGTTGTGGTGTAGTTCATTTGTGCACTATTCAGGGTTAAACTGGCATAATAAATTACTCTCAAATATTTATCAACCCTTTGCCCAAGAACAGCTCCTACTGCATGATTAGAGGCATCACACATGATTTCAAAAGGTAAAGACCAAATAGGAGCTACAATCACTGGTGCACTAGTCAATTTTTCCTTAAGGGAATTAAAAGCTTGCATGCATTGTGCTGTAAATTCAAATGGAACATCTTTCCCCAACAAATGGCACAATGGTTGGCTTATTTTGGAAAAATCCTTAATAAACCTCCTGTAAAATCCTGCATGCCCTAGAAAACTTCTTATTCCCTTAACAGAGGTAGGTGGGGGTAACTTAGCAATCAATTCAATTTTAGCCTTATCCACCTCAATCCCTTTACTTGACACCACATGACCTAAGACAATGCCCTGAGTAACCATAAAATGACTCTTTTCCCAACTTAAAGTGAGGTTACATTCAATACATCTCTCAAGCACACGAACAAGTTTATTGAGGCAATTATCAAAAGAATTACCAAAAACAGAAAAATCATCCATAAATACCTCAATAAAATCATCGATCATATCTGAGAAGAAAGACATCATGCATCTCTGAAAAGTTGTAGGTGCATTGCACAAGCCAAAGGGCATACGTCGAAATGCATAAGTCCCAAAAGGGCAAGTAAAGGTTGTCTTGGACTGATCCTCTGGAGCTATTGGCACCTGATAGTAACCTAAAAGGCCATCCAGAAAATAATAATGTGAGTGCCCAGAAAGTTTATCTAACATCTGATCAATAAAAGGAAGAGGGAAATGATCTTTCTTTGTAGCATTGTTCAACTTCCTATAATCGATGCACATTCTCCACCCAGTAGTAGTCCTAGTAGGAACCAACTCATTATTCTCATTTTTCACCACAGTGATTCTAGATTTCTTAGGAACTACATGTACTGGGCTCACCCACTCACTATTAGCTATTGGGTAAATTACTCCTTCATCTAGCAATTTGAGCACTTCTTTCTTAACCACTTCACTCATATTTGGGTTAAGTCGCCTTTGGGTCTCCCTCACAGGTTTAGCTCCCTCTTCTAAAGTGATTCTATGCATGCACATGGAAGGGCTAATACCCTTGATGTCACTCAATCCCCATCCTATTGCTCTCTTTAATCTTTTAAGCTCACTCACCAACCTCATCTCCTCCCCTTCACTAAGTTCACTAGATATTATCATAGGTAAAGTGTTGTGATCTCCTAAAAACACATATTTCAGGTTCTTAGGTAACTCTTTCAGCTCTAACTCTAGTGAGGGGTTCTTCTCTTCTTTTTCAAGGGGGAAAAGCTCACAAACTGGGTCCTCTTTAAGTTCCTCTACTTCAGCACTTCCTAAGGTCTCAAGACAACTGGCTATTTCTGCATCAAAAATTTTCAAATCACTATCCAAAGTCAATGCCAGCTCCAATTTATCAGAGGAACCTGTCTGCAAGAAAACATCTGAAACAACTGCATCAACACAATCAATGAAAGAACAATCCTCATATAAAGCAGTTGTAGGAATAGGAGAAGTGTTAAAAATAGAAAATTCCACAGTTTGTCCCAAAACAGTCATTGATAATTTTCCATTCTTAACATCTATCAAAGTGTTGGTAGTTGCCATAAAAGGCCTACCCAGCAGAATGATGTGTACAGATGGTGAAGAATTACCTACTTCCATGTCAAGAACAATGAAATCCACAGGAACTATCAAACCACCAACTTTAACTAACACATCTTCTATAACCCCTTTCGGGAATCTAAGAGATCTATCAGCTAATTGCAACACCATTTTTGTTGGCTTAAGTTCCCCTAATTCTAAGTCAAGGTACACAGAGTAAGGCATTAAATTTACACTGGCTCCCAAGTCACACATGCCATCAGTACCCTTTCCATTCCCCATAGTAATTTGAATAATAAAACTTCCAGGATCCTTTAGCTTAGGAGGTAGTTTATGCTGCAAAACAGCACTAGCTACCTCAGAAACTATCACCTTTTCATTCGGCTCATACCTCTTTTTCTTGGTATTCAGTTCTTTGAAGAATTTAGCATAAGCCGACATGTTCTTAATTACTTCAAGTAAGGGTAAGTTGATACTTACCTTAGACAGCATGTTGAAGATATCTGAAAATTGCTTATCTTTTTTATCATCCTTCAACCTGCTTGGGAATGGTATAGGTGGCCGGTATGGATTGCTTGCCTTGTGCAAATCTGCTGTAGGGGACTTCTCCATTGATCTTTCTTCAGCACCTTTATTCTCTAGTTCTCCTTCCTTTTTATTCTCTTGCTCACCTGCATTCACAGAATTATTTTCAACATTGTTATTAATTACCTTGCCACTCCTAAGAACAGTCACTGCTTGTGCCTGCTCAGGTTGACTTGGGAACTTCCCCTTTTGTTGAATCTGCATCTGTTGAGCAAGTTGCCCCACTTGGGTCTCCACCTTCTTAAAAGATGCTTCCAAGGAATCCAGCCTCTTGTTGTTCATCTCCTGATTTTTAGCACTTACTTGGATAAAAGCCTGTAAACTTTCCTCCAAACTCTCTCTCTTAGGCTGACCTTGATTTGAGGATTGGCCCTGCTGTTGGTTCTGTCTCTGGAGCAAATGGAAAGGCTGTTGAGCATTATTTGTTGTCCAGAAAAAATTGGGGTGACTCCTCCAACCAGGATTGTAAGTGTTGGAGTAAGGATCATTCCTGGCTCTTGGTTGAAATCCCCCCATAGCATTAACTTGCTCAGCTTCATTCCCAAAAGATTCATATGCAGAGGGGCATATATTTGCTCCATGCCGAAATGTCCCACGGATTCCACACACTTCTTGAGTAGATGAAGAAATATTGTTCTTCATGTTTAGCATCTGAACCTGCCTTGTCAACTCAGCTATTTGACTAACCATTTCAGTATTGGCTTCCAATTGATTCACCCCTTTACTTCTTCCCCTTACACTCTTTTGTTGAGAATTAGCTCCCAACATCTCAAAGATCTCATAAGTCTCATCAGCTGTCTTTTCTCCCATGGCTCCCCCAGCTGCATTATCAATAGTGTTCTGAAATTGCTGGGTTAGACCATCGTAGAAAAACTGATTAAGGAGTTGAAGTGGGTAGTGATGATGCGGACACTGGATCAATAGCATCTTGAATCTGTCCCAAGCCTCATGAAATGGCTCTCCTTCAAATTGAGAGAATGTAGCAATCTTCCCTCTCAACTCAGCTGTCTTTTGGTGTGAATAGAACTTGCCCATGAACTTGTTATATACTTGCTCCCAAGTTGTCAGTGAATTTTCAAGCAACATCATGAGCCAGCTCTTTGCCCTATCCTTCAAAGTATATGGGAAACACCTCATCCTCAACTGATCCTCTGTTAATCCTCCCAATGGAAAAGTGTTGAGGGTGGAGTAGAAATCCCTAATAAAGTTCAAAGGATTTTCATTTGGAACTCTATAGAACGATGGTAGCATGTTGTAGTGAATGTTCTTCAACTCATAGTTCCTTGCTGCATCTGTCAACCTTATACAAGATGTAGAGGTCCCAATGACAGGTCTAGCAAAATCTCTCATGGTTCTTTGTCTTTCTTCAGCCATTTTAACTGATTGTGTAGAATCTGACTCAAATTCAGAAGTGTCCTCCTCTGTATCAAATCCGGTGTAGAGCTCAAACTCTTCTCTACTCCTTTTCACTCTCTGAATTTCTGGAATGAATGGATGTAGCTCTCCTTCGAGTGATCTCCTGCCTTGCATAAACAAAAATTTCTAGAAAAAGAAATATCAAAAGCAAAAGACAAATAAAATGAAATGAAAACAATGAAAAATAATCTAAAATATTTTTAATTTTTTAATTTTTTATTTTTAAATAAACAATTACGCCAATTAGCCTCCCCGGCAGCGGTGCCAAAAACTTGTTGCGCTCAAATTAACTCTACCACAAAGCCTCACTCGCAAGTATACGAGGTAGCTGTAGCAAAGGTGATCACCCCAAGGTCATCTCACAAGGAAGCTAAAGTGGCTAATTGATTATCAGATTTAAAGTAACAAGTAATGAATAGATTTAAATTGCTAAATAATGAAGAAGATTGATTGAAATTTAAAACGAATAAAAGTAAAAAAGAACTGATGTTTTGATTCACTTGATAAAAGGGTCTAGGGTTTGCACTTCTCTACTACTGATATGTATGAATGGTTATTCCTCTTAACTAATTCAATTTCAAAGATTAAATCTCAAACAACTTAATTAATTGAGTCAAGGAAATAAGCTCTCGCATTCAAACCTCTTACAACTAATCTTGTTATAATTGAAACAATCTTTTTAATAGGTTATATCTCTAATTCACCTAAGTCCCTAATTGAATTGATCAAGCATTAGACTTCATCTCTCAATCCATCATCTAATACCTAAAACACATAATTGGTGGCCAATCAATTATATATTAAAATATTTCATTCAATCAAGGCTAAAGAAATTATTAGCTAAGAGAATAACCAATTCATACAATCATAGCAGATCCATACAAACCCTAGACTAGATCAAATTAGTTCATGATGCAATCAAACATACTCATCTCATTAATGTTCAAAGAAATCAAATTAGACATGATAATATCCATTAATACAATTTCAATGAAAATAAAGAGAATAAGTTCGAGAACAAAACCAAGTTACAAACTCCTTGAAGCTTCTGAAGAATCTCTTGTTCAAATCTTGCAAGAAGGATGTCTCAATGGCTAGAACAATCTAATCTAAGCTAGATTAATCCAAAGTGAAATCAAAATCAAAGAAAACAAATGTTAAAACCCTAAGCTCACTCTCAGAAGGCTGAAAACTCAGCTCAAAATCATCAACAGTCTTTAAACCCTAGCTCTCCTTTCCTTTTATACGAATGTCCGCTTTAAAAAAAAATTCGCTGCGTGTTTAGATCATGAGGGACACGGCCAAGTCAGAAGTGACTTGGCCGTGTGAGTGTTCTTTGGAGGGACACGGCCAGGTGACTTGGCCGTGTCCCTTGCCTGTGTCCATCACTGCTTGCCTCTCTTCTATTTCTTCTTTGTTGAGTGACACGGCCAAGTCAGAGGTGACTTGGCCGTGTTGCACCATTTTGGAGGGACACGGCCACAAGACTTGGCCGTGTCTCACCAATTCCAAAGGCAAAGAAGACTAAAGCTCACAGACGTGTTGGAGTATTTTTGGAGGGACACTGTAATATCCTCATATATGCCTTAGAAGTTTTGATTATGTTGTTGTTGTCAATTGGATTGAATGTATATGTTGTGTGATAAGAAAAGAAATTTGTAAAAGAATGTTTATGCTTATGTGTTTTGGGAAAGAAATAGGGTTTAGAGAGAAATGTATATGTTGTTTATATGATGATATAACTAACATATATATATGTCAAAGGGAGAGTCAATGGAAGAGATATTTATTTGTGTTGAGTGTGTAATTACATATAAGGGCATATAAGAGACAAAAGGTTAGTTATATGGTTGAGGGCATTTTGGTAATTGATTGGATAAAATCTCTTGGTGGAGAATTAAAGAAGAAAAGCTATTTGACTTTGTGTCTTTATCATTTTCTTCTTTCTTTCATGAAGAGGCCGGCCATCCAAGAAGAGAAAGAGTTAGAGAGGTGTTTGGAGTTTTATACTCAAATTGAAGAAGGAATCAAGGGATTTGGTTAGAGATTTATGGAATTTCTTCATTTAAAGTAAGTATTCTCTTGTTTTCTTTACTTATTTTGAAGTTGTGTTGAAGTGAATTAGGGTTTGTTGATTTTGTGATTTGATGAGTTTGAGATGTGTTTGTGTTGTGTTTTCAAGTGTTAAATTGGTTTTAAGTTAATAGTTTAAATAGGTGTTGTTGTTGGAAGTGGTATATGTTGATTTTGAAAGGGTGGAGAAGGATGGTGATTTTAGGGTTTTGAGATGGTTTGTGTTTAAATGTAATATTAATGTATTGTAAGGTGATTCTTGTGATGAATATATGTTTAGAACATTGATTGTATTCATTTGAAATATATTATATGGTGTATATTGTGTTTGAGTACAATTGAAAGAGTGTTGGATTTGGTTAGGGTTATGTTCATGGGTGACACGGCCAAAAGCAATGGAGAGACACGGCCAAGTCATGGAACATTTGGCCGTGTTGGGTTGATTTTTAGGAGACACGGCCGTGTCCCATGCCAGTGTCTGTCACTGCCAAAGTTAAGTTGAGAGACACGGCCACAAGCTTGGCCGTGTCCCTCAAATGTGTTGGCTACTGTTTTTATTTTTGTTCTTTTTGTATGGTTTTGATTCTTCAAAGATATCATTGATACTTAAACCTAAACATAAACACTTTTAATATACTTCAAAGATAAGAATGACCTAATCAAATATATGTGGAACATACATTCATGGATGTTGAGATTGTAGCACACATTTGTTGATATTGATGAAACATATGAACAATGTTAGGCTATATGCATTGTGAATGGTAATGTGGTATGTACTTTGAAATGTTGTATCAATGATGTTATATGATGTAATATGAATTGAGATATTGTTTGATTTGAGGCCATTGTGATTGGCTATGATGATTCAATTGAAAGATATATGGCATGTTTGCCTAATTGATGAGAATTGAGAATTAAATGTAAATGAATTGTGTGGCTAATGTGTTATTCCATTTTCAGAGTTTGTTGTTGGTGGCATGCCTAATGATAATAAGAATCTCTTGAAGTTAGGTTGGATTGAATCCTTGAAGCCTAATTGAGATGTTACAACCCTTGAAGCTAGGTTGGGTTGGTTCTTGAAGCCAAGTTGGGTTGAAGCTTAGCATGCTTTGCTCCCCTTGAAGCCTGGTTGGGTATATGATATTGATAAATGTGATAACAAAACCAAAACATTAACTCTGAAAATTGAATGGCATATTAGTGTGTCTTCGGCCCATGCTTGTCTTTGTTTAATGTTGTTCATGAATGGTTTAATGAGTAACTAATGAGGTATATGAAAAGATGTTGAAATGTGTTATATCCACGTATGTTGGATTATGAAACGTAAAGATATGTTGTTAGCTTTGCATATATGATGTTACATGTATAATATGGATTGAGAATTTACATTACATTGCACTTAAGCATAACATTAGCATGAGTAGACTTACTAAGCCCTTGGCTTAGCGCGATAGTGTTTAATCGCGCAGGTGATAGAGTTGAACCAGAGAGCTCTTCGAGACCGAGTGAGAGTAGACGTTGAAGAGTTGATTTTGGGAACTTAAAGATCAGAGAAGATTTGCCAATCATGTATAACTCTTTCATATTTTGTAAATATTGTTTATAATGTAAATATTTTCTATATTCCGCTGCGTATTAAGTAAATGTATATTCTATATATATATATATATCTATTTGTTTTATATTATAAGTTAATGACTTATTTTCTGTAATGTATATGAGAAAGATGATGGTATTATTTAGAATGTTTTAAATGTTAATAAAATCCGTAGCATTCCTATATTCGATACATGTATACTACAGGGTGGTGTATGTAGTGTGTATGTATTGGGTGTGGGGGTGTTACAATTGTTTTGGTATCAGAGCCTAGGTTTGAGATTCTCAACCTAGGTAAAATGTAATAAAAAGAATATTTTTACTTAAAAAGTGAATTTTTGAATAACCTACATGTTTGGGATTGGCAATCTCTGATCTTTAATAAGAAGTATTCTGCTGTGTTTGCAGACATAGGTTGTGATGGATCCTCAGTTGCGTCAGTCAGTTGAGGGTAGTGAGGAGAGTGTAGCTCCGGAGGATAGAGCTAGAGTTGATAGTGCTGAGGAGGCACCTGCTTCGGTGTCGGGGAGACCAGTTGGTGAGGAGGTTCCGCCAGCTTGGCTTAGGCATGTGGTAGAGGCTTTGAGGCAAGCACCAGTGCAACCACCACCACCCCCTCAGCCTGTGGTATCAGTGAGGCACTATGATAAACTAAGGAAGTATGGAGCGGAGGATTTCCTTGGTACAGTTGATCCAGCTGTAGCGGAGCAATGGCTTGATAAAGTACAGAGGATCTTTATTCAGTTGCAAGCCACCTCGGAGGAAAAGTTTGACTATGCAAGATCTTTGCTACAGAAGGATGCATACGACTGGTGGAGGACAGTGCCCCATTCTATGGATGATCCACCAACCTTGTCATATGTGGATTTTCTGAGAGAATTTGAATTGAAGTATACTCCTAGGGAGTATAAAGACATGAAGAAGATGGAGTTTTTGAGCTTGAAGCAAGACAGCAGGACTGTAACTGAATATGAAGTTGAGTTTATTAGATTGAGTCATTATGCTGGGGGCATTATAGCTGATGAGATAGATAGATGCAGGAGATTTGAGGAGGGATTGAGGCCCTCTATCATGTGCTTAGTGGCTGGATCTCGATATCACGATTTCTCCCAGCTAGTGGCAGCAGCTCAAAGTGTAGAGCGAGTTCAAGTTATTGCAGCTGCTTCAGAGGAAAAGGTTAGGGTTAGAAGGCCCCAGTTGGAGGCAGGGTCTTCTTCTGTGAAGAGAGGTAAAGGAAGCTTTGTTCCTAGAGTTAGTAGGAGTCAGAGGACAGCTGGTAGGTCAGTGCAGTTTCAGAGGCAGAGATTTAGACCTGCAGCTTCAGTGGCGAGTGCTCCGACCCCAATGATTCAGAGATCCACTCTTCCCATCTGCATTCATTGTGGTAGGCCACATGGTGGTCCTTGCTGGAAGACTGGTGTAGCAAGGGTTTGTTTCAGATGTGGATCACCAGATCACTTTGTTAGAGATTGTCCTGAGAGGCAAGAACAGATGTCAGTGGATACTGCAGCTTCTCGACCTAGTGTGAGGGGAGGTCGAGCAGGCAGAGGTAGCAACCGGGGAGGCAGATCTGGGTTCAGTGCTAGAGGAGGTTCTACATCCAGAGAGAGTAGACCAGAGGAGGTTGGGTCTTCCCAGAGGATATATGTTATGCAGAGGCAGCCAGATGCTTCGGCAGTCATAGCTGGTACTTTTTCTTTATTTGATACTTCAGTACTTGCTTTGATTGATCCGGGTTCCACACATTCCTATATTAGTGCATCTGTTTTGCCTGTATCTGATATGTATGCTGAGTCCCTAGGATTTGATGTGTTGGTGACAAATCCGTTAGGGCATAGTGTGATTGTGAGCAAGGTGCACCGAGATAGTGTAGTGAGGGTGCAAGGTGAGGAGTTCCTTGGAGATTTGATTGAGATGCCATTTAAGGAATATGATGTGATTCTAGGCATGGACTGGCTATCTAAACATGGAGCTGTGGTAGACTGTAAAAGGAAAATTTTTTCTTTGAGAACCGCTGATGGTAGAGAGGTGATAGTATCTAATGAGCAGGAACAGCTAGCCTCCTTATTTGTTTCAGCTGTTGCGGCTAGGAGATTGATTAGAAATGGGTGTGAAGCTTATCTTGCTCATGTGGTAGATACTAGAGTGAAGGGTTCCCCTATTGTTAGTATTGCCACAGTTGCAGAGTTTCCAGATGTGTTTCCAGAGGAGTTGCCAGGGTTGCCTCCTGAGAGAGAGGTGGAGTTCGGTATTGAATTGTTGCCTGGTACCACTCCTATCTCTAGTACTCCTTACAGAATGGCACCTGTTGAATTGAGAGAATTGAAAGTGCAATTACAGGAGTTGTTGGACAAAGGATTTATTCGCCCTAGTGTTTCTCCTTGGGGAGCTCCTGTGCTATTTGTGAACAAGAAAGATGGAACTATGAGGTTGTGTATCGATTATAGGCAATTGAACAAGGTGACTATTAAAAATAAATATCCTTTGCCTAGAATCGATGATCTCTTTGATCAATTGAAGGGTGCAGCTGTGTTTTCTAAAATTGATCTGAGATCAGGGTACCATCAGCTGAGAGTTAGAGCTGAAGATGTTCCTAAGACCGCCTTTTGGACCAGGTATGGGCATTATGAGTTTCTAGTTATGCCTTTTGGTTTGACGAATGCACCTGCAGTTTTTATGGACTTGATGAATAGGGTGTTTAGGCCCTATTTGGATCAGTTTGTGGTAGTGTTTGTTGATGATATTCTGGTGTATTCGCGAAATAAAGAGGAACATGACAAGCATCTACGGATTGTGTTACAAATTCTGAGAGAGAAGCAGTTGTTTGCTAAACTGTCGAAGTGTGAGTTTTGGTTGGACCAAGTAGCTTTTCTTGGTCATATAGTTTCAGCAGAAGGTATTAGAGTTGATCCGAGTAAAGTTGAAGCTATTCTGAATTGGAGTCCACCAAGGTCTGTGACTGAAGTTAGAAGTTTTCTGGGTTTGGCGGGCTATTACCGACGGTTTGTGAAAGGATTTTCTTTGATAGCTACTCCACTCACCAGATTGCTTCGAAAGGGAGTTAGATTTGTGTGGACAGATCAGTGTCAGGCTAGTTTTGAGCAGTTGAGAGAAATGTTGACTCAAGCGCCTGTTCTTACTTTACCTGTGGAAGGCAAACCATATGTGATTTACAGTGATGCTTCACATAGTGGTTTGGGTTGTGTGCTGATGCAAGAAGGTAAAGTTATAGCTTATGCATCTCGACAGTTGAAACCGCATGAGCTCAATTATCCGACCCATGATTTGGAATTGGCAGCCATTGTGTTTGCATTAAAGATTTGGCGACACTATTTGTTTGGGGAGAAATGTTTCATCTACACTGATCACAAGAGTTTGAAGTATTTGGGTGTCCAGAAAGAGCTCAATCTTCGGCAGAGAAGATGGTTAGAATTGATTAAAGACTACGACTGTTTGATTAATTATCATCCAGGTAAAGCAAATGTGGTTGCTGATGCCTTGAGTCGGAAGTCTTTAGCAGGTTTAACTGTTTATTCACTCTCATTGCTTGTTGAGTTAAGAGCATTGTGTGCTAGTTTTATAGCTTGTGACGATGGTGCATTGTTGGCACAGTTGCATTTGAAACCAGTTTTGTTGGATCAGATTAAAGAGGCTCAGTCAGCCGATAAGAAGATTCAGAAGATTGTTTCAGATTGCCAGAACAGGAAAAGTGGAGATTTTGTTGTGAGAGATGATGAGAGTCTCTGGTTTAAGAATAGATTGTGTGTACCCGATGACGCTAATTTGAAAAGGATCATTTTGGAAGAAGCACATCAGTCAGTGTTTGCTATGCATCCGGGCAATACAAAGATGTATCAAGACTTGAGACAGCATTACTGGTGGATTGGTATGAAGAGAGACATTGCGGAGTTTGTATCAAAATGTCTCACTTGTCAGAGGATAAAAGCTGAGCATCAAGTTCCAACCGGGTTACTTCAGCCGTTGTCAGTGCCTGAATGGAAGTGGGAAAGAGTGACAATGGATTTTGTGTCTGGGTTGCCATTGACACAAAGGAAGCATGATGCTATACGGGTGATTGTGGATAGATTGACTAAGACAGCTCATTTCCTTCCGGTTCGGATGGATTACTCTTTGGAGAGATTAGCTGAGCTGTATATCCATGAGATTGTAAAGTTGCATGGGGTTCCAACTTTTATAGTGTCTGATCGAGATCCCCAGTTTACTTCAAGGTTTTGGAAGAGTTTGCATAGTGCTTTGGGTTCTCGATTACACTTCAGCACTGCATTCCATCCGCAGACAGATGGGCAGTCAGAGAGGGTGATACAGATTATTGAGGATATGTTGAGAAGCTGTGTCATCGATTTTTCTGGAAGTTGGGATAGATTTCTACCACTTGTGGAGTTTGCTTATAACAACAGTCACCAATCCAGCATTGGTATGGCCCCATTCGAAGCACTGTATGGTAGACGGTGTAGGACACCTCTTTGTTGGAGATGGTAAGTTGATTGGGCCTGATTTGATTCAAGAAACTGAAGAGAAAGTGAAGTTGATTCGAGGCAGGTTGAAAGCAGCTTCAGACCGACAGAAGTCTTATGCAGATCTGAAGAGGAGAGACATAGAGTTTGATGTTGGAGATAAGGTATTTTTGAAAGTGTCTCCTTGGAAGAAGATATTGAGGTTCGGTCGGAAAGGGAAATTGAGTCCTCGATTCATTGGACCGTATGAAGTTTTAGAGAGAGTTGGGCCAGTTGCTTATCGGCTTGCTTTGCCACTTGAATTGGATCGTATCCATAACGTATTCCATGTTTCTATGTTAAGAAGGTACATATCAGATCCATCTCATGTGTTGCCAATTGAATCTATCGAAGTGAGCCCAGATTTGACATTTGAAGAGGAACCAGTTGCTATTTTGGCACGTGATGTGAAAAAGTTGAGAAACAAGAGTGTGCCATTGGTGAAAGTTCTATGGAAGAATCATGGAAAGGAAGAGGCAACTTGGGAAAGTGAACAAATCATGCGAGATCAGTACCCTCAGTTATTTCGGACTTGATATCAGGTAATTTCGAGGACGAAATTTCTTTTTAGAGGGGGAGAATTGTAATATCCTCATATATGCCTTAGAAGTTTTGATTATGTTGTTGTTGTCAATTGGATTGAATGTATATGTTGTGTGATAAGAAAAGAAATTTGTAAAAGAATGTTTATGCTTATGTGTTTTGGGAAAGAAATAGGGTTTAGAGAGAAATGTATATGTTGTTTATATGATGATATAACTAACATATATATATGTCAAAGGGAGAGTCAATGGAAGAGATATTTATTTGTGTTGAGTGTGTAATTACATATATGGGCATATAAGAGACAAAAGGTTAGTTATATGGTTGAGGGCATTTTGGTAATTGATTGGATAAAATCTCTTGGTGGAGATTTAAAGAAGAAAAGCTATTTGACTTTGTGTCTTTATCATTTTCTTCTTTCTTTCATGAAGAGGCCGGCCATCCAAGAAGAGAAAGAGTTAGAGAGGTGTTTGGAGTTTTATACTCAAATTGAAGAAGGAATCAAGGGATTTGGTTAGAGATTTATGGAATTTCTTCATTTAAAGTAAGTATTCTCTTGTTTTCTTTACTTATTTTGAAGTTGTGTTGAAGTGAATTAGGGTTTGTTGATTTTGTGATTTGATGAGTTTGAGATGTGTTTGTGTTGTGTTTTCAAGTGTTAAATTGGTTTTAAGTTAATAGTTTAAATAGGTGTTGTTGTTGGAAGTGGTATATGTTGATTTTGAAAGGGTGGAGAAGGATGGTGATTTTAGGGTTTTGAGATGGTTTGTGTTTAAATGTAATATTAATGTATTGTAAGGTGATTCTTGTGATGAATATATGTTTAGAACATTGATTGTATTCATTTGAAATATATTATATGGTGTATATTGTGTTTGAGTACAATTGAAAGAGTGTTGGATTTGGTTAGGGTTATGTTCATGGGTGACACGGCCAAAAGCAATGGAGAGACACGGCCAAGTCATGGAACATTTGGCCGTGTTGGGTTGATTTTTAGGAGACACGGCCGTGTCCCATGCCAGTGTCTGTCACTGCCAAAGTTAAGTTGAGAGACACGGCCACAAGCTTGGCCGTGTCCCTCAAATGTGTTGGCTACTGTTTTTATTTTTGTTCTTTTTGTATGGTTTTGATTCTTCAAAGATATCATTGATACTTAAACCTAAACATAAACACTTTTAATATACTTCAAAGATAAGAATGACCTAATCAAATATATGTGGAACATACATTCATGGATGTTGAGATTGTAGCACACATTTGTTGATATTGATGAAACATATGAACAATGTTAGGCTATATGCATTGTGAATGGTAATGTGGTATGTACTTTGAAATGTTGTATCAATGATGTTATATGATGTAATATGAATTGAGATATTGTTTGATTTGAGGCCATTGTGATTGGCTATGATGATTCAATTGAAAGATATATGGCATGTGTAATATCCTTAATTATGCCCTAGTAGTCTTGGTGTTATTGTTGTTGCACTTGAATTATGTATATATTGTAATAAGTTGATAAGAAATTGGAAGAGAATGTTTATGTATGGTGATTGGGAAAGGAAATAGGGTTTAGAGACAAGTTTATATGTTGTGTATATGGTGATATATATAACATATAAAGTGGTCAAAATGGAAAGTCAAGGTGTTGGATAGTGGAGGAAGATATTTCTTTTATTAGTGAGTAATTACATAATTGGGCACATAAGAGACAAAATGTTAGTTATATAGTTAAGGGTATTTGGGTAATTGTTTGAATTGGAATACTTGGTGGAGATTAAAGAAGAGTTGACTTTGTTTCTTGTGGTTGATATTTCTTCTTTCTTCTTGGTGTGGCCGGCTGAACAAAGGGACAAGGAGAGCAAGAGGATAATTGAAGGTTTTGATGATTTTAAACTTGGATTGGAAGGAGTTTTCAAGTTTACAAGTTGGAATTTCAAGGAATTTCATTAATTGGTAAGTTTTCTCTTGTTTGCCTTTGTTATTTTTGAAGCTTGGTTTGAGTTGAGTTGTGTTTTGATGATGGTGTGATTCATTGGGTTATGGTGTGATTTTAAGTGTTGATTTTGCTTGTTAGATGAGAAGTTGAGTTGGTGTTGGTATTGGAAGTGGTTGTGTTGAGTTTGTGTTAGGGTTTGAGTTTGTAAGTGTTGTCAATGTTATAGAAATTGATGTATTATATTATTGTTTGGATTAGGTTTTGGAAGAAGTGGTTTATCTTAATTGTAAATTGAACAATCTTTGGAAGAGAAGATTTCTTGGAGTTGTTTGAGTGTTTATAAGGTAAGTACAACTATTTGTTTACAAACATGCATATAATGTGTAAGCTTAACATTCTTTTGGTTGTAAATGTGTTGTGGTATCAAATGTGTTATTAATGTGTTTTGATGATGTAAATAAGTATTGAGGATGTTGATTGTGTCCATTCTAAATGAGGTTATGTTGTGTATAATGTGTTTGATGTTAAACAAAAGAAAGTTTGTTAAAGTTAGGGTTTATGCATGAGACACGTGAATTGGGGCGGTCGCGATTATTGAAGTGCGGTCGCGACTTAGATCGAACTTCTGACTGCGAAACCTACTGTGTTAAGGTTTCATCTTTGATTGTGAAGTGCGGTCGCGACTCAGATCGGATTTCTGACCGCGAAACCTACTGTGATAAATTTTATCTTTTGATTGTGTAGAACGGTCGCGACTTAGCTTGGTGCGACCGCGATAGTCGTTCTGTTCTGTTTTATTTGAAGTAAGTAAAGAATGTAAAGCATGTTGCTTATATGATAATGTAATGTGAATTGTGATTGATTATGATAATTAAGATGATATGTGAGGCCATTGTGATTGGGCCAAGATAATTCAAATGAAATGGTTGAGGCATGATTGCCTAATAAATTATGAATTGTGAAATGAATTGAGAAAGAATAAATGAAATGTTAGTATGCCTAATGTGTTAATTCAACTTTCAGAGTCCTGTATTTGATGGCATGCCCATAACTCATTGGATAGGCGAAATGGGAGGCCCGTAAGCCGAGTCCAATTTGAGTAATGTTTATGAATCACTGGATAGGTGAAATGGGAGGCCCGTAAACCGATTCCAGTTGTAAAATGTGAATATGGAATGATGGTGAAATGGGAGACCCGTAAACCACTTCCATTTGAGAATTTGTAACAGTCTAGCCAGGTTGAGGATCTCCTCATGTTAATGGGTTGATGGTCCAAGAGACTGGGTCTGTTACGCTATCCATGGATAGAGATATGATATATTTTGCCTACGGGCTTGATGATTGTGATATTGAATCAAACACAGGGACTCTGAACTTTGAATAACATATTAGGGTGTTTTGGGCCCAGGTATGTCTTAGGTTTAATGTAATTTAGGATTTTTGAATCGTGACCATTGCCTAATGAAATTGATGAGTAATGATATATTATAATGTTCTGAAATGTAATTATGGTATGATAATTTATGATGAATAAGTTATGACTTGCTATGTATTATTTACTTGATTGAGTGTCATGAGCATTGCATCAAGCATTTTGATAGTGTAGTTGTTCCACTAAGCCGTTGGCTTAGCGCGATTGTGTTCATCGCGCAGGTGTTAGAGAAGAACCCGAGAGATCCACTAGACCGAGTGAGTCTAGGAATTGAAGAGTTGTGTAGGACTTAAAGATCAAAGAGAAAGCTGCCAATCATGTATAGACTCTTTATGTTTTGTAAAGTATTGGATTTAATGTATATGTATATAATTTTGTAAACTTGTACTTGGACATATTTATATATGCAAATACATTTTATAAATTCCGCTGCGTATTAAATCAAATGTTTATACTTATTTTGTTTTATTTTAATAGTAAATACCATTATACTATATATATATATATTGCAAATTGTTTATGGAAAAATGTAGCATTCTTAGGTTCTATGTATGTTCATTACATGGTGGTGATATGTAGTGAACGTATTTGGAATTTAGGGGTGTTACAATTGTTTTGGTATCAGAGCCTAGGTTTGAGATTCTCAACCTAGGTAAAATGTAATAAAAAGAATAATTTGATTTTAAAAGTTGATTTTGAATAAAATATATGTTGGTATTGGCAGCCTTTGATCTTTAATAAGGTGTATTTGGTCGTGTTTGCAAAGATAGGTAGTAATGGATCCCCATTCACGGCAGTCTGTTGAGGGAAGTGCAGAGAGTATAGCTCCTGTTGAGAGTAGGGAGGGAGCTAGAGTTGAGGTAGCCAGTGAGGTACCTGCTTCAGTGTCGGGGAGACCAGCAGGTGATGAGGTTCCACCAGCCTGGTTTAGACATATGATGGAAGTTATGAGGCAAGCACCAGTGCAACCTCCACCACCACCTCAGCCTCAGGTACCAGTGAGACAATATGATAAACTGAGGAAGTTTGGGGCAGAGGATTTTCTGGGTACGATAGATCCAGCTGTGGCAGAACAGTGGCTTGATAAAGTTCAGAGAATTTTTATTCAGTTGCAAGCCACGTCAGAGGAGAAGTTTGATTATGCTAGGTCATTATTACAGAAGGACGCTTATGACTGGTGGAAGACCGTACCACATGCCATGGATGATCCACCCACATTGACCTATGCTGATTTCCATAGGGAATTTGAATTGAAGTATACTCCTAGGGAGTATAAGGATGTGAAGAAAATGGAGTTCTTGAGTTTGAAACAAGATCATCGTACAGTAACTGAATATGAAGTGGAGTTTATTCGATTAAGTCATTATGCGGGAGGCATTATATCAGATGAAATTGACAGATGTAGGAGATTTGAAGAGGGGTTGAGGCCTTCTCTTGTATGTCATGTGGCTGGATCCAGATATACTGATTTCTCTCAGCTTGTGGCAGCAGCACGGAGTGTGGAAAGAGTTCAAAGCATTGCAGCTGCATCTGAGGAAGAGACTAGAGTAAGAAGACCCCAGTTTGAGGCAGGGTCTTCATCAGTGAAGAGGGGCAGAGGGAGCTTTGTTCCTAGAGTGGGAAGGAGTCAGAGGCCGATGAGTAGGTCAGGGCAGTTTCATAGACAGAGATCAAGACCTGCAGCTTCTGTGGCTAGTGCACCGACTCCCTTTATTCAGAGATCCACTCCGCTGGCATGTGAGCAATGTGGGAAGATTCATGTGGGTGCTTGTAGAAGGATTGGTGGACCGGGTGTGTGCTTCCATTGTGGGTCGCCTGACCATTTCATTAGAGAGTGTCCTGAGATGCAGGACCAGAGGTCATTGGAATCTACAGCTTCTCGGCAGAGTTTTAGCAAAGGAGGTCGAGGAAGCAGGGGTTTCAGCCGAGGGGGTAGATCTGGGTATAGTCAGAGAGGAGGATCTGCACCCAGGGATGGCAGACTAGATGAGGCTGGGCCTTCTCAGCGGGTTTATGTGATGCAAAGACAGCCTGATGCTTCTGCAGTCATAGCTGGTACTTTTTCTTTATTTGGCATATCTGTACTTGCTTTGATTGACCCTGGATCCACACATTCTTACATTAGTGCATCTGTATTGCCTGTGTCTGAAATGCATGCTGAGTCCCTAGGATTTGATGTGTTGGTGACAAATCCTTTAGGGCACAGCGTAATTGTTAGTAAGGTGCATAGAGATTGTGCGGTAGTGGTGCAGGGTGAGAAGTTTTGTGGTGATTTGATTGAGATGCCATTTAAAGAATTTGATTTGATTCTTGGCATGGATTGGCTGTCTAGGCATGGAGCTGTGGTAGATTGTAAGAAGAAGTGTGTTACTTTGAGAACTAGTGATGATAGAGTAGTGTTGGTATCTAGTGAGCAGAGACAGCTTGCATCTTTGTTTGTTTCAGCTGTTGCAGCTAGAAAGATGATCAGAAAAGGGTGTGAAGCTTATCTTGCTCATGTGTTGGATACCAGAGTGGTAGGGTCTCAATTGGATAGCATTCTCACAGTTTTAGAATTCCCAGATGTTTTTCCAGAGGAGTTGCCAGGATTGCCTCCTGAGAGAGAGGTGGAGTTTGGTATTGAGTTGTTACCAGGTACCACTCCTATCTCTATTACTCCTTATAGAATGGCACCTGTCGAATTAAGAGAATTGAAGGTGCAGTTGCAAGAGTTGCTGGATAAGGGTTTTATTCGCCCTAGTGTGTCGCCATGGGGAGCTCCTGTTTTGTTTGTTAAGAAAAAGGATGGTACTATGAGGTTGTGTATCGATTATAGGCAATTGAACAAGATAACTATTAAGAATAAATACCCTTTGCCTAGAATCGATGATCTCTTTGATCAATTGAAGGGAGCAGCTGTGTTTTCTAAAATTGATTTGAGATCGGGGTACCATCAATTGCGGGTTAGAGCTGAGGATGTGCCAAAAACAGCTTTTCGAACCAGATATGGGCATTATGAGTTTTTGGTAATGCCATTTGGTTTGACGAATGCACCTGCCGCTTTTATGGACTTGATAAATAGGGTGTTTAGGCCCTATTTGGATCAGTTTGTGGTAGTGTTTATAGATGATATCTTGGTGTATTCGCGAAATGAAGAGGAGCATAGTGAGCATCTTCGGATTGTGTTACAAATCTTGAGAGAGAAGCAATTGTTTGCTAAGTTATCAAAGTGTGAATTCTGGCTTGAACCAAGTAGCTTTTCTCGGTCATATTGTGTCAGCAGATGGCATTAGGGTTGACCCGAGTAAAGTTGAAGCTATTCTAAATTGGAGTCCACCGAAGACTGTGACTGAAGTTAGAAGTTTTCTGGGATTGGCCGGCTATTATCGACGTTTTGTGAAAGGATTTTCTTTAATAGCTACTCCACTCACCAGATTGCTTCGGAAGGGAGTTAAATTTGTGTGGACTGATCAATGCCAGACCAGTTTTGAGCAGTTGAAAGAGATGTTGACTCAAGCACCTGTTCTCACTTTACCTGTGGAAGATAAACCATATGTGATCTACAGTGATGCTTCACATAATGGTTTGGGTTGTGTGTTGATGCAAGAGGGTAAAGTGATAGCTTATGCTTCTCGACAGTTGAAACCGCATGAGCTCAATTATCCGACTCATGATTTGGAGTTAGCAGCCATTGTGTTTGCTTTGAAGATTTGGCGTCATTATCTATTTGGAGAGAAATGTTTCATCTATACTGATCACAAAAGTTTGAAGTATTTGGGTGTTCAGAAGGAGCTAAATCTTCGGCAGAGGAGATGGTTGGAATTGATTAAAGACTACGACTGCTTGATTGATTATCATCTAGGTAAGGCAAATGTTGTTGCTGATGCCTTGAGTCGGAAATCTTTAGCAGGTTTGACTGCTTATTCGCTCTTGTTGCTTGTTGAGTTGAGAGCGTTGCATGCTAGTTTTGTAGTTTGTGATGATGGTGCATTGATGGCACAATTGCAAATGAGGCCAGTATTATTAGACCAGATTAAGGAGGCTCAGTTGACTGATGAGAAAATTCAGAGGATTGTGTCAGTTTGTCAACAGGGAGAGAGCCGAGATTTTGTTGTGAGAGATGATGGGAGCTTATGGTTTAAGAGTAGACTGTGTATGCCTGATGATGATAATTTAAGAAAAATTATTTTAGAAGAAGCACACCAATCAACTTTTGCTATGCATCCGGGTAGTACCAAGATGTATCATGATTTGAGACAACATTATTGGTGGTCCGGTATGAAGAGAGACATTGCAGAGTTTGTGTCTAAATGTCTCACTTGTCAGAGGGTGAAAGCCGAGCATCAAGTTCCAACTGGGTTGCTTCAACCTTTGTCAGTGCCTGAGTGGAAGTGGGATAGAGTAACTATGGACTTTGTGTCTGGTTTGCCTTTGACACAAAGGAAGCATGATGCCATATGGGTGATTGTGGATAGCTTGACTAAGACAGCTCATTTCCTTCCGGTGCGGATGGATTACTCTTTGGAGAAGTTGGCTGAGCTGTATATCCATGAGATTGTGAAATTGCATGGTGTCCCAATTTCTTTAGTGTCTGATCGAGATCCTAGATTCACCTCGAGATTTTGGAAGAGTTTGCATGGAGCTTTAGGTTCTCGATTGCATTTCAGTACTGCTTTCCATCCCCAGACAGATGGACAGTCAGAGAGAGTGATACAGATCATTGAGGATATGTTGAGAAGCTGTGTCATTGATTTCTCTGGAAGTTGGGACGGATTTTTGCCACTTGTGGAATTTGCCTATAATAACAGTCATCAATCGAGCATTGGTATGGCACCATTTGAGGCACTGTATGGTAGACGGTGCAGAACACCTCTTTGTTGGAGTGAACTTGGTGAAGGTAAAATAATTGGCCCTGATTTGATTCAAGAAACGGAAGAGAAAGTGAAGTTGATTCGAGGCAGGTTAAAAGCAGCTTCAGACCGACAGAAGTCTTATGCAGATCTGAAAAGGAGAGACATAAAATTTGATGTTGGAGATAAGGTATTTTTGAAAGTATCTCCTTGGAAGAAGATTTTGAGGTTCGGTCGGAAAGGAAAATTGAGTCCTCGTTTCATTGGGCCGTATGAAGTGTTAGAAAGAGTTGGGCCAGTGGCGTATCGACTTGCTTTGCCACCTGAGTTGGATCGTATTCATAATGTGTTTCATGTTTCTATGTTGAGGAGATATAGGTCGGATCCATCTCATGTGTTGTCAGTTGAATCTATTGAGGTAAGTCCAGATCTGACATTTGAAGAGGAACCAGTTGCTATTTTGGCACATGAAGTGAAAGAGTTGAGGAACAAGAGAGTGCCACTTGTGAAAGTGTTATGGAAGAATCATGGAAGAGAAGAGGCAACTTGGGAAAGTGAACAATTCATGCAAGAACAATATCCTCAGTTGTTTCAGAGTTGATTTTAGGTAATTTCGAGGACGAAATTTCTTTTTAGAGGGGGAGAATTGTAATATCCTTAATTATGCCCTAGTAGTCTTGGTGTTATTGTTGTTGCACTTGAATTATGTATATATTGTAATAAGTTGATAAGAAATTGGAAGAGAATGTTTATGTATGGTGATTGGGAAAGGAAATAGGGTTTAGAGACAAGTTTATATGTTGTGTATATGGTGATATATATAACATATAAAGTGGTCAAAATGGAAAGTCAAGGTGTTGGATAGTGGAGGAAGATATTTCTTTTATTAGTGAGTAATTACATAATTGGGCACATAAGAGACAAAATGTTAGTTATATAGTTAAGGGTATTTGGGTAATTGTTTGAATTGGAATACTTGGTGGAGATTAAAGAAGAGTTGACTTTGTTTCTTGTGGTTGATATTTCTTCTTTCTTCTTGGTGTGGCCGGCTGAACAAAGGGACAAGGAGAGCAAGAGGATAATTGAAGGTTTTGATGATTTTAAACTTGGATTGGAAGGAGTTTTCAAGTTTACAAGTTGGAATTTCAAGGAATTTCATTAATTGGTAAGTTTTCTCTTGTTTGCCTTTGTTATTTTTGAAGCTTGGTTTGAGTTGAGTTGTGTTTTGATGATGGTGTGATTCATTGGGTTATGGTGTGATTTTAAGTGTTGATTTTGCTTGTTAGATGAGAAGTTGAGTTGGTGTTGGTATTGGAAGTGGTTGTGTTGAGTTTGTGTTAGGGTTTGAGTTTGTAAGTGTTGTCAATGTTATAGAAATTGATGTATTATATTATTGTTTGGATTAGGTTTTGGAAGAAGTGGTTTATCTTAATTGTAAATTGAACAATCTTTGGAAGAGAAGATTTCTTGGAGTTGTTTGAGTGTTTATAAGGTAAGTACAACTATTTGTTTACAAACATGCATATAATGTGTAAGCTTAACATTCTTTTGGTTGTAAATGTGTTGTGGTATCAAATGTGTTATTAATGTGTTTTGATGATGTAAATAAGTATTGAGGATGTTGATTGTGTCCATTCTAAATGAGGTTATGTTGTGTATAATGTGTTTGATGTTAAACAAAAGAAAGTTTGTTAAAGTTAGGGTTTATGCATGAGACACGTGAATTGGGGCGGTCGCGATTATTGAAGTGCGGTCGCAACTTAGATCGAACTTCTGACCGCGAAACCTACTGTGTTAAGGTTTCATCTTTGATTGTGAAGTGCGGTCGCGACTCAGATCGGATTTCTGACCGCGAAACCTACTGTGATAAATTTTATCTTTTGATTGTGTAGAACGGTCGCGACTTAGCTTGGTGCGACCGCGATAGTCGTTCTGTTCTGTTTTATTTGAAGTAAGTAAAGAATGTAAAGCATGTTGCTTATATGATAATGTAATGTGAATTGTGATTGATTATGATAATTAAGATGATATGTGAGGCCATTGTGATTGGGCCAAGATAATTCAAATGAAATGGTTGAGGCATGATTGCCTAATAAATTATGAATTGTGAAATGAATTGAGAAAGAATAAATGAAATGTTAGTATGCCTAATGTGTTAATTCAACTTTCAGAGTCCTGTATTTGATGGCATGCCCATAACTCATTGGATAGGCGAAATGGGAGGCCCGTAAGCCGAGTCCAATTTGAGTAATGTTTATGAATCACTGGATAGGTGAAATGGGAGGCCCGTAAACCGATTCCAGTTGTAAAATGTGAATATGGAATGATGGTGAAATGGGAGACCCGTAAACCACTTCCATTTGAGAATTTGTAATAGTCTAGCCAGGTTGAGGATCTCCTCATGTTAATGGGTTGATGGTCCAAGAGACTGGGTCTGTTACGCTATCCATGGATAGAGATATGATATATTTTGCCTACGGGCTTGATGATTGTGATATTGAATCAAACACAGGGACTCTGAACTTTGAATAACATATTAGGGTGTTTTGGGCCCAGGTATGTCTTAGGTTTAATGTAATTTAGGATTTTTGAATCGTGACCATTGCCTAATGAAATTGATGAGTAATGATATATTATAATGTTCTGAAATGTAATTATGGTATGATAATTTATGATGAATAAGTTATGACTTGCTATGTATTATTTACTTGATTGAGTGTCATGAGCATTGCATCAAGCATTTTGATAGTGTAGTTGTTCCACTAAGCCGTTGGCTTAGCGCGATTGTGTTCATCGCGCAGGTGTTAGAGAAGAACCCGAGAGATCCACTAGACCGAGTGAGTCTAGGAATTGAAGAGTTGTGTAGGACTTAAAGATCAAAGAGAAAGCTGCCAATCATGTATAGACTCTTTATTTTTTGTAAAGTATTGGATTTAATGTATATGTATATAATTTTGTAAACTTGTACTTGGACATATTTATATATGCAAATACATTTTATAAATTCCGCTGCGTATTAAATCAAATGTTTATACTTATTTTGTTTTATTTTAATAGTAAATACCATTATACTATATATATATATATTGCAAATTGTTTATGGAAAAATGTAGCATTCTTAGGTTCTATGTATGTTCATTACATGGTGGTGATATGTAGTGAACGTATTTGGAATTTAGGGGTGTTACAGCATGTTTGCCTAATTGATGAGAATTGAGAATTAAATGTAAATGAATTGTGTGGCTAATGTGTTATTCCATTTTCAGAGTTTGTTGTTGGTGGCATGCCTAATGATAATAAGAATCTCTTGAAGTTAGGTTGGATTGAATCCTTGAAGCGTAATTGAGATGTTACAACCCTTGAAGCTAGGTTGGGTTGGTTCTTGATGTAATATCCTAAAGTATACCCTAAAAGTGTTGGGATTACTGTTGTATTTGGATTCAATGTGTGTGTTGAAGAGAAAAGAAGAAGAAAGTCAAAAAGAAATTGTGTGTGGTGGAGATTTAAATGGTATAATTGTTATTATTGTTATTATTGTTATTATTATTATTATTATTATTATTATTATTATTATTATATATATATAAGATAAGAACGAAGGAAGGATGGAGAACCTTCCTTCTTCCTCTTCTTCTGTTTCTTCTTCGTGGACAAGAGAGCACGAGAGAGAGAGAGAGCACGAGAGAGAGAGAGAGAGATTGATCTTCATCAAATTTCTTAAGGATTTTAAGAGTATTGAAGATGGAGATGAAGATTTGGCAAGCTATATAGGTAAGTACACATTTCTTGAATGAATTTTATTGATTATACATATATATAAGTATATACCTTCTTGTGTGGTTTTCTTTTGGATTGAGGTTATGTTGGGTATGATTGGTGTGTAAAATGATGATAACAAGAGATTTAAGTATGTAAATGTGTGGAATTGATATCTAAGTGATGATGAGTTGAGAAAATTGTGAGGAAAATGATGAAATGTTGAATTAGAGTTTGGTTTAGATGAATTTCGAAGTGTTTGGTCTATGAATTATTGAAGGACACGACCAAGTTATGGGAGACACGGCCAAGTTAGGGCAAATTTGGCCGTGTTGGATGAGTTTTGGAGAGACACGGCCACTGGCTTGGCCGTGTCCCTTGCCTGTGTTTGTTACTGTCTGATTTATGTTGAGAGACACGGCCGTGTCCCTTGCCCGTGTCTGGTACTGGATTGTTGTGTTGAGAGACACGGCCACTGGCTTGGCCGTGTCCATTGCCCGTGTTTGCTACTGCTTGTATTGGTGTTGAGTGACACGGCCACAAGCTTGGCCGTGTCCCTTGGGCGTGTTGGCTACTGGATGTTTATATTGGGAGACACGGCCACAAGCTTGGCCGTGTCCCTTGAGGGTGTTTGCAAATGTGTTTGCTATTTGGTCTTCAACATTGTTGGATCTTCAAATGTCTTTTGTACCTAAACACACTTAAAACAATAATGATCCAACCAAATGTATATGGAGGATTCTAAGTTCTTGAATAAGGTAAATTGTTATGTATGAATATATCAATGATAATATAGGAAATGTGGAAGATATAATGATCAATGAAAAAGTATGTGCAATGTCATTGATTATGTATACTTGAGTGATGAATTGAATTGATCAATATGATTTGATGATAACGTTGATATTATATGAACCATGTTAGGTTTTATGCATTGTCAATCTCATAAATTGTATTGTACTATATGTAGATTGAGGATGCATATGAATAATGGCATGTTGTGTATAATGTGGAATATCATGAGATCATTGATGATGAATTACTTTAATGTTATGATTGAAGCATGCCTATATGGTATGATTGATTCATGATATGTTTGTGTAGTAATGTAATTGATGTTGCATATATCAATGATGAAACTTGAAATGTGATTTGAGATATAATGTGATATAAAGCCATTGTTCTTGGCAATGATGACTCAAATGTAATATAAAGCCATTGTGATTGGCTATGGTGATGCAATTGAAAGAAATAAGGCATGTTTGCCTAAATGATGATGAGAATTGAGAATAGAAATGATAATGAAATAATAAATGAATTGTGTGACTAATGTGTTATTCCATTTTCAGAGTTTGTTGTTGGTGGCATGCCTATTAGTAATAATCTCTTGAAGTTAGGTTGGATTTGATCCTTGAAGCCAAGTTGGGTTGAAGTTTAACATGTTTTACTCCCCTTGAAGCTTGGTTGGGTCTAATCCTTGAAGCCTAATTGAGATGTTACAACCCTTGAAGCTAGGTTGGGTTTGGTTCTTGAAGCCAAGTTGGGTTGATACTTAGCATGCTTTGTTCCCCTTGAAGCTTGGTTGAGCCTAATCCTTGAAGCCTAGTTGGGTCTATGATAATGATAAATGTGATGAATAAACCAAAGCATTACTCTGAAAATTGAATGGCATATTAGTGTGTCTTGGGCCCATGCTTGTCTTTGTGTAATGTGAGTCATGAATGGTAACATGATTGATAAATAAGATCCTGGGACCTGTGGGTTATGGGCCCACCACGCTTCCGCTGCGCAACTCTGATACCAAAATAACTGTAACACCCCATACTCTATATAAGCACTTTATTCACAATTCATTAATCATGAAACACATTTCCATCAAAAGCATTCATAGATCTCATTATTCATTTGTTTCAACATTGTTTCCATATATCTTATTTATCAATCATGTTACCATTCATGACTCACATTACACAAAGACAAGCATGGGCCCAAGACACACTAATATGCCATTCAATTTTCAGAGTAATGCTTTGGTTTATTCATCACATTTATCATTATCATAGACCCAACTAGGCTTCAAGGATTAGGCTCAACCAAGCTTCAAGGGGAACAAAGCATGCTAAGTATCAACCCAACTTGGCTTCAAGAACCAAACCCAACCTAGCTTCAAGGGTTGTAACATCTCAATTAGGCTTCAAGGATTAGACCCAACCAAGCTTCAAGGGGAGTAAAACATGTTAAACTTCAACCCAACTTGGCTTCAAGGATCAAATCCAACCTAACTTCAAGAGATTATTACTAATAGGCATGCCACCAACAACAAACTCTGAAAATGGAATAACACATTAGTCACACAATTCATTTATTATTTCATTATCATTTCTATTCTCAATTCTCATCATCATTTAGGCAAACATGCCTTATTTCTTTCAATTGCATCACCATAGCCAATCACAATGGCTTTATATTATATTTGAGTCATCATTGCCAAGAACAATGGCTTTATATCACATTATATCTCAAATCACATTTCAAGTTTCATCATTGATAAATGCAACATCAATTACATTACTACACAAACATATCATGAATCAATCATACCATATAGGCATGCTTCAATCATAACATTAAAGTAATTCATCATCAATGATCTCATGATATTCCACATTATACACAACATGCCATTATTCATATGCATCCTCAATCTACATATAGTACAATACAATTTATGAGATTGACAATGCATAAAACCTAACATGGTTCATATAATATCAACGTTATCATCAAATCATATTGATCAATTCAATTCATCACTCAAGTATACATAATCAATGACATTGCACATACTTTTTCATTGATCATTATATCTTCCACATTTCCTATATTATCATTGATATATTCATACATAACAATTTACCTTATTCAAGAACTTAGAATCCTCCATATACATTTGGTTGGATCATTATTGTTTTAAGTGTGTTTAGGTACAAAAGACATTTGAAGATCCAACAATGTTGAAGACCAAATAACAAACACATTTGCAAACACCCTCAAGGGACACAGCCAAGCTTGTGGTCGTGTCTCCCAATATAAACATCCAGTAGCCAACACGCCCAAGGGACACGGCCAAGCTTGTGGCCGTGTCACTCAACACCAATACAAGCAGTAGCAAACACGGGCAATGGACACGGCCAAGCCAGTGGCCGTGTCTCTCAACACAACAATCCAGTACCAGACACGGGCAAGGGACACGGCCGTGTCTCTCAACATAAATCAGACAGTAACAAACACAGGCAAGGGACACGGCCAAGCCAGTGGCCGTGTCTCTCCAAAACTCATCCAACACGGCCAAATTTGCCCTAACTTGGCCGTGTCTCCCATAACTTGGCCGTGTCCTTCAATAATTCATAGACCAAACACTTCGAAATTCATCTAAACCAAACTCTAATTCAACATTTCATCATTTTCCTCACAATTTTCTCAACTCATCATCACTTAGATATCAATTCCACACATTTACATACTTAAATCTCTTGTTATCATCATTTTACACACCAATCATACCCAACATAACCTCAATCCAAAAGAAAACCACACAAGAAGGTATATACTTATATATATGTATAATCAATAAAATTCATTCAAGAAATGTGTACTTACCTATATAGCTTGCCAAATCTTCATCTCCATCTTCAATACTCTTAAAATCCTTAAGAAATTTGATGAAGATCAATCTCTCTCTCTCTCTCTCGTGCTCTCTCTCTCTCTCGTGCTCTCTTGTCCACGAAGAAGAAACAGAAGAAGAGGAAGAAGGAAGGTTCTCCATCCTTCCTTCGTTCTTATCTTATATATATATATAATAATAATAATAATAATAATAATAATAATAATAATAATAACAATAATAACAATAATAACAATTATACCATTTAAATCTCCACCACACACAATTTCTTTTTGACTTTCTTCTTCTTTTCTCTTCAACACACACATTGAATCCAAATACAACAGTAATCCCAACACTTTTAGGGTATACTTTAGGATATTACACTTGAAGCCAAGTTGGGTTGAAGCTTAGCATGCTTTGCTCCCCTTGAAGCTTGGTTGAACCTAATCCTTGAAGCCTAGTTGGGTATATGATATTGATAAATGTGATAACAAAACCAAAACATTAACTCTGAAAATTGAATTGCATATTAGTGTGTCTTGGGCCCATGCTTGTCTTTGTTTAATGTTGTTCATGAATGGTTTAATGAGTAACTAATGAGGTATATGAAAAGATGTTGAAATGTGTTATATCTACGTATGTTGGATTATGAAATGTAAAGATATGTTGTTAGCTTTGCATATATGATGTTACATGTATAATATGGATTGAGAATTTACATTGCATTGCACTTAAGCATAATATTAGCATGAGTAGACTTACTAAGCCCTTGGCTTAGCGCGATAGTGTTTAATCGTGCAGGTGATAGAGTTGAACCAGAGAGCTCTTCGAGACCGAGTGAGAGTAGACGTTGAAGAGTTGATTTTGGGAACTTAAAGATCAGAGAAGATTTGCCAATCATGTATAACCCTTTCATATTTTGTAAATATTGTTTATAATGTAAATATTTTCTATATTCCGCTGCGTATTAAGTAAATGTATATTCTATATATATATATATCTATTTGTTTTATATTATAAGTTAATGACTTATTTTCTGTAATGTATATGAGAAAGATGATGGTATTATTTAGAATGTTTTAAATGTTAATAAAATCCGTAGCATTCCTATATTCGATACATGTATACTACAGGGTGGTGTATGTAGTGTGTATGTATTGGGTGTGGTGGTGTTACAGACACGGCCACTGACTTGGCCGTGTCCCTTGCATGTGTCTGCTTCTGTGAGTTGCTTTCTTCTTTAATTTGATATGGGGCACGGCCAGTGACTTGGCCGTGTCCTCTGCCTGTGTCAGCCACTGCCACTTTCTCCTTCAAATTTGCTTCCTTGCCTTTTTAACCTAACACAAAACTCAAAACAAATCTAAACAAGAAGTCAATAGACAATAACCAACACAACATAAACACAATACTAAAGACTACATCAAAAATGACATAAACATTGAAATAATCTAAAACTACCAAAATTAATGAAAATACCAAACAAACCGATTAAAACTAACAAAATACCTAAATAAAACAATAATTATCATAATAAACAAGACACAAAACTATAACAAAAACTAATAAAACAATATACCCCATTAAAGATCAAAGATTGCCATACCAAAACATGTATCTTATTTAAAAACAATATTTTAAAACTCAAAATCTCCTTTTTCTTACAAATGACCTAGGTTGAGAATCTCAAACCTAGGCTCTGATACCAAAATAATTGTAACACCCCTATACCTCGTATACATACACAGCATGCTTATACGATCGTAATATATGTATACTGAATATAGAAATGACACGGTTTACAAAACACACAAACCATCCCTTTAATATAATATGAATAATTTTAAAACATTTAAAGGAATTTATAAAACACAATAGACAAAATGTTTATTCAAAACGCAGCGGAAAACATAACAAATATTTTCAAGTACATATACTTCAAAACTCAAGTTTTACAATATATAAAATAAGAATACATGATTAGCAGTATGTCTTTGATCTTTAAGCTCCACTATCAACACCTCAAAAATCTAGACTCTACTCGGTCTAGAGGAACTCTCCGGTGCTTCCCTGTCACCTGCGCAGTGAATCACACTCGCGCTAAGCCAACGGCTTAGTGGTACAAACTACAATAATATTATGCTTTGATGTAATGCCAATGTCACTCAATCAAGTTTCATAAGCAATTCATGAAGTACTATTTATAATTTCCACATCCATAAACAAATTAAAGCAAAGACAAATATATATATAAATAAAGACAAGCATGGGCCCAAAAAGAAATCGAATATGTTATTCAAAGTTCAGAGTTACTGCTTTGGTCCATAATTACAATCATCAAGCCCGTAGGTGATATATATATATATATATATATCCATGGATAGTGTAACAGACCCAGTCTCTTGGACCTCAACCCGGTTAGAACCGAGGAAATCCTCAACCCGGCTAGACTGTTACTGTTTTTGAGGCTTACGACCTAGTCTTTTCACCCCAAAAACATCACATTTCACATTTATCATTTCACATTTTTCAACTGGAATCGGCTTACGACCCGATCATTTCACCTATCCAGTGATTCATAAGCATGCCACCAAACTCAGAACTCTAAAAATTGAATTAACATATTAGGCACACAATCATTTCATTTATCTCTTTATCAATTTCTTTCTCAATTCATTTCATATTCCACAATCAACTAGGCAACCATGCCTCAATTATCTCATTTACATCATTATCAATATAGCCAACAACCATGGCTCCTCATCTCATCATATCTTTGGAATTTTCCACATACATTTCACAAAGTTCATATTATGCAAACATGACATTATTAATATGCATCAACAATGCAATAAATTACTTAACACATTTACAACCAAATGTATTAAGTCCCATAATCATATACATGTATGAAGAAAAGGGGGTTTGTACTTACCTCAAGGACAACTCTCACCAAACTCCTCTTCCAAGAATCCACAACACTTGGATTATGGCAACTCAACCCTCTTCAAAATCTAAACCAAAGGAATGATACACATAAGATAATAAGACTAAGAACCAACTAGGGCAAAGTCTACACATGACACGCTCAACAACACGGGCGTGTCCCTGACCGTGCTCTAACTCCACAACACAGAAGTTTTGACACGCTCAGAACCACGGGCGTGTCACTGGACGTGTAATACCTTCTGTCTCACAGAAACATTGACACATCCAACAACACGAGCGTGTTCATGGCCGTGTCAATTCTTCAACATCACAGTAGCTATGACACGCCCAGTGACATGGGCATGTCACTGCTCATGTCACCCATCCAAGAGCACAGACCTAATGACACGCCTAAAAACTTGGACATGTTCATGGGCGTGTCAGGCCAAAAATGCATATTCCGGCCACAATAACACTACCTCTAACAAATCTCTTCTTTCCACCATTTTCCACTTCAAACAACCTTAATTAAACTCACCCAAAAACCATAACAAACTTGCAAAAATACCAAATCAACTCAAAACATACATCAAACATAAATCATAATTATCACCTCAAACCCCAAAACACAACCACAACACCTTCACTTCCAACAAACTTACTCTTTCCTTCAATCCAACCCCAAAATCCAAAATCACTTGAACCAAACACTCTTAAACACACACACAATCAAACAAACACATATCAACCCCAATCTTAACTCACAAACTCAAAGAAATCAAAAAATCAAGTGGAAAACTTACCAAGGATGAAGAAACTCTAAAATTTCCAACTTGAATACTTGAATACTTCCTTCAATCTTGAGTATGAAAGATCAAATCTCTCTCTTGCTCTCTTGCTAGGGAGTGCCGGCCAAAACAAAGAAAAGAAAAGGAAAGGAAATGAAGGCACACGAAGAAGAAGAAGAAAAGAAAGATAATAAAGTCAAACACTCAACCTTCTCTTTCCTCAAAACCCTCTCCTCCAAGCATTTAATATTAAAATACTCTAAATATCTCCATCCACTTCCACTCACTCAAATCCCATTTAATTAACTTAATTAATTTAAAATCATTAACTAATCATCTTTTGACTTTACATTTGACTTGTATATGTTGTATATATCACTATATATACACATATACACTCTCTCTTCACTTCCTTTCTTTTTCCAATTAAACACATATACAATTAATCCAATTACAACAATTATTATACAAAACTTCTAGGGCATATTTTGGGATATTACATATTCATTCAGCTGCAGGCTACTTCTGAAGAGAAATTTGATTATGCTATATCTCTTCTACAGAGAGATGCTTATGATTGGTGGAAGACGGTTCCACATGCCATGGATGATCCACTGACCTTGTCTTATGGTGATTTTCTGCGGGAATTTGAGCAGAAGTATACTCCAAGGGAGTATAAAGATTCAAAAAAGATGGAGTTTCTGAATTTGAGACAGGATAATCAGACGGTGACAGAGTATGAGATTGAGTACATCCGGTTGAGTCATTATGCCTGTGAGATTATTTCAGATGAGATAGACCGGTGCAGGAGATTTGAGGAGAGATTGAGGCCCTCTATTATGTGTATTGTTGCTGGTTCCCAGTACCAAGATTTTTCTCAGTTGGTTGCAGCTGCTAGAAGTGTTGAGAGAGCATAGGCTATTGCATCAGCTACTATTGAGGAGGAGACTAGAGTTAGGAGACCCTGAGTGAGGCAGGGCCTTCATCTGTGAAGAGAGGAAGAGGAGGCTATTCTCCGAGGTTTATCAGGAGCCAGAGGCAGTCTGGCAGGTCAGTTCAGCATCAGAGACAGAGATCGAGACCTACAGTTTCTATAGCTAGTGCTCCGACTCCAGTGGTTCATAGGTCTATTCCACCTACATGTGTCCATTATGGTAGGGCACATGGGGGTGCTTGCTGGAAGACAAGTGGACCAGGTGTAATACCCCCGTACCCCATATACGCACACCGCATACACCCACACAACACGCGATATACGTATACCAGATAAAGGGGTGCCACGATTCATTTTAAACAAGTCAAACTTTAATCTTTAACATATAAGCATCATAAGTCAGTCCGAATAAACTTAAAACATTTAACCTATATTATAAATATTAATAGAGAAAATATTTCTTCGTTAAAATACATATATATATAACATTAGTACCCAAAAGCTTATCTAAAACAGTCTGTTCAAAACATTTGTTAATTAAGCAGTGAAAAATACATATGTTTACATCAAAATCAATAAGTACAAAAATATGAAGTTTATACTTGCTGGCAGTTCATCACTAATCTTGATGTCCACAACTACCTTTAATCTCAAGCCTAGACTCGACTCGTTCTAGATGAGCTCTCCGGCACAACCAAATCTACCCTGTCACCTGCGCGATGAACCACAATCGCTCTAAGCAGAAAGCTTAGTGATACAAACTTTGATTCAATATAAATCAATGCAATGCTCATGCACAATATATATAAATATATCAACTCATTGCATTATATCTCAACATATTAATCATTTGCATCACATTTCATAATTCACATTAAAGCAAAGACAAGCATGGGCCCAAAAAGGATCTAATATGCTATTCAAAGTTCAGAGTTACTGCTTTGGTCCATAATCACATTCATCAAGCCCGTAGGTGATATATATATATATATCCATGGATAATGTAATAGACCCAGTCTCTTGGACCTCAACCCGGCTAGACCCTAGGGCCCCAGTATCTTGGTCCTCAACCTGGCTAGACTGTTATAGTTTTTGAGGCTTACAACCCGGTCTTTTCACTTCAAAAACATCATATTTCACATTTTTTAGCTGGGCTCGGCTTACGACCCAGTCTTTTCACCTGCCCAGCGATTCATAGGCATGCCACCAAACCTAAAACTCTGAAAATTGAATAACATACTAGGCACACAATTAATTCATTTATCTTATTATCAATCTCTTTCACAATTCATTTCTCATAATCAAACTAGGCTCATTGCCATAATATATCATCTTTTCTCATTCTTTTATTTAATCTCAATATCGATTGGCTACATTATGTTCTCACATCTCATATCACATATTTCCACATTTCTTTTCATATACAATACTTTACTCAATTGCATTGATACATCAACATAATTCACATTATGCATATCATAACATATATCTCATTCATCGACAATGTATCAAGTAACTTAACACATTTCTCAACTAAATGTGTTAAGTCCCAATGTCATATAAATGTATGCAATTAATCAAAGTTTGTACTTACCTCTAAGAGCAACAACACCACTCTATCAACTCCTCTTCCAAGATAACTCTCAACACTTGAATAAAGATAGGTCAACTCTCTTCAAAACTTAAAAAGGTGATCATACACACTTACTTAGAGATACACATGAGATAATATGGATAAGAACCAACTAGGGTAAACTCTACACATGACACTCTCAACAACACGGGCGTGTCCCTAACCGTGCCCTAAACTCACAACACAGAAGCTTTGACATGCTCAGTGACATGGGCGCGTCACTGGCCGTGTCAATCCTCCAACAACACAGTAGCTATGACACGCTCAGTGACATGGGCATGTCACTGCTCGTGTCACCAACCAAAAAATAGAACCAACGACATGCCCAAAGACATGGCTGTGCTCCTGGGTGTGTGAGGCCAAAAACTCTGAAATCAACACCAACAAAGCCACAACCAACAATCATCTTCCAATAGCCATAACAACAACACACAAACTCAACCAAAACCATCAACAATCCATATAATACTTGAGTAAACCTTAAAACAACTCAATTACAAACATCAAACACAAACACCACCATATTCACAACTCAAAAATCACACACACACTTGCCTCTTTCACCAAACTCATCCCTTTTCTCTCTTCAATCCAGCCCCAAAATCAAAGTTAACAAAACAACACAACCCTCAAATATACCAAAACAAAATTCCAACAAACCCAAGAACACAAACTCAAGAGAAAACCAAGAAACAAGTTGGAAACTTACCAAAAGTGAAGAAAATCCTTAAAACTCCAACTTGATCTCTTGAAAACCTTCAATCTTTTGAGCTTGGAAGCAACAAAATCTCTTTTCCTTTGGTTGCTAAGGGTGGCCGGCCAAAGAGAAAAAAGAAGAAGAAGATGAAGATGAAAGAAGAAGAAGAAAGAAAGAAACAAAGAAAGAGAGAAGGAAAGTCAACTACTTAACAACTACTCTTCTCTTTTAACCAAACCACTTTTCTCCAATTTACTCTCCACCATACATTTAAGCTATATAATATTAAATCCACTACATCATCTTCCACTAACATTAAACAAATCCATTTAATTAATCAAAATATCTCTTTTGACTAAAAGTCATAATCTTGTATATATTATTTTTATCTCCATATACATAACATATACACTTTAAATTATTTAATCCAATACAACAATTAACACTCCAAAATTTTAGGGTATAGTTTGGGATATTACACCAGGAGTATGTTTTAGATGTGGGTCACCGAACCATTTCATCAAAGATTTCCCTGAGCTACCGGAGGATAGACAGACTGATACTGCAGCTTCTCGACCTAGTGTTAGCAGAGAAGGTCGAGGGGGTAGAGGTTTTAGTAGAGGTGGTCGACCCAGGATTAGTCAGAGAGGAGGCTCTACATTTGGAGGCAGTAGGCCAGATGAGGCTGGGCCTTCTCAGCGAGTGTATGTGATGCAGAGGCAGCCGGATGCTTCAGTCATCATTGCGGGTACATTTTCTTTATTTGGCATTTCAGTTCTTGCTCTAATTAATCCTGGATCTACGCATTCATACATAAGTGCATCTATTTTGCCTGTATCTGAATTGCATTCAGAGTCCCTAGGATTTGATATTTTGGTAACAAATTCTTTAGGGCATAGTGTAGTAGTTGGCAAGGTGCATCGTAATAGTTTAGTTGTGGTGCAAGATGAGGAATTCCTTGGTGATTTGATTGAAATGCCTTTTAAAGAGTATTATCTGATCTTAGACATGGATTGGTTGTCTAAGCATGGGGCTGTGGTAGACTGTCAAAAGAAGTGTGTTACCCTGAGAACTAGTGATGGTAGGAGTGTTATGGTATCTAGTGAGTAGAGACATCTTTCATCCTTGTTTGTTTCAGCTGTTGCAGCTAGGAAGTTGATTTGGAAAGGGTATGATGCTTATCTTGCTCATGTGGTGGATACTAGAGTAGTGGGTTCTCAACTTGATAGTATAACCACAGTTGTTGAATTTCTAGATGTTTTTCCTGAGGAGTTGCCAGGGATTCCCCCTGAGAAAGAGGTTGAGTTTGGTATCGATTTGTTGCCTGTTACTACTCCCATCTCTATTACTGTCACGACTGGCCATAGCAGGTATGTACAGTAATTACGTGTACAGTATTCACACGTGCTGACAAAATAGGCATGCTAAAGAGATCCGGCTAACCCTAGACCGTTAAGCTATAATTCATTAAAGGACCGGGGTTAAACGTGTGTAACTAACTGCGATGGGTGACCAGTCTGGGAAGTCTTAATAATGTATATGATAGTGTAATGAAATGGAAACTAGAGAAAAATCGGGTAAAAGCTGTGAACTGTGACTTTCTTCGAAAACTCCCCGTTAGAGAGAAACGAAGACACGTAGACTAGGGGCATTTTGGTCATTATTAATTAAAATTTATACATGAATCCAAAGTAGGAAATAAACACATGAGTGCATAGAGAACGTCAAGGGGTTGAATATGAAATGATCATTATTAGAAATAGAGCCCGGGCAAACTCGAGCAAAGAAAGGACCTAAAGGGAATTTTGTAAAAAGTCGGGGGCTTATTGGTAATTTTTCAAAATGACTTGGAATCCTAAAATAGACCTTAAAAATGGAAAGTAGAGGTCGAGAGGGTCAAAACCATATGTGGTTCACTTCGTGGAACCACACGGTTTAAAAGTTACAGACAATCAATCGCTGGAGGGTATTTTGGTCTTATCACATCCTAAATCATAAAATTACAGCAAAGGGAAGAAGAGAGGCAAAAATATGATTAAAAGAAAGCCCAATGGCTTGGGCCTTAAATAAATAAAAGAGAGAGACAATTATACCAATGAAAAATGGCCATTTTGCCTTAAAGTGGACCAATTGGAATTAAGCATTTGTCTTAACACATTATTAGCCAAATTGGGCAGCCATTTGGACCAAAAACACATGAAAGAAGAAAGCAAAAACTCTCTCTTGAGAAGGAGGGTCGTCCAAGCCATAGGAGAAGGAAGAAAGGTGGTGATTTTCAAGTTTTAAGGTTTATTATCAAAGGTTTTGGTGGAATCCAAGGTCCTAAACTAAGGTAAGTTCATTTTTAATCCTAATTTCAGGTTTTAATGAGTAATTTGAAAGATTAAAATTAGGGTTCTTATGGTGGATTTGGGGAAAACTTAAGTAGTGATGATATTGATTAATTAAATGGAAGAATTAAGGTTTCTAAGGTTTAATAAGGTTAGATTAGGACTTAATTTGAAAAGAAATGGAAGGGTAGTGCATGTTCTAAATTTCTAGGGTTTATGGTTGAGGTTGTGTTGTGAAATTTTTGTAGGCAAGGGTGGAAATAAGGAGAAGGAAGAGCTTGAAAGAGAAGGGAAAGCAAAAGGAAATTAAAATACAAGGTTTGGTACTTTACCTTGGAAGAATTAATTTTTCTTTCATTTTCTTGCCAAAAATTTATCTATGGAACTTTTGCTATGGATGCCTAAATGTGTTGTTTGAGTTTGAATTCAATTGTTGAGTGGTATTTTTGAATCCATGTGGTGATTGGGTTATTTAAATTCAAATGAAATGTAATGTTTTCAATGATTTTGGTAAAAGAGTTTATGAACTCCATTTAGTCCAAATTGATTTAAAAAATCAAGTTATTTTAAAAGGGAAGTGTCTAAGTCTTCATTACATTATTAGGGAAGCTTTGAAATGGGTTTAGAAAAAAAAAAAAATTTTGCACCAAATGCAAGTGGGGGCCAAATTGGTGCCCTTTGGGAGCCAATTCTGGACCCAACTTTGGGCAGCCGGTTGAGGCAGCAAACGATGGAATTTTTTGACGAAAATTTACATGAAATTAGTCAACATATGAAATAAGTTTCCTGAAAAATTTCATCCAAAAATAAGATAATTTACCTGGTCAAATGCATGACTGAAATTGACTGAAATTTAGACGAAAACCAGATTTTACTATTCATATGGTCATGCCATTTGCGTTGCCGATTTTACGCACTGTGTTACTATTCTTTTGGTCATTTTTGGGAATTTTTCTAATGTGATTTGAAGTGTGTGGAAATGACTAGGAATGGTGGTAAACACTTGGAAATGAAACGGCCTTTAGCCACAGAGTTAATACACGGCGAAATGGCATGACTTGGTAAAAATGAAAAGGGATGTGCAAATCATTTGAAAATTTGTGGAAATCTTGGATTTGAATTTTAAACCCTTATGCTCTACTTGGTGGTTGAACTTGGTAGATAAGGGTATAGTGCACTATACTAACTTATGCAGTACTACTTGATATTGTGATTGAATTGTTATGATTTGAACTCAATGGTGAGGGCCATTGGGGCCAATGGTGAGGGCCATTGGTTATAACCAGGATGGTGAGGATCATTCCTGTGAATTGATATCGGTGGTGAGGGCCACCTGTGTTATAGTGGTGAGGGCCACTGCCTTATCACTGTGGTTCTGCTTTTACCAGTAGAGCAAAAATTTAGAAACTATGACACGACTATTTTATGGCATAAGTTGAATTGTGAATATTTTACAATTTTAGTTGAAATCTTTTAAAAAACTTGAAATTCTTTTTCAGGAAGTACATTTTTATTTCATTGAAGTGAGATTTATATTTTATTGCTTATAGTATTTAACATTCATATATTTTATTGCCTTGCTTGTGCAAATACTCTTTACTTTTGTTTGCATTGGTAAAGTACCCATTGAGAGACATTGCTCAGCGAGTTAAGTTTTCCTTGACTCGTAGGTCTGGAGCAGTAGCTAACTCTTGGAAAGCGACGACCAGACCCACATCATCTCAAGGTAGATCTCTTAGTTTCCATTTTGAGTTAACTAGTTGTGACATGTATATATATAAGATTGAGAATTACTATGTTATACTGTACGTTAGTAGTATGTCATAATAATAAACCTCTGCTTTATTTTGTACTAGAAGTGTGAATTCTTCTTGCAGGTTTGTAGTTGAGGTGATAAGGGGGATTCATTGGGAGTGTATTGAGACTGATTGTGTTCACATTGGTTTGTGTAAAAATATTTTCAAAAATCAGAAAAACCAGTTTTGTCGACACTTGGCACCCAATTTCTAGGCGAACCTCTGGCCAAATTTCTGTAAAAATCGAAACTAAAATTTGACTAAGTAAAATTGGTAGCAACATTAGGTCAGTGTGGCGCCTCTACTTGGCTTACACACGTAGGCTGGGAAGGGGTGTTACAATTTTTGGTATTAGAGCTCCGGTTTAGCCGGTTCTGGGTAGTTAGTTGAACTAAACCTTAAATGTATGACACATAGGGTTAGGTTAGGGGTTTTAAATATGTAACTATACATGTGTGTAGTATTGTTAGTTATGTTATTCTAATTATAACAGGAGTAATTATGGATGATCGAAACAATGAGATGAGGGAGCTGAGGATGGAAGTAGGGAGGCTAAAGCAGATAGTGCAGGAGCAAGATGATACCATAGATATCCTGGCAGATCGAAGTCTATAGGATTGTGAAGACCTGAGATTTGCACATGTGATGATTATCTCCTTGAGGAGAGACGTGCTGATGTTAAAGGAGGACAGGCTTAGTCATAGAGTGGAGTTTGATAGAGCCTGTAGGAGTCTTGGGGTAGCACATAGAGAGATCCGTGCTTTGCAGGAGAGGGTCTAGGAGCTAGGCCATCACTTACTTGGTGAAGCATCGCATGACCCAGAGTTTGATCCTGAGATAGAGAGTATTTGTCTGAAAGTGCCACCTCACCTAGGGCACCTACTCACTGAGCTTCGAGATGTGTTGCTTTTTGGAGGTTCTTTTGGTTATGTACATATGTGACATCAGGGTATCATGTAGATATTGTATGGTAGTATGACATGATGATATAGTAGTAAGGAGTCCTAAATTTTGGAATGTACATAAGGGCTTCATAGTAATGTAAATACTTTTGCTTGGAAATAAATAAAAGCTGTGTTGTATATGTGTTATTTAAGAATTTTATATTTATATACATGCCACCTAGGGTAATATAATGCTGTTGGTCTGGGTCATTACTGATGATGGGATTGTATACGTTTTGCTCTGTTCTTTAGATATTGCAAGCAGCGCAGCGCAGCATAATATAGAGGAGGAGGTCGAGTCTCAAGCCTCCAGAATTGTAGAAAAGCATGTATCAGAGACACCTGCATCTGAGCAACCACCAGCTGATGCTCCTATCCCCAACGAAATGTTGCAACAAATGGCTGCCGTATTACGGTAGATAGCCAGCGCCGCCCCGGCACCACCACCAGCGTCATCACCCGTACCAGTACTTGCTGTGGGAGGGGAAAGGAGTTTAGGGCCCGAAAGGATGATGATTCTTCTACAGCCGAGTATTGGCTGGAAGGAATGGTACGAGCCTTAGATCAGTTACAGTGTACTCCAGAGGAGCGAGTTGTGTGCGCTACTTCCTTGTTAGTGGAAGAAGTGTATGTCTGGTGGGACACAGTCCAACAACGAGTTCCACTAGAGCAGAGGACATGAGACTTCTTTGTGAAAGAATTTAAGAGAAATTTTATTTCTGAAGCATATCTCGACGCCAGGAGGAAAGAGTTTCTACACTTGAAGCAGGGGCTAATGACAGTGACAAAGTACGAAAGGGAGTTCACCAGATTAAGCAGGTATGCTAAGAAAGCGATAGAAGACGAGGAAGATCGATGTAAACAATTCTTAGATAGATTGAATAATGAGATTAAGGTGCAGCTGATTGCTGCTCATATTAAGGAATTTTCTGTGTTAGTCACCCGAGCTATTGAAGTGGAGCAGTGTCAGTCTGATGAGCAGAATAGAAGACAAAAGATGAAATAGAAGAGAGATACCATAAACTATTCGGGAAACTACCAATCATCAAGGAAGCGATTCTGAGGCAGTGGTTCCACGGGAGGCGGTCAACACCGGGGTTACAGTCAGGGATCAAATTACGGTGGCCCAAGTCAAGTCACCTCAGTCGCTAGTACCAGACGATCCGGAAGAGGGCAAGGAAGAGGATTCAACCGAAGCGGAGGTAACTTTTCTACCGGTCCGAGAGGTAATGAAGGCAAAAATACTAATCCATGTTGTGATCAATGCGGACGCCTCCACACGGGAGAATGTTGGGGTTGGACATTTGCATGCTACATAGGTGGATCTTTAGAACACCTTATGCGAGAGTGTCCCCAGCGAATGCAGAATCTACCTAGGGAAATTGAGGGATCGCAAGCGGCAGCAGGGCGAGGCCGAGGCAGAGGTAGGGGCAAAAATCCATCACGCATGCAGTCGGAGACCGTGGATCGACCAGAAGCGAGGGCTCCTGTTAGAATGTATGCCATGAGGGGGCGAGAAGATGAAGAAGCGCTAGACGTGATTGCAGGTCAGTTGTCTATGTTTGGAGTTTCGCTTTACGTTTTAATAGATCCGGGTTCTTCACACTCATATATATGCACAAAAAATGAAAAACTTGGGAACCTAAAAGTAGAACTAGAGGAAGAGGGAATATTAGTTACTAGCCCATTAGGGAGTGAGGTGATTACGAGGAAGGTAGTGAAAGATTGCCCCGTGGAGATACACAGACGTATCTTTTGGGGAGACTTATTTGAACTACCATTTCAAGAATTCGACGCTATCCTTGGGATGGATTGGTTGGCCAAACATGATGCACTAGTTGACTGTAAATGGAAGAGAGTTACTCTGCATACGTCAGACGGCGATGAAGTGACCTTAGTGGGAAAGAGGAAGGACTATCTAACCAACATCATTTCCGCTATGACGGCTAAGAGGTTAGTGCAAAAAGGCTGCGAGGCATACCTATTATACGCGTTAGAAGTGAAAGAAGAGGCACCGAAGCTACAAGATATACCTACTGTTTGCAATTTTCTCGACGTATTTCCTGACGACATACCCAGATTACCACCTAAACGAGAGGTGGAATTCACCATAGACGTGTACCCGGGAGCTGAACCAGTATCCATCGCACCTTACCGAATGGCGCCCGCAGAGCTAAAAGAACTAAAGGTATAGCTACAGGAACTTTTAGACAAGGGGTTCATTAGGCCAAGCGTGTCACCATGGGGAGCGCCAGTAATGTTCGTGAAAAAGAAAGACGGATCCCTAAGGTTGTGTGTGGATTACCATCAACTCAATAAGCTGACCATCAAGAATAAGTATCCGCTACCTCACATAGACGATTTGTTTAATCAACTCAAAGGTGCTGGAGTCTTTTCAAAAATTGATTTACGATCGAGTTATCATCAATTGGGGATCAAAGACGAAGACATACCAAAAATCGCATTCAGAACTCACTATGGACATTATGAATTCATCGTTATGCCTTTCGGATTAACGAACGCACCTGCAGTATTCATGGATATGATGAATAGAATCTTCCACCCGTATTTGGATCAGTTCGTGGTTGTATTCATTGACGACATATTGGTGTATTCAAAGAATTGAGAGGACCATGATCGCCACCTTAGGATCATTGTGAGAGAAGCAATTATACGCTAAATTTTGGTTGGAAGAAGTAGCCTTCTTGGGACATATTGTATCGGCAGAAGGAACAAGGGTCGATCCCAAGAAAATAGAAGCGGTATTGGAATGGAAGCCACCTAAGACAGTAACGGAAGTCTGTAGTTTCTTGGGGTTAGCAGGATATTATCGGATATTCGTCAAAGGGTTTTCCATGATCGCCACACCTATGACCAAGCTACTTTAGAAGAATGCCAAATTCTAGTAGACCGACACTTGCCAACAGAGCTTTGAAAGGCTGAAGCAAAAACTTACTGAAGCACCCATTCTTACACAACCTGAATCAGGAAAAGATTTTGTGATCTATAGCGATGCATCCCACATCGGGTCAGGTTGCGTATTGATGCAGGAGGGCAAAGTCATTGCGTATGTTTCTCGACAGCTCAAGCCACACTAAAAGAATTATCCCACGCATGACTTAGAACTAGCAGTGATTGTTTTGGCTTTCAAGACGTGGAGGCACTACTTATATGGGGAAAAGTGTTACATTTATACAGATCATCAAAGCCTGAAGTACCTGCCCACGCAGAATGATTTAAACCTGTGACAACGAAAATGGATGCAATTGTTAGCCAACTACAACTATACAATTAACTATCACCCGGGCAAAGCGAATGTCGTAGCAGATGCACTTAGTAGGAAGTCAATACAAGCGCTACGAGCTATGAGGGTAGGATTAGAGCCCACAGAAGATGGAGCTATCTTTGCAGAAATGCACGTGCGACCTACCTTACATCAAAAAATACGTGAGGCTCAGAAGGAAGATGAACAAGTGAAGAAGTGGAGTCAACAAGCGCAGGAGAATTCGTCAGGAGATTATCAACTTCGTCCAGATGGTATCCTATACTACAAGAAGAGAATGGTGGTACCTAAGTCCGAGGAACTGAAGAAATAGATTTTGCAAGAAGCTCATAACAGTCCTTACACAATGCATCCGGAGCAACGAAAATGTACCGAGACTTGAAGGAGTATTACTGGTGGCCAGGAATGAAAAGAGACATCGTGGATCACGTGACAAAGTGTCTGACCTGTCAGCAAGTGAAAGCGGAACATCAACTACCCTTAGGACTACTACAACCTATCACGATTCCAACCTGGAAATGGGACCGTATTACTATGGATTTTGTCACAGGATTGCCTATGACTAGGGACAAACATGACGCGATCTGGGTAATCGTGGATCGGCTTACTAAGTCCGCTCATTTCTTACCAGTATGTGTGGATTACTCGCTAGACAAGTTGGCAGACTTATACATCAAAGAGATCGTATGTCTCCACGGAGTTCCAACTTCAATCATATCAGATCGAGATCCATGCTTTACATCAAATTTTTGGCAGAAGTTCCAAACAGCCCTTGGGACTCGAACGTACCACAGTACAGTATTCCATCCCCAGACAGACAGACAGTTGAAAAGAGTGATTCAAGTTTTGGAAGATATTCTGAGGGCGTGCGTTTTAGAATTTAAAGGCAGCTGGGACAAACACCTGATCTTAATGGAATTTGCGTACAACAACAACTATCAATCCAGCATACAAATGGCTCCTTACGAAGCACTGTACGGCCGAAAATGCAGAACTCCAGTTTGCTGGACAGAATTGAGCGAGGAAAAGAAGTTGGGGCCAGACATAGTTAAGGAAACTGAGGAAATGGTAGAGATCATTCGAGACCGATTAAAAACAGCGGCGGACAGGCAAAAATCATACGCGGACCTAAAGAGGAAAGACATACAGTTCGAGGTCGGCGACAGAGTATTCCTCAAAGTCTCTCCTTGGAAGAAGGTGTTACGATTTAAACAGAAAGGCAAGCTAAGCCCTAGATTCATCGGACCATATGAGATCATCAAACGGGTAGGTCCGGTAGCTTACCAGTTGGCGTTACCACCCGAATTAAGTAAAATACATGATGTTTTCCTCATTTCAATGCTAAGGAGGTATCGTTCAGATCAAATCCACGTCATACAAGCTCAAGACATCGAAATTCAGCCCACCTAACCTACGAGGAAGAGCCGGTAGAAATCCTAGCAATGGAAATCAAAGAGTTGCAGAATAAGAAGATCCCATTGGTCAAAGTGCTTTGGAGGAATCACAAAGTAGAAGAAGCTACATGGGAACGCGAAGAAACTACGAGGAAGCAGTACCCATATTTATTTCCACCTGATAGGCTTCGTGGCGAAGCCTAAATTAACGGGGGAGGAATTGTCACGAATGGCCATAGTAGGTATGTACAGTAATTACGTGTACATCATTCACACGTGCTGACAAAATAGGCATGCTAAAGAGATCCGGCTAACCCTAGACCGTTAAGCTATAATTCATTAAAGGACCGGGGTTAAACGTGCATAACTAACGGTGATGGGTGACCAGTCTGGGAAGTCTTAATAATGTATGTGATAGTGTAATGAAATGGAAACTAGAGAAAAATCGGGTAAAAACTGTGAACTGTGACTTTCTTCGGAAACGCCCCGTTAGAGAGAAACGAAGACACGTAGACTAGGGGCATTTTGGTCATTGTTAATTAAAATTTATACATGAATCCAAAGTAGGAAATAAACACATGAGTGCATAGAGGATGTCGAGGGGCTGAATATGAAATGATCGTCAGTAGAAACAGAGCACGGGCAAACCCGAGCAAAGAAAGGACCTAAAGGGAATTTTGTAAAAAGTCGAAGGCTTATTGGTAATTTTTAAAAATGACTTGGAAACCTAAAATAGACCTTAAAAATGGAAAGTAGAGGTCGAGAGGGTCAAAACCATATGTGGTTCACTTCGTGGAACCACACGGTTTAAAAGTTACAGACAATCAATCGCTGGAGGGTATTTTGGTCTTATCACATCTTAAATCATAAAATTACAGCAAAGGGAAGAAGAGGGGCCAAAATATGACGAAAAGAAAGCCTAATGGCTTGGGCCTTAAATAAATAAAAGAGAGAGACAGTTGTACCAATGAAAAATGGCCATTTTGCCTTAAAGTGGACCAATTGGAATTAAGCATTTGTCTTAAAACATTATTAGCCAAATTGGGCAGCCATTTGGACCAAATACACATGAAAGAAGAAAGCAAAAACTCTCTCTTGAGAAGGAGGGTCGTCCAAGCCATAGGAGAAGGAAGAAAGGTGGTGATTTTCAAGTTTTAAGGTTTATTATCAAAGGTTTTGGTGGAATCCAAGGTCCTAAACTAAGGTAAGTTCATTTCTAATCCTAATTTTAGGTTTTAATGAGTAATTTGAGAGATTAAAATTAGGGTTCTTATGGTGGATTTGGGGAAAACTTTAGTAGTGATGATATTGATTAATTAAATGGAAGAATTAAGGTTTCTAAGGTTTAATAAGGTTAGATTAAGACTTAATTTGAAAAGAAATGGAAGGGTAGTGCATGTTCTAAATTTCTAGGGTTTATGGTTGAGGTTGTGTTGTGAAATTTTTGTAGGCAAGGGTGGAAATAAGGAGAAGGAAGAGCTTGAAAGAGAAGGGAAAGCAAAAGGAAATTAAAATACAAGGTTTGGTACTTTACCTTGGAAGAATTAATTTTTCTTTCATTTTCTTGCCAAAAATTTATCTATGGAACTTTTGCTATGGATGCCTAAATGTGTTGTTTGAGTTTGAATTCAATTGTTGAGTGGTATTTTTGAATCCATGTGGTGATTGGGTTATTTAAATTCAAATGAAATGTAATGTTTTCAATGATTTTGGTAAAAGAGTTTATGAACTCCATTTAGTCCAAATTGATTTAAACAATCAAGTTATTTTAAAAGGGAAGTGTCTAAGTCTTCATTACATTATTAGGGAATCTTTGAAATGGGTTTAGAAAAAAAAATAAAAAAATAAACAAAATTTGCAACAAATGCAAGTGGGGGCCGAATTGGTGCCCTTTGGGAGTCAATTCTGGACCCAACTTTGGGCAGCCGGTTGAGGCAGCAAACGATGAAATTGTTTGACGAAATTTTACATGCAATTAGTCAACATATGAAATAAGTTTCCTGTAAAATTTCAGTCAAAAATAAGATCATTTACCTGGTCAAATGCATGACTGAAATTGAGTGAAATTTAGATGAAAACCAGATTTTACTATTCATATGGTCATGCCATTTGCGTTGCCGATTTTACGCACCGTGTTACTATTCTTTTGGTCATTTTTGGGAATTTTTCTAATGTGATTTGAAGTGTGTGGAAATGACTGGGAATGGTGGTAAACACTTGGAAATGAAACGGCCTTTAGCCACAGAGTTAATACACGGCGAAATGGCATGACTTGGTAAAAATGAAAAGGGATGTGCAAATCATTTGAAAATTTGTGGAAATCTTGGATTTGAATTTTAAACCCTTATGCTCTACTTGGTGGTTGAACTTGGTAGATAAGGCTATAGTGCACTATACTAACTTATGCAGTACTGCTTGATATTTTGATTGAATTGTTATGATCTGAACTCAATGGTGAGGGCCATTGGGGCCAATGGTGAGGGCCATTGGTTATAACCAGGATGGTGAGGATCATTCCTGTGAATTGATATCGGTGGTGAGGGCCACCTGTGTTACAGTGGTGAGGGCCACTTCCTTATCGCTGTGGCTCTGCTTTTACCAGTAGAGCAAAAATTTACAAACTATGACACGACTATTTTATGGCATAAGTTGAATTGTGAATATTTTACAATTTTAGTTGAAATCTTTTGAAAAACTTGAAATTCTTTTTCGGGAAGTACGTTTTTATTTCATTGAAGTGAGCTTTATATTTTATTGCTTATAGTATTTAACATTCATATATTTTATTGCCTTGCTTGTACAAATACTCTTTACTTTTATTTCCATTGGTAAAGTACCCACTGAGCGACATTACTTAGCGAGTTAAGTTTTCCTTGACTCGTAGGTCCGGAGCAGTAGCTAACTATTGGGAAGCGACGACCAGACCCACAGCATCTCAGGGTAGATCTCTTAGTTTCCATTTTGAGTTAACTAGTTGTGACATGTATATATATATAAGATTGGGAATTACTATGTTATACTGTACGTTAGTAGTATGTCATAATAATAAACCTCTACTTTATTTTGTACTAAAAGTGTGAATTCTTCTTGAAGGTTTGTAGTTGAGGTTGTGAGGGGGATTCATTGGGAGTGTATTGAGACTGATTGTGTTCGCATTGGTTTGTGTAAAAATATTTTCAAAAATAAAAAAACCAGTTTTGTCGACACTTGGGACCCAATTTCTAGGCGAACCTCTGGCCAAATTTCTGTAAAAACCGGAACTAAAATTTGACTAAGTAAAATTGGTAGCAACATTAGGTCGGTATGGCGCCTCTACTCGGCTTACACACGTAGGCTGGGAAGGGGTGTTACAATTACTCCCTATCGAATGCCACCTGCTGAGTTGAGAAAGTTGAAGGTGCAGTTGCAGGAGTTGTTGGATAAAGGGTTTATTCGCCCTAGTGTGTCTCCGCGGGGAGCTCCTATTTTGTTCGTGAAGAAGAAGGATGGTACTTTGAGATTGTGCATTGATTATCAGCAGTTGAATAAGATGACCATTAAGAATAAGTATCCTTTGCCTAGGATAGATGATCTCTTTGATCAACGAAGGGAGCAGTAGTTTTCTCTAAAATTAATTTGAGATCAGGGTACCATCAATTGACGGGCAGAACTGAAGATGTATCTAAGATAGCTTTCCATACAAGGTATGGGCATTATGAGTTTTTGGTGATGCCTTTTGGATTGACGAATGCTCCAGCAGCTTTTATGGATTTGATGAACAGAGCTTTTAGACCCTATCTAGACCAGTTTGTGGTGGTCTTTATTAATGATATTTTGGTGTATTCGCATAATGAGGAGGATCATGATAAGCACTTGCGGATTGTATTACAATCTTTAAGAGAGAAGCAGTTGTATGCTAAGCTGTCTATGTGTGAGTTTTGGCTTGATCAAGTAACTTTTCTCGGTCATGTGGTTTTAGCAGATGGTATAAGAGTTGATCCGAGTAAAGTTGAGGCCATTTTAAATTGGAGTCCACCGAAGTCAGTGACTGAAGTTAGAAGTTTTCTGGGTTTGGCAGGCTATTATCGACGGTTTGTGAAAGATTTTTCTTTGATAGCTACTCCACTTATCAGATTACTTTGAAAAGGAGTTAGATTCGTGTGGATAGATCAATGTCAAGCAAGCTTTGAGCAGTTGAAAGAGATGTTGACTCAAGCTCCTATACTTACTTTACCTATGGAAGATAAACCATATGTGATTTACAGTGATGCTTCACATAATGGTTTAGGTTGTGTTTTGATGCAAGAGGGTAGAGTCATAGCTTATACTTCTCTCAGTTGAAGCCACATGAGCTTAATTATCCGACACATGATTTGGAATTGGCAGCCATAGTGTGTGTTTTGAAGATTTGGCGACATTATCTTTATGGGGAGAAGTGTTTCATCTATACAGATAACAAGAGTTTAAAATACTTGGGAGTTTAGAGAGAGCTGAATCTTTGGCAGAGATGGTGGTTGGAGTTGATCAAAGACTGTGACTATTTGATTGATTATCATCCTGGCAAGCAAATGTTGTAGCAGATGCCTTGAGTCGGAAGTCTTTAGCAAGTTTGACTGCTTATTCGCTCTTGTTGCTTGATGAGTTGAAAGCGTTACATGCTATTTTTGAATCATGTGATGATGGTGCTTTGTTGGCTCAGTTGCAATTGAGGCCAGTCTTGTTCGATCAAATTAGAGAGGCTCAATTGGCAGATGAAAGAATTCAGAAAGTTATTTCAGATTGCCAAAAGGGGGAGAGCCGAGATTTCCATATGAGTGATGTCAGTCTTTGGTGCAAAGATAGATTGTGTGTTCCTGATGATGTAGGATTGAAAAAGAATATTTTGGAGGAAGCACATCAGTCGGCTTTTGCTATGCACCCTGGGAATACCAAGATGTGTCATGATTTGAAGCAACATTATTGGTGGTTAGGTATGAAGAGGGACATAGCGGAGTTTGTATCTAAATGTCTCACTTGTTAGAGAGTGAAGGCCGAGCAACAAGTTCCAACAGGGTCGCTCCAACCTTTATTAGTGCCAAAATGGAAATGGGAGCGTGTAACGATGGATTTTGTGACTGGTTTGCCTTTGACTCAGAAGAAGCATGATGCCATCTGGGTGATTATTGATCGGTTGATGAAGACAACTCATTTCCTTATGATTCAGATGGACTATTCTCTTGAGAAGTTAGCTGAGCTGTACATCAGTGAGATAGTGAGATTGCATGGAGTCCTAATTTTTTTGGTATCTGATCAAGATCCCCGGTTTACTTCAAGGTTTTGGAAGAGTTTGCATGCTGCCTTGGGTTCTCGATTGCATTTTAGCACTGCTTTTCATCCTCAGACAGATGGGCAGTCAGAGAGGGTGATACAGATTTTAGAGGACATGTTGAGGAGCTGTATCATTGATTTCTCTGGAAGTTGGGATAGATTCTTGCCATTGATTGAATTTGCCTATGACAACAGTTATCAGTCCAGTATTGGAATGACATCTTATGAGGCATTGTATGGTAGAAGATGCAGGATGCCTCTATGTTGGAATGAAGTTGGAGAAGGTAAATTAGTTGGTCCTGATTTGATAAAAGAAATAAAAGAGAAAATGAAGGCAATTCGGGATCGGTTGAAAGCAGCTTCAGACCGACAGAAATCCTACTCAGATTTGAAGAGAAGAGACATAGAGTTCAATATTGGAGATAAAGTATTTTTGAAAGTGTCTCATTGGAAGAAAATTTTGAGATTTGGCTGCAAAGGGAAATTGAGTCCTCATTTCATTGGGCCTTATGAGGTACTGGATAAAGTTGGACCAATTGCTTATTGACTCGCTTTGCCACCTGAATTGGATAGAATTCACAATATCTTCCATGTCTCTATGTTACGGAGGTACAGGTCAGACCCATCTCATGTTTTGTCAGTGGAATCTATTTAGGTGAGTCTGGATCTGACTTTTGAAGAGGAACAAGTGGCTATTTTAGTACATGGAGTGAAAGAGTTGAGAAATAAGAAAGTACCACTTGTGAAGGTTCTTTGGAAGAATCATGCTAAAGAAGAGGCAACTTGGGAGAGTGAGCAAGTGATGTGAGATCAGTATCCTCAATTGTTCCAGACTTGAGATCAGGTAATTTCGAGGACAAAATTTATTTATAGAGGGGGAGAATTGTAATATCCCAAATGATACCCTAAAATTTTGGAAATGTTAAGTGTTGAAAATGGAATTAAATTCAAATTGTATATTTGATTAAGTGAAAAGATAAGAGGAAAAGAGGAGAGTGTATATGTTGTATATATGAAGATATATACAACATATAAAGGTCAACTTTATTGATGGTCAAATGAGATTATTAATTATTTAAAATTAAGTGGAAGATGATATTTGTATTATTTTAATATATTAAATACTTGGTAGAGATTAAGTTGATAATTAAATGGTTAAGAGTAGAGTTTGGGGTTGACTTTCTATCATCTTCTTCTTTCTTTCTTTTGGGTTAGCCGACCACCACCATCTTCATCAATGAAGAAAGATTTTGTGATTCCTAACTCAAGATTGAAGGGTGTTTCAAGTGATCAAGTTGGAATTCTAAGGATTTTCTTCACTTTTGGTAAGTTTTCAACTTGTTTCTTTGTGTTCTTTTGAGTTTGTTGGATTGTTTGATGGAGTTTGTGTTTTTGAGTTTGGTGAATGGTTGTTATTGATGTGTGTATGGTTGATTTTGATATGTTTGAGGTTGTTTGGTCTAATTGGCTTTGATTTTTGGGTGGATTGAAGAGAAAGGGTTTGGTTTGGTGAAAGAACAAGAGTTGTGGATTGTGTATGTCTTGAGTTGTAAAGTATGGTTGTGGTTGTGTTTTGATGCATGTTATTGAGTGGTTTTGATGTTATGCAAGTTTATTGATGGTTTTGGGTAAGTTTGTTTGGAGTGGAAAAAGTTAAAAGAAAGATGTTGGTTGGATGTGGTGTTTTTGGTGTCGATTTCAGGTTTTTTTGGCCTGACACGCCCAGTAGCACGGCCATGTCTTTGGGCGTGTCAATGGTTCTATTTTCTGGATGGGTAACACAAGCAGTGACACGCCCATGTTACTGAGCGTGTCATAGCTACTGTGATGTTGGTGGATTGACACGTCCAGTGACACGCCCATGTCATTGAGCGTGTCATAGTTTCTGTGTTTTTGGAGAATTGACATGTGCAGTGACACGCCCATGTCACTGAGCGTGTCAAAGCTTCTGTTTTGTGAATTTAGGGCACGGTCAGGGACACGCAGCATGTCATGTGTGGAGTTTGCCCTAGTTAGCTCTTATCCTTATTTTCTTATGTGTGACACTAAGTGAGTGTGTATAATCACATTTGGATTAGGTTTTGAAGAGATTTGAGGTAACCAATCCAAGTGTTGAAGGATTCTTGGAAGAGGAGGTTGTTAGATTGGTGTGAGTTGCTCTTGAGGTAAGTACAAACCCTACATGATTACATACATTTACATGATTTTGGAACTTAACACATTTGGTTGGAAAAATGTGTTAGGTTACCTATTATATTGTTGATATATGAGAATGGTGCAATGATTTGTATAATGTGAATTATATATTGAGGATTCAAATTATATGAGCAATGTAAGTTGTGATGTGCACTCAAATGATGAAATGAGAAGCCATTGATGTTGGCTATAATGATGTAAATGAAATATTAAGGCATTATGCCTAGATGATTATGAGAAAATGAGAATGGAATTGATAATGAAATAATTGTGTGCCTAGTATGTTATTCAATTTTTAGAGTTTTGTTGTTGGTGGCATGCCTAAAAGTAACAATCCCTTGAAGCTGGGTTGGGCTTGGTCCTTGAAGCCAGGTTGGGTTGATGCTATGCTTCCCTTGAAGATTGGTTGGGCCTAGTCCTTGAAGTCTAGTTGGGATGTTACATATGAGATGTTTCTCATTGTGATAATGATTTGCCTACGGGCTTGATAAATGTGATTATTGGACTAAAACAGTAACTCTGGAAATTGAATGGCATATTAGTTTCATTTGGGCCCATGCTTGTCTTTGCTTTAATGTGAATTATGATAAATGGAACAATTGAATAAGGTAATGAGATTTAATGTTATGAAATATAATATTCTTGTATATTGCTTCCAAATCTTGAAAGTTTGACATTGGCATTACATTGAATCATATTGTTATCGTAGTTTGTACCACTAAGCCGTTGGCTTAGAAACAAGGTATATTAAAGGAAATATCAAATCAAGTCATTCAATCAAATCTACTACAGACTCTAGGCATGAGTAATTTAGTTCATCATCATCAATTTGAAACAAATATTCATCTCAATATAAATCAAATCACAATTGTACATTAAAATATTAATGTTCTTAACAAACAACAACAATCTAGAAATGAATTAAAAGAGAGAATATAAAAACCCCTTTAAAGATGCTAAGAGTTGGACTTCTAGTCTTCCTCCTAGTTCCACTTTGAATATGATGAAGAACTAACAAGCTTTCTTCAATCAATGGCTCTCCTCTTGAAAGATGGAATGGTCACTCTCTCAAGCCGTCGACTCCTCAATCAAGCCTTCTTCAATTCCTAGCCTTCATAAGAGCTTGGTCACTTAATTTTATCCTAAAAAATGTCAAAGATCTTGTTTATGGAAGAAATGGAAGATGAAGATGAAGGTGAATTTCTTTGTCTCTCTCAAGACCAAGAACAAGATGATGAACCAAGAGAGAGAACTCCCTTCTTTGAAGATCCAAAATGTGTATATATGTCTCTCTTCCTTCCATTCTTTTTAATTTCTTAAGACATAAAGCATGCTTTCCAACTCACACACTCCACTTTGTCTCCCACTTTCTCATTATTTAAGTCTTCATCCCATGAATTAGGCACCCTTTTTCTTCTTTTAATATTTATTTTTAAAAGATGGCACTTGTTGTCTCCCACTTTGTCCCCCATTTTCATGTAAAATAATTGAAAGAATTCTCACAAGATACGGCCAAGTCATGAGTGACTTGGCCGTGCCATTCAATTTCTTATGGACACGGCCAAGCCATGTGATCGTGTCCATGGCTACCTCAATACCATTTTCATTTTCCAAGTGGGACACGGCCAAGTTCTTGGCCGTGTCATGTGACAAGGCCAATGGCTTGGCTGTGTCTCTTGAGTGTGTTCTCCATTGCATTTCCTCCTTGCTTCTTCTTTGCTTTGGTCAATTGGTGAGACATGGCCAAGAGCTTGGCCGTGTCATATGGCTTGGTCCTATCTCTTAGGTGTGTCCACTTCTGCCTTTGCTTCTTCCTATTCTGTTCTTTGGCTTCATTTGGTGAGACACGGCCAAGGCCTTGGCCATGTCTTGTGACACAGCCAAGGCCTTGGCCATGTCTTGTGACACGGCCAGTGGCTTGGCCATGTCTCTTTAGTGTGTCTGTCTCTGCCAAATTTTCTTGCCTCTTTCCGTGGATGAGGGACACAGCCAGGCCATGAAGTGACTTGGCTGTGTCTCATATTTTTTCACCTTAATAATCCATCAAATTGAATTAAAGCTCCATCATTTTGTTCTTCATCCTATGTCAAATACTTTAAACAAACTTTGAAAACAAATTAAAAGAAAAATCAATCAAAAGCCAATAAAATGACACTAAACACAAACACATAGATGATCCAAACAAGTGTCCATGGCGAATTTGCCATGAAGGCCCTCCATGGCGAATTCGCTGAGTCAATTCATCATAGTTTTGCTATTTTGGTCTGATTTGACTTATTTTTATGCTTTAAAATTTGAATTACATTTATTAAATGATAAACCGAACTAGGTTTAGGGTTTTAAAATCAAATCAACTTATTTTCTTTTTTTGAACTTGATTTATAAAAGCCATAAACTAGGTTTTAAACCTTTATAAATTGAATCAATTTATTTTTAGGCCTTGCAGAACCGAACCGACTCATTAGAAGCCATAATCTAGGTCTAGGCTTTTTGGAAATAGATCAAATAAAGTTTGGCCTTTGTTAATTGGGATCAGACTAGCTTAGGGTCAAAATTAAGGGTCTACCATTTGCCCCCTGCTTGAACAATCTTAAATTTATTAAGAGAGTGAAAAACAACATGATTTTGAGCTAATTTTGGACACGGATGGGTTCTGGACCTGAGATTTGTTTGGGTATCCGAGGTTGGATTTGTGTTCTAGACCCTAGGTTAAATTTAAATTTTTGGACCCGGGTTAGATTTGGGTTCTGGACCCGGTTTGAGTTCTAAACTCAAAAAAGATTTAGGTTTTGGACCCGGTTTGAGTTTGAACTTAAAAAAGATTTGGGTTCTAGACCCAAGATGGTTTGGATTTTGGACTCGGATTGAGTTATGGACTCAAAAATGATTTGGGTTTTGGACCCGTTTTGAGTTTTAGACTAAAAAATGATTTGCATTTTTGACCCGAGGTTGGATTTGGGTTCTAGACCCAAGGTTGGATTTAGGTTCTGGACCAGGTTTGAGTTTTGCACTAAAAAAAAATTTGGGTTCTAAACCCGAGGTAGTTTGGGTTCTAGACCCGGTTTGAGTTATGGACTCAAAAATAATTTGTGTTATAGACACAGTTTGAGTTCTTAACATAAAAAAGATTTGAGTTCTAGACCCGAGATGGTTTGGGTGTTTCAATCAAAAAATAGATCAGCTTCAGCTCTTCTAGCTTGGTTGACCTTTTGTCACTTGAGAATTGCAGCTTTCTTCTAGCCTATAGTTCCATTCTTTAATGTATTATGCTGACCTTTTATCATCTGCAAGTTTTGGCTTTCTTTTAGCCATTTGTTCCATTCTTTAATAGATTATGCTGACTTTTTATCAATCGAGAGTTCTATCTTTCTTCTAACTAGTTGTTCCATTTTTTTAATGGATTGTGGGTCTTTACCCTTCAAAAATGGATCTTTATTTTTTGAAGATTGGGTTTTTACCCTTCAAGATGGATCTTTATCCTTTGGAGGTTAGGTCTTTACCCTTAAAAAATAGATCATTATCCTTTGAAGATTGGGTCTTTACCCTTAAAGATGGATCTTTATCCTTTGGATATTGGGTTTTTACCCTTCAAGATGGATCTTTATCCTTTGGAGATTGGGTCTTTACCCTGCATTGACATTAACTCTTTTAGCTGGACTGATCTTCTGTCTTTTGCATATTCATTCTTTTAGGGTTCTTACTTTCTTCTTGTTCCATTCTTTTTGTTATTCCTTTTGCAAAAAATTCTGCTATTTTTTAGCTAGCCCTTATATCCTCTCTTTTGTTGCCTCCTGAGTGGTAAAATATTGAAAGTGAGTCTGAAAATATTTTGTATATGCATAAAATCAAGAATAAAAAAGAGGAAGTTTTATCTTCAGTATAGGCTCAAACCAATGATCTTATTCCCATGCGGGCTCTGATTGATGTCTGCATTTTGTTTGGTTCCTTGCGCAAGCATAAATCTTCATTTCTGCAAAGTGTCTAGATCTTTCTCAAGCAATGGGCCTTCCATGCCCCCTGATTCCATATTTGCTTCTGATTGTTTACTTCACAGGGTGTTTGCTATTTACTTTGATAGAGGAATAGATAAAAAAAAGTGTAATAGGACATGCTTATGTATGCATGGTATGCATGGATGATACTTACATTGGTTCCATTAACTCACAGACTGAGGTGATAAATCAAAGCACTCCCATTGGTAGTAGGCTTGCATTGCTAATTAAGCGAGGCATTAAGCTAGGTTGAGGATTGGAGTACTGAAGCAATGACCAATTAATATTTAGCTTAAACCTTTTGACCAAAGGGAGGTTGATGGTCTGCTACTAGAACTCCCACTGGTTCTTTTTAGATGCTTGTTCAAGTCTTGCATTAGAATAGCAGAAGACTTTGCATTTATAGCTTTTATTTTCCAAGATGAACAAAGTATCACTAACGGGAGCCCCAGCAGGTTAGAGGCATGAGAGACATCCATTTCAATGCATTCGGTTGTTAACTTCTTCATGATCTTACAAATAATCTTTTCATTAACGCACATTTGCCCAATATGTCCTTCAAGATTTGGCGGTGCAACGTACTTCCCTATTCTCGAAAGCCTTTTTTTTTATTTTTATATTTTTTGAAATCAAATGTTGGCTTTGCCAAATCAATGTCCATGTACCTTAGGATTTGACTTTTCCAAATTAACCCATGTATAACATCATAACCCTAGTTACCGTACTAAACTAAGAAATCATTTTCATTTAAGCAAGAACTATTGCACTTCGGATAGGCACATATACATTACCTGGCCAAAGGTCTTGTTGAGTATGAATATTGTCTATCTCATATGCATGCTTATTCAATCAATCTTCATTAATAGACTCTACCTACAAAAGAGATAAATAGGTCTTTAATAGGCATGAAATGGGGTCTATACGGGATATGAGTTAAATGAAGGCCATTTTTAGATTGGAACTGATGTGACACTACCGACAAACCTTCACACTATAAACTTTCTACTAGAATTGTACATTATTGGAAGCATTCCTAAATTTTGGGCACCATTTCCTTCTGACTTCATGAAAATACAAAGCTTGAATGTCCTTCCATCTTCTTGGCATAAATCTTGATCCAATTAGGACAATCTTGATCTTTTCCTTCAAAAAACTTAAGACCACCATTTTCTTCCTCTTCCTTTCCCTCCTTCTCCCTTTTGGAATATCAAGTTTAAGGCTTTCAAAATTGCAAATTTGAACTATGATAAGATGGTTATTGTGAGCGGGAATTTTCGCCCCCACTCCAATGTGGAATGGTTCTTGCGACTTCGGCACTGTTAGGCTTAGGGACTTAGAGAACATGGGCCTAAACCCGGAGAAATAGAGTCACCACCCAGATGGGCTGGGAAAAGAAAGGGAAGGATGACTCGATTCCTAAGGAATCCCCAATCCCCTAATAGGTTCAAAAAGTTGGGTACGTGTGGGGAAGGTGGGAAATGGCCCAGCACCCCCACAATGCCCGGTTCTTTGGAATAGACCTCCTTTTCAAGTCTTAATATTATAAAATTCTTAAATATAATGATATTATTCATACTACATGCAATCAATAGAATAAATAAATACTTTATTAAAAATCATGGCAAGGTCCAAACAAAACAAACAAATAGGCACCCATCCAAGGATGGAAACATGCCTTTACAATTGTCCAATGTCCAAAAGAAAATAAAGAAAATAGAATATCCACCAATTGATGAAAATGTATCCTTTACTTAGGTCCAAAGCTTAAAGATAAATCGAATTACATGATATTTAACAATATGAGGTACCCAATTATGGAAACATACCTCTTACAATTTCATGAAAATAAAAATAAATCAAAGCATTCCAATATTCATCATAAAATGAAGTAAGAATAAATCATTCATTAAGACATGAAATAAATCATCCATCAACATATATCATAAATATACATCTAAGTAATAAACATAGAAACTAGGGCTTTAGATTTCAACTAGGGTTTCTTGGGGAAATTTAGGGTTTACAGAGTTCTTGTTTCAAAACTTATGATTTTAGGGTTTTGGAAGTTTTATGAAAATAATATTAAGGTCTAGGGTTTAAGTAAATAAAATTAAAGCTGATGAAAATAGGATTAAAAGTTAGGTATTTGGAAAGAATAGACTACTGTGATAATTTGGAAAAACATAATTATTACTACTATTTAATGAAGGCTAAGCTAATGTAACAATCAAGTAAAAAGAGAACTAATTAGGGTTTTTTTTTTATTTTAAGGGAACGAAATTTAAGTTTTAAGAAAGTAAATGTAATATCCCAAGCTATACCCTAAAATTTTGGAGTGTTAATTGTTGTATTGGATTAAATAATTTAAAGTGTATATGTTATGTATATGGAGGTAAAAACAATATATACAAGTCAATGGGTTTTATAAGTCAAAAGAGATATTTTGATTAATTAAATGGATTTGTTTAATAGTAGTGGAAGATGATGTAGTGGATTTAATATTATATTGTTTTATCGCTTGGTTGAGAGTGCTTTGAAGAGAAGAGTAATTGTTAAGTGGTTGACTTTCTTTCTCTCTTTCTCTCTTTCTTTCTTCTTCTTCGTTCATCTTCATCTTCATCTTTTCTTCTCTTTGGCGGGCCACCCTTAGCAACCAAAGGAAAAGAGATTTTGTTGCTTCCAAGCTCAAAAGATTGAAGGTTTTCAAGAGATCAAGTTGGAGTTTTAAAGATTTTCATCACTTTTGGTAAGTTTCCAACTTGTTTCTTGGTTTTCTTTTGAGTTTGTGTTATTAGGTTTGTTGGATGGTTGTTTTTGGTATATTTGAGGGTTGTGTTGTTTTGTTAACTTTGATTTTGGGGTTGGATTGAAGAGAGAAAAGGGATGAGTTTGGTGAAAGAGGCAAGTGTGTGGATTGTGTGATTTTTGAGTTGTGAATATGGTGGTGTTTGTGTTTGATGTTTGTAATTGAGTTGTTTTAAGGTTTACTCAAGTATTATATGGGTTGTTGATGGTTTTGGTTAAGTTTATGTGTTGTTGATATGGCTATTGGAAGATGATTGTTGGTTGTGGCTTTGTTGGTGTCGATTTCAGAGTTTTTGGCCTGACAGGCCCATGAACATGGCCAAGTCTTTGGGCGTGTCAATGGTTCTATTTTTTGGATGGGTGACACTACCAGTGACATGCCCATGTCACTGAGTGTGTCATAGCTTCTGTGTTGTAGTATCATTGACACGGCCAGTGACACGCCCATGTCACTGAGCGTGTCATAGCTACTATGTTGTTGGTTGATTGACACGTCCAGTGAGACGCCCATGTCACTGAGTGTGTCGTAGCTACTGTGTTGTTGAAGGATTGACATGGCCAGTGACACGCCCATGTCACTGAACGTGTCAAAGCTTCTGTGTTATGAGTTTTAGGCACGGCCAGGGACACGCCCGTGTTGTTGAGCGTGTCAAGTGTAGAGTTTGCCCTAGGCAGTTCTCTTTCTTATTTCTTCTTATGTTTCTCTAAGTGAGTGTGTATGATCACCTTTGGATTAGATTTTGAAGAGAGTTGAGCTACCTTTATTCAAGTGTTGAGAGTTATCTTGGAAGAGGAGTTGATAGAGTGGTGTTGTTGCTCTTAGAGGTAAGCACAAACTTTGATTGATTGCATACATTTATATGACATTGGGACTTAACACATTTAGTTGAGGTGTTAAGTTACTTGATACATTGTTGATAAATGAGTTATATGTTGTGATATGCATAATGTGAATTATGTTGATGTATCAATGCAATTGAGTAAAGTATTGTATATGAAAAGAAATGTGGAAAAATGTGATATTGAGATGAAATAGAAGAATAAGAAAAATGAGAAAAGATTATAAACTAGGGCAATGAGCCTAATTTGATTATGAGAAATGAATTGTGAAAGAGATTGATAATGAGATAAATGAATTAATGGTGCGCCTAGTATGTTATTCAATTTTTAGAGTTCTGGGTTTGGCGGCATGCCTATGAATCGCTGGGCAGGTGAAAAGACCGGGTCGTAAGCCGAGCCCAGCTGAAAAATGTGAAATATGATGTTTTTGAGGTGAAAAGACTGGTTCGTAAGCCTCAAAAACTGTAATAGTCTAGTCGGGTTGAGGACCAAGATACCGGGGCCTTAGGGTCTAGCCGGGTTGAGGTCCAAAAGACTGGGTCTGTTACATTATCCATGGATATATATATATCGCCTACGGGCTTGATGAATGTGATTATGGACCAAAGCAGTAACTTTGAACTTTGAATAACATATTAGATCCTTTTTGGGCCCATGCTTGTCTTTGCTTTAATGTGAATTATGAAATGTGATGCTTGTGATAAATATGTTGAGATATAATGCTATGAGTTGATATATTCATATATATATATATTGTGCATGAGCATCGCATTGATCTTTATTGAATCAAAGTTTGTACCACTAAGCTTTCTGCTTAGCACGATTGTGGTTCATCGCGCAGGTGACAAGGTAGATCCGGTTGTGCCTCGTCTAGACCGAGTCGAGTCTAGGCTTGAGATTAGAGATAGTTGTGGACATCAAGATCAGAGACGAACTGCCAGCATGTATGAACTTCATATTTTTGTACTTATTGATTTTGATGTAAACATATGTATTTTCCGCTGCTTAATTAACAAATGTTTTGAACAGACTTTTTTAGATAAGCTTTTGGATACTAATGTTATATATATATGTATTTTAATGAAGGAATGTTTTATATATTACTATTTATAATATGAGTTAAATGTTTTAAGTTTACTCGGACAGACTTATAATGCTTATATGTTAAAGATTACAGTTTGATTTGTTTAAAATGAACCGTGATAGTCCTTTATCCGGTATACGTACATCGAGTGTGTTGTGGGAGTATGCGGTGTGTGTATATGGGGTATAGGGGTGTTACAGCTGTTTTGGTATCAGAGCCTAGGTTTGAGGTTCTCAACCTAGGTGAATTGTAAGAAAAAGAAAATTTTGATTTTTAAAATATGATTTTTAGATAAGATACATGCATTGGCACTGGCAGTTTCTGATCTTTGATGAGGTACTTTCTGCTATGTTTGCAGATATATGTAGTGATGGCATCTCAGTCACGTCATTCTGTAGAAGGTAGTGCTGAGAGTGTAGCTCCTGTTTAGGGTAGAGATGGAGCTAGGGTTGAGTTAATTGGTGAGGCACCTGCCCCTATGCCAGAGAGACCAGCTGCTGATGAGATGCCGCCAGTTTGGTTACGGCATGTGGTAGATTTGTTGAGGCAGGCTCCAGTGCAGCAGCCGCCACCACAACCACAGCCACAAGTGCTGGTGAGGCAGTATGATAAATTGAGGAAGTTTGGGGCTGAGGATTTCTTTGGTACTATAGATCCTGCAGTGGCTGAGTAGTGGCTTTATAGAGTTCAGAGGGTATTTATTCAGTTGCAAGCCACTCCTGAAGAGAAGTTTGATTATGCTAGATCTCTTCTGCAGAAAGATGCTTATGATTGGTGGAAGACGATTCCACATGTCATGGATGATCCACCAACTTTGTCTTATGGTGATTTTCTGTGGGAGTTTGAGCAGAAGTATACTCCGAGGGAGTATAAGGATGCCAAGAAGATGGAATTTTTGAATCTGAGATAGGAGAACTGGACAGTGACAGAGTATGAGACTGAGTATATACGGTTGAGTCATTATACCAGTGGGATTATTTCAGATGAGATTGACCGGTGCAGGAGATTTAAGGAGGGATTGAGACCCTCTATTATGTGTATTGTTGCTGGTTCCTGGTATCAGGACCTTTCCCAGCTTGTTGCAGCAGCCAGAAGTGTTGAGAGAGCATAGGCTATTGCAGCAGCTACTACTGAAGAGGAGACCAGAGTTAGGAGACCCCAGTTTGAGGTAGGGTCTTCATCTGCAAAGAGAGGCCGAGGAGGTCTTTTTTAAAGGTTCAGTAGGGGCCAGAGGTAGCCTGTTAGGTCAGTACCACATCAGAGGCAGAGATCGAGACCTACAGTTTCTGTGGCTAGTGCACCGATCCCAATGGCTCAGAGGTCTACTCAACCTACATGTGTCCATTATGGTAGGATACATGGGGGTGTTTGTTGGAAGATTGGTGGACCAACTGTGTGTTTTATATGAGGGTCGCTTGACCATTTCATCATAGATTGTCCCGAGCTGCAGGAGGATAGGCAGGCTGATTCTATAGTTTCTCGACCTAGTGTGAGAGGAGGTCGAAGTGGCAGAGGTTTCAGTAGAGGTGGTAGACCTGGGATTAGTTAGAGAGGAGGTTCTACATCCGGAGGCAGTAGGCCAGATGAAGCTGGATCATCTCAGCGAGTGTATGTGATGCAGAGGCAGCCGGATGCTTCAGCCGTCATTGCGGGTACATTTTCTTTATTTGGCATTTCTGTTATTGCTTTGATTGATCCAGGATCTATGCATTCACATATAAGTGCATCCATCTTGCCTATGTCTGAATTGCATTCTGAGTCCCTAGGATTTTATGTGTTGGTGACAAATCCTTTAAGGCATAGTGTTGTGGTGAGTAAGGTGCACCGAGATAGTCCAGTGGTTGTTCAAGATGAGGAGTTTCTTGGTGATTGATTGAAATGCCTTTTAAGGAGTATGATTTGATCTTAAGCATGGATTGGTTGTCTAAGCACGAAGCTGTAGTAGATTGTCAGAAGAAGTGTGTTACCTTGAGAACCAGTGATGGTAGAAGTGTTATGGTATCTAGTGAGCAGAGACAACTTGCATCCATGTTTGTTTCAGCTATTGCAGCTAGGAGGATGATTCAGAAAGGGTGTGATGTTTATCTTGCTCATGTTGTAGATACCAGAGTGGTGGGTTCCCAGCTTGATAGTATATCCACAGTTGCTGAATTCCAAGGTGTTTTTCCTAAGGAGTTGCTAGGGTTACCCCCTGAGAGAGAGGTTGAGTTTGGTATCGATTTGTTGCCTGGTACCACTTCTATCTCTATTACTCCCTATCGAATGGCACCTGCTGAGTTGAGAGAGTTAAAGGTGCAGTTGCAGGAGTAATTGGATAAAGGGTTTGTTCACCCTAGTGTTTCTCCGTGGGGAGCACCTGTTTTGTTTATGAAGAAGAAGGATGGTATTTTGAGACTGTGCATTGATTATAAGCAGTTGAATAAGGTGACCATCAAGAATAAGTATCCTTTGCCCAGAATAGATGATCTCTTTGATCAGTTGAAGGAAGCAGCAGTGTTTTCCAAGATTGATTTGAGATCAGGGTACCATCAATTGAGGGTCAGAGCTGAAGTTGTTCCTAAGATAGCTTTCCACACAAGGTATGGGCATTATGAGTTTTTGGTGATGCCTTTTGGGTTGACGAATGCACCAATAGCTTTCATGGATTTGATGAATAGAGTGTTTAGACCCTATCTAGATCAGTTTGTGGTGGTCTTTATTGATGATATTTTGGTGTATTCGCGTAATGAAGAGGAACATGATAAGCACTTGCGGATTGTATTGCAGACCTTGAGAGAGAAGCAATTGTATGCTAAGCTGTCGAAGTGTGAGTTTTGGCTTGATCAAGTGACTTTTCTGGTTCATGTAGTTTCAACAGATGGTATTAGAGTTGATCCGAGTAAAGTTGAAGCCATTTTGAATTGGAGTCCACCGAAGTTAGTGACTGAAGTTAGAAGTTTTTTGGGTTTGGCAGGCTATTATCGACAGTTTGTGAAGGGTTTTTCTTTGATAGCTACTCCACTCACCAGATTGCTTCGGAAGGGAATTAGATTTGTGTGGACAAATCGGTGTCAAGTAAGCTTTGAGCAGTTGAAAGAGATGTTGACTCAAGCTCCTGTTCTTACCTTGCCTGTGGAAGATAAACCATATGTGATTTACAGTGATGCTTATGTTTTATTAGTTTTTGTTATAGTTTTGTGTCTTGTTTATTATGTTAATTATTGTTTTATTTAGGTATTTTGTTAGTTTTTATCGATTTGTTTAGGGTTTTCATTAATTTTGATAGTTTTAGTTTATTTCCGTGTTTATGTCATTTTTGATCTAGTTTTTAGTATGGTGTTTATGTTTTGTTGGTTATTGTTTATTTACTTCTTGTTTTAAGTTTGTTCAAGTTTTGTTTTAGGTTAAAAAAGCCAAGGAACCAAATTGAAGACAAAAAGAGACAGTAGCTGACACAGGCAGAGGACACGGCCAAGTCAGTGGCCATGTCCCATACCAAGCTAAAAAGGAAGAGCAAGTCACAGTAGATGACACAAGCAAGGGACACGGCCAAGTCAGTGGCCGTGTCCCTCCAATAAAGCCTAGACACAGCCAAGTCACTCCAACTTGGCCGTGTCTCACTTACAACCAAGGCAAAGAAGATCAATCAAGCAGAGGCGGACACGGGCAAGGGATACGGCCAAGTCACTGGCCGTGTCCCTCCAAAATGATGCAACACGGCCAAGTCACCTCTGACTTGGCCGTGTCACTCAACTAAAGAAGAAAACGAAGAGAAACAAGCAGAGGCAGACACAGGCAAGGGGCACGGCCAAGTCTTGTGGCCGTGTCCCTCCAATGCACTCCAACACGGCCAAGTCACATCTGACTTGGCCGTGTCCCTCATGAACCAAGCATGCGCGGATTTAAAACGGATGATTTATATAAAAGGAAAAAGAAGTTTAGGGTTTGGGGACGGTTGACGATTTGGAGAGCTGGTTTGAGCCGTCAGAGAGAGTGAAGTTAGGGTTTAGCTTGTTTTCTTTATTTTGATTTCACCTTTGATTACTTTAGCTTAGATTAGATTGTTCTAGCTATTGTTTCATCCTTCTTGCAAGATTTGAACAAGAGATTCTTCAGAAGCTTCAAGGAGTTGTAACTTGGTTTTGTTTTCAAACTTATTCTCTTTATTTTCATTTAATGGATATTATCATTGTAATATCCCAAAGTATACCCTATAAGCTTTGGAGTTGTTGTTGTATTTAGATTTAATGTATATGTTTTATGGAAAGAGAAGGGAAAATAAATTAATTAAAAAGATATATTATAAGAGATAAATGTATATGGAGGATAATATGTATACATATGGTATTTGGAAAATATGAGGAATATATATGTAATATAAAAGACATATGCATAGTGTATAAAGTGGTGTAGGGAAAGTGAGCTTTATAATTAAATAAGAATAATAATAATAATAAAAGAAAAAGAAGAAAGGAAAGTCAAAGGAAGAAAGTGTGGTGGAGGTTATTTGAGAAATATTAACTATATTATTATTATTATTATTATTATTATTATTATTATTATTATATTAGAGATAAGAACGAAAGAAAGAAAGAACTTTCTTTCTTCTTTTGCTTCTTCTTCTTCTTCTTCTTCGTGGACAAGAGAGAGAGAGAGAGAGAGAGAGAGAAAGAGAGAGAGAGAGAGGGATGATTTTATTAATCTTCACATCAAATTTCTTAAGGATTTTAAAAGGATTGAAGATGGAGATGAAGATTTGGCAAAATATTCAAGTAAGTATTCATTTCTTTGAATTGATTTCCATTGATTGTGTTGATATTTGATGTAGTTAGTGTGTTAAGATGATGATAGTGAAAGATTGAAAGATATGTATAGATTAAAATGTTTATTTGTGAGGATGATGATGGATTATTGAAATTGGTTAGAAAGGGTTTAATAAGTATGAGTTGGAGAATTGAATAATTGATGTATGTTTGTGTTTAGTAAAGTTTAAAACATGAAATACATGATTTTGGGTCCGAAACAGAGGCATTTTGGATGCCACGCCCGTGACCTTTGGCTGCCACGACCGTGGCCATTAGAAATCATGGCCGTGGAGGTGTTGAGCAAGGGAGACAGATTCATTTGCTATGCCACGCCCGTGGGGACTGGAAGGCCACGCCCGTGGGGGTTGTTAGAGTAATTGGGCAAAATTGTTTGCTAAGCCACGGCCGTGGGGTTGTGAGGCCACGACCGTGGGGTCTTAGATAGATGAATTGGCTTATAATTTGTGATGTATGGGTCTAATAAGAGGGTATTAAGTGAATAATGGCATTGGAATTGATGTATTGTATTATTTTTGGATTAGGTTTTGAGAAGGAAGTGATTTGCCCTAGTTTGTGAAGTGAAGAACTCTTGGAAGGAAAAGAGTATAAAGTTGTGTGAGTGTTCTTGAGGTAAGTACCAACTACATGGTTGCATGTATTTGCATGATTTTGGGATTTATAACATTTAGTTATAAATGTGTTAGATAATTTATTATATTGGTAATACAATGTAACTAATGTTATGATTTGTATAGTGTGAAAGCTATGAGGGTCATTCAAAAAGGTATGTGTAATGTAATTTGTTATGATAAATATTTTAATGATGAATTGTGTTAATGTGTTTTGAGAAATGATGAAATGTGATATCATTGTGATTGGTAATAATGATTGAAATGAAATAAATGGACATGTGGTTGATATGATGATGAATTTAAGATATATGTTCAATGTAATTGATTGTTTATACTTGAATTATAAAATGTATAATATGAATTGAGATATGATAAGATGTGAAGCCATTGTGATTGGCTATAATGATGCAAATGAGAAATGAAGCCATTGTTGTTGGCTATGGTTATGTAAAATGAACTTATTAAGGCATGATTGCCTATGTGTTTATGAAATGTGAATTGAGAAAGAGAATGGTAAATAAGTGAATGAATTGATTGTGTGTCTAATATGTTATTCATTTTCAGAGTTTTGTTGTTGGTGGCATGCCTAATAGTAACAATCTCTTGAAGTTAGGTTGGTTTAATCCTTGAAGCCAAGTTGGGTTGAAGTTTAACATGTTTTACTCCCCTTGAAGCTTGGTTGGATCTAAACCTTGAAGCCTAATTGAGATGTTACAACCCTTGAAGCTAGGTTGGATTGGTTCTTGAAGCCAAGTTGGGTTGATACTTAGCATGCTTTGTTCCCTTTGAAGCTTGGTTGAACCTTAATCCTTGAAGCCTAGTTGGGATAATGATAAATGTGATAATTGAACCAAATCATTAACTCTGAAAGTGGAATGGCATATTAGTGTTTTTGGGCCCATGCTTGTGCTTGTATATATGTGATTCTTGAATAATGGAAAAAGAATGAATAATGAAATATAATATTATGTGATATATGGTGATAACTATGGAATTAAATATAATGGTATGAAAAATATAATGATAATCCTGGACTGAAATGTATACAATACATAAGTAAATTATTGAAAGTGAATATGGCTTGAGAAGCTATGTTACATGATGATCTTATGAAAATTATAATATGAAGTGTAAAATGTATATAGATGTGGAAATGGTGAATATTGCTTCATGAAGATTTTGATAAGTCATTGAATTGTGAATTGTTGAAATGAGGTGTATGAATATGTATATAATTAAGACATTAGTAGAATTATATATATGAAAAGCATAATCAAAATGGGAAAACATGGTAAGTACATAATGACATATCAAGATAACATGAAAATATGATTTTCTCTAATGTATGTTTATATGAATTATTTGTATTACTAAGCTCTCGGGCTTAGCGCGGTTGTGTGATCGCGCAGGTGTTTATGCGGTTGATTCAGAAGTCAAGCTGTTATGCCACGAGAAGGGTAAGAGTGTTTCGAGACCAACTAGAAGGTGATGCATACATGTGTGAGTTAATTATGTTATATTATTCATAATAATATAGTTATAGGTATAAATGAAGTTTTGGTAAATAAGACTAAGATCATTGAAAATATAATGATTTTGTCAATGTTATTAAATTTTAATGTAATATTGTTTGAACTTGACTAAAGGTTTTTGAATTGAAACTAAATGTGACATTCTTATACTCCATATACGTATTGTATGTATACTAGGTATATGTATAGTACTTATATAGAGTATGGGGGTGTTACAATAATTTTGGTATCAGAGCTTAGGTTCGAGATTCTTGGCCTAAGTAAAATTAAAAAGAGAAAGTTTTGAAAAGCTTAAAGAGAAGTAAAAAGAAAAGTTTTGAAATGAAATTTGTAATACATGCATATGCATTCACACCTAGGTTGGTCTTGAACGTGGCATTATGTGATTTGTGATGTATTTGAATTACATGAGATGGATGATAGTGTGTGAATAAAATGTTATATGAAAGTAATAATTGGAAAAAGAAATGATATGAAAAATTGGTACAAGTGTAATTGGTAAATTCAAGAATGGGAGTTTACTTAAGGAAAGTAAATTTTGAAGTATTGATTATTGAAAAGTGATTGTAAAATAAAGAAATGAAAAGAAGAATAAAGTTGAAAATGAGTTGAAAATAAAATCAAGATTAGAGTATGTACTCTTTCCTCTACGCTTTGAATCTCTTTATAACAAAGATTATGTTTGGTTTGTTAGAAAAAGGAAATATTGTGGGATTGTTAATATGGAAAGATATGCTATTTAGAGGAAGAGAGTATGGTGGAATATTGAATGAGTTGATTAATATAGACAAGGTTTGACTATTTAAAGTTTGGAGTATATAAAGTTAAGGTTGTGTTTAAAAGAAAAAGAGATGATATTGGTATAGTTTGTATTGTTTTTTTTTATGTAAACATTGTGATTTCAATGTTAGAAATGTGAGATGTTTGAATATTGTGAAAGCTCATGGTAATAGTGATAATATGTGATAATTGGATTTCTGAAATGAGCTTAAGAATTGTGAAAATTATAAGTTTTGATGTTGCTTTGTGGTATATAAATATAATGTTTTAAAGTTGATATTAATAAAAGATGAGTTTGGTAAATTGAAATTTAAGTGAAGTAGTAAGTTGAAAAGTTAAAGTTTTAGTGGAATTTGATAAAGATTATTTGGATATTGATAGTTTAATGTATATTCAATACATGAGCTATGTGAAATGAATAATATTGCACATGAAAGTATTATGAATTGAGTAATGTGATTAATAGTATGATAAATTGTTTTGAAGTCAAAAGAAAGTGAGTAAGCAAGTGAAAATGAGTTATGTTAAGTTATTTGAGTGAAAAGGGTAAAAATGAATATAAAGGTATATTAAATGCTTTTAAAGACAAAAGTGAAAGAGATGTCACATAAGGATTGTGACTAAGATGTATGTGAAATGTTATTATGGTTGGAATATATATATTTGTTGTGATGATAAATATTTCACATCATATTGAAGAAATGAGGATGATAGTGTTCAAAGGAAGGTAATAAACATTAAATTTGTATTGAATGTATGAAAAAGGAAAATAAAATAAGAGCATATAATTACGTGTATACATGTATAGGATGTGTGAGTTGAGCTTTTCAATATGAATGAAATTATAATATGTAGGAAATGTGAATCACATTGTGAATGTGATCTATGAATGTATATGTGGTACAATTATTGGATTAGTGATATGGAGAATGATATTGTATGTATTAGTGAACCTAAGAAAGATTAGGTTATGACTTGAGCAAATTAGATGAATTTTATGACGGAATTGAGAGTAAGAATAGACTCATGTAATATTGAACAGTGAAATTGTTATGGTGATCACTGAATTTGATGATCATATGATATTTAGAATTCCAAAGTATCCACATACGGAAAAGTTCTATGTATTGGTATATTATAAGAGATTGTAAATGGATTAGAAATGAAGTGACAAAAGAGAAATTATGTAATATTTGCATATGATGGAATATGTGTTCATAAAAGAAGATAATAATAATATTGTTGAAATATGAATTAAGTTAGTGATGATTAAATAACTGAGTGCAAATTGGGTGATAATGGAGTTGGAATGTGTTAACTTTTGGGGTAGCCAAAGTTTAGAAATGAATATGAAATTTTTGAGATCCAATTTAGTATGGTAATTGGACAGGTTGGAAACAGAATAATAAAGGAACCATATGGATTTACAAGCTTCAAACATGACCCTTAATTTTTGATAATCCTATGATTTGTTTAGTATATTGTGGTTGATTAATTTTGTTATTTTCCCATTTGGGACTGAGATAACACAACTATGATATAGTTCTGATGAGATTGATAATTATGATTTGGTAAAGTTGTATCTCATTATTTTATGTTAGAAATCTGGTTATAATTATGAAATGTAAGGAAAAAGAAGAGAATTATGAAAATGTGTTAAGTATGATAACACTTATTGTTAAGATAGCAATGGTGGGATACATGAGAAGATATTAAAAAGAGAGAAATTACAAAAGGTGACTGAAAGTTATGATAAATATGTGTATGGTATAAAGTGAATAAGTGAATGGGTTTAAAGTTTAAGTGAATGAACTATACATAATAAAAACGATATGAGATTATCATGAGAATTGGTGGAAATGATACTAAGATAATAGAAAACAATATATATGTATATATATATATATTGAAGGATAATCTGAAGTGATTTGTTATCATGATAATTTAATTGAATAAGGATCTAAAGAGATCAGGAATTAGATATAAGTTTGATTGAATGGAATAAGGATATACATATATATATAGATATATATAATGTGAAATCTAATGATAAGTTCAAATAAATTACTTGTTGATTTGAATTGAACAAGATTGAAATGTGAATATTTTGTGATGGAGAGATCAAATGATCTAAGTTGCGTTAAGATTGTGAATCATTATTAAGACTTAATATGTATAGTTGTACTAAGAATATAAAAATTTAAATGATATGTATATGATGTAATATTTTGATGAATTAATGGACATTGATGAATTGAATTGTATCAGCTGTAAATAATGATAAAAAGAAAAAGATTGATTATCTGTTAAGTAAGTTTAAAGAGGTTGTATCAATATTAATGTTAAATGAGACATGATAAAGAAATATTTAAGTGTAAACAAAATGGAAAGATTGTTACCAATCAAGGTTTGATAAGTGGGGAAAAGAGTCATTTTATGGTTACCCAGGGCATTGTTTTAGGTCATGTGGTGTCAAGTAAAGGGATTGAGGTGGATAAGGCTAAAATTGAATTGATTGCTAAGTTACCCCCACCTACCTCTGTTAAGGGAATAAGAAGTTTTCTAGGGCATGCAGGATTTTATAGGAGGTTTATTAAGGATTTTTCCAAAATAAGCCAACCATTGTGCCATTTGCTAGGGAAAGATGTTCCATTTGAATTTACAGCACAATGCATGCAGGCTTTTAATTCCCTTAAAGAAAAATTGACTAGTGCACCAGTGATAGTAGCTCCTGTTTGGTCTTTACCTTTGAAATCATGTGTGACGCCTCTAATCATGCAGTAGGAGCTGTTCTTGGGTAAAGGGTTGATAAATACTTGAGAGTAATATATTATGCCAGTTTGACCCTGAATAGTGCACAAATGAACTACACCACAACTGAAAAGGAAATGTTAGCTGTTGTTTTTGCTTTAGACAAATTTAGAGCATATTTAATTGGGTCAAAAATCATTATGCATTCTGATCATGCAGCTCTTAAATATCTGTTAACAAAACAACATGCTAAACCGCGCTTAATTAGATGGGTGTTGTTATTGCAAGAATTTGATTTCCAAATCAAGGATACTAAGGGTAGTGAGAATGTTGTTGCTGATCATTTATCCAGATTACCCTTCTTTAGTGAACATCTTGCATCTGATAGCATTCATAAAAATTTAGAAGAATTTCCTGATGAGCATTTGTTTGTGGTAATTAATGCACCTTGGTTTGCAGATATTGCTAACTATCTTGCCTGTGGAATATTGCGTACTAACATGTCATTTCAGTAAAAGAAAAGGTTTTTACACTTGAGTAAGTTTTATTTTTGGGATGAACCTTATCTATTCCGGATATGCAAAGATGAGATAGTTCGCAGGTGTGTAATATCCTAAAGTATACCCTAAAAGTGTTGGGATTACTGTTGTAATTGGATTCAATGTGTGTATTGAAGGAAAGAGAAAAGAAGAAGAAAGTCAAAAGGAATTGTGTGTGGTGGAGATTTAATGGTATAATTGTTATTATTGTTATTATTATTGTTATTGTTGTTATTATTATTATTATTGTTATTGTTGTTATTATTATTATTATTATTATTATTATTATTATTATTATTATAATGAGATAAGAACGAAGGAAGGGAGGAGAACCTTCTTTCTTTCTTCTTCTTCTGTTCTTCTTCTTCGTGGACAAGAGAGCACGAGAGAGAGAGAGAAATGTGATCTTCATCAAAATTTCTTAAGGATTTTAAGAGTATTGAAGATGAAAATGAAGATTTGGCAAGCTATACAAGTAAGTACATATTTCTTGAATGAATTTTATTGATTATATATATATATAAGTATATATCTTCTTGTTTTGATTTCTTTTGGATTGAGGTTATGTTTGGTATGATTGGTGGGTAAAAGGAGGATAACAAGAGATTTAAGTATGTAAATGTGTGGAATTGATATCTAAGTGATGATTAGTTGAGAAAATTGTGAGAAAAATGATGAAATGTTGATTTGGGGTTTAGTTTGGATGAATTTCGAGTGTTTGGTCTTTAAATTATTGTAGGACACGGCCAAGTTATGAGAGACACGGCCAAGTTAGGGCAAATTTGGCCGTGTTGGATGAGTTTTGGAGAGACACGGCCACTGGCTTGGCCGTGTCCCTTGCCTGTGTTTGTTACTGTCTGATTTATGTTGAGAGACACGGCCGTGTCCCTTGCCCGTGTCTCGTACTGGATTGTTGTGTTGAGAGACACGGCCACTGGCTTGGCCGTGTCCATTGCCCGTGTTTGCTACTACTTGAATTGGTGTTGAGTGACACGGCCACAAGCTTGGCCGTGTCCCTTGAGGGTGTTTGTTATTGTGTTTGTTATTTGGTTTTCATACATTGTTGGATCTTCAAATGTCTTTTGTACCTAAACACACTTAAACCAATAATGATCCAACCAAATGTATATGGAAGATTCTAAGTCCTTGAATAAGGTAAATTGTTATGTATGAATATATCAATGATGATATAGGAAATGTGAAAGATATAGTGATCAATGAAAAAGTATGTGCAATGTCATTGATTATGTATACTTGAGTGATGAATTGAATTGATCAATTTGATTTGATGATAATGTTGATATTATATGAACCATGTGATGTTTTATGTATTGTAAATATTATGAATTGTATTGTGCTATATGTAGATTGATGATGCATATGAAGAATGATATGTTGGGTACAACGTGGAATATCATGAGATCATTGATGATGAATTACCTTAATGTTATGATTGAGGCTTGTTTGCCTAATTGATGATATAAATGTACATTTGAATATTGAAGATTGAAGTGTTATATTGTGAAATGAAATGTAAAGCCATTGTGATTGGCTATGATGATGCAATTGAAAGAAATAAGGCATGTTTGCCTAAATGATGATGAGAATTGAGAATGGAAATGATAATGAAATAATAAATGAATTGTGTGACTAATGTGTTATTCCATTTTCAGAGTTTGTTGTTGGTGGCATGCCTATTAGTAACAATCTCTTGAAGTTAGGTTGGATTTGATCCTTGAAGCCAAGTTGGGTTGAAGTTTAACATGTTTTACTCCCCTTGAAGCTTGGTTGGGTCTAATCCTTGAAGCCTAATTGAGATGTTACAACCCTTGAAGCTAGGTTGGGTTTGGTTCTTGAAGCCAAGTTGGGTTGATACTTAGCATGCTTTGTTCCCCTTGAAGCTTGGTTGAGCCTAATCCTTGAAGCCTAGTTGGGTCTATGATAATGATAAATGTGATGATTAAACCAAAGCATTACTCTGAAAATTGAATGGCATATTAGTGTGTCTTGGGCCCATGCTTGTTTTTGTGTAATGTGAGTCATGAATGGTAACATTGTTGATAAATAAGGTATATGGAAACAATGTTGAAACAAATGAATAATGAGATCTATGAATGCTTTTGATGGAAATGTGTTTTATGATTAATGAATTGTGAATAAAATGATGTTATGAAGTATGAGTTTGTAATATGTGTATTGATATGTTGAAAGTGAATATGGCTTAAGGAGTTTTGTTAAGATATGAGGTTATGGAATTGTTGTATGATGTGTAACATGTTTGTGAATGTGGAATTTGTGAGAATTGTTCTTATAAAGGTTTGAATGATGTTTTGTTGTAATAATGTATACATATATATGTGTATATGAAATAGAAAGGGTAAGTATTGTGTTGTGAATATGCTATGTAATGATGTATTTAATTTATGAGATTAGTGGCAATATATGAAGAATCCATTGAGAAAGGAAAACGTGGTAAGAGAACAATAAAACATGATGTTAAAATTATAAGGTATGATTATTTTGTAATGTATACTTTATTATTTATTTGTACTACTAAGCTCTCGGGCTTAGCGCGGTTGTGTAATCGCGCAGGTATTTATGCGGATGATCTGGATGCCTAGCTGCTATGCCACGAGAAAGGTAAGAGTGTCTCGAGACCAACTAGAAGGTGATGCATACATGTATAATTTTATTTAGGTTTTATTTTTTATAACAATAATGATTCTTATAAATATTTCTTAATTTAATATAATATTGCTTGACCTTGGATAAAGATTGTTAAATAAAAAGCTAAAAGTGACATTCTTATATTTTATATATGCATTGTATGTATACCAGGTATATGTATAGTGCTTATATGAAGTATAGGGGCGTTACAAGGTGTGTATCTGAGGAAGAACAACTGAGTGTTCTTCAATTTTGCCATGATCTTCACTGTGGGGGTCATTTTGGAGGAAGAAAGACTGCAGAAAAGGTGCTGCAAAGTGGTTTTTACTGGCCTACTTTATTTAAAGATGCTCAAGACTATTGTATGCACTGCGATCGTTGCCAAAGAGTAGGTAACATTGGGAGGAGGAATGAAATGCCCCTTCAGTCATATATTGTTGTTGAATTGTTTGATGTGTGGGGAATAGACTTCATGGGTCCTTTTCCCAAGTCTTTTGGTTTTGAATATATTTTAGTTGCTGTTGAATATGTTTCCAAATGGGTGGAGGCAATCCCCACCCGTACTAATGATGCTAATGTAGTTGTGAAATATGTGAAGGAAAATATTCTTAGCAGATTTGGTACGCCAAGGGTGATAGTCAGTGATGGGGGGAGCCATTTTTGCAACACGCTTTTTGAGAAGTTAATGCACAAATCTGGTGTGAAGCACAAGGTGGCAACCCCATACCATCCACAGACTTCTGGACAAGTGGAAACATCAAACAAGCAGCTAAAAGGAATCCTGGAGAAAACAGTCAACACATCAAGGAAAGATTGGGCAAACAGATTGCATGATGCACTATAGGCATATCGGACTGCTTTCAAAACTCCTCTAGGTATGAGTCCATATCGATTGGTGTTTGGAAAAGCTTGTCACTTACCAGTGGAGTTGGAGCACAGAGCGTATTGGGCAATCAAGACTCTGAATTTGGACTTGGATAAAGCGAAGAGAGAAAGATTTCTGCAAATTTCAGAGTTAGATGAGCTGAGGAATGAGGCTTATGAGAGCTCGAGAATTTACAAGGATCGCACTAAAGCACTTCATGATAGAATTATAGTGCGAAAGACATTGAGTCTAGGTATGAAAGTTTTACTTTTTAACTCTCGACTCTGTCTTTTTCCAGGTAAACTCAAGTCTCGATGGAGTGGTCCTTTCAAGATAACTCAGGTGTATCCTTCTGGTGCCATCGAATTACTTAACTCTCGAACAAGTGAGACTTTTAAAGTGAATGGACAGAGAGTTAAGCCATACAATGAAGGATTTCAGGAAGTGAGGGTCATTGACAGCACTTTGATTCATGATCCCTAGGCCTTGCATGATGTCCAGCTATATGACATTAAAGAAGCGCTAAATGGGAGGCAACCCATCGGTTTGCATTTATTTTTGATAGTTGTAATTTTAAATTTAGCAAGTCTTGATTTTATGTTTAGTCTAAATAAATGGAACAGGTGCTTTGATCAGTTTTTATCTTTCTAATGTGTTTCAGGGTTGATCGGAGAAGAGGTGCAATTTCTTTGATATTTGTAACTATATATATATATAAAAATAATAAAAAAAAAGGTTAAAAAGTGGCAGAGAGTGACACGGCCAAAGGACTTGGCCGTGTCCCTTGGCCGTGTCACATGGGACACGGCCAAGCCTCATGAAAACTCTTCTTTTGTTTTGTTTTTGAAATTTGTCACAGTAAGTGACACGGCCAAAGGACTTGGCCGTGTCCCTTGGCCGTGTCACTGGACACGGCCAAGTAAAAAAATAATTACTCTTTGATTTGTTATTTTGCACCTTTAGATCCAGTAGCTAACACGGGCATGGGACATGGCCAAGTCAGTGGCCGTGTCCCTCAAAAATCACATGACACGGCCGTGTTTCCCACAACTCGGCCGTGTCCCTCAATTTTTGACTTTTAAAAACCCGATTTTGCCCAGTTCTTTTCATAAATCCCTAAATTTTCTATCTTCGTCTCTCTCGCTCTCTCGCTCTCTGTATCGCCAAAACCATTGATTTTTATTTCAAAACTCCAACTCTTTTATTAAAACTTCAAATTTCTTCAACAAAACTTGAGATAATCACTTAAAACTTCCTCTTTCCTCATATAATTTTGATTTAATTCAGTTTTGGGTTGAATTTTCAGATTTCTAAGGATGCCGAGAACTAAGACTTTTTCACACCACAAGAAGAAGAGGCCTACAATCGAAGGAGCTTCTTCCTCTTCATCCACTTTATCTTCGAAGAGAGCAAGTCTTTTGGCTCGGGGTTTTTTCCCGACAAGGTATGTTAACGATGAATCTCTTAATGCCTTGCAAATTAGGACTAATTTTGAGCGATATGTGCAATTTCTTGGATGGGAAACTCTAGTCACCTTGAGACCTTTGCAGTTTGAGGAACTTACTCTAGAATTTTTGACATCTCTCAAGGTTGAAAGAAATGATAAGAAAATCTACACTAAATTGATGTTTAAATTGCTGGGTAAATCTTATGTTCTCAATATTGACCAGTTAAATGATATATATGGTTTTCATCAGCACGGGGAAAGGTCGGTACTCAAAGAATTTAAACAACAATTTGCTTGGGGAGCTTTAGGCTTGGGTTCTTATGTGGCCAAATCGGCCAAGGCATCTAAGTTAAGAAATTCCGCTTTGAGATATTTGCATAGGTTTATGGCTTGTGGATTCTTTGCTCAGAAGGAGAACCCGGGTGTGGTTGAAATGAGTGAACTATTTTTCCTGGATTGTGCTTTTAATGCAATGCATGTCAGTGCCGGCTATTGGTTAGCCGATATTTTTGATTCTGTGGCTAACAAAAGAAAGGGGGCAATTTGTGTTAGAGGGTTGGTTACCACACTAGCAGTAGCCCTGGTTGAGGATTTTGACCCGAGTACTAGTCGTATGACTAGAATTTTGGGTAATGACTCTTTGGATTTAGCTACACTTGAGAAGATACACATGGTGGTGCGTAGGAGAGGGACTTATGTGATGCCTTCAGATGAGCCTGAAGCACCGGGGGACAGGCAGAAGAGAGCACGGGTCCAAGAGGAGTCCGACTCGGATTCTCTTGACCTAGATGAGGATGCTCTGGTCTCGGAACATCAAGAGCTACTTTTGAGGATTGAGGCCCTGGAGGGCAAAGTGGATCGACTGGATAGCAAGGTGGACCATAACCATGCTGAGGTCTTACAGCAGTTGGAACAGATTAACAGTAACCTTGCGAAGATCTTGAGTCTCCATCCCTCAGCTGCATCATCTTCACGCCAGCCTTTTCCATAGATTTTGAGTTCCTTGCTTTATTTTGTTTAGTGTACTTTTGTTTTTATTTTTCGTTTGTGTTTTCATGTTAACATTTTATATTTGGATATTTTATTTTCTTATATTGTACTTTTGTTTTTGAACTTTTGTGTTTGTGATGGAAAGCTAGGGTTTTGCTTCACCAGGTACAATGGAAGACAGGTTGTCCTTTAACTCTTTTTATTTATTATTCTTGTTTTCCATTGAGGACAATGTAAATTTTAAGTGTGGGGTAAGCTTTCCTTTAATTTTTTGTTTTTGTTTTGTTTGTTTTGTTTGTCTTGTTTGCTTATTGTGTTTGTTGTGCATGGCATAATTGTTGAAATCTTATTGATCTTTTCTTTGATTCTAGCTTTGTAGTTGAGACTTTAGTATCAGCATAGAAATGAGCATTTGAATTCATTCAGGATCAATTTTCACATTCTGCGGTTCATGACATATAAATCTTTGAGAATCCACCTTTGTGAGTTTTGAGCCTTATAGATTAAATGATTGACTTTCTTTTCTTAAGTGTGCACCTCCATGATTCTACATCTCTAGAGTTTGCTTTTGCATGCTAATTGAACTCACATTATGATTTAATCTCAAGTTTTAAAATGATGAAGGCAAAGTAGTTAGCCCTTTAGCTTAAAAAGACCTCCCTTAATATTAAATTCCTTAGTGAGCCAAGTTGAGCCTTTGACCTTTTTCTTGTTTGATCAACACAATTCACAGCTCAACTTTCTCTTATTATCATCATACCTGCATTAAGGAATGGAATTTTATGATATGACAATAGGGTGGTTTAATTCAAAGTGTGGGGTAAGTAAAAAAAAAAAAGAGTTTTGGGGGTTGAAATGCATACTTTACGCATTGTATTAGATTAAGAGTTGATTATTCTTTTCATCTATATTTTAAGCTAGATGATCTATGCAATGTTATATTTTGTATATATGTATTAAAAATATATATATATAATAAAAGAAAAAAAAATAAAAAAAGAAAAAAAGAAGACAAAAAGAGATATATATATATATATATATACAAAAGTCAAATATGTTCTAGCATTGGTTGTCAAAAGAGGAATGTTGACTCTTATTTTTCTTGAAGTATGCAAGTATGTGAAGTATCAAGGGTTGGTGAGTATGCTATTTGAAGGAGTTAGGAGTTTCTTAGCAAAAGTAGTGTCTAATTTAGATATTCCATTTCTTGATGCTCCAACCTAAATGTCTTTTCTCACACCTTTACCTTAGCCCCATTACATCCAAATGAAAGATCTTCAGATTATTTCTTGAGAAAATCAGTGAGAGAGATTGGATAATTAAGCAAGTTTATGGTAGTATGCAGTCATGAGTGGTTTGAGTGATTAACCTTTGAAATCGAGTGAAACACTTATATGAGAGATGAGATTTGTATGTCTGGATTAATGAATGAGTTAAGAAAATCTTGATTGAAGGAAATTGCAATTATTTATGTCTGATGTCTTGAAGTATTTCATCTTATCTGTTAGAATTATAGTTAAGGTTGTTTGAGTTTTTAATTTATGCCATGTGAATTTGCTTGAGGACAAGCAAAGTTGTAAGTGTGGGGTAGTTGTTTTATTAGTTTTTGTTATAGTTTTGTGTCTTGTTTATTATGTTAATTATTGTTTTATTTAGGTATTTTGTTAGTTTTTATCGATTTGTTTAGGGTTTTCATTAATTTTGATAGTTTTAGTTTATTTCCGTGTTTATGTCGTTTTTGATCTAGTTTTTAGTATGGTGTTTATGTTTTGTTGGTTATTGTTTATTTACTTCTTGTTTTAAGTTTGTTCAAGTTTTGTTTTAGGTTAAAAAAAGCCAAGGAACCAAATTGAAGACAAAAAGAGACAGTAGCTGACACAGGCAGAGGACATGGCCAAGTCAGTGGCCGTGTCCCATACCAAGCTAAAAAGGAAGAGCAAGTCACAGTAGACGACACAAGCAAGGGACACGGCCAAGTCAGTGGCCATGTCCCTCCAATAAAGCCTAGACACGGCCAAGTCACTCCACTTACAACCAAGGCAAAGAAGATCAATCAAGCAGAGGTGGACACGGGCAAGGGACAAGGCCAAGTAACTAGCCGTTTCCCTCCAAAATGATGCAACACGGCCAAGTCACCTCTGACTTGGCCGTGTCACTCAACTAAAGAAGAAAAAGAAGAGAAACAAGCAGAGGCAGACACAGGCAAGGGACATGGCCAAGTCTTGTGGCCGTGTCCCTCCAATGCACTCCAACACGGCCAAGTCACATCTGACTTGGCCGTGTCCCTCATGAACCAAGCACGCGCGGATTTAAAACGGACGATTTATATAAAAGGAAAAAGAAGTTTAGGGTTTGGGGACGATTGACGATTTGGAGAGCTGGTTTGAGCCGTCAGAGAGAGTGAAGTTAGGGTTTAGCTTGTTTTCTTTATTTTGATTTCACCTTTGATTACTTTAGCTTAGATTAGATTGTTCTAGCCATTGTTTCATCCTTTTTGCAAGATTTGAACAAGAGATTCTTCAGAAGCTTCAAGGAGTTGTAACTTGGTTTTGTTTTCAAACTTATTCTCTTTATTTTCATTTAATGGATATTATCATGTCTATTTTGATTTCTTTGAACATTAATGAGATGAATATGTTTGATTGCATTATGAACTAATTTGATCTAGTCTAGGGTTTGTATGGATCTGCTATGATTGTATGAATTGGTTATTCTCTTAGCTAATAATTTCTTTAGCCTTTATTGAATGAAATATTGTTAACATATAATTGATTGGCCAGCAATTGTGTGTATTAGGTATTAGATGATGGATTGAGAGATGAAGTCTAATGCTGGAACAATTCAATTAAGGACTTAGGTGAATTAGAGATATAACCTATTAAAAAGATTGTTTCAATTATAACAAGATTAGTTGTAAGAGGTTTGAATGCGAGAGCTTATTTCCTTGACTCAATTAATTAAGTTGTTTGAGATTTAATCTTTGAAATTAAATTAGTTAAGTGGAATAACCGTTCATACAAATAAGTAGTAGAGAAGTGCAAACCCTAGACCTTTTATCAAGTGAATCAAAACATCAGCTCTTGTTTACTTTTATTCGTTTTAAAACTTAAATCAAACTTCTTCTTTAGTTAGCAATTTAAATTTATTCATTACTTGTTACTTTTAATTTGATAATCAATTAGCCACTTTAGCTTCCTTGAGAGAACGACCTTGGGGAGATCACCTTTGCTACAGCTACCTCGTATACTTGCGAGTGACGCTTTGTGGTAGAGTTAATTTAAGCGCAACAGCTTCATATAATGGTTTAGGTTGTGTTTTGATGCAGGAGGGTAGAGTCATAGCTTATGCTTCTCGGTAGTTGAAGCCGCATGAGTTGAATTACCCAACGCATGATTTGGAGTTGGCAGCTATAATGTTTGCTTTGAAGATTTGGCGACACTACTTGTATGGAGAGAAGTGTTTTATCTATACAGATCATAAGAGTTTGAAATATTTGGGTGTTTAGAGAGAGCTGAATCTTCAGCAAAGATGGTGGCTGGAGTTGATTAAAGACTACGACTGTTTGATTGATTATCATCTTGGTAAGGCAAATGTTGTTGCTGATGCCTTGAGTCGAAAGTCTTTGGCAGGTTTGACTGCTTATTCGCTCTCGTTGCTTGTTGAGTTGAGAGCGTTGCATGCTAGTTTTGAAACATGTGATGATGGTGTGTTGTTGGCTCAGTTGCAGTTGAGACCGGTGTTGTTGGATCAGATTAAAGAGGCTCAATTGGCTGATGAGAAAATTCAGAAAGTTGTGTCGGATTGCAAAAAGGGGGAGAGCCGAGACTTTCAGGTGAGAAGTGATGGTAGTTTATGGTTCAAAGATAGATTGTGTGTTCCTAATGGTGCAAGATTGAGAAAGATTATTTTAGAGGAAGCACATCAGTCGACTTTTGCTATGCACCCTGGGAGTACCAAGATGTATCATGATTTGAAGCAACATTATTGGTGGTCAGGTATGAAAAGAGACATAGCGGAGTTTGTATCCAAATGTCTCACTTGTCAGAGGGTGAAGGCCGAGCACCAAATTCCTTCGGGGTTGCTACAACCTTTATCAGTGCCTGAATGGAAATGGGAGCGAATGATGATGGATTTTGTGACTGGTTTGTCTTTGACTCAGAAGAAGCATGATGCAATTTGGGTGATTGTTGATCGATTGATGAAGGCAGCTCATTTCCTTCCAGTTCGAATGGACTATTCTCTTGAGAAGTTGGCTAACCTGTATATTAGTGAGATAGTGAGATTGCATGAAATTTGTTTATAACAACAGTCATCAGTCTAGTATTATAATGGCACCATTTGAGTCATTGTACGGTAGAAGATGCAAAACACCTCTATGTCGGAATGAAGTTGGAGAAGGTAAATTGGTTGGTTCCGATTTGATTAAAGAAATGGAAGAGAAAGTGAAGATAATTCGGGATCGGTTGAAAGCAGCTTCAGATCGACATAAATCCTATTCAGATTTAAAGAGGAGAGACATAGAGTTCAATGTTGGAGATAAAGTATTCTTAAAAGTGTCCCCTTGGAAGAGAATTTTGAGATTTGGTTGCAAAGGAAAGCTGAGTCCTCGTTTTATTGTACCTTATGAGGTATTGGAGAGAGTTATCGACTTACTTTGCCGCCTGAGTTGGATAGAATTCACAATGTCTTTCATGTCTCTATGCTGCAGAGATACAGATCAGACCCATCTCATATCTTGTCAGTTAAATCTATTGAGGTGAGTCCAGATCTGACTTTTGAAGAAGAACCTGTGGCGATTTTGGCACTTGAAGTGAAAGAGTTAAGAAATAAGAAAGTGCCACATGTGAAGGTTCTTTGGAAGAATCATGCTAGAGAAGAGGCAACTTGGGAGAGTGAGCAAGCGATGCGAGATCAATATCCTCAATTGTTTCAGAATTGAGATTAGGTAATTTCGAGGATGAAATTTATTTTTAGAGGGGGAGAATTGTAATATCCAAAGCTATACCCTAAAATTTTGGAGTGTTAATTGTTGTATTGGATTAAATAATTTAAAGTGTATTTATTATGTATATGGAGATAAAAATAATATATACAAGTCAATGGGTTTTATAAGTCAAAAGAGATATTTTGATTAATTAAATGGATTTGTTTAACAGTAGTGGAAGATGATGTAGTGGATTTAATATTATATTATTTTATTGCTTGGTTGAGAGTGTTTTGAAGAGAAGAGTAGTTGTTAAGTGGTTGGCTTTCTTTCTCTCTTTCTTTCTTTCTTCTTCTTCGTTCATCTTCATCTTCATATTTTCTTCTCTTTGGCCGGCCACCCTTAGCAACCGAAGGAAAAGAGATTTTGTTGCTTCCAAGCTCAAAAGATTGAAGGTTTTCAAGAGATCAAATTGGAGTTTTAAAGATTTTCTTCACTTTTGGTAAGTTTCCAACTTATTTCTTGGTTTTCTTTTGAGTTTGTGCTCTTGGGTTTGTTGGATGGTTATTTTGGTATATTTGAGGGTTGTGTTGTTTTGTTAACTTTGATTTTGCGGTTGGATTGAAGAGAGAAAAGGGATGAGTTTGGTGAAAGAGGCAAGTGTGTGGATTGTGTGATTTTTGAGTTGTGAATATGGTGGTGTTTGTGTTTGATGTTTGTAATTGAGTTGTTTTAAGGTTTACTCAAGTATTATATGGGTTGTTGATGGTTTTGGTTGAGTTTGTGTGTTGTTGATATGGCTATTGGAAGATGATTGTTGGTTATGGCTTTGTTGGTGTCGATTTCAGAGTTTTTGGCCTGACAGGCCCATGAACATGGCCAAGTCTTTGGGCATGTCAATGGTTCTATTTTTTGGATGGGTGACACGACCAGTGACACGCCCATGTCACTGAGCCTATCACAGCTTCTGTGTTGTAGTAGCATTGACACGGCCAGTGACACGCCCATGTCATTGAGCGTGTCATAGCTACTATGTTATTGGAGGATTGACACGGCCAGTGATATGCCCATGTCACTGAACGTGTCAAAGCTTCTGTGTTATGAGTTTTAGGCACGGTCAGGGACACGCCCGTGTTGTTGAGCTTGTCAAGTGTAGAGTTTGCCCTAGATAGTTCTCTTTCTTATTTTCTTCTTATGTATCTCTAAGTGAGTGCGTATGATCACCTTTGGATTAGGTTTAGAAGAGAGTTGAGCTACCTTTATTCAAGTGTTGAGAGTTATCTTGGAAGAGGAGTTGATAAAGTGGTGTTGTTGCTCTTAGAGGTAAGTACAAACTTTGATTGATTGCATACATTTATATGACATTGGGACTTAACACATTTAGTTGAGAAATGTGTTAAGTTACTTGATACATTGTTAATGAATGAGTTATATGTTGTGATGTGCATAATGTGAATTATGTTGATGTATCAATACAATTGAGTAAATTATTGTATATGAAAAGAAATGTGGAAAAATGTGATATTGAGATGAAATAGAAGAATGAGAAAAATGAGAAAAGATTATAAACTAAGGCAATGAGCGTAATTTGATTATGAGAAATGAAATGAGAAATGAATTATGAAAGAGATTGATAATGAGATAAATGAATTAATGGTGTGCCTAGTATGTTATTCAATTTTTAAAGTTCTGGGTTTGGCTGCATGCCTATGAATCGCTGGGCAGGTGAAAAGACCGGGTCATAAGCTGAGCCCAGCTGAAAAATGTGAAATATGATGTTTTTGAGGTGAAAAAACCAGGTCGTAAGTCTCAAAAACTGTAACAGTCTAGCCGGGTTAAGGACCAAGATACTGGGGCCCTAGGGTCTAGCCTGGTTGAGGTCCAAGAGACTGGGTCTGTTACATTATCTATGGATATATATATATCGCCTACGGGCTTGATGAATGTGATTATGGACCAAAGCAGTAACTCTGAACTTTGAATAGCATATTAGATCCTTTTTGGGCCCATGCTTGTCTTTGCTTTAATGTGAATTATGAAATGTGATGCAAGTGATTAATATGTTGAGATATAATGCTATGAGTTGATATATTCATATATATATATTGTGCATGAGCATTGCATTGATCTTTGTTGAATCAAAGTTTGTACCACTAAGCTTTCTGCTTAGCGCGATTGTGGTTCATCGCGCAAGTGACAGGGTAGATCCGGTTGTGCGAGAGAGCTCGTCTAGACCGAGTCGAGTCTAGGCTTGAGATTAGAGGTAGTTGTGGACATCATGATCAGAGACGAACTGCCAGCATGTATAAACTTCATTTTTTGTGCTTATTGATTTTGATGTAAACATATGTATTTTTCGCTGCTTAATTAACAAATGTTTTGAACAGACTGTTTTAGATAAGGTTTTGGGTACTAATGTTACATATATATATATGTATTTTAACGAAGGAATGTTTTATATATTACTATTTATAATATGAGTTAAATGTTTTAAGTTTACTCGGACTGACTTATGATGCTTATATGTTAAAGATTACAGTTTGGTTTGTTTAAAATGAACCATGACACTCCTTTATCTGGTATACGTATATCGTGTGTGTTGTGGGTGTATGCGGTGTGCGTATATGGGGTATAGGGGTGTTACAGTAAAACTTGAGATTTAGGTTTTAAAGAGTGATTAGGGTTGGAATTAAATAGACTAAAGCTTATAAAAATAAGGCTAAAAACTTAGATGTTTGAAAAGAGTGAGCTACTGTGGTGATAATTAATTTTGACAAATAAAATTAAAGAGACATACATACATTTGAAGGCTCCACCAAAAATTGTTGATGAAATTCGTGGTCGAGCTTAACACCAAGGAAGAAGATTGCCTGCTGCCTTGATTCCTTATTATTGCTTGATTGTTGCTTTTAAATTTTCAAAGTCTAGTCCCTAGATCAATTGCTAAGAAAAAGTCCCAATAATTCTTCCATCCAAATCCTCCCCTTGTTTATATGTTTCACACTATTATTTATAAGCAATTCAAAAAATAAAACGTACTTGATTAAGGAAATAAAATCTAATTAGGAAATAAATTGAATCATCTGAGTAAAATAAGGTTTTGGAAGAAATCGGCAGCTCCTGGGCTGTTGGGCGAGACTGGCATGCAAGGATTGACATGCTGCTGCAGGCTAGTGAGGCCGTTTTGGGCTGCTTCTGCAGGCTGGAGTGCAATTTTTCATCGCCGATCCTACCGTCGTCGATTCATCCATTTTTATTTTTTATCCATTTTTATTTCTTATTAAAAATAAATATTATTATATTATTAAAAATAAATAAATAATAAATAAATAAATATTATAAATAATAAATAAAATAAATACCACAAAAATTATTTCCAACGGTTTTAAAATATCAGACCGTACCTAGTAAAAAATTAAGGGTCTACATTTATTCTCTTATTGAGTCTTTGGCTGGGCTGGACCAAATCAAGTCAATTTGTTCTCGTAGACTAAGTGGAAGTTTATTGTAGCTGTAGGTAATGAGAACTTTGTTCGCTTTTTGAACTACCCCTCTTTGGGTTTTATTTTTCTTTTTTTCTTCTTTTTTCTTTTCTTTTCTTTTCTTTTTTCTTTTTCATTATTTTCTTTTTTCTTTTTTTCTTTTGTGTTGTTTTGTCCTAACTCTAACAAATTTGTCTTATATGCATCATCTTATGCTTCTAGCTATGAATGGGGGTAAGATGAGTCTACCTCAGTGTGGATTAGTCCTTTGTTGCCCTGATGTCATCCTGTGATATTAGGTCTAGTTAAGGTGACCTTCAACTATCCCTATAATCTTGGTTGTATATCCTTTTCTTTGATCTCCTTCCCCTTTTATTCTTTAGTGATAATCAGACTTTCCATAAATATCATAATAGCTCAGGAAAGGTTGTTGAGGTTCACAAGCCAATAAAAAATAATCTAAAATGTTATGAAGTCTTCAAAGGGACAACTAGGGATTGATGTTTAATTTGGTGGATACTAGTTGTTAGCTTTTCAAAGAATGCCTAGATCATTTCTCCCTTAAATTAGCAAAGTTCAATTTTAGCTCGAACATTTGTCAAAACATGTTCTAAGATTGACTAGGACCTAGATAAAGGTATTTATGCAGGAGCTGTCTCTAAGTAAGCATACAAGTTCAATGCTATACAATAACTCCCTTACCTAGTAAAGTCATTTTGATCATGATGCATAGATACACTAATTTATGTATATCAAGCTAAACTCATCATTAGATGAACACCAAAATGAATAAAGACCACAAAAATTTAATAAAAATAATTTATTCGAACAATCTTAATTTGAAAAACATAATTGTTTTAGAAAACATTAAAGAAACAAAATGAAACAAAAACCAAATGAGCTAAGGGAAGTTCATTGAGTTGAAGTCAAAAAATACTTCATCTACTTGGACATGTCACGGGCAATGGTCATCACCTCCGCATCCATAATTCCTCCATCCTCATCTTGAAATGGTGACAAGACAAAACTTTCCATCAATCCTCCCTCTATCAAGAAGGTCACCGGCAGTGGTACCCTTTCAAATTTAGGCAAAGGATTGCTTTTGGTGTTGGGTTTGTTAGGTTTAAGCAACTTTCCACTATCAATCAAATTTTGGATCTCATATTTTAGTCACAAGAATTTGTCTGTCTCATGTCCTTGTGTCTGATGAAATTGACAAAAGGCTTTAATATTAAATTTTAGCGGTAAAGGATTTGGCAAAGGTCAAAGAGCCAATGGTTGTAATAGCCCTTTCTTTTGCAGCTTGTTAAAGACCCAAGACAAAGGTTTCCCAATATCTGAAAACTATCTTCTATTTTCTTGACCAGTTGTATTGACATCTACTGCATTATGTGTACTCTGGTTGCTAGAATGATAATTTCCCCTCCCATTCTTTCTTTCAGAAAAATGGCTCTTCTTTAGTTTCCATTCTTCTATCTGTAAGCCAGCTTGAAGAAGATCTTTGAAATCTCTGATAAGGATATGAGACATCCTCTCACAAAGATTAGGAAGCACCCCTCTCACAATCATCCTAATCTGGTCTGACTCATCGGGCCTCTTTCTAAGCAATGCAGCCTTGTTTCTCCACCTTTTCACATAATAAACAAAATTCTCATTTTGTTTCTGCCTGATTGACTCAACTTCCATCAAGGTCACTTCTAATTCCATATTATACCCATACTACTAAATAAAGGCTTTGTACAACATATCCCAATCTTTTTGGATACTTTCATCCAAAGTATTAAACCAGTTCTACACAACGCGGTCTAATGAAAGCATGAAGTACCTTAGAGTTTGAGTCATAGTAGCTCAGGCAGACTGCACCGATGTGATATATTGCTTCACTTAAAGGTGGGGCTTCCAGTTTAATCCAACTTAGCAAAAGAAGGCATCTTGAATTTGTAAGGAACTTCCTCATCTTTTTCAAACAACTTATCCACCTTCGACATCTCTTCAATTTTTAGCTTCTTCTCAAACTTCTTCTCCAAGTCCGCAATAATCTTCTCCCATCATAAGTCTTGGTCTTTTCAATAGTTGATTTCTCCACAACCTTTGGCTCCTTCTTCTTATCTTGAGGATCTTAAAAGTATTGAGTCCAGTATTCATTATCATCCATATCCATCCCGCCATCATCAAAGGCTGCTTCACCAACCTTAGCCTTTCCTTTGTCTTTCTGCTTTTTGATACTAGCAGATGCTTCAGAAGCATTCCCAAACATTACAGTCATTTGGCTTCTCATGGTCTCAGTTAGGACCCCCTTTAGTTCTTCCATTTTGGCATTGAGGCCATCATCTACCATCTTTTAAATCTGCACTGGCTCCATTGCTTTTGGTGAGAAAGTGACTGAGTCATGACTTGATTCTACATCGTTGCTATAGGTTGGATTGTCATAGGCTCTCAAACTATTGCAATCCAGGGCTGTGAGCCAGAAAAGATTAATGATATGAGATGCAATGCATGTATGCATGGATACACAAGTAATAAACAAATCAAATAAACTCAACATTATAGGAACGAACCTTCCATTCTTATAACTTTCACATATGAATGGTGAGTCCCTTTTCCTAGGTATGTGGTCAACAAAATATCGACATGGTGTAGACCCTTAATTTTTGACCCAATCCGATCCAATATGCTTTATTTAGTCCAAAATGATTTTTGTTGTTTAATTGGTCCAAAATAAGTTTAATTAAATAATTTTTACCTTAGTATCTAATTTTTATTAATAAAAAATGAAAATAAACAAATAAAAATTAAAAATAAATAAAATAAAAATCGGAGTCGAAAAAAAAAATGGCAACGAAAAGTGGGCGAGCGAGCCCGTCGGGCCAGTGTCAGCTCGCCCGCAGGTTCCTGCCGGCAAAATAACTTCCCGCAGCGCCCGCAGGAATTTCCTACGGGCTGGCACGCCCACAGGCCCTGCAGCACAGTTTTTGCCAGCGCAAAATTTTTCAACGCAATTTTTTCAATCCTAATCCAATTAGGTTTTAATTTCTTTTTTTTTATTAATATTACTTACCTTAATTAATTAGGAATAAACAACCTAAAAACCACTATAAATAAGGACCAATTAAACCAAATCAAAGGAGGAAAAAAATTGGCAGTGGCTTGATTTTTGAAACCAAATCAAGGAAGGAAAAGGAAAAACTCAATTCAATTGATATTTAAAGCAGCAGTAGCACGTAAAAGGGATTCAAAGGCAACCAAGGCTTGTCTTTGAAGCTAGTTCATCCAAGAAGAGTTATTTTTTGGAGAATCAACAAAAGAAGGTATGTTTAATTCTTTTGATATATGTTTTCACAGTAGCTAAATTATGGAATTAGTGTTTTTCAAAAGTTAAAACCTTAGAACTTTAATTTAGTTTTTCCAAGATTTAAACACTAAAACGTGACCTTCTTCTCTAAAAAGATTTAAAATTGTTATTTTTTCTTCTTAAAAACCTTAAAACTCTAATTGAACATATTTTTCAACAAAAGCAAAATCAAATTCTGTTTCTTTTAAAATTTTAAAGTAGGTTCTATTTCATTCAAAAAACCTTAAAAAACATCTTTTCTACTTATAAAAACTTCAATCCATGTGTTTAAATTCATAAAACTTCATAAAATATCAAATTGACTTCTAAAATCCTAAGAATTCTTCATCTAAATTTCAAACCCTAAATCCAAAATTCAACTTTTAAACCTAAAATAATGAACACTAACCCTTTTAAAACCCTTAAACCCTAATTTTTATGAACCCTAATCCTTTTAAAACATTAAAAACATAAAAACTCTAAAAGTCACAGTAGCTTAATTCACTATTTAAAAATCATGAATTAAAAATTATTTCAAAGTGTCCAAAATACTAGTTTCATAATTTCACCATTCAAACTTTAATTTGGTTAATCAAAGAGTCTTACCCACCTTTTAAAACCTAAAACCCTAATTTATTTTAATTCCATAAGAAGTCACAGTAGCCATAAATTGAACTTTTATTTGCTTTATTCAATTCCATACTTGATATGCTTTGATTTATCTCTTATGCTTTAATATATTTAATTTCAATACTTGATTTGTCATGAATGGATGTTTATTTTATTGATATTTAAATACTTTTGATGAATGATTTATTTATGATGGATGATTATTTACTTTTATCAATTAATTTAGATTTCCAAAAGTTGTAAAAGGTATGTTTCCACTTGGTGGGTACCTCATTAGTTAACCATCATGTAATTTAATTTGCTTTTCTTTTTTAGAACTTATGTAAAGGGCATATTTCTACCTTTTGGTGGGTGTCCTATCTAGGCATGTGATGTAAGGACATGTTTCTATCCTTGGATGGGTGTCCATTTATTTGTTTTGTTTTGTTTGGACATTGCTTTGATTTTAATATAATGATGCTTTCTTTTTATTGTGTGTAGTATGGATAATGTTATTATACTTAAGAATTTTATAATATTAAGACCTGTAATGTAATATCCCAAAGTGTGCCTTAGAAGTTGTGATAATATTGTTATTATTGAATTGAATGTGTATTTGATAAGTGGTGTATTTGAGTATGGTTTATTTGAATGTTAAAAGAATTTGAGAGAGAATGGTTATGTGTTGTTTGGAAAGAAAGCAATGTATGGAGAAAGTGTATATGTTGGGTATATGGCAATATATATAACATATATTCAAGTCAAAGTGCTTAGTCAAGGGAAGAAGATATTTAGATTGTTAAGTGTGAAATTACCAAAATGGGCAAGAAATTATAAAGAGAATTAAAATGTGTATGAGGGTATTATAGTAACTTTCTTTTGGATGAGTATTTAATGAGTGCTTGACTTTGTGTTTTCATCATCATTTCTTCTTCTTCTTCATTGTGTTGGCCGGATCACCAAAAACAAGGGAAAGCAAAAGAGCAAAGCAAGGTTTTGAAGTTCTTAGCTCAAAGGTTGATAGAGATTTCAAGTAATCAAGTTGAAATTTCAAGGAATTTCATTATTTGGTAAGTACTCTCTTGTTTCCCTTTGTTAAATTTGAAGTTGTGTCTAAAATGAATTGTGATTTGTTGATGTGGTGATTTGGTGTGTTTGATAGGTGTTTACAAGTGTTAATATTGATTGTAAGTTAAAAGAAGGAAATTGGTGTTAGTTTGGTTGTGAAGATGGTAAGATATGTGGAGGTTGAAAGTGGAAGATCAAGAGTGAATTTGGTTTTAGGGTTTTGAAGTGATGAGTGATTAAATGTATGGTTAATTGTGATTATTGTGTTAAACATGCAAAATAGGTGTTAATGACTTTGATTACCTCCATTTGAATGAGTTTATGTTATGTATGATGTGTTTAAATGTAACTGGAAGTGTTTTGGCCACAATTAGGGTTTTGTTCTTGAGTGAAACGGCCAAAATAAGAAAGGAACACGGCCAAGACTTAATGTTTTTGAGAGACACGGCCAAGTTGAGGGAAGTTTGGCCGTGTTGGTTGAGTTTAGGGAGAGACACGGCCACAGACTTGGTCGTGTCCCTTGCCCGTGTTTGCTACTGCTTGAGTTTGGTTGAGAGACACGGCCGTGTCCCCTGCCCGTGTCTGCTTCTGCTTGAATTGGTGTTGAGAGACACGGCCACAAGCTTGGCAGTGTCCCTTGAGGGTGTTAGTTATTGTGATGGTTCTTAACTTTTCTCACATTATTTTGATTCTTCAAAGGTCTTGTTGTGCCTAAACCTAAACATAAACATTTTGAAAACAAAGAATGACCTAAACAAATATATGTGGAACATACATTTGATGATATTGATGATGTTATAGGTAAAATGGGAAAGATATGATGAAGTAATTGAGTATGTATAGCTTGATGGGAGTAGCTCTTGAGGTAAGTACAAATTTACCTAGACTCATTCTTTTATATGATTTTGGAACTTAAAACAATGTTAAGTAGATTATTATATTGTTAATACAATGTGACTAATGTTGTTATATATATATATAGTGTGAAAGCTATAAGGATGATCCAAAAAGATATGTGCAATGTGAGTTGTGAGGATAAATGTTTTGATAATGAATGGTGCAAATGTGCCTTGAGAAATGGTGAAATGTGATAGTATCATGGTTGTTAATAATGATCAAAATGAAATAAATGAACATATGGTTTATATGACACTGAATTTAAGATACAAGTGCAAAGTAATTGATTATGTATGCTTGGATGATAAAGTGTATAATGTGAATTGAGATAAAATATGATGTGAAGCCATTGTTATTGGCTATGATGATTCAAATGAGATGTGAAGCCATTGTTATTGGCTATGATGATTCAAATGAGATGTGAGCCATTGTTATTGGTTATGATAATTCAATTGTGAATAAAATTGATAAATGAGTTGTGTGACTAATATGTTATTCCATTTTCAGAGTTTGTTGTTGGTGGCATGCCTAATAAGTGTAACAATCTCTTGAAGTTAGGTTGGATTGAATCCTTGAAGCCTAATTGAGATGTTACCACCCTTGAAGCTAGGTTGGATTGGTTCTTGAAGCCAAGTTGGGTTGAAGCTTAGCATGCTTTGCTCCCCTTGAAGCTTGGTTGAACCTAATCCTTGAAGCCTAGTTGGGTCTATGATAATGATAAATGTGATGATTGAACCAAAGCATTACTCTAAAAATTGAATGGCATATTAGTATCGTTTGGGCCCGAGTCTGTCTTTGTTGTCAATATGATATACAAATTTTGAAATAAATGAGTAATGCGATATATGGTTGACTTTGTTGACAATGTGATTCATGATTGGTGAACTATGAACAAAATAATGCTATAGTGTATGTTGTGTAATGTGTGTATCGATATATTGATTGTGAGTGTTGGTGATATGTTATGGTTGGTGCATTGTAAATTAAACAATGTTATGAATTATGATGTGAAATGTGTATATTGATATGCTAAGTGTGAATATTAATAATGGATTGCGGATAATGATTCAATTGAATGATATAATGATTGCCTTTGTTGAATATGTGATTCATGAATATTGAATTGTGAGTAATGATTTAATAGAATGGTGTAATGAGATGTAAGGTTATGAAGTATGGCATGATAATATTGTATAAATGAGTTATTGAAAAGAGATTTGATTTTAAGAAGTTATGTTGAGATATATGATTATGGAATATTATATGATATGTGATAAGTATATGAGGTAGCAATGGTAAGTATTGTTTTATTAGTGTTTATGTAAATATGTATATAATCTATGAGATTAGTGGGAGTATATGAAGAATGCACTAAGAAAGGAAGAACAGGATAAGAAAACAATAAAACATGATGCTAAAAATATGAGGTACGATTCTTTTGTAAAGTATATTTTAATATTTATTTGTACTACTAAGCTCTCGGGCTTAGCGCGGATGTATAATCGCGCAGGTGTCTAGGTGGAAGATATGGAGACTTGCGTATGCCACGAGAAGAGTAAGAGTTTATCGAGACCAACTAGAGGATAATGCATACATGAATAATTCTTAATTATTATGTATTTCTGACAAGAGTGTATGTATATGTATAAATGAAGTTTTGATAAAGATAAGACTATTATATATTTATAAGATCAGTAAAAGTATAATGATTTGGTAAATGTTCTTTAAATTTATGTATTGTGTTTTGAATTATATGAAAGGTTTTAAAAATGTAAAAAAAAAATGACGTCCTTATACTTTATATAATTACTGTATGTATACCCGGTGTATGTATAGTACTTATATGGAGTATCGGGGTGTTACATGTAAAGGAGGCGATTCCAATAAACCGGGCGTTATGGGGGTGCTGGGCCATTTCTCACCTTTCCCACATGTACCCAACTTTCTGAATCCATTAGGGGGTTGAGGATTCCTTAGGAATCGAGTCATCCACCCCTTTCTTTTCCCGGCCCATCCGGGTGGCGACTCCATTTTCTTCGGACCTAGGTCCGTGTTCTCTAAGGCCCCGAGCCTAAACAGTGCCGAAGTCGCAAGAACCATTCCACCGAGAGTGGGGGCGAAAATCCCCGCTCACAGTGGACACTCCACTAGGGATAAGAGAAGTTGATTCCGTTGGTCTTTATATTATTCTATTCTTTCTTATAATGATATTATTCATTGCATCATATTAGATTGCATTGTGTGCGTGAGTTAGGACGCCCGTGTTACCCGTGTTATGTTATGTAAGGGATACCATACTTTCACTTAAGGTATGGAGATCGAACATGGCATAACCACTCATAGCCTTGTACCGTTTGGTATATACTTGCTATGGGAACCTAAGCCTTTTAACCCAAAGACTAAAGCTCATGTAATTGGCCTAGTTACTTTCCTTAGGTTTTACCCCAAATGTATGTTGTTTGACTATGGTTAATTTATCTTGGTTTAAATCATGACTTATTTGGTTTGTTCTTTTTCTAATATGACCCAAGTACATTTGCAAGCTCAAAATAAATTTTTTCTTTCTTTAAAATCAAAAAGACCAGAACTATTTTCAAAACATTTTAAGATGGTCTTTGGACATAAAATTTTTCTAAAAACAAATAAATAATTCTTTGGCTCATGGCCCAAATACTAAGCCCAAAATCCATTTTTCTAAAATCTTTTAGAATGGGCTTAGAAACAAAACTATTTTCACCCAACCATTTTTTACAAAGAGCTTGCAAAAATATTTAGGTCAATTATGAAATACCAAAAATCAATTGTGGGCCTAGTTTACACTAAGAATAAATTAACCATGGGCTTGTTTTTGGCATGAATCATTAGTTACCTTTTTCAAGTGAGAAATCTATTTATAATAAACCTCTTAATTTCGTTTTAATCCAACATAGCATAAAAGCTACTTTAATTGATTGAATGGATTAAAACCTAATTAATGGGAATTATCATGGATTGATTTCTATTTTTGAAAATATAACTATTGGTTGAAACGTCCGAGGGAATTATTCGAAAGCAAGATACCCCATGTTGGTATTTTGTTAACCATATACCTAGGGAAAGAGACTCGCCATTCGTGTGTGGATGATATAAGGTTGGAAGGAACATCCTAATTATCCTTGTTTGTGGTTTGTGCATACATGCATACATACATTTGCATCTCATATCATTGATCCTCTCTGGCTCATAGACCTGAAGTACGACAATTCAAGAGCATACAACAATACCATCTACAACATTGACTTTAATTCAAGTGCCTCATTGGAAGGATGAATGCAAACCAGCTAAGGGATATAATTGATGAAGTTGTCAAAGCTAGGATGGCTGAACTACAAGACCAATTGGTTGAAATTATGAAGGCCCAGTTGATTGAAATTCTGGAGATCATCAACAATAACGCATCTCCCATTGACATAAGAAAAAGGGGAAAGGCAGCATCAACGGAGAATATGTTCACTAATAGAGATCAAATGAAAAATGAAGGATCAATCCCTATTTTACAAGATCAGCCAAACCATATGCTGTCTAAATGGAGCAATAGGAGCGACTACCACCTCAATGAGCAAAATCAAAAGAAAAGAAGAGGTGTTGAGAAAAATGCAGCAACTGAACCAATAAAGAGGCGTAAATTTTCAGACTTGGGGGAACCTCTGTCAAAAATGTTGGAGAATCTAATGAAGGAGGGATTTTTACAACCTTTGACTCCTCGTCCTTTGCCTAATCCTTTTCTGCCTAACTTTGATATTAAAGCATTTTGCCAATTCCATCAAAGGCTTGGACATGAAACGGACAACTGTATGAAGTTAAGGCATGAGATCTAGAATTTAATTGACAGTGGAAAGCTACTTGAGCCTAATAAGCCCAACACTAGGAATAAGCCTCTGCTTAAAATTGAAAGGGCACCACCTCTTGCAACCTTCATGAAGAGTTTTATCTTGTCATCTCATCATGATATGGATAGAGAAGCTGCTAAAGAGGATGTACTGCTAAACAAGTTTGGTTTAACTGTGGATGATGATGATGAAGCAATCCTTGCCCTTGATATGTCTAAATAAATGAAGTGTCTTCAACACCAACTCAACGGACCTTCCTTAGCTTGAATGTTGCTTTTCAATTTTACTTTCTTTAATATTTACAATCTTGTTTTTCAAATTTAAATTTGTTTGAATAAATTTTTGTTGGTTTTTGTTCATTTTGATGCTCAACCATTGAGGAATCTAGCTTGATAATTCATGAATTAATATATTTATTCATCATGACTCGAATGACTTTACTAGGTGAGGGAATTGCTCTATAGCATTGAGTTGTGTATGCTTACTTAGAGAGGGCTCCTACATAATTACCTTTGTCTGGGTCCTAGTCAGTCTTAGAACATGCTTTGACAAACTTTTGAGGCGAAATTGAACTCTGCTTATTTAAGAGAGAAATGATCTATGCATTGTTTGATAAGCCAACAACTAGTATCCACACTATTAAATATCAATCCCTAGTTGTCCTGTAATATCCCTAATTATGCCCTAGTAGTCTTGGTGTTAGTGTTGTTGCACTTGAATTATGTATATATGATAAGTTGATAAGAAATTGGAAGAGAATGTTTTTGTATGTGTTTTGGAGAAGAAATTTAGGGTTTAGAGACAAATGTATATGTTGTGTATATGATGATATATATAACATATAAATGGGTCAAAGGAAGAGTCAATGCAAGAAGATATTTTTGTGGAATGTGCAATTACATATAAGGGCTTATATGAGACAAAAAGTTAGTTATATGATTGAGGGCATTTTGGTAATTGCTTGGATAAGATCACTTGGTGGAGATTAAAAGCAAATTTGACTTTGTGTCTTCATCATTTCCTTCTTTCTTTCAAGAGGTGCCGGCTCTCCAAAAACCAAGAGAGAAAGAGAGGTGATCTTGAGGTTTGAAGCAATTTGAAGAAGGAAGCAAGGGTTTTGGTTAAAGATTTGTGGATTTCTTCATCTAAGGTAAGATCTTTTCTTTAAATTCTTCAATTCTTTTGAAGTGGTGTGAGAAAGGAATTAGGGTTTGTTGGTTTGATGATGAGATGAGTTGTGTTTAGTGAAATTCTTTTTCTGTTTTACAATTAGTAAAGGCTGTGACTTGTATGATTTTTAATTAATTATAGAAAAATGTTCCTGAAGTGAATTTTTGATATGTTGTGCCTCTATGAGTCTAGAATGACTGAAAAATATGTTGATTCGATTTTGGAATGGTTATGAGTTTAGAAAGATTATTTTTAGTAGAACTGTTCCAGCAGGTACCTTAACTGAGACAGCTATATTTCGGGATTTTTAATAAAATGTAGAAAAATCATATCCAATTGAATTTTGGATATGTTGTTGCTTAGTGAGTCTAGTATTTGAGAAAAATAATTTGGAACCACGTTGATTGAATTTGATTTATGGAATTCGCAAAGTTCAGAACTGCTGCCAGGATGCAGGGCAATTGGGGCAGTCTGGTTAGGTGAACTATTTGACCAAGATTTTGTGTTCAGTTTGATCTGAAATTTTAAAGGAATTATTTTAAGATACAAAACTAAATTCTGTAAAAATTTTAGAATTTTTAATCAAGTAGATTATTTTATACAATTTTTCAAAATAAGGATAAAATGGAGTCTAAAACCAGAATGTATTATTCATATGAATCATATCAATTGTTCTTTGCCCTAATTGCATTGTTGAGATTGAACAATGTTATGTTATGCATTGTGAATGGTTATGTGTTTCATGAATAATATACATTGAAATTGAAATGATAATTCAAATAAGACATGATATGAGACAATGCCATTGTGATTGGCTATGATGATGATATTGAAAGAAAGAAGGCATGTTTGCCTAAATGTGATGAGAATTTGAGAATGGAAATGGTAACTATATAATAAATGAATTGTTTGTTTAATATGTTATTCAGTTTCAGAGTTCTGGATTTGGGTGGCATGCCTAAGAAATGATGAAAGGTAACAATCTTGCCGGGTTGAGGATCTCCTCATATGTGTTGAGTTGATGGTCCAAGAGACTGGGTCTGTTACACTATGAGAATTGTGAATATAAGATATATGATTTGTAACAGTCTTGCCGGGTTGAGGATCTCCTCATATGTGTTGAGTGATGGTCCAAGAGACTGGGTCTGTTACACTATCCATGGATATAGATACATGTATATACATTGCCTACGGGCGTGATTATTGTGACTATGAACCAAATCAGTAACTCTGAACTCTGAATATCATATTAAATACTTGTTGGGCCCATAGGTGTCAAGGTTATATGAATGTCCTAAATAATGTTATGAGTTAATGAAATGAGATGTTGGTTATTGAGTATGATTGAGTAATGTTGAATGTGGAAAGATGTTGAAATGTGGTATACTCATATGACTATGATTTGTGAAATGCATAATTATGTGTTAACTCTATATTTATGATGTTGATCTTATCAATAACATATGTGGCATTGCATTACATTTAAGCATACCATTAACATGTTTTATCTTACTAAGTCGTTGGCTTAGCGCGATAGTGTTTAATCGCGCAGGTAATAGAGTGGATAGAGTTGAACCCGAGAGTTCATCAAGACCAAGTGAGAGTAGACCTTGTTGAATCCATTTTTGGAGCTTAAAGATCAGAGCAGACTTGCCAATCATGTATATTTCTTTATATTTTGTAAATAAATGTTTAGTATGTAAATATGTAAATATTTTATAACTTCCGCTGTGTAATATTTAAATATAGGGGTTGTCACAAAACCTTTATTTTATGTTGCACTAGAAGTGTAAATTCTTTTTGCAAGTTGTAGTTGAGGTTACAAGGGGGATTTATTGGGAGTGTACTGAGAATGATTTTGTTTGCATTGGTTTGTGTAAAAATGTTTTTAAAAATAAGAAAAAAACCGGTTTTGTCGACACTTGGGACTCAATTTTTAGGCGAAACTATGGCAAAATTTTTGTAAAAAAATCGGAACTAAAATTTGACTAAGTAAAATTGGTAGCAACATTAGGTTAGTGTGGCGCCTCTACTCAGCTTACACATGTAGGTCGGGAAGGGGTGTTACATGTCCCTTTGAGCCTTCATAAAATTTTAGCTTTCTTTTTATTGGCATACAAACCTCAATAACCTACCCTGAGCTATTGTGATACTTTTGACAAGTCTTATGATCACTAAGATGAAAAGGCAAGAAGATCAAAGAAAGAAATGAATAGTCAAGACTATAAGGATAGTTGAAGTTTCAAGACCATGAAGATAGTTGAAGTTCTCAAGATCATAAGCATAGTTGATGTTCTCAAAACCATAAGGATAGTTGAAGTTTTCAAGACCACAAGCGTAGTTGAAGTTCACTTAATATCTCTAATATATCAAGACAACATTAGAGTAACAAATGGTTTATCCTTGTTAATGAAGATTTATGTTACTCCACTCATCCATTATTGGAAGCCCAAGTTGGTACAAACAAGACAACTATAGCTAGAACCAAAAAAAGGAAAAAAAAAAGAGAAAAAAAAAAGAGAGAATAGAAAAAGAAAAGAAATGTTTAGTATTTAAATATGTAAATATTTTATAACTTCCGCTGTGTAATATTTAAATATAGGGGTTGTCACAAAACCTTTATTTTATGTTGCACTAGAAGTGTAAATTCTTTTTGCAGGTTGTAGTTGAGGTTACAAGGGGGATTTATTGGGAGTGTACTGAGAATGATTTTGTTTGCATTGGTTTGTGTAAAAATGTTTTTAAAAATAAGAAAAAAACCGGTTTTGTCGAAACTATGGAAAAATTTTTGTAAAAAAAAATCGGAACTAAAATTTGACTAAGTAAAATTGGTAGCAACATTAGGTTTGTGTGGCGCCTCTACTCAGCTTACACATGTAGGTCGGGAAGGGGTGTTACAATTGTTTTGGTATCAGAGCCTAGGTTTGAGATTCTCAGCCTAGGTAAAATGTAATAAAAAGAATATTTTACTTAAAAAGTTGGTTTTGAAATAATATACATGTTTGGGATTGGCAACCTCTGATCTTTAATAAGATGTAGTATGTTGTGTTTGCAGACTTAGGTTGTGATGGATTCTCACTCACGTCAGTCGATTGAGGGTAGTGCCGAGAGTATTGCTCCTGCTGAGGGAGCTAGAGTTGATAGTGTTGAGGAGGCACCTGCCTCTGTGTCAGGGAGACCAGTTGGTGATGAGGTTCCATCAGCTTGGTTCATGCATATGATGGAAGTAATGAGACAAGCACCAGTGCAGCCACCTCCACCACCACCTCAGCCTCAGGTACAGATGAGGCATTATGACAAATTAAGGAAGTATGGAGCGGAGGATTTCATTGGTACTACTGACCCAGCTGTAGCAGAGCAGTGGCTTGACAAAGTTCAGAGGATCTTTATTCAGTTACAAGCTACCCCTGAGGAAAAATTTGACTATCCAAGATCTTTGCTGCAGAAAGATGCCTACGATTGGTGGAAGATGGTGCCCCATTCTATGGATGATCCTCCAACACTGTCTTACACTGATTTTCTGAGGGAATTTGAGTTGAAGTATACTCCTAGGGAGTATAAAGACCTGAAGAAGATGGAGTTCTTAAGCTTGAAGCAAGATAGCAAGACTGTAACTGAGTATGAAGTTGAGTTTATTCGGCTGAGTCAGTATGTTGGGGGTATCATTGCTGATGAGATTGATAGATGTCGGCGTTTTGAGGAGGGATTGAGGCCCTCGATCATGTGCTTAGTGGCTGGATCCAGATATCAGGATTTCCCACAGCTGGTGGCAGCAGCTCGAAGTGTAGAGCGAGCTCAAGTTATTGCAGTTGCTTCAGAGGAAGAGGTTAGGGTTAGGAGGCCCCAGTTTGAGGCAGGGTCTTCTTCTGCAAAGAGGGGTAGAGGAAGTTTTGTTCCTCGGAGTAGTAGGAGCCAGAGACCAGCGGGTAGGTCAGTGCAGTTCCAGAGGCAGAGATTTAGACCTACAGCTTCAGTAGCGAGTGTTCCTACTCCTGGAGTTCAGAGATCCACCTTACCTGTGTGTAACCAGTGTGGTGGAAGACATGGGGGCGTTTGTTGGAGGCATAGTAGATCAGGGGTATGCTTCAGGTGTGGATCACCTGACCACTTTGTGAGAGACTGTCCTAAGAGGCAGGAGCAGATGCCAGTTGATTCTGCTGCTTCTCGAGCTAGTGTGAGGGGAGGCAGAGGAGGCAGAGGTGCCAGCCGGGGAGGTAGACCAGGATTCAGTTCTAGAGGAGGTGCTACATCCAGGGAGGGTAGACCAGAGGAGGTTGGATCTCCCAGAGGATGTATGTTATGCAGAGGCAGCCAGATACATCGGCAGTCATAGCTGGTACTTTTTCTTTATTTAATACTCCAGTACTTGCTTTGATTGATCCGGGTTCCACGCATTCATATATTAGTGCATCTGTTTTGCCTGTATTTGATGTGCATGCTGAGTCCCTAGGATTTGATGTGTTGGTGACAAATTCGTTAGGGCATAGTGTGGTTGTGAGTAAGGTGCACCGAGATAGTGTTGAGAGGGTGCAAGGTGAGGAGTTTCTTGGAGATTTGATTGAGATGCCATTTAAAGAATATGATGTGATCTTAGGCATGGACTGGCTATCTCGACATGGAGCTGTGGTAGATTGTAAAAAGAAAATTGTTTCTTTGAGAACGGGTGATGGTAGAGAGGTGATAGTATCTAATGAGCAGGAACAACTAGCCTCCTTATTTGTTTCAGCTGTTGCAGCCAGGAGGTTGATTAGAAAGGGGTGTGAAGCCTATCTTGCTCATGTGGTGGATACTAGAGTGAAGGGTTCCCCTATTGATAGCATTGCCACAGTTGCTGAGTTCCCGGATGTCTTTCCAGAGGAGTTGCCAGGGTTACCTCCTGAGAGAGAGGTGGAGTTCGGTATTGAATTGTTGCCTAATACCACTCCTATCTCCATTACTCCTTATAGAATGGCACCAGCAGAATTGAGGGAGTTGAAAGTGCAATTACAGGAGTTGTTGGACAAAGGATTTATTCGCCCCAGTGTTTCTCCTTGGGGAGCTCCTGTGCTATTTGTGAAAAAGAAAGATGGTACTATGAGGTTGTGTATCGATTATAGGCAATTGAACAAGGTGACCATTAAAAATAAATATCCTTTGCCTAGAATCGATGATCTCTTTGATCAATTGATGGGTGCAGCTGTGTTTTCTAAAATTGATTTGAGATCTGGGTACCATCAGTTGAGAGTCAAAGCTGAAGATGTTCCTAAGACCGCTTTTCGGACCAGGTATGGGCATTATGAATTTTTAGTTATGCCTTTTGGTCTGACGAATGCACCTGCAGCTTTTATGGATTTGATGAATAGGGTGTTTAGGCCCTATCTGGATCAGTTTGTAATGGTCTTCATCGATGATATATTGGTGTATTCGCGGAATGAGGAGGAGCATGACATGCATCTGCGGATTGTGTTGCAGATTTTGAGAGAGAATCAGTTATTTGCCAAATTGTCGAAGTGTGAGTTCTGGTTGGATCAAGTAGCTTTTCTTGGACATATTGTTTCTGCAGAAGGCATCAGAGTTGATCCGAGCAAAGTTGAAGCCATTTTAAATTGGAGTCCACCCAAGTCTGTGACAGAGATTAGAAGTTTTCTGGGTTTGGCAGGCTATTACCGGCGGTTTGTGAAAGGGTTTTCTTTGATAGCTACTCCACTCACCAGATTGCTTCGTAAGGGAGTGAGGTTTTTGTGGACAGATCAGTGTCAGGTGAGCTTTGAACAGTTGAGAGATATGTTGACTCAAGCGCCTGTTCTTACTTTACCTGTTGAAGGCAAACCATATGTGATCTACAGTGATGCTTCACATAGAGGTTTAGGGTGTGTATTGATGCAGGAAGGGAAAGTTATAGCTTATGCATCTCGGCAGTTGAAACCGCATGAGCTTAACTATCCGACCCATGATTTGGAATTGGCTGCCATTGTGTTTGCATTAAAGATTTGGCGCCACTATCTATTTGGGGTGAAATGTTTCATCTACACTGATCACAAGAGTTTGAAGTATTTGGGTGTCCAGAAAGAACTCAATCTTCGTCAGAGGAGATGGTTAGAATTGATTAAAGACTACGACTGCTTGATTGACTATCATCCAGGTAAAGCAAATGTTGTTGCTGATGCTTTGAGTCGGAAGTCTTTAGCTGGTTTAACAGTTTACTCGCTCTCGTTGCTTGTTGAGTTGAGAGCATTGCATGCCAGTTTTGTACCTTGTGATGATGGTGCATTGTTGGCACAGTTGCTTTTGAAACCAATTTTGTTAGATCAGATCAAAGAGGCTCAGTTGATTGATATGAAGATTCAGAAGATTATTTCAGATTGCAAGAATGGGAAGACTAGAGATTTTGTTGTGAAAAGTGATGGGAGCCTATGGTTTAAAAACCGATTGTGTGTACCCGATGATGCTGATTTGAAAAGGGTCATTTTGGAAGAAGCTCATCAGTCAATGTTTGCTATGCATCCGGGTAATACGAAGATGTATCATGATTTGAGACAGCATTATTGGTGGATGGGGTTGAAGAGAGACATTGCTGAGTTTGTATCGAAATGTCTCACCTGTCAGAAGGTTAAAGCAGAGCATCAAGTTCCAACCGGGTTGCTTCAACCATTGTCAGTGCCAGAATGGAAGTGGGAAAGAGTAACAATGGATTTTGTGTCTGGTTTGCCATTGACACAAAAGAAGCATGATGCTATATGGGTGATTGTGGATAGATTGACTAAGACAGCTCATTTCCTTCCGGTTCGAATGGATTATTCTTTGGAAAGGTTGGCTGAGCTGTATATCCATGAGATTGTGAAACTGCATGGTGTTCCAACTTCTTTAGTGTCTGATCGAGATCCTAGGTTTACTTCCAGATTTTGGAAGAGTTTGCATAGTGCTTTAGGTTCTCGACTGCATTTCAGCACTGCTTTTCATCCACAGACGGATGGACAGTCAGAGAGGGTGATACAGATTATTGAGGACATGTTGAGAAGCTGTGTCATCGATTTCTCTGGAAGTTGGGATAGGTTTTTACCTCTTGTGGAGTTTGCTTACAACAACAGTCACCAATCCAGCATTGGTATGGCACCGTTTGAAGCATTGTATGGCAGACGGTGTAGGACACCTCTTTGTTGGAATGAGCTTGGAGATAATAAGTTGGTTGGTCCTGATTTGATTCAAGAAACTGAAGAAAAAGTAAAGTTGATTCGAGACAGGTTAAAAGCAGCTTCAGACCGACAGAAATCTTATGCAGATCTGAAAAGGAGAGATATAGAGTTTGATGTTGGAGATAAGGTATTTCTGAAAGTGTCTCCTTGGAAGAAGATTTTGAGGTTCGGTCGGAAAGGAAAATTGAGTCCTCGTTTCATTGGGCCGTATGAAGTGTTAGAAAGAGTTGGGCCAGTGGCGTATCGACTTGCTTTGCCACCTGAGTTGGATCGTATTCATAATGTATTCCATGTTTCTATGTTGAGGAGATATAGGTCGGATCCATCTCATGTGTTGCCATTTGAATCTATTGAAGTGAGCCCAGACTTGACATTTGAAGAGGAACCAGTTGCTATCTTGGCACGTGATGTAAAAGAGTTAAGAAATAAGAATGTGCCTTTGGTAAAAGTTCTGTGGAAGAATCATGCAAGAGAGGAAGCAACTTGGGAAAGTGAGCATACCATGCGAGACCAGTATCCTCAGTTATTTCAGAGTTAATTTCAGGTAATTTCGAGGACGAAATTTCTTTCTAGAGGGGGAGAATTGTAATATCCCTAATTATGCCCTAGTAGTCTTGGTGTTAGTGTTGTTGCACTTGAATTATGTATATATGATAAGTTGATAAGAAATTGGAAGAGAATGTTTTTGTATGTGTTTTGGAGAAGAAATTTAGGATTTAGAGACAAATGTATATGTTGTGTATATGATGATATATATAACATATAAATGGGTCAAATGAAGAGTCAATGCAAGAAGATATTTTTGTGGAATGTGCAATTACATATAAGGGCTTATATGAGACAAAAAGTTAGTTATATGATTGAGGGCATTTTGGTAATTGCCTGGATAAGATCACTTGGTGGAGATTAAAAGCAAATTTGACTTTGTGTCTTCATCATTTCCTTCTTTCTTTCAAGAGGTGCCGGCTCTCCAAAAACCAAGAGAGAAAGAGAGGTGATCTTGAGGTTTGAAGCAATTTGAAGAAGGAACAAGGGTTTTGGTTAAAGATTTGTGGATTTCTTCATCTAAGGTAAGATCTTTTCTTTAAATTCTTCAATTCTTTTGAAGTGGTGTGAGAAAGGAATTAGGGTTTGTTGGTTTGATGATGAGATGAGTTGTGTTTAGTGAAATTCTTTTTCTGTTTTACAATTAGTAAAGGCTGTGACTTGTATGATTTTTAATTAATTATAGAAAAATGTTCCTGAAGTGAATTTTTGATATGTTGTGCCCCTATGAGTCTAGAATGACTGAAAAATATGTTGATTCGATTTTGGAATGGTTATGAGTTTAGAAAGATTATTTTTAGTAGAACTGTTCCAGCAGGTACCTTAACTGAGACAGCTATATTTCGGGATTTTTAATAAAATGTAGAAATATCATATCCAATTGAATTTTGGATATGTTGTTGCTTAGTGAGTCTAGTATTTGAGAAAAATAATTTGGAACCACGTTGATTGAATTTGATTTATGGAATTCACAAAGTTCAGAACTGCTGCCAGGATGCAGGGCAATTGGGGCAGTCTGGTTAGGTGAACTATTTGACCAAGATTTTGTGTTCAGTTTGATCTGAAATTTTAAAGGAATTATTTTAAGATACAAAACTAAATTCTGTAAAAATTTTAGAATTTTTAATCAAGTAGATTATTTTATACAATTTTTCAAAATAAGGATAAAATGGAGTCTAAAACCAGAATGTATTATTCATATGAATCATATCAATTGTTCTTTGCCCTAATTGCATTGTTGAGATTGAACAATGATATGTTATGCATTGTGAATGGTTATGTGTTTCATGAATAATATACATTGAAATTGAAATGATAATTCAAATAAGACATGATATGAGACAATGCCATTGTGATTGGCTATGATGATGATATTGAAAGAAAGAAGGCATGTTTGCCTAAATGTGATGAGAATTTGAGAATGGAAATGGTAACTATATAATAAATGAATTGTTTTTTTAATATGTTATTCAGTTTCAGAGTTCTGGATTTGGGTGGCATGCCTAAGAAATGATGAAAGGTAACAGTCTTGCCGGGTTGAGGATCTCCTCATATGTGTTGAGTTGATGGTCCAAGAGACTGGGTCTGTTACACTATGAGAATTGTGAATATAAGATATATGATTTGTAACAGTCTTGCCGGGTTGAGGATCTCCTCATATGTGTTGAGTGATGGTCCAAGAGACTGGGTCTGTTACACTATCCATGGATAGAGATACATGTATATACATTGTCTACGGGCGTGATTATTGTGACTATGAACCAAATCAGTAACTCTGAACTCTGAATATCATATTAAATACTTGTTGGGCCCATAGGTGTCAAGGTTATATGAATGTCCTAAATAATGTTATGAGTTAATGAAATGAGATGTTGGTTATTGAGTATGATTGAGTAATGTTGAATGTGGAAAGATGTTGAAATGTGGTATACTCATATGACTATGATTTGTGAAATGCATAATTATGTGTTAACTTTTATATTTATGATGTTGATCTTATCAATAACATATGTGGCATTGCATTACATTTAAGCATACCATTAACATGTTTTATCTTACTAAGTCGTTGGCTTAGCGCGATAGTGTTTAATCGCGCAGGTAATAGAGTGGATAGAGTTGAACCCGAGAGTTCATCAAGACCAAGTGAGAGTAGACCTTGTTGAATCCATTTTTGGAGCTTAAAGATCAGAGCAGACTTGCCAATCATGTATATTTCTTTATATTTTGTAAAGAAATGTTTAGTATGTAAATATGTAAATATTTTATAACTTCCGCTGTGTAATATTTAAATATAGGGGTTGTCACAAAACCTTTATTTTATGTTGCACTAGAAGTGTAAATTCTTTTTGCAGGTTGTAGTTGAGGTTACAAGGGGGATTTATTGGGAGTGTACTGAGAATGATTTTGTTTGCATTGGTTTGTGTAAAAATATTTTTAAAAATAAGAAAAAAACCGGTTTTGTCGACACTTGGGACTCAATTTTTAGGCGAAACTATGGCAAAATTTTTGTAAAAAAAATCGGAACTAAAATTTGACTAAGTAAAATTGGTAGCAACATTAGGTTAGTGTGGCGCCTCTACTCAGCTTACACATGTAGGTCGGGAAGGGGTGTTACATGTCCCTTTGAGCCTTCATAAAATTTTAGCTTTCTTTTTATTGGCATACAAACCTCAATAACCTACCCTGAGCTATTGTGATACTTTTGACAAGTCTTATGATCACTAAGATGAAAAGGCAAGAAGATCAAAGAAAGAAATGAATAGTCAAGACTATAAGGATAGTTGAAGTTTCAAGACCATGAAGATAGTTGAAGTTCTCAAGATCATAAGCATAGTTGATGTTCTCAAAACCATAAGGATAGTTGAAGTTTTCAAGACCACAAGCGTAGTTGAAGTTCACTTAATATCTCTAATATATCAAGACAACATTAGAGTAACAAATGGTTTATCCTTGTTAATGAAGATTTATGTTACTCCACTCATCCATTATTGGAAGCCCAAGTTGGTACAAACAAGACAACTATAGCTAGAACCAAAAAAAGGAAAAAAAAAAGAGAAAAAAAAAGAGAGAATAGAAAAAGAAAAGAAAGAAAAAAGAATAGAAAAAAAAAGAAAAGAAAAAAAAGGAAGAAGAAGAAAAAAAAAGATAAAACCTAAAAAGGCAGTTCATAAAGCCAACTGAGTTATCTTTTACCTAAAGCAGCAAAAGGCTTCTATTTGGTTCATAAAGACCTTTTTTGAGTTGGTCCAACCCAACCAAAGATTCAATTAAAATTGGAGAAAAGGAGGAAGACCACACAGTTCTTGAAAGTTCTGTGGTCCAACAAGAAAGAAGGACAAAAAGACAAAGAAAGGGAAGAGTAAGAAAAATTAAAAGAAAGAAAAGGGAGAAGAAGAAAAGAAACAAATTTGGGCCTTAAACTTTATGCAAGGGCAAAAAAAAAAACTGTCCTAGTCAATATCCAGTTTAATGCTAAGAAGATAGAAGAAATTTGGAGTCTAGCAAGGTTGCCTCTAAGCTGCCTAAAATTCCAACAAGAAATTTGTAGTGTGAAGGATTGTCCATTGTGTCACACCAGCTCCAATCTCAAAATGGCCTTCACTTAAGCCTGTTTCCCTCATAGACCCCATTTCAAGCCTATCAAAGACCTGTTGATCTCTCTTGGTAGGTAGAGTCTATTAGTGGAGATAGTTTAGATAAGCATGCATATGAGATAGACAATACTTAAACTCAATGAGACCTTTGGCCAAGTAATGTGTATGTGCCTATCTGAAGTGCAACAATTCTTGCTTAAGTAGAAATAATCCCCGAGTTTAGTATGGTAACTAGGGTTATCATGTTATAGATATGTTAATTTGGAAAAATCAAGTCCTGAGGTACATCGACATTAATTTGGCAAAGCCAACATTTGATTTCAAAATGAAAAATTCAAAAATTTCAAAAAAAAGAATGTTTTGTCATAAAAAAGCCTTCAAGTTAATGGAAGTATGTTGAACCTCCAAAGGACACATTGAGCAAAGAAAATTATTATTGGCAAAGTTATGAAGAAACTACCAACTGACATGCTGAAATATAGCTCGAAATAGATGAATCCCTGACTTTGCAACTTGGGATCTCCACCACTCATGTTTTCAACATCTTGAAGATAAAAGCCACAAATGCAAAGCTTTCGATCATTCCAATGAAAGACTTGAACAAGTGTCAAAACGGAACCAATGAGAATACTTCTGCTGATCGCCTCGGTCTGTGAGTCATGGAACCACTGTAAGTATTATTCATGCATATCATGCATACATGAGCATATCACATCACACTTTCTTGTATTGTGTTGTCTATTCTTTGGTAAAATGAATAGCAAACACCTCGCGAAGTAAAGAATCAAAAGAAGATGTCAAATCAGGGGGGCATGGAAAGCCCATTGCTTGAGAAAGCCCCAGTCATTTTACGAAGAGAAGAAATAAGTGCTTGTGTGAAGAACTAGACAACAACAACATCAATCAAAGCTTGCATGGAAAAAATCTTTGAAGGGGGGGCAAGGAGAGGATATAAGGTCCAATTAAAAATAGCTAAATCTTTGCAAAAATGAAGAACAAAAGAATGGAATAATTAGAACTCTCAAAAGAATGAAGATGCAAAAGACGAAAGATCAATCGAGCTAAAAGAGCTGAAGCCAGGGTAAAGAGCCGATCTCAAAGAATAAAGATCCATTTTTCAAGGGTAAAGACCCGATGTCAAAAGATGAAGATCCATTTGCAAGGGTGAAGACCCAATCTCCAAGGATGAAGATTCATTCTGAGGGTGAAGAATCACAATGCATAGAATAGCCGGAGAAGTCAGACTTCTCAACTGATAAAAGGTTAGTCAAATTCATTCTCGGGTCCAAGTACCCATTCTCGAGTCCAAGTACCCAAATCAAATCTAATCTCAGGTCCAAGTACCCAAATTAAATCAAAATCAATTCAAATCTCAAGTCAAAGTACCCAGGTTAGGATCGAGTATCCCAATCAAGTTTAGAATCGAGTATCCCAAGTCCAGTTAGGAACAAGTATCCCAAGTCCAGTTAGGATCAAGTATCCAAGTCCAGTATCCAAATCCACTTAGGATAGAGTATCCAAATCAAGTCTAGGATCAAGCATCCAAATCCAGTTAGGATCAAGTATCCCAATCAAAATTAATATCGAGTATCCAAGTCTAGTTTAGGATTGAGTATCCAAAATCGGGTCCAGAACCCAAATTTTCCTTAGGTCCAAAACCTAGAATTATCCTTGAGTCCAGAACTCGAATCCGAGTCTAGAACCCAAATTTTCCTTAGGTCTAGAACCTAGAATTATCCTCGAGTCCAGAACTCGAATCCGGGTCCAAAACCTAAATTTTCCTTAGGTCCAGAACCTAGAATTATCCTCGAGTCCAGAACTCGAATCCGGGTCCAGAACCCAAATTTCCCTTTATCCAGAACCTAGAATTATCCTCGAGTCCTGAACTCGAATCTGGGTCCAGAACCCAAATTTTCCTTAGGTCCAGAACCTAGAATTATCCTCGAGTCCTGAACTCGAATCCGGGTCTAGAACCCAAATTTTCCTTAGGTCTAGAACCTAGAATTATCCTCGAGTCCAGAACTCGAATCCGGGTCCAGAACCCAAATTTTCCTTAGGTCCAGAACCTAGAATTATCCTCGAGTCCAGAACTCGAATCTGGGTCCAGAACTCGAATCCGGGTCCAGAACCCAAATTTTCCTTAGGTCCAGAACCTAGAATTATCCTCAAGTCCAGAACTCGAATCCGGGTCCAGAACCCAAATTTTCCTTAGGTCTAGAACCTAGAATTACCCTCGAGTCTCGAGTTCTGGACTCGAGGGTCCAGAACCTAGAACATCCTTGAGTCCAGAACTCAAACCGGGTCCAGAACCCAAATTTTCCTTAGGTCCAGAACCTAGAATTATCCTCGAGTCCAGAACTCAAATCCGGGTCTAGAACCTAAATTTTCCTTAGGTCCAGAACCTAGAATTATCCTCGAGTCCAGAACTCGAATCCGGGTCTAGAACCCAAATTTTCCTTAGGTCCAGAACCTAGAATCATCCTCGGGTCCAGAATCCAAAACAAGTCGCCACATCAAAAATTAAGTTTTGTTGCTTTTCACTCTCTTTCACTAAGGTTTCAGATCATTCAAGCAGGGGGCAAACTGTAGACCTTAATTTTTGACCCAATCCGATCCAATATGCTTTATTTAGTCCAAAATGATTTTTGTCTTTTAATTGGTCCAAAATAATTTTAATTAAATAATTTTTACCTTAGCATCTAATTTTTATTAATAAAAAAATGAAAATAAACAAATAAAAAAGAAAATAAAATAAAAATCGGAGTCGAAAAAAAATCGGCAACAAAAAGTGGTCTCGCGGGCCCGTCGAGCCAGCATCAGCACGCCCACGGGCCCGGCAGCACAGTTTTCGCCAGCGCAAAATTTTTCAACGCAATTTTTTGAATCCTAATCAATTAGGTTTTAATTTTTTTTATTAATATTACTTACCTTAATTAATTAGGAATAAAAAACCTAAAAACCACTATAAATAAGGACTAATTAAACCAAATCAAAGAAGGAAAAAAATTAGCAGTGGCCTGATTTTTGAAACCAAATCAAGGAAGGAAAAGGAAAAACTCAATTCAATTAATATTTAAAGCAGCAGTAGCACGTAAAGGGATTCAAAGGCAACCAAGGCTTGTCTTTGAAGCTATTTCATCCAAGAAGAGTTATTTTTTTGAGAATCAACAAAAGAAGGTATGTTTAATTCTTTTGATTTATGTTTTCAGAGTAGCTAAATTATGGAATTAGTGTTTTTCAAAAGTTAAAATCTTAGAACTTTAATTTAGTTTTTCCAAGATTTAAACACTAAAACGTGACCTTCTTCTCTAAAAAGATTTAAAATTGTTATTTTTTCTTCTTAAAAACCTTAAAACTCTAATTGAACATATTTTTCAACAAAAGCAAAATCAAATTCTGTTTCTTTTAAAATTTTAAAGTAGGTTCTATTTCATTCAAAAAACCTTAAAAAACATCTCTTCTACTTATAAAAACTTCAATCCATGTGTTTAAATTCATAAACTTCATAAAATATCAAATTGACTTCTAAAATCCTAAGAATTCTTCATTACCCGTGAACCCTAAATTTCAAACCCTAAATCCAAAATTCAACTTTTAAACCTAAAATAATGAACACTAACCCTTTTAAAACCCTTAAACCCTAATTTTTATGAACCCTAATCCTTTTAAAACATTAAAAAACATAAAAACATAAAAACTCTAAAAGTCACAGTAGCTTAATTCACTATTTAAAAATCATGAATTAAAAAGTATTTCAAAGTGTCCAAAATACTAGTTTCATAATTTCACCATTCAAACTTTAATTTGGTTAATCAAAGAGTCTTACCCACCTTTTAAAACCTAAAGCCCTAATTTATTTTAATTGCATAAGAAGTCACAGTAGCCATATATTGAACTTTTATTTGCTTTATTCAATTCCATACTTGATATGCTTTGATTTATCTCTTATGCTTTAATCTATTTAATTTCAATACTTGATTTGTCATGAATGGATGTTTATTTTATTGATATTTAAATACTTTTGATGAATGATTTATTTATGATGGATGATTATTTACTTTTATCAATTAATTTAGATTTCCAAAAGTTGTAAAAGGTATGTTTCCACTTGGTGGGTACCTCATTAGTTAACCATCATGTAATTTAATTTGCTTTTCTATTTTAGAACTTATGTAAAGGGCATGTTTCTACCTTTTGGTGGGTGTCCTATCTAGGCATGTGATGTAAGGACATGTTTCCATCCTTGGATGGGTGTCCATTTATTTGTTTTGTTTTGTTTGGACATTGCTTTGATTTTAATATAATGATGCTTTCTTTTTATTGTGTGTAGTATGGATAATGTTATTATACTTAAGAATTTTATAATATTAAGACCTGTAAAGGAGGCCGATTCCAATGAACCGGGCGTTGTGGGGGGTGCTGGGCCATTTCTCACCTTCCCCACATGTACCCAACTTTCCAAACCCATTAGGGGGTTGGGGATTCCTTAGGAATCGAGTCATCCACCCCTTTCTTTTCCCGGCCCGTCCGGGTGGCGACTCCATTTTCTCCGGACCTAGGTCCGTGTTCTCTAAGGCCCCAAGCCTAAACAGTGCCGAAGTCGCAAGAACCATTCCACTGGGAGTGGGGGCGAAAATCCCTGCTCACGCATGGGATATCTTGTTTTTGGATAATTTTCTCAAACATTTAACCAATAATTATACTTTTAAAATTAGAAGTCAGTCCATGATAACTCCCATTAATTAGGCCTTAATCCATTGGATCAACAAAAGAATAGCTTTTATGCTATGTTGGATTAAAACTAAATTAAAAGGTTTATCATAAATAGATTTACCATTTTGAAAAGACAACTAGTGATTCATACTTCAAACAAGCCTATGATTAATAAGTCTTAGTGTAAACTTGGCCCACAATTGAATTTAGGTATTCCGTAATTGACCTAACTAGATGTAAGCCCATTAAAGAAAAAGTTATGAAAAAGATTTAAAAAATGGTTTTGTTTCAAAGCTCATTGTAAAAGATTTGTAAAAATGAATCTTGGGATTTGGTTGGGCCATGAGGTAAAAAGAGTTTTTGACCCATCCTTGAAAAATTTTTATGTCAAAAGACCATCTTTAAAAAAGTCTTGAAAATAATTTTGGTCTTTTGGGCCTTAAAAATTATTTTGGGCTTATAATATAATTAGGTCATATTAGAAAAATAACAAACCAAATAGGCCATGATTCAAACTAAGATCTATCAAATATTTAGGTATAAACCTAAGGAAAGTAATTAGGCCAACTACATGGGCTTTAGTCTTTGGGTTGAAAAGCTTAGGTTTACATTGCAAGTATATACCAAATGGTACAAGGCTATGAATGGTTATGCCATCCTTGATCTCCAACCTTGAGTGAAAGTATGGTATCCTTTGCATAACACTACACGAGTAACACAAGCATCTGTAGACCCTTAATTTTTGCCCTAAGCTAGTTCAATCCCAATTAAAAGAGTCCAAGCCAAATTCAGTCTGATTTTAAAAGCTTGAACCTAGTTTATAGCTTTGATTTAGGTCGGTACAATTTTTAAAGGGATAAAATGGGTTCGATTCAATATTTAAATCAAAAGACAAGTTGTTACAAGCCCTAAAGCACATATTTTGTCAAAATGACATGCCAATTCACCCAAGGCACTTTCCTGGGGCGGATTGGACACTCCAATTTGCCTAGCCCATCACTTATAGTGAATTGGAGTGTCCAATTCACCACGGGCACTTGCATGGGGCAAATTGGAACTCCAATTTTCCCTAGTCCATCACCTGTGGTGAATTGGAGTGTCCAATTCACCATAGGCCACTAATCAGACTATTTTGATTAGTTTTGATTATTTGACTTTGTCTTAGCCGTTGGATCAAATGTATTAGGGTTTTGACTTTGTCTTAGTTGTTGGATCAAGTGTATTAGGGTTTTTGGTTAAACCTAATTATGTCTATAAATATTAGTGTTTAACATTAAAGAGGGGGATTTGGGCAGGCAGTAAGAAGCAACAATCGTGATCAGTAGGGGTTAGCAACAATTGTGATCAGCAAGGGTTAGCAACAATTGTGATCAGCAAGGGTTAGCAATTGTCAAGCAGTGAACACAACAACGAAAGGCAACCATTAAAGCAGAGAAAGAAGCAAACAAAGCAAAGAAACTTGAGGAAGTAGAAGCTTTAAACCACCAAATCAAAAGGCAAAACATATCTGTCTTTAACTTGTTTCAACCAAGAATTTACAAGTTCAATCGACGTGAAATATTAGTGGAACCAACGATGGAGGTTTGCTATCATTTATTTGATTTGTTTTAAGTTTACAATAAATTAATCTTTTGTTTCATTATTTTATTTTCATTTATGTTTCTTTGTTTTGCTTCATTGTTTCATTGATAAAAAACATCCAGTAGCTTCACTTGAAGAATAATCCAATGAAACATGATTTGTGCAATGGATAATTGCTTTCTATGTTTACTATCCATTAAGCTATGTCGAGCCATTTAATTAATTTCAAAACAACTTGTTTAGACTAATTTCAAACCATCACAGTAGAAAAATCAGTTTTTAAAACACTAAAAAGTTCAATAATCAGTTTTCAATAATAAAATCCTAAAACAGTCTTTAAATACCAAACCCTAAAATCAATTTTTCAAAAGTAAAATCCAAAACTAGTTTTTAATCCCAAAATCCTAGAAAACCCTAATCTTGTCTTCCTAACCTAAAAACCCTAATCTTGTTTTCCTAAACCTAAAAACTCCAATCTTGTTTTCTAAAACACTAAAATCCTAATCTTTATCTTAAAAACCCTAATTTACTTATTAAAGTTGTAAAACCCTAATTTTATCCTAGAAACCATAATTTAAGATTTAAATCCTAAACTTTTATATTCATTGCTTTATTTAGTTTTAGATTTGATTATGTGATTTGTTATATGTTCTTATGGATGATCTACTTGAATTTTGACAGTTGGTTTACTTAATTTATGATGAATGAATGGATGGATGTTTTCTTTATTATTATTACTAATTTATTTTGGTATTAATAATATAAGAGGCATGTTTCCACTTGTGGGTAGCTCATTAGTAAAACCTTATGTAATTGAAATTATTTTATATTTTGGGATTAATATAAAGGACACATTTTCACCTTTTGGTGGGTGTCCTATTTAGTTTTAGACATTTGCCGATGTAAGCACATGTTTCCATCCTCAGATGGGTGTCCATTTATTTGTTTTGTTTGGACATTACTTTGATTATTAATATAATGTTGCTTTTTATTTTAATTATCATATGTAATATGGATTATATCATAATAATTAAGAATTCTATAATATTTAGACCTAAAAAGGAGGTCGGTTCCAATGAACCGAGCATTTTAGGGGTGCTGGGACATTCTCACCTTCCCCACACATACCCAACTTTCTGAAACCATTAGAGGGTTGGGGATTCCTTAGGAATTGAGTCATCCACCCCTTTTTTTTTTCTAGTCCATTTGGGTAGCAACTCCATTTTCTCTAGGTTTAGACCCGTGCTCTCTAAGGCCTTGAGCATAATAGTGCTGAAGTCACAGGAACCATTCCACATGGAAGTGGGGTAAAAAATATGCGCTCATAGTGGCGACTCCACTGGGATAAGATAAGTTGATTCTGTTGGCATTTATATTATTTTATTCTTTCTTATTATGATATTATACAATGCATCATTTTAGATTGCATTGTGTACGTGAGTTAGGATCCCGTGTTACCCGTGTTGTGTTATGTAAGGGATAACATACTTTCACTCAAGGTATGGAGATCGAGCATGGAATAACCACTCATAGCCTCGTACCTTTTGGTATATACTTGTTATGAAACTTTTCAACCCAAAGACTAAAGCTCATGTAGTTGGCTTAGTTACTTTCCTTAGGTTTAAACCTAAATGCTTGCTCTTTGACAATGATTGATATATTTTGGTTCAAACCATGGCTTATTTGGTTTGTTCTTTTCCTAATATGACCTAGTTACATTGTATGCCCAAAATAATTTTTAAGCCCAAAAGACCAAAATTATTTTAAAAACTTTTTAAGATGGTCTTTGGACATGAAACGTTTCCAATATGGGCAATAAATTCTTTTACCCCATGGCCCAAAATCAAAGGCCCAAAATCTATTTTCCAATAAGTCTCTTTTTATGGGCTTTGAAATAAAACCATTTTAAACAATTTTTTCAATGGGCTTACAACTATCTTGATCAATTATGGAATACTTAAAATCAATTATGGGCCTAGTTTACACTAATACCTATTTATCGTGGGCTTATTTTGAAGCTTGAATCAATAGTTATTTTTTCAAATGGGAAATTTATTTATGATGATCCTTTTAATTTAATTTTAATCCAATATAACATAAAAGCTACCCTTGTTGATCCAATGGATTAAAACTTAATTAATGGGAGTTATCATGGATTGACTTCTAAGTTTAAAAACACAACTATTGGATATTCCATGTTGTTTATATTGTTTGAGTGGATTGTTCAAAAAAAAAGATATTCCATGTTGATATTTTGTTAATCATATACCTAGGACAAGGGACTCACCATTCGTGTGTGGATGTTATAAGTTGGAAGGAACGTCCTTACTCTTGTTGTTTATTTGATTGTGCATCCATCCATACATGCATACTTGCATTGCATCTCACATAATTGTTAATTTCTTGCTCACAGCCCTAGAGTACAGCAGTTCAAGAGACTACAATAGCCTGACTACGTCAGTGACATAGAATCCAACAATGATTCAGTTAGCTTCTCACTAAGAGCAACAGAACTTGAATAGATTCAGAGGATGATAGACAATGTAGTCAACACCAAGATGGAAGAGCTAAAGGGGGTCCTAGCTGAGGCCATGAAAAACCAAATGGTTGCAATGTTTGGGAATGTTGCTAAAGCATCTGCTAGTATTAAGAAGCAGAATGACAAAGGAAAGACCAAGGTCAGTGAAGTAGCCTTTGATGATGACAAGATGGTTATGGATGATGATGAATACTGGGCTCAGTATTTTCTGGATTCTCAAGATAAGAAGAAGGAGTCAAAGGTTGTGGAGAAATCAACTATTGAGAAGACTGATACTTTCAATGTGGAGAAGATGATTGCAGACTTGGAAAAGAAATTTGAAAAGAAGTTGAAAATCAAAGAGATGTTAAACGTAGAATAACTGTTTGAGCAAGATGAGGAAGTCATGTACAAGGTCAAGATGACTTCCTTTACCAAGTTTGATGGAATTGGCAATCCTCATCTTTATGTGAAGTAATATATCACATCTATGCAGTCTTCTTAAGCTACCAAGGCTCAAATCTAAGGTATTTCATACTTTCTTTGGATCCGATTGTGAAGAATTAGTTCAACACCTTAGAAGATAGTACCCAAAAGAGTTGGATTTGTTGTATAAGGCCTTCATCCAACAATATGGGTACAGTGCTGAGAGGTTAGCTTGATGGAGGTTGAGTCAATTAGGTAAAAGTCGAATGAAAACTTTGTTGACTATGTGAAGAGATGGAGGAATAAGGCCGCTTTGCTTAAGAAAAAGCCTAACGAATCAGATCCTATTAGAATGATTATAAGGGGGGTGCTACCTAGTCTTCATGAAAGGATGTCTCATACACTCATCCAGGATTTCAAAGATCTTCTCCAAGCTGGTTTACAAATTAAAGAGTGGAAATGGGAAAAGAATTGCTTTTCTGGAAGGAGGAATGAAAGAGGAAACTACCAATCTGGCAGTCAGAGTGCATAAAAAGAAATGGATGTCAATGCAGATACTAGCTAAGGGAATAGGAGGTAATTTTTAGAGTTGGGGAGACCTTTATCTTGGGTTTTTCATAAGTTACAAAAGCAAGGGCTATTAAAGCCGCTAGCTCCTCGACCGCTACACGATCCTCTACCACCAAATTTTAATGCCAAGGCCTTCTATCAATTCCATCAAATGCAAGGGCATGATACAAATAAATGTGCTCAATTAAGGCATGAGATCTAATATTTAATCTATAGTGGCAAGCTGCCTGAGCCCGATAATCCCAATATTAAAAGCAATCCATTACCTCTGTTTGGAAGAGTGCCACCGCTAGTGACCTTCATGATAGAAGGAGGATTGATGGAAAGTTCTATCTTATCATATTTTCAAAATATGGATGGAGGAGTTATGGATGAGGAGGTGATAACCATTTACCCTGACATGCCCAAGTAGATGAAGCATTTTTTTACTTTAACTCAATGAATTTCCCTTAGCTCATTTGGTTTTTGTTTCATTTTTTTTCTTTAATGTTTTCTAGAAAAATTATGTTTTTCAAATTAAGGTTTTTTGAAAAAATTATTTTCATTAATTTTTTTTGGTATTTCTTCATTTTAGTGTTCAACCAAAGATGAGTCTACTTTGATATTGATAAATTAGTGTCTCTATGCATCATAATCCGAATGATTTACTAGGTGAGGGAGTTGTTCTATAACATTCAGCTGTGTATGCTTACTTAGAGAGGGTCCTGCATAATTATGAGTGCCTAGGACCTTGTCAATCTTAGAACATGCTTTGATGAACTTTGGAGATGAAATTGAACTCTGCTTATTTAAGGGAGAAAGCATCTAGGCATTGTTTGGTAAGCGAACAACTAGAATCCACCTAATTAAATATCAATTCCTAGTTTTCTCTTTGAACCTACATAAGAATTTAGCTTACTTTTATTGGCTTATGAAACTCAATAACCTACCCTGAGCTATTGTGATACTTATGACAAGTTTGATGATAACTGATGTAAAGAGGCAAGAAGATCAAGGAAGAGGATGCAAAGTCAAGACCATAAAGATAGTTGAAGTTCACTTGATACTAGACCTAAATATCTCTTATCCATTAATATAACATAAGGGAAATAAATGATTTATCTTTGTTGAAGCAAACCCACTCTAATCCACTCATTCATAGCTAGAAGCATAAGGTGGTATAAATAAGACAACTCTCTTAGAGCTAGGGCAAAAAAAAATCAACAAAAAGAAAAAAAGAAAGGAAAATGGAAAATGGAAAAGAAAAAGAGAAGAGAAAAAAAAGAAGAAGAAGAAAGAAAAAGAAAAGATAAAAACCCAAAAGAATAGTTTAGAAAGCCAATAGAGTTCATTATACTGAAAGCAGCAAAAGACTTCTGCTTTATTTACAATGTCAGACTAACTTGGATTGGTCCCGCCCAGCCAAAGACTCAATTAGAGAGAGACCATTTTATCCAACACAGCTCCAAGTCCACATATTAGTCTTGATATTCCAAAAAAAAAAAGAAGAAGAAGAAGAAGAAAAAAAGAACAAAAAAGAGAAAAAAAAGAAGAAGAAAATGGAAAGGATTAATGCCAAGAAGATAAAAAAAAAAATTCATGAAGCCAGATAATAAGATTGTTAGAAGAAGGACATGGTGCCCGGATTTTAAGAATGCTTCTAATAGCATACAGTTCCAACAAGGGAGTTTTCAGTGTGAGGGTTTATCTATAGTGTCACATTAGCTCCAATTTAAAAGTGGCCTTCATCTAACCCATGTCCCTTATTGACCCCATTTCAAGCCTATTAAAGACTTGTTAATCTCTCTTGGTAGGTAGAGTCTATTAGTGGACATTGTTTGAATAAGCATGCATATGAGGTAGACAATATTTAAACTTAAACTAGACCTTTGACCAAATAATATGTATGTGCCTATCTGAAGCGCAACAGTTCCTGCTCAAATAGAATTGATTCCTGAATTTAGTATGGTAACTAGGGTCATTGTGTTATAGATATGTTAATTTGAAAAGTCGAGTCCTGAGATAAAATTAAGCTAGTTTAATAAAGACAAATATGATGTTTTTATTATATAAACCTTCAAGTTTAGGGAAGTGTGTTGAACTGTCAAACCTCAAAAGACATATTGGGAAAAACTTGGCTAATGAAAGCATCATTTGCGAGGTTATACCATCTAACATCTTGAATCATGATTTGAAGTAGATGCATGTCTGACCATACTGCTTGGGCCTCCATTACTTATGTTTATAATATTTTGGAAATAAAGATATAAATGTAAAGGCTTATGTTGTTCCAATACAAAACTTGAATGAGCATATGGAATGAATCAATAAGAATGCTTCGATTGATCACATCAGTCTGTGAGTCAATGGAACCACTGTAAGTATCACTCATGCATATCATGCATACATGCACACATGAGCATATCACGCTATATCTTAGTTGCCCTATGTTATCTATCCTTTGTCAAAGTGAACAAAAAATATTTTGCAAAGTAAACATGAAGAAGATATGAAATCAGGAGGGCATGAAAGAGCAATTACTAAAGAACCAGACAAAATACAAACAATAATCAGAGCCTACATGATAATTGGTTTGAGCCTACACAAGGGGCAAAATTTCCTCTTTTCAATTCATAATTTTATGTCTGTTCAAAACATTTTTAGACTCATTTTCAATATTTTTCAAAAGGAAGAACAAAAAAATAGTTGAATTTTTTGCTAAAGGAAGAACAAAAGAAGAAAGTAAGAACCCTAAAAGAATGAAGATGCAAAAGATAAAAAGATCAGTCCAGCTAGAAGAGCTGAAGCCAATGTTGGACAATGTCTAAGGATGAAATTCCATTTTGAATGGTGAAGACCATATGTCCAATGATGAAGATCCTATGCAACCAGCCAGAAGAATGCCAGAATTCTCAAACCATAAATGGATGACCAAGTTAGAAGAGCTTAAGTTTCGGGTCGAGAACCCTAATCCAGTTTTGGGTTGAGAACCCTAATCCAATTTTGGGTAGAGCACCCTAATTCAGTTTTGGATCAAGCACCCTAATCCAGTTTCGGGTTGAGAACCCTAATCAAGTTTTGGGTCAAGCACCCTAATCAATTTTTGGGTTGAGAACCCAATCTAGTTTTGGGTCAAGAATCCTAATCCAGTTTTGGGTCTAGCACCCAAAATCCAATCTCAGGTGAAGAATCCTAATCAAGTTTTGGGTCAAGAACTGTAATCCAGTTTTGGGTCAAGCACCCTAATCTAGTTTCTAGTTAAGTATCCTAATCCAGTTTTCGGTTGAGCACCAGAATCTAGTTTCGCGTCAAGAACCCTAATCAAATCTTAGTCCAGAACCCAATTATTTTTTTGGTTCAAAAATTAATTTGGGCCCATAATCCAAATCGCCTCGGGTCCAAACCAAATCTTTTTCAAGTCCAAAACTCAAACTGAGTCCAAAACCCAAATCATTTTTGAGTCAAGAACTCAATCTGGGCCCAAAACCTAAACCACCTCAGGTCCATAATCTAAATTATTTTTTAAGTCTAGAACTCAATCTGGGTCAAGCAGCCAAACCCAAATCCAACTCAATATCCAGTCGAGTACATAAATCCAATCCAGCATTGGATCGAGAATCCAAATTCAATCTCGGGTCCATAACCAATCTGTGTCTAAAATTAGCTCAAAGTCATATTGCTTTTCACTCTCTGAATAAACTCCAGATCATTCAAGCAGGGGACAAACCATAGACCCTTAATTTTGGCCCTAAGCTAGTTCGATCCCAATTAAAAGAGTCCAAGCCATATTTGGTCCAATTTTAAAGCTTAAACCTACTTTATAGCTTTGATATAGGTCGGTAAAATTTTTAAAGGATTAAAATGGGTTTGATTCAATATTAAAATCCAAAGACAAGTTGGTATAAGCCCTAAAGCACAGATTCAGTCAAAATGACATGCCAATTCACCCAAGGCATTTGCTTGAGATGAATTGGAGTGTCTGAGGATGGAAACATGTCCTTACATCATCTAATATCTAAAACTAGATAGGACACCCACCAAATGTTGGAAACATGTCCTTTACATTGAACCAAAAACTTAAAAAAAATAATCAGCATGATGCTCACATTCTGAGGTACCCAAAAAATGGAAACATACCTCTTACAATGTTTTAAAATTAAAGCAAATCAATAAAAGTAACCAACCATTCATCATAAATAAATCATTCATCAAAGACATGAAACATCAATCAAAATATATAACAAACATTCATTTCATTTAAATAAAAATAGTAAGTATATGAATTTAGGGTTTATACATCAATTAGAGTTTATTGGGTTTTATGTTTAACAATTAGGATTTTGTATATACTGGATTAATCAATTGAGAAACATTTAATATAAAAAATATAATATGGCTACTGGATGTTTGACTTAAAGATTAGGTTTTAAATAAATTAGGTTTTGAATCTAAAGAATGGATGTTTTGGGTTTAGGGTTTCAGAAGTTTTATGAAAATAATATTAAAGTTTAGGGTTTAAATAGATAAGATTGAAGATCATGAAAATTGGATTTTAAGTTAGGTATTTGGAAAGAATAGGCTACTGTGAATCTTCAAAAAAATAGATTTGGTTAGGGCTTTAAGAAAACACATTATTGTTTTATGGCTTTAGAAAAGTGTAATTAGGGTTTTAGATTTCAAAAATTTATTTTACGGGTACTTAGGTATTAGGGTTTTGAAAAATAAATTTTAGGGTTTTAAATATAGTCTAGATGATAAGTAGAACAATTGATTAATATGCCAAACAAAAACATCACCTATTGCATGTTTAAATTATTGATCTAATTGAGTGACGAAGTTACTGCAAACATAAACAAGTAAGTAGAAATTCAAACCTCCATTGTTGGTTCGACCATAATTTTGAATTCTGGTTGAACAATAACAAAGACAGTGTGGGCTGCCTTTGATAGATTATTTGTTGCTTGCTGACTGTCTCTTCCTCCTTTAAGTCTAAGGTTTCGAATCTATTTTGAAAAAGTCTGAATAATTCTTGAATAGAATTCCAATTCTCAAAAGTCCGATCCCCTTTTTTTTTTCTTTAATGTGGTATTTATAAGAAAAAAAATCTAATACTAATTGGTTAAGGAAATAAAAACTGCTTAGGAAATAAAATAAAAACAAAGCAAAATAGGATTTTGGAAAAAATTGCACGCGGGCTAGGCTTCTGGCTTGCTAAACTGCCCTGGCAAAAATTTGCTAGGGGGCACTGCGAGCTGGGCCTAGGCCACAGGCAATTTCACTACAGGTAAAACCTACGGTGAATTGGCTTGTGGCCAATTCGTCGCAGGCTTTTCCTACTGCGAATTGGCCCAAGCCAATTGTCGCCAGTGATTTTTCATCGTCGATTCTGCCGTCGTCGATTTTTATTTTTTTTTATTATTTTTTATTTATATATTAAAATAAATAAATAAATAATAAATAATAAATAAATTAAATATTAAAATAAATTAAAATAAGTAATAAATATTTAAAAAATAATATATACCATAAAATATTTTGGATTGTTTTAAAAATATCGGATTGGACTGGGTCAAAAATTAAGGGTCTATAGTTTGCCCCCTGCTTGAGTGATTGGTTTGAGTTCTGGACTCAAAAATAATTTTGGTTTTGGACCCAAGGTGAGTTCTGGATGCAAAAAAAATTTGGGTTCTAGACCCGAGGTGAGTTCTGGACTCAAAAATAATTTGGGTTCTAGACCCGAGGTGAGTTCTGGACTAAAAAATAATTTGAATTCTGTACCCGAGGTGAGTTTTGGACACAAAAACAATTTGGGTTCTAGACCCGAGGTGAGTTCTAGACAATTTGGGTTCTGAACCCGAGGTGAGTTTTAGACTTAAAAATAATTTGAGTTCTAGACCCGAGGTGAGTTCTGAACTCAAAAATAATTTGGGTTCTGGACCCGAGATGAGTTCTAGACTCAAAAATAATTTTGCTTCTAGACCCGAGATGAGTTCTAAACTCAAAAATAATTTGGGTTCTGGACCCGAGATGAGTTCTAGACTCAAAAATAATTTTGCTTCTAAACCCGAGATGAGTTCTGAACTCAAAAATAATTTGGGTTCTGGTCCTGAGGTGAGTTATAGACTCAAAAATAATTTGGGTTCTGGGCTAGGTGAGATCTGAACTCAAAAATAATTTGAGTTATCTATAAAAAAATGATTGTAGTCAGTAGGATATTAAAGAAATTTGTAAAAAAATTAGCTATTTTTTTCCATGCCTATATCCTCTTGCCTCTTGCGTGTAAAAATATTTTAAAAGTTTCAAAATATTTTTAGAAATGCAAATATCTGAATAATTTAATTGAATAATTAAATTTACTATTTATTACTATGTGTTCACTATTTACTCATTATTTACTAACTATTCATTTACTATTTATCAACAGTGCTATTGACTTTTTTTCACGAGAATTACTATTTTTCACTTTTTTATTTTTATTTTTTTCCTTTTCAATTTGCCTATACAAACGGCTCATTTCTTCAATACTTATTCATACTCACATATTTTCAAATTTGAAGCAGATAATTGAGCAGAGAGTTAAGGAGAAGATGCATGCTTCGAGATTAGGACCTCGATCCAATGCTGAGTTATTGGAATTTATTCGATGGCATGAAAATGGAACTGTAAGTCTACTAGCTGGGATGCAGCTTCATCGTAGTTCAAGTCAAAAAACTAAGGTAACAATGCAACTTAATATTTTAATAGCACAAATATTTATTTATTATTTTATTATCTCATTTTTGGTTTTTTTTTTGTTTTTCTAATAAAGATTAGAAAAAATAAATTAATTAGTGGACTATTTTTAAGAATTTAATAAAGAAATAAATAGATAGATTAAAGTAGAACATAACGAATAAATTTAGTCTATGAAATAGTGGTATTGGTATGATGATATACTTACCTCGTGTTAACTTACCTGACTCCGTGTTAGCATGATCATTGTGTTATCCGAGGTGGAGGGTGTGTCTATAAAGCCCAATAATGGTATGATGTAGCACCCTCTCGGGTAAAACGAAGTGTCCGATAGACAGGAGTGTAGTTCAAGCATTGTTGGAGCGGTGGATGGACACAATCCATACTTTTCACCTACCTATAGGAGAGATGACCATTGGCCCAGTCAATTATACAACCATAACTGGTATCCGGTACTATGGCCTTCCGTTCCCTCTTACCAATGATATTATGTCATAGAAGAAGTCCAACAGTTAATCAATATGGAACCATCATTAAAAAAGCCCTTTAAGATAAAAATTGAGCCGTTTTAGAGTTATTGGATGAACTACGAAGGACGGGTTCGTAGGGAAACAACCAAACAATATGCTCAAAGATTTTTACTATATTTGCTCGGGTCGACCATTTTATGCAGCACCGAATCTGCCATCCATTTGTCAGTGTTGTCGGCCCTTACTGATATGAGTATGGTATCGCTTTACGGCTGGGGTGAAGCTAGCATTGCCTATCTCTATCATGAACTAGACAAGATTTGCTGGAATAAAAAGTCTTTCGTTGGTTTCATGGTGGTTGTTGAGGTACTCTTCTTCCACCAATGTCAATTCCATTCTTATACTCGCATGAATTTGATTTTCATTGTTGTTATAGGTATGGACATATGAGCATAATCTTGTAAGGGTTCCTGGCTGTAACACCCTTATACCTAATATACGTACACCACATATACTCGCTATATGTAATATACGTATAGAGGATACAAGAATGTCACAACCTTTTTAAACAATCAAATCATCACTTATAAAATTTGTATAATCTTAAAACATTCAATCGACATCATAAAAATAATAGATGATATATTACTTGTTAAAACATATATATATTACCTCGTTACCAAAGGTTTACCCAAAACATTTTTGATAGATCGCGGCAGTGAAATATATGTATTTATATACATCCAAAATCAATATGTATAAAAATATAAAATATATACATACTGGCAGTTCGTCTCTGATCTTGATGTTCCACAATCAACACTGCGCTCACAATCTCAAGCCTAGACTTGACTCGGTCTAGCTGAACTCTCCGGCTCAACTGGATCTACCCTGCCATCTGCGCGATGAACCACAATCTCGCTAAGCCAGAAGATTAGTGGTACAAACTTTGATAATAATATAGTTCAAATGTAATGTCAATGCACAACACATATGAATATCATAACTAATAACATTATATCTCTTTATATTACTCAATTGTATCTCAAATCATAATTCACATTTAAGCAAAGACAAGCACGGGCCCAAAAAGGATCTAATAAGCTATTCAAATTTCAGAGTTACTGCTTTGGTCCATAATGACACTTGTGTCTAGCCCCGTAGGCAATATATCCATGGATAATCCAACTAGATCTGAGCTTACGACCCGATCTTTTCACTCAGTCTAGCTTCAAGGATTTGTTTATGAGGCTTATGATCCGGTCTTTTCACCCCACAAACATCATATTTATCAACTGGGACTGGCTTACGACCTGGCCTTTTTTGTAACACCCCTATATCTCGTATACGCACACTACATACTACTACACCTGTAGTATACGTATACTGAATACAGAAGTGCCACGGTTTATAATAAGCAAACCAATTTTTCTCTTCTGCAATAATATAAGAAAACTTTAAACATCCAATTATATTATAAAGTACAATAGATAAAACATTTATTTGATACGCAGCGGAAAATATAGCGGTATTTACATATATATATATACATCAAAATCAATGTTTACAAAACATAAAGTTTATACATGTTTGGCAGTTCGTCTTTGATCTTTAAGCCCTCTATCAATGCTTCAGAATCTAGACACAACTCGGTCTAGCTAAACTCTCTGGTTCTACCCTGTCACCTGTGCGATGAACCACAATCGCGCTAAGCCAACGGTTTAGTGGTACAAACCACAATAACAATATGCTTTAATGCAATGTCAATGTCATACATTCAATCAATAGAGATCATATTCAAAAATGCTATATTTCATAACAATACATTTCATTATCTTATTTAATTGTTTTACCATTTATGATTCATATAGAAACAAAGACAAGCATGGGCCCAAAAGACACTAATATGTTATTCAAAGTTCAGAGTTACTGCTTTGGTCCATAATCACAATCATCAAGCCCATAGGCGATACATATATATATCTATCCATGGATAGTGTAACAGACCCAGTCTCTTGGACCTCAACCCGGCTAGACCCTAGGGCCCCGGTATCTTGGTCCTCAACCCGGCTAGACTGTTACTGTTTTTGAGGCTTACGACCCAGTCTTTTCACCCCAAAAACATCATATTTCACATTTTTCAGCTGAACTCGGCTTACGACCCAGTCTTTTAACCTATCCAGTGATTCATAGGCATGCAGCCAAACTCAGAACTCTGAAAATTGAATAACACATTAAGCACACAATTATTTCATTTATCTCTTTATCATTCTCTTTCTCAATTCATTTCTCATTTCATATTCCATAATTAAATAGGCAACCATGCCCCAATTATTTCATTTGCACTATCATAGCCAACAACAATGGCTTCACATCTCATCATATCTCAATTCACATTAAAGCAATTCATCATTAAAGTATACATAACCAAATGCATTGAACATACATTTTGAATGATCATCATATCTTCCACATTATACAATCATAACATTAATCCAATATATTAACAATGTAATAAATTACTTAACACATTTACAACCAAATGTGTTAAGTCTCAAAATCATGTAAATGTATGCAATAATGTAGGGTTTGTACTTACCTCAAGAACAACTCACACCAATCTATACAGTTCCTCTTCCAAGAATTCTTCACTACTAGGATTAGGGCAACTTAACCTCTTCACAACCTAATTCAAAAGGAATAATACACACTTATTTAAAAATACACATGAATTTCCAATACACTTATTCACCTATTAGTCTCATACTAGACCCATAGATCACAAATACAAGCCAAAGCCACTATCTAGGTCCCCACGGTCATGGCCTCACAACCCCACGGTCGTGGCCTCATAAACCCCCACGGTCGTGGCCTCACAAATCCCCACGGTCGTGGGTTAGCAAATGAATATGTCCAATTTGCTTAACACCCCCATGGTCATGGCATCCAAGGGCCACGGGCGTGGCATCCATTTTGCTTCTGTTTCGAACCAAACTCATGTATTCTATACTTCTAACTCCATTAAACACAAACATATGAAAGATCTAAGATAAAAATTGCTCAAACTCACAACATACATCAATTACCAATTCACAACTCTTACTCTTCCAACACCAAACCTAATTCCTTCTCTTCAATTCAACCCCAAAATCAAAATCAATTAAACCCAACACTCTCAAACACAACACAATCAAACATATTCATACTCTTAACAATCAACCATCAAACTCAAATACGACTTAAAATAAAACAAAGGAATCAAGTGGAAACTTACCAAAGTTGATTAAATTTCTTAGATTTTCCACTTGATTACTTGAAATCTCCTTCAATCACAAGCTTGGAAAACTCAAAAACTCTCCTCCTCTCTTGCTTAGGTGATGCCCGGCCAACAAGGAAAAGAAAAGAAAAAGAAGAAGAAAATGAAGAAACAAAGAGGCAAAGTCAAACACTCTTCTCCACTTAAACCTCCACCAAGCAAATTAAATAATATAATAATCAAATATATCCTCTTCCACTCACTTATTTACCTTTTTATTAATTAATTTAAGATAAATAAATTTATCTTCTTTTGACTTCCATATTTTGACTTGTATATGTTGTATATATCACTATATATACAACATATACATTCTCTCTTTACTTCTTTTCTCTTTCCATTAAACATATACATTAAACCCAAATAAAACAATAATTCCAAAACTTTTAGGGTATACTTTGGGATATTACAATTCTCCCCTTCTAAAAAGAAAATTTCATCCTCGAAATTACCTGATCTCAAGTCTGAAACTATTGAGGATACTGATCTTGCATCGCTTGCTCACTCTCCCAAGTTGCCTCTTCCTTTGCATGATTCTTCCAAAGAACTTTCACCAGTGGCACTTTCTTTTTTCTTAACTCTTTCACTTCATGTGCCAAAATAGTAATTGGTTCTTCTTCAAAAGTTTGATCCGGACTCACCTAAATAGATTCAACAGACAGAACATGAGATGGGTCTGATCTATACCTCCACAACATAGAAACATGAAAGACATTGTGGATTCTATCCAACTCAGGCGGTAAAGCAAGTCGATAAGCAACTGGTCTAACTCTTTCCAATACTTCATAAGGTCCAATAAAACGAGGACTTAGCTTCCCTCTTCGACCAAATCTTAAAATCTTTTTCCAAGGAGACAATTTCAAAAATACTTTATCTCTTACATCAAACTCTATGTCTCTCCTCTTCAAATCTGAATAAGATTTCTGCCGATCTGAAGCTGCTTTTAATCGATCCCGAATTATCTTCACTTTCTCTTCCGTTTCTTTAATCAAATCAGGACCCACCAATTTGCCTTCTCCAACTTCATTCCAACATAGAGGCGTCCTACATCTTCTACCATACAATGCCTCATAAGGTGCCATTCCAATACTAGATTGATGACTGTTGTTGTAAGCAAATTCCATCAGTGGCAAAAATCTGTCCCAACTCCCAGAAAAACAATGACATAGCTTCTCAACATATCCTCAATAATCTGTATCATTCTCTCTGACTGCCCATCTATCTGTGGATGAAAAGCAGTGCTAAAGTGGAATCGAGAACCCAAAGCACCATGTAAACTCTTCCAAAAGCTCGAAGTAAACCGAGGATCTCGATCAGACACTAAAGAAATTGGGACTCCATGCAACTTCACTATTTACCGATATACAATTCAGCTAACTTCTCAAGAGAATAGTCCATTCGAACTGGAAGAAAATGAGCTGTCTTTGTCAACCGATCAACAATCACCCAAATAGCATCATGCTTCTTCTGAGTCAATGGCAAACCAAACACAAAATCCATTGTCACATGTTCCCATTTCCATTTAGGCACTGATAAAGGTTGAAGCAACCCTGTTGGAACTTGATGCTCAGCTTTTACTCTCTGACAAGTGAGACACTTGGATACAAACTCCGCTATATCTCTCTTCATACCTGACCACCAATAATGTTGCTTCAAATCCTGATACATCTTTGTACTCCCAGGGTGCATAGCAAAAACCGATTGATGTGCTTCTTCTAAAATATTCTTTCTTATACTAGCATCATCAGGAACACACAATCTATCTTTAAACCAAAGGCTACCATCGCTTCTCACATGAAAATCTCTATTCTCTCCATTTTGGCAATCTGACACAATCTTCTGAATTTTCTCATCAGCCAATTGAGCTTCTTTAATCTGATCCAACAACACCAGTCTCAATTGCAATTGAGCTAACAATGCAGAATCATCACATGATTCAAAACTAGCAGGCAACGTTCTCAACTCAACAAGCAACGAGAGCGAATAAACAAACAAACCTGCCAAAGACTTCTGACTCAAGGCATCGGCAACAACATTTGCCTTACCAGGATGATAATCAATCAAACAGTCGTAGTCTTTTATCAATTCCATCATCTTTGCCGAAGATTAAGCTCTCTCTGAACCCCCAAATATTTCAAACTCTTATGATCTGTATAGATAAAACACTTCTCTCCATACAAGTAATGTCGCCAAATCTTCAAAGCAAAAACTATGGCTGCTAACTCCAAATCATGCGTCGGATAATTAAGTTCATGCGGCTTCAACTGCCTAGAAGCATAAGCTATGACTTTACCCTCTTGCATCAAAACACAATCTAAACCATTATGTGAAGCATCACTGTAAATCACATATGGTTTATCTTCCACAGGTAAAGCAAGAACAGGTGCTTGAGTCAACATTTCCTTCAACTGCTCAAAACTAGCTTGACACTGATCTATCCACACAAATCTAATTCCCTTCCGAAGTAATCTGGTGAGTGGAGTAGCTATCAAAGAAAAACCTTTCACAAACCATCGGTAATAGCCTGCCAAACCCAGAAAACTTCTAACTTCAGTTATAGACTTCGGTAGACTCCAATTCAAAATAGCCTCAACTTTACTCAGATCAACTCTTATACCATCTGTTGAAACTATATGACCCAGAAAAGTCACTTGATCAAGCCAAAACTCACATTTCGACAGCTTAGCATACAATTGCTTCTCTCTCAAGGTCTGCAACACAATCCGCAGATGTTTGTCATGATCCTCTTCATTACGCGAATACACCAAAATATCGTCAATAAAGACCACCGCAAACTGATCCATATAAGGCCTAAAAAGTCTATTCATCAAATCCATGAAAGCTGCATGTGCATTCGTCAACCCCAAAGGCATCACTAAAAACTCATAATGCCCATACCTTGTGCGAAAAGCTGTCTTAGGAACATCTTCAGCTCTGACTCTCAACTGATGGTACCCTGATCTCAAATCAATCTTAGAAAACACCGCTGCTCCCTTCAACTGATCAAAGAGATCATCAATCTGAGGCAAAGGATACTTATTCTTAATAGTCACCTTGTTCAATTGCCTATAATCGATGCACAACCTCAAAGCCATCCTTCTTCTTCACAAACAAAACAGGAGCTCCCCACGGAGAAACACTAGGGCGAACAAACCCTTTATCCAACAACTCCTGCAACTGCACCTTCAACTCTCTCAACTCAGCAGGTGCCATACGATAGGGAGTAATAGAGATGGGAGTGGTACTAGGCAACAAATCAATACCAAACTCAACCTCTCTCTCAGGGGTAACCCTGGCAATTCCTTAGGAAAAACATCTGGAAATTCCGCAATCGTGGGTATACTATCAAGTTGAGAACCCACTACTCTGGTATCCACAACATGAGCAAGATAAGCATCACACCCTTTTCTATCAACTTTCTAGCTGCAAAAGCTAATACAAACAAGGATGCAAGTTGTCTCTGCTCACCAGATACCATCACACTTATACCATCACTGGTTCTCAAGGTGACACATTTCTTTTGACAGTCTACCACAGCTCCATGCTTAGACAACCAATCCATGCCTAAGATCAAATCATATTTCTTAAAAGGCATTTCAATCAAATCACCCAAAAATTCATCACCTTGCACCACAACTGCAATATCACGATGCACCTTACTCACCACAACATTATGTCCTAAAGGATTTGTCACCAACACATCAAATCCTAACGACTCTGAATGCAATTCAGAAACAGGCAAGATAGATGCACTTATGTATGAATGAGTAGATCCTGGATCAATCAAAGCAAGAACTGAAATGCCAAATAAAGAAAATGTACCCGCAATGACTGCTAAAGCATCCGGTTGCCTTTGCATTACATACACTCGCTGAGAAGACCCAGCCTCATCTGGCCTACTGCCTCCGGATGTAGAGCCTCCTCTCTGACTGATCCCAGGTCAACCACCTCTACTAACACCTCTGCCACTTCGACCTCCTCTCACACTAGGTCGAGAAACTGCAGAATCTATCTGCCTATGCTCCTGCATCTCAGGACAATCTCTAATGAAATGGTCAGGCAATCCACATCTGAAACACACAGCTGATCCACCAATCTTCCAACAAACACCCCCATGTATCCTACCACAATGAACACATGTAGGTGAAGTAGACCTCTAAACCACTGGAGTCGGAGCACTAGCTACAAAAACTGTAGGTCTCGGTCTCTGCCTCTATACTAAACTGACCTACCAGACTGCCTCTGGCTCCTACTGACTCTCAGAATAAAACTTCCTCTGCATCTTTTAATAGATGAAGACCCTGCCTCAAACTGGGGTCTCTTAACTGTGGTCTCCTCCTCCATAGCAGCTATTGCAATACCCTGCGCTCTCTCAACACTCCTAGCTGCTGCAACCAACTGAGAAAAATCCTGATACCGAGAACCAGCAACAATGCACATAATAGAAGGCCTCAACCCTTCCTCAAATCTCCTACACCAATCAATGTCATCTGCAATAATCCCCCCGGCATAGTGACTCAACCGGATATACTCAATCTCATACTCTGTCATTGTCCGGTTCTCCTGTTTCAGATTCATAAATTCCATTTTCTTAACATCCTTATACTCCCTCGGAGTATATTTCTGCTCAAACTCCCTCAGAAAATCACCGTAAGACAATGTAGGTGGATCATCCATACCATGAGGAACTATCTTCCACCAATCATAAGCATCTTTCTGCAGTAAGGATCTAGCATAATCAAATTTCTCTTCAGGAGTAGCTTGCAACTGAATAAATACCCTCTGCACTCTATCCAACCACTGCTCAGCTACTGCGTGATCTGTAGTACCAAAGAAATCCTCAGCTCCATACTTTCTCAATTTATCATAATGTCTCACCGGCACTTGAGGCTGTGGTGATGGTGGCGGCTGCTGCACTGGAGCTTGCCTCAACAATTCTACCACATGTCTTAGCCAAACGGGCAAAACCTCATCAATAGCTGATCTCTTTGGCACAGGAACAGGTACCTCTCCAGCTCTATCAACCCTAGCTCCATCTCTACCCTCTTCAGAAGCTACACTCTCAGCACTACCTTCTATGGACTGACGTGACTGAGACGCCATCGCTACCTATATCTGCAAACACAGCAGAATATACCTCATTAAAGATCAGAGACTCCCTGTGCCAAAACATATATCTTATTCAAAAATCACATTTTAAAATCAAAATGTTCTTTTTCTTACAATTGACCTAGGTTGAGAATCTCAAACCTAGGCTCTGATACCAAAACAATTGTAACACCCCTATATCCCGTATACGCACACTACATACTACTACACCTGTAGTATACGTATACCGAATACAGAAGTGCCATGGTTTATAATAAGCAAACCAATTTTTCTCTTCTGCAATAATATAAGAAAACTTTAAACATCCAATTATATTATAAAGTACAATAGATAAAACATTTATTTGATACGCAGCGAAAAATATAGCGGTATTTACATATATATATATATATACATCAAAATCAATGTTTACAAAACATAAAGTTTATACATGTTTGGCAGTTCATCTTTGATCTTTAAGCCCTCTATCAACGCTTTAGAATCTAGACTCAACTCGGTCTAGCTGAACTCTCTGGTTCTACCCTGTCACCTGTGCGATGAACCACAATCGCGCTAAGCCAACGGCTTAGTGGTACAAACCACAATAACAATATGCTTTAATGCAATGTCAATGTCATACATTCAATCAATAGAGATCATATTCAAAAATGCTATATTTCGTAACAATACATTTCATTATCTTATTTAATTGTTTTACCATTTATGATTCACATAGAAACAAAGACAAGCATGGGCCCAAAAGACACTAATATGTTATTCAAAGTTCAGAGTTACTGCTTTGGTCCATAATCACAATCATCAAGCCCGTAGGCGATACATATATATATCTATCCATGGATAGTGTAACAGACCCTGTCTCTTGGACCTCAACCCAACTAGACCCTAGGGCCCCAGTATCTTGGTCCTCAACTCGGCTAGACTGTTACTGTTTTTGAGGCTTAGGACACAGTCTTTTCACCCCAAAAACATCATATTTTACATTTTTCAGCTGGACTCGGCTTACGACCTGGTCTTTTCACCTATCCAGCGATTCATAGGCATGCCGCCAAACTCAGAACTCTGAAAATTGAATAACATATTAAGCACACAATTATTTCATTTATCTCTTTATCATTCTCTTTCTCAATTCATATTCCATAATTAAATAGGCAACCATGCCCCAATTATTTCATTTGCACTATCATAGCCAACAACAATGGCTTCACATCTCATCATATCTCAATTCACATTAAAGCAATTCATCATTAAAGTATACATAACCAAATGCATTAAACATACATTTTGAATGATCATCATATCTTCCACATTATACAATCATAACATTAATCCAATATATTAACAATGTAAAAAATTACTTAAAACATTTACAACCAAATGTGTTAAGTCTCAAAATCATGTAAATGTATGCAATAATGTAGGGTTTGTACTTACCTCAAGAACAACTCACACCAATCTATACAGTTCCTCTTCCAAGAATTCTTCACTACTAGGATTAGGGCAACTCAACCTCTTCGCAACCTAATTCAAAAGGAATAATACACGCTTATTTAAAGATACACATGAATTTCCAATACACTTATTCACCTATTAGTCTCATACTAGACCCATAGATCACAAATACATGTCAAAGCCACTATCTAGGTCCCCACGGTCATGGCCTCACAACCCCACGGTCGTGGCCTCACAAACCCCCACGGTTGTGGGTTAGTAAACGAATCTATCCAATTTGCTTAACACCCCCACGGTCGTGGCATCCAAGGGCCACGGGCGTGGCATCCATTTTGCTTCTGTTTCGGACAAAACTCATGTATTCTATACTTCTAACTCCATTAAACACAAACATATGGAAGATCTAAGATAAAAATTGCTCAAACTCACAACATACATCAATTACCAATTCACAACTCTTACTTTTCCAACACCAAACCTAATTCCTTCTCTTCAATTCAACCCCAAAATCAAAATCAATTAAACCCAACACTCTCAAACCCAACACAATCAAACATATTCATACTCTCAACAATCAACCATCAAACTCAAATACAACTTAAAGTAAAACAAAGGAATCAAGTGGAAACTTACCAAAGTTGATGAAATTGCTTACATTTTCCACTTGATTACTTGAAATCTCCTTCAATCACATGCTTGGAAAACTCAAAAACTCTCCTCCTCTCTTGCTTAGGTGATGCCCGGCCAACAAGGAAAAGAAAAGAAAAAGAAGAAGAAAATGAAGAAACAAAGAGGCAAAGTCAAAAACTCTTCTCCACTTAAACCTCCACCAAGAAAATTAAATAATATAATAATCAAATATATCCTCTTCCACTCACTTATTTACCTTTTTATTAAAATAATTTAAGATAAATAAATTTATCTTCTTTTGACTTCCATATTTTGACTTGTATATGTTGTATATATCACTATATATACAACATATACACTCTCTCTTTACTTCTTTTCTCTTTCCTTTAAACATATACATTAAATCCAAATACAACAATAATTCCAAAAATTTTAGGGTATACTTTGGGATATTACATTTTCACTAGCCCAGCGTCTAGCCCGTAGGCAATTCATAGGCATGCTTCCAAACCCAGAACACTGAAAATTGAATAACATACTAGGCACACAATTTATTCATATTTCTCATTATCAAATCCTTTCATAATTCCATTCCCAAATCCTTTCTCAGTTTTTCATGATCAAACAAGGTAGTTTGCCTTATTATATCATCTTTTTCTCACTTTTCTCATTTTTTTCTTTTATATCAATATCAATTTATTACATTATGTTTTCACATATCTCATCACATTATTCCATATTTCTTTTCAATTACAACATATTACATTGATACATCAACATAATTCACATTATGCATATCATAACATATTTCTCATTCATCTATAATATATTAAGTAACTTAACACATTTTTCCAACCAAATGTGTTAAGTCCCAATGTCATGTAAATGTATGCAATCATTCAAAGTTTGTACTTACCTCTAAAAGCAACAATACCACTTCAACCTCCTCTTCCAAGATATCCCTCAACGCTTGGATTGATAACACAATTCTATTCAAATCCTAAACCAAAGGTAATTATAAATACTCACTTAATGATACACATAGAAAATAAGGAAAAGGACTATCTAGGGCAAACTCTACACTTGACACGTTCAACAACACAGGCGTGTCCATGACCGTGCCCTAAACCCACAACACATAAGATATGACATGCTCTAAGACATGGTCATGCCATTGCACGTGTAAATACCCCAACAACATAGTAGCTATGACATGCTCAGTGACATGGGCATGTTACTGCACGTGTCAATTCTCCAACAACATAGTAGCTATGACACGCTCAGTGACATGGGCGTGTCACTGCACGTGTCAATACTCCAACAATACACTAGCTATGACATGCTCAGTGACATGGGCATGTCACTAATCATGTCACCAATACTAAAAATAGAACCATCGACACGACCAAAGACATGACCGTGCCACCGGGCGTGTCAGGCCAAAAACCTAATATCGACACAAAAATGCCTCATCCAAAAATCATCTTTCATTACCCTTTTCAACTCCAAACCAACACAACCAAAACCATCATAATACCACAATAAACTTGTATAAACATCAACACAACTCAATTAAAAGCATAGATATACACAATCACAACCAAAACTTCTCAACTCAAAGTTACACAACTCGCAACTTTTATTCTCTTCACCAAACTTAACCCTTTTTCCTCAATCCAACCCCAAATTTCAAAGTTAACAAGAGAAAACAACTTTAAACATACCAAAATCAACCATAAACACAACTACATCAAACATCCAACAAAGTCATAAACACACTCTCAAAGGAAATCAAAGAAACAAGTTGGAAACTTGCCAAATATGAAGAAAAATCCTTAAAACTCCAACTTGATCACTTGAAATCCTTCAATTGCATGATTTAGGAAGAAACAAAACCTCTTGTCTCTTTGAGGAACATGGTGATGGACGACCCTCTTGGAGAAGAAAGAAGAAGATTAAAATAGTCATTTTCCACTCAAACCAACCACTTCTCTAATTAACCACACAAATATCCTCTTTTAATCACCACCAAACATTAATAAAATTATATTATAATATCATCTTCCACTATCATAACATATTAATATCTTAATAGTTTAAAATATCATTTGACCAACTAAATATGTTGACTTTTATATAATGTATATATCTTCATATATACAACATATACACACTTCCCTTTTTCCTTTTTCCTTTCTTTTCACTTCATTAAATATATACACTTATAAATCCTGTAATTACTTTACAACAATTAATATTTATTTTCAAATTTTTGGGATATTACACTGGCATTTCCTGAGAGAGAGAGTCGGGTATCCGAGATTGAATTTTTGGTTGTCAGATCATGTAGCAGTTCCTAGTTCTCACCATGTGCACACCCAACGTTATCTCTTGAATTGCTTAACATAGGGCCATGTAAAATAGTATTAGTATACTTTAAAATTTATGTAACATTAATATCTCGGATTACTTAAAACATACATTTTGAATGATCATCATATCTTCCACATTATACAATCATAACATTAATCCAATATATTAACAATGTAAAAAATTACTTAAAACATTTACAGCCAAATGTGTTAAGTCTCAAAATCATGTAAATGTATGCAATAATGTAGGGTTTGTACTTACCTCAAGAACAACTCACACCAATCTATACAGTTCCTCTTCCAAGAATTCTTCACTACTAGGATTAGGGCAACTCAACCTCTTCACAACCTAACTCAAAAGGAATAATACATGCTTATTTAAAGATACACATGAATTTCCAATACACTTATTCACCTATTAGTCTCATACTAGACCCATAGATCACAAATACATGCCAAAGCCACTATCTAGGTCCCCACGGTCGTGGCCTCATAAACCCCCACGGTCGTGGCCTCACAAACCCCCACGGTTGTGGGTTAGCAAACGAATCTGTCCAATTTGCTTAACACCCCCACGGTCGTGGCATCCAAGGGCCACGGGCGTGGCATCCATTTTGCTTCTGTTTCGGACCAAACTCATGTATTCTATACTTCTAACTCCATTAAACACAAACATATGGAAGATCTAAGATAAAAATTGCTCAAACTCACAACATACATCAATTACCAATTCACAACTCTTACTTTTCCAACACCAAACCTAAATCCTTCTCTTCAATTCAACCCCAAAATCAAAATCAATTAAACCCAACACTCTCAAACCCAACACAATCAAACATATTCATACTCTCAACAATCAACCATCAAACTCAAATACAACTTAAAATAAAACAAAGGAATCAAGTGGAAACTTACCAAAGTTGATGAAATTTCTTACATTTTCCACTTGATTACTTGAAATCTCCTTCAATCACATGCTTGGAAAACTCAAAAACTCTCCTCCTCTCTTGCTTAGGTGATGCCCGGCCAACAAGGAAAAGAAAAGAAAATGAAGAAGAAAATGAAGAAACAAAGAGGCAAAGTCAAAAACTCTTCTCCACTTAAACCTCCACCAAGAAAATTAAATAATATAATAATCAAATATATCCTCTTCCACTCACTTATTTACCTTTTTATTAAAATAATTTAAGATAAATAAATTTATCTTCTTTTGACTTCCATATTTTGACTTGTATATGTTGTATATATCACAATATATACAACATATACACTCTCTCTTTACTTCTTTTCTCTTTCCTTTAAACATATACATTAAATCCAAATACAACAATAATTTCAAAAATTTTAGGGTATACTTTGGGATATTACATTTTCACTAGCCCAGCGTCTAGCCCGTAGGCAATTCATAGGCATGTTGCCAAACCAAGAACTCTGAAAATTGAATAACATACTAGGCACACAATTTATTCATATTTCTCATTATCAAATCCTTTCATAATTCCATTCCCAAATCCTTTCTCAGTTTCTCATGATCAAACTAGGTAGTTTGCCTTATTATATAATCTTTTTCTCACTTTTCTCTCTTTTTTCTTTTATATCAATATCAATTTATTACATTATGTTTTCACATATCTCATCACATTATTCCATATTTCTTTTCAATTACAACATATTACATTGATACATCAACATAATTCACATTATGCATATCATAACATATTTCTCATTCATCTATAATATATTAAGTAACTTAACACATTTTTCCAACCAAATGTGTTAAGTCCCAATGTCATGTAAATGTATGCATTCATTCAAAGTCTGTACTTACCTCTAAAAGCAACAATACCACTTCAACCTCCTCTTCCAAGATATCCCTCAACGCTTGGATTGATAACTCAATTCTATTCAAATCCTAAACCAAAGGTAATTATAAATACTCACTTAATGATACACATAGAAAATAAGGAAAAGGACTATCTAGGGCAAACTCTACACTTGACACGTTCAACAACACAGGCGTGTCCATGACCGTGCCCTAAACCCACAACACATAAGATATGACATGCTCTAAGACATGGTCATGCCATTGCACGTGTAAATACCCCAAAAACATAGTAGCTATGACATGCTCAGTGACATGGGCATGTTACTGCACGTGTCAATTCTCCAACAACATAGTAGCTATGACACGCTCAGTGACATGGGCGTGTCACTGCACGTGTCAATACTCCAACAATACACTAGCTATGACATGCTCAGTGACATGGGCATGTCACTAATCATGTCACCAATACTAAAAATAGAACCATCGACACGCCCAAAGACATGACCGTGCCACCGGGCGTGTCAGGCCAAAAACCTAATATCGACACAAAAATGCCTCATCCAAAAATCATCTTTCATTACCCTTTTCAACTCCAAACCAACACAACCAAAACCATCATAATACCACAATAAACTTGTATAAACATCAACACAACTCAATTAAAAGCATAGATATACACAATCACAACCAAAACTTCTCAACTCAAAGTTACACAACTCGCAACTTTTATTCTCTTCACCAAACTTAACCCTTTTTCCTCAATCCAACCCCAAATTTCAAAGTTAACAAGAGAAAACAACTTTAAACATACCAAAATCAACCATAAACACAACTACATCAAACATCCAACAAAGTCATAAACACACTCTCAAAGGAAATCAAAGAAACAAGTTGGAAACTTACCAAATATGAAGAAAAATCCTTAAAACTCCAACTTGATCACTTGAAATCCTTCAATTGCATGATTTAGGAAAAAACAAAACCTCTTGTCTCTTTGATGAACATGGTGATGGACGACCCTCTTGGAGAAGAAAGAAGAAGATTAAAATAGTCATTCTCCACTCAAACCAACCACTTCTCTAATTAACCACACAAATATCCTCTTTTAATCACCACCAAGCATTAATAATATTATATTATAATATCATCTTCCACTATCATAACATATTAATATCTTAATAGTTTAAAATATCATTTGACCAACTAAACATGTTGACTTGTATATAATGTATATATCTTCATATATACAACATATACACACTTCCCTTTTTCCTTTTTCCTTTCTTTTCACTTCATTAAATATATACATTTATAAATCCTTTAATTACTTTACAACAATTAATATTTATTTTCAAATTTTTGGGATATTACACTGGCATTTCCTGAGAGAGAGAGTCGGGTATCCGAGATTGAATTTTTGGTTGTCAGATCATGTAGCAGTTCCTAGTTCTCACCATGTGCACACCCAACGTTATCTCTTGAAATGCTTAACATAGGGCCATGTAAAATAGTATTATGTACTTTAAAATTTATGTAACATTAATATCTCGGATTACTTAAAACATACATTTTGAATGATCATCATATCTTCAACATTATACAATCATAACATTAATCCAATATATTAACAATGTAAAAAATTACTTAAAACATTTACAGCCAAATGTGTTAAGTCTCAAAATCATGTAAATGTATGCAATAATGTAGGGTTTGTACTTACCTCAAGAACAACTCACACCAATCTATACAGTTCCTCTTCCAAGAATTCTTCACTACTAGGATTATGGCAACTCAACCTCTTCACAACCTAACTCAAAAGGAATAATACATGCTTATTTAAAGATACACATGAATTTCCAATACACTTATTCACCTATTAGTCTCATACTAGACCCATAGATCACAAATACATGCCAAAGCCACTATCTAGGTCCCCACGGTCGTGGCCTCATAAACCCCCACGGTCGTGGCCTCACAAACCCCCACGGTTGTGGGTTAGCAAACGAATCTGTCCAATTTGCTTAACACCCCCACGGTCGTGGCATCCAAGGGCCACGGGCGTGGCATCCATTTTGCTTCTGTTTCGGACCAAACTCATGTATTCTATACTTCTAACTCCATTAAACACAAACATATGGAAGATCTAAGATAAAAATTGCTCAAACTCACAACATACATCAATTACCAATTCACAACTCTTACTTTTCCAACACCAAACCTAAATCCTTCTCTTCAATTCAACCCCAAAATCAAAATCAATTAAACCCAACACTCTCAAACCCAACACAATCAAACATATTCATACTCTCAACAATCAACCATCAAACTCAAATACAACTTAAAATAAAACAAAGGAATCAAGTGGAAAATTACCAAAGTTGATGAAATTTCTTACATTTTCCACTTGATTACTTGAAATCTCCTTCAATCACATGCTTGGAAAACTCAAAAACTCTCCTCCTCTCTTGCTTAGGTGATGCCCGGCCAACAAGGAAAAGAAAAGAAAATGAAGAAGAAAATGAAGAAACAAAGAGGCAAAGTCAAAAACTCTTCTCCACTTAAACCTCCACCAAGAAAATTAAATAATATAATAATCAAATATATCCTCTTCCACTCACTTATTTACCTTTTTATTAAAATAATTTAAGATAAATAAATTTATCTTCTTTTGACTTCCATATTTTGACTTGTATATGTTGTATATATCACAATATATACAACATATACACTCTCTCTTTACTTCTTTTCTCTTTCCTTTAAACATATACATTAAATCCAAATACAACAATAATTTCAAAAATTTTAGGGTATACTTTGGGATATTACATTTTCACTAGCCCAGCGTCTAGCCCGTAGGCAATTCATAGGCATGTTGCCAAACCAAGAACTCTGAAAATTGAATAACATACTAGGCACACAATTTATTCATATTTCTCATTATCAAATCCTTTCATAATTCCATTCCCAAATCCTTTCTCAGTTTCTCATGATCAAACTAGGTAGTTTGCCTTATTATATAATCTTTTTCTCACTTTTCTCACTTTTTTCTTTTATATCAATATCAATTTATTACATTATGTTTTCACATATCTCATCACATTATTCCATATTTCTTTTCAATTACAACATATTACATTGATACATCAACATAATTCACATTATGCATATCATAACATATTTCTCATTCATCTATAATATATTAAGTAACTTAACACATTTTTCCAACCAAATGTGTTAAGTCCCAATGTCATGTAAATGTATGCAATCATTCAAAGTCTGTACTTACCTCTAAAAGCAACAATACCACTTCAACCTCCTCTTCCAAGATATCCCTCAACGCTTGGATTGATAACTCAATTCTATTCAAATCCTAAACCAAAGGTAATTATAAATACTCACTTAATGATACACATAGAAAATAAGGAAAAGGACTATCTAGGGCAAACTCTACACTTGACACGTTCAACAACACAGGCATGTCCATGACCGTGCCCTAAACCCACAACACATAAGATATGACATGCTCTAAGACATGGTCATGCCATTGCACGTGTAAATACCCCAACAACATAGTAGCTATGACATGCTCAGTGACATGGGCATGTTACTGCACGTGTCAATTCTCCAACAACATAGTAGCTATGACACGCTCAGTGACATGGGCGTGTCACTGCACGTGTCAATACTCCAACAATACACTAACTATGACATGCTCAGTGACATGGGCATGTCACTAATCATGTCACCAATACTAAAAATAGAACCATCGACACGCCCAAAGACATGACCGTGCCACCGGGCGTGTCAGGCCAAAAACCTAATATCGACACAAAAATGCCTCATCCAAAAATCATCTTTCATTACCCTTTTCAACTCCAAACCAACACAACCAAAACCATCATAATACCACAATAAACTTGTATAAACATACACAACTCAATTAAAAGCATAGATATACACAATCACAACCAAAACTTCTCAACTCAAAGTTACACAACTCGCAACTTTTATTCTCTTCACCAAACTTAACCCTTTTTCCTCAATCCAACCCCAAATTTCAAAGTTAACAAGAGAAAACAACTTTAAACATACCAAAATCAACCATAAACACAACTACATCAAACATCCAACAAAGTCATAAACACACTCTCAAAGGAAATCAAAGAAACAAGTTGGAAACTTACCAAATATGAAGAAAAATCCTTAAAACTCCAACTTGATCACTTGAAATCCTTCAATTGCATGATTTAGGAAAAAACAAAACCTCTTGTCTCTTTGATGAACATGGTGATGGACGACCCTCTTGGAGAAGAAAGAAGAAGATTAAAATAGTCATTCTCCACTCAAACCAACCACTTCTCTAATTAACCACACAAATATCCTCTTTTAATCACCACCAATCATTAATAATATTATATTATAATATCATCTTCCACTATCATAACATATTAATATCTTAATAGTTTAAAATATCATTTGACCAACTAAACATGTTGACTTGTATATAATGTATATATCTTCATATATACAACATATACACACTTCCCTTTTTCCTTTTTCCTTTCTTTTCACTTCATTAAATATATACATTTATAAATCCTTTAATTACTTTACAACAATTAATATTTATTTTCAAATTTTTGGTATATTACACTGGCATTTCCTGAGAGAGAGAGTCGGGTATCCGAGATTGAATTTTTGGTTGTCAGATCATGTAGCAGTTCCTAGTTCTCACCATGTGCACACCCAACGTTATCTCTTGAATTGCTTAACATAGGGCCATGTAAAATAGTATTATGTACTTTAAATTTATGTAACATTAATATCTCGGATTACTTAAAACATACATTTTGAATGATCATCATATCTTCCACATTATACAATCATAACATTAATCCAATATATTAACAATGTAAAAAATTACTTAAAACATTTACAGCCAAATGTGTTAAGTCTCAAAATCATGTAAATGTATGCAATAATGTAGGGTTTGTACTTACCTCAAGAACAACTCACACCAATCTATACAGTTCCTCTTCCAAGAATTCTTCACTACTAGGATTAGGGCAACTCAACCTCTTCACAACCTAACTCAAAAGGAATAATACATGCTTATTTAAAGATACACATGAATTTCCAATACACTTATTCACCTATTAGTCTCATACTAGACCCATAGATCACAAATACATGCCAAAGCCACTATCTAGGTCCCCACGGTCGTGGCCTCATAAACCCCCACGGTCGTGGCCTCACAAACCCCCACGGTTGTGGGTTAGCAAACGAATCTGTCCAATTTGCTTAACACCCCCACGGTCGTGGCATCCAAGGGCCACGGGCGTGGCATCCATTTTGCTTCTGTTTCGGACCAAACTCATGTATTCTATACTTCTAACTCCATTAAACACAAACATATGGAAGATCTAAGATAAAAATTGCTCAAACTCACAACATACATCAATTACCAATTCACAACTCTTACTTTTCCAACACCAAACCTAAATCCTTCTCTTCAATTCAACCCCAAAATCAAAATCAATTAAACCCAACACTCTCAAACCCAACACAATCAAACATATTCATACTCTCAACAATCAACCATCAAACTCAAATACAACTTAAAATAAAACAAAGGAATCAAGTGGAAACTTACCAAAGTTGATGAAATTTCTTACATTTTCCACTTGATTACTTGAAATCTCCTTCAATCACATGCTTGGAAAACTCAAAAACTCTCCTCCTCTCTTGCTTAGGTGATGCCCGGCCAACAAGGAAAAGAAAAGAAAATGAAGAAGAAAATGAAGAAACAAAGAGGCAAAGTCAAAAACTCTTCTCCACTTAAACCTCCACCAAGAAAATTAAATAATATAATAATCAAATATATCCTCTTCCACTCACTTATTTACCTTTTTATTAAAATAATTTAAGATAAATAAATTTATCTTCTTTTGACTTCCATATTTTGACTTGTATATGTTGTATATATCACAATATATACAACATATACACTCTCTCTTTACTTCTTTTCTCTTTCCTTTAAACATATACATTAAATCCAAATACAACAATAATTCCAAAAATTTTAGGGTATACTTTGGGATATTACATTTTCACTAGCCCAGCGTCTAGCCCGTAGGCAATTCATAGGGATGTTGCCAAACCAAGAACTCTGAAAATTGAATAACATACTAGGCACACAATTTATTCATATTTCTCATTATCAAATCCTTTCATAATTCCATTCCCAAATCCTTTCTCAGTTTCTCATGATCAAACTAGGTAGTTTGCCTTATTATATAATTTTTTTCTCACTTTTCTAACTTTTTTCTTTTATATCAATATCAATTTATTACATTATGTTTTCACATATCTCATCACATTATTCCATATTTCTTTTCAATTACAACATATTACATTGATACATCAACATAATTCACATTATGCATATCATAACATATTTCTCATTCATCTATAATATATTAAGTAACTTAACACATTTTTCCAACCAAATGTGTTAAGTCCCAATGTCATGTAAATGTATGCATTCATTCAAAGTCTGTACTTACCTCTAAAAGCAACAATACCACTTCAACTTCCTCTTCCAAGATATCCCTCAACGCTTGGATTGATAACTCAATTCTATTCAAATCCTAAACCAAAGGTAATTATAAATACTCACTTAATGATACACATAGAAAATAAGGAAAAGGACTATCTAGGGCAAACTCTACACTTGACACGTTCAACAACACAGGCGTGTCCATGACCGTGCCCTAAACCCACAACACATAAGATATGACATGCTCTAAGACATGGTCATGCCATTGCACGTGTAAATACCCCAACAACATAGTAGCTATGACATGCTCAGTGACATGGGCATGTTACTGCACGTGTCAATTCTCCAACAACATAGTAGCTATGACACGCTCAGTGACATGGGCGTGTCACTGCACGTGTCAATACTCCAACAATACACTAGCTATGACATGCTCAGTGACATGGGCATGTCACTAATCATGTCACCAATACTAAAAATAGAACCATCGACACGCCCAAAGACATGACCGTGCCACCGGGCGTGTCAGGCCAAAAACCTAATATCGACACAAAAATGCCTCATCCAAAAATCATCTTTCATTACCCTTTTCAACTCCAAACCAACACAACCAAAACCATCATAATACCACAATAAACTTGTATAAACATCAACACAACTCAATTAAAAGCATAGATATACACAATCACAACCAAAACTTCTCAACTCAAAGTTACACAACTCGCAACTTTTATTCTCTTCACCAAACTTAACCCTTTTTCCTCAATCCAACCCCAAATTTCAAAGTTAACAAGAGAAAACAACTTTAAACATACCAAAATCAACCATAAACACAACTACATCAAACATCCAACAAAGTCATAAACACACTCTCAAAGGAAATCAAAGAAACAAGTTGGAAACTTACCAAATATGAAGAAAAATCCTTAAAACTCCAACTTGATCACTTGAAATCCTTCAATTGCATGATTTAGGAAGAAACAAAACCTCTTGTCTCTTTGATGAACATGGTGATGGACGACCCACTTGGAGAAGAAAGAAGAAGATTAAAATAGTCATTCTCCACTCAAACCAACCACTTCTCTAATTAACCACACAAATATCCTCTTTTAATCACCACCAAGCATTAATAATATTATATTATAATATCATCTTCCACTATCATAACATATTAATATCTTAATAGTTTAAAATATCATTTGACCAACTAAACATGTTGACTTGTATATAATGTATATATCTTCATATATACAACATATACACACTTCCCTTTTTCCTTTTTCCTTTCTTTTCACTTCATTAAATATATACATTTATAAATCCTTTAATTACTTTACAACAATTAATATTTATTTTCAAATTTTTGGGATATTACACTGGCATTTCCTGAGAGAGAGAGTCGGGTATCCGAGATTGAATTTTTGGTTGTCAGATCATGTAGCAGTTCCTAGTTCTCACCATGTGCACACCCAATGTTATCTCTTGAATTGCTTAACATAGGGCCAGGTAAAATAGTATTAGTATACTTTAAAATTTATGTAAAATGCTGATGTACCTTATGTCATTTTGTAGTTTAATTTGGCTTGGTGGAACACAGAAGTGCGAATGAACTAGACTCCTTCCATGAATGCCGCTTCGCCTTTTCAGCATACCCACCGAGTCAAGTTGGCCCTGTGTCTAGTGGTTGGTTTGTCGGGGAGAGAGTGTATGAGTGGTTCCTTGGTCCTCAGCGATGGAGGATCCCGATGAATTGCCAAGATTATACTTTAAATATTGCATAAATGCCGGAGAATGCATGGTGGTTGGCTCCACACAGTTATGATGTTGAAACCTTTCTCTATCCACCGGGTGCATCATATACCTAGTTTATTTAAGTAGGACTCTTGAAATTTGATGTATCTCCTATTGACATCTGGGAAATTTTTGAGGAAAAGGAGGATAACGACTAAGAGGAGTATCACAGAGAGGGAGAAGGGTCCATCCCAAATCCCAGGGCTAGCACCTCTCATGTAAACTTTTACCATTTTTCCATTGCAATTACTTCTTTCTTAAATTGTTTTTATTATTTCAATGATTATTATAGGTTACTAGCTCATTTGGTTATGAGGCTGGACCTTCCTCTGCTGCTCCTCCATTTGGTCATTCTAATCAACCGGAGATGCCATCTCATCCACAGGGTGTTGATATGAATTCCCTGGTAGGTTATCCTATTCCATGGTGAATTATGCTACATGTATGCATGATTATGCATGCTCTTACCCTTTTCTTTTTGGCTCACAGCGGATGCTTGAGGAACAAAATAAGAAACTTCAATAAGAGTTAGCTGTTAATCGTCAACAGGTTGCCCATTTTGAAAATTTGTATCATCAGTCAGAGTAAGACTTTCGAGACTTTCAGTTTCAGGGGATGAGAGATCCTGGTGCTTCATCATCTAGGGGACCCCAAACTTATGACCACAAGATCCTTTCATCTACTTTGGATGCGGATAATTACAAATCTGAATTCCAAGGTAATAGAGGTTCAGGTGCTTCTGCTTCAGGTGGACTTGGGATAGATGATATGCCTCCTCCTTCAATAGGCGATGACTTCTTTAGGGCTTTGTTTGATCATGATTCACCACCTTCTTCTCAGTGATCTATCATTATTGTATTAGTTGAGAAAATATTGTATTACTAATACTAATACTAATAATAATTATAATTTGCACTTTTACTGCAACTTTTGACTTTTAAATATTTTTTTCTCTTTTTTTTATTTTTTCTTTGCTGGTATTATCATTATTATTATTTCTATGCTACAATAATTCCGAATTCCACAGTAGCAATGATTTATAAAATCAAAGGCAACGCGACAACTCAAAACCATTGCATCGCTAATTTCCTATCCTTGGCGTCTCGGTCTCAAACCATTACTTGTAAACTTTGGTATGGCCAATCATCCTATATAAATCTTCTTTCCCTACTATAACCTCATACAGAAGCCAGGAAATTTTCCACAAATTTTCAGCTACAGCATCAAAATTCCTTTTAACAATTCTAATTTCCCTTCAATTGTCAACAATGACCGAACTTAATTTGAAGAAAATAAAAGGTCTATTTAAAAATATAAACGCCATTCACTAAGAACAAATATCTTAATCTAAAATTAATACTTTAAAGTGTTTTTAAAATATTAAATTGGACCATTCTTTTTTGCATGCCATGGTTTCTTTTCAGAATGTGAATTCTAGGACTTTTAAGATAAAAGCCTTTTAGATATGTCCCATGATTGTAGAGTTTAAGGCCATCCTTGTTTATCCAAGCAATCAACCAATGGCATTACCTATATTGATTTCCAAGACTCAACAAAAGATGCAAATGTTGTTTCAACTTTCAAAGCCCGAAGTTCTACAGTTGACGAGAAGTGAGAAAATTCTGCTTGCTCCCTTGATTGACTTTGGCATTTCTCACTTGGCTCCTACTAAGGCATGGGGACATATGCTTTGTCTATACTTGCTTGGCCAATTTTTGCTTATTTCTTCTGATGGTAATATTGATCCATGAGTATTGGATATCATGGACCAAATGGAAGGAGGCTTGTCGCCAATACCCGTGATCTTAACTGAGACTTTAGTTGGACTGGACCAACTTAAATTGGGATTGTCATGGAGATTGACTGGGAGTCTATTATTGCTTCAGGTAATTACCTAAATTGCCCTTTCAAGTTTTCAATTTAGGCCCTTTTTATTATTTTTATTTTTATTTTTTATTGCTCTAATTTTTGCCTAGTCCGCCCTTGCGGGTTTTTGGAACTAGTGAGCCGCCCTAATTTTTGCCTAGGCTGTCCTTGCTGATTTTTGACCTAACAGTCCTTCTTTTTTTTTTAATTCTTTTCTTATGTTTATAGATTTGGCTTCAGGAGCATCTCTGCTTGCTCGACATTCCATCTATGGATTTCACCATATATCTGCCACGACATCACTCTGCTAGGAAACTACTCCACCCTGCTTCTTCATATGCCGATTGGATTAACTGGATCCACTCACATGTTGAAGTCAATATCCATTGGTTAGTACCCTGGTGGAAGATTTATCGTATCACCATTCAGACAAATTTGATGTATGTTCCTCTTGCTGCTCTTCGTAGCAAGTAGGCTTGACCGTCAGTATGGAGTTGACCCTCAAGGTTCAAATTTTACTCCTGATTTGGACATGCCTTGTCTGACTGAAGCCTACTTGGATCGGCTGAAGCAAAGTTAGCCTACACACTACACTTATCGTCTTCCATAGATTTTACATTTATCACCTTCTTTAGTAAAAATATTGAAAAAAAATAATGAAAACAATAATAAGAGATGTTTCTTTTCCTCTCATAATTTGTCATCACCTTTTGCTATTGTGTTTATTTATTTTATCTGTATATGGTCAAATACTTAAAACAATTCACATGGAATAATTTTAATATTAATTATGTTTTATTAAATTAGAGAACAACAAAAAATAAAGTCAGTATGCACAAGATCACGCATGTTGCCAACTAGCCCTTTCGGGTGTTCTAATTGACGATTTTCTCTTGCTTAGCCCACCCTTTTAGGTTTTTCGAACTAGCAGACTGCTCTAACTTTTGCCTAGGCTGCCCTTTTGGGTTTTCAACTGAGCGAGCTCTTTTTATATATATATACATAAAACCTCTTCAACCTGTTGTTGCGCTCGAATTAACTCTACCACAAAGCGTCACTCGCAAGTATACGAGGTAGCTGTAGCAAAGGTGATCACCCCAAGGTCATCTCTCAAGGAAGCTAAAGTGACTAATTGATTATCAGATTATAAATAAAAAGTAATGAAGAAATTGAAATTGCTAACAACTAATGAAAAAGATTGATTGAAGTTAAAACAAATAAAAGTAAATAAAGCTGATGTTTTGATTCACTTGATAAAAAGGTCTAGGGTTTGCACTTCTCCACTACTTATATGTATGAACAGTTATTCCTCTTAACTAATTTAATTTCAAAGATTAAATCTCAAACAACTCAATTAATCAAATCAAGGAAATAAGCTCTCGCATTCAAACCTCTTTCAACTAATCTTGTTATAATTGAAATAATCTTTTTAATAGGTTATATCTCTAATTCACCTAAGTCCTTAATTGAATTGTTCCAGTATTAGACTTCATCTCTCAATCCATCATCTAATACCTAAAACACATAATTGGTGGCCAATCAATTATATATTAACAATATTTCATTCAATCAAGGCTAAAGAAATTATTAGCTAAGAGAATAACCAATTCATACAATCATAGCAGATCCATACAAACCCTAGAGTAGATCAAATTAGTTCATAATGCAATCAAACATATTCATCTCATTAATATTCAAAGGAATCAAAATATACATGATAATATCCATTAATACAATTTCAATGAAAATAAAGAGAATAAGTTTGAGAACAAAACCAGGTTACAAACTCCTTGAAGTTTCTGAAGAATCTCTTGTTCAATCTTGCAAGAAGGATGTCTCGTTGGCTAGAACAAATCTAATCTAAGCTAGATTAATCAAAGTGAAATCAAAATCAAAGAAAACAAATGTTAAAACCCTAACTTTGCTCTCTGACGGCTCAAACAACTCTCCAAGTCGTCAATAGTCTCTACCCTAGCTTTTCTTTTTTGCCTTTTATACGAAATGTCCGCTTTAAAAATCCATGCGTGTTTGGTTCATGAGGGACACGGCCAAGTCAGAAGTGACTTGGCCATGTGAGTGCTTTTTGGAGGGACACGGCCAGTGACCTGGCCGTGTCCCTAGCTTGTGTCCACTACTGCATGCTTTTGATCTTCGTTTTCTTCTTTGTTGAGTGACACGGCCAAGTCAGAGGTGCTTGGCTGTGTTGCACCATTTTGGAGCGACACGGCTAGGTGACTTGGCCATGTCCCTTGCCTGTGTCTTCCACTGTGAGTTTTTAGTCTTCTTTGCCTTTGGAATTGGTGAGACACGGCCAAGTCAGAGTGACTTGGCCGTGTTGGAGTATTTTTGGAGGGACACGACCACTGACTTGGCCGTGTCCCTTGCATGTGTCTGCTTCTGTGAGTTGCTTTCTTCTTTAATTTGATATGAGACACGGCCAGTGACTTTTCCGTGTCCTCTGCCTGTGTCAGCTACTGTGCATTCTTCCTTCAGTCTTGGTTCCTTGGCTTTTTAACCTAAAACAAAACATCAAACAAACTTTAAACAAAAAGTAAATAAACAATAACCAACAAAACATAAACACTATACTAAAAACTAGATCAAAAACAACATAAACACTAAAATAAACTAAAACTATCAAAATTAATGAAAACACGAAACAAGCCGATAAAAACTAACAAAATACCTAAATAAAACAATAATTATCATAATAAACAAACTACAAATCTATGACAAAAACTAACAAAACAACTACCCCACACTTACAACTTTGCTTGTCCTTAAGCAAATTCACATGGCATAAATTAAATACTCAAACAACCCTAACTATAATTCCAGCATATAGATGAAATACAATAAGAGACAGCATAAATAATTGCACTTTCCTTCAATCAAGATTTTCTTAACTCATTCATTAATCCAGACATACAAATCTTATCTCTCATCTAAGTGTTTCACTCGATTTCAAAAGTTAATCACTCAAACCACTCATGATTGCATACTACCATAAACTTGCTTAATTATCCAATCTCCCTCACTGATTTTCTCAAGAATTAATCCGAAGGTCTTTTATTTGGATGCAATGGGGCTAAGGTGAAGGTGCGAGAAAAGACATTTAAGCTGGAGCATCAAGAAATGGAGTATCTAAATTAGACACTACTCTTGCTAAGGCACTCATAACTCCCCCAAATGGCATACTCACAATCCCATTAATACTTCACATACTTGCATACTCAAAGAAAAATACACGAGTCGACATTCCTCTTTTGCAAACAAATGCTAGAACATATGTAAATTTTTGTATACATATATATATATACTCTTTTATTTTCTTCTTTTTTTTATTTTCTCTTTTTTCTTTTTCTTTTATTTTATAATTTTTTTATACATATATATACAAAATATAACATTGCATAGATCATCTAGCTTAACATGTAGAGGAAAAAATAGTCAACTCTTAATCAAATTCAAAGTGCAAAGTATGTATTTCACCCCAAATAGCAATACCATATTCTTATTATTTTTTTTATTTGCTTACCCCACACTTTGAAATAAACCACCCTATTGTCATATAATAAGAACTCCATTCCTTAATGCAGGTATGATGATAATAAGAGAAAGTTAAGCTGTGAATTGTGTTGATCAAACAAGAAAAGGTCAAAGGTTCAACTTGGCACACTAAGGAATTTAATATTAAGGGAGGTCTTTTTAAGCTAAAGGGCTAACCTAATTTGCCTTCATCACTTTAAACCTTGAGATTAAATCATAATGCGAGTTCAATTAGTATGCAAAAGCAAACTCTAGAGATGCTAAATCATGAAGGTGCACACTTAAGAAAAGAAAATCAATTGACAATAATATCAAATTTATGAGGCTCAAAACTCACACAGGTGGGTTCACAAAGATTATATGTCATGAATTGCAGAATGCGAAAATTGATCCCGAATGAATTCAAATGCTCATTTCTATGCCGACACTAAAGTCTCAACTATAATGCTAGAATCAAAGAAAAGATCAATAAATTTTCAACAATTATGCCATGCACAACAAACACAATAAGCAAAACAAGACAAACAAAACAAAAATTAATGGAAAGCTTAAAGAGTACCCCACACTTAAAACTTACATTGTCCTCAATGTAAAACAAGAATAATAAATAAAAAGTGTCAAAGGACAACCTGTCTTTCCATCGTACCTAGTGAGACAAAATCCTAGCTTTCCATCACAAACACAAAAGTACAAAAACTAAAGTACAATATATAAAAATAAAATATCCAAATATTAAACGTTAACATTAAAACAAAAACGAAAAATTATAACAAAAATACATTAAACAAAATAAAGCAAGGACTCAAAATCTATGGAAAAGGTGGGCGGGAAGATGATGCAGCTGAGGGATGGAGACTCAAGATCTTCGCAAGGTTGCTATTAATTTGTTCCAACTGCTGCAATACCTCAGCATGGTTATGGTCCACCTTGCCATCCAGTCGATCCACTTTTCCCTCCAAGGCCTCAATCCTCAGAAGTACCTCTTGATGTTCCGAGACCGGAGCATCCTCATCTAGGCCAAGAGAATCCGAGTCGGACTCCTCTTGGACCCGTGCTCTCTTCTGCCTGTCCCCCGGTGCTGCAGGCTCATCTGAAGGCATCACATAAGTCCCTCTCCTATGCACCACCATGTGCATCTTCTCAAGTGTAGTTAAGTCCAAAGAGTCATTGCCCAAAATTCTAGTCATGCGACTAGTACTCGGGTCAAAATTCTCAACAAGGGCTACTGCTAACGTGGTAACCAACCCCCCAACACAAATTGCCCCCTTTCTTTTGTTAGCCACAGAATAAAAAAATCGGCTAACCAATAGCCGGCACTAACATGCAGTGCATTCACAGCACAATCCAGGAAAAACAATTCACTCACTTCAACCACACCCGGGCTCTCCTTCCGAGCAAAGAATCCGCAAGCCATAAACCTATGCAAATATCTCAAAGTGGAATTTCTTAACTTAGATGCCTTGGCCGATTTGGCCACATAAGTACCCGAGCCTAAAGTTCCCCAAGCAAATTGTTGTTTAAATTCTTTGGGTACCGACCTTTCCCCGTGTTGATGAAAACCATATATATCATTTAACTGGTCAATATTTAGCACATAAGATTTACCCAGCAATTTAAACATCAATCTAGTGCAGATTTTCTTATCATTTCCGTCAACCTTGAGAGATGTCAAAAATTCTAAAGTAAGTTCCTCAAACTGCAAAGGTCTCAAGGTGACTAGAGTTTCCCATCCAAGAAATTGCACATATCTCTCAAAATTAGTCCTTATTTGCAAGGCATCAAGAGATTCATCGTTAACATACCTTTTCGGGAAAAAACCCCGAGCCAAAAGACTTGCTCTCTTCGAAGATAAAGATGATGAAGAGGAAGAAGCTCCTTCGGTTGTAGGCCTCTTCGTCTTGCGGTGTGAGACAGTTTTAGTTCTTGGCATCTTGAGATCTGAAAAATTAACACCCAAAACTGAATTAAATCAAAATTATATGAGTAAAGAGGAAGTTTTAAGTGATTATCTCTAGTTTGGGTGAAGAAATTTGATGTGTAAATGGAAGATTTGGAGTTTTGAAATCAAAACTATGGCTATGGCGATACAGTGAGCGAGAGAGCGAGAGAGAGATGAAGCAAAGAAATTAGGGATTTAGTGGAAATAACTGGGCAAAATCGGGTTTTTTAAAGTGTAAAAATGAGGGACACGGCCGTGTTATTGTGGACTTGGCCATGTCTGGTGTGTGAAAGTGAAGGGACACGGCCAAGTCAAGGTGACATGGCCGTGTCTGATAGTCTTGGAGGGACACGGCCAGTGACTTGGCCGTGTCCCCTGGGTGTGTCCTATTCTGTACAAAATTGCAAAATTGAAAAATTTTTGAGGAAGCCTGGCCGTGTCCAGTGTGTGACACGGCCAAGGGACATGGCCAAGTCCTTTGGCCATGTCACCTACTGCCTTTTATTAACTTTTAATATTTTTTTTCATTTCTTCTTTAAACACCCTGAAACACAAAGTAAAGAAAAACCGATCAAAGCACAGTCCATTTATTTAAACCGAACGTAAAATTAATACTCGCTAAATTTAAAATTACAACTACGAAAAATAAATGCAAACTGATGGGTTGCCACCCATTTAGCGCTTCTTTAATGTCATAAAGCTGGACATCATGCAAGGCCTAGGGATCACGGATCAAAGTGCTATCAATGATCCTCACTTCTTGAAATCCTTCATTGTATGGCTTAACTCTCTGTCCATTCACTTTAAAAGTCTCACTTGTTTGAGAGTTAAGTAATTCAATGGCACCAGAAGGATACACCCGAGTTATCTCGAAAGGCCCACTCCATCGAGACTTGAGTTTACCTGGAAAAAGACGGAGTCGTGAGTTAAAAAGTAAAACCTTCATACCTGGACTCAATGTCTTTCGCACTATAATTCTATCATGAAGTGCCTTAGTGCGATCCTTGTAAATTCTCGAGCTCTCATAGGCGTCATTTCTCAGCTCATCTAACTCTGAAATTTGTAGAAATCATTCTCTCTTCGCTTTGTCCAAGTCAAAATTCAGAGTCTTGATTGCCCAATACGCTCTGTGCTCCAACTCCACTGGCAAGTGACAAGCTTTTCCAAAAACCAATCGGTAAGGACTCATACCAAGAGGAGTTTTGAAAGCAGTCCTATATGCCCATAGTGCATCATGCAATTTGCTTGCCCAATCCTTCCTTGATGTGTTGATTGTTTTCTCCAGAATTCCCTTAATCTGCTTGTTGGATGTTTCCACTTGTCCTGAAGTCTGTGGATGATATGGGGTTGCCACTTTGTGCTTAACACCAGATTTGTGCATTAACTTCTCAAAAAGCCTGTTGCAAAAATGGCTCCCCCCATCACTGACTATCACCCTTGGCGTACCAAATCTGCTAAGAATATTTTCCTTCACAAATTTAACAACTACATTAGCATCATTAGTACGGGTGAGGATTGCCTCCACCCATTTGGAAACATAATCAATAGCAACTAAAATATACTCATATCCAAAAGACTTGGGGAAAGGACCCATGAAGTCTATTCCCCACACATCAAACAGTTCAACAACAATATATGATTGAAGGGGCATTTCATTCCTCCTCCTAATGTTACCTACTCTTTGGCAACGATCACAGTGCTTACAATACTCCTGAGCATCTTTAAATAAGGTAGGCCAGTAAAAACCACTTTGAAGCACCTTTTCTGCAGTCTTTCTTCCTCCAAAATGACCCCCACACTGAAGGTCATGACAAAATTGAAGAACACTCAGTTGTTCTTCCTCAGATACACACCTGCGAACTATCTCATCATTGCAAATCCGGAATAGATAAGGTTCATCCCAAAAATAAAACTTACACAAGTGTAAAAACCTTTTCTTTTCCTGAAATGACATGTTAGTACGCAAAATACCACAAGCCAGATAGTTAGCAATATCTGCAAACCAAGGTGCATCTAATACCACAAAAAGCTGCTCATCAGGAAATGCTTCTAAAATTTTATGAATGCTATCAGATGCAAGATTTTCACTAAAGAAGGGTAATCTAGATAAATGATCAGCAACAACATTCTCACTACCCTTAGTATCCTTGATTTGAAAATCAAATTCTTGCAATAACAACACCCATCTAATTAAGCGCGGTTTAGCATGTTGTTTTGTTAACAGATATTTAAGAGTTGCATGGTCAGAATGCACAATAATTTTTGACCCAATTAAATAAGCTCTAAATTTGTCTAAAGAAAAAACAACAGCTAACATTTCCTTTTCAGTTGTAGTGTAGTTCATTTGTGCACTATTCAGGGTTAAACTGGCATAATATATTACTCTCAAACATTTATCAACCCTTTGCCCAAGAACAGCTCCTACTACATGATTAGAAGCATCACACATGATTTCAAAAGGTAAAGTCCAAACAGGAGCTACAATCACTGGTGCACTAGTCAACTTTTCTTTAAGGGAATTAAAAGCTTGCATGCATTGTGCTGTAAATTCAAATGGAACATCTTTCCCCAACAAATGGCACAATGGTTGGCTTATTTTGGAAAAATCCTTAATAAACCTCCTGTAAAATCCTGCATGGCCTAGAAAACTTCTTATTCCCTTAACAGAGGTAGGTGGGGGTAATTTAGCAATCAATTCAACTTTAGCCTTATCCACCTCAATCCCTTTACTTGAAACCACATGACCTAAAACAATGCCCTGGGTAACCATAAAATGACTCTTTTCCCAACTTAAAGTAAGGTTACATTCAATGCATCTCTCAAGCACACGAACAAGTTTATTGAGGCAATTATCAAAAGAATTACCAAAAACAGAAAAGTCATCCATAAATACCTCAATAAAATCATCTATCATATATGAGAAGACAGACATCATGCATCTCTGAAAAGTTGCAGGTGCATTGCACAAGCCAAAGGGCATACGTCGAAATGCATAAGTCTCAAAAGGGCAAGTAAAGGTTGTCTTGGACTGATCCTCTGGAGCTATTGGCACCTGATAGAAACCTGAAAGGCCATCCAGAAAATAATAATGTGAGTGCCCAGAAAGTTTATCTAACATCTGATCAATAAAAGGAAGAGGGAAATGATCTTTCTTTGTAGCATTGTTCAACTTCCTATAATCGATGCACATTCTCCACCCAGTAGTAGTCCTAGTAGGAACCAACTCATTATTCTCATTTTTCACCACAGTGATTCCAGATTTCTTAGGAACTACAAGTACTGGGCTCACCCACTGACTATTATCTATTGGGTCAATTACTTCTTCATCCAGCAATTTGAGCACTTCTTTCTTAACCACTTCACTCATATTTGGGTTAAGTCGCCTTTGGGTCTCCCTCACAGGTTTAGCTTCCTGTTCTAAAGTGATTCTATGCATGCACATGGAAGGGCTAATACCCTTGATGTCACTCAATCCCCATCCTATTGCTCTCTTTAATCTTTTAAGCTCACTCACCAATCTCATCTCCTCCCCTTCACTAAGTTCACTAGATATTATCACAGGTAAAGTGTTAAATCTCCTAAAAACACATATTTCAGGTTCTTAGGTAACTCTTTCAGCTCTAACTCTAGTGAGGGATTCTTCTCTTCTTTTTCAAGGGGGGAAAGCTCACAAACTAGGTCCTCCTTAAGTTCCTCTACTTCAGCACTTCCTAAGGTCTCAAGACAACTGGCTATTTCTGCATCAAAAATTTCCAAAGCACTATCCAAAGTCAATGCCAGCTCCAATTTATCAGAGGAACCTGTCTGCAAGAAAACATCTGAAACAACTGCATCAACACAATCAATGAAAGAACAATCCTCATATAAAGCAGTTGTAGGAATAGGAGAAGTGTTAAAAATAGAAAATTCCACAGTTTGTCCCAAAACAGTCATTGATAATTTTCCATTTTTAACATCTATCAAAGTGTTGGTAGTCGCCATAAAAGGCCTATCCAGCAGAATGGTATTTGCAGATGGTGAAGAATTACCTACTTCCATGTCAAGAACAATGAAATCCACAGGTACTATCAAACCACCAACTTTAACTAACACATCTTCTATAACCCCTTTCGGGAATCTAAGAGATCTATCAGCTAATTGAAAAACCATTTTTGTTGGCTTAAGTTCCCCTAATTCTAAGTCAAGGTACACAGAGTAAGGCATTAAAAATAAAAAGCATTGTTGCTGCGCTCGAATTAACTCTACCACAAAGCGTCACTCGCAAGTATACGAGGTAGTTGTAGCAAAGGTGATCGCCCCAAGGTCGTCTCTCAAGGAAGCTAAAGTGACTAATTGATTAATAGATTATAAATAAAAAGTAATGAAGAAATTGAAATTGCTAACAACTAATGAAAAAGATTGATTGAAGCTAAAACAAATAAAAGTAAATAAAGCTGATGTTTTGATTCACTTGATAAAAAGGTCTAGGGTTTGCACTTCTCCACTACTTATATGTATGAACGGTTATTCCTCTTAACTAATTTAATTTCAAAGATTAAATCTCAAACAACTCAATTAATCAAATCAAGGAAATAAGCTCTCGCATTCAAACCTCTTTAAACTAATCTTGTTATAATTGAAATAATCTTTTTAATAGGTTATATCTCTAATTCACCTAAGTCCTTAATTGAATTGTTCCAGCATTAGACTTCATCTCTCAATCCATCATCTAATACCTAAAACACATAATTGGTGGCCAATCAATTATATATTAACAATATTCCATTCAATCAAGGCTAAAGAAATTATTAGCTAAGAGAATAACCAATTCATACAATCATAGCAGATCCATACAAACCCTAGACTAGATCAAATTAGTTCATAATGCAATCAAACATATTCATCTCATTAATGTTCAAAGGAATCAAAATAGACATGATAATATCCATTAATACAATTTCAATGAAAATAAAGAGAATAAGTTCGAGAACAAAACCAAGTTACAAACTCCTTGAAGTTTCTGAAGAATCTCTTGTTCAATCTTGCAAGAAGGATGTCTCGTTGGCTAGAACAAATCTAATCTAAGCTAGATTAATCAAAGTGAAATCAAAATCAAAGAAAACAAATGTTAAAACCCTAACTTTGCTCTCTGACGGCTCAAACAACTCTCCAAGTCGTCAACAGTCTCTACCCTAGCTTTTCTTTTTTGCCTTTTATACGAAATGTCCGCTTTAAAAATCCATGCGTGTTTGGTTCATGAGGGACACGGCCAAGTCAGAAGTGACTTGGCCGTGTGAGTGCTTTTTGGAGGGACACGGCCAGTGACTTGGCCGTGTCCCTTGCTTGTGTCCACTACTGCATGCTTTTGATCTTCATTTTCTTCTTTGTTGAGTGACATGACCAAGTCAGAGGTGCTTGGCCGTGTTGCACCATTTTGGAGGGACACGGCCAGGTGACTTGGCCGTGTCCCTTACCTGTGTCTTCCACTGTGAGTTTTTAGTCTTCTTTGCCTTTGGAATTGGTGAGGCACGACCAAGTCAGAGTGACTTGGCTGTGTTGGAGTATTTTTGGAGGGACACGACCACTGACTTGGCCGTGTCCCTTGCATGTGTCTACTTCTTTGAGTTGCTTTCTTCTTTAATTTGATATGAGACACGGCCAGTGACTTGGCCTTGTCCTCTGCCTGTGTCAGCTACTGTGCATTCTTCCTTCAGTCTTGGTTCCTTGGCTTTTTAACCTAAAACAAAACATCAAACAAACTTTAAACAAAAAGTAAATAAACAATAACCAACAAAACATAAACACTATACTAAAAACTAGATCAAAAACAACATAAACACTAAAATAAACTAAAACTATCAAAATTAATGAAAACACAAAACAAGCCGATAAAAACTAACAAAATACCTAAATAAAACAATAATTATCATAATAAACAAACTACAAATCTATGACAAAAACTAACAAAACACCTGTCAATATTCACTGGTGTAGACCCTTAATTTTTGACCCAGTCCGGTTTAGTCTAAAATAATTTTTGTGTTGTCTAATATATTTTAATTGGTCCAAAATAATTTTTGTTATCTTAATTAAATAAGTTTTTCTTTATTATCTAATTTTTATTAATAAAAAATAAAAATAAAAATAAAAATAAAAAATGGCGACGAAAAAATCGTCGCCGAAAATTCCAGCGGGCTTGGCCGTGGGCCATTTTGCCCGCAGGAGTTTCCTGCGGGCGAAATGTCCCGCAGGCCTACTCCCCGCCCCTTGCCACAGCCAACTGCGGTAGATTTTTTTCGCTAGAGCAATTTTTCCTGCTTCAAATTTTTTCTCCAGCAAAATTTTTCGACGCAAATTTTTTGAAACCTAATACAATTAGGTTTCTGTTTCCTTTTCTTATTAAATATGGAATGCCGTGTATAACTAGGAGAAACCAATAAATAACCTCTATAAATAACAACAGAAAATGGGAGGAAAGGTATTGAGAAATTAGGACAGAAGCTTGGACAATAGTGGATCCAAATTCGTGAAGGAAATCAGCTTGAATCAAATTGATTTTTTAAGGGAGCAGAAAAATGATTTAAGGAATTCAAAGGCAAAAAGACTTGTTTTTGTTCTTGTTCATCTAAGAAGAATTATTTTTGGAGGAATCAACAAAAAGAGGTATGTATTAAATTCTTTGGTTATTTTTTCACAGTAGCTAAAACTAGGAAATTGTGTTTTTTTAAATAAAAAACCATAGAAGTTTAATTTAGTTTTCTAAAGTTAAAAACACTAATCCGTTGCTTTATTTTCCAAAAAGGCTAAAAAATTTTATTTTTACTTCTTCAAAATCTTAAAACCCTAATTGAACATATTTTTCAACAAAACCAAAATTTGATTCTGTTTCTTTTAAAACTTTAAACTTGGTTCTGTTTCATTCAACAAACCTTAACAAATATCTTTTCTATTCTTATAAACTTTAAATTGTTTGTTTAAATTCATAAAACTTCATAAAATTATCAAATTGATTTCCAAATTCTAAAAACCAATTCATCACCCGAAACCCTAATTTTAAATCCTAAAACCCTAATTCAACTCCAAATCCTAAAATAGTGAGCACTAACCCTTTTAAAACCTTAAACCCTAATCTTTTATGAACCCTAATCCTTAAAACCTTAAAAAACATATAAACACAAATATTTTAACATTACATAGTAGCTTAAAAACACAATAACCGAAAATCATAAATGAAAGTGTTTTAAAGTGTCCAAAACCCTAGTTTCATGATTTCACCATTCAAACCTTAATTTGTTTAATCAAAATGTCTTACCAATCTTTTAAAACATAAAATCCTTAGTTTATTTTAATTCTTTAAAAGTCACAGTAGCTTAAACTTATGAAAATCCAAAACCCTAAACATATGAAATAAAGAACCCTAAATGGAAACAATAGCTATAATTTAGATTTTTATTTGCCTTATTCAATTCTATATTTAATTATGCTTTGATTTATTTTATATGCTTTAATTTATTTAAGTTCAATGGTTGGTTTATTTAATTTATCATGGATGGATGTTTACTTTCTAGTGATGTTTAATACCTTTGATGAATGATTATTTACTTTTATCAATTAATTTAGATTTCCAAAAGTTGTAAGAGGTATGTTTCCACTTGGTGGGTACCTCATTAGTTAAACATCATGTACTTTAATTTGCTTTTCTATTTTAGTACTTATTTAAAGGGCATGTTTCTACCTTTCGGTGGGTGTCCTATTTAGGCATGTGATGTAAGGACATGTTTCCATCGTTGGATGGGTGTCCATTTATTTGTTTTGCTTGGACCTTACTTTGATTTTAATATATTGATGCTTTCTTTTAATTATTGTATGTAATATGGATAATGCTATTATATTTAAGAATTTTATAATATTAAGACCTGCAAAGGAGGCCGGTTCCAATGAACCGGACGTTGTGGGGGTTCTGGGCCATTTCTCACCTTCCCCACACGTACCCAACTTTCCGAACCCATTGGGGATTGGGGATTCCTTAGAAATCGAGTCATCCACCCCTTTCTTTTTCCCGGCTCGTCCGGGTGGTGACTCAATTTTCTCCGGACTTAGGTTCATGTTCTCTAAGGCCCCGAGCCTAAACAGTGCTGAAGTCGCAAGAACCATTCCACCGGGAGTGGGGGCGAAAATCCCCGCTCACAGTGGCGACTCCACTAGGGACAAGAGAAGTTGATTTCATTGGTCTTTATATTATTCTATTCTTTCTTATAATGATATTATCCATTGCATCATATTAGATTGCATTGTGTGCGTGAGTTAGGATGCCCGTGTTACCCGTGTTGTGTTATGTAAAGGATACCATACTTTCACTCAAGGTTTGGAGATCGAGCATGGCATAACCACTCATAGCCTCATACCATTTGGTATATACTTGCTATGGGAACCTAAGCCTTTTTACCCAAAGACTAAAGCTCATGTAATTGGCCTAGTTACTTTCCTTAGGTTTTACCCCAAATGCATGTTGTTTGACTATGGTTAATTTATCTTAGCTTAAATCATGGCTTATTTGGTTTTTTCTTTTTCTAATATGACCTAAGTACATTGTAAGCTCAAAGTCCAAAAGACCAAAGATATTTTCAAAATTTTTCAAGATGGTCTTTGGACATAAAACTTTTCTTTGGCTCATGGCCCAAATACTAAGCACAAAATCCATTTTTCTAAAATCTTTTACAATGGGCTTAGAAACAAAACTATTTTCACCTAATCTTTTCTTACAAAGAGCTTGCAAAATATTGAGGTCAATTATGAAATACTACAATTGTGGGCCTAGTTTGCACTAAGAATAAATTAACCATGGGCTTGTTTTTGGCATGAATCATTAGTTACTTTTTCAAGTGAGAAATCTATCTATAATAAACCTCTTAATTTAGTTTTAATCCAATATATCATAAAACCTACTTTAGTTGGTTGAAAGGATTAAAACCTAATTAATGGGAATTATCATGGATTGATTTCCATTTTCAAAAATATAACTATTGGTTGAAATGTCCGAGGGAATTATTCGAAAGCAAGGTACCCCATGTTGGTATTTTGTCAACCATATGCCTAGGAAAAGAGACTCTCCATTCGTGTGTGGATGTTATAAGGTTGGAAGGAACGTCCTATTTGTTCTTTGTTGTTAATTGTTTGTGTATACATGCATACATGCATACATTTGCATCTCATATCATTGACCTTCTCTAGCACACAACCCTGGATTATGATAGCTCAAAAGCTTACAATAATCTGACCTACGCAGGAGACGAAGTATCTAGCAACAACTCAATCACTTGCTCACCAAAAATAATGGAGCCCGAACAAATTCAAAGGATGGTGGATGAGGCTCTCAAAGCCAAGATGGAAGAAATAAAAGAGGCCCTAGCTGAGACCATGAAGAACCAATTGACTGTAATCTTAGAGAATCATGCCGAGGCATCTGCTAGCACTAAGAAGCCAAAGGACAAAGGGAAGACCAAAGTTGGTGAAGTGGTTTTTGATGATGAAAAATTGATCATTGATGACGATGATGATTGGGCTCAATACTACCAAGATGTTCAACTGAAGAAGAAAGAACCGAAGGTTGTTGAGAAAGCAACTATTGAAATGACCGAGACATCCGATGTTGAAAAGATGATTGCTGATTTAGAAAAAAAAATTTAAGAAGAAGTTGAAAATCGAAGAGATGTCTGAGATCGACAAACTATTCGAATAAGATGAAGAGGTCCCTTATAAGTTCAAGATGCCTTCCTTTGCTAAATACAATGGTATTGGAAATCCTCATCTCCATGTGAAGCAGTATATCACTGCCATGTAGTTTGCCCGAGCTACTAAGGCTCAAATCCTAAGGTACTTTATGCTCTCATTGGACCCTGTTGTCCAAAACTGGTTCAATACCTTAGATGATGGAACACAAAAGAGTTGGGATCTACTTTACAAAGCCTTCATCCAACAATATGGATATAATGTGGAGTTAGAAGTTACCTTAATGGAAGTGGTGTCCATTAGGCAAAGGCCGAATGAGAATTTTGTAGATTATGTCAAGAGGTGGAGAAACAAGGCCGCTTTACTCAAGAAGAGGCCCGATGAATCAGATCAAATAAGGATGATTGTGAGAGGGGTATTGCCTAGTCTTCAAGAGAGGATGTCTCATACACTCATCCGCGATTTCAAAGACCTTCTTCAAGCTGGTTTGCAAATTGAAGAATGGGAAAGGGAGAAGAGCTGTTTTGCAACAAAAAGGAACGAGAAAGGGAACTATCAATCTGGTAGCCAAAGCATGCAAAAGGCCATCGGTGTTAATGTTACTAACTAAGGAACGAGGAGACAATTTTTGGAATTGGGAAAACCGATGTCTTGGGTTCTCAGTAAGCTTCAAAGGAAGGGATTGCTACAACCCTTAAATCCTCGCCCTTTGCGTAATCCTCTCCCACCTAACTTTGACACCAAAGCATTTTGTTAATTTCACCAAATGCAAGGGCATGACATGGATAGATGTGTAAGGTTGAGACATGAAATCCAAAATCTAATTGATAATGGGAAGCTACCTTAGCCCAATAAGCCAAACACCAAAGACAACCCATTACCAAAATTCAATAGGGTTCCACCACCAGCAACCTTCATGATTGGAGGAGGTTTGCATGAGGATTTTGTCATGTCTTCTTTTCAAGATATGGGTGAAGAAGCAACCAAAGAAGAAAAGGCATTTGTCAAAATTGAACAAGCTATGATGGGTGGAGTAGCAATTTGTGTTTTCAACTGGTTTTGGGATTCAAGTGATAGTGATGATGATATTATATCCAAGAAGGAGGAGTGGACTTGGTCTGAGCCCGAAGAAGATGAAATAATGAACACTAGATCCGGTAAGCCTTATGCAAGGCCACCACTTAAGGAGGTAGAAACTAATAAAGGGAAGGAAGTTGAAATAAAAGAAGATGATGTTGTGCTCAAGCAATTAAAAAGAACCCAAGCAAGTGTTAGAATTTGGGACTTATAAGCTACCTCTAAAAAGCACTGAGAAACTATGGCTAAAGCCTTGGCTAGCATGCCAATTTCTACCTCCACAACACTGGAGGAGTTGATCAACATCATAAAAATTGGGGAAGTAATGAAATGTGAAGAGGTTCAAGAAAAGAGTGAGGTTAATATGGGAGCAGTTTCCTTTTCGGATGCGAACTTACTGGAGGAAGGGAGAGACCACATCCACCCTCTCTTTATCAAAATAGAAGTCAAGGGGAAGAGGACTCCATGTGTAATGATCGATGATGGGTCTGCCATAAATGTTTGTCCACTTAAGATATTACCAAAGCTAGCTATGTCAATAAGAGATATAAACCCGACCGAGGTAACGATTCATGCTTATGACAACGCTAAGAGGCATGCCGAAGGGACTTTCAAAGCCGCTGTCAAGGTTGGTCCAATTGAATCCATTGTTTGAGTTTTTTGTTTTAGACATACCAGTTACCTTTGCCTTAATCTTGGGATGACCATGGTTTCATCCTCTTGGTAGAGTTCCTTCCACCCTTCATCAAAAGATCAAGTTCCCCAACGGAAATGAGGCAGTGGTCATTGTAGTTGAAGATAATGAGATTGTTAATGCTCTAATGATTGAGAGGCCTCTCAATGGCTTTCAAGTAGCTGCAATTTCTGATGATGAAGTAATGGATTCCAAAGTCTTGAATATGATGAAGAACATGAACTACCATCCCGGAGCTGGTCCTGGAAAAGGTAAGGCCGGTTTGACAAAGTTACAAGATTTTAGAACTCAAACTTCCAAGAAAGGGTTGGGATATGATGAAGACAACGATGTCCAGCCAAAGAAGAGTGAGAAGATGAGCTTTCCAGCACTTGAAGAGATCTTTGTCAAAGCTCCAGATATGGGACCACTCCAAGGAAGGCCTGAGCCAATCATGTTCATGGGTAAGTTAATCCCAGGTTTTGAAATTTTTGCAGATGTTGCCGAGCTAGTGGAGCAAGTGAAGAAAGAGCTCACCCTGTCAACTAACAAAGATTCCAATCCAAAAGAGAAGAATGAAGCTACCCTGAAAGCCAAGAAGACGCCGAAAGAGATTGCTGCCCTGTTCGAAGAAAAGTTTGAAGACATCCTGCTTTATGATTCTGAGAACAATGGTTTTGATTTTGATTTTGATTTGTCTACTTTGTATGAGGATGATGATGTTTTCTTTTTCCAAAATGAATGTAATAAAGTCTAATTTTGCTTACTTGTGTGATGTTTCTCCTGATGGTTGCATACATTCAAATAGCAGTTACATGAGCATCTTTAATATTAATTCTGTTAACACACAATCATTAAATTTGGGAACAACTGAAAATCCTAAAAACATTAGAATAACATCCGACCTTACTCCTGAAGAGAGAGAGAGATTTGAAAAAATATTCAAAAAATATGAAGAAGTGTTTGCTTGGTCTTATGAAGATATGCCGGGGATAGATTGAGACATAGCCGAGCATCATATTCCTACTTGCACTCACATTAAACCTGTCAAACAAAAGCTTAGGCGATTAAGACCGGAGTGGGCTGAATTGGTTAAAGAAGAGGTTACTAAGCAAATACAAGTGAAGTTCCTTGAAGTGATAGAATACCCAAATTGGTTAGCCAACATAGTACCCGTGCCAAAGAAGGATGGAAGAATAAGGGTTTGCATGGACTATAGAGACTTAAACAAGGCTTCCCCTAAAGATGATTTTCCTTTACCTCATATAGATGTTCTCATTGATAGTGCAGCCTCTAGCATGCTACACTCGTTTGTAGATGGATTTTCCAGATACAATCAAGTGTTAATGGCCTAAGAGGATAAAGCCAAAACTTCTTTCATTACTACATGGGGTATATTTTGTTATAGGGTGATGCCTTTCGGCTTAAAGAATGCTGGAGCAACCTACCAAAGGATGGTCACCACACCATTTCATGACATGATGCACAAAGAGGTTGAAGTATATGTTGATGATATGATGGTCAAATCAGATACAAGGGAGCAACACTTCCAAAACATAGAATTATTTTTCGATAGAGCTTTGAAATATAAGCTAAGATTGAACCCGAAGAAGTGTGTATTCAGTGTTACTTCAGGCAAATTATTGGGACATGTGATTGGTATGAATGGTATTGAGATAGATCTTGACAAAGTCAAAGCAATCAGGGATATGGCAGCCCCGAAGACGAAGAGGGAGTTCGGGGATTCATTGCTAAACTGCAGTACCTTAGCAGATTTATAGCAAACCTCATAACAATTTGTGAGCCTATCTTCAAATTGCTTATAAAGAATCAGTCGGTCGTATGGAATGAAGAATGTCAAAAGGCCTTTGAGCGAATAAAACAGTATTTGTTGAATCCACTTGTTTTGAAAGCACCTAAACCCAGCAAACCTTTATTACTATACTTAGCAGTAGAAGAAGAGTCAATAGGAGCCATGCTAGCCCCAGCAGATGAGTCGGGGACTGAGCATGCCGTTTACTATTTGAGTAGAAAGCTCCTACCTTATGAAATTAAGTATAGTATCATCGAAAAGACCTGTATAGCCATGGTTTGGTCTTCTAAGAAGTTGCGACATTACTTTCAATCGTATAGTGTGCAAACAATTTCCAGGTTGGACCCAATGAAGTACTTAAGGGAGACACCCTCTTTGATTGGGAAATATGGTCGATGGTTGATAATATTAGAAGAATTTGAGATTGAATACGTAACCAGGAAAACAATAACAGGTAGAGCGGTGGCAGAATTCCTGGCCCAACAACCATTATCAGAAAGTGAAGAGGTAATCTTGGAGTTTCCATATGAACATTTAGAAGCAATTGAAGTACAAGGGTGGAAAATGTATTTCGATGGAGCAGTAAACAGGAAAGGAGCAGGTTTGGGAGTTATACTAGAATCACCCGAAGGGGAACTTATCCCTTTAGCAAAGAAATTGAAATTTAGGGCAACCAATAATATGGTGGAGTACGAAGCTTGTATTTTTGGTTTGGAAACCCTAATGATTATGAAGGTGGATAAGGTGGAAGTTTATGGCGATTCATTGCTAGTTGTATCCCAAGTAAATGGAGAATGGGAGTTGAAAGAAGAAAAATTGAAACCATATAACCATTACTTGACCATGATGAAGAAGAACTTTAAGGAGTGTAGGTTTATACACCTATCAAGGGAAGAAAATCAGATGGCTGATGCCCTAGCCACATTGGCTTCGGTATGGGAAAACCCTGTTAGCCTATTCCTTAAGCCTCTAATCTTGACCAGTTCATCAACTTCTTGCTATAAATATGAAACAATCATGGAAATTGATATGGACCATGATGCATGGTATCATACTATAAGGCAATTTTTGGAAGAAAGAGAATACCCGCCGGGGGCAACAAAGAAAGAGAGAAGAGCCATAAGGCGGTGGTCATTGCAATACATCACCTTCCATGGTGAGTTATATTGAAGATGGCCTGATGGAGTGCATTTGAGATGTTTAAGAAAGCCTGAAGTGGAGCGCATCATGTCAGAAATACATGCGGGAAGTTGCGGTCCGTACATGAATGGTTTGGCCCTAGTTAAGAAGATTATTCGACAAGGTTACTATTGGTTGACCATAGAGAGAGACTATATTGAGTTTGTCAAGAAGTGCCAACAATGTCAAATGTATGGTAACTTGAATCACATGCCTCCAGAAGAACTGCATTCAATGTCTTCACCCTGGCCATTTGCCACCTGGGGTATCGACATAATAGGAGAGATACATCCTACAGCTTCAAACGGTCATCGATTCATTGTAGTAGCAGTAGATTATTTTTCAAAATGGGTCGAAGCCGAATCCTTTAATAGGCTTGGTGCAAGCCAAATGGCTAGGTTTATTGAAAAGAACCTCATCTGCAGATACGGGGTCCCGTACAGTGTGATATCAGAAAATGGGGTACAGTTTCAAGGAGCAGTTAAGGATTTATTCTCCAAGTACCACGTCCATCATCATCGATCCTCTCCTTATAGGCCAAAGGCTAATGGTGCTGTGGAAGCAACAAACAAGACAATTAAGCAAATTCTGTCCAAGATGACCAAGGCTTACAGGGATTGGTCAGAGATGCTTCCCTTTGCTTTATGGGGATACAGGACAAGTGTGCGAACACCTACTGGAATGACACCATTCTCTTTAGTTTATGGGATGGAAGCAGTATTGCCAATTGAAATAGAAATCAAGTCATTAAGAGTAGTCTTGGAAGCTGAACCACCTGAAATGGAATAGGTAGCAAGCAGATACACGCAATTAGCTCTATTAGAAGAGAGAAGGTTAAAGGCACTGTATCATCATCAACTGTATCAAAAGAAGATAGATCGGGCCTATAATAGAAGGGTTAGGGTCAGAAAATTCAGATTTGGGGATTTAATGTTGAAACAATGTAAACCTAATATATCTGATCCAAGAGGGAAGTTCAGGCCTAGCTGGGAAGGGCCATATGTCGTGAAACAAGTCATGAATAAAGGTGCGGTGAAGTTATCAGACATGGACGGGAACAAATTTAGTGAGCTAGTAAACATTGACAGGTTGAAGAGGTTTTATGTATGATAAAAAAAAGGAAAAAAGAGCTCGCTAGGTTGAAAACCCAAAAAGGGTGGCCTAGGCAAAAGTTAGAGCAGTCCGCTAGTTCCGAAAACCTGAAAGGGAGGGCTAGGCAACAATTAGGGCTAAATGAGAGAAAATCATCAATTAGAAAATCCGAAAGGGCTAATTGGCAACAGGAGTGATCTTGAGTATGCTGGCTTTATGTTTGGTTGTTCCCTAATTTAATAAAATAGAATTAATGTTAAAATTGTTCTTTGTGCACTGTTATAAGTATTTGACCAGATATGGATGAAATAAATAATCATAATTGCAAAAGGTGATGACAAATTATAAATGGAAAAGAAGCATCTTTTATTACTCTAGTTATTTTTTGTCCTAACAAAACACTTTTTGAATTGACAAATGTAAAATCTATGGCAGTCGATAAGTGTAACATGCAGGCCAGCTTTGCCTCAGCCGATCCAAGTAGGCTTCAGTCAAGCAAGGCATGTTTAAGTCAGGAGCAAAGTCAAAATCACGAGGCTCAGCTCCATACTGACAGCCAAGTCAGCGAGGATCATAGCATGTACCTTGACGAAGAGCAGTAAGGTCAACGTACATCAAGTATGTCCGCATGGTGATACGAGAAATCTTCCACCAAGGTACCAACCAACGGATATTGACTTCGGAGCGTGAGTGGATCCAATCAACCCAGTCAGCATATGAAGAAGCAGGATGGAGTAGCTTCCTAGCAGAATGATGATGTGGCAGGTATCTGGAAAAATTCATGGAGGGAGTATCAAGCAAACAAAGACGCTCCTGAAGCCAAATATGTGAAGAAAGAATTAAGTAAAAAAAAATGTCCACTAAGTTGAAAACCTACAAGGGCAGCTAAGGCAAAAATTAGGACAAATCGCTTGTTTCGAAAACCCGCATGGGCGGATTAGGAAAAAGTTAGAGCAATAAAAAGAGAAAAGAAAACCTAAATTGAAAACCCGAAAGGGCAGTTTAGGTAATTACCTGAAGCAGCAACAGACTCCCAGTCAGTCTCTTTGACAATCCTGATTTAAATCGGTCTAATCCAACTAAGGTCTCGGCTAAGATCACAGGTACTAGCGACAAGCCTCCTTCCATTTGGTCTATAATATCCAATACTCATGGATCAATATCACCGTTGGAAGAAACAAGCAAGAATTGGCCGAGCAAGCAAAGACAAAGCATGCATCCCCATGCCTTAGTAGGGGTCAAATAAGAGAAACAAAAGTCAATCAAAGGAGCAAGTAGAATTCTTTCGTCTCTCATCAACCGAAGAACTTCAGGTTTTGGAATTTGAAATAACATCTGCATCTTCTGTTGAGTCTCAGAAATCAATGTGGGTAATGCCATTTGTTTATTATTGGGATATCCAAGGATGGCCTCAAATTCTTCAATCAAGGGACATATTTCAAAGCCATTAATTCTAAATACCCTAGAATCCGTATCCTAAAAGGAAGCCACGACATGTAAGAAGGAGTGGACCAATTTAACATTTTGAAAACATTTTAAAACATCAAGTTTTGACCATGAAATTTGCTTCCAATGAATGGCATCCATATTCTTAAATAGAATTTTTATTCTCTTTAAATAATGCTCGGTCATGATGAGTAAATGAAAAAAAAAATTAAAATTGTTAAAGGGGGTCTTCACGTTGAAAGAGAGAGAATTTTGGTTTATGTATTAAAATAAGGGTGATTTATATAGAAGAAGCCAACCTTTTCCAAAAGTGAAAAGGAGAAGATGATGGGAAAGAATAAGACCATATGGCATAAGGAAAGGAATCGGCATTGAATTTCCTTTACCACATTGGGTTTGTTTTAGCAAAAGAAGTAGATGTAACTTAATGATGACTGTAACAAAAAAAAAGTGGTGCAGTAACGAAAAAAAAAGAGACAAAAAAAGGGGGGTTACAGTAAAGAGGAAAATTGTATATTTTTCAATATTATACAATGTTTTACAATTGTTACAATATTTACATATCACTAAAAGGGTGGTGGTAGGTCATCGAATAAAGACTTGAAAAAATCGTCATCTATTGGAGGAGGGGCCAAATCACTCATCCCTAGTCCGCCCGAAGAGGGAGCACTAAAACCTGGCAAATTAGTCGTCTCGGGATCACCCAAAGCGGGAGCACCAAAATCCCTACTACCTTGAATTTTTTATCCGTCATGGTCCTCATCAGAAGCAGACAAAAGGATCTCATGGTCGTCGGTCTGGGGGCCTCTTGATGAAGAAGCACCGGGATCCCTCATTCCCTGAAATCGAAAGTCTCAGAAATGTTGTTCGGATTGATGTTATAAACTCTCAAAATGAGAAGCCTGCTGACGACTTGCAGCTAACTCTTCTTGAAGTTTCTTATTTTGTTCTTCGAGCCTCCACTGTGAGCTAAGAAGGAAAAAGGTAAGAGCATACATAATCATGCATACATATAGCATAAACTATTATGAAATAAGAAACGTACCAGGTAATTCATATCAATGCCTTGAGGATGAGATGGCATATCTGGTCGGCTAGAATGAGCAAACGAAGGGGCAGTAATGGAAGGTCTAGCCTCATGATCAAATGACCCGACAGCCTACAACAATCATTGAAAAAAAATCAAAGAAAGAGAAAAGTTGCAAGGGAAAAGTGGTTAAAATGCAAAAATTCCTTTGAAATATCAAAACAAGGAAAGAAGAGCATGAATCAAGCAAGACATGGCCAAGCCAAATCAAGCTTAGCCATGTCACTTCAAATGAAATCTTGGCAGAACGTGACACGGGCAGGAGACACGGTCAAGCCACTGGCCGTGTCTCACCTAAAGGGCAATGCCAAGAAGGACCAAGCTAAGAAAGAAAAGAAATAGTAGGTGACACTGGCAGGCAACATGGCCAAGTCACTGGCCGTGTCACATAACACGGCCACAAGCTAGGCCGTGTCCCATCCTAAGCAAAGAAGAACCAAAGGAAAAAACACAGAAGGTGACACACCCAAGAGACACGGCCAAGCCACTGGTCGTGTCACTCTCATCCTCAAAGAACAAAGAAGAACCAAAGGAAAAAACACAGAAGGTGACACACTCAGGAGACACGGCCAAGTCACTGGCCGTGTCACTCTCATCTTCAAAGAACAAAAGACCATAGGAGAAACAGAAGCTGACACACTCAGGTAACACAGCCATTTACCTGAGAAGTACTGACCCCGAGATGTGGAATAGACTCTCCTGCATCTCCGTGATTTTCCTCATCATCTCTACCCTCATTTTCGTTAGAAATCTCCCGCACACCAACAGGAGATACATCAAAGTTCAAGAGTCTTCTTTGAATGAAATAGGAGTAAAATGGACCCGGTAAATGGAGAAATGACTCGGCATCATAACCATATCAGGCCGACCACCATGCATCCTCCGACATTGACATAATATTTAAATTATATTTTGGGATTTGCATCGGAAACCTCCGCTGCTCTGGACTGAGAAACCATTCATAAACTCTCTCCCTGAGGAACTAGCCACTAGACACTGGGCTAGCAATAATTCAACGAGAATGTTGGAAAGACAGTGAAGCCCTCATCAAAGGAGACCAGTTTGCTCGCTCTTCTAGGCTCCACCAGGCCAAATTCACCTGCAAAATAACATAAGGTAAGTAAAATTTTCACATAAAATTTAAAGCATACGAATATTATTTTACCTGGTCCCAGGTTAAGAGGCTCAACACATTGCAGTGAGTATGCACATGATGAGAGCCGGGAACGTCCACACGATCGGATAACCAGTAATTTAATCTTGGATATCCGACTCTCTCTTAGGAAATACCAGGTACCCTCACAAGGTTATGTTCATATGCCCATACCTACAATAACAATAAATATCACATTCAATGCAAGAAAAGAGTGGAAATGACATTGGTGGAAGAAAGAATACCTCAACAACCGCCATCAAGCTGAAAAAAGACTTCTTGTTTCGGTAAAGCTTATCAAGACCATGATAAAGACACGCAAGACCAGCTTCACCCCAACCAGAAGATGGTACCATTATGAGATAAGAAAGGGCACTCAACACTGACAAGTGAATGGATGATTCAGTGCTGCGTAAGATGGTTGATCCGAGAAGATATAACAAAAATCCTCGAGCATACTGTTCGGCCGTGTCTCTGCCAACCCGTCCTTCATAGTTCATCCAATAACTACGAATCGGCTCAATTTTTATCTTAAAAGGCCCTTTAAAAGGTCCTTCGTAGTTCATCCAATAACTACGAATCGGCTCGATTTTTATCCAATAACTACAATATTGTTCCATACCAATTAATTCTTGAATTTCTTCAAATGTTAAAATTTCATTGGTCAGAGGAACCGGAGCACCATCATATCGAAGGCCAGTTATGGCAGTAAAATTGACCGGACCAATTGTTATCTCCCCAATGGGCAAGTGAAAAGTGTGAGTTGTATCCAGCCATCACTCTGCAAGCGCATGGACTATGCTCTGGTCTATCTGATATTCTTCGGATGGCAATTGTAAGATGAACTGCTCAAAGTCGCAATCTTGGATAATCCGCCTTACCCGAGAAGGCACTACATCATACCATTGTCGGGCTTTGTAAATACACCCTCTAGCCCGAACAACGCAATGATCATGCTAACACAGACCCAGGTAAGTTAATACCATGTAAGTACATATTATTATTATATCTACTTAAATTAATTTATTTTTCATAATAACAAATAATAACAACAAAGTATAAAAATATATATGACAAAAGAAAGAAAGAAAGAAATGAGCACAAAACAGAAAGTCAAAAAAATAATTATCTCGCTCTTTGGATTGGAACTACGATGGAGCGGCATCCCGGCCAGTATATCTAAATTTCCATCTTCATGATGCCGAATAAACTCCAATAACTCGCCATTAGAATGAGTCCCTGACCTCGAAGCATGCATTATTTTTGAAAAATATGTGCTAAAATTTAAAAGAAATTTGAGAGAATTATGAAATTGAAATTGAAATTGTGAAATGAAATGAAGGATTGGTGGCCTTTTATAGAGGAACGGCAAGCAAAAAAACAAAATTCAAAACTGTTCATGAATAGTAAATTTTTACTATTAATGAATACTGTTACTATTGCTGAATAGTAAATTTTACTATTCATGAAATAGTATTACTATTGATAAATAGTAAAAGTACTAATTCTAATAGTATATGAACAGTGACTACACAGTAAATAAACAGTAAATTCAATTATTCACTTTAATCATTCAAATTGTAATATCCCGGAATAGACCCTAAGAGTTTTGGAGTAATTGTTGTATTTGGATTTAATGTATATGTGTATATGGGAGATATAAAGATAATATATATAAGACATATACATATACATTATATATATACATGGGATATAAAATGGTGTAGGGAAAGTAAATTGTATATATATTTGTATAATTAAGTAATAATAATAATAATAATAATAATAACAATAACAATAACAATAACAATAATAATAATAATAATAATACTTTAAATCTCCACCACATATTCTTTCTTTGACTTTCTTCATCTCTCTTCTTTTTGTCCTTATTATCATTATTATTATTACTTAATTATACAAATATATATACAATTTACTTTCCCTACACCATTTTATATCCCATGTATATATATAATGTATATGTATATGTCTTATATATATTATCTTTATATCTCCCATATACACATATACATTAAATCCAAATACAATAATTACTCCAAAACTCTTAGGGTCTATTCCGGGATATTACAATTCTCTCCCCCTTAAGTAATTTCGTCCTCGAAATTATCTAATACCATAACAACCCATTCTTAACATATTAAAATCTTTAATTTCATATGAAGATAATCATATCTTACATTATAATTTATCAAATCACTCAACTTTTACTCTCCCCCTTTTAAGTAAATCATAACTCACCATTATCAATCTATATTTATCTTATAACTTTCTCAACAGAGTCACCCAGATAGCTCATTACATTCCCAAAAATGTTCTTCTACACAATAATCAATTCATCTTATAATCTATATATTCCATACATCTATTACATTCAAAAATATATATATATCACTTCATCTCTTTATAAATAATCTCTTAACGTAACCTCAAAAGTCATTAATTAATATCTTAACATTGATTATTCCATTCTTACAATCACTTTCAAAATAACATTTACCAAACTTCAATGAATAACAATATCCTTACCTTCTTTAGCTTGCTTCTCACTTAATATAAATGTTAACACAATGCTTTTAAACTTACTTAACAGGTGAACACCCTGTACAATTTATATAGTTCAATTTATTTATGTTCATTCATATGTCCGAATATTACATCATACACATTACCATTTCAATTTTACACTCCTAGTACAACTGTACATATTAAATCTCAATATTGACTTGCAACTTTAGCGAAATCTAGAGCAATCGATCTATCTATCACAATATACTAACATTTCAACCTTATTTGATTCAAATCAACAATTAACTTACCGAAATTTTTCATTGGATTTTACAATATATACCTATATATATAACCTAATTCCATTAGGTCAAACTTATATTCACATTCTTGTCTTTGCAAATTCATATATTCACTCAATAAGAATTATGCTTACAAATATACATTTCATTACTTCAAACATTATATCATCATTTCTCATACTCATACCAAATTTATCAATATAGCCAATAACTATAACCTCATAAACGAACTTTCCCCAACCAGGTCGGTTGCCCATTGGGCCTCAGGCCACTGCCAATCCCAGGGGTCTGCAGGAGGCAAGCGATCACTACAGTACTGGACAGCCCTCGCAGCCCACCCAGCAGGATTTGTTTATTTGGCCCCAAGGGGTCGCCTCCCTGGATCGAACCCCTGACCTCCCACTTAAGAGAGCCAGCGACAACCATCCAGTACCATTTCTGCTACTAGCAGAAATGGTACTGGATGGTTCTCGCTGGCTCTCTTAAGTGGGAGGTCAGGGGTTCGATCCAGGGAGGCGACCCCTTGGGGCCAAATAAACAAATCCTGCTGGGTGGGCCGCGAGGGCTGTCCAGTACTGTAGCGATCGCTTGCCTCCTGCGGACTCTGTGCCCAGGTGGTGAAATGGCCGGGCCGTAAGCCACTAGTGGGCCGGGCAGCCGACCTGGTCGGGGAGGGTCGTTACACAAATAATTATGGGTATATAAATATTCTTACACGCAGGGGCAATAAGAAGACATGCAGGCCAAACATTTTGGAATAAAAAATTATTAGCTCGAGTCCAGAACCCAAATCTTCCTTAGGTCCACAACCTACAATTATCCTTAACTTGAACCGGGTCCAGAACCCAAATTTTCCTTAGGTCCAGAACCTAGAATTCGTTTCTAAGTCCAGAGCTTAGCTCGAGTTCAAAACCCAAATAGGTCCAGAACCTAGAATTCGTTTCTAAGTCCAGAACTTAGCTCGGGTCCAGAACCCAAATTTTCCTTAGGTCTAGAACCTAGAATTATTTCTAAGTCCAGAACTTAGCCCGGGTCCAGAACCCAAATCTTCATTAGGTCCAGAACCTAGAATTATCCTTGAGTCCAGAACTCAAACCGGGTCTAGAACCCAAATTTTTCTTAGGTCCAGAACCTAGAATTTGTTTCCAAGTCCAGAACTTAGCTCAGGTCCAAAACCCAAATTTTTTAGGTCCAGAACCTAGAATTATCCTTGAGTCCAGAACCCAAAACATCCACCATCTCAAAATTTAAGTCTTGTTGCTTTTCACTCTCTTTCACTAAAGTTTCAGATCATTCAAGCAGTGGGCAAATTGTAGACACTTAATTTTTGACCCAGTCCGGTTTAGTCCAAAATAATTTTTGTGTTGTCTAATATATTTTAATTGGTCCAAAATAATTTTTGTTATTTTAATTAAATAATTTTTGCTTTATTATCTAATTTTTATTAATAAACAAATAAAAATAAACAAATAAAAATAAAAAAAATTAAAATTAAAATCGGCGACAAAAATTCCAGCGTGCTTGGCCGTGGGCCATTTCGTCCGCAGGCCTATTCCCCGCTCCCTGCGCAGCCAACTGCGGCAGATTATTTTTGCCAGTACAATTTTTCCTGCGGCAAATTTTTTCGCCAGCAAAATTTTCTGACGCAAATTTTTTGAAACCTAATACAATTAGGTTTCGGTTTCCTTTTCTTATTAAATATGGTATGCCATGTATAACAAGGAGAAACCAATAAAAAACCTCTATAAATAACAACACAAAAAGGGAGGAAAGGTATTGAGAAATTGGGACTGAAGCTTGGACAGTAGTGGATCCAAATTCGTGAAGGAAATCAGTTTGAATCAAATTGATTTTTTGAGGGAGCAGAAAAACGATTTAAGGAATTCAAAGGCAAAAAGACTTGTTTTTGTTCTTGTTCATCCAAGAAGAATTATTTTTGGAGGAATCAACAAAAAGAGGTATGTATTAAATTCTTTGGTTATTTTTTTAGAGTAGCTAAAACTAGGAAATTGTGTTTTTTTAAATAAAAAACCTTAGAACTTTAATTTAGTTTTCTAAAGTTAAAAACGCTAATCCGTTGCTTTATTTTCTAAAAAGGCTAAAAATTGTTATTTTTACTTCTTCAAAATCTTAAAACCATAATTGAACATATTTTTCAACAAAACAAAAATTTGATTATGTTTCTTTTAAAACTTTAAACTTGGTTCTATTTCTTTCAACAAACCTTAACAAATATCTTTTCTATTCTTATAAACTTTAAATTGTTTGTTTAAATTCATAAAACTTCATAAAATTATCAAATTGATTTCCAAATTCTAAAATCCAATTTATCACCAGAAACCCTAATTTTAAATCCTAAAACCCTAATTCAACTCCAAATCCTAAAATAGTGAGCACTAACCCTTTTAAAACCTTAAACCCTAATCTTTTATGAACCCTAATCCTTAAAACCTTAAAAATCATATAAACACAAATATTTTAACATTACACAGTAGCTTAAAAACACAATAACCGAAAATCGTAAATTAAAGTGTTTTAAAGTGTCCAAAATCCTAGATTCATGATTTCACCATTCAAACCTTAATTTGTTTAATCAAAATCTCTTACCAATCTTTTAAAGCATAAAATCCTTAATTTATTTTAATTCTTTAAAAGTCACAGTAGCTTAAACATATGAAAATCCAAAACCCTAAACATATGAAATAAAGAACCCTAAATGGAAACAATAGCTATAATTTAGATTTTTATTTGCCTTATTCCATTCTATATTTAATTATGCTTTGATTTATTTTATATGCTTTAATTTATTTAAGTTCAATGCTTGGTTTATTTAATTTATCATGGATGGATGTTTACTTTCTAGTGATGTTTAATACCTTTGATGAATGATTTATTTATGATGAATGATTATTTACTTTTATCAATTAATTTAGATTTCCAAAAGTTGTAAGAGGTATGTTTCCACTTGGTGGGTACCTCATTAGTTAAACATCATGTAATTTAATTTGCTTTTCTATTTTAGAACCTATGTAAAGGGCATGTTTCTACCTTTCGGTGGGTGTCCTATTTAGGCATGTGATGTAAGGACATGTTTCCATCTTTGGATGGGTGTTCATATATTAGTTTTGCTTGGACCTTACTTTGATTTTAATATATTGATGCTTTCTTTTAATTATTGTATGTAATATGGATAATGCTATTATATTTAAGAATTTTATAATATTAAGGCTTGCAAAGGAGGCCGGTTCCAATGAACCGGGCGTTGTGTGGGTGCTGGGCCATTTCTCACCTTCCCCACACGTTCCCAACTTTCGGAACCCATTAAGGAGTTGGGGATTCCTTAGGAATTGAGTCATCCACCCCTTTCATTTTCCCAGCCCATCCGGATGGCGACTCCATTTTCTCCACACTTAGGTCCGTGTTCTCTAAGGCCCCGAGCCTAAACAGTGCCGAAGTCGCAAAAACCATTCCACCGGGAGTGGGGGCAAAAATCCCCGCTCTCAAATGGCTCACTAAACTCGTTCCCATCCATGTATGATAACTTGACTACACCCTTGTTCATGACTTGTTGCAAAACATATGGTCCATCCCAGCTAGGCTTAAATTTCCCTCTTGGTTCAGATACATTAGGCTTACATTGTTTTAATACTAAATCTCCGACTCTGAGTTTTCTGATCTTAACCCTCTATTGTAAGCCCAAGCTATTTTCCTTTGATATAGTTGATGATGATTTTAACCTTCTCTCCTCTAGTAAGGCTAACTGTGCATATCTGCTTAATACCCACTCCATCTCAGGCAGTTCATCTTCCAAGACCACTCTCAATGACTTGATCTCAATTTCAATTGGCAATACTGCTACCATCCCATTAACCAAAGAGAACAGTGTCATTCCAGTCGGCGTTCGCACACTTATTTTGTATCCCCACAAAGCAAAAGGAAGCATCTCTGACCAATCCCTGTATGACTTGGTCATCTTGGACAGGATCTACTTAATTGTGTTATTGGTTGCTTTCACTGCACCGTTGGCCTTTGGTATATAAGGGGAGGATTGGTGATAATGGATTCGACATTTAGAGAATAAGTCCTTAACTACAACTTGGAACTGTACCCCATTATTTGATATCACACTATGTGGGACCCCATACCTGCGGATAAGATTCTTTTAAAAAAATCTAGCCATTTGTCTTGCCCCAATTTGTTGAAAGATTCAGCTTCGACCCATTTTGAAAAATAATCTACCACTATTATAATAGAACGGTGGCCATTTGAGGTTGTCAGATGTATCTCTCCTATAATGTCAATCCCCCAAGTTGCGAAGGGCCAGGATGAAGATATAGAATACAATTCTTCAGGAGGCATGTGATTCAAATTATAATACATCTGTCATTGTTGGCACTTCTTCACAAACTCAATAAAATCTCTCTCTATGGTCAATCAGTAGTAACATTGTCTAATTATCTTCTTAACTAGGGCCAAACCACTCATGTGTGGTGTAATATCCTAAATTTTTGAAAATTTCTAATTTTTGGAAATTTGATAAAATAAATTATAATTTAAATGGATAAATTAAATTAATGTTTTTACATGAAAAATGAAGGGATTTTAATTAGAAAAAGTGGAATATATATGTGATATATATACAACATATAAAAGTCAACATTTTTAAAAGAAAAGTCAAAAGTAAAATGTAAAAGGGTATTTTGGTAATTAAATCTTACAAATTCAAAATTATTAAATTAATTCAAAAATAAATAATTTTTGAATGGAAGATGGATTTTTGAACTTTTAATTTATTAAATAAATAATTAAATAATTAATTATTAAAATATTATATTATATATATATGGTTTAAAATGAAAGATGAAAGGAAAGAGAAATTAAAGTTGTCTTCATTTCTTCTTCTTCTTCACCAAGGCCGAACCACCATGGGAGCATAGACAAAGATTTTGATTCTTCCATACTCCATAAATTGAAGGATTTAACAAGTTTAAAGTGGATTTTTGGTGATTTACATCAAATTTGGTAAGTTTTCAATTCTTTTCTTTGAATTCCATGGAAATTTGGATTATGTGTGATTTTAGATTTTTAAGTAGTATGTTATAATTATTGGAATTGGTGTGTATGATGTTATTTTGGGTAGTTATCAATGATTTTAAGGTTAGATTGAAGAGATGATGGAGTTTGGATAAAGAATGGTGACGAGAGAGAATTTAGGGTTATGGATATTAGGGTTTGAGAAATCATGGTTTTTAATTGTGTAAATTGGTTCTAAATGAGTTGTTTTGGTGCATAAACAAGTATTTTAAAGTCAAATATTGGATTTGGTTGTGTTTCGTTGGAGTTTGAGAATGGAAGTGGAGATTTAGGGTTTTGGAAAAGTGATTTTCCAAAGTTGTTGAATTGTTTGATTTTATTTGTTAAAGCATGTTGTTTAGTGTTAAAAGTGATGAATATAATCTTGAAATGATTAATGGATTGTGTTGGAATGGAAAACCTTCAATGGGGGAAGGTTATGCCATTTTAGGATTTTGTGTATAAGAGTGTGTTTTTGTAATGTAAATAGTTTAAATGTATTAAAATATGTTTTTAATATTATAAATAAACTTAAAACACTAATTTAAATGGAATAGAATGGAATTCTAATGTTAAAATAAGGAAAGGATAAATTTTTGGAAGTTGTAGGAGTGATATTTAATTATGGTTTAATATTGGAAATACCATTAAATCTAATACTAAATGATTATTTGCTATCACATTTGGTTTAGGCATTGAGGGAGGTTGATTTTTTTCATCCAAGTGGTGAAGGACAAGTTGGAATGATAAGATTGGAGGTTGTTTTAAGCTTGTTTTGGTTGTTATTTGAGGTAAGTACAAACTTTGAATACATTGGTTATGTTTGCATGACATTTGGGCTTAACACATTTTGGTTGGAAAATGTGTTAAGCTACTTGATACATTGGTTATGTATGAATAATGTGCTATGACATTTGTAATGTCATATATGTGTTAAATGCATTGTGAAAAGTCATTGATAATGGCTAAATTGTGTAAAATGTATAACATGTGTATTATGTAGAAATGACCCAAAGTGTTTGGGTAATGCCATTTGTTGTGTATGCATTAAGTACATTGTTGAAAAGCCATTGGTATTGGCTAGATTACATTAAATGTGATTAATATGCGAATTATGTTGAAATACCCAAGGTAATTGGGCAATGTGTTGTAAATGCAAAAATGTGGTATAATGTAATGAGATATGTGGAAACAGAATGAAATGAATTGATATCAATATAAATGAGAAATATGGATAAATTGTGTGCCTAGTATGTTATTCAATTTTCAGAGTTCTGTGTTTGGCGGCATACCTATGATTTGCCTATGGGCTAGACACTTGGTGTCACTATGAAAATGTTTTTGACGTGAAATGACCGGGTCGTAAGCCTCAAAAATAAGTTCTTGAAGCTAGGCTGGGTGAAATGACCGGGCCGTAAGCTCAGACCTAGTTGGATTTTTACATTGATATATTGCCTACGGGGCAAGACACATGGTGTCATTATAGACCAAAATAGTAACTCTAGAATTTGAATAGCATATTAGTTATCTTTGGGCCCATGTTTGTGTTTGTTTTACGAGAATTATGGATTGTGAAATATTTGAAAAGTATGAGAAAATGGAATGATGTGATATCCTTATGCATTGTGCATTGGCATTGCATTTGAGTTTTATTATTATCAATGTTTGTATTACTAGGCTTTTGGCTTAGCGTGATTGTTTATATCGCGCAGGTGACAGGGTAGATTTAGTTGAGCCGGAGAGTTCTTCTAGACCAGGTCGGGTCTAGAATTGTGTTTGTGCTTGTAGAGTTGATATCAAGATCAGAAACACTGTCAGCAGCATGTATATATTTTATGTTATTGTATATTTTGGGTATTATGCATAGTATATTATGTTTTTGGATTTTATGTATTGTAAACTATAAAGAATGTTTGGGTTAAGTTATTTGAAATGGGAGTGTAAATGTATTTTAAATTATATATATCTATATATAAATGTTTGAGAAACTTGGTAAAATTGAGGAGTATGGTTGAGATGGTGATTTGAAATTATTTAGGAGTGTGTTTTTTTTGCAGGTTGTGTAATTGATAAATTTTGGGATGTCCAAATTACAAACAAAACTCTGGCAAATTTTTCCTAGAGATTTTCATATAAATTATTTATTTTAGGTTCCTATAACAAGTAAATAAATTTTACATATTATTTAATTTTATACATTTAGTATTTGAAATTTTAAATCAGAAATGTGAAATTTTTTCTTATCAAACCGGTCTGTGATATTTTTATACCGTATATGTGTATTTTACATATGCTGAAAATATGTATTGTACGTATTTAGGGTATAAGGGTGTTACATGTGGACCGTAACTTCCCGCTTGTATTTCTAACATGATATGCTCCACTTCAGGCTTCCTCAAGCATCTCAAGTGCACCCCATCAGGCCATCTTCGATACAACTCTCCATGAAAGGTGATGTATTGTAAAGACCACCGCCTTATGGGTCTTTTTTCTTTCTTTGTTGCCCCTTATGGGTATTCCTTCCCTTCCAAAAACCATCTTGTAGTGGCACATCACACATTATGGTCTGTATCAATTTCCATGATTGTCTCATATTCATAGCAAGGAGTTGATGAACTGGTCAAAATCAGAGGCTTAAGGAATAAATTGACAGGATTTTCCGATACCGAAGCCAATATGGCTAGGGCATTAGCCATATAGTTTTCCTCCCTTGTGTGAGCGGGGATTTTTGCCCCCACTCCCAGTGGAATGGTTCTTGTGACTTCGGCACTGTTTAGGCTCAGGGCCTTAGAGAACACGGACCTAAGTCCAAAGAAAATGGAGTCCCCACCCGGACGGGCCAGGAAAAAGAAAGGGGTGGATGACTCGATTTCTAAGGAATCCCCAACTCCCTAATGGGTTTGAAAAGTTGGGTACGTGTGGGGAAGGTGAGAAATGGCCCAGCACTCCCAGAATGCCCAGTTCATTGGAACCGGCCTCCTTTACAGGTCTTAATATTATAAAATTCTTAAATATAACAATATTATCCAGATTACATGCAACAATTGAAAAAAAGCATCATTATATTAAAATCAAAACAATGTCTAAGAAAAAAAAATAAATGGACACCCATCCGAAGGTGGAAACATGCCCTTACATCATCCACGTCTAAGCTAAATAGGACACCCACCGAAAGGTGGAAAACATGTCCTTTACATTGGTCTAAAATATAAAAGAAATTTTAATTACATGATATTTAACTAATGAGGTACCCATAAAGTGGAAACATACCTCTTACAACATTTGGAAATCTAAATAAATTGATAGAAGTAAATAACCATTCATCAAAGATATCAATCAAAATATAAAATAAACTTCCATCCATGATAAATTAAATAAATCAAGCATTGAAAATAAATCAAAGCATATAATGAACTACGCAATCAAATCTAAAAATAAAGCAAGTAAAGACACAGATTGAGGTTTACTGTTTTTATTTAAAATTCTTTAATTAATATATTAGGGTTTTGGAATTTTAGTATTTTAGTATTTGTTTAACCTACTGTAAAAGTTTTGGAAAATTGGAATGAATTAGGGTTTCAAGAATCAAATTAGGGTTTAGGGGTAACATTATGAAATTAGGGTTTTAGGATATTAAAACATTAGGTCTATAGTTCTTGGTTACTGGATTGTTGTTTTTAGGCTTACTGTGTTGAGTTTTAATATTTAGGTTTATAAGATTTTAAGGTTTTAAGGATTAGGGTTTAGAAAAATTAGGGTTTATGGTTTTAGGGGAATTAGGGTTTAAGAAAACTTAGGGTTTAGGTTTACTAGTTTGGGGTTTACTATTTTTCGTTTTGAAGTTGAATTAGGGTTTTTAGTGTTTCGGAAATTATATTTGATTTTAGAATTTGAGAAAATAATTTATAGTTTTATAAAGCTTTATGTGATTTTTAGAAACTGTAAGGTAAATTTAGGGTTTGGATATTTAACAAAACATTTGGGAATTTTGAAAAAGGTGAGAGGAAAATAGTTTAGGGTTTATTAAAAGCTTTTAGAAATAAACAAAATGATTTAAGGTTTTTAGAAATAGAAAAGTATTTTTTTTAGAGTTTTTGGAAATAGAAGGAAATATCTAGTGTTTTTGGAAACAAAAGAATATTTTTTAGGGTTCTTATATTTTAGATGAAACAGAATTAGGGTTCTTAAATTTTAGAAGAAACAGAATTAGGGTTCTTGAGTTTTTAAAAGAAATAGAAGGAACAATTTAAGATTTTTAGAAATAAAGATCAAGTTATTACATATTCAAATACCAAAGTTTTGTATGTATAATCTTATAAATCAAAGAAACAAAGCTACTGTAAGAAAATAAAATGAAATTAGAGATTCAAATCTTCGTTTGTTGGTTCCACCAAAAATTGCTTCTTGGATGAACAAGGACAAAGGCAAGGTTGCTGCCTTTGATTAATCGTTGATTTGCTTGCTTATTGCTAGAATTTTCCAAGTCCCACTATCCGATCCAAAGTTTTTCTTTAAAAAATTTTTCTCCGATTGCCCTCCCCCTCTTTTCTATGATTTTTTAGTGTTATTTATAGGAAATTTATATGATTGATCCTAATTATTTAAGGAAACTATATTTAATTAGGAAAAGAAAACCGAAACCAAACAGAATTTGGTTTCGAAAAAAATTGCGTTGGAAAATTTTCATTGGCAAAAATTGCGACGGGCTGCGAGAGCTGCGAGGAATTGAGTGGAAAATTGTGGGGCGCGGGCTGTCAGGCCATTTCTTCCAACACTTTCGGCGACGAATTTTTTCGTCGTCGATTTTTTCGTCGCCGATTTTTATTTTTATTTATTTATTTATTAGTATTATTTTTTATTATTATAATAATTTTTAAAAATTATAAAAAATAAATTCTAAAACAAATATTATTTAATTAAGATAACACAAAATTATTTTGGACTAAATAAAATATATTGGACTGGACTGGGTCAAAAATTAAGGGTCTACAGTTTGCCCCCTGCTTGAACGATCTGAGACATTAGTAAAAGAGAGTGAAAAGCAATAAGACTTAATTTTGATGAGATGGTTACTTGAATTTGTTTTGGGCACTTGGACCCGAGACTAAACTTGATTTGGGTACTTGGACCCGAGACCAGATTGAATTTGGGTACTTGGACCTGAGATTAATTTGATTTGGGTACTTGGACTCGAGATTGAATTTTATTTGGGTACTTGGACCTGAGATTGGGAACTTGGACCCGAGATTGATTTGATTTGGGTACTTGGACCTGAGATTGGGTACTTGGACCCGAGATTAGGTACTTGGACCCGAGATTGAATTTGATTTAGGTACTTAGACCTGAGATTGGGTACTTGGACCAGAGATTAAATTTGATTTGGGTACTTGGAATCGAGATTGATTTGATTTGGGTACTTGGATCAGAGATTGGGTACTTGGACTCGAGATTGGATTTGATTTTCTGTACTTGGACCCGAGACAGGGTACTTGGAGCCGATATTGATTTGATTTGGGTACTTGGACTCGATATTGGGTACTTGGACCCGAGACTGGGTACTTGGACCCAAGATTGAATTTGATTTGGGTACATTGACCCGAGCTTGAATTGGATTTGGGTACTTGGACCTGGGATTGGGTACTTGGACCCGAGATTTATTTTGATTTGTCTAGACCCTTAATTTTTGACCCAGTCCGGTCCGTTATTTTTTTGTAGTCCAAAATAATTTTTGTGGTATTTTAATCTTTATTTTAGTTAAAAATGGTGAAGTGAATAAAAATAAAAATAAAAATCGGCGACAAGAACCATTCCGCCGGGAGTGGGGGCGAAAATCCCCGCTCACAGTGGCGACTCCACTGGGGATAAGAGAAGTTGATTTCGTTGGTCTTTATATTATTCTATTCTTTCTTATAATGATATTATCCATTGCATCATATTAGATTAAATTGTGTGCGTGAGTAACAAAATATTAGATTAAATTGTGTTATGTTATGTAAGGGATACCATACTTTCAATCAAGGTATGGAGATCGAGCATGGCATAACTACTCAAAGCCTTGTACCATTTGGTATATACTTGCTATGGGAACCTAAGCCTTGTTAACCCAAAGACTAAAGCTCATGTAATTGGCCTAGTTACTTTTCTTAGGTTTTTACCCCAAATGCATGTTGTTTGACTATGGTTAATTTATCTTAGCTTAAATCATGACTTATTTGGTTTGTTCTTTTTCTAATATGATCTAAATACATTGTGAGCTCAAAATAAAATTTTATTTAAAATCTAAAAGACCGAAGCTATTTTCAAAACTTTTCAAGATGGTTTTTGGACATAAGACTTTTCTATAAACAAATCAAAAATTCTTTTGCTCATAACCCAAATACTAAGCCCAAAATCTATTTTTTCTAAAATCTTTTTACAATGGGCTTAGGAACAAAATATTTTTATCCAACCTTTTCTTACAAAGATCTTGCAAATTATTTAGTTCAATTATGAAATACTAAAAATCAATTGTGAGCCTAGTTTATACTAAGAGTAACTAACCATGGGCTTATTTTTGGCATGAATCAAGTTACTTTTTCAAGTGAGAAATCTATTTATAATAAACCTTTTAATTTAGTTTTAATGCAATATAGCATAAAAGCTACTATTAGTTGGTTGAATGGATTAAAACCTAATTAATGGGAGTTATCATGAACTGATTTCCATTTTTGAAAATATAACTATTGGTTGAAACGTCCAAGAGAAATATTCGAAAACAAGATACCCCATGTTGGTATTTTGTTAACCATATACCTAGGAAAAGAGACTAGCCATTCGTGTGTGGATGTTATAAGGTTGGAAGGAACGTCCTATTTGTCCTTGTTTGTTAATTGTTTGTGCATACATGCATACATACATACATTTGCATCTCATATCATTAATCCTTTCTGGCTCATAGCCCTAGATTACAATAGTTCAAAAGCTTACGGCAATCCGACTTAAGCCAGAAACGATGAATCTAGCAACGACTCAATCACTTGCTCACCAAAAACAATAGTGCCCAAACAAATTCAAAGAATAGTGGATGAAGCCCTCAATGCCAAAATGAAAGAAATAAGAAAGGCACTAGCTGAGACCATGAAGAACTAATTGGCTGCAATTTTAGGAAATAATGCCGAAGCGTCTGCTAGCTCCAAGAAACCAAAGGATAAAGGGAAGACTAAAGTTGGTGAAGTAGCTTTTGATGATGATAAGTTGATCATTGGTGATGATGATTAGGCTCAATACTACCAAGATCCTCAAGACAAAAAGGAGCCGAAGGTAGTTGAGAAGGCAACTACTAAAAAAGCCGAGATGTCTGATGTTGAGAAGATGATTGCTAATTTAGAAAAGAAATTTGAGAAGAAACTAAAAACTGAAGAAATGTTCGAAGTTGACAAATTATTTGAGCTGGATGAAGAAGTTCAGCACAAATTCAAGATGCCACCTTTTATGAAGTTTGATGGAACCAAAAATCCTCATCTCCATGTGAAGCAGTATATCACTGCTATGCAGTCTGCTAGAGCTACTAAGGCTCAAACTTTGAGATATTTCATGCTCTCATTGGACCCTATTGTCCAAAGTTGGTTCAACATCTTAGAGGAAAGTACTCAAAAAGATTGGGACATGTTGTACAAGGCTTTCATCAGTAATATGGGTATAATGTCGAGCTCGAAGTTACCTTAATGGAAGTTGAGTCCATTAGACAAAGGCCAAATGAGAATTTTGTGGATTATGTGAAATGATGGAGAAATAAGGCTGCTTTGCTCAATAAAAGGTCTGATGAATATGATCAAATAAGGATGATAGTGAGAGGCATCCTACCCAATCTCTGTGAAAGGATGTCTAACACCCTTATAAGGGATTTCAAAGATCTTCTCCAAGTTGGTCTACAAATTGAAGAGTGGGAAAGGGAGAAGAATCACTTTTCGGCATGAAGGAATGAGAAAGGAAATTATTAGCCTAGCAATCAAAGTACACAAAAGGAAGCTGATGTTAATGCCACTAGTCAAGGAGGAATGAGGCAGTTTTCAGAATTAGGGAAGCTGCTGTCTTGGGTTCTCAATAAGCTACAAAAGAAGGGATTGTTACAACCCTTGACTCATTGTCCTTTGCCTAATCCTCTTCCACTTAACTTTGATACTAATGTATTTTTCCAATTCCATCAAAGGCCTAGACACGAAACGGACAATTGTATGAAGTTGAGGCATGAGATCCAGAATTTAATTGATAATGGCAAGTTTCCTGAGCTGGATAAGCCCAATACCAAAGGTAATCCATTTCCAAGGTTCTACAAGGTGCCACCACCAGCAACCTTCATGGTAGGAAAAGGATTAGAAGAAGATTTTGTTTTATCATCCTTTCAAGATGGAAATATTGAAGATGTGAAAGGAAAAGAAGCTTAAACTCAAAAAACTTTCCTTAGCTTGAATGTTGCTTTTCAATTTTACTTTCTTTAATATTTAATTGGAACAATCTTGTTTTTCAAATTTAAATAAATTACTTTCATTAAAATTTTTGTTGGTCTTTGTTCATTTTGGTGTTCAACCAATGAGGAATCTAGCTTGATGATTCATGAATTAATATATTTATGCATCATGACTTGAATGACTTTACTAGGAGGGAATTACTCTATAGCATTGAGTTGTGTATGCTTACTTAGAGAGGGCTCCTGCATAATTACCTTTGTCTAGGTCCTAGTCAGTCTTAGAACATGCTTAGACAAACTTTCGAGGTGAAATTGAACTCTACTTATTTAAGGGAGAGATGATCTAGGCATTGTTTGGCTAGCCAACAACTAGTATCCACCCAATTAGATATCAATCCCTAGTTGTCCCTTTGAGCCTTCATAAAATTTTAGCTTTCTTTTCATTGGCTTATAAACCCCAATAACCTACCCTGAGCTGTTGTGATACTTTTGACAAGTCTCACTAAGATGAAGAGGTAAGAAGATCAAAGAAAGAAATGAATAGTCAAAAACAATGAGGACAGTTGAAGTTCTCAAGACGGTAAGGGTAGTTAAAGTTCTCAAGACCATAAGGGTAGTTGAAGTTATCCTAATATCTCTAACATATCAAGACAACATCAGAGTAACAAATGATTTATCCCTGTTAAAGAAGATTTATGTCACTCCACTCATCCATTATTGGAAGCCCAAGTTAGTACAAATAAGACAACTCTTTTAGAGCTAGAACCAAACAAAAAACATAACAAAAAAAAAAGAAAAAAAAAAGAAAAAAGAAGAAAAAAGAAGAAAGATAAAACCTAAAAAGGCGGTTAAGAAAGCCAACTGAGTTCTCTTTTACCTAAAGCAGCAAAAGGCTTCCATTTGGTTTATAAGGACATTTTGACTTAAATTGGTTCGACCCAACTAAAGATTCAATCAAAATTGGAGGAAAAAAGGAGAAAGACCATTCAGTTCTTAAAAGTTCTGGACTTAACAGTCCTACAAGGAAGAAGGATAAAATGATAAAATACTCAAAGAAAGGGAGGAGTAAGAAAAATAAAAAGAAAGAAAAGGAAGAAGAAGAAAAGAAACGAATTTGGGTACCAAACATTATGTAAAGAAACAAAGATTGTCTTAATTAAGATCTAGATTAATGCCAAGAAGATAGAAGGAATCTTGAATCTAGAAAGATTGCTCCCAACTGTCTAAAGTTCCGACAAGAAATTTATAGTGTGAGGGTTTGTCCATTGTGTCACACCAGTTCCAATCTCAAAATGGCCTTCATTTAACCGTATCCCTTATAGGCCCCATTTAAAGCATATCAAAGACCTGTTGATCTCTCTTGGTAGGTAGAGTCTATTAGTAGAGATAGTTTGAACAAGCATGCATATGAGATAGACAATATTTAAACTCAATGAGACCTTTGGCCAAGTAATGTTTATGTGCCTATCTGAAGTGCAACAATGCTTGCTTAAATAGAAATGATTCCCGAGTTTAGTACGGTAACTAGGGTTGTTATGTTATAGATATGTTAATTTGGAAAATCAAGTCCTAAGGTACGTTAACATTAATTTGGCAAAGCCAACATTTGATTTCAAAATCAAAAATAAAAAAAAAATGTTTTGTCATGCAAAGCCTTCAAGTTAAGGAAAGTATGTTGAACCTTCAAAGGACACATTGGGCAAAGGAAATGATTATTGGCAACTGACATGCTGAAACATAGTTTGAAATAGATGAATCCCTGACTCTGCTGCTTGGGGCCTCCATTATTAATGTTTTAAATATCTCAAAGATAAAAGTCATAAATGGGAAGCATTCTTTTATTCCAATGCAAGAGTTGAACGAGCCTCAAAAAGGAGTCAATGAGAATACTTTTGTTGATCACCTCGGTCTGTGAGTCAATGAAATCATTGTAAGTATTATTCATGCATATCATCCATACATGAGCATATCACATCGCACTTTCTTGTCTTGTATTGTCTATTCTTTATTAAGGTGAATAGCAAACACCCTGTGAAGTAAATAATCAAAAGAAGATATCAAATCAGGGGGGCATGGAAAGCCCATTGCTTAAGAAAGTTCCAGTAATTTTGCAAGGAGAAGAAATGCGTGCTTTTACAAAGAACTAGATAACAAGAACATCAATTAGAGCACACATAGAAAAATCATTGGTTTGAGCCTACACAGGGGGCAAAGTTTCTCCTTTTCAATTTTTGAGTTTATGCATATTTTGAGACTTACTTCTAATATTTTACCACCCAAGGGGGCAAGGAGACGATATGAAGGCTAGCTAAAAAGGGCTGAATTTTTTTTACAAAAGTGCAAAGGAAGAACAAAAAAGAATAAAAAAAAGAAAAGAAGAAAAGAAGAAAATTAGAATTCTCAATAGAATGAAGATGCAAAAGACAAAAGATCAGTCCAACTAAAAGAGCTGAAGCAAGCGTAAAGGCCCGACCTCCAATGGATAAAGATCCATGTTTTAAGGGTAAAGACCCTATTTTCAATGGATAAAGATCCATGTTTCAAGGGTAAAGACCCGATTTCTAATGGATAAAGATCCATTTTTCAAGGGTGAAGACCCTATCTCAAAGGATGAAGATCCATTTTCTCAAGGGTGAAGACCCGATTTCAAAGGATGAAGATCTGTTTTCAAGGGTGAAGACCCAATCTCAAAGGATGAATATCCGTTTTCAAGGGTGAAGACCCGATCTCAAAGGATGAAGATCCATTTTCAATGGTGAAGACCCGATCTTAAAGGATGAAGATCCATTTTCAAGGGTGAAGACTCGATCTCAAGGGATGAAGATCCATTTTCAAGGGTGAAGACCCGATCTCAAAGGATGAAGTTCCATTTTCAAGGGTGAAGACCCGATCTCAAAGGATGAAGATCCTTTTTCAAGGGTGAAGACCCGATCTCAAAGGATGAAGATCCATTTTCAGGGTGAAGAACCACAATGCATAGAATAGCCAGAGCAATCAGACTTCTCAACTGATAAAAGGTTAGTCAAATTCATTCTCCGGTCCAAGTACCCAAATCAAATCCAATCTCGGGTCCAAGTACCCAAATCAAATTCAATCTCGGGTCCAAGTACCCAAATCAAATTCAATCTCGGGTCCAAGTACCCAATCTCATGGCCAAGTACCCATTCTCGGGTCCAAGTACCCAATATCGGGTCCAATTACCCAAATCAAATCAATCTCGGGTCCAAGTACCCAAATTCAATCCAATCTCGGTTTCAAGTACTCAAATCAAATTTAATCTCGGGTCCAAGTACCCAAATCAAATTCAAATCAAATCCAAGCACCCAAATTCAATTCAGCCTTGGGTCCAAGTACCCAATCCTTGGTCCAAGTACCCAAATTCAATCCAGTCTCGGGTCAAAGTACCCAAATCAAGTTCAGTCTCGGGTCTAAGTACCCAAAACAAATTCAAGTAACCATCTCATTAAAATTAAGTCTTATTGCTTTTCACTCATTTTTACTAAAGTCTCAGATCGTTCAAGCAGGGGGCAAACTGTAGACCCTTAATTTTTAACCCAGTTTGGTCCATTATTTTTTTTGTAGTCCAAAATAATTTTTGTGGTATTTTAATCTTTATTTTAGTTAAAAATGGTGAAGTGAATAAAAATAAAATTAATAAATAATAATAATAAACAAATAAATAAAAATAAAAATCGGCAAGGGAAAAATTGGTGTTGAAAAAATTCATCGCCGAAAAACAGTGTTGGACGAAATGGCCGTGGGCCATTTCGCCCACAGGAATGTCCTACGGGCGAAATGCCTAGCACGCCAACTCTCGCAATTTTCCACGCCAAGCGCCCAACTCTCGCAGCCCGACGCAGTTTTCACTAGCAAAATTTTTCCGACGCAATTTTTTTCGAAACCAAATTCTAGTTGGTTTCGGTTTCCTTTTCCTAATTAATGATAGTTTCCGTAAACAATTTGAATTAATCATATAAATTTCCTATAAATAAGACAAAAAAAACACATAAAGAGGAGGAAAATTTTAGAGGAAAAACTTTGGACCGAGGAATCAAGAAAAATTAGAAGATTAACGATCGGATTTTTGAGAGAAATAAGCAAGCAATCAATCCATCAAAGGCAGCCATCTTGCCTTTGTCCTTGTTCATCCAAGAAGTAATTTTTGGTGGAACCAATAAACAAAGGTATGAATATATAATCTCTTTTTTCTTTACAGTAGCTTGAATCATTAAATTGTTTCTTTTGATTCTAAAAACCTTAGAACCCTAATTTACTTTTTCTAAACCTTAGAACCATAAATCGTCTCCTCTATATTCAAAAACCCTAAAAAATACATTCTGTTTCCAAAAACCTTAAATCATCTTGCCTATTTCCATAAAGCTTTATAAAACTATAAATTGTTTTTTCCAAATTCTAAAATCAAATACATTCTCCGAAACACTAAAAACCCCAATTCAACTTCAAAACCAAGACAGTAACCCCAAACTAGCTAACCTTAAACCCTAGTTTTCTTAAACCCTAATTCCTTTAAAACCTTAAACCCTAGTTTTCCTAAACCCTAATTCTTAAAACCTTATAAACCTAAATATTAAAATTCAACACAGTAAGCCTAAAAACAACAATCCAGTAGCTAATAATCATAAACCTAATGTTTTAAGGTATCCAAATCCTAATTTGGTTAATCAAAGAACTTTATCAATCTCTTAAATTATAAAACTTTAATCCATTTCAATTCTCTTAAAACTTACAGTAGCCTAAACCAATAAATTCCAAAACCCTAAAATATTAATTAAAGAATCTTAAATAGAAACAGTAGCCCTAATTTGTAACTTTACTTGCTTTATTTAATTTTTATGTAGTTTATTATATGCTTTGATTTATTTAAGTTCAATGCTTGATTTATTTAGTTTATCATGGATGGATGTTTACTTTCTATTAATGTTTAATATCTTTGATGAATGATTTATTTATGATGAATGGTTATTTACTTTTATCGATTTATTTTGACTTCCAAATATTGTAAGAGGTATGTTTCCACTTTATGGGTACCTCATTAGTTAAATATCATGTAATTTAAATTACTTTTATATTTTTGATCAATGTAAAGGACATGTTTCTACCTTTCGGTGGGGGTCCTATTTAGCTTAGGCATGGATTATGTAAGGGCATGTTTCCATCTTCGGATGGGTGTCCATTTATTTATTTTGCTTGGACATTGCTTTGATTTTAATATAATGATGCTTTCTTTCAATTGTTGTGTGTAACATGGATAATGTTGTTATACTTAAGAATTCTATAATATTAAGACCTGTAAAGGAGGCCGGTTCCAATGAACCGGGCATTGTGGGAGTGCTGGGCCATTTCTCACCTTCCCTGTAACATCCCGAATTCCAGATTGGTAAGAAACAGACATAGAGGATATGATTTAGGCTTAGAACAAAGGAACTTAGAACATGACCTATAACTTGAGCTCGAATTTCATCCAAGTTAATGACAGAATTAGAGAGTCTCAAAGACGACTTAATTGTTTATTTGTGTCTTAGATAGACGTATAACTTCAAATTACCCAATTTGGAGTTGTACAAAATAAGATATGATGGATTTAGTAGACAATGTGCAAGCTGCCTCAAGACAGCATAGTAGGCTTGACTTCAAAGGACCGTCAAAAATCAGATATAGCTCGGATCAACCTGAAATTTTGACACAATGTAGCCCTAGATGTCTAGTCTCAGTAAGAATAAGAATTACTTAATTTGGAGTTGTGAGTAAAAAGATATTAATAAAGAAAGACAGCAAGGTCAAGAAGGGATATCAAAAGGACCTAAGTGGAAATTTCTCAAAAGTTAGGGGCAACTATGTAAACTTAAAAATTTAGTGTCGGAAGTTCTTAATAGTGCCCATATCCGACCCTGGAAGAATATTCTTGAGATTAATAGGGTCATAACCGTGGGTTTCAATTTTTCCTGAAAACGCACGGTTTGTAAGTTACGGGCGATTTTCCAATAAGGACATTTTGGACATTTCCACTGGAGGGGCGATTTTGTAATTAAATATAACTTTGGGGGCAAAATATTAAAAAAAAAACCACTTTCAAGTGGCCAAATCCTAGCCATTAAATCCAAATGTGTTGGACAAATCATGGCTATTGAAAATAAACCAAATCCTAGCCATTAAATCCAAATGTGTTGGACAAATCATGGCCATTGAAAATAAACCAAATCCTAGCCATTAAATCCAAATGTGTTGGACAAATCATGCCCATTGAAAATAAATCAAATCCTGGCCATTAAATCCAAATGTGTTGGACAAATCATGGCCATTGAAAATAAACCAAATCCTAGCCATTAAATCCAAATGTGTTGGACAAATCATGGCCATTGAAAATAAATAAATTAATTAAATGTAAATTAAATTATAAATAACTAATTATGGTCATCCAAACCCAAGTAAGGATCAAAAAAGACACCACCATCACCACTTTTCTTCTTCAAGTCGTGCTCCCCCTCCCTTCCATTTTCAAGGAGACAAGTTTCAAGTCCAAGCCATTTCTCAAGTGAAATTCAATAGGAAATAAGGAAATAAAGGAGATTAGAGAGGAAAGGAAGTGAAATAGATAAGAAGAGCAAGGAAAAGCAAGGTTTGGTACTTTAACCATTGAACTCCTTTTTGAAAATTTTTCTGTTTTACAATTAGTAAACTGCTGTGACTTGTATGATTTTTAATTAAATATAGAAAACTTATATTGAGTTGAATTTTGGATATGTTGTTGTTTAATAAGTCTAGTATTTGAGAAAAATAATTTGGAACCACATTGATTGAATTTAATTTACGGAATTTATAAAATACAAAACTGCTGCCAGGATGCAGGGCAACTGGAGCAGTCTGGTTGGGTGAACTATTTGACCAAGAATTTGTTTCCATTTTGATCTGAAATTTTAAAGGAATGATTTTAACATGTAAAAATAAATTCTGTAAAAATTTTAGAATTTTTACTCAAGTGGATTATTTTATACAATTTTTGAAAATAAGGATCGAGTTGAGTCCAAAACCAGAATTTACTATTCATATGGTCATTTTGCTAATATTCATTTGGTCATTTTTCAAAAGTAATCCAATTGATTCCTTATGAATATAAATGAGTATAGTATGTTATTAAAATGATAAAATATGATATTTCAAGTTGAAATAATATAAGAACCATAAGTCGATAATTGTATAATGCATATTCGATTAAGAAATGGTATGAGAATTTTGGCTCCACTTGGTATCTGGGACAGTACTGAGTACGGTAAGGGTATGATATATCATACTATATGCAGTGCTGCTTTAATATAGGACTTCGGTCCGAGCTATATAGGGTGACGACCCGAGCTATATAGGACTTCGGTCCGAGTTATATAGGGTGACGACCCGAGCTATATAGGACTTCGGTCCGAGTTATATAGGGCAATCGCCCGAGTTATATAGGACTCCGGTCCGAGGGCTTCGGCCACAGATTCCACAGGGCTTGGTCCGCAATTTTTTTAGGGCCACAGCCACAGAATATATATACAGTTGTTTCAGTTAGTTCCTTACCATACGTTAGTCTACCAAATTACCTTGTGGAGCGAATTGATAAAATGATAATAACTGAATATATGACATGTATGGATTGTTTTTACTGTGATATTATTTTTCAATACGACTCATTGATTTTTATTAAAGTGCATTATGCTTTTATAATTATTTTCCGTAATTAGTTAAAGTACCCACTAAGCAATGCTTAGCGAGTTTAGTTTCTTCTAAACTCGTAGGTTATTAGCAAGGAGCCAGTAGCGAGCAGAAGAGTCCTGCGATCCATCGGTCATCAAAAAACTTAGGTGGTGCTCTTTATTTTGTATTTTGGTGTTAGAAACTGGCATGTACTTATTTGAGCAATACAAAGAGATAACTTGATGTGCATGTAAATCTAGTAATGTATAATAACTGTATGGTTGAATTGAATTGGATTGTGGATATAGAAGTGCGAACTTTTCTTGCAGGATTGTAGTTGAGGTTATAAGGGTGGATTATTGGGAGTGTACTTGAGTTGAATTGTGAAACAAAATGTTTTTCAAAAATAAGAAAAATCAGTTTTGTCGACACTTGGGACCTCCATTTTTAGGGGAGGTTATGGCAAATTTTTTTAAAATCTGTACTTAAAATTGGCTAAGTAAAATATAAAGACACAACCATCATGAGATAACAGTCCATCTTGGTCTATAAAAGTAGGCTAAGATGGGGTGTTACATTTAGTGGTATCAGAGCATAGGTTTAGTCGATTTTGGGAGATAGGTAGTAAGTAAATAACTATGTGTGCCATGTAAGATAAAGTAACGAGAAAGTTATCTTAGGAATAGGTAAAAGTACATGCCAGATAGGAATTGATAATCGAGTTATATGTTGATGATGTGTAATTACACGTAAGAATCATGCATGAATAAGTAAGTTTCGGGGCGAAACTTAAATTAAGGGGGATAGAATTGTAACATCCCGAATTCCAGATTGGTAAGAAACAGACATAGAGGATATGATTTAGGCTTAGAACAAAGGAACTTAGAACATGACCTATAACTTGAGCTCGAATTTCATCCAAGTTAATGACAGAATTAGAGAGTCTCAAAGAAGACTTAATTGTTTATTTGTGTCTTAGATAGACATATTGTAACATCCCGAATTCCAGATTGGTAAGAAACAGACATAGAGGATATGATTTAGGCTTAGAACAAAGGAACTTAGAACATGACCTATAACTTGAGCTCGAATTTTATCCAAGTTAATGACAGAATTAGAGATTCTCAAAGAAGACTTGATTGTTTATTTGTGTCTTTGATAGACGTATAACTTTAAATTACCCAATTTGGATTTGTACAGAATAAGATATGATGGATTTAGTAGACAATGTGCAAGCTGCCTCAGGACAGCATAGTAGGCTTGACTTCAAAGGACCGTCAAAAATCAGATATAGCTCGGATCAACCTGAAATTTTGACACAATGTAGCCCTAGATGTCTAGTCTCAGTAGGAATAAGAATTACTTAATTTGGAGTTGTGAGTAAAAAGATATTAATAAAGAAAGACAGCAAGGTCAAGAAGGGATATCAAAAGGACCTAAGTGGAAATTTCTCAAAAGTTAGGGGCAACTATGTAAACTTAAAAATTTAGTGTCGGAAGTTCTTAATAGTGCCCATATCCGACCCCGGAAGAATATTCTTGAGATTAATCGGGTCATAACCGTGGGTTTCAATTTTTCCTGAAAACGCACGGTTTGTAAGTTACTTGCGATTTTCCGATAAGGACATTTTGGACATTTCCACTGGAGGGGCAATTTTGTAATTAAATATAACTTTGGGGGCAAAATATTAAAAGAAAAAAAAACCACTTTCAAGTGGCCAAATCCTAGCCATTAAATCCAAATGTGTTGGACAAATCATGGCTATTGAAAATAAACAAAATCCTAGCCATTAAATCCAAATGTGTTGGACAAATCATGGCCATTGAAAATAAACCAAATCCTAGCCATTAAATCCAAATGTGTTGGACAAATCATGCCCATTGAAAATAAATCAAATCCTAGCCATTAAATCCAAATGTGTTGGACAAATCATGGCCATTGAAAATAAACCAAATCCTAGCCATTAAATCCAAATGTGTTGGACAAATCATGGCCATTGAAAATAAATAAATTAATTAAATGTAAATTAAATTATAAATAACTAATTATGGTCATCCAAACCCAAGTAAGGATCAAAAAGACACCACCATCACCACTTTTCTTCTTCTTTAAGTCGTGCTCCCCCTCCCTTCCATTTTCAAGGAGACAAGTTTCAAGTCCAAGCCATTTCTCAAGTGAAATTCAATAGGAAATAAGGTAAGATACCATCCTAAGTCTTATTCTTTCATTAGAATTAGGTATTAGGCTATGTTTAGGAAGATTTGATATTATGTTCATGTTGGGAAAGAATTAGTAAGTTGATGATTATGGTGAAAAATGATAAACTACTTAAAGGAAATGATGAAAATGGTGATTATTAGTAAGAATAAGTAAAGGATTGTTAGCAAATCATAAGGCAGCATCATGTTCATATCTAGGGTTTGTTCTTACATATGTGACATATTAAATTCATAGGAAATCAAGGAGATTAGAGAGGAAAGGAAGTGAAATAGATAAGAAGAGCAAGGAAAAGCAAGGTTTGGTACTTTAACCATTGAACTCCATTTGAAAATTTTTCTGTTTTACAATTAGTAAAATGCTGTGACTTGTATGATTTTTAATTAAATATAGAAAAATTATATTGCATTGAATTTTGGATATGTTGTTGCTTAATAAGTCTAGTATTTGAGAAAAATAATTTGGAACCTCATTGATTGAATATAATTTACGGAATTTATAAAATTCAAAACTGCTGCCAGGATGCAGGGCAACTGGAGCAGTCTGGTTGGGTGAACTATTTGACCAAGAATTTGTTTCCATTTTGATCTGAAATTTTAAAGGAATGATTTTAACATGTAAAAATAAATTCTGTAAAAATGTTAGAATTTTTACTCAAGTGGATTATTTTATACGATTTTTCAAAATAAGGATCGAGTTGAGTCCAAAACCAGAATTTACTATTCATATGGTCATTTTGCTAATATTCATTTGGTCATTTTTCAAAAGTAATCCAATTGATTCCTTATGAATATAAATGAGTATAGTATGTTATTAAAATGATAAAATATGATATTTCAAGTTGAAATAATATAAGAACCATAAGTCGATAATTGTATAATGCATATTCGATTAAGAAATGGTATGAGAATTTTGGCTCCACTTGGTATCTGGGATAGTACTGAGTACGGTAAGGGTATGATATATCATACTATATGCAGTGCTGCTTTAATATAGGACTTCGGTCCGAGCTATATAGGGTGACGACCCGAGCTATATAGGACTTCGGTCCGAGTTATATAGGGTGACGACCCGAGCTATATAGGACTTCGGTCCGAGTTATATAGGGCAATCGCCCGAGTTATATAGGACTCCGGTCCGAGGGCTTCGGCCACAGATTCCACAGGGCTTGGTCCGCAATTTTTTTAGGGCCACAGCCACAGAATATATATACAGTTGTTTCAGTTAGTTCCTTACCATACGTTAGTCTACCAAATTACCTTGTGGAGCGAATTGATAAAATGATAATAACTGAATATATGACATGTATGGATTGTTTTTACTGTGATATTATTTTTCAATACGACTCATTGATTTTTATTAAAGTGCATTATGCTTTTATAATTATTTTCCGTAATTAGTTAAAGTACCCACTAAGCAATGCTTAGCGAGTTTAGTTTCTTCTAAACTCGTAGGTTATTAGCAAGGAGCCAGTAGCGAGCAGAAGAGTCCTGCGATCCATCGGTCATCAACAAACTTAGGTGGTGCTCTTTATTTTGTATTTTGGTGTTAGAAACTGGCATGTACTTATTTGAGCAATACAAAGAGATAACTTGATGTAGCATGTAAATCTAGTAATGTATAATAACTGTATGGTTTTGAATTGAATTGGATTGTGGATATAGAAGTGTGAATTCTTCTTGCAGGATTGTAGTTGAGGTTATAAGGGTGGATTATTGGGAGTGTGCTAGTATTGAATTGTGAAACAAAATGTTTTTCATAAATAAGAAAAAATCAGTTTTGTCGACACTTGGGACCTCCATTTTTAGGGGAGGTTATGGCAAAATTTTTTTAAAATCTGCACTTAAAAATTGCTAAGTAAAATATTAAGACTCAATCACCATGAGATAATAGTCCATCTTGGTCTATTAACGTAGGCTAAGATGGGGTGTTACACGTATAACTTTAAATTACCCAATTTGGAGTTGTACAGAATAAGATATGATGGATTTAGTAGACAATGTGCAAGCTGCCTCAGGACAGCATAGTAGGCTTGACTTCAAAGGACCGTAAAAAATCAGATATAGCTCGGATCAACCTGAAATTTTGACACAATGTATCCCTAGATGTCTAGTCTCAGTAGGAATAAGAATTACTTAATTTGGAGTTGTGAGTAAAAAATATTAATAAAGAAAGACAGCAAGGTCAAGAAGGGATATCAAAAGGACCTAAGTGGAAATTTTTCAAAAGTTAGGGGCAACTATGTAAACTTAAAAATTTAGTGTCGGAAGTTCTTAATAGAGCCCATATCCGACCCCGGAAGAATATTCTTGAGATTAATCGGGTCATAAACGTGGGTTTCAATTTTTCCTGAAAACGCACGGTTTGTAAGTTACGGGCGATTTTCCAATAAGGACATTTTGGACATTTCCACTGGAGGGGCGATTTTGTAATTAAATATAACTTTGGGGGCAAAATATTAAAAAAAAACCACTTTCAAGTGGCCAAATCCTAGCCTTTAAATCCAAATGTGTTGGACAAATCATGGCTATTGAAAATAAACCAAATCCTAGCCATTAAATCCAAATGTGTTGGACAAATCATGGCCATTGAAAATAAACCAAATCCTAGCCATTAAATCCAAATGTGTTGGACAAATCATGCCCATTGAAAATAAATCAAATCCTAGCCATTAAATCCAAATGTGTTGGACAAATCATGGCCATTGAAAATAAACCAAATCCTAGCCATTAAATCCAAATGTGTTGGACAAATCATGGCCATTGAAAATAAATAAATTAATTAAATGTAAATTAAATTATAAATAGCTAATTATGGTCATCCAAACCCATGTAAGGATCAAAAAAGACACCACCATCACCACTTTTCTTCTTCAAGTCGTGCTCCCCCTCCCTTCCATTTTCAAGGAGACAAGTTTCAAGTCCAAGCCATTTCTCAAGTGAAATTCAATAGGAAATAAGGAAATCAAGGAGATTAGAGAGGAAAGGAAGTGAAATAGATAAGAAGAGCAAGGAAAAGCAAGGTTTGGTACTTTAACCATTGAACTCCTTTTTGAAAATTTTTCTGTTTTACAATTAGTAAACTGCTGTGACTTGTATGATTTTTAATTAAATATAGAAAACTTATATTGAGTTGAATTTTGGATATGTTGTTGTTTAATAAGTCTAGTATTTTAGAAAAATAATTTGGAACCACATTGATTGAATTTAATTTACGGAATTTATAAAATACAAAACTGCTGCCAGGATGCAGGGCAACTGGAGCAGTCTGGTTGGGTGAACTATTTGACCAAGAATTTGTTTCCATTTTGATCTGAAATTTTAAAGGAATGATTTTAACATGTAAAAATAAATTCTGTAAAAATTTTAGAATTTTTACTCAAGTGGATTATTTTATACGATTTTTCAAAATAAGGATCGAGTTGAGTCCAAAACCAGAATTTACTATTCATATGGTCATTTTGCTAATATTCATTTGGTCATTTTTCAAAAGTAATCCAATTGATTCCTTATGAATATAAATGAGTATAGTATGTTATTAAAATGATAAAATATGATATTTCAAGTTGAAATAATATAAGAACCATAAGTCGATAATTGTATAATGCATATTCGATTAAGAAATGGTATGAGAATTTTGGCTCCACTTGGTATCTGGGACAGTACTGAGTACGGTAAGGGTATGATATATCATACTATATGCAGTGCTGCTTTAATATAGGACTTCGGTCCGAGCTATATAGGGTGACGACCCGAGCTATATAGGACTTCGGTCCGAGTTATATAGGGTGACGACCCGAGCTATATAGGACTTCGGTCTGAGTTATATAGGGCAATCGCCCGAGTTATATAGGACTCCGGTCCGAGGGCTTCGGCCACAGATTCCACAGGGCTTGGTCCGCAATTTTTTTAGGGCCACAGCCACAGAATATATATACAGTTGTTTCAGTTAGTTCCTTACCATACGTTAGTCTACCAAATTACCTTGTGGAGCGAATTGATAAAATGATAATAACTGAATATATGACATGTATGGATTGTTTTTACTGTGATATTATTTTTCAATACGACTCATTGATTTTTTTTAAAGTGCATTATGCTTTTATAATTATTTTCTGTAATTAGTTAAAGTACCCACTAAGCAATGCTTAGCGAGTTTAGTTTCTTCTAAACTCGTAGGTTATTAGCAAGGAGCCAGTAGCGAGCAGAAGAGTCCTGCGATCCATCGGTCATCAACAAACTTAGGTGGTGCTCTTTATTTTGTATTTTGGTGTTAGAAACTGGCATGTACTTATTTGAGCAATACAAAGAGATAACTTGATGTGCATGTAAATCTAGTAATGTATAATAACTGTATGGTTGAATTGAATTGGATTGTGGATATAGAAGTGCGAACTTTTCTTGCAGGATTGTAGTTGAGGTTATAAGGGTGGATTATTGGGAGTGTACTTGAGTTGAATTGTGAAACAAAATGTTTTTCAAAAATAAGAAAAATCAGTTTTGTCGACACTTGGGACCTCCATTTTTAGGGGAGGTTATGGCAAATTTTTTTAAAATCTGTACTTAAAATTGGCTAAGTAAAATATCATGAGATAACAGTCCATCTTGGTCTATTAACGTAGGCTAAGATGGGGTGTTACATTCCCCACACGTATCCAACTTTTCAAACCCATTAGGAGGTTGAGGATTCCTTAGGAATTGAGTCATCCACCACTTTCTTTTTACCAGCCCGTCCGGGTGGCGACTCCATTTTCTCTGGACCTCTCTAAGTCCCCGAACCTAAACAGTGTCGAAGTCGCAAGAACCATTCCACCGGGAGTAGGGGCGAAAATCCCCGCTCAAAATTTGGGTACTTGGAATCGAGAATGGGTACTTGGACCCGAGACTGAATTGAATTTGGGTGCTTGGACCTAAGATTAAGTTTGATTGACCTTTTATTAGTTGAGAAGCCTTACTGCTTCGGCTGTTCTATGCATTGTGGTTCTTCACCCTCAAAATGGATCTTCATCGTTGGACCTTGGATCTTCATCCTTGGCATCTGATCTTTACCTTTGAAAACAGATCTTCATCCTTAGAGATCGGGTCTTCACCCTTGTAAATAGATCTTCATCCTTGGAAATTGGGTCTTCACCCTTGTAAATGGATCTTCATCCTTGTAGATTAGGTCTTCACCCCTGAAAATGGATCTGTATCCTTTGAGATCTGGTCTTCACCCTTGAAAATGGATCTTCATCCTTTGAAATCCGGTCTTTACCCTTAAAAATGGATCTTCATCCTTGGAATCAGGTCTTTACCTTTGAAAATGGATCTTCATCCTTGGAAATCGGGTCTTCACCCTTGAAAGTGGATCTTCATCCTTGGAATCAGGTCTTCACCTTTGAAAATGGATCTTCATCCTTGGAAATTGAGTCTTTACCCTTGAAATATGGATCTTTATCCATTAAAAGTCGGGTCTTTACCCTTGAAACATGGATCTATACCCATTGGAAATTGGGTCTTTACCCTTGAAATATGGATCTTTATCCATTGAAAATAAGGTCTTTACCCTTGAAACATGGATCTTTATCCATTGAAAATAAGGTCTTTACCCTTGAAACATGGATCTTTATCCATTGAAAATCAGGTCTTTACCCTTGAAACATGGATCTTTATCCATTGAAAGTCGGGTCTTTACCCTTGAAACATGGATCTTTATCCATTGAAAATCGGGTCTTTACCCTTGAAACATTGATCTTCATCCATTGAAAATCGGGTCTTTACTCTTGAAATATGGATCTTTATCCATTGAAAATCGGGTCTTTACCCTTGAAATATGGATCTTTATCCATTGAAAATATGGTCTTTACCCTTAAAACATGGATCATTATCCATTGGAGGCTGGGTCTTTACCCTAGCTTTAGCTCTTTTAGCTAAACTGATCTTTTGTCTTTTGCATCTTCATTCTTTTGAGAATTCTAATTTTCTTCTTCTTTTTTATTCTTTTTTGTTCTTCCTTTGCACTTTAATAAAAAATTCAGCCCTTTTTAGCTATCCTTCATATCCTCTCCTTAACCCCCCCCCCCCCCCCCCCCCGCGTGGTAAAATATTAGAAGTGAGTCAAAATGTTTTGTTCATGCATAAACATAAAAATTGAAAAGGAGAAACTTCGCCCCCTGTGTAGGCTAAAACCCATGATTTTTCTATGCGGGCTCTAATTGATGTTTTTGTTGTCTAGTTCTTTGCAAAAGTATGCATTTCTTCTCCCTGCAAAATTACTGAAACTTTCTAAAGCAATGGGCTTTCCATGCCCCCCTGATTTGATATCTTCTTTTGATTGTTTGCTTCACAGGGTGTTTGCTGTTCACTTTAAGAAAGAGTAGACAATACAAGACAAGAAAGTGCGATGTGATATGCTCATGTATGCATGATATGCATGAATAATACTTACAATGGTTCCATCGACTCACAGGCCAAGGTGATCAATAGAAGTGCCCTCATTGGATTTCTTTCAAATGGTCGTTCAGTTCTTGCACTAGAATTACAGGATGCTTCACTTTTATGGCTTTTATATTCGAGATGTTGAAAATATGAGTGGTGGAGACCCCAAGCAGCAGAGTCAGGGATGCATCCATTTCAAACTATGTTTCAGCATGCCAGTTGGTAGCTTCTTCTTGACCTTGCCAATAATCATTTACTTTGCCCAATGTGTCCTTTGAGGTTCAATGATTCGACAAACTTCCCATAACTTGAAGGCTTTGTAATTTTTTTTCCTTTTTTTTTAGAATTTTCAATTTTGAAATTTGATTTTGAAATCAAATGTTGGCTTTGCCAAATTAATGTTAATGTACCTCAGGACTTGATTTTCCAAATTAACATATCTATAACATGACAACCCTAGTTATCGTATTAAACTCGGGAATCATTTCTATTGAAGCAACAACTGTTGCACTTTAGATAGGCATATACACATTACTTGGCCAAATGTCTCATTCGAGTTTGAATATTGTCTATCTCATATGTATGCTTATTCAAACTATCTCCACTAATAGACTCTACCTATCAAGAGAGATCAACAAGTCTTTGATAGGCTTGAAATGGGGTCTATAGGGGACATGGGTTTAAATGAAGGCCATTTGTAAGTTGGAGCTATTGTGACACAGTGGATAAACCCTCACACTACAAATTTCTTGTTTGAACTTTAGGCAGCTGGGAGCAATCTTGCTAGACTCGAAATTCCTTCTATCTTCTTGGTATTAATCTGGATCTTGATTGGGACAATCTTTGTTTCTTTGCATAATTTTTGGTACCCAAATTCGTTTCTTTTCTTCTTCTCCCTTTTCTTTCTTTTTATTTTTCTTACTCCTCCCTTTCTTTGAGCATTTTATCATTTTTGTCCTTCTTCCTTGTAGGACTGTCAAGTACAGAACTTTTAAAAATTAGATGAATTTTTCTCCTTTGAAACTTTTGTTGGGTTAGACCAATTCAAGTCAAAATACCCTTATGAACCAAATGGAAGCCTTTTATTGCTTTAGAGAACTCAGTTGGCTTTCTAAACCGCCTTTTGAGGTTTTATCTTTCTTTTTTTTTTATCTTTCTTTTCTCTTTTCCTTTTTCTTTGTTTTTTATTCTATTTTTCTTTCTTCTTCTTTTCTTTTCTTCTTTCTCTCTCTTTTTTTTTGGTTCTAGCTCTAAAAGAGTTGTCTTGTTTGTACCAACTTGGGTTTCTAATAATGGATGAGTGGAGTGCATAAATCTTCTTTAATAAGGATAAATCATTTGTTACTCTGATGTTGTCTTGATATATTGGAGATATTAGGAAAAGTTCAACTACCCTTATTGTCTTGAGAACATCAACTATCCCCATGGTCTTGATAGCATCAAATATCCTTACAGTTTTGGCTATGCATTCCTTTCTTTGATCTTCTTGCCTCTTCACCTTAGTGATCATAAGACTTGTCAAAAGTATCACAATAGATCAAGGTAGGTTGTTGGGGTTTGTAAGCCAATGAAAAGAAAGCTAAAATTTTATAAAAGCTCAAAGGGACAACTAGGGATTGATATTTAATTGGGTGGATACTAGTTGTTGGCTAACCAAACAATGCCTAGATAATCTCTCCCTTAAAATAAGCAGAGTTCAATTTTGCCTCGAAAGTTTGTCAAAGCATATTCTAAGACTGACTAGGACCTAGACAAAGGTAATGATGCAGGAGCCCTCTCTATGTAAGCATACACAACTCAATGCTATAGAATAATTCCCTCACCTAGTAAGGTCATTCAAGTCATGATGCATAAATATATTAATTCGTGAAACATCAAGCTAGATTCCTCATTTGTTGAGCACCAAAATGAACAAAGACCAACAAAATTTTTGATAAAAGTAATTTATTCAAACAAATTTAAATTTCAAAAACACGATTGTTCCAATTAAAAATTAAAGAAAGTAACATTGAAGCTAAGGAAAGTTTGTTGAGTTAAGCTTCTTCTCGTTTCACATCTTCAATATTTCCATCTTGAAAGGATGATAAAAAAAAATCTTCTTCCAATCCTTTTCCCACCATGAAGGTTGCTAGTGGTGGCACTCTGTTGAATTTTGGCAAAGGATTGTCTTTTGTGCTAGTCTTATTAGGCTCAGGCAGCTTACCACTATCAATTAAATTTTGGATCTCATGTTTTAATCGCAAGCATTTGTCTGTCTTATGTCCTTGTGTTTGATGAAACTCACAAAAGGCTTTAGTATTAAATTTTAGGGGTAAAGGATTCGGCAAAGGTCGAGGGGCCAATGGCTGTAATAGTCCCTTCTTTTGTAGCTTGTTGAAGACCCAAGACAAAGGCTTCAACAGATCTGAAAACTGCCTTCTATTTGCTTGACTAGTTGTATTGACATCAACTTCTTTTTGCGTGCTTTGATTTTCAGACTGGCAGTTCCCTTTCTCATTCCTTCTTGCAAAAAAGCGGCTCTTCTCCCTTTCCCACTCTTCAATTTGTAGACCAGCTTGGAGTAGATCTTTGAAATCACGGATGAGTGTATCAGACATCCTTTCATGAAGACTAGGCAACACCCCTCTCACAATCATTCTTATTTGATCAGACTCATCGGGCCTCTTCTTGAGCAAAACAGCTTTATTTCTCCACCTTTTCACATAGTCCACAAAATTCTCATTTGGCCTTTGTCTAATGGACTCCACTTCCATTAAGGTAACTTCCAACTGGACATTATACCATAATACTGAATGAAAGCCTTGTATAACATGTCCCAATCTTTTTGAGTACTTTCCTCTAAGGTGTTGAACCAATTTTGGACAACAGGGTCCAATGAGAGTATGAAGTACCTTAGAGTTTGAGCCTTAGTAGCTCGGGCAGACTGCATAGCAGTGATATACTGCTTCACACGGAGATGGGGGTTTCCAGTACCATTGTACCTAGCGAAGGAAGGCATCTTGAACTTATAAGGGACCTCCTCATCTTGTTCAAATAGTTTGTCGATCTCGGACATCTCTTTGATTTTCAGCTTCTTCTCAAATTTCTTTTCTAAATCAGCAATCATCTTTTCAACATCAGAAGTCTCGGTCTTTTCAACAGTTGTCTTCTCAACAACCTTCGACTCCTTTTTGTCTTGAGGATCTTGGTAGTATTGAGCCCAATCATCATCATCAATGATCACTGATAAGTGCACAATTGATGATATTTTGCCCCTATTTCTTAATATGATTATTATCCAATTGAGTTTAATTTGTTTGTTCAAGTGCTTTTTAGGGTTAATTTTAGGAATTCTCTGTATTTTGAGGCTTATGGTCATTTCGGAGGAATTACGGATGAAAGTAGAAGAAAAGAGCAAAATTGATCAATGGACATGCCCATGGACATGGGCATGTCAATGGACATGCCCTTGATGTTGCATACAGAAGCATTGACACACCCAGTGACATGGGCGTGTCATCGAGCGTGCCTTTTTCAATGACTCACAGTAGCTGTAACACGCCCAGTGACATGGGCGTGCCTTATGTTCAAAATCTTAGTGGCAATGACAAGCCCAGTGACATGGGCGTGCCAATGGGCGTGTCAGGCAAAATTATCTGCACTATAAAAGCTGCGCTGAAGCACAAATTAGGGATTCGAATTTCATATTTTATAACCTAGAGCCGACTTCTAAAGCAAAAAGGAGAGTTTTGGAGCTGAGATTGAGGGTGAAGACATATTCTAAACAAGATCTAAACCAAGATTCAAGGATTCAAGTGAAGATATACGAATTATTCGCAATGGATTGTTTGGATTCTTTTTCTTATTTCTCTTGTTCTGGTTTTCTGATTTTGAACATGAACTAATTTATTCTCTATTTAGATATTGATGAACCCTAGTTTTATTGTATGGATTGAATAAATTTGTTTAATTAAATCATTTGATTGAGTTGTTTTATTCTTATGATGCTTAATGATTTATTTCCAATTAATAATAGGATGCTTATTGATTGGTTGCAATTTTCATATTATTGACTTGAGAAAGCTTGATATGAATTGAATACTCATAAGGATTGAGGATTGATTGGGGTACTAGAGATAGACTTACAAGATCTTTTGGTTTATAATTCCTTATTCTTAATGCAAGATCTATTTAATTATGTTTGAGAAGAGATTCCAACATTATACTTTGTGATTAGGGATTAATTCGCTTAAGAAAGGTTTTAGTCTAATTTAGAGGAATACCAATTCAACTCTATTATTTGGTTTAATTGAATTGATTTTCATAAATATAATTGTGGCTAGGGGGATTCAATATCCTGATAGTATCATCATCATCAATCAAATTATTCAACTCTCAATTTCTCTCTATTTTCATTTATTAAGTTAATTATCTTTAATTACAAAACTTCACAAAAACTATTGATTAGCTAAACAACGGTTAAAATTTGTGCTAGTACTTGGCCTTGTCCTCGATGGAACAATAACTCACTCACTACTTTATTAATTGAGTGACCCATGCACTTGCGGTATTGCAATAGCATAGGTTCCTGCTGTTGCGCTCTAATTAACTCTACCACAAAGCGTCACTCGCAAGTATACGAGGTAGCTGTAGCAAAGGTGCTCGCCCCAAGGTTGTCTCACAAGGAAGCTAAAGTAGCTAATTGATTATCAGATTATAAATAACAAGTAAAGAATAAATTTAAATTGCTAACAATTAATAAAGACAGATTGATCGAAGTTTAGAACAATAAAAGTAAATTGAGCTGATGTTTTGATTCACTTAATAGACGGATCCAGGGTTTGCACTTCTCTAATACTTATATGTATGAACGGTTATTCCTCTTAACCAAATTAATTTCAAAGATTAAATCTCAAGCAACTTAATGAATTGAATAAAGGAAATAAGCTCTCGCATTCAAACCTCTCTCAAATAATCTTGTTACGATTGAAATAATCTTTTCCTAGGTTATATCTCTAATTCACCTAAGTCCTTAATTGAATTGTTCTAGCATTAGACTTCATCTCTCAATCCATCATCTAATACCTAAAACACATAATTGGTGGCCAATCAATTATATATTAACAATATTCTATTCAATAAAGGCTTAAAGAAATAATTAAGTTAAGAGTAATAACCAATTCATACAATCATAGCAGATCCATACAAACCCTAGACTAGATCAAATTAGTTCATAATGCTATCAAACATACTCATCTCATTAAAATTCAAAGAAATTAATTTAGACATGATAATATCCATAAACGCAATTCCAATGAAAATAAAGAGATAAAGTTCAAGAACAAAACCAAATTACAAACTCCTTGAAGCTTCTGAAGAATCTCTTGTTCAAATCTTGTAAGAAGGATGTATCAATGGCTAGAACAATCTAATCTAAGCTAGATTAATCAAAGTGTAATCAAAATCAAAGAAAACAAATGTGAAACCCTAAGTTCTTCTCTTTGACGGCTGATCCAATCTCAAACTCTCCACACCCTCAGAAAACCCTAACCTTTTTACATTTATACGAAACCTCCGCTTTAAAAAAAATCCGCTTGTCTTTGGTCCATGAGAGACACGGCCAAGTTGGATGAGACATGGCAGTGTTGGAGGTGAATTGGAGGGACACGGCCACAAGCCTGGCCGTGTCCCTTGCTTGTGTCTTCTACTGCTTGATTTTCTTTCTTTGCTTTGGACTTGAGTGAGACACGACCAAGTTGGATGAGACACGGCCGTGTTGGATGTCTTTGGAGGGACACGGCCACAAGCTTGGCCATGGCCCTTGAGTGTGTTCGCTTCTGTGAGAGTTTCCTCTTTTCTTCTTTGGAGTGATTGAGTGACATGGCCAGTTTGGAGTTCCCTTAGCCGTGTTGGACAATTTTGGAGGGACACGCCACAAGCTTGGCCGTGTCCCTTGCATGTGTCACCTTCTGTGTCTTGTGGCTTCTCTTTAGCTTGATATAGGACACGGCCAGTGGCTTGGCCGTGTCCTCTGCATGTGTCAGCTACTGTCCAATTTTTCCTTCTTCTTAGTTCCTTGGCTTTTTAACCTAAAACAAAACTTGAAACAAACTTTAAACATGAATTAAATGAACATTAACCAACAAAACATAAACACACACTAAAAACTAGAACAAAAATGACATAAACACTGAAATAAACTAAAACTACAAAAATTAATAAAAACACTAAATAAACCGATTAAAACTACCAAAATACCTAAATAAAACAATAATTATCATAATAAATAAGACACAAATCTGTAACAAAAACTAATAAAACAACTACCCCACACTTAAAACTTTGCTTGTCCTCAAGCAAATTCACATGGCATAAATTAAAAACTCAAATAACTTAACTATAATTCCAGTATAAAAGATGAATTCCTTTAAGACTCAGCCATAAATAATTACAATTTCCTTCAATCAAGATTTCCTTAACTCATTCATTAATCCAGACATACAAATCTCATCTCTCATCTAAGTGTTTCACTCGATTTCATAGGTTAATTCACTCAAACCACTCATGACTGCATACTACTATAAACTTGCTTAATTATCCAATCTCCCTCACTGATTTTCTCAAGTAATAATCTGAAGGTCTTTCATTTGGATGTAATGGGGCTAAGGTGAAGGTGTGATAAAAGACATTTATGGAGCGTCAAGAAATGGAGTATCTAAATTAGACAATACTCTTGCTAAGAAACTCAAACTCCCTCAAATGGCATAATCACCAACCTCTGATACTTTCACATACTTGCGTACTTAAAGAAAAGCAATGAGTCAACATTCCTCTTTTAATGACCAATGCTAGAACATATATGAATTTTGTATATATATATTTTCTCTTTTATTTTCTTTACCCTTTTTTTATTCATATATTTTTTATATATTTCTCTCTTATATATATATATATATACAAAATATAAAATTGCATGGAACATCTAGCTTAAAATGAAGAGGAAAAGAATAACCAACTCTTAGCAAATACAATGTGCAAAGTATGCATTTCAACCCCCAAATAGCAATACATTTTTTTTAATTACTTACCCCACACTTTTGAATCAAACCACCCTATTGTCATATCATAAGAAACTCCATTCCTTAATGCAGGTATGATTATAATAAGAGAAAGTTGAGTTGTGAATTGGGTTGATCAATCAAGAAAAGGTTAAAGGCTCAACTTGGCTCACTAAGGAATTCAATATTAAGGGAGGTCTTTTTAAGCTAAAGGGCTAACCTAATTTGCCTTCATCATTTTAAAACTTGAGATTAAATCATAATGTGTGTTCAATTAGTATGCAAAAGCAAGCTCTAGAGATGCAAAATCATGAAGGTGCACACTTAAGAAAAGAAAATCAATTGACAATAACATTTAATCCATGAGGCTCAAAACTCAAAAAGGTAGGTTCATAAAGATTTATATGTCATGAACTGCAGAATGTGAAAATTGATCCTGAATGAATTCAAATGCTAATCTCTATGCTGATATTAAAGTCTCAACTATAATGCTAGAATCACAGAAAAGATCGATAAATTTTCAAAAATTATGCCATGCACAACACACAATAAAACACACCAAGACAAACAAAACAAAAATTAAAGAAAAGCTTAAAGATTACCCCACACTTTAGAATTTACATTGTCCTCAATAGAAAACAAGAATAATAAAGAGAAAGAGTTAAGTACAACCTATTTTCCATCGTACCCTGGTGAGGCAAAACCCTAACTTTTCATCACAAACACAAATGTTCAAAAACAAACAAAATACAATATATAAAATAAAATTATCCAAAATATAAAATGTTCAAATTAAAAAAAAACAAAAAATAATAACAAAAATAAGCTAAACACAATAAAGCAAGGAACTCAAAATCTACGGTGAAGGCGGGTGTGAAGATGATGCAGCCAAGGGGTGGAGACTCAAAATCTTTGCGAGGTTGCTATTAATCTATTCCAACTGCTGCAATACCTCAGCATGGTTATGGTCTACCTTGCCCTCTAGACAATCTACCTTTCCCTCCAGGGCCTCAATCCTATTACGTACCTCTTGATTAGCCGAGACTGGAGCATCCTCATCTAGATCAAGAGAATCCGAGTCGGACTCTTCTTGAACCCGTGCTCTCTTCTGCCTGTCCCCCGGTGCTTCTGGCTCAGTTGAAGCCATCATATAAGCCCCTCTTCTGTGCACCACCATATGTATCTTCTCTAATGTGGCCAAATCCAATGAGTCATTACCCAAAATTCTAGTCATGCGACTGGTACTCGGGTCAAAATCCTCAAGAAGGGCTACTGCTAATGTGGTAATCAACCCTCCAATACAAATTGCCCCCCTCCTTTTTTTGGCCACACTATCAAAAACATCGGCTAACCAATAGCCGGAACTAATGGGCACGGCATTACATGCACAATCCAAGAAAAAGAGCTCACTCAATTCCACTACACCCGGGCTCTCCTTCCTAGCAAAGCATCCGCAGGACATAAAATGATGCAAATACCTCAAAGCGGGATTGCGCAATTTAGATGCTTTGGCCGATTTGGCCACATAAGTCCCCAAGCCTAATGCTCCCTAAGCAAATTGTTGTTTAAAATCTTTAGGTACCGACCTTTCCCCATGTTGATGGAAACCATATATAGCATTCAATTGTTCAATATTCATCACAAATGATTTCCCAAGCAATTTAAAACTCATCCTAGAGAAAATTTTTTGTTCATCTCTTTCAATCTTAAGAGATGTCAAAAATTCCAAAGTCAGCTCTTGAAACTGTAAAGGTCGCAAGGAGACTAGGTTCTCCCACCCAAGAATTTGCACATAACGATAAAAATTAGTCCTAATTTGCAGAGCATCAAGGGATTCATCATTAACATACCTCGCCAGGAAGAAACCCCGAGCCAAAAGATTTGCTCTCTTCAAAGATGAAACTGATGAAGATGAAGAAGCCCCTTCAGTTGTAGGTCTCTTCTTCTTGTGGTGTGAAACTATCTTTGTTCTTGGCATCTTGAGAAATCTGAAAAATTTAACACCAAAACTTGATTAAATCGATCTTTTGTGAGAGAAAAAGAAGTTTTAATAGATTAATTCTAGTTTTGGTGAAGAAAATTGAGCTTTAATGGAGGTTTTGGAGCTTGTAAGCACAAGTAATGGAGGTTGCGAGAGAGAGAAAATGAGAGAGCGAGAGAGAGAACAGAAAAAATTAGGGATTGAATGAAAAAAACTGTGCAAAATCGTGTTTTTTAAAGTGGAAAGGTGGAGAGACATGGCCAAGTTGGGGTGAACACGGCCGTGTCTTGTGTGTTTTGAGGGACACGGCCAGTGACTTGGCCGTGTCCCATGGGTGTGTTTGTCTCTGTGAAGAAAAGCTACAAAAATTAAAACAAAGAAAAATTGGTGAAGCTTGGCCGTGTCCCATGTGACACGGCCAAGGGACACGGCCAAGGTCCTTGGCCGTGTCTCCTTTTGCCACTTTTAACATTTTATTTATTTATTTATTTATATATATATTTATTTATTTTATTCTATACCACCAAATCTCAAAGAAATTGCAAACTCTTCTTCGATCCACCCTGAAACACATTAGAAAAATAAAAACCGATCAAAGCACCCATTCCAGTTATTTAAACCAAACATAAGATCAAAATTTGCTAAATTAAAGATTACAACTATGAAAAAGAAATGCAAACAGATGGGTTGCCTCCCATTTAGCGCTTCTTTAATGTCATATAGCTGGACATCATGCAAGACTTAGGGATCATGGATCAAAGTGCTGTTAATGATCCTCACTTCTTGAAATCCTTCATTATATGGCTTAACTCTCTGTCCATTTACTTTAAAAGTGTCATTTGTTCGAGAGTTAAGCAATTCAATAGCACCTGAAGGATATACCTTGGTTATCTCAAAATGACCACTCCATCGAGACTTGAGTTTACCTGGAAACAGACAGAGTCAAGAGTTAAAAAGTAAAACTTTCATACCTGGACTCAATGTCTTTCGCACTATAATTCTGTCATGAAGTGCTTTAGTGTGATCCTTGTAAATCCTCGAGCTCTCATACGCCTCATTCCTCAGCTCATCTAACTCTGAAATTTGCAGAAATCGTTCTCTCTTTGCTTTGTCCAAGTCCAAATTCAGAGTCTTGATTGCCCAATATGCTCTGTGCTCCAACTCCACTGGTAAGTGACAAGCTTTTCCAAAGACCAATCGGTATGGACTTATACCCAGAGGAGTCTTGAAAGCAGTCCGATATGCCCATAGAGCATCATGCAATCTACTTGCCCAATCTTTTCTTGATAAGTTGACTGTTTTCTCCAGAATACCTTTTATTTGCTTGTTGGATGTTTCAACCTGTCTAGAAGTCTGTGGATGGTATGGGGTTGCCACCTTGTGCTTCACACCAGATTTGTGCATTAACTTCTCAAAACGTTTGTTGCAAAAATGGCTTCCCCCATCACTGACTATCACTCTTGGTGTGCCAAATTTGCTAAGAATATTTTCCTTTACAAATTTAACAACCACATTAGCATCATTAGTATGGGTGGGGATTGCCTCCACCCATTTAGAAACATAATCAACAGCAACTAAAATATATTCATAACCAAAAGATCTAGGGAAAGGACCCATAAAGTCTATTCCCCACACATCAAATAGTTCAACAACAATATATGACTGAAGGGGCATTTCATTCCTTCTCCCAATGTTACCTACTCTCTGACAGCGGTCACAATGCTTACAATACTCTTGAGCATCCTTAAATAGAGTAGGCTAGTAAAAACCACTTTGGAGCACCTTTTCTGCAGTCTTTCTTCCTCCAAAATGACCACCACAGTGAAGGTCATGATAAAATTGATGAACACTCAGTTTTTCTTCCTCAGATACACACCTGCGAACTATCTCATCTTTGCAAATCCGGAATAAGTAAGGTTCATCCCAAAAATAAAATTTACTCAAGTGTAAGAACCTTTTCTTCTCCTGAAATGACATGTTAGAACGCAAAATACCACAGGCAAGATAGTTAGCAATATCTGCAAACCAAGGTGCATTAATTACCATAAACAGCTGTTCATCAGGAAATGCTTCTAAATTTTTATGAATGCTATCAGATGCAAGATTTTCACTAAAGAAGGGTAATCTAGATAAATGATCAGCAACAACATTCTCACTACCCTTAGTATCTTTGATCTGGAAATCAAATTCTTGCAATAACAGCACCCATCTAATTAAGCGGGGTTTAGCATGTTGTTTTGTTAAAAGATATTTTAGACCTGCATGATCAGAATGCACAATAATTTTTTACCCAATTAAATATGCTCTAAACTTATCTAAAGCAAAAACAACAGCTAATATTTCCTTCTCAGTTGTTGTGTAATTCATTTGTGCACTATTCAGGGTAAAGCTAGCATAATATATTACTCTCAAGAATTTATCAACCCTTTGCCCAAGAACAGCTCCTACTGCATGATTAGAGGCATCACACATGATTTCAAAAGGTAAAGACCACACAGGAGCTACAATCACTGGTGCACTAGTCAGTTTTTCCTTAAGGTAATTAAAGGTTTGCATGCATTGTGCTGTAAATTCAAATGGAACATCTTTCCCAAGCAAATGACACAATGGCTGGCTTATTTTAGAAAAATCTTTAATAAACCTCCGGTAAAAACCTGCATGCCCTAAAAAACTTCTTATTCCCTTAACAGAGGTAGGTGGGGGTAATTTAGCAATCAATTCAACTTTAGCCTTATCCACCTCAATCCCTTTACTTGACACCACATGACCTAAGACAATGCCCTGAGTAACCATAAAATGACTCTTTTCCCAACTTAAAGTGAGGTTACATTCAACGCATCTCTCAAAGCACACGAACCAGTTTATTGAGGCAATTATCAAAGGAACTACCAAAAATAGAAAAGTCATCCATAAATACCTCAATAAAATCATCTATCATGTCTGAGAAAACAGACATCATGCATCTCTGAAAAGTTTCAGGTGCATTGCACAAGCCAAAGGCATACGTCGAAATGCGTAAGTCCCAAAAGGGCAAGTAAAGGTAGTCTTGGATTGATCCTTTGGAGATATTGGTACCTGATAATAACCTGAAAGGCCATCCAAAAAACAATAATCTGAGTGTCCAGAAAGTTTATCTAACATCTGATCAATAAAAGGAAGAGGGAAATGATCTTTCTTTGTAGCATTGTTCAACTTCCTATAATCGATGCACATTCTCCACCCAGTAGTAGTCCTAGTAGGAACCAATTCATTATTCTCATTTTTATTCACAGTGATTCCAGATTTTTTAGGCACTACATGTAGTGGGCTCACCCACTCACTATTAGCAATATGATATATTACTCCTTCATCCAGTAATTTGAGCACTTCCTTCTTAACCACTTCACTCATATTCGGGTTAAGTCGCCTTTGGGTCTCCCTCACAGGTTTAGCTCCCTCTTCTAAGGTGATTCTATGCATACACATTGAAGGGCTAATACCTTTGATGTCACTCAATCCCCATCCTATTGCTCTCTTCAATCTTTTAAGCTCACTCACTAACCTCATCTCCTCCTCTTCACTAAGTTCACTAGATATTATCACAGGTAAGGTATTGTGATCTCCTAAAAACACATATTTCAGATTCTTAGGTAACTCTTTCAGCTCTAACTCAAGTGAAGGGTTCTTCTCTTCTTTTTGAATGGAGGGAAGTTCAACAACTGGGTCCTCCTTAAGTTCCTCTATTTCAGCACTCTCTAAGGTCTCAAGGCAACTGGCTATTTCTGCATAAAAAATATCCAAATCACTATCTAAGGTTAATGCCAGCTCCAATTTATCTGAGGAACTTGTCTGCAAGAAACATCTGAAACAACTGCATCAATACAATCAATTAAAGAACATTCCTCATATAAAGCAGTTGTAGGAATAGGAGAAGTGTTAAAAATAGAAAATTCAATTGTTTGTCCTAAGACAGTCATTGACAATTTACCATTTTTAACATCTATCAAGGTGTTGATAGTTGCCATAAAAGGCCTACCTAGCAGAATAGTGTGTGCAGATGGTAAAGAGTTACTTCCATCCATGTCAAGAACAATGAAATCCACAGGTACTATCAAACCACCAACCTTAACTAACACATCTTCTATAACCCCTTTTGGGAATCTAAGAGATCTATCAGCTAATTGCAACACCATTTTTGTTGGTTTAAGTTCCCCTAATTCTAATTCAAAGTACACATAATAAGGCATTAAATTCACACTGGCTCCTAAATCACACATGCCATCAGTACCTTTTTCATTCCCCATATTAATTTGAATGATGAAACTACCAGGATCCTTTAGCTTGGGAGGTAGTTTATGCTGCAAAACACAACTATCTACCTCTGAAACTATCACCTTTTCATTCGGTTCATACCTCTTTTTCTTGGTATTCAGTTCTTTGAAGAATTTAGCATAAGCTAGCATGTTCTTTATTACTTCAAGTAAGGGTAGGTTAATACTTACCTTAGACAGCATATTGAAGATATCTGAAAATTGCTTATCTTTTTTATCATCCTTCAACCTGCTGGGGAATGGTATAGGTGGCCGGTATGGATTGCTTGCCTTGTGCAAATTTGCTGTGGGGGACTTCTCCATTGATTTTTCTTCAGTACCTTTATTCTCTGGCTCATCTTCCTTTTTATTCTCTTGCTCACCTGCATTCACAAAATTATTTTCAATATTATTGTTAATTACCTTGCCACTTCTAAGAACAGTCACTGATTGTGCCTGCTCAGGTTGACTTGGGAACTTCCCCTTTTGTTGAATCTGCATCTGTTGAGCAAGTTGTCCTACTTGGGTCTCCAGTTTCTTAAAAGATGGTTCTAATGAATCCAGACTCTTGTTGTTCATCTCTTGGTTTTTAGCACTGACTTGGATAAAAGCCTCCAAACTTTCTTCCAAACTCTCTCTCTTAGGCTGCCCTTGATTTGAGGATTGACCCTGCTGTTGGTTCTGTCTCTGGAGCAAATGGAAAGGCTGTTAGAATTATTTGTTGCCCAGGAAAAATTAGGATGATTCCGCCAACCAGGATTATAAGAATTGGAGTAAGGATCATTCCGTGCCCTTGGTTGAAATCCCCCCATAGCATTGACTTGCTCAGCTTCATTCCCATAAGTCTCATATGTGGAGGGGCAAATATTTGCACCATGCCCGAAAGTTCCACAAATTCCACAAATTTCTTGAGTGGATGAAGGAGAATTTTTTTTCATATTCAGCATCTGCACTTGCCTTGTCAATTCAGCTATCTGATTGACCATCTCACTATTGGCTTCCAGTTGATTCACCCCTTTACTTCTTCCCCTTACACTTTTCTGTTGAGAATTAGCTCCCAACATTTCAAAGATATCATAAGTTTCATCAGCTGTCTTTTCTCCCATGGCTCCCCCAGCTGCGTTATCAACAGTGTTCTAAAATTGCTGGGTTAGACCATCATAGAAAAACTGATTAAGAAGTTGAAGTGGGTAGTGATGATGTGGACACTGGATCAATAACATCTTAAATCTGTCCCAAGCCTCATGAAATGGCTCTCCTTCAAATTGAGAGAATGTAGCAATCTTCCCTCTCAATTCAGCTGTCTTTTGATGAGAGTAAAACTTGCCCATAAATTTGTTATAAACTTGCTCCCAAGTTGTCAAAGAATTCTCGGGCAACATTATAAGCCAGCTCTTTGCCCTATCCTTCAATGTATATGGAAAACACCTCATCCTCAATTGATCCTCTGTTAATCCTCCCAATGAAAAAGTGTTGAGGGTGGAGTAGAAATCCCTAATAAAGTTCAAAGGATCTTCATTTGGAACTCCATAGAATGATGGCAGCATGTTGTAATGAATGTTCTTCAACTCATAATTTCTTGCTGCATCTGTCAGTCTTATGCAAGAGGTGGAAGTTCCAATGACAGGTCTAGCAAAATCTCTCATAGTCCTTTGTCTTTCTTCTGCCATTTTAACATATTGTGTAGATTCCGACTGAAAATCAAAAGTGTCCTCCTCTGTAGTATCAAATCCGGTGTACAGTTCAAACTCTTCCATGCTCCTTTTTCACTCTCTGAATTTCTGGAATGACTGGGTATAACTCTCCTCCAAGAGATCTCCTGCCTTGCATAAACAAAATTTCTAGAAAAAGAAAATATTAAAAGAAAAAGACAAAATAAAATCTAAAGTAAACAATGAAAAATAATCTAAAGTATTTTTGCCTAATAAACAATTACGCCAATTAGCTTCCCCGGTAGCGGCGCCAAAAACTTGTTGCGCTCTAATTAACTCTACCACAAAGCATCACTCGCAAGTATACGAGGTAGCTATAGCAAAGGTGATCGCCCAAGGTCATCTCACAAGGAAGCTAAAGTAGCTAATTGATTATCAGATTATAAATAACAAGTAAAGAATAAATTTAAATTGCTAACAATTAATAAAGACAGATTGTTCGAAGTTTAGAACAATAAAAGTAAATTGAGCTGATGTTTTGATTCACTTAATAGACGGATCTAGGGTTTGCACTTCTCTACTACTTATATGTATGAACGGTTATTCCTCTTAACCAAATTAATTTTAAAGATTAAATCTCAAGCAACTTAATTAATTGAATAAAGGAAATAAGCTCTCGCATTCAAACCTCTCTCAAATAATCTTGTTACGATTGAAATAATCTTTTCCTAGGTTATATCTCTAATTCACCTAAGTCCTTAATTGAATTGTTCCAGCATTAGACTTCATCTCTCAATCCATCATCTAATACCTAAAACACATAATTGGTGGCCAATCAATTATATATTTACAATATTCCATTCAATAAAGGCTTAAAGAAATAATTAAGTTAAGAGTAATAACCAATTCATACAATCATAGCAGATCCATACAAACCCTAGACTAGATCAAATTAGTTCATAATGCTATCAAACATACTCATCTCATTAAAATTCAAAGAAATCAATTTAGACATGATAATATCCATAAACGCAATTCCAATGAAAATAAAGAGATAAAGTTCAAGAACAAAACCAAATTACAAACTCCTTGAAGCTTCTGAAGAATCTCTTGTTCAAATCTTGCAAGAAGGATGTATCAATGGCTAGAACAATCTAATCTAAGCTAGATTAATCAAAGTGTAATCAAAATCAAAGAAAACAAATGTGAAACCCTAAGTTCTTCTCTTTGACGGCTGATCCAATCTCAAACTCTCCACACCCTCAGAAAACCCTAACCTTTTTACATTTATACGAAACCTCCGCTTTAAAAAAAATCCACTTGTCTTTGGTCCATGAGAGACACGACCAAGTTGGATGAGACATGGCAGTGTTGGAGGTGAATTGGAGGGACACGGCCACAAGCCTGGCCTTGTCCCTTGCTTGTGTCTTCTACTGCTTGATTTTCTTTCTTTGCTTTGGACTTGAGTGCGACACGGCCAAGTTGGATGAGACACGGCCGTGTTGGATGTCTTTGGAGGGACACGGCCACAAGCTTAACCGTGGCCCTTGAGTGTGTTCGCTTCTGTGTGAGTTTCCTCTTTTCTTCTTTGAAGTGATTGAGTGACACGGCCAGTTTGGATTTCCCTTGGCCGTGTTGGACAATTTTGGAGGGACACGGTGTAATATCCTCATGTATGCCTTAGAAGTTTGGAGTATGTTGTTGTTGTAAGTTGGATTGAATGTATATGTTATGTGAAGAGAAAAGAAATGGGAAGAGAAGGTTTATGTATATGTGTTTTGGGAAAGAAAAGAGGGTTTAGAGAGAAATGTATATGTTGTTTATATGATGATATATATATCATATAAATTGGTCAAAGGGAGAGTCAATGCAAGAGGATATTTTTGTGGGATATGTGAAATTACATGTATGGGCATATAAGAGACAAGTGGTTAGTTAAATGATTAAAGGGTGTTTTGGTAATTGCTTGAATTGAACTCTTGGTGGAGATTAAAAGAAAATTTTGACTTTGCTTCTTCATCATTTCCTCTTCTCTTCATGTGTGGCCGGCTCCTCCATAGACAAAGAGAAAGAAAGAGCTAAGAGAGGTTCTTGAGATGCTAAGCTCAAAATTTAAGGGAGAATCAAAGATTTGTGTAATTACTTCATCTAAGGTAAGATCTTTTCTTTGATTCCTTTCATTCTTTTGAAGATAATTAGGGTTTGTTGGTTTTAAGATTTTGAGATGGTATATGTTCAATTGTATTGTTAATGTGTGGTTTAATTGATTATGTAAGATATGTGTTTATGTTATTGATTATATCCATTTGAATGAGGTTTTTGTGTGAAAAGGGTGTGTAAATGCAATTGGAAGAGTGTTGGTTTTTGGTTAGGGTATGTTTTGAGTAACACGGCCAAAAGCATGGAGAGACACGGCCAAGACATGGAAATTTTGGGCGTGTTGGGTTGATTTTTGAGAGACACGGCCGTGTCCCATGCCGGTGTCTGCCACTGCCAATTTGTTTTGGGAGACACGGCCACAAGCTTGGCCGTGTCCCTTGCCCGTGTTGCTTACTGCCAACTGTGGTTGAGAGACACGGCCACAAGCTTGGCCGTGTCCCTCGAGTGGGCTGCCCGTGTCCCTCAAATGTAATGATTATTGTTTTTATTCTTTGTTCTTTTAGCATGGCTTTGATTCTTCAAAGGTATTATGGTACCTAAACATAAACACTTTAAACATGTTTAAAACAAAGAATGCCCTAATCAAATGTATGTAGATGATTCTAAACCTATGAATAATGATCTTTGGATTAGGTTTTGAAGAGATTGTGTTGCATTAACCTAAAGGTGGAGAATTCTTGGAAAAAGGAAATGTATAGATTGATGGGAGTAGTTCTTGAGGTAAGTACCAATACATATGATTGTATTTATTTACATGATTTGAGGCTTAACACATTTGTTTGCAAATGTGTTAAGTGGTTTACTATATTGTTAATATAATTGGACTAAGGTGATGATAATGATGTGAAGGATGTGAAGATCATTAACAAGGTAAGCATAAACCCTATTTGATTGTATATCCTTATATGTCTTTGAACATTTATACATTGGGATGAAAGTGTTAAATAAGCTATTATATTATGAATGTAAATGAAGAATGTAAATTATTTTATATATATAAATATAAAGGATGAAATATGAAATGGAAAGGTAGAAAGAAATGAGGATCATTCTTAAGGTATGTGCAATTTGTTATGATAAATGTTCTAATAATGAATGGTGTTAGTGTGTTTTGAGAAATGATGAAATGTTATGTTATATGCATTGTGAATGGCAATGTATTATATGAATAATATATTTTGAAATGTTATATCAATAATGTTATATGTATCATATGGATTGATATATGATATGTTGTGAAGTCAATGTGATTGACTATGATGATTCAAATGAGATATGAAGCCATTGTGATCGGCTATAGTGATTCAAATGAGATGTTAAGCCATTGCTATTGGCTATGATAATTCAATTGAGAATGAAATGAAAAATAAAAGATTTTGTGTCTAATATGTTGATTCAATTTTCAGAGTTCTGGATTTGGCGGCATGCCTAGAGAATGTGAAAATGTAACAGTCTTGCCGGGTTGAGGATCTCTTCAATTTGAGTGAACTGAGGTCCAAGAGACTGGGTCTGTTACACTATGTAAATTATTGATGCGAAATACATGAAAGGTAACAATCTTGCCGGGTTGAGGATCTCTTTGCATTGAGATGAATTGAGATCCAAGAGACTGGGTCTGTTACTTGATAAAATGTGAAATGTGAATTGTAGTAACAGTCTAGCCGGGTTGAGGATCTCCTCGAATTTAGCCGAGTTGATGATCCAAGAGACTGGGTCTGTTACGCTATCCATGGATAGAGACATGAGATATATTGCCTACGGGCTTGATCATTGTGATTATGGACCAATGCAGAACTCTGAACTCTGAATAACATATTAGTGTTTTGGGCCCGAGTCTGTCTTTATTGTCAATGTGAAATGCAAGTATTGAAATATTGATTGTGAGTATTAATAATGAATTATGATTGGTGAATTGTGAATAATATAAGGTTATTAAGTGTAATATGTAAATGATTTGTGGTTGATGATAAAGGTTGTCTTTATTGGAAATGTGAATAATGATTGGTATGATATGTAATGTTGTATTGCTATAATGAGTGGTACGATATGTAATGTGTGTTTTGCAATAATAATTGGTATGATTTGTAATGTGTGTTTTGCAATAATGATTGGTATGGTATATATAATGTGGATGTATTAATATATATTGATTTTTAGTATTGGTGATGGATTAGGGTTGGTGATATTATTATGTATATATGTACATCATATATGAAATTAGCTAGGATATATGAAAGATGCAATTAAAAAGAAAATAAAAATATGATAAGAACTAATTATACCTTGAATTTATACATCATTATATGTTAATACTTCTATACTATATGTTTATATTTTATATTTGGACTACTAAGCTCTCGGGCTTAGCGCGGGTGTTTATTCGAGCAGGTATATAGATGGAAGATATGAAGTCTTTTGTTATGCCACGAGAAGAGTAAAAGTTTGTCGAGACCAACTAGAGGGAAATGCATACATGTATAACTTTTATATTGATGTATTTATGACGAGAAAGTAATTATATGTATAAATGAAGTTTTGATAAAGATAATGATTTGGTAAATGTTATTTAAATTAATGTATTATGGTTTGGAATTCTTTTACAGGTTTTAAAAAGGTAACGAAAAGTGACATCCTTATACTTTATATACTTACCGTATGTATACCAGGTATATGTATAGTACTTATATAAGGTATCGGGGTGTTACAATTGTTTTGGTATCAGAGCTTAGGTTCGAGATTCTCGGCCTAAGTGAAACTAAAAAGAGTTTTGAAAAGTTTAAATAGAAGTAAAAAGGAAAAGTTTTGAAATGAAATTTGTAATACGTGCATATGCATTGACACCAAGATTGGTCTCGGATGTGGCATTATATGAATTGTAGAATATTTGTGTTATATGAAATGTTCAATATAATTGATGATATATGTGTATACTATTTTGATGTGATGAGAAACCATGATTGTTGGTAATGATGTTGAAAATGAATTATAATTGAGGCATAATGCCTAATTGATTATGAGAAACGAATTGTGAAATGTAATGTGATATATGTATATTGATAATGCATATGAAAATGTCATGTTGTGTGTAACATGGAATGTAATGTTGATGTTTATGAACAATATTATGTGGGACATAATGTGAATTGAAACATAAAGAAATGTGAAATTAATGCTATTGAGTAATGTTGGAAATGATATGATTGAAGCATGTTTAGATGTTATGATTGAATATGTATATGGAAATTTATACAAAGTAAAGTGAGTTGTTAGATGTGTTGAAGTATAAAGAAATGAAAAGGAGAATAAAGTTGAACCTGAGATAAAATCAAAATTAAGATAAGAGTATGTACTCTTTCTTCTACACTTTGAACCTCTTTATAATAAAGTTTATGTTGGGGTTATTAGACAGAGAAAATATTGTTGGATTGTTATTATTGAAAGATATGTTACTAAAATGAGGAAAGAATGGTGGAATATTGAATGAGTTGGTTATTATAGACAAAGTGTGACTATTTAAAGTTGGGATATATATATATATAAAGTTAAGGTTTTGTTTAAAGGAAAAAGAGATGATATTGGTTAAGTAAGAAAATAAGTTGATATTGTTATTTTAATGCGAGCATAGTAAATTCAATGTTAGAAATGTGAGATGCTTGGATATTGTGAAAGCTCATGATAATGGTGATAATATGTGATATTTGAGATTTTTTTTAAAAGTGAGCTTTATGATTGTGGAAATTATATGTTTTAATATTGCTTTGTGATATATATTTGTAAGATGTTTTTAAAGTGATATTAGAAAAGATGAGTTTGGCAAATTGAAGCTTAAACGAAGTAGTAAATTGAGAAGTTAAAGTTTTAGTGGAATTTGATAAAGATTATTGGGATATTGATGGTTTAATGTATATTCAATACATGAGCTAGGTGAAATGACTAATATTTCATATTAAAGCATTATGAATTGAGTAATGTGATTGATAGTATGAGAAATTGTTTTAAAGTAACAAGGGGAAATGGATAAGCAAATGAAAATGAGTTATTTTAAGTCATTTTAACTGCAAAGAGTAAAGATGGTTAGAGAAGTATATTAAATGTTTTTAAAGACGAAAGTGAAAGAGATGTCACATTGGGAATATGATCAAGATGAATGTGAAATGTCAGTATAGTCAAAATATATATATATACATTGTAGTGTGAATAAATACTTTACATCACATTGGAAGAATGAGAATGGCAATATTTAAAAGAAAGTGATAAACATTAAATTGTATTGAATGTATGAAAAAGGGAAATAAAATAAGAGCATATAATTAAGTGTATACATGTATATGATTTGTGAACTGAGTTTTTCAATATGAATGAAATTACGATATCTATATATATATATAATAAAAAAAATGTGAAAATTATTATGAAGGTGATTTACGAATATGTATGTGGTATAATTGTAGAATTTATGATATGAAAATGATGTCGTATGTATTAGTGGACCTAAGAGAGATTAGGTCTTGAATTGTGTAAAGCTAGATGGATTATGTGGTGGAAGTGAATATGGAAGGGACTTGAGTAATATTGGACAGTGGAAATTGTTATGATGAGCATTGAATGTGATGATCATGTGATATTTAGAATTTTAAGGTATTCACATATGGAAAGTTCTATATATATATATTATAAGAGATTGTAGATGGATTAGAAATGAAGTGACGAATAGAAATTGTAAGGGAACTGCATATGACTGAATATGTATATAGTAATATTGTTGAAATATGAATTAAGTTGACAAAGATCATTTATTCGAGTGTAAATCGGTTTGAAATAGAATTGGAATGTGTTAACTTCTGATATGGTAAAAATACAAAGAAGGAATATGTAATTCTTGAGATATACCTTAGCCTTGTATTTGTATAGATTGAGAATAAAATTATGAGAAGAACAGTATTGATTTGAAAGTTCCAGGCTTGAATACTAATCTCTTAAAGCCATGTGTTTTGTCTAGTATATTTGATCGGTTAATTTGTTATCCATGGATTTGGATCTTAACTAAAATGATTGCAATACTGGTTTGGTGAGATTGAAAATTTTGTTTAAGAAGTATAGTTATAAGTTATGATGGATAAAGTTGTACTTTATCATTTTATGTTAAAAAAATTTGGTTATAATTGTGAAGAGATATTAAAAAGGGAGAAATTATAGAATATGACTGGAAGTTATATTGAATATGTTTAAGGTATGTAACTCGAGGTTTGAGTGAATGAATTGTAGATAGTAAATATAGTATAAAATCTTTATAAGAATTGGTGGGTATTATAATAAGATAATAGAGAATAAACTATGTGTATATTAACAGATAATTTGAAGTGATTTATTATCATGATGATTTGACTGAAAATGGATCAGAAGAGATCAGGAATTGAATATAAGTTTGCCCTAATGGAATGAAGTTATATATATACATATATGAATATTATGAAATTTTATGATAAGTTAAGTAAATTAATCGTTGGTTGGAATTGAACAAGATTGGTTATTTATAAAATAAGTTGAAAAGTAATGTATTAATATGTAAGTTAAGTGAAAAGCATGCTAAAGAAATAACTCCATTTATGAAAAATCAGGATTTTGTTATCTATTGAGGGTGATAAATATCTTTTTAGACAGTGATTGTAATGAAGGGATAAGTAATGTTCAGATATAAGTCAATGGTTTTTAAGGTTAAAGTTAAGAGAGTAATTACAAAAAAATGAAAGAATAAAATATATTAAATATAAAGATTAGATGGAGTATAAGTGTACTATAAAATGATCTGATTCTTGTATAAAGACATTAACAAGAAATGTAATGAGTTCTTTTAAATGTTTGATTAAGGAAGTAACAAGATGTATAAGCATATAGAATGATGAGTTATGGAATTTAAAGAAGGTGGTTGATTTTAAGAGGAGAGTTGAAGCTATATGATTTGATGATATAATGACTTAAACGTATAATTAACTTCATATGGAAGTTAAAATGGTATGGTATTATGAATGGATTACGATTATACTAGATAATTTCGAGGACGAAATTATTTAAGGGGGAGAGAATTGTAATATCCTCATGTATGCCTTAGAAGTTTGGAGTATGTTGTTGTTGTAAGTTGGATTGAATGTATATGTTATGTGAAGAGAAAAGAAATGGGAAGAGAAGGTTTATGTATATGTGTTTTGGGAAAGAAAAGATGGTTTAGAGAGAAATGTATATGTTGTTTATATGATGATATATATATCATATAAATTGGTCAAAGGGAGAGTCAATGCAAGAGGATATTTTTGTGGGATATGTGAAATTACATGTATGGGCATATAAGAGACAAGTGGTTAGTTAAATGATTAAAGGGTGTTTTGGTAATTGCTTGAATTGAACTCTTGGTGGAGATTAAAAGAAAATTTTGACTTTGCTTCTTCATCTTTTCCTCTTCTCTTCATGTGTGGCCGGCTCCTCCATAGACAAAGAGAAAGAAAGAGCTAAGAGAGGTTCTTGAGATGCTAAGCTCAAAATTTAAGGGAGAATCAAAGATTTGTGTAATTACTTCATCTAAGGTAAGATCTTTTCTTTGATTCCTTTCATTCTTTTGAAGATAATTAGGGTTTGTTGGTTTTAAGATTTTGAGATGGTATATGTTCAATTGTATTGTTAATGTGTGGTTTAATTGATTATGTAAGATATGTGTTTATGTTATTGATTATATCCATTTGAATGAGGTTTTTGTGTGAAAAGGGTGTGTAAATGCAATTGGAAGAGTGTTGGTTTTTGGTTAGGGTATGTTTTGAGTAACACGGCCAAAAGCATGGAGAGACACGGCCAAGACATGGAAATTTTGGGCGTGTTGGGTTGATTTTTGAGAGACACGGCCATGTCCCATGCCGGTGTCTGCCACTGCCAATTTGTTTTGGGAGACACGGCCACAAGCTTGGCCGTGTCCCTTGCCCGTGTTGCTTACTGCCAATTGTGGTTGAGAGACACGGCCACAAGCTTGGCCGTGTCCCTCAAGTGGGCTGCCCGTGTCCCTCAAATGTAATGATTATTGTTTTTATTCTTTGTTCTTTTAGCATGGCTTTGATTCTTCAAAGGTATTATGGTACCTAAACCTAAACATAAACACTTTAAACATGTTTAAAACAAAGAATGCCCTAATCAAATGTATGTAGATGATTCTAAACCTATGAATAATGATCTTTGGATTAGGTTTTGAAGAGATTGTGTTGCATTAACCTAAAGGTGGAGAATTCTTGGAAAAAGGAAATGTATAGATTGATGGGAGTAGTTCTTGAGGTAAGTACCAATACATATGATTGTATTTATTTACATGATTTGAGGCTTAACACATTTGTTTGCAAATGTGTTAAGTGGTTTACTATATTGTTAATATAATTGGACTAAGGTGATGATAATGATGTGAAGGATGTGAAGATCATTAACAAGGTAAGCATAAACCCTATTTGATTGTATATCCTTATATGTCTTTGAACATTTATACATTGGGATGAAAGTGTTAAATAAGCTATTATATTATGAATGTAAATGAAGAATGTAAATTATTTTATATATATAAATATAAAGGATGAAATATGAAATGGAAAGGTAGAAAGAAATGAGGATCATTCTTAAGGTATGTGCAATTTGTTATGATAAATGTTCTAATAATGAATGGTGTTAGTGTGTTTTGAGAAATGATGAAATGTTATGTTATATGCATTGTGAATGGCAATGTATTATATGAATAATATATTTTGAAATGTTATATCAATAATGTTATATGTATCATATGGATTGAGATATGATATGTTGTGAAGTCAATGTGATTGACTATGATGATTCAAATGAGATATGAAGCCATTGTGATCGGCTATAGTGATTCAAATGAGATGTTAAGCCATTTCTATTGGCTATGATAATTCAATTGAGAATGAAATGAAAAATAAAAGATTTTGTGTCTAATATGTTGATTCAATTTTCAGAGTTCTGGATTTGGCGGCATGCCTAGAGAATGTGAAAATGTAACAGTCTTGCCGGGTTGAGGATCTCTTCAATTTGAGTGAACTGAGATCCAAGAGACTGGGTCTGTTACACTATGCAAATTATTGATGCGAAATACATGAAAGGTAACAGTCTTGCCGGGTTGAGAATCTCTTTGCATTGAGATGAATTGAGATCCAAGAGACTGGGTCTGTTACTTGATAAAATGTGAAATGTGAATTGTTGAGAATTTAGCCGAGTTGATGATCCAAGAGACTGGGTCTGTTACGCTATCCATGGATAGAGACATGAGATATATTGCCTACGGGCTTGATCATTGTGATTATGGACCAATGCAGAACTCTGAACTCTGAATAACATATTAGTGTTTTGGGCCCGAGTCTGTCTTTATTGTCAATGTGAAATGCAAGTATTGAAATATTGATTGTGAGTATTAATAATGAATTATGCTTGGTGAATTGTGAATAATATAAGGTTATTAAGTGTAATATGTAAATGATTTGTGGTTGATGATAAAGGTTGTCTTTATTGGAAATGTAAATAATGATTGGTATGATATGTAATGTTGTATTGCTATAATGAGTGGTACGATATGTAATGTGTGTTTTGCAATAATAATTGGTATGATATGTAATGTGTGTTTTGCAATAATGATTTGTATGGTATATATAATGTGGATGTATTAATATATATTGATTTTGAGTATTGGTGATGGATTAGGGTTGGTGATATTATTATGTATATATGTACATCATATATGAAATTAGCTAGGATATATGGAAGATGCAATTAAAAAGAAAATAAAAATATGATAAGAACTAATTATACCTTGAATTTATACATCATTATATGTTAATACTTCTATACTATATGTTTATATTTTATATTTGGACTACTAAGCTCTCGGGCTTAGCGCGGGTGTTTATTCGCGCAGGTATATAGATGGAAGATATGAAGTCTTTTGTTATGCCACGAGAAGAGTAAAAGTTTGTCGAGACCAACTAGAGAGAAATGCATACATGTATAACTTTTATATTGATGTATTTATGACGAGAAAGTAATTATATGTATAAATGAAGTTTTGATAAAGATAATGATTTGGTAAATGTTATTTAAATTAATGTATTATGGTTTGGAATTCTTTTACAGGTTTTAAAAAGGTAACGAAAAGTGACATCCTTATACTTTATATACTTACCGTATGTATACCAGGTATATGTATAGTACTTATATAAGGTATCGGGGTGTTACACACTGCCACAAGCTTGGCCGTGTCCCTTGCATGTGTCACCTTCTGTGTCTTATGGCTTCTCTTTAGCTTGATATGGGACACGGCCAGTGGCTTGGCCGTGTCCTCTGCATGTGTAAGCTACTGTCCAATTTTTCCTTCTTCTTGGTTCCTTTGCTTTTTAACCTAAAACAAAACTTGAAACAAACTTTAAATAGGAATTAAATGAACATTAACCAACAAAACATAAACACACACTAAAAACTAGAACAAAAATGACATAAACACTGAAATAAACTAAAACTACCAAAATTAATGAAAACACTAAATAAACCGATTAAAACTACCAAAATACCTAAATAAAACAATAATTATCATAATAAATAAGACACAATCTGTAACAAAAACTAATAAAACACCTGCTGTCAAGTTTTTGGCGCTGTTGTCGGGGACAACGGTTTTCAGTATTAGTAATATAATTAATACTGTTGATTTAATTTTTATTTTATTTTGTTTTAACATAAGTTCTTGCTTTTTGACTGTCATTCTAGGTACTTCTTCCTGTTTATGACCCAAGCTAGCTCTTCCCAACTTTTTGAATTAGATCAAGAGTTAGAGAGAACATTGAGAAGAAGGCGAAAGGAAGAAGAGGAAATAGTTCTGGCAGAGACGGAACCAAACTTTGAAGTTCTCATCCTAGAAGAAAGAAATGGCAGAAAATGAGCCAAGGACGATGCAAGAGTTTACTAGGCCTACTCTTAATGGGGCTGAATCAAGTATACAAAGACCAGTGATTGCTGCCAATAAATTTGAGATAAAAACAAATGTCATTCAAATGTTGCAGCAGACTTGTCAGTTTGATGGATTTTCGGATGAAGATCCTAATGCACACATTGAAACTTTTCTGAAAATATGTGACACATTTAAGATACAGAATGTCTCTGAAGATACAATCAGGCTGAGGTTGTTTCCATTCACGCTCAGAGACTGACCAAAGAAGTGGCTGAAGTCTTTTCCTCCTAACACTTTCACTACATGGGACCAACTAGCAGAAAATTTTTTAGAGAAGTATTTTCCACTGTCCAAGACTGCTAAGTTGAGGAATGATATTTCTTCTTTTCTTCAGCTAGATGGTGAAACCTTATATGATGCTTGGGAGAGATTTAAGAATTTATTGAGAAGATGTCCTCACCATGGGCTTCTGCTGTGGCTTCAGATTCAAACTTTCTACAATGGATTGAGTTACTCAAGTAAGCAGTCCATCAATGCAACTGAAGGAGGTACCATAAACAATAAAACACCTGAAGAAGCAAGGAATTTGATTGAAGACATGGCTCTTATAAATTATCAGTGGCAAACCCCAAGGGAACAAGGAAGATTAAGGGCTGCTGGTTCACATCAATTGGATCCCGTAGTTGCTCTTTCAGCACAGTTGGAAGCAATGAACAAAAAGATTGATTCTTTAGCTTCTTCTTCTTCTTCAAAGAAAGTGATGCAGGTGATATCCTGTGAATGGTGTGGGGGTGGACATCAAAGTCAAGATTGCCTAAGTGGCAACATGTTTGCTAGGCAAGAGCAAGTAGATTATGTTGGAAACATGCCAAGGCAACAGCAGAATAATCCCTACAGCAGCACGTACAATCCGGGGGTGGAGAAATCATCCTAATTTCTCATGGAATAATCAGAATAATCCATGACCTCCCTCTTGATTCTAGCAGCCCCAACATTAACAAGCTGCCCCTCTAAGAAAGAGTAATTCAGAGGACATGATGGAGAAATTTATAACAACTTCTGAAACCATGTTCCAATCAACTAAAACCTCCTTAAGAAATCAGCAAGCCTCTATTCATAATTTGGAGAATCGGGTGGGGCAAATTGCCAAGTTGCTCAGTGAGAGACCATAAGGAAGTTTGCCTAGCAACACTGAGGCAAATCCTAAAGAGAAGCTTAAGGCAATTACACTAAGGAGTGTAAAAGAGATCAAGGGTAATGTGGATGAGAAAAAAGGAGAAGTGGCAGAGAAAAGGGCTAAAGTACAAGAAAATGAAAAAGAAGATGATCCTCCTATCACTTCAGAAAAGCAAGCTGCACAAGAAAGTGAGAAAGAGAAGCAGCCACAAGGCAGTAGCTCCATAATGAAGGAATACCGACCTAGAGTACCATATCCAGCGAGGTTGAACAAGGACAAGATTGATGCTCAGTTTGGTAAGTTTCTTGAACTTTTTAAACATTTGCACATTAACATTCCATTTGCTGAGGCTTTGTCACAGATGCCTAAATATGCTAAATTTTTGAAAGATATCCTTTCTAATAAAAAGAAACTTGAGGAAGTGTCTTTAGTGCATTTGTCTGAAAAGAGTTCAGTAATTTTGCAAAGGAGGTTACCTAAGAAGTTAAAAGATCCAGGTAGTTTTACCATTCCATGTTTGATAGGTAACCTTGAGGTTAAAAGTGCATTAGCTGATTTGGGGGCTAGCATAAGTGTTATGCCCTATAAAATGTTTAAAGAGTTAGGCATTACTAACCCTAAAGAAACACTAATGACCATCCAACTTGCGGATAAGTCAGTAGTCCACCCTCGTGGCATTATAGAAGATGTGTTGGTAAAAGTTGGGGATTTCATTTTCCCCAATGATTTTATTGTCATTGATATTGATGAGGATGCAGATGTTTCACTTATTCTTGGTAGGCCATTTTTAAATTCAGCCCGTGCTCTTATCGATGTTCATGATGGCACCCTAACTTTGAGAGTGGGTGGTGATAAGGCTATTTTTAGGATATATGATGCTATGAAACATTCACTTTCACTTGATGAGGCGAAATCATGCAATGATGTTATTGAGCATGAGACCGTAAATTGTGTTACTAACATTGTTTCCAAGGATCCCCTTGAGTTGTGTTTATTGCAAGAAAATGTTGAGATCAAGAAGTAATGGAGTAGCTTGCTTTTCTTGAAGCAAGCAAATCGTTCAAATGCAGGGCATATGAGACTATTGAGATGCCAAAGGAAGAGAAGCCAAAACCATCGGTGATTGATCCACCCAACTTGAAACTAAAACCCCTTCCAGATCACCTTGAGTATGGATTTCTGGCTGAAATTACCAATACTTGCACCTGCCCCTGCTCCTGCATTGGCACCTCAAGTTGATGTCTCCGATGATGAGACCAGCGGTGATGATTCTGGCAATGCGCCAATTTTTGACTAGCCCACATTTTTATTTTATTTTATTTTATTTTCATTTCTTTGCTTATTTAATATCCTTTTTATGTTTCTTTATTTTTTATTCCTTTTGGACAATTGTTATTTTCCTTACAAATTGTTTCTTTTGTTTGTTTATTTTATTTATTTATGTCTTAACCTTGTTTATGCATTTTAGATTTTTGTTTTGAAGCAAATTCACCTTCACCATACTCTTGGCACCGTACTCATATTTATCCATTCATGGACATGGAAGGGCATTTTTTCTCTCTCTTCATTATTTCTTGTTTTGCACACACATTGAGGACAATGTGCGTCTTAAGTGTGGGGGAGAGGTATACTTTCTTGATTGAGTTTTTATTATTTCATTCTTTCTATTTGATTCATTTGTCTCAATTAATTTCTGCAAATTATTTTTGGATTTTAGTAAGCTAGATTGTTGTAATAAGTGTGAATTGAGATGGTTGCCCTTTATATGTTTAATTAATTTGTGATTTCCTAAATGACAATTTCTTGTTGAGGTTAACTTAGTGATCTTGATCAATTGCTGAGGATCGATTGTAATAGCTATAATTGGGTTGTGGATTGATGAAAATTGGACACATCTGAAGTTTAAAACCTTAGTTACATTTTTTAGCATGTTATAATTCCTTTGAGTCGGACTTATGACCCTTAAGTTTCTGACCCTTGAGTTGTTTAAAAAAAAATAAATAGAAATAAATAAATAATTCTAATTAAAGGAGCTTTGAAAATTTATCCCTGTTCCGCTGATTTTTACTCTTGAATTAAAATAAATGAGTTGGAATCATGAATAGTGCTAGTAGCCATTTGAACGGTGATTCTGGCTGAGTAGCCGGGGGTCGGCATCACAAATGTTTACCTTCACGTCGAAAGGTTAGTACCAGTTCAAATAAGTCCGGCTCCTTAAAATGTATATATATGTGTATATACATTTTAAAAAAATTAGGGTTAGAGAAATCAAGAGAAAATTTACATATTTCGTACTTTGTTCATGGCTTTTGGATTTTTGGGAATTTTATGCTCAATCTTTTAATTCTGGATTTTTAGGTTTTAGGTGTGTTAAATTTTTGTTTTGAAACTTCTTGATTCAACTGTTATGATTGTGAATTAGATTTTGGTTGAGAACGTGGGGTTTTCTGATTCGAGTATTGTTAAAATTTTTCTTTTCTTTTTGAATATAGAGGGAGTCCATCATTTCTACTTATTATAGTGATTTAGTTTGCTTGAGGACAAGCAAAAACTCAAGTGTGGGGGAATTTCATAAGTGCACAATTGATGATATTTTGCCCTTATTTCTTAATATGATTATTATCCAATTGAGTTTAATTTATTTGTTTAAGAGCTTTTTAGGGTTAATTTCAGGAATTCTTTGTATTTTGAGGCTTATGGTTATTTCAGAGGAATTACGGATGAAAGTAGAAGAAAAGAACAAAATTCATCAATGGACACGCCCATGGACATGGGCGTGTCAATGGACTTGCCCTTGATGCTGCATACAGAAGCATTGACACGCCCAATGACATGGGTGTCTCACTGAGCATACCTTTTTCAATGACTCACAGTAGCTGTGACACACCCAGTGACATGGGCATGTCACTGGACATGCCTTATGTTCAAAATCTCAGTGGCAATGACATGCCTAGTGACATGGGCGTGTCAATGGGCGTGTTAGGCGAAATTATCTGCACTATAAAAGCTGCGCTGAAGAACAAATTAGGGATCCAAATTTCATATTTTATAACCTAGAGCCGACTTCTAAAGCAAAGAGGAGAGTTTTGGAGTTGAGATTGAGGATGAAGACATATTCTAAACAAGATCTAAACCAAGATTCAAGGATTCAAGTAAAGATATAGAAATTATTCGCAATGGATTGTTTGGATTCTTTTTCTTATTTCTCTTATTCTGGTTTTCTGATTTTGAACATGAACTAATTTATTCTCTATCTAGATATTGATGGACCCTAGTTTTATTGCATGGATTGAATAATTTTATTTAATTAAATCATTTGATTGAGTTGTTTTATTCTTATGATGCTTAATGATTTATTTCCAATTAATAATAGCGTGCTTATTGATTGGTTGCAATTTTCATATTATTGACTTGAGAAAGCTTGATATGAATTGAATACTCATAAGGATTGAGGATTGATTGGGGTACTAGAGATAGGCTTACACGATCCTTTGGTTTATAATTCCCGGTGGAATGGTTATTGCGACTTCGACACTTTTTGGGCTCGGGGCCATAGAGAATATGGGCCTAAGCTCAGAGAAAATGAAGTCACCACCTGGATAGGCTGTGAAAAAGAAAGGGGTGGATGACTCAATTCCTAAGGAATCCCTAACCCCTAATGGGTTCAAAAAGTTGGGTAAGTGTGGAGAAGGTGAGAAATGGCCCAGTACCCCCACAACGCCCAATTCATTGGAACCGGCCTCCTTTGTAGGTCTTAATATTATAAAATTCTTAAATATAGCAATATTATCCATACTACATGCGATCATAAGAATAAATAAAACTTTATTAAATCACAACAATGTCCAAATAAAATAAATAAATGGACACCAATATGAGAATGGAAACATGTCCTTACATCGTTTAATATCTAAAACTAGATAGGACACCCACCGAAAGGTGGAAACGTGTCCTTTACATTGATCCAAAAACATTAAAATAAATTAAACTACATGATACTCACAATATGAGGTACCCAAAAAATGGAAACATACCTCTTACAATGTTTTGAAATCAAAGCAAATCAATAAAAGTAACCAACCATTCATCATAAATAAATCATTCATCAAAGACACGAAATATCAATTAAAATACATAAACAAACATTTATCTCATTTAAATAAAAATAGTAAGTATATGAATTTAGGGTTTATGCATCAATTAGGATTTTTTGGGTTTTATGTTTAACAATTAGGGTTTTATATATACTGGATTAATCAATTGAGAAGCATTAATATAAAAGAAATAATATGGCAACTGGATGTTTGAATTAAAGATTAGATTTGAAATAAATTAGGTTTTGAATCTAATGAATGGATGTTTTGGATTTAGGGTTTCAGAAGTTTTATGAAAATAATATTAAAATTTAGGATTTAAATAGATAAGATTGAAGATCATGAAAATTGGATTTTAAGTTTGGTATTTTGAAAGAATAGGCTACTGTGAATCTTCAGAATAATAGATTTGGTTAGGGTTTTAAGAAAACAGATTATTGTTTATGGTTTTAGGAAAGTGTAATTAGGGTTTTAGATTTCAAAAATTAGTTTTATGGGTACTTAGATTGAAAAATAATTTTAAGGGTTTTAAATAAATTCTAGATGATAAGTAGAACAATTGATCAATATGCCTAACAAAAACATCACCTATTGTATGTTTAAATAATTGATCTAATTGAGTGATGAAGCTACTATAAACATAAACAAGTAAAAATTCAAACCTCCATTGTTGGTTGAACCATAATTTTGAATTCTGGTTGAATAATAACAAAGACAGTGTGGGCTGCCTTTGATGGATTGTTTGTTGCTTGCTGACTGCCTCTTCCTCCTTCAAGTCCAAGGTTCTGAATATATTTTGAAAAAGTTTGAATAATTCTTGAATAGAATTCCAATTCTTAAAAGTTTGATCCCCCTTTTTTGTGTCTTTAATGTAATATTTATAAGAAAAATAAAAACTTAATACTAATTGGTTAAGGAAATAAAAACTGTTTAGGAAATAAAATAAAAACCAAGTAAAATAGGGTTTTAGAAAAAAATTATGAGTAGGCCGGGCTACTGGCGTGCGAAATTGCGCTGGCAAAAATTTGCTGCGGGGCGCTGCAGGCTGGGAGCAGGCCATAGGCCATTAAAACAGTCCAAGGTTCTGAATCTATTCTGGTAAAACCTGCGGCGAATTGACCTATGGTCAATTTGTCGCATGTTTTTTCTGCGGCAAATTAGCCCAAGCCAATTCGTCGCATATTCTGCCGTTGTCGATTTTTATTTTTTATTTTTTTTCTTTTATTATTATTTTTTATTTATATATTAAAATAAATAATAAAAAACATAATTAGTAAAATAAATTAAAATAAATAATAAATATTAAAAAAATAATATATACTATAAAATTATTTTGAACTATTTTAAAAATATCGGACTGGACTGGGTCAAAAATTAAGAGTCTACAATGCCCTTAAAACCATGTCAAATGCTTAAAATAAAATAAATAGGATATCCACCAAAAGGTGGTAACATATCATTTTACATTTATCCAAAACTTTAAATAACTTAAATTATATGATAAAAACCTAGGCACCCACAAAGTAAAAACATGCCTTTTACAATTCAAGAAATCAAACAAATAAATAATTAAGCAAATTAAATTATGAAAACATCAACAATAATAATTTATCCATTTGTAAATCAAATAAAATGAATCATAAACATATAATAATAAATTAAATAATCTAAACTAGGGCTCAATCATAAATTAATTATTTAAATGTAAAAAATTAGGGATTAAACCTTAAATTGGGGTTTTTTTTTTGTATTTTGGGAATGGATTAGGGTTCAGTGGATGTTTGGGATTAAATTAAGGAATTAGGGTTTTAAGGAATTAGGGTTTTGAGGAATTAGGGTTTAAGGAAATTGAAATTATAGGATTAAGGTTGAATGTTTAGGTCGTAAGTTTAGAAATTTGGTAGCTGGATTAGGTTTACTAAATAGGCATAGAAATTAGAGTTTGGGTGTTTGAGGCTTAAGAGTAATAGATTAGGGTTTTGGGGTTTTGGAAGTTAGGGTTTAACTTTTAGGGTTTTGTAAGTTAGGATTTGAGTGTGAGGGTTTTGGATTTAGGATTTGGTTTTTAAGAGACAAGGCTTAGGGTGGCTACTGGTATCTAGGATTTGAGGTCTTGGATTAGGTTACTAGATATTCAGGGCTTGGGAGTTTTGGTTTTGGGAATTAAGGTTGAGGTTTATTGGATGTTTAGGTTTTTGATGTTTTGAAGTTAGATTGAGGTTTACTGGGTTCAAACAAATTGTTAAGATTCTTCGTGGAAACTAGGATCAAATTAATTATTGATTAAAACAATCCTTCAAATCATTGATTAATGTTTTCCAAAGGAATCACACTTCTTTTATGTTGAAACAAATTGTAAATCAATAGATGAATCCACTATAAATTTAAATGGATTCAATGATTGAAGACCAACCTCCGTTGTTGGTTCCACCAAAGTTAATGAATTGAGACAAGCCCTCTGCTACTACTTGCTTGGATCAATTGTATTTTTTGGCTGGAGATCACCTGATTGTTGCTTCAGTGTTGATTTATTAAACCATGCTAATTGCTGGTTCTATTCTTCACAATTGTTGTTGTCTGTTTTAATGTTAAACATAAGTATTTATAGGCATAATTAGGTTTAAAATAAAACCCTAAAACTTAATCCGACGGCCTAAATGAAGTCCATCATAATTAAGGAATTAATAAACCGAATTAAAGCCAGATTAGTTGGACCATGGAAAATTGGGAATTGCCAATAGCCATGGTAAGCCATCCATATGCAGACCCTTAATTTTTTACCTAGTCCGGTCCGTTATTTTTTATATAGTCTAGAATAATTTTGTGGTATTTTAATTAAATAATATTTATTTTAGTATTTATTTTTTATATAATTTTTAAAAAAATAAAAATAATAATAATAATAATAAATATATCAATCAAAATAAAAATAAAAATCGGCAACGGAAAAATAGGCGATGAAAAATTCGTAGCCGAAAGTAATTGGCCAAGGCCAATTTTGGCCGTAGGAATTTCATGCGTGCGAAATGGCCTTGATTTCCTGCGGCAAAATTGGTTGGCCGCACCAATCCTCGCGCCCAGCTCTCGCAATTTCGCACCTCGCCTCGCAGTTTCTTTCCAACGCTGGCAATTTCGCCAGCCAAATTTTCCAACACAATTTTTTCCTAAACCAAACTCTATTTGGTTTCGGTTTCTTTTCCTAATTAATTTTAGTTTTCTTAAACAATTAGAATTAATCTTATAAATTTTCCTATAAATAACACCTAAAAACATAGAAAAAGGGGGGTGGTGGAGCTTATAACTTTGGGAGACTTTTGATTAAGTGGTCAAAACTCAGAAAACCCAAGCAATAGGCAAGCAATCAATAATTCATCAAAGGCAGCAAGCTTGTCTTTATCCTTGTTCATCCATAAAACAATTTTTGGTGGAACTAATGAACGGAGGTTTGAATCTCTAATTTCTTTATTTATTTTCTTTACAGTAGCTTCATCACTCAAATTGAAAATTGCTTCTTTTGTTTCTTCAAAACCTTAAAACCCTAAATTGATCCTTCTTTTTCCAAAAACCCTAAAAAAATACTTTCTGTTTCCAAAAACCGTAAGAACCCTAATCTATTTCTTCTAAACCTTAAAACCCTAAATTGTTCCTTCTATTTCCAAAAACCCTAAAAAATACTTTTCTATTTCCAAAAACGTTAAATCATTTTTCCTATTTCCAAAAAATTTATAAAACTCTAAACTGTTTTTTCAAATCCTAAAACCAAACATATTTTCCGAAACACCAAAAACCCTAATTCTCTTAAAACCAAAACAGTAAACCCTAAATTTTCCGAAACCCTAATTGATTGAATTTAAAACCCCAAACTAGTTAATTTAGACCCTAAAGCCATAATCTAATAAAACTAAAATAACAATCCAGTTAACATGAATTTTAAACATAATATCTTAAAATGTCAAAACCCTAATTTCATAATTTTACCCCTCAAACCCTAATTTGATCAATCAAAGAACCTTACTAATTTCTTAAATTATAAAACCCTAATCCATTTCAATTCTCTTAAAACTTACAGTAGCCTAAACAAATAACAATAATAATATCTTAAGATTCCAAAACTCTAAATATTAATTAAAGAACTTTAAATAGAAATAGTAAACCCTAATTTGTACCTTTACTTGCTTTATTTTTAGATTTAATTATGCAGTTTATTATATGCTTTGATGGTTGATTTATTTAATTTCAATGCTTGATTTATTTAATTTATCATGGATGAATGTTTATTATATATTTTGATTGATGTTTAATATCTTTGATGAATGATTTATTTATGATGAATGGTTATTTACTTTTATCAATTTACTTTGGATTTCCAAATGTTGTAAGAGGTATGTTTCCACTTTGTGGGTATCTCATTAATTACATTCTATGTAATTTAAATTGCTTTTATATTTTGGACCAATGTAAAAGACATGTTTCTACCTTTTGGTGGGTGTCCTATTTAGTTTAGACATGGATGATGTAAGGACATGTTTTCATCTTCATATGGGTGTCCATTTATTTGCTTTGTTTGGACATTGCTTTGATTTTAATATAATGATGCTTTATTTCAATTGTTGCATGTAATATGGATAATATTGTTATACTTAAGAATTTTATAATATTAAGACATGCAAAGGAGGCCGGTTCCAATGAATCGGGCATTGTGGGGGAGCTGGGCCATTTCTCACCTTCCCCACACGTATCCAACTTTCCGAACCCATTAGGGGGTTGGGGATTCCTTAGCATTCAAGTCATCCACCCCTTTCTTTTTCCTAGACAGTCCGAGTGGCGACTCCATTTTCTCCGGACTTAGGTCCGTGTTCTCTAAGGCCCCGAGCCTAAACAGTGCCGAAGTCGCAAGAACCATTCCACCAGAAGTGGGCGCAAAAATCCCCGCTCATAGTGGTGACTCCACTGGGAATAAGAGAAGTTGATTCCATTGGTATTTATATTATTCTATTCTTTCTTATAATGATATTATCCATTGCATCATATTAGATTGCATCATGTACGTGAGTTAGGATGCCCGTGTTACCCGTGTTGTGTTATGTAAGGGATACCATACTTTCACTCAAGGTATGGAGATTGAGCATGGCATAACCACTCATAACCTCATACCATTTGGTATATACTTTCTATGGGAACCTAAGCCTTTCAACCCAAAGACTAAAGCTCATGTAATTGCCCTAGTTACTTTCCTTAGGATTTTACCCCAAATGCTTGTTGTTTGACTATGGTTAATTTGTCTTGGCTTAAATCATGGCTTATTTGGTTTACTCTTTTTCTAATATGAACTAGGTACATTGTAAGCTCAAAATAAAATTTTCTTTAAAGTCCAAAAGACCAAAGCTATTTTCAAAACTTTTCAAGATGGTCTTTGGACACAAGACTTTTCTAAAAACAAATCATAAATTCTTTTTCTCATAACCCAAATACAAACCCCAAAATCCATTTTTTCGAAAATCTTTTTACAATGGGCTTAGAAATAAAATTACTTTTATCCAACTTTTTCTTACAAAGAGCTTGTAAATTGTTTAGGTCAATTGTGAAATACCAAAAATCAATTGTGAGCCTAGTTTATACAAAGAATAGTTAATCATGCGCTTGTTTTTGGCATGAATCATTAGTTGCTTTTTCAAGTGAGAAATCTATTTATAATAAACCTCTTAATTTAGTTTTAATCCAAAATAGCATAAAAGCTACATTAGTTGGTTGAATGGATTAAAACCTAATTAATGGAAATTATCATGGACTGATTTTCATTTTTGAAAATATAACTATTGGTTGAAATGTCTGAGGGAAATATTCAAAAACAAGATACCCCATGTTGGTATTTTGTTTACCATATTACCTAGGAAAAGAGACTCGCCATTTGTGTGTGGATGTTATAAGGTTGGAAGGGACATTCTACTTATCTTTGTTGATTGTTTGTGCATACATGCATACATACATTTGCATCTCATATCATTCATCCTTTCTGGTTCACAGCCCTAGATTACGACAGTTCAAAAGCTTACGACATTCCAACCTACACCGGAAGTGAAAAATCTAGCAACGACTCAATCACTTGCTCACCAAAAGCAATGGAGTCCGAACAAATTCAAAGAGTGATGGATGATGCCCTCAATGCCAAGATGGAAGAAATAAAAAAGGCCCTAGCTGAGACCATGAAGAACAAATTTGCTGCGATTTTAGAAAATCATGCCGAAGCATCTGCTAGCACTAAGAAGCCAAAGGACAAAGGGAAGACTAAAGTTGGTGAAGTGGTTTTTGATGATGAAAAGGTGATCGTTGATGATGATGATGATTGGGCTCATTACTACCAAGATCCTCAAGACAAGAAGAAAGAACCAATGATTGTTGAAAGATTAGTTATGGAGAAAACCGAAACTTCTGATGTTGAAAAGATGATTGCGGACTTAGAAAAGAAATTTGAGAAGAAACTGAAGACCGAAGAAATGTCCGAAGTTGACAAAATATTTAAGCTAGATGAAGAAGTTTCGTACAAGTTCAAGATGCCATCTTTTGCAAAGTTTGATGGTGTAACACCCCCACATTCAGTACACACACACTACAACACCACAATGTAGCATATGTGCACCGAATATAGGAGTGCTACGGCTTTTCATCAACATTCAAAACATTTTTATATAATACCATCATCTTTCTCAATATACATTATAGATATATAAATACATTTAAGTAGTACACAGCGGAAGTTATAAAATATTTACACATATGAAAACATTTGAGTACATATTTATCATTACATATATATTTACAATATAAACAAAATCTTTACAAAATATAAAAGAGTTATACGTGATTGGCAAATCTCCTCTGATCTTTAAGTTCCCAAAATCAACTCTTCAATGTCTACTCTCACTCGGTCTAGAAGAGCTCTCGGGTTCAACTCTATTACCTGCGCGATTAAACACTATCGCGCTAAGCCAAGGGCTTAGTAAGATAATTCATGCTAATGTTATGCTTTAGTGCAATGCAATGTTTCACATTTGTATTAATAAATCAACATCAATGATACACACACAATTAGTAAAGATCATACTCAACAAACAATATTCCGTGAATAGTCCGATTCATCATATAAGTAATATTAACATTTCATTACATTAGAACAACATTTATGTTATTCATAAAACCTAGACACCTATGGGCCCATCAAGTATTTAATACGATATTCAGAATTCAGAGTTACTGCTTTGGTTCATAAACACCATTATCAAGCCCGTAGGCAACATATACATATATATATATACATCTCTATCCATGGATAGTGTAACAGACCCGGTCTCTTGGATCATCAACTCATCTAACTCGAGGATATCCTCAACCCGGCAAGACTGTTACAAATCAAATATCTCATAATATCAATTTTCATAGTGTAACAGACCCAGTCTCTTGGACCTCAATTCAACTCAATTTGAAGAGATCCTCAACCCGGCAAGACTGTTAACTTTCATTAAATAGGCATGCCTCCAAAAACCAGAACTCTGAAACTGAATATCATATTAAACATACACTTATTTCATTATTCTCTTTATCAAACTCTTTCTCAATCTTTCTCATCAATTAGGCAAACATGCCATACATCATTCAATTATATCATCATAGCCAATCACAATGGCTTTATAGCATTTCATATCTCAAATCATATTGTATATATAGCATTATTAGTATCACATTTCAAAGTACATTATTCATATTACACATCACCATTCACAAGCCTCACAATACACAATACATAACCTTATTCATGTAATATCATATGTATTATCAATTCCATATCATCTCACATTTCATGATTCAACAATGATGTTAGACAAATGATATCTATTTTGATCCTTGACAACTCAAATGGATGATCTATTTAACATGTATTTGAGAATCTTGTTGTAGGATTAGATTGCTTCCAATAAGGTGAACAGAACCTTTCTAGCGGTCGCGCCTCACCTGAATACGACCGCCCCATACAATTACAAGATGAAACCTTATTACAGTAGGTTTCGCTGCCAGAAGCCCGACCTAAGTCGCGACCGCACTTCACAATCACAAGATGAAACCTTATTACAGTAGGTTTCGCGGCCAGAAGCCCTACCTAAGTCGCGACCGCACTTGAATAATAGCGACCGCCCCAAATTATGTGTCTCTCATGTATAAACCCTAAATGTAACCAACCCTCTTCCAAATGCATTTTAACATATAATTCCCAACACAAACTCACTCAAATGGATATAACTCATGTCATAACACATATTCATCACAATAACCACTTAAACAACACATTTGAACACAAACCATCTCAAAACCCTAACTCAAACTTTACTCTTGATTTTCCACTATCAATCTTCACTTATTTTTCCATAATCACAACCAAACCAACACCAATTCCAATTTTTAACTTTAAATCAATTCTAACACTTGCAAACACATATCAAATACACCAAATCATTACATCAACAAATCACACTTCACTTTAAACATAACTTCAAAATTTTACAAAGGAAAACAAGAGATTTCTTACCTTAGATGAAGAAATTTCACAAATCTCTAACCAAACTCTTTGATTGCCTCTTCAATTGAACTCTAGCATCAAGAACACTTCTCTTCCTCTTTCTCTCCTTCAATCACCGGCACCCAAAATGAAAAGAAAACAAAATAGCCACAAGTCAAACACTTTTCCATCTTTTAATCTCCACCAAGAGATTTCTAAAGATAAATTACCTCAATGCCCTTAACCATATAACTCACCTTTTGTCTCATATAAGCCCATTTAAGTAATTACACACTCAACACAAAAATATCACTTTTCCTTTGACTCTTCCTTTGACCCATTTATATGTTATATATATCATCATATACACAACATATACCATTCTCTCTAAACCCTATTTTCTTTCCCAATTTCTTTTCTTTTGCAATTACATATATATACAATCCAATATAACAACAACAACAATAACAACAATAACAATAACATAATCAAAACTTCTAGACCATATATGAGGATATTACAATTCTCCCCTTCTAAAAAGAAAATTTCGTCCTCGAAATTACCTGATATCAATTCTGAAACAACTGAGGATATTGCTCTCGCATGGATTGTTCACTTTCCCAAGTTGCTTCTTCTTTTGCATGATTCTTCCATAGAACCTTCACCAATGGCACTCTCTTGTTTCTCAGCTCTTTCACATCATGTGCCAAAATAGCAACTGGTTCCTCTTCAAAAGTCAAATCTGGGCTCACTTCGATTGATTCAATTTGCAACACATGAGATGGATCCGATCTGTACCTCCTCAACATAGAAACATGAAATACATTATGAATACGATCCAACTAAGGTGGCAAAGCAAGTCAATACGCAACTGGCCCAACTCTTTCCAAAACTTCATACGGTCCAATGAAACGAGGACTCAATTTCCCTTTCCGACCGAACCTCAAAATCTTCTTCCAAGGAGATACTTTCAGAAATACCTTATCTCCAACATCAAACTCTATGTCTCTCCTTTTCAGATCTGCATAAGACTTCTGTCGGTCTGAAGCTGCTTTCAACTTGCCTCGAATCAATTTCACTTTCTCTTCAGTTTCTTGAATCAAATCAGGACCAATCAACTTATTATCTCCAAGCTCATTCCAACAAAGAGGTGTCCTACACCGTCTGCCATACAATGCTTCGAACGGTGCCATACCAATGCTGGATTGGTGACTGTTGTTGTATGAAAACTCCACAAGAGGTAAGAATCTATCCCAACTTCCAGAAAAATCAATGACACAGCTTCTCAACATATCTTCAATAATCTGAATCACCCTCTCTGACTGTCCATCCGACTGTGGATGAAAAGCAGTGCTGAAGTGTAATCGAGAACCCAAAGTACTATGCAAACTCTTCCAAAATCTTGAAGTAAACCTGGGATCTCGATCAGACACTAAAGAAGTTGGAACCCCATGCAACTTCACAATCTCATGGATATACAGCTCAGCTAACCTTTCCAAAGAATAATCCATCCGAACCGGAAGGAAATGAGCTGTCTTAGTCAATCTATCCACAATCACCCATATGGCATCATGTTTCCTTTGTGTCAATGGCAACCCAGACACAAAATCCATCGTCACTCTATCCCACTTCCATTCTGGTACTGATAATGGTTGAAGCAATCCAGTTGGAACTTGATGCTCTGCTTTAACCTTCTGACAGGTGAGACATTTCGACACAAAATCTGCAATATCTCTCTTCAAACCAATCCACCAGTAATGCTGTCTCAAATCATGATACATCTTTGTATTACCCAGATGCACAGCAAACACTGACTGATGTGCTTCTTCTAAAATGACTCTTTTCAAAACAGCATCATCGGGAACACACAATCGGTTCTTAAACCAGAGACTCCCATCACCTTTCACAACAAAATCTCTAGTCTTCCCATTCTTGCAATCTGAAATAATCTTCTGAATCTTCATATCAATCAACTGAGCCTCTTTGATCTGATCTAACAAAACTGGTTTCAAAAGCAACTGTGCCAACAATGCACCATCATCACAAGGTACAAAACTGGCATGCAAAGCTCTCAACTCAACAAGCAACGAGAGCGAGTAAACAGTTAAACCAGCTAAAGACTTCCGACTCAAGGCATCAGCAACAACATTTGCTTTACCTAGATGATAATCAATCAAACAGTCATAGTCTTTAATCAATTCCAACCATCTCCTCTGCCGAAGATTGAGCTCTTTTTGAACACCCAAATATTTCAAACTTTTGTGATCAGTGTAGATAAAACATTTCTCCCCAAACAGATAGTGTCGCCAAATCTTCAATGCAAACACAATGGCTGCTAGCTCCAAATCATGGGTCGGATAGTTAAGCTCATGCGGTTTCAACTGTCGAGAAGCATAAGCTATCACTCTACCTTCTTGCATCAGTACACAACCCAAACCATTATGTGAAGCATCACTATAGATTACATATGGTTTGCCTTCTACAGGTAAAGTAAGAACAGGCGCTTGAGTCAATATTTCTCTCAACTGCTCAAAGCTATCCTGACACTGATCTGTCCACACAAATCTCACTCCCTTACGAAGCAATCTGGTGAGTGGAGTAGCTATCAAAGAAAATCCTTTCACAAACCGTCTGTAATAGCCTGCCAAACCCAGAAAACTTCTAACCTCTGTCACAGACTTGGGTGGACTCCAATTTAAAATGGCTTCAACTTTACTCGAATCAACTCTAATGCCTTCTGCTGAGACAATATGTCCGAGAAAAGCGACTTCATCCAACCAGAACTCACACTTCGACAGTTTGGCAAACAACTGCTTCTCTCTCAAAATCTGCAACACAATCCGCAAATGCTTGTCATGTTCCTCTTCATTCCGCGAATACACCAGAATGTCATCGATGAAGACCACTACAAACTGATCCAGATAGGGCTTAAACACCCTATTCATCAAATCCATAAAAGCTGCAGGTGCATTCGTCAAGCCAAAAGGCATAACTAGAAACTCATAATGTCCATACCTGGTCCGAAAGGCGGTCTTGGAAATGTCTTCAGCTTTAACTCTCAATTGATGGTACCCAGATCTCAAATCAATTTTAGAAAACACAGCTGCACCCCTCAATTGATCAAAGAGATCATCGATTCTAGGCAAAGGATATTTATTTTTAATAGTCACCTTGTTCAATTGCCTATAATCGATACACAACCTCATAGTACCATCTTTCTTCTTCACAAATAGCACAGGAGCTCCCCAAGGAGAAACACTGGGGCGAATAAATCCTTTATCCAACAACTCCTGTAATTGCACTTTCAATTCCCTCAATTCTGCTGGTGCCATTCTATAAGGAGTAATAGAGATAGGAGTGGTACCAGGCAACAATTCAATACCGAACTCCACCTCTCTCTCAGGAGGTAACCCTGGCAACTCCTCTGGAAATACATCTGGGAACTCTGCAACTGTGGCAATACTATCAATGGGAGAATCCTTCACTCTAGTATCTATCACATGAGCAAGATAGGCTTCACATCCCTTTCTAATCAACCTCCTGGCTGTAACAGTTGAAACAAACAAAGATGCTAACTGTTCCTGCTCATTAGATACTATCACATCTCTACCATCAACAGTTCTCAAAGAAACAATTTTCCTTTTACAATCTACCACAGCTCCATGTCTAGATAGCCAATCCATACCTAGGATCACATCATATTCCTTAAATGGCATCTCAATCAAATCTCCAAGGAACTCCTCACCTTGTACCCTCACTGCACTATCTCGGTGCACCTTACTCACAACCACACTATGCCCTAACGGATTTGTCACCAACACATCAAATCCTAGGGACTCAGCATGCATATCAGACACAGGCAAAACAGATGCACTAATATAAGAATGTGAGGAACCCAGATCAATCAAAGCAAGTACTGAAGTATCAAATAAAGAAAAAGTACCAGCTATGACTGCCAAAGCATCTGGCTGCCTTTGCATAACATACATCCTCTGGGAAGACCCAACCTCCTCTGGTCTACTCTCTCTGGATGTAGCACCTCCTCTAACACTGAACCCAGATCTGCCTCTCCGGCTGCTACCTCTGCCTGCTTGACCTCCCCTCACACTAGGTCGAGAAGCTGCAGTATCAACTCACATCCGCTCCTGTCTCTCTGGACAATCTCTAATAAAATGCTCAGGAGATCCACATCTGAAGCACACAGCTGACCCACTATACCTCCAACAAGCACCCCTATGTGATCCACCACACTGAGTACACACAGGTAGAGCGGATCTCTGAGTCACTGGGGTCGGAGCACTCGCCGCTGAAGCTGCAGGTCTAAATCTCTGCCTCTGGAACTGCACTGACCTACCAGCTGACCTCTGACTCCTACTAACTCTAGGAACAAAGCTTCCTTTTCCTCTCTTAACAGAAGAAGACCCTGCCTCAAACTGGGGCCTCCTAACCCTAACCTCTTCCTCTGAAGCAGCTGCAATAACTTGAGCTCGCTCTACACTTCGAGCTGCTGCCACTAGCTGGGAGAAATTGTGATATCTAGATCCAGCCACTAGACACATGATAGAGGGCCTCAATCCCTCCTCAAATCTCTTGCATCTATCTATCTCATCAGCTATAATGCCCCCAGCATACTGGCTCAATCGGATAAACTCAACTTCATACTCAGTTACAGTCTTGCTATCTTGCTTCAAGCTTAAGAACTCCATCTTCTTCATGTCTTTGTACTCCCTAGGAGTATACTTCAATTCAAACTCTCTCAGAAAATCCGCATATGACAAGGTTGGTGGATCATCCATAGAATGGGGCACTGTCCTCCACCAGTCGTATGCATCCTTCTGTAGCAAAGATCTTGCATAGTCAAACTTTTCCTCCGATGTGGCTTGTAACTAAATAAAGATCCTCTGTACTTTGTCAAGCCACTGTTCTGCTACAGCTGGATCAGTAGTACCAAGGAAATCCTCCGCTCCATACTTCCTTAGTTTATCATAGTGCCTCACTGGTACCACAGGCTGAGGGGGTGGTGGCACTAGTTGCACTGGTGCTTGCCTCATAACTTCCATCATATGTCTAAACCAGGCTGGCGGAACCTCCTCTCCAGCTGATCTAACCGACACCGAAGCAGGTGCCTCCTCAACACTATCAACTCTAGCTCCCTCAGCAGGAGCAATACTCTCGGCACTACCCTCAATTGACTGACGTGAGTGAGAATCCATCACAACCTAACACTGCAAACACAGTAGAATACTTCTTATTAAAGATCAGAGATTGCCAATCCCAAATGTATATGTTATTCAAAAACCACTTTTTAAAATCAAAACAGTCTTTTTCTTACATTTTACCTAGGTTGAGAATCTCAAACCTAGGCTCTGATACCAAAACAATTGTAACACCCCCACATTCAGTACACACACACTACAACACCACAATGTAGCATATGTGCACCGAATATAGGAGTGCTACGGCTTTTCATCAACATTCAAAACATTTTTATATAATACCATCATCTTTCTCAATATACATTATAGATATATAAATACATTTAAGTAGTACACAGCGGAAGTTATAAAATATTTACACATATGAAAACATTTGAGTACATATTTATCATTACATATATATTTACAATATAAACAAAATCTTTACAAAATATAAAAGAGTTATACATGATTGGCAAATCTCCTCTGATCTTTAAGTTCCCAAAATCAACTCTTCAATGTCTACTCTCACTCGGTCTAGAAGAGCTCTCGGGTTCAACTCTATTACCTGCGCGATTAAACACTATCGCGCTAAGCCAAGGGCTTAGTAAGACAATTCATGCTAATTTTATGCTTTAGTGCAAAGCAATGTTTCACATTTGTATTAATAAATCAACATCAATGATACACACACAGTTAGTAAAGATCATACTCAACAAACAATATTCCGTGAATAGTCCGATTCATCATATAAGTAATATTAACATTTCATTACATTAGAACAACATTTATGTTATTCATAAAACCTAGACACCTATGGGCCCATCAAGTATTTAATACGATATTCAGAATTCAGAGTTACTGCTTTGGTTCATAAACACCATTATCAAGCCCGTAGGCAACATATACATATATATATATATCTCTATCCATGGATAGCGTAATAGACCCGGTCTCTTGGATCATCAACTCATCTAACTCGAGGATATCCTCAACCCGGCAAGACTATTACAAATCAAATATCTCATAATATCAATTTTCATAGTGTAACAGACCCAGTCTCTTGGACCTCAATTCAACTCAATTTGAAGAGATCCTCAACCCGGCAAGACTGTTAACTTTCATTAAATAGGCATGCCTCCAAAAACCAGAACTCTGAAACTGAATATCATATTAAACATACACTTATTTCATTATTCTCTTTATCAAACTCTTTCTCAATCTTTCTCATCAATTAGGCAAACATGCCATACATCATTCAATTATATCATCATAGCCAATCACAATGGCTTTATAGCATTTCATATCTCAAATCATATTGTATATATAGCATTATTAGTATCACATTTCAAAGTACATTATTCATATTACACATCACCATTCACAAGCCTCACAATACACAATACATAACCTTATTCATGTAATATCATATGTATTATCAATTCCATATCATCTCACATTTCATGATTCAACAATGATGTTAGACAAATGATATCTATTTTGATCCTTGACAACTCAAATGGATGATCTATTTAACATGTATTTGAGAATCTTGTTGTAGGATTAGATTGCTTCCAATAAGGTGAACAGAACCTTTCTAGCGGTCGCGCCTCACCTGAATACGACCGCCCCATACAATTACAAGATGAAACCTTATTACAGTAGGTTTCGCGGCCAGAAGCCCGACCTAAGTCGCGACCGCACTTCACAATCACAAGATGAAACCTTATTACAGTAGGTTTCGCGGCCAGAAGCCCTACCTAAGTCGCGACCGCACTTGAATAATAGCGACCGCCCCAAATTACGTGTCTCTCATGTATAAACCCTAAATGTAACCAACCCTCTTCCAAATGCATTTTAACATATAATTCCCAACACAAACTCACTCAAATGGATATAACTCATGTCATAACACATATTCATCACAATAACCACTTAAACAACACATTTGAACACAAACCATCTCAAAACCCTAACTCAAACTTTACTCTTGATTTTCCACTATCAATCTTCACTTATTTTTCCATAATCACAACCAAACCAACACCAATTCCAATTTTTAACTTTAAATCAATTCTAACACTTGCAAACACATATCAAATACACCAAATCATTACATCAACAAATCACACTTCACTTTAAACATAACTTCAAAATTTTACAAAGGAAAACAAGAGATTTCTTACCTTAGATGAAGAAATTTCACAAATCTCTAACCAAACTCTTTGATTGCCTCTTCAATTGAACTCTAGCATCAAGAACACTTCTCTTCCTCTTTCTCTCCTTCAATCACCGGCACCCAAAATGAAAAGAAAACAAAATAGCCACAAGTCAAACACTTTTCCATCTTTTAATCTCCACCAAGAGATTTCTAAAGGTAAATTACCTCAATGCCCTTAACCATATAACTCACCTTTTGTCTCATATAAGCCCATTTAAGTAATTACACACTCAACACAAAAATATCTCTTTTCCTTTGACTCTTCCTTTGACCCATTTATATGTTATATATATCATCATATACACAACATATACCATTCTCTCTAAACCCTATTTTCTTTCCCAATTTCTTTTCTCTTGCAATTACATATATATACAATCCAATTTAACAACAACAACAATAACAACAATAACAATAACATAATCAAAACTTCTAGACCATATATGAGGATATTACAGATGGAACTGAAAATCCTCACCTCCATGTGAAGCAATACATCACTGCTATGCAGTCTGCTCGAGCTACTGAGGCTCAAACTCTAAGGTACTTTATGCTCTCATTGGATCTTGTTATCCAAAACTAGTTTAATACCTTAGATGATGGAACACAAAAGAGTTGGGATTTGCTAAACAAGGCCTTCATCCAACAATATGGATACAATGTCGAGATGGAAGTTAACTTAATGGAAGTGGAGTCCATTAGACAAAGGCCAAATGAGAATTTTGTGGACTATGTGAAAAGGTGGAGAAATAAGGCCGCTTTGCTCAAGAAAAGGCCCAATGAATCTGATCAAATAAGGATGATTGTGAGAGGGGTGTTGCCTAGTCTTTATTAAGAGGATGTCTCATACACTCATTCGTGATTTCAAAGATCTCCTCCAAGCTGGTCTGCAAATTGAAGAATGGGAAAGAGAGAAGAGCCATTTTTCAACAAGAAGGAACCAGAAAGGAAACTATCAGTCTGGTAGCCAAAGCATGCAAAAGGTGGTCGATGTAAATGCTACTAGCCAAGGAACAAGGAGGCATTTTTCAGACTAGGGAAAACTGATGTCTTGGGATCTCAATAAGTTTCAAAGAAAGGGATTGTTACAACCCTTAAATCCTCGTCCTTTGCCTAACCCTCTCCCACCTAATTTCGACACTAAAACATTTTGTCAGTTTCATCAAATGCAAGGGCATGACATGGATAGATGTGTGAGGTTGAGACATGAGATCCAAAATCTAATTAATAGTGGGAAGCTACCCAAGCCCAACAAGCCAAACACCAAAGACAATCCATTGCCAAAGTTTAATAGAGTACCACCACTGGCAACCTTCATGATTGGAGGAGGTTTGTATGAAGATTTTGTCATGTCTTCTTTTCAAGATGTGGGTGGAGAAGTAACTAAAGAAGAGGAGGTATTTGGCAAAATTAAATAAGCTATAGTGGGTAGAGAAGTAGCAATTTGTGTTGTCAATGGGTTTTGGGATTCAAGCGATAGTGATGACGATCTTGTGTCCATGAAGGAGGAATGGACCTGGTCCGAGCCTGAAGAAGATGAAGTAATGAACACTAGATCCGGTAAGCCTTATGCAAGGCCACCACCTAATGAGGTAGAAACTAATAAGGGAAAGGAAGTTGAAGTAGGGAATAAAGAAGAGGAAGATGATATTGTGCTCAAGCAATTGAAAAGAACCCAAGCAAGTGTTAGCATTTGGGACTTATTGGCTACTTCTAAAAAGCACCGAGAAACTATGGCCAAGGCCTTAGTTAGCATGACAATTTCCACCTCGTGCCACTCGTCCAAAATACAGAACCATCGACACACCCAAAATCCTGGACGTGCCCTTGGGCGTGTCAGGCCAAAAACCCAGATTTCGGCCAAAACAACAACACAACCAACAAAACACTTCCTTTCACCAAAAACCACTTCAACCAAACTCATCTCAACATACCCAAAAACCATAACAAACTTACAAAAACACCAAAACAACTAATAACATACTTCCAACACAAATCAAAAATCATCAACACAAACCTAAAACACAACCTCAATACATTCACTTTCAACAACTTACTCTTTCCTTCAAACCATCCCCAAAACTAGAAATAAGTTTACCCAAACACTCTTAAACCCATCTTAAACAAACATAATCACATACCATCCACAAACTCAACTCAAAACTCAAAGAAATCAAAGAATCAAGTGAAGAACTTACCAAGGATGAAGAAACTCTTAACTTTTCCACTTGATCTCTTGAAAGCTTCCTTAGATCTTGAGTTTAGAGGTTCAAATCTCTCCTTTGTTCTCTTGTCTCTTTGATAACCGGCCAAAACAAAGCAAGGAAAGGAAGAAGGAGAAGAGCCATGGCAAGGAAGAAAGAAAGAAGAAAGAGAAAACTCAAAGTCAAACTTCTTTTCCTTAAAACCCTCTCAACCAAGCAATTATAATATTAAACTAATCCAATTAATCTCTTCCACTCAATTAATTTCCTTATTAATTAATTATTAAATTCAAAAACACAAAATATCTTCTTCCACTATCATTCTTTTGACTTTCTAATGACTTGTGTATATGTTGTATATACACTAATATACACAACATATACACTCTCTTTAAAAACCCTTTTCTCTTTCCAAAGAAACATATACTTTAAAATCCAATTATAACAATAAAACCCAAAACATCTAGGGTATATTTTGGGGTATTACAGCAAAGTTCAAATGAAACCTAATTTCCATCATTCCCATATGTGATATGAAGTCCTCCTTCCATCCTCAATGAAATTGTTGCCCATGTTTGAAAAAATGAATAGCATGCAACTCCGAAAGGTACCCAGTGTATTGCAAAGCCTAAGTAGCATCCTTTGAAGAGCAAATGTCCAAAGGGAACATGTGAAGGTTGTCTTAGGGTGATTCTCCAATGCTTTAGGAACTTGGTAAAAACCTTTTTTAGTCTGCAACATGGTTATATTCATTTTTTACTCTTCCTCACCACCGAGAGTGGAAGAGATGATCATTGGTTGCATATTGTTCCCCCCAACCAAAACATATTTTAAAATTTTTGGGCTCTTTTTAAGTTCAACCAAGTTATGCTAAATCTCTTTCTCATCCATAGCAATCTGAAGTCCCCTCTCCACAACCTCATCATTTAAGATTAACTTGCAATCCTCAATTTCTGAATTGGAGATTTCAGGCTCTACTTCCAAGGCCATGGCCATCTCAATCTTATCTACACTATCTTCAATATCTTCTTTGGAGGGCATATCATATATTTCAGAAAGTTGCATACCTTGCTTCTCATCCTTCAATCTACTTGGGATTGGAATTGGTTGCATATAAGGATTTGGAGACTCATGCAATTTTGATGAAGGTGATGCTTCCAAATTCTCCTCCTCTTTTGATTGACTTGGTTCCTTTATGTTGGGCTGTATCTCCTTGCCATTTTCTTCTTGATTAGTACATGCATCAAAGGAATCACAAAATTTGTTATTTATCACCTGTTCACTCCCCAAAATTGTGATTGCATTGCCATGCTCTAATTGGCTTGGAAATTCCACTTTTTGGTGTTCTTGGAGTTGATTTTCCAGTTGCCCAACTTGAGTTTTCACCTTCTTTAATGATACCTCTAAAGAATCAAACCTCTTATTGCTCCCTTCCTAATTTTGTGCGCTAATTTGAATGAAAGCATTCAAATTATCTTCCACCATGGGTTTCTTGAATTGATCTTGATTTTGTGTGCTAATTTGAATAAAGGCATTCAAATTATCTTTCAATGTGGGTTTCTAAAGTTGATATTGATTTGAAAATTGTCCTTGAAAGTAATAACTTCTTTTGTAAGGTTGAAATATTATTAAGGTGGAATTTGTTGTTGGTTTTCCCATAAAAAATTTGGCTAGTTTCTCCAATTTGAATTATAAGGATCGGAATATGGGTCATTTCTACCCCTTGGCTGGAAACTTTCAAAGACATATTCTTTCTCTTGCATCACTTGGTATTTCTCAAAACCAAATGAACACATGTTTGCATTATGTCTTGCAATGCCACAAGCTAGACATACTTCACGAGTAGGCATAGGTGCTCTTCCTCTTGCATTTAGCATCTTAAGTTGACTTGTTAATTCTGTTAATTACCATACCATTCTAGAATTTGCATTCACATCATAAACTCCCTCATGCATTGAAAACTGTATTCTTACAATAAACACTTAGTAATTGAAAAATGAAACACTCAACATAAATAAACAATTTAAATAAAAAAAAATCAAACTACTAACAATAATTGCCTTCCCCAGCAACGGTGTCAAAAACTTGTTGCGCTCGATTAATTAATACTACAAGTGACACTCACAAGTATATGAGGTAATTGTAGCAACAGTGATCACCCCAAGGTCATCTCATAAGGAAGGAATTATTTTGTAATAGTTTGATTGACAAGTAAATTTAAAAGCAAGAGTGTGATCTGTTGGAATGGTGAAAAGCAATTTTAAATTAAAAGTAATATGTGTAATGGTTGTACAAGATCAATTCAATTATAGGAATGGTACCTAGGGTTGTAGATCAATTTAATCAAACCTTAATTCTCAAATTATCCATTAACATGACATTGTATTTTAATTTGCTCCTTGAGTTTAATTAGTAATTACCAATTCATTAGCTTTCACATTCATGAATTGACAACAACCAATTATTTTGAAATTGCAAATTAATAAAACCCTAGAACTTATATTTTTAATTCATTCTTAGGGTGGTTGAATGCATAATTCCAATATCGAATTTCACCTCTCGATCCTTTATTCAATATATAGAGATCAATAGGTAGCTAATCTATTAACCTAACATTCAATCCAACAGAATCAACTAATAACAAGGTATATTAATGAAATATAAAATAAAGTCATTCAATTAAATCTACTACAAACCCTAGGCATGACTAATTTAGCTCATCATCATCAATTTAAAATAAATATTCATCTCAATATAAATCAAATCACAATTGTCCATTGAAATAGTAATGTTCTTAACAAACAACAAAAATCTAGAAATGAATTAAAAAAGAGAATGTAAAAACCCCTTTGAATATGCTAAGAGTTGAACTTCTAGTTTTCCTCCTAGCTCCACCTTGATGTATGATGAAGAACTAACAAGCCTTCTTCAATCAATGGCTTTCCTCTTGACAGATGGAATGGTAACTCTCTCAAGCCCACAACTTCTCAATCAAGCTTTCTTCAAATCCTAACCTTCACAAGAGCTTGCTCACCCAATTTTATCCCAAATATTTTAAGAATCTTGTCTATGGAAGAAAAAGAAGATGAAGATGAATGGTGATGTTCATGGTCTCTCTCAAGACCAAGAACAAGAAGATGAATAAAGGAATAAGAACTCCCCCCTAGAACAACATCCCAATGTGTATATGTATCCCTCTTTCCATTCTTTTTTTAATTTCTCAAGACACAAATAATGCCTTGCCAACTCACACATCACACTTTGCCTCCCTCTTTTTCTTTATTTTATATTTCTTCCTATAAATTAGACAATCTTTTTGTTCTTTTATTATTTCTTTTTAAAAGACATCACTTGTTGTCTCCCTCTCGTTGTCCCCCATTTTATTCCCTAATTTTTCACTCATTTTCTTATGGAAGCTACTAAGCCATGTGTCCATGTCCATGGCTGCCCCAACTTCATCATTCTTTTCCATGTGAGACACGGCTAAAGCCCTGGCCTTGCCATGTGATATGGCTAGTGGCTTGGCTGTGTCATGTGACGCGGCCAATGGCTTGGAGTAGGCCCTTAATTTTTAATCCAGTCTGGTCCGATATATTTTATATAGTCCAAAATAATTTTTGTTGTATAAAATTTATTTTGGTATTTATTATTTATAATTTTTAATAATAAAAATGGTGAAGTTAATAAAATAAAAAAAATAAAAATAAAAATCGGCGATGAAAAAAATTCGATCCGCAGGAATTTCCTATGGTGAATTGCCCCCATTCCTATAGCTAATTGGCTTGGGGCCAATTCGCCCAGCCAATTTCGCAAATTTCTTCGCCAGCTCTCGCAATTTTTAGCCCACAGTAAGTTTTTTGCCAGCGCAATTTTCCAATGCAGTTTTTCTGAAACCAAATTCTATTTGGTTTTGGTTTTTTTTCCTAATTAATTTTATTTTTCTTAAACAATTAGAAGTAGGCTTATAATTTTCCCTATAAATAATACTTTAAAGCTCAGAATTAAGGGACCTTGATTAGGGGATCAAAAATTGGTTTTACTGAACCAAACTTTGGTACTTTGATCGATTGAAAATTGGACTTCTGACTGAGGAAAAAAGACAGAAAACCCTAGCAAGAGACATTAGCAACAAGTAAGCAATCAACAATTCATCAAAGGTAGCCACACCGTCTTTGTTATTATTCATCCAGAAAGCAATTTTTTATGGAACCAACGAACGAAGGTTTGAATCTCTATTTTCTTTGTTTATTTCTTTACAGTAGCTTCATCATTCAAATGGAATTAATTGTTTCATCATACAAATTAATCAAAAATTTCACAAACCCTAAATTACTCTTCTATTTTTTAGAAACCTTAAAGCCCCTAAATTATTTCTTCTACTTCCAAAAGTTATCAAACCCTAAACTGTTTTCCCTGAATTATTTTCATCTACACAATAACTTTTTGTCCAAAATCTCCAAATGTTTTCTTAAATCTCCAAACCCTAGTTCTCTTTATGTTTTCTAAAAATCATAATTATTTTATAAAACTCTAAACTGTTTTCTTAAATCCTAAAACCAAATATGTTTTCTAAAATACCAAAAACCCTAACTTTTTTGAAAAACAAAAATAGTAAACCCTAAGTTTTCCTAAACCCTAATTCAGTGAATCTAATCTAATAAATTTAAACCCTAAAACCACGATCCAATAAATCTAAAATCACAATCCAGTAAACATGAATTATAAACCTAATATCTTAAGATTCCAAAACCCTAATTTTATAATGTTACCCCTAAACCCTAATTTGATTAACCAAAAAACCTTACTACTTTCTCAAATTCATAAAACTCTAATCCATTCCAATTTTCCAAAACCTTTACAGTAGCGTAAACAAATAACAATAATAATACTAAAATCCCAAAACCCAAAATATTGATTAAAGAACTTTAAATAGAAACAGTAAACCCTAATTTGTATCTTGCTTTATTTTTAGATTTGATTATGTAGTCTATTATATGCTTTGATGGTTGATTTATTTAATTTCAATGCTTGATTTATTTAATTTATCATGGATGGATGTTTTCATTATTGTTATTATTTGTCTGTTTTAGTATTAAAAGTGTAAGAGGTATGTTTCCACTTTGTGGGTACCTCATTAGTTAAATATCATGTAATTTAAATTGCTTTTATATTTTGGACCAATGTAAAGGGCATATTTCTACCTTTCGGTGGCTGTCCTATTTATTTTAGACATGAACGAGTAAGGACATGTTTCTATCCTCGGATGGGTGTCCAATTATTTGCTTTGCTTGGACATTATTTTGATTTTAATATAATTATGCTTTATTTCAATTGCTGTGTGTAATATGGATAATATTGTTATACTTAAGAATTTTATAATATTAAGACCTTGTAGACCCTTAATTTTTTACCGAGTCCGGTCCAATATATTTTAATTAGTCCAAAATAATTTTTATTGTTATCTTTGTTTTAGTATTTATTTTTTATAATTTTTAAAAATTATTATAATAATAAAAATAAAAATAATAAATGAATAAAAATAAAAATAAATATCGGCGACGAAGGCCTTGGGCCATTTCGCCCGCAGGAAAATCCTGCGGGCGAAACGGCCTAGCCTCGCGCCATTGCAATTTTCGACGTTGTTTCTCACAGCAGCCGGCAGCAGTTTTTTTGCCAGCAAAATTTTTTTCAAAACACAATTCTATTTGGTTTCGGTTTTCTTTTCCTAAGTAAACATAGTTTCCTTAAACAATTGAAATTAATCATATAAATTTCCTATAAATAACACTAAAAGATACAGAAAAGGGGGGAGAAAAACTTTGGATCGGATAGTGGGACGTTGAAAATTCTAGCAATAAGCAAGCAAATCAATGATTGATCAAAGGCAGCAACCTTGCCTTTGTCCTTGTTCATCCAAGAAGTAATTTTTGGTGGAACCAACAAACGAAGGTTTGAATCTCTAATTTCTTTTTATTTTCTTTCAGTAGCTTTGTTTCTTTGATTTATAAGATTATACATACAAAACTTTGGTCTTTGAATATGTAATAACTTGATCTTTGTTTCCAAAAATCTTAAATCGTTCCTTCTGTTTCTCCTAGAAATCAAGAACCCTAATTCATTTCTGTAGACCCTTAATTTTTGACCCAGTCAGCTCCGTTATTTTATTTAGTCCAAAATAATTTTTGTGTTAACTTAATAAATAATATTTTTTTAGTATTTATTTTTCATATTTTTTAAAAATTATTATAATAATAAAAATTAATAATAATAAATAAATAAATAAAAATAAAAATCGGCGATGAAAAATTCATCGCCGAAAAAAGTGGATGAAATGGCCTGCAGCCCGCCCCTCACAATTTTTCAACGTAGCCCCTCGCAACCCGACGCAGTTTTTGCCAGCAAAATTTTTCCGACACAATTTTTTTTGAAACCAAATTCGATTAGATTTCGGTTTTCTTTTCCTAATTAAATACATTTTCCTCAAACAATTAAAATTAATCATCTAAATTTCCTATGAATAAGGCTAAAAAACACAGAAAAGTGAGGAGGAATTTTTGGAAGGGATCGGACTTGGCAGGGAAGAGGAATCGGACTTTGGACTGGGACTTGGATTTTGAACTGGAACTTTACAAATTGATCGGACTTTTTAGAAGAGAAGAAGGAAGCAAGCAATCAAGCTATCAAAGGCGAGAACCTTGCCTTTGTCTCCGTTCATCCAAGAAGCAATTTTTGGTGGAACCAACAAACAAAGGTTTGAATCTCTAATTTCTTTTTATTTTCTTGCAGTAGCTTCATTCTTTATTTGATTCATAAGATTATAGACACAAAGCTTTGATCTATAAATATGTAGTAACATTGGTTTTCTTTTCAATAACATAAATAATTTCTTCTGTTTCTAAATACCTTAAAAACCCTAAATCTTCTTTTCTATTTTCAAAAATCCTAATGATTATTTTTCTGTTTCTTATAAAACTTAAGAGCAAAAATCTATTTCTTCAAAACCTTAGAACCCTAAATCCTTCCTTCTATTTCCAAAAACTCTAAAAAAAAAATACTTTTTTGTTTCTAAAAACCTTAAATCGTTTTGCTTATTTCCAAAAACTTTACAAAAACTCTAAACTGTTTTCTCAAATCCTAAAATCAAACATAATTTCTGAAACACCAAAAACCCTAATTCTCTCAAAATCAAAATAGTAAACCCTAAATTTTCCTAAACCCTAATTCATTTGAATTTAAAACCCCAAACTAGTTTATTTAAACCCTAATATCTTAATTTTCAACACCAAAACCTACAAACCTAAAAACCAATTTCTAAAATTTTCTAGGGCGCTGCCCCCTTGACCCCCCCCCCCCCGCCCGCTAACCGGCTAACGGGATTGCCGTATGGGCTCGTCAAAGGGGTCAATATTAAATATCAATCCCCTTTACTTATTCAATGGAGAGATGATCTAGTCATTGTTTGGTTAGCCAACAACTTGTATCCACCCTATTAAATATCAATCCCTAGTTGTCCCTTTGAGCCTTCATAAAATTTTAGCTTTCTTTTCATTGGCTTACAAATCCTGATAACCTACCCTGAGCTATTGTGTTACTTTGGACAAGTCTTATGATCACTAAGGTAAAGAGGCAAGAAGATCAAAGAAAGAAATGAATAGTCAAGACCATGAAGACAGTTGAAGTTCTCAAGACCATAAGGGTAGTTGAAGTTTTCCTAATGTCTCCAATATATCAAGATAATATTAGAGAAACAAATGATTTATCCCTGTTAAAGAAGATTTATATCTCTCCACTCATCCATTATTGGAAACCTAAGTAGGTACAAACAAGATAACTCTTTTAGAGCTAGAACAAAAAAAAGGACAAAGGAAAAAAAGAAAAAAGGAACAAAAAAAAGAGAGAAAAAGAAAGGAAAGAAAGAAAAAAGAAAAGAAAGAAAACCCAAAATGGTTCAGAAATCCAACTGAGTTCTCTTTTACCTAAGGTAGCAAAATGCTTCCATTTGGTCCAACCAAATCAAAGATTCAATCAAAATTGAAGAAAAAGGAGGAAGACTATCCAGTTCTTGAAAGTTCTGTATTTGACAATCCTACAAGGAAAAAGGACAAAATGATAAAATGCTCAAAGAAAGGAAAGAGTAAGAAAAATAAAAGGAAAGAAAAGGGAGAAGAAGAAAAGAAGCAAATTTGGATGCCGGACTTTTGCAAGGGCAAAAGCTATCCCAATCAAGATCCAGATTAATGCCAAGAAGATAGAAGGAATTTGGAGTCTAGAAAGATTGCTCCCAACTATCTAAAGTTCCAACAAGAAATTTATAATGTGAGGGTTTGTCCATTGTTTCACACCAGTTCCAATCTCAAAATGGCCTTCATTTAAACTTATGTCCCTTATAGACCCCATTTCAAGCCTATCAAAGACCTGTTGATCTCTCTTGGTAGGTAGAGTCTATTAGTGGAGATAGTTTGGATAAGCATGCATATGAGATAGACAATATTTAAACTCAATGAGACCTTTGGCCAAGTAATGTGTTTGTGCCTATCTGAAGTGCAACAGTTCTTGCTTAAATAGAAATGATTCCCGACTTTAGTATGGTAACTAGGGTTGTCATGCTATAAATATGTTAATTTGGAAAAATCAAGTCCTGAGGTACATTGACATTAATTTGGCAAAGCCAACATTTGATTTCAAAATCAAAATTCAAAAAAATTCAAAAATGTTTTTGACATACAAAATCTTCAAGTTAAGGGGAGTATTTTGAACTGTCGAATCTTGAAGAACACATTGGGCACAGGAAATGATTATAGGCAAGGTCATGAAGAAGCTACCAACTGACATGCTAAATCATAATTTAAAATGGATGAATCTCTGTTGTTTGGGGCCTCCATTATTCATGTTTTCAACATCTTAAAGATAAAAGCCATAAATGTGGGGCATTGTGTCATTCCAATGGAAGACCTGAATGAGCATCTGAAAGGAACCAATGAGAACACTTCTGCTAATCACCTAGGTCTGTGAGTCGATGGAATGGCTGTAAGTATCATTCATGCATATCATGGATACATGAGCATATCACATTGCACTTTCTTGCCTTGTATTGTCTATTCTTTATTAAAGTGAACAGCAAACACCCTGTGAAGTAAACAATCAAAAGAAGATATCAAATCAGGGGGGGCATGAAAAGCCCATTGCTTAAGAAAGTTTCAGTAATTTTGCAAAGAGAAGAAATGTGTGTTTGTGCGAAGAACTAGACAACAAAAACATCAATTGAGGCTTGCATTGAAAAAAAAATCTTTGGTTTAAGCCTACACAGGGGGCAAAGTTTCTCCTTTTCAATTTTTTAAGTTTATATATAAAATATTTTCAAACTCACTTGCAATTATTTCACCACGCAGGGGGCAAGATAGGACATATGGTCCAATTAAAAATAGCTAAATTTTATGCAAAAAGGAAGAACAAAAGAATAGGACATTAGAACTCTCAAAAGAATGAAGATGCAAAAGATAAAAGATTAGTCCAGCTAAAAGAGCTGAAGCCAATGTAAAGACCCGACCTCCAGTGGATAAAGATCCATGTTTCAAGGGTAAAGACCCAATCTCTAATGGATAAAGATCCAATTAAAAAGGGCAAAGACCTGAAGTCCCAAGGATGAAGATCCAATTGCAAAGGGTGAAGACATGAAGTCAAAAGGATGAAGACCCGATTTCCAAGGATGAATATCCATTTTCAAGAGTGAAGACCCGATCTCAAATGATGAAGATCCATTTTCAAGGGTGAAGGCTCGATCTCAAAGGATGAAGATCCATTTTCATGGGTGAAGACTCAATCTCAAAGGATGAAGATCCATTTTGAGTGTGAAGAACCACAATGCATAGAACAGCCGAAGCAGTCAAACTTCTCAACTGATAAAAGGTTAGTCAAACTCAGTCTCGGGTCCAAGCACCCAAATTCAAATCAATCTCGGGTCTAAGTACCTATTCTTAGGCCTAAGTACCCAAACCAATTCAAGCTCGGGTCCAAGTACCCAAATCAAATTCAATCTTGGGTCCAAGTACCCAATCTCGGGTCCAAGTACCCAAATAAAATTCAGTTTCAGGTCCAAGCACCCAAATTCAATTCAGTCTCGGGTCCATGTACCCATATCAAATCAATCTCGAGTCCAAGTACCCAATCTCGGGTCCAAGTACCCAATCTCGAGTCCAAGTACCCAATTTTGGGTCCAAGTACCCAAATTCAATCTAGTCTCGGGTCTAAGTGCCCAATCTCTGGTCCAAGTACCCAAATCAAATTCAATCTTGGGTCTAAGAACCCAAATCAAATCAATCTCAGGTCCAAGTATCTAATCTCAGGTCCAAGTACCCAAATCAAATTAATCTCGGGTCCAAGTACCCAATCTCGGGTCCAAGTACCCAAATTCAATCTAGTCTTGGGTCCAAGCACCCAAATTCAATTCGATCTCGGGTCCAAGTACCCAAATCAAATTAAGCTCAGGTCCAAGTACCCAAATTCAATCTAGTCTCGGGTCCAAGTACCAAAATAAAGTTCAGTCTCAGGTCCAAGTACCCAAAACAAATTCAAGTAACCATCTCATCAAAATTAAGTCTTATTGCTTTTCACTCTCTTTTACTAAAATCTTAGATCGTTCAAGCAGGGGGCAAATTGTAGACCCTTAATTTTTTACCCAGTCGGGTCCGTTATTTTATTTAGTCCAAAATAATTTTTGTGTTATCTTAATTAAATAATATTTATTTTACTATTTATTTTTCATAATTTTTAAAAATTATTATAATAATAATAAACAAATAAATAAAAATAAAATAAAAATCGACGATGAAAAATTCATCGTCCAAAACAGTGGACGAAATGGCTTGCAGCCCGCCCCTCACAATTTTTCAACGCGTAGCCCCTCGCAACCCGACGCAGTTTTTGCCAGCGAAATTTTTAAGATGTTAATTTTTTAGAAACCAACTTCTATTTGGTTTCGATTTTTTTTTCTTAACTAAATACAGTTTCCTTAACCAATTAAAATTAATCATCTAAATTTCCTATAAATAAGACTAAAAAACACAAAAAATGGAGGAGGAATTTTTTGAAAGGATCAAACTTGGCAGGGAGGAGGAATCAGAATTTGGACTGGGACTTGGATTTTGAACTGGAACTTTAAAAATTGATCGGACTTTTTATAAGAGAAGAAGCAAGCAAGCAATCAAGTTATCAAAGGCAGCAACCTTGCCTTTGTCTCCATTCATCCAAGAAGCAATTTTTGGTGGAACCAACAAATGAAGGTTTGAATCTCTAATTTCTTTTTATTTTCTTACAGAGGCTTCATTCTTTATTTGATTCATAAGATTATACACACAAAGCTTTGATATATAAATATGTAGTAACATTGGTCTTCATTTCAATAACATAAATAATTTCTTCTATTTCTAAAAACCTTAAAAACCCTAAATCGTCTTTTCTATTTTCAAAAATCCTAAAGATTATTTTTCTGTTTCTTATAAAACTTAAGAGCACTAATCTGTTTCTTCAAAACCATAGAACCTTAAATCGTTCCTTCTATTTCCAAAAACCCTAAAAAAATACTTTTCTATTTCTAAAAACCTTAAATCGTTTTGCTTATTTCAAAAAACTTTACAAAAACTCTAAACTATTTTCTCAAATCCTAAAATCAAACATAATTTTTGAAACACCAAAAGCCCTAATTCTCTGTAAATCAAAACAGTAAACCTTAAATTTTCCTAAACACTAATTCATTGAATTTAAAACCCCAAACTAGTTTATTTAAACCTTAAAATCTTAATTTCTAACAAAAAAACCTACAACCCTACAAACCAATTTCTAAAATTTTATGGGGTGCCGCCCCTTGACCCTCGCCCGCTAACCGGTTAGCGGGACCCCCGTATGGGCTCGTTGAAGGTGTCAATATTCATTTGTGTATTATGAGTCCATGTATTTAACTTTCCTTTTTCCAAAGACCTAATTTAGCAATTAAAATTCTAAAATGCTATTTTAAGATGCGAACCTTAAATTATATATTTCTTGCTTTATTTAATTTTAGATTTTATTATGTAGTTTATTATATGCTTTGATTTATTTAATTTCAATGCTTGATTTATTTAATTTATCATGGATGAATGCTCATTATATATTTTGATTGATGTTTAATATCTTTGATGAATGATTTATTTACGATGAATGATTATTTACTTTTATCAATTTATTTTGATTTCCATGTGATGTAAAAGGTATGTTTCTACTTTGTGGGTACCTCATTAATTAAGTTCTATGTAATTTAAATTGCTTTTATATTTTGGAACAATGTAAAGGACATGTTTCTACCTTTTGGTGGGTGTCCTATTAGTTTAGACATGGATGATGTAAGGACATGTTTCCATTCTCGGATTGGTTTCCATTTATTTGTTTTGCTTGCACATTGCTTTAATTTTTAATATAACGATGGTTTATTTTAATTGTTGCATGTAATATGGATAATATTGTTATATTTAAGAATTTTATAATTTTAAGACCTGTAAAGGAGGCCGGTTCCAATGAACTGGGCGTTGTGGGCGTGCTGTGTACCCAACTTTCTGAACCCATTAGGGGGTTGGGGATTCCTTAGGAATCGAGTCATCCACCCCTTTCTTTTTCCCGGCATGCCCGGGTGGAGACTCCATTTTCTTCGAATTTAGGTTTGTGTTCACTAAGGCCTTGAGCCTAAATATTGCTGAAGTTGCAAGAACTATTCCACCGGGAGTGGCAGCAAAAATCCCCGCTCACAGTGGCGACTCCACTGGGGATAAGAGAATTTAATTTCGCTGGTCTTTATATTATTCTATTCTTTCTTATAATGATATTATCCATTGCATCATATTAGATTACATCATGTGCATGAGTTAGGATGCCCATGTTACCTGTGTTGTGTTATGTAAGGTATACCATACTTTCACTCAAGGTATAGAGATTGAGCATGGCATAACCACTCATAGCCTCATACCATTTGGTATATACTTACTGTGGGAATCTAAGCCTTTTAACCCAAAGACTAAAGCTCATGTAAGTGGCCTAGTTACTTTCCTTAGGTTTTACCCCAAATGCATGTTGTTTGACTATGATTAATTTATCTTGGTTTAAATCATGGCTTATTTGGTTTGTTCTTTTTCTAATATGACCTAAATACATTGTGAGCTCAAAATAAATTTTTCTTCAAAGTCCAAAAGACCAAAACTATTTTTAAAACTTTTCAAAATGGTCTTTGGACATAAAACTTTTCTAAAGAATAAATCAAAAATTCTTTTGCTCATGACCCAAATACAAAGCCCAAAATCCATTTTTCTAAAATCTTTTTACAATGGGCTTAGAAATAAAATTATTTTTATCCAACCTTTTCTTACAAAGAGCTTGCAAATTATATAGGTCAATTACGAAATACCAAAAATCAATTGTGAGCCTAGTTTATACTAAGAATAATTAATCATGGGCTTGTTTTTGGCATGAATCATTAGTTACTTTTTTTAAGTGAGAAATCTATTTATAATAAACCTCTTAATTTAGTTTTAATCCAATATAGCATAAAAGCTACTTTAGTTGGTTGAATGGATTAAAACCTAATTAATGGGAATTATCATAAATTAATTTCCATTTTTAAAAATACAATTATTGATTGAAACGTCCAAGAGAAATATTCAAAAACAAGGTACCCCATGTTGGTATTTTGTTAATCATATTACCTAGGAAAAGAGACTCGCCATTCATTTGTGGAAATTATAAGGATGGAAGAAACGTCCTAATTATCTTTCTTCTTTGATTGTTTGTGCATATATGCATACATGCATACATTTGCATCTCATATCATTGATCCTCTCTGGCTCATAGCCCTGGATTACGACAGTTCAAAAGCTTACGACAATTTGACCTACGCTGAAAGCGAAGAATCTAGCAATGACTCGATCAATTGCTCACCAAAAGCAATGGAGCCCGAACAAATTCAAAGGATGGTGGATGATGCCCTCAATGCCAAGATGGAAGAAATAAAAGAGGCCCTAGCTGAGACCATGAAGAACCAATTGACTACAAGTTTACAAAATCATGCCGAAGCATCTGCTAGCACTAAGAAGCCAAGGGACAAAGGGAAGACTAAAGTTGGTGAAGTGGTTTTTGATGATGAAAAGGTGATCCTTGATGATGATGATGATGATTGGGCTCAATACTACCAAGATCCTCAAGACAAGAAGAAAGAACCGAAGATTGTTGAAAGGTCAACTATGGAGAAAACTGAAACATCTGATGTTGAAAAGATTATTTCTGATTTAGAAAAGAAATTTGAGAAGAAACTGAAGACTGAAGAAATGTCTGAAGTTGACAAATTATTAAAGCTACATGAAGAAGTTCCATACAAATTCAAGATGCCATCCTTTGCAAAGTTCGATGGAACCAAAAATCCTCATCTCCATATGAAGCAGTACATCACTGCTATGCAGTCAGCCTGAACTAGTAAGGCTCAAACTCTAAGGTACTTTATGTTCTCATTGGACCCTATTGTCCAAAATTGGTTCAATACCTAAGATGATGGAACACAAAAAGTTGAGATTTGCTTTACAAAGCCTTCATCCAACAATATGGGTATAATTTCGAGATGGAAGTTACCTTAATGGAAGTGGAGTCCATTAAGCAAAGGTCGAATGAGAATTGTGTGGATTATGTGAAGAGATGGAGAAACAAGGCCACTTTGCTCAAGAAGAGGCCCAATGAATCTGATCAAATAAGGATGATCGTGAGAGCGATGTTGCCTAGTCTTCTTGAGAGGATGTCTCATACACTCATCCATGATTTCAAAGACCTTCTCCAAGCTGGTTTGCAAATTAAAGAATGGCAAAGAGAGAAGAACCATTTTTCAACAAGAAGGAACGAGAAAGGAAACTATCAATATGGTAGCCAAAGCATGCAAAAGGCGGTAGGTGTTAACGCCACTAGCCAAGGAACAAGGAGATAGTTTTTGAAATTGGGGAAACCGATGTCTTGGGTTCTCAATAAGCTTCAAAGAAAGGGATTGTTACAATCCTTAAATCCTCATCCTTTGCTTAAGCCTCTCCCACCTAATTTCGACACTAAAGTATTTTGTCAGTTTCATCAAATGTAAGGGCATGACACAGATAGATGTGTGAGATTGAGACATGAGATCCAAAATCTAATTGATAGTGGGAAGCTGCCCGAGCCCAATAAGCCAAACACCAAAGACAACCCATTACCAAAGTTCAATAGGGTACCACCGCCAGCAACCTTCATGATTGGAGGAGGTTTGCATGAAGATTTTGTCATGTCTTCTTTTCAAGATGTGGGTGGAGAAGCAACGAAAGAAGAAGAGGCATTTGGTGAAATTAAACAAGCTATGGTGGGTAAAGAAGTAACAATTTGTGTTGTCAATGGGTTTTGGGATTCAAGCGATAGTGATGATGATCTTGTATCCAAGAAGGAGGAATGGACTTGGTCCAAGCCCGAAGAAGATGAAGTAATGAACACTAGATACGGTAAGCCTTATACAAGGCCACCGCCTAAGGAGGTAGAAATTAATAAGGGAAAGGAAGTTGAAGTAGGAAATAAAGAGGAGGAAGATGATGATGTGCTCAAGAAATTGAAAAGAACCCAAGCAAGTGTTAGCATTTGGTACTTATTGGCTACTTCTAAAAAGCACCGAGAAACTATGGCCAAGGCCTTAGCTACCATGTCAATCTCTACCTCCACAACACCGAAGGAGCTGATCAACTTCATAAAAATTGGAGGGGTAATGAAATGTGAAGATATTCAAGAGAAGAGTGAAGTTAATATGGGAACGGTTTCTTTCTCAGATGCAGATTTACCGGAGGAGGGGAGAGACCACATCTGCCCTCTCTTTATCAAAATATAAATCAAAGGGAAAAGGACTCCATGTGTAATGGTTGATGATTGGTCCACCATAAATGTTTGTCCACTTAAAATATTGCCAAAGCTAGCCATGTCAATAAGGGATCTAGACCCGACTGAGTTGACCATTCGGGCTTATGACAACACTAAGAGACATGCCGAATGAACTTTCAAAGCTGCTGTCAAGGTCAGTCCAATTGAATCTATTATTGAATTTGTTGTTTTAAACATACCTATTACCTTTGCCTTACTCTTGGGATGACCATGGTTTCACCCTCTCTGTGGAGTTCAATCCACCCTTCATCAAAAGATCAAGTTCCCTAACGGAGATGAAACAGTGGTCATCGAAGCTGAAGATAATGAGATTGTTAATGCTCTAATGATTGAGAGGCCTCTCAATGGTTTCCAAGTAGCTGCGATTTTTTATGATGAAGTAGTGGACTCCAAAGTCTTGAATATGATGAAGAGCATGAACTACCTTCCCGGAGCTGGTCTTGGAAAGGGCAAGGCCGGTTTGACAAAGCTGCCAGATTTTAGAACTCAAATTTCCAAGAAGGTGTTAGGATATGATGAAGCCAACAATGTCGAGCCAAAGAAGAATGAGAAGATAAACTTCCCACCACTTGAAAAGATCTTTGTCAAAGCTCCAGATATGGGACCACTCCAAGGAAAGCCCGAGCCTATCATGTTCATGGGAAAGTTGATCCTGGGTTTTGAAATTTTTACGGATGTTGCCGAGCTAGTGGAGCAAGTGAAGAAAGAGCTCACCCTGCTAGACAACAAAGAATCTAATCCGGAAGAGAAGAAAAAAGCTGTCCTGAAAGCCGAGAAGACTCCGGAGGAGATTGCTGCCCTGGTTGAAGAAAAGTTTTAAGACATCCTGCCTTTTGATTTTGAGAACAATGATCTTGATTTTGATTTTAATTTGTCTACTTTATATGAGGATGATGATGTTTTCTTTTCCAAAATGAACGCAATAATGTTTGATTTTGCTTACTTGTGTGATGTTTCTCCTGATGGTTGCATACATTCAAATAGCAGTTACATGAGCATCTTTAATATTAATTCTGTTAACACACAATCATTAAATTTGAGAACAATCAAAAATCCTAAAAATATTAGCATAGCATCTGACCTTACTCCTGATGAGAGAGAGAGATTTGAAAAATATTCAAAAAATATGAAGCAGTATTTGCTTGGTCATATGAGGATATGCCTGGTATAGATCGAGACATAGCCGAACATCTTATTCCTACTTACACTCACATGAAACCTGTCAAACAAAAGCTTAGGCGATTAAGACCTGAGTGGGCTGAATTGGTTAAAGAAGAGGTCACTAAACAAATACAAGTAAAGTTCCTTGAAGTGATAGAATACCCAAATTGGCTAGCCAACATTGTACCCGTGCCAAAGAAAGATGGAAGAATAAGGGTCTGTGTGGATTATAGAGATTTAAACAAGGCTTCCCCTAAAGATGATTTTCTTTTACCTCATATAGATGTTCTCATTGATAGTGCAGCCTCTAGCATGCTACACTCATTTGTAGATGGATTTTTTGGATACAACAAAGTGTTAATGGCCCAAGAGGATAAAGCCAAAACTGCTTTAATTACTACATGGGTTATATTTTCTTATAGGGTAATTTTCTGTTTAAAGAATGCTGGAGCAACCTACCAAAGGATGGCCACAACACTATTTCATGACATGATGCACAAAGAAGTTGAAGTATATGTTGATGATATGATGGTTAAATCGGATACAAGGGAACAACACTTCCAAAACTTAGAATTATTCTTCGATAGAGCTTTGAAATATAAGCTAAGATTAAACCCGAAAAAGTGTGTGTTCGGGGTTACCTCAGGCAAATTATTGGAACATGTGATTGGTCTGAATGGCATTGAGATTGATCCTGACAAAGTTAAGGCAATTAGGGATATGCCAGCTCTGAAGACGGAGAGAGAAGTTCAGGGATTCATTAGTAAATTACAATACATTAGCAGATTTATAGCAAGGCTCACAACAATTTGTGAGCCTATCTTTAAACTGCTTAAAAAGAATTAGCCGGTCATATGGAATGAAGAGTGTCAAAAGGCCTTTGAACGAATAAAGAAATATTTGCTGAATCCACCTATTTTAAAACCACCTAAACTCGGCAGACCTCTATTACTATACTTAGCAGTAGAAGAAGAGTCAATAGGAGCCATGCTAGCCCAAGCAGATGAATCAAGGATTGAGCATGCAGTCTACTATTTGAGTAGAAAGCTCCTACCTTATGAAATTAAGTATAGTATCATTGAAAAGACTTGTATAGCTATGGTTTGGTCTTCTAAGAAGTTGCAGCATTACTTTCAATCTTATAATGTGCAAGCAATTTCCAGGTTGGATCAAATGAAATACTTAAGGGAGACACCCTCTTTGATTGGCAAATATGGTCGATGGTTGATAATATTAGAAGAATTTGAGATTGAGTATGTAACCAGGAAAATAATCAAAGGTAGAGCAGTAGTAGAATTCCTGGCCCAACAACCATTATCAGATAGCGAAGAGGTAGTCTTGGAATTTCCTGATGAACATTCAAAGACAATTGAAGTAAAAGGGTGGAAAATGTATTTTGATGGAGCAGCAAACAGGAAAGGAGCAGGTTTGGGAGTCATACTAGAATCGCCCGAAGGGGAACTTATCCCTTTAGCCAAAAAGTTGAAATTTAGGGCAACCAATAATATGGTGGAGTACGATGCTTGTATTTTTGGTTCGGAAACCCTAATGATTATGAAGGTAGACAAGGTAGAAGTTTTTGGCGATTCATTGCTAGTAGTATCCCAAGTAAATGGGGAGTGGGAGTTGAAAGAAGAAAAATTAAAACCATACCACCATTACATGACCATGATGAAGAAGAACTTTAAGGAGTGTAGGTTTATACACCTATCAAAAGAAGAAAATTAGATGGCTGATGCCCTTAGCCACATTGGCTTTGGTATGGGAGAATCATGTGAGTTTCTTCCTTAAGCCTCCGATTTTGACCAGTTCATCAATTCCTTGCTATGAATATTGGACAATCATGGAAATTGATATAGACCATGATGCATGGTATGATACTATAAGGCGATTTTTGGAGGAAAGAGAATACCCGCCGGGGGCAACAAAGAAAGAAAGAAGAGCCATAAGGCGGTGGTCATTACAATACATTACACTCCATGGAGAGTTATATCGAAGATGGCCTGATGGGGTGCATTTGAGATGTTTAAGGAAGCCTGAAGTGGAGCGTATCATGTCAGAAAGACATGAGGGAAGTTCCGTACCGCATATGAGTGGTTTGGCCCTAGTTAAGAAGATTATTCGGCAAGGTTACTACTGGTTGACCATGGAGAGAGATTGTAATGAGTTCGTAAAGAAGTGCCAACAATGTCAGATGTATGGTAACTTGAATCACATGCCTCCTAAAGAATTGCATTCTATGTCTTCACACTGGCCCTTTGCCACTTAGGGTATTGACATTATAGGGGAGATACATCCGACAGCCTCAAACGGTCACCATTTCATTGTAGTAGTGGTAGATTATTTTTCAAAATGGGTCAAAGTTGAATCCTTCAACAAACTGGGCGCAAGTCAAATTTCTAGATTTATTGAAAAGAACCTCATCTGCAGATACGGGGTCCCACATAATGTGATATTAGACAATGGGGTACAGTTTCTAGCAGCAATTAAGGATTTATTCTCGAAGTACCAGATCCATCATCATAGATCCTCTCCTTATAGACCAAAGGCTAATGGTGTAGTAGAAGCAACAAATAAGACAATTAAGCAAATTCTGTCCAAGATGACCAAGACTTACAGGGATTGGTCAGAGATGCTTCCCTTTGCTTTATGGGGATATAGGACAAGTGTGCGAACACCTACTGGAATGACACCGTTCTCTTTGGTTTATGGGATGGAAGCAATGTTGCCAATTGGAATAGAGATCAAGTCATTGAGAGTAGTCTTGGAAGTCAAACTGCCTAAAATGGAATGGGTAGCAAGCAGATACACACAGTTAGCTTTACTAGAGGAGAGAAGGTTAAAGGCATTGTATTATCACCAACTGTATCAAAAGAAGATAGCTCGGGCCTACAATAGAAGGGTTAAGATCAGAAAACTTAGAGTTGGGGATTTGGTGTTAAAGCAATGTAAGCCTAATGTATCTGATCCGAGAGGGAAGTTTAGGCCTAGCTGGGAAGGGCAATATGTCGTGAAACAAGTCATGAACAAGGGAGCAGTGAAGATATCCGACATGGATGGGAATGAGTTTAGTGAGCCAGTGAACATTGACAGGTTGAAGAGGTTTTATGTATCAAATAAAAAAAATAATAAAGGAAAAAAAAGGAGCTAGCTAGGTTGAAAACCCAAAAAGGCGACCTAGGCAAAAGTTAGAGCAGTCCGCTAGTTCCAAAAACCCGAAAGGGTGGTCTAGGCATTAATTAGGGCTAAATGAGAGAAAATCGTCAATTAGAAAACCCGAAAGGGCTAGTTGGCAACAGGTGTAATCTTGTGTATGCTGCCTTTATGTTTTGTTGTTCCCCAATCTAATAAAATAGAATTAATGTTAAACTTGTTCTATTTGCATTGTTATATGTATTTGACCAAATATGGTTGAAATAAATAAACACAATAACAAAAGGTGATGACAAATTATAAATGGAAAAGAAGCATCTTTTATTGCTTTTATTATTTTTCATCCTAACAATACACTTTCTAAATTGACAAATGTAAAATCTATGGCAGATGATTAGTGTAACGTGTAGGCCAGCTTTGCCTCAGCCGATCCAAGTAGGCTTCAGTCAAGCAAGGCATGTCTAAATCGGGAGCGAATTCAGAATCACAAGGCTCAACTCCGCACTGATGGCCAAGTCAGCGAGGATCATAGTAAGTACCTCAACGAAGAGCAGCAAGAGGAACATACATCAAGTATGTCCGCATGGTGACACGAGATATCTTCCACGAAGGTACCAACCAATGGATGTTGACTTTAACACATGAGTGGATCCAATCAACCCAGTCAGCATATGAAGAAGCAGGATGGAGTAACTTCCTAGCAGAATGATGCCATGGCAGATATCTGGCAAAATCCATAGATGAAGTATCAAGCAAGCTGAGACACTCCTGAAGCCAAATCTGTAAGGAAAGAATTAAATTAAAAAAAATCTGCTAAGTTAAAAACCCGCAAGGGCAGCTTAGGAAAAAATTAGGATAGCTTGCTAGCTCTAAAAACCCACATGGGTAGACTAGGCAAAAATTAGAGCGATATAAAAATATATATAATAAAAGAGGTCCACTAAGTTGAAAACCCACAAGGGCAGCTTAGGCAAAAATTAGGACAGCTCGCTAGTTCTGAAAAACCACATGGGCGAACTAGGTAAAAATTAGAGCAATAAAGAAAAGAAGAAAAAGAAATCCTAAATTGAAAACCCAAAAGGGCAGTTTAGGTAATTACTTGAAGCAGCAACGGACTGCCGGTCAGTCTCTTTGACAGTCATTATTTAAGCTGGTCTAATCCAACTAAAGTCTCGACTAAGATCACTGGTATCGACGACAAGCCTCCTTCCATTTGGTCCACAATATCCAATGCTCGTGGATCAATATCGCCATCAAAAGAAACAAGAAAGAATTGGCCAAGCAAGCACAGACAAAGCATACGTCCCCATGCCTTAGTAGGAACCAAATGATAGAGACAAAAATCAATCAAGGGAGCAAGCAGAATTTTCTCACCTCTCATCAACTGAAGAACTTCAGGTTTTGAAATTTGAAATAACATTTGTATCTTCTGTTGAGTCTTGGAAATCAATGTGGGTAATGCCATTTGTTGATTATTTGGATATCCAAGGATGGCCTCAAATTCTTCAATCAAAGGACATATTTCAAAACCATTAATTTTAAATGTCCTAGAATCCACATTCCAAAAAGAAGCCATGGCATGTAAAAAGGAGTGGTCCAGTTTAACATTTTGAAAACACTTTAAAATATCAAGTTTTGACCAAGACATTTGCTCCCAGTGAATAGCATCCATATTCTTAAATAGAGTTTTTATCTTCTTTAAATAAAGTTTGGTCATTGTTGAAGGATGAAGGAAAATTAGAATTGATAAAAGGAGTTTTTGGTTTATGTATGAAATTATGGTGTGAAGAGTAATTTATATAGTAGAAACATCCTTTTAAAAAATTGATAAGGAAAAGAGGACAAGGAAAAAAATATGTGACCGTAATGCATGAGGAAAAGAATTAGCAACGAAATTACTTTACCGTATTGCATTTGGTTTTTGCAAAGTGATGCGACTGTGAATTGTGAAAAGGAAATTGTGGTGCAATGTTTATGATGTGATATATATATAGAAAAAAGAGAAAAAAAAGAGTTACAGTAAATATGGAAATTATATATTGTCATTTTTATGTTTATTGTACAACGATTACACAATTGATAAAAAATTTATATATTACTAAGAAGGTGGTGGTAGGTCATCAAATAAAGCCTTGAAAAATCATCGCCTGTTGGAGGAGGAGGCAAATCACTCATCCCGAGTTCGCCTAAAGCAGGAGCACCAAAATCCCTATTACCTTGGAGTTCCGATCTGTCACGGTCTGTGAGCGGGGATTTTTGCCCCCACTCTCTGTGAAATGATTCTTGTGACTTCAGCACTGTTTAGGCTTAGGGCCTTAGAGAACACGGACCTAAGTTCGGAGAAAATGGAGTCACCACCCGGACGGGCCGAGCAAAAAGAAAGGGGTGGATGACTCGATTCCTAAGGAATCCCCAACCCCTTAATGGTTTTGGAAAGTTGGGCATGTGTGGGGAAGGTGAGAAATCCCTCAGCACCCTGACAACGCCCAGTTCATTGGAACCGGCCTCCTTTACAGGTCTTAATATTATAAAATTCTTAAATATAACAACATTATCCATATTACACACAATAATTAAAAGAAAGCATCAATATATTAAAAATAAAGTAAGGTCCAAGCAAAACAAATAAATGGACACCCATCCGAAGATGGAAACATGTCCTTACATCTCATGCCTAAATAGGACACCCACCGAAAGGTAGAAACATGTCCTTTACATAGGTTCTAAAATAGAAAACAAAATTAAATTACATGATATTTAACTAATGAGGTATCCAACAAGTGGAAACATACCTCTTACAACATTTGGAAATCTAAATAGATTGATAAAAGTAAATAATCATTCATCATAAATAAATCATTCATCAAAGGTATTAAACATAAATAAAAAGTAAACATTCATCCATGTTAAATTAAATAAACCAAGTATTGAACTTAAATAAATTAAAGCATATAGAATAAATCAAAGCATAATCGAATATGGAATTAATAAGGCAAATAAAAATCCAAATTATAGCTATTGTTTCCATTTGGGGCTCTTTATTTCATGTGTTTAGGGTTTTGAAATTTATGGAATTAGGTTACTGTGACTTTAAGAGAATTGAAATAGATTAAGGATTTTATGTTTTAAAAGGTTGGTAAGATTCTTTGATTAACCAAACTAGGGTTTGTTATGTAAAATCATGAAACTAGGATTTGGACTCTTTAAAATACTTTTGATTTATGGTTTCAAGTTTACTATGTGAAATTAAAATATTTGTGTTTTTATGGTTTTTAAAGTTTTAAAGGATTAGGGTTTAGAAAAAATTAGGGTTTAAGGTTTTAAAGGGGTTAGGGTTTACTATTTTAGGTTTGGAAGTTGCATTTGGGTTTAATGTTTTAGAATTAAGGTTTCGGTGGATACTTAGGTTTTGAAAAATATGAATATATCATTTATGAAGATTGTTTTTGTTGTTGAAATGTGTGACATTGGCATTGCATTGAAACATATTGTTATTGTGGTTTGTACATATATTTATATTCTAAACAATATTTTACAAAACATAAAGAAATTATACATGATTGGCAGCTTTCTCTGATCTTTAAGTTCCAAATAAACTCTTCAATTTCTACTCTCACTCGGTCTCGAGGAGCTCTCAGGTTCAACTCTGTTACCTGCGCGATTAAACACTATCGCGCTAAGCCAAGGGCGTAGTAAGACAAATCATGCCAATATTATGTTTAATGCAATGCAATGCCACACAAATTATCAATAAAGGCCACTTCATAAGTGAAAAGCTAACATCACACCTTTGCATCTCACCAATCATAATCATATGAGCACACCACATTTCAACATTTTTCCATAACCTTATTAGTCAACCATTTTACCATTCATGACTCACATTAAACAAAGACAAGCATGGGCCCAAAACACACTAATATACCATTCAATTTTCAGAGTTAATGCTTTGGTTTTGTTATCACATTTATCAATATCATCAACCCAACTAGGCTTCAAGGATTAGGTTCAACCAAGCTTCAAGGGGAGCAAAGCATGCTAAGCATCAACCCAACTTGGCTTCAAGAACCAACCCAACCTAGCTTCAAGGGTGGTAACATCTCAATTAGGCTTCAAGGATTCAATCCAACCTAACTTCAAGAGATTGTTACACTTATTAGGCATGCCACCAACAACAAACTCTGAAAATGGAATAGCACATTAGCCACACAATTCATTTATTATTCAATTATCATTTCCATTCTCAATTCTTATCATCATTTAGGCAAACATGCCTTATTCCTTTCAATTGAATCATCATAGCCAACCACAATGGCTTTACAACTCAATTCACAATATATCACTCTTCATTATTCAAATACACATTTATAACAACAATTATATTTGACATCAATGAAGTCAACATGGCATTGAACATTCTTTAAGCAAACATACCTCAATCATATCATTTCCATTGTTATAACTCATAACATTAATTCCATATTAAGGTAAATCATCATCAATAATCACATTATATTCCACATAGCATCATTCATAATATCAACATCTCAATCCACATTATACACAACATATCATTATTCATATGCATCATCAATATGAGCAAATGTAGATTAAATACCAACATTATATGATTGTATGCAATTATGTACTTTGTACTTACCTCAATCACAATTCAAATAACTCTAAACACTTCCCTTTTCCAAGATTCTTCACTTTCCAAAATTAGGGCAAATCACTTTCTTTCAAAACCTAATCCAAGGAATGATACAATCCATCAATTCCAATACAATTTACCACTTAATAACTTCTTACTAAACCCTTAAATCTCAAAATTACACTTCAACATCATACATTAGAGACCACGGTCGTGGCCACCACAACCCCCACGGGCGTGGGGTACAAAACGGTTCTGCCCTTTTTTCTTCACTCCACCACGGCCATGGCTACAATTGGCTATGGATGGCCACGGCCATGGCACCCCAAGACCACGGGCGTGGCATCCAGAAGGCTACTGCCTTCGGCCAACTTCTCACTTCCAAAGCCTACAACTCCACCAAACACCAACAACAAGCAAGGTTATGAAAATAAACAAGCAAACTCAAATTAAACTTCATATAACACTTCAAAACCCTAAAACCAATTCAACTTCAACACTTCTAAAATCAACAACAATCCAACTTCTTAACTTAAAACCAATTTAAACACTTGAAAACACATCACAAACACATCTCATCATCAAATCAACAAACCCTAATTCATTTCAAACACCACTTCAAAAGAATAGAAGAAATCAAGGAAAAGATCTTACCTCAAATGAAGAAATTTCACAAATCTTTAACCAAATCCTTTGATTCCTCTTCAAGTTGCTTCTAGCATCAAGAATACCTCTCTCACTCTCTCCTTTCTTGAATGGCCGGCCAAGAATGCAAAGAAAAGACAAAATGAAGACAAGTCAACCTCTTCTTCTTCTTTAAATCTCCACCATGCAATCCAAAAAGGAGAAATTACTTAATTGCCCTTAACCATTAAACTAATCTTTTGTCTCTTATATGCCCAAATAAGTAATTTCACATGCCACATAAAAATATCCTCTTGCTTTGACCAACCCTTTTGACTTAGGTATATGTTAATTATATCATCATATAAACAACATATAAACTTGTCTCTAAACCCTCTTTCTTTCCCAAAACAAATATACATAAGCATTCTCTTCTCAATTCCTTTTCTTATCACTTAATATATACATTCAATCACATTTTAAATCAACAACAAAACTTCTAGGGCATACATGAGGATATTACAATTCTCCCCCTCTAAAAAGAAATTTCGTCCTCGAAATTACCTGATATCAAGGCTGAAACAACTGAGGATATTGCTCTCGCATCGATTGTTCACTTTCCCAAGTTGCTTCTTCCTTTGTATGGTTCTTCCATAGAACCTTCACCAATGGCACTCTCTTGTTCCTCAATTCTTTCACTTCACGTGCCAAAATAGCAACTGGTTCTTCCTCAAATGTCAAATCTGAGCTCACTTCGATAGACTCAATTGGCAACACGTGAGATGGATCCGATCTGTATCTTCTCAACATAGAAACATGAAATACATTATGAATACGATCCAACTCAGGTGGCAAAGCGATTCGATAAGCAACTGGCCCAATCCTTTCTAGAACTTCATACGGTCCAATGAAACGAGGACTTAATTTCCCTTTTCGACCGAACCTCAAGATTTTCTTCCAAGGAGATACTTTCAAAAATACCTTATCTCCAATATCAAACTCTATGTCTCTTCTTCTCAGATCTGCATAAGACTTCTGTCGGTCTGAAGCCTCTTTTAACCTGTCCCAAATCAACTTCACTTTCTCTTCAGTTTCTTTAACCAAATCAGGCCCAATTAACTTACCTTCACCAATTTCATTCCAACATAGAGGTTTTCTACACCGTCTACCATACAATGCTTCAAATGGTGCCATACCAATGCTAGATTGGTGACTGTTGTTGTAAGCAAACTCCACAAGAGGTAGAAATCTGTCCCAACTTCCAGAGAAATCAATGACACAGCTTCTCAACATGTCCTCAATAATCTGTATCACCCTCTCTGACTGTCCATCCGACTGTGGATGAAAAGCAGTGCTGAAGTGCAGTCGAGAACCCAAAGCTCCATGCAAACTCTTCCAAAACCTGGAAGTAAACCGAGAATCTCGATCAGACACTATAGAAGTTGGAACACCATGCAACTTTACAATCTCATGGATATACATCTCAGCTAATCTCTCCAAAGAGTAATCCATTCGAACCGGAAGAAAATGAGCTGTCTTAGTCAATCTATCCACAATCACCCAAATAGCATCATGTTTCCTTTGTGTCATTGGCAAACCAGACACAAAATCCATTGTTACTTTTTCCCACTTCCATTCTGGCACTGACAAAGGTTGAAGCAACCCGGTTGGAACTTGATGCTCCGCTTTTACCTTCTGACAGGTAAAACATTTCAATACAAACTCCGCTATATCTCTCTTCATACCAGACCACCAGTAATGTTGCTTCAAATCATGATACATCTTGGTATTGCCCGGATGCATAGCAAACACTGACTGATGTGCTTCTTCCAAAATGATCCTTTTCAAATCAGCATCATCGGGTACACACAATCTATTCTTAAACCAGAGACTTCCATCACCTTTCACAACAAAATCTCTACTCTTTCCATTCTGACAATCTGAAATAATCTTCTGAATCTTCTTATCAGCCAACTGAGCCTCTTTAATCTGATCCAACAAAACTGGTTTCACATGCAACTGTGCTAACAATGCACCATCATCACAAGATACAAAACTAGCACACAATGCTCTCAACTCAACAAGCAACGAGAGCAAGTAAACAGTTAAACCAGCTAAAGACTTCCGACTCAAGGCATCAGCAACAACATTTGCTTTACCTGGATGATAATCAATCAAGCAGTCGTAGTCTTTAATCAATTCCAACCATCTCCTCTGACGAAGATTGAGCTCCTTCTGAACCCCCAAATACTTCAAACTCTTGTGATCAGTGTAGATGAAACATTTCTCTCCAAACAGATAGTGGCGCCAAATCTTCAAGGCAAATACAATGGCTGCCAATTCCAAATCATGGGTCGGATAATTAAGCTCTTACGGTTTCAACTGTCTAGATGTATAAGCTATAACTTTACCTTCCTGCATCAGCACACAACCCAAACCACTATGTGAAGCATCACTGAAAATCACATATGGTTTGCCTTCCAAAGGTAAAGTAAGAACAGGCGCTTGAGTCAGCATATCTCTCAACTGCTCAAAGCTAGCCTGACACTGATCCGACCATACAAATCTCACTCCCTTACGAAGCAATCTGGTGAGTGGAGTAGCTATCAAAGAAAATCCTTTCAGAAACCGTCGGTAATAGCCTGCCAAACCCAGAAAACTTCTAACTTCAGTCACAGACTTGGGTGGACTCCAATTCAAAATAGCTTCAACTTTACTCGGATCAACTCTAATGCCTTCTGCTGAAACAATATGTCCGAGAAAAGTGACTTGATCCAACCAGAACTCACACTTCGACAATTTAGCAAACAACTGCTTCTCTCTCAAAATCTGCAGCACAATTCGTAAATGCTTGTCATGTTCCTCTTTATTTCGCGAATACACCAGAATATCATCAATGAAGACCACTACAAACTGATCCAGATAGGGCCTAAACACCCTATTCATCAAATCCATAAAAGCTGCAGGTGCATTCGTCAGACCAAAAGGCATAACTAGAAATTCATAATGCCCATACCTGGTCCGAAAAGCTGTCTTCGGAACATCTTCAGTTCTGACTCTCAGCTGATGGTACCCAGATCTCAAATCAATTTTAGAAAACACTGACGCTACCTTCAATTGATCAAAGAGATCATCAATTCTAGGCAAAGGATATTTATTTTTAATAGTCACCTTGTTCAATTGCCTATAATCGATGCATAATCTCATAGTACCATCCTTCTTCTTCACAAAAAGCACAGGAGCTCCCCAAGGAGAAACACTGGGGCGAATAAATCCTTTATCCAACAACTCCTGTAATTGCACTTTTAACTCCCTCAACTCTACTGGTGCCATTCTATACGGAGTAATAGAGATAGGAGTGGTATCAGGCAACAATTCAATACCAAACTCCACCTCTCTCTCCGGAGGCAACCCTGGCAACTCCTCCGGAAATACATCTAGAAACTCTACAACTGTGGCAATGCTATCAATAGGAGAACCTCTTACTCTAGTATCTACCACATGAGCAAGATAGGCTTCACATCCCTTTCTAATCAACCTCCTGGCTGCAACAGCTGAAATAAACAAAGATGCTAACTGTTCCTGCTCATTAGATACTATCACATCTCTACCATCAACAGTTCTCAAAGTCACAACTTTCTTTTTACAATCCACCACAGCTCCATGTCTGGATAACCAATCCATGCCTAGGATCACATCATATTCCTTAAATGGTATTTCAATCAAGTCTCCAAGAAATTCCTCACCCTGCACCACTACTGCACTATCCCGGTGCACTTTATTAACAATCACACTATGCCCTAACGGATTTGTCACCAATACACCAAATCCTAGGGACTCAGCATGCATATTAGACACAGGCAAAACAGATGCACTTATATATGAATGCGTGGAACTCGGATCAATCAAAGCAAGTACAGAAAAACCAAATAAAGAAAAAGTACCAGCTATGACTGCCGAAGCATCCGGCTGCCTCTGCATAACATAAATCCTCTGGGAAGATCCAGCCTCCTCTGGTCTACTCTCCCTGGATGTAGAACCTCCTCTAGCACTGAACCCAGATCTTCCTCCTCGGCTGAAACCCCTGCCTCCTCGACCTCCCCTCACACTAGGTCGAGAAGCTGCAGTATCAACTGACATTTGCTCTTGCCTCTCAGGACAATCTCTCACAAAGTGATCAGGCGATCCACATTTGAAGCATACCCCTGCTACACCAGTCTTCCAGCAAGGACCACCATGTGGCCTACCACAATGAATGCAGATGGGAAGAGTGGATCTCTGAATCATTGGGGTCGGAGCACTTGCCACTGAAGCTGTAGGTCTAAATCTCTGTCTCTGGAACTGCACTGACCTACCAGCTGTTCTCTGACTTCTACTGACCCGAGGAACAAAACTACTTTTACCTCTTTTTGTAGAAGAAGACCCTGCCTCAAACTGGGGTCTCCTAACCCTAACCTCTTCCTCTGAAGCAGCTGCAATACCCTGAGCTCGCTCCACACTCCGAGCCGCTGCCACAAGCTGAGAAAAATCATGATATCTGAATCCAGCTACTAGACACATGATAGAGGGCCTCAACCCCTCCTCAAACCTCCTACATCTATCTATCTCATCTGATATTATGCCTCCAGCATACTGACTTAATCGAATAAACTCAATCTCATATTCAGTTACGGTCCGGTGATCTTGCTTCAAATCTAGAAACTCTCTTTTCTTCCCATCTTTATACTCCCTTGGAGTATACTTCAATTCAAATTCTCTCAGAAAGTCAGCATATGACAAGGTTGGTGGATCATCCATAGAATGAGGCACTGTCTTCCACAACTATATGCATCCCTTTGCAACAAAGATCTTGCATAGTCAAACTTTTCCTCTGAGGTGGCTTGCAACTGAACAAATATTCTCTGTACTTTGTCTAACCACTGCTCAGCCACTGCTGGATCAGTAGTACCTATAAAATCTTCGGCTCCATACTTCCTCAGTTTGTCATAGTGCCTCACGGATACTAAAGGCTGAGGGGGTGGTGGTTGCACTGGTGCTTGTCTCAAAGCTTCAACCACATGCCTAATCCAAGCTGGCGGAACCTCCTCCCCACCTGGTCTACCCGACACCGAAGCAGGTGCCTCCCCAGCACTATCAATTCTAGCTCCATCCTCAGGAGCAACACTCTCCGCACTTCCCTCAACTGACTGACGCGAATGAGGATCCATCACAACCTAAGTCTGTAAACACAGCAGATTACATCTTATTAAAGATCAGAGATTGCCAATCCCAAACATGTATGTTATCCAAAAATTCACTTTTTAAGTAAAAATATTCTTTTTATTACATTTTACCTAGGTTGAGAATCTCAAACCTAGGCTCTGATACCAAAACAATTGTAACACCCCCACACCCGGTACAAGCACACTACTACACCACAATGTAGCATACGTGCACCGAACATAGAGATGCTACTGCTTTCCTTAACATTTAAAACTTTTTAGAAGATACTATAATCTTTATCTTATCTATTATAGAAAATAGGTCATTAACTTGTAATATAAAACAAATTAGATATACAGATACATTTAATTAGTACACAGCGGAAGTTATAAAATATTTACATTATATGAAAACATTTAAATTCATATTTACAAATATACATATATTTATATTCTAAACAATATTTTACAAAACATAAAGAAATTATACATGATTGGCAGCTTTCTCTGATCTTTAAGTTCCAAATAAACTCTTCAATTTCTACTCTCACTCGGTCTCGAGGAGCTCTCAGGTTCAACTCTGTTACCTGCGCGATTAAACACTATCGCGCTAAACCAAGGGCTTAGTAAGACAAATCATGCCAATATTATGTTTAATGCAATGCAATGCCACACAAATTATCAATAAAGGCCACTTCATAAGTGAAAAGCTAACATCACACCTTTGCATCTCACCAATCATAATCATATGAGCACACCACATTTCAACATTTTTCCATAACCTTATTAGTCAACCATTTTACCATTCATGACTCACATTAAACAAAGACAAGCATGGGCCCAAAACACACTAATATACCATTCAATTTTCAGAGTTAATGCTTTGGTTTTGTTATCACATTTATCAATATCATCAACCCAACTAGGCTTCAAGGATTATGTTCAACCAAGCTTCAAGGGGAGCAAAGCATGCTAAGCATCAACCCAACTTGGCTTCAAGAACCAACCCAACCTAGCTTCAAGGGTGGTAACATCTCAATTAGGCTTCAAGGATTCAATCCAACCTAACTTCAAGAGATTGTTACACTTATTAGGCATGCCACCAACAACAAACTCTGAAAATGGAATAGCACATTAGCCACACAATTCATTTATTATTCAATTATCATTTCCATTCTCAATTCTTATCATCATTTAGGCAAACATGCCTTATTCCTTTCAATTGAATCATCATAGCCAACCACAATGGCTTTACAACTCAATTCACAATATATCACTCTTCATTATTCAAATACACATTTATAACAACAATTATATTTGACATCAATGAAGTCAACATGGCATTGAACATTCTTTAAGCAAACATACCTCAATCATATCATTTCCATTGTTATAACTCATAACATTAATTCCATATTAAGGTAAATCATCATCAATAATCACATTATATTCCACATAGCATCATTCATAATATCAACATCTCATTCCACATTATACACAACATATCATTATTCATATGCATCATCAATATGAGCAAATGTAGATTAAATCCCAACATTATATGATTGTATGCAATTATGTACTTTGTACTTACCTCAATCACAATTCAAATAACTCTAAACACTTCCCTTTTCCAAGATTCTTCACTTTCCAAAATTAGGGCAAATCACCTTCTTTCAAAACCTAATCCAAGGAATGATACAATCCATCAATTCCAATACAATTTACCACTTAATAACTTCTTACTAAACCCTTAAATCTCAAAATTACACTTCAACATCATACATTAGAGACCACGGTCGTGGCCACCACAACCCCCACGGGCGTGGGGTACAAAACGGTTCTGCCCTTTTTTCTTCACTCCACCACGGCCATGGCTACAATTGGCTATGGATGGCCACGGCCATGGCACCCCAAGACCACGGGCGTGGCATCCAGAAGGCTACTGCCTTCGGCCAACTTCTCACTTCCAAAGCCTACAACTCCACCAAACACCAACAACAAGCAAGGCTATGAAAATAAACAAGCAAACTCAAATTAAACTTCATATAACACTTCAAAACCCTAAAACCAATTCAACTTCAACACTTCTAAAATCAACAACAATCTAACTTCTTAACTTAAAACCAATTTAAACACTTGAAAACACATCAAAAACACATCTCATCATCAAATCAACAAACCCTAATTCATTTCAAACACCACTTCAAAAGAATAGAAGAAATCAAGGAAAAGATCTTACCTCAAATGAAGAAATTTCACAAATCTTTAACCAAATCCTTTGATTCCTCTTCAAGTTGCTTCTAGCATCAAGAATACCTCTCTCACTCTCTCCTTTCTTGAATGGCCGACCAAGAATGCAAAGAAAAGACAAAATGAAGACAAGTCAACCTCTTCTTCTTCTTTAAATCTCCACCATGCAATCCAACAAGGAGAATTTACTTAATTGCCCTTAACCATTAAACTAATCTTTTGTCTCTTATATGCCCAAATAAGTAATTTCACATGCCACATAAAAATATCCTCTTGCTTTGACCAACCCTTTTGACTTAGGTATATGTTAATTATATCATCATATAAACAACATATAAACTTGTCTCTAAACCCTCTTTCTTTCCCAAAACAAATATACATAAGCATTCTCTTCTCAATTCCTTTTCTTATCACTTAATATATACATTCAATCACATTTTAAATCAACAACAAAACTTCTAGGGCATACATGAGGATATTACACCACTCCTGGTGGAATGGTTCTTGCGACTTCGGCACTGTTTAGGCTCGGGGCCTTAGAGAACATGGACCTAAGTCTAGAGAGAATGGAGTCGCCACCCGGATGGGCCAGGTAAAAAGAAAGGGGTGGATGACTCGATTCCTAAGGAATCCCCAACCCCCTAATGGGTTCGGAAAGTTGGGTACATGTGGGGAAGGTGAGAAATGGCCCAGCACCCCCCACAACGCCCGGTTCATTGGAACCGGCCTCCTTTACAGGTCTTAATATTATAAAATTCTTAAGTATAATAACATTATCCATATTACAAACAATAATTAAAAGAAAGCATCATTATATTAAAATCAAAGCAATGTCCAAACAAAGTAAATAAATGGACACTCATCCAAGGATGGAAACATGTCCTTACATCACATGCCTAAATAGGACACCCACCAAAAGGTAGAAACATGCCCTTTACATAGGTTCTAAAATAGAAAAGCAAATTAAATTTCATGATGTTTAACTAGTGAGGTACCCATCAAGTGGAAACATACCTCTTACAACTTTTGGAAACTTAAATGGATTGATAAAAGTAAATTGCCATTCATAATAAATAAATCATTCATCAAAGGTATTTAAATAAAAAGTAAACATCCATCCATGATAAATAAAATAAACTAAGTATTGAACTTAAATAAATTAAAACATATAAAATAAATTAAAACATAATCAAATATAGAATTGAATAAAGTAAATAAAAAGTCCAAATTATAGCTACAATTTCCATTTAAGATTCTTTATCTCATGTGTTAAGGTTTTGGAAATTTCTAAAATTAAGCTACTATGACTTTTTATGGAATTAAAATAAATTAGGGTTTTATGTTTTAAAAGATTGGTAAGACTCTTTGATTAAACAAATTAAGGTTTGAATGATGAAATCATGAAACTAGGGTTTTAAATACCTTAAAATACTTTAATTTGTGATTTTTGGTTTATTGAACTTTAAGCTACTGTGTAATTTTTGAGTTTTTATGTTTTTATATTTTTTAATGTTTTAAAAGGATTAGGGTTCATAAAAATTATGGTTTAAGGTTTTAAAAGGATTACATTATTTTAGGTTTAAAAGTTGAATTTTAAATTTTAGGGTTTTAGAATTCAAGTCACGGGTAAAAGTTTTGAATTAGGGTTTTACAAGTCAATTTGATAATTTTATGAAGTTTTATGAATTTAAAAAAATGGATTGAAGTTTTTATAAGTAGAAAAGATGTTTTTAAGGCTTTTTGAATGAAATAGAACCTACTTTAATATTTTAATAGAAACTAAATTTGATTTTGATTTTGTTGAAAAATATGTTCAATTAGAGTTTTAAGATTTTTAAGAAGAAAAGATAACAATTTTAAGTCTTTTTAGAAAAGAAGGTCACATTTTAGTGTTTTAACTTTGGAAAACTAAATTAAAATTCTAAGATTTTAACTTTTGAAAAACACAAAAAACCCTAGTTTAGCTACTGTGTAAAAACTTAGAATTTAGAATTTCATACCTTCTTTTGTAAGTTGCTCCAAAAACAATTCTTCTTGGATGAACTAGCTCCAAAGGCAAGCCTTTTTGCCTTTGAAATCTCCTCTCCCGTGATACTACTGTCCGGAAAATATTTAAATTGAATTTCTTCTTTTCCTTCCTTGATTTGGTTTCAAACTTTCCAAACTCCCCTTGGATTTGCTCTCTCTCGGCCACCCTTATTTTCAATGCCTTTTGTCCTTATTTATAATGGTTTAAGGTTATTTATTCATAATTAATTAAGGTAAGTAATATTAATAAAAAAAAAGAAATTAAAACCTAATTGGATTAGGTTTCAAAAAAAAAAATTTGCGCTGGAGAAAACTGCGGTAGCGGGCCAATTTTGGGCCAGTGGGTGTGTCGCCGCAAGAATTTCCTGCGGCCGAATACTTCGCGCGCAGGAAAATCTTGCAGGAAGTTATTTCACCCGCAGGCCTGTGGGTGAAGTGCTGGGCCTACGGGCGTGCCGCCCGCAGGAAATTCCTGCGGGCAAAACACCCACGTGCCCGCACGACTGCTTTTCGCTGCCGATTTTTTTTTCCGACTCCGATTTTATTTTTATTTTTAATTTTTATTTGTTTATTTTCATTTTTATTAATAAAAATTAGATACTAAGGTAAAAATTACTTAATTAAATTTATTTTGGACCAATTAGACAACAAAAGTCATTTTGGTCTAAATAAAACATATTATATCGGATTGGGTCAAAAATTAAGGGTCTATAGTTTGCCCCCTGCTTGAATGATCTGAAACCTTAGTGAAAGAGAGTGAAAAGGACAAAGACTTAATTTTTTGAGATGGAGACTTATTTTTGGTACTTGGACCCAATTTGAGTTTTGGACTCACGGAAAAATTCTAGGTTCTGGACCTAAGGAAAATTTGGGTTCTAGACCCGGTTCGAGTTCTGGACTCAAGGATAATTCTAGGTTCTGGACCTAAGGAAAATTTGGGTTCTGGACCCGGTTTGAGTTTTGGACTCAAGAATAATTCTAGGTTCTGGACCTAAGTAAAATTTGGGTTCTGGACCCGAGAAAAAGTCTAGGTTTTGGACCTGAGGGTGGGTTCTGGACCCGGTTCGAGTTTTGGACTCAAGGATAATTCTAGGTTCTGGACCTAAGGAAAATCTGGGTTCTGGACTCGGTTTGAGTTCTGGACTCAAGAATAATTCTAGGTTATGGACCTAAGGAAAATTTGGGTTCTGGAGCCGAGAAAAAGTCTAGGTTCTGGACCTAAGGAAAATTGGGTTATGGACCCGGTTTGAGTTCTGGACTCAAGGATAATTCTAAATTCTGGACCTAAGGAATATCTGGGTTCTGGACCCAGATCGAGTTCTGGACTTAAGAATAATTCTAGGTTCTGAACCTAAGGAAACTTTGGGTTCTGGACCCGAGAAAAAGTCTAGGTTCTGGACCTAAGGCAAATTTGGGTTCTGGACCCGGTTCAAGTTCTGGACTCAAGGATAATTCTAGGTTCTAGACCTAAGGAAAATCTGGGTTCTGGACCCGGTTCGAGTTCTGGACTCAAGAATAATTCTAGGTTCTAGACCTAAGGAAAATCTGGGTTCTGGACCCGAGAAAAAGTTTAACTAATTTTTAGGCATATGTCTTCTTATTGTCTTCTAGATGTAAAAATATTTATATACCTGCAATCATTTGAATGATTAAAATGAATAATTGAATTTTCTGTTTATTTACTGTGTAGTCACTGTATATGCACTATTTACTATTCATAAATAGTAAAATTACTATTCTCCAACAGTATTAAATAGTATTTAATATTGGAAAAGGTAATTTTACTATTTACCAATAGTAATACTATTCATGAATAGTAACATTTACTATTTATCAATAGTAATACTATTCATAAATAGTGACATTTACTATTCATCAATAGTAATACTATTTATGAATAGTGACATTTACTATTTATCAATAGTAATACTATTCATGAATAGTGACATTTACTATTCATGAACAGTTTTGACTTTGTTTCCTTTTGCTTGCCGTTCCTCTATAAAAGGCCATCAATTCTTCACTTCATTTCACAATTGTAATTCTCTCAAATTTCTTTTCAATTTCAGTATGCATGCTTCGAGGTCGCGGACTCATTCTAATGCCGAGTTATTGGAGTTCATTCGGCATCATGAGGACGAAAATCTAGATATACTAACCGGGATGCCACTCCATCGCAGTTCCAACCAAAAAAGTGAGGTAATCTTTATATATATATATATTATTTTATTATTTATTATTTATATTTTATTATTTTATTATTATTATTTTTTGCTATTGTGAAAATTAATTTAATTGAAATAGATAGAGTAACACATACTTACCTGGTATTAACTTACCTCGGTCTGTGTTAGCATGATTGCTGTGTCATTCGAGTTGGAGGGTGTATTTATAAAGCCCGACAATGGTATGATGTAGTGCCTTCTCGGGTAAGGCAGATTATCCGAGATTGCGGCTTTGAGCAGTTTGTCTTACAATTGCCATCCGAAGAATATCAGATAGAACAAAGCATAGTCCAGGCGCTGGCAGAGCGATGGCTGGATACAACTCACACTTTTCACTTGCCAATTGGGGAGATGACAATTGGTCCGATCGATTTTACTGTCATAACCGGCCTTCGATATGATGGTGCTCCAGTTCCTCTAACCAATGAAATTTTAACATTTGAAGAAATTCAGGAATTAATTGGTATGGAACCATCATATAAAGAACCTCATACGATAAAAATAGAGCCGATTAGTAGTTATTGGATGAACTATGAAGGTCGGAGTGGCAGAAACAAGGTCGAACAGTATGCTCGAGGATTTTTGTTATATCTGCTCAGATCGACCATCTTTGGCAGCACTGAATCGTCCATTCACTTGTCAGTGTTGAGTGCCCTTTGTTATCTCAAAATGGTACCATCTTCTTGCTGGGGTGAAGCTGGTCTCGCATGTCTTTACCATGGTCTTGATAAGCTTTGCCAAAACAAGAATTCTTTCGTCGGCTTGATGGCGGTTGTCGAGGTATTCTTTCTTCCATCAATGTCTTTTCCCCTTTTCTCTTGCATGAATATGATCTTCATTGTTATTGTAGGTATGGGCATATGAACACAACCTCGTGAGGGTACCTGGCATTTCTCGAGAAAGAATCGGGTATCTTAGATTAAATTACTAGTTGTCCGATCGTGTAGAAGTTCCCGGCTCTCACCATGTGCATACCCATCGCTTTATGTTAAGCCGCTTAACCTGGAATCAGGTAAAATAACATTAGTATGATTTAAATTTTATGTGAAAGTTTTACTCACCTTATGTTATTTTGCAGGTGATTTTTTCCTGGTGGAATCCAGAAGAATGAGCAAATTGGTCTCCTTTGATGAGGGCTGCAATATTTTCCAACATTCTCGGCGAATTATTGCTGGCCCCGTGTATAGTGGCTGGTTTCTCGGGGAAAGAGTTTATGAATGGTTTCTCGGCCCAGAGCAGCGGAGGTTTTCAATGTAAATCCCAGAATACACTTTAAATATTATGTCGATGCCAGAGGATGCTTGGTGGTCTGCCCGGTATGGTCATAATGCCGAGTCATTTCTCCATTTACCGGGTCCATTTTATGCCCGTTTTATTCAAATGAGACTCTTACACTTTGATGTGTCTCCTGTCGGTGTGCGGGAGATTTTCGATGGAAATGAGGGTAGAGATGAGGTGGAACATCATGGAGATGTAGGAGAGTCTATTCTACATCTCGGGACCAATACTTCTTAGGTAAAACTCTTACAACTTTTCCATTGCAACTTCCCTTTCTTTCTTTGATTCTTTAATGATCATTGCAGGTTGTTGGCTCGTTTGATAATGAGGCTGGACCTTCTTTTACTGACCCTTTCGTTTGCTCATTCTATCCCGCCAGATATGCCATCTTATCCGCAGGGCATTGATATGAATTACCTGGTACATTTCTTATTTCGCAATAGTTTATGCTATATGTATGCATGATTATGTATGCTCTTACCTTTTTCCTTCTTGGCTCACAGCGGATGTTCGAAGAACAAAACAAGCTTCAAGAAGAGTTATCTGCAAGTTGTCAGCAGGCTTCTCATTTTGAAAATTTATATCATCAATCCAAACAAAATTTCCATGACTTCCGATTTCAAGAAATGAGGGATCCCCGGTGCTTCTTCATCGAGAGACCCCCAGACTGATGACCATGAGATCCTTTCGTCTGCTTCAAATGAGGACCATGACAAATTGGAACTCCAAGGCAATAGGGATTTTAGTGCTTCTACTTCAGATGATCCCAGGATGAGTAATTTGCCCCCTACTCCAACAGGCGATGACTTTTTCAAGTCTTTATTTGGTGACCTACCACCACCCTCTTAGTGACATGTAAACATTATAGCAATTATACAATAATGAAAAATATGCTCTCTTTCTTTTTTTTTCTCTTCTTTTTTTTTTTCAGCTACTGCCATTTTTTTTTTAGTTACTGCCAAAATTATTTTTATTTTTTTATTTTTTATATATATAATACATCATAATTAATATCCACTTCTTTTGTTAAACCAAATTTAATATGGTAAAGGAAATTCATTACCACTTCCTTTCCTTATGCCATATGGTCTTATCCTTTCCCATCATCTTTTCCATTTCACTTTTGGAAAAGGTTTATCTTCTTATATAAATCACCTTGCATGCCATATTTCAATTCATAAACCAAAAATCTCTCTCCTTCAACGTGAAGACTTCCTTTAGCAATTTTGGTTCCCCTTTATTCATCAACCATGACCGAGCACCATTTAAAGAAAATAAAAATTCTATTTAAGAATATGGATGCCAACCATTGGAAGCAAATTTCATGGTCCAAGCTTGATGTTTTAAAATGCTTTCAAAATGTAAAATTTGACCACTCTTTCTTACATGTCGTGGCTTCCCTGTGGGATACGGATTCTAGGGTATTTAGAATTAATGGCTTTGAAATGTGTCCCTTGATTGAAGAATTTGAGACCATCCTTGGACATCCCAATAGTCAACGAATGGCATTACCCACATTGATTTCCAAAACTCAACAGAAGATGCAGATGTTATTTCAAATTTCGAAACCCGAGATTCTTCGGTTGATGAGAGGTGAAAAAATTCTACTTGCTCCTTTGATTGACTTTTGTCTTTCTCATTTGGCTCCTACTAAGGCCTGGGGATGCATGCTTTGTCTTTGCCTGCTCGGCCAATTCTTACTTGTTTCTTCTAACGGTGATATTGACCCACGAGTATTGGATATCATGGATCAAATGGAAGGAGGCTTGTCACCGGTACCTGTGATCTTAGCTGAGACCTTAGTTGGATTAGACCGATTTAAATCAGGATTGTCAAAGAGACTGACTGGGAGCCCGTTGCTGCTTCAGGTAATTACCTAACTGCCCTTCCGAGTTTTCAATTTAGGTTTTTTTTATCGCTCTAACTTTTGCCTAGTCCGCCCATGCGAGTTTTCAGAACTAGCGAGCTGTCCTAATTTTTGCCTAAGCTGCCCTTGCAGGTTTTCAACTTAGTGGACCTCTTTTTTTTTTCTTAATTCTTTCTTCACAGATTTGGCTTCAGGAGTGTCTTTGTTTGCTTGATACTCCCTTTATGGATTTTTCCATATACCTACCACGTCATCATTCTGCTAGGAAGCTGCTCCATCCTGCTTCTTCATATGCTGACTGGGTTGACTGGATCCACTCACGCTCCGAAGTCAATATCCGTTGGTTGGTACCTTGGCGGAAGATTTCTCATATTACCATGCGGACATACTTGATGTATGTTCCTCTTGCTGCACTTCGTCAAGGTACATGCTATGATCCTCACCGACTTGGGCGTCAGTATGGAGCTGAGCCTCATGATTCTGACTTTGTTCCTGACCTAGACATGCCTTGCTTGACTGAAGCCTACTTGGATCGGCTGAGGCAAAGCTGGCCTGCATGTTACACTTATCGACTGCCATAGATTTTACATTTGTCAATTCAAAAAGTGTTTTGTTAGGACGAAAAATAACTAGAGTAATAAAAGATGCTTCTTTTCCATTTATAATTTGTCATCACCTTTTCCAATTATGATTATTTATTTCATCCATATCTGGTCAAATACTTATAACAGTGCACAAAGAACAATTTTAACATTAATTCTATTTTATTAAATTGGGGAACAACCAAACATAAAGCCAGCATACTCAAGATCACTCCTGTTGCCAATTAGCCCTTTCGGATTTTCTAATTGATGATTTTCTCTCATTTAGCCCTAATTGTTGCCTAGCCCTCCCTTTCAGGTTTTCGGAACTAGCGGACTGCTCTAACTTTTGCCTAGGCCACCCTTTTTGGGTTTTCAACCTAGCGAGCTCTTTTTTCCTTTTTTTTATCATACATAAAACCTCTTCAACCTGTCAATGTTTACTAGCTCACTAAATTTGTTCCCGTCCATGTCTGATAACTTCACCGCACCTTTATTCATGACTTGTTTCACGACATATGGCCCTTCCCAGCTAGGCCTGAACTTCCCTCTTGGATCAGATATATTAGGTTTACATTGTTTCAACATTAAATCCCCAAATCTGAATTTTCTGACCCTAACCCTTCTATTATAGGCCCGATCTATCTTCTTTTGATACAGTTGATGATGATACAGTGCCTTTAACCTTCTCTCTTCTAGTAGAGCTAATTGCGTGTATCTGCTTGCTACCTATTCCATTTCAGGTGGTTCAGCTTCCAAGACTACTCTTAATGACTTGATTTCTATTTCAATTGGCAATACTGCTTCCATCCCATAAACTAAAGAGAATGGTGTCATTCCAGTAGGTGTTCGCACACTTGTCTTGTGATCAGTGTAAATGAAACATTTCTCCCCAAACAAATAGTGTCGCCAAATCTTCAATGCAAACACAATGGCTGCCAATTCCAAATCATGGGTTGGATAGTTAAGCTCATGCGGTTTCAACTGTCTAGATGCATAAGCTATAACTTTACCTTCCTGCATTAGCACACACCCCAAACCCTTATGTGAAGCATCACTGAAAATCACATATGGTTTGCCTTCCACAAGTAAAGTAAGGACAGGCGCTTGAGTCAGCATATCTCTCAACTGCTCAAAGCTAGCCTGACACTGATCCGTCCACACAAATCTCACTCCCTTACGAAGCAATCTGGTGAGTGGAGTAGCTATCAAAGAAAATCCTTTCACAAACCGTCGGTAATAGGCTGCCAAACCCAGAAAACTTCTAACTTCTGTCACAGACTTGGGTGGACTCCAATTCAAAATAGCTTCAACTTTACTCGGATCAACTCTAATGCCCTCTGCTGAAACTATATGACCGAGAAAAGTGACTTGATCCAACCAGAACTCACACTTCGACAATTTGGCAAACAACTGCTTCTCTCTCAGAATCTGCAACACAATCCGCAGATGCATGTCATGTTCCTCCTCATTCCACGAATACACCAATATATCATCGATGAAGACCACTACAAACTGATCCAGATAGGGCCTAAACACCCTATTCATCAAATCCATAAAAGCTGCAGGTGCATTCGTCAGACCAAAAGGCATAACTAAAAATTCATAATGCCCATACCTGGTCCGAAAAGCTATCTTCGGAACATCTTCAGCTTTGACCCTTAACTGATGGTACCCAGATCTCAAATCAATCTTGGAGAACACTGATGCTCCTTTCAATTGATCAAAGAGATCATCAATTCTAGGCAAAGGATATTTATTTTTAATGGTCACCTTGTTCAATTGCCTATAATCGATGCACAATCTCATAGTACCATCTTTCTTCTTCACAAATAACACAGGAGCTCCCCAAGGAGAAACACTGGGGCGAATAAATCCTTTATCTAACAACTCTTGTAATTGCACTTTTAACTCCCTCAATTCTGCTGGTGCCATTCTATACGGAGTAATAGAGATAGGAGTGGTACCAGGCAACAATTCAATACCAAACTCCACCTCTCTCTCAGGAGGCAATCCTGGCAACTCCTCTAGGAATACATCTGGGAACTCTGCAACTGTGGCAATGCTATCAATAGGAGAACCTCTTACTCTAGTATCTACCACATGAGCAAGATAGGCTTCACATCCTTTTCTAATCAACCTCCTAGCTGCAACAGCTGAAACAAATAAGGAGGCTAGCTGTCCTTGCTCACTAGATACTATCACCTCTCTATTATCACCAGTTCTCAAAGAAACAATTTTCTTTTTACAATCCACCACAGCTCCATGTCGAGATAGCCAGTCCATGCCCAAAATCACCTCATATTCCTTAAAAGGCATCTCAATTAAATCCCCAAGGAACTCCTCACCCTGCACCACTACTGCACTATCTCGGTGCACCTTACTCACAACCACACTATGCCCTAACGGATTTGTCACCAACATATCAAACCCTAGGGACTCAGCATGCACATCAGATACAGGTAAAACAGATGCACTAATATATGAATGCGTGGAACCCGGATCAATCAAAGCAAGTACTGACGTATCAAATAAAGAAAAAGTACCAGCTATGACTGCTGATGCATCTGGCTGCCTCTGCATAACATACATCCTCTGGGAAGATCCAACCTCTTCTAGTCTACTCTCCCTGGATGTAGCACCTCCTCTAGTACTGAACCCCGGTCTGCCTCCTCTGCTAACACCTCTGCCTCCTCGGCCTCCCCTCACATTAGATCTAGAAGCGGCAGAATCAACTGGCATCTGCTCCTGCCTCTCAGGACAGTCTCTCACAAAGTGATCAGGAGATCCACATCTGAAGCAAACTCCTGCAACACCAGCCTTCCAACAAGGACCACCATGTGGCCTACCACAATGGATGCAGATGGGTAAGGTGGATCTCTGAATCATAGGGGTCGGAGCGCTTGCCACTGAAGTTGCAGGTCTAAATCTCCGCCTTTATAACTGCACTGACCTACCAGCTGTTCTTTGACTCCTACTGGCCCGAGGAGCAAAACTTCCCTTACCTCTCTTAACAGAAGAAGACCCTGCCTCAAACTGGGGCCTCCTAACCCTAACCTCTTCCTCTGAAGTAGCTACAATAACTTGAGCTCGCTCTACACTTCGAGCTGCTGCCACAAGCTGAGAAAAATCTTGATATCTAGATCCAGCCACTAAACACATGATAGAGGGCCTCTATTGTAACACCCCTTCCCAACCAACATATGTAAGCTGAGTAGAGGCGCCACACTAACCTAATGTTGCTACCAATTTTACTTAGTCAAATTTTAGTTCCGATTTTTACAAAATTTTTGCCATAGTTTCGCCTAAAAATTGAGTCCCAAGTGTCGACAAAACCGGTTTTTTTCTTATTTTTAAAAACATTTTACACAAACCAATGCAAACAACATCATTCTCAGTACACTCCCAATAAATCCCCCTTGTAACCTCAACTACAACCTGCAAAAAGGATTTACACTTCTAGTACAACATAAAATAAAGGTTTTGTGACAACCCCCATATTTAAATATTACACAGCGGAAGTTATAAAATATTTACATATTTACAAATTCATATACATCAAAACTCAAGTTTTACAACACATAAAATTTATACATGATTGGCAAGTCTGCTCTGATCTTTAAGCTCCCAAAATGGATTCTTCAAGGTCTACTCTCACTAGGTCTTGATGAACTCTCGGGTTCAACTCTATCCACTCTACTACCTGCGCGATTAAACACTATCGCGCTAAGCCAACGGCTTAGTAAGATAAAACATGCTAACGGTATGCTTTAATGAAATGCAATGCCACATATGTTATTGATAAGATCAACATCATAAATATAAAGTTAACCACACAATTATGCATTTCACAAATCATAGTCATATGAGCATACCACATTTCAACATCTTTTCACATTCAACATTAATCAATCATACTCCATAACCAACATCTCATTTCATTAAACTCATAACATTATTTAGGACATTCATATAACCTTGACACCTATGGGCCCAACAAGTATTTAATACGATATTCAGAGTTCAGAGTTACTGCTTTGGTTCATAGTCACAATAATCACGCCCGTAGGCAATGTATATACATGTATCTCTATCCATGGATAGTGTAACAGACCCAGTCTCTTGGATCATCAACTCAACACATATGAGGAGATCCTCAACCCGGCAAGACTGTTACAAATCATGTATCTCATAGTGTAACAGACCCAGTCTCTTGGACCATCAACTCAACACCTATGAGGAGGTCCTCAACCCGGCAAGACTGTTACCTTTCATCATTTCTTAGGCATGCCACCCAAATCCAGAACTCTGAAACTGAATAACATATTAAACAAACAATTCATTTCCATTCTCAATTCTCATCACATTTAGGCAAACATGCCTTCTTTCTTTCAATTACATCATCTTAGCCAATAACAATGGCTTCACATTTCATTTCACAATATAACATCTCATTATTCAAGTATATATATATATATATATCTCATCCATGATCACATTATATCTCACATAGCATCATTCATAAATATCAACATTTCATTCCACATTACTCATGAAACACATTACCATTCACAATGCACAACATAACATTGTTCAATCTCAACAATGCAATTAGGGCAAAGAACAATTGATTATAACATTCATTGATTCAAGTGTGTTTAAAGTGTTTAGGGTTAGGTTTAAGGACCAACCTACCTTTGGAGAACCAAAGCAATGCAAGAAGAACAAAGAATTAAACCCTAACCATAAATAGTACATTCTGGTTTTAAACTCCATTTTATCCTTATTTTGAAAAATTGTATAAAATAATCTACTTGACTAAAAATTCTAAAATTTTTACAGAATTTAGTTTTGTATCTTAAAATCATCCCTTTAAAATTTCAGATCAAACTGAACACAAAATCTTGGTCAAAAAGTTCACCTAACCAGACTGCCCCAATTGCCCTGCATCCTGGCAGCAGTTCTGAACTTTGTGAATTCCATAAATCAAATTCAATCAATGTGATTCCAAATTATTTTTCTAAAATACTAAACTCACTAAGCAACAACATATCCAAAATTCGATTGAATATGATTTTTCTACATTTTATTAAAAATCCCGAAATATAGCTGTCCCAGTTAAGGTACCTGCTGGAACAGGTCTAATGAAAATAATTTTTCTAAACTCATAACCATTCCAAAATCGAATAAACATATTTTTCAGTCATTCTGGACTCATAGAGGCACAACATATCAAAAATTCACTTCAAGAACATTTTTCTAAAATTAATTAAAAATCATACAAGTCACAGCCTTTACTAATCCTAAAACAGAAACAATTTCACTAAACACCAATCTTACTCTTCCATCACCAACACCAACCCAACTTCTCATCTATCAAGCAAAATCAATACTTACAATCATACCATAAGCAACTTAATCATACCACTTCAAAAGAATTGAAGAAATTAGAGAAAAGATCTTACCTTAGTTAAAAACTTCTTAAATCAACACTTGAACACTTAATCTTTCTTCAATTTAAGCTTGAAATCATCAAAACCATCACTTGTCTCTTTCTTTCTCTTTGGCTATGGAGGGCCGGCCATCAACAAGAAGAAGAAGAAGAAATGATGAAGAAAACACAAGTCAAACCTTCTTTAAATATCCACCATGTGATTTTATCCAAGCAATTACCAAAGTGCCCTTATTCACATAATTATCTTTTTGTCTTATATGTGCCCAATTAAGTAATTTACCAATCTCAAATAAATATCTTCTCTTGCATTGACCAAGCCTTTTGACCACTTTATATGTCATATATATTAACATATACACAACATATAAATTTGTCTCTAAACCCTATTTCTTCCCAAAATACATATACATATACTTTCTCTTCTCAATTTCTTTTCTCTTACAATTTAACACATATATTCAATCCAATATATAACAATAACAACAACAACAATATGCAAAACTTCTAGGGCATAAATGAGGATATTACAATTCTCCCCCTCTAAAAAGAAATTTCGTCCTCGAAATTACCTGATATCAACTCTGAAATAGTTGAGGATATTGCTCTCGCATAGTTTGCTCACTTTCCCAAGTTGCTTCTTCTTTTGCATGATTCTTCCAAAGAATCTTCACCAATGGCACTTTCTTGTTCCTCAATAATCTGTATCACCCTCTCTGACTGTCCATCCGTCTGTGGATGAAAAGCAGTGCTGAAGTGCAGTCGAGAACCTAAAGCACTATGCAAACTCTTCCAAAATCTGGAAGTAAACCTGGGATCTCGATCAGACACTAAAGAAGTTGGAACACCATGCAATTTCACAATCTCCTAAATATACAGCTCAGCCAATCTCTCAAAAGAGTAATCCATCCGCACCGGAAGGAAATGAGCTGTCTTTGTCAATCTATCCACAATCACCCATATAGCATCATGCTTCTTTTGTGTCAATGGCAAACCAGACACAAAATCCATTGTCACTCTTTCCCATTTCCATTCTGGCACTGACAATGGTTTAAGCAACCCGGTTGGAACTTGATGCTCTGCTTTAACCTTCTGACAAGTGAGACATTTCGACACAAAATCTGCAATGTCTCTCTTCAAACCAATCCACCAATAATGTTGTCTCAAATCATGATACATCTTCGTATTACCCGGATGCATAGCAAACATTGACTGATGAGCTTCTTCTAAAATGACTCTTTTCAAATCAGCATCATCGGGTACACACAATCGGTTCTTAAACCAGAGACTCCCATCATCTTTCACAACAAAATCTCTAGTCTTCCCATTCTGACAATCTGAAATAATCTTCTGAATTTTCTTATCAGCCAATTGAGCCTCTTTGATCTGATCCAACAAAATCGGCTTCAATTGCAACTGTGCCAATAATGCACCATCAACACAAGGTACAAAACTGGCATGCAATGCTCTCAACTCAACAAGCAACGAGAGCGAGTAAACTGTTAAACCAGCTAAAGACTTCCGACTCAAGGCATCAGCAACAACATTTGCTTTACCTGGATGATAGTCAATCAAGCAATCGTAGTCTTTAATCAATTCTAACCATCTCCTCTGACGAAGATTGAGTTCTTTCTGGACACCCAAATACTTCAAACTCTTGTGATCAGTGTAGATGAAACATTTCTCCCCAAATAGATAATGGCGCCAAATCTTCAATGCAAAAACAATGGCAGCCAATTCCAAATCATGGGTCGGATAGTTAAGCTCATGCGGTTCCAACTGTCGAGATGCATAAGCTATAACTTTCCCTTCCTGCATCAATACACACCCCAAACCTCTATGTGAAGCATCACTGTAGATCACATATGGTTTGCCTTCAACAGGTAAAGTTAAAACAGGCGCTTGAGTCAACATTTCTCTCATCTGCTCAAAGCTAGCCTGACACTGATCCGTCCACACAAATCTCACTCCCTTACGAAGCAATCTGGTGAGTGGAGTAGCTATCAAAGAAAATCCTTTCACAAACCACCGGTAATAGCTTGCCAAACCCAGAAAACTTCTAACCTCTGTCACTGATTTAGGTGGATTCCAATTCAATACAGCTTCAATTTTGCTCGGATCAACTTTAATGCCTTCTGCTGAAACAACATGTCCGAGAAAAGCTACCTGATCCAACCAGAACTCACACTTCGACAATTTAGCAAACAACTGCCTCTCTCTCAAAATCTGCAACACAATCCGCAGATGCATATCATGTTCCTCCTCATTCCGCGAATACACCAGTATATCATCAATGAAGACCACTACAAACTGATCCAAATAGGGCCTAAACACCCTATTCATCAAATCCATGAAAGCTGCAGGTGCATTCGTCAGACCAAAAGGCATAACTAAAAATTCATAATGCCCATACCTGGTCTGAAAAGCGGTCTTAGGAACATCTTCAGCTTTGACTCTCAACTGATGATACCCAGATCTCAAATCAATTTTGGAGAACACTGACGCTCCCTTCAACTGATCAAAGAGATCATCGATTCTAGGCAAAGGATATTTATTTTTAATAGTCACCTTGTTTCATTGCCTATAATCAATACACAACCTCATAGTACCATCTTTCTTCTTCACAAATAGCACAGGAGTTCCCCAAGGAGAAACACTGGGGCGAATAAATCCTTTGTCCAACAACTCCTGTAATTGCACTTTCAACTCCCTCAATTCTGCTGGTGCCATTCTATAAGGAGTAATAGAGATAGGAGTGGTACCAGGCAACAATTCAATACCGAACTCCACCTCTCTCTCAGGAGGCAATCCTGGCAACTCCTCTGGAAACACATCTGGGAACTCTGCAACTGTGGCAATGCTATCAATGGGAGAACTTCTTACTCTAGTATCTACCACATGAGCAAGATAGGCTTCACATCCCTTTCTAATCAACCTCCTGGCTGCAACAGCTGAAACAAATAAGGAGGCTAGCTGTTCCTGCTCATTAGATACTATCACCTCTCTACCATCAACAGTTTCAAAGAAACAATTTTCTTCTTACAATCTACCACAACTCCATGTCGAGATAGCCAATCCATACCTAAGATCACATCATATTCCTTAAATGGCATCTCAATCAAATCCCCTAAGAACTCCTCACCCTGCACCACTACTGCACTATCTCTATGCACCTTACTCACAACCACACTATGCCCTAACGGATTTGTCACCAACACATCAAATCCTAGGGACTCAGCATGCACATCAAATACAGGCAAAACAGATGCACTAATATATGAATGCGTGGAACCCGGATCAATCAAAGCAAGTACTGGAGTATTAAATAAAGAAAAAGTACCAGCTATGACTGCCGATGTATCTGGCTGCCTCTGCATAACATACATCCTCTGGGAAGATCCAACCTCCTCTGGTCTACCCTCCCTGGATGTAGCACCTCCTCTAGAACTGAATCCTGGTCTACCTCCCCGGCTGGCACCTCTGCCTCCTCTGCCTCCCCTCACACTAGCTCGAGAAGCAGCAGAATCAACTGACATCTGCTCCTGCCTCTCAGGACAGTCTCTCACAAAGTGGTCAGGTGATCCACACCTGAAGCATACCCCTGATCTACTATGCCTCCAACAAACGCCCCCATGTCTTCCACCACACTGGTTACACAAAGGTAAGGTGGATCTCTGAACTCCAGGAGTAGGAGCACTCGCTACCGAAGCTGCAGGTCTAAATCTCTGCCTCTGGAACTGCACTGACCTACCCGCTGGTCTCTGGCTCCTACTACTCCGAGGAACAAAACTTCCTCTACCCCTCTTTGCAGAAGAAGACCCTGCCTCAAACTGGGGCCTCCTAACCCTAACCTCCTCCTCTGAAACAGCTGCAATAACTTGAGCTCGCTCTACACTTCGAGCTGCTGCCACAAGTTGTGAGAAATCCTGATATCTGGATCCAGCCACTAAGCACATGATCGAGGGTCTCAATCCCTCCTCAAATCGCCGACATCTATCAATCTCATCAGCAATGATACCCCCAGCATACTGACTCAGTCGAATAAACTCAACTTCATATTCAGTTACGGTCCGATGATCTTGCTTCAAATCTAGAAACTCTCTTTTCTTCCCATCTTTATACTCCCTAGGAGTATACTTCAACTCAAATTCCCTCAGAAAATCAGTGTAAGACAGTGTTGGAGGATCATCCATAGAATGGGGCACTGTCTTCCACCAGTCGTAGGCATCCTTCTGTAGCAAAGATCTTGCATAGTCAAACTTCTCCTCTGAAGTGGCTTGCAACTGCACAAATACCCTCTGAACTCTATCAAGCCACTGTTCTGCTACAGCCGGATCAACTGTACCAAAGAAATCCTCTGCTCCATATTTCCTTAGCTTATCATAGTGCCTTACTGGTACTGAAGGCTGAGGGGGTGGTGGCGGTGGCTGTGGTTGCACAGGTGCTTGTCTCATAGCTTCCATCATAGGCCTAAACCAGGCTGGCGGAACCTCCTCCCCAGCTGGTCTACCCGACACCGAAGCAGGTGCCTCCTCAACACTATCAACCCTAGCTCCCTCAGCAGGAGCAATACTCTCGGCACTACCCTCAATCGACTGACGAGAGTGAGAATCCATCACAACCTAAGTCTGCAAACACAACAGAATACCTCTTATTAAAGATCAGAGACTGCCAATCCCAAACGTATATGTTATTCAAAACCACTTTTTAAGTAAAAATATTCTTTTTATTACATTTTACCTAGGTTGAGAATCTCAAACCTAGGCTCTGATACCAAAACAATTGTAACACCCCTTCCCAACCAACATATGTAAGCTGAGTAGAGGCGCCACACTAACCTAATGTTGCTACCAATTTTACTTGGTCAAATTTTAGTTCCGATTTTTACAAAATTTTTGCCATAGTTTCGCCTAAAAATTGAGTCCCAAGTGTCGACAAAACCGGTTTTTTTCTTATTTTTAAAAACATTTTACACAAACCAATGCAAACAACATCATTCTCAGTACACTCCCAATAAATCCCCCTTGTAACCTCAACTACAACCTGCAAAAAGGATTTACACTTCTAGTACAACATAAAATAAAGGTTTTGTGACAACCCCCATATTTAAATATTACACAGCGGAAGTTATAAAATATTTACATATTTACAAATTCATATACATCAAAACTCAAGTTTTACAACACATAAAATTTATACATGATTGGCAAGTCTGCTCTGATCTTTAAGCTCCCAAAATGGATTCTTCAAGGTCTACTCTCACTAGGTCTTGATGAACTCTCGGGTTCAACTCTATCCACTCTACTACCTGCGCGATTAAACACTATCGCGCTAAGCCAACGGCTTAGTAAGATAAAACATGCTAACGGTATGCTTTAATGAAATGCAATGCCACATATGTTATTGATAAGATCAACATCATAAATATAAAGTTAACCACACAATTATGCATTTCACAAATCATAGTCATATGAGCATACCACATTTCAACATCTTTTCACATTCAACATTAATCAATCATACTCCATAACCAACATCTCATTTCATTAAACTCATAACATTATTTAGGACATTCATATAACCTTGACACCTATGGGCCCAACAAGTATTTAATACGATATTCAGAGTTCAGAGTTACTGCTTTGGTTCATAGTCACAATAATCACGCCCGTAGGCAATGTATATACATGTATCTCTATCCATGGATAGTGTAACAGACCCAGTCTCTTGGATCATCAACTCAACACATATGAGGAGATCCTCAACCCGGCAAGACTGTTACAAATCATGTATCTCATAGTGTAACAGACCCAGTCTCTTGGACCATCAACTCAACACCTATGAGGAGGTCCTCAACCCGGCAAGACTGTTACCTTTCATCATTTCTTAGGCATGCCACCCAAATCCAGAACTCTGAAACTGAATAACATATTAAACAAACAATTCATTTCCATTCTCAATTCTCATCACATTTAGGCAAACATGCCTTCTTTCTTTCAATTACATCATCTTAGCCAATAACAATGGCTTCACATTTCATTTCACAATATAACATCTCATTATTCAAGTATATATATATATATATCTCATCCATGATCACATTATATCTCACATAGCATCATTCATAAATATCAACATTTCATTCCACATTACTCATGAAACACATTACCATTCACAATGCACAACATAACATTGTTCAATCTCAACAATGCAATTAGGGCAAAGAACAATTGATTATAACATTCATTGATTCAAGTGTGTTTAAAGTGTTTAGGGTTAGGTTTAAGGACCAACCTACCTTTGGAGAACCAAAGCAATGCAAGAAGAACAAAGAATTAAAACCCTAACCATAAATAGTACATCTGGTTTTAAACTCCATTTTATCCTTATTTTGAAAAATTGTATAAAATAATCTACTTGACTAAAAATTCTAAAATTTTTACAGAATTTAGTTTTGTATCTTAAAATCATCCCTTTAAAATTTCAGATCAAACTGAACACAAAATCTTGGTCAAAAAGTTCACCTAACCAGACTGCCCCAATTGCCCTGCATCCTGGCAGCAGTTCTGAACTTTGTGAATTCCATAAATCAAATTCAATCAATGTGATTCCAAATTATTTTTCTAAAATACTAAACTCACTAAGAAACAACATATCCAAAATTCGATTGAATATGATTTTTCTACATTTTATTAAAAATCCCGAAATATAGCTGTCCCAGTTAAGGTACCTGCTGGAACAGGTCTAATGAAAATAATTTTTCTAAACTCATAACCATTCCAAAATCGAATAAACATATTTTTCAGTCATTCTAGACTCATAGAGGCACAACATATCAAAAATTCACTTCAAGAAAATTTTTCTAAAATTAATTAAAAATCATACAAGTCACAGCCTTTACTAATCCTAAAACAGAAACAATTTCACTAAACACCAATCTTACTCTTCCATCACCAACACCAACCCAACTTCTCATCTATCAAGCAAAATCAATACTTACAATCATACCATAAGCAACTTAATCATACCACTTCAAAAGAATTGAAGAAATTAGAGAAAAGATCTTACCTTAGTTAAAAACTTCTTAAATCAACACTTGAACACTTAATCTTTCTTCAATTTAAGCTTGAAATCATCAAAACCATCACTTGTCTCTTTCTTTCTCTTTGGCTATGGAGGGCCGGCCATCAACAAGAAGAAGAAGAAGAAATGATGAAGAAAACACAAGTCAAACCTTCTTTAAATATCCACCATGTGATTTTATCCAAGCAATTACCAAAGTGCCCTTATTCACATAATTATCTTTTTGTCTTATATGTGCCCAATTAAGTAATTTACCAATCTCAAATAAATATCTTCTCTTGCATTGACCAAGCCTTTTGACCACTTTATATGTCATATATATTAACATATACACAACATATAAATTTGTCTCTAAACCCTATTTCTTCCCAAAATACATATACATATACTTTCTCTTCTCAATTTCTTTTCTCTTACAATTTAACACATATATTCAATCCAATATATAACAATAACAACAACAACAATATGCAAAACTTCTAGGGCATAAATGAGGATATTACATCTATCCCTCCTCAAATCTTCTGCATCTATCTATCTCATCTGATATTATGCCCCCAGCATACTGACTTAATCGAATAAACTCAATCTCATATTCCGTTACGGTCCGGTGATCTTGCTTCAAATCTAGAAACTCTCTTTTCTTCCCATCTTTATACTCCCTTGGAGTATACTTCGATTCAAACTCTCTCAGAAAATCTGTATAGGATAAAGTAGGTGGATCATCCATAGAATGGGGCACTGTCTTCCACCAACTATATGCATCCTTCTGCAACAAGGATCTTGCATAATCAAACTTTTCCTCTGGAGCGGCTTGCAACTGAACAAATATTCTCTGTACTTTGTCTAACCACTGCTCAGCCACTGCTGGATCAGTAGTACCTATAAAATCTTCAGCTCCATACTTCCTCAGTTTGTCATAGTGCCTTACAGATACCAAAGGCTGAGGGGGTGGTGGCTGTGGTTGCACTGGTGCTTGCCTCAAAGCTTCTACCACATGCCTAAGCCAAGCTGGCGGAACCTCCTCCCTAGCTGGTCTACCCGACACCGAAGCAGGTGCCTCTCCAGCACTATCAACTCTAGCTCCATCCTCAGGAGCAACACTCTCCGCACTTCCCTCAACTGACTGACGCGAATGAGGATCCATCACAACCTAAGTCTGCAAACACAACAGATTACATCTTATTAAAGATCAGAGATTGCCAATCCCAAACATATATGTTATTCAAAAACCATTTTTTTAAAATCAAAATAGTCTTTTTCTTACATTTTACCTAGGTTGAGAATCTCAAACCTAGGCTCTGATACCAAAACAACTGTAACACCCCCACATCCATTACATGCACACTACAATACCACAATGTAGTATACATGCAATAAACATAGGGATGCTACGGATTTTCTTAACATTCAAAACATTTTATATACTACCATAATCTTTATCATTATATATTATAGAAAAGAAGTCATTAAATTGTAGTATAAAATAAATTCAATATATACATACATTCATACATTTAATTATTACACAGCGGAAGTTATAAAATTATTTACATATATGAAAACATTTAAATCTGTATTTACAAATATACATATATTTACATTATAAACAATATTTTACAAAACATAAAGAAGTTATACTTGATTGGCAAGTCTGCTCTGATCTTTAAGTCCAAAATCAACACCTCAATGTCTACTCTCACTAGGTCTCGAAGAGCTCTCGGGTTCAACTCTATCACCTGCGCGATTAACACTATCGCGCTAAGCCAACGGCTTAGTAAGACAAATCATGCTAATGTTATGCTTTAATGCAAAGCAATGCCATACATATTATTAATAAACATACAACATAGGTGAGAAGCTACATCTTTGAATTTCTCCACTCATAATCATATAAACATATCATATTTCAACATACTTTTACATTGCAACATCCTTCCATATTCCTCATTTATCAATCATGTTATCATTCATGAATCACATTAAACAAAGACAAGCATGGGCCCAAAATACACTAATATGCTATTCAATTTTCAGAGTTAATGCTTTGGTTTTGTTATCACATTTATCAATATCATATACCCAACTAGGCTTCAAGGATTAGGTTCAACCAAGCTTCAAGGGGAGCAAAGCATGCTAAGCTTCAACCCAACTTGGCTTCAAGAACAAAATCCAACCTAGCTTCAAGGGTGGTAACATCTCAATTAGGCTTCAAGGATTCAATCCAACCTAACTTCAAGAGATTGTTACACTTATTAGGCATGCCACCAACAACAAACTCTGAAAATGGAATAACACATTAGCCACACAAGTCATTTATTATTTAATTATCATTTCCATTCTCAATTCTCATCATAGCCAATAACAATGGCCTCATATCACATATAAGTTACCATAGCCAAACAAAATGGCATTATATTCCATCACATTTCAAATCACATTACAATACTTCATCTTTCAAATACACCATCATATCCTCAACATATCCATCACATTATACATATAACATTATTGATATAAACATAACAAAATACATTACTCATCACATAAGTCACAATACATGAAATATCACATAGTATCATATGCATTACCATTATCATCATATATATGATCAATCTCAACTTCATATGCATCATCAATGCAATGTCACATGTATGCATCAACACAAGATTTGTACTTACCTCAATCACAAGTCACACAACTTTAAACACCTTCCTTCTTGCAAAGTTCTTCACTTCCCAAATTAGGGCAAATCACCTTCTATCAAACCCTAATCCAAAGAATGATACAATCCATCAATTCCAATACCATTTAATCCCTTAATAACTTCATCTTAAACCTTAAATCACAAAATTACACTTCAACATCATTCATTATAGACCACGATCGTGGCCACCATAACCACCACGGGCGTGGGGTACAAAACAATTCTGCCACTCAAGCTTCCATCCTCCACGGCCATGGCACCAAAAGCCTACCAACGGCCACGGCCATGGCCAATCAAGGCCACGGGCGTGGCATCCAGAAGGCTACTGCCCTCGGCCAAAATCCCATTTCCAAGTCCAAAATTCCAACAAAAACCAACCACAAGAAGATCTTTGAAAATAATGAAGCAAACACAAGGAAAACATCATGTAACACTTCAAAACCCTAAAACAAAATCAACTCCAACACTTCCAACAACAACACCTCTTAAACTTCTTCACTTAAAATCAAAAACAACATTTAAAAACTCATTACAAACACATTTAATCATCATCTCAACAAACCAAAAATTCATTTCCAACTCCACTTAAAAAGAACAAAAGAAAATCAAGAGAAAGGACTTACCAAAGTTGATGAATTTCACAAATCTTCCACTTAATTCCTTGAATCTCCTTTCAAATTGAGTTTAGAACTTCAAGCCCTCTCTAACTCTTTCTCTTCTTCAATGGCCGGCACACACACATGAGAAAAGACAAGAAAATAAACTCAAGTCAACCACTTCTTCTTCTTTTAATATCCACCATGCAATCCCTACAAGGAAAATTACCAAAACACCCTTAACCATTTGTTCTAGCTTTTGTCCCTTGCATGCCCATATATGTAATTTCACATATCCCATAAAAATATCTCTCTTCCATTGACCTTGCATTTGACCAACTTATATGTTATATATATTAACATATAAACAACAAATACACTTTTCTCTAAACCCTATTTTCTTTCCCAAAACACATATACATAACCATTCTCTTCTCAAATTCTTTTCTTCTCACATAACATATACATTCAATCCAATTTAAAACAACAACAACAACAACAACATAGTCAAAACTTCTAGGGCATACATGAGGATATTACATTGAGTTACCTTAACCTAGATGTGAAGAATTCTTGGAAAAGGAAGTATATAGATTGATGTGAGTTGCTCTTGAGGTAAGTACAAACTTACATGGATGCATTCTTTTACATGATTTTGAGACTTAACACATTTAGTATAAATGTGTTAAGTAATTTACTATATTGTTAATACAAGGTGACTAATGTTATGATTTGTATAGTGTGAAAGCTATGATGATCATTCATAAAGGTATGTGCAACGCAATTTGTTATGATAAATATTTTAATGATGAATTGTGTTAATGTGTCTTGAGAAATGATGAAATGTGATGTTATTACGGTTGGTAATAATGATTGAAATGAAATAAATGGACATGCTGCCTATATGATGATGAATTTAAGATATATGTTCAATGTAATTGATTATGTATACTTGAATGATGAATGGTTATGTATATATATGTATCAATGATGAAATATGAAATGTATGTGCTATGAAATATGAAAGATGTGATGTTGTGATAAAAGATGAAATGTGAATGGAGATTGATGAGATATGAAGCCATTGTGATTGGCTATGATGATTCAAATGAGATATGAAGCCATTGTGATTGGCTATGATGATTCAATTGAAATAAGTGAGGCATGTTTGCCTAGATGATGATGAGAATTGATAATGAAATAATAAATGAATTGTGTGGCTAATGTGTTATTCCATTTTCAGAGTTTGTTGTTGGTGGCATGCCTATAGTAACAATCTCTTGAAGTTAGGTTGGGCTTGATCCTTGAAGGCAAGTTGGGTTGAAGTTTAACATGATTTACTCCCCTTGAAGCTTGGTTGGGTCTAGTCCTTGAAGCCTAATTGAGATGTTACAACCCTTGAAGCTAGGTTGGGTTGGTTCTTGAAACCAAGTTGGGTTGATACTTAGCATGCTTTGTTCCCCTTGAAGCTTGGTTGAACCTAATCCTTGAAGCCTAGTTGGGATAATAATAATGATAAATGAGATAATTAAACCAAAACATTAACTCTGAAAGTTGAATGGCATATTAGTGTCTTTTGGGCCCATGCATGTCTTTGCTTTAATGTGAATTATGGAATGAGATATAATGTTATGAGATATATGATGATAACTATGGAATGAGATGTAATGTTATGTGATATATGATGAAAATCATGAAATGAGATGTATACAACACATAAGTAAATTATTGAAAGTGAATATGGCTTGAGAAGCTATGTTGAATGATGAGCTTATGAAATATAATATGATGTGTAAAATGTATATGGATGTGGAAATGGTGAATATTGTTTCATGAAGGTTTTGATAAGTCATTGAATTGTGATTTGTTGAAATGAAATATATGTGTATGTATATAATTATGAGATTGGTAGAAACATATAAAAAGTGCAATTTAAATGAGGAAAACATGATAAGAAAATAATGATACATGAATTTATTATATATAAGTATGATTGCTGTGATATATGTTTATTATACTTATTTGTACTACTAAGCTTTTTAGCTTAGCGCGGATGTATATCGCGCAGGTGAATAGGTGGTTGATCTGGAGTCAAGTCAATATGCCACAAGCTAGGTAAGAGTATTTCGAGACCAACTAGAAGGTGATGCATACATGTACAACTTAAATATGTTATATTTTGACAAATATATATTCATATGTATAAATGAATTTTTACAAGCTCATTATATAGTATAAAGGAGTTCTTAAATGTTCTTTAAATAAAATGTATTATTGTTTGTAACTAAAAGAAAGGCTTTTAATCTAAATGAAAAGTGACATTCTTATACTTTAGATACGTACTGCATGTATACAAGGTATAGGTGTGGTACTTATATAGAGTATGGGGGTGTTACAATTATTTTGGTATCAGAGCTTAGGTTCGAGATTCTCGGCCTAAGTAGAAATAAAAAAAAATTTTGGGAAGTCTAAATAAAATTAAAAATGAAAAGTTTTGGAATGAAGTTTGTAATACATGCATATGCATTAACACCTAGGTTGGTCTCGAACGTGGCATTATGTGATTTGCAATGTATCTGAATTACATGAGATGGATGATAGTGCGTAAATGAGGTTTTATATGAAAGTAAAATTTGAGAAGGAAATCATATAAAAAAAATTTTGTACAAGTTGAATTGGTAAATTCAAGAATGAGAGTTTACTTTAGGAAAGCAAATTTTGAAATGTTGATTATTGAAAGGCGATTGTAATATAAAGAAATGAAAAGAAGAATAAAGTTGAAAATGAGTTAAAAACAAAAGCAAGATCAAAGTATGTACTCTTTCCTCTATACTTTGAATCTCTTGATAATAAAGCTTATGTTTGGTTTGCTAGAAAGAGGAAATAATGTTGGATTGTTAATATAGAAAGATATGTTATTAAAATGAAGAGAGTATGGTGGAATAGTAAGTGAGTTGATTGATATAGATAAAGTATGATTATTTAAGGTTTGGGTATATAAAGTTAAGGTTTTGTTTAAAAGAAAAAGAGATGATGATGGTTAAATAAGAAGTATATTGGTGTTGTTTGTATGGTTATTTTAGTGCAACCATGGTAATTTCAATGTTGGAAATATGTTATGTTTGAATATTGTGAAAGCTCATGTTAATGGTGGTAATATGTGACATTTGGATTTTTAAAATGAGCTTAATAATTGTGAAAATTATATGTTTTGATGTTGCTTTGTGGTATATATATATATGATGTTTTTAAAGTTGATATTAAGATGAGATTTGTAAATTTAAGTTTAGGTAAGATAGTGATTTGAGAATGTAAAATTTTAATGGAATATTGATAAAGATTATTTATATATTGATAGTTTAATGTACATTAAACATATGAGCTATTTGCAATGAATATTATTTCATGTGAGAATACTACGAATGGGGTAATGAGATTGATAGTATGAAAATGAGTTACTTTAAATCATTTGATTGGAAAGGGTAAAAATGGATATGAAGGTATATTAAATGCATTTAAAGACAAAAGTGAAAGAGATGTCACATTAGAAATGTGATTAAGATTTTGTGAAATACTATTATGAGTTGTATATATATATATATTGAGTTGATAAATAACTTAAGTCATGTTAAGAGAATGAGAATGATGTTGTTTAAAGGAAAGTAATCAATATTAAATTTGTATAGATTGAAGACAAAAGAGAAATTTAATATAATTGTATAATTATATGTATACATATATAAGATATGTGAGATAAGTCCTTTGATATGAAGGTAATTGTAATCTGTAAAGAATGTGGGAAGTGAGTCACATTATGGATGTGACCTATGAAGGTGTATTTGGTATAACTATTGGTTCAAAGACATTAAGAATGATATTGTATGTGTTAGTGGACCTAAGAAAGAGTAGGTCATGACTTGAGCAAAGATAGATAGATTATGTGACTGAATTAAGATTGAGAATGGACTCGAGTAATATTAGATTATAAAAATTTTATGGTAATCATTGAATTTGATGATCATATAATTTGTTGAGCTCCTAAAGAATTTATATGTGAAGAGGCTCTATGTACATGTGTATCATAAGGAATTGTAAGAAAAAAAAAAGTATAATGTATACAACTTTTAAAAAAGATAGAGTAAGAATGGAATAGCAAAAGGAATTGTGTCATATCGGTATATGATTATATATGTATATGTGAGAGATGTTAATAGTAATATTGTTGAAACATGAGTTAAGTTAATGATGATTATATAGAGTGCAAGTTGATTTGAAACGGAATTGGAATGTGTTAACTTCTGATGTAGCAAAAGTTTAAAAAATAAATATGTAATTTTTGTGATCTAATTTAGTTTTGTAATTGGAAAGGTTGGAAACAGAATAATAAAGGAACAATATGGATTTATAAGTTTCAAACATGACCATTAATCTCCTATAATCCTATGATTTGTTTAGTATATTTTGGTTGATTAATTTTGTTAACCACAGATTTGGGACTGAGATAACATGACTATAGTATAGTTTTGATAAGATTGATAATTATGTTTGTAGAAAACATGTTCAAGAGTTATGACTGGTAAAGTTATACTTTATCATTTTATGTTAGAAATTTGGTTATAATTATGTAAAGTAAAGAAAGAAAAGAGAAATGTAAAATGTTTTGAGTTATAGCTAGTGTGATAAAAAGCTGATTATATAAATATTGTAATGGTATGTAATGTGAGGAGATATAAAAAGGGGAAAGTACGAAATATGACTGAAAGTTATACTGAATATGTTTATGGAATAGAGTGAGTTAGTGAATGGACTTAAGGTTTAAATGAGTGAACTATGGATAGAAAATATGGATGTGAAGAGATTAAAATTTGAATATAAGTTGGACCTAATGGAAAATTAGGTCATATATATATATATATATTGCAAAATCTGATGATAAATTTAAATAAGTTAATTGCTGGTTTGAATTGACTAAAATTGAGATGTTAGTGTATGATGACAGATAGATCAATTGATCTTGATTCTATTAAGATTAAGAATCATTATTGAAATTTAATGTGTACAGTTGTACGAGGAGCATAAGATTTAAATGATAATGTATATGATATAATATTTTGATAAATGTATGGACGTGAATGTATTGAGTTAAGTCAGTTGTAAATGAAGATAAAAAGGAAAAAGATTGATTACTTGTAAGGTAAGTTTAAAGACATTATACTAATATTTATGTTAAATGAATAGCATTCTAATGGAGGAATTAAGTGTATGAAAAATAAGGATCTTGTTATCAAATAAGGTTTGATCAAATATCTACTTTGAAAGTGAGTGTAATGATGGGATAATCAATAGTAAGATATAAATTAATGAATTTTAAGATTTAAAATTTAGAGAGTAATTTTAAAGAAAGGAAATAATAAAATATTTTGAATATAAAGATTGGACGAAGTATAAGTAAATTATATAATGATCTGATTCTTGTATAAAGATAAATTAATTAGGAATGTAATGAGTTATTTGGAATGCTTGATTAAAAAAGTAATAAGATATATAAACATATAGAATGATAAGTTATGAAATTTGGATAAGATAAGTGATTCTAAGGAGGAGAGTTGAAGGTATATGAAGGGAGAATATAATAACTTCATAATATAATGAATTTCATATGAAAGTTAATGATGGTGTTTGGTTAAGAATGGGTTGTTACTGTATTGGATAATTTCGAGGACGAAATTATTTAAGGGGGAGAGAATTGTAATATCCTAAAATACACCCTAAAAGTTTTGGAGTCATTATGATATTTGGATTCAATGTATACGTTTAATGGAAAGAGAAAAAAAAAGATAAATTAATTAAAAGAAAATATTATAAGAAATAAAGATGTATGAAGAGTGATAAGTATATATGTATTGTAATTGTAACATGGGAAAATATAAAGGCAATATATAAGAGATATACATATACCAACATATATATCACATATACATAATGTATAATTGGGGGTAGGAAAAGTAAGTGTATATAATTAATTAATTAATAATAATAATAATAATAAAAGAAAAGGAGGAAAGGAAAGTCAAAGGAAGAAAGTGGTGGTGGAGAATATTTTAGAATATTATTATTATTATTATTATTATTATTATTATTATTATATATGATAAGTATGAGAAAAAGAAGAAAATATCTTCTTTCCCTTTTCTTCTTCTTCTTATTCTTGACGTGGAGAGAGAGAGAGAGAGAAAGAGAGAGAAGTGATTTTATTTTTATATACATCAAATCCATAGGGATTTTGAGAGAATTGAAGATGGATATTGAAGATTTGGCATAATATTCAAGTAAGTGTTCATTCTTTTGAGTTGGTTTCTATTGATTGATTTTATAATTGATATGGTTAGTGTGTGAAGATGATGATAATGGAAGATTGAAGTATATAGATATGTTGAATTGGCATTTAAATGATGATAATATGGTTAATTTGTGAGGATGGTGATGGATTGTTGTAATTGTTTAGTAAAGGTTTAATATAATTGAGCTAGGGGAAATGAATAATTGATGTATGTGATGAGTTTAATCGACTATTATCTTGGACTTTCTATATGTTTGTGTTTATTGAAGTTTAAAATACAAAATACATGAGTTTGGTCCAAAACAGAGGCAAAATGGATGCCACGGTCGTGGCAAATGAGTGCCACGGTCGTGGCACATGAGGGACACGCCCGTGGGGGTTTAAAGAAAAATGGGCAGAGTCGGTTACTAACCCACAGCCATGGGGTTGTGAGGCCACGACCGTGGGGACTTAGATAAGGGTTTTGGTTTGTAATTTGTGATCTATGGGTCTAGTATGAGACTAATAGGTGAATAAGTGGATTGGAATTCATGTGTATTTAGAAGTAAGTGTGTATTTTTCCTTTGGATTAGGTTGTGAAGAGGTTGAGTTACCTTAACCTAGATGTGAAGAATTCTTGGAAAAGGAAGTGTATAGATTGATGTGAGTTGCTCTTGAGGTAAGTACAAACTTACATGGATGCATTCTTTTACATGATTTTGAGACTTAACACATTTAGTATAAATGTGTTAAGTAATTTACTATATTGTTAATACAAGGTGACTAATGTTATGATTTGTATAGTGTGAAAGCTATGATGATCATTCAAAAAGGTATGTGCAACGCAATTTGTTATGATAAATATTTTAATGATGAATTGTGTTAATGTGTCTTGAGAAATGATGAAATGTGATGTTATTACGGTTGGTAATAATGATTGAAATGAAATAAATGGACATGTTGCCTATATGATGATGAATTTAAGATATATGTTCAATGTAATTGATTATGTATACTTAAATGATGAATGGTTATGTATATATATGTATCAATGATGAAATATGAAATGTATGTGCTATGAAATATGAAAGATGTGATGTTGTGATAAAAGATGAAATGTGAATGGAGATTGATGAGATATGAAGCCATTGTGATTGGCTATGATGATTTAAATGAGATATGAAGCCATTGTGATTGGCTATGATGATCCAAATGAGATATGAAGCCATTGTGATTGGATATGATGATTCAATTGAAATAAGTGAGGCATGTTTGCCTAGATGATGATGAGAATTGATAATGAAATAATAAATGAATTGTGTGGCTAATGTGTTATTCCATTTTCAGAGTTTGTTGTTGGTGGCATGCCTATAGTAACAATCTCTTGAAGTTAGGTTGGGCTTGATCCTTGAAGGCAAGTTGGGTTGAAGTTTAACATGATTTACTCCCCTTGAAGCTTGGTTGGGTCTAGTCCTTGAAGCCTAATTGAGATGTTACAACCCTTGAAGCTAGGTTGGGTTGGTTCTTGAAGCCAAGTTGGGTTGATACTTAACATGCTTTGCTCCCCTTGAAGCTTGGTTGAACCTAATCCTTGAAGCCTAGTTGGGATAATGATAATGATAAATGAGATAATTAAACCAAAACATTAACTCTGAAAGTTGAATGGCATATTAGTGTCTTTTGGGCCCATGCATGTCTTTGCTTTAATGTGAATTATGGAATGAGATATAATGTTATGAGATATATGATGATAACTATGGAATGAGATGTAATGTTATGTGATATATGATGAAAATCATGAAATGAGATGTATACAATACATAAGTAAATTATTGAAAGTGAATATGGCTTGAGAAGCTATGTTGAATGATGAGCTTATGAAATATAATATGACGTATAAAATGTATATGGATGTGGAAATGGTGAATATTGTTTCATGAAGGTTTTGATAAGTCATTGAATTGTGATTTGTTGAAATGAAATATATGTGTATGTATATAATTATGAGATTGGTAGAAACATATAAAAAGTGCAATTTAAATGAGGAAAACATGATAAGAAAATAATGATACATGAATTTATTATATATAAGTATGATTGCTGTGATATATGTTTAATATACTTATTTGTACTACTAAGCTTTTTAGCTTAGCGCGGATGTATATCTCGCAGGTGAATAGGTGGTTGATCTGGAGTCAAGTCAATATGCCACAAGCTAGGTAAGAGTATTTTGAGACCAACCAGAAGGTGATGCATACATGTACAACTTAAATATGTTATATTTTGACAAATATAATTCATATGTATAAATGAATTTTGACAAGCTCATTATATAGTATAAAGGAGTTCTTAAATGTTTTTTAAATAAAATGTATTATTGTTTGTAACTAAAAGAAAGGCTTTTAATCTAAATGAAAAGTGACATTCTTATACTTTAGATACGTACTGCATGTATACAAGGTATAGGTGTGGTACTTATATAGAGTATGGGGATGTTACAAAAACCACTTCATTAACTTTCATCTTCCCTTTGTCCTTTGGCTTCTTAGTGCTAGCAGAAGCCTCGGCATGATTCTCCAAGATTGTAGTCAATTGGTTCCTCATGGTCTTAGCTAGGGCTTCTTTTATTTCTTCCATCTTGGCATTGAGGGCTTCATCCACCATTCTTTGAATTTGTTTGGGCTCCATTGTTCTTGGTGAGCAAGCGATTGAGTCGTTGCTAGATATCTCGTCTCCGGCGTAGGTCTGATTGTAAGCTTTTGAACTATCATAATCTAGGGCTATGAGCCAGAGAGGATTAATGATATAAAATGCAAATGTATGCATGTATGCATGTATGCACAAACAATAGACAAACAAGGACAAATTAGGACGTTCCTTCTAACATTATAACATCCACACACGAATGGCGAGTCTCTTTTCCTAGGTATATGGTTAACCAAAATACCAACATGGGGTACCTTTGTAACACCCCTATATCTCGTATATGTACCAAGCATGCTTATACGATCGTAAAATACGTATACTGAATATAGAAAATGCCACAGTTTAAAAATACACAAATCATATCTTTAAAAATAAGTGAAACAAATCTCAACATTTAAAAGAAATACAAAAGACACTATATATAAAAACGTTTAGTAATCCGCAGCGGAAGTTATTATAAACTTTTACAAGTTCAAATACATAAAAATCAAAATATACAAAACATAGAATATATACATGATTGGCATCTTTACTCTCCGATCTTTAAGCTCTAACCCAACTCTTTAAGCATAAACTCAACTAGGTCTAGAAGAATCCTCCGTCTCAAACCTATCAACCCTATCACTTGCGCGATGAACCACAATCGCGCTGAGCCAACAACTCAGTGGTACAAACCATGATGGAATTATGCAATATATATATCAATGATATGCAATCAACCAATGAAGATCATACTTATAAATGTTGCATCTCATTAATTCAATACTCATATCATCATCCATTATACTCATTCAAAACAGACACCTATGGGCCCAACTAGTATTTAATATGATATTCAAAGTTCAGAGTTGTTGCTTTGGTCCATAATCACAATAATCAAGCCCGTAGGCAATATACATATCTCTCTATCCATGGATAGGGTAACAGACCCAGTCTCTTGGACCATCAACTCAACAAGCTTGAGGAGATCCTCAACCCGGCTAGACTGTTACCTGTAACAGACCCAGTCTCTTGGACCATCAACCCGACTAAATCGAAGAGATCCTCAACCCGGCTAGACTGTTACTATTCATATATTTCATATTCACAATTTTCATAGTGTAACAGACCCAGTCTCTTGGACCTCAATTCAACTCAAATTGAAGAGATCCTCAACCCGGCTAGACTATACCTGTAACAGACCCAGTCTCTTGGACCGTCAACCCGACTAAATCGAGGAGATCCTCAACCCGGCTAGACTGTTACTATTCATATATATTAGGCATGCCGCCAAATCTAGAACTCTGAAATTGAATCAACATATTAAACATACAATTATTTCATTTTCCCCTTTATCAATCTCTTTCTCAAATCGTATCTCATACTCAAATAGGCAATCATGCCTTATCAATTTCATTTGCATAATCATAGCCAACAACAATGGTTTTATTACATCTCCATTCACATCAAGACAATTCATCATCATACATATAGCACATTACATTCCACAAGATTCACAATGTACAAAATGTCAAATTATTCATATATATATATATCAACAATGCCACATCAAATGGATGTATGAAATAATGCAATGTTTGTACTTACCTTAAATGCAACCCTCACAATATTAAACACTTCTTCCTCCAAATATCTTTCACTTCTTGAATTAGGGTAATTCACCTTCTTCACAACCTATTCCAAAAAGGAAGATGAAACCCACATAAGATCATAAGGCTAAGAACCAACTAGGGCAAACTCTAAACTTTACACGCTCAACAACACGGGCGTGTCCCTGACCGTCCCCTAACTCCACAACACAGAAGCTTTTACACGCTCAACAACACGGGCGTGTTCCTGGGCGTGTAATACATTCTGCCTCTCAACAACATTGACACGTCCAACATCATGAGGGTGCTCATGGCCGTGTCAATTCCCCAAAAACACAGTGGCTATGACACGCTCAATAACACGGGCGTGTTACTGGCCGTGCCAATCCTACTGCCACACAGACGCTATGACACGCTCAGTATCCTGGGCGTGTTACTGCTCGTGTCACTCATCCAAAATACATAACCATCGACATGCCCAAAATCCTGGACGTGCCCTTTGGCGTGTCAGGCCAAAAACCCAGATTTCGGCCAAAACAACAACACAATCAACAAAGCACTTCCTTTCACCAAAATCCACTTCAATCAAAGTCATCTCAACATACCCAAAAATCACAACAAACTTACAAATACACCAAAACAACTAAAAACATACTTCTAACACAGTTCAAAATCATCACCAAAAACCTAAAACACAACCACAAAACAATCACTTCCAACAACTTACTCTTTCCTTCAATCCATCCCCAAAACAAGAAATCAGTTACCCAAACACTCTTAAACCCATCTTAAACAAACATAAACACATACCATCCACAAACTCAACTCAAAAACTCAAAGAAATCAAAGAGTCAAGTGAAGAACTCACCAAGGATGAAGAAACTCTTAACTTTTCAACTTGATCTCTTGAAATCTTCCTTAGATCTTGAGTTTAGAGGTTCAAATCTCTCCCTTGTTCTCTTGTCTCTTTGTTAGCCGGCCAAAACAAAAGCAAAGGAAGGGGAAGAAAATGAACCACGGCAAGGAAGAAAGAAAGAAGAAGGAAGAAAGAGAAACCCAAAGTCAACTACTCTTTTCCTTAAAATCCTGTCAACCAAGAAATTAAAAATATTAAACAATTCAAACAAACCTCCTCCACTCATTAATTTCCTTATTAATTAATTATTAATTCAAACACAAACAAATATCTCCTTCCACTATCTCCATTGACTTTCCATAGACTTATGTATATGTTGTATATATTCTAATATACACAACATATACACACTCTCTAAAAACCCTTTTCTCTTCCAATAAAACATATACAATAAATCCAATTATAATAATAATAAAACCCAAAACATCTAGGTTATATTTTGGGATATTACAATTCTCCCACTCTAAAAATAAATTTCGTCCTCGAAATTACCTGATATCAAGTCCGAAACAATTGAGGATATTGATCTCGCATTGCTTGCTCACTTTCCCAAGTTGCCTCTTCTCTACCATGATTCTTCCATAGAACCTTCACCAATGGCACTCTCTTATTTCTCAACTCTTTTACTTCGTGTGCCAAAATAGCGATTGGTTCTTCTTCAAATGTCAGATCCGAACTAACTTCAATGGATTCCACTGGCAAGATATGAGATGGATCCGATCTATACCTTCTTAACATAGAAACATGGAAGACATTATGGATTTTATCCAATTCAGGTGGCAAAGCAAGTCGATACGCAACTGGTCCAACCCTTTCCAATATCTCATACGGTCCAACAAAACGAGGACTCAGTTTTCCTTTTCGACCAAATCTCAATATCCTTTTCCAAGGAGACACTTTAAAAAATATCTTATCTCCCACATTATACTCAATGTCTCTCCTCTTCAAATCTGAATAGGATTTCTGTCGGTCTGAAGCTGCTTTCAATCTACCCCGAATTATTTTCACTTTCTCTTCAGTCTCTCTAACCAAATCAGGACCAATTAGCTTACCTTCACCAGTTTCATTCCAACATAAAGGTGTTCTACAATGTCTACCATACAATGCCTCAAATGGTGCCATTCCAATGCTTGATTGGTGACTGTTGTTGTAAGCAAATTCCACAAGTGGTAACAATCTATCCCAACTTCCAGAGAAATCAATGACACAGCTTCTCAACATATCCTCAATAATCTATATCACTCTCTCAGACTGCCCGTCTGTCTGTGGATGAAATGCAGTACTAAAGTGCAATCGAGAACCCATAGCCCCATGCAAACTCTTCCAAAATCTTGAAGTGAACCGGGGATCTCGATCAGACACTAAAGAAATCGGGACTCCATGCAACTTCACAATCTCACGGATATACAGCTCAGCTAACTTCTCAAGGGAATAATCCATCCGAACCGGAAGAAAATGAGTTGTCTTTGTTAACCGATCCACAATCACCCAAATAGCATCATGCTTACTCTGAGTCAATGGCAACCCTGATACAAAATCCATTGTTACCCTCTCCCATTTCCATTCAGGCACTGTTAAAGGTTGAAGCAACCCTGTTGGAACTTGATGCTCAGCTTTTACCCTTTGACAAGTGAGACATTTGGACACAAATTCCGCTATGTCTCTCTTCATACCAGACCACCAATAATACTGTCTCAAATCATGGTACATCTTTGTACTCCCTGGATGTATAGCAAAAACTGATTGATGTGCTTCTTCCAAAATAATCCTTTTCAAACTATCATCATCAAAAACACACAACCTATCCTTGAACCAAAGACTACCATCACTTTTCACAAGAAAATCTCGGCTCTCTCCACTTCGGCAATCTGAAACAATCTTCTGAATTTTCTTATCCGCCAATTGAGACTCCTTTATCTGATCCAACAATACTGGTCTCAACTGCAGCTGAGCTAATAATGCACCATCATTACATACTTCAAAACTAGCATGCAACGCTCTCAACTCAACAAGCAACGAAAGCGAATAAACAGCCAACCCTGCTAAAGATTTTCGACTTAAGGCATCAGCAACAACATTTGCCTTACCTGGATGGTAATCAATCAAACAGTCGTATTCTTTAATCAGTTCTAACCATCATCTTTGCCGAAGATTCAGCTCCTTCTGAACACCCAAATATTTCAAACTTTTGTGATCTGTATAGATAAAACATTTCTCTCCATACAAATAGTGGCGCCAAATCTTCAAAGCAAACACTATAGCCGCCAACTCCAAATCATGAGTCGGATAGTTAAGCTCATGCGGCTTCAATTGCCGAGAAGCATAAGCTATAACTTTACCCTCTTGCATCAACACACACCCTAAACCACTATGTGAAGCATCACTGAAAATCACATATGGTTTATCTTCCACGGGTAAAGTAAGAACAGGTGCTTGAGTCAACATCTCTTTCAACTGCTCAAAGCTAGATTGACACTGATCCGTCCACACAAATCTAAATCCTTTCCGGAGCAATCGGGTGAGTGGAGTGGCTATCAAAGAAAAACCTTTCACAAAGCGTCGATAATAGCCTGCCAAACCCAGAAAACTTCTAACTTCTGTCACAGACTTTGGTGGACTCCAATTCAAAATAGCTTCAATTTTACTTGGATCAACTCTAATACCATCTGCTGAAATAATATGACCAAGAAAAGTCACTTGGTTAAGCCAAAACTCACACTTTGATAATTTAGCATACAACTGCTTCTCTCTCAATATCTGCAACACAACCCGTAAATGCTTGTCATGTTCCTCCTCATTATGTGAATACACCAAGATATCATCAATAAAAACCACCACAATTTGGTCCAGATAGGGTCTAAACACCCTATTCATCAAATCCATGAAAGCTGCAGGCGCATTCGTCTACCCAAAAGGCATTACTAAAAACTCATAATGCTCATACCTAGTGTGGAAGGCTGTCTTAGGAACATCTTCAGCTCTCACTTTTAACTGATGGTACCCTGATCTCAAATCAATCTTGGAAAACACTGATGCTCCCTTCAATTGATCAAAGAGATCATCAATCCTAGGCAAAGGATATTTATTCTTAATAGTCACTTTGTTCAATTGCCTATAATCAATGCATAACCTCATGGTACCATCCTTCTTCTTCACAAACAATACAGGAGCTCCCCAAGGAGAAACACTGGGGCGAATAAATCCTTTATCCAACAACTCCTGTAACTGCACCTTCAATTCTCTCAATTCAGCAGGTGCCATGCGATAAGGAGTGATAGAGATGGGAGTGGTACCAGGCAACAAATCAATACCAAACTCAGCCTCTCTATCAGGTGGCAACCCTGGCAACTCCTCTGGAAACACGTCTGGAAAATCTGCAACTATGGTAATATCATTAAGTTGAGAACCCCCTACTCTAGTATCCACAACATGAGCAAGGTAAGCATCACACCCTTTTCTAATCAACCTTCTAGCTGTTACAGCTGATACAAACAAGGATGCAAGCTGTCTCTGCTCACTGGACACCATTACACTCCTACCATCAAAAGTTCTCAAAGTGACATATTTCTTTTGACAATCTACCATAGCACCATGCCTAGACAACCAGTCCATGCCCAAAATCAAGTCATACTCTTTAAAAGGCATTTCAATCAAGTCTCCACAAAACTCCTCACCTTGCACCACAACTGCACCATCCTGGTGCACCTTGCTAACAACCACACTATGCCCTAACGGATTTGTCACCAACACATCAAATCCTAGGGACTCAGAATGCATTTCAGACACAGGCAAAATAGATGCACTAATATATGAATGAGTTGAGCCTGGATCAATTAAAGCAAGAACTGAAATGCCAAATAAAGAGAAAGTACCAGCAATGATTGCAGAAGCATCTGGTTGTCTTTGCATCACATATACTCGTTGAGAAGGCCCAGCCTCATTTGGCCTAGTATCCCTGGATGAAGATCCTCCTCTACGACTATACCCAGGTCTACCCCCTCTGGTGAAACTTCTGCCCCCTCGACCTCCTCTGACACTAGGTCGAGAAACTGCAAAATCTGCCGGCCTCTGCTCTTGCATTTCTGGACACTCTCTAATAAAATGATCAGGAGAACCACATCTGAAGCACACAGCTGGTCCACTACTCTGCCAACAAGCACCTCTATGTGACCCTCCACACTGAGCACACACAGGTAGAAGGGATCTCTGAACTACAGGAGTCGGAGCACTCGCTACTGAAACTGTATGTCTCTATCTCGGTCTCTGCAACTGAACTGACCTACCAGCCTGCCTCTGACTCCGACTGATCCTGGGAACAAAACTTCCCCTACCTCTCTTCACAGATGAAGACCCTGCCTCAAACTGGGGTCTCCTAACCCTGGTCTCCTCCTCTGTACCAGCTACTGCAATATTTTGAGCTCTCTCCACACTCTTAGCTGCTGTAACAAGCTGGGAAAAATCCTGGTATCTCGAACCGGCCACAAGACACATAATTGAGGGTCTCAACCCCTCCTCAAACCTTCTACACCGGTCGATCTCATCATAAATAATTCCCCCAGCGTAGTGGCTCAACCGGATGAACTCTAGCTCATACTCTGTAACAGACCGGTGATCTTGCCTCAAGGTCAGAAACTCCATCTTCTTCACATCTTTATACTCCCTCGGAGTATATTTCAGCTCAAACTCCCGTAGAAAATCACTGTAGGACAAAGTAGGTGGATCATCCAAAGCATGTGGAACTGTCTTCCACCAATCATATGCATCCTTTTGCAACAGTGATCGGGCATAATCAAATTTTTCTACTGGAGTGGCTTGCAACTGAATGAAAATTCTTTGAACCTTATCCAGCCACTGCTCAGCTACCGCTGGATCAACAGTACCCAGAAAATCTTCTGCTCCATACTTTCTTAGTTTATCATACTGTCTCATTGGTATCATAGGCTGGGGTGGGGGTGGCGGTGGTTGCACTGGTGCCTGCCTCATTAATTCAAACATATGCCTAAGCCAAACTGGCGGAACCTCCTCACCACCTGGTGTCCCTGACACAGAAACAGGGGCCTCTCCAGTTCTATCCACTCTAGCTCCATCTAAAACATCATCTGGAGCTACACTCTCAGCACTACCCTCAACAGATTGACGCGAATGAGGATCCATTATAACCTATATCTGCAAACACAGCATAATACACCTCAAAAAGATCAGAGACTGCCAATACCAACCATGTATTTTATTCAAAAATCCACTTTTGAAAATCAAAGTATTCTTTTTCTTACACTTGTCCTAGATTGAGAATCTCAAACCTAGGCTCTGATACCAAAATAATTGTAACACCCCTATATCCCGAATATGTACCAAGCATGCTTATACGATCGTAAAATACGTATACTAAATATAGAAAATGCCACAGTTTAAAAATACACAAATCATATCTTTAAAAATAAGTGAAACAAATCTCAACATTTAAAAAAAATACAAAAGACACTATATATAAAAATGTTTAGTAATCCGCAGCGGAAGTTATTATAAACTTTTACAAGTTCAAATACATAAAAATCAAAATATACAAAACATAGAATATATACATGATTGGCAGCTTTACTCTCCGATCTTTAAGCTCTAACCCAACTCTTCAAGCATAAACTCAACTAGGTCTAGAAGAATCCTCCATCTCAAACCTATCAACCCTATCACCTGCGCGATGAACCACAATCGCGCTGAGCCAACAACTCAGTGGTACAAACCATGATGGAATTATGCAATATATATATATCAATGATATGCAATCAACCAATGAAGATCATACTTATAAATGTTGCATCTCATTAATTCAATACTCATATCATCATCCATTATACTCATTCAAAACAGACACCTATGGGCCCAACTAGTATTTAATATGATATTCAAAGTTCAGAGTTGCTGCTTTGGTCCATAATCACAATAATCAAGCCCGTAGGCAATATACATATCTCTCTATCCATGGATAGGGTAACAGACCCAGTCTCTTGGACCATCAACTCAACAAGCTTGAGGAGATCCTCAACCCGGCTAGACTGTTACCTGTAACAGACCCAGTCTCTTGGACCATCAACCCGACTAAATCGAAGAGATCCTCAACCTGGCTAGACTGTTACTATTCATATATTTCATATTCACAATTTTCATAGTGTAACAGACCCAGTCTCTTGGACCTCAATTCAACTCAAATTGAAGAGATCCTCAACCCGGCTAGACTGTTACATATAACAGACCCAGTCTCTTGGACCGTCAACCCGACTAAATCGAGGAGATCCTCAACCTGGCTAGACTGTTACTATTCATATATATTAGGCATGCCGCCAAATCCAGAACTCTGAAATTGAATCAACATATTAAACATACAATTATTTCATTTGCCCCTTTATCAATCTCTTTCTCAAATCGTATCTCATACTCAAATAGGCAATCATGCCTTATCAATTTCATTTGCATAATCATAGCCAACAACAATGGTTTTATTACATCTCCATTCACATCAAGACAATTCATCATCATACATATAGCACATTACATTCCACAAGATTCACAATGTACAAAATGTCAAATTATTCATATATATATATCAACAATGCCACATCAAATGGATGTATGAAACAATGCAATGTTTGTACTTACCATAAATGAAACCCTCACAATATTAAACACTTCTTCCTCCAAATATCTTTCACTTCTTGAATTAGGGTAATTCACCTTCTTCACAACCTATTCCAAAAAGGAAGATGAAACCCACATAAGATAATAAGGCTAAGAACCAACTAGGGCAAACTCTAAACTTTACACGCTCAACAACACGGGCGTGTCCCTGACCGTGCCCTAACTCCACAACACAGAAGCTTTTACACGCTCAACAACACTGGTGTGTTCCTGGGCGTGTAATACATTCTGCCTCTCAACAACATTGACACGTCCAACATCATGAGCGTGCTCATGGCCGTGTCAATTCCCCAAAAACACAGTGGCTATGACACGCTCAATAACACGGGTGTGTTACTGGCCATGCCAATCCTACTGCCACACAGATGCTATGACACGCTCAGTATCCTGGGCGTGTCACTACTCGTGTCACTCATCCAAAATACATAACCATTGACACGCCCAAAATACTGGACGTGCCCTTGGGCGTGTCAGGCCAAAAACCCAGATTCCGGCCAAAACAACAACACAATCAACAAAGCACTTCCTTTCACCAAAATCCACTTCAATCAAAGTCATCTCAACATACCCAAAAATCACAACAAACTTACAAATACACCAAAACAACTAAAAACATACTTCTAACACAGTTCAAAATCATCACCAAAAACCTAAAACACAACCACAAAACAATCACTTCCAACAACTTACTCTTTCCTTCAATCCATCCCCAAAACAAGAAATCAGTTACCCAAACACTCTTAAACCCATCTTAAACAAACATAAACACATACCATCCACAAACTCAAATCAAAAACTCAAAGAAATCAAAGAGTCAAGTGAAGAACTCACCAAGGATGAAGAAACTCTTAACTTTTCAACTTGATCTCTTGAAATCTTCCTTAGATCTTGAGTTTAGAGGTTCAAATCTCTCCCTTGTTCTCTTGTCTCTTTGTTAGCCGGCCAAAACAAAAGCAAAGGAAGGGGAAGAAAATGAACTACGGCAAGGAAGAAAGAAAGAAGAAGGAAGAAAGAGAAACCCAAAGTCAACTACTCTTTTCCTTAAAATCCTCTCAACCAAGCAATTAAAAATATTAAACAATTCAAACAAACCTCCTCCACTCATTAATTTCCTTATTAATTAATTATTAATTCAAACACAAACAAATATCTCCTTCCACTATCTCCATTGACTTTCCATAGACTATTGTATATGTTGTATATATTCTAATATACACAACATATACACTCTCTCTAAAAACCCTTTTCTCTTCCAATAAAACATATACAATAAATCCAATTATAATAATAATAAAACCCAAAACATCTAGGGTATATTTTGGGATGTTACAACCTTGCTTTCGAATAATTCTCTCGGACGTTTCAACCAATAGTTATATCCTTGAAAATGGAAATCAATCCATGATAATTCCCATTAATTAGGTTTTAATCCATTCAACCAACCAAAGTAGCTTTTATGCTATATTGGATTAAAACAAAATTAAGAGGTTTATCATAGATAGATTTCTCACTTGAAAAAGGTAACTAATGATTCATGCCAAAAACAAGCCCATAGTTAATTTATTCTTAGTGTAAACTAGGCCTACAATAGATTTTTGGTATTTCATAATTGACCTAAATATTTTGCATGCTCTTTGTAAGAATTTTGTTTTAAGCCCATTACAAAAAGATTTTTAGAGAAGTGGATTTCGGGTTTAGTATTTGGGCCATGGGCCAAAGAAATTTTTTTTTATTTGTTTTTAGAAAAAGTCTTATGTCCAAAGACCATCTTGAAAAATTTTAAAAATAGTTTTGGTCTTTTGGATTTTAGAGAAAAGTTTATTTTGAGCTTACAATATACTTAGGTCATATTAGAAAGAGAACAAACCAAATAGGCCATGATTTAGACTAAGATAAACTAACCACAGTCAAACAACATGCATTTGGGGTAAAACCTAAGGAAAGTAACTAGGCCAATTACATGAGCTTTAGTCTTTGGTTAAAAAGGCTTAGGTTCCCATAGCAAGTATATACCAAACGGTACAAGGCTATGAGTGGTTATGCCATGCTCGATCTCCATACCTTGAGTGAAAGTATGGTATCCCTTACATAACACAACACGGGTAACACGGGCGTCCTAACTCACGCACACAATGCAAACTAATATGATGCAATGGATAAAATCATTATAAGAAAGAATAGAATAATATAGAGACCAACAGAATCAACTTCTCTTATCCCAGTGGAGTCGCCACTGTGAGCGGGGATTTTCGCCCCCACTTCCGATGGAATGGTTCTTGCGACTTCGGCACTGTTTAGGCTCGGGGCCTTAGAGAACACGGACCTAAGTCTAGAGAAAATGGAGTCGCCACCTGGACGGGCCGGGAAAAAAGAAAGGGGTGGATGACTCGATTCCTAAGGAATCCCCAACCCCCTAATTTCTTCTTTTTCTTCCTTGATTTGGTTTCAAACTTTCCAAACTCCCCTTGGATTTGCTCTCTCTCGGCCACCCTATTTTCAATGCCTTTTGTCCTTATTTATAATGGTTTAAGGTTATTTATTCCTAATTAATTAAGGTAAGTAATATTTTAAAAAAAGAAATTAAAACCTAATTGGATTAGGTTTCAAAAAAAAAATTTGCGTTGAAAAATTTTGCGCTGGCGAAAACTGCGGCAGCGGGCCAATTTTGGGCCAGTGGGTGTGTCGCCCGCAGGAAAATCCTGTGGGAAGTTATTTCGCCTGCAGGAATTTCCTGCAGGCGAATCCTATGGGCGAAATGCCTGCAGGCCTGCGGGTGAAGTGCTGGGCCTACGGGCGTGCCTCCCGCAGGAAATTCCTGCAGGGAAAACGCCCACGGGCCCGCACGACTGCTTTTTGCTACCGATTTTTTTTCGACTCTGATTTTATTTTTACTTTTATTTTTTTATTTTTATTAGTTTATTTTCCTTTTTTATTAATAAAAATTAGATATTAAGGTAAAAATTACTTAATTAAAATTATTTTGGACCAATTAGACAACAAAAATCATTTTGGGCTAAATAAAACATATTAGATCGGATTGGGTAAAAAATTAAGGGTCTACAATATGCCCCTTGATTGAAGAATTTGAGGCCATCCTTGGATATCCAAATAATCAACAAATGGCATTACCCACATTGATTTCCAAGACTCAATAGAAGATGCAAATGTTATTTCAAATTCCAAAACCTGAAGTTTTTCGGTGAGGTGAAAAAATTCTACTTGCTCCTTTGATTGACTTTTGTCTCTCTCATTTGGCCCCTACTAAGGCATGGGGATGCATGCTATGTCTTTGCTTGCTCGGGCAATTCTTGCTTGTTTCTTCTAACAGCCATATTGATCCACGGGTATTGGATATTATGGACCAAATGGAAGGAGACCACAGTTGGATTACACCGATTTAAATTAGGATTGTCAAAGAGACTGACTGGGAGTCCGTTGCTGCTTCAGGTAATTACCTAAACTGCCCTTTTGAGTTTTCAATTTAGGTTTTCTTTTTTCTTCTTTCCTTTATTGCTCTAATTTTTTGCCTAGTCCTCCCATGTGAGTTTTCGAAACTAGCAAGCTATCCTAATTTTTGCCTAAACTGCCCTCGCGGGTTTTCAACTTAGCGGACCTTTTTCTTTTTGTCTTTTTTTTTTAAATTTAATTCTTTTTTCACAGATTTGGCTCCAGAAGTGTCTTTTCTTGCTTAATACACCATCCATGGATTTTGCCAGATACCTGCCACATCATCATTCTGCTAGGAAGCTACTCCATCCTGCTTCTTCATATGCGGACTGGGTTGACTGGATCCATTCACGCTTTAAAGCCAATATCCATTGGTTAGTACCTTGGTGGAAGATTTCTCGTATCACCATGCGGACATACTTGATGTATGTTCCCCTTGCTGCTCTTCATCAAGGTACATGTTATGATCCTTGCCGATTTGGCCTTCAATATGGAGTTGAGCCTCATGATTTTGACTTTTCTCTTGACTTAGACATGCCTTGCTTGACCGAAGACTACTTGGATTGGCTGAGGCAAAGCTGGCCTGCATGTTACACTTATCGACTACCATAGATTTTACATTTGTCAATTCAGAAAGTGTATTGATGAAAAATAATTAAAGTAATAAATGATGCTTCTTTTCCATTTAAAATTTGTCATCACCTTTTGCAATTGTGTTTATTTATTTCATCCATATCTGGTCAAATACTTATAACAGAGAACACAGAACAATTTTAACATTAATTATATTTTATTAAATTAGGGGACAACCAAACATAAAGCCAGCATACACAAGATTACTCCTGTTGCCAACTAGCCCTTTCGGGTTTTCTAATTGACTGTTTTCTCTCTTTTAACCCTAGTTGTTGCCTAGCCCGCCCCTTTTGGGTTTTCGGGACTAGCGGACTGCTCTAACTTTTTCCTAGGCCGCCTTTTTTGGTTTTTCAACCTAGCGAGCTCTTTCTATTTTATTTTTCATACATAAAACTTCTTCAACCTGTCAATGTTTACTGGCTCACTAAACTCGTTCCCATCTATGTCTGATAACTTCACCGCACCTTTGCTCTTGACTTGTTTCACGACATATGGACCTTCCCAGCTAGGTTTGAACTTCCCTATTGGATTAGATACATTAGGCTTACATTGCTTCAACACCAAATCCCCAACTCTGAATTTTCTGATTTTAACCCTTCTACTGTAGGCTCGAGCTATCTTCTTTTGATATAGTTGATGATGATACAGTGCCTTTAATCTTCTCTCTTCTAGTAGAGCTAACTGTGTGTATCTGCTTGCTACCCATTTTGTTTCAGGTAGTTCAGCTCCCAAGACTACTCTTTAGCGACTTGATCTCAATTTCAATTGGCAATACTGCTTCCATCCCATAAACCAAAGAGAACGGTGTCATTCCAATAGGTATTCACACACTTGTCCTATATCCCCATAAAGCAAAGGGAAGCATCTCTGACCAATCCCTATAAATCTTGGTCATCTTGGACAGAGTTTGCTTAATTGTTTTGTTTATTGCTTCAACTGCACCATTAGCCTTTGGTCTATAAGAAGAGGATCGATGATGATGGATTTGGTACTTCGAGAATAAATCTTTAACTTCCCCTTGAAACTGAACCCCATTGTCTAATATCACACTGTGTGGGACCCTGTATCTATAGATGAGGTTCTTTTCAATAAACCTAGCCATTTGGCTGGCACCCAGCTTGTTGAAGGATTAAGCTTTGACCCATTTTGAAAAATAATCTACTACTACAATGAAACGGTGACCGTTTGAAGCTATCGGATGCATCTCTCCTATAATGTCGATACCCCAGGTGGCAAATGGCCAGGGTGAAGACATTGAATGTAGTTCTTCAAGAGGCATGTGATTTAAGTTACCATACATCTGACATTGTTGGCACTTCTTGACAAACTCAATACAATCTTTCTCCATGGTCAACCAATAGTAACCTTGTCGAATAATCTTCTTAACTAGGGCCAAACCACTCATGTGCAGACTGTAATATCCCTAATTATGCCCTAGTAGTCTTGGTGTTATTGTTGTTGCACTTGAATTATGTATATATGATAAGTTGATAAGAAATTGGAAGAGAATGTTTTTGTTTGGTGGTTGGGAAAGAAAAGAGGGTTTAGAGATAATTGTATATGTTGCTTATATGGTGATATATATAACATATAAAGTGGTCAAAATGGAAAGTCAAGGAAAGAGGATATTTTTGTGTTGGTTGTGAAATTACTTAAATGGGTATAGATATGACAAAAGCTTAGTTAAATGGATGAGGGTATTATAGTAATTTTCTTTTGGATGGGTATTTAATGCCTATTGACTTTGTGTTTCTTCATCATTTCTTCTTCTTCTTGTTGTTGTGTGTGTGGCCGGCTCACCAAAGAGACAAGAGAGCAAGAGAACAAGTGATGGTTTTGATGATTTCAAGCTCAAAGTGAAGGAAGTTTTCAAAGTTACAAGTTGGAGTTTCAAGGAATTTCATTATTTGGTAAGTTTTCTCTTGTTTACCCTTGTTATTTTTGAAGTTATGCTTGAGTTGAGTTGTGATTTGATGATGGTATGATTCAGTTGCTTAGAGTGTGATTTTAAGTATTGATTTTGCTTGATAGATGAGAAGTTGAGTTGGCGAAGGTGTTGGAAGTGATTGTGTTGAGTAAGAGTTGTGTTTAGTGAAATTTCTTTCTGTTTTACAATTAGTAAAGGCTGTGACTTATATGATTTTTAATTAATTATAGAAAAATGTTCTTGAAGTGAATTTTTGATATGTTGTGCCTCTATGAGTCTAGAATGACTGAAAAATATGTTGATTCGATTTTGGAATGGTTATGAGTTTAGAAAGATTATTTTTATTAGACCTGTTCCAGCAGGTACCTTAACTGAGACAGCTATATTTCGGGATTTTTAATAAAATGTAGAAAAATCATATCCAATTGAATTTTGGATATGTTGTTTCTTAGTGAGTCTAGTATTTTAGAAAAATAATTTGGAACCACGTTGATTGAATTTGATTTATGGAATTCACAAAGTTCAGAACTGCTGCCAGGATGCAGGGCAATTGGGGCAGTCTGGTTAGGTGAACTATTTGACCAAGATTTTGTGTTCCGTTTGATCTGAAATTTTAAAGGAATTATTTTAAGATAGAAAACTAAATTCTGTAAAAATTTTAGAATTTTTAGTCAAGTAGATTATTTTATACAATTTTTCAAAATAAGGATAAAATGGAGTCTAAAACCAGAATGTACTATTCATATGGTCATTTTGCTAATATTCCTTTTGGATTAGGTTGTGAATGATATAATCAAATGCATGTGTAAGGTCCTAAAACTATGAATCATATCAATTGTTCTTTGCCCTAATTGCATTGTTGAGATTGAACAATGTTATGTTATGCATTGTGAATGGTAATGTGTTTCATGAGTAATATACCTTGAAATTGAAATGTATATCAAAGATGCAATGATAATTCAAATAAGATATGATATGAGACAATGCCATTGTGATTGGCTATGATGATGAGAATTTGAGAATGGAAATGGTAACTATATAATAAATGTATTGTTTGTTTAATATGTTATTCAGTTTCAGAGTTCTGGATTTGGGTGGCATGCCTAAGAAATGATGAAAGGTAACAGTCTTGCCGGGTTGAGGATCTCCTCATATGTGTTGAGTTGATGGTCCAAGAGACTGGGTCTGTTACACTATGAGAATTGTGAATATAAGATATATGATTTGTAACAGTCTTGCCGGGTTGAGGATCTCCTCATATGTGTTGAGTGATGGTCCAAGAGACTGGGTCTGTTACACTATCCATGGATAGAGATACATGTATATACATTGCCTACGGGCGTGATTATTGTGACTATGAACCAAATCAGTAACTCTGAACTCTGAATATCGTATTAAATACTTGTTGGGCCCATAGGTTTCAAGGTTATATGAATGTCCTAAATAATGTTATGAGCTAATGAAATGGGATGTTGTTTATTGAGTATGATTGATTAATGTTGAATGTGGAAAGATGTTGAAATGTGGTATGCTCATATGACTATGATTTGTGAAATGCATAATTATGTGGTTAACTTTATATGTATGATGTTGATCTTATCATTAACATATGTGAAATTGCATTACATTAAAGCATACCATTAGCATGTTTTATCTTACTAAGCCGTTGGCTTAGCGCGATAGTGTTTAATCGCGCAGGTAATAGAGTTGATAGAGTTGAACCCGAGAGTTCATCAAGACCAAGTGAGAGTAGACCTTGAAGAGTTGATTTTGGGAACTTAAAGATCAGAAGAGAATTGCCAATCATGTATACTTCTGTATATTTTGTAAAGAAATGTTTAATGTGTAAATATGTACATATTTTATAACTTCCGCCGTGTAATATTTAAATGTATATATATATAACTAATATGTTTTGTTTTATCAGTAAATGATTTACTTTTCTATAATGTATAATGATAAAGGTATTGTATCAAGTTTAAAGTGTTTTGAATATTAAGAAAACCGTAGCATCCCTATGTTTGGTGCACTTATGCTACATTGTTGTGGTTGTAGTGTGTGTGCATTGGATATGGGGGTGTTACACAGACCGCAACTTCCCGCATGTATTTCTAACATGATACGCTCCACTTCAGGTTTTCTTAAACATCTTAAATGCACCCCATCAGGCCATCTTCGATATAACTCCCTATGGAATGTGATGTATTGCAAAGACTACCGCCTTATGGCTCTTCTCTCTTTCTTTGTTGCCCCCGGAGGGTATTCTCTTTCCTCCAAAAATCGTCTTATAGTATCATACCACGCATCATGGTCTGTATCAATTTCCATGATTGTTTCATATTCATAGTAAGGAGTTGATGAACTGGTCAAGATCAGAGGCTTAAGGAATAGGCTAACAGGGTTTTCCCAGACCAAAGCCAATGTGGCTAGGGCATCAGCCATCTGATTTTCTTCACTTGATAGGTGTATAAACCTACACTCCTTAAAGTTCTTCTTCATCATGGTCAAGTAATGGTGGTATGGTTTTAATTTTTCTTCTTTCAGCTCCCATTCTCCATTTACTTGGGATACAACTAGGAATGAATCACCAAAAACTTCCACCTTATCCACCTTCATAATCATTAGGGTTTCCAAACTGAAAATACAAGCTTCATACTCCACCATATTATTGGTTGCTCGAAATTTCAATTTTTTGGCTAAAGGGATGAGTTCCCCTTCGGGCGATTCTAGTATAACTCCCAAACCTGCTCCTTTCCTATTCACTGCTCCATCAAAATACATTTTCCACCCTTGTACTTCAATTGCTTCTAAATGTTCATCCAGAAATTCCAAGATTATTTCTTCACTATCTGGTAATGGTTGTTGGGCCAGGAATTTTTCCACTGCTCTTCCTTTGATTGTTTTCCTGGTTACATATTCAATCTCAAATTCTTCTAATATTATCAACCATCGACCATATTTCCCAATCAAAGAGGGTGTCTCCCTTAAGTACTTCATTGGATCCAGCCTGGAAATTGCTTGCACGCTATACGATTGAAAGTAATGCCACAACTTATTAGAAGACCAAACCACGGCTATACATGTCTTTTCAATGATACTATACTTAATTTCATAAGGTAGGAGCTTTCTACTCAAAAAGTAAACGGCATGCTCAATCCCTGACTCATCTGCTTGGGCTAGCATGGCTCCGATTGACTCTTCTTCCACTGCTAAGTATAGTAATAGAGGTTTACCGGGTTTAGGTGGTTTTAAAATAGGTGGATTCAGCAAATACTCTTTTACTCGCTCAAAGGCCTTTTGACGCTCTTCATTCCATATGACCGGCTGATTCTTTCTAAACAATTTGAAGATAGGCTCACAGATTATTGTGAGCTTTGCTATAAATCTGCTAATGTCCTGCAGTTTACCAATGAATCCCCAAACTTCTCTCTCCATCTTTGGGGATGGCATATCCCTAATTGCTTTGACTTTGTCAAGATCAATCTCAATGCCATTTGGACCAATTACATGTCCCAATAATTTACCTGAAGTAACACTGAATACACACTTCTTCGGGTTTAGTCTTAGCTTATATTTCAAAGCTCTATCGAAGAATAATTCTAAGTATTGGAAGTGTTGTTCCCTTGTATCCAATTTAACCATCATATCATCAACATATACTTCAACTTCTTTGTGCATCATGTCATGAAATAGTGTGGTGGCCATCATTTGGTAGGTTGCTCCAGCATTCTTTAAGCCGAACGGCATCACCCTATAACAAAAAATACCCCATGTAGTAATGAAAGTTGATTTGGCTTTATCCTCTTGGGCCATTAACACTTGATTGTATCCAAAAAATCCATCTACAAATGAGTGTAGCACACTAGAGGCTGCACTATCAATGAGGACATCTATATGAGGTAAAGGAAAATCATCCTTAGGGGAAGCCTTGTTCAAATCTCTATAATCCACACAGACCCTTATCCTTCCATCTTTCTTTGGCACGGGTACTATATTGGCTAACCAATCTGGATATTCTATCTCTTCGAGGAACTTCACTTGTATTTGCTTAGTGACTTCTTCTTTAACCAATTCAGCCCACTCAGGTCTAATTGCCTAAGCTTTTGTTTGACAGGTTTTTATGTGAGTGTGAGGTGGAATATGATGCTCGACTATGTCTTGATCTATCCCTAACATATCTTCATAAGACCAAGCAAACACTTCTTCATATTTTTTGAATATTTTTTCAAATCTCTCTCTCTCTCATCAAGAGTAAGGTCGGATGCTATCCTAATGTTTTTAGGATTTTCAGTTGTTCCCAAATTTAATGATTGTGTGTTAACAGAATTAATATTAAAGATGCTCATGTAACTGCTATTTGAATGTATGCAACCATCAGGAGAAACATCACACAAGTAAGCAAAATCAGACTTTATTGCATTCATTTTGGAAAAGAAAACATCATCATCCTCTTACAAAGCAGACAAATTAAAATCAAAATTAAAATCATTGTTCTTAGAATCATAAGGCAGGATGTCTTCAAAATTTTCTTCAACCAGGGTAGCAATCTCTTCCGGAGCCTTCTCCGTTTTCAGCACAGCTTCATTCTTCTCTTTTGGATCAGATTCTTTGCTGGTTGACAGGGTGAGTTCTTTCTTCACTTGCTCCACTAGCTCGGCAACATCTGCAAAAATTTCAAAACCTAGGATTAACTTACCCATGAACATGATTGGCTCGGGCTTTCCTTGGAGTGGTCCCATATCTGGAACCTTGACAAAGATCTCTTCAAGTGGTGGGAAGCTCATCTTCTCACTATTCTTTGGCTGGACATCATTGGCTTCATCATATCCCAACCCTTTCTTGGAAGTTTGAGTTCCAAAATCTAGCAGCTTTGTCAAACCGGCCTTACCCTTTCCAAGACCAGCTCCGGGAAGGTAGTTCATGTTCTTCATCATATTCAAGACTTTGGAGTCCACTACTTCATCATCAAATATTGCAGCTACTTGAAAACCATTGAGAGGCCTCTCAATCATTAGAGCATTAACAATCTCATTGTCTTCAGCTTCAACCACTGTCTCATCTCCGTTGGGGAACTTGATCTTTTTATGAAGGGTAGAAGGAACTCCACCAAGAGGATGAAACCATGGTTGCCCCAAGAGTAAGGCGAAGGTAACCAGTATGTCTAAAACAACAAACTCAACAATAGATTAAGTTGGACCAACCTTGACAGCAACTTTGAAAGTCCCTTCGGCATGTCTCGTAGTGTTGTCATAAGCCTAAATTGTTACCTCAGTCGGATTTAGGTCTCTTGTTGACATAGCTAGCTTTGGCAATATCTTAAGTGGACAAACATTTATGGTGGACCCATCATTGACCATTACACATGGAGTCCTCTTCCCCTTGACTTCTATTTTGATAAAGAGAGGGCGGATGTGGTCTCTCCCTTTCTTTGGTAAATCCACATCTGAAAAAGAAACTGCTCCCATATTAACTTCGCTCTCCTCTTGAACCTCTTCACATTTCACTGCCCCTCCAATTTTTATGAAGTTGGTCAGCTCCTCCGGTGTCGTGGAGGTAGAGATTAGTATGCTAGCCAAGGCTTTGGCCATAGTTTCTCGGTGCTTTTTAGAAGTAGTTAATAAGTCCCAAATGCTAACACTCGCTTGGGTTCTTTTCAATTGCTTGAGCACAGCATCATCTTCTTCTACTTCAACTTCCTTTCCCTTATCATTTTCTACCTCCTTAGGTAGTAGCCTTGCATAAGGCTTACCAGATCTAGTGTTCATCACCTCATCTTCTTCGGGCTTGAACCAAGTCAACTCTTCCTTCCTGGATACAATATCATCATCACTATCACTTGAATCCCAAAACCCATTGACAACACAAATCGTTACCTCTCCTCCCATCATAGCTTGTTTAATTTCACCAAATACCTCTTCTTCTTTGGTTGCTTCTCTACCCACATCTTGAAAAGAAGATATAACAAAGTCCTCATGCAAATCTCCTCCAATCATGAAGGTTGATGGTGGTGGTACCCTATTGAATTTTGGTAATGGGTTGTCTTTGGTTTTTGGCTTATTGGGCTCAGGTAGCTTCCCATTATCAATCAGAATTTGGATCTCATGTCTCAACTTCACACATCTATCCATGTCATGCCCTTGCATTTGGTGAAATTGACAAAATGCTTTAGTGTCAAAATTAGGTGGGAGAGGGTTAGGCAAAGGACGAGGATTTAAGGGTTGTAGCAATCCATTTCTTTGAAGCTTATTGTGAACCCAAGACATCGGCTTCCCTAATTTCGAAAATTGTCTCCTCATTCCTTGGTTAGTAGAATTAACACCGACGACCTTTTGCATGCTTTGGCTACCAGATTGATACTCTCACGAATATTAGGCAACACCCCTCTCATAATCATCTTTATTTGATTGGATTCATCAGGCCTCTTCTTAAGTTAAGCAGCCTTGTTTCTCCATCTCTTCACATAATCTACAAAGTTCTCATTGGACCTTTGCCTAATGGACTCCACTTCCATTAAGGTAACTTCCAACTCGACATTATACCCATATTGCTGGATAAAGGCCTTGTATAGCAAATCCCAATTCTTTTGTGTTTCATCGTCCAAGGTATTGAACCAATTTTGGACAACAGGGTCCAATGAGAGCATAATGTACCTTAGGGTTTGAGCCTTAGTAGCTCGGGCAGACTACATGGCAGTGATATACTGCTTCACATGGAGATGAGGATTTCTGGTGCCATTGTACTTTGCAAAGGATGGCATCTTGAACATGTATGGGACTTCTTCATCTAGCTCAAATAGTTTATTGATCTCGGACATCTCTTCGGTTTTCAGCTTCTTCTCAAATTTCTTTTCTAAATTAGCAATCATCTTTTCAACATCAGATGTCTCAATCTTTTCAATAGTTGCCTTTTCAACAATCTTCGGTTCTTTCTTCTTCTCTTGAACATCTTGGTAGTATTGAGCCCAATCATCATCATCATCAATGATCACCTTTTCATCATCAAAAACCACTTCACCAACTTTAGTCTTCCCTTTGTCCCTTGGCTTCTTAGTGCTAGTAGATGCCTTAGTATGATTTTCTAAGATTGCAGTCAATTGGTTCTTCATGGTCTCAGCTATGGCCTCTTTTATTTCTTCCATTTTGGCATTGAGGGATTCATCCACCATTCTTTGGATTTGTTCAGGCTCCATTTGTTTTAGGTGAGCAAGTGATTGAGTCGTTGCTAGATACTTCGTCTCCGGCATAGGTCGGATTGTTGTAAGCTTTTGAACTGTCGTAATCCAGGGCTGTGAACCAGAGAGGATCAATGAGATGCAAATGTATGCATGTATGCATGTATGCACGAACAATCAGCAAAGAAAGATAATTAGGACATTCCTTCCAACCTTATAACATCCACACACGAATGGCGAGTCTCTTTTCCTAGGTATATGGTTAACAAAATACCAACATAGGGTATCTTGTTTTTGAATAATTCCCTGGGACGTTTCAACCAATAGTTATATTTTCGAAAATGGAAATCCATTCATAGTAATTAGGTTTTAATCCATTCAACCAACTATAGTAGCTTTTATGCTATATTGGATTAAAACTAAATTAAGAGGTTTATTATAAATAGATTTCTCACTTGAAAAAAGTAACTATTGGTTCATGCCAAAAATAAGCCCATGGTTAATTTATTCTTAGTATAAACTAGACTCACAATTGAATTTTGGTATTTCGTAATTGACCTAAATAATTTGTAAGCTCTTTGAAAGAAAAGGTTGGATAAAAATAATTTTATTTCTAAGCCCATTGTAAAAAAAATTTTGGAAAAAAATGTATTTTGGGCTTTGCATTTGGGTTATGAGAAAAAGAATTTTTAACTTGTTTTGGAAAAGTTTTATGTCCAAATACCATCTTGAAATGTTTTGAAAATTACTTTGGTCTTTTAGACTTTAAAGAAAATTTTATTTTGAGCTTGCAAATGTACTTGGTTCATATTAGAAAAAGAACAAACCAAATAAGCCATGATTTAAGCTAAGATAAATTAACCATAGTCAAACAACATGCATTTGGGGTAAAACCTAAGGAAAGTAACTAGGCCAATTACATGAGCTTTAGTCTTTGGGTTAAAAGGCTTAGGTTCCTATAGCAAGTATATACCAAAAGGTACGAGGCTATGAGTGATTATGCCATGCTCGATCTCCATACCTTGAGTGAAAGTATGGTATCCCTTACATAACATAACACGGGTAACACGGGCGTCCTAACTCACGCACATGATGCAATCTAAGATGATGCAATGGATAATATTATTATAAGAAAGAATAGAATAATATAAAGACCAACGAAATCAACTTCTCTTATCCCCAGTGGAGTCACCACTGTGAGCGGGGATTTTCGCCCCCACTCCCGGTGGAATGGTTCTTGCGACTACGACACTGTTTAGGCTCAGGGCCTTAGAGAACACGAACCTAAGTCCAGAGAAAATGGAGAAAACACCCAGACGGGCCAGGCAAAAAGAAAGGGGTGGATGAATAGATTCCTAAGGAATCCCCAACCCCTTAATGGGTTCGGAAAAGTTGGGTACGTGTGGGGAAGGTGAGAAATGGCCCAGCACCCCCACAATGCCTGGTTCATTGGAACCGGCCTCCTTTACAGGTCTTAATATTATAAAATTCCTAAATATAACAACATTATCCATATTACACACAATAATTAAAAGAAAGCATCAATATATTAAAATTAAAGCAAGGTCCAAGCAAAACAAATAAATGGACACCCATCCGAAGATGGAAACATGCCCTTACATTGCATGCCTAAATAGGACACCCACCGAAAGGTAGAAACATGTACTTTACATAGGTTCTAAAATAGAAAAGCAAATTAAATTACATGATATTTAACTAATGAGGTATCCAACAAGTGAAAACATACCTCTTACAACATTTGGAAATCTAAATAGATTGATAAAAGTAAATAATCATTTATCATAAATAAATTATTCATCAAAGGTATTAAACATAAATAAAAAGTAAACATTCATGCATGATAAATTAAATAAACCAAGTATTGAACTTAAATAAATTAAAGCATATAAAATAAATCAAAGCATAATCAAATATGGAATTGAATAAGGCAAATAAAAATACAAATTATAGCAATTGTTTCCATTTAGGGCTCTTTATTTCATGTGTTTAGGGTTTTGAAATTTATGGAATTAGGTTACTGTGACATTAAGAGAATTGAAATAGATTAAGGATTTTATGTTTTAAAAGGTTGGTAAGATTCTTTGATTAACCAAACTAGGGTTTGTTATGTAAAATCATGAAACTATGATTTGGACTCTTTAAAATACTTTTGATTTATGGTTTCAAGTTTACTGTGTGAAATTAAAATATTTGTGTTTTTATGGTTTTTAAAGTTTTAAAGGATTAGGGTTTAGAAAAAATAAGGGTTTAAGGCTTTAAAGGGGTTAGGGTTTACTATTTTTGGTTTGGAAGTTGCATTTGGGTTTAATGTTTTAGAATTAGGGTTTCAGTGGATGCTTAGGTTTTTTAGAATTGGGAAAAAGCAATTGATAATTTTATGAAAGTAGACCAATAGTTTAAGGTTTATATAAATAGAAAAGGTTTTTTAGGGTTTGTTGTAAGAAACATAATCAAATTTTGGTTTTGTTGAAAAACATGTTCAATTAGGGTTTTAAGATTTTGAAGAAGTAAAAAAAATAACAAATTTAAGACTTTTTGGAAAATAAAACACCGAATTAGTGTTTTTATACTTTGAACAAAGGGAATTAAGGTTTTGGGATTTTTGAATTTAAAGAAGCAACTAGATGAATTAAGCTACTGTGAAAAAATATAACAATTAATACATACCTCCTTTTGATTGTTCTTCCAAAAATAATTCTTCTTGGACGAACAAAAAACAAAGGCAGTTGCTGCCTTTGATCGTTTGTTAATGGCTTTTGCTTCTTCTTCTCTCAAAAGATTAGATTGATTTCGCTGCTTTCCTCCTTAGTTTCAGTTTCAAACTTTCCAAAGTTTCTGTCCCAATTTCTCCCCTGTTTTCTCTCTTTTCTTCCTCCTTATTTATAGAAGAATTCTATTATTAATCCTAGTTACTCACGACATACAATATTGAATAAGAAAAGGGAAAATTTATGTTGGAAAATTTTGCTGGCAAAAAAAAACTGTTGCTGAAAAATTGCTCTAGCGAAAAAAATTGCCGCAGAAAAAATTGCGCTGGCAAAAAAATTTACCGCAGTTGGATGCGGAAGGGGCCAGGGAACGGCCTGCGAGCCATTTCGCTAGCAGGAAATGGCCCACGGCCAAGCCCGTCGCCGATTTTTATTTTTATTAATAAAATTAGATAATAAATCAAAAATTATTTAATTAAGATAACAAAAATTATTTTGGACCAATTAAAATATATTAGACAACACAAAAACTATTTTGGACTAAACAAAATATATTGGACTGGACTGGGTCAAAAATTAAGGGTCTAAACGGTCTTCATCAGAAGTAGGTGAAGGGATCTCATGGTCATCAGTCTGGGGGCCTCTAGATGAAGAAGCACCAGGATCCCTCATCTCCTAAAATCGAAAGTCTCGAAAATTTTATTCTGATTGATGATACAAATTTTTAAAATGAGAAGCCTGCTGACGACTTGCGACCAACTCTTCTTGAAGTTTCTTATTTTATTCTTCAAGCATCCGCTGTAAGCCAGAAAGGAAAAGGTAAGAACATACATAATCATGCATACATATAGCATATATTACCATGAAACAAGAAAACTTACCAGGTAATTCATATCAATGCCCTGAGGATGAGATGGCATATTTGGCGGACTAAAATGAGCTAGCGAAGGAGCAGTAAAAGAAGGTCCAGCCTCATGATCAAATGAGCCAGCAACCTACAACAATCATTGGAAAGTCAAAATAAGAAAGAAGCGATTACAATGGAAAAATGGTAAAAGTTTTACTTGAGAAGTGCTAGCCCCGAGATGTGGAATGAACTCTCCTGCATCTCCATGATGTTCCCCTTCATCTCTACCCTCACTTTCTTTAGTAATTTCCCATTCACCAATAGGAGATACGTCAAAGTTCAAGAGCCTTCTTTGAATAAAATGGGCATAAGATGCACTCGACTAATAGAGAAATGTTTCAACACCATAACTGCGCCGGGCCAACCACCATGTATCCTCTGGCATTGTATATTCCGGGCAAGGCATCAGAACCCTTCGCTGCTTTTGACCAAGAAACCACTCATAGACTCTCTCTTTGAGCAAATAGCCACTAGACACCGGGCCAGCGATGACTCGGCGAGTATGTTGAAAAGACAGTGCATCATTCATGAAGGGAGACCAGTTTGTCTACTCTTCTGGGTTCCACCAGGCCAATGTCACATGCAAAATAACATGAGGTAAGTAAACTTTCACATAAATTTTAAAGCAAGCTAATGCTATTTTACCTGGTCCCAAGTTAAGCGGCTCAACATGAAGTGTTGGGTATGCACGTGGTGAGAGCCGGTAACTTCCACATGATTTGACAACCAGAAATTTAATCTCAGATGCCCGATTCTCTCTTGGGAAATACCAAGCACCCTCACAAGGTTATGTTCATATGCCCATGCCTACAACAATAATAGAGATCAAATTCAAACAAGAAAAGAATGAAGTTGACATTGGTGAAAGAAGAGTACCTCAACAATAGCCATAAAGCCAACAAAAGGCTTCTTATTTCGACAAATTTTATCAAGACCATGGTAAAGACAGGCGAGACCAGCTTCACCCCAGCCATAAAGTGGTACTGTCCTAAAATAAGATAGGGCCCTCAACACTGACAAATGGATGGAGGATTCAGTGTTGCCTAAGATGGTCGACCCTTGCAAATATAACAAAAATCCTCGAGCATACTGTTGGGTCGTGTCTCTATGAACTCGTCCTTCGTAGTTCATCCAATAACTATGAATTGGCTCAATTTTTATTTTAAAAGGCCCTTTATATGATGGTTCCATACCAATTAATTGCTGAATTTCTTCAAATGTCAAAATATCTTTGGTCAGAGGAACCAGAACACCATCATATCGAAGGCCGGTTATAGCAGCAAAGTCGACCTGACAAATTGTCATCTCTCCAATAGGCAAGTGAAAAGTATGGGTTGTATCCAACCATCATTCTACTAGTCCCTAGACTACGTTCTGGTCTATCAGATACTCCTCAGATGGTAATTGTAAGACAAAGCTCTCAAAGCCACAATCTCGGATAATCTGCCTTACTTGAGAAGGCACTGCATCATAACATTGTCAGGCTTTGTAGATACACCCTCCGGCCCAAATAACGCAACGATTGCGTTAACAAGGTGTGAACACTCGAATTTTGAGTCTCGAAAAGCCAATTTTCTCAGACTGCAAATGACCGGACTGGACCGGGGGTCCGCTGTAAAGTTCACCGGAAGTATATCGATATGGTACTTGAAATGTCCGGGACGACGTGGGAATCACGGATATGGTCCCGGAATAATTTTTAGAGGCCCATGGCTCCCGAAAAGTCAGTTTTAGCAGAAATAGCGCGAGTCGCGGTGGGCCAGGACGGCGGCCAAGCCGCCGGCTACTGCGGCCCGGCCGCCGTAGCGCCGGCGGTCAAGAATTCATCAATTAGGGGAAGCAGCATTGCCTTATCCCCATCTACAATCATAGCTTGGGCTTGGGGTTTTGTGAAGCTAAAAAGCCTCTGAAAATATCCCACATAGCCGATTTGGACCTCATGCCTCACAAGAGGGGCATTTGGGTCGCACCCAATGATCGAGCAGAACTCCTCAAAAAGAGGACACATTTCCTCCATCCGAGCCCCAAATCTGAAAACATGGGCTTGGGGATCCCAAAACCTGATGCAAGAGTGCAAGAAATCCCAGTCTACAGCTACACCTCTGAGGGTGGCGACAACTTTCAACCCATACCTCCCCATGTTGATCCTTTCAACATTGTGGAGACTTTTGGTCCAATTATGCATCACGTGATTAAAAAGGGGATTCATTGTTATTTGAAAAAAAATATAAGATCTTGCAGTAAGAGGATTGCTTTCTGGCCCACAGATGTAAGACAACCTTGAGTTTTATACTGGTTTGGCCCGGGCAGCGGCTCGGCCGCCGCTTCCGGCGGCTCGGCCGCCGCCGACCGTCCTGATTCCTCTTTTTTGATGTTTTGTAAAATTCTCATGTTTTGGCCCTGTTTAGGCCCTGTTATGTGCTATTTTTTGGGATTGTGTCAGGGATTTATTTTTAAAATAGATTTCTAAAAAGAAAAAGCATCATGCATACATATGTGCTGTTAATACTAACAAATAAGTGCAGGTTTACAGATAAGTTCATATAACAGCTGAAAAACATGAAAGGTACAAAGTACAGAAGGGGAATAGTTTAAATACAGCAAGCATAGTTCAAGACAAGTATGAAAAAAATCAGTGCCGGCCTGTTCGTCTTTGCGGCCTGCTCTGCCTCTCGTAAGCAGCCTCAGTCCAAGCACCAGACAGTTCATCCGAGAAAGCAGTAATCAGTGCCGCCATTTCCGTGATCAGGCCCTCTGGTACCTGTAAAAGAGACAAAATCACAATCAATCTCAAGAGAATTTTATGAATCCTTTTCATGAAAAGTTCTATGAGAATATACCTGAGTGACATGAGCAAAGCTCTAATATAATGCACCCTCTGCACTAATTGGTCGGGTCACCCAACCACCAGGTGCATGATAACGAGCAGCATAAGGCAGCCTCAAGTCGGCTAAAATAGGGTCAAATTGGCCGGTAGCTGTAAGGACGGATGCGGGAGGCCTCAAATGAGATGAGCTGCTGCTTCCTCCAGTGTGTGATGGTCCAGCCCTGAAAGCGGAAGTCTCAGCCCTAGAGGAAGAGGGTTTGTCAGCTTGCCGGTCAGGAGAGGGATGGTCTCTCGGAGTGCCAGAAGTGGGAGCCGAAGAGTGGGAAGACCGATAAGGAGGTACAGAGTCAAATCGTGTCCCAATGCATGGCATTAGTCGATGAAGGCAGTAGAAGTCAAAATCCTCATCCGGGGCATAAGCCGACTCGAAAGGGTCGCCCTCATACTGGGACACAGTAACAGGCAGAAGTGTTGAAGATAGCATATCATCAGGGGGATCCATGGGAACTTCACGGAAACCGGCGATCTGGAAAGTCACCCTCTCAGCGAGATAATACCGTCGAAACTCTGGATGGGGAAGTGATGTCTCACCCAGTCAGAAACTCTGATCGCCGAAAGTTGTAATCTTGAGCAATCCACTCTGCCAGTCGGTGAGACATCACTTCAGATGCAACCTGTAAAAATTTGTTATATTAGTGAATCATTTTCTCTAATATAATAAAAAAGATGACGATAAAGAATTTACTGAGTCCATTGGGCAGCTGTCGAAGAATGATCTCAGCCCTCTGATGGGAAGTTTCCTCTTTGGTACTTCTACCCTCTCTCTATACCACCTCCAAGCAATGGGGGAAAGAGGATCGGCGGGGGCAGGTATCTCACGAAGAAAAGGGGCGATGCCAGGAAAGTACTCGTAAGCCCAAGTCTAAAAAAAAAGAGAGAGAGAGAAAGAGAAGGTATCAGAATTGGTGTATGTCAACATATATAAAGATAGGGGAAATGTTCTTTACATTACCTCCCAGAAGTAATACAAGCCACAGGGAGCAATACGGGTATAGCAGAGGTCAGACATGTCGTCATACAACCTACACAGCATCATGCTAGCCCAATCGTATGTATGAAGCCGTGTCAGGTCAAGTAGGCTCTTCAACACATTGAGACTCACTGCATCTTTCCTGTTTGATAAGAAGGAGCTAGCAAACAGGAGAAGCAAGGTAAACCTGGCCGCCTGGTCAGCAGTAAGGTTGCCTGTGTCGTAACCAGTGTAGATACTTGGCGCTTGCTCCACAAGCCACCTCCGCTGAATGCAGCGAGGAGCCTGATATCGAGGATAGTCAACCCCGATCAAAGTAATCATGTCGGCTGAAGAAATGTCCTGCCGCCAGTCATCATAGGACTCCACCATCTCAACGCCAAAGGGAATCCCAGAAATGATGGAAAAGTCAGTAGGCGTCATTGTCATCTCCCCCCAAGAAAAATGGAAAGTGTCAGTAGTAGGCCACCAGCGCTCGGCTAAAGCACAGATCAAATCCCGGTGGATATCTCTGCCCACATCTATAGCCCTCAAATGGTGGAGGAAAGCAGGTCTAATAAGATCCCCCACTGGGTGCCCGGCATCAAAGATGTAAGCCGAAATAGTGACCATTGGACGCTCAGCTATAGATATCTTGATCGTAGAGTCCTAAAAAATATATATATATATATATTTCAAAAAAGTTGGACAAATTCAGAAAAGATTTAAGTTCTTTCCCCAGCTGGGTGTGGATTCCTAAAGGATTATTTCTAAGTTCTTTACTAGAAATAATTACTGATGACAGAACATAATGAAGCCTGGTACAGATCCTAATTCATTATTAGTACATGTAAAGGAAAGGTTCCTAAAATTTATTTCTAAGTTCCTTACTGGAAATAAATAAAATTCCTAAGCATGCATACAAGATGGACAAACGGGAATGTACTCACCTCATAGCAGCCGGTCCGAGAACTGTGCTTCTCCTCCTCAAGTAAAAGATTGCAGGGAGGGAGTGGGATTTCGAGGTCTTCAAAGCCGGTGAAATCCATCGTCGAAAGAAAATTTGAAAGAAGTGAAAGAAGAAGAATGAATGAAAGCAAATGAAAATTGAATGAAATGAGCCTATTTATAGAAAAAAATGAAAATACGGGTCTTTTTGCACCTCGCTCAAAATTCGCTCTTCAGAAGACCACTGAGTTCCATAAATCATTTTTATGGACCCCAGTGGGGGGCAATTGTTAACACTCGAATTTTGAGGCTCGGAAAGCCAATTTCCTCAGACCAGGCCGGACCGGGGAACAACAGTAAAACTCCACCGAAAGCATGTCTTCATGGTACTTGAAATGTCTGGTGCGACGCAAGGATCACGGATATGGTCTCGGAATAATTTTTAGAGGCCCATGGCTCCCGGAAAGTCAGTTTTAGCAGAAATAGCGCGAGTCGCGGTGGGCCAAGACGGCGGCCAAGCCTCCGGGACCGGCGGCCAGGCCGCCGTGTTTCCGGCGGCCAACCGCCGTAGCGCCGACGGCTCGGCCGCCGTCCAGCCCGATTTTGCCTATAAATAGGCTTCAGATTTTCAAAAAAAAAAAAAACTTTTGGACTTCCTACGCCCAGATGCTGACGAAATTTTTATGCTTAAGAATTTCTAATATTGTGTTGTAGAAAGCAGGAATCATACTCAAAAGAGTAAGGAATCAAGATCTGGAACTTAGAAGTGGAAAAATTCTAATCAAGGTAATATCATAATTCATCTTTGATCAATTCGAGCATATCATAAGCATTCTAATCTTCTTCTTAATTTCTTCTAGGTCAAAGACCTAATCTTTTTAGGTCTGAGGGCCTAATGGACTAATCAATCACCCTTTCGGCATTAAGCCGTAAATAAAATCATCCTTTTTGGCACGGAGCCTAAATTGCATCTCTTTGGTACTAAGTACCTAAACGGCACTATTAAAATGAACTTTTGGCATGAAGCCTAAATCGAACTCTTTTGGTACTAAGTACCCAAAATTATACAATTTTTGCACTAAGTGCTAAAACTCACAACTCTGGCAAAATGCCTGAAAAATGCATGAAGCATACACACACACATGCATGAAGCATAAATTTCATCGCCTTTAAATAGGCTTTCCCGAACTACATGGGCTTTGATCTCTCATAAAAACGAGAGTATGTAGGCATATTTGGGATTCACCCCAAATAGCAAGTCCACATTTTAATAACAATCTCTTTATTCTGTTTTCTTCATCCCTTTTACATTCATTTCTTTTTTTTATTATTTATTGTCGAGTTAGTCAAATACATGACATAGTCCCCGAATCCTCCTTGGGTTCGCAGACTAGAAACCTTTACATTGGACAAGTTATTGGAGTCAAACAAGGGTTTTCTTAGTTTTTCCCTTCGAACAAAATAAACTGAGTGGTGACTCCTGACAACGAGTGAACTTTCACCCGGATCCTTTTCAGGCGGAAAACCGAGGTTCACAGATTGGCGACTCCACTGGGGAACATAAAAATGATTTATGTGATCCTAGTGGACTACTATTGTTTATTTGACTAACTGGCCCTTCTTTAGGGTATTTTTATTTATTTTGGCAGGGTACCTTAGCAATGGTTGTCTTTTCTTTAAAGACGTTAGTACTGAAAATTGAAAAAAAAATATCTTCCTGGGGACCATAAAAAATAATAATAAATAAAATAATGGCTATATATTACACGAAAAAAAAATATTAAAAAATGATAATAATAATGATTTATGGAATTATAGTAGACTGTTATTATTATTCGTTTAACTGATTTGCCCTTCTTTATGGTATTTTTATTCATTTTGCAGGGTACCCTAGCATTATATATCCTTTCTTTAAGGATGTTGGATTGAAAGTTGACAAAAGGAATCTTTTTCCTTTAATGGTCCCTTATTTGATAAATTGTGCATTTGTTTTGTCATTCAGAGAATCTTTTTCTCTTGCATATATGGGGGAATCCTTTTCCTCCATTGCATAAAAAATTGTTTTCAAATGAATTTCTTCTCTTTCTGTTCAAAGTTCTGAGTCTGGATAGCAAGTAGCGCTGACCGGCAGGTCTCCTTGATTATGCCGGCGGACAGCCAAAGAGTCCTCCCTGTTGTCGCAAACCATTCCAATCCTTTTGGAGTGGCCCATGAGTAATCGTACTGTTGGACCCACGCGAAACTCCTTGTTTCACATGTGGTTAGGTATATCTTACTCAAGACTCAAGGGTCCCTATGATAAGCCGATTCTCTATTTTTACATAACAATAGAACCTTCCCTTAGGTTGTATGTCCCCAATGATAGTGCCGCATTCCATTAAAATGAATTGTGATGTGATGAGGTGCATTCATGCAACATAACAACATTGTTTTGGGGGGAAATTTTGATGTACATAAGTGGACCAAGAGTTTTCCTACCCTACACACCACCCTGATTTTTTACCCTTGACCTTTTCAGGTACCCTCTGTCCGTGTGCCTTCACCTACACCAGACACATCAACACCAACTGTGCTATCCCCTACAAGTTCTACTACCCCAACTTCACCAACTACTCCAATTACCGAAATGGCCACGATTGAACAGATTAAAGCTTTGCTGGATGGTCAGGTTAAGGAAATTGAAGCTAGAATGCAAGAAAAAATTGATGAAGCTTTAGCCGCCCAAAGGGTAGCCATTCTGGCTGAATTAGAAGGAGCACCAAAGATAGTCCCTATTCCTGGAAATTTGGGGAAGGAACCCATTGTAGGGCAAACTAGTACCCCCGTGACTGCTCAGATTAATACCCCTGTCATCAATTTGGAGGATCCACCCTCCAAGAATGAAACAGATGAACTGAAAAAGAAACTTGAATTGCTTGAGAGGTCAATCACTGCCATGAAAACTCACAAAGAGGTGGTAGACATGGATTCCTTATCCTTGTTTCCCCAAGCCAGATTACCTCCAAAATTCAAGATGCCGGGGATGGACAGATTTGATGGGACCACTTGGCCGAAAACCCATTTGAAGATGTATGTGGGGGCCTTGAGTCCTTGGGGTTTAAAGGATGAGCTCTTTGCTCAACTCTTCCAACAATCCCTGACTGGGGCTACCCTTAAATGGTTTGTGAGTCTAGACCGTTCCAAGATTAAGACATGGGAAGACATCTGCAATGCATTTAACTCTCAATACCACTACAATATTGAGGTGGATGTCACTAGAAGAGAACTTGAGACTACCAAACAAAACAACAATGAACCCTTCTCCTCGTTCCTTACGAGGTGGAGGGCAAAAGCCGCCCAGATGATCAATCGCCCTTCAGAACAAGAGCAAATTGATATCATAATCAGGAATTTAAGACCTACATATCAGGCTCAACTGCAAACCCAATATCTACCTACTTTCAAATCGCTCATTGCGACTGCAACCAAGGTAGAAGATTTGATACAGTTGGGTAAAATAGTGGATGAGGGGGCTGCATCGAAATATAAGAAACAAAGCCAAACTCCTTCCTCAAGCAAGGTCAATCAAGTGGCCAATATTGCCCCTGCGAATCCTTTACGTGTGGCAATCTTGGGCCGAGAAATCCGCCAAGAAGGCAATATACTGACCTTGGGGTACCCCTTCATTTGGTGTTTAAAAAGGCTGTGGAAGGGAAATATTTGAAGCCTTTGGACCCAAGACCTCCTCCAAACCCATTACCTTCCAGTTATAAAGTCAATGAATATTGCGAATACCATCAAGGGAACGGGCATAAAACAGATGCTTGCTGGACACTCAAAAAACGCATCCAGGATCCGGTGGATAGTGGTGACATCATTCCTCTCAGGAGGCAACCAAACATCAACACTAACCCTTTGCCCAATCATTCCATCCACGCCATTACTGTGGAAGAAGAGCTGTTTGATCCTTTCAAACTTCTCTTGGAAATGAATGAAGTGTGTGTGTTAGATTTGAACGACCTCGCTGAAGAGGTCAGTGCTCTGACAAGAAGTGGAAGACAATATCAGCCACTTGACTTGGGAAAAACCCCTACAACCTCAAATCCCCCCCATAAGAAAACACCAGAGCCAAAAGAAGACCCTGTCCTCACTCAGCTTAAACAAACTCAAGCTAAGGTGTCAATTTGGGAGCTCCTTGCTTCCTCATTCCCACACCGCCAGGCTCTCAGCGAAGCTTTGAGTCAACTTGATACACCTGTGGACACAAGCCCAGAAGCTTTGGTGGCCACTTTGACCCAATCAACCAAGGCATTGAGTATCAGGTTTTCTGATGTGGATTTACCAGAAGACGGTAAGAAACATAATGATGCTCTATACATCACCATACAGACTGGGGAAAAGACTGTGCCCATGGTTCTCATTGATAATGGGTCAGCCTTAAATGTATGTCCCTTGAAAGTAGCAAGCTGTCTGGGGTTGGAGGCTACAAATCTTACACCTTCTGATCAGATTGTGAGAGCATATGATAACACTCGAAGAGAAATTTTGGGTGTTGCCACTCTAGAAATTGCTATTGGGCCGGTGAAAATGGGAGTACCATTCCAGGTCATTGATGTACCCGCGAGCTTTAATATCCTCCTTGGAAGGCCGTGGATTCATCAGATTAATGCTGTACCTTCTTCACTACACCAAAAACTTAAATTCCCTTTTGAAGGAAAAATCATCACTATCAAAGGGGACACCTGCGAAATCAACAGGAAAACCATGGATCAGTCTCTCCTTGAGGTTGTTCCTGGTGAAACCGCCATGACCTTGACTGGGTTTCATTACGACACAGTTCAATGCATAGCAGGTGAAAAACCCAAAGGGCCATTTGTCTCATATGACTTTGGGGAGGTCCAAATCAACTGCCTAGTGGGAATGATGCTGAGGGTAGGTCTATTGCCCGGGATGGAAATGATGAAGTCTAGGAGGAAAATACCCGTAGTACGGCCATGGGAAGAGCCTGAGAATAAGGGAAATTTTGGCTTGGGGTACAAACCTACAGACGAGGAAATAGAAGAGTTTGAGCGTGGAAGGAAGAAAAAGGGAAATTGGGGGGCAAGAAGCCTCAAAATGCGCCCTTACTTTAGAACTCTGAATGGTCACTTTTGCAAACCTGGAAAGGCAGTTCATCACCGTGGTTTTCAGGAACCATTCTATTCTCCTATGACCGGAAAGAAGCTACCGGGTTTTGAAATGTTTGCTGATGTTGTAGCCATGAAAGAAGAAGAGCCAGAACTTGAAACTGACCCCCAAATGGAAGATTTCATGCAGCCTAGTCTCTTTGATGAGGTTGCTATGATAACCAATTTTGAAGACAATAGGGATTTCACAAAGCTGATCAAGACCACGGATGGACCGCTGAGAAACTGGTACGCCGAGGAGGGACAAGCTGCTGAGGTTAAACTTAGTCCTGTGTCACACCTTGAACTTGAGTCTTGTACCGAGTCTTGTACTAATTCTGAGTCAAAAACCAAGTCAGAGTCTAATTCTAAGTCTTCTGTAATTTAAGATTTAGAAAGCCCTAATGTCAAGTCTAATGTAATCTTGGAGAATGACTCCGCCATTATCAATGAAACTGTTCCGATTCTTGGTTACCCTGTGTCTTTTGCTTTCCAAGTATTATCTAGCAAAAATGAAATAAATGAAATAAAAGAAATAAATGAAAAGATAATAATTGGCAAAGAAAATGAACATACAAACATTGCATATGTTTGTGTGAATAGAGAACAGGTTGTCGATTGCATCAGGAAGTATGTCAAATGCTTCATGTGGAAGGCAAGTGATGTCACGGGAATAGACCCAGCCATAGCAGTGCATAAGATTCCGCTATACCCAGAGGCAAAGCCGGTTAAGCAGAAATTGAGAAGAATGAAGCCTGAATGGTCTTTGAAAATTAAAGAGGAGGTTGCCAAGCAACTGGATAATAGGTTCATAGAACCAATTGTCTACCCTTCCTGGTTAGCAAACATTGTACCGGTCCCGAAGAAAGACGGAAAGGTCAGAATGTGTGTTGACTACAGAGATCTGAATAAGGCCTGTCCCAAGGATAATTTTCCACTACCTCACATCGATTTGCTGATAGACAGGATGGCTGGGCATGTGATGGTTTCCATGACTGACCTCGCGGTTGGGTATAATCAGATCCTGGTGCACCCACCAGACAAAGAGAAGACAGCTTTCATTACAGAATGGGGCACTTTCTGCTACAGGGTTATGCCTTTTGGATTAATAAATGCAGGGGCTACCTACCAAAGGATGGTGACAACAGTCTTTCATGACATGATTCACAAAGAAGTAGAAGTGTATGTCGATGATATGATTGTCAAGTCAAAATCTCCAGAAGAACACGTTGAAGCACTTGAGAAGTTCTTCCTTAGACTTCGCAAGTACAATTTGAAGCTTAATCCTACAAAGTGTCTGTTTGGAGCAACATCAGGCTTATTCTTGGGATATTTGGTTAGCAAGAAAGGAATAGAAGTTGATCCAGCAAAGTCAAAGGCTATTCTGAAAATGCCCCCACCAAGAACAGAAAAGGAGATTAGAGGCTTACTAGGTAGATTACAGTATATCAGTCGATTCATATCACAGTTGGCTGAGGCTTGTGGTCCAATCTTTAAGCTACTAAGGAAAGGTACTTCACAAGAATGGAATGAAGACTGTCAGAAGGCCTTCGACAAGATCAAAGAATACTTGTTAAGTCCGCCAATTCTACAACCTCCCAGAAGGGGAAAACCTCTGCTCTTGTATTTGTCTGTAACAGATGAAGCCATGGGAGCAATGCTAGCTCAAGAGGCTGAAGATACAAAGGTGGAAAATGCAATTTACTACCTCAGCAAAAGGATGCTGGATTATGAGTTAAAGTATAACAAGATTGAGAAGTTGTGTTTAGCCTTGTATTGGGCTTGTACGAAGTTACAACACTACTTGTCTTCTTACACTACTTATGTCATCGCAGAACAGAGTCCCTTGAAATTCCTTATGGAGAAGCCTGTTTTGGACAGCAAAATGGCTAAGTGGGTGTCAACATTGGCAGCCTTTGACTTGAAATTTGTTCAAAGGAAAGCTGTGAAAGGCGGGGCAATAGCTGACCAATTAGCAGAATTACCTATAAAAGACGAGATGCGAGAAATGGGTTTCCCTGATGAAGACCTCTTGAATGTGGAAGGAAGTGTTTGGGAGATGTACTTTGATGGAGCATCCAATTATCATGGAAACGGAATTGGTATTGTGTTCAAAACTCCTTGTGGAGAATACATTCCATTCGCAGTTAAACTTGACTTTAGCTGCACAAACAATGAAGCAGAATATGAAGCTTGCATTAATGGGCTGGAAGCCACCCTGAAATTGGGGATTAGGGACCTAAAGGTCTATGGTGATTCTATTTTAATAGTATCACAAGCTTTAAGGAAATGGAAGATAAGAGAAGAGCGTTTGTTCCTTACCTACAAAGAATAGGTCTTGGGAGATATTCTTTGCTCTTCGAATATCTCCCAAGAGCAAAGAATCAGTTTGCTGATGCCTTGGCTACTTTAGCTTCCATGATCAATATCAGGGAGGGGAAAGTCATTCGTCCATTGAAAGTTCAGCTTTAAAAGCAACCCGCCCATGTAATGCACTTGGCCAATGGTAAACCATGGTTTTGGGATATCAAGACCTATCTCAAGGATGGAAATTATCCGGAGGGATCATCAAAGGTTGATCAGAGGGCAATAAGGCAGCTTGCCATAGGTTACATTCTTAATGAAGATATCCTCTACAAGAGGAGTTGGAATGGAATGCACCTAAGGTGTGTGAGTGAAGCGGAGGCCAAGCAAATAATGGAAATGGTACATGGTGGCGAATCAGGACCACACATGTATGGGATCGCCTTGGCTCGGAAAATAGCCAATCTAGGATATTACTGGTCCACCATGAATGCAGACTGTGTGGCATTTGTGCAAGAATGCCATCAGTGTCAGATATTTGCTAAGCTGCAGAAGCAACCTCCCATCGCCCTGAATCCAATCACTTCTCCATGGCCCTTCGCTACTTGGGGAATTGATATAATTGGCAAAATACATCCAAAAGCATCAAATGGACATCAGTTTATCTTGGTAGCAGTGGATTACTTCACAAAGTGGGTTGAAGCAGCTTCCTATGCAGAATTAGACGCCAAAAAGGCATCACAGTTTGTCCGAACCAACATCCTTTGTCGATACGGAACACCATTCGAGATTATCACAGATAATGGAACTCATTTCCAAGCAGAATTTGCTAAACTCTTGCAGGATAAGAAAATCCAACATCATAAGTCCTCTCCTTATAGACCCCAAACAAATGGAGCTGTAGAAGCAGCGAACAAGTCTATAAAGGTGATCATACAAAAAATGATCAAGGAACATAGGCGTTGGCATGAGAAGTTACCACTGGCTTTGTGGGGATACAGAACATCAGTTAGAACTCCTACTGGGGCAACCCCGTATTCACTGGTATACAGAATGGAAGCAGTACTCCCCATTGAACTGGAAGTTCAATCGGCGAGGATAATTCAAGAAAGTCAGATAAATGAAGCTGAATGGATCAGCAATTATCATCATCAGTTGTTGAGTTTGGATGAAAAAAGACTTCAAGCTCTACATCATATTCAAGGGTATCAAAGGCGAATGGCCAGACATTTCAACAAAAAGGTCAAAGATCAAAAGTTGGAAGAAGGTTGTTTGGTTTTGAAGGAGATCAGAACACCTGTTACAGATCCTCGTGGGAAGTTTCGTCCTCATTGGGCGGGACCCTACATTTTGAAGAAAATACTTTCCGGCGGAGCCGTCATCTTGTGTGATTTGGATGGTCTGGAGTTCACAAACCCATGCAATCTGGATCAACTAAAGAAATATTATGTATGATCATGCATTTCATAATGAACTACATTAGACCTGATTCTCGCAAACTAATTCGAGATATGTAGGCAGCTCTCCTTGAGCACGGTCTAAATATTAATAAAAATCATCCATTCATTTTTCTTTTGCTAATATTACATAAAAAAAAACAAAACAAAAAGAAAGAAAAATCCCGCTAAGTCGAAAACCCACAAAGGGCGGCTTAGGCAATAGTGGGGCCCGCTAAGTCGAAAACCCGCAAAGGGCGGCTTAGGCAAGAATGGGTAAGAGCTCGCTAAGTTGAAAATCCGAAAGGACAGCTTAGGCAAAAATTAGAGCAAGTAAATAAAGTAGATAATGCTTGGAAAGCTAAGGAAAGAGTCATGCCAAGAATAGTCATTCATTCCCAAGGGAGTCATTCATTCAAAAAAAAAAAAGAGTCATTCCTTTCATAAAGTACCAAAAACCAATCAAAAAGAGTCAAACCACAAGTCCAAAAAAAAAAATAAAATAAAAAAGAGCGACAATGGAGTCACCCTGGGATCTAAATCCTACGCCTCCTACGTGGGGCAGAGTCTTCGGTATCTTCCTTAGCTCCGGAACTCTCTGCAGCATCTGTCTTCTCCTCGTTAAGAGGAACCACATCCTCACCCTCCAGCTCCTACAGCAATGCACGTCTCCTTGGCTTCTCAATTGGCCAAAATTCAGCAACTTCATTATTTGGAATAATTTGGGGGCAACTTCAGAAAAATTCGAGTTCCTTCCCCAGCTGGATTGACTTCCTATAGGATTATTTCTAAGTTCTTTACTAGAAATAAATTACTGATAGTAGAACACAGCAAAGCCTGGTATTACTTCTGGTTCATTACTAGAGCTATTTCAAGTACATGTAAAGGAAAGATTCCTAGAATTTATTTCTAAGTTCTTTACTGGAAATAAATAAAATCCCAATCCATCAATATCCTCCTAAGAATGGTGACAGAAAGCAACCCATATCTACCCATATTGATCATTTCCATCTTTTGAAGGCTCTTGGTCCAGCTGTGCATACAATGGGTGCAAAGAAGCAAATAAATGCCTTTATGAAAATAAAAGGTGACATCATGCATACATATGTACTGTTTGTGCTAAATGAAAGTGCAGGTACAGAAAAGTCGGAATGCGATCAGAATGCAATCAGAAGTGTTGCAAACAATCCAGAAATGCCAAAAGGCAGGTCTTTTACCCCTCGCTCAAAATTCGCTCTTCAGAAGACCACTGGGCTCCATAAATCATTTTTATGGACCCCACTGGGGGGCAATTGTGAACACTCGAATTTTGAGGCTCGGAAAGCCAATTTTCTCAGATTGCAAATGACCGGACTGGACCGGGGGTCCGCTGTAAAGTTCACCGGAAGTATATCGATATGGTACTTGAAATGTCCGGGATGACGTGAGAATCACGGATATGGTCCCGGAATAATTTTTAGAGGCCCATGGCTCCCGGAAAGTCAGTTTTAGCAGAAATAGCGCGAGTCGCGGTGGGCCAGAACGGCGGCCAAGCCGCCAGGACCGGCGACCGTGTTTTCGGCGGCCAGACGCCGTGATTCCGGCGGCCAGCCGCCGTAGCGCTGGCTGCTCGGCCGCCGTTCACCGTGGCCCGGCCGCCGTCCAGCCCGATTTTGCCTATAAATAGGCTTCAGATTTTCAAAAAAAAAAAAAACTTTTGGACTTCCTACGCCCAGATGCTGACGAAATTTTTATGCTTAAAAATTTCTAATATTGTGTTGTAGAAAGCAAGAATCATACTCAAAAGTGTAAGGAAACAAGATCTGGAACTTAGAAGTGGAAAAATTCTAATCAAGGTAATATCATAATTCATCTTTGGTCAATTCGAGCATATCATAACCATTCTAATCTTCTTCTTAATTTCTTCTCGGTCAAAGACCTAATCTTTTTAGGTCTAGGGCCTAACGGACTAATCAATCACCCTTTCGGCATTAAGCCGTAAATAAAATCAACTTTTTTTTTGGCATGGAGCCTAAATTGCATCTCTTTGGTACTAAGTACCTAAACGGCACTATTAAAATGAACTTTTGGCATGAAGCCTAAATCGAACACTTTTGGTACTAAGTACCCGAAATTATACAATTTTTGCACTAAGTGCTAAAACTCACAACTCTGGCAAAATGCCTGAAAAATGCACGAAGCATACACACACACATGCATGAAGCATAAATTTCATCGCCTTTAAATAGGCTTTCCCGAACTACATGGGCTTTGATCTCTCATAAAAACGAGAGTATGTAGGCATATTTGGGATTCACCCCAAATAGCAAGCCCACATTTTAATAACAATCTCTTTATTCTGTTTTCTTCATCCCTTTTACATTCATTTCTTTTTTTTTATTATTTATTGTTGAGTTAGTCAAATACATGACATAGTCCCCGAATCCTCCTTGGGTTCGCTGACTAGAAACCTTTACATTGGACAAGTTATTGGAGTCAAACAAGGGTTTTCTTAGTTTTTCCCTTCGAACAAAATAAATTGAGTGGCGACTCCCGACAACGAGTGAAATTTCGCCCGGATCCTTTTCGGGCGGAAAACCGAGGTTCACACAAGGAGCCAAGTAAGTTAACACTAGGTAAGTATATCATTATTCTATCTACTTAAATTAATATATTTTTCCTAAATTTTCTATAAAAAAAACATAATAAATATAAATAAAAAATAAAGACAAATTAAATAAATAATAAATAATAAATAATAAATAAATAAATAAATAAATAACAGAAAGACGAACAAAGAAAAAGAAAAGAAAAGAAGAGAAAGTGTAATATCCTCATGTATACCTTAGAAGTTTTGATTATGTTATTGTTGTAAGTTGGATTGAATGTATATGTGATGTGAAGAGAAAAGAAATGGGAAGAGAAGGTTTATGTATTTGTGTTTTGGGAAAGAAAAGAGGGTTTAGAGAGAAATGTATATGTTGATTATATGTTAGTATATAATACATATAAGTTGGTCAAAAGAAAGTCAAGAGAAGGAAGAGGTGTGGTGGAGGATTTTTGGAAATTATTATTATTATTATTATTATTATTATTATTATTATTATTATATATATATATGTGGCTATCGTGAGAAGAGGGAAAAGATTTTTCTTCTTCTTCTTCTTCTTCTTTTGGTTCTTGCACGAGAGAGAGAGAGAGAGAGAGATTGGAAGATGTGATGATCTTCATCAAAATCTTAGGGTTTAAGAGAATTGAAGATAGAGATTGAAGATTTGTCAAGATATTCAAGTAAGTATTCAATTCTTTGTGATGATTCCTCTTGTTTGAGTTTGGATTTGTTAGGGTTGGTGTGTGATGATGATATTAATGAAAGATTAAAGTTATAGATATGTTGAATTGTTATTAGATGATGTAAATAAGGTTGATTGTGAGAAGGATGATGGATATTGAAGTTGAAAGTATAAGAGAAATGTTGATTTTAGGGTTTGAAGTGGTATATGCTTAAATGTGTTGTTAATGATTTGTAAATGAAAATATTGTGATGAATATGTAAAATAAGTGTTAATAACATGGATTATGTTCATTTGAATGAGGTTATGTTGTGTATAAAGTGTGTAAATGAAATTGAAAGAGTTTTGGCCATATTTAGGGTTTGTGTTCATGAGTGACACGACCAAAACCAAGAAGAGACACGGCCAAGACTAAGAATTTTTGAGAGACACGGCCATGTCTATGGAAATTTGGCCGTGTTGGATAGATTTTGGAGAGACACGGCCACTGGCTTGGCCGTGTCCCTTGACCGTGTTTGCTACTGCCTGAGTTGTGTTGAGAGACACGGCCGTGTCCCTTGCCCGTGTCTGCCACTGGATTTTTGGTTGAGAGACACGGCCACAAGCTTGGCCGTGTCCCTTGGGTGTGTTTGCTACTGTGATGGTTTTTGGTTCTTCATGCATTGTTTGATTCTTCAAAAGTCTTTTGCTCCTAAACATTTTATATACACTCTAAATACTTTGTAATCAAAGAATGACCTAAACAAATGTATGTGGATGATTCTAAACCTATGAATAATGATCTTTGGATTAGGTTTTGAAGAGATTGTGTTTCAATAACCTAATTGTTGAGAATTCTTGGAAGAGGAAATGTATAGATGGATGGAAATAGTTCTTGAGGTAAGTACCAATACATATGATTGTATTTATTTACATAATTTGAGGCTTAACACATTTGTTTGCAAATGTGTTAAGTGGTTCACTATATTGTAATATAATTGGACTAAGGTGATGATAATGATGTGAAGATCATTAACAAGGTAAGCATAAACCCTATTTGATTGTATATCCTTATATGTCTTTGAACATTTACACATTGGGATGAAAGTGTTAAATAAGCTATTATATTATGAATGTAAATGAAGAATGTAAATCATTTTATATATATAAATATAAAGGATGAAATATGAAACGGGAAGGTAGAAAGAAATGAGAATAATTCTTAAGGTATGTGCAATTTGTTATGATAAATGTTCTAATAATGAATGGTGTTAGTGTGTTTTGAGAAATGATGAAATGTTATGTTATATGCATTGTGAATGGCAATGTATTATATGAACAATATATTTTGAAATGTTATATCAATGATGTTATATGTATCATATGAATTGAGATATGATATGTTGTGATATGAAGCCATTGTAATTGGCTATGATGATTCAAATGTGATATGAAGTCATTGTGATTGGCTATGACAATTCAATTGAGATATGTGAGGCATGTTTGCCTAAATGATGATGAGAATTGTGAATGACATTGATGATAGAATGATCAATGAATTGTGTGTCTAATATGTTATTCATTTTCAGAGTTTTGTTGTTGGTGGCATGCCTAATAGTAACAATCTCTTGAAGTTAGGTTGGACTTGATCCTTGAAGCAAAGTTGGGTTGAAGTTTAACATGTTTTACTCCCCTTGAAGCTTGGTTGGGTCTAGCCCTTGAAGCCTAATTGAGATGTTACAACCCTTGAAGCTAGGTTGGATTGGTTCTTGAAGCCAAGTTGGGTTGATACTTAGCATGCTTTGTTCCCCTTGAAGCTTGGTTGAACCTAATCCTTGAAGCCTAGTTGGGATAATGATAAATGTGATAATTAAACCAAAGCATTAACTCTAAAAGTCGAATGGCATATTAGTGTTTTGGGCCCGAGTCTGTCTTTATTGTCAATGTGAAATGCAAGTATTGAAATATTGATTGTGAGTATTAATAATGAATTATGCTTGGTGAATTGTGAATAATATAATGTTATTAAGTGTAATATGTAAATGAATTGTGGTTGATGATAAAGGTTGTCTTTATTGGAAATGTGATTCATGATTGGTATGATATGTAATGTGTGTATTGCAATAATGAGTGGTATGATGTGTAATGTGTGTATTGCAATAATGAGTGGTATGATATGTAATGTGTGTATTGCAATAATGAGTGGTATGATATGTAATGTGTGTATTGCAATAATAATTGGCATGATATGTAAAGTGTGTATTGCAATAATGATTGGTATGGTATATATAATGTGGGGGTATTAATATATTGGTTTTGAGTATTGGTGATGCATTGGGGTTGGTGATAATATTATGTATATATGTACATCATATATGAAATTAGCTAGGATATATTAAAGATGAAATTAAAAAGAAAAGGAGGTATGATAAGAACTATTTATATAATGAATTGATATATCATTATATGTTAATACTTCTATACTATATGTTTATATTTTATATTTGGACTACTAAGCTCTCGGGCTTAGCGCGGGTGTTTATTCGCGCAGGTATATAGATGGAAGATATGAAGTCTTTTGTTATGGCACAAGAAGAGTAAAGTTTGTCGAGACCAACTAGAGGGAAATGCATACATGTATAACTTTTATATTGATGTATTTATGACGAGCAAATAATTATATGTATAAATGAAGTTTTTGATAAAGATAATGATTTGGTAAATGTTATTTAAATTAATGTATTATGGTTTGGAATTCTTTTACAGGTTTTAAAAAAGTAACGAAAAGTGGCATCCTTATACTTTATATATTTACCGTATGTATACCAGGTATATGTATAGTACTTATATAAGGTATCGGGGTGTTACAATTGTTTTGGTATCAGAGCTTAGGTTCGAGATTCTCGGCCTAGGTGAGATTAAAAAGAAAAAGTTTTGAAATGAAATTTGTAATACATGCATATGCATTGACACCTAGGTTGGTCTCGGATGTGGCATTATATGAATTGTAGAATATTTTTGTTATATGAGATGTTCAATATAGTCGATGATATATGTGTATACTATTTTGATGTGATGAGAAATTATGATTGTTGGCAATGATGTTGGAAATGAATTATAATTGAGGCATAGTGCCTAATTGATTATGAGAAAAGAATTGTGAAATGTAATGTGATATATGTATATTGATGATGCATATGAAAAATGTCATGTTGTGTGCAACATGGAATGTAATGTTGATGTTTATGAGCAATATTATGTAGGACATAATGTGAATTGAAACATAAAGAAATGAAAAGGAGAATAAAGTTGAAAATGAGTAGAAATCAAATCAAGATAAGAGTATGTATTCTTTCTTCTACACTTTGAACCTCTTTATAATAAAGTTTATGTTGGGGTTATTAGACAGAAAAAATATTGCTGGATTGTTATTATTGAAAGATATGTTACTAAAATGAGGAAAGAATGGTGGAATATTGAATGAGTTGGTTATTATAGACAAAGTGCGATTATTTAAAGTTGGGATATATATATATATATATATATAAAGTTAAGGTTTTGTTTAAAGGAAAAAGAGATGATATTGGTTAAGTAAGAAAATAAGTTGATATTGTTATTTTAATGCGAGCATAGTAAATTCAATGTTAGAAATGTGAGATGCTTGGATATTGTGAAAGCTCATGATAATGGTGATAATATGTGATATTTGAGATTTTTTTAAAAAAAATGAGCTTTATGATTTTGGAAATTATATGTTTTAATATTGCTTTGTGATATATATTTGTAAGATGTTTTTAAAGTGATGTTAGAAAAGATGAGTTTGGCAAATTGAAGCTTAAACGAAGTAGTAAATTGAGAAGTTAAAGTTTTAGTGGAATTTGATAAAGATTATTGGGATATTGATGGTTTAATGTATATTCAATACATGAGCTAGGTGAAATGACTAATATTTCATATTAAAGCATTATGAATTGAGTAATGTGATTGATAGTATGAGAAATTGTTTTAAAGTAATAAGGGGAAATGGATAAGCAAATGAAAATGAGTTATTTTAAGTCATTTTAACTGCAAAGAGTAAAAATGGTTAGGGAAGTATATTAAATGTTTTTAAAGACGAAAGTGAAAGAGATGTCACATTGGGAATATGATTAAGATGAATGTGAAGTGTTAGTATAGTTAGAATATATATATACATTGTAGTGTGAATAAATACTTTACATCACATTGGAAGAATGAGAATGGAAATGTTTAAAAGAAAGTGATAAACATTAAATTTGTATTGAATGTATGAAAAAGGGAAATAAAATAAGAGCATATAATTAAGTGTATACATGTATATGATATGTGAATTGAGTTTTCCAATATGAATGAAATTATGATATATAAACAAATGTGTGAATCACATTATGAGGATGACCTATGAAGATGTATGTGGTATAATTATAGATTAGTGATATGGAAAAACAATGTTATATGTATTAGTGGACCTAAGAGAGATTAGGTCTTGAACGGTGTAAAGCTAGATGGATTATGTGATGGAAGTGAGAATGGAAAGAACTTGAGTGATATTGGACAGTGGAAATTGTTATAATGAGTATTGATTTGAAAATTCCAGGCTTGAATATTAATCTCTTAAAGCCATGTGTTTTGTTCAGTATATTGAATTGGTTAATTTGTTATCCATGGATTTGGATCTTAGATATAATGATTGTAATACGGATTTGGTGAGGTTGACAATTTTGTTTGAGAAGTATAGTTAAAAGTTATGATGGATAAAGTTGTATCTTATTATTATTTTTATGTTAAGAATTTGGTTATAACTGTGAAGGTAAAGAGAGAAAAGGAAGTTATGGAAATGTGTTGAGTTATGGATAATATGACAAAAAGGTAATCAAAATAAATATACCAATGATAGGAAAAGTGAAGAGATAGTAAAAGGGAGAAATTATAATATATGAATGAAAGTTATACTGAATATGTTTATGGTATGTAACTTGAGGTTTAAGGGAATGAACTCAAGGTTTGAGTGAATGAATTATAGATATTAAGTATGATATAACATTTTTATGAGAATTGGTGGAAATTATACTAAGATAATAAAGAATAAACTATGTGTATATTAAAAGATATTAGAAGTGATTTGTTATCATGATGATTTGACTGAAAATAGATTGAAAGAGAGCAGAAATTGAATATAAGTTTGCTCCTATGGAATTAAGTTATATTTATACTTATATGAAAATTGTGAAATTTCATGATAAGTTAGATTACTTAATCGTTGGTTGGAATTGAACAAGATTGGAACGTGGGTATATTGTGACAGATAGATCAATTGATCTGGATTTGGCTAAGATTATGAATCATTATTGAAATTTAATGTGTATAGTTGTATTAAGAAAATAAGTATTTACATGATAATGTATATGATGTAAAATTTTAAAGTATGATTGGACATGAATGAGTGGAGTATAGTAGTTGTTAATCATGATAAGAAGAGAAAAAGATTGGTTATCTATAAAATAAGTTGAAAGATAATGTATTAATATGTAAGTTAAGTGAAAAGCATGCTAAAGAAATAACTCCATTTATGAAAAATCAGGATTTTGTTATCTATTGAGGGTGATAAATGTCTATTTAGACAGTGATTGTAATGAAGGGATAATTAATGTTCAGATATAAGTCAATGATTTTTAATGTTAAAGTTAAGAGAGTAATTTATACAGAAGTGAAATAACAAAATATATTAAATATAAAGATTAGATGGAGTATAAGTGTACTATAGAATGATCTGATTCTTATATAAAGACATTAACAAGAAATGTAATGAGTTCTTTTGAATGTTTGATTAAGGAAGTAACAAGATGTATAAACATATAGAATGATGAGTTATGGAATTTAAAGAAGGTGGTTGATTCTAAAGAGGGGAGTTGAAGCTATATGATTTGATGATATAATGACTTAAGCGTATAATTAACTTCATATGGAAGTTAAGATGGTATGGTATAATGAATGGATTACAATTATACTAGATAATTTCGAGGACGAAATTATTTAAGGGGGAGAGAATTGTAATATCCTCATGTATACCTTAGAAGTTTTGATTATGTTATTGTTGTAAGTTGGATTGAATGTATATGTGATGTGAAGAGAAAAGAAATGGGAAGAGAAGGTTTATGTATTTGTGTTTTGGGAAAGAAAAGAGGGTTTAGAGAGAAATGTATATGTTGATTATATATTAGTATATAATACATATAAGTTGGTCAAAAGAAAGTCAAGAGAAGGAAGAGGTGTGGTGGAGGATTTTTGGAAATTATTATTATTATTATTATTATTATTATTATTATTATTATTATTATTATTATTATATATATGTGGCTATCGTGAGAAGAGGGAAAAGATTTTTCTTCTTCTTCTTCTTCTTCTTCTTCTTTTGGTTCTTGCACGAGAGAGAGAGAGAGAGAGAGATTGGAAGATGTGATGATCTTCATCAAAATCTTAGGGTTTAAGAGAATTGAAGATAGAGATTGAAGATTTGTCAAGATATTCAAGTAAGTATTCAATTCTTTGTGATGACTCCTCTTGTTTGAGTTTGTATTTGTTAGGGTTGGTGTGTGATGATGATATTAATGAAAGATTAAAGTTATAGATATGTTGAATTGTTATTAGATGATGTAAATAAGGTTGATTGTGAGAAGGATGATGGATATTGAAGTTGAAAGTATAAGAGAAATGTTGATTTTAGGGTTTGAAGTGGTATATGCTTAAATGTGTTGTTAATGATTTGTAAATGAAAATATTGTGATGAATATGTAAAATAAGTGTTAATAACATGGATTATGTTCATTTGAATGAGGTTATGTTGTGTATAAAGTGTGTAAATGAAATTGAAAGAGTTTTGGCCATATTTAGGGTTTGTGTTCATGAGTGACACGACCAAAAACAAGAAGAGACACGGCCAAGACTAAGAATTTTTGAGAGACACGGCCATGTCTATGGAAATTTGGCCGTGTTGGATAGATTTTGGAGAGACACGGCCACTGGCTTGGCCGTGTCCCTTGACCGTGTTTGCTACTGCCTGAGTTGTGTTGAGAGACACGGCCGTGTCCCTTGCCCGTGTCTGCCACTGGATTTTTGGTTGAGAGACACGGCCACAAGCTTGGCCGTGTCCCTTGGGTGTGTTTGCTACTGTGATGGTTTTTGGTTCTTCATGCATTGTTTGATTCTTCAAAAGTCTTTTGCTCCTAAACATTTTATATACACTCTAAATACTTTGTAATCAAAGAATGACCTAAACAAATGTATGTGGATGATTCTAAACCTATGAATAATGATCTTTGGATTAGGTTTTGAAGAGATTGTGTTGCAATAACCTAATTGTTGAGAATTCTTGGAAAAGGAAATGTATAGATGGATGGGAATAGTTCTTGAGGTAAGTACCAATACATATGATTGTATTTATTTACATAATTTGAGGCTTAACACATTTGTTTGCAAATGTGTTAAGTGGTTTACTATATTGTAATATAATTGGACTAAGGTGATGATAATGATGTGAAGGATGTGAAGATCATTAACAAGGTAAGCATAAACCCTATTTGATAGTATATCCTTATATGTCTTTGAACATTTACACATTGGGATGAAAGTGTTAAATAAGCTATTATATTATGAATGTAAATGAAGAATGTAAATCATTTTATATATATAAATATAAAGGATGAAATATGAAATGGGAAGGTAGAAAGAAATGAGAATCATTCTTAAGGTATGTGCAATTTGTTATGATAAATGTTCTAATAATGAATGGTGTTAGTGTGTTTTGAGAAATGATGAAATGTTATGTTATATGCATTGTGAATGGCAATGTATTATATGAATAATATATTTTGAAATGTTATATAAATGATGTTATATGTATCATATGAATTGAGATATGATATGTTGTGATATGAAGCCATTGTAATTGGCTATGATGACTCAAATGTGATATGAAGTCATTGTGATTGGCTATGACAATTCAATTGAGATATGTGAGGCATGTTTGCCTAAATGATGATGAGAATTGTGAATGACATTGATGATAGAATGATCAATGAATTGTGTGTCTAATATGTTATTCATTTTCAGAGTTTTGTTGTTGGTGGCATGCCTAATAGTAACAATCTCTTGAAGTTAGGTTGGACTTGATCCTTGAAGCCAAGTTGGGTTGAAGTTTAACATGTTTTACTCCCCTTGAAGCTTTGTTGGGTCTAGCCCTTGAAGCCTAATTGAGATGTTACAACCCTTGAAGCTAGGTTGGATTGGTTCTTGAAGCCAAGTTGGGTTGATACTTAGCATGCTTTGTTCCCCTTGAAGCTTGGTTGAACCTAATCCTTGAAGCCTAGTTGGGATAATGATAAATGTGATAATTAAACCAAAGCATTAACTCTGAAAGTCGAATGGCATATTAGTGTTTTGGGCCCGAGTCTGTCTTTATTGTCAATGTGAAATGCAAGTATTGAAATATTGATTGTGAGTATTAATAATGAATTATGCTTGGTGAATTGTGAATAATATAATGTTATTAAGTGTAATATGTAAATGAATTGTGGTTGATGATAAAGGTTGTCTTTATTGGAAATGTGATTCATGATTGGTATGATATGTAATGTGTGTATTGCAATAATGAGTGGTATGATGTGTAATGTGTGTATTGCAATAATGAGTGGTATGATATGTAATGTGTGTATTACAATAATGAGTGGTATGATATGTAATGTGTGTATTGCAATAATAATTGGCATGATATGTAAAGTGTGTATTGCAATAATGATTGGTATGGTATATATAATGTGGGGGTATTAATATATTGGTTTTGAGTATTGGTGATGCATTGGGGTTGGTGATAATATTATGTATATATGTACATCATATATGAAATTAGCTAGGATATATTAAAGATGAAATTAAAAAGAAAAGGAGGTATGATAAGAACTATTTATATATTGAATTGATATATCATTATATTTTAATACTTCTACACTATATGTTTATATTTTATATTTGGACTACTAAGCTCTCGGGCTTAGCGCGGGTGTTTATTCGCGCAGGTATATAGATGGAAGATATGAAGTCTTTTGTTATGCCACAAGAAGAGTAAAGTTTGTCGAGACCAACTAGAGGGAAATGCATACATGTATAACTTTTATATTGATGTATTTATGACGAGCAAATAATTATATGTATAAATGAAGTTTTTGATAAAGATAATGATTTGGTAAATGTTATTTAAATTAATGTATTATGGTTTGGAATTCTTTTACAGGTTTTAAAAAAGTAACGAAAAGTGGCATCCTTATACTTTATATATTTACCGTATGTATACCAGGTATATGTATAGTACTTATATAAGGTATCGGGGTGTTACAGAAAGTTACCTTGCTCTTTTAGTTTGAACTACTATGAAGCGGCATCCCGGCTAGTAGATCTATATTCTCATCTTCATGATGCTGAATAAACTCCAATAATTCAGCATTATAATGAGTTTCTGATCTTGAAGCATGCATTTTTTTTAAACTATATTTGGGAGAATTATAGCTATTAAGGAACAAAATTAACTAATTTGATGTGAATGAAATGAAGGAATTCATTCGTTTATATAGAGGAACGGCAAGGAAAAAAACAAAATTCAAAAAGTAAATTTTACTATTGATGAGCAGTAAATTTTACTATTTATAAATAGTAAATTACTATTGAGGAATAGTAAATTACTATTTACAAATAGTAGGTTACTATTTACTAATAGTAAATAGTGCATGAACAGTGACTACACAGTAAATAACCAGTAAATTCAATCATTCAATTTAATCATTCAAATACTTGTGTGTATATAAATATTTTTACAAGAAGTGTGCAAGGAGAAGATATGTGCATAAAAATTAGCCTAATTTTTTGCAACCAAAAAATTATTTTTTACAGATAATTAAATCTCTATCAGCTCATGTCCAGAACCCAAATTATCCTTAGGTCCATAACCTAAAATTCCTCCTAAGTCCAGAACTTAGCTTGGGTCTAGAACCCAAATTATCCTTAGGTCCAGAACCTAAAATCTCTTCTAAGTCCAGAACTTAGCTTGGGTCCAGAACCCAAATTATCCTTAGGTCAAGAACCTAAAATCTCTTTTAAGTCCAGAACTTAGCTCGGTCCAGAAACCAAATTATCCTTAGGTCCAGAACCTAAAATCTCTTCTATGTCTAGAACTTAGCTCGGGTCTAGAACCCAAATTACCCTTAGGTCAAGAACCTAAAATTATTCTTTGAGTCCAGAACTCAAATCGAGTCCAGAACCCAAAGCCTCAACCATCTCAAAAATTAGGTCTTATTGCTTTTCACTCTCTTTTACTAAAGTCTCAGATCGTTCAAGCAGGGGGCAAACTATAGACCCTTAATTTTTGACCCAGTCCGGTCCAATATATTTTAATTAGTCCAAAATAATTTTTAGTGTTATCTTTGTTTTAGTATTTATTTTTTATAATTTTTAAAAATTATTATTATAATAAAAAATAATAAAAATAAAAATCGGCGATTGAAAATTCGGCGACGAAAAATTTTGTCGCCGATGGTCGAAATGGCCTTGGGCCATTTTGCCCAAAGGAAAATCCTGCGGGCGAAACGGCCTGGCCGCGCGCCCTCACAATTTTTGACGTGGTTTCTCGTAGCAGCCCGCAGCAGTTTTTTAGCCAGCAAAATTTTTTCGATGTAATTTTTTTCGAAACCAAATTCTTTTTGGTTTCAGTTTTATTTTCCTAATTAAACATAGTTTCCTTAAACAATTGAAATTAATCATATACATTTCCTATAAATAACACTAAAAGATACAGAAAAGGGGGGAGAAAAACTTTGGATCGAATAGTGGGACTTTGAAAATTCTAGCAATAAGTAAGGAAATCAAGGATTGATCAAAGGCAGCAACCTTGCCTTTGTCCTTGTTCATCCAAGAAACAATTTCTGGTGGAAACAACAAACGAAGGTTTGAATCTCTAATTTCTTTTTATTTTCTTAAAGTAGCTTTGTTTCTTTGATTTATAAGATTATACATATAAAACTTTGGTCTTTGAATATGTAATAACTTGATCTTTGTTTCCAAAAATCTTAAACCATTCCTTCTGTTTCTCCTAAAAATCAAGAACCCTAATTCGTTTCTTTGTTTTTCAAAAATCTCAAATCGTTCCTTCTGTTTCTTTTAAAAACTCAAGAACCCTAATTCTGTTTCTTCTAAAATTTAAGAACCCTAATTCTATTTCTTCTAAAATTTAAGAACCCTAATTCTATCTTTTTTAAAACTTAAGAACCCTAAAAAATACTCTTTTATTTTCAAAAACCTTAAAACGTTTTTCCTATTTCCAAAAGCTTTTAAAAAACCCTAAACTGTTTTCCTCTCATTTTTTTAAAATTCCCAAATGTTTTGTTAAATATCCAAACTGTAAATTTACCTTACAGTTTCTAAAAATCACATAAAGCTTTATAAAACTATAAACTATTTTCTCAAATTCTGAAACCAAATATATTTTTTGAAACACTAAAAACCCTAATTCAACTTCAAAAACCAAAAACAGTAAACCCTAAACTTGTAAACCTAAACACTAAGTTTTCTTAAACCCTAATTCCCTTAAAACCATAAACCCTAGTTTTTCTAAACCCTAATCCTTAAAACCTTAAAATCTTATAAACCTAAATATTAAAACTCAACACAGTAAGCCTAAAAACAACAATCCAGTAACCAAGAACTATAAACCTAATGTTTTAATATCCTAAAACCCTAATTTCATAATGTTACCCCTAAACCCTAATTTGATTCATGAAACCCTAATTCATTCCAATTTTTCAAAACTTTTATAGTAGGTTAAACAAATACTAAAATACAAAAATTCCAAAACCCTAATATGCTTTATTTTTAGAATTGATTGTATAGTTCATTATATGCTTTGATTTATTTAATTTCAATGCTTGATTTATTTAATTTATCATGGATGGATGCTTATTTTATATTTTGATTGATATCTTTGATGAATGATTTATTTATGATGAATGGTTATTTACTTTTATCGATTTATTTAGATTTTCAAATGTTGTAAGAGGTATGTTTCCACTTTGTGGGTACCTCATTAGTTAAATATCATGTAATTTAAATTGCTTTTATATTGTAGACCAATGTAAAGGTCATGTTTCTACCTTTTGGTGGGTTCTCCTATTAGTTTAGATGCAGATGATGTAAAGGACATGTTTCCATCCTCGGATGAGTGTCCATTTATTTGTTTTGTTTGGACATTGCTTTGATTTTTAATATAACGATGCTTTATTTCAATTGTTGCATGTAATATGGATAATATCGTTATACTTAAGAATTTTATAATATTAAGACCTACAAAGGAGGCCGGTTCCAATGAACCGAGCATTGTGGGGGTGCTAGGCCATTTCTCACCTTCCCCACACGTACCCAACTTTCCAAACCCATTAGGGGGTTGGGGATTCCTTAGGAATCGATTCATCCACCCTATTCTTTTTCCAGGTACGTCCAAGTGGCGACTCCATTTTCTCCAAATTTAGGTTCGTGTTCTCTAAGGCCCCGAGCCTAAACAGTGCCGAAGTCACAAGAACCATTCCACCGGGAGTGGGGGCAAAAATCCCCGCTCACAGACCTGCAAAGGAGGCCAGTTCCAATGAACCGGCCGTTGTGGGGGTGTTGGGCCATTTCTCACCTTCTCTACACATACCCAACTTTCCGAACCCATTAGGGGGTTGGGGATTGTGAACGGGGATTTTTTCCCCCACTCCCGGTGGAATGGTTCTTGCCACTTCGGCACTGTTTAGGCTAGGGGCATTAGAGAACACAGACTCCGGAGAAAATTGAGTCGCCACCCCGGACTAGCCGGGAAAAAGAAAGGGGTGGATGACTCGATTCCTAAGGAATCCCCAACCCCCTAATGGGTTCAGAAAGTTGGGTACGTGTGGGGAAGGTGAAAAATGGCCCAGCACCCCCACAACGCCCGGTTCATTGGAACCGGCCTCCTTTACAGGTCTTAATATTATAAAATTCTTAAGTATAACAACATTATCCATATTACACACAATAATTAAAATAAAGCATCGATATATTGAAAATCAAAACAATGTCCAAGCAAAATAAATAATTGGACACCCACCTGAAGATGGAAACATGTCCTTACATCCCATGCGTAAATAGGACACCCACCGAAAGGTAGAAACATGTCCTTTACATTTGTTCTAAAATAGAAAAGCAATTTAAATTGCATGATATTTAACCAATGAGGTATCCACCAAGTGAAAACATACCTCTTACAACATTTGAAAATCTAAATAAATTGACAAAAGTAAATAACCATTCATTATAAATAAATCATTCATCAAAGATATTAAACATCAATAGAAAGTAAACATCCATCCATGATAAATTAAATGAACCAAGCATTAAACTTAAGTAAATTAAAGCATATAAAATAAATCAAAGCATAATCAAATATAGAATTGAATAAGGCAAATAAACATCTAAATTATAACTACTATTTCCATTTTAGGTTCTTTATTTAATGTGTTTAGGGTTTTGGAATTTATGGAATTTTGCTACTGTGAGTTTTTTTTAGGAATTAAAATAGATTAAGGTTTTATGTTTTAAAAGGTTGATGAAGTTCTTTGATTAAGCAAATTAGTGTTTGAATGGTGAAATCATGAAACTAGGGTTTGAACACTTTAAAATACTTTTGATTTGTGGTTTACGGTTACTCATATGGTTTCAAGCTTACTTTGTAAAATTAAACATTTGTGTTTTTATGGTTTTTAAAGTTTTAAAGGATTTAGGGTTTAGAAAAAAATTAAGGTTTAAGGTTTTAAGGGGTTAGGGTTTACTATTTTTAGTTTTGGAATTAAATTAGGGTTTTAGGATTTTTGAATTTAGGGTTTTGGGTAATGAATTTTATTTTAGGATTTGGAAAGACAATTGACAATTTCATGAAGTTTTATGAATTTAAATAAAACGATTTAAAATTTATAAGAGCAAAAAAGATATTTTTAAGGCTTTTGGAAGGAAACACAACACAATTTAAAGTTTTCATCATTTGGAAAGCAAATCATAGTTTTGGGATTTTGAAGAAATAAAACTAATAGCTTTAAACTTTTGGAAAATAATGCCACGATTTAAGATTTTCATACTTCATAAAAGGTGAATTGAGGTTATGAGGTTTTTAATTTAAAAGAAACAATTATATGATCTAGCTACTGTGAAAAAATAAAAGAAATTAAGAATTCAAACCTTCTTCTGTAAGTTACACCAAAAATTGCTTCTCGGATGAACAAGGTCAAAGACTAGCTTTTTTGCCTTTGAATTGCTTGAATTATTTTTCTGCTCTCTCAAAAAATCAGCTTGATTCAAGGTTTTCCTTCACAGTTTCGGTTTCCACTTTTGTTCAAGCTTCTGTCCGATTTCTTCCTTCTTTTTTTTCTTTGTGTTGTTTTTGATCTTATTTATAGAAGTTTTATATGACTAATTCTAGTTATTCACGGCATCTATTATTCATTAAGAAAAGGAAAGCGAAACCTAATCGCATTAGGTTTCGGAAAATTTGCGTTGAAAAAATTTTGCTGGCGAAAAAAAACTGCTGCGGAAAAAATGCGTTGGCAAAAAGTTGCCGCAGCGCACTTTGGCCTGCAGGCAGGTGAAGGCCATTTCGCCCGCAGGAAACCCTTGTGGGCAAAATGGCCCACGGCCATGGCCCATGCGCTAGTTTTTGGCGATGATTTTTTAATTATTTAATTAAGATAACAAAAATTATTTTGAACTACTTAAAATATATTGGACCACATAAAAATTATTTTGGACAAATTAAATTATTTTAGACTAAATAAAATATATTGGGCCGAACTGGGTAAAAAATTAAGGGTCTGCAGGGATTCCTTAGGAATCGAGTCATCTACCCCTTTCTTTTTCCCAGCCTGTCCGGGTGGCGACTCCATTTTCTCCGGACTTAGGTCCGTGTTCTCTAAGGCCCCGAGCCTAAATAGTGCCGAAGTCGCAAGAACCATTCCACCGGGAGTGGGGGCAAAAATCTCTGCCCACAGTGGCGACTCCACTGGGGATAAGAGAAGTTGATTCCGTTGGTCTTTATATTATTCTATTCTTACTTATAATGATATTATCCATTGTATCATTTAGATTGCATCGTGTGCGTGAGTTAGGATGCCCGTGTTACCCATTTTGTGTTATGTAAGGGATACCATACTTTCACTCAAGGTATGGAGATCGAGCATAACCACTCATAGCCTCGTACCATTTGGTATATACTTGTTATGGAAACCTAAGCCTTTTAACTCAAAGACTAAAGCTCATGTAATTGGCCTACTTACTTTCCTTAGGTTTTTACCCCAAATGCATGTTGTTTGTCTATGGTTAATTTATCTTGGCTTAAATGATGGCTTATTTGGTTTTTTCTTTTTCTAATATGACCTAAATACATTGTGAGCTCAAAATAAATTTTTCTTTAAAATCCAAAAGACCAAAGTAATTTTTAAAATTTTTCAAAATGTTCTTTGGATATAAAACTTTTCCAAAATAAGTTAAAAATTCTTTTTCTCATAACCCAAATACAAATCCCCAAATATGCTTTTTCTAAAATCTTTTTACAATGGGCTCAGAAATAAATTTATTTTCATCCAACCTTTTTTTCAAAAGAGCTTACAAATATTTAGGTCAATTATGAAATACCAAAAATCAATTGTGATCCTAGTTTATACTAAGAATAATTAATCATGGGCTTGTTTTTTGGCATGAACCACTAGTTGTTTTTTTCAAGTGAGAAATCTATTTGTAATAAACCTCTTAATTTAGTTTTAATCCAATATAGCATAAAAGCTACTTTAGTTGGATGGATTAAAACCTAATTAATGGGAATTATCATAAATTGATTTTCATTTTTGAAAATATAACTATTGGTTGAAACATCCGAGGGAAATATTCGAAAACAAGGTACCCCATGTTGGCATTTTGTTAACCATATACGTAAGTAAAGAGACTCGTCATTCGTGTGTGGATGTTATAAGGTTGGGAGGAACATCCTATTTGTCCTTGTTTGTTAATTTTTTGTGCATACATGCATACATTTGCATCTCATATCATTGATCCTTTTTGGCTCACAGCCTTGGATTATGACAGTTCAAAAGCTTACGACAATCTGACCTATGCCGGAAGCGAAGAATCTAGTAACGACTCAATCACTTGCTCACCAAAAGCAATGGAGCCTGAACAAATTCAAAGAATGGTGGATGATGCACTCAATGCCAAGATGGAAGAAATAAAAGAGGCCCTAGCTAAGACCATGAAGAACCAATTGACTGCAATTTTAGGAAATCATGCTGAAGCATCTGCTAGCACTAAGAAGCCAAAGGACAGAGTGAAGACTAAAGTTGGTGAAGTGGTTTTTGATGATGAAAAGGTGATCATTGATGATGATGATGATTGGGCTCAATACTACCAAGATCCTCAAGACAAGAAGAAAGAACCAAAGATTTTTGAAAGATTAGCTATGGAGAAAACCGAAACTTTTGATGTTGAAAAGATGATTGCGGACTTAGAAAAGAAATTTGAGAAGAAACTAAAAACCGAAGAAATGTCCGAAGTTGACAAATTATTTGAGCTAGATGAAGAAGTTTCGTACAAGTTCAAGATGCCATCTTTTGTGAAGTTTGATAGTGTAATATCCCCATGTATGCCCTAGAAGTCTTGAATATTGTTGTAGTTTTAATTGGATTGAATGTATATTTGATTTGAAAGAGGAAAGAAATTAAAAGAGAATGTGTATGTGTTGTTTTAAAAAGGAAAGTAAGGTGTAGAGAGAAATGTATATGTTGGGTATATGGTGGTATAACTAACATATACATTAGTCAAAAGGGAGAGTCAATAAAAGAGGATATTTATTTGGATATGTGAAATTACTATTATGGGCATACAAGTGACAAAAGTTAAGTTAAATGGAAAAGGGTATATAGGTAATTGCTTGGTTAAAATCTCTTGGTGGAGATTTAAAGAAGAAGAGGAAGTTGACTTTTGTTTATTTTTCTTTTCTTCTCTTTGGTGTGCCGGCCATTCAAGAAAGGAGAGAGCAAGAGAGGTGTTCTTGATGCAAGAATTAAATTGAAGAAGGAAACAAAGGATTTGGTTAAAGATTTGTGGAATTTCTTCATTTAAGGTAAGTACTCTCTTGTTTTTCTTGGTTATTTTGAAGTTTTGTGTGAAGTGAATTAGGGTTTGTTGATTTTGTGATTTGGTGTGTTTGAGTTGTGTTTATAAGTGTTAGTATTGATTGTAAGTTAAAAGGTTGAATTGGTGTTGGTTTGGATGTGAAGATTGTAAGTTTAAGTGGATGTTGATTGTGAAGGATCAAGAGTTAAGTTGGTTTTAGGGTTTTGAATTGGTGAATGATTAAATGTATGGTTAATTGTGAATATTGTGTTAAACAAGCAAAATAAGTGTTAATGACTTTGATTACATCCATTGGATTGAGTTTATGTTGTGCATATTGTGTCTAAATGCCATTAGAAGTGTTTTGGCCACAATTAGGGTTTTGTTCTTGAGTGACACGGCCAAAAGCAAGTTGAGACACGGCCAAGACTTATTATTTTTGAGAGACACGGCCAAGTCTAGAGAATTTTGGCCGTGTTGGATAGGTTTTGGGGTGACATGGCCACAAGCTTGGCCGTGTCCTTTGAATGTGTTTGCTACTGCCTGAGTTGTGTTGAGAGACACGGCCGTGTCCTTGCCCGTGTCTGCCTCGGGAAGTTTTGGTCTTGAGAGACTCGGCCACAAGCTTGGCCGTGTCCCTTGGGTGTGTTTGCTACTGTAATGGTTTTGGTTCTTCATGCATTGTTTGATTCTTCATAAGTCTTTTGCTCCTAAACATTTTATATACACTCTAAATACTTTGTAAACAAAGAATGACCTAAACAAATGTATGTGGATGATTCTAAACCTATGAATAATGGTCTTTGGATTAGGTTTTGAAGAAATTGTGTTGCATTAACCTAAATGTGGAGAATTCTTGGAAAAAAAGAAATGTATAGATGGATGGGAATAGTTCTTGAGGTAAGTACCAATTTATATGTTTGTATTTATTTACATGATTTGAGACTTAACACATTTGTTTGTAAATGTGTTAAGGGGTGTATTATATTGTTAATATAATTTGATTAAGGTGATGATTGAATGATGTGAAGGATGTGAAGATCATTAAAAAGGAAAGCATGAACCCTATTTGATTGTATATCCTTATATGTCTTTGAACCTTAACACATTTGGATGAATGTGTTAAATACTCTATTATATTGTGGATGTAAATGAATAATGTAAATTGCTATATATATATAAATATAAAGGACGAAATATGAAATGGGAAAGGTAAGAAGAAATGAGGATCATTCTTAAGGTATGTGCAATTTGTTATGATAAATGCTCTAATAATGAATGGTGTTAATGTGTTTTGGGAAATGATGAAATGTTATGTTATATGCATTGTGAATGGCAATGTATTATATGAATAATATATTTTGAAATGTTATATCAATGATGTAATATGTATCATATGGATTGAGATATGATATGTTGTGAAACCATTGTAATTGGCCATGATGATGCAAATGTGATATGAAGCCATTGTGATTGGCTATGACAATTCAATTGAGATATGTGAGGCATGTTTGCCTAAATGATGATGAGAATTGTGAATGATATTGATGATAGAATGATCAATGAATTGTGTGTCTAATATGGTATTCATTTTCAGAGTTTTCTTGTTGGTGGCATGCCTAATAGTAACAATCTCTTGAAGTTAGTTTGAACTTGATCCTTGAAGCTAAGTTGGGTTGAAGTTTATCATGTTTTACTCCCCTTGAAGCTTGGTTGGGTATAGCCCTTGAAGCCTAATTGAGATGTTACAACCTTTGAAGCTAGGTTGGATTGGTTCTTGAACCCAAGTTGGGTTGATACTTAGCATGCTTTGTTCCCCTTGAAGCTTGGTTGAACCTAATCCTTGAAGCCTAGTTGGGATAATGATAAGTGTGATAATTAAACCAAAGCATTAACTCTGAAAGTCGAATGGCATATTAGTGTTTTGGGCCCGAGTCTGTCTTTGTTACCAAGGTGAAATACAAGTGTTGAAATAAATGAGTAATAAGATCTATGGTGGATTCCATTGGGAATGTGATTCATAATTGGTATGATATGTAATGTGTGTATTGCAATATTATTGTGAGCATTGGAAATGTGATTCATAATTGGTATGATATGTAATGTGTGTATTGCAATATTATTGTGAGCATTGGAAATCTGATTCATAATTGGTATGATATGTAATGTGTGTATTGCAATATTATTGTGAGCATTTGAAATGTGATTCATGATTGGTATGATACATATAATGTGGGTATATTAATATATTGATTTTGAGTATTGGTGATGGATTGGGGTTAGTGATAATTTATGTATATATACATCATATATGAAATTAGCTAGGATATATGAAAGATGCAATTAAAAAGAAAAGAAAATATGATAAGAACTAATTATACATTGAATTGATATATCATTATATGTTAATACTTCTATACTGTATGTTGTATTTTATATTTGGACTACTAAGCTCTCGGGCTTAGCGCGGGTGTGTATTCGCACAGGTAAATAGGTGGAAGATATGAAGTCTTTCGTTATGCCACGAGAAGAGTAAAAGTTTGTCGAGACCAACTAGAGAGTAATGCATACATGTATAACTTTTATATTGATGTATTTATGACGAGAAAATAGTTATATGTATAAATGAAGTTTTTGATAAAGATAATGATTTGGTAAATGTTATTTAAATTAATGTATTATGGTTTGGAATTCTTTTATAGGTATTAAAAAGGTAACGAAAAGTGACATCCTTATACTTTATATACTTACCGTATGTATACCAGGTATATGTATAGTACATATATAAGGTATCAGGGTGTTACAATTGTTTTGGTATCAGAGCTTAGGTTCGAGATTCTCGGCCTAAGTGAAATTAAACAAAAAATTTTTTTTGAAAAGTTTAAATTGAAGTAAAAAGGAAAAATTTTGAAATGAAAATTGTAATACGTGCATATGCATTGACACCTAGGTTGGTCTTGGATGTGGCATTATATGAATTGTAGAATATTTGTGTTATATGAGATGTTCAATATAGTTGATGATATATATGTACACTATTTTTATGTGATGAGAAACCATGATTGTTGGCAATGATGTTGGAAATGAATTATAATTGAGGCATAGTGCCTAATTGATTATAAGAAAATGAATTGTGAAATGTAATGTGATATATGTATATTGATGATGCATATGAAAATGTCATGTTGTGTGCAACATGGAATGTAATGTTTATGTTTATGAGCAATATTATGTAGGACATAATATGAATTTAAACATAAAGAAATGAAAAGGAGAATAAAGTTGAAAATGAGTTGAAAACAAATTAAGATAAGAGTATGTACTCTTTCTTCTACACTTTGAACCTCTTTATAATAAAGTTTATGTTGGGGTTATTAGACAGAGGAAATATTGTTGGATTGTTAAGACTGAAAGTTATGTTATTTAAATGAGGAGAGTATGGTGGAATATTGAATGAGTTGATTAATATAGACAAAGTGTGACTATTTAAAGTTTGGGATATAATATATAAAGTTAAGGTTTTGGTTAAAGGAAAAAGAGATGACATTGGTTAAGTAAGAAAATAAGTTGATATTGTTATTTTAATGCGAACCTGGTAAATTCAATGTTAGAAATGTGAGATGCTTGGGTATTGTGAAAGCTCATGGTGATGGTGATAATATGTGATATTTGAGATTTTTGAAGTGAGCTTTATGATTGTGGAAATTATATGTTTTAATATTTCTTTGTGATATATATTTGGAAGATGTTTTTTTTAAGTGATATTAGAAAAGATGAGTTTGGTAAATTGAAGCTTAAACAAAGTAGTAAATTGAGAAGTTAAAGTTATAGTGGAATATGAAAAAAAAAATTATTGGGATATTGATGGTTTAATGTATATTCAATACATGAGCTAGGCGAAATGACTAATATTCCACATTAAAGCATTATGAATTGAGTAATGTGATTGATAGTATGAGAAATTGTTTTAAAGTAAAAAGGGAAGTGGATAAGCAAATGAAAATGAGTTATTTTAAGTCATTTTAACTGCAAAGAGTAAAGATGGTTATGGAAGTATATTAAATGTTTTTTAAAGACGAAAGTGAAAGAGATGTCACATTGGGAATATGATCAAGATGAATGTGAAGTGTTAGTATAGTCAGAATATATATATACATTGTAGTGTGAATAAATGCTTTACATCATATTGGAAGAATGAGAATGACAATGTTTAAAAGAAAGTGATAAACATTAAATTTGTATTGAATGTATGAAAAAGGGAAATAAAATAAGAGCATATAATTAAGTGTATACATGTATATGATTTGTGAACTGAGTTTTTCAATATGAATGAAATTACGATATATATATAAAAAAAATGTGAAAATTATTATGAAGGTGATTTACAAATATGTATGTGGTATAATTATAGAATTTGTGATATGGAAATGATGTTGTATGTATTAGTGGACCTAAGAGAGATTAGGTCTTGAATTGTGTAAAGCTAGATGGATTATGTGGTGGAAGTGAATATGGAAGGGACTTGAGTAATATTGGACAGTGGAAATTGTTATGATGAGCATTGAATGTGATGATCATGTGATATTTAGAATTTTAAGGTATTCACATATGGAAAGTTCTATATATATATATATATTATAAGAGATTGTAGATGGATTAGAAATGAGGTGACGAATAGAAATTGTAAGGGAACTCCATATGACTGAATATGTATATAGTAATATTGTTGAAATATGAATTAAGTTGATAAAGATCATTTATTCGAGTGCAAATTGGTTTGAAATAGAATTGGAATGTGTTAACTTCTGATATAGCAAAAATGCAAAGAAGGAATATGTAATTCTTGAGATATACCTTAGCCTTGTATTTGTATAGATTGAGAATAAAATTATGAGAGGAACAGTATTGATTTGAAAGTCCCAGGCTTGAATATTAATCTCTTAAAGCCATGTGTTTTGTCTAATATATTTGATCGGTTAATTTGTTATCCATGGATTTGGATTTTAGATAAAATGATTGCAATACAGATTTGGTGAGATTAAAAATTTTGTCTGAGAAGTATAGTTAAAAGTTATGATGGATAAAGTTGTACTTTATCATTTTATGTTAAAAATTTGGTTATAATTGTGAAGGCTAAGAGAGGAAAAAGAAATTATGGAAAGGTTTTGAGTTATGGATGATATGACAATAAGGTAATCGAAATAAATATAATAATGATATGGAATGAGAGGAGATATTAAAAAAAAGTTATAAAATATGACTGAAAGTTATACTAAATACGTTGATGGTATTTAACTTGAGGTTTAAGTGAATAAACTATGTGTATATTAAAAGATAATTTTAAGTGATTTGTTATTATGATAATTTGATTGAATAGGGATCGGAAGAGATCAGGAATTAAACATAAATTTGCCCTAATGGAATGAAGTTATATATATACATATATGAATATGGTGAAACTTTATGATAAGTCAAATACATTAATTGTTGGTTGGAGTTGAATAAGATTTGAATGTGGATATATTGTGACAGATAGATCAATGGATCTAGAATTGGCTAAGATTATGAATCATTATTGAAATTTAATGTGTATAATAGTACCAAGAGTGTAATTATTTACATGGTAATGTACATGATGTAAAATTTTTAAAGGGTGATTGGATGAATGAATGAAGTTATAGTAATTGTAAATCATGATAAGAAGAGAAAAAGATTGGTTATCTATAAAATAAGTTGAAAGGTAATGTATTAATATCTAAGTTAAGAGAGTAATTACAAAGAAGTGAAAGAACAAAATATATTAAATATAAAGATTAGATGGAGTATAAGTGTACTATAAAATGATCTGATTCTTGTATAAAGACATTAACAAGAAATGTAATGAGTTCTTTTAAATGTTTGATTAAGGAAGTAACAAGATGTATAAACATATAGAATGATGAGTTATGGAATTTAAAGAAGGTGGTTGATTCTAAAGAGGAGAGTTGAAGCTATATGATTTGATGATATAATGACTTAAACATATAATTAACTTCATATGGAAGTTAAGATGGTATTGTATTATGAATAAATTGTTATGGTATTGGTAATTTCGAGGACAAAATTTCTTTTTAGAGGGGGAGAATTGTAATATCCCCATGTATGCCCTAGAAGTCTTGAATATTGTTGTTGTTTTAATTGGATTGAATGTATATTTGATTTGAAAGAGGAAAGAAATTAAAAGAGAATGTGTATGTGTTGTTTTAAAAAGGAAAGTAAGGTGTAGAGAGAAATGTATATGTTGGGTATATGGTGGTATAACTAACATATACATTAGTCAAAAGGGAGAGTCAATAAAAGAGGATATTTATTTGGATATGTGAAATTACTATTATGGGCATACAAGTGACAAAAGTTAAGTTAAATGGAAAAGGGTATATAGGTAATTGCTTGGTTAAAATCTCTTGGTGGAGATTTAAAGAAGAAGAGGAAGTTGACTTTTGTTTATTTTTCTTTTCTTCTCTTTGGTGTGCCGGCCATTCAAGAAAGGAGAGAGCAAGAGAGGTGTTCTTGATGCAAGAATTAAATTGAAGAAGGAAACAAAGGATTTGGTTAAAGATTTGTGGAATTTCTTCATTTAAGGTAAGTACTCTCTTGTTTTTCTTAGTTATTTTGAAGTTTTGTGTGAAGTGAATTAGGGTTTGTTGATTTTGTGATTTGGTGTGTTTGAGTTGTGTTTATAAGTGTTAGTATTGATTGTAAGTTAAAAGGTTGAATTGTTGCTGGTTTGGCTGTGAAGATTGTAAGTTTAAGTGGATGTTGATTGTGAAGGATCAAGAGTTAAGTTGGTTTTAGGGTTTTGAATTGGTGAATGATTAAATGTATGGTTAATTATGAATATTGTGTTAAACATGCAAAATAAGTGTTATTGACTTTGATTACATCCATTGGATTGAGTTTATGTTGTGCATATTGTGTCTAAATGCCAAAAGCAAGTTGAGACACGGCCAAGACTTATTATTTTTGAGAGACACGGCCAAGTCTAGAGAATTTTGGCCGTGTTGGATAGGTTTTGGGGTGACACGGCCACAAGCTTGGCCGTGTCCTTTGAATGTGTTTGCTACTGCCTGAGTTGTGTTGAGAGACACGGCTGTGTCCTTGCCCGTGTCTGCCTCGGGAAGTTTTGGTCTTGAGAGACACGGCCACAAGCTTGGCCGTGTCCCTTGGGTGTGTTTGCTACTGTAATGGTTTTGGTTCTTCATGCATTGTTTGATTCTTCAAAAGTCTTTTGCTCCTAAACATTTTATATACACTCTAAATACTTTGTAAATAAAGAATGACCTAAACAAATGTATGTGGATGATTCTAAACCTATGAATAATGATCTTTGGATTAGGTTTTGAAGAAATTGTGTTGCATTAACCTAAATATGTAGAATTCTTGGAAAAAAAGAAATGTATAGATGGATGGGAATAGTTCTTGAGGTAAGTACCAATTTATATGTTTGTATTTATTTACATGATTTGAGACTTAACACATTTGTTTGTAAATGTGTTAAGGGGTGTATTATATTGTTAATATAATTTGATTAAGGTGATGATTGAATGATGTGAAGGATGTGAAGATCATTAAAAAGGTAAGCATGAACCCTATTTGATTGTATATCCTTATATGTCTTTGAACCTTAACACATTTGGATGAATGTGTTAAATACTCTATTATATTGTGGATGTAAATGAATAATGTAAATTGCTATATATATATATATATATAAAGGATGAAATATGAAATGGGAAAGGTAAGAAGAAATGAGGATCATTCTTAAGGTATGTGCAATTTGTTATGATAAATGCTCTAATAATGAATGGTGTTAATGTGTTTTGGGAAATGATGAAATGTTATGTTATATGCATTGTGAATGGCAATGTATTATATGAATAATATATTTTGAAATGTTATATCAATGATGTAATATGTATCATATGGATTGAGATATGATATGTTGTGAAACCATTGTAATTGGCCATGATGATGCAAATGTGATATGAAGCCATTGTGATTGGCTATGACAATTCAATTGAGATATGTGAGGCATGTTTGCCTAAATGATGATGAGAATTGTGAATGATATTGATGATAGAATGATCAATGAATTGTGTGTCTAATATGGTATTCATTTTCAGAGTTTTGTTGTTGGTGGCATGCCTAATAGTAACAATCTCTTGAAGTTAGTTTGAACTTGATCCTTGAAGCCAAGTTGGGTTGAAGTTTATCATGTTTTACTCCCCTTGAAGCTTGGTTGGGTATAGCCCTTGAAGCCTAATTGAGATGTTACAACCTTTGAAGCTAGGTTGGATTGGTTCTTGAAGCGCCAAGTTGGGTTGATACTTAGCATGCTTTGTTCCCCTTGAAGCTTGGTTGAACCTAATCCTTGAAGCCTAGTTGGGATAATGATAAGTGTGATAATTAAACCAAAGCATTAACTCTGAAAGTCGAATGGCATATTAGTGTTTTGGGCCCGAGTCTGTCTTTGTTACCAAGGTGAAATACAAGTGTTGAAATAAATGAGTAATAAGATCTTTGGTGGATAGCATTGGAAATGTGATTCATAATTGGTATGATATGTAATGTGTGTATTGCAATATTATTGTGAGCATTGGAAATGTGATTCATAATTGGTATGATATGTAATGTGTGTATTGCAATATTATTGTGAGCATTTGAAATGTGATTCATGATTGGTATGATACATATAATGTGGGTATATTAATATATTGATTTTGAGTATTGGTGATGGATTGGGGTTAGTGATAATTTATGTATATATACATCATATATGAAATTAGCTAGGATATATGAAAGATGCAATTAAAAAGAAAAGAAAATATGATAAGAACTAATTATACATTGAATTGATATATCATTATATGTTAATACTTCTATACTATATGTTGTATTTTATATTTGGACTACTAAGCTCTCGGGCTTAGCGCGGGTGTGTATTCGCGCAGGTAAATAGGTGGAAGATATGAAGTCTTTCGTTATGCCACGAGAAGAGTAAAAGTTTGTCGAGACCAACTAGAGAGTAATGCATACATGTATAACTTTTATATTGATATATTTATGACCAGAAAATAGTTATATGTATAAATGAAGTTTTTGATAAAGATAATGATTTGGTAAATGTTATTTAAATTAACGTATTATGGTTTGGAATTCTTTTACAGGTATTAAAAAGGTAACGAAAAGTGACATCCTTATACTTTATATACTTACCATATGTATACCAGGTATATGTATAGTACTTATATAAGGTATCAGGGTGTTATAGATAGAACCGAAAATCCTCACGTCCATGTGAAGCAGTATATCACTGCTATGCAGTCTGCCCAAGCTACTAAGGGTCAAACTCTAAGGTACTTTATACTCTCATTGGAAGCTGTTATCCAAAATTGCTTCAATACCTTAGAAGAAGGAACAAAAAAGAGTTGGGATATGCTATACAAGTCCTTCATCCAACAATATGGATACAATGTTAGAATGGAAGTTACATTAATGGAAGTTGAGTCCATTAGGTAATGACCAAATGAAAATTTTATGGACTATGTGAAAAGATGGAGAAATAAGGCCGCTTTGCTCAAGAAAAGGCCCAATGAATATGATCAAATAAGGATGATTGTGAGAGGGGTGTTGCCTAGTCTTCGTGAAAGGATGTCTCATACACTCATCCGTGATTTCAAAGATCTCCTCCAAGCTGGTCTGCAAATTGAAGAATGGAAAAGAGAGAAGAACCATTTTTCAATAAGAAGGAATGAGAAAGGAAACTATCAGTTCGATAGCCAAAGCATGCAAAAGGCAGTCAGTGTTAATGCTACTAACCAAGGAACAAGAAGGCAGTTTTCATAATTGGGGAAACCAATGTCTTGGGTTCTCAATAAGCTTCAAAGAAAGGGATTGTTACAACCCTTAAATCCTCGTCCTTTGCCTAATCCTCTCCCACCTAATTTCGACATTAAAGCATTTTGTCAATTTCATCAAATGCAAGGGCACGACACGGATAGATGTATGAGGTTGAGGCATGAGATCCAAAATTTGATTGATAATGGAAAGCTGCCCGAGCCCAACAAGCCGAACACCAAAGACAATCCATTATCAATGTTCAATAGAGTACCACCACCGGCAACCTTCATGATTGGAGGAGGTTTGCATGAAGATTTTGTCATGTCTTCTTTTCAAGATGTGGGTGGAGAGGCAATCAAAGAAGAAGAGATATTTGGCAAGAGTAAATAAGCTATGATGGGTAAAGAAGTAGCAATTTGTGTTGTCAACGGGTTTTAGGATTCAAGCAATAGTGATGATGATCTTGTATCCAAGAAGGAGGAATGGACCTGGTCTGAGCCCGAAGAAGATGAAGTAATGAACACTAGATTCGGTAAGCCTTATGCAAGGCCACCACCTAAGGAGGTAGAAGTTAATAAAAGAAAGGAAGTTAAAGTAGGGAACAAAGAAGAGGAAGATGATACCGTGCTCAAGCAATTGAAGAGAACCCAAGCAAGTGTTAACATTTGGGATTTATTGGCTACTTATAAAAAGCACCGAGAAACTATGGCTAAAACCTTGGCCAACATGCCAATTTCTACCTCCATAACACCGGAGGAACTGATCAACTTCATAAAAATTGGAGTAATGAAATGTGAAGATATTCAAGAGAAGAGCAAAGTTAATATGGGAGCAGTTTCTTTCTCAGATGCGGATTTACAGGAAGAGGGGAGAGATCACATCCGCCCTCTCTTTATCAAAATAGAAATCAAAGAGAAAAGGACTCCATGTGTAATGGTCGATGATGGGTCTGCCATAAATGTTTGTCCACTTAAAATATTGCCAAAGCTAGCCATAACAACAAGGGATCTAAACTAACCGATGTAACCATTCGGGCTTATGACAACACTAAGAGACATGCCGAAGGAACTTTCAAAGCTGTTGTCAAGGTTGGTCCAATTGAATCTATAATTGAATTTGTTGTTTTGGACATACCTGTTACATTTGCCTTAATCTTAGGATGACCATGGTTTCATCCTCTTGGTGGAGTTCCTTCCACCCTTCATCAAAAGATCAAGTTCCCTAACGGAGATGAGACAGTAGTCATTGAGGCCGGAGATATTGAGATTGTTAACGCTCTAATGATTGAGAGGCCTCTCAATGGTTTCCAAGTAGCTGCAATTTCTGATAATGAAGCAGTGGACTCTAAAGTCTTGAATATGATGAATAACATGAACTACCTTCTCGGAGCTGGTCTTGGAAAGGGTAAGGCCGGTTTGACAAAGGTGCTAGATTTTAAAACTCAAACTTCCAAGAAGGGGTTGGGATATGATGAAGACAACAATGTCCAGTTAAAGAAGAGTGAGAAGATGAGCTTCCCACCACTTGAAGAGATCTTTATTAAAGCTCCGGACATGGGACCGCTCCATGGAAAGCCCGAGCCAATCATGTTCATGGGAAAGTTTATCCCGGGTTTTGAAATTTTTGTAGATGTTGCCGAGCTAGTGGAGTAAGTGAAGAAAGAGCTCACCTTGCCAGCCAACAAAGAATCCAATCCGAAAAAGAAGAAGGAAGAGATCCTGAAAGTCGAGAAGACTCCGGAGGAGATTGTTGCCTGGTTGAAGAGAATTTTGAAGACATCCTGCCTTATGATTCTAAGAACAATGATTTTGATTTTGATTTTAATTCGTCTGCTTTGTATGAGGATGATGATGTTTTCTTTTCCAAAATGAATGCAAAAAAGAAAAAAGAAAAGAGCTCTCTAGGTTGAAAACCCAAAAAGGGCGGCCTAGGCAAAAGTTAGAGCAGTCCGCTAGTTCTGAAAACCCGAAAGGGCAGGTTAGGCAACAATTAGGGCTAAATGAGAGAAAATCATCAATTTGAAAACCTGAAAGGGCTAGTTGGTAGCAGGAGTGATCTTGTGTATGCTGGCTTTATGTTTGGTTGTTCCCCAATTTAATAAAACATAATGAATATTAAAATTATTCTATGTGCACTGTTATAAGTATTTGACCAGATATGGATGAAATAAATGAACACAATAGCAAAAGGTGATGACAAATTTTAAATGGAAAAGAAGCATCTTTTATTACATTAATTATTTTTTCATTCAAATAATACACTTTTTGAATTGACTAATGTAAAATCTAAGGCAGATGATAAGTGTAACGTACAGTCCAGATTTGCTTCAGCAGATCCAAGTAGGCTTTAGTCAAGCTAGGCATGTCTAAATCGGGAGTGAATTCAAAATCGTGAGGCTCAACTCCATACTGACGTCTAAGCCGGCGAGGATCATAGCAAGTACCTCGATGAAGAGCAGCAAGAGGAACATACATCAAGTATGTCTGCATGGTGATACGAGAAATCTTCCACCAAGGTACCAACCAACGGATGTTGACTTCAGTGCGTGAGTTGATCCAGTCAACCCAGTTAGCATATAAAGAAGCAGGATGGAGTAGTTTCCTATCAGAGTGATGTCGTGGCAGATATCTAGAAAAATCCATGGATGGAGTATCAAGAAAGCAAAGACGCTCCTGAAGCCAAATCTGTAAGGAAAAATTAAATTAAAAAAGAAGAAGAAGAAGAAGAGTCTGCTAAGTTTAAAACTCGCAAGGGAAGCTTAAGCAAAAATTAGGACAACTCACTAGTTCTGAAAACCCACATGGGCGGACTAGGCAAAAATTAGAGCAATATAAAAAATATAATAAAAAGAGGTTCGCTAAGTTGAAAACCCGCAAGGGCAGCTTAGGCAAAAATTAGGATAGCTCGCTAGTTCCGAAAATCAGCATGGGCGGACAAGGCAAAAATTAGAGCAATAAAATAAAAATGAAGAAGAAAGAAAAAACCTAAATTGAAAACTTGAAAGGGCAGTTTAGGTAATTATCTGAAGTAGCAACGGACTCCCGGTCAGTCTCTTTGACAATCCTAATTTAAGTTGGTCTAATCCAACTAAAGTCTCAGTTAAGATCACGGGTATCGGCGACAAGCCTCCTTCCATTTGGTCCTTGATATCCAATACTCGTGGAGCAATATCACCATCAGAGGAAACAAGCAAGAATTGACCAAGCAAGCAAAGACAAAGCATACATCCCCATGCCTTAGTAGGAGCCAAATGAGAGAGACAAAAATCAATCAAGGGAGAAAGTATAATTTTCTCACCTCTCATCAACTATAGAACTTCGGCCTTTGAAATTTGAAATAACATATGCATCTTATGTTGAGTCTTGGAAATTAATATGGATAATGCCATTTGTTGATTATTTGGATATCCAAGGATGGCCACAAATTCTTCAATCAAGGGACATATTTCAAAGCCATTAATTTTAAATGTCCTAGAATCTACATTCCAAAAAGAAGCCATGGCATGTAAAAAGGAATGGTCCAATTTAACATTTTAAAAACACTTCAAAGTATCAATTTTTGACCAAGACATTTGTTTCCAATGAATGGCATTCATATTCTTAAATAGAATTTTTATCTTCTTTAAATGGAGTTTGGTCATTGTGGAAGGTGGAAGGAAAATTAGAATTGATAAAAGGTGTTTTTATGTTGAAGTGGAAAATCTCTTGGTTTCTGTATGAAATTATTGCATGAAAAGTAATTTATATAGAAGAACCCATGCTATTCCAAAATTGATAAGGAAAAAGAGTGAGACCGTGATGCATGAGGAAAAGGAATTGGAGATGAAAGGATCTTAAATTACAGCATTGCATTTGGTTTTGTAGTGATACTGTGTAAATGTTAAATATGAAGAAGAAAGTATAATAATTATATCGTAGTAATAATCATAATAAAATAAAAAAAAAGAAGAGAAAAAAAAGAGAAAAGAGAAAATAAAGAGTTCATTCTTATGCTTCTTATATATTGATACAATACATCACTAAGAAAGAGATCATCAAATAAAGCTCTGAAAAAATCATCGCTTGTTGGAGGAGGAGGCACATCACCCATCCCAAGTCTGCCCGAAGTAGGAGCACCAGAATTCCTATTACCTCGAAGTTTTGATCTGTCACGGTCCTCATCAGAAGTAGATGAAAGGATCTCATGGTCATCAGTTTGGGGGCCTCTAGATGAAGAAGCACCAGGATCCCTCATCCCCTGAAATCGAAAGTCTTGGAAATTTTGTTCTGATTGATGGTACAAATTTTCAAAATGGGAAACCTGTTGATGACTGGCGACCAACTCTTCTTGAAGTTTTTTGTTTTGTTCTTCAAGCATCCACTGTGAGCCAGAAAGGAAAAAAGTTAGAGCATACATAATCATGTATACATTTAGCATAAGTTATCATGGAACAAGAAAACTTACCAGGTAATTCATATCAATACCCTGTGGATGAGATGGCATATCTGGTGGACTAGAATGAGAAAATGAAGGAGTAGTAAAAGAAGGTCCAACCTCATGATCAAATGAGCCAGCAGCCTGCAACGATCATTAAAGAATCAAAATAAATTAAGAAAGAAGCGATTGCAATGGAAAAATGGTAAAAGTTTACCTGAGAAGTGCTAGCCCCGAGATGTGGAACGAATTCTCCTTCCTCTCCATGATGTTCCTCTTCATCTCTATCCTCATTTTCTGTGGGAATTTCCTGTACACTAACAAGAGATACGTCAAAGTTCAAGAGCCCTATTTGAATAAAATGGGTATAAGATGCACCCGATGGATAGAGAAATGTTTCAACATCATAACCGTGCTGGGCCAACCACCATGCATTTTTTAGCATTGATGTGATATTCAAGGTATATTATGGGCAATGCATTGGGATCCTCCACTGCTTGAGACCAAGAAACCACTCATATACTCTCTCTTCGAGAAACCAGCCACTAGACACAGGGCCGACGATAACTCGGCGAGTATGTTGAAAAGGCAGTGCAGCATTCATGGAGGAAGTCCAGTTTGTCCGCTCTTCTGTATTCCACCAGGCCAAATTCACCTACAAAATGACATAAGGTAAGTAAACTTTCACATAAATTTTAATGTATACTAATTCTATTTTACCTGATCACAGGTTAAGCAGCTCAAGACAAAACGTTGGGTATGCACATGGTGAGACCAGGAACTTCTACGCAATCTGACAACTAGAAATTTAATTTCGGATACCCGACTCTCTCTCGGGAAATACGAGGCACCCTCACAAGATTGTGCTCATATGCCCATGCCTACAATAGTAATAAAAATAAAATTCATGCAAGAATAAGAATGGAATTGACATTGGTGGAAGAAAAGCACCTCGACAACCGCTATAAAGCCAACAAAAGACTTCTTATTTCAACAAATTTTTTCAAGACCATGGTAAAGACAGGCAAGGCCAGCTTCACCCCAGCCGTAAAGTGGTACCATCCTCATATAAGTAAAGGCCCTCAACACTGACAAATGGATGGCGGATTCGGTGCTGTCTAAAATGGTTGACCCGAGCAAATATAACAAAAATCCTTGAGCATACTGTTGGGCTGTGTCTCTATGAACCCATCCTTCGTAGTTCATCCAATAACTACAAATTGGCTCAATTTTTATCTTGAAAGGCTCTTTATATGATGGTTCCATACCAATTAATTGTTGAATTTCTTCAAATGTCAGAATATCGTTCGTAAGAGGAACTGGAAGACCATCATACCGAATGCCGATTATATCAGCAAAATCGATAGGACCAATTGTCATCTCTCCAATGGGCAAGTGAAAAATATGAGTTGTGTCCAACCATCATTCTGCAAGCACCTGGATCACGCTCCGGTCTATCGGATACTCCTCGGATGGTAATTGCAAGATGAAGCTCTCAAAATTGCAATCTCGAATAATTTGCCTTACCTGAGAAGGCGCTATATGATACCATTGTCGGGCTTTGAAGATACACCCTTAGCCCCGAATAACGCAATGATCACGCTAACACGGAGCCAGGTAAGTTAACAAGAGGTAAGTATATCATTATATCAATACCACCGATTTTTTTATATTCTATCTACATAAATTCTTAAATTAATATATTTTTCCTAAATTTCCTAAAAATAATAAATATGAAAAGAAAAAAAAAACAAAATGAAAAGAAAAAAAACAGAAAATGAAAAAGAAAAAGAAGAGAAAAACAATAGAAAAACGAAGAAAAAAGAAAAGAAAAGAAAAGAAAAAGAAAAGAAAAAATAATATTTTGTTGTTAAAATAAATAATTACTATGCTCTTTTTATTTGAACTATGATGAAGCGGCATCCCGGCTATTAAACCTATATTTCCATCTTTATGATGCTGAATAAACTCCAATAACTTAGTATTAGAATGAGTTCCTAATCTTGAAACATGCATTTTTTTTAAAACTGTATGCTAAACTTGAAAGGATTATAGCTATGAATGAATGAAATTAACGAGTTTACTGTGAATGAAATGAAGAAATTGGTCGTTTCTATAGAGGAATGGCAAAGGAAAAAACAAAATTAAAAAAAAAATTACACTATTGGTAAATATAAACTACTATTTATAAATAGTAGGTTACTATTTATGAACAGTAAACAATGCATGAACAGTGACTACACAGTAAATAAATAGGAAACTCAATTATCCAATTTAATCATTCAAATACTTGCGTGTAAATAAATATTTTTGAAATTTTAAAATATTTTTACACGCAGGGGGCAAGGAGAAGATATATGCATATGCATGGTAAAAATTAGCTAAATTTTTTGCAAATTCCTTTAGTATACTACTGACTATAATTGTTTTTTACAGATAATTAAATCTCTCTTAGCTCGGGTCCGGAACCCAAATTACCCTTAGGTCCAGAATCTAAAATCTCTTTTAAGTCTAGAATTTAGCTCGGGTCCAGAACCCAAATTTCCCTTAGGTCCAGAACCTAAAATCTCTTTTAAGTCTAAAACTTAGATTGGGTCCAGAACCCAAATTACCCTTAGGTTCAGAACCTAAAATTTCTTTTAAGTTCAAAACTTAGCTCGGGTCCAAAACCCAAATTACCCTTAGGTCCAGAACCTAAAATTTCTTTTAAGTTTAGAACTTAGCTCAGGTTCAAAACCCAAACTACCCTTAGGTCCAGAACCTAAAATCTCTTTTTTTAAGTCTAGAAGTTAGCCCAGAGTCCAGAACCCAAATTACCCTTAGGTCCAGAACCTAAAATCTCTTTTAAGTCCAGAACTTAGCTCGGGTCCAGAACCCAAATTACCCTTAGGTCCAGAACCTAAAATCTCTCTTAAGTCCAGAAGTTAGCTCGGGTCCAGAACCCAAATTACCCTTAGGTCCAGAACCTAAAATCTCTCTTAAGTCCAGAAGATAGCTCGGGTCTAGAACCCAAATTACCCTTAGGTCCAGAACCTAAAATCTCTTTTAAGTCTAGAACTTAGCTCGGGTCAAGAATCCAAATTACCCTTAGGTCCAAAACCTAAAATTATCCTTGAGTCCAGAACTCGAACCGGGTCCAGAACCCAAAACATAAACCATCTCAGAAAAATTAAGTCTTATTGCTTTTCACTCTCTTTTGTTGTAGTCTCAGATCATTTAAGCAAGGGGAAAACTGTAGACCCTTAATTTTTTACCCAGTCTGGTCCGATATATTTTATATAGTCCAAAATAATTTTTGTGGTATAATATTTATTTTAGTATTTATTATTTATAATTTTAATTATAAAAATGGTGAAGTTAATAAATTAAAAAAAATAAAAAAAATAAAATTAAAAATAAAAAAATAAAAATAAAAATCGGCGACGAAAAAAATTCATTGCCAAATATCCAATTGGCCAGGCCAATTCGCCGCAGGAATTTCCTACGATCAAAATGGCCTTGGGCCATTTCACCGCAGGAAATTCCTGCGGGGAATTGGCTGGCTGTCCAGCCAATTTTGCAAATTTCTTCGCCAGCTCTTGCAGTTTTCAGCCAGCGGCAAGTTTTTTGCCAGCTCAATTTTCCAACGCAGTTTTTTCGAAACCAAATTCTATTTGGTTTTGGTTTCTTTTCCTAATTAATTTTAGTTTTTTTAAACAATTAGAAGTAGGCTTATAATTTTTCCTATAAGTAACACTTTAAAACTCAAAATAAAAGGGACTTTGATTAGGGGATTGGAAATTGGTTTTACTGAGCTAAACTTTGGTACTTTGATTGATCGAAAATTGGACTTCTGACTGAGGAAAAAAGACAGAAAACCCTAGCAAGAGACATTAGCAACAAGTAAGCAATCAATAATTCATCAAAGGTAGCCACACTGCCTTTGTTATTGTTCATCCAGAAAGCAATTTTTTGTGTAACCAACAAACGGAGGTTTGAATCTCTATTTTCTTTATTTATTTCTTTACAGTAGCTTCATCATTCAAATTGAATTAATTGTTAAATCATACAAATTAATCAAAAACTTCACAAACCCTAAATTACTCTTTTGTTTCTAGAAACCTTTAAGCCCCTAAATTATTTCTTCTGTTTCCAAAAGTTTTAAAACCCTAAACTATTTTCCCCGAATTATTTTCATATACACTATAACTTTTTATCCAAAATCTCCAAATGTTTTCTTAAATCTCTAAACTCTAGTTCTCTTTATGTTTTCTAAAATTCATAATTATTTTATAAAACTCTAAACTGTTTTCCTAAATCCTAAAACCAAATATGTTTTCTAAAACACCAAAAACCCTAGCTTTTTTTAAAAACCAACATAGTAAACCCTAAGTTTTCCTAAACCCTAATTCAGTGAATCCAATCTAATAAATTTAAACCCTAAAGCCACGATCCAATAAATCTAAAATCACAAGCCAGTAAACATGAATTATAAACCTAATATCTTAAGATTCCAAAACCCTAATTTCATAATGTTACCCCAAACCCTAATTTGATTAACCAAAAAACCTTACTACTTTCTTAAATTCATAAAACCCTAATCCATTCCAATTTTCCAAAACCTTTACAGTAGCCTAAACAAATAACAATACTAAAATTCCAAAACCCTAAATATTAATTAAAGAACTTTAAATAGAAACAGTAAACCCTAATTTGTATCTTTACTTGCTTTATTTTTAGATTTGATTATGTAGTCTATTATATGCTTTGATGGTTGATTTATTTAATTTTGACGCTTGATTTATTTAATTTATCATGGATGGATGTTTTCTTTATTGTTATTATTTGTTTGTTTTAGTATTAAAAGTGTAAGAGGTATGTTTCCACTTTGTGGGTACCTCATTAATTAAATATCATGTAATTTAAATTGCTTTTATATTTTGGACCAATGTAAAGGACATGTTTCTACCTTTCAGTGGGTGTCCTATTTAGTTTAGACATGAACGATGTAAGGACATGTTTCCATCCTCGGATGGGTGTCCATTTATTTTCTTTGCTTGGACATTGCTTTGATTTTAATATAATGATGCTTTATTTCAATTGTTGCGTGTAATATGGATAATAATGCTTAAGAATTTTATAATATTAAGACCTGCAAAGGAGGCCGGTTCCAATGAACCGGGCGTTGTGGGGGTGCTGGGCATTTCTCACCTTCCCCACACATACCCAACTTTCCGAACCCATTAGGGGGTTGGGGATTCCTTAGGAATCGAGTCATCCACCCCTTTCTGTTTCCCGGCTCGTCCGAGTGGCTAGTCCATTTTCTTCGGGAGTGGGGGCAAAAATCCCCGCTCACACTTGGATGTGTTCACTTTTGCCTTTACTTCTTTGGTTTTTCTTTATTTTGTTCTTTTGATGAGACATGGCCAAGGCCTTGGCCATGTCATGTGACACGGCTAGTGGCTTGGCCGTGTCTCTTGGGTGTGTCTGTCTCTGCCAAATTTTCCTGCCTCTTTCCTTGGATGAGGGACACGGCCAAGCCAAGAAGTGTCTTGGCCATGCCTTATGTTTCTCCTCCTTAATAATCCATTAAGTTGAATTAAAGCTCCATTGTTTTGTTCTTCATCCTAGATCAAATACTTCAAATAAACTTTAAACACAAAATAAAAGAAAAATCAATCAAAAGCCAATAAAATTACAGTAAAAATAAATACACAAATGATCAAAACACAAATTAAACACATTCCTCAGTGCTACGGAGAAACCACTCAACTGAGGAAGCCATAAGGGAAAGTGACAAAATAATGAAACAACAGTATCCTCATCTATTTCAAACACCTTGAACAGTTAAATTTTGAGGATAAACTTTTTTAAAAGAGAGAGTTGTATTGTTTGAAATTTCTAAGCAGTGATTTTTCTGAATTATATTGATATGGGATTATGTATAATGTAGACAGTGACTTGGTTATTTGAAAGAGATGAAAAAATAGAGTTAGTTATGTCTTAAAAAGTTGAAAGTTAAATCTGGGTATGGATAATATCGGTATTTTTGAAAAAAAAACCTTTAAATAATAAAACCTAATAGAAATGCCCTTTTAACCATATAATTCAATTTTTATTGAAATTGGAATGAGAAGTATGGATAATGGAGCTTGAAATTAACTAAATAAATTATTTTCATGGTTTTACAGAATTAAAAGTCAGATTTAAAACTAAATTTTGAAAGTGGGTGCACCAATGTTATAGTGAGCACATCTTATGGAATCAAAACCCTAATAATTTACATATACATGTAAATGAACTACTTCTTCTTCCCATACCCAAACCGACACACACATTCCACCATAGCCAGATTTCATTTCTTCTTCCTTCTTCCATCAAACCTAAGTAAAAATTAAGGAAAATTTATAAATAACTCAAAATTATTAGTAGAATTCATTAGAATAAGTTAGAAACACTAAAATCATCAAAATATTCAATGAAAATTGAGGAAGAGAAAGAAAGTATCACTTTGTAAATAGGTTTGTGCTTGTCCATTCATAAGTTGCTATTCTTTTATTTTCTTTTGATTTTCATGATTTATGTGATTCATTTTACTACTTTAATTGCATTTTGTGATGGAATTTATTAATTGAATTTGTTAAGAGATAATTAGAATATTGAGCTAAGTGAAGGGAAAATTGATTAGAATTCGTTTTGAATAGTTTTAAGGGTGTATGTATAGTTTTTAGCTTAAAATTATGTATAAAACAACTTTTTATTAATAAAAAATTTAATTTAGGGTTATGGTAAGTTTAGCATTTAGAATTGGATATGGAACTAGTTAATTAAATAATTATTAAAAACTCATAAATGAATGGAATTAAATTTCTTTTTTGTTGTTAACCTAAAATTATGGTTAGAATAATTTTTGATTCATAAAAGTGTTGAATTAAAGTTTTGGCAAATTTAGAGTTTAGAATTAAGAATGAAATGAGTTCATAAAACAACTAATTGTAAGTTTATAATTGATTAATAAAAATTGTGTTTATGCGGCTCTTAAACAAAAATTAAGCTTAAATTAATTTTTGAATTTATAAAGTGTTGAATTTAGGATTTTATTGAATTTAGGGTTTAAAGATATGTTTGAAGCTAATTCTAGAAAGAATTGATTTTGAATTCATTATTGACTATGAATAAGTATATTTATGTAGTTTCTAAATAAAAACAAGTTTAAATAAAATTTTGAATTTCCAAGGTTTTAGAATTTAAGGTTATATAAATTTAGGCTTTTAGAAGGTTTAAGATTTTAGTATCAAAATGATTGTTTACAATATGTTGGTGAATAAGTTTTAAATGCAATGGGTTTGAATTTATTTTGAGAAGTATTCCTTTACTTGTATAGTTAAAATAAAGGCATTTGAATGATAAAGAAGAAGAGTGTAGGAAATGGTACTCTTTTTTTTTAAAGAATTGTTTTTGATTTTAAACAAATGCGACTTTATGAATATAAATTTATTGGAAATGAGAAAGAATTGAATTGCCCGAACCGTACATATCTTAAACTTAGTTTCTGGGTTGAATAGCTAGCCAGAGGGTGGACAACTTTATTGTTATTGGACACTTTGTGCCACTGCTATTATTGAGCATTTTGCCATTACTGGGTCATTGGCCATACTGACTGATATTACTGGGTATTTATTTGCCACTACTGACCCACTATCCAAATCTAGGATTTAAAATTCAATGTACGAGGGCAAAGCAAATGGAATATGTTATGATAAGATGAGAAAATTGTACAAAATGATTAAATTTTATTAATTATGTGAATCTTAAACATATTAATATTAAAAAAAAATTAGCTTGCTTTTATTTATTTTATGTCCTACTATAATATTAAAGTAGCAATTTTATTTACATACATTATTTCAATTAATTTCTTATGTTATAATGTTGGCAAATTATGAATATACAAGCACCACTAAGTAATTGCTCAACGTGTTAGATTCATTTCTAATGCACATATCAGATGGGCATATTAGATCCAGTAGAGTGAAATTTTAGAGATCCAAATCAACTGCATCATAGAAGGTGTTATATGAAGAATTTTGTACAATGTGTTTTATTCAATTTACATAGCAATGTTTGAATTAAATGATAGTTGTTTAACTATGGGTAGTTAGCAATTTCATATACTTTATATTTATGAGTTATTTTTTGTAAGTTTATTTTGAAATAGGACTTTATAGTATATTACGAAAATATGAAGTATATCTAATACGCAAATATATTGATAAAAATAATTAGAATTAAATTAATGGGATTAGAGTTGATGCTGAATGTATGAAATATTGGGAGTTCTTTCTTCTCCAGGTTGTGTTTTTTTTAAGAGAATATGTTGGAATTGCCAAATTTTAGGAAAAACTCTGTCGAAACTTTTGTTGATATTAGCTTTAGTATTCATTAATAATTGAATGAATAAGTGTATAAACATTGTGTGACATATCTTGATAGTTCTTAATAGGATTGTCAAGAGGTGTTACAAGTAAAATATTTTGTTAAAATAGAAAATCAATTTTTCAACTTGTCCTTACCGAACTGAATGAAGACCATATGTGGGGGTGTCATGTGAGCCCAAGCCCAAATGAGCATTTTGGCTCTAACTCTTGTGTGGGCCTACTAGCTGCTTGGGTGAGGCCTCACACAAGAGATGGACCTTGTAATATCCTCATTTATGCCCTAGAAGTTTTGCATATTGTTGTTGTTGTTGTTATACTAACTGGATTGAATGTTTATATTGTGCTAAGAAAAGAAATTGGGAGGAGAATGCTTGTGTGTTTGTGTTTTGGAAAGAAAATAGGGTTTAGAGAGAATGGTATATGTTGTGTATATGATAATATATATAACATATAAATGGGTCAAAGGGAGAGTCAAGGTGTTGGGTAGTGGAAGAAGATATTTTTGTGTTGAGTGTGTAATTACATTTATGGGCTTATATAAGACAAAAGGTTAGTTTTATGTTTGAGGGCATTTTGGTAATTGCTTGGATTAAATCACTTGGTGGAGATTAAAAGCAAAATTTGACTTGGTGTCTTCATTTTTCTTTTTTTCTTTCAAGAGGTGGCCGACCATTGAAGAGAAGAGAGAGCAAGAAAGGTGTTCTTGATGCTAGGAGCAAATTGAAGATATAATTAAAGGATTTGACAAGGGATTTGTGAAATTTCTTCTTTTTAAGTAAGTAATCTTTTGTTTTCTTTACTTATTTGGAAGTTGTGTTGGAAGTGAGTTAGGGTTTGGTGATTTTGTGATTTGATGGATTTGAGATGTGTTGTGTTGTGTTCTCAAGTATTAAATTGGTTTAAGTTAATAGTTTATATAGTTGTTGTTGTTAGAAGTGGTAGATGTTGATTTGGAAGGATGGAGAAGGATGTTGGTTTTAGGGTTTTGAGATGATGTGTGTGTTTAATTGTTATATTAATGTATTGTGAAGTGTTTCTTGTGATGAATATGTGTTTAGAACATTGTTTATGTTCATTTGAAATATATTATATGATGAATATTGTGTTTGAGTGCAATTGAGAAAGTGGTGGTTTTAGTTAGGTTGTGTTTGTGGGTGACACGGCCAAGTGCATTTAAAGGGACACGGGCGTGTCATTTATTTGAGGAAGCTACTGCCTCTTTTCTTTTTAAGGACACGAGCGTGTCACTCAAGTTGGTTGGGCGTGTCATTTATTTGAGGAAGCTACTGCCTCTTTTCTTTTTAAGGACACGGGCGTGTCACTCAAGCTGGTTGGGCGTGTCAATCAAGTGAGTTGGGCGTGTCCTTCAAATGATTTGAACATTGTTTGATTTCTTGGTTCTCTTTGCATGGTTTAAATTCTTCAAAGGTAGTGTGATCTCTAAACCTCAACATAAACATTTTTAAACATGCTTAAATTAAGGAATGACTTGATCAAACACTTGTGGATGATCCTAAAGCTATAAATAATATAAGTTGTTCTTGCATTGTTGATATTTGTGAATGATGCTATGTGAGATATAATGTGATCATGAATGTGATAAATATACACTTGAATAATGAAGTGTTATATTGTGAAATGAAAGGTGAAGCCATTGTTATTGACTAAGGTGATTCAATGGAGATAAATGAGGCATGTTTGTCTAAATGATAATGAGAATTGAGAATGAAATCTAAATGAATTGTGTGGCTAATGTGTTATTCCATTTTCAGAGTTTGTTGTTGGTGGCATGCCTAATAAGTGTAACAATCTCTTGAAATTAGGTTGGATTGAATCCTTGAAGCCTAATTGAGATGTTACCACCCTTGAAGCTAGGTTGGGTTTTGTTCTTGAAGCCAAGTTGGGTTGAAGCTTAGCATGCTTTGCTCCCCTTGAAGCTTGGTTGAACTTAATCCTTGAAGCCTAGTTGGGTTTATGATATTGATAAATGTGATGATAGAACCAAAACATTAACTCTGAAAATTGAATGGCATATTAGTGTGTTTTGGGCCCATGTATGTGTTTGTTTAGATGTAATTGTTGAATGGTGAAATGTTTGAATAATGAGACCATGCTTGTCTTTGTTTAGTGTTGATTATGAATGATTAAATGGATACAAATGAAGTATATGGAAAGATATTGAAATGTGATTTGTAATGTGAAAGTATGTGGTTAGTTTTGCATATATGATGTTACATGTATAATATGGATTGAGAAATGACATTGCATTGCACTAAGTCACATCATTTGCATGATTATCTTACTAAGCCGTTGGCTTAGCGCGATAGTGTTTAATCGCACAGGTAATAGAGTTGATAGAGTTGAACCTGAGAGCTCTACGAGACCGAGTGAGAGTAGACCTTGAAGATTTGATTTTTGGGAGCTTAAAGATCAGAGCAAACTTGCCAATCATGTATACTTCTTTATATTTTGTAAAGATATGTTTAATATGTAAATATGCACATATTTTCTAACTTCCGCTGTGTAATACTTAAATGTATTTATATATCTATTTTGTTTATATTACCAATTGATTACTTACTATCTATGATGTATATTGATAAAGATGATAACATCATTTAAAGTGTTTTAAATGTTAAGAAAACCGTAGCATCCCTATATTTGGTGCACTTATGTTACATTGTTGTGGTTGTAGTGTGTGTGCATTGGATATGGGGGTGTTACAATTGTTTTGGTATCAGAGCCTAGGTTTGAGATTCTCAACCTAGGTAAAAAGTAATAAAAAAGAATATTTTGATTTTAAAAAGTGGTTTTTGAATAAAAATACATGTTTGGGATTGGCAATCTCTGATCTTTAATAAGGTGTGTCCTTTTGTGTTTGCAGTGTTAGGTGTTGATGGATCCTCATTTGAGACAGTCAGTTGAGGGTAGTGAGGAGAGCGTTGCTCCTGATGATGGAGCTAGGGTTGATAGTGTTGAGGAGGCACCTGCTTCGGTGTCGGGTAGACCAGTAGGTGATGAGGTTCCGCCAGCTTGGTTTAGGCATATGATGGAAGCTATGAGACAAGCACCTGTGCAACCACAGCCATCACCCCCTCAGCCTTCAGTACCAGTGAGGCACTATGATAAGCTAAGGAAATATGGAGCAGAGGATTTCTTTGGTACAGTTGATCCGGTTGTAGCAGAACAGTGGCTTGACAGAGTTCAGAGGGTATTTGTGCAGTTGCAAGCCACTTCAGAGGAGAAGTTTGATTATGCAAGATCTTTGCTACAAAAGGACGCCTACGACTGGTGGAAGACAGTGCCACATTCTATGGATGATCCTCCAACACTGTCTTACACTGATTTTCTGAGAGAATTCGAGTTGAAGTATACTCCTAGGGAGTATAAGGACATGAAGAAGATGGAGTTCTTGAGCTTGAAGCAAGACAGCAAAACTGTTACTGAGTATGAAGTTGAGTTTATTCGACTGAGTCAGTATGCTGGGGGTATCATTGCTGATGAGATTGATAGATGCCGGAGGTTTCAGGAGGGATTGAGGCCCTCGATCATGTGCTTAGTGGCTGGATCCAGATATCAGGATTTCTCACAGCTTGTGACAGCAGCTCGAAGTGTAGAGCGAGCTCAAGTTATTGTAGCTGCTTCAGAGGAAGAGGTTAGGGTTAGAAGGCCCCAGTTTGAGGCAGGGTCTTCTTCTGCGAAGAGGGGTAGAGGAAGTTTTGTTCCTCGGAGTAGTAGGAGCCAGAGACCAGCGGGTAGGTTAGTGCAGTTACAGAGGCAGAGATTTAGACCTGTAGCTTCAGTGGCGAGTGCTCCAACCCCTATGGTTCAGAGATCTACCTTACCCATCTGCATCCATTGTGGTAGGCCGCATGGTGGTCCTTGCTGGAAGGCTGGTGTTGCAGGGGTATGTTTCAGGTGTGGGTCACCTGATCACTTTGTGAGAGATTGCCCTGAGAGGCAAGAGCATATGTCAGTGGATACAGCAGCTTCTCGACCTAGTGCGAGGGGAGGCCGAGGAGGCAGAGGTGCCAGTAGAGGAGGTAGACCGGGGTACAGTGCTAGAGGAGGTGCTACATCCAGGGAGAGTAGACCAGAGGAGGTTGGTTCTTCCCAGAGGATGTATGTTATACAGAGGCAGCCGGATGCATCGGCAGTCATAGCTGGTACTTTTTCTTTATTCAATACTCCAGTACTTGCTTTGATTGATCCGGGTTCCACCCATTCTTATATTAGTGTATCTGTATTGCCTGTGTTTGATGTGCATGCTGAGTCCCTAGGATTTGATGTTTTGGTGACAAATCCGTTAGGGCATAGTGTGGTTGTGAGTAAAGTGCACCGGGATAGTGCAGTGAGGGTGCAGGGTGAGGAGTTCCTTGGAGATTTGATTGAGATGCCATTTAAGAAATATGATGTGATCTTAGGTATGGATTGGCTATCTCGACATGGAGCTGTGGTGGATTGTAAAAAGAAAATTGTTTCTCTGAGAACGGGTGATGGTAGAGAGGTGATAGTATCTAATGAGCAGGAACAGCTAGCCTCCTTATTTGTTTCAGCTGTTGCAGCTAGGAGGTTGATTAGAAAGGGATGTGAAGCTTATCTTGCTCATGTGGTAGATACTAGAGTGAAGGGTTCCCCTATTGATAGCATTGCCACAGTTGCTGAGTTTCCGGATGTATTTCCAGAGGAATTGCCAGGATTGCCTCCGGAGAGAGAGGTGGAGTTTGGTATTGAATTATTGCCTGGTACCACTCCTATCTCGATTACTCCTTACAGAATGGCACCAGCAGAATTGAGGGAATTGAAAGTGCAATTACAGGAGTTATTGGACAAAGGATTTATTCGCCCCAGTGTTTCTCCGTGGGGAGCTCCTGTGCTATTTGTGAAGAAGAAAGATGGTACTGTGAGGTTGAGTATCGACTATAGGCAATTGAACAAAGTGACCATTAAAAATAAATATCCGTTGCCTAGAATTGATGACCTCTTTGATCAGTTGAAGGATGCAGCTGTATTTTCTAAAATTGATCTGAGATCTGGGTACCATCAGCTGAGAGTCAGAGCAGAAGATGTTCCTAAAACAGCTTTTCGGACCAGGTATGGGCATTATGAGTTTTTAGTTATGCCTTTTGGTCTGACGAATGCACCGGCAGCTTTTATGGATTTGATGAATAGGGTGTTTAGGCCCTATTTGGATCAGTTTGTAGTGGTCTTCATCGATGACATTCTGGTGTATTCGCGGAATGAATAGGAACATGATAAGCATCTGCGGATTGTGTTGCAGATTTTGAGAGAGAAGCAGTTGTTTGCCAAGTTGTCGAAGTGTGAGTTCTGGTTGGATCAAGTAGCTTTTCTCGGACATATAGTTTCAGCAGAAGGCATTAGAGTTGATCCGAGCAAAGTTGAAGCCATTTTGAATTGGAGTCCACCCAAGTTAGTGACAGAGGTTAGAAGTTTTCTGGGTTTGGTAGGCTATTACCGGAGGTTTGTGAAAGGGTTTTCTTTGATAGCTACTCCACTCACCAGATTGCTTCGTAAGGGAGTGAGATTTGTGTGGACTGATCAGTGTCAGGCTAGCTTTGAGCAGTTGAGAGAAATGTTAACTCAAGCGCCTGTTCTTACTTTACCTATAGAAGGCAAACCATATGTGATTTTCAGTGATGCGTCACATAGTGGTTTGGGGTGTGTTCTTATGCAGGAAGGTAAAGTTATAGCTTATGCATCTCGTCAGTTGAAACCGCATGAGCTTAACTATCCTGCCCATGATTTGGAGTTGGCAGCTATTGTGTTTGCATTGAAGATTTGGCGCCATTATCTGTTTGGGGAGAAATGTTTTATTTACACTGATCACAAAAGCTTGAAGTATTTGGGTGTCCAGAAAGAACTTAATCTTCGACAGAGGAGATGGTTAGAATTGATTAAAGACTACGACTGTTTGATTGATTATCTTCCAGGTAAAGCAAATGTTGTTGCTGATGCCTTGAGTCGAAAGTCTTTAGCAGGTTTGACAGTTTACTCGCTCTCGTTGCTTGTTGAGTTGAGAGCATTGTGTGCCAGTTTTGTATCTTGTGATGATGGTGCATTGTTGGCACAGTTGCATTTGAATTAATTTTTCCTTTAATTTGTGTTTAAGATTGCTTGAAGTTTTTTATTTAGGTTAAAGTGGAAAAATGGAGCTTTTAATTCACTTGTTGGATCTAAATTTGGTGGAAAGACATTGAACATGGCCAAAACACTCACTGGTTTAGCCTTGTCCCTCATCAAAGGTAAGAACAGTGGACATGCTCACTAACCTTGCCATGTCCCTCATGAAGAAAAGAAGGCAGCCAGTGATACAAGCATGAGACATGGCCAAATCACTTGCCGTGTCACATGACATGGCCAAGACAAAATTAATGTGGATGTTTCCATAAGGAAATTTGAGCAGAGGTAGACACAAGTATGAGACATAGCTGGAGACTTGATTGTGTTCCATGTAAAGAGCAGCTAAGTGTGAGCGGCGATATTTGCCCCAATTCTAGGTGGAATGGTTCTTGCGACTTCGGCGCTGTTTAGGCTCGGAGCCTTAGAGAACACGGACCTAAGTCTGGAGAAAATGGAGTCGCCACCCAGACGGGTTGGGAAAAAGAAAGGGGTGGATGACTCGATTCCTAAGGAATCCCCAACCCCCTAATGGGTTCGAAAAGTTGGGTACGTGTGGGGAAGGTGAGAAATGGCCCAGCACTCCCACAACGCCCGGTTCATTAGAACCAACCTCCTTTACAGGTCTTAATATTATAAAATTCTTAAATATAACAACATTATCCATATTACACACAAAAATTAAAAGAAAGAATAATTATATTAAAATCAAAGCAAGGTCCAAGCAAAACAAATAAATGGATACCCATCCGAAGATGGAAACATGTCCTTACATCACATTCCTAAATAGGACAACCACCGAAAGGTAGAAACATGTCCTTTACATAGGTTCTAAAATAGAAAAGAAAATTAAATTACGTGATATTTAACTAATGAGGTATCCAACAAGTGGAAACATACCTCTTACAACATTTGGAAATCTAAATATATTGATAAAAGTAAATAACCATTCACCATAAATAAATCATTCATCAAAGTTATTAATCAAAATAAAAATTACACATCCATCCATGATAAATTAAATAAATCAAGCATTGAAATTAAATAAATCAACCATCAAAAAATATAATAAACTATATAATCAAATCTAAAATTAAATAAAGCAATAAATATGTAAATTTAGGGTTTTAAAGGATTATCAATTGAATTTAGGGTTTCAAAATTTAGGGTTTTAGAAACTAAAGTTTTATAATTAAGGTTTTGAAATTAGGGTTTTGGAATTAGGGTTTTGGAATTAGGGTTTTTGGAATTAGGGTTTTAAAAATTTGGATTTTGGAATTAGGGTTTTTAAAACTAAGGTTTTGGAATTAGGGTTTTTAAAACTAGGGTTTTGGAATTAGGGTTTTTGGAATTTACTTACTACCTAAAAAAAACACAATTTTGGATTTGGAAAAATAAATTAAGGTTTTGGAAAAATAATCAATATTTTGGAGTTTAATAATGAAATGGTTTTGGCTTTTGGATAAAAATAGTTTGAGGTTTTGAGTTTTAATGAAATAACATACGGTTCTCGAAGTTAAAGTAACCAAGATAGATTTTAACAATTAATTGTTGACTACTATATAGTTTTATGCTTTATGAAATATGCCAGTGGGATTACGAATACCAATTGATCAATGTGATAATTAAAGCAAAAGATTAAAGTTATTAAAACAAAAACCAAAGCAAACGATTAAAGTTATTAAAATGAAAAAAACAATTTACTGCATGTTCAAAGATCAAGCTACTATGTGTTCAAAGTTACTGCATGCATGCATGTTCTTATTAATCAAAGAAACAAAATTACTGTAAACATAAATAATTCATGATTAAAGATCAAACCTCCACTCGTTGGTTGCTCCACAATTAACTTTTGGATGAACAATTAACAAAGACAGTGTTGCTGCCTTTGAATGATTGATTACTAATGAATGTTTGCTGCTAATCTTTTCTGTTTGTTGCCTTCTCTTTGCTATCTTATTAATGTTCCTTGCTGTCCCCTCTTAATGTTACCTTGTTAATCTTTTCTCCCCCTTTATGATTTCTAAAACATTGTGACTTATATCCGAAACTCACTTAGAATCCTTAACCTAATATAAAACAGTCCTTAAAACAAATTCTGCTTGAATTAGGAAACATATTGAACCCATGTCGACCTAATTGCCCTAGGTCGACATGAGACCAACCTCATGTCGACCTTGGGCTGCCCAAGTCAACATGTGGCATGCTCATGTCGATCTTGGGCTACCAAGGTCGACATGAGGCATGTTCATGTCGACCTAGCCTCCCAAGGTCAACATGAAGCATCCTCATGTCGACTTAGCTTGCCCAAGTCAACATGAGGCATGCTCATGTCGATCTTAGGCTGCCAAGGTCGACATGAAGCATGCTAATGTCTCTAAGCTGATCTAAATTAAATTATTCTGACCTTTATTAACTTATGAACTGAAAAATTTTAATTTGGGCCAATTCCACTTGGTTTTAGGGTTTTAGAATCAAATATATGCCTCTTTAATCTGAACTGACTCCTTTTAAAAATTATAAACTAGGTTTAAATATTTAAAGTCGGATAAAATTTACTTTGGCATCCTTTATTTAGGACCATATCAAATTGGGGTAAAAATTAAGGGTCTACAGTTTGCCCCCTGCTTGAACGATCTGAGACTACAACAAAAGAGAGTGAAAAGCAATAAGACTTAATTTTTGAGATGGTTGATGTTTTGTTTTGGGTTTGATTTGGGTACTTAGACCCGAGATTGAATTTGATATGGGTACTTGGACCCGAGACTAGATTGAATTTGGGTAATTGGACCAGAGATTGATTTAATTTGGGTACTTGGACCCGAGATTGATTTGATTTGGGTACTTGGACCCATGATTGGATTTGATTTGGGTACTTGGACCCGAGATAGATTTTATTTGTGTACTTGGACCCGAGATTAATTTGATTTGGGTACTTGGACTAGAGATTGGGTACTTGGACCCGAGATTGGATTGAATTCGATTTGGGTACTTGGACCAGAGATTGGGTACTTGGATCTGAGATTGATTTGATTTGGGTACTTGGACTCGAGAATGGGTGCTTGGACCCGAGATTGGGTACTTGGACCCGAGCTTGAATTGATTTGGGTACTTGAACCGGAGATTGGGTACTTGGACCAGAGATTGGGCACTTGGACCCAAGATTGGATTTCATTTGGGTACTTGGACCTGAGATTGATTTTATTTGGGTACTTGGACCCAAGATTGGATTTGATTTGGGTACTTGGACCCGAGATAGATTTTATTAGGGTTCTTGGACCCGAGATTAATTTGATTTGGGTACTTTGACCCGAGATTTGATTTGATTTGGGTACTTGGACCTGAGATTGGGTACTTGGACCCGAGATTGGGTACTTGGACCTAAGATTGGATTGAATTCGATTTGGGTACTTGAACCCGAGATTGATTTGATGTGGGTACTTGGACCTGAGAATGGGTGCTTGGACCCGAGATTGGGTACTTGGACCTGAGCTTGAATTTATTTGGGTACTTGAATTAGAGATTGGGTACTTGGACCCGAGATTGGGCACTTGGACCCAAGATTGGATTTCATTTGGGTACTTGGACCCGAGATTGGGTACTTGGACCCGAGATTGGGTACTTGGACCCGAGCTTGAATTGATTTGGGTACTTGGACCTGAGATTGTGTACTTGGACCCGAGATTGAATTTGACAGACCTTTTATTAGTTGATAAGTTTGACTGCTCCGGCTGTTCTATGCATTGTGGTTTTTCACCCTCAAAATGGATCTTCATCCTTTGAGATCGGGTCTTCATCCTTGAAAATGAATCTTCATCTTTTGACATCGGGTCCTCACCCTTGCAAATGGATCTTCATCCTTTGAGATTGGGTCTTTACCCTTGAAACATGGGTCTTTATCCATTGGAGGTCGGTTCTTTACCCTGGCTTCAGCTCTTTTAGCTAGATTGGTCTTTTGTCTTTTGTCTTCATTCTTTTGAGAATTCTAATGTTCCATTCTTTTGTTCTTCCTTTTTGCAAAGATTTAACTATTTTTAATTGGACCTTATATCCTCTCCTTGCCCCCCCCCCTGTGTGGCAAAATATTTGAGTTAAAAAATATTTGGTATATAAACTCAAAAAATTGAAAAGGAGAAAATTTGCCCCCTGTGTAGGCTCAAACCAAATATTTTATCCATGCAAGCTTTGATTGATGTTTTGCCGTCTAGTTCTTCGCACAAGCACGTATTTCTTCTCTTTGCAAAATTACCGGAGCTTTCTCAAGCAATGGGCTTTCCATGTCCCCCTGATTTGACATCTTCTTTTGATTCTTCACTTCACAGAGTGTTTGCTGTTCACTTTGATAAAGAATAGACAATACAAGACAAGAAAGTGCGATGCTCATGTATGCATGACATGCATGAATAATACTTACAGTTGTTCCATCGACTCACAGACCGAGGTGATCAGCAGAAGTGTTCTCACTGGTTCCCTTTTGACGCTTGTTCAGGTCTTGCATTTGGAATGACAGAAGGCTTTGCATTTATGACTTTTATCTTCGAGATGTTGAAAACATGGGTGGTGGAGACCCCAAGTTGTAGAGTCAAGGATGCATCCATTTCCAACTATATTTTAGCATGTTAGTTGATGACCTTGCTAATAATCATTCCCTTTGCCCAATGTGTCCTTTGGAGATTCAACATACTTCCCTTAACTTGAATGCTTTGTATGACAAAATACCCTTTTATTTTAATTTTGATTTTGAAATCAAATGTTGGCTTTGCCAAATTAATGTCAATGCACCTCAGGACTTGATTTTCCAAATTAACATATCTATAACATGACAACCCTAGTTACCACACTAAACTCGGGAATTATTTCTATTTAAGCAAGAACTGTTGCACTTCAGATAGGCACATACACATTACTTGGCCAAAGGTCTCATTGAGTTTAAATATTGTCTATCTCATATGCATGTTTATCCAAACTATCTCCACTAATAGACCCTACCTACCAAGAGAGATCAACAGGTCTTTAATAGGTTTGAAATGGGGTCTATGGGAGACATAGGTTTAAGCGAAGGCCATTTTGAGATTGGAGCTGGTGTGACACAATGGACAAACCCTCACACTATAAATTTCTTGTTAGAACTTTAGGCAGCTGGGACCAATCTTGTTAGACTCCAAATTCCTTCTATATCTTCTTGGCAATAATCTGGATCTTGATTAGGATAGTCTTTGCCCTTGCAAAAAGTTTAAGACCTAAATTCGTTTCTTTTCTTCTTTTCCCTTTTCTTTCCATTTATTTTTCTTACGCTTCCCTCTTCTTTCTCTTTCCTTACTCATCCCTTTCTTTTATCATTTTGTCCTTCTTTCTTGTAGGATTGCCAAGTACAAAACTTTCAAGAACTGAATGGTCTTTCTCCTTTTTCTTTGGTTTTGATTGAATCTTAGGTTGGGTTGGACCAACTCAAGTAAAAATGTCTTTATGAACCAAATGGAAGCCTTTTGTCGTCTTAGGTCAAAGAGAACTCAGTTGGCTTTTTGAACCATTTTGGGTTTTCTTTTCTTTTTTCTTTTCTCTTTTCTTTCTTTTCTTCTTTTTTTATCTTTGCTCTCATTTCTCTTGTTTTCTTTTCTTCTCTCTGTTTTTTTTGTTTGGTTCTAGCTCTAAAAGAGTTGTCTTGTTTGTACTAACTTGGGCTTCCAATAATGGATGAGTGGAGTAACATAAATCTTCTTTAACAGGGATAAATCATTTGTTACTCCATTATTGATGTTGTCTTGGAGATATTAAGTGAACTTCAACTACCCTTATGGTCTTGATAACTTCAACTCCCCTTATGGTCTTGAGAACTTCAACTATCTTCATGGTCTTGAGAACATCAACTATCCTCATGATCTTGACTAATCATTGCTTTCTTTGATCTTCTTGCCTCTTCATCTTAGTTATCATAAGACTTGTCAAAAGTATCACAATAGCTCAGGGTAGGTTATTGGGGTTTGTAAGCCAATGAAAAGAAAGCTAAAATTTTATGAAGGCTCAAAGGGACAACTAGAGATTGATATTTAATTGGGTGGATACTAGTTGTTGGCTAGTCAAACATTGCCTAGATCATCTCTCCCTTAAACAAGCAGAGTTCAATTTCATCTTGAAAGTTTGTCAAAGCATGTTCTAAGACTGACTATGACCTAGACAAAGGTAATTATGCAGGAGCCCTTTCTAAGTAAGCATACACAACTCAATGCTATAGAGCAATTCCCTCACCTAGTAAAGTCATTCGAGTCATGATGCCTAGACACATTAATTTATAAACATCAAGCTAAATTCCTCATCAGTTGAGCACTAAAATGAACAAAGACCAACAAAAATTTTGATGAAAGTAATTTATTCAAGCAACTTTAAATTTGAAAAACACAATAGTTCCAAAATATTAAAGAAAGTAAGATTGAAAAGCAACATTCAAGCTAAGGAAAGTTTGTTGAGTTTAAGCTTCTTTTCCTTTCATATCTTCAATATCCCCATCTAGAAAGGATGATAAAACAAAATCTTCTTCCAATCCTTTTCCTACCATGAAGGCTGCTGGTGGTGGCACCCTGTGGAACCTTGGAAATGGATTACCTTTGGTATTGGGCTGATCTGGATCAGGCAACTTGCCATTATCAATTAAATTTTGGATCTCATGCCTTAACTTCATACAATTATCCGTTTCGTGTGCAGGCCTTTGATGGAATTGGCAAAATGCACTAGTATCAAAGTTAAGTGAAAGAGGATTAGGCAAAGGACGAGGAGTCAAGGGTTGTAACAATCCCTTCTTTTGTAGCTTATTGAGAACCCAAGACAGTGGCTTCCCTAATTCTGAAAACTGCCTCATTCCGCCTTGACTTGCGGTATTAACATCAACTTCATTTTGTGTGCTTTGATTGCCCGATAGGTAGTTCCCTTTCTCATTCCTTTCTATTGCAAAACGGCTCTTCTCCCTTTCCCATTTTTCAATTTGTAGACCAGCTTGGAGAAGATCTTTGAAATCCCTTATAAGGGTGTGAGACATCCTTTCACGGAGATTGGACTGGACGCCTCTCACGATCATCCTTATTTGATCAGATTCATCGGGCCTCTTCTTGAGCAAAGCAGCCTTATTTCTCCATCTTTTCACTTAGTCCACAAAATTCTCATTTGGCCGTTGCCTAATGGACTCAACTTCCATTAAGGTAACTTCTAAGTTGACATTATACCCATATTGCTGGATGAAGGCCTTGTATAGCAAATCCCAATTCTTTTGTGTTCCATCATCTAAGGTATTGAACCAATTTTGGACAACGGGTCCAATAAGAGCATGAAGTACCTTAGAGTTTGAGCCTTAGTAGCTCGGGCAGACTGCATAGCAGTGATATATTGCTTCACATGGAGATGAGGATTTCCAGTACCATTGTACTTTGCAAAGGATGGCATCTTGAACTTATAGGGGACCTCCTCATCTAGCTTAAATAGTTTGTTGATCTCGGACACCTCTTCGGTTTTCAATTTCTTCTCAAATTTCTTTTTCTAGATCAGCAATCATCTTTTCAACGCCGGATTTCTCTGTCTTTTCAATAGTTGCCTTCTCAACGACCTTTGGCTCCTTTTTGTCTTGAGGATCTTGGTAGTATTGAGCTCAATCAGCGTCATCAATGACCACCTTATCATCATCAAAAAATACTTCACCAATTTTAGCCTTCCCATTGTCCTTTGTCTTCTTGATGCTAGCAGATGCTTTGGCATGATTTTCTAAAATTGCAGCTAGTTGATTCTCTATGGTCTTGGCCATGGCCTCTTTTATTTCTTCCATCTTGGTATTGAGGGCATCATCCACCATTCTTTGAATTTGTTCGGGCTCCATTACTTTTGGTGAGCAAGTGGTTGAGTCGTTACTAGATTCTTCATTTTTGACGTAGGTCTGATTGTTGTAAGCTTTTGAACTATCGTAATCCAGGGCTGTAAGCCAGAGAGGATCAATGATATGAGATGCAAATGTATGCATGTATGTATGTATGCACAAACAATCAACAAACAAGGATAATTAGGATGTTTCCTTCCAATCTTATATCATCCACACACGAATGGCGAGTCTCTTTTTCTAGGTATATGGTTAACAAAATACCAACATGGGGTACCCTATTTTTGAATAATTCCCTCGGATGTTTCAACCAATAGTTATATTTTTGAAAATGGAAATCAATCCATGATAATTCCCATTAATTAGGTTTTAATCCATTCAACCAACTAAAGTAGCTTTTATGCTATATTAGATTAAAACTAAATTAAGAGGTTTATTATAGATAGATTTCTCACTTGAAAAAGGTAACTAATGATTCATGCCAAAAACAAGCCCATGGTTAATTTATTCTTAGTGTAAACTAGGCCCACAATTGATTTTTGGTATTTCATAATTGACCTAAATATTTTTGCAAGCTCTTTTTAAGAAAGGTTGGATGAAAATAATTTTGTTTCCAAGCCCATTGTAAAAAGATTTTAGGAAAAATGGATTTTGGGCTTAGTATTTAGGCCATGAGAAAAAGAATTTTTGATTTGTTTTTAGAAAAGTTTTATGTCCAAAGACCATCTTGAAAAATTTTGAAAATAGCTTTGGTCTTTTGGACTTTATAGAAAAATTTATCTTGAGCTTATAATATACTTAGGTCATATTAGAAAAAGAACAAACCAAATAAGCCATGATTTAAGCCAAGATAAATTAACCATAGTCAAACAATATGCATTTGGGGTAAAACCTAAGGAAAGTAACTAGGCCAATTACATGAGCTTTAGTCTTTGGGTTAAAAGGCTTAGGTTCCTATAGCAAGTATATACCAATCGGTACGAGGCTATGAGTGGTTATGCCATGCTCGATCTCCATACCTTGAGTGAAAGTATGGTATCCCTTACATAACATAACACGGGCATCCTCACTCACACACACGATGCAATCTATGATGATGCAATGGATAATATCATTATAAGAAAGAATAGAATAATATAAAGACCAATGGAATCAACTTCTCTTATCCCCAGTGGTGTCACCATTGTGAGCGGGGATTTTCGCCCCCACTCCCGATGGAATGGTTCTTGAAACTTCGGCACTGTTTAGGCTCGGGGCCTTAGAGAACACGGACCTAAGTCCGGAGAAAATGGAGTCACCATCCGGACAGGCAGGAAAAAAGAAAGGGGTGGATGACTCGATTCCTAAGGAATCCCCAACCCTCTAATGGGTTCGGAAAGTTGGGTACGTGTGGGGAAGGTGAGAAATGGCCCAGCACCCCCATAACACCTGGTTCATTAGAACTGGCCTCCTTTACAAGTCTTAATATATAAAATTCTTAAATATAACAACATTATCCATATTACACACAATAATTAAAAGAAAGCATCATTATATTAAAATCAAAGCAAGGTCCAAGCAAAACAAATAAATGGACACTCATCCGAAGATGGAAAGATGTCCTTACATCACATGCCTAAATAAGACACCCACCGAAAGGCATAAACATGACCTTTACATAGGTTCTAAAATAGAAAAGAAAATTAAATTACATGATATTTAACTAATGAGGTCTCCAACAAGTGGAAACATACCTCTTACAACATTTGGAAATCTAAATAAATTGATAAAAGTAAATAACCATTCACCATAAATAAAATCATTAATCAAAGCTATTAATCAAAATAAAAAATAAACATCCATCCATGATAAATTAAATAAATCAAGCATTGAAATTAAATAAATCAACCATCAAAAAAATATAATAAACTATTTAATCAAATCTAAAATTAAATAAAGCAATAAATATGTAAATTTAGGGTTTCAAAGGATTATCAATTGAATTTAGGGTTTCAAAATTTAGGGTTTTAGAAACTAAAGTTTTATAATTAAGGTTTTGAAATTAGGATTTTTAGGGTTTTGGAATTAGGGTTTTTAAAACTAGGGTTTTGGAATTAGGGTTTTTGGAATTAGGGGTTTTGGAATTAGGGTTTTTAAAACTAGGGTTTTAGAATTAGGATTTTTAGAATTAGGGTTTTTAAAATTAGGGTTTTCCATTGGAATTATATTCATGAATTTTATTATGTCTAAATTGATTTCTTTGAATTTTAATGAGATGAATTTGTTTGATAGCATTATTATGAACTAATTTGATCTAGTCTAGGGTTTGTATGGATCTACTATGATTGTTTGAATTGGTTATTGCTCTTAACTGAATTATTTCTTTAGCCTTAATTGAATGGATTACTGTTAATATATAATTGATTGGCCACCAATTATGTGTTTGAGGTATTAGATGAAGGATTGAGAGATGAAGTCTAATGCTGAAACAATTCAATTAGGGACTTAGGTTAATTAGAAATATAAACCTAAGAAAAAGATTATTTCAATTGTAACAAGATTATTTGAAAGAGGTTTGAATGCGAGAGCTTATTTCCTTGATTCGATTAATTAAGTTGCTTGAGATCTAATCTTTGAAATTAAATTGGTTGAGAGGAATAACCATTCATACATATAAGTTAGTAGAGAAGTGCAAACCCTAGACCTTTCTATTAAGTGAATCAATATATTAGCTCAGTTTACTTTTATTGTTTTAAACTCCAATCGATATGTTTTCATTAGTTCTTAGCAATTTAAATTTATTATAATTTGTTATTTGCAACCTGATAATCAATTAGCTTATCTAGCTTCCTTGAGAGACGACCTTGAGGTGTTCACCAAGATACTACAGCAGCCTCATACACTTGCGAGTGTAGTTCTAGTAGTATTAATTAGAGCGCAATAAGTTTTTGGCGCCGTTGCCGGGGAAGCTAATTGGCGTAATTGTTTATTAGTCATAGATACTTTAGATTATTTTTCATTGTTTACATTTTATTTTATTTGTCTTTTGTTTTTAATAATTCCTTTGTTCCAGAAATTTTGTTTATGCAAGGCAGGAGATCACTCGGAGGAGAACTATACCCAGTTATTCCAGAAATTCAGAGAGTGAAAATGAGTAGAGAAGAGTTTGAACTATACACTGGATTTGATACAGAGGAGGACACTTCTGATTTTGTGTCAGATACTGCACAATATACCAATATGGGAGAAGAAAGGCAAAGAACTATGAGGGATTTTGCCAGACCTGTCATTGGAACTTCCACATCTTGTATAAGATTGACAGATGCAGCAAGAAATTATGAGTTGAAGAACATCCATTACAACATGCTGCCATCATTCTATGGAGTTCCAAATGAAGATCCTTTGAACTTTATCCGGGATTTCTATTCTACCCTCAACACTTTTCCATTGGGAGGACTAACAGAGGACCAGTTGAGGATGAGATGCTTTCCGTATACATTGAAGGATAGGGCAAAGAGCTGGCTTATGATGTTGCCTGAAAATTCTTTGACAACTTGGGAGCAAGTTTATAACAAGTTTATGGGCAAATTTTACTCACATCAGAAGACAGCTGAATTGAGAGGGAAAATAGCTACATTTTCTCAATTTGAAGGAGAGCCATTTCATGAGGCTTGGGACAGGTTTAAGATGTTATTTATCCAGTGTCCACACCATCACTACCCACTTCAACTTTTGAATCAGTTTTTCTACGATGGTCTAACCCAGCAATTTCAGAATACTGTTGATAACGCAGCTGGCGGAGCTATGGGAGAAAAGACAGCAGATGAAACTTATGAAATCTTTGAAATGTTGGGAGCTAATTCTCAACAGAAAAGTGTAAGAGGAAGAAGTAAAGGGATGAATCAATTGGAAGCCAAAAGTGAGATGGTCAATCAGATAGTTGAACTGACAAGGCAAGTGCAGATGCTGAACATGAAGAACAATACTTCTTCATCCACTCAAGAAGTGTGTGAAATTTGTGAAACTTTCGGGCATGGAGCAAATATATGCCCCTCCGCATATGAGTCTTATGGAAATGAAGCTGAGCAAGTCAATGCTAAGGGGGGATATCAACCAAGGGCCCAGAATGATCCTTACTCAAATACATACAATCCTAGTTGGCGGAATCATCCAAATTTTTCCTGGGCAACAAATAATTCTCAACAGCCTTTCCATTTGCTCCATAGACAAAATGAACCGCAAGGTCAATCTTCAAATCAAGGGCATCCTAAGAGAGAGAGTTTGGAGGATAGTTTACAGGCCTTTATCCAAGTCAGTCTTAAGAATCAAGAGATGACTAACAAAAGGCTGGATTCATTAGAAGCATCTTTTAAGAAAGTGGAGACTCAAGTGGGACGACTTGCACAACAGATGCAGATTCAACAAAAAGGAAAATTTTCGAGTCAACCTGAGCAGGCACAATCAGTGACTGTTCTTAGAAGTGGCAAGGTAATAAATAATAATATTGAAAATAATTCTGTGAATGCAGGTGATCAAAAGAATAAAAAGGAAGGAGAACCAGAGAATGAAGGTACTGGAGAAAGATCAATGGAGAAATCCCCTTCAGCAGATTTACACAAGGCAAGTAATCTTTACCTGCCACCTATACCATTCCCCAGCAGGTTGAAGAATGATAAAAAAGATAAGCAATTTTTGGACATCTTCAACATGTTGTCCAAGGTAAGTATTAACTTACCCTTACTTGAAGCAATAAAGAACATGCCAGCTTTGTTTTATTAGTTTTTGTTATAGATTTGTGTCTTGTTTATTATGATAATTATTGTTTTATTTAGGTATTTTGTTAGTTTTTATCGGTTTGTTTAGTGTTTTCTTTAATTTTGGTAGTTTTAGTTTATTTCAGTGTTTATGTTGTTTTTGATCTAGTTTTTAGTATGGTGTTTATGTTTTGTTGGTTATTGTTTATTTACTTTTTGTTTAAAGTTTGTTTGAAGTTTTGTTTTAGGTTAAAAAGCCAAGGAACCAAGACTGAAGGAAAAATGGACAGTAGCTGACACATGCAGAGGACACGGCCAAGTCACTGGCCGTGTCCCATATCAAACTAAGGAGAAGACTAAGACACAGTAGCTAAAACAGGCAGAGGACACGGCCAAGTCACTGGCCGTGTCCCATACCAAGTTAAAGAAGAAGAGCAAGTCACAGAGAAGGACACAAGTAAGGGACACGGCTAACCTTGTGGCCGTGTCCCTCCAAAAAGGCTCCAACACGGCCAAGTCACTCTAACTTGGCCGTGTCTCACTTAGTTCCAAAGGAAAAGAAGATTAAAATTAAACAGAAGCAAACACAGGCAAGGGACACGGCCAAGTCACTGGCCGTGTCCCTCCAATGCACTCCAACACGGCCAAGTCTCTTCTAACTTGGTCGTGTCTCTCATGGACCAAAGGCATTGCAGATTTTTAAAAGCGGGGATTCGTATAAATATGGATTTAGGGTTTTCTTAAGAGGGGTGGAGATTTTGAGAGCAGATTGAGCCGTCAAAGAGATTTAGGTTTTGATAACTTTATTTTCTTTGATTTTTAATTACACTTTGGATTAAACTAGTTAGATTAGATTGTTGATGCCATTGATACATTCTTCTTGCAAGATTTGAACAAGAGATTCTTCAGAAGCTTCAAGGAGTTTGTAATTTGGTTTTGTTCTTGAACTTATTCTCTTTATTTTCATTGGAATTGTATTTATGGATATTATCATGTCTAAATTGATTTCTTTGAATATTAATAAGATTAGTATGTTTGATAGCAATATGAACTAATTTGATCTAGTCTAGGGTTTGTATGGATTTGCTATGATTGTATGAATTGGTTATTACTCTTAACTCAATTATTTTTTTAAGCCTTTATTGAATGAAATATTGTTAATATATAATTGATTGGCCACCAATTATGTGTTTTAGGTATTAGATGATGGATTGAGAGATGAAGTCTAATGCTGGAAAAATTCAATTAAGGACTTAGGTGAATTAGAGATATAACCTATTAAAAAGATTATTTCAATCATAACAAGATTAGTTGAAAGAGGTTTGAATGCGAGAGCTTATTTCCTTTATTCAATTAATTATGTTTCGTGAAATTTAATCTTTGAAATTAAATTGGTTAATAGGAATAATTCAACTTACTATGGGGAATGGAAAGGGGACTGAGGGCATGTGAAATCTAGGAGCTAGTGTGAATTTGATGCCTTATTCTGTGTGTCAAGAATTAGAACTAGGGGCACTTAAACCAACCAAAATGATGTTGCAATTAGCTGATAGATCTCTTAGATTCCTGAAAGGGGTTATAGAAGATGTGTTAGTTAAGGTTGGAGGGTTGATAGTACCTGTGGATTTCATTGTTCTTAACATGGAAGGAAGTAACCCTGCACCATCAACACACACCATTTTGCTGGGTAGGCCTTCATGGCTACTACCAACACCTTAATAGATATTAAGAATGGTAAATTATCAATGACTGTCTTGGGACAGAAAGTTGAATTTTCTATTTTTAATACTTCTCCCATTCCTACAACTGCTTTATATGAGGAATGTTCTTTAATTAATTATGTTGAAGCCATTGTTTCAGATGCTTTCTTGCAGACAGGTTCCTCAGATAAATTGGAGCTGACACTGACTTTAGAAGAGGGGGCTAAACCAGTGGGGGAGACCCAAAAATGCCTTAACCTAAAGGCATATGAGAGCTCGAGGATTTGCAAGGATCGCACAAAAGCACTTCATGACAAATTTATTGTGCGAAAGACATTGAGTCCAGGTATGAAAGTTTTACTTTTTAATTATCGACTCTGTCTGTTTCCAGGTAAACTCAAGTCTCGATGGAGTGGTCCTTTCGAGGTAACTAAGGTATGTCCTTCTGGTGCCATTGAATTGCTTAACTCTAGAACCAATAAGACTTTTAAAGCAAATAGACATAGAGTTAAACCATATAAAGAAGGATTTCATGAAGTGAGGATCATTGACAGTACTTTGATCCACAATTTCTAGTCTTGCATGATGTCCAGCTTTATGACATTAAAGAAGCATAAATGGGAGGCAACCCATTAGTTTGAATTTCTTTTTCATAGTTATAATTTTATATTTAGCAATTTTGATTTTATGTTTAGTTTAAATAAATGGAAACTCTAAAGCTCTCTTGTATCTTGTTTTTGACCATTTGTGTTTGTGATCAAAAGGTAGAGTTTTTCCTCACCAGGGTACGATGGAAGACAGATTGTACTTAACTCTTTCTCTTTATTATTCTTGATTTCCATTGAGGACAATGTAAATTCTAAAGTGTGGGGTAATCTTTTAGTTTTTCTTTAATTTTTGTTTGGTTTGTCTTAGTGTGTTTTATTGTGTTTGTTGTGCATGGCATAATTGTTGAAATCTTATTGATCTTTTCTATGATTTTAGCATTATAGTTGAGACTTTAGTATCAGCATAGAGATTAGCATTTGAATTCATTCAGGATCAATTTTCACATTCTGCAATTTATGACATATAAATCTTTGAGAACCCACCTGTATGAGTTTTGAGCCTCATAATTTGATATTATTATCAGTTGATTTTCTTTTCTTAAGTGTGCACCTTCATGATTTTGCATCTCTAGAGTTTGCTTTTGCATACTAATTGAACTCGCATTATGATTTAATCTCAAGTTTTAAAATGATGAAGGCAAATTAGGTTAGCCCTTTAGCTTAAAAAGACCTCCCTTAATATTAAATTCCTTAGTGAGCCAAGTTGAGCCTTTAACCTTTTCTTGTTTGATAACACAATTATCAACTTAGCATTCTCTTATTATCATCATACCTGCACTAAGGAATGGAGTTTTATGATATGACAATAGGGTGGTTTATTTCAAAGTGTGAGGTAAGCAAGTAAAAAAAAATATTGTTATAGATTTGTGTCTTGTTTATTATGATAATTATTGTTTTATTTAGGTATTTTGTTAGTTTTTATCGGTTTGTTTAGTGTTTTCATTAATTTTGGTAGTTTTAGTTTATTTCAGTGTTTATGTTGTTTTTTATCTAGTTTTTAGTATGGTGTTTATGTTTTGTTGGTTATTGTTTATTTACTTTTTGTTTAAAGTTTGTTTGAAGTTTTGTTTTAGGTTAAAAAGCCAAGGAACCAAGACTGAAGGAAAAATGGACAGTAGCTGACACATGCAAAGGACACGGCCAAGTCACTGGCCGTGTCCCATATCAAACTAAGGAGAAGACTAAGACACAGGCAGAGGACACGGCCAAGTCACTGGTCGTGTCCCATACCAAGTTAAAGAAGAAGAGCAAGTCACAGAGAAGGACACAAGTAAGGGAAGGCCATGCTTGTGGTCGTGTCCCTCCAAAAAGGCTCCAACACGGCCAAGTCACTCCAACTTGGCTGTGTCTCACTTAGTTCCAAAGGAAAAGAAGATTAAAATTAAACAGAAGCAAACACAGGCAAGGGACACGGCCAAGTCATTGGTCGTGTCCCTCCAATGCACTCCAACACGGCCAAGTCTCTTCTAACTTGGCCGTGTCTCTCATGGACCAAAGGCATCGCGGATTTTTAAAAGCGGGGATTCGTATAAATATGGATTTAGGGTTTTCTTAATAGGGGTGGAGATTTTGAGAGCAGATTGAGCCGTCAAAGAGATTTAGGTTTTGATAACTTTATTTTCTTTGATTTTTAATTACACTTTGGATTAAGCTAGTTAGATTAGATTGTTCATGCCATTGATACATCCTTCTTGCGAGATTTGAACAAGAGATTCTTCAGAAGCTTCAAGGAGTTTTTAATTTGGTTTTGTTCTTGAACTTATTCTCTTTATTTTCATTGGAATTGTATTTATGGATATTATCATGTCTAAATTGATTTCTTTGAATATTAATAAGATGAGTATGTTTGATAGCAATATGAACTAATTTGATCTAGTCTAGGGTTTGTATGGATTTGCTATGATTGTATGAATTGGTTATTACTCTTAACTCAATTATTTCTTTAAGCCTTTATTGAATGAAATATTGTTAATATATAATTGATTGGCCACCAATTATGTGTTTTAGGTATTAGATGATGGATTGAGAGATGAAGTCTAATGCTGGAACAATTCAATTAAGGACTTAGGTGAATTAGAGATATAACCTATTAAAAAGATTATTTCAATCATAACAAGATAGTTGAAAGAGGTTTGAATGCGAGAGCTTATTTCCTTTATTCAATTAATTACGTTTCGTGAGATTTAATCTTTGAAATTAAATTGGTTAATAGAAATAACCGTTCATACATATAAGTAGCAGAGAAGTGCAAACCCTAGACCTTTCTATCAAGTGAATCAAAACATCAGCTTAATTTACTTTTATTCGTTTTAAACTTCAATCAATCTTCTTCGTTAGTTAGCGATTTAAATTTATTCATTACTTGTTATTTATAATCTGATAATCAATTAGCTACTTTAGCTTCCTTGTGAGATGACCTTGGGGTGATTACCTTTGCTACAGCTACCTCATATACTTGCGAGTGACGCTTTGTGGTAGAGTTAATTCGAGCGCAACAGGCTTTTGCCAAATTCTTCAAGGAACTGAACACCAAGAAAAAGAGGTATGAGCCAAATGAAAAGGTGATAGTATCAGAGGTAGCTAGTGCTATTTTGCAGCATAAACTACCCCCGAAACTAAAGGATCCTGGTAGGTTCATAATTCAAATTACTATGGGTAATGGAAAGGGGACTGATGGTATGTGTGATTTAGGAGCCAGTGTAAATTTGATGCCTTATTCTTTGTATCTTGAATTAGAACTTGGGGAACTTAAACCTACCAAAATGGTGTTGCAATTAGCTGATAGATCTCTTAGATTTCTGAAAGGGATTATAGAAGATTTGTTAGTTAAGGTTGGTGGGTTGATAGTGCCTGTGGATTTTATAGTTCTTGACATTGAAGGAAGTAACCCTACACCATCCACCCACTATTTTACTGGGTAGGCCTTTTATGGCTAGTACCAACACCTTGATAGATGTTAAAAATGGTAAATTGTCAATGACTGTCTTGGGACAAATGGTTGAATTTTCTATTTTTAACACTTCTCCCATTCCTACAACTGCATTATATGAGGATTGCTCTTTAATTGATTGTATTGACGCAGTTGTTTCAGATGTTTTCTTGCAGACAGGTTCCTCGGATAAATTGGAGCTGGCACTGACCTTAGATCATGGTTTGGATATTTTTGATTCAGAAATATCCAGTTACCTTGAGACATTAGAGAGTGCTGAAATAGAGGAACTTAAGAAGGACCCAGTATGTGAACTTCCCTCCATCCAGAAAGAAGAGAAGAATCCTTCACTTGAGTTAGAGCTGAAAGAGTTACCTAAAAATCTAAAATATGTGTTTTTAGGATATCACAACACCTTACCTGTGATAATATCTAGCGAACTTAGTCAAGGGGAGGAGATGAGGTTGGTGAGTGAGCTTAAAAGATTGAAAAGAGCAATAGGATGGGGATTGAGTGACATCAAAGGTATTAGCCCTTCAATGTGCATGCATAGAATCACTTTAGAAGAGGGAGCTAAACCTGTGAGGGAGACCCAAAGGCGCCTTAACCTAAATATGAGTGAAGTGGTTAAGAAGGAAGTGCTCAAATTGCTGGATGAAGGAGTGATATATCCTGTAACACCCCTATATCCCGTATACGCATACTACATACCACCACCATCATAATACACGTATACTGAATATAGGAATGCTACGGTTTATTAATTAAACTAATCATCCCTTTATACAATAATATGAGCAAACTTAAACATTTAAGTTATATCATAAAACACAACCGATAAAAATGTTCATTCAATACGCAGCGAAAAATTTAATGGTGTTTACAAATACATAAATATCAAAAATCAATTTTTATAAAACATAAAATTTATACATGTTTGGCAGTTCATCTCTGATCTTTAAGCCCACAATCAACACCTCAAAGTCTAGATTCGACTCGGTCTAGATGAACTCTCTGGCTCTACCCTGTCACCTGCGCGATGAACCACACTCGCGCTAAGCCAACGGCTTAGTGGTACAAACTACAATAACAATATGCTTCAATGCAATGCCAATGTCACACATTTCAACAAATAAGACCATATTCACAAATGATATCTTTATATTGTTTATAACACTACATTTCATTATTTTATTCAAACATTTCATCACTTATGATTTATATTGAAACAAAGACAAGCATGGGCCCAAAAGACACTAATATGCCATTCAACTTTCAGAGTTAATGTTTTGGTTTAATTTTCACATTTATCATTATCATTATCCCAACTAGGCTTCAAGGATTAGGCTCAACCAAGCTTCAAGGGGAACAAAGCATGCTAAGTATCAACCCAACTTGGCTTCAAGAACCAAACCCAACCTAGCGTCAAGGGTTGTAACATCTCAACTAGGCTTTAAGGACTAGATCCAACCTAGCTTCAAGAGATTGTTAACATTAGGCATGCCACCAACAACAAAACTCTGAAAATGGAATGACACATTAGACACACAACTCATTCATTATTTCATTATCAATTTCATTCTCATTTTCTCATCATCATTTAGGCAACCATGCCTCAATTATCTCATTTGCATCATTATAGCCAACAACAATGGCTTCACATCTCAGCAATAGAGTATACATAACCATTTGCATTAAACATTCATCATCATCTAGGCAAACATGCCCCATTTATTTCATTTGAATCATTATAGCCAACCACAATGGCATCACATCTCATCATATCTCAATTCACATTAAAACAATTCATCATTAAAGTATTCATCATAACCAATTGCATTGCAAATACCTTTTGAATGATCATCATATCTTTTACATTATACAAATCACAACATTAATCAAATTGTATTAACAATATAGTAAATTACTTAACACATTTATAACCAAATGTGTTAAGTCTCAAAATCATGTAAATGAATGCAACCATGTAAGTTTGTACTTACATCAAGAGCAACTCACACCAATCTATACACTTCCTCTTCCAAGAATTCTCAACACTTAGGTTAGGGCAATTCAACCTCTTCACAGCCTAATCCAAAAGAATAATACACACTTATATAAACATACACATGAATTCCAATGCAATTATTCACCTACTAGCCTTATACTAGACCCATAGATCACAAATTACAAACTAAAACCACTAATTAGAGCCCACGGTTGTGGCCTCACAACCCCATGGTCGTGGCCTCACACCCCCCACGGTCGTGGGTTAGCAAACGAACCTGTCCAATTTGCTTAACACCCCACGGTTGTGGCATCCAAGGGCCACGGTCGTGGCATCCAAAATGCTTCTGTTTCGGACCACACTCATGTATTCTATGTTTTTAACTTCAATAAACATGAGCATCTTGAAAATCTAAGATAATAATTGATCAAACTCACAACATACATCAATTACCAAATCCAAAATCATAACATAAACACAACTCTTACTCTTCTATTCAACTCCAAAATCACAATCAATAAAATCCAACACTCTTAAACACACCACAATCAAACATACTCATACTATCCACAATCAATCATCAAACTCAAATACAACTTAAAATAATACAAGGAAATCAAGTGAAAACTTACCAAAGTTGATGAAGCTTCTCCAATTTCCAACTTGATCACTTGAAATTTCCTTCAATCACAAGCTTGGAAAACAAAACTCTCTTTCTCTCTTGCTTCTTTGATGGCCGACCAACCCAAAGAGAAAAGAAACCAAAGAACAAAATGAATGGCAAAGAAAACAAGTCAACTCTTCCCTTTAAACCTCCACCAAGCAAAAATAATATTAAAATATTCATAAAATCCTCTTCCACTAACTTAATTTTCCATTTTCCACTAATTAATTAAAATCAATTATTTCTTCCTTTGACCATATAATAATTTGACTTGTATATGTTGTATATATCTCTATATATACAACATATACACATCTCTCTTTACTTCTTTTCTCTTTCCATTAAACATATACATTAAATCCAAATACAACAATAATACCAAAACTTTTAGGGCATACTTTGGGATATTACATATCCAATAGCTAATAGTGAGTGGGTGAGCCCAGTACATGTAGTGCCTAAGAAATCTGGAATCACTGTGGTGAAAAATGAAAATAATGAATTGGTTCCTACTAGGACTACTACTGGGTGGAGAATGTGCATCGATTATAGGAAGTTGAATAATGCCACAAAGAAAGACTATTTCCCTCTTCCTTTTATTGATCAGATGTTGGATAAAATTTCTGGACACTCACATTATTGCTTTTTGGATGGACTTTCAGGTTATTATCAGGTGCCGATATCACTAGAGGATCAATCCAAGACTACTTTTACTTGCCCTTTTGGGACTTATGCATTTCGGCGTATACCATTTGGCTTGTGCAATGCACCTGCAACTTTTCAGAGATGCATGATGTCTATCTTTACAGACATGATAGATGATTTTATTGAGGTATTTATGGACGACTTTTCTGTTTTTTGTAGTTCTTTTGATAATTGCCTCAATAAACTTGTTCTTGTGCTTGAGAGATGCATTGAATGTAACCTTACTTTGAGTTGGGAAAATAGTCATTTCATGGTTACTCAGGGCATTGTATTAGGTCATGTTGTGTCGAGTAAAGGGATTGAGGTGGATAAGGTCAAGGTATAATTGATTGCTAAGTTACCCACACCTACCTCTGTTAAGGGAATAAGAAGTTTTCTAGGGCATGCAGGTTTTTATCGGAGGTTTATTAAGGATTTTTCTAAAATAAGCCAACCATTGTGCCATTTGTTGGGAAAAGATGTTCCATTAGAGTTTACTGCACAATACATGCAAGCCTTTAATTCCCTTAAAGAAAAATTGACTAGTGCACAGGTAATTGTAGCTCCTGTTTTGTCTTTACCTTTCGAAATTATGTGTGATGCCTTTAATCATGCAGTAGGAGCGGTTCTTGGGCAAAGGGTTGAGCATTTTTTGAGAGTGATATATTATGCTAGCTTGACCCTGAATAGTGCACAAATGAATTACACAACAACTGAAAAGGAAATGTTAGCGGTTGTCTTTACTTTAGATAAGTTTATAGCATATTTAATTGGGTCAAAAATTATTGTGCATTCTGATCATGCAGCTCTAAAATATCTTTTAACAAAACAACATGCTAAACCACGCTTAATTAGATGGGTGTTATTATTGCAAGAATTTGATTTTCAAATCAAAGATACTAAGGGGAGTGAAAATGTTGTAGCTGATCATTTATCTAGATTACCCTTCTTTGATGAAAATCTTGCATCTGGTAGCATTCATAAAAATTTAGAAGCATTTCCTGATGAGCAGTTGTTTGTGGTAATGAATGCACCTTGGTTTGCAGATATTGCTAACTATCTTGCTTTTTGGTATTTTGTGTTAGGAAATGAAAAGGTTTTTGCACATGAGTAAATTTTATTTTTGGGATGAACCTTACCTATTCTGAATATGCAAAGCTGAGATAGTTCGCAGGTGTGTATCTGAGGAAGAACAACTGAGTGTTCATCAATTTTGTCATGACCTTCACAGTGGTGGTCATTTTGGAGGAAGAAAGACTGCAGAAAAGGTGCTTCAAAGTGGTTTTTACTGGCCTACTCTATTCAAAGTTGCTCAAGAATATTGCAAGCATTGTGACCGCTGTCAAAGAGTGGGTAACATTGGGAGGAGGAATGAAATGCCCCTTCAATCTTATATTGTTGTTGAACTGTTTGATGTGTGGGGAATAGACTTCATGGGTCCTTTTCCCAAGTCTTTTGATTATGAATATATTTTAGTTGCTGTTGATTATGTTTCAAAAAGGGTGGAGGCAATCCCCACCCATATCTAATGATGCTAATGTGGTTGTTAAAATTGTGAAGGAAAATATTCTTAGCAGATTTGGCACGCCAAGAGTGATAGTCAGTGATGGGGGAAGTCATTTTTGTAACAAACTTTTTGAGAAATTAATGCACAAATCTGGTGTGAAGCATAAGGTGGTGACCCCGTACCATCCATAGACTTCTAGACAAGTTGAAACATCCAACAAGCAAATAAAAGAAATTCTAGAGAAAACAGTCAACTTATCGAGGAAGGATTGGGCGAGTAGATTGCATGATGCATTGTGGGCGAATCGGACTGCTTTCAAGACTCCTTTGGGTATGAGTCCATACCGATTGGTTTTTGGTAAGGCTTGTCATTTACCAGTGGAGTTGGAGCACAAACCGTATTGGGCAATCAAGACTCTAAATTTAGACTTGGACAAGTAAAGAGAGAGCGTTTTCTGCAAATTTCAGAGTTAGATGAGCTGAGGAATGAGGCATATGAAAGTTTGAGGATTTATAAGGATCGCACTAAAGCACTTCATGATAGAATTATAGTGCGAAAGACATTGAGCCCAGGTATGAAAGTTTTACTTTTTAATTCTCGTCTCCGTCTGTTTCCAGGAAAACTCAAGTCTCTATGGAGTGGTCCTTTCGAGATAACTCGGGTATATCCTTCTGGTGCCATAGAATTGCTTAACTCTCGAACAAATGAAACTTTTAAAGTAAATGGACAGAGAGTTAAACCATATAACGAAGGGTTCCAAGAAGTAAGGATCATCGATAGCACTTTGATCTACGATCCTTAAGTCCTGCAGTAATGTCCAACTATATGACATTAAAGAAGCGCTAAATGGGAGGTAACCCATCGGTTTGCATTTCTTTTCATAGTTGTAATTTTATATTCAACAATTTTGATTTTATGTTTGGTTTAAATAAATGGAATGGGTGCTTTGATCGGTTTTTCATTTTTTCTAATGTGTTTCAGGGTTAATCAAAGAAGAGGATTGCATTTCTTTAAGATTTGGTGATATAAATAAAAAAAAATAAAATAATAAAAGAATAAAAAATAAAAAAAATAAAAAAAAGAGAGTCAAATGGCAGTGAGTGACACGGCCACTTGACACGGCCAAGCCACTAGCCATGTCAAGCCATTTTACACAGCCCCTGACACGGCCAATAAGCTTGGCCGTGTCACATGGGACACGGCCAAGCTTCACCCAAAATCCCTTCTCTTTGTTTTTGCAATCCTTTGTTCATAGTGTCAAACACACCCATGGGACACGGCCAAGTCACTGGCCTTGTCCCTCCAAACACATCAGACACGGCCAAGCTCACCCAAGCTTGGCCGTGTCCCTTCAATTTTTAAGTTTAAAAACACGGTTAGCACTTTTCGTTCATTTCAATCCCTAGTTTTCTTTTTGGTTTCCTTTCTCTCTCTTGCCTTCTCTCCCACAAAACCTCCATTGTTTGTCTTTCAAAGCTTCTAAACTCCCATTAATTCTCACTTTCCTTCACCAAAACTGAAATTAATCCATTCAATCTTCTTCCTCTCTCATAAAAAATCAATTTAATCTGTTTAAGTTTCAAATTTTTTCAGATCTTTCAATATGCCGAAAACGAAGATGGTGTCCCACCATAAGAGGAAGTGACCTCCAACTGCAGCTGCATCTTCATCTTCATCTTCTTCATCTTTGAAGAGAGCTACTCTTTTGGCTAGGGGTTTCTTCCCGACGAGGTATGTCAGCGATGAATCCCTTAATGCTCTTCATATTAGGGATAATTTTTATCGTTATGTTCAAAACCTTGGGTGGGAGAACCTAGTCTCCTTTCGACCTTTGCAATTTCAAGAGCTTACTTTGGAATTTTTAACATCTCTTAAGGTTGAAAGAGATGAACAAAAAATTTGCTCTAAGTTGAATTTTAAATTGCTTGGGAAATCATTTGTGGTTAGTATTGAGCAATTGAATGTTATATTTGGTTTCCATCAACACGACGAAAGGTCTGTACCTAAGGATTTTAAACAACAATTTGCTTGGGGAGCATTGGGCTCGGGAACTTATGTGGCCAAATCAGCCAAAGCAACTAAATTGAGTAATCCCTCTTTGAGGTATTTGCATCGCTTTATGTCCTGTGGGTTCTTTTCTCGGAAGGAAAGCCCGGGTGTAGCGGAACTTAGTGAGCTCTTTTTCTTAGATTGTGCGTGTAATGCAATACCCATTAGTGCTGGCTATTGGTTGGCCGATGTTTTTGATAGTGTAGCAAACAAAAAAAAAGGAGGCTATTTGTATTGGAGGATTGGTTACCACATTGGCAACAACCCTTCTTGATGATTTTGACCCGAGTACCTGTCGTATGACTAAAATTATGGGTAATGATTCATTGGATTTGGCCACACTTGAGAAGATGCATATGGTGGTGAATAGGGGAGGGGCCTATATGATGGCTTCAGCTGAGCCAGAAGTACCGAGGGGTAGACAAAAGAGAACACGAGTCCATGAGGAATCCAACTCAGATTCTCTTGATTTGGATGAAGATGCTCCGGTCCCGGATAATCAGGAGATACTTAATAGGATAGAGGCACTGGAGAGCAAGGTCGATCGTAACCATGCTGCGGTCTTGCAACAGTTGGACCAAATCAATAGCAACCTTGCTAAGATTCTGAGTCTTCATCCTTTGGCTGCTTCATCATCACATCCTCCTTCACTGTAGATAACATTGGCTCTAATCTTTTGAGAGAATTACTTACTTTCTTGTGTTTAGTTATAGCATATTTTCATTGTTATTTTTCATTTTTGTTTTTAATGTTAACATTTTGGATATTTTATTTTATATATTGTATTTTGTTTTTGAACATTTGCTGTTTGTGATGAAAAGGTAGGGTTTGCCTCATAGAGGAACGATGGAAATCAAGTTGTACCTTCACTCTTTTTCTTTATTATCCTTGTTTCGATTGAGGACAATGTAATTTATAATCTTTAAGCTTTCCTTTAAGTCTTGTCTTGTTTGTCGTTGTGTGTTATATTGTGTGTTGTGCATGGCATAATTGTTGAAAACTTATTGACTTTTCTGTGATTCTAGCATTATATTTGAGCCTTTAGTATCAGCATAGAGATTAGTATTTGAATTCATTCAGGATCAATTTTCACATTCTGCAATTCATGACATATAAATCTTTGAGAACCCACCCTTTGTGAGTTTTGAGCCTCATAGATTGAATATTATTGTCAATTGATTTTCTTTTCTTAAGTGTGCACCTTCATGATTTTGCATCTCTAGAGCTTGCTTTCGCATAGTAATTGAACTCACATTATGATTTCATCTCAAGTTTTAAAATGATGAAGGCAAATTAGGATTACCCCCATTAGCTTAAAAAGACCTCCCTTAATTATGAATTCCTTAGTGAGCCAAGTTGAGCCTTTGACCTTTTCTTAATTGATCAACACAATTCACAACTCAACATTTTCTTATTATCATCATACTTGCATTAAGGAATGGAGTTCTTATGATATGACAATAGGATGGTTTAATTCATAAGTGTGGGGTAAGCAATTAAAAAAAAACAAAAATAGTATTGCTATTTGGGGCTGAAATGCATACTTTGCACATTGTATTTGCTAAGAGTCGATTATTCTTTTCCTCTACATTTTAAGCTAGATGTTTCATGCAATTTTATATTTTGTATATATATATTAAAAAAACTATTATAATAGAAAATAAAAGAAAAGATATATATATACAAAATTCATATATTTTCTAGCATTAGTCATCAAAGAGGAATGTCGACTCATGTACTTTTCTTTAAGTATGCAAGTATGTGAGATTATCAAGGTTGGTGAATATGCCATTTGAGGGAGTAGAGAAGTTAGTAGAGAAGTGCAAAACCTAGACCTTTCTATTAAGTGAATCAATATATCAGCTCATTTTAATTTTTTTTTTGTTTTAAACTCCAATCGATCTATTTTCATTAGTTCTTAGCAATTTAAATTTATTATAATTTGTTATTTGCATCCTGATAATCAATTAGCTTATCTAGCTTCCTTGAGAGATGACCTTGAAGTGTTCACCAAGATACTACAGCAGCCTCGTATACTTGCGAGTGTAGTTCTAGTAGTATTAATTAAAGTGCAACAATATGCCAGTGGGATTACGAATACCAATTGATCAATGTGATAATTAAAGCAAAAGATTAAAGTTATTAAAACAAAAACCAAAGCAAATGATTAAAGTTATTAAAACAAAAAAAATAATTTACTGCATGTTCAAAGATCAAGCTACTGTGTGTTCAAAGTTACTGCATGCATGCATGTTCTTATTAATCAAAGAAACAAAATTACTGTAAACATAAATAATTCATGATTAAAGATCAAACCTCCACTCGTTGGTTGCTCCACAATTAACTTCTGTATGAACAAGTAACAAAGACAGCATTGCTGTCTTTTAATGATTGATTACTGATGAATGTTTGCTGCTAATCTTTTCTGTTTGTTGCCGTCTCTTTGCTATTTTGTTAATGTTCCTTGCCATCCCATCTTAATGTTACCTTGTTAATCTTTTCTCCCCCATTATGACTTCTAAAACATTGTTACTTATATCAGAAACTCACTTAGAATCCTTAACCTAATATAAAACAGTCCCTAAAATAAATTCTAGTTGAATTAGGAAACATATTGAACCCATGTCGACCTAATTGCCCTAGGTCAACATGAGCATGCCTCATGTCGACCTTGGGCTGCCCAAGTCGACATGAGGCATGCTCATGTCGATCTTTGGCTGCCAAGGTCAACATGAGGCATGTTCATGTCGACCTAGACTCCCAAGGTCGATATGAAGCATGCTCATGTCGATCTAGCTTGCCTAAGTCAACATGAGGCATGCTCATGTCGATCTTGGGCTGCCAAGGTCGACATGAAGCATGCTAATGTCTCTAAGCCGGCCTCAATTAAATTATTCTGACCTTTTTTAACTTATGAACCAAAAAATTTTAATTTAGGCCAATTCCACTTGGTTTTAGGGTTTTACAATCAAATATATGCCTCTTTAATCCCAACCGACTCCTTTTAAAAATCATAAACTAGGTTTAAATATTTAAAGTCGGATAAAATTTATTTTGGCATCCTTTAATTAGGACCATATCAAATTGGGGTAAAAATTAAGGGTCTACACTAAGGCAGAAGCAAAGAGGAAGAGGCAAAAGTGGACACTCCCAAGTGACACGGCCAAGTCACTGGTCATGTCATGCCCAACAAAGAACAAACAAGAAGGCAGCAAGGGACACGGCCTCATGACTTGACTATGTACAAAGGAAGTTGAGTGACACGGCCAAGTCACTTAAGACTTGGCCATGTCCTATGTCACCTCTTTAATTATTGGCACTTTCTGATGGGAGACAACATGAATTTTCTTTTAAAATGAAACAATATAAGAAGCAAAAGGTGATCTAATTTATGGGATGAAGATTTTAAAAAATGAAAAAGGAGGTGACAAATGGGAGTGAGGTGAATTGGAAAAGTAATTCTTTTGGTCTTGGAAATTAAAATAATTGGAGGGAATAGGGAGAGGGATATGGACACATGTTGGAACCCATTTGAAAGACAATTCTCCATACGTTCTTCTTCTTGTTAGTTTTTGGAAGACACCGTTCTTATCACCATCTACATCTTCATCTTCCATCCATCTCATTTTCTTCCATAAACAAGACTTCAACACTTTTAGGATAGTTTTAGTTGAACAAGCTCTTGATAGGGTTAGTTAGAAAAAGCTTGATTGAATAGTTGGAGACTTGAGAGAAATTTTACTTAATCTTTCAAGGGTAGAACAATTGATTGAAGGTTTGAAGAGGGCTTGGGAGTTCTTCATCACATTCAAGTGAGCTAGGAGGGAAAACAAGGAGTTTCAACTCTTGGCATCTTTAAGGAATTTTTCATATTCTCTCATTTAATTTATTTCTAGATTGTTATTATATTGTTATGAACAGTAATATTACAATGGATAATTTTGATTTGATTGATATTGAAATGAATGTTCATTTTGAAATGATGATGACCTAAATTACCCATTCCTAGGGTTTGTAGAAGATTTGATTGAATGACTTGATTTGATATTTCCATTAATGTACCTTGTTATTAGTTGATTGTATTGGATCAAATGTTAGGTTGATAGATTGGCAACCTATTGATCTCTTACTATTGAATGATGGACCAAGAGGTGAAATTTGATATTTGAACTATATAACCAAATACCTTAAGAATGAATTATAAATATAAGTTCTAGGGTTCTATTAATTTGCAAATTCAAAACAATAGGTTGTTGTTAATTCATGAATGTGAGAACTAATGAATTGATAATTCCTAATTAATCAAAAGAAACAAATTTAATTACAAGGGTATATTAATGAACAATTTGAGAATTAAGCTTTGATTAAATTGATCTAGAAACCCTAAGTGCCAATCTAAGAATTTAAATTAATCTTGCTCAAACATCACTCGTTTTACTTTTAAATTTTAATTGCTTTTCATGATTACAACATATCACACTCAAATTTTAATATTTTATTTTAATCAAACTATTGCAAAACAACACCTTCCTTATGAGATGATCTTAGGCGATCATCGTTGCTACAATAGGCTCGTATACTTGCGAGTGTCACTTGGTAATAGTATTAAATAGAACACAACAAGTTTTTGGCACTGCTACCGAGGAAGACAATTATTTGTAGTAGTTTGATTCTTTTATTTTGATTCTTTAATTTGTTTAAAGTGTTTCTTTTTGAATTGACTAGGTGATTTATGCAAGGAAAAAGGTCTAAAGGAAATGAACTTGTTCCATTTATAGATGATATTCATAGAATTTTAAGAATTGAGGGAGTGAATCCTTTGGGGGCAAGAAGGAGAAAACATCGAAGAGCAATTTGAGGAGAACATGGAGGTAGAAATGGGTGAAGTAGAGGAACCACCTATGAAGGAGTTTGCTAGACCGATTATTGGAGTAACCACATCACGTATACCATTGAGAAATGCAACAAGAAATTATGAACTAAAAAATACTCAATATAGTATGCTACCCTCTTTTCAGGGATTGTCGAATGAAAATCCTCTAAACTTCATTTGTGATTTTACCTTGTTTACATTCCCTTTGCAAGCATTGACGGAGGATGAGCTTAAAATGAGATGCTTACTATACACTTTGAAGGATAGGGCAAAGGCTTGGTTGATGACTTTACCAGAAAATTCATTAACCACATAGACCAAAGTGTATAACAAATTTATGGGAAAATTCTATTCTCATCAGAAAACTAAGGAGCTTAGGGGGAGTATTGTAACATTCACCCAGTTTGATGGAGAACCATTTCATCAGGCATGGGATCGCTTCAAATCATTGTTGTTTCAATGCCTTCATCATTATTATCAACAATAATTGCTCAATCAATTCTTTTATGATGGGATTACTCAGCAAAGCCAAAATACAGTGGATAATGCAGCAGGAGATGTAGTGGGTGAAAAGATAGCTACAGAAACTGTTGCATTATTTGAAATGTTGAGAGCAAATTCATAGCAAAAGAATATTGGGGAATGATATAGAAGGCATATGAGTTAAATGCAAATTCAGAAATGGCAAGACAAATTGCAAACTTGACAAGGTAATTAAAATTTCTGAATGCTAAAGGAAACTTGCCTATGTCAAATCAAGAAACATGTGCATCATGTGGTGTTGTCGGCCATAATGCAAATGTGTGCCCTTCAAGTTCTTATAATGCCTGTTGGAGAAATTAGCCAAATTTTTCATGGAAGAATAAAAAACATGTTCCACCTCAACAACCCTTCCAGGGGCAAAATTCAAATCAAGAGCAAGTTAAGAAACCTTCACTTGTTGAATAAGAACACAAAATAAAGAGGTGAATAACAAGCTATTTGACTCTTTGGAAGCATCACTTAAGAAGGTGGAAACTCAAGTTGGTCAATTAGCTAACCAAATTCAAGCTCATCAAAAAGAAAATTTTATATTCAACCGGAGCAAGCCAAAGCAATCACGGTCTTAAGAAGTGGTAAGGTGATTGATAATAAAATTGGTGATTCTTTGGATGCATGTCCAATTCAAGAAAATGGTGAGGAAATGTGAGAAAGCAAAGTTCCTTCAAGTAAATCAAAGGAGGAGAGTGAGGAGACATCTAGTTCACCAAAGTTGCACAAATCTCTAAATCCTTACAAACCGCCAATTCCTTTCCCAAGCAGGTTAAAAAATGAGAAACAAGATAAACAATTTTCTAAAATTTATAACATGTTCTCAAAGGTAAGTATTAATCTTCACCTACATGATGTGATTAAAAATATGCCATCTTATGCCAAGTTCATCAAGGAATTAAACACTAAAAGAAAAGGTATGAGTTGAATGAAAAGGTGATAGTTTTGGAAGTAACACGTATTGTTTTACAACACAAATTACTTCTTAATCTAAAGGATCCTGGAAGTTTTATAGTTAATATCTCTATAGGGAATGGGAAGGAAACCATTGGCATGTGCGATCTAGGAGCTAGCATAAACTTGATGCCATGTTCCATTTATTTAAAATTAGAGCTAGGGGAACTTGCACCAACTAAAATGGTGTTACAACTTGCAAATAGAACTCTTAGATACCCTAATGGAATCATAGAAGATGTTCTAGTTCAGGTAGATGGTTTGATTGTTCCTATTGAATTTATTGTCTTTGATATGGAGGAAGAAATCCCTAGGGATTCAGAACATAAAATTTTGTTAAGGAGGCCTTTTATCGCTATAACTATTACATTGATTGATGTTAAAAATGAAAAATTAACCATGATTGTTTTAGGAAAACTATAGAATTTTTAATTTTTAACACTTCCCCTGTTCCCACTACTACTATGTATGAAGACTGCTCTTTTATTGATTTTATTGATCTTGTTGTTGAAGAAGTTTTCTTGCAAGAAAGTAGTGAAGACAAGCTAGAGGTGGCCCTAACTTTGGGTGAAGAAGTTGAGGTTTCTGATGTGGAAATTAAGGAATCCAGTTCCATGTTGGATGATGAGGGTGATGAGAAGGAATTTGAGATTGAGGAAGAGGAGATTCAACTGAAAGAGGTTGAACTTAAAAAAATACCAAAGCATTTGAAGTATGTTTTTCTTAGGGAGAACAACACCCAACTAATGATAATTTCTGCGACTCTCAAGAGAGATGAAGAAGAAAAACTTGTGAAAATGTTAAAAAAATTCAAGAGAGCCATTGGTTGAGGGTTGAGTGATATAAAGGGTATTATTTTTTCTATATGTATTAATAAGATAATTTTGGAAGAGAGAGCTAAGCTGGTGAGAGAGGCTCAAAGGAGGCTTAACCCAAATATGAGTGAAGTAGTCAAAAAATAGGTTCTTAAATTGCTAGATGAAGGGGTAATTTACCCCTATTGCCGAGAGTAAGTGGGTTAGTCCCGTACATATTGTGCCAAATAAAGTAGGTTTAATTATGGTCGATATTGAGAAGGGATAGTTGGTACCTACACAAACTCAAACAGGGTGGCGAATGTGCACAGACTATAGGAAATTAAATAATGTCACCAAGGAAGATCACTTTCCTTTACCATATATTGATCAAATGCTTGATAGATCATTTGGGTACCTACACAAACCCAAATATCATTTTCTTAATGTTATTTCAGGTTACTACTAAGTTCATATAGCATCGAAAGATCAACCAAAGACAACTTTCACTTGTCCATTTGGAGGATGCCATTTGGACTTTGCAATGCACCAGGGACATTTCAAAGATGTTTGCTTTCCAATTTTTTTTATATGATGGATAAGTGCATCGAGGTATTTTTGGATTACTTCTTTATTTTTGGTTATTCTTTTAATGATTATTTGCATAAGTTGACTATTATACTTGAAAGATGTATTGAATGCAATCTTAACTTGAGTTGGGAAAAGAGTCACTTTATGGTTGATTATAGCATTATTTCGGGACATGTTGTTTCCTACAAGGGTATTGAAGTGGACAAAGTTAAGATTGATTTGATTATGAATCTACCACCACCCACATCTGTTAGAGGGATTAGATGTTTTTAGAACATCCTATATTCTATAAAAGGTTCATAAAAGATTTTTCCAAAATTTTGCCTCCTTTGTGCCATTTGCTTAGAAAAGATGTTCCATTTGTTTTGTTTTTTATGATAAGTGTCTAGAAGCATTTAAAATCTTAAAAGAAAATTTAACTTCTACCCCTATAATTTTTGCACCTAATTGGGACTTGCCTTTTGAAATGACGTGTGATGCATTGAGTTATGCCATTGGGGCTGTTTTGGGCCAAAGAGTGAATAAATTGATGTGTTTAATTTATTATGGAAGTTTGTCTTTAAATGATGCACAAGTGAATTACACAACCATTATAAGAGAAATGTTACCTATGGTATTTGCATTTGACAAATTTAGATCTTATTTGATAGGTTCTAAAGTCATGGTATTTTCAGACCACATGGCCTTGAAATACCTATTGACTAAACCTCAAGATAAACCTAGGCTTATTAGATGGGTTTTGATGTTGTAAGAATTTGATGTTGAAAGAATGTGGTAGTGGTCCATTTTTCTAGATTGAATTATCATGATAATGATACATAAATTGCTTGTGAAAATGCTTTTGAAAACTTTTTGGACGAACACTTGTTCACTTTAACTCAAGCACCACGGTATGCCAATATTGCTAACTATCTTTCTTGCAGTGTTATGAGAAAAGATTTGAATTTTTAGACAAAGAAGAGGTTCCTGCATTCCTGTAAGTATTATTTTTCAGATGAGCCATATTTGTATAAAATTTGCAGGGATGAAATTATCAGAAGATGTGTGCCAGAAGAAGAGCAATTACAAGTGCAGCAATTTTACCATAACATGTATTATGGAGGGCATTTCGGAGGAAAGAAGATGGCTGAGAAGGTTCTTGGTTTGTATTGGCCAACTCTTTTCAAAGATGCTTATAATTTTTGCATAAGAGGTGATAAATGCTAAAGAGTAGGGAACATAAGCAAAAGTAATGAAATGCCTCTCAATATTTTTATTGTGGTAGAAATTTTTGATGTCTTAAGAATAGACTTCATGGGGTCATTTCCCAAGTTATTTGCATTTGAATATATCCTTCTTGCAGTGGATTATGTATCCAAGTGGGTTGAGGCTATCCTCACTAGGACCATTGATAATAATGCTATTTTGAAATTCTTGAAGGAAAATATTTTAAGTAGGTTTGGAACCCCCAAGGCAATTGTGAGTGATGGAGTAAGCCATTTTTCCAATAAATGGTTTAAAAGGTTCTTGACCAAGATTGACATCTGACATAAGGTGGAAACCCCATATCACCCCAAACATCCAGACAAGCCGAGATATCCAATAAGCAAATTAAGGGGATCTTGGACAAAATAGTGAGCACGACGAGAAAGGACTGGTCGATCCGTCTTCCGAAAGCATTATGTGCTTATTGGATTGATTTCAAGACACCATTGGGAATGAGTCCATATAGATTGGTCTTTGGTAAGGCTTGCCACCTACTGGTGGAATTAGAGCATAAGACTTATTGGGCAATCAAGGCCACAAATATGGTCATGGATGGAGCAAAAATGCAAAGGATGTTGCAATTTTTTGAGCTAGATGAGATTAGGAATGAGGCTTTTGAGAGTACAAGGATCTACAAAGAGAAAATGAAAGCTATGCATGATAGAATGATCCTTAGAAGAACCTTTGAGCTAGGAATGAAAGTCCTCTTGTTCAATTCAGGATGCAGTTGTTTCCCAAAAAATTAAATTTTAAAGAGTGGACCATTTCAAGTAATTTAAACATTTCCATATGGATTTGTTGAATTATTAAATTTGAAAACCAACGAGACATTTAAGGTGAATGTACAAAGGTGAAGCCCTATTTTGAAGAACTGGAATTTTCAAAAATCATAGAAAATATGGTATTCATTGACGAGTGATGCAATGACGTCCAACTACATGACATTAACGAAGCGCTCAATGGGAGGCAACCCATCGGTTTACATTTCTTTCCTTAATTAAATTTCATATTTTGGATTTTTGAATTTTAATTTCTTTTAGTTTATAATAAAAAGAATGGAATGGGTGCTTTGATAGGTATTTTGTTTTGATTGAGTTTCAGGACATGGAATGAAGAAAAGATTGAATTATTTATGCTTGGGTGACATGGCTAAATATCTATAAATTACCCAAAAAAAAAGATGAAATGACAGTAGCAGACACTGCTAAGTGACACGGCCAATGGCTTGGCTTTGTCAAGCATTACAGGAAATATCCCAAAATCACAGACGTGGACACGACCGTGCCCATGGCCGTGTCATGTGAACACAGCCAAGTCACTCAGGCCATGTCTCTCCCTCAACCTTTGATGCCCATAATCACAGTGACGAGCACACCCACTAGACATGGCCAAGTTCATTGCCGTGTCCACTCCTAAACCAAGTGATAAGTGTAGACCCTTAAATTTTGCCCTAAGCTAGTCAGTCCTAATTAAAATGGTTAAATTTGGTCTGATTCATTCATTTTATGTCGGTACAATTTTTAAAAAATAATATATATAAAAAAAGAGACCTAAATAAGCTGGTTGAATTTTTTAATGATCAAAATAGGTCTGATACAAGATGAGTCAGTCCAAGTTCAATTTTTCTTGGTAAGCTCAGATTTGCCACAGGCCTCGGCCATGACAAACTGGCATGCCAAGTTCGCTGGGCGCAGGCCTAGCGGCGGTGAGCTGGCACACCCAGTTTGCCGCAGGCCTGCATGCGGGCCTAGCAGTTGTGAACTTGCATGCCCAGTTTGCCATAGCCAGGTTTGCCCAGTTCATCATAGACCTAGGCGTGGGCCTATCCGTGGAGAACTGGCATAGATAGACCTGGGCAGGGGATAGCCGCGGCTTGCTAGTCGTGGTGAACTGTCACACCCAATTCGTTGCATGCCTGGCACAGCACGTAGGCTTAGAGTCCCAGCCAGTGAATTGGCATGCCCAATTCACCACAGGCCATAATTGGCAGCCAACTTGCACACCAATAGTTCAACATTATTTCTGAACTTTAGGTTTGATTGCATCCATATTCAATTTAAATCAACTTCCAATTCTAATTATAATCTGATTAGCTTTAGGACTCTTTGGATTTAACCTGATATATCTTATATAAGTACAAGATTTTTAATCAGTAGAGGGGTGATCAATAAGTAAATATGAATCACTTCGCACAAAATAACAAAGCATCCATATACAAAGGCAGTAACAAGTTACTATCTTTATCTTTTCTCGGCCAGAAGTAGCAATTGGTGCAGGTAGTAGCTTGGATTAGTCTATTCAATTTAGTGAAGCCTTCAACACATGTTTTATTTCCTAAATTCAACTTGTTTAAGGCATAAAGTAATCATATTATCTTTTCTTTGAAATATTTTATTTGTTTATTTTTTATAATTATTTTAGTTTTGAAGTTTACCTTGCTAAAACCTAATTCCATATTTTATAAAATCAAAGTTCAATATGTGTTATTTCATCTAGTAAATCAAAGTCTCAAATCGATGGTGTAATTTCCAAAACCCTAAGCCATAGTTTGTCTTTCTAAAACCCTAACCATATTTATTGATTTCCAAAATCCTAAACTAATTTTCTAAATCCCAAACCCTCATTTATATAGCCTATTTTTCAAAATAAAAAAGTTAAAACCCTAGTATGTAAAATCAAAATCCTATCCTTAAAATTCAAAGCCTTGATCAATATTTTCCTGAACCCTAATATCCCAGTAACCTGTTTCTTAAAACCTCAAAATCTATTTTAAACCCTAAAACATAAACCCTAGTTATCTAAACCCTAATCTATTTTCATAATTTTCCAAAACCTTAAAATGTTTTCAAAAATCCAAACCTTAATTTATAAAATCAATTTTCCCAAGTCAAAATACTAAAACTAACTTTATCAAGTAGCTTTAAAATTCCAATCCCTAAACTATAAAACCAACTTTTTAAATCTAAAACCATTATTTTGTTTATTTAATAGCTTAAATAATAGTTTCATTTATCTATTTCATTTGTTTATATGGTGGATGGTTTATTTGATGATGGATGTTTTGCTTTAAATATCACTCCTGAATGATTTAATTTACTTGATTAATTTGAATTGTAAAAGCCATGTTTCCACTTTGTAGGTGCCTTTATTTTTTTATGTAATTTAGTTTATCATTTAAAGTTTTGGATTAATGTAAAATGATACATTTCCACCTTTTGGGTGGGTATCCTGTTTATTTTATTTTAGACATTGGACATGGTTGTAAGGGCATGTTTCCATCTCGTATGGGTTCCCATTTATTATTTTGTTTTGACTTATTTTGATTTTAATGCAATAAATTCTTTATTTATTTTATATTCACATGTAATATGGATAATATTATAATATTTAACAATTTTATAATATCTAGACCTGGAAAGGAGGCCAGTTCTAATGAACCGGGCATTGTGGGGGGGGGGGTGCTGGGTCATTCTCACCTTCTCCACACGTACCAAACTTTCCAAACCCATTAAGGGGTTGGGGATCCCTTAGGAATCGAGTCATCCACCCCTTTTTTTTTCTAGCTCGTCTGGGTGGTAACTCCATTTTCTCCGAGTTTAGGCCTATATTCTTGTAGACCCTTAATTTTTGACCCAGTCTGGTCCAATATATTTTATTTACTCCAAAATAATTTTTGTGTTATCTTAATTAAATAATATTTGTTTTAGTATTTATTTTTATAATTTTTAAAAATTATTATAATAATAAACAAATAAATAAAAATAAAAATCGACGACGAAAAATTCGTCACCGAACACAGTGGACGAAATGGCCTTGGACCATTTCGCCCGCAGGAGTTTCCTGCCGGCGAAATAACCTGCAGCCCGCCCATCGCAATTTTTTGCCAGCGCTCGTAGCCCCTCGCAGCCCTATGCAGTTTTAGCCAGCAAAATTTTTCCGACGTAATTTTTTTCAAAACCAAATTCTATTTGGTTTCGGTTTTCTTTTCCTAATTAAATACAGCTTCCTTCAACAATTAAAATTAATCATCTAAATTTCCTATAAATAAGACTAAAAAACATAGAAAGAAGGGGAGGAAAAACTTAGGAGAGGAATCGGACTTTGGACTGGGACTTGGATTTTAAACTGGAACTTTACAAATTGATTGGACTTTTTAGAAGAGAATAAGGAAGCAACAATCAAGCTATCAAAGGCAGCAACCTTTCCTTTGTCCTTGTTCATCCAACAAGCAATTTTTGGTGGAATCAACAAACAAAGGATCTGTAACACCCCTATACCCCGTATACGTACACAGCATGCTTATACGATCGTAATATACGTATACTAAATATAGAAATGCCACATTATAATTAACAAATGACACATCCCCTTTTTAAAAACATAACCAAATTTAAATCATTTAAATTAAATGATAAAAGATAAAAGATAAAATATTCATTTAAAAAGCAGCGGAAATAAATCAAATATTTTTAAATACAAATACATTAAGATCCAAATTTACAAGACATGAAATATATACATGATTGGCAGCTCTTCTCTGATCTTTAAGTCCAAACTCAACTCTTCAGTGACTAGACTCACTTGGTCTCGAAGAACTCTCAGGTTCAACCCTGTTACCTGCGCGATGAACCACAATCGCGCTGAGCTAACAGCTCAGTAGTGCAACTAATACAACCATGATGCTTTAATGCGATGCACATGTCACCATTATACATTTCATAAACCATACATAATCATATCACATTTCATAATTATATATTAGATCTTATTATTCAATTGTTTCTTCATTCGTAAATCACATATTACAATTAAGACAGACACGGGCCCAAAACTCACTAATATGTTATTCAAAGTTCAGAGTTACTGCTTTGGTCTATATTGACACCTTGTGTCTAGCCCCGTAGGCAATATATATATATATATATCCATGGATAATCAACTAGATTTGAGTTTACGACCCGGTCATTTCACTCAATCTAGTTTCAATAATATGTTTTTGAGGTTTACGACCCGGTCATTTCACCCCAAAAACATCACATTTCACATTTATCAACTGGATTCGGCTTACGACCCGGTCATTTCACCTATCCAGTTATTCATAGGCATGCCGCCAAACTCAGAACTCTGAAAATTGAATAAACATATTAGACATACAATTATTTCATTTATCTCTTTATCAATCTCTTTCTCAATTCACTTTACATTTCATTTCCATACTCATAGCCAACGCTCATGGCCTCATATCTTTCACATTTCATCATCATATAAACAAACATATCTCAATCATCTCATTAATTAATTCATTATTCACATGGATATAATCAATGGCATTATCACATATTTTACATGCTCATCACAACATTCATATTATAGCCAATTATATCTCAATTCACAATATCATATGAATGTATGCAATAATGTGGTTTGAACTTACTTAAAAAGAAACTCACACAACTCTAAACACTTACACTTACTAGAATCTTTCACCACTTGAATTAGGGTAATTCACCTTCTTCACAACCTATTTCAAAAGAATGAGGAAACTCTCATGAGATCATAAGGTTAAGAATCAACTAGGGCAAACTCTAAACTTGACACGCTCACACACACGGGCGTGTCCCTGACCGTGCCCTAACTCCACAACACAGAAACATTTACACGCTCAGAACCACGGGCGTGTCACTGGGCGTGTAATACATTCTGTCTCTCAGAAATAACGACACGTCCAACATCATGAGCGTGCTCATGGCCGTGTAAATTCTCAAAACTCACAGTAGCTATGACACGCTCAACAACACGGGCGTGTTAATGGCCGTGTCACACCTACTGCCACTCAGAACAATTGACACGCCTAAGGACCTGGACGTGCTCCTGGGCGTGTCAGGCCAAAAACCCAGATTCTGGCCAAGACAACACCACAACCAACAAAACACTTCCTTTCACCAAAATCCACTTCAACCAAACTCATCTCAACATACCCAAAAACCATAATAAACTCACAAAAACACCAAAACAACTAAAACATTCTTCAAATCTCAAATCAAAAATCATCAACACAAACCTAAAACACAACCTCAAAACAATCACTTTCAACAACTTACTCTTTCCTTCAAACCATCCCCAAAAACAAGAAAATCAGTTACCCAAACACCCTTAAACCCATCTTAAACAACATATTCACAAACCATCCACAAACTCAACTCAAAAACTCAAAGAAATCAAAGGATCAAGTGGGGTACTTACCAAGGATGAAGAAATCTCTTGACTTTCCACTTAATCTCTTGAAAGCTTCCTTAGATCTTGAGTTGGAAGATCAAAACTCCTCTTGTTCTCTTATTTCTTTGTTGTCCGGCCAAACAAAACAAAGGAAGGAGAAGGAGAAAATGATTCATGGCAAGAAGAAAGAAAGAAGAAAGAGAAACTCCAAGTCAACACCTCTTTTCTTAAAATCCTCTCAACCAAGCAATTAAAAATATTAAACAATTCAAATAAACCTCCTCCATTCATTAATTTCCTTAATAATTAATTATTAACACAAACACAACAAATATCTTCTTCCACTAACTCCATTCTTAAACTATCCATTGAATTTGGTATATGTTATATATATTCTAATATACATCACATATACACTCCCTTTAAAAACCCCTTTTCTCTTCCAATAAAACATATACAATAAATCCAATTAAATTAATAATAAAACCCAAAACATCTAGGGTATATTTTGGGATATTACAGGTTCGAATATCTAATTTCTTTTTTTTCCTTACAGTAGCTTCAATCATTAAATTGTTTCTTTTGATTCTAAGAACCTTAGAGCCCTAATTTACTTCTTCTAAACCTTAGAACCTTAAATCGTCTCCTCTATTTTCAATACCCCTAAAATTATTTTTCTATTTCTTCTAAAACCTAAGAACCCCAATCTATTTCTTTAAAATCTTAAAACCCTAATCTACTTTCCAACTTTCCAAAACCTTAAATCGTTTTATTAATTTTCAAAACCCTAATCTGCTTTCCAATTTTCCAAAACCTTAAAACTCTAAATTGATCCTTATATTTCCAAAAACCCTAAAAAATACTTTCTGTTTCAAAAAATCTTAAATCGTCTTGCCTATTTCCATAAAGCTTTATAAAACTATAAACTGTTTTCTCTAATACTAAAATCAAAATATGTTTTCCAAAACACCAAAAACCCTAATTCTCTCAAAACCAAAATCGTAAACCCTAATTTTCCTAAACCCTAATCCTTAAAACCTTAAAACCTTATAAACCTAAATATTAAAATTCAATACAGTAAGCCTAAAAACAACAATCCAGTAGCTAATAATCTTAAACCTAATGTTTTAATATTCTAAAACCCTAATTTCATACTGTTACCCATAAACCCTAGTTTGATTCATGAAACCTTAATCCATTTTAATTTTCTTAAACCTTTACAGTAGCTAAGAATTATAAACCTTAATATGCTAAAATCCCAAAATCCCTAAAATATTAATTAAAGAATTTTAAATAGAAACAGTAACCCTAATTTGTCTCTTTACTTGCTTTATTTTCATATTTAATTATGTAGTTCATTATATGCTTTGATTTGTTTGCAATGCTTTATTTAATTTATCATGGATGGATGTTTATTTTATATTTTGGTGATATCTTTAATGAATGATTTATTTATGATGAATGGTTATTTACTTTTATCTATTTATTTTGATTTTTAAATGTTGTAATAGGTATGTTTCCACTTTGTGGGTACCTCATTAATTAAGTTCTATGTAATTTAAATCGCTTTTATATTTTGGACCAATGTAAAGGACATGTTTCTACCTTTTGGTGGGTGTCCTATTAAGCCTTAGGCATGGATGATGTAAGGGTATATTTCCATCTTCGGATGGGTGTCCATTTATTTGTTTTGCTTGGACATTGTTTTGATTTTTAATATATCGATGCTTTATTTTAATTGTTGTGTGTAATATGGATAATATTGTTATATTTAAAAATTTTATAATATTAAGACCTGTAAAGGAGGCCAGTTCCAATGAACCGGGCATTGTGGGGGTGCTAGGCCATTTCTCACCTTCCCCACACGTACCCAACTTTTCGAACCCATTAGGAGGTTGGGGATTCCTTAGGAATTAAGTCATCCACCCCTTTCTTTTTTCTCGACCTGTCCAGGTGGTGACTCCATTTTCTCTAGACTTAGGTCCGTGTTCTCTAAGGCCCCAAGCCTAAACAGTGCCGAAGTTGTAAGAACCATTCCACCAGGAGTGGAGGCAAAAATCCCCACTCACAGTGGCGACTCCACTGGGGATAAGAGAATTTGATTCCATTGGTCTTTTTATTATTCTATTCTTTCTTATAATGATATTATCTATTGCATCATATTAGATTGCATCTTGTGCGTGAGTTAGGATGCCCGTGTTACCCGTGTTATGTTATGTAAGGGATACCATACTTTCACTCAAGGTGTGGAGATCGAGCATTGCATAACCACTCATAGCCTCGTACCATTTGGTATATACTTACTATCGGAACCTAAGCCTTTTAACCCAAACACTAAAGCTCATGTAATTGGCCTAGTTACTTTCCTTAGGTTTTACCCCAAATGCATGTTGTTTGACTATGGTTAATTTATCTTGGCTTAAATCATGGCTTATTTGGTTTATTCTTTTTCTAATATGACCTAAGTACATTGTAAGCTCAAAATAAATTTTTCTTTAAAGTCTAAAAGACAAAAACTATTTTCAAAACTTTTCAAAATGGTCTTTGGATATAAAACTTCTCTAAAAAAGAAATAAAAAATTCTTTGCTCATGATCCAAATACAAAGCCCAAAATCCATTTTTTTCTAAAATCTTTTTACAATGGACTTAGAAATAAAATTATTTTCATGCAAAACAGCTTACAAATTATTTAGGTCAATTACGAAATACCAAAAATCAATTGTGAGCCTAGTTCATACTAAGAATAATTAACCGTGGGCTTATTTTTGGCATGAATTATTAGTTACTTTTTTCAAGTGAGAAATCTATTTATAATAAACCTCATATTTTAGTTTTAATCCAATATAACATAAAGGCTACATTAGTTGGTTAAATGGATTAAAATCTAATTAATGGATATTATTATGAGTTAATTTCTATTTTTGAAGATATAACTATTGGTTGAAGCATCCGAGGGAATTATTCAAAAACAAGATACCCCATGTTGGTATTTTATTAACCATATACCTAGGAAAAGAGACTCGACATTCATGTGTGGATGTTATAAGATTGGAAGGAATTCCCTAATTATCTTTCTTCATTGATTGTTTGTGCATACATGCATACATTTGCATCTGATATCATTGATCCTCTCTGGCTCACAGCCTTGGATTATGACAGTTCAAAAGCTTACGACAATCCGACCTACGCCGAAAGCGAAGAATCTAGCAACGACTCAATCACTTGCTCACCAAAAGCAATAGAGCCCGAACAAATTCAAAGAATGGTGGATGAAGCCCTCAATGCCAAGATGGAAGAAATAAAAGAGGCCCTAGCTGAGACCATGAAGAACCAATTGACTGCAATTTTAGAAAATCACGCCAAAGCATCTGCTAGCACTAAAAATCCAAGGGACAAAGGTAAGACTAAAGTTGGTGAAGTGGTTTTTGATGATGAAAAGGTGATCATTGATGTTGATGATGATTGGGCTCAATACTACCAAGATGCTCAAGACAAGAAGAAAGAACCAAAGATTGTCGAAAGATCAGCTATGGAGAAAACCAAAACTTCTGATGTTGAAAAGATGATTGCGGACTTAGAAAAGAAATTTGAGAAGAAACTAAAAACTGAAGAAATGTCCGAAGTTGACAAATTATTTGAGCTAGATGAAGAAGTTCCCTACAAGTTCAAGATGCCATTTTTTGCGAAGTTTGATGGAACTGGAAATCCTCATCTCCATGTGAAGCAGTATATCACTGCTATGCAGTCTTCCTAAGCTATTAAGGCTCAAACTCTAAGGTACTTCATGCTCTCATTGGACCCTGTTGTCCAAAATTGGTTCAATACCTTAGATGATGGAACACAAAAGAGTTAGGATTTTTATACAAGGCCTTCATCCAGCAATATGGATATAATGTTGAGATGGAAGTTACCTTAATGGAAGTGGAGTCCATTAGTCAAAGGTCGAATGAAAATTTTATGGATTATGTGAAGAGATGGAGAAACAAGGCCGCTTTGCTCAAGAAGAGGCCCGATGAATTCGATCAAATAAGGATGATTGTGAGAGGGGTGTTGCCTAGTCTTCGTAAGAGGATGTCTAATACACTCATCCGTGATTTCAAAGATCTCCTCCAAGCTGGTCTGCAAATTGAAGAATGGGAAAGGGAAAAGAATCATTTTTCAACAAGAAGGAATGAGAAAGGAAACTATCAATCTGGTAGCCAAAGCATGCAAAAAGCAGTCGGTGTTAACACTACTAGCCAAGGAACAAGGAGATAGTTTTCAGAAATTAGGGAAACCGATGTCTTGGGTTCTCAATAAGCTTCAAAGAAAGGGATTTCTATAACCCTTAAATCCTTGTCCTTTGCCTAATTCTCTCCCACCTAATTTCGACACTAAAGCATTTTGTCAGTTTCATCAAATGCAAGGGCATGACACGGATAGATGTGTGAGATTGAAGTATAAAATCCAAAATCTAATTGATAGTGGGAAGCTGCCTGAGCCCAACAAGCCAAACACTAAAGACAATCCATTACCAAAGTTCAATAGAGTACCACCACCGCAACCTTCGTGATTGGAGGAGGTTTGCATGAAGATTTTGTCTTGTCTTCTTTTCAAGATGTGGGTGGAGAAGCAACCAAAAAAGAAGAGGTATTTAGCAAAATTAAACAAGCTATGGTGGGTAAAGAAGTAGCAATTTATGTTGTTAATGGCTTTTGGGACTCAAGCGATAGTGATGATGATCTTGTGACCAAAAAGGAGGAATGGACTCGGTCTGAGCCTGTAGAAGATGACGTAATGAACACTAGATCTGGTAAGCCTTATGCAAGGACACCACCTAAAGAGGTAGAAAATAATAAGGGGAAGGAAGTTAAAGTAGGGAGTAAAGAAGAGGAAGATGATGCTATGCTCAAACAATTGAAAGGAACCCAAGCAAGTGTTAGCATTTGGGACTTATTGGCTACTTCTAAAAAGCACCGAAAAACTATGGCCAAGGCCTTAACTAGCATGCTAATTTCTACCTCCACAACACCGGATGAGCTGATCAACTTCATAAAAGTTGGAGGAGTAATGAAATGTGAAGATGTTCAAGAGAAGAGTGAAGTTAATATGGGAGCGGTTTCTTTCTCAGATGCGGATTTACCGGAGGAGGTGAGAGAAATAGAAATCAAAGGGAAAAGGACTCCATGTGTAATGGTCAATGATGGATCTGCCATAAATGTTTGTCCACTTAAAATATTGTCAAAGCTAGCCATGTCAACAAGGGATCTAGACCCAACCGAGGTGACCATTTCGGCTTATGACAACACTAAGAGACATGCCAAAGGAACTTTCAAAGCTGCTGTCAAGGTTAGTCCAATTTAATCTATTGTTGAATTTGTTGTTTTGGACATACCTGTTACCTTTGCCTTACTCTTGGGATGTCCATGGTTTCATCCTCTTGGTGGAGTTCCTTCCACCCTTCATCAAAAGATCAAGTTCCCTAATGGAGATGAGACAATGGTCATCGAGCCCAAAGATAATGAGATTGTTAATGCTCTAATGATTGAGAGGCCTCTCAATGGTTTCTAAGTAGCTGTAATTTCAGATGACGAAGTAGTGGACTCCAAAGTCTTGAAAATGATGAAGAGCATGAACTACCTTCCCGGAGCTGGTCTTGGAAAGGGAAAGGCTGGTTTGACAAAGCTGTCAGATTTTAAAACTCAAACTTCCAAAAAGGGGTTGGGATTTGATGAAGCCAACAATGCCCAACCAAAGAAGAATGAGAAGATGAACTTGCCACCACTTGAAGAAATCTTTGCCAAAGCTCCATATATGGGACCACTCCAAGGAAAGCCCGAGCCAATCATGTTGAAATTTTTGTAGATGTTGCTAAGCTAGTGGAGCAAGTAAAGAAAGAGCTCACCCTGCCAGCCAACAAAGAATCCAATCTAGAAGAGAAGAAGAAAGCTTTCCTGAAAGCCGAGAAGACTCTGGAGGAGATTGCTGCCCTAGTTGAAGAAAAGTTTGAAGACATCCAGCCTTATGATTTTGAGAACAATGATTTTGATTTTGATTTTAATTTGTTGGCTTTGTATGAGGATGATGATGTTTTCTTTTCCAAAATGAATGCAATAAAGTCTGATTTTGCTTACTTGTCTGATGTTTCACCTTATTGTTGCATACATTCAAATAGTAGTTACATGAGCATCTTTAATATTAATTATGTTAACACACAATCATTAAATTTTGGAACAATCAAAAATCCTAAAAATATTAGCATAACATCCGACCTTACTCCTGATGAGAGAGAGAGATTTGAAAAAATATTCAAAAAATATGAAGAAGTGTTTGCTTGGTCTTATGAGGATATGCCTGGAATAGATCGAGACATTGCCGAACATCATATTCCTACTTACACTCGCATGAAACCCATCAAACAAAAGCTTAGGTGATTAAGACCTGAGTGGCCTGAATTTGTTAAAAAAGAGGTCACTGAACAAATACAAGTTAAGTTCCTTGAAGTGATACAATATCTAGATTGGCTAGCCAACATAGCACCCGTGCCAAAGAAAGATGGAAGAATAAGGGTCTGTGTGGATTATAGAGATTTAAACAAGGCTTCCCTTAAAGATGATTTTTCTTTACCCCATATTGATGTTCTCATTGATAGTGTAGCCTCTAATGTGCTACACTCATTTGTAGATGGATTTTTCAGATACAACCAAGTGTTAATGGCCCAAGAGGATAAAGCCAAAACTGCTTTCATTAATACATGGGGTATATTTTGTTATAGGGTGATGTTGTTCGGCTTAAAGACTGCTGGAATAACCTACCAAAGGATGGCCACCACACTATTTCATGACATGATGCACAAAGAAGTTGAAGTATATGTTGATGATATGATGGTTAAATCATATACAAGGGGACAACACTTCCAAAACTTAGAATTATTCTTCGATAGAGCATTGAAATATAAGCTAAGATTAAACTCGAAGAAGTGTGTGTTCGAGGTTACCTCAGGCAAATTATTGTGACATGTGATTGGTCCAAATGGCATTGAGATTGATCCTGACAAAGTTAAGGCAATCAGGGATATGCTAGCCCCAAAGACGGAGAGAGAAATTCAGGGATTTAATATTCTAAAACCCTAATTTCATACTGTTACCCATAAACCCTAATTTGGTTCATGAATCCTTAATCCATTTTAACATCCTTAAACCTTTACAGTAGCTAGGAATTATAAACCTTAATATACTAAAATCTCAAAATTCCTAAAATATTAATTAAAGAATTTTAAATAGAAACAGTAATTCTAATTTGTATCTTTACTTGCTTTATTTTTAGATTTAATTATGTAGTTCATTATATGCTTTGATTTATTTGCAATGATTTATTAAATTTATCATGGATGGATGTTTATTTTATATTTTGGTGATATATTTGATGAATGATTTATTTATGATGAATGGTTATTTTCTTTTATCGATTTATTTTGATTTCCAAATGTTGTAAGAGGTATGTTTCCACTTTGCGGGTACCTCATTAATTAAGTTCTATGTAATTTAAATCGCTTTTATATTTTGGACCAATGTAAAGGACATGTTTCTACCTTTTGGTGGGTGTCCTATTTAGCTTAGGCATGGATGATGTAAAGGCAAGTTTCCATCTTCGGATGGGTGTCCATTTATTTGTTTTGCTTGGACATTGTTTTGATTTTTAATATATCGATGCTTTATTTTAATTGTTGTGTGTAATATGGATAATATTGTTATATTTAAAAATTTTATAATATTAAGACCTGTAAAGGAGGCTAGTTCCAATGAACCGGGCATTGTGGGGGTGCTGGGCCATTTCTCAACTTCCCCACACGTACCTAATTTTCTAAACCCATTAGGGGGTTGGGGATTCCTTAGGAATCGAGTCATCCACCCCTTTCTTTTTTCCCAGCTCATCCGGGTGGTGACTCCATTTTCTTCGGACTTAGGTCCGTGTTCTCTAAGGCCCTGAGACTAAACAGTACCAAAGTTGCAAGAACCATTCCACCTGGAGTGGGGGCAAAAATCCCCGCTCACAGTTCTCTAAGGCCCTAAGCCTAACAGTGCCAAAGTCGCAAGAATTATTCCTCATGGGATTGGAGGCAAAAATCCCAGTTTATAGCGCTGACACCACTAGGGACAAGAGAAGTTGATTCTTTTGGACTTTATATTACTTTATTCATTTTTATTATGATATTGTCCATTACATCATATTAGATTGTATTGTGTGCATGAGTTTGGACTCCCATGTTACCCGTGTTGTGTCATGTAAAAGATATCATACTTTCACTCAAGGTATAGAGTTTGAGCATGTCATAACCACTCATAGCCTCATAACTTTTGGTATATATTTACTATGGGAACCTAAGCTTTCAACCCAAAGACTAAAGCCCTTGTAGTTGGTCTGTTATTTTTGTTACGTTTATACCTAAATGCTTCCTCTTTGACTACGATTGATATCTTGGTTTAAACCATGGCCTATTTGGTTTGTTCTTTTTCTAAAATGACCTGATTATATTATAAGAACAAAATAATTTTTAAGCCTAAAAGACCAAAACTATTTTCAAAATTTTTTAAAGATGGTCTTTGGACATAATTTTTTTTTCCAAAATGGGTCAAAAATCCTTTTTACCTCATGGCCCAAGTTCAAAGGCCAAAATCTATTTTAAAAAAAATCTTTTCACAATGGGCTTCAAAACAAAAATATTTTTCACCTCATGGCCCAAGCTTAAAGCCCAAAATTCATTTTTTGAAATAAATCTTTTACAATGGCTTTGAAACAAAACTATTTTAAACGAATCTTTTCATTGGGCTTACAACTATTTAGGTCAATTATGGAATGCTTAAAATTAATTGTGCGCCTAGTTTACACTAAGACTTATTAATAATGGGCCTATTTGAAGTATGTAACCAGGAAAACAATCAAGGGTAGAGCGGTGGCAGAATTCCTGGCCCAACAACCATTACCAGATAGCGAAGAGGTAGTCTTGGAATTTTCGGATGAACATTTAAAGGCAATTGAAGTACAAGGGTGGAAAATGCATTTTGACGGAGTAGTAAACGGGAAAGGAGCAGGTTTGGGAGTCATAATAGAATCACCTGAAGGGGAATTTATCCCTTTAGCCAAAAAGTTGAAATTTAGGGCAACCAATAATATGGTGGAGTACGAAGCTTGTATTTTTGGTTTGGAAACCCTAATGATTATGAAGGTGGATAAGGTGGAAGCTTTTGGTGATTCATTGCTAGTAGTATCCCAGGTAAATGGAGAGTGGGAATTGAAAGAAGAAAAATTAAAACCATACCACCATTACTTGACCATGATGAAGAAGAACTTTAAGGAGTGTAGGTTTATACACCTATCAAGAGAAGAAAATCAGATGGCTGATGCCCTAGCAACATTGGCTTTGGTATGGGAAAATCCTGTTAGCTTATTCCTTAAGCCTCTGATTTTGACTAGTTCATCAACTCCTTGCTATGAATATGAGACAATCATGAAAACTGATACAGACCATGATGCATGGTATGATACTATAAGGCAATTTTTGGAGGAAAGGGAATACCCGCCGAGGGCAACAAAGAAAGAAAGAAGAGCCATAAGGCGGTGGTCATTGCAATAAATTACATTTCATGGAGAGTTATATTGAAGATGACCTGATGGGGTGCATTTAAGATGTTTAAGGAAGCCTGAAGTGGAGCGTATCATGTCAGAAATACATGCGGGAAGTTGTGGACCGCATATGAGTGCTTTGGCTCTAGTTAAGAAGATTGTTCAACAAGGTTACTACTGGTTGGCAATGGAGAGAGATTGTATTGAGTTCATAAAGAAGTGCCAACAATGTCAAATGTATGGTAACTTGAATCACATGCCTCCTGAAGAATTGCATTCTATGTCTTCACCCTGGCCCTTTACCACTTGGGGTATTGACATTATAGTGGAGATACATCTGACAGCCTCAAACTGTCACCATTTCATTGTAGTAGTGGTAGATTATTTTTCAAAATGGGTCGAAGCTGAATCCTTCAACAAACAAGGTGCAAGTCAAATGGCTAGATTTATTGAAAAGAACCTTATCTGCAGATACGGGGTCCCGCTGTGAGCGGGGATTTTTGCCCCCACTCTCGGTGGAATGGTTCTTGCAACTTCGGCACTGTTTAGGCTTGGGGCCTTAGAGAACACAGACCTAAGTCCGAAGAAAATGGAGTCGCCACCCGGACGTGCCGGGAAAAAGAAAGGGGTGGATGACTCAATTCCTAAGGAATCCCCAACCCCTTAATGGGTTCGGAAAGTTGGGTACATGTGGGGAAGGTGAGAAATGGCCCAGCACCCCCACAACGCCCGGTTCATTGGAACCAACCTCCTTTACAGGTCTTAATATTATAAAATTCTTAGATATAATAATATTATCCATACTACACACAATAAAAAGAAAGCATCATTATATTAAAATCAAAGCAATGTCCAAACATCCAAGGATGGAAACATGTCCTTACATCACATGCCTAGATAGGACACCCACCAAAAGGTAGAAACATGCCCTTTACAATGGTTCTAAAATAGAAAAGAAAATTAAATTACATGATATTTAACTAATGAGGTACCCATCAAGTGGAAACATACCTCTTACAACTTTTGGAAGTCTAAATTGATTGATAAAAGTAAATAATCATCCATAATAAATAAATCATTCATTTAAAGTATTTAAATATCAATAAAATAAACATCCATCCATGATAAATTAAATAAATCAAGTATTGAAATTAAATAGATTAAAGCATAAAAGATAAATCAAGGTATAAATAAATATGGAATTGAATAAAGCAAATAAAAGTTCAATTATAGCTACTGTGACTTTTTATGGAATTAAAATAGATTAGGGTTGTAACATCCCCATGCTCTATATAAGTACTATACATATACTTAGTATACATACAATACGTATATAGAATATAAGAATGTCACTTTTAGTTTTAAATTTCCGAACCTTTAATCAAGTTCTAACAATATTACATTAATTTAAATAACATTAACAAAATCATTATACGTTCAATGATCTTAATCTTAATTACCAAAACTTCATTATTACATATGAATATAATAGTATGAATAATACATCACAATTAAATCATACATGTATGCATCACCTTCTAGTTGGTCTCAAAACACTCTTACCCTTCTCGTGGCATAACAGCTTAACTTCCGAATCAACCGCATAATCACCTGCGTGATCACACAACCGCGCTAAGCCCGAGAGCTTAGTAATACAAATCATTCATATAAACATACATTTCATAAAATCATATTTATATATTAACTTTACATATCATTATTTTATTATCATGTTTTCCCCTTTGTGAATACACATTTCATATATACTTTTACTAATGTTTTATTCATAATCATATACACATATATTTCATTTCAATAATTCACAATTCAACGACTACCCAAAACCTTCATGAAGCAATATTCATCATTTCCACATCCATATACATTTTACACATCATGTTATAATTTTATAAGCTCATCATTCAACATAGCTTCTTAAGCTATATTCACTTTCAATAATTTGCTTATATATTGTATACATCTGATTCCATGATTATCATCATATATTTCAATCCATGGTTATCACCATATATCACATAACATTATATTTCATTCCATAGTTCACATTAAAACAAGGACAACATATATCTCATTATTCATTTACTCCATTATTCAACATTCCATATATATACAAACACAAGCATGGGCCCAAAACACTAATATGCCATTCCACTTTCAGAGTTAATGTTTTGGTTCAATTTTCACATTTATCATTATCCCATCTAGGCTTCAAGGATTAAGGTTCAACCAAGCTTCAAGGGGAGCAAAGCATGCTAAGCATCAACCCAACTTGGCTTCAAGAACCAATCCAACCTAGCTTCAAGGGTTGTAACATCTCAATTAGGCTTCAAGGATTAGACCCAACCAAGCTTCAAGGGGAGTAAAACATGTTAAACTTCAACCCAACTTGGCTTCAAGGATCAAATTCAACCTAACTTCAAGAGATTGTTACTATCATTAGGCATGCCACCAATAACAAAACTCTGAAAATGAATAACATATTAGACACACACACAATTCATTTATTATTTCATTCTCAATTCCATTTCCAATTCTCATCATATTATAGGCAAACATGCCCCATTTATCTCAATTGAACCATTATAGCCAATCACAATGGCTTCACATTTCATTTCACAATATAACACTTCATTATTCAAGTATATATATATATATATCATCAATGATATTGAATATCAATTAAACAAACATATCATATAAACATGCTTCAATCATATCATTTACATAATTATAGCTTATAACATTAATTTCACACATCTCCTTATATCTCAATTGTATTACAATTTATAATAAATTATATTACACATACCTTTAATGATCCTCATATCTTTCACTTGCCATATTTCCTCATATCAGCATCTTTTTCACATTTCATATTTCATTAATAATATATATATGTATACATAGCAATTTACATTATTCATAAGCATCAACAATATAATAGATTACTTAACACATTTATAGCTAAATGTGTTAAGATCTAAGAGTATATAAACATACTCAATCAAATAGGGTTTGTACTTACCTTATGTACCCCTTACACCAAACTACACACTTCCTTTTTCAATTGCTCTTCACCACTTGAATTAGAGCCATCCATTTTCTTCACAACCTATTCCATTCAAATAATAAAATATATGAATCTCAATTCAATTATTCTTAAATTAATCACATACTAGACCTTTAGATCACAAATTACAAACCGACTTCTCTCTCTAGGGCCCCACGGCCGTGGCCTACCATCCCCCCACGGGCGTGTCTTAACAACCAATTCTGCCCAAATGCTCTAAAATGGCCACGGTCGTGGCCTTCCAATCCCCACGGCCGTGGCATATAAAGTGAATCTGTTTCTTGTGTTCAACACCTCCACGGCCATGGCTTCCAATGGCCACGGTCATGGCAGCCAATGGCAATGGGCGTGGCACCCAAAATACCTCTGTTTCCGGACCAAACACATGTATTCTATGTTTTAAACTCCATTAAACACAAACATACATCAATCATACATTAATTATTCAATTCTCCAACTAATACATATTAAATCCTTACTCACCAATTTCACTAATCCTTCATCATCTTCACAAATAACCATTTAATTCTATATATATCTTTCAATCTTTCACTATCATCATCTTAACATATTAATTACCTCAAATCTCAACAATTCATCATCATCCTCATAACTACCCACATCAAATTCAAACTCAAACCATAGAAATCAATGTAAAGGAATGAATACTTACTTGGTTATTTGCCAAATCTTGAATAAAAATCTTCAATCTTCTCAAAATCATCCTCTCTCTCTCTCTCTCTCTCTCTCTCTCTCTCTCTCTCTCTCGACCACAAAGAAGAAGAAGCAGAAGAAGAAAGAAACTTCTTGCTTCTTCCGTCCTTATCTTATATATATATATAATAATAATAATAATAATAATAATAACAATAACAATAACAATAACAATAATAATAATAATAATACTAATACTAATACTTTAAATCTCCACCACATATTCTTTCTTTGACTTTCTTCTTCTCTTTTCTTTTTGTCCTTATTATCATTATTATTATTACTTAATTATACAAATATATATACAATTCACTTTCCCTACACCAATTTTGTATCCCATGTATATATATGATGTATATGTATATGTCTTATATATATTATCTTTATATTTCCCATATACACATATACATTAAATCCAAATACAACAACAATAACTCCAAAACTCTTAGGGTCTATTCCGGGATATTACAATTCTCTCCCCCTTAAGTAATTTCATCCTCGAAATTATCTAACACCATAACAACCCATTCTTAACATATTAAAATCTTTAATTTCATATGAAGATAATCATATCTTACATTATAATTTATCAAATCACTCAACTTTTACTCTCCCCCTTTAAGTTAATCATAACTCACCATTATCAATCTATTTTTATCTTATAACTTTCTCAACAGAGCCACCCAGATAGCTTATTACATTCCCAAAGAATGTTCTTCTACACAATAATCAATTCATCTTATAATCTATATATTCCATACATCTATTACATTCAAAATATATATATCACTTCATCTCTTTATAAATAATCTCTTAACTTTAACCTCAAAAGTCATTAATTAATATCTTAACATTGATTATTCCATTCTTACAATCACCTTCAAAATAACATTTACCCAAACCTCAATGGATAACAATATCCTTACCTTCTTTAGCTTGCTTCTCACTTAATATAAATGTTAACACAATGCTTTTAAACTTACTTAACAGGTGAATAACATTTCTCTTTTTTCTCACCATGTACAATTTATATAATTCAATCTTACACTCCTAGTACAACTGTACATATTAAATCTCAATATTGACTTGCAACTTTAGCGAAGTCTAGATCAATCGATCTATCTATCACAATATACTAACATTTCAACCTTATTTGAATCAAATCAACAATTAACTTATCGAAATTTTTCATTGGATTTTACAATATATACATATATATAACCTAATTCCATTAGGTCAAACTTATATTCAAATTCTTGTCTTTTCAAATTCATATATTCACTCAATAAGAATCATGCTTACAAATATACATTTCATTATTTCAAAAATTATATCATCATTTCTCATACTCATACAAAATTTATCAATATAGCCAACAACTATAACCTCATAAACGAACTTTCCCCAACCAGGTCGGTTGCCCATTGAGCCTCAGGCCACTGCCAATCCCAGGGGTCTGCAGGAGGCAGATAGGTCCGTTCATTTATCTTTTCACAATTCATTTCTCAAAATCAATTAGGCACTATACCTCAATTATAATTCATTTTCAACCATCATGGTTTCTCATCACATCAAAATAGTATACACATATATCATCAACTATATAGAACATCTCAGTATTCAATCATATCTTTTAACCAATATGTCTAGAAACATAGTTATCAATCTCACCAAAACTGTACTACAGGTATATCATCTCAGCTCTAAATCTGAAGATAATAAAACTAACCAACTAATCACACTAACCAAATCATATGACCATGATATATTAACAATCACACTTGAGATTTGTAAATCAATATCATTCTTCTATCATTCGAATTTCAGTCTTCACGACTATAATTCTAGATTGTATCACAAAAATTATATATTTATCCTCTAAACTTTTTATTACACCAAGAATTAACACATTTTAATTCCATCTCAAAACAGTTTGCTTTTGACTATTTAATAATCATTAACCTAACTCATATGCAATAGTGTTATCGTTAACATTTTCTATGCCCATCCTTCAATCAGATACAAATCTTACACAAGTTCCATTTATTACTCTATTTCCAATCCATCTCCTCTAAAAATTCCAAATATACAATTCTTTCCTTACAATTTCTTATGATACACTTATACATAAAACATTTCCACACATAAATATTTTGAGTTCCAAAACATCTTATGGTAGTCTCATTTAGTTATTACCATCACAATCTCACTATCCAATATTACCCACATCCATTTTCATCTTCTATTTCATCACATAATCTATTCTACAAAAATATTAAGATTTAATCTCTATTAGGTCCACTACTATATGCAATCTCATTTCTAATACCATTAAACATGTAATGGTATAAAATAATAAACATGTTATATACACATTCATAGGTCACATTTATAGTGTGACACACTTCCCACCTTTCTTACATATAACCATTACATTCATGTCGAAAAGTTTATCTCACATATCCTTTTTATATATATACACATAATTATGCAATTTATTAAATTTCTCTTTTGCATATAGTTTATACAAATTTAATATTTACCACTTTCCTTTGACTATCATCATTCTCATTTGTTTATCATAACTTAAGTTATTCATTAACTTCAATAAATATATACACTCTACTTATAATATTATTTCACAAGGAGTTAATCACATTTCCGATGTGATATCTCTCTCACATTTGTTTATAAATATCTTTAACACATCTTTCATAATCTTTTTCATCCTTTCCAATCAAATTACTTAAAGTAACTCATTTTCTTTTGCTCAATTCCTTTTCTTTCATTTCAAACAAAATTTTCCTACTATCAATCACATCTCCCAATTCCTAATACTTTCATGTGCACTAATATTCATTTCATATATCTCATGTAAATACATTAAACTATTAATATTTAATTGCTCTTTATTCACATTCCATTAAAACTATAAATTTTCAACTTACTAATTTACTTAAACTTCAATTTATTCATCTCATTCTCTTAATATCAACTTTAAAACATCTTATATGTATATACCACAAAGCAACATCAAAACATATATGTTTCACCATTATTAAACTCATTCCAAAAATCTAAATATCACATATCATCACCATTTACATGAGCTTTCACAATATTCAAGCATATCACATTTCTAATATTGAAATCACCATGTTTGCATTAAAATAACAATACAAACAACACCTATATCACTTCGTACTTAACCAACATCATCTCCTTTTTTTTTAAACAAAACCTTAACTTTACATATCCACACCTTAAATTATCACACCTAATCTATACCAATCAACTCATTCAATATTTCACGGTACTCTTTGCATTTACATAATATATCTTTCCATATTACCCATCCAGGAATATTTCCTCTTTCTATAAATCCAAACATAAAGTTTACTAGAAAGATATTTAAATAATAGAGGAAAGATTACATACTTTAATCTTTTTTTTTATCTCATTTCCAACTTTATTCTTCTAGCCATTTCTTTAAATATCATACACATATCAATAATCAAACTTTTTACTTATACCTTCCATACCATTTCTTTATATCACAATCACCTCTCAATTGTCAACATTTCAAAATTTACTTTCATAAGAAACCTCATTTACACACTATCATTTATCTCATGTAATTCAAATACATCACAATTCACAATTCACATAATGCCACGTTCGAGACCAACCTATGTGTGAATGCATATGTATGTTTTACCAATTGCATTTCCAAAATCTTCTTTTTAATTCTTATTTAAACTTTTCAAAAATTTTCTTTTTAATTTCACTTAGGCCGAGAATCTCGAACCTAAGCTCTGATACCAAAATAATTGTAACATCCCCATGCTCTATATAAGTACTATACATATACTTAGTATACATACAATACGTATATAGAATATAAGAATGTCACTTTTAGTTTTAAATTTCAGAACCTTTAATCAAGTTCTAACAATATTACATTAATTTAAATAACATTAACAAAATCATTATACGTTCAATGATCTTAATCTTATTTACCAAAACTTCATTATTACATATGAATATAATAGTATGAATAATACATCACAATTAAATCATACATGTATGCATCACCTTCTAGTTGGTCTCGAAACAATCTTACCCTTCTCGTGGCATAACAGCTTAACTTCCGAATCAACTGCATAATCACCTGCGCGATCACCCAACCGCGCTAAGCCCGAGAACTTAGTAATACAAATCATTCATATAAGCATACATTTCATAAAATCATATTTATATATTAACTTTACATATCATTATTTTATTATCATGTTTTCCCCTTTGTGAATACACTTTTCATATATACTTTTACTAATGTTTTATTCATAATCATATACACATATATTTCATTTCAATAATTCACAATTCAACGACTACCCAAAACCTTCATGAAGCAATATTCATCATTTCCACATCCATATACATTTTACACATCATGTTATAATTTTATAAGCTCATCATTCAACATAGCTTCTTAAGCTATATTCACTTTCAATAATTTGCTTATATATTGTATACATCTGATTCCATGATTATCATCATATATTTCAATCCATGGTTATCACCATATATCACATAACATTATATTTCATTCCATAGTTCACATTAAAACAAGGACAACATATATCTCATTATTCATTTACTCCATTATTCAACATTCCATATATATACAAACACAAGCATGGGCCCAAAACACTAATATGCCATTCCACTTTCAGAGTTAATGTTTTGGTTCAATTTTCACATTTATCATTATCCCAACTAGGCTTCAAAGATTAAGGTTCAACCAAGCTTCAAGGGGAGCAAAGCATGCTAAGCATCAACCCAACTTGGCTTCAAGAACCAATCCAACCTAGCATCAAGGGTTGTAACATCTCAATTAGGCTTCAAGGATTAGACCCAACCAAGCTTCAAGGGCAGTAAAACATGTTAAACTTCAACCCAACTTGGCTTCAAGGATCAAATCCAAACTAACTTCAAGAGATTGTTACTATCATTAGGCATGCCACCAATAACAAAACTCTGAAAATGAATAACATATTAGACACACACACAATTCATTTATTATTTCATTCTCAATTCCATTTCCAATTCTCATCATATTATAGGCAAACATGCCCCCATTTATCTCAATTGAACCATCATAGCCAATCACAATGGCTTCACATTTCATTTCACAATATAACACTTCATTATTCAAATATATATATATATATATATCATCAATGATATTGAATATCAATTAAACAAACATATCATATAAACATGCTTCAATCATATCATTTACATCATTATAGCTTATAACATTAATTTCACACATCTCCTTATATCTCAATTGTATTACAATTTATAATAAATTATATTACACATACCTTTAATGATCCTCATATCTTTCACTTGCCATATTTCCTCATATCAGCATCTTTTTCACATTTCATATTTCATTAATAATATATATATGTATACATAGCAATTTACATTATTCATAAGCATCAACAATATAATAGATTACTTAACACATTTATAGCTAAATGTGTTAAGATCTAAGAGTATATAAACATACTCAATCAAATAAGGTTTGTACTTACCTTATGTACCCCTTACACCAAACTACACACTTCCTTTTTCAATTGCTCTTCACCACTTGAATTAGAGCCATCCATTTTCTTCACAACCTATTCCATTCAAATAATAAAATATATGAATCTCAATTCAATTATTCTTAAATTAATCACATACTAGACCTTTAGATCACAAATTACAAACCGACTTCTCTCTCTAGGGCCCCACGGCCGTGGCCTACCATCCCCCCAAGGGGCGTGTCTTAACAACCAATTCTGCCCAAATGCTCTAAAATGGCCACGGTCGTGGCCTTCCAATCCCCACGGCCGTGGCATATAAAGTGAATCTGTTTCTTGTGTTCAACACCTCCACGGCCATGGCTTCCAATGGCCACGGTCGTGGCAGCCAATGGCCACGGGCGTGGCACCCAAAATACCTCTATTTCCGGACCAAACACATGTATTCTATGTTTTAAACTCCTTTAAACACAAACATACATCAATCATACATTAATTATTCAATTCTCCAACTAATACATATTAAATCCTTACTCACCAATTTCACTAATCCTTCATCATCTTCACAAATAACCATTTAAATCTATATATATCTTTCAATCTTTCACTATAATCATCTTAACATATTAATTACCTCAAATCTCAACAATTCATCATCATTCTCATAACTACCCACATCAAATTCAAACTCAAACCATAGAAATCAATGTAAAGGAATGAATACTTACTTGGTTATTTGCCAAATCTTGAATAAAAATCTTCAATCTTCTCAAAATCATCCTCTCTCTCTCTCTCTCTCTCTCGACCACAAAGAAGAAGAAGCAGAAGAAGAAAGAAACTTCTTGCTTCTTCCGTTCTTATCTTATATATATATATAATAATAATAATAATAATAAAAATAATAATAACAATAACAATAACAATAATAATAATAATAATAATAATAATAATAATAATAATAATAATACTAATACTTTAAATCTCCACCACATATTCTTTCTTTGACTTTCTTCTTCTCTTTTCTTTTTGTCCTTATTATCATTATTATTATTACTTAATTATACAAATATATATACAATTCACTTTCCCTACACCAATTTTATATCCCATGTATATATATGATGTATATGTATATGTCTTATATATATTATCTTTATATTTCCCATATACACATATACATTAAATCCAAATACAACAACAATAACTCCAAAACTCTTAGGGTCTATTCCGGGATATTACAAGGGTTTTATGTTCTAAATGGTTGGTAAGATTCTTTGATTAACCAAATTAAGGTTTGAGTGGTGAAATAATGAAACTAGGGTTTTGAATACCTTAAAATACTTAAATTTGTGATTTTTGATTATTGAATTTTAAGCTACTATGCAATTTTTGGGTTTTCATGTTATTATGTTTTTTTTTATGTTTTAAAGGGATTAGGGTTCATAAAAATTAGGGTTTAAGATTTTAAAAGGATTAGGGTTTATTATTTTTGGTTTAAAAGTTGAATTTTGGATTTTAGGCTTTAAAATTAGGGTTCTCGGGTAAAAGATAATTTTTAGGGTTTTAGAAATCAATTTGATATTCTATGAAGTTTTGTGAATTTAAACAAATGAATTGAAGTTTTTATAAGTATAAAAGATGTTTTTTAAGGTTTTTTGAATGAAATAGAACCTACTTTAAAAATTTGAAAGAAACAGAATTTGATTTTGGTTTTGTAGAAAAATATATTCAATTAAAGTTTCAAGATTTTTAAGAAGAAAAAATGACAAATTTAAGTCTTTTTAGAAAAGAAGGTCACGTTTTAGTGTTTTGACTTTGGAAGAATTAAACTAAAGTTCTAAAGTTTTTGATTTAAAGAAACCCTAATTCCATAATTTAGCTACTGTGTAACATAAATCAATTAAGGAAAATCACTTACCTTCTTTTTTTGATTCTTCCAAAAAAAAAAATTTCTTGGATGAACTAGCTCCAAAGACAAGACTTTGTTGCCTTTGAATTGCTTAATTCGTGCTGCTACTCCCTTAAAAATCAATTGAATTGAATTATTGCTTTTCCTTCCTTGATTTGGTTTCCAATCCTAAGCTCACTGTGAAAATTTTTCCCTCCTCCTAATTTGGTTCTATTGGTCCTTATTTATAATGGTTTTTAGGTTTCTTCTTCCTAATTACATAATGCAATTAATATTAATAAAAAAAAGAAATTAAAACCTAATTGGATTAGGTTTCAAAAATTTGGGTTAAAAAAATTTGCGTTGGCAAAAACTGTGGCAGCGGGCCCATGGCTGGGGCCAGTAGGCGTGCCAGCCGCAGGAAATTCCTGCGGGTGAACGATTGGGCCTGCGGGCGAAATAGCTCGCCCGCAGGAAATTCCTGCAGGCGAAGGTTTTGCCCGCAGGATTTTCATACGGGGCAAAACTCCCACGGGCCCGTGCGACTGTTTTTCGCTGCCGATTTTTTCCGACTCTAATTTTTATTTTTATTTTTATTTTTTTTATTAATAAAAATTAGATAATAAAACAAAAACTATTTAATTAAAATTATTTTGGACCAATTAGACAACAAAAATCATTTTGGACAAAATAAAGCTTATTGGATCGGATTGGGTCAAAAATTAAAGGTCTACAGTTTGCCCCCTGCTTGAAAGATCTGAAATCTTAGTGAAAGAGAGTGAAAAGCAATAAGACTTAATTTTTGATATGGCGACTTGTTTTGGGTTCTGGACCCGAGGATGATTCTAGGTTCTGGACCTAAGAAAAATTTGGGTTCTGGACCCGAGCTAAGTTCTGGGCTTAGAAAATTCTAGGTTCGGGACCTAAAGAAAATTTGGGTTCTAGACCCGAGCTAAGTTCTGGACTTAAAAAATTCTAGGTTCTGGACCTAAGAAAAATTTGGGTTTTGGACCCGAGCTAAGTTCTGGACTTAGAAAATTCTAGGTTCTGGACCTAAGTAAAATTTGGGTTCTGGACCCGGTTCAAGTTCTGGACTCAAGGATGACTCTAGGTTCTAGACCTAAGGGAAATTTGGTTCTGGACCCGAGCTAAGTTCTGGACTTAGAAAATTCTAGGTTCTGGACCTAAGGAAAATTTGGGTTCTGGACCCGAGCTAAGTTCTAGACTTAGAAAAGATTCTAGGTTCTGGACCTAAGGAAAATTTGGGTTCTGGACCCGAGCTAAGTTCTGGACTTAAAAAGATTCTAGGTCTTGGACCTAAGGGTAATTTTGGTTCTGGACTCGAGCTAAGTTTTGGACTTAGAAAATTCTAGGTTCTGGACCTAAGGAAAATTTGGATTCTAGACCCGAGCTAAGTTCCGGACTTAGAAAATTCTAGGTTATGGACCTAAGTAAAATTTGGGTTCTGGACCCAGTTCGTGTTCTGGACTCAAGGATGACTTTAGGTTCTAGACTTAAGGGAAATTTGGGTTCTGGACCCGAGCTAAAAAGTTTAGCTAATTTTTAGGCATATGTCTTCCAATTGCCCCTGGATGTAAAAATATTTGTATACTCGCAATTATTTGAATGATTAAAGTGAATAATTGAATTTACTGTTTAATTAATGTGTAGTACTGTTCAGGCACTTTTCACTATTCATAAATAGTAAATTTATCATTTGCAAATAGTATCAAATAGTATTTTACTGTTGAAAAAAGTGATTTTACTATTTACCAATAGTAATACTATTTATAAATAGTAACATTTACTATTCATCAATAGTAACATTTACTATTCATCAATAGTAATACTATTCATAAATTTTAACATTTACTATTCATCAATAGTAATACTATTTGTAAATAGTGATATTTACTATTCATCAATAGTAATAATATTCATGAATAGTAAAATTTACTATTCATGCACAGTTTTGAGTTTGTTTTCATTTGCTTTCCGTTCCTCTATAAAAGGTCATCAATTCTCCATAAAATTTCAAAAATTCAATTTTGTAATCCTTTTCAAATTTCTTTTCAATTTCAGCACATATTTTTCACAAACAATGCATGCTTCGAGGTTGCGGACTCATTCTAATGCTGAATTATTGGAGTTTATTCGACATCATGAAGACAGAAATCTAGATATACTGGCCGGGATGCCGCTTCATCGCAGTTCTAATCAAAAGAGCGAGGTAATGATTTTTTTTGCTTATTATTATTATTACTTATTATTATTATTACTTATTATTATTATTATGAAAAATAAATTAATTTAAATAGATTGAATAATGCGTACTTACCTGGTATTAACTTACCTGGGTCTGTGTTAGCATGATCGTTGTGTCGTTCGGGCTGGAGGATGTATTTACAAAGCTCGACAATGGTATGATGTATTGCCTTCTCGAGTAAGGCGGATTATCCGAGATTGCGGCTTTGAGCAATTTGTCTTACAATTGTCGTCCGAAGAATATCAAATAGACCGAAGCATGGTCCAGGCGCTGGCAGAGTGATGGCTTGATACAACTCACACTTTTCACTTGCCCATTGGGGAGATGACAATTGGTCCGGTCGATTTTACTGCCATAACCGGCCTTCGATATGATGGTGTTCCGGTTCCTCTGACCAATGAAATTTTAACCTTTGAAGAAATTTAGGAATTAATTAGTATGGAACCATCATATAAAGGACCTTTTAAGATAAAAATTGAGCTGATTCGCAGTTATTGGATTAACTACGAAGGTCGGATTGGCAGAAACAGTGCCGAACAGTATGCTCGAGGATTTTTGTTATATCTGCTCGGATCAACCATCTTTGGCAGCACTGAATCATCCATTCACTTATCAGTGTTAAGTGCCCTTTCTTATCTCAGGATGGTACCATCTTCTGGCTGGGGTGAAGCTGGTCTCGCATGCCTTTATCATGGCCTTGATAAGCTTTATCGAAACAAGAATTCTTTTGTCGGCTTGATGGCGGTTGTCGAGGTATTCTTTCTTCCACCAATGTCTTTTCCCTTTTTCTCTTGTGATCTTTGTTGTTATTGTAGATATGGGCATATGAACACAACCTCGTGAGAGTACCAGGCATTTCTTGAGAGAGAATTGGGTATCCGAGATTAAATTTCTGGTTGTCCGATCGTGTGAACATTCCCGGCTCTCATCATGTGCATACTCATCGCTTTGTGTTGAGCCACTTAACCTGGGATCAGGTAAAATAACATTAGTATGCTTTAAATGTTTTGCAAAATTTTACTTACCTTATGTTATCCTGCAGGTGAATTTGGCCTGGTGGAATCCAGAAGAGCGAGCAAATTGGTCTCCTTTGATGAGGGCTGCACTGTCTTTTCAACATTCTCGGCGAATTATTGCTGGCCCAGTGTCAAGCGGCTGGTTTCTCGGGGAGAGAGTTTACGAATGGTTTCTCAGCCCAAAGCAGCGGAGGTTCCCGATGCAAATCCCAGAATACACTTTAAATATTATGTCGATGCTGGAGGATGCTTGGTGGTCAGCCCAATATGGTTTTAATGCCGAGTTATTTCTCGATTTACCGGGTCCTTTTTATGCTCATTTTATTCAAATGAGACTCTTGCACTTTGATGTATCTCCTCTCGGTGTGCGGGAGATTTCTAATGGAAATGAGGGTAGAGTTGAGGAGGAACATCACGGAGATGCAAGAGAGTCTGTTCCTCTTCTCTGGACCAGTACTTCTCAGGTAGAACTTTTACCACTTTTCTATTGCAACTGCTTTTCTTTCTTTGATTCTTTAATGATTGTTGCAGTTTATTGGCTCTTTTGATCATGAGGCTGGGCCTTCTTTTACTCCCCCTTCGTTTGCTCATTCCAGCCTGCCGGATATGCCATCTCATCCATAGGGTATTGATATAAATTACCTAGTAAGTTCCTTATTTCATAATAGTTTATGCTATATGTATGCATGATTATGTATGCTCTTACCTTTTCCTTCTTGGCTCACAGTGGAGAAGAGTTAGCTGCAAGTCATCAGCAGGCTTCTCATTTTGAAAATTTATATCATCAATCCGAACAAAATTTCCATGACTTCCGATTTCAAGGAGTGAGGGATCCCGATGCTTCTTCATCGAGAGGCCCCCAAGCTGATGACCATGAGATCCCTTCATCTGCTTCTAATGAGAACCATGACAAATCAGAACTCCAAGGCAATAGGGATTTTAGTGCTTTTGCTTCAGATGATCCCGGGACGAGTAGTTTGCCCCTTACTCCAATAGGCGATAACTTTTTCAAGTCTTTATTTGGTGACCTACCACCACCCTCTTAGTGACATGTAAACATTATAGCAATTATACAATAATGAAAAATATGCTCTCTTTTTCTCTTCTCTCCTCTTTTTTTTTTTCGCTACTGCCATTTTTTTTTCTTTTCGCTATTGCCTTTTTTTATTTTTTTTTTAGTTACTGCCAAAATTATTTTTATTTTTTTATATATATAATACATCATAATTAATATCCTCTTATTTTGTTAAACCAAATTTAATATGGTAAAGGAAATCCATTACCACTTCTTTTCCTTATGCCATATAGCCCAATTATTTTTATTTTTATATATATATAATACATCATAATTACCATCATCTTTTCCATTTCACTTTTGGAAAAGGTTTATCTTCTTCTATATAAATCACCTTGCATGCCATATTTCAATTCATAAACCAAAAATCTCTCTCCTTCAACGTGAAGACTTCCTTTAGCAATTTTAGTTTCCCTTTATTCATTAACCATGACCGAGCACCATTTAAAGAAAATAAAAATTCTATTTAAGAATATGGATGCCAACCATTGGAAGCAAATTTCATGGTCCAAGCTTGATGCTTTAAAATGCTTTCAAAATGTCAAATTGGACCACTCTTTCTTACATGCCGTGGCTTCCCTGTGGGATACGGATTCTAGGGTATTTAGAATTAATGGCTTTGAAATGTGTCCCTTGATTGAAGAATTTGAGGCCATCCTTGGACATCCCAATAATCAACGAATGGCGTTACCCACATTGATTTCCAAAACTCAACAGAAGATGCAGATGTTATTTCAAATTCCGAAACCCGAGATTCTTCGGTTGATGAGAGGTGAAAAAATTCTACTTGCTCCTTTGATTGACTTTTGTCTTTCTCATTTGGCTCCTACTAAGGCCTGGGGACGCATGCTTTGTCTTTGCCTGCTCGGCCAATTCTTACTTGTTTCTTCTGACGGCGATATTGACCCACGAGTATTGGACATCATGGATCAAATGGAAGGAGGCTTGTCGTCGGTACCTGTGATCTTAGCCGAGACCTTAGTTGGTTTAGACCGATTTAAATCAGGATTGTCATAGAGACTGACTGGGAGCCCATTGCTGCTTTAGGTAATTACCTAAACTGCCCTTCCGGGTTTTCAATTTAGGTTTTTTTTATTGCTCTAACTTTTGCCTAGTCCGCCCATGCGGGTTTTCGGAACTAGCGAGCTGTCCTAATTTTTTCCTAAGCTGCCCTTGCGGGTTTTCAACTTAACGGACCTTTTTTTTTAATTCTTTCTTCATAGATTTGGCTTCAGGAGCGTCTTTGTTTGCTTGATACTCCCTCCATGGATTTTTCCAGATACCTACCATGTCATCATTCTACTAGGAAGCTGCTCCATCCTACTTCTTCATATGCTGACTGGGTTGACTGGATCCACTCACGCTCCGAAGTCAATATCCATTGGTTGGTACCTTGGTGGAAGATTTCTCATATTACCATGCGGACATACTTGATGTATGTTCCTCTTGCTGCACTTCGTCAAGGTACATGCTATGATCCTCACCGACTTGGGCGTCAGTATGGAGCTGAGCCTCATGATTCTGACTTTGTTCCTGACCTACACATGCCTGGCTTGACTGAAGCCTACTTGGACCGGCTGAGGCAAAGCTGGCCTGCACGTTACACTTATCAGCTGCCATAGATTTTACATTTGTCAATTCATAAAGTGTATTGTTAGGATGAAAAAATAATTAGAGTAATAAAAGATGCTTCTTTTCCATTTATAATTTGTCATCACCTTTTGCGATTATGATTACTTATTTCATCCATGTCTGGTCATATACTCATAACAGTGCACAAAGAGCAATTTAATCATTAATTCTATTTTATTAAATTAGGGAACAACCAAACATAAAGCCTACATACACAAGATTACTCCTGTTGCCAATCAGACCTTTCGGGTTTTCTAATTGACGATTTTCTCTCATTAGCCCTAATTGTTGCCTAGCCTGCCCTTTTGGGTTTTCGGAACTAGCGAACTGCTCTAACTTTTGCCTAGGCCACCCTTTTTGGGTTTTCAACCTAGCGAGTTCTTTCTTTTTCATTTTTCATACATAAAACCTCTTCAACCTATCAATGTTTACTGGCTCACTAAATTCATTCCCATCCATGTCTGATAACTTCACCGCACCTTTGCTCATGACTTGTTTCACGACATATGGTCCTTCTCAGCTAGGTCTAAACTTCCCTCTTGGATCAGATACATTAGGCTTACATTGCTTCAATACCAAATACCCAACCCTGAATCTTTGAATTTTGACCCTTCTATTGTAGGCCCGAGGTATCTTCCTTTGATACAGTTGGTGATGATACAGTGCTTTTAGCCTTCTCTCTTCTAATAGAGCTAACTGAGTGTATCTGCTTGCTACCCATTCCATTTTAGGCGGCTCCGCTTCCAAAACTACTCTCAATGACTTGATCTCAATCTCAATTGGCAATACTGCTTCCATCCCATAAACCAAAGAGAACGGTGTCATTCCAGTAGGTGTTTGCACACTCGTCCTGTATCCCCATAAAGCAAAGGGAAGCATTTTTGACTAGTCCCTGTAAGTCTTGGTCATCTTGGATAGAATTTGCTTAATTGTCTTATTTGTTGTTTCCACTGCACCATTAGCCTTTGGTCTATAAGGAGAGGATTGGTGATGATGGATTTGGTACATGGAGAATAAATCCTTAAATGTTCCTTGAAACTGTACCCCATTGTCTGATATCACACTGTGCGGGACCCCATATTTGCAGATGAGATTATTTTCGATAAACCTAGCCATTTTACTTGCACCCAGCTTGTTGAAGGATTCAGCTTTGATCCATTTCAAAAAATAATCAACTGCTACCACAATAAAACGGTGTCTGTTTGAAGCTGTCGGATGTATCTCTCCTATAATGTCGATACCCCAGGTGGCAAAGGGCCAGGGTGAAGACATTGAATGCAGTTCTTCGGGAGGCATATGATTCAAGTTACCGTACATCTGACATTGTTGGCACTTCTTGACAAACTCAATACAGTCTCTCTCCATGGTCAACCAATAGTAACCTTGTCGAACAATCTTCTTAACTAGGGCCAAACCACTCATGTGCGGACTGCAACTTCCCGCATGTATTTCTGACATGATGCGCTCCACTTCGGGCTTTCTTAAACATCTCAAATGCATCCCATTGGGCCATCTTCGATATAACTCCCCATGGAATGTGGTGTATTGCAATGACCACCTCCTTATGGCTCTTCTCTCTTTCTTTGTTGCCCCCGGCGGGTATTCTCTTTCTTACAAAAATTGCCTTATAGTATCATACCACGTATCATGGTCTGTATCAACTTCCATGATTGTCTCATATTCATAACAAGGAGTTGATGAACTGGTCAAGATCAGAGGCTTAAGGAATAGGTTAACAGGATCTTCCCATACTCAGCCATCTGATTTTCTTCTCTTGACAGGTGTATAAAACTACACTCCTTAAAACTCTTCTTTATCATGGTCAGGTAATGATGGTATGGTTTAAATTTTTCTTCTTTCAACTCCCACTCTCCATTTACTTGGAATACTACTAGCAATGAATCACCATAAACTTCCACCTTATCTACCTTCATAATCATTAGGGTTTCCAAACCAAAAATACAAGCTTCGTACTCCACCATATTATTGGTTGCCCTAAATTTCAACTTTTTGGATAAAGGGATGAGTTCCCCTTCGGGCGATTCTAGTATAACTCCCAAACTTGCTCCTTTCCTATTTGCTGCTCCATCAAAATACATTTTCCACCCTTGTACTTCAATTGCTTCTAAATGTTCATCTGGAAATTCCAAGATTACCTCTTCACTTTCTGGTAATGGTTGTTGAGCCAGAAATTTTGCCACCGCTCTACCTTTGATTGTTTTTCTGGTTACATACTCGATCTCAAATTCTTCTAATATGATCAACCATCGACCATATTTCCCAATTAAAGAGGGTGTCTCCCTTAAGTATTTCATTGGATCAAACCTGGAAATTGCTTGCACACTATATGATTGAAAGTAATGCTGCAACTTCTTAGAATACCAAACCACGGCTATGCATGTCTTTTCAATAATACTATACTTAATTTCATAAGGTAGGAGCTTTCTACTTAAGTAGTAAATGGCATGCTCAATCCCTGACTCATCTGCTTGGGCTAGCATGGCTCCTATCGACTCTTCTTCTACTGCTAAGTATAGTAATAGAGGTTTGCCGGGTTTAGGTGGTTTCAAAGCAGGTGGATTCAACAAATACTCTTTTATTCAATCAAAGCCCTTTTGACATTCTTCATTCCATACGATCGGCTGATTCTTCCTAAGCAACTTGAAGATAGGCTCACAGATTGTTGTGAGATTTGCTATAAATCTACTAATGTACTATAGTTTACCAATGAATCCCCGAACTTCTCTCTCTGTCTTAGGGGCTGGCATATCCCTGATTGCTTTGACTTTTTCAGGATCTATCTCGATGCTATTCAGGCCAATTACATGTCCCAACAATTTACCTGAGGTAACACCGAATACACACTTCTTCGGGTTTAATCTTAGCTTATACTTCAAAGCTCTATCAAAGAATAATCCTAAATTTTGGAACTGTTGCTCCCTTATATCCGACTTAACCATCATATCATCAACATATACTTCAACTTCTTTGTGCATCATGTCATGAAATAATGTGGTGGCCATCCTTTTGTAAGTTGCTCCAGCATTCTTTCAGCCAAAAGGCATCACCCTATAACAAAATATACCCCATGTAGTAGTGAAGGCAGTTTTGGCTTTATCCTCTTGGGCCATTAACACTTGATTGTATCCGGAAAATCCATCCACAAATGAGTGTAGCACGCTAGAGGCTGCACTATCAATGAGTACATCTATATGAGGTAAAGGAAAATCAACCTTAGGGGAAGCCTTGTTTAAATCTCTATAGTCCACGTAGACCCTTATCCTCCCATCTTTCTTTGGCACAGGTACTATGTTGGCTAGCCACTCTGGGTATTCTATCACTTCAAGGAACTTCACTTGTATTTGCTTAGTGACCTCTTCTTTAACCAATTCAGCCCACTCAGGTCTTAGTCGCCTAAGCTTTTGTTTGACAGGTTTAATGTGAGTGTAAGTAGGAATATGATGCTCGACTATGTCTCGATCTATCCCAGGCATATCCTCATAAGACTAAGCAAACACTTCTTCATATTTTTTAAATATTTTTTCAAATCTCTCTCTCTCATCAGAAGTAAGGTCGGATGCTATGCTAATGTTTTTAGGATTTTGAATTGTTCCCAAATTTAATGATGGAGTGTTAATAGAATTAATATTAAAGATGCTCATGTAACTGCTATTTGAAAGTATGCAACCATTAGGAGAAACATCACACAAGTAAGCAAAATTAGACTTTACTGGATTCATTTTGGAAAAGAAAACATCATCATCCTCATACAAAGCAGACAAATAAAAATAAAATTAAAAATCATTGTTCTCAAAATCATAAAGCAGGATGTCTTCAAACTTTTCTTCAACCAGGGCAGCAATCTTTTCCGGAGTCTTCTCGGCTTTCAGGGCAGCTTCATTCTTCTCTTTGTTGATTGACAGGGTGAGCTCTTTCTTCACTTGCTCCACTAGCTTAGCAACATCTGCAAAAATTTCAAAACCTGGGATTAACTTACACATGAACATGATTGGATCAGGCTTTCCTTGGAGTGGTCCCATATCTGGAGTTTTGACAAAGATCTCTTCAAGTGGTGGGAAGCTCATCTTCTCACTCTTCTTCCGCTGAACATTGTCGTCTTCATTATATCCTAACCCCTTCTTGGATGTTTGAGTTCTAAAATCTGGCAACTTTGTCAAACCGACCTTACCCTTTCCAAGACCAGCTCCGGGAAGGTAGTTCATGTTCTTCATCATATTCAAGACTTTGAAGTCCACTACTTCATCATCAGAAATTGTAACCACTTGAAAACCATTGAGAGGCCATTAGGGCATTAACAATCTCATTATCTTCAGCTTCAATGACCACTGTCTCATTTCCGTTGGGAAATTTGATCTTTTGATGAAGGGTGGAAGGAACTCCACCAAGAGGATGAAACCATGGTCACCCCAAGAGTAAGGCAAAGGTAACTGGTATGTCTAAAACAACAAACTCAACAATAGATTCAATTGGACCAACCTTCGGCATGGCCACTTTGAAAGTCCCTTCGGCATGCCTCTTAGTGTTGTCATAAGCACGAATTGTCACCTCGGTTGGGTTTAAATCTCTTGTTGACATGGCTAGCTTTGGTAGTATCTTAAGTGGACAAACATTTATGGCAGACCCATCATCGACCATTACACAAGGAGTCCTCTTCCCCTTGACTTCTATTTTGATAAAGAGAGGGTGAATGTGGTCTCTCCCTTCCTCTGGTAAGTCCGCATCGGAAAAAGAAACTGCTCCCATACTAACTTCGCTCTTCTCTTGAACCTCTTCACATTTCATTACTTCCCCAATTTTTATGAAGTTGATCAACTCCTCCGGTGTCATGGAGGTAGAAATCGGCATGCTAGCCAAGGCTTTGGCCATAGTCTCTCGGTGCTTTTTAGAATTAGCTAATAGGTCCTAAATGCTAACACTTGCTTGGGTTCTTTTTAATTGCTTGAGTACAACATCATCTTCTTCTATTTCAAATTCCTTCCCCTTATTAGTTTCTACCTCCTTAGGTGGTGGTCTTGTATAAGGCTTACCGGATCTAGTATTCATGACCTCATCTTCTTCGGGCTCGGACCAAGTCCACTCCTCCTTCTTGGGTATAATATCATCATCATTGTCACTTGAATCCCAAAACATGTTGACCACACAAATTGTTACTTCTCCACCAATCATAGCTTGTTTAACTTCATTAAATTCCTCTTCTTCTTTGATTGCTTCTCCTCCCACATCTTGAAAAGAAGACATGACAAAATCCTCATGCAAACCTCCTCCAATCATGAAGGTTGCTGGTGGTTGTACTCTATTGAACTTTGGCAATGGGTTGTCTTTGCTATTTGGCTTGTTGGGCTCAGGTAGCTTCCCATTATCAATTAAGTTTTGGATCTCATGTCTCAATCTTACACATCTATCCGTGTCATGTCCTTGCATTTGGTGAAATTGACAAAATGCTTTGGTGTCAAAATTAGGCGGGTGAGGATTAGGCAAAGGACAAGGATTTAAGGGTTGTAGCAATCCCTTTCTTTGAAGCTTGTTGAGAACCCAGGACATCAGTTTTCCCAATTTCAAAAATTGTCTCCTTGTTCCTTGGTTTGTAGCATTAACACCGACGGCCTTTTGCATGCTTTGGCTACCAGGTTGATAGCTCCCTTTCTCGTTCCTTTTCGTTGCAAATCGGCTCTTCTCCTTGTCCTATTCTTCAATTTGCAAACCAGCTTAAAGAAGGTCTTTGAAATCACGGATGAGTGTATGAGACATCCTCTCACGAAGACTAGGTAACACCCCTCTCACAATCATCCTTATTTGATAGGATTCATCGGGCCTCTTCTTGAGTAAAGCAGCCTTGTTTCTCCATCTCTTGACATAGTCTACAAAATTCTCATTCGGCCTTTGCCTAATGGATTCCACTTCCATCAAGGTAACTTCCAATTCAACATTATATCCATATTGTTGGATAAAGGCTTTGTAAAGTAGATCCCAGCTTTTTTGTGTTCCATCATCTAAGGTATTGAACCAATTTTGGAAAACAGGGTCCAATGAGAGCATAAAGTACCTTAGGGTTTGAGCCTTAGTAGCTCGGGCAGATTACATGGCAGTGATATATTGCTTCACGTGAAGATGAAGATTTCCGGTGCCATTGTACTTAGCAAAGGAAGGCATCTTGAATTTATAAGGGACCTCTTCATCTTGTTCAAATAACTTGTCAACTTCGGACATCTCTTTGGTTTTCAGCTTCTTCTCAAATTTCTTTTCTAAATCAGCAATCATCTTTTCAACATCAGATGTCTCGGTCTTTTTAATAGTTGCTTTCTCGACTGCCTTCGGTTCTTTCTTCTTTTCTTGAACCTCTTGGTAATATTGAGCCCAATCATCATCATCATCAATGACCACCTTTTCATCATCAAAAACTACTTCATTAATTTTAGTCTTCCCTTTGTCCTTTGGTTTCTTAGTGCTAGCAGATGCTTCGGCATGGTTTTCTAAGATTGTAGTCAATTGGTTCTTCATGGTCTCAGCTAGGGCCTCTTTGATTTCTTCCATCTTGGCATTGAGGGCTTCATCCACCATCCTTTGAATTTGTTCGGGCTCCATTGTTTTAGGCGAGCAAGTGATTGAGTCGTTGCTAGATACTTCATCTCCGGCGTAGGTCAGATTGTCGTAAGCTTTTGAACTTTTGTAATCCAAGGCTGTGAGCCAAAGAGGTTCAATGATATGAGATGCAAATGTATGCATGTATGCACAAACAATAGACAAACAAGGACAAATTAGGACGTTCCTTCCAACCTTATAACATCCACACACGAATGGCGAGTCTCTTTTCCTAGGTATATGGTTAACCAAAATACAACCATGGGGTACCTTGCTTTCAAATAATTCCCTCGGACGTTTCAACCAATAGTTATATCCTTGAAAATGAAATCAATCCATGATAATTCCCATTAATTAGGTTTTAATGCATGCTATATTGGATTAAAACGAAATTAAGAGGCTTATTATAAATAGATTTCTCACTTGAAAAGAGGTAACTAGTGGTTCATGCCAAAAACAAGCCCAGAGTTAATTTATTCTTAGTGTAAACTAGGCCCACAATTGATTTTTGGTATTTCGTAACTGACCTAAATATTTTTGCAAGCTTTTTATAAGAAAAGGTTGGGTGAAAATAGTTTTGTTTCTAAGCCCATTGTAAAAGATTTTAGAAAAATGGATTTTGGGCTTAGTATTTGGGCCATGAGCCAAAGGATTTTTGATTTATTTTTAGAAAAGTCTTATATCAAAAGACCATCTTAAAAAGTTTTGAAAATAGTTTTGGTCTTTTGGATTTTAAAGAAAAAATTTATTTTGAGCTTGAAAATGTACTTGGGTCATATTAGAAAAAGAACAAACCAAATAGGCCATGATTTAGACTAAGAGACACTAACCATAGTCAAACAACATGCATTTGGGTTAAAACCTAAGGAAAGTAACTAGGCCAATTACATGAGCTTTAGTCTTTGGGTTAAAAGGCTTAGGTTCCCATAGCAAGTATATACCAAATGGTACGAGGCTATGAGTGGTTATGCCATGCTCGATCTCCATACTTTGAGTGAAAGTATGGTATCCCTTACATAACACAACACGGGTAACACGGGCGTCCTAACTCACACACACAATGCAATCTAATATGATGCAATGGATAATATCATTATAAGAACGAAAAGAATAATATAAAGACCAACGGAATCAACTTCTCTTGTCCCCAATGGAGTAGCCACTGTGAGCGGGGATTTTCGTCCCCACTCCCGGTGGAATGGTTCTTGCGACTTCAGCACTGTTTAGGCTCGGGGCCTTAGAGAAGACAGACCTAAGTCTGGAGAAAATGGAGTCACAACCCGGACAGGCCGGGAAAAAGAAAGGGGTGGATTACTCGATTCCTAAGGAATCCCCAACCCCTTAATGGGTTCAGAAAGTTGGGTACGTGTGGGGAAGGTGAGAAATGGCCCAGCACCCCCACAACGCCCGGTTCATTAGAACCGGCCTCCTTTACAGGTCTTAATATTATAAAATTCTTAAATATAACAATATTATCCATACTAAACACAATAAAAAGAAAACATCATGATATTAAAATCAAAGCAATGTCCAAACAAAAGAAAACAAATAAATGGACACCCATCCAAGGATGGAAACATGTCCTTACATCACATGCCTAGATAGGACACCCACCAAAAGGTAGAAACATGCCCTTTACAAAGGTTCTAAAATAGAAAAGAAAATTAAATTACATGATATTTAACTAATGAGGTACCCATCAAGTGGAAACATACCTCTTACAACTTTTGGAAGTCTAAATTGATTGATAAAAGTAAATAATCATCCATAATAAATAAATCATTCATTAAAGTATTTAAATATCAATAAAATAAACATCCATCCATGATAAATTAAATAAATCAAGTATTGAAATTAAATAGATTAAAGCATAAAAGATAAATCAAGGTATAAATAAATATGGAATTGAATAAAGCAAATAAAAGTTCAATTATAGCTACTGTGACTTTTTATGGAATTAAAATAGATTAGGGTTTTATGTTCTAAATGGTTGGTAAGATTCTTTGATTAAACAAATTAAGGTTTGAATGGTGAAATCATGAAACTATGGTTTTGAATACCTTAAAATACTTAAATTTGTGATTTTTGATTATTGAATTTTAAGCTACTTTGCAAATTTTGGGTTTTCATGTTTTTATTTTTTTTATGTTTTAAAGGGATTAGGGTTCATAAAAATTAGGGTTTAAGATTTTAAAAGGATTAGGGTTTATTATTGTAGGTTTAAAAGTTGAATTTTGGATTTTAGGCTTTAAAATTAGGGTTATCAAATAAAAGATAATTTTTAGGGTTTTAGAAATCAATTTGATATTCTATGAAGTTTTGTGAATTTAAACAAATGAATTGAAGTTTTTATAAGTAGAAAAGATGTTTTTTGAGGTTTTTTGAATGAAATAGAACCTACTTTAAAAATTCGAAAGAAACAAAATTTGATTTTGGTTTTGTAGAAAAATATGTTCAATTAAAGTTTCAAGATTTTTAAGAAGAAAAAATAACAAATTTAAGCCTTTTTAGAAAAGAAGGTCACGTTTTAGTGTTTTGACTTTGGAAGAAATAAACTAAAGTTCTAAAGTTTTTTATTTAAAGAAACCCTAATTCCATAATTTAGCTACTGTGTAACATAAATCAATTAAGGAAAATCACTTACCTTCTTTTATTGATTCTTCCAAAAAAAATTCTTCTTGGATGAACTAGCTCCAAAGACAAGACTTTGTTGCCTTTGAATTTCTTAATTCGTGCTGCTACTCCCTTAAAAATCAATTGAATTGAATTATTGTTTTTCCTTCCTTTATTTGGTTTCCAATCCCAAGCTCACTGTGAAAAATTTTCCCTCCTCCTAATTTGGTTCTATTGGTCCTTATTTATAATGGTTTTTAGGTTGTTTATTCCTAATTACATACGGCAATTAATATTAATAAAAAAAAGAAATTAAAACCTAATTGGATTAGGTTTCAAAAATTTGGGTCAAAAAAATTTGCGCTGGCAAAAACTGTGGCAGCGGGCCCGTGGCTGGGGCCAGTAGGCGTGCCAGCCCGTAGGAATTTCTTGCGGGAAGTTATTTTGCCTACAGGAAATTCCTGCGGGCAAAAAGATTGGGCCTGCGGGCGAAGGTTTTGCCCGCAGGATTTTCCTGCGGGGCAAAACTCCCTCGGGCCCGTGCGACTGTTTTTCGCTGCCTATTTTTTCCGACTCAGATTTTTATTTTTATTTTTATTTTTTGATTTTGATTTGTTTATTTTTTTATTAATAAAAATTAGATAATAAAGCAAAAACTATTTAATTAAAATTATTTTGGACCAATTAGACAACAAAAATCATTTTGGACTAAATAAAGCATATTGGATTGGATTGGGTCAAAAATTAAGGGTCTACAACTGCACAGTGTGATATCAGACAATGGGGTACAGTTTCAAGGAGCAGTTAAAGATTTATTCTCAAAGTACCAGATCCATCATCATAGATTCTCTCCTTATAGACCAAAGGCTAATGGTGCAGTAGAATCAACAAATAAGAAGATTAAGCAAATTCGGTCTAAGATGACTAAGACTTACAGGGATTAGTCAGATATGCTTTCTTTTGCTTTATGGGGATATAGAACAAGTGTGCAAACACCTACTGGAATGACACCATTCTCTTTGGTTTATGGGATGGAAGCAGTGTTGCCAATTGAAATAGAGATCAAGTCATTGAGAGTTATATAGGAAGCCAAACTGCCAGAAACGGAATGGGTAGCGAGCAGATACACACGTGTAGCTTTACTAGAGGAGAGAAGGTCAAAGGCATTGTATCATCACCAACTATATCAAAAGAAAATAGCTCAGGCCTGCAATAGAAGGGTTAAGATCAGAAAACACATAGTCTGGGATTTGGTGTTGAAGCAATGTAAGCCTAATGTATCTGATCCGAGAGGGAAATTTAGGCCTAGCTAGGAAGGGCCATATGTTTTGAAACAAGTCATGAATAAGGGTGCAGTGAAGTTATCAGACATGGACGGGAATGAGTTTAGTGAGCCAGTGAATATCGAAAGGTTGAAGAGGTTTTATGTATAAAATAAAAAGAGAGAGAGAGAGCTCGCTAGGTTGAAAACCCAAAAGGGCAGCCTAGGCAAATGTTAGAGCAGTCCACTAGTTCAGAAAACCTGAAAGGGAAGGCTAGGCAACAAATAGGGCTAAATTAGAGAAAATCGTCAATTAGAAAACCTGAAAGGCTAGTTGGTGTGAGCAGGGATTTTTGCCCCCACTCCCGATGGAATGGTTCTTGCGACTTCTACACTATTTAGGCTCGGGGCCTTAGAGAACACGAACCTAAGTCCGGAGAAAATGGAGCCGCCACTCGGACGGGCCTGGAAAAAGAAAGGGGTGGATGACTCAATTCCTAAGGAATCCCCAACCCCCTAATGGGTTCGGAAAGTTGGGTACGTGTGGGGAAGGTGAGAAATGGGCCAGCACCCCCTCAACGCCCGGTTCATTGGAACTGGCCTCCTTTACAGGTCTTAATATTATAAAATTCTTAAATATAACAACATTATCCATATTACACACAATAATTTAAAGAAAGCATCAATTTATTAAAATCAAAACAAGGTCCAAACAAAACAAATAAATGGACACCCATCTAAGGATGGAAACATATCCTTACATCACATGCCTAAATAGGACGCCCACCGAAAGGTAGAAACATGCCCTTTACATAGGTTCTAAAATAGAAAAGCAAATTAAATTACATGATATTTAACTAATGAGGTACCCAACAAGTGAAAACATACCTCTTACAACTTTTGGAAATCTAAATTAATTGATAAAAGTAAATATTCATTCATCATAAATAAATCATTCACCAAAGGTATTAAATATCAATAGAAAGTAAACATCCATCCATGATAAATAAAATAAACCAAGCATTGAACTTAAATAAATTAAGCATATAAAATAAATCAAAAGATAATCAAATATGGAATTGAATAAGGTAAATAAAATTCTAAATTATAGCTACTATTTCCATTTAGGATCCTTTATTTCATATGTTTAGGGTTTTGGAATTCATAAAATTAAGCTATTGTGACTTTTTATGGAATTAAAATAGATTAAGGTTTTATGTTTCAAAAGGTTGGTAAGACTCTTTGATTAACTAAATTGATATTTCAATGGTGAAATCATAAAATTATGCTTTGAACACTTTGAAATACTTTTGATTTATGGGTTATGGTTATTCATTGTGTTTTTAAGCTACTGTGTACAATTAAAGTATTTATGGTTTTATGGTTTTTAAAATTTTAAAGGATTAGGATTTAGAAAAAATTATGGTTTAAAGTTTTAATGGAGGTTTGGGTTCATTATTTTAGGTATTCGAGTTGAATTAGATTTTTAGGCTTTTGATTTTAGGGTTTAGGGTGATTTGTTGATTTTAGGATTTGGAAAAACAATTTGATGATTTCATGAGGTTTTATAACTTTAAACAAAGTGATTTGAAGTTTACATAAATAGAAAAGATATTTTTAAAGCTTTTGGAAGGAAACAGAATCACAATTATGGTTTTGTTGAAAAAAATGTTCAATTAGAGTCTTAAGATTTTGAAGGAGTAAAAAAATAACAATTTTAAGCCTTTTTGGAAAATAAAACAATGAATTAATGTTTTTAAACTTTGAACAAAGGGAATTAAGGTTTTAGGATTTTTGAATTAAAAGACATCATTTATTAGTTTATGCTACTGTGTAAAATATAAAGAAATTAGAATTTCATACCTTATTTTGTAAGTTGCACCAAAATTGCTTCTTGAATGAACAAGCTCCAAAGAAAAGCCTTTTTGCCTTTTTCAATTCCTTAAATCGTGTTTCTGCTACTTTAAAAATCAATTGAATTCAATCTTTTCCTTCACGGATTTGGATTTCCCTCCTATTGTCCAATTTTTTCCCTTTCGGCCTCCCCTTATTTGATTGCCTTTGATCCTTATTTATAGAGGTTTCATATGGTTTATTCCTAATTAATAACGACAAGTAATATTGATAAGAAAAGGAAACTGAAACCTAATTGAATTAGGTTTCAAAAAATTTGCGTCGGAAAAATTGCGCTGCCGAAAAAATTGCTGCAGGAAAAAATGCGCTGGCAAAAAAATCTGCCGCAGCTGGCTGCGGCAGTAGGCGAGGAGCGGGCGTCGCCCACAGGAAATTCCGCAATTTTTTCCTGCGCATTATTTTAGGCAACTTCTGCGGGTGAAATGCCAATGGGCCCACGGGATGATTTTTTCATCGCCGATTTTTCCGAAGCCGATTTTTATTTTTATTTTTATTTTTTGACTTTTATTTTTTTATTTTTATTTTTTATTAATAAAAATTAAATACTAAAGCAAAAATTATTTAACAAAAATTATTTTGGACCAATTAGACAATAAAAAATCATTTTGGACTAAATAAAATATATTGGACCGAACTGGATAAAAAATTAAGGGTCTATAGTTTGCCTCCTGCTTGAAAAACTGAAACTTTAGTGAAAGAGAGTGAAAAGCAATAAGACTTAATTTTTGAGATGGTTGAGGTTTTGGGTTCTGGACTCAGTTTGAGTTCTAGACTCAAGGATAAATTCTAGGTTCTAAACCTAAGGAAAATTTGGGTTATGGACCCGGTTCGAGTTCTGGACTCAAGGATAATTCTAGGTTATCGACCTAAGAAAAATTTGGGTTCTGGACCCGGTTCGAGTTATGGACTCAAGGATGATTATAGGTTTTGGACCTAAGAAAAATTTGGGTTCTGGACCTAATTCGAGTTCTAGACTCAAGGATAATTCTAGGTTCTGGACCTAAGGAAAATTTGGGTTCTAAACCCGAGCTAAGTTCTGGACTTAGAAGAGATTATAGGTTCTGGACCTAAGGGTATTTTGGGTTCTGGACCAGAGAGATTTGGATACTCAATCCTAAACTAGACTCAAATACTCGATCCTAACTGGATTCAGATACTTGATCCTAACTGGATTTGGATTGGGATTTGATTTGGGACCGGAGATTGGGTACTTGGACCCGAGATTGAATTAATTTTGATTTAATTTGGGTACTTGGACCCGAGATTGGGTACTTGGACCCAGAAATGAATTTGACTAATATTTAATCAGTTGAGAAGTCTGACTGCTCTGGCTGTTCTATGCATTGTGATTCTTCACCCTCAAAATGGATCTTCATCCTTGAAAATCGGGGTCTTCACCCTTGTAAATGGATCTTCATCTTGGAGATCGGGTCTTCACCCTTGAAAATGGATCTTCATCCTTGGAGATTGGGTCTTCACCCTTGCAAATGGATCTTCATCCTTTGAGATTGGGTCTTCACCCTTGCAAATGGATCTTCATCCATTGAGATCAGGTCTTTACCCTTGTAAATGGATCATCATCCTTTGAGATCGGGTCTTTACCCTTGTAAATGGATCTTCATCCTTTGAGATCGGGTCTTCTTTATTCTTTGAAGATGGGAGTGACACGACCAAGCTTGTGGCCATGTGGATTGGTCGTGTCTCCTGGGTGTGTTAGCTTCTGTGTCTTTTCTTTGGTTCTTCTTTGTTCTTGGCTTAGGATGGGACACGGCCAAGCTTGTGGTCGTGTCATATGACACGGCCAGTAACTTGGCCGTGTTGCCTGCCATTGTCACCTACTGCTTCGTTTCTTTCTTTGATTGGTCCTTCTTGGCTTTTCCCTTTAGGTGAGACACGGCCAGTGGCTTGGCTGTGTCTCCTGTCCGTGTCATGTTTTACCAAGATTTCCTTTGAGGTGACACGGCCAAGCATGATTTGGCTTGGCCATGTCTTGCTTGATCCATGTTCTTCTTTCCTTATTTTGATCTTCCAAGGGAGTTTTTGCACTTTAACCACTTTTCCCTTGCAACTACTTTTTCCTTTTTTTCTCCAATTTGGATTGGATCTTATATCCTCTCCTTGCCCCCAATGATTTTTTCTTTTATGCAAGCTTTGATTGATGTTTTTCTTGTCTAGTTCTTTGCATAAGCATGCATTTCTTATCTTTGCAAAGTGACTGGGGCTTCCATAAGCAAATAGGCTTTCCATGCCCCCTTGATTTAATATCTTCTTTTGATTCTTTAATTCGCAGGGTGTTTGCTATTCATTAAGATAAGAAAAGTGCAATGTAATATACTCATGTATGCATGATATGCATGAATAATACTTACAGTCGTTCCATCGACTCACAGACCGAGGTGATAAGCAGAAGTGTTCTCATTGGTTCCTTTTTGACGCTCGTTCAAGTCTCACATTGGAATGATCGAAAGCTTTGCATTTGTGGCTTTTATCTTCAAGATGATGAAAACATGAGTGGTGGAGACCCCAAGCAGTAGAGTTAGGGACACATCCATAGCATGTCGGCTGATAGCTTCTTCATAACCTTGCCAATAATCATTTCCTTTGCCCAATGTGTCCTTTGGAGGTTCAACATACTTCCCTTAACTTGAAGGCTTTGTATGACAAACATATTTTTTATTTGATTTTTTGAATTTTAATTTTGAAATCAAATGTTGGCTTTGCCAAATTAATGTTAATGTACCTCAGGACTTGATTTTCCAAATTAACATATCTACAACATGACAACCTTAGTTAGCGTACTAAACTAGGGAATCATTTCTATTTAAGCAAGAACTATTGCACTTAAGATAGGCACATACACATTACTTGGCCGAAGGTCCATTTGAGTTTAAATATTGTATATCTTATATGCATGCTTATCCAAACTATCTCCACTACCAAGAGAGATCAACAGGTCTTTAATAGGCTTGAAATGGGGTATATGAGGGACATGGGTTAAAGTGAAGGCCATTTTGAGATTGGAGTTAGTGTGACACAATGGACAAACCCTCACACTACAATTTTCTTGTTTGAATTTCAGGCAGCTTGAAGCGATATTGCTAGACTTTAAATTCCTTCTATCTTCTTGGCATTAATCCATATCTTGATTAGGACAGTTTTTGCCCTCGCAAAAAGTTTGGTTCCCAAATTCATTTCTTTTCTTCTTCTCCCTTTTCTTTATTCCCCTTTTCTTTCTCTTTATTTTCCTTACTCTTACCATTTTGTCCTTCTTCCTTGTAGGACTGTCAAGTAAAGAACTTTTAAGCACTGGATGATCTCTCTCCTTTTCTTCCAAGTCAAAATGTCCTTATAAACCAAATGGAAGCCTTTTGTTGTCTTAGGTAAAAGAGAACTCAGTTGGCTTTTTGAACCACATTTTTAGGTTATCTCTTTTTCCTTTTCTTTCTCTTTTTTCCTTTTCTTCTTTTTTGTTTTCTTTCATTTTGTTGTTGTTGTTGTTTTTTTCCTTTTTTTCTTGGTTCTTTTTCTTTTTTTGGTTCTAGCTCTAAAAGAGTTGTCTTGTTTGTTCCAACTTGGGCTTCCAATAATGGATGAGTGGAGTAACATAAATCTTCTTTAACGGGGATAAATCATTTGTTACTCCGATGTTGTCTTGATGTATTGGAGATATTTTAAGGGAACTTCAACTACCCTTATAGTCTTGAGAACTTCAACTATCTTCATAGTCTTGAAAACATCAACTACCCTTATGGTCTTGAGAACTTCAACTATCTTCAAAGTCTTGAAAACTTCAATGATCTTGACTATTCATTGCTTTCTTTGATCTTCTTGGCTCCTCATATTAGTGATCATAAGATTTGTCAAAAGTATCACAATAGCTCAGGGTAGGTTGTTGAGGTTATATGCTAATGAAAAGAAAGCTAAAATTTTATGAAGGCTCAAAGGGACAGGGACAGCTAGAGATTGATATCTAATTGGGTAGATACTAGTTGTTGGCTAACCAAACAATGCCTATATCATCTCTCCCTTAAATAAATAGAGTTCAATTTCACCTTGAAAATTTGTCAAAGCATGTTCTAAGACTGACTAGGACCTAGACAAAGATAATTATATAGGAGCCTTCTCTAAGTAAGCATACACAACTCAATTCTATAGAGCAATTTCCTTACCTAGTAAAGTCATTCAAGTCATGATGCCTAGACACATTAATTTATGAACATCAAGCTAGATTCCTCATTGGTTGAGCACCAAAATGAACAAAGACCAACAAATTTTTTTGATAAAAGTGATTTATTCAAACAAATTTAAATTTGAAAAACAAGATTGTTCTAATAAAATATTAAAGAAAGTAAAATTGAAAAGCAACATTCAAGCTAAGGAAAGTTCGTTAGTTTAAGCTTCTTTTCCCTTCACATCTTCAATATTTCCATCTTGAAAGGATGATAAAATAATATCTTCTTCTAGTCCTTTTCCCACCATGAAGGTTGCCGGTGGAGGTACTCTTCCAAACTTAGGAAAAGGGTTGTTCTTGGTATTGGGCTTATCCGGCTCGGGTAGCTTGCCACTGTCGATTAAATCTTGGATCTCATGCCTTAGACAGGTACATTTATCTGTTTCATGCCCTTGCATTTGGTGAAATTGACAGAAGGCCTCGGCATTGAAGTTTGGTGGCAATGGATTAAGTAACGGTCGAGGAGCTAACGGTTGTAACAACCCTTTCTTTTGAAGCTTGCTAAAAACCCAAGATTGAGGTTTCCCCAATTCAGAGAATTGTCTTTTATTCCTTTGACCGGTTACATTAACATCAACTTCTTTTTGTGTGCTTTGATTGCCCGACTGGTAGTTCCCTTTCTCATTACTTTTTATTGAAAAGCGATTCTTCTCCCTTTCCCACTCTTCAATTTGTAGACCAGCTTGGAGAAGATCTTTGACGTCCCTTATAAGGATGTGAGACATTCTTTCACTGAGATTCGGCAGGACACCTCTCGCGATCATCCTTATTTGATCGAATTCATCAGGCCTTTTCTTGAGTTCTCCATCTCTTCACATAGTCCACAAAATTCTCATTTGGCCTTTGCCTAATGGACTCCACTTCCATTAAGGTAACTTCCAACTCAACATTATATCCATATTGTTAGATGAAGGCTTTGTAAAGTGGAGCCCAACTCTTTTGTGTTCCATCATCTAAGGTATTGAACCAATTTTGGACAACAGGGTCCAATGAGAGCATAAAGTACCTTAGGGTTTGAGCCTTAGTAGCTCGGGCAGATTGCATGGCAATGATATAATGCTTCATATGAAGATGAGGATTTTCGGTGCCATTGTACTTAGCAAAGGAAGGCATCTTGAATTTATAAGGGACATCTTCATCTTGTTCAAATAGTTTGTCGATCTCAGACATCTCTTCAGTTTTCAACTTCTTCTCAAATTTCTTTTCTAAATCAGCAATCATCTTTTCAACATCGGATGTCTCGGTCTTTTCAATAATTGTTTTCTCAACAGCCTTCGGTTCTTTCATCTTTTCTTGAACCTATTGGTAGTATTGAGCCCAATCATCATCATCATCAATAATCACCTTTTCATCATCAAAAACCACTTCACTAACTTTGGTCTTCCCTTTTTCCTTTGGTTTCTTAGTGCTAGCAGATGCCTCGGCATGGTTTTCTAAGATTGCAGTCAACTGGTTCTTCATGGTCTCAGCTAGGGCCTCTTTGATTTCTTCCATCTTAGCATTGAAGGCCTCATCCACCATCCTTTGAATTTGTTCGGGCTCCATTATTTTTGGTGAGCAAGTGATTGAGTCGTTGCTAGATACTTCATCTCCGGCGTAGGTCAGATTGTTGTAAGCTTTAGAACTATTGTAATCCAGGGCTGTGAGCCAGAGAGGATCAATGATATGAGATGCAAATGTATGCATGTATGCACTAACAATCAATAAACAAGGACAAATAGGACATTCCTTCCAACCTTATAACATCCACACACGAATGGCGAGTCTCTTTTCCTAGGTATATGGTTAACAAAAACACCGACATGGGGTATCTTGCTTTCGAATAATTCCCTCGGACGTTTCAACCAATAGTTATATTTTCGAAAATAGAAATCCATTCATAGTAATTCCCATTAATTAGGTTTTAATCCATTCAACCAACTAAAGTAGCTTTTATGCTATGTTGGATTAAAATGAAATTAAGAGATTTATTATAAATAGATTTCTCACTTGAAAAAGGCAACTAATGGTTCATGCCAAAAATAAGCCCATGGTTAATTTATTCTTAGTGTAAACTAGGCCCACAATTGATTTTTGGTATTTCTTAATTGACCTAAATATTTTTGCAAGCTCTTTGTAAGAAAAGGTTGGGTGAAAATAGTTTTGTTTCTAAGCCCATTGTAAAAGATTTTAGAAAAAATGGATTTTGGGCTTAGTATTTGGGCCATGGGCCAAAGAATTTTTGATTTGTTTTTAGAAAAGTTTTATGTCCAAAGACCATCTTGAAAATTTTTGAAAACAGATTTGGTCTTTTGGATTTTCTAAAGAAAAATTTATTTTGAGCTTACAATGTACTTAGGTCATATTAGAAAAAGAACAAACCAAATAACCCATGATTTAGACTAAGATAAATTAACCATAGTCAAACAACATGCATTTGGGGGTAAAACCTAAGGAAAGTAACTAGGCCAATTATATGAGTTTTAGTCTTTGGGTAAAAAGGATTAGGTTCCCATAGCAAGTATATACTAAATGGTACGAAGCTATGAGTGGTTATGCCATGCTCGATCTCCATATCTTGAGTGAAAGTATGGTATCCCTTACATAACATAACATGGGTAACACGGGCATCCTAACTCACGCACATAATGCAATCTAAGATGATGCAATGGATAATATCATTATAAGAAAGAATAAAATAATATAAAGACCAATGGAATCAACTTCTCTTATCCACAGTGGAGTCACCACTATGAGCAGGGATATTTTATCCCACTCCCGGTGGAATGGTTCAGGTGACTTCGACACTGTTTAGGCTAGGGGCCTTAGAGAATACAGACCTAAGTTCGGAGAAAATGGAGTTGCCACCAGGAAGGGCCTGGAAAAAGAAAGGGATAGATGACTCAAGTCCTAATGAATCCCCAACTGTAATACCCCTATACCCCGTATACGCACACTACATACTACTACACCTGTAATATAAGTATACCGAATACAGGAGCGCCACGGTTTTTAATAAGCAAACCAATCTTTCAATTTCACAACAATATAGGAAAACTTAAAACATTCAAATTATATTATAAAGTACAATAGATAAATACATTCATTTAACACACAGCGGAAAATGTAGCGGTGTTTACAAATATATATACATCCAAAAATCAAATTTTACAAAACATAACATTTATACATGTTTGGCAGTTTGTCTCTGATCTTTAAGCCCTCTATCAACACCTCAGAGTCTAGACTCAACTCAGTCTAGCTGAACTCTCTGGCTCTACCCTATCACCTGCGCGATGAATCACAGTCGCGCTAAGCCAACGGCTTAGTGGTACAAACCACAATAACAATATGTTTCAATGCAATGCCAATGTCACACATTTCAACAACAAAAACAATCTTCATAAATGATATATTCATATTTTTCATAAGACTACTTTCCATTATTTTATTCAACTGTTTCACCATTCATGAATAACATTGAAACAAAGACAAGCATGGGCCCAAAAGACACTAATATACCATTCAACTTTCAGAGTTAATGTTTTGGTTTAATTATCACATTTATCATTATCGTTATCCCAACTAGGCTTCAAGGATTAGGCTCAACCAAGCTTCAAGGGGAACAAAGCATGCTAAGCATCAACCTAACTTGGCTTCAAGAACCAAACCCAACCTAGCTTCAAGGGTTGTAACATCTCAACTAGGCTTCAAGGATTAGACCCAACCAAGCTTCAAGGGAGTTAAGTATGCTAAACTTCAACCCAACTTGGCTTCAAGGATAAAATCCAACCTAGCTTCAAGAGATTGTTACCATTAGGCATGCCGCCAACAACAAAACTCTAAAAATGGAATAACATATTAGACACACAATTCATTCATTATTTCATTATCAATTCCATTCTCATTTGCTCATAATCATTTAGGCAACCATGCCTCAATTATCTCATTTGCATTATTAGAGGCAACAACAATGGCTTCACATCTCATCAATAGAGTTTACATAACCAATTGCATTGGACATATATTTTAAATTCATCATCATCTAGGCAAACACGCCCCTCTTATTTCATTTGAATCATTATAGCCAACCACAATGGCATCTCATCTCATCATACCTCAATTCACATTAAAGCAATTCATCATTAAAGTATTCATCATAACCAATTGCATTGCACATACATTTTGAATGATCATCATATCTTTCACATTATACCAATCATAACATTAATCAAATTGTATTAACAATATAGTAAATTACTTAACACATTTACAACCAAATGTGTTAAGTCTCAAAATCATGTAAATGTATGGAACCATGTAAGTTTGTACTTACCTCAAGAATAACTCACACCAATCTATACACTTCTTCTTCCAAGAATTCTCCACTACTAGGATTAGGGCAACTCAACCTCTTAACAACCTAATACAAAAGGAATAATACACATTCATTTAAAGATACACATGAATTCCAATACACTTATTCACCTATTAGTCTCATACTAGACCCATAGATCACAAATTACAAGCCAACACACTATCTAGGACCCCACGGTCGTGGCCTCACAACCCCACGGTCGTGGCCTCACAACCCCCACGGGCGTGGGTTAGAAAACGAATCTGTCCAATTTGTCTAACACCCCCACGGTCGTGGCATCCAAGGGCCATGGGCGTGGCATCCATTTTTCTTCTGTTTCGAACCAAACTCATGTATTCTATTTTTTAAACTTAATTAAACACAAATATCTTGAAGATCTACCGAAAATAATTGATCAAACTCAATGTTGACATCAATTACCAATTCAAAACCATAACATAAACACAACTCTTACTCTTCCATTCAACTCCAAAATCACAATCAATTAAACCCAACACTCTCAAACACACCACAATCAAACATACTCACACTATCCACAATCAATCATCAAACTCAAATACAACTTAAAATAAAACAAGGAAATCAAGTGGAAACTTACCAAAGTTGATGAAATTTCTCAAATTTCCAACTTGATCACTTGTTTTATCCTTCAATCTTGAGCTTGGGAAAACAAAAATCTCTTTCTCTCTTGCTTCTTTGATGGCCGGCCAACCCAAAGAGAAAAGAAAACAAAGAGCAAAATGAATGGTAAATAACCAAGTTAACTCTTCTCTTTAAACCTCCACCAAGCAAAATATTATTAAAATATTATAAAATCCTCTTCCACTAAATTAATTTTCCATTTTCCACTAATTAATTAAAATCAATTTTTTCTTCTGTTGACCATATAATAATTTGACTTGTATATGTTGTATATATCTCTATTTATACCACATATACACATCTCTCTTCTCATCTTTAATCTTCCCACTTAAACATATACATTAAATGCAAATACAACAATAATTCCTGTAATATCCCAAAATACACCCTAAAAGTTTTGAACTAATTGTTGTTGTAGTTGAATTTAAAGTGTACATTGAAGGGAAAGAGAAAAGAAGTGAGAAGAGATGTGGGTAAAATATGAAGGATAAAATGTATATATGGTATTTGAAAGAGATGGGAAATATGCATGCAATATATATAAAATATACATATACCCACATATACATCACATATACATGATGTATAAAATGGTGTAGGAAAAGTAAATAATAATAATAATAATAATAATAATAAATGAAAAGAAGAAAGGAAAGTCAAAGGAAGAAGGTGTGGTGGAGATTATTTGAGAAATGTTAATTATATTATTATTATTATTATAATATATGTATATGTGATTAACATAAGAAAGGGAAAAAAATATCTTCTTCTTCTTTTTCTTCTTCTTGCACGAGAGAGAAAGAGAGAGAGGTGATTTCATCTATACACACATCAAATTCAAGGGATTTTGAGAGAATTGAAGATGATTAGTGAAGAGTTGGCATAATATCCAAGTAAGTATTCATTTCCTTGTATGGATTTCTATTGTCTGAGTTTGGATTGGATATGGTTGGTGTGTGATGGTGATAATAATGGAGATTGAAGTATGTATATATGTGGAATTTGTATTTAGATGATGGATTATTGAAATTGATGGTAAGTTAAGAAGTTAAAGTGGTGTTGATTTTGGGAAGTGATAAAGTTGAGATTGTTTTAGGGTTTTGAAGTGGTAAATGATGTTTAATTTGAGTTTGCTTGATTATTTCCATAGATTTGCATGTTGTTGATTGTTTGTTGGAGTTGTAAGCATTGGATATGTGTTTAGGACATTGATTTCATTCATTTGAAACATGCTATATTGTGTTTAATGTGGTTTTATGCAAATAAGGAGACTTGGCCGTGTTTGGTTTTTAATTATTGAGAGACACGGCCAAGATTTAAGGTGAGACACGGCCATGATATGGGAGACACGGCCAAGTTAGAAGCAACCTGGCCGTGTTGGATGATTTTTGGAGAGACACAGCCACTGTCTTGGCCGTGTCCCTTGCCTGTGTTCGCTACTGCCTGATTTCTTCATTCTTTTTGGTTTCTTTGGATTGAAGGGAGACATGGCCAAGCTAGGTGAGTCTTGGCCATGTTGGAGCTTTTGTTGAGAGACACGGCCACAAGCTTGGCCGTGTCCCTTGAATGTGTTGGTTATTATTAATTATTCTTGATTATTCTTGCATTGTGGGATCCTCCAAGGGTTTTGTTGTATCTATAATTTAAATATACTTAAAATAAGGATGATCTAAACAAATGTATGTTAAGGATTCTAAATCTACGAATAAGGTAAATTATATATGTGTATATCAATGATGATCATTCTTAATGGATGTTTAATGTGTTTGATTATGTATATTTCAATAATGAGGTATTATAATGTGAATTGAGACATAATGAGACAAAGAATGCCCTAATTGCATTGTTGAGATTAAACAATGTTATGTTATGCATTGTGAATGGTAATGTGTTTCATGAGTAATGTATATTGAAATGTTATATCAATGATGCTATGATGATTCAAATAAGATATGATATGAGACAAAGCCATTGTGATTGGCTATGATTATTCATTTGAAATAAATGGGGCATGTTTGCCTACATGATGATGAGAATTGCAAATGAAATTGATAATGAAATGATAAATGAATTGTGTGTCTAATATGTTATTCATTTTCAGAGTTTTGTTATTGGTGGCATGCCTATTAGTAACAATCTCTTGAAGTTAGGTTGGCTTGATCCTTGAAGCCAAGTTGGGTTGAAGTTTAACATGTTTTACTCCCCTTGAAGCTTGGTTGGGTCTAGACCTTGAAGCCTAATTGAGATGTTACAACCCTTGAAGCTAGGTTGGATTGGTTCTTGAAGCCAAGTTGGGTTGAAGTTTAACATGTTTTACTCCCCTTGAAGCTTGGTTGAACCTAAATCCTTGAAGCCTAGTTGGGATTATGATATTGATAAATGTGATAATTAAACCAAAACATTAACTCTGAAAGTAAAATGGCATATTAGTTTCTTTTGGGCCCATGCTTGTGCTTGTTGGTATGTGATTCTTGAATAATGAAACAAATAAGTAATGAGATGCATATATTTGTAGTTGCTTTAATATGACCTATAAAATGAAATATAATGTTATGTGATGGTTATAATACATAAGTACATTATTGATAGTGTATGTGGATTAAAAGAACTATGTTGATTGATGAAGGATGAAAATACAACATGAAAGTAAAATATGGATGTGAATGTAAACATTGAGAATATTTTTATGAATATTCTAATAAGTTATGGAATTGTGATTTGTATCAATAATATATGTGTATATGTATATAATCAAGACATTAGTAGAAGTATCTATGAAAGGTGTATTTCAAAATGGGAAAGCACGGTAAGTAAATAATGACATATAAAGTTAACATGAAAATATGACTTTCTGTAATTTATGTTTATATGAATTATTTGCCTTACTAAGCTCTCGGGCTTAGCGCGGTTGTGTGATCGCGCAGGTGATTATGCTGTTGATCTGTAAGTCAAACGGTTATACCACAAGACGGGTAAGAGTGTTTCGAGACCAACTAGAAGGTGATGCATACATGTGTAATTTAAGTATATCGTATTATTGATAAGAATATACTCATATGTAATAATGTAGTTTTGGTAAATAAGAATAAGATTATTATTTATTTATGTAAGATTATTGATAGTATAATGATTTTGTAAATGCTCTTTTTATTAATGTAAATATTATTTGAACTCGGATAAATGTTTTAAATTGAAACTAAAAGTGACATCCTTATGTATTATATACGTATTGTATGTATACCAGGTATATGTATAGTACTTATATAGAGTATGGGGGTGTTACAACTATTTTGGTATCAGAGCTTAGGTTCGAGATTCTCAGCCTAAGTAGAATTAAAAAGAGAAAGTTTTGAAAACTTAAAGAGAATTAAAAAGAAAAGTTTTGAAATGAAATTTGTAATACATGCATATGCATTCACACCTAGATTGGTCTCGGATGTGGTATTATGTGATGTGTGATAAATTTGAATTATATGAGAGGGATGATAATGTCTGAATGAGGTTTTTACTTGAAAGTAAAAACTAGAGAAAGAAATGATATGAAAACTAAAATGAAATAAAACTATTGGTTAATGTAAGGAAATATAATGGTATTGTTTGCATTGTTGTTTTAATACAAACATTGTGAATTTAATGTGATGATGTGATGTAATATGTTAGTGATCAAGGATTGAGTTGATCACTTGGAAATGTAATGTACGCATAGTATTGCATGTTTGTAGTCTATATAATTACTTGTCTATTAATGTTGAGAATGATTACGTTTGCATTGACAAACTTGTGCAAAGCTAGGTCATGTGATAAGATTGATAGTGAGAATTGGATTGGGCAATGTTGGTTTAAGAAACTAAGATTTGTGATAACTAGACTTGGGAAGTGTACAGAGGTTATTGGGCTCAATGTGTATATGATTGGATGTAATGTATATATGTATAAATATGTGAGTGATATATATATGTTGAATGGTAAACAAATGAATATAAAGATATATTGGTATTGTTTGTATTGTTATTTTAATACAACATTGTGATTTCAATATTAGAAATGTAATATGTTTGAATAGTGTGAAAGCTCATGTTAATGGTGGTAACATGTGACATTTGGATTTTTGAAATAAGTTTAATAATTGTGAAAATTGTATTTTTGGATGTTGCCTTATGGTATATATATGTATGATGTTTTTTTTTTTAAGTTGATATTAAGAAAAGATGAGAATTGTAAGTTGAAATTTAGGTGAAATAGTGATTTGAGAATTTAGAATTGTAATGAAAGGTCGATAAAGATTATTGAGATATTAAATATATATAAGCTATTTGCAATGAATATTCTTGTATATGAGAATACTACGACTTTGGTAATAAGATTGATAGTATGAGAATTTATTTTGAAATAAAAGAAAGTGATGGAGCCAGTGAAAATGAATTACTTTAAGTTATTTGACTTAAAAGGGTAAAAATGGATATTGGAGTATATTAAGTATGCTTAAAGACAAGTGTGAGAGAGATATCACATTAGATATGTGATAAAGATATTTATGAAATACTATTATGAGTAGAATATATATATATATATATATTTGTTGTGATGATAAATATTGTACATCATATTAAAAGAATGAGTATTATAATGTTTAAAAAAAATGATAAACATTAAATTTGTACAGATTGTATGCAAAAGAGAAATTAAATCAAATTATATGATTAAGTGTATATGTAAAGGGTATGTGAGATGAATTCTCCGATATGAATGTAATTGTATTGTGTAAAGAATATAGGAAGTGAGTCACATTGTGGATGTGACCTATGAAGGTGTGGGTGGTAAAACTAGTGATCTAAAGATATTAAGAATAATATTGCATGTATTAGTGGACCTAAAAGAGATTAGGTCTTGAACTGTGCAAAGCTAGATGGATTATATAACGAAATTAAGAGTGAGAATAGACTCGAGTAATATTGGATGGTGAAATTGTTATGGTAATCACTGGTTTTGATAATTATATATTATTATGAGTCCCAAGATATCCACATGTGGGAATATTTTATGCATAAGTGTATAATAGGAGATTGTAAATGGATTAGAAATAGATTCGGAATGGAGTGACAAAAAGGGAAATTGTGTAAGAATTGTGTAATATCCTCATTTATGCCCTAGAAGTTTTGATTATGTTGTTGTTGTTGTTGTTGTTATTGTTTAATTGAATTGTATGCATATGATGGGGTAAGAAAAGAAATTGGAAAGTGAATGCTTGTGCATATGTGTTTTGGAGGAAGAATTAGGGTTTAGAGACAAATGTATATGTTGTGTATATGATGATATATATAACATATAAAGTGGTCAAATGAAGAGTCAAGGTGATGGTTAAGTGGAAGAAGATATTTTTGGTTGTTAATGAAATTACGTATAAGGACTTATATGAGACAAAGGTTAGTTATATGATTGAGGGTGTTTTAGTAATTGCTTGGATAAGAACACTTGGTGGAGATTAAAAGCAAAATTTGACTTTGTATCTTGATCATTGTCTTCTTTCTTCATGAAGTGGCCGGCTCTCCATTAGCAAAAGGAAAAGAGAAGTGTTCTTGAGGCAAGAAGCAAGTTGATGAAGCAATCCAAGGTTTTGACAAAGGATTTGTGGAATTTCTTCTTTTCAAGTAAGTATTTTCTTGTTGTCTTTACTTATTTGGAAGTTGTGTTGGAAGTAAAGTAGGGTTTGATGATTTTGTGATTTGGTGGATTTGAGATGTGTTTGGTTGTGCTTTCAAATGTTAAATTGATTTTAAGTTATGAGTTTAATTGAAGGTTGTTGTTGGAAATGATGGTTGTTGATTTGGATGGAGGGAGAAGGATGTTGGATTTTAGGGTTTTGTGGTGAATATGTGTTTAATTGTGATATTAATGTGTGGTGAAGTAGTTCTTGTGATGAATATGTGTTTAGAACATTGATTATGTTCATGTGAAATATGTTATATGATGAATATTGTGTTTGAGTGCAATTGAGAAAGGGTTGGTTTTAGTTAAGGTTTTATGATTTGGTGACACGGCCAAAATCAATTTAGGGGAGTGGGCGTGTCAATTGTTTGAATTAGCTACTGCCTCTTTTCTTTTTAAGGACACGGGCGTGTCACTCAAGTTGGTTGGGCGTGTCATTTATTTGAGGAAGCTACTGCCTCTTTTCTTTTTAAGGACACGGGCGTGTCAATCAAGATGGTTGGGCGTGTCAATCAAGTGAGTTGGGCGTGCCCTTCAAATGATTTGAACATTGTTTGATTTCTTGGTTCTCTTTGCATGGTTTAAATTCTTCAAAAGTTCCATTGTTCCTAAACTTAAACATGAACATTATAAACATGTTTCAAACACAAGAATGATCTAATCAAATGAATGTGGATGGTCCTAAAGCTATGAATCATGTCAATTGTGTTTTGCCCTAGTTGCATTGTTGAGAATTAACTATGTTATGTTATGCACTTTGAATGGTAATGTGTTTTATGAGAAATGTGGAATGAAATGTTAATATTTATGAATGATGCTATGTGAGATAAAAATACACTTGAATAATGAAGTGTTATATTGTGAAATGAAAGGTGGAGCCATTATTATTGGCTAAGGTGATTTAATGGAGATAAATGAGGCATGTTTGCCTAAATGATAATGAGAATTGAGAAGGAAATCTAAATGAATTGTGTGGCTAATGTGTTATTCCATTTTCAGAGTTTGTTGTTGGTGGCATGCCTAATGAGTGTAACAATCTCTTGAAGTTAGGTTGGATTGAATCCTTGAAGCCTAATTGAGATGTTACAACCCTTGAAGCTAGGTTGGGTTAGTTCTTGAAGCCAAGTTGGGTTGATGCTTAGCATGCTTTGCTCCCCTTGAAGCTTGGTTGAACTTAATCCTTGAAGCCTAGTTGGGTATATGATATTGATATTGATAAATGTGATAACAAAACCAAAGCATTAACTCTGAAAATTGAATGGCATATTAGTGTGTCTTGGGCCCATGCTTGTCTTTGCTTAGTGTTGTTCATGAATGATTAAATGATTAACTAATAAAATATATGCAAAGATGTTGAATTCTGATATACATATATGTATGTTAGGTTATGAAATGTAAAAGTATGTTGTTAGCTTAGCATTTATGTTGTTACATGTATGATAAATTAGAATTGGCATTGTATAGCATTTAAGCATGTTTATTGCATGTTTTATCTTACTAAGCCCTTGGCTTAGCGCGATAGTGTTTAATCGCGCAGGTGATAGAACTGATAGAATCGAACCCGAGAGCTCTTCGAGACCGAGTGAGAGTAGACATTGAAGAGTTGATTTTGGGAGCTTAAAGATCAGAGCTGACTTGCCAATCATGTATAAATCTTTTATATTGTGTAAAGTATTGTTGATAATGTAAATATATGTATAATAGTAAATATGTATTCAAATGTTTTCATATATATACATATTTTATAACTTCCGCTGTGTAATATATAAATGTATATATATATATATATATTGATAACTAATATGTTTTGTTTTATAAGTAAATGATCTATTTTGTTAATAAGATATAATGATATGGATATGGTATCAAGTTTTAAAATGTTTTGAATGTTAAGGAAACCGTAGCATCTCTATGTTTGGTGCACTTATGCTACATTGTTGTGGTTGTAGTGTGTGTGCATTGAATATGGGGGTGTTACAATTGTTTTGGTATCAGAGCCTAGGTTTGAGATTCTCAATCTAGGTAAAATATAATAAAAAGAATATTTTTACTTAAAAAAATGGTTTTGAATAACATATACGTTTGAGATTGGCAGTCCCTGATCTTTAATAAGATGTAATCTGCTGTGTTTGCAGTATTAGGTGTTGATGGATCCTCACTCAAGACAGTCAGTTGAGGGTAGTGCCGAGAGCATTGCTCCTGCCGAGGGAGCTAGGGTTGATAGTGTTGAGGAGGCACCTGCTTCGGTGTCGGGTAGACCAGCTGGAGAGGAGGTTCCGCCAGCCTGGTTTAGGCATATGATGGAAGTAATGAGGCAAGCACCAATACAGCCACCTCCACCACCACCCCAGCCTCAGGTTCAGATGAGACAGTATGATAAATTGAGGAAGTTTGGGGCGGAAGATTTTATGGGAACCACTGATCCAGCAGTGGCTGAGCAATGGTTAGGCAAAGTGCAGAGAATCTTTATTCAGTTACAAGCCACCCCTGAGGAAAAGTTTGATTATGCCAGGTCATTACTGCAGAAGGACGCATATGACTGGTGGAAGACAGTGCCACACTCTATGGATGATCCTCCAACACTGTCTTACACTGATTTTCTGAGGGAATTTGAGTTGAAGTATACTCCTAGGGAGTATAAGGACATGAAGAAGATGGAGTTCTTAAGCTTGAAGCAAGACAGCAAGACTGTTACTGAGTATGAAGTAGAGTTTATTCGACTGAGTCAGTATGCTGGGGGTATCATTGCTGATGAGATTGATCGATGTCGGCGATTTGAGGAGGGATTGAGGCCCTCAATTATATGTCATGTGGCAGGCTCCAGGTATCAGGATTTCTCCCAGTTAGTTGCAGCAGCTAGGAGTGTAGAGAGAGCCCAGGCCATAGTTGCAGTTGCTTCTGAAGAGGAGGTTAGAGTTAGAAGGCCCCAGTTCGAGGCAGGGTCTTCTTCTGCTAAGAGGGGTAGAGGAAGTTTTGTTCCTCGGAGTAGTAGAAGTCATAGATCAGCTGGTAGGCCAGTGCAGTTCCAGAGGTAGAGATTTAGACCTGCAGCTTCAGTGGCTAGTGCTCCGACCCCGATGATTCGGAGATCCACTCTTCCCATCTGCATCCATTGTGGGAGGCCACATGGTGGTCCTTGTTGGAAGGCTGGTGTTGCAGGGGTATGTTTTAGGTGTGGATCACCAGACCATTTTGTGAGAGATTGCCCTGAGAGGCAGGAGCAGATGCCAGTTGATTCTGCTGCTTCTCGAGCTAGTGTGAGAGGAGGTAGAGGAGGCAGAGGTGTCAGCCGAGGAGGTAGGCCAGGGTTCAGTTCTAGAGGAGGTGTTGCATCCAGAGAGGGTAGACCAGAGGAGGTTGATTCTTCCCAGAGGATGTATGTTATGCAGAGGCAGCCAGATGCATTTGCAGTCATAGCTGGTACTTTTTCTTTATTTAATACTCCAGTACTTGCTTTGATTGATCCGGGTTCCACGCGTTCTTATGCTAGTATATCTGTTTTGCCTGTATCTGATGTGCATGCTGAGTCCCTAGGATTTGATGTGTTGGTGACAAATCCGTTAGGGCATAGTGTGGTTGCGAGTAAGGTGCACCGGGATAGTGTAGTGAGGGTGCAGGGTGAGGAGTTCTTTGGAGATTTGATTGAGATGCCATTTAAGGAATATGATGTGATCTTAGGTATGGATTGGCTATCTCGACATGGAGCTGTGGTGGATTGTAAAAAGAAAATTGTTTCTTTGAGAACCGTTGATGGTAGAGAAGTGCTAGTATCTAATGAGCAGGAACAGCTAGCCTCCTTATTTGTTTCAGCTGTTGCAGCCAGGAGGTTGATTAGAAAGGGGTGTGAAGCCTATCTCGCTCATGTGATAGATACTAGAGTGAAGGGTTCTCCCATTGATAGCATTGCCACAGTTGCTGAGTTCCCTGATGTGTTTCCAGAGGAGTTGCCTGGATTGCCTCCAGAGAGAGAGGTGGAGTTTGGTATTGAATTGTTACCTGGTACCACTCCTATCTCTATTACTCCTTATAGAATGGCACCAGCAGAATTGAGAGAGTTAAAAGTGCAGTTACAGGAGTTGTTGGACAAAGGATTTATTCGCCCCAGTGTTTCTCCTTGGGGAGCTCCTGTGGTATTTGTGAAGAAGAAAGATGGTACCATGAGGTTGTGTATCGATTATAGGCAATTGAATAAGGTGACTATTAAAAATAAATATCCTTTGCCTAGAATCGATGATCTCTTTGATCAGTTGAAGGGTGCAGCTGTGTTTTCTAAAATTGATCTGAGATCTGGGTACCATCAGCTAAGAGTCAGAGCTGAGGATGTTCCGAAGACAGCTTTTCGGACCAGGTATGGGCATTATGAGTTTTTAGTTATGCCTTTTGGTCTGACGAATGCACCTGCAGCTTTTATGGATTTGATGAATAGAGTGTTTAGGCCCTATTTGGATCAGTTTGTAGTGGTCTTCATCGATGACATTCTGGTGTATTCGCGGAATGAGGAGGAACATGATTTGCATCTGCGGATTGTGTTGCAGATCTTGAGAGAGAAGCAATTGTTTGCCAAATTATCGAAGTGTGAGTTCTGGTTGGATCAAGTCGCTTTTCTTGGACATATTGTTTCATCAGAAGGTATCAGAGTTGATCCGAGCAAAGTTGAAGCTATTCTGAATTGGAGTCCACCCAAGTCTGTGACAGAGATTAGAAGTTTTCTGGGTTTGGCAGGCTATTACCGACGATTTGTGAAAGGTTTTTCTTTAATAGCTACTCCACTCACCAGATTACTTCGTAAGGGAGTTAAATTTGTGTGGACTGATCAGTGTCAGGCGAGCTTTGAGCAGTTGAGAGATATGTTGACTCAAGCGCCTGTTCTTACTTTACCTGTTGAAGGCAAACCTTATGTGATCTATAGTGATGCTTCACATAGAGGTTTGGGGTGTGTTTTGATGCAAGAAGGGAAAGTTATAGCTTATGCATCTCGACAATTGAAACCGCATGAGCTTAATTATCCTACCCATGATTTGGAATTGGCAGCCATTGTGTTTGCATTGAAGATTTGGCGCCACTATCTGTTTGGAGAGAAATGTTTCATCTACACTGATCACAAGAGTTTGAAGTATTTGGGTGTCCAGAAAGAACTCAATCTTCGCCAGAGAAGATGGTTAGAATTGATTAAAGACTACGACTGCTTGATTGACTATCATCCAGGTAAAGCAAATGTTGTTGCTGATGCTATGAGTCGGAAGTCTTTAGCTGGTTTAACAGTTTACTCGCTCTCGTTGCTTGTTGAGTTGAGAGCATTGCATGCCAGTTTTGTACCTTGTGATGATGGTGCATTGTTGGCACGGTTGCAATTGAAGCCAGTTTTGTTAGATCAGATCAAAGAGGCTCAGTTGGTTGATATGAAGATGCAGAAGATTATTTCAGATTGCAAGATTGGGAAGACTAGAGATTTTGTTGTGAGAGATGATGGGAGTCTCTGGTTTAAGAACCGATTGTGTGTGCCCGATGATGCTGATTTGAAAAGAGTTATTTTAGAAGAAGCTCATCAGTCAGTGTTTGCTATGCATCCGGGTAGTACGAAGATGTATAATGATTTGAGACAACATTATTGGTGGATTGGGTTGAAGAGAGACATTGCTGAGTTTGTATCGAAATGTCTCACTTGTCAGAAAGTTAAAGCAGAGCATCAAGTTCCAACCGGGTTGCTTCAGCCGTTGTCAGTGCCTGAACGGAAGTGGGAAAGAGTGACAATGGACTTTGTGTCTGGTTTGCCATTGACACAAAGAAGACATGATGCCATTTGGGTGATTGTGGATAGATTGACTAAGACAGCTCATTTCCTTCCGGTGCGGATGGATTACTCTTTGGAGAGATTGGCTGAGCTGTATATCCAGGAGATTGTGAAACTGCATGGTGTTCCAACTTCTTTAGTGTCTGATCGAGATCCCAGGTTTACTTCAAGATTTTGGAAGAACCATGGGAAAGAAGAAGCAACTTGGGAAAATGAGCAAACGATGCGAGAGCAATATCCTCAGTTGTTTCAGAGTTAATTTCAGGTAATTTCGAGGATGAAATTTCTTTTTAGAGGGGGAGAATTGTAATATCCTCATTTATGCCCTAGAAGTTTTGATTATGTTGTTGTTGTTGTTGTTGTTATTGTTTAATTGAATTGTATGCATATGATGGGGTAAGAAAAGAAATTGGAAAGTGAATGCTTGTGCATATGTGTTTTGGAGGAAGAATTAGGGTTTAGAGACAAATGTATATGTTGTGTATATGATGATATATATAACATATAAAGTGGTCAAATGAAGAGTCAAGGTGATGGTTAAGTGGAAGAAGATATTTTTGGTTGTTAATGAAATTACATATAAGGACTTATATGAGACAAAGGTTAGTTATATGATTGAGGGTGTTTTAGTAATTGCTTGGATAAGAACACTTGGTGGAGATTAAAAGCAAAATTTGACTTTGTATCTTGATCATTGTCTTCTTTCTTCATGAAGTGGCCGGCTCTCCATTAGCAAAAGGAAAAGAGAAGTGTTCTTGAGGCAAGAAGCAAGTTGATGAAGCAATCCAAGGTTTTGACAAAGGATTTGTGGAATTTCTTCTTTTCAAGTAAGTATTTTCTTGTTGTCTTTACTTATTTGGAAGTTGTGTTGGAAGTAAAGTAGGGTTTGATGATTTTGTGATTTGGTGGATTTGAGATGTGTTTGGTTGTGCTTTCAAATGTTAAATTGATTTTAAGTTATGAGTTTAATTGAAGGTTGTTGTTGGAAATGATGGTTGTTGATTTGGATGGAGGGAGAAGGATGTTGGATTTTAGGGTTTTGTGGTGAATATGTGTTTAATTGTGATATTAATGTGTGGTGAAGTAGTTCTTGTGATGAATATGTGTTTAGAACATTGATTATGTTCATGTGAAATATGTTATATGATGAATATTGTGTTTGAGTGCAATTGAGAAAGGGTTGGTTTTAGTTAAGGTTTTATGATTTGGTGACACGGCCAAAATCAATTTAGGGGAGTGGGCGTGTCAATTGTTTGAATTAGCTACTGCCTCTTTTCTTTTTAAGGACACGGGCGTGTCACTCAAGTTGGTTGGGCGTGTCATTTATTTGAGGAAGCTACTGCCTCTTTTCTTTTTAAGGACACGGGCGTGTCAATCAAGATGGTTGGGCGTGTCAATCAAGTGAGTTGGGCGTGCCCTTCAAATGATTTGAACATTGTTTGATTTCTTGGTTCTCTTTGCATGGTTTAAATTCTTCAAAAGTTCCATTGTTCCTAAACTTAAACATGAACATTATAAACATGTTTCAAACACAAGAATGATCTAATCAAATGAATGTGGATGGTCCTAAAGCTATGAATCATGTTAATTGTGTTTTGCCCTAGTTGCATTGTTGAGAATTAACAATGTTATGTTATGCACTTTGAATGGTAATGTGTTTTATGAGAAATGTGGAATGAAATGTTAATATTTATGAATGATGCTATGTGAGATAAAAATACACTTGAATAATGAAGTGTTATATTGTGAAATGAAAGGTAGAGCCATTATTATTGGCTAAGGTGATTTAATGGAGATAAATGAGGCATGTTTGCCTAAATGATAATGAGAATTGAGAAGGAAATCTAAATGAATTGTGTGGCTAATGTGTTATTCCATTTTCAGAGTTTGTTGTTGGTGGCATGCCTAATGAGTGTAACAATCTCTTGAAGTTAGGTTGGATTGAATCCTTGAAGCCTAATTGAGATGTTACAACCCTTGAAGCTAGGTTGGGTTAGTTCTTGAAGCCAAGTTGGGTTGATGCTTAGCATGCTTTGCTCCCCTTGAAGCTTGGTTGAACTTAATGCTTGAAGCCTAGTTGGGTATATGATATTGATATTGATAAATGTGATAACAAAACCAAAGCATTAACTCTGAAAATTGAATGGCATATTAGTGTGTCTTGGGCCCATGCTTGTCTTTGCTTAGTGTTGTTCATGAATGATTAAATGATTAACTAATAAAATATATGCAAAGATGTTGAATTCTGATATACATATATGTATGTTAGGTTATGAAATGTAAAAGTATGTTGTTAGCTTTGCATTTATGTTGTTACATGTATGATAAATTAGAATTGGCATTGTATAGCATTTAAGCATGTTTATTGCATGTTTTATCTTACTAAGCCCTTGGCTTAGCGCGATAGTGTTTAATCGCGCAGGTGATAGAACTGATAGAATCGAACCCGAGAGCTCTTCGAGACCGAGTGAGAGTAGACATTGAAGAGTTGATTTTGGGAGCTTAAAGATCAGAGCTGACTTGCCAATCATGTATAAATCTTTTATATTGTGTAAAGTATTGTTGATAATGTAAATATATGTATAATAGTAAATATGTATTCAAATGTTTTCATATATATACATATTTTATAACTTCCGCTGTGTAATATATAAATGTATATATATATATTGATAACTAATATGTTTTGTTTTATAAGTAAATGATCTATTTTGTTAATAAGATATAATGATATGGATATGGTATCAAGTTTTAAAATGTTTTGAATGTTAAGGAAACCGTAGCATCTCTATGTTTGGTGCACTTATGCTACATTGTTGTGGTTGTAGTGTGTGTGCATTGAATATGGGGGTGTTACAAATTGTATGTGATTATATATATATAGATGTAAGAGATGTTAATAATAATATGGTTGAAACATGAATTACGCTAATGATGATCACATAAGTGAGTGCAAATTGAGTTGAGATGGAGTTGGAGTGTATTAACTCTTGATGTAACAAAAGTTTAGAGAATGAATATGTAATTCCTGTGATCTAATTTAGCTTTGTAATTGGAAAGGTTAGAACAGGAATAATAGAGGAACAGAATTGATTATGAGACTACAGGCATATCCATTAATCTCCTATGATTTTATGATTTGCTTAGTATATTTGGCTGATTAGCTTTGTTATCCCAGATTTAGGTTTGGGATAATATGACTGTAATATAGTTATGGTAAGATTGATAATTATGTTTTTAGAAATATGATCAAGAGTTATGATTGATAAAGTTCTACTTTATTATTTTATGTTAGCAATTTGTTTATAAGTATAAAATGTAAGGGAAGAAAAGAGAAATGTAAACTGTTTTGAGTTATGGATAAGTGATAAAACGGTAATTATTGTAAATATAGTAATGATATGTAATGTGAGGAGATATTTAAAAGGGAGAAATTATAGAATGTGATTGAAAGTTATACTAAATATGTTTATGATATAAAGTGAATAAATGAATGGACTTAAGGTTTAAGTGAGTGAACTTTGAATAGAAAGTATTGTATGAGATGATCATGAGAATTGGTGGAAATTATACTAAGATAGAAAAATAATTATGTGTATATTGAAAGATAATTTAAAGTGATTTGTAATCATGATAATTCTATTGAATATGGATTTGAAGAGATCGAGATTTGAATATAAGTTGCTCTAATGGAATTAGGTTATATATATATATATTGTGAAATTTTATGATAAGTTTAAATAAATTAATTGTTGATTTACATTAAATAAGATCGAGACATGGGTATATTGTGACAGATAGATCAATTGATCTAGATTCTATGAAGATTATGAATTATTACTAAAACTTTAATATGTAAAGTTGTATTAAGAGTAAAAATTTAAATGATAAGTATATGATGTAGAGTTCTATAATGTGAATGGAAAAGAATGAAAGGAGTTATATTAGTGGTAAAAATGATAAAAGGGAAAAGATTGATTATTTATAAATAAGTTGAAAAGTATTGGATTAATATGGATGTTAAGTGGAAAACATATTAAAGAAATGAAGTAATAGTGTATCCTAAAGATAATGATTAGATGAAATATAAGTATATTATAAGATGATTTGATTTTTGATATAAAAGTAATTTCATTGGAAATGTGAGAAAATATCTTGATTGCTTTGTTGAAGAAGTAATAAGATATATATATATATGTGTGTATAATAATGAATTATGAAATTTAAAGAAATTGATTGACTCTAAAGGGGAGAGTAAAAGCTATATGATTTGATGATATAATAACATAAGCATATAATTAACTTCATATGGAAGTTAAGATGGTATGGTATTATGAATGGATTACTAATATATTAGATAATTTCGAGGACGAAATTATTTAAGGGGGGAGAGAATTGTAATATTCCAAAATACACCCTAAAAGTTTTGAACTAATTGTTGTTGTAGTTGAATTTAAAGTGTACATTGAAGGGAAAGAGAAAAGAAGTGAGAAGAGATGTGGGTAAAATATGAAGGATAAAATGTATATATGGTATTTGAAAGAGATGGGAAATATACATGCAATATATATAAAATATACATATACCCACATATACATCACATATACATGATGTATAAAATGGTGTAGGAAAAGTAAATAATAATAATAATAATAATAATAATAATAATAAATGAAAAGAAGAAAGGAAAGTCAAAGGAAGAAGGTGTGGTGGAGATTATTTGAGAAATGTTAATTATATTATTATTATTATTATTATATATGCATATGTGATTAACATAAGAAAGGGAAGAAAATATCTTCTTCTTCTTTTTCTTCTTCTTGCACGAGAGAGAAAGAGAGAGAGGTGATTTCATCTATACACACATCAAATTCAAGGGATTTTGAGAGAATTAAAGATGATTAGTGAAGAGTTGGCATAATATCCAAGTAAGTATTCATTTCCTTGTATGGATTTCTATTGTCTGAGTTTGGATTTGATATGGTTGGTGTGTGATGGTGATAATAATGGAGATTGAAGTATGTATATATGTGGAATTTGTATTTAGATGATGGATTATTGAAATTGATGGTAAGTTAAGAAGTTAAATTGGTGTTGATTTTGGGAAGTGATAAAGTTGAGATTGTTTTAGGGTTTTGAAGTGGTAAATGATGTTTAATTTGAGTTTGCTTGATTATTTCCATAGATTTGCATGTTGTTGATTGTTTGTTGGAGTTGTAAGCATTGGATATGTGTTTAGGACATTGATTTCATTCATTTGAAGCATGCTATATTGTGTTTAATGTGGTTTTATGCAAATAAGGAGACTTGGCCGTGTTTGGTTTTTAATTATTGAGAGACACGGCCAAGATTTAAGGTGAGACACGGCCATGATATGGGAGACACGGCCAAGTTAGAAGCAACCTGGCCGTGTTGGATGATTTTTGGAGAGACACGGCCACTATCTTGGCCGTGTCCCTTGCCTGTGTTCGCTACTGCCTGATTTCTTCATTCTTTTTGGTTTCTTTGGATTGAAGGGAGACAAGGCCAAGCTAGGTGAGTCTTGGCCGTGTTGGAGCTTTTGTTGAGAGACACAGCCACAAGCTTGGCCGTGTCCCTTGAATGTGTTGGTTATTGTTAATTATTCTTGATTATTCTTGCATTGTGGGATCCTCCAAGGGTTTTGTTGTATCTATAATTTAAATATACTTAAAATAAGGATGATCTAAACAAATGTATGTTAAGGATTCTAAATCTATGAATAAGGTAAATTATATATGTGTATATCAATGATGATCATTCTTAATGGATGTTTAATGTGTTTGATTATGTATATTTCAATAATGAGGTATTATAATGTGAATTGAGACATAATGAGACAAAGAATGCCCTAATTGCATTGTTGAGATTAAACAATGTTATTTTATGCATTTTGAATGGTAATGTGTTTCATGAGTAATGTATATTGAAATGTTATATCAATGATGCTATGATGATTCAAATAAGATATGATATGAGACAAAGCCATTGTGATTGGCTATGATTATTCATTTGAAATAAATGGGGCATGTTTGCCTACATGATGATGAGAATTGCAAATGAAATTGATAATGAAATGATAAATGAATTGTGTGTCTAATATGTTATTCATTTTCAGAGTTTTGTTATTGGTGGCATGCCTATTAGTAACAATCTCTTGAAGTTAGGTTGGCTTGATCCTTGAAGCCAAGTTGGGTTGAAGTTTAACATGTTTTACTCCCCTTGAAGCTTGGTTGGGTCTAGACCTTGAAGCCTAATTGAGATGTTACAACCCTTGAAGCTAGGTTGGATTGGTTCTTGAAGCCAAGTTGGGTTGAAGTTTAACATGTTTTACTCCCCTTGAAGCTTGGTTGAACCTAAATCCTTGAAGCCTAGTTGGGATTATGATATTGATAAATGTGATAATTAAACCAAAACATTAACTCTGAAAGTAGAATGGCATATTAGTTTCTTTTGGGCCCATGCTTGTGCTTGTTGGTATGTGATTCTTGAATAATGAAACAAATAAGTAATGAGATGCATATATTTGTAGTTGCTTTAATATGACCTATAAAATGAAATATAATGTTATGTGATGGTTATAATACATAAGTACATTATTGATAGTGTATGTGGATTAAAAGAACTATGTTGATTGATGAAGGATGAAAATACAACATGAAAGTAAAATATGGATGTGAATGTAAACATTGAGAATATTTTTATGAATATTCTAATAAGTTATGGAATTGTGATTTGTATCAATAATATATGTGTATATGTATATAATCAAGACATTAGTAGAAGTATCTATGAAAGGTGTATTTCAAAATGGGAAAGCACGGTAAGTAAATAATGACATATAAAGTTAACATGAAAATATGACTTTCTGTAATTTATGTTTATATGAATTATTTGCCTTACTAAGCTCTCGGGCTTAGCGCGGTTGTGTGATCGCGCAGGTGATTATGCTGTTGATCTGTAAGTCAAACGGTTATACCACAAGACGGGTAAGAGTGTTTCGAGACCAACTAGAAGGTGATGCATACATGTGTAATTTAAGTATATCGTATTATTGATAAGAATATACTCATATGTAATAATGTAGTTTTGGTAAATAAGAATAAGATTATTATTTATTTATGTAAGATTATTGATAGTATAATGATTTTGTAAATGCTCTTTTTATTAATGTAAATATTATTTGAACTCGGATAAATGTTTTAAATTGAAACTAAAAGTGACATCCTTATGTATTATATACGTATTGTATGTATACCAGGTATATGTATAGTACTTATATAGAGTATGGGGGTGTTACAATTCCAAAACTTTTAGGGTATACTTTGGGTTATTACAATTCTCCCCCTCTAAAAAGAAATTTCGTCCTCGAAATTACCTGATTTCAAGTCTGAAACAACTGAGGATACTGTTCTCGCATCGCTTGTTCACTCTCCCAAGTTGCCTCTTCTTTTGCATGATTCTTCCAAAGAACTTTCACCAGTGGCACTTTCTTATTTCTCAACTCTTTCACTTCATGTGCCAAAATAGCAACTGGTTCTTCTTCAAAAGTTAAATCTGGACTCACTTCAATAGATTCAACAGACAGAACATGAGATGCGTCTGATCTGTACCTCCGCAACATAGAAAAACGAAAGACATTATGGATTCTATCCAACTCAGGTGGCAAAGTGTAACACCCCCACACCCAATACATACACACTACATACACCATACTGTAGTATACATGTATCGAATATAGGAATGCTACGGATTTTTCTTAACTTTCAGGAACACCTTTTAAATAATATCATAATATTATTTTTCAGTATACAATATAGATAATAAGTAATTAGCTTGTAAGATACAACAAAATAGATATAGATATGTTTATTTAGTACGCAGTGGAATTTATAAAATAGTTACATATATGGAAGCATTTAAATCCATTTTTACAAATATACATATATTCACATTATAAACAATATTTACAAAATATAAAGAAGTTATACATGATTGGCAAATCTTCTCTGATCTTTAAGTTCCCAAAATCAACTCTTCAACGTCTACTCTCACTCGGTCTCGAAGAGCTCTCGGGTTCAACTCTATTACCTGCGCGATTAAACACTATCGCGCTAAGCCAACGGCTTAGTAAGACAAATCATGTTCATATTATGCTTCCATGCAATGCAATGTCATACCCTTTTATTAATGCAACACATCACCATAGATGGAAATCTAACATTCTACCTTTGCATTTCACAAATCATATAATCATACCACATTTCCAATACAACATTATAGATGCAAAGCTATCAACATATTTTTATAATTCATAAACCACACACATATAAACAAAAACATATCATGTTTCAACATTTTTCCATATACCTTATTAATCAATTATTTTACCATTCATGACTCACATTAAACAAAGACAAACATGGGCCCAAAACACACTAATATGCCATTCAATTTTCAGAGTTAATGCTTTGGTTTTGTTATCACATTTATCAATATCATATACCCAACTAGGCTTCAAGGATTAGGTTCAACCAAGCTTCAAGGGGAGCAAAGCATGCTAAGCTTCAACCCAACTTGGCTTCAAGAACCAACCCAACCTAGCTTCAAGGGTTGTAACATCTCAATTAGGCTTCAAGGATTCAATCCAACCTAACTTCAAGAGATTGTTACTATCATTAGGCATGCCACCAATAACAAACTCTGAAAATGGAATAACACATTAGCCACACAATTCATTTACATTTCATTCTCAATTCTCATCAATTAGGCAAACATGCCATATATCTTTCAATTGAATCATCATAGCCAATCACAATGGCCTCAATTCAAACAATATCTCAATTCATATTACATCATTGATACAACATTGCAAAGTACATACCACATTACCATTCATAATGCATATAGCCTAACATTGTTCGTATATTTCATCAATATCAACAAATGTGTGCTACAATCTCAACATCCATGAATGTATGTTCCACATATATTTGATTAGGTCATTCTTATCTTTGAAGTATATTTAAAGTGTTTATGTTTAGGTTTAAGTATCAAAAATATATTTAAAGAATCAAAACCATACAAAAAGAACAAAAATAAAAACAGTAGCCAACACATTTGAGGGACACGGCCAAGCTTGTGGCCGTGTCTCTCAACTTAATTTTGGCAGTGACAGACACTGGCATGGAACACGGCCGTGTCTCTTAAAAATCAACCCAACATGGCCAAAATTTCCATGACTTGGCCGTGTCTCTCTTTGCTTTTGGCCGTGTCACTCATGAACAAAACCCTAACCAAAAACCAACACTCTTTTAATTGCATTTCCATACTTTTTGCACAACAATCATCTCATTCAAATGAACACAATCAATGACATAAACACATATCTTACATACAAACCATTCCAAAACCCTAAAACCAACATCCTTCTCCATCCTTCAAAATCAACATCCACCACTTCCAACATCAATACCTTTTTAAACTCTTAACTTAACACCAATTTTAACAATTGAAAACACATCACAAACACCTACCATCAACTAATCAACAAACCCTAATTCACTTCAAAAGAATAAAGAAATCAAAGAAAAGAACTTACCAAAGTTGATGAATTCCACAAATCTCCAACTTGATTCCTTGATTCTCTCTTCAATCTTGATTTTGGAACAACAAAAATCAACTCTTGTTCTTTGGTTTTGGAGAGCCGGCCACTACCATCAAGAAGAAGAGAAAACGATGAAGAAACAAAGTCAATTTCTCCTTAAATCTCCACCAAGTGATTTTAACAAGACAATTACCAAAACACCCCTCATCACTTAACTTAGCTTTTGTCACTTGCATGCTCAAATATGTAATTTCACAAATCTCAAATTAAATATCTTCTTGCCTTGACTCTCTATTTGACTTATGTATATTTTAATTATATCACCATATAAACAACATATACACTTCTCTCTAAACCCTCTTTTCTTTCCCAAAACACATATACACAAGCATTCTCTTTCAAATTTCTTTTCTTATCACAACATATACATTCAATCCAATTGACAACAACAACATAATCAAAACTTCTAAGGCATACATGAGGATATTACACAAAGCAAGTCGATAAGCAACTGGTCCCACTCTTTCTAATACTTCATAGGGTCCAATAAAACGAGGACTTAGCTTCCCTTTTCTACCAATTCTCAAAATCTTTTTCCAGGGGGACACTTTCAAAAATATTTTATCTCCAACATCAAACTCTATGTCTCTCCTCTTCAAATCTGAATAAGATTTTTGTCGATCTGAAGTTGCTTTCAACCGATCCCGAATTATTTTCACTTTCTCTTCCGTTTCTTTAATTAAATCAAGACCAACCAATTTACCTTCTCCAATATCAATCCAACATAGAGGCGTTCTACATTTTCTTCCATATAATTCCTCAAATGGTGCCATTCCAATACTAGATTGATGACTGTTGTTGTAAGCAAATTCCACAAGTGGCAAAAATCTATCCCAATTTCTAGAGAAATCAATGACACAGCTTCTTAACATATCCTCTATAATCTGTATCACTCTCTTCGACTGCCAATCTGTCTGCGGATGAAAAGCAGTGCTAAAGTGCAATCAAGAACCCAAAGCACCATGTAAACTTTTCCAAAACTTTGAAGTAAACCGAGGATCTCGATCAGACACTAAAGAAATTTGAACTCCATGCAACTTCACTATCTCATTTATATACAACTCAGCTAACTTCTCCAAAGAGTAGTCCATTCGAATTGGAAGAAAATGAGCTGTCTTTGTCAACCTATCAACAATCACCCAGATAGCATGCTTCTTCTGAGTCAATGGCAAACCAGACACGAAATCCATTGTCACACGTTCCCATTTCCATTATGGCAATGATAAAGGTTGAAGCAACCCTGTTGGAACTTGATGCTCGGCCTTCACTCTCTGACAAGTAAGACATTTGGATACAAACTCCACTATGTCCCTCTTCATACCTGACCACCAGAAATGTTGCTTCAAATCATGATACATCTTTGTACTCCCACGGTGCATAGCAAAAACCGATTGATGTGCTTCTTCTAAAATAATCTGTCTCAATCTTGCATCATCAGGAACACACAATCTATCTTTGAACCAAAGACTACCATCATCTCTCACATGAAATCCTCGGCTCTCCCCATTTTGGCAATCTGACACAACTTTCTGAATTTTCTCATCAGCCAATTGAGCCTCCCTTATCTGATCCAACAACACCGGTCTCAACTGCAGTTGAGCTAACAATGCACCATCATCACATCATTCAAAACTAGCATGCAATGCTCTCAACTCAACAAGCAATGAGAGTGAATAAACAGTCAATCCTGCTAAAGACTTCTGACTCAAGGCATCTACAACAACATTTGCCTTACCAGGATGATAATCAATCAAACAGTCATAATCTTTAATCAATTCCAACCACCGTCTCTACCGAAGATTAAGCTTTCTTTGAACCCCCAAATATTTCAAACTCTTATGATCTGTATAAATGAAACACATCTCTCCATACAAATAATGTCGCCAAATCTTCAAAGCAAAAACCATGGCTGCTAACTCCAAATCATACGTCGGATAATTAAGCTCATGCGGTTTCAACTGCCGAGAAGCATAAGCTATAACTTTTCCCTCTTACATCAAAACACAACCTAAACCATTATGTGAAGCATCACTGTAAATCACATATGGTTTATCTTCCACAGGCAAAGTAAGAACAGGAGCTTGAGTCAACATCTCCTTCAATTGTTCAAAATTAGCTTGACACTGATCTGTCCACACAAATCTAACTCCCTTCAGAAGTAATCTGGTGAGTGGAGTAGCTATCAAAGAAAAACCTTTCACAAACCGTCGATAATAGCCTGCCAAACCCAGAAAGCTTCTAACTTCAGTCACAGACTTCGGTGGACTCCAATTCAAAATAGCCTCAACTTTACTCGGATCAATTCTTATACCATCCGTTGAAACTATATGACCAAGGAAAGTCACTTGATCAAGCCAAAACTCACATTTCGACAGTTTAGCATATAATTGCTTCTCTCTCAAGGTCTGCAATACAATCCGCAGATGCTTGTCATGTTCCTCTTCATTACGCGAATACACCAAAATATCGTCAATAAAGACCACCACAAACTGATCCAGATAGGGTCTAAACACCCTATTCATCAAATCCATAAAAGTTGCAGGTGCATTCGTCAACCCAAAAGGCATCACTAAAAACTCATAATGCCCATATCTTGTGTGGAAAGCTATCTTAGGAATATCTTCCTCTCTGACCCTCAACTGATGGTACCCTGATCTCAAATCAATCTTGGAAAACACTGCTGCTCCCTTCAACTGATCGAAGAGATCATCAATCCGAGGCAAAGGATACTTATTCTTAATAGTCACCTTGTTCAATTGCCTATAATCGATGCACAACCTCAAAGTACCATCCTTCTTCTTTACAAACAAAACAGGAGCTCCCCACGGAGAAACACTAGGGCGAACAAACCCTTTATCCAACAACTCCTACAACTGCACCTTCAACTCTCTCAACTCAGCAGGTGCCATTCGATAAGGAGTAATAGAGATGGGAGTGGTACCAGGCAACAAATCAATACCAAACTCAACCTCTCTCTCAGGGGGTAACCCTGGCAACACCTTAGAAAACACATCTGGAAATTTGGCAACTATGGGTATACTATAAAGTGGAGAACCCACTACTCTGGTATCCAAAACATGAGCAAGATAAGCATCACACCCTTTTCTAATCAACTTACTAGTTGTAACAGCTGAAACAAACAAGGATGCAAGTTGTCTCTGCTCACTAGATACCATCACACTTCTACCATCACTGGTTCTAAGGGTAACACATTTCTTTTAACAATCTACTACAGCTCCATGCTTAGACAACCAATCCATGCCTAAGATCAAATCATACTCCTTAAAAGGCATTTCAATTAAATCATCAAGGAACTCCTCACCTTGCACCACAACTAAACTCTCACGATGCACCTTACTCACCACAACACTATGTCCTAAAGGATTTGTCACCAAAACATCAAATCCTAAGGACTCAGAAGGCAATTCAGACACAGGCAAGATACATGCACTTATGTATGAATGAGTAGATCCTGGATCAAACAAAGCAAGAACTGAAATACCAAATAAAGAAAATGTACCCGCAATGACTGCTGAAGCATCCGGCTGCCTCTGCATCACATACACTCTCTGAGAAGACCCAGCCCCATCTGGCCTACTGCGTCCAGATGTAGAGCCTCCTCTCTGACTAAACCCGAGTCAACCACCTCTACTGAAACCTCTGCCCCCTCGACAACCTATGTTGACACTTGGTCGAGAAGCTACAGTATTAGTATGTCTATCCTCCTGTAACTCAGGGCAATCTTTAATAAAGTGAGCTGGTGACCCACATCTAAAGCATACTCCTGATCCGCCCGTCTTCCAACAGGTACCCCCATGTGTCCTACCACAATGAACACATATAGGTGGAATGGATCTCTGAACCATTGGAGTCGGAGCACTAGCTATAGAAACTGTAGGTCTCGGTCTCAGACTCTGCCTCTGATACTGAACTGACCTACCTGACTGCCTCTGGCTCCTACTAATTCTCAGAACAAAACTTCCTCTGCCTCTCTTCATAGATGAAGACCCTGCCTCAAACTGGGATCTCCTAACTCTGGTCTCCTCCTCAGTAGCAGTTGCTGCAATAGCCTGTGCTCTCTCAACACTTCTAGCTGCTGCAACCAATTGAGAAAAATCCTGATACTGAGAACCAGCAACAATGCACATAATAGAGGGCCTCAACCCCTCCTCAAATCTCCTACACCGGTCAATCTCATATGCAATAATCCCACCAGCATAGTGACTCAACCGGATAAACTCAACCTCATACTCTATCACAGTCCAGTTATCTTGTCTCAAATTCAGAAATTCCATCTTCTTGACATCCTTATACTCCCTCGGAGTATATTTTAGTTCAAACTCCTTCAGAAAATCACTATAAGACAAAGTCGATGGATCATCTATGGCATGAGGAACCATCTTCCACCAATCATAAGCATCTTTCTGCAGAAGGGATCTAGCATAATCAAATTTCTCCTCAGGAGTAGCTTGCAACTGAATAAATACCCTCTGCACTCTATCCAACCACTGCTCAGTTATTGTAGGATCTGTAGTACCAAGAAAATCCTCAGCCCCATACTTCCTCAATTTATCATAATGTCTCACTAGTACTTGAGGCTGTGGTGGCGGTGGCTGCTGCTGCACTGGAGCTCGCCTCAACAATTCTACCACATGCCGTAACCAACCCGGCGAAACCTCATCAGCAGCTAATCTCCCTGGCACAGGAGCAGGGGCCTCTCTAGCTCTATCAACCCTAGCTCCATCTCTACCCTCTTTAGGAGCTACACTCTCAGCACTACCTTCTATAGACTGACGTGACTGAGACGCCATCACTACCTATATCTGCAAACATAGCAGAATATACCTCATCAAAGATTAGAGACTGCCAATACCAAAACATGTATCGTATTTAAAAATAATATTTTAAAAATCAAAATTTTTCTTTTTCTTACAATTTACCTAGGTTAAGAATCTCAAACCTAGGCTCTGATACCAAAACAATTGTAACACCCCTATACCCCGTATACGCACACTACATACTACTACACCTATAATATACGTATACTGAATACAGGAGCGCCATGGTTTATAATAAGCAAACCAATCTTTGAAGTTAACAACAATATAGGAAAACTTAAAACATTCAAATTATATTATAAAGTACAATAGATAAAACATTCATTTAACACGCAGCGGAAAATGTAGCGGTGTTTACAAATATATATACATCCAAAAATCAAATTTTACAAACATAACATTTATACATGTTTGGCAGTTTGTCTCTGATCTTTAAGCCCCCTATCAACACCTCAGAGTCTAGACTCAACTCGGTCTAGCTGAACTCTCTGGCTCTATCCTGTCACCTGCGCGATGAATTACAATCGTGCTAAGCCAACGGCTTAGTGGTACAAACCACAATAACAATATGTTTCAACGCAATGCCAATGTCACACATTTCAACAACAAAAACAATCTTCATAAATGATATATTCTTATTTTTCATAACACTACTTTCCATTATTTTATTCAACTGTTTCACCATTCCTGAATAACATTGAAACAAAGACAAGCATGGGCTCAAAAGACACTAATATGCCATTCAACTTTCAGAGTTAATGTTTTGGTTTAATTATCACATTTATCATTATCATTATCCCAACTAGGCTTCAAGGATTAGGCTCAACCAAGCTTCAAGGGGAACAAAGCATGCTAAGCATCAACCCAACTTGGCTTCATGAACCAAATCCAACCTAGCTTCAAGGGTTGTAACATCTCAACTAGGCTTCAATGATTAGACCCAACCAAGCTTCAAGGGGAGTTAAGCATGCTAAACTTCAACCCAACTTGGCTTCAAGGATAAAATCCAACCTAGCTTTAAGAGATTGTTACCATTAGGCATGCCACCAACAACAAAACTCTGAAAATGGAATAACATATTAGACACACAATTCATTCATTATTTCATTATCAATTCCATTCTCATTTGCTCATAATCATTTAGGCAACCATGCCTCAATTATCTCATTTGCATTATTATAGCCAACAACAATGGCTTCACATCTCATCAATAGAGTATACATAACCAATTGCATTGGACATATATTTTAAATTCATCATCATCAAGGCAAACATGCCCCTCTTATTTCATTTGAATCATTATAGCCAACCACAATGGCATCTCATCTCATCATACCTCAATTCACATTAAAGCAATTCATCATTAAAGTATTCATCATAACCAATTGCATTGCACATACATTTTGAATGATCATCATATCTTTCACATTATACCAATCATAACATTAATCAAATTGTATTAACAATATAGTAAATTACTTAACACATTTACAACCAAATGTGTTAAGTCTCAAAATCATGTAAATGTATGGAACCATGTAAGTTTGTCTCAAAATCGTGGCCTCACAACCCCACGGTTGTGGCCTCACAACCCCTACGGGTGTGGGTTAGAAAATGAATTTGTCCAATTTGTCTAACACCCCCACGGTCATGGCATCCAAGGGCCATGGGCGTGGCATCCATTTTTCTTCTGTTTCGGACCAAACTCATGTATTCTATGCTTTAAACTAAATTAAACACAAACATCTTGAAGATCTACCAAAAATAATTGATCAAACTCAATGTTGACATCAATTACCAATTCAAAACCATAACATAAACACAACTCTTACTCTTCCATTCAACTCCAAAATCACAATCAATTAAACCGAACACTCTCAAACACACCACAATCAAACATACTCACACTATCCACAATCAATCATCAAACTCAAATACAACTTAAAATAAAACAAGGAAATCAAGTGGAAACTTACCAAAGTTGATGAAATTTCTAAAATTTCCAACTCAACCACTTGTTTTATCCTTCAATCTTGAGCTTGGGAAAACAAAACTCTCTTTCTCTCTTGCTTCTTTGATGGCCGGCCAACCCAAAGAGAAAAGAAAATAAAGAGCAAAATGAATGGTAAATAACCAAGTCAACTCTTCTCTTTAAACCTCCACCAAGCAAAATAATATTAAAATATTATAAAATCCTCTTCCACTAACTTAATTTTCCATTTTCCACTAATTAATTAAAATCAATTATTTCTTCTTTTGACCATATAATAATTTGACTTGTATATGTTGTATATATCTCTATATATACAACATATTCACATCTCTCTTCTCATCTTTAATCTTCCCACTTAAACATATACATTAAATCCAAATACAACAATAATTCCAAAACTTTTAGGGTATACTTTGGGTTATTACACCAACCCCCTAGATTTCAAAAATTTTACGTCGGAAAAATTACGCTGCCAAAAAAATTGCTACAGGAAAAAATGCGCTGGGGAAAAAAATCTGCCGCAGCTGGCTGCGGCTGTAGGCGAGGAGCGGTCGTCGCCCACAGGAAATTCTGCAATTTTTTATGCACATTATTTTAGGAAATTCCTGCGGGCAACCATTTCACCTGCAGGAAAATCCTGCGGGCAAAATGGCAATGCCATTTCGCCCGCAGGCAACTTCTGCAAGGGAAATGCCCACGGCCCTGGGCGACGATTTTTTCCTCGCCGATTTTTATTTTTATTTTTTGACTTTTATTTGTTTATTTTTATTTTTTATTAATAAAAATTAAATACTAAAGCAAAAATTATTTAACAAAAATTATTTTGGACCAATTAGACATTAAAAAATCATTTTAGACTAAATAAAACATATTGGATCGGACTGGGTCAAAAATTAAGGGTCTACAGTTGGCAACAGGAGTAATCTTGTGTATGCTGGCTTTATGTTTAGTTTTTCCCCAATTTAATAAAATAGAATTAATGTTAAAGTTGTTCTATGTGCACTGTTATAAGTATTTGACTAGATATGGATGATATAAATAAACACAATAGCAAAAGGTGATGACAAATTACAAAAAGGAAAAGAATCATCTTTTATTACTTTAATTGTTTTTTCACCCTTACAATACACTTTCTGAATTGACATATGAAAATCTATGGCATACGATAAGTGTAACGTGCAGGCCAGCTTTGCCTCAGCCGATCCAAGTAGGCTTCAGTCAAGCAAGGCATGTCTAAATCAGGAGTGAATTCAGAATTGCAAGGCTCAGCTCCGTACTAATATCCAAGTCGGCGAGGATCATAGCAAGTACCTCGACAAAGAGAGCAAGAGGAACATACATCAAGTATGTCCGCATGGTGATACGAGAAATCTTCCACCAAGGAACCAGCCAACGGATGTTGACTTCAGCGCGTGAGTGGATCCAGTCAATCCAGTCAACATATGAAGAAGCAGGATGGAGTAGCTTCCTAGCAGAATGATGACGTGGCAGATATCTGACAAAATCCATGGATGGAGTATCAATCAAGCAAAGATGCTCCTGAAGCCAAATCTGTAAGGAAAGAATTAAATTAAAAAAAAGAGTACGCTAAGTTGAAAACCCGCAAGGGTAACTTAGGCAAAAATTAGGACAGCTTGCTAGTTCGAAAAACCCACATAGGCGAACTAGCTAAAAATTAGAGCAATACAAAAAATATATATATAAGAGGTACGCTAAGTTGAAAACCCGCATGGGCAGACTAGGAAAAAATTAGAGCAATAAAAAAAGAAGAAAAAGAAAACCTTAATTGAAAACCTGAAAGTGCAGTTTAGGTAATTACCTGAAGCAGCAACGGACTCCCGATCAGTCTCTTCGTCAATCCTGATTTAAGCTGGTCTAATCCAACTAAAGTCTCGGCTAAGATCACAGGTATCGGCAACAAGCCTCCTTCCATTTGGTCCATAATATCCAATACTTGTGGATCAATATCGCCGTTAGAAGAAACAAGCAGGAATTGGCCAAGCAAGCAAAAACAAAGCATGCATCCCCATGCCTGAATAGGAGCCAAATGGGTAAGGCAAAAATCAATCAAGGGAGCAAGTAGAATTTTCTCACCTCTCAGCAACTGAAGAACTTCGTGCTTTGAAATTTGAAATAACATCTGCATCTTCTGTTGAGTCTTGAAAATCAGTATGGGTAATGCCATTTGTTGATTATTTGGATTTCCAAGGATGGTCCCAAATTCTTCAATCAAGGGACATATTTCAAAGCCATTAATTTTAAATGTCCTATAATCCACATTCCAAAAAGAAGCCATGGCATGTAAAAAGGAGCGGTCCAATTTAACATTTTGAAAACACTTTAAAATATCAAGTTTTGACCAAGAAATTTGCTTCCAGTGAATGGCATCCATATTTTTGAATAGAATTTTTATCTTCTTCAAATGAAATTCAGTCATGGTTGATGAATGAAGGAAATTAAAATTGTTAAAAAGGAGTTTTTATGTTGAAATGGAAATTCCTTTGGTTTCTATATGAAATTATGGCGTGAAAGGTGATTTATATAGAGGAAATAAGCTTTTCCAAAATTGATAAGGAAAAGGTGATGGAAAAAGGGCGAGACCTTGTTGCATGAGGAAAAGAATTAGTGACAAAATTACTTTACCGTGTTACATTTGGCTTTGTAAGTGATGCTGTGTAAATATTGAAATATGAAAAAGAAAGTATAATAATTGTGGTGCAGTAATAATGACAAAAAAAAAAAGAAAAAAAAGAGTTACAGTAAAGATGGAAATTATATATTTATACGCCACTAAGATGGTGGTGGTAGGCCATCAAACAAAGCCCTGAAAAAGTCATTGCTTGTTGGAGGAGGGGGCAAATCACTCGTCCCGAGTCCGCCTGAAGCAGGAGCACCAAAATCCCTATTACCTTAGAGTTTCGATCTATCACGGACCTCATCAGAAGTAGATGAAAGGATCTCATGGTCATCAGTCTGGGGGCCTCTAGATGAAGAAGCACCAGGATCCCTCATCCCCTAAAATCGGAAGTCTCAGAAATTTTTTTCTGATTGATGATACAAATTTTCAAAATGAGAAGCCTGCTGACGACATACGGCCAACTCTTCTTGAAGTTTCTTATTTTGTTCTTCAAGCATCCGCTGTGAGCCAGGAAGGAAAAGAGTAAGAGCATACATAATCATGCATACATGTAGCATAAATTATCAGGAAAACTTACCAAGTAATTCATATCAATGCCTTGCGGATGAGATGGCATATCTGGCAGACTAGAATGAGCAAATGAAGGAGCAGTAAAAGAAGGTCCAGCCTCATGATCAAATGAGCCAACTGCCTACAATAATCATTAAAGAATCAAAATAAGTTAAGAAAGAAGCGATTACAATGAAAAATGGTAAAGGTTTACCTGAGAAGTGCTAGCCCCGAAATGTAGAATGATTTCTCCATCCTCCCCATGATGTTCCTCTTCATCTCTACCCTCATTTTCTTTGGGAATTTCCTGTACACCAATAGGAGATACAACAAAGTTCAAGAGCCTTCTTTTAATAAAATGGGCATAAGATGCACTCGGCGGATAGAGAAATATTTCAACACCATAACCATGCCGAGACAACCACCATGCATCCTTCGGCATTGATATAATATTTAAAGTATATTTTGGGTAAGACATTGGAATCCTCTGCTGCTCTGGACCAAGAAACCACTCATAAACTCTCTCTCCTAGAAACCAGCCACTAGACACTAGGCCAGCAATGACACGGTGAGTATGATGGAAAGATAGTGCAGCCTTCATGAAGGGAGTCCAGTTTGTCTGCTCTTCTGGGTTCCACCAGGTCAATTTCACCTGCAAAATGACATAAGGTAAGTAAACTTTCACATAAATTTTAGAGCATACTAATGCTATTTTACCTGGTCCCAGGTTAAGCGGCTCAACACGAAGCGTTGGGTATGCACATGGTGAGAGCCGGGAACGTCCATGCTATCTGACAACCAGAAATTTAATCTTGAATACCCGACTCTCTCTCGGGAAATATCAGGCACCCTCACAAGGTTGTGTTCGTATGCCCATGCCTACAATAATAAAAATCAAAATCATACAAGAAAGGAATGGAATTGACATTGGTGGAAGAAGAATACCTCAACAACCGCCATAAAGCCAAAAAAAGACTTCTTATTTTGGCAAATTTTGTCAAGACCATGGTAAAGACAAGCGAGACCAGCTTCACTCTAGTCGTAAAGTGGTACCGTCCTAAAATAAGAAAGGGCCCTCAACACTGACAAATGGATGGCAGATTCAGTGCTACCTAAGATGGTCGACCCAAGTAAATAAAACAAAAATCCTCGAGCATAGTGTTGGGCCGTGTCTCTGTGAACCCGTCCTTCGTAATTCATCCAATAACTACGAATTGGCTTGATTTTTATCTTAAAAGGCCCTTTATATGATGGTTCCATACCAATTAATTATTGAATTTCTTCAAAATTCAAAATATCATTGGTAAGAGGAACCGGAATGCCATCATACCGAATGCCGGTTATAGCAGCAAAATCGACCGGACCAATTATCATCTCTCCAATGGGCAAGTGAAAAGTATGAGTTGTGTCCAACCATCATTCTGCAAGCGCCTGGGCTACGCTCTGGTCTATCAGATACTCCTCGGATGGCAATTGTAAGATAAAGCTCTCAAAGCTGCAATCTCGGATAATCTGCCTTACCCGAGAAGGCGCTACATCATACGATCACGCTAACACGGAGCCAGGTAAGTTAATACCAGGTAAGTACATATTATTCTATCTGCTTAAATTAATATATTTTTCCAAAATATTCTAAAAAATAATAATATATATAAAAAATAAAGACAAACATAATAATAACAAAAAAGCATAAAAAATAATAAAACAATGAGAAAAAGAAAATAAATAATAGAAAGACGAAAAAAATCAAAAAGAAAAGAAAAGAAGAAAAAAATTACCGTGCTCTTTTGGTTTGAACTACGATAAAGCGGCATCCCGGCTAGTAGATCTATATTTTCATCTTCATGATGCCGAATAAACTCCGATAACTCAACATTAAAATGAGTTCCTGATCTTAAAGCATGCATTTTTTTTAAACTATATGCTAAATTTGAAAGAATTACAGTAATGAATGAAATTAAGGATTCTGCTGTGAATGAAATGAAGGAATTCGTTCATTTATATAGAGGAACGGCCCAGAAAAAAACAAAATTCAAAAAGTACATTTTACTATTGATAAATAGTAAATTTTACTATTGATAAATAGTAAATTACTACTGATGAATAGTATATTACTATTTATAAATAGTAAATCACTATTTATAAATAGTAAATTACTATTTCTAAATAGTAGGTTACTATTTATGAATAGTAAATAGTATATAAATAGTGACTACACAGTAAATAAACAGTGAATTCAATCCTTCAATTTAGTCGTTCAAATATATTTGCACTATTATAATATTTTTACACACAGTGTGCAAGGAGAAGACGTGCATAAAAATTAGCCAAATTTTTTTTGCAACTAAAAAATTATTTTTTGCAGATAATTAAATCTTTATTAGCTCGAGTCCAGAACCCAAATTATCCTTAGGTTCAGAACCTAAAATCTCTTCTAAGTCCATAACTTCGCTCGGGTCCAGAACCCAAATTATCCTTAGGTTCATAACCTAAAAGTCCTCCTAAGTCCAGAACTTAGCTCGGGTCTAGAACCCAAACTATCCTTAGGTCCAGAACCTAAAATCCATTCTATGTCCAGAACTTAGCTTGGGTCCAGAACCCAAATTTTCCTTAGGTCCAGGACCTAGAATCTCTTCTAAGTACAGAACTTAGCTCGGGTCTAGAACCCAAATTATCCTTAGGTCCAGAACCTAGAATCTCGTAGCCCCTCGCAGCCCGACGCAGTTTTTGCCAGCGAAATTTTTTCGATGCAATTTTTTCCAAAACTAAATTCTATTTTGTTTCGGTTTTCTTTTCCTAATTAAATACAGTTTCCTTAAACAATTAAAATTAATCATCTAAATTTCTTATAAATAAGACTAAAAAACACAGAAAGAAGGGGAGGAAAAACGTAGGAGAGGAATCGAACTTTGGATTGGGACTTGGATTTTGAACTGGAACTTTACAAATTGATCAGACTTTTTAGAAGAGAATAAGGAAGCAAGCAATCAAGCTATCAAAGGCAGCAACCTTGCCTTTGTCCTTGTTCATTCAAGAAGCAATTTTTGGTGGAATCAACAAACGAAGGTTTGAATATCTAATCTCTTTTTTTCCTTACAGTAGCTTCAATCATTAAATTGTTTCTTTTGATTCTAAGAACCTTAGAGCCCTAATTTACTCCTTCTAAACCTTAGAACCTTAAATCATCTCCTCTATTTTCAAAATCCCTAAAATTTTTTTTCTGTTTCTTCTAAAACCTAAGAACCCCAATCTATTTCTTCAAAATCTCAAAACCCTAATCTACTTTCCAACTTTCCAAAACCTTAAATCATTTTATTAATTTCCAAAACCCTAATCTGCTTTCAAATTTTTCAAAACCTTAAAACCCTAAATTGATCCTTCTATTTCCAAAAACCCTAAAAAATACTTTCTATTTCCAAAAACCTTAAATCGTCTTGCCTATTTCCATAAAGCTTTATAAAACTATAAAATGTTTTCTCAAATACTAAAATCAAAACAAGTTTTCCAAAACACCAAAAACACTAATTCTCTAAAAACCAAAACCATAAACCCTAATTTTCCTAAACCCTAATCCTTAAAACCTTATAAACCTAAATATTAAAATTCAATACAGTGAGCCTAAAAACAACAATCCAGTAGTTAATAATCATAAACCTAATTTTTTAATATTCTAAAACCCTAATTTCATACTGTTACCCATAAACACTAGTTTGATTCATGAAACCTTAATCCATTTTAATTTTCTTAAACCTTTACAGTAGCTAGGAATTATAAACCTTAATATACTAAAATCCCAAAATCCTTAAAATATTAATTAAAGAATTTTAAATATAAACAGTAACCCTAATTTATATCTTTACTTGCTTTATTTTTAGATTTAATTATGTAGTTCATTATATGCTTTGATTTATTTGCAATGCTTTATTTAATTTATCGTGGATGGATGTTTATTTTATATTTTTGTGATATCTTTGATGAATGATTTATTTATGATGAATGGTTATTTTCTTTTATCAATTTATTTTGATTTCCAAATGTTGTAAGAGGTATGTTTCCACTTTATGGGTACCTCATTAATATAGTTCTATGTAATTTAAATCGGTTTTATATTTTGGACCATTGTAAAGGATATGTTTCTACCTTTTGGTGGGTGTCCTATTTAGCTTAGGAATGGATGATGTAAGGACATGTTTCCATCTTCGGATGGGTGTCCATTTATTTATTTTGCTTGGACATTGTTTTGATTTTTAATATATCGATGCTTTATTTTAATTGTTATGTGTAATATGGATAATATTGTTATATTTAAAAATTTTATAATATTAAGACCTGTAAAGGAGGCCGGTTCTAATGAATCGGGCGTTGTGGGGGTGCTGGGCCATTTCTCACCTTCCCCACACGTACCCAATTTTTTGAACCCATTAGGGGGTTGAGGATTCCTTAGGAATCGAGTCATCCACCCCTTTCTTTTTTCCCGACCCATCCGGGTGGTGACTCCATTTTCTCCGGACTTAGGTCCGTGTTCTCTAAGGTCCGAGCCTAAATAGTACCGAAATTTCAAGAACCATTACACCGGGAGTGGGGGCGAAAATCCCCGCTCACAGTTCTCTAAGGTCCTGAGCCTAACAGTGCCAAAGTCACAAAAATTATTCCACATGGGATTGGGGGCAAAAATCCCAATTTATAGCGGTGACTCCACTGGGGACAAGAGAAGTTGATTCTTTTGGACTTTATATTATTTTATTCATTCTTATTATGATATTGTCCATTACATCATATTAGATTGTATTGTGTACGTGAGTTTGGACTCCCATGTTACCCATGTTATGTTATGTAAAGGATATCATACTTTCACTAAAGGTATAAAGATTGAGCATGTCATAACCACTCATAGCCTCATACCTTTTGGTATATATTTACTATGGGAACCTAAGCTTTCAACAAAGACTAAAGCCCATGTAGTTGGCCTGTTACTTTTCTTAGGTTTATACCCAAATGCTTGTTCTTTGACTATGATTGATATCTTGGTTTAAACCATGGCCTATTTGGTTTGTTCTTTTCCTAATATGACCTGATTATATTGTAAGAATAAAATAATTTTTAAGCCTAAAAGACCAAAACTATTTTCAAAATTTTTTCAAGATGGTCTTTGGACATTAATTTTTTTTCCAAAATGGGTCAAAAATCCTTTTTACCTCATGGTCCAAGTTCAAAGCCCAAAATCTATTTTCAAAAAAATCTTTTCACAATGGGCTTCAAAACAAAAATATTTTTCACCTCATAGCCCAAGCTCAAAGCCCAAAATTCTTTTTTTGAAATAAATCTTTTACAATGGCTTTGAAACAAAACTATTTTAAATGAATCTTTTCACTGGGCTTACAACTATTTAGGTCAATTATGGAATGCTTAAAATCAATTGTGGGCCTAGTTTACACTAAGACTTATTAATCATGGGCTTATTTGAAGTATGAATCACTAGTTGTTTTTTTTCAAAATGGGAAATCTATTTATGATAAACCCTTTTATTTGGTTTTAATCCAATATGCATAAAAGTTATCTTTTTGGTAGACCAATGGATTAAGGCTTAATTAATGGAGATTATCATGGTTCGATTTCTAATTTTGAAAATACAACTATTGGTTAAAACGTTCGAGGGAATTATTCGAAAACAAGATACCCCATGTTGGTATTTTGTTAGCCATATACTTAGGAAAAGAGACTCTCCATTCATGTGTGGGTGATATAAGGTTGGAAGCGACGTCTTTACTCTTTTTGTTTGTTTGTTATTTGTGCATCCATGAATACATGCATTGCATCTCATATCATTAATCCTTTCTATCTCATGACCCTAGATTATAGTAGTTTAAGAGCCTATGACAACCCAACCTATGGCAGCGACATAGAATTCAGCAATGACTCAGTTAGTTTCTCACCAAGAACAATGAAACCTAAACAGATTCAGAAGATGATAGACAATGCAATCAACACCAAGATGGCAGAGCTAAAGGGGGCTTGATTGAGACCATGAAAAGTCAACTAGCAATAATGTTTGGGAATATTGCCAAAGCATTTGCTAGTACCAAGAAGTAGAATGACAAAGAGAAGGCTAAGGTTGGTGAAGTAGCCTTCGATGATGACAAGATGGTTATGGATGATGATGAATACCAAGCTTAGTACTTTCAAGATCCTCAAGATAAGAAGAAGGATCCAAAGATTATGAAGAAATCAACTGTTGAAAAGACTGAGACTTCAAATATGGAGAAGATGATTACGGACTTGGAGAAGAAGTTTGAGAAAAAAGCTGAAAACTGAAGAGATGTCGGAGGTGGATAAGTTGTTTGAATAAGATGAGGAAGTTCTTTACAAATTCAAGATGCCTTTATTTGCCAAGTTCGATGAAACTGGCAACCCTCATCTTTATGTCAAGCAATATATCACTACTATGCAGTTTGCCTGAGCTACCAAGGTTCAAACCCTAAGGTACTTTATTCTCTCATTAGGCCCTATTGTGCAAAACTGATTCAATACCTTAGAGGAGAACACCCAAAAAGATTGGAATTTACTCTAGAAAGCCTTCATTTAGTAGTATGGGGACAATGTTGAGTTGGAGGTGACCTGATGGAAGTAGAGACTATCAGGAAAAAACAAAATGAAAGTTTTATTGACTATATGAAGAGGGGGAGAAGTAAGGTTGCTCTTCTTAAAAAGAGGCCCAATGAGTCCAACCAGATCAGAATGATAGTGAGAGGCATCCTTTAGCATCCCTATACCCCATATACATGCAGCCACATGCAGCCACATATGTAATATACGTATACCAGATACAAAAATATCATAGTCTATTTGAAGCAAACCAATCTTTAAAACTTTAACATCAAGTCATCATTATAAATAGTAATAGATAAAACATTTCTTGTTAAAATACATTTACATATATCTTCATTACACCCAAAGTTTATCCAAAATATTTGTTTAATAAGTAGCAGAATAATGTAGCGGAATATACATATGTATACATCAAAAACAATATTTAAAAAAATATAGAGTTTATACATACTTGGCAGTTCGTCTCTTATCTTGAAGTCCAACAATCAACACTTCACAAGGGATCACAAGCCTAGACTCGACTCAATCTACCTGAACTCTCCAGGTCAACCGGATCTACCTTGTCACCTGTGCGATAAATCACAATCGCGCTAAGCCAAAGGCTTAGTGGTACAACCCTTGATAACAATATAATTCAATGTAATGCCAATGTCAAACTTTCAAGAATTAGAATCAATATACAAGGATATCATACTTCATAACATTAAATCTCATTACATTGTTTAATTATTCCATTATTCATAATTCACATTAAAGCAAAGACAAGCATGGGCCCAAAAGAAACTAATATGCCATTCAAATTCCAGAGTTACTATTTTGGTCCAATAATCACATTTATCAAGCTCGAAGGCAAATCATTATTAAAATGAGGATTACCTCACATGTAACATCCCAACCAGGCTTCAAGGACTAGGCCCAACCAAGCTTCAAGGGGAGCATAACATCAACCCAACGTGGCTTCAAGGACCAAGCCCAACCCAGCTTCAAGGGATTGTTACTTTTAGGCATGCCACCAACAACAAAACTCTGAAAATTGAATAACATACTAGGCAAACAATTCTTTCATAATTTCATTATCAAATCCATTCTCATTTTCTCATGATCATTTAGGCACAATGCCCCAAATATTTCATTTATATCATTATAGCCATCAACAATGGCGTCACATTTCATCATTAGGGTATGCATAACAATTTACATTGTTCATATATTTTGAATCCTCAACATATATTTCACATAGTTCACATAATGCAAAACATAGCACCATTCTCATATATCAACCATATAATAGGTAACCTAACACATTTTCCAACCAAATGTGTTAAGTCCCAAAGTTATGTAAATGTATGCAATCATGTAAGGTATAAAAATTACCTCTAATAGCAACAAATATCTTTAAATGTGTCGGTTCTTAATTACTCTTAGGGTCAAAATTTGTAAGGGTCACTATAAAGATCTTATCCAACTTGGCTTGCAAATAAAAGAGTGGGAATGGGAGAAGAATCACTTTTCAAAAAGGAGGAATGAAAGAGGAAACTACCACTATGGCAGTCAGAGTGCACAAAAAGAAATGGATGTTAATGCAACTACTGTCCAAGCAAATAGAAGTCAATTTTCAGAGTTAGAGAAACCTTTATCCTGGGTGTTCAATAAGTTACAAAAGAAAGGACTATTGCAACCATTGGCTACTCGACCGGTACATGATCCTTTGCACCAAACTTTGATGCCAAGGCCTTCTGCCAACTCCATCAAATGCAAGGGCATGATACAGATAAATGTGCTCAATTAAGGCATGAGTTCCATGATTTGATTGACAGTGTGTAGACCCTTAATTTTTGACCCATTCAAATCCGATAGTCAAAAATAATTTTTGTGGTATTTTATTTATTTTAATAATATTTTAATTACTAATAATGAAGCATCCAGTCATTCCAAAGCAAAACTTGAATGGGTATCTAAAAGGACTCAATGAAAACACTTCCAATGATCACCTTGGTCCATGAGTTGATGAAACCATTCAAACATCCTGTTAAGCAAAGAATCAAAAGAAGATATTGAATCAGGGGGGCATAGAAGGTCCATTGCTTGAGAAAGGAAGAAATGCATGCTTGTTCGATGAGCTAGAAAATTTACAAACATCAACCAAAGTTGCATAGAAAAAATCATGGGCTTGAGCCTATGCAGGGGGCAAGGAAAAGATATGAAGGTTTAAAAAAAAAAGAAGAGAGTTACAATGAATATGGAAATTATATATTTTATTATTATGCTTATACAATATTTTACAATTACTATATATCACTAAGAGGGTGGTGGTAAGTTACCAAATAAAGACTTGAAAAAATCATCGCCTGTTGAAGGAGGGGGCAAATCACTCATCCCGAGTCTGCCCAAAGCAGGAGCACTAAAACCCAGCAAATTACTCATCCCAGGATAACCTGAAGCAGGGCCACCAAAATCCCTATTACCTTGAGGTTCGGATCTGTCATGGTCCACATTAGAAGCAGACAAAAGGATCTCATGGTCATCAGTCTGGGGGCCTCTTGATGAAGAAGCACCGGGATCCCTCATTCCCTGAAATTGAAAGTCTCAGAAATGTTGTTCAGATTGATGATATAAATTTTCAAAATAAGAAGCCTGCTGACGACTTGCCGCCAGCTCTTCTTAAAGTTTCCTATTTTGTTCTTCAAGCATCCGCTGTGAGCCAAAGAGGAAAAGGTAAGAATATACATAATCATGCATACATATAGCATAAGGTACCATGAAATAAGGAACGTACCAAGTAATTCAAATCAATACCCTGCGGATGAGATGGTATATCTGGCGGGCTAGGGCGAGCAGATGAAGGGGCAGTAAAGGAAGGTCCAGCTATCACATCCCAAAGTTTAGGTAGTCGAGTATTATGCAAGAAGGACATAAATAAGTGTTCAAATAAAGGCTCAAGATAGTCAAAAACAAAAATCGGTGTGCAAAGGAGGCCCGTGAAGTCAACGGGACCTAAAGGTAATTTTTTGAAAGGCCAAGGACCTAAGAGTAATTTTCCAAAAAGTTGTGTCGGTTCTTAATAGTGACCCTAACGGATGCCATAAATGTGTTCTCGGGATTAATCGGGTCATAACCGTGGGTTTCAATTTTTCCCGAAAATGCACGATTTAAAAGTTACAATCAATTAATCACTGGAGGGTATTTTGGTATTTTCACACACTAGACTATAAAATTACAGCACAAGAAAGTTGAGGGGGTCAAAATATGAATAAAAGGAAGCCTAATGGCTTGCCAAATAAATAGATAAAAGAAGAAGGCAAGTGGACCAATTAAAAGTGGCCATTTTTGCTATAAGGTGTACCAATTGGAAGTCAACATCTATACCAACATAATTTCACCACTTATGGCTGCCATTTAGATCAAAATAAGCTAAGGAAAGAAAATAAAAACCCTCTCCTACATGGTGAACTCGTCCAAACCATAAGAGAAGGAAGAAGGAGGTGATTTTTCCAAAGTTTAAGGCTTTTGGTTGAAGATTTTTGTGACAAACAAGATTATAAGGTAAGAGAAACCTATCTCTAGTTTTAGTTTCATGGATTAATGGTTAATTTAAGAGATTGAAATTAGGGTTCATGTAGCTAGATTTGGAGAAAATTCAAGAAATAATTATTTGAAGGATTTGATGAAAGAAATAATGGTGTTTAATGGTAAAAATAAGCTAGCAACCATTAGAAAAATCATAAGATAAGACTATGTCTACACCTAGGGTTCTTACCTTTGTATATGTGATGTTAAATTTCATAGGAAATCAAGGAGACAATGAAGGAAAGGAAGTGATATAGATAAAACACTAAGAAAAAGCAAGGTTTGGTACTTTAACTAATTGTTTGTTCATTTTCTTGAAATTTTTCTGTTTTAGAATTAGTAAAATGCTGTGACTTGTATGATTTTTAATTAAATATAGAAAAATTATCTTTAGTTTAATATTTGATGTGTTGTGTCTCAATGAGTCTAGAATGACTGAAAAATATGTTGAGTTGAATTTGGAATGGTTAAGATTTTGGAAATATTATTTTTATTAGACCTGCTCCAGCAGGTACCTTGACTGAGACAGCCATCTTTCTGGATTTTTAATAAAATGTAGAAAAATAATATCCAATTGAATTTTGGATAGGTTGTTTTTTAGTGAGTCTAGTATTTTATAAAAATAATTTGGAACCACATTGATTGAATTTAAATTACGGAATTCACAAAATTTAGAACTGCTGCCAGGATGCAGGGCAACTGGAGCAGTCTGGTTGGGTGAATTACTTGACCAAGATTTTGTGTCCAGTTTGATCTGAAATTTTAAAGGAATGATTTTAAGATGTAGAACTAAATTATGTAAAAATTTTAGAGTTTTTTTTCAAGTAGATTATTTTATACAACTTTTCAAAATAAGGATCAAGTTGAGTCCAAAACAAGAATTTACTATTCATACGGTCATTTTGCTAATATTCATTTGGTCATTTTTCAAAAGTAATCCAATTGATTCCTTATGCATATAAATGAGCATAATATGTTATTAAAATGAAAAAATTTGATATTTCACGTTGAAATAATATAAGAAACATAAGTCGATAATTGTATAATGCATATTCTATTAAGAAATGGCATGAAAATTTTGGCTCCACTGGTATCTAGGATAGTACGGAGTAGGGTAAGGGTATGATATATCATACTATATGCAGTGCTACTTTAATATAGGACTTCAGTCCGAGTTATATAGGGTGACGACCTGAGCTATATAGGACTTCGGTCCGAGTTATATAGGGCAATCGCCCGAGTTATATAGGACTCCTGTCTGAGGGCTTCGGCCACAGATTCCACAGGGCTTGGTCCGCAATTTTTTAGGGCCACAACCATAGAATATATATACAGTTATTTTAGTTAGTTTCTTACCATATGTTAGTCTACCAAATTACCTTGTGGAGCGAACTGATAAAATGATAATAACTGAATATATGACATATATGGATTGTTTTTACTGTGATATTATTTTTCAATACGACTCATTGCTTTTAAATGTGCATTATGCTTTTATTATTTATTTTCCGTAATTAGTTAAAGTACCCACTAAGCAATGCTTAGCGAGTTTAGTCTCTTCTAAACTCGTAGGTTATTAGCAAGGAGCCAGTAGCGAGCAGAGAAGTCCTGCGATCTGTCGGTCATCAACAAACTTAGGTGGTGCTCTTCATTTTGTATTTTGGTATTAGAAACTGGCATGTACTTATTTGAACAATACAAAGAGATAACTTGATGTAGTATATAAATCTAGTAATGTTTAATAACTGTATGGTTTTAAATTGAGTAGGGTTGTGAATATAGAAGTGTGAATTCTTCTTGCAGGATTGTAGTTGAGGTTATAAGGGTGCATTATTAGGAGTGTGCTTGAGTTGAATTGTGAAATAAAATGTTTTTCAAAAATAAGAAAAATCAATTTTGTCGACACTTGGGACCTAGAATTTTAAGGGAGACTCCGTCAAAATTTTTGGAAAATTTTTATAAGGAACATTAAGTAAGCTGACATAACCAGAGCTCGTATCCCGATGTAGCATTCCTCCTCAGCTAATTCATAGGTCGGGAAGGGGTGTTACACCAGCCTCATGATCAAATGAGCCAACAGCTTGCAACAATCATTGAAGAATCAAAGAAAGAAAAAAGTTGCAAGGGAAAAGTGGTTAAAATGCAAAAATTCCTTTGGAGGATCAAAATAAGAAAAGAAGAGCATGAATCAATCAAGACATGGCCAAGCCAAATCAAGCTTGGCCGTGTCACCTGAAATGAAATATTGGCAGAACATGACACGGGCAGGTGACACGGCCAAGCCACTGGCCGTGTCTCACCTAAAGGGCAAAGCCAAGAAAGACCAAGCAAAGAAAGAAAAGAAATAGTAGGTGACATGGCAGGCAACATGGCCAAGTCATTGGCCATGTCACAAAACACGGCCACAAGCTTGGCCGTGTCCTGTCCTAAGCCAAGAACAAAGAAGAATCAAAGAAAAAAACACAGAAGCTGACACACCCAGGAGACACGGCCAAGCCACTGGCCGTATCACATGACACGGCCAGGAGCTTGGCCGTGTCACTCTAATCTTCAAAGAACAAAGAAGACCAGAGGAGAAACAGAAGATTATATGCCCAGGTGACATGGCCATTTACCTGAGAAGTATTGACCCTGAGATGTAGAACAGACTCTTCTGCAGCACCGTGATGTTCTTCATCATCTGTACCTTTATTTTCGTCAGAAATCTCCCGCACACCAACAGGGGATACATCAAAGTTCAAGAGTCTTCTTTGAATGAAATAGGCGTAGAATGGACTCGGTAAATGGAGAAACGACTCAGCATCATAACCATACCAGGCCTACCACCATGCATCCTTCGGCATTGAAATAATATTTAAAGTATATTATGGGATTTGCATCGGAAATGTAATATCCCAAAGTACCCCCTAAAATTTTTGGAATCATTATTGTTGTATTTAGATTTAATGTGTATGTTTAATGGAAAGAGAAAAGAAGTGAAGAGAGTGTATGTGTTGTATCTATGGGAATATATATACAAGCCAAAAGAAGATAAATTATTATTTGAATTAATTAAAAGGAAAGATTATAGGAGATAGATGTATATGAAGGATGATATATATTTATGTGGTATTTGAAAAACATGGGAAATATAAAAGCAATATATAAGAGATATACATATACGAACATATACATCACATATACATAATGTATAAAGTGGTGTAGGAAAAGTGAGTTTATATAATAATAATAATAATAATAATAAGAGAAAAATAAGAAAGGAAAGTCAAAGGGAAGGATATGTGGTGGAGGATTTTTGTAATATTTATTATATTATTATTATATATATATATATATGAGATAAGTTTAAAATAAAGGAAAGAAGATTTTCTTTCTTTCTTTCTTCTTCTTCTTCTTCATCAACGAGAGAGAGAGAGAGAGAGAGAGAGAGAGAGAGAGAGATGTGGTTTTGGTTGGTTTATACATCAAATTCTTAAGGGCTTTAAGAGAATTGAAGGTGGAGATTGAAGATTTGGCAAAATATTCAAGTAAGTGTTCATTTCTTTGAGTTGATTTCTATTGATTGTGTTTATATTTGATTTGGTTAGTGTGTGAAGATGATGATAGTGAAAGATTAAAGTTTATAGATATGTTAAATTGGTATTTAGATGATGATAATTTGGGTTATTTGTGAGGATGATGATGAATTGCTGAAATTGTTGAGTAAGGGTTTAGTATAAATGAATTGGGGAATTGAGTAGTTGATACATGGTGATGTATATAATGATTGTTATTATGATATATTGAAGTTATATAAGTGTTAAATTGATAGGTAATTGATGAATATAACCAAGATGTTGATTAAGGGTGTTGTAGTATGGGTTTTGAAGTGTTTGTGTTTACATGGATGAGAGTTCGAAATGCATGATTTTTGCCTGACACGGCCATGTTGTTGGGCGTGTCAACGGTACTGAGTTTGACGTTTGTGACACGACCATTAACATGACCATTTTACTGAGCGTGTCATAGCTACTGTGAGAAAAAGTAATTGACACGGCCATGAACACGCCTGTGTTGTTGGGCGTGTCAATGTTTTTGTGAGGCAGAATGAGTGACACGTCCATTGACACGCCCGTGTTACTAAGCGTGTCAAAGCTTCTGTATTGTTGGTTTAGGGCACGATCAGGGACACGCCCGTGTTGGTGAGTGTGTCATGTGTAGAGTTTTCCCTAGTTAGTTATCATTCTTATTTTCTTATATGTATAATTATCTTTGGATTAGGTTTTGAAGAGATTGTGTTGCCTTAACCTAAATGTTGAGAATTCTTGGAAGAGGAAGTGTATAGATTGATGGGAGTTGTTCTTGAGGTAAGTACAAACCCTATTTGATTGCATAGATTTATATTTCTTTGGACCTTAACACATTTAGTTATAAATGTGTTAAGTAATATATTACATTGTTGATGCATATGAATAATGCTATGTTGTGCACAATGTGAATAATGTAAATTGCTATGTATATATATCAATGATGAAATATGAAATGTGAAAGATATGATGATCATTCTTAATGTATGTTCAATGCAATTGATTGTGAGTACTTAAATGAAGAATTGCCTTAAAGTGAATTGTGATATGATGAGATATGAAGCCATTGTTGTTGGCTATGATGATGCAAATGAGATAATTGAGGCATGGTTGCCTAGTTGATTGTGGAATAAGAAATGAGAAATGAATTGAGAAAGAAATTGACAAAGAGATAAATGAAATGATTGTGTGCCTAATATGTTAATTCAATTTTTCAGAGTTCTGGGTTTGGCAGCATTCCTATGAATCACTGGATAGGTAAAAAGACCGGGTCGTAAGCCGATTCCAGTTGAGAAATATGTGAAATATGAAGTTTTTGGGTGAAAAGACTGGGTCGTAAGCCTCAAAAACAGTAATAGTCTTGCCGGGTAGAGGATCTCCTCGGGTTTATCCGGGTTGAGGTCCAAGAGACTGGGTCTGTTACACTCAAAAACAGTAACAGTCTTGCCGAGTTGAGGATCTCCTCGAGCTTAGCCGGGTTGAGGTCCAAGAGACTGAGTCTGTTACACTATCCATGGATATATATATATATATATCGCCTACGGGCTTGATGATTGTGATTATGGACCAAAGCAGTAACTCTGAACTTTGAATAACATATTAGATTCTTTTTGGGCCCATGCTTGTCTTTGTTTTTAATGTGATTTATGAAATGTGAAATGAATGTATAATGAGACCCATACTTGTCTTTGTTTTCAATATGAATGATGAAATGTGATTCATGAAAGGTGAATTGTGAATAATGAATTAATTGAATAATATAAGGACATGTAATGTTATGAAGTATGATATGATTACAATACATAAGTAAACTATTGAATAGAAATATGGCTTGGGAAGCTAAGTTGAAAGATGAGATTCTGAAAATATAATATGACATGTAAAATGTGTATGGATGTGGACATTGTAATGTATGTTTATAATATTTATTTGTACTACTAAGCTCTCGGGTTTAGCGCGGTTGTGTAATCGCGCAGGTGAGTAGGTAGTAGATCTGAAGTCAATCGTTATGCCACGAGAAGGGTATGAGTGTTTCGAGACCAACTAGAAGGTGGTGCATACATGTACAAGTTAAATATGTTGTATTTTATTAAAAATGTATTCATATGTATATGTGAATTTTGATAAGGACAAGATTATTATTTATATGTAAGATCATCGAAAGTATAATGATTTTGTAAATGTTCTTTAAATAAAATGTATTATTGTTTGAACTCAGATAAAAGTTTTTAAACTGTAACGACTAGTGACATTCTTATACTTTATATACGTACTGTATGTATACCAGGTATATGTATAGTACTTATATAGAGTATGGGGGTGTTACAGGAAACCTCCACTGCTCTGGACCGAGAAACTCTCTCCCCGAGAAACCAGCCACTAGACACTGGGCCAGCAATAATTCGGCGAGAATGTTGGAAAGATAGTGCATCCCTCATCAAAGGAGACCAATTTGCTCGCTTTTCTAGACTCCACCAGGCCAAATTCACCTGCAAAATAATATAAGGTAAGTAAAACTTTCACATAAAATTTAAAGCAGACTAATGTTATTTTACATGGTCCCAGGTTAAGCGGCTCAACACATAGCGGTGAGTATGCACATGATGAGAGCTGGGAATGTCCACATGATCGGACAACCAGTAATTTAATCTCGGATACCCGAATCTCTCTCAGAAAATACCGGGTACCCTCACGAGGTTATGTTCATATGCCCATACCTACAACAATAATAGTAAATATCAAATTCATGCAAGAAAAGAGTGGAAATGACATTGGTGGAAGAAAGAATACCTCGACAACCGCCATCAAGCCGAAAAAAGACTTCTTGTTTAGGCAAAGCTTATCAAAACCCTAAGCCATAGTTTGTCTTTCTAAAACCCTAACCATATTTATTGACTTCCAAAATCCTAAACTAATTTTCTAAATCCCAAACCCTCATTTATATAGCCTATTTTTCAAAATCAAAAAGTTAAAACCCTAGTATGTAAAATCAAAATCCTATCCTTAAAATTCAAAGCCTTGATCAATATTTTCCTGAACCCTAATATCCCAGTAACATGTTTCTTAAAACCTCAAAATCTATTTTAAACCCTAAAACATATACCCTAGTTATTTAAACCCTAATCTATTTTCATAATTTTCCAAAACCTTAAAATGTTTTCAAAAATCCAAACCTTAATTTATAAAATCAATTTTCCCAAGTCAAAATACTAAAACTAACTTTATCAAGTAGCTTTAAAATTCCAATCCCTAAACTATAAAACCAACTTTTTAAATCTAAAACCATTATTTTGTTTATTTAATAGCTTAAATAATAGTTTCATTTATCTATTTCATTTGTTTATATGGTGGATGGTTTATTTGATGATGGATGTTTTGCTTTAAATATCACTCCTGAATGATTTAATTTACTTGATTAATTTGAATTGTAAAAGCCATGTTTCCACTTTGTGGGTGCCTTTATTTTTTTAAGTAATTTAGTTTATCATTTACAGTTTTAGATTAATGTAAAATGATACATTTCCACCTTTTGGGTGGGTATCCTGTTTATTTTATTTTAGACATTGGACATGGTTGTAAGGGCATGTTTCCATCTCGTATGGGTTCCCATTTATTATTTTGTTTTGACTTATTTTGATTTTAATGCAATAAATTCTTTATTTATTTTATATTCGCATGTAATATGGATAATATTATAATATTTAACAATTTTATAATATCTAGACCTGGAAAGGAGGCCAGTTCTAATGAACCGGGCATTGTGGGGGTGCTGGGTCATTCTCACATTCTCCACACGTACCCAACTTTCCAAACCCATTAAGGGGTTGGGGATCCCTTAGGAATCGAGTCATCCACCCCTTTCTTTTTTCTAGCTCGTATGGGTGGTGACCCCATTTTCTCCGAGTTTAGGCCTATGTTCTTGTAGACCCTTAATTTTTGACCCAGTCCGGTCCAATATATTTTATTTACTCCAAAATAATTTTTGTGTTATCTTAATTAAATAATATTTGTTTTAGTATTTATTTTTATAATTTTTAAAAATTATTATTATAATAAAAAATAATAATAATAAACAAATAAATAAAAATAAAAATTGACGACGAAAAATTCGTCACCGAACACAGTGGACGAAATGGCCTTGGACCATTTCGCTCGCAGGAGTTTCCAGCCGGCGAAATAACCTGTAGCCCGCCCATCGCAATTTTTTTCCAGTGCTCGTAGCCCCTCGCAGCCCTACGCTGTTTCAGCCAGCAAAATTTTTTCGACGTAATTTTTTTCAAAACCAAATTCTATTTGGTTTCGGTTTTCATTTCCTAATTAAATACAGCTTCCTTCAACAATTAAAATTAATCATCCAAATTTCCTATAAATAAGACTAAAAAACACAGAAAGAAGGGGAGGAAAAACTTAGGAGAGGAATTGGACTTTGGACTGGGACTTGGATTTTAAACTGGAACTTTACAAATTGATCAGACTTTTTAGAAGAGAATAAGAAAGTAAGCAATCAAACTATCAAAGGCAGCAACCTTTCCTTTGTCCTTGTTCATCCAACAAGCAATTTTTGGTGGAATCAACAAACAAAGGTTTGAATATCTAATTTCTTTTTTTCCTTACAGTAGCTTCAATCATTAAATTGTTTCTTTTGATTCTAAGAACCTTAGAGCCCTAATTTACTTCTTCTAAACCTTAGAACCTTAAATCGTCTCCTCTATTTTCAATACCCCTAAAATTATTTTTCTATTTCTTCTAAAACCTAAGAACCCCAATCTATTTCTTTAAAATCTTAAAACCTAATCTACTTTCCAACTTTCCAAAACCTTAAATCGTTTTATTAATTTCCAAAACCCTAATCTGCTTTCCAATTTTCCAAAACCTTAAAACTCTAAATTGATCCTTATATTTTCAAAAACCCTAAAAAATACTTTCTGTTTCAAAAAATCTTAAATTGTCTTGCCTATTTCCATAAAGCTTTATAAAACTATAAACTATTTTCTCTAATACTAAAATCAAAATATGGTTTCCAGAACACCAAAAACCCTAATTCTCTCAAAACCAAAATCATAAACCCTAATTTTCCTAAACCCTAATCCTTAAAACCTTAAAACCTTATAAACCTAAATATTAAAATTCAATACAGTAAGCTTAAAAACAACAATCCAGTAGCTAATAATCTTAAACCTAATGTTTTAATATTCTAAAACCCTAATTTCATACTGTTACCCATAAACCCTAGTTTGATTCATGAAACCTTAATCCATTTTAATTTTCTTAAACCTTTACAGTAGCTAAGAATTATAAACCTTAATATGCTAAAATCCCAAAATCCCTAAAATATTAATTAAAGAATTTTAAATAGAAACAGTAACCCTAATTTGTATCTTTACTTGCTTTATTTTCAGATTTAATTATGTAGTTCATTATATGCTTTGATTTGTTTGCAATGCTTTATTTAATTTATCGTGGATGGATGTTTATTTTATATTTTGGTGATATCTTTAATGAATGATTTATTTATGATGAATGGTTATTTACTTTTATCGATTTATTTTGATTTCCAAATGTTGTAATAGGTATGTTTCCACTTTGTGGGTACCTCATTAATTAAGTTCTATGTAATTTAAATCGCTTTTATATTTTGAACCAATGTAAAGGACATGTTTCTACCTTTTGGTGGGTGTCCTATTTAGCTTAGGCATGGATGATGTAAGGGTATATTTCCATCTTCGGATGGGTGTCCATTTATTTGTTTTGCTTGGACATTGTTTTGATTTTTAATATATCGATGCTTTATTTTAATTGTTGTGTGTAATATGGATAATATTGTTATATTTAAAAATTTAAAATATTAAGACCTGTAAGGGAGGCCAGTTCCAATGAACCGGGCATTGTGGGGGTGCTGGGCCATTTCTCACCTTCCCCACACGTACCCAACTTTTCGAACCCATTAGGGGGTTGGGGATTCCTTAGGAATTAAGTCATCCACCCCTTTCTTTTTTCCCAGCCTGTCCAGGTGGTGACTCCATTTTCTCTAGACTTAGGTCCGTGTTCTCTAAGGCCCCGAGCCTAAACAGTGCCGAAGTCGCAAGAACCATTCCACCAGGAGTGGAGGCAAAAATCCCCACTCACAGTGGCGACTCCACTGGGGATAAGAGAATTTGATTCCGTTGGTCTTTTTATTATTCTATTCTTTCTTATAATGATATTATCTATTGCATCATATTAGATTGCATCTTGTGCGTGAGTTAGGACGCCTGTGTTACCCGTGTTATGTTATGTAAGGGATACCATACTTTCACTCAAGGTATGGAGATCGAGCATGGCATAACACTCATAGCCTCGTACCATTTGGTATATAGTTGCTATGGGAATCTAAGCCTTTTAACCCAAACACTAAAGCTCATGTAATTGGCCTAGTTACTTTCCTTAGGTTTTACCCAAATGCATGTTGTTTGACTATGGTTAATTTATCTTAGCTTAAATCATGGCTTATTTGGTTTGTTCTTTTTCTAATATGACCTAAGTACATTGTAAGCTCAAAATAAATTTTTCTTTAAAGTCTAAAAGACCAAAACTATTTTCAAAACTTTTCAAAATGGTCTTTGGATATAAAACTTCTCTAAAAAAGAAATAAAAAAAAAATTCTTTGCTCATGATCCAAATACAAAGCCCAAAATCCATTTTTTTCTAAAATCTTTTTACAATGGACTTAGAAATAAAATTATTTTCATCCAAAACAGCTTACAAATTATTTAGGTCAATTACAAAATACCAAAAATCAATTGTGAGCCTAGTTCATACTAAGAATAATTAACCATGGGCTTAATTTTGGCATGAATTATTAGTTACTTTTTTCAAGTGAGAAATCTATTTATAATAAACCTCTTATTTTAGTTTTAATCCAATATAACATAAAGGCTACATTAGTTGGTTAAATGGATTAAAATCTAATTAATGGATATTATTATGAGTTAATTTCTATTTTTGAAGATATAACTATTGGTTGAAACATCCGAGGGAATTATTCGAAAACAAGATACCCCATGTTGGTATTTTGTTAACCATATACCTAGGAAAAGAGACTCGACATTCATGTGTGGATGTTATAAGATTGGAAGGAATGCCCTAATTATCGTTCTTCATTGATTGTTTGTGCATACATGCATACATGCATACATTTGCACTGATATCATTGATCCTCTTTGGCTCACAGCCCTGGATTATGACAGTTCAAAAGCTTACGACAATCCGACCTACGCCGAAAGCGAAGAATCTAGCAACGACTCAATCACTTACTCACGAAAAGCAATAGAGCCCGAACAAATTCAAAGAATGGTGGATGAAGCCCTCAATGCCAAGATGGAAGAAATAAAAGAGGCCCGAGCTGAGACCATGAAGAACCAATTGACTGCAATTTTAGAAAATCACGCCGAAGCATCTGCTAGCACTAAAAATCCAAGGGACAAAGGTAAGACTAAAGTTGGTGAAGTGGTTTTTGATGATGAAAAGGTGATCATTGATGTTGATGATGATTGGGCTCAATACTACCAAGATGCTCAAGACAAGAAGAAAGAACCAAAGATTGTCAAAAGATCAGCTATGGAGAAAACCAAAACTTCTGATGTTGAAAAGATGATTGCGGACTTAGAAAATAAATTTGAGAAGAAACTAAAAACTGAAGAAATGTCCGAAGTTGACAAATTATTTGAGCTAGATCAAGAAGTTCCGTACAAGTTCAAGATGCCATTTTTTGCGAAGTTTGATGGAACTGGAAATCCTCATCTCCATGTGAAGTAGTATATCACTGCTATGAAGTCTTCCTGAGCTATTAAGGATCAAACTCTAAGGTACTTCATGCTCTCATTGGACCCTGTTGTCCAAAATTGGTTCAATACCTTAGATGATGGAACACAAAAGAGTTAGGATTTTCTATACAAGGCCTTCATCCAGCAATATGGATATAATGTTGAGATGGAAGTTACCTTAATAGTGGAGTCCATTAGTGAAAGGTTGAATGAAAATTTTGTGGATTATGTGAAGAGATGGATAAACAAGGCCGCTTTGCTCAAGAAGAGGCCCGATGAATTCGATCAAATAAGGATGATTGTGAGAGGGGTGTTGCCTAGTCTTCATGAGAGGATGTCTAATACACTCATCCGTGATTTCAAAGATCTCCTCCAAGCTGGTCTGCAAATTGAAGAATGGGAAAGGGAAAAGAATCATTTTTCAACAAGAAGGAATGAGAAAGGAAACTATCAATCTAGTAGCCAAAGCATGCAAAAAGCAGTCGGTGTTAATGCTACTAGCCAAGGAACAAGGAGATAGTTTTCAAAAATTAGGGAAACCGATGTCTTGGGTTCTCAATAAGCTTCAAAGAAAGGGATTGCTACAACCCTTAAATCCTTGTCCTTTGCCTAATTCTCTCCCACCTAATTTCGACACTAAAGCATTTTGTCAGTTTCATCAAATGCAAGGGCATGACACGGATAGATGTGTGAGATTGAAGTATAAAATCCAAAATCTAATTGATAGTGGGAAGCTGCCTGAGCCCAACAAGCCAAACACTAAAGACAATCCATTACCAAAGTTCAATAGAGTACCACCACCGCAACCTTCATGATTGGAGGAGGTTTGCATGAAAATTTTGTCATGTCTTCTTTTCAAGATGTGGGTGGAGAAGCAACAAAAAAAGAAGAGGTATTTAGCGAAATTAAACAAGCTATGGTGGGTAAAGAAGTAGCAATTTATGTTGTTAATGGCTTTTGGGACTCAAGCGATAGTGATGATGATCTTGTGACCAAAAAGGAGGAATGGACTCGGTCTGAACCTGTAGAAGATGACGTAATGAACACTAGATCTGGTAAGCCTTATGCAAGGACACCACCTAAAGAGGTAGAAAATAATAAGGGGAAGGAAGTTGAAGTAGGGAGTAAAGAAGAGGAAGATGATGCTATACTCAAACAATTGAAAGGAACCCAAGCAAGTGTTAGCATTTGGGACTTATTGGCTACTTCTAAAAAGCATCGAAAAACTATGGCCAAGGCCTTAGCTAGCATGCTAATTTCTACCTCCACAACACCGGATGAGCTGATCAACTTCATAAAAGTTGGAGGAGTAATGAAATGTGAAGATGTTCAAGAGAAGAGTGAAGTTAATATGGGAGCGGTTTCTTTCTCAGATGCGGATTTACCGGAGGAGGTGAGAGAAATAGAAATCAAAGGGAAAAGGACTCCATGTGTAATGGTCGATGATGGATCCACCATAAATGTTTGTCCACTTAAAATATTGCCAAAGCTAGCCATGTCAACAAGGGATATAGACCCAACCGAGGTGACCGTTTCGGCTTATGACAACACTAAGAGACATGCCAAAGGAACTTTCAAAGCTGCTGTCAAGGTTAGTCCAATTTAATCTATTGTTGAATTTGTTGTTTTGGACATACCTGTTACCTTTGCCTTACTCTTGGGATGTCCATGGTTTCATCCTCTTGGTGGAGTTCCTTCCACCCTTCAGCAAAAGATCAAGTTCCCTAATGGAGATGAGACAATGGTCATCGAGCCCGAAGATAATGAGATTGTTAATGCTCTAATGATTGAGAGGCCTCTCAATGGTTTCTAAGTAGCTGTAATTTCGGATGACAAAGTAGTGGACTCCAAAGTCTTGAATATGATGAAGAGCATGAACTACCTTCCCACAGCTGGTATTGGAAAGGGAAAGGCTGGTTTGACAAAGCTGTCAGATTTTAAAACTCAAACTTCCAAAAAGGGGTTGGGATTTGATGAAGCCAACAATGCCCAGCCAAAGAAGAATGAGAAAGAGCTCACCCTGCCAGCCAACAAAGAATCCAATCTAGAAGAGAAGAAGAAAGCTTTCCTGAAAGCCGAGAAGACTCTGGAGGAGATTGCTGCCCTAGTTGAAGAAAAGTTTGAAGACATCCAGCCTTATGATTCTGAGAACAATGATTTTGATTTTGATTTTAATTTGTCGGCTTTGTATGAGGATGATGATGTTTTCTTTTCCAAAATGAATGCAATAAAGTCTGATTTTGCTTACTTGTCTGATGTTTCACCTTATTGTTGCATACATTCAAATAGCAGTTACATGAGCATCTTTAATATTAATTATGTTAACACACAATCATTAAATTTTGGAACAATCAAAAATCCTAAAAATATTAGCATAACATCTGACCTTACTCCTAATGAGAGAGAGAGATTTGAAAAAATATTCAAAAAATATGGAGAAGTGTTTGCTTGGTCTTATGAGGATATGCCTGGAATAGATCGAGACATTGCCGAACATCATATTCCTACTTACACTCACATGAAACCCATCAAACAAAAGCTTAGGTGATTAAGACCTGAGTGGCCTGAATTGGTTAAAAAAGAGGTCACTGAACAAATACAAGTTAAGTTCCTTGAAGTGATACAATATCTAGATTGGCTAGCCAACATAGTACCCGTGCCAAAGAAAGATGGAAGAATAAGGGTCTGTGTGGATTATAGAGATTTAAACAAGGCTTCCCCTAAAGATGATTTTTCTTTACCCCATATAGATGTTCTCATTGATAGTGCAGCCTCTAACATGCTACACTCGTTTGTAGATGGATTTTTCAGATACAACCAAGTGTTAATGGCCCAAGAGGATAAAGCCAAAACTGCTTTCATTACTACATGGGGTATATTTTGTTATAGGTGATGCTGTTTGGCTTAAAGACTACTGGAATAACCTACCAAAGGATGGCCACCACACTATTTCATAACATGATGCACAAAGAAGTTGAAGTATATGTTGATGATATGATGGTTAAATCATATACAAGGGAACAACACTTCCAAAACTTAGAATTATTCTTCGATTAGAGCATTGAAATATAAGCTAAGATTAAACTCGAAGAAGTGTGTGTTCGAGGTTACCTCAGTAAAATTATTGTGACATGTGATTGGTCCAAATGGCATTGAGATTGATCTTGACAAAGTTAAGGCAATCAGGGATATGCTAGCCCCAAAGACGGAGAGAGAAATTCAGGGATTTAATATTCTAAAACCCTAATTTCATACTGTTACCCATAAACCCTAGTTTGGTTCATGAATCCTTAATCCATTTTAACATCCATAAACATTTACAGTAGCTAGGAATTATAAACCTTAATATACTAAAATCTCAAAATTCCTAAAATATTAATTAAAGAATTTTAAATAGAAACAGTAATTCTAATTTGTATCTTTACTTGCTTTATTTTTAGATTTAATTATGTAGTTCATTATATGCTTTGATTTATTTGCAATGCTTTATTAAATTTATCATGGATGGATGTTTATTTTATATTTTGGTGATATCTTTGATGAATGATTTATTTATGATGAATGGTTACTTTCTTTTATCGATTTATTTTGATTTCCAAATGTTGTAATAGGTATGTTTCCACTTTGTGGGTACCTCATTAATTAAGTTCTATGTAATTTAAATCGCTTTTATATTTTGGACCAATGTAAAGGACATGTTTCTACCTTTTGGTGGGTGTCCTATTTAGCTTAGGCATGGATGATGTAAAGGCAAGTTTCCATCTTCGGATGGGTATCCATTTATTTGTTTTGCTTGGACATTGTTTTTATTTTTAATATATCGATGCTTTATTTTAATTGTTGTGTGTAATATGGATAATATTGTTATATTTAAAAATTTTATAATATTAAGACCTATAAAGGAGGCTGGTTCCAATGAACCGAGCATTGTGGGGGTGCTGGGCCATTTCTCAACTTCCCCACACGTACCTAATTTTCTGAACCCATTAGGGGGTTGGGGATTCCTTAGGAATCAAGTCATCCACCCCTTTCTTTTTTCCCAGCTCATCCGGGTGGTGACTCCATTTTCTTCGGACTTAGGTCCGTGTTCTCTAAGGCCCTAAAACTAAGCAGTACAAAATTGCAAGAACCATTCCACCTGGAGTGGGGGCAAAAATCCCCGCTCACAGTTCTCTAAGGCCCTGAGCCTAACAGTGCCAAAGTCGCAAGAATTATTCCACATGGGATTGGAGGCAAAAATCCCAGTTTATAGCACTGACACCACTAGGGACAAGAGAAGTTGATTCTTTTGGACTTTATATTATTTTATTCATTTTTATTATGATATTGTCCAATACATCATATTAGATTGTATTGTGTGCATGAGTTTGGACTCCCATGTTACCCGTGTTGTGTTATGTAAAGGATATCATACTTTCACTCAAGGTATAGAGATTGAGCATGTCATAACCACTCATAGCCTCATAACTTTTGGTATATATTTACTATGGGAACCTAAGCTTTCAACCCAAAGACTAAAGCCCATGTAGTTGGTCTGTTACTTTTCTTACGTTTATACCTAAATGCTTCCTCTTTGACTACGATTGATATCTTGGTTTAAACCATGGCCTATTTGGTTTGTTCTTTTTCTAATATGACCTGATTATATTATAAGAACAAAATAATTTTTAAGCCTAAAAGACCAAAACTATTTTCAAAATTTTTTAAAGATGGTCTTTGGACATAAATTTTTTTTCCAAAATGGGTCAAAAATCCTTTTTACCTCATGGCCCAAGTTCAAAGCCCAAAATCTATTTTCAAAAAAATCTTTTCACAATGGGCTTCAAAACAAAAATATTTTTCACCTCATGGCCCAAGCTCAAAGCCCAAAATTCATTTTTTGAAATAAATCTTTTATAATGGCTTTGAAACAAAACTATTTTAAACGAATCTTTTCATTGGGCTTACAACTATTTAGGTCAATTATGGAATGCTTAAAATTAATTGTGGGCCTAGTTTACACTAAGACTTATTAATCATGGGTCTATTTGAAGTATGTAACCAGGAAAACAATCAAGGGTAGAGCGGTGGCAGAATTCCTGGCCCAACAACCATTACCAGATAGCGAAGAGGTAGTCTTGGAATTTTCGGATGAACATTTAAAGGCAATTGAAGTACAAGGGTGGAAAATGCATTTTGAAGGAGTAGTAAACGGGAAAGGAGCAGGTTTGGGAGTCATACTAGAATCACCCGAAGGGGAATTTATCCCTTTAGCTAAAAAGTTGAAATTTAGGGCAACCAATAATATGGTGGAGTACGAAGCTTGTATTTTTGGTTTGGAAACCCTAATGATTATGAAGGTGGATAAGGTGGAAGCTTTTGGTGATTCATTGCTAGTAGTATCCCAGGTAAATGGAGAGTGGGAATTGAAAGAAGAATAATTAAAACCATACCACCATTACTTGACCATGATGAAGAAGAACATTAAGGAGTGTAGGTTTATACACCTATCAAGAGAAGAAAATCAGATGGCTGATGCCCTAGCAACATTGGCTTTGGTATGGGAAAATCCTGTCAGCTTATTCCTTAAGCCTCTGATTTTGACCAGTTCATCAACTCCTTGCTATGAATATGAGACAATCATGAAAACTGATACAGACCATGATGCATGGTATGATACTATAAGGCAATTTTTGGAGGAAAGGGAATACCCGCCGAGGGCAACAAAGAAAGAAAGAAGAGCCATAAGGCGGTGGTCATTGCAATAAATTACATTCCATGGAGAGTTATATCGAAGATGACCTGATGGGGTGCATTTAAGATGCTTAAGGAAGCCTGAAGTGGAGCGTATCATGTCAGAAATACATGCGGGAAGTTGTGGACCGCATATGAGTGGTTTGGCTCTAGTTAAGAAGATTATTCAACAAGGTTACTACTGGTTGGCCATGGAGAGAGATTGTATTGAGCTTGTAAAGAAGTGCCAACAATGTCAAATGTATGGTAACTTGAATCACATGCCTCCTGAAGAATTGCATTCTATGTCTTCACCCTGGCCCTTTGCCACTTGGGGTATTGACATTATAGGGGAGATACATCTGACAGCCTCAAACTGTCACCATTTCATTGTAGTAGTGGTAGATTATTTTTCCAAATGGGTCAAAGCTGAATCCTTCAACAAACTAGGCGCAAGTCAAATGGCTAGATTTATTGAAAAGAACCTTATCTGCAGATACGAGGTCCCACTGTGAGCGGGGATTTTTGCCCCCACTCTCGGTGGAATGGTTCTTGCGACTTCGGCACTGTTTAGGCTCGGGGCCTTAGAGAACACATACCTAAGTCTGGAGAAAAAGAAAGGGGTGGATGACTCGATTCCTAAGGAATCCCCAACCCCTTAATGGGTTCGGAAAGTTGAGTACGTGTGGGGAAGGTGAGAAATGGCCCAGCATCCCCACAACGCCCGGTTCATTGGAACCGGCCTCCTTTACAGGTCTTAATATTATAAAATTCTTAGATATAATAATATTATCCATACTACACACAATAAAAAGAAAGCATCATTATATTAAAATCAAAGCAATGTCCAAACAAAACAAAACAAATAAATGGACACCCATCCAAGGATGGAAACATGTCCTTACATCACATGCCTAGATAGGACACGCACCAAAAGGTAGAAACATGCCCTTTACAAAGGTTCTAAAATAGAAAAGAAAATTAAATTACATGATATTTAACTAATGAGGTACCCATCAAGTGGAAACATACCTCTTACAAATTTTGGAAGTCTAAATTGATTGATAAAAGTAAATAATCATCCATAATAAATAAATCATTCATTAAAAGTATTTAAATATCAATAAAATAAACATCCATCCATGATAAATTAAATAAATCAAGTATTGAAATTAAATAGATTAAAGCATAAAAGATAAATATAGGTATGAATAAATATGGAATTGAATAAAGCAAATAAAAGTTCAATTATAGCTATTGTGACTTTTTATGGAATTAAAATAGATTAGGGTTTTATGTTCTAAATGGTTGGTAAGATTCTTTGATTAACCAAATTAAGGTTTGAATGGTGAAATAATGAAACTAGGGTTTTGAATACCTTAAAATACTTAAATTTGTGATTTTTGATTATTGAATTTTAAGCTACTGTGCAATTTTTGGGTTTTCATGTTTTTATGTTTTTTTTTATGTTTTAAAGGGATTAGGGTTCATAAAAATTAGGGTTTAAGATTTTAAAAGGATTAGGGTTTATTATTTTAGGTTTAAAAGTTGAATTTTGGATTTTAGGCTTTAAAATTAGGGTTCTTGGGTAAAAGATAATTTTTAGGGTTTTAGAAATCAATTTGATATTCTATGAAGTTTTGTGAATTTAAACAAATGAATTGAAGTTTTTATAAGTAGAAAAGATGTTTTTTAAGGTTTTTTGAATGAAATAGAACCTACTTTAAAAATTTGAAAGAAACAGAATTTGATTTTGGTTTTGTAGAAAAATATGTTCAATTAAAGTTTCAAGATTTTTTAAGAAGAAAAAATGACAAATTTAAGTCTTTTTAGAAAAGAAGGTCACGTTTTAGTGTTTTGACTTTGGAAGAATTAAACTAAAGTTCTAAAGTTTTTGATTTAAAGAAACCCTAATTCCATAATTTAGCTACTGTGTAACATAAATCAATTAAGGAAAATCACTTACCTTCTTTTATTAATTCTTCCAAAAAAAATTCTTCTTGGATGAACTAGCTCCAAAGACAAGACTTTGTTGCCTTTGAATTGCTTAATTCGTGCTGCTACTCCCTTAAAAATCAATTGAATTGAATTATTGCTTTTCCTTCCTTGATTTGGTTTCCAATCCCAAGCTCATTGTGAAAATTTTTCCCTCCTCCTAATTTGGTTTTATTGGTCCTTATTTATAATGGTTTTTAGGTTGTTTCTTCCTAATTACATACTGCAATTAATATTAATAAAAAAAGAAATTAAAACCTAATTGGATTAGGTTTAAAAAATTTGGGTCAAAAAAATTTGCGCTGACAAAAACTGTGGCAGCGGGCCCGTGGCTGGGGCCAGTAGGCGTGCCAGCCCACAGAAATTTCCTGCGGGAAGTTATTTCGCCCTCAGGAAATTCCTGCGGGCGAAATAACTTTCCTCGCAGGAAGTTATTTCGCCCGCAGGAAATTCCTGCGGGTGAACGATTGGGCCTGCGGGCAAAATAGCTCGCCCGCATGAAATTCCTGCGGGCGAAGGTTTTGCCCGCAGGATTTTCCTGAGGGGCAAAACTCCCTCGGGCCCGTGCGACTGTTTTCTGCTGCCGATTTTTTCCGACTCTTGATTTTTATTTTTATTTTTATTTTTTTATTTTGATTTTAATTTTTATTTTTTACTAATAAAAATTAGATAATAAAGCAAAAACTATTTAATTAAAATTATTTTGGACCAATTAGACAACAAAAATCATTTTGGACTAAATAAAACATATTGGATCGGATTGGGTCAAAAATTAAAGGTCTACAGTTTGCCCCCTGCTTGAATGATCTAAAACCTTAGTGAAAGAGAGTGAAAAGCAATAAGACTTAATTTTTGATATGGCAACTTGTTTTGGGTTCTGGACCCGACGATGATTCTAGGTTCTGGACCTAAGAAAAATTTGGGTTCTGGACCCGAGCTAAGTTCTGGGCTTAGAAATATCTAGGTTCTAGACCTAAAGAAAATTTGGGTTCTGGACCCGAGCTAAGTTCTGGACTTAGAAAATTCTAGGTTCTGGACCTAAGAAAAATTTGGGTTCTGGACCCGAGCTAAGTTCTGGACTTAAAAAAAAAAATTCTAGGTTCTGGACCTAAGGGTAATTTGGGTTCTAGACCCGAGTTAAGTTCTGAACTTAGAAAATTCTAGGTTCTGGACCTAAGGAAAATTTGGGTTCTGGACCCGGTTTGAGTTCTAGACTCAAGGATGACTCTAGGTTCTGGACCTAAGGAAAATTTGGGTTCTGGACCCGAGCTAAGTTCTAGACTTAGAAAATTCTAGGTTCTAGACCTAAGGAAAATTTGGGTTCTGGACCCAAGCTAAGTTCTGGACTTAGAAAAGATTCTAGGTTCTGGACCTAAGGAAAATTTGGGTTCTGGACCCGAGCCAAGTTCTGGACTTAAAAAGATTCTAGGTCTTGGACCTAAGGGTAATTTGGGTTCTGGACCCGAGCTAAGTTTTGGACTTAGAAAATTCTAGGTTCTGGACCTAAGGAAAATTTGGGTTCTGGACTCTAGCTAAGTTCTGGACTTAGAAAATTTTAGGTTCTGGACCTAAGGAAAATTTAGATTCTGGACCCAGTTCGTGTTCTGGACTCAAGGATGACTCTAGGTTCTAGACTTAAGGGAAATTTGGGTTCTGGACCCGAGCTAAAAAGTTTAGCTAATTTTTAGGCATATGTCTTCCAATTGCCCCTGGGTGTAAAAATACTTGTATACTCGCAGTTATTTGAATGATTAAAGTGAATAATTGAATTTTCTGTTTATTTACTGTGTAGTACTGTTCATGCACTTTTCACTATTTATAAATAGTAAATTTACTATTTGCAAATAGTATCAAATAGTATTTACTGTTGGAAAAAGTGATTTTACTATTCACCAATAGTAATACTATTCATGAATAGCAACATTTACTATTTATAAATAGTAATACTATTCATAAATAGTAATATTTACTATTCATCAATAGTAATACTATTTATAAATAGTGATATTTACTATTCATCAATAGTAATACTATTCATGAATAGTAAAATTTACTATTCATACACAGTTTTGAGTTTGTTTTCATCTGCTTGCCGTTCCTCTATAAAAGGCCATCAATTCTCCATAAAATTTCAAAATTTCAATTTCAATTTTGTAATCCTTTCAAATTTATTTTCAATTTCAGCACATATTTTTCTAAAACAATGCATGCTTCGAGGTCACGGACTCATTCTAATGCCGAATTATTGGAGTTTATTCGGCATCATGAAGACGGAAATCTAGATATACTGGCCGGGATACCGCTTCATCGCTGTTCCAATCAAAAGAGCGAGGTAAAGATTTTTTTTTACTTATTATTATTATTATGAAAAATAAATTAATTTAAATAGATTGAATAATGCGTACTTACCTACCCACGAGTATTGGACATCATGGATCAAATGGAAGGAGGCTTGTCGCCGGTACCTGTGATCTTAGCCGAGACCTTAGTTGGTTTAGACTGAATCAGGATTGTCAAAGAGACTGACTGGGAGCTCGTTGCTGCTTCAGGTAATTACCTAAACTGCCCTTCCAGGTTTTCAATTTAGGTTTTTTTTATCGCTCTAACTTTTGCCTAGTCCGCCCATGCGGGTTTTTGGAACTAGCGAGCTGTCCTAATTTTTTTGTTGCTGCCCTTGCGGGTTTTCAACTTAGCGGACCTTTTTTTTTTAAATTCTTTCTTCACAGATTTGGCTTCAGGAGCGTCTTTGTTTGCTTGATACTCCCTCCATGGATTTTTCCAGATACATGCCATGTCATCATTCTACTAGGAAGCTGCTCCATCCTACTTCTTCATATGCTGACTGGGTTGACTAGATCCACTCACGCTCCGAAGTCAATATCCGTTGGTTGGTACCTTGGTGGAAGATTTCTCATATTACCATGCGGACATACTTGATGTATGTTCCTCTTGCTGCACTTCGTCAAGGTACATGCTATGATCCTCACCGACTTGGGCGTCAGTATGGAGCTGAGCCTCATGATTCTGACTTTGTTCCTGACCTACACATGCCTTGCTTGACTGAAGCCTACTTGGACCGACTGAGGCAAAGCTGGCCTGCATGTTACACTTATCGGCTGCCATAGATTTTACATTTGTCAATTCATAAAGTGTATTGTTAGGATGAAAAAATAATTAGAGTAATAAAAGATGCTTCTTTTCCATTTATAATTTGTCATCACCTTTTGCGATTATGATTACTTATTTCATCCATGTCTGGTCATATACTCATAACAGTGCACAAAGAGAATTTAATCAATAATTCTTATTTATTAAATTAGGGAACAACCAAACATAAAGCCTGCATACACAAGATTACTCCTGTTGCCAATTAGCCCTTTCGGGTTTTCTAATTGACGATTTTCTCTCATTAGCCCTAATTGTTGCCTAGCCTGCCCTTTTGGGTTTTCCGAACTAGTGGACTGCTCTAACTTTTGCCTAGGCCACCCTTTTTGGGTTTTCAACCTAGCGAGTTCTTTCTTTTTCATTTTTCATACATAAAACCTCTTCAACCTATCAATGTTTACTGGCTCACTAAATTCATTCCCATCCATGTCTGATAACTTCACCGCACCTTTGCTCATGACTTGTTTCATGACATATGGTCCTTCCCAGCTAGGTCTAAACTTCCCTCTTGGATCAGATACATTAGGCTTACATTGCTTCAATACCAAATCCCCAACCCTGAATCTTTGAATTTTGACCCTTCTATTTTAGGCCCGAGCTATCTTCTTTTGATACAGTTGGTGATGATACAGTGCTTTTAGCCTTCTCTCTTCTAATAGAGCTAACTGAGTGTATCTGCTTGCTACCCATTCAATTTTAGGAGGCTCCGCTTCCAAAACTACTCTCAATGACTTGATCTCAATCTCAATTGGCAATACTACTTCCATCCCATAAACCAAAGAGAACGGTGTCATTCCAGTAGGTGTTCGCACACTCATCCTATATCGCCATAAAGCAAAGGGAAGCATTTCTGACTAGTCCCTGTAAGTCTTGGTCATCTTGGACAGAATTTGCTTAATTGTCTTGTTTGTTGTTTCCACTGCACCATTAGCCTTTGGTCTATAAGGAGAGGATCGGTGATGATGGATTTGGTACTTGGAGAATAAATCCTTAACTGCTCCTTGAAACTGTACCCCATTGTCTGATATCACACTGTGCGGGACCCCATATCTGCAGATGAGATTCTTTTCGATAAACCTAGCCATTTGACTTGCACCCAGCTTGTTGAAGGATTCAGCTTCGACCCATTTTAAAAAATAATCAATTGCTACCACAATAAAATGGTGTCCGTTTGAAGCTGTCGGATGTATCTCTCCTATAATGTCGATACCCCAGGTGGCAAAGGGCCAGGGTGAAGACATTGAATACAGTTCTTCAGGAGGCATATGATTCAAGTTACTGTACATCTGACATTGTTGGCACTTCTTGACAAACTCAATACAGTCTCTCTCCATGGTCAACCAATAGTAACCTTGTCGAACAATCTTCTTAACTAGGGCCAAACCACTCATGTGCGAACCGTAACTTCCCGCATGTATTTCTGACATGATGCGCTCCACTTTGGGCTTTCTTAAACATCTCAAATGCATCCCATCGGGCCATCTTTGATATAACTCCCCATGGAATGTGGTGTATTGCAATGACCACCTCCTTATGGCTCTTCTCTCTTTCTTTGTTGCCCCCGGCGGGTATTCTCTTTCTTCCAAAAATCGCCTTATAGTATCATACCACGTATCATGGTCCGTATCAACTTCCATGATTGTCTCATATTCATAACAAGGAGTTGATGAACTGGTCAAGATCAGATGCTTAAGGAATAGGTTAACAGGATCTTCCCATATCGAAGCCAATGTGGCTAGGGCATCAGCCATCTGATTTTCTTCTCTTGACAGGTGTATAAAACTACACTCCTTAAAATTCTTCTTTATCATGGGCAGGTAATGATGGTATGGTTTCAATTTTTCTTCTTTCAACTCCCTTTCTCCATTTACTTGGGATACTACTAGCAACGAATCACCATAAACTTCCACCTTATCTACCTTCATAATCATTAGGGTTTCCAAACCAAAAATACAAGCTTTGTACTCCACCATATTATTGGTTGCCCTAAATTTCAACTTTTTGGCTAAAGGGATGAGTTCCCCTTCGGGCGATTCTAGTATAACTCCCAAACCTGCTCCTTTCCTGTTTGTTGCTCCATCAAAATACATTTTCCACCCTTGTACTTCAATTGCTTCTAAATGTTCATCTGGAAATTCCAAGATTACCTCTTCACTTTCTGGTAATGGTTGTTGAGCCAGAAATTTTGCCACTGCTCTACCTTTGATTGTTTTTCTGGTTACATACTCGATCTCAAATTCTTCTAATATTATCAACCATCGACCATATTTCACAATTAAAGAGGGTGTCTCCCTTAAGTATTTCATTGGATCCAACCTGGAAATTGCTTGCACACTATATGATTGAAAGTAATGCCACAACTTCTTAGAAGACCAAACCACGGCTATGCATGTCTTTTCAATAATATTATACTTAATTTCATAAGGTAGGAGCTTTCTACTTAAGTAGTAAATGGCATGCTCAATCCCCGACTCATCTGCTTGGGCTAGCATGGCTCCTATCGACTCTTCTTCTACTGCTAAGTATAGTAATAGAGGTTTGCCGGGTTTAGGTGGTTTCAAAACAGGTGGATTCAACAAATACTCTTTTATTCAATCAAAGCCCTTTTGACATTCTTCGTTCCATACGATCGGCTGATTCTTCCTAAGCAACTTGAAGATAGGCTCACAGATTGTTGTGAGATTTGCTATAAATCTACTACTGTACTGTAGTTTACCAATGAATCCCCGAACTTCTCTCTCTGTCTTAGGGGCCGGCATATCCCTGATTGCTTTGACTTTTTCAGGATCTATCTCAATGCCATTCGGGCCAATTACATGTCCCAACAATTTACCTGAGGTAACACCGAATACACACTTCTTCAGGTTTAATCTTAGCTTATACTTCAAAGCTCTATCAAAGAATAATTCTAAATTCTTGAAGTGTTGCTCCCTTGTATCCGACTTAACAATCATATCATCAACATATACTTCAACTTCTTTGTGCATCATATCATGAAATAATGTGGTGGCCATCCTTTGGTAAGTTGTTCCAGCATTCTTTAAGCCAAAAGGCATCACCCTATAACAAAATATACCCCATGTAGTAGTGAAGGCAGTTTTGGCTTTATCCTCTTGGGCCATTAACACTTGATTGTATCCGGAAAATCCATCCACAAATGAGTGTAGCACGCTAGAGGCTGCACTATCAATAAGTACATCTATATGAGGTAAAGGAAAATCAACCTTAGGGGAAGCCTTGTGTAAATCTCTATAGTCCACGCAGACCCTTATCCTCCCATCTTTCTTTGGCACAAGTACTATGTTGGCTAGCCACTCTGGGTATTCTATCACTTCAAAGAACTTCACTTGTATTTGCTTAGTGACCTCTTCTTTAACCAATTCAGCCCACTCAGGTCTTAGTCGCCTAAGCTTTTGTTTGACAGGTTTAATGTGAGTGTAAGTAGGAATATGATGCTCGACTATGTCTCGATATATCCCAGGCATATCCTCATAAGACCAAGCAAACACTTCTTCATATTTTTTAAATATTTTTTCAAATCTCTCTCCCTCATCAGAAGTAAGGTCGGATGCTATGCTAATGTTTTTAGGATTTTCAATTGTTCCCAAATTTAATGATTGTGTGTTAACAGAATTAATATTAAAGATGCTCATGTAACTGCTATTTGAAAGTATGCAACCATTAGGAGAAATGTAATATCCTCATTTATGCCCTAGAAGTTTTGAGTATGTTGTTGTTATTGTGGTTGTTGATATATATATTGGGAAGTGAATGTTTGTGCATATATGTGTTAAATTGTAAGAGAAAAGAAATGGGAAGAGAATGTATATGTATATGTGTTTTGGAGAAGAAATATAGGGTTTAGAGACAAATGTATATGTTGTTTATATGATGATATAATTAACATATACATTGGTCAAATGAAGAGTCAAGGTGATGGTTAAGTGGAAGAAGATATTTTTGGTTGTTAATGAAATTACTATAAAGGGCTTATATGAGACAAAGAGTTAGTTATATGGTTAAGGGTGTTTTGGTAATTTTCCTTGTAAGATGCATGGTGGAGATTAAAAGAAGAAAAGGTGTTTGACTTGTGCATTTTCTTCTTTCTTTCTTGAAGTGGCCGGATTCTCCATAGACAAAGAGAGAAAGAGAGGTGATCTTGAGGTTTGAAGCATTTTGAAGAAAGAAACAAGGGTTTTGGTTAAAGATTTGTGGATTTCTTCATTTGAGGTAAGATCTTTTCTTTAATTTCTTCAATTCTTTTGAAGTGGTGTGAGAAAGGAATTAGGGTTTGTTGGTTTGATGATGAGAAGTTGAGTTGGTGAAGGTGTTGGAAGTGATTGTGTTGAGTAAGAGTTGTGTTTAGTGAAATTGTTTCTGTTTTACAATTAGTAAAGGCTGTGATTTGTATGATTTTTAATTAATTATAGAAAAATGTTCTTGAAGTAAATTTTTGATATGTTGTGCCTCTATGAGTCTAGAATGACTGAAAAATATGTTGATTCGATTTTGGAATGGTTATGAGTTTAGAAAAATTATTTTCATTAGACCTGTTCCAGCAGGTACCTTAACTGGGACAGCTATATTTCGTGATTTTTAATAAAATGTAGAAAAATCATATTCAATTGAATTTTGGATATGTTGTTGCTTAGTGAGTCTAGTATTTGAGAAAAATAATTTGGAATCACATTGATTGAATTTGATTTATGGAATTCACAAAGTTCAGAACTGCTGCCAGGACGCAGGGCAATTGGGGCAGTCTGGTTAGGTGAACTATTTGACCAAGATTTTGTGTTCAGTTTGATCTGAAATTTTAAAGGGATGATTTTAAGATACAAAACTAAATTCTGTAAAAATTTTAGAATTTTTAGTCAAGTAGATTATTTTATACAATTTTTCAAAATAAGGATAAAATGGAGTTTAAAACCAGAATGTACTATTTATGGTTAGGGTTTTAATTCTTTGTTCTTCTTGCATTGCTTTGGTTCTCCAAAGGTAGGTTGGTCCTTAAACCTAACCCTAAACACTTTAAACACACTTGAATCAATGAATGTTATAATCAATTGTTCTTTGCCCTAATTGCATTGTTGAGATTGAACAATGTTATGTTGTGCATTGTGAATGGTAATGTGTTTCATGAGTAATGTGGAATGAAATGTTAATATTTATGAATGATGCTATGTGAGATATAATGTGATCATGGATGAGATATATATATATATATATACTTGAATAATGAGATGTTATATTGTGAAATGAAATGTGAAGCCATTGTTATTGGCTAAGATGATGTAATTGAAAGAAAGAAGGCATGTTTGCCTAAATGTGATGAGAATTGAGAATGGAAATGAATTGTTTGTTTAATATGTTATTCAGTTTCAGAGTTCTGGATTTGGGTGGCATGCCTAAGAAATTATAAAAGGTAACAGTCTTGCCGGGTTGAGGATCTCCTCATATGTGTTGAGTTGATGATCCAAGAGACTGGGTCTGTTACACTATGAGATATATGATTTGTAACAGTCTTGCCGGGTTGAGGATCTCCTCATATGTGTTGAGTTGATGATCCAAGAGACTGGGTCTGTTACACTATCCATGGATAGAGATACATGTATATACATTGCCTACGGGCGTGATTATTGTGACTATGAACCAAAGCAGTAACTCTGAACTCTGAATATCATATTAAATACTTGTTGGGCCCATAGGTGTCAGGGTTATATGAATGTCCTAAATAATGTTATGAGTTAATGAAATGAGATGTTGGTTATTGAGTATGATTGATTAATGTTGAATGTGGCATTGCATTACATTAAAGCATACCATTAGCATGTTTTATCTTACTAAGCCGTTGGCTTAGCGCGAATGTGATTCTTCGCGCAGGTGACAAGGAAGAACCAGAGAGTTCCTCTAGGCCGAGTCGAGCCTAGATTTTGAAGATTGAATAGTGGGCTTTAAGATCGAAGACTGACTGCCAAACATGTATAAATTTTATGTGTTGTAAAACTTGAGTTTTGATGTATATGAATTTGTAAATATTGTTACTTTCCGTTGCATAGTGAACAAAGATTTTATCTGCTGTATTTCATAATAAACCTTTACTTTATTTTGTACTAGAAGTGTAAATCCTTTTTGCAGGTTGTAGTTGAGGTTATAAGGGGGATTTATTGGAAGTGTACTGAGAATGATTTTGTTTGCATTGGTTTGTGTAAAAATGTTTTCAAAAATTAGAAAAAAACCAGTTTTGTCGACACTTGGGATTGAATTTTTAGGCAAAACTATGGCAAAATTTCTATAAAAATCGGAACAAAAATTTGACTAAGTAAAAGTGGTAGCAACATTAGGATAGGGTGGCGCCTCTACTCAGCTTACACACGTAGGTCGGGAAGGGGTGTTACAATTTTGGTATCAGAGCCTAGGTTTGAGATTCTCAACCTAGATCAATTGTAAGAAAAAGAATATTTTGATTTTTAAAGTGGGTTTTTGAGTAAAATACATGTTTTGGTATGGCAGTCTTTGATCTTTAATGAGGAATATTCTGCTGTGTTTGCAGATATAGGTAGAGATGGCATCTCATTCGCGACAATCTGTTGAGGGTAGTGCCGAGAGTATTGCTCCTGCTGAGGGAGCTAGGGTTGATAGTGTTGAGGAGGCACCTGCTTCGGTGTCGGGTAGACCAGCTGGGGAGGAGGTTCCGCCAGCCTGGTTTAGGCCTATGTTGGAAGCTATGAGACAAGCACCTGTGCAACCACAGCCACCGCCACCACCCCCTCAGCCTTCAGTACCAGTAAGGCACTATGATAAGCTAAGGAAATATGGAGCAGAGGATTTCTTTGGTACAGTTGATCCGGCTGTAGCAGAACAGTGGCTTGATAGAGTTCAGAGGGTATTTGTGCAGTTGCAAGCCACTTCAGAGGAGAAGTTTGACTATGCAAGATCTTTGCTACAGAAGGATGCCTACGACTGGTGGAAGACAGTGCCCCATTCTATGGATGATCCACCAACCTTGTCTTATGCGGATTTTCTGAGAGAATTTGAGTTGAAGTATACTCCTAGGGAGTATAAAGATGGGAAGAAAAGAGAGTTTCTAGATTTGAAGCAAGATCATCGGACCGTAACTGAGTATGAAGTTGAGTTTATTCGACTGAGTCAGTATGCTGGGGGTATCATTACTGATGAGATTGATAGATGTCGGCGATTTGAGGAGGGATTGAGGCCCTCGATCATGTGCTTAGTGGCTGGATCCAGATATCAGGATTTCTCACAGCTTGTGGCAGCAGCTCGAAGTGTAGAGCGAGCTCAAGTTATTGCAGCTGCTTCAGAGGAAGAGGTTAGGGTTAGAAGGCCCCAGTTCGAGGCAGGGTCTTCTTCTGCGAAGAGGGGTAGAGGAAGTTTTGTTCCTCGGAGTAGTAGGAGCCAGAGACCAGTGGGTAGGTCAGTGCAGTTCCAGAGGCAGAGATTTAGACCTGCAGCTTCAGTAGCGAGTGCTCCTACTCCTGGAGTTCAGAGATCCACCTTACCTGTGTGTAACCAGTGTGGTGGAAGACATGGGGGCGTTTGTTGGAGGCATAGTAGATCAGGGGTATGCTTCAGGTGTGGATCACCTGACCACTTTGTGAGAGACTGTCCTGAGAGGCAGGATCAGATGCCAGTTGATTCTGCTGCTTCTCGAGCTAGTGTGAGGGGAGGCAGAGGAGGCAGAGGTGCCAGCCGGGGAGGTAGACCAGGATTCAGTTCTAGAAGAGGTGCTACATCCAGGGAGGGTAGACCAGAGGAGGTTAGATCTTCCCAGAGGATGTATGTTATGCAGAGACAGCCAGATACATCGGCAGTCATAGCTGGTACTTTTTCTTTATTTAATACTCCAGTACTTGCTTTGATTGATCCGGGTTCCACACATTCATATATTAGTGCATCTGTTTTGCCTGTATCTGATTTGCATGCTGAGTCCCTAGGATTTGATGTGTTGGTAACAAATCCGTTAGGGCATAGTGTGGTTGTGAGTAAGGTGCATAGAGATAGTGCAGTAGTGGTGCAGGGTGAGGAGTTCCTTGGGGATTTGATTGAGATGCCATTTAAGGAATATGACGTGATCTTAGGTATGGATTGGCTATCTCGACATGAAGCTGTGGTGGATTGTAAAAAGAAAATTGTTTCTTTGAGAACGGGTGATGGTAGAGAGGTGATAGTATCTAATGAGCAGGAACAGCTAGCCTCCTTATTTGTTTCAGCTGTTGCAGCCAGGAGGTTGATTAGAAAGGGGTGTGAAGCCTATCTTGCTCATGTGGTGGATACTAGAGTGAAGGGTTCCCCTATTGATAGCATTGCCACAGTTGCTGAGTTCCCGGATGTGTTTCCAGAGGAGTTGCCAGGGTTGCCTCCTGAGAGAGAGGTGGAGTTCGGTATTGAATTGTTGCCTGGTACCACTCCTATCTCTATTACTCCTTATAGAATGGCACCAGCAGAATTGAGGGAGTTGAAAGTGCAATTACAGGAGTTGTTGGACAAAGGATTCATTCGCCCCAGTGTTTCTCCTTGGGGAGCTCCTGTGCTATTTGTGAAGAAGAAAGATGGTACTATGAGGTTGTGTATCGATTATAGGCAATTGAACAAGGTGACTATTAAAAATAAATATCCTTTGCCTAGAATCGATGATCTCTTTGATCAGTTGAAGGGAGCGTCAGTGTTCTCCAAAATTGATTTGAGATCTGGGTACCATCAGCTGAGGGTAAGAAGTGAAGATGTTCCTAAGACTGCTTTTCGGACCAGGTATGGGCATTATGAGTTTTTAGTTATGCCTTTTGGTCTAACGAATGCACCTGCAGCTTTTATGGATTTGATGAATAGGGTGTTTAGGCCCTATTTGGATCAGTTTGTAGTGGTCTTCATTGATGATATACTGGTGTATTCGCGGAATGAAGAGGAGCATGATATGCATCTGCGGATTGTGTTGCATATTTTGAGAGAGAATCAGTTATTTGCCAAATTGTCGAAGTGTGAGTTCTGGTTGGATCAAGTTGCTTTTCTCGGACATATTGTTTCTGCAGAAGGCATCAGAGTTGATCCGAGCAAAGTTGAAGCCATTTTAAATTGGAGTCCACCCAAGTCTGTGACAGAGATTAGAAGTTTTCTGGGTTTGGCAGGCTATTACCGACGGTTTGTGAAAGGGTTTTCTTTGATAGCTACTCCACTCACCAGATTACTTCGAAAGGGAGTGAGATTTGTGTGGACAGATCAGTGTCAGGCTAGTTTTGAGCAGTTGAGAGAGTTGTTGACTCAAGCGCCTGTTCTTACTTTACCTGTTGAAGGCAAACCATATGTGATCTACAGTGATGCTTCACATAGAGGTTTGGGGTGTGTATTGATGCAGGAAGGGAAAGTTATAGCTTATGCATCTCGACAGTTGAAACCGCATGAGCTTAACTATCCGACCCATGATTTAGAATTGGCTGCCATTGTGTTTGCATTAAAGATTTGGCGCCACTATCTGTTTGGGGAGAAATGTTTCATCTACACTGATCACAAGAGTTTGAAGTATTTGGGTGTCCAGAAAGAACTCAATCTTCGTCAGAGGAGATGGTTAGAATTGATTAAAGACTACGACTGCTTGATTGACTATCATCCAGGTAAAGCAAATGTTGTTGCTGATGCCTTGAGTCGGAAGTCTTTAGCTGGTTTAACTGTTTACTCGCTCTCGTTGCTTGTTGAGTTGAGAGCATTGCATGCCAGTTTTGTACCTTGTGTTGATGGTGCATTATTGGCACAGTTGCAATTAAAGCCGATTTTGTTAGATCAGATCAAAGAAGCTCAGTTGGCCGATAAGAAGATTCAGAAGATTTTTTCAGATTGCAAGAATGGGAAGACTAGAGATTTTGTTGTGAAAGATGATGGGAGTCTCTGGTTTAAGAACCGATTGTGTGTACCCGATGATGCTGATTTGAAAAGAGTCATTTTAGAAGAAGCTCATCAGTCAATGTTTGCTATGCATCCGGGTAATACGAAGATGTATCATGATTTGAGACAGCATTATTGGTGGATTGGTTTGAAGAGAGACATTGCTGAGTTTGTATCGAAATGTCTCACTTGTCAGAAGGTTAAAGCAGAGCATCAAGTTCCAACCGGGTTGCTTCAACCATTGTCAGTGCCAGAATGGAAGTGGGAAAGAGTGACAATGGATTTTGTGTCTGGTTTGCCATTGACACAAAAGAAGCATGATGCTATATGGGTGATTGTGGATAGATTGACTAAAACAGCTCATTTCCTTCCGGTTCGAATGGATTACTCTTTGGAGAGATTGGCTGAGCTGTATATCCATGAGATTGTGAAACTGCATGGTGTTCCAACTTCTTTAGTGTCTGATCGAGATCCCAGGTTTACTTCCAGATTTTGGAAGAGTTTGCATAGTGCTTTAGGTTCTCGACTGCACTTCAGCACTGCTTTTCATCCACAGACGGATGGACAGTCAGAGAGGGTGATACAGATTATTGAGGACATGTTGAGAAGCTGTGTCATCGATTTCTCTGGAAGTTGGGATAGGTTTTTACCTCTTGTGGAGTTTGCTTACAACAACAGTCACCAATCCAGCATTGGTATGGCACCGTTTGAAGCATTGTATGGCAGACGGTGTAGGACACCTCTTTGTTGGAATGAGCTTGGAGATAATAAGTTGGTTGGTCCTGATTTGATTCAAGAAACTGAAGATAAAGTAAAGTTGATTCGAGGCAGGTTAAAAGCAGCTTCAGACCGACAGAAGTCTTATGCAGATCTAAAAAGGAGAGATATAGAGTTTGATGTTGGAGATAAGGTATTTCTGAAAGTGTCTCCTTGGAAGAAAATTTTGAGGTTCGGTCGGAAAGGAAAATTGAGTCCTCGTTTCATTGGGCCGTATGAAGTGTTAGAAAGAGTTGGGCCAGTGGCGTATCGACTTGCTTTGCCACCTGAGTTGGATCGTATTCATAATGTATTCCATGTTTCTATGTTGAGGAGATATAGGTCGGATCCATCTCATGTGTTGCCATTTGAGTCTATTGAAGTGAGCCCAGATTTGACATTTGAAGAGGAACCAGTTGCTATCTTGGCACGAGAAGTGAAAGAGTTAAGGAACAAGAGAGTGCCATTGGTGAAGATTCTTTGGAAGAATCATGCAAAAGAAGAAGCGACTTGGGAAAGTGAGCATACCATGCGAGAGCAGTATCCGCAATTGTTTCAGCTTTGATATCAGGTAATTTCGAGGACGAAATTTTCTTTTTAGAGGGGGAGAATTGTAATATCCTCATTTATGCCCTAGAAGTTTTGAGTATGTTGTTGTTATTGTGGTTGTTGATATATATATTGGGAAGTGAATGTTTGTGCATATATGTGTTAAATTGTAAGAGAAAAGAAATGGGAAGAGAATGTATATGTATATGTGTTTTGGAGAAGAAATATAGGGTTTAGAGACAAATGTATATGTTGTTTATATGATGATATAATTAACATATACATTGGTCAAATGAAGAGTCAAGGTGATGGTTAAGTGGAAGAAGATATTTTTGGTTGTTAATGAAATTACTATAAAGGGCTTATATGAGACAAAGAGTTAGTTATATGGTTAAGGGTGTTTTGGTAATTTTCCTTGTAAGATGCATGGTGGAGATTAAAAGAAGAAAAGGTGTTTGACTTGTGCATTTTCTTCTTTCTTTCTTGAAGTGGCCGGATTCTCCATAGACAAAGAGAGAAAGAGAGGTGATCTTGAGGTTTGAAGCATTTTGAAGAAAGAAACAAGGGTTTTGGTTAAAGATTTGTGGATTTCTTCATTTGAGGTAAGATCTTTTCTTTAATTTCTTCAATTCTTTTGAAGTGGTGTGAGAAAGGAATTAGGGTTTGTTGGTTTGATGATGAGAAGTTGAGTTGGTGAAGGTGTTGGAAGTGATTGTGTTGAGTAAGAGTTGTGTTTAGTGAAATTGTTTCTGTTTTACAATTAGTAAAGGCTGTGATTTGTATGATTTTTAATTAATTATAGAAAAATGTTCTTGAAGTAAATTTTTGATATGTTGTGCCTCTATGAGTCTAGAATGACTGAAAAATATGTTGATTCGATTTTGGAATGGTTATGAGTTTAGAAAAATTATTTTCATTAGACCTGTTCCAGCAGGTACCTTAACTGGGACAGCTATATTTCGTGATTTTTAATAAAATGTAGAAAAATCATATTCAATTGAATTTTGGATATGTTGTTGCTTAGTGAGTCTAGTATTTGAGAAAAATAATTTGGAATCACATTGATTGAATTTGATTTATGGAATTCACAAAGTTCAGAACTGCTGCCAGGACGCAGGGCAATTGGGGCAGTCTGGTTAGGTGAACTATTTGACCAAGATTTTGTGTTCAGTTTGATCTGAAATTTTAAAGGGATGATTTTAAGATACAAAACTAAATTCTGTAAAAATTTTAGAATTTTTAGTCAAGTAGATTATTTTATACAATTTTTCAAAATAAGGATAAAATGGAGTTTAAAACCAGAATGTACTATTTATGGTTAGGGTTTTAATTCTTTGTTCTTCTTGCATTGCTTTGGTTCTCCAAAGGTAGGTTGGTCCTTAAACCTAACCCTAAACACTTTAAACACACTTGAATCAATGAATGTTATAATCAATTGTTCTTTGCCCTAATTGCATTGTTGAGATTGAACAATGTTATGTTGTGCATTGTGAATGGTAATGTGTTTCATGAGTAATGTGGAATGAAATGTTAATATTTATGAATGATGCTATGTGAGATATAATGTGATCCTGGATGAGATATATATATATATATACTTGAATAATGAGATGTTATATTGTGAAATGAAATGTGAAGCCATTGTTATTGGCTAAGATGATGTAATTGAAAGAAAGAAGGCATGTTTGCCTAAATGTGATGAGAATTGAGAATGGAAATGAATTGTTTGTTTAATATGTTATTCAGTTTCAGAGTTCTGGATTTGGGTGGCATGCCTAAGAAATTATAAAAGGTAACAGTCTTGCCGGGTTGAGGATCTCCTCATATGTGTTGAGTTGATGATCCAAGAGACTGGGTCTGTTACACTATGAGATATATGATTTGTAACAGTCTTGCCGGGTTGAGGATCTCCTCATATGTGTTGAGTTGATGATCCAAGAGACTGGGTCTGTTACACTATCCATGGATAGAGATACATGTATATACATTGCCTACGGGCGTGATTATTGTGACTATGAACCAAAGCAGTAACTCTGAACTCTGAATATCATATTAAATACTTGTTGGGCCCATAGGTGTCAGGGTTATATGAATGTCCTAAATAATGTTATGAGTTAATGAAATGAGATGTTGGTTATTGAGTATGATTGATTAATGTTGAATGTGGCATTGCATTACATTAAAGCATACCATTAGCATGTTTTATCTTACTAAGCCGTTGGCTTAGCGCGAATGTGATTCTTCGCGCAGGTGACAAGGAAGAACCAGAGAGTTCCTCTAGGCCGAGTCGAGCCTAGATTTTGAAGATTGAATAGTGGGCTTTAAGATCGAAGACTGACTGCCAAACATGTATAAATTTTATGTGTTGTAAAACTTGAGTTTTGATGTATATGAATTTGTAAATATTGTTACTTTCCGTTGCATAGTGAACAAAGATTTTATCTGCTGTATTTCATAATAAACCTTTACTTTATTTTGTACTAGAAGTGTAAATCCTTTTTGCAGGTTGTAGTTGAGGTTATAAGGGGGATTTATTGGAAGTGTACTGAGAATGATTTTGTTTGCATTGGTTTGTGTAAAAATGTTTTCAAAAATTAGAAAAAAACCAGTTTTGTCGACACTTGGGATTGAATTTTTAGGCAAAACTATGGCAAAATTTCTATAAAAATCGGAACAAAAATTTGACTAAGTAAAAGTGGTAGCAACATTAGGATAGGGTGGCGCCTCTACTCAGCTTACACACGTAGGTCGGGAAGGGGTGTTACAAGAAACATCACACAAGTAAGCAAAATCAGACTTTACTGCATTCATTTTGGAAAAGAAAACATCATCATCCTCATACAAAGCAGACAAATAAAAATCAAAATCAAAATCATTGTTCTCAAAATCATAAAGCAGGATATCTTCAAACTTTTCTTCAACCAGCATTCATTTTGTTGTTGTTGTTGTTTTTTTCCTTTTTTTCTTGGTTCTTTTTCTTTTTTTGGTTCTAGCTCTAAAAGAGTTGTCTTGTTTGTTCCAACTTGGGCTTCCAATAATGGATGAGTGGAGTAACATAAATCTTCTTTAACAGGGATAAATCATTTGTTACTCCGATGTTGTCTTGATATATTGGAGATATTTTAAGGGAACTTCAACTACCCTTATAGTCTTGAGAACTTCAACTATCTTCATAGTCTTGAAAACATCAACTACCCTTATGGTCTTGAGAACTTCAACTATCATCAAAGTCTTGAAAACTTCAATGATCTTGACTATTCATTGCTTTCTTTGATCTTCTTGGCTCTTCATATTAGTGATCATAAGATTTGTCAAAAGTATCACAACAGCTCAGGGTAGGTTGTTGAGGTTATATGCCAATGAAAAGAAAGCTAAAATTTTATGAAGGCTCAAAGGGACAGCTAGAGATTGATATCTAATTGGGTAGATACTAGTTGTTGGCTAACCAAACAATGCCTATATCATCTCTCCCTTAAATAAGTAGAGTTCAATTTCACCTTGAAAATTTGTCAACGCATGTTCTAAGACTGACTAGGACCTAGACAAAGATAATTATATAGAAGCCCTCTCTAAGTAAGCATACACAACTCAATTCTATAGAGCAATTTCCTTACCTAGTAAAGTCATTCAAGTCATGATGCCTAGACACATTAATTTATGAACATCAAGCTAGATTCCTCATTGGTTGAGCACCAAAATGAACAAAGACCAACAAATTTTTTTGATAAAAGTGATTTATTCAAACAAATTTAAATTTGAAAAACAAGATTGTTCCAATAAAATATTAAAGTAAAATTGAAAAGCAACATTCAAACTAAGGAAAGTTCGTTAGTTTAAGCTTCTTTTCCCTTCACATCTTCAATATTTCCATCTTGAAAGGATGATAAAACAAAATCTTCTTCTAGTCCTTTTCCCACCATGAAGGTTGCCGATGGAGGTACTCTTCCAAACTTAGGAAAAGGGTTGTTCTTGGTATTGGGCTTATCCGGCTTGGGTAGCTTGCCACTGTCGATTAAATCTTGGATCTCATGCCTTAGACGGGTACATTTATCTGTTTCATGCCCTTGCATTTGGTGAAATTGACTGAAGGCCTCGGCATTGAAGTTTGGTGGCAATGGATTAAGTAACGGTCGAGGAGCTAACGGTTGTAACAACCCTTTCTTTTGTAGCTTGCTAAAAACCCAAGATTGAGGTTTCCCCAATTCTGAGAATTGTCTTTTATTCCTTTGACCGGTTACATTAACATCAACTTCTTTTTGTGTGCTTTGATTGCCCGACTGGTAGTTCCCTTTCTCATTACTTTTTATTGAAAAGCGATTCTTCTCCCTTTCCCACTCTTCAATTTGTAGACCAGCTTGGAGAAGATCTTTGACGTCCCTTATAAGGATGTGAGACATTCTTTCACTGAGATTCGGCAGGACACCTCTCACGATCATCCTTATTTGATCGAATTCATTAGGCCTTTTCTTGAGTTCTCCATCTCTTCACATAGTCCACAAAATTCTCATTTGGCCTTTGCCTAATGGACTCCACTTCAATCAAGGTAACTTCCAACTCAACATTATATCCATATTATTGGATGAAGGCATGGTAAAGTAGAGCCCAACTCTTTTGTGTTCCATCATCTAAGGTATTGAACCAATTTTGGACAACGGGGTCCAATGAGAGCATAAAGTACCTTAGGGTTTGACCCTTAGTAGCTCGGGCAGATTGCATGGCAATGATATAATGCTTCATATGAAGATGAGGATTTTTGGTGCCATTGTACTTAGCAAAGGAAGGCATATCTTGTTCAAATAGTTTGTCGATCTCAGACATCTCTTCAATTTTCAACTTCTTCTCAAATTTCTTTTCTAAATCAGCAATCATCTTTTCAACATTGGATGTCTCGGTCTTTTCAATAATTGTTTTCTCAATAGCCTTCGGTTCTTTCTTCTTTTCTTGAACCTCTTGGTAGTATTGAGCCCAATCATCATCATCATCAATAATCACCTTTTCATCATCAAAAACCACTTCACTAACTTTGGTCTTCCCTTTGTCCTTTGGTTTCTTAGTGCTAGCAGATGCCTCGGCATGGTTTTCTAAGATTGCAGTCAACTGGTTCTTCATGGTCTCAGCTAGGGCCTCTTTGATTTCTTCCATCTTGGCATTGAGGGCCTCATCCACCATCCTTTGAATTTGTTCGGGCTCCATTATTTTTGGTGAGCAAGTGATTGAGTCGTTGCTAGATACTTCATCTCCGGCGTAGGTCGGATTGTTGTAAGCTTTAGAACTATCGTAATCCAGGGCTGTGAGCCAGAGAGGATCAATGATATGAGATGCAAATGTATGCATGTATGCACGAACAATCAATAAACAAGGACAAATAGGACATTCTTTCCAACCTTATAACATCCACACACGAATGGCGAGTCTCTTTTCCTAGGTATATGGTTAACAAAAACACCGACATGGGGTATCTTGCTTTCGAATAATTCCCTCGGACGTTTCAACCAATAGTTATATTTTCGAAAATAGAAATCCATTCATAGTAATTCCCATTAATTCGGTTTTAATCCATTCAACCAACTAAAGTAGCTTTTATGCTATGTTGGATTAAAATGAAATTAATAGATTTATTATAAATAGATTTCTCACTTGAAAAAGGTAACTAATGGTTCATGCCAAAAATAAGCCCATGGTTAATTTATTCTTAGTGTAAACTAGGTCCACAATTGATTTTTGGTATTTCTTAATTGACCTAAATATTTTTGCAAGCTCTTTGTAAGAAAAGGTTGAGTGAAAATAGTTTTGTTTCTAAGCCCATTGTAAAAGATTTTAGAAAAAATGGATTTTGGGCTTAGTATTTGGGACATGGGCCAAAGAATTTTTGATTTGTTTTTAGAAAAGTTTTATGTCCAAAGACCATCTTGAAAAATTTTGAAAACAGATTTGGTCTTTTGGATTTTCTAAAGAAAAATTTATTTTGAGCTTACAATGTACTTGGGTCATATTAGAAAAAGAACAAACCAAATAAGCCATGATTTAGACTAAGATAAACTAACCATAGTCAAACAACATGCATTTGGGGGTAAAACCTAAGGAAAGTAACTAGGCCAATTATATGAGTTTTAGTCTTTGGGTAAAAAGGATTAGGTTCCCATAGCAAGTATAAACTAAATGGTACGAGGCTATGAGTGGTTATGCCATGCTCGATCTCCATACCTTGAGTGAAAGTATGGTATCCCTTACATAACATAACATGGGTAACACGGGCATCCTAACTCACGCACATGATGCAATCTAAGATGATGCAATTGATAATATCATTATAATAAAGAATAAAATAATATAAAGACCAACGGAATCAACTTCTCTTATCCACAGTGGAGTCACCACTATGAGCGGGGATTTTTTACCCCACTCCCGGTGGAATGGTTCTGGTGACTTCCCCACTGTTTAGGCTAGGGGCCTTAGAGAATACGGACCTAAGTTCAGAGAAAATGGAGTTGCCACCAGGACGGGCCGGGAAAAAGAGAGGGATAGATGACTCAATTCCTAATGAATCCCCAACTATAATACCCCTATACCCCGTATACGCACACTACATACTACTACACCTGTAATATACGTATACCGAATATAGGAGCGCCACGGTTTATAATAAGCAAACCAATCTTTCAATTTAACAACAATATAGGAAAACTTGAAACATTCAAATTATATTATAAAGTACAATAGATAAATACATTCATTTAACACACAGCGGAAAATGTAGCGGTGTTTACAAATATATATACATCCAAAAATCAAATTTTACAAAACATAACATTTATACAAGTTTGGTTGTTTGTCTCTGATCTTTAAGCCCCCTATCAACACCTCAGAGTCTAGACTCAACTCGGTCTAGCTGAACTCTCTGGCTCTACCCTGTCACCTGCGCGATGAATCACAGTCGCGCTAAGACAACGCCTTAGTGGTACAAACCACAATAACAATATGTTTCAATGCAATACCAATGTCACACATTTTAACAACAAAAACAATCTTCATAAATGATATATTCATATTTTTCATAACACTGCTTTCCATTATTTTATTCAATTGTTTCACCATTCATGAATAACATTGAAACAAAGACAAGCATGGGCCCAAAAGACACTAATATGCCATTCAACTTTCAGAGTTAATGTTTTGGTTTAATTATCACATTTATCATTATCATTATCCCAACTAGGCTTCAAGGATTAGGCTCAACCAAGCTTCAAGGGGAACAAAGCATGCTAAGTATCAACCCAACTTGGCTTCAAAAACCAAACCCAACCTAGCTTCAATGGTTGTAACATCTCAACTAGGCTTCAAGGATTAGACCCAACCAAGCTTCAAGGGGAGTTAAGTATGCTAAACTTCAACCCAACTTGGCTTCAAGGATAAAATCCAACCTAGCTTCAAGAGATTGTTACCATTAGGCATGCCACCAACAACAAAACTTTGAAAATGGAATAACATATTAGACACACAATTCATTCCTTATTTCATTATCAATTCCATTCTCATTTGCTCATAATCATTTAGGCAACCATGCCTCTATTTATCTCATTTGCATTATTATAGCCAACAACAATGGCTTCACATCTCATCAATAGAGTATACATAATCAATTGCATTGGAAGTATATTTTAAATTCATCATCATCTAGGCAAACACGCCCCTCTTATTTCATTTGAATCATTATAGCCAACCACAATGGCATCTCATATCATCATACCTCAATTCACATTAAAGCAATTCATCATTAAAGTATTCATCATAACCAATTGCATTGCACATACATTTTGAATGATCATCATATCTTTCACATTATACCAATCATAACATTAATCAAATTGTATTAACAATATAGTAAATTACTTAACACATTTACAACCAAATGTGTTAAGTCTCAAAATCATGTAAATGTATGCAACCATGTAAGTTTGTACTTACCTCAAGAACAACTCACACTAATCTATACACTTCCTCTTCCAAGAATTCTCCACTACTAGGATTAGGGCAACTCAACCTCTTCACAACCTAATTCAAAAGGAATAATACACATTTATTGAAAGATACACATGAATTCCAATACACTTATTTACCTATTAGTCTCATACTAGACCCATAGATCACAAATTATAAGCCAACACACTATCTAGGACCCCACGGTCGTGGCCTCACAACCCCCACGGGCGTGGGTTAGGAACCGAATCTGTCTAATTTGTCTAACACCCCCACGGTCGTGGCATCCAAAGGCCATGGGCGTGGCATCCATTTTGCTTCTGTTTCGGACCAAACTCATGTATTCTATTCTTTAAACTTAATTAAACACAAATATCTTGAAGATCTACCAAAAATAATTGATCAAACTCAATGTTGACATCAATTACCAATTCAAAACCATAACATAAACACAACTCTTACTCTTCCATTCAACTCCAAAATCACAATCAATTAAACCAAACACTCTCAAACACACCACAATCAAACATACTCACACTATCCACAATTAATCATCAAACTCAAATACAACTTAAAATAAAACAAGGAAATCAAGTGGAAACTTACCAAAGTTGATGAAATTTCTCAAATTTCCAACTTGATCACTTGTTTTATCCTTCAATCTTGAGCTTGGGAAACCAAAACTCTCTTTCTCTCTTACTTCTTTGATGGCCGACCAACCCAAAGAGAAAAGAAAACAAACAGCAAAATGAATGGTAAATAACCAAGTCAACTCTTCTCTTTAAACCTCCACAAGCAAAATATTATTAAAATATTATAAAATCCTCTTCCACTAACTTAATTTTCCATTTTCCACTAATTAATTAAAATCAATTATTTCTTCTTTTGACCATATAATAATTTGACTTGTATATGTTGTATATATCTCTATATATACAACATATACACATCTCTCTTCTCATCTTTAATCTTCCCACTTAAACATATACATTAAATCCAAATACAACAATAATTCCAAAACTTTTAGGGTATACTTTGGGTTATTACAATTCTCCCCCTCTAAAAAGAAATTTCGTCCTCGAAATTACCTGATCTCAAGTCTGAAGCAACTGAGGATACTGTTCTTGCATCGCTTGTTCACTCTCCCAAGTTGCCTCTTCTTTTGCATGATTCTTCCAAAGAACTTTCACCAGTGGCACTTTCTTATTTCTCAACTCTTTCACTTCATGTGCCAAAATAGCAACTGGTTCTACTTCAAAAGTTAAATCTGGACTCACTTCAATAGATTCAACAGACAGAACATGAGATGGGTCTGATCTGTACCTCCGCAACATAGAAACACGGAAGACATTATGGATTCTATCCAACTCAGGTGGCAAAGCAAGTCGATAAGCAACTGGTCCCACTCTTTCTAATACTTCATAGGGTCCAATAAAACGAGGACTTAGCTTCCCTTTTCTACTAATTCTCAAAATCTTTTTCCAAGGGGACACTTTCAAAAATACTTTATCTCCAACATCAAACTCTATGTCTCTCCTCTTCAAATTTGAATAAGATTTCTGTCGATCTGAAGCTGCTTTCAACCGATCCCGAATTATTTTCACTTTCTCTTCCGTTTCTTTAATTAAATCAAGACTAACCAATTTACCTTCTCCAATATCAATCCAACATAGAGGCGTTCTACATTTTCTTCCATATAATGCCTCAAATGGTGCCATTCCAATACTAGATTGATGACTGTTGTTGTAAGCAAATTCCACAAGTGGCAAAAATCTATCCCAATTTCCAGAGAAATCAATGACACAGCTTCTCAACATATCCTCTATAATCTGTATCACTCTCTTTGACTGCCCATCTGTCTGCGGATGAAAAGCAGTGCTAAAGTGCAATCAAGAACCCAAAGCACCATGTAAACTTTTCCAAAACTTTGAAGTAAACCGAGGATCTCGATCAGACACTAAAGAAATTGGAACTCCATGCAACTTCACTATCTCATTTATATACAGCTCAGCTAACTTCTCTAAAGAGTAGTCCATTCGAACTGGAAGAAAATGAGCTGTCTTTGTCAACCGATCAAAAATCACCCAGATAGCATCATGCTTCTTCTGAGTCAATGGCAAACCAGACACGAAATCCATTGTCACACGTTCCCATATCCATTTTGGCACTGATAAAGGTTGAAGCAACCCTGTTGGAACTTGATGCTCAGCCTTCACTCTCTGACAAGTGAGACATTTGGATACAAACTCCGCTATGTCCCTCTTCATACCTGACCACCAGAAATGTTGCTTCCAATCATGATACATCTTTGTACTCCCACGGTGCATAGCAAAAACCGATTGATGTGCTTCTTCTAAAACAATCTGTCTCAATCTTGCATCATCAGGAACACACAATCTATCTTTGAACCAAAGACTACCATCATCTCTCATATGAAATCCTCAGCTCTCCCCATTTTGGCAATCTAACACAACTTTCTGAATTTTCTCATCAGCCAATTGAGCCTCCCTTATCTGATCCAACAACACCGGTCTCAACTACAGTTGAGCTAACAATGCACCATCATCACATGATTCAAAACTAGGATGCAATGCTCTCAACTCAACAAGCAACGAGAGTGAATAAACAGTCAATCCTGCTAAAGACTTCTAACTCAAGGCATCTACAACAACATTTGCCTTACCAGGATGATAATCAATCAAACAGTCATAATCTTTAATCAATTCCAACAACCGTGTCTACCGAAGATTAAGCTTTCTTCAAATATTTCAAACTCTTATGATCTGTATAAATGAAACACTTCTCTCCATACAAATAATGTCGCCAAATCTTCAAAGCAAAAACTATGGCTGTTAACTCCAAATCATGCGTCGGATAATTAAGCTCATGCGGCTTCAACTGCCGAGAAGCATAAGCTATAACTTTTTCCTCTTGCATCAAAACACAACCTAAACCATTATGTGAAGCATCACTGTAAATCACATATGGTTTATCTTCCACAGGCAAAGTAAGAACAGGAGCTTGAGTCAACATCTCCTTCAATTGCTCAAAATTATCTTGACACTGATCTGTCCACACAAATCTAACTCCCTTCCGAAGTAATCTGGTGAGTGGAGTAGCTATCAAAGAAAAACCTTTCACAAACCGTCGATAATAGCCTGCCAAACCCAGAAAACTTTTAACTTCAGTCACAGACTTCGGTGGACTCTAATTCAAAATAGCCTTAACTTTACTCGGATCAACTCTTATACCATCCGTTGAAACTATATGACCAAGGAAAGTCACTTGATCAAGCCAAAACTCACATTTCGACAGTTTAGCATATAATTACTTCTATCTCAAGGTCTGCAATACAATCCGTAGATGCTTGTCATGTTCCTCTTCATTACCCGAATACACCAAAATATCGTCAATAAAGACCACCACAAACTGATCCAGATAGGGTCTAAACACCCTATTCATCAAATCCATAAAAGCTGCAGGTGCATTCTTCAATCCAAAAGGCATCACTAAAAACTCATAATGCCCATATCTTGTGCGGAAAACTATCTTAGGAATATCTTCCTCTCTGACAGTCAACTGATGGTACCCTGATCTCAAATCAATCTTGGAAAACACTGTTGCTCCCTTCAACTGATCGAAGAGATCATCAATCCGAGGCAAAGGATACTTATTCTTAATAGTCACCTTGTTCAATTGCCTATAATCGATGCACAACCTCAAAGTACCATCCTTCTTCTTTACAAACAAAACAGGAGATCCCCACAGAGAAACACTAGGGTGAACAAACCCTTTATCCAACAACTCCTGCAACTGCACCTTCAACTCTCTCAACTCAGCAGGTGCCATTCTATAAGGAGTAATAGAGATGAGAGTGGTACCAGGAAATAAATCAATACCAAACTCAACCTCTCTCTCAGGGGGTAACCCTGGCAACACCTTAGGAAACATATCTGGAAATTCGGCAACTGTGGGTATACTATCAGGTGGAGAACCCACTACACTGGTATCCAAAAAATGATCAAGATAAGCATCACACCCTTTTCTAATCAACTTACTAGTTGTAACAGCTGAAACAAACAAGGATGCAAGTTATCTCTGCTCACTAGATACCATCACACTTCTACCATCACTGGTTCTAAGGGTAACACATTTCTTTTGACAATCTACTACAGCTCCATGCTTAGACAACCAATCCATGCCTAAGATCAAATCATACTCCTTAAAAGGCATTTCAATTAAATCACCAAGGAACTCCTCACCTTGCACCACAACTGAACTCTCACGATGCACCTTACTCACCACAACACTATGTCCTAAAGGATTTGTCACCAAAACATCAAATCCTAAGGACTCAGAAGGCAATTCAGACACAGGCAAGATAGATGCACTTATGTATGAATGAGTAGATCCTGGATCAATCAAAGCAAGAACTAAAATACCAAATAAAGAAAATGTACCCGCAATGACTGCTGAAGCATCCAGCTGCCTCTGCATCACATACACTCTCTGAGAAGACCCAGCCCCATCTGGCCTACTGCCTCCGGATGTAGAGCCTCCTCTCTGACTAAACCCGAGTCGACCACCTCTATTGAAACCTCTGCCCCCTCGACCACCTATGTTGACACTTGGTCGAGAAGCTACAGTATCAGTCTATCTATCCTCCTGTAACTCAGGGCAATCTTTAATAAAGTGAGCTGGTGACCCACATCTAAAGTATACTCCTTATCCGCTCGTCTTCCAACAAGTACCCCCATGTGTCCTACCACAATGAACACATATAGGTGGAATGGATCTCTGAACCATCGAAGTCGGAGCACAAGCTACAGAAACTATAGGTATCGGTCTCAAACTCTGCCTTTGATACTGAACTGACCTACCTGACTACCTCTGGCTCCTACTAATTCTCGGAACAAAACTTCCTCTGCCTCTCTTCATAGATGAAGACCTTGCCTCAAACTGGGATCTCCTAAATCTTGTCTCCTCCTCAGTAGCAGTTGCTGCAATAGCCTATGCTCTCTCAACACTTCTAGCTGCTGCAACCAATTGAGAAAAATCCTAATATCGAGAACCAGCAACAATGCACATAATAGAGGGCCTCAAACCATCCTCAAATCTCCTACACCGGTCAATCTCATCTGAAATAATCCCACCGGCATAGTGACTCAATCGGATAAACTCAACCTCATACTCTGTCACAGTCCGGTTATCTTGTCTCAAATTCAGAAATTCCATCTTCTTGACATCCTTATACTCCGTCGGAGTATATTTTAGTTCAAACTCCTTCAGAAAATCACTATAAGACAAAGTCGGTGGATCATCCATGGCATGAGGAACCGTCTTCCACCAATCATAAGCATCTTTCTGCAGAAGCGATCTAGCATAATCAAGTTTCTCCTCAGGAGTAGCTTGCAACTGAATAAATACCCTCTACACTCTATCCAACCACTGCTCAGCTATTGTAGGATCTGTAGAACCAAGAAAATCCTCAGCCCCATACTTCCTCAATTTATCATAATGTCTCACTGGTACTTGAGGCTGTGGTGGCGGTGGCTGCTGCTGCACTGGAGCTCGCCTCAACAATTCTACCACATGCCGTAACCAACCTGGTGGAACCACATCAGCAGCTGATCTCCCTGGCACAGGAGCAGAGGCCTCTCTAGCTCTATCAACCCTAGCTCCATCTCTACCCTCTTCAGGAGCTACACTCTCAGCACTACCTTCTACAGACTGACGTGACTGAGACGACATCACTATCTATATCTGCAAACATAGCACAATATACCTCATCAAAGATTAGAGACTGCCAAAATCAAAACATGTATCGTATTTAAAAATAATATTTTAAAAATCAAAATTTTTCTTTTTCATACAATTTACCTAGGTTAAGAATCTCAAACCTAGGCTCTGATACCAAAACAATTGTAACACCCCTATACCCTGTATACGCACACTACATACTACTACACCTATAATATACGTATACTGAATACAGGAGTGCCACGGTTTATAATAAGCAAACCAATCTTTGAATTTAACAACAATATAGGAAAACTTAAAACATTTAAATTATATTATAAAGTACAATAGATAAAACATTCATTTAACACGCAGTGGAAAATGTAGCGGTGTTTACAAATATATATACATCCAAAAATCAAATTTTACAAAACATAACATTTATACATGTTTTGCAGTTTGTCTCTGATCTTTAAGCCCCCTATCAACATCTCAGAGTCTAGACTCAACTCCGTCTAGCTGAACTCTCTGGCTCTATCCTGTCACCTACGCGATGAATCACAATCGCGCTAAGCTAACAGCTTAGTGGTACAAACCACAATAACAATATGTTTCAATGAAATGCCAATGTCACACATTTCAACAACAAAAACAATCTTCATAAATGATATATTCATATTTTTCATAACACTACTTTCCATTATTTTATTCAATTGTTTCACCATTCATGAATAACATTGAAACAAAGACAAGCATGGGCTCAAAAGACACTAAAATGCCATTCAACTTTCAGAGTTAATGTTTTGGTTTAATTATCACATTTATCATTATCATTATCCCAACTAGGCTTCAAGGATTAGGCTCAACCAAGCTTCAAGGGGAACAAAGCATGCTAGACATCAACCCAACTTGGCTTCAAGAACCAAACCCAACCTAGCTTCAAGGGTTGTAACATCTCAACTAGGCTTCAATGATTAGACCCAACCAAGCTTCTTCAAGGGGAGTTAAGCATGCTAAACTTCAACCCAACTTGGCTTCAAGGATAAAATCCAACCTAGCTTCAAGAGATTGTTACCATTAGGCATGCCACCAACAACAAAACTCTTAAAATGGAATAACATATTAGACACACAATTCATTCATTATTTCATTATCAATTCCATTCTCATTTGCTCATAATCATTTAGGCAACCATGCCTGAATTATCTCATTTGCATTATTATAGCCAACAACAGTGGCTTCACATCTCATCAATAGAGTATACATAACCAATTGCATTGGACATATATTTTAAATTCATCATCATCTAGGCAAATAGGCCCCTCTTATTTCATTTGAATCATTATAGCCAACCACAATGGCATCTCATCTCATCATACCTCAATTTACATTAAAGCAATTCATCATTAAAGTATTCATCATAACCAATTGCATTGCACATACATTTTGAATGATCATCATATCTTTCACATTATACCAATCATAACATTAATCAAATTGTATTAACAATATAGTAAATTACTTAACACATTTACAACCAAATGTGTTAAGTCTCAAAATCATGTAAATGTATGCAACCATGTAAGTTTGTACTTACCTCAAGAAAAACTGACACCAATCTATACACTTCCTCTTCCAAGAATTCTCCACTACTAGGATTAGGGCAACTCAACCTCTTCACAACCTAATTCAAAAGAAATAATACACATTTATTTAAAGATACACATAAATTCCAATAAACTTATTCACCTATTAGTCTCATACTAGACCCATAGATCACAAATTACAAGCCAACACACTATCTAGGACCCCACCGTCGTGGCCTCACAACCCCACGGTCGTGGCCTCACAACCCCCACGGGCGTGGGTTAGAAAACGAATCTGTCCAATTTGTCAAACACCCCCACGGTCGTGGCATCCAAGGGCCACGGGCATGGCATCCATTTTGCTTCTGTTTCAGACCAAACGCATGTATTCTATGCTTTAAACTTAATTAAACACAAACATCTTGAAGATCTACCAAAAATAATTGATCAAACATCAATGTTGAGATAATTGAGGCATGGTTGCCTAGTTGATTGTGGAATAAGAAATGAGAAATGAATTGATAAAGAAATTGACAAAGTGATAAATGAAATGATTGTGTCCCTAATATGTTAATTCAATTTTTCAGAGTTCTGGGTTTGGCGGCATGCCTATGAATCACTGGATAGGTGAAAAGACCGGGTCGTAAGCCTCAAAAACAGTAACAGTCTTGCCGGGTTGAGGATCTCCTCGGGTTTATCCGGGTTGAGGTCCAAGAGACTGAGTTTGTTACACTAAAAAACAGTAACAGTCTTGCTGGGTTGAGGATCTCCTCGAGCTTAGCCGGGTTGAGGTCCAAGAGACTGGGTCTGTTACACTATCCATGGATAGAGATATATATATATATATATATTGCCTACGGGCTTGATGATTGTGATTATGGACTAAAGCAGTAACTCTGAACTTTGAATAACATATTAGATTCTTTTTGGGCCCATGCTTGTCTTTGTTTTTAATGTGATTTATGAAATGTGAAATGAATGAATAATGAGACCCATACTTGTCTTTGTTTTCAATATGAATGATGAAATGTGATTCATGAAAGGTGAATTGTGAATAATGAATTAATTGAATAATATAAGGACATGTAATGTTATGAAGTATGATATGATTACAATACATAAGTAAACTATTGAATAGAAATATGGCTTGAGAAGCTAAGTTGAAAGATGAGATTCTAAAAATATAATATGACATGTAAAATGTGTATGGATGTGGACATTGTAATGTATGTTTATAATATTTATTTGTACTACTAAGCTCTCGGGCTTAGCGCGGTTGTGTAATCGCGCAGGTGAGTAGGTAGTAGATCTGAAGTCAATCGTTATGCCACGAGAAGGGTATGAGTGTTTCGAGACCAAGTAGAAGGTGGTGCATACATGTACAAGTTAAATTTGTTGTATTTTATTAAAAATGTATTCATATGTATATGTGAATTTTGATAAGGACAAGATTATTATTTATATGTAAGATCATCGAAAGTATAATGATTTTGTAAATGTTCTTTAAATAAAATGTATTATTGTTTGAACTCAGATAAAAGTTTTTAAACTGTAACGACTAGTGACATTCTTATACTTTATATACGTACTGTATGTATACCAGGTATATGTATAGTACTTATATAGAGTATGGGGGTGTTACAGGAAACCTCCACTGCTCTGGACTGAGAAACCATTCATAAACTCTCTCCCCGAGAAACCAGCCACTAGACACTGGGCCAGCAATAATTCGGCGAGAATGTTGGAAAGATAGTGCATCCCTCATCAAAGGAGACCAATTTGCTCGCTTTTCTAGACTCCACCAGGCCAAATTCACCTGCAAAATAATAAAAGGTAATTAAAACTTTCACATAAAATTTAAAGCAAACTAATGTTATTTTACCTGGTCCCAGGTTAAGCGGCTCAACACATAGCGGTGAGTATGCACATGATGAGAGCTGGAATGTCCACATGATCGAACAACCAGTAATTTAATCTCGGATACCCGAATCTCTCTCAGAAAATACCGAGGTTATGTTCATATGCCCATACCTACAACAATAATAGTAAATGTAATATCCCAAAATGTGCCCTAGAAGTATTGATGTAATTGTTGTTTGATTTGAATTAAATGTTTATGTGTTATTGGAAAGGAAAAATGTATTTTGAGATAATGTATATGTTGGGTATATGGTAATATATATAACATATATGTTGGTCAAAAGGGATGGTAAATGGAAGAGGATATTTATTTGTGATATGTGAAATTACTTAAATGGGCATATAAGTGACAAGAGTTAAGTTAAATGGATGAGGGCAATTTGGTAATTGCTTTGTTAGGATTGCTTGGTGGAGATTTAAAGAAGAAGAGAAGTTTGACTTGTCTTCATTTTCTCTTCTTTGCTTGGTGTGGCCGGCTACCAAAGGGAAAGAGAGAGCAAGTGAGGTGTTTTGATTTCTAACATCAAATTGAAGGAAGAATCAAAGGATTAGGTTGGAGATTTGTGAAATTTCTTCAATTGAGGTAAGTACTCTCTTGTTTTCCCTTGTTATTTTTGAAGTTGTGTTTGAAGTGAGTTTTGATTTGTTGGGATTATGATTTGGGGTGGTTGAGATGTGTTTATAAGTGTTGAGTTTGATTGTAAGTTAAATTGGTGTTGGTTTTGGTTTGAGGATGGTAAGTTAAGTGGATGTTGATATTGAAAGAATAAGAATGATGTTGGTTTTAGGGTTTTGAAGTAGTATGTGTTTAAATGTGTTGTTAATGTTTTGTTAATGAGAATATTGTGATGAATATGTAAAATAAGTGTTAATGACATAGTTTAGATCCATTTGAATGAGGTTATGGTGTGCACAATGTGTTTAAATGCAATATTTAGGGTTTTTGTTCCTGAGAGACACGGCCAAGACTTAAGATTTTGGAGAGACACGGCCAAGCTTAATGAAACTTGGCCGTGTTGGATGAATTTTGGAGAGACACGGCCACTGGCTTAGCCGTGTCCCTTGACTGTGTTTGCCACTGCCTGATTTTTGTTGAGAGACACGGCCGTGCCCTTTGCCCGTGTCTGCCTCAGCTTGAATTGGTGTTGAGAGACACGGCCACAAGCTTGGCCGTGTCCCTTGAGGGTGTTAGCTACTGTGATTGTTCCTTTGTTCTTCTTGCATTATTGAGATTGAACATTCATTTGATGACAATGATGATGCATATGATACTATATGAACAATGCTATTTTTTATGCATTGTGAATCTTGTGAATGGTAATGTGTTATATGAATAATGTACTTTGTAGTGTTACATCAATGATGCAATATGTAAAATGTGAAGGATATGATGAGGTAATTGATTAAGTAAGCTTGATGGGAGTAGTTCTTAAGTATAAAAGAGACGAGGATCATCCAAAAAGGTATGTGCAATATGTTTTAATAATGAATGATGTTAATGTGTCTTGAGAAATGGATTATGTATGCTTGAATGATGAAGTGTATAATGTGAATTGAGACATAAAGAGGTGTGAAACTAATGTTCTGAGTTATAATGATGTGAATGATATGATTGAAGCATGCCTAGATGGTATGATTGAATAATGATATGTGTGTTTAGTTAATGTAATTGATGTTGCATATATCAATGATGAAATATGAAAGGTAATTTGAGATATAATGTGATGTGAAGCCATTGTGATTGGCTATGATAACTCAAATGTGATGTGAAGCCATTGTGATTGGCTATGATGATTCAATTGTGATAAATAAGGCATGTTTACCTAGATAATGATTCAATTGAGAATGAAATGGATAATGAAATAATAAATGAATTGTGTGACTAATGTGTTATTCCATTTTCAGAGTTTGTTGTTGGTGGCATGCCTAATGATAGTAACAATCTCTTGAAGTTAGGTTGGGTTTGATCCTTGAAGCCAAGTTGGGTAGAAGTTTAACATGTTTTACTCCCCTTGAAGCTTGGTTGGGTCTAGTCCTTGAAGCCTAATTGAGATGTTACAACCCTTGAAGCTAGGTCGGATTGATTCTTGAAGCCAAGTTGGGTTGAGACTTAGCATGCTTTGTTCCCCTTGAAGCTTGGTTGAATCTAAATCCTTGAAGCCTAGTTGGGTCTATGATAATGATAAATGTGATAACAAAACCAAAGCATTAACTCTGAAATTTGAATAGCATATTAGTGTCTTTTGGGCCCGAGTCTGTCTTTGTTGTCAATGTGATATACAAGTGTTGAAAGAAATGAGTAATGAGATCTATGGTTGATTTCATTGGAAATGTGATTCATGATTGGTATGATATGTAATATTTGTAATGATATATTGATTATGAATACTAGTGATGGATTGTGGTCGGTGATAATGTTTTTGTATATATATGTACATAAAATATGAAATTAGCCGAGATATATGAAAGGTGCAATTAAAAAGGAAAAACATGATAATAACTAATGGTACATTGAATTGATATATCATTATATGTTAGAATTTCTATAATGTATGTTTATATTTCATAATTGTATTACTAAGCTCTCGGGCTTAGCGCGGTTGTGTTATCGCTCAGGTGGATATGCGGTTGATCTGGAAGTCCAGCTGTTATGCCACGAGAAGAGTAAGAGTTTATCGAGACCAACTAGAGGGTGATGCATACATGTATAACTTTTAATTATGATGTATTTCTGACGAGAAAGTATTTATATGTATAAATGAAGTTTTGATAATGATAATGATTTTGTAAATGTTATTTAAAGTAACGTATTATGGTTTGAACTCTGTTACAGGTTTTTAAAAGGTAATGAAAAGTGACATCCTCATACTTTATATACTTTACTGAATGTATACTAGGTATATGTATAGTACTTATATAGGGTATCGGGGTGTTACAATTATTTTGGTATCAGAGCTTAGGTTCGAGATTCTCGGCCTAAGTGAACTTTAAAAAAAAAATTTTGAAACGTTTAAAGAGAATTAAAAAGAAGAGTTTTGGAATGTAATTGGTAATACATGCATATGCATTAACACCTAGGTTGGTCTCAGATGTGGCATTATATGAATGGTAGAATATCTGTGTTATATGAGATGGATGCTAGTGTGTGAATGATGTTTCACATGAATGTAAAGCTAGAGAAAGAAATGATATGGATTTATATAAGTTTAATTGATAAATTGAAAAAACAATTTTGGAAATTTATGCAAGTAAAGTGAATTGTTAAATGTGTTGAAATATAAAGAAATGAAAAGGAGAATAAAGTTGAACATGAGATGAAATCAAAATTAAGATAAGAGTATGTACTCTTTCCTCTACACTTTGAATCTCTTTATAATAGAGTTTATGTTGGGTTTGCTAGATAGAGGAAATATTGTTGAATTGTTAATATTGAAAGACTAAAATGAGGAGAGTATGGTGGAATATTGAATGAGTTGATTAGTATAGACAAAGTGTGACTATTTAAAGTTTGGGGTATATATAAAGTTAAGGTTTTGTTTAAAGGAAAAAGAGATGATATTGGTTAAGTAAGAATATAAATTGGTATTGTTATTTTAATGCAAACATTGTGAATTCAATGTTAGAAATGTGAGATGCTTGGATATTGTGAAAGCTCATGGTAATGGTGGTAATATGTGATATTTGAGATTTTTGAAATGAGCTTGATAATTTTGAAAATTATATGTTTTGATATTGCTTTGTGATATATATATATATATATAAGATGTTTTTAAAGTTGATATTAAGAAAAGATGAGTTTGGCAAGTTGAAGCTTAAGCGAAGTAGTAAGTTGAAAAGTTAAAGTTTTAGTGGAATTTGATAAAGATTATTTGGATATTGATGGTTTAATGTATATGCAATACATGAGCTAGATGAAATGACTAATATTGCATATGAAAGTATTATGAAATGAACAATGTGATTGATGGTATGAAAATTTGTTTTGAAGTAAAAAGGGAAGTGAATAAGCGAATGAAAATGATCTATTTTAAGTCACTATACTGCAAAGGGTAAAAATGGATATGGAAGTATATTAAATGTTTTTAAAGACGAAAGTGAAAGAGATGTCACATTGGGAATGTGACCAAGATGGATGTGAAATGTTATTATAGTCGGAATATATATTTGTAGTGTGAATAAATACTTTACATCTTATTGGAAGAATGAGAAGGATAGTATTTTAAAAAAAAAGTGATAAACATTAAATTTGTATTGAATGTATGAAAAAGGAAAATAAAATAAGAGCATATATTTAAGTGTATACATGTATATGATATGTGAACTGAGTTTTCAATATGAATGAAATTATGATATATAAACAAATGTATGAATCACATTATGAAGGTGACCTATGAATGTGGTATAATTATAGAATTAGTGATATGGAAAATGATGTTATATGTATTAGTGGACCTAAGAGAGATTAGGTCTTGAATTGTATAAAGTTAGATGGATTATGTGGTGGAAGTAAGTATGGAATGGACTTGAGTAATATTGGATAGTGGAAATTGTTATGGTGAGCATTGAACGTGATAATCATATGATATTTAGAGTCCCAAAGTATTCACATATGGAAAGTTCTATGTAATTATATTATAAGAGATTGTAAATGGATTAGAAATGAAGTGACGGATAGAAATTATATGGAAACTGCATATGATTGAATATGTATATAGTAATATTGTTGAAACATGAACTAAGTTGATAAAGATCATATAATCGAGTGCAAATTGGTTTGAAATGGAGTTGGAATGTGTTAATTTCTGTTATACCAAAAATGTAAAGAAGGAATATATAATTCTTGAGATACACCTTAGCCTTGTATTTGTAAAGATTGAGAATAAAGTTATAAAAGAACAGTATTGATTTAAAAGTTCTAGGCTTGAATATTAATCTCTTAAAGCCATGTGTTTTGTTCAGTATATTTAATCGGTTAATGTTGTTATCCATAGATTTGGATTTTAGATAAAATGATTGTAATACAGATTTGGTGAGATTGAAAACTTTATTTGAGAAGTGTAGTTAAAAGTTATGATGGATAAAGTTGTACTTTATCATTTTATGTTAAAAATTTGGTTATAGTTGTGAAGGTAAAGAGAGAAAAAGGAAATTATGGAAATGTGTTGAGTTATGGATAATATGACAAAAAGGTAATCAAATTAAATATAACAATGATATGAATTGTGAAGAGATATTAAAAAGGGAGAAATTATAAAATATGACTGAAAGTTATACTGAATATGTTTATGGTATGTAACTTGAGGTTTAAGTGAATAAACTATGTGTATATTAAAAGATAATTTGAAGTTATTTGTTATTATGATAATTTGATTGAATATGGATCAGAAGAGATCAGGAATTGAATATAAATTTGCCCTAATGGAATGAAGATATATATATATATACATATATGAATATTGTGAAATTTCATGATAAGTTAAATAAATTAATCGTTGGTTGGAATTGAACAAGATTGGAATGTGGGTATATTGTGGCAGATAGAACAAGTGATCTGGATTTGGCTAAGAATTATGAATCACTATTGAGATTTAATGTGTATAGTTGTACTAAGAGTATAATTTTTTTCATGATAATGTATATGATGTAAAATTTTAGAGTGTGTTTGGACATGAATGAATGGAGTTATAGTAGTTATAAATTATGATATAAAGAGAAAAGATTGGTTATTTACAAAATAAGTTGAAAGGTAGTGTATTAATATATAAGTTAAGTGAAAAGCATGCTAAAGAAGTAACTCCATTTGTGAAAAATAAGGATCTTGTTATCCATTGAGGTTTGATAAATGTCTATTTAGACAGTAATTGTAATGACGGGATAATTAATGCTCAGATATAAACCAATGGTTTCTAAGGTTAAAGTTAAGAGGGTAATTACAAAGAGATGAAGGAACAAATTATATTAAATATAAAGATTGGACGAAGTGTAAGTGTGCTATAAAATGATCTGATTATTGTATAAAGACATTAATAGGAAATGTAATGAGTTATTTTAAATGTTTGATCAAGGAAGTGATAAGATGTATAAACGTATAGAATGATGAGTTATGGAATATAGAGAAGATGGTTGATTAAAAAGGGGAGAGTTGAAATTATATGGTTAGGTGACATAATAACTTAAGCATATAATTAACTTCATATGGAAGTTAAGATAACATTTTGTTAAGAATGGATTGTTATGATACTGATAATTTCGAGGACGAAATTTCTTTTTAGAGGGGGAGAATTGTAATATCCCAAAATGTGCCCTAGAAGTATTGATGTAATTGTTGTTTGATTTGAATTAAATGTTTATGTGTTATTGGAACGGAAAAATGTATTTTGAGATAATGTATATGTTGGGTATATGGTAATAAATATAACATATATGTTGGTCAAAAGGGATGGTTAATGGAAGAGGATATTTATTTATGATATGTGAAATTACTTAAATGGGCATATAAGTGACAAGAGTTAAGTTAAATGGATGAGGGCAATTTGGTAATTGCTTTGTTAGGATTGCTTGGTGGAGATTTAAAGAAGAAGAGAAGTTTGGCTTGTCTTCATTTTCCCTTCTTTGCTTGGTGTGGCCGGCTACAAAAGGGAAAGAGAGAGCAAGTGAGGTGTTTTGATTTCTAACATCAAATTGAAGGAAGAATCAAAGGATTAAGTTGGAGATTTTTGAAATTTCTTCAATTGAGGTAAGTACTCTCTTGTTTTCCCTTGTTATTTTTGAAGTTGTGTTTGAAGTGAGTTTTGATTTGTTGGGATTATGATTTGGTGTGGTTGAGATGTGTTTATAAGTGTTAAGTTTGATTGTAAGTTAAATTGGTGTTGGTTTTGGTTTGAGGATGGTAAGTTAAGTGGATGTTGATATTGAAAGAATAAGAATGATGTTGGTTTTAGGGTTTTGAAGTAGTATGTGTTTAAATGTGTTGTTAATGTTTTGTTAATGAGAATATTGTGATGAATATGTAAAATAAGTGTTAATGACATAGTTTAGATCCATTTGAATGAGGTTATGGTGTGCACAATGTGTTTAAATGCAATTAAAAGAGTTTTGGCCATATTTAGGGTTTTTGTTCATAAGAGACACGGCTAAGACTTAAGATTTTAGAGAGACACGGCCAAGCTTAATGAAACTTGGCCGTGTTGGATGAATTTTGGAGAGACACGGCCACTGGCTTGGCCGTGTCCCTTGACTGTGTTTGCCACTGCCTGATTTTTGTTGAGAGACACAGCCTTGTCCTTTGCCCGTGTCTGCCTCGGCTTGAATTGGTGTTGAGAGACACGGCCACAAGCTTGGCCGTGTCCCTTGAGGGTGTTAGCTACTGTGATTGTTCCTTTGTTCTTCTTGCATTGTTGAGATTGAACATTCATTTGATGACAATGATGATGCATATGATACTATATGAACAATGCTATTTTTTATGCATTGTGAATCTTGTGAATGGTAATGTGTTATATGAATAATGTACTTTGTAGTGTTACATCAATGATGCAATATGTAAAATGTGAAGGATATGATGAGGTAATTGATTATGTATAGCTTGATGGGAGTAGTTCTTGAGTGTAAAAGAGACGAGGATCATCCAAAAAGGTATGTGCAATATGTTTTAATAATGAATGATGTTAATGTGTCTTGAGAAATGGATTATGTATGCTTGAATGATGAAGTGTATAATGTGAATTGAGACATAAAGAGGTGTGAAACTAATGTTCTGAGTTATAATGATGTGAATGATATGATTGAAGCATGCCTAGATGGTATGATTGAATAATGATATGTGTGTTTAGTTAATGTAATTGATGTTGCATATATAAATAATGAAATATGAAAGGTAATTTGAGATATAATGTGATGTGAAGCCATTGTGATTGGCTATGATAACTCAAATGTGATGTGAAGCCATTGTGATTGGCTATGATGATTCAATTGTGATAAATAAGGCATGTTTACCTAGATAATGATTCAATTGAGAATGAAATGGATAATGAAATAATAAATGAATTGTGTGACTAATGTGTTATTCCATTTTCAGAGTTTGTTGTTGGTGGCATGCCTAATGATAGTAACAATCTCTTGAAGTTAGGTTGGGCTTGATCCTTGAAGCCAAGTTGGGTAGAAGTTTAACATGTTTTACTCCCCTTGAAGCTTGGTTGGGTCTAGTCCTTAAAGCCTAATTGAGATGTTACAACCCTTGAAGCTAGGTTGGATTGATTCTTGAAGCCAAGTTGGGTTGAGACTTAGCATGCTTTGTTCCCCTTGAAGCTTGGTTGAATCTAAATCCTTGAAGCCTAGTTGGGTCTATGATAATGATAAATGTGATAACAAAACCAAAGCATTAACTCTGAAAATTGAATAGCATATTAGTGTCTTTTGGGCCCGAGTCTGTCTTTGTTGTCAATGTGATATACAAGTGTTGAAAGAAATGAGTAATGAGATCTATGGTTGATTTCATTGGAAATGTGATTCATGATTGGTATGATATGTAATATGTGTAATGATATATTGATTATGAATACTAGTGATGGAATGTGGTCGGTGATAATGTTTATGTATATATATGTACATAAAATATGAAATTAGCCGAGATATATGAAAGGTGCAATTAAAAAGGAAAAACATGATAATAACTAATGGTACATTGAATTGATATATCATTATATGTTAGAATTTCTATAATGTATGTTTATATTTCATAATTGTCTTACTAAGCTCTCGGGCTTAGCGCGGTTGTGTAATCGCGCAGGTGGATATGCGATTGATCTGGAAGTCCAGCTGTTATGCCACGAGAAGAGTAAGAGTTTATCGAGACCAACTAGAGGGTGATGCATACATGTATAACTTTTAATTATGATGTATTTCTGACGAGAAAGTATTTATATGTATAAATGAAGTTTTGATAATGATAATGATTTTGTAAATGTTATTTAAAGTAACGTATTATGGTTTGAACTCTGTTACAGGTTTTTAAAAGGTAATGAAAAGTGACATCCTCATACTTTATATACTTACTGAATGTATACTAGGTATATGTATAGTACTTATTGTTTAGTCCATTTTTGTACTAGTTTTTAGTGTGATTTTATGTGTGTTTTAGTTAATGTTTTGATTAATTGTTGTTTTAAGTGTGTTTAAAGTGTTGTTTTTAGGTTTAGGTGGAAAAACACCCTTGGAAGATCAAAACAGTGGAAAACAGAGCAAAAATGAAGAAACAGTAGCTGACACGCCCAAGAGACACGGCCAAGCCTCTGGCCGTGTCTCACCTAATGAGCAAAACCAAAGAACAAGCAAGAAAGAGCAAAAATCAGGCAGAAGGTGACACAACCAGGGGACACGGCCGTGTCACTGGCCGTGTCCCTCCAAAAATGTCAGACACAGCCAAGCCAACTAAGGCATGGCCGTGTCACACTCCAAAGAGGAAGAGAGGAAAATCAAGCAGAGACGGACACACCCAGAGGACACGGCCGTGTCCTTTGCCGTGTCCTCCAATCCACATCAAACATGGCCAAGCCAATCAAGGCTTGGCCGTATCACCCTCTTGACAAGAAAGTAAGCAAAGAAACCAAGAAAGAAGCAGAAGCGAACACGGCCAGGAGACACGCCCAAGACACTGGCCGTGTCACATGACACGGCCGTGTCTTCTGGCCGTGTCTCACCCCGGATCAAACACAGTGAGGGACACGGCCAGGAGCTTGGCCGTGTCCCAAGGAAGAAAAACAAGAGACACGGCCAAGCTTGTTTTGGCTTGGCCGTGTCCCACCTGAAAAGTCAAATTTCTTTCAACAAAGTGGGGGACAAAGTGGGAGACAAACACTATTGCTTGCCAAAAGAAATAGAAAACAAATAAAAAGTGGGGGACAAAAGGTAATGGGATGAGTTGGAAAGCATGGGTGTTGATTTTTGAATGAATAAAAAGGGATTGAAGAGGAAAATGAAAGGAGCTTTTTGTTCTTGGAGCCAAATTTCTGCAAAAAAACGTGGGAGAGGGAGAGAGTGACACTCTCCCTTGTCCCTTCACCTCCAACCTCCATTTCCATCCTCTCCACCTTCTCCATCTTCCATTGATAGGATCTTTGAGGTTCTTTGGGATAAATTGGGTTACAAGTTCTCAAAGGTTGAAGAAACTTCATTGAAGGGAGTGGTGACTTGAGAAAGCTCCATTCCATCTTCCAAAGGCAAAATCAATTGAAGAGTTGGTGACTTGAGAAAGCTCCATCCAAAGGTTTGGTGACTTGAGAAAGCTCCATTCCACATTGCAAAGGGAAATCAACCATTGAAGAGGGCTTGAGTTCTTCATCAAATACATCAAGTGGAGCTAGGAGGAAGACTAGCAATCCTACTCTTGGCATCTTCAAAAGGGGTTTTTCTATTCTCTCTTTTAATCCATGTCTTATTGTTGTTGTTGTATTAAGAATATTGATATTGCAATGGACAATTTGTATTTGTTTTATATTGAGTTGAATGAATGTTATAAATTGATGATGTTGAGCTAAATACCCATGTTTAGGGATTATAGCATATTTGGTCGAATGCTTTGATTTGATATTTACATTGATGTTCCTTGTTGATTGGTTGATTGTATTATATTAAATGCTAGGTTGATAGATTAGCTACCTATTGATCTTTGAATATTGGATGATGGACCGAGAGGTGAAATCCGATATCGGAACTATATAATCGACCACCCTATGAATGAATTAGAAATATAAGTTCTAGGGTTTCATTAATTTGGTAATGTAAAAGAATTGGTCATTGTTAATTCATGAATGTGAGAACTAATGGATTGGTAATTGACTAATTAACCTTAAGGAACAAATTAATTACAAGGTTATGTTAATGGATAATTGAGAATTGGGCTTTGATTGAATGGACCTATGACCCTAGGCACCTTCCCAAGAATCGATTTGATCTTGTACACCCACACACATTAATCTCTATGCACGTTAATTTTAGGTTTAAATTAATCTTGCACATTTCATACAACAACCACTTCCGCATTTAAATACTTGTCAATCAAGCTATTACGAACCACACCTTCTTGGGGAAACGACCTTGGGGCGATCACCTTTGCTACAGCTACCTCGTATACTTGCGAGTGACGCTTTGTAGTAGTACTTAATTTGAGCGCAACACTTATATAGGGTATCGGGGTGTTATAGTAAATATCAAATTCATGCAAGAAAAGTGTGGAAATGACATTGGTGGAAGAAAGAATACCTCGACAACCACCATCAAGCCGAAAAAAGACTTCTTGTTTAGGCAAAGCTTATCAAGACCATGATAAAGACACGCGAGACCAGCATCACCCCAACTAAAAGATGGTACCATTCTGAGATAAGTAAGGGCACTCAACACTGACAAGTGAATGGAGGATTCAGTGCTGCCTAAGATGGTCGATCCGAGCAGATATAATAAAAATCCTCGAGCATACTGTTCAGCCATGTCTCTGCCAACTCATCCTTTGTAGTTCATCCAATAACTACGAATTGGCTCGATTTTTATCTTAAAAGGCCATTTATATGATGGTTCCATACCAATTAATTATTGAATTTCTTCAAATGTTAAAATATCGTTGGCCAGAGGGATCGGTTCACCATCATATCGAAGGCCGATTATGGCAATAAAATTGACCGGACCAATTGTCATCTCTCCAATGGGCAAGTGAAAAGTGTGGGTTGTATCCAACCATCACCCTGCAAGCGCCTGGACTACGCTCTGGTCTATCTGATATTCCTCGGATGACAATTGTAAGATGAACTGCTCAAAGCCGCAATCTCGGATAATCCGCCTTACCCGAGAAGGCATTACATCGTACCATTGTCGGGCTTTGTAAATACACCCTCCAGCCCGAACAACACAGCGATCGTGCTAACACAGACCCAGGTAAGTTAATACTAGTTAAGTACATATTATTCTATCCACTTAAATTAATTTATTTTTCACAATAACAAATAATAACAAAAAAATAAAAATATATAAAATAAATACAAAATAAATAAGTAATATAAATAAATAATATAAAAACAACGAAAAAAATCAAGAAATAAAAAGGGAAAAAATAATTACCTCGCTCTTTTGATTGGAATTGCGAAGGAGCGGCTTCCCGGCTAGTATATCTAAATTTCCATCTGCATGATGCCAAATAAACTCCAATAACTCGACATTAGAATGAGTCCCTGACCTCCAAGCATGCATTGTTTTTAAAAAATATGTGCTAAAACTAAAAGAAATTTGAAAGAATTATGAAATTGAAATCATGCTGTGAAATGAAATGAAGGAATGGTGGCTTTTTATAGAGAAACGGCAAGCAAAAAATTAAAATTCAAAACTGTTCATGAATAGTAAATTTTAGTATTCATAAATAGTAAACTTTACTATTAATAAATAGTAAATTTTACTATTCCTAAATAGTATTGCTATTGATGAATAGTAACTTTTACTATTCATAAATAGTGTTACTATTGATAGATAGTGAAAAGTACTATTTCCAATAGTAAAATACTATTTGACACTATTTGTAAAATAGTAAATTTACTATTTATAAATAGTAAATAGTGCATGAATAGTGACTACACAGTAAATAAACAGTAAATTCAAATATTCACTTTAATCATTCAAATAATTGCAGGTATATAAATATTTTTACACCCAAGGGGCAATAAGAAGACATATGCATAAAAATTAGCCAAACTTTTTGAAATAAAAATTATTAGCTCGGGTCCAGAACCCAAATTTTCCTTAGGTCCAGTACCTAGAATCTTCTTTGAGTTCAGAACTCAAACCGGGTCCAAAACCCAAATTTTCCTTAGGTCCAAAATCTGGAATCTTCCTTGAGTCCAGAACTCGAACCGGGTCAAAAACCTAAATTATCCTTGGGTCCAGAACCTAGAATTTTCTTTGAGTCCAGAACTCGAACCGGGTCCAGAACCCAAATTTTCCTTAGGTCCAGAACCTAGAATCTTCCTTGAGTCCAGAACTCGAATCGGGTCTAGAACCCAATTTTTTCTTAGGTCCAGAACCTGGAATTATCCTTGAGTTCAGAACTCGAACCGGGTCCAGAACCCAAATTACCATTAGGTCCAGAACCTAGAAATTATTTTTAAGTCCAGAACTTAGCTCGGGTCCAGAACCCAAATTACCATTAGGTCCAGAACCTAGAATTATTTCTAAGTCCAAAACTTAGTTCAGGTCCAGAACCCAAATTTTCCTTAGGTCCAGAACCTAGAATTATCCTTGAGTCCAGAACTCGAATCGAGTCCATAACCAAAATTACCATTAGGTCTAGAACCTAGAAATTATTTCTAAGTCCGGAACTTAGCTCGGGTTCAGAACCCAAATTACCATTAGGTCCAGAACCTAGAATTATTCCTAACTCCAGAACTTAGCTCGGGTCCAGAACCCAAATTTTATCATTAGGTCCAGAACCTAGAATTATTCCTAAGTCCAGAACTTAGCTCGGGTCTAGAACCCTAATTTTAATATTAGGTCCTAAACCTAGAATTATTTCTAAGTCTAGAACTTAGTTCGGGTCCAGAACCCAAATTTTTCTTATGTCCAAAACCTAGAATTATCCCTGAGTCCAGAACTTGAACCGGGTCCAGAACCCAAAAACTCCATCATCTCAAAAATCAAGTCTTATTTCTTTTCACTCTCTTTCAATAAAGTTTCAGATCATTCAAGCAGGGGGCAAACTGTAGACCCTTAAATTTTGACCTAGTCCGGCCCAATATATTTTGTTTAGTCCAAAATAATTTTTGTGTTGTCTAATATATTTTAATTGGTCCAAAATAATTTTTGTTATCTTAATTAAATAATTTTTGCTTTATTATATAATTTTTATTAATAAAAATAAAAATAAACAAATAAAAATCAAAAACTAAAAATAAAAATAAAAATCGACGATGGAAAAATCGGCGACAAAAAATCGTCACCGAAAATTCCAGAGGGCTTGGCCTGGGCCATTTCGCTCGCAGGATTTGCCATTTCGCCCTCAGGAAAATCCTGCGGGCGAAATGGCCTGCAGGCCTATTCCCCGCCCCCCGCCGCAGCCAACTGCGGCAAATTTTTTAGCCAGTGCAATTTTTCCTGCCGCAAATTTTTTCGCCAGTGCAATTTTTCCACAGCAGTTTTTTTTCGCTAGCAAAATTTTCCGACGCAAATTTTCCAAAATTTAATGCAATTAGGTTTCGGTTTCCTTTTCTTATTAAATATTGTATGCCATGAGTAACTAGGAAAAACCATAGAAAACTTGTATAAATAACAACACAAAAAGGGAAGAAAAGGAATCAGAAGTTAGGGATCAGAAATTTGAGAGGAGAAATTGGGACAAGAAGCTTGAACTAAAGTGAATCCGAATCCGTGGAGGAAATTAGCTTGAATCAAGCTAATTTTGTGAGGGAACAGAAAAATGATTTAAGCAATTCAAAGGCAAAAAGACTTGTTTTGGACCTTGTTCATCCAAGAAGAATTATTTTTGGAGGAATCAACAAAAAGAGGTATGTATTAAATTCTTTGGTTATTTTTTCACAGTAGATAAAACTATAAAAGATTACCTCATCAAAGATCAAAATCTGCCAGTTCTAATGCATGTATCTTAGTTAAAAACCATATTTTAAAAACCAAAATTTTCTTTTTCTTATAATTTACCTAGGTTGAGAACCTCAAACATAGGCTCTGATACCAAAACAATTGTAACATCCCTATACCACATATACCTACACCACATACACCCACATATGTATTATACGCATACCAGATACAAGAATGTCACAGTCTATTTGAAGCAAACCAATCTTTAAAACTTTAACATCAAATCATCATTATAAATAGTAATAGATAAAACATTCCTTATTAAAATACATTTACATAAATCAACCGGATATACCCTGTCACTTGCGTGATAAATCACTTTGGCTTAGTGGTACAACCCATGATAACAATATAATTCAATGTAATGCCAATGTCAAACTTTCAAGAATTAGAAGCAATATACAAGGATATCATATTTCATAACATTAAATCTCATTACATTGTTCAATTATTCCATTATTCATAATTCACATTAAAGCAAAGACAAGCATGGACCCAAAAGAAACTAATATGCCATTCAAATTTCAGAGTTACTGTTTTAGTCCAATAATCACATTTATCAAGCCCGTAGGAGAATCATTATCACAATGAGGATTACCTCATATGTAACATCCCAACTAGGCTTCAAGGACTAGGCCTAACCAAGCTTTAAGGGGAGCATAGCATCAACCCAACCTGGCTTCAAGGACCAAGCCCAACCCAGCTTCAAGGGATTGTTACTTTTAGCCATGCCACCAATAACAAACTCTGAAAATTGAATAACATACTAGGCACTCAATTCTTTCATAATTTCATTATTAAATCCATTCTCATTTTCTCATGATCATCTAGGCATAATGCCCCAAATATTTCATTTATATCATTATAGCCATCAATAATTGCTTCACATAATGCAAAACATAGCACCATTCTCATATATCAACCATATAATAGGTAACCTAACACATTTTCCAACCAAATGTGTTAAGTCCCAAAGTCATGTAAATGTATGCAATCATGTAAGGTTTGTACTTACCTCTAAGTGCAACAAACACCAATCTAACAACCTCCTCTTCTAAGAATCCTTCAACACATGGATTGGTTACCTTAAATCTCTTCAAAACCTATTTCAAAGGTGATTATACACACTCACTCAATGATACACAAAAGAAAATAAGAATAGAAACTATCTAGGGCAAACTCTATACTTGACACGCTCAACAACACGGGCGTGTCCCTGATCGTGCCCTAAACCCACAACACAGAAGCTTTGACATGCTCAGTAACATGGGCGTGTCACTACAAGTGTCAATTCTCTTCCAACACAGAAGCTATGACACGCTCAGTGACATGGGCGTGTCACTGGATGTGTCAAACCTCCAACAACACAGTAGCTATGACAAGCTCAGTAACATGGGCGTGTCACTGGACGTGTTAATACTACTTCAACACAGAAGCTGTGACACGCTCAGTGACATGGGTGTGTCACTGCTCGTGTCACCCACACTGAAAATAGAACCTACGACATGCCCAATGGGCCTGTCAGGGCAAACCTTAAATCGACACCAAAAACACTGCATCTAACAAACATCTTTCTTTTACCCTTTTCCACTCCAGACAAACTTAACCAAAACCATCAATATACCAAAATAAACTTGTATAACATTAAAACAACTCAATTACATGCATCAACACACAATCAAAACCATATTCACAACTCAAAGTCACAACACCCTCAACTCTTGTCTCTATCACCAAACTTAACCCTTTCTCTTCAATCCAACCCCAAAAATCAAAGATAATAAGACCAAACACTTTAAACATACCAAAATCAACCATACACACATCTACAACAACCATTCACCAAAGTCATAAACACAAACTCAAAAAGAAATCAAAGAAACAAGTGGAAAACTTACCAAAAGTGAAGAAAATCCTTAAATCTCCAACTTGATCTCTTAAAATTCTTCAATTGCTTGAGTGAGGAATCAAAAAAACTTCTCTTTCCCTTTGGCAATGGTGATGGCCGACTCTTGGAGAAGAAAGAAGAAGATGAAGATGAGCTTCCCTCAAGTCATAGCCAATCTCCTCTCTTAACCACACAAAACTCTCTTTAATCTCAACCAAGCAATTAAAAATTATAATAATATAAATATCATCTTCCACTTATATATAATTTCTATTTAAAATAACTAATTATCTCATTTGACCATAATTAAAACATTAACTTGTATATGTTGTATATATCCCTATATATACAACATATACGCACTCCTTCTTTTATCTTCTCACTTAATCAAATATACACTTAACATTATTTAATTCAATTTCAACAATAAGCATTCCAAAATTTTAGTGTATCATTTGGCATATTACACATCCTATCCAACCATCATGAAAGATTGTCTCACATCCTTATCAGAGATTTTAAAGATCTTTTCCAACTTGGCTTGCAAATAAAAGAGTGGGAATGGGAGAAGAATCACTTTTCAAAAAGGAGGAATTAAAGAGGAAACTACCAATATGGCAGTCAAAGTGCATAAAAAGAAATGGATGTTAATGCAACTACTGTCCAAGCAATTAGAAGTCAATTTTCAGAGTTAGAGAAACCTTTATCCTGGGTTTTCAATAAGTTACAAAAGAAAGGACTATTGCAACCATTGGCTCCTCGACCGGTACATGATCCTTTGCCACCAAACTTTGATGCCAACTCCATCAAATGCAAGGGCATGATACAGATAAATGTGCTCAATTAAGGCATAAGATCCACAATTTGTTTGACAGTGTGTAGACCCTTAATTTTTGACCCATTCAAATTCGATAGTCAAAAATAATTTTTGTGGTATTTTATTTATTTCAATAATATTTTAATTACTAATAATATTTAATAGCTATTTTTAATAAAAATAAAAAATATAAAAAAATAGTAAATGAAAAATGAAAAAAATAAAAAATTGAACAGACCGGGCAGTCCCAAATTGGTCCGCTGCTCCCATTTTTGCTTGCTCAATTTCTGCCAGCGCAGTCCACGAGCCCGACAGCCCGCGCACTGCCAAATTTTTGACCGAACCTTGTTTTACCCATTTTTCTAATTTTTCCTAAATAATTCGCATTTCCTTATTAAAATAGGATTATGACTCTTCATTTTCCTATAAATACCACATTAAGAACAAAAGGAGGAGGACGAAAAAAAAAATAAAAACCCTAGAGAAGAAAACCCGAGGAGGAACATTTAAGAGAGACGGCAACAAATAGAGAAGATTAACAACAAGCATTCATCAATCATCAGCCCAACAAACATTCATCAATCATCAACCCATCAAAGGCAGCAACATTGCCTTTATTCATTGTTCATCCAAAAAATAATTTGGTGGAACCAACGAATGGAGGTTTGATTTAATTCTTTAATTTATTTGAATTCACACTAGTTTCATCCTTGAGTTACAACTTATTTAATTTATACAGAGAAGTTTGAAGATTAAGAAGTTGTTTAGGTCCAGTAGTTAGCATAAACCTCGTAGTCTTGATTACTTAATTTAAACAACATGATTTGAGTTTAATGTTCATATAATCACAAAACATTATCAAAACCCTAACCTAATTGCCCAGTTGCTAAAAACCCTAATCTGCTTTCCAATTTCAAAAACTCTATATTGTTTTATTAATTCCCAAAACCTTAATCGTTTTCATAATTTTCCAAAACCTTAAATCGTTTTATTAATTCCCAAAACCCTAATTGTTTCCTTAATTTTCAAAAACTCTAAAAGATTTTCTAAATTTCGACCCTGAATTTATAAAATATATTTTCAAAATTCAAAACACCAAAGCCCTAATCAAATTCTAAAACGTCAGAATTCTTTAATTCCAGAAAACCTAAAACCCTAACTCCAGTTGCTTAATTCCCAAACCTAGAACCAAACCCTAATTCCAATGACTTAATTCCTAAACCCTAGTTTCATAAAAACCTTAAAATTTCTTAAAACCTAAATTTCATAATCCCAGCAACCTCAAAAAGAGCCCTAAACCCTAAATGATGAAACCTCAATTCAAAACCCTAAATTCTAAAAACCCTAAATTCTTTAAAACCCTAAATTTATATATTTATTGCCTTATTTAATTTTAGATTTGATTATATAGTTTATCATATGTTTTGATGGTTGATTTATTTAATTTCAATGCTTGATTTACTTAGTTCAATTTATTTAATTTATCTTGGATGGATATTTTCATTATTGTCATGATTATTATTTGTTTGTTTTAGTATTAAAATTGTAAGAGGTAAGTTTCCACTTTGTGGGTAGCTCATTAATTAATTTCTATATAATTTAAATTTGTTTTATATTTTGGACCAATGTAAAGGGCATGTATCCACCTTTCGATGGGTGTCCTATTTAGTTTAGAGATGAAAAATGTAAGGACATGTTTCCATCCTCGGATGGGTGTCCATTTATTTGCTTTGTTTGGACATTGCTTTGATTTTAATATAATGATGCTTTATTTTAATTATTTCATGTAATATGAATAATATTATTTTATTTAAGAATTTTATAATATTAAGACCTTCAAAGGAGGCCGGTTCTAATGAATTGGGTGTTGTGGGGGGTGCTGGGCCATTTCTCACCTTTCCCACACGTACCCAACTTTTTGAACCCATTAAGTGGTTGGGGATTCCCTAGGAATCGAGTCATCCACCCCTTTCTTTTTCCCAGCCCATTCGGGTGGTGACTCTATTTTCTCCGGGCTTAGGTCCGTGTTCTCTAAGAACCATTCCACTGAGAGTGGGGGCGAAAATCCCCGCTCATAGTGGCGACTCCACTGGGGATAAGAGAACTTGATTCCGTTGGTCTTTATATTATTCTATTCTTTCTTATAATGATATTATCTATTGCATCATTTAGATTGCATCGCGTGCGTGAGTTAGGACGCCCGTGTTACCCGTGTTGTGTTATGTAAGAGATACCATACTTTCACTCAAGGTATGGAGATCGAGCATGGCATAACCACTCATCGCCTCGTACCATTTGGTATATACTTGCTATGGCAACCTAAGCCTTTTTACCCAAAGACTAAAGCTCATGTAATTGGCCTAGTTACTTTCCTTAGGATTTTACCCCAAATGCTGGTTGTTTGACTATGGTTAATTTATCTTGGCTTAAATCATGGCTTATTTGGTATGTTCCTTTTCTAATATGACCTAAATACATTGTGAGCTCAAAATAAATTTTTCTTTAAAGTCCAAAAGACCAAAGCTATTTTCAAAATTTTTTAGGATGGTCTTTGGACATGAAACTTTTCTAAAAACAAATAAAAAATTCTTTTACTCATGACCCAAATACAAGGGCCAAAATATATTTTTTCTAAAATATTTTTACAATGGGCATAGAAACAAAATTATTTTCATCCAACCTTTTCTTCAAAAGAGCTTGCAATTATTTAGGGCAATTACGAAATACTAAAAATCAATTGTGAGCCTAGTTTATACTAAGAATAATTAACCATTGGCTTATTTTTTGCATGAATCATTAGTTACTTTTTCAAGTGAGAAATCTATCTATAATAAACCTCTTAATTTAATTTTAATCCAATACAGCATAAAAGCTAATATAGTTGGTTGAATGGATTAAAACCTAGTTAATGGGAATTATTATGAACTGATTTCCATTTTTGAAAATATAACTATCGGTTGAAACATCTGAGGGAAATATTCGAAAACAAGATACCCCATGTTGGTATTTTGTTAACCATATAACAAGGAAAAGAGACTCGCCATTCGTGTGTGGATCTTATAAGGTTGGAAGGAAGGTCCTATTTGTCCTTGTTTGTTAATTGATTGTGCATACATGCATACATACATTTGCATCTCATATCATTAATCCTCTTTGGCTTACAGCCCTGGATTACGACAGTTGAAAAGCTTATGACAATCCAACCTCCGCCGGAGATGAAGAATCTAGCAACGACTCAATTTCTTTTTCACCAAAAGTAATGGAGCCCGAACAAATTCAATGAATGGTGGATGATGCCCTCAATGCCAAGATGGAAGAAATAAAAGAGGCCCTAGCTGAGACCATGAAGAACCAATTGGCTGTGATTTTAGGAAATCATGCCGAAGCATCTGCTAGCACTAAGAAGCCAAAGGACAAAGGGAAGACTAAAGTTGGTGAAGTGGCTTTTGATGATGATAAGGTGATCATTAATGATGATGATGATTGGGCTCAATATTTCCAAGATCCTCAAGATAAGAAGAAAGAACCAAAGATTGTTGAATGATCAGCTATGGAGAAAACTAAAATTTTTGATGTTGAAAAGATGATTGTGGATTTGGAAAAGAAATTTGAGAAAAAGCTAAAAATCGAAGAAATGTCCGAAGTTGACAAATTATTTGAGCTAGATGAAGAAATTCTGTACAAATTCAAGATGCCATCCTTTACAAAGTTTAATGGAATTGAAAATCCTCATCTCGATGTGAAGCAATATATCACTACCATGCAGTCTGCCCGACCTAAGGCTCAAGCACTAAGGTACTTTATGCTCTCATTGGATCCTGTTATCCAAAATTGGTTGAATACCTTAGATGATGGAACACAAATGTTATATCCCAAAATAAGTTTGGTATAATAATTGTTGTAATTGGATTAAGTGTATATGTGTTTAATTGGAAAGAGAAAGGAAGTGAAGAGAGAATGTATATGTTGTATATATAGTGATATATACAACATATACAAGTCAAAATGTGAAGTCAAAAGATGATTAGTTAATGATTTTAAATTAATTAAATTAATTAAGTGGAATTTGAGTGAGTGGAAGTGGATGGAGATATTTAGAATATTTTAATATTATAATGCTTGGAGGAGAGGGTTTTGAGGAGATAGTGTTTGAGAGTTTGACTTTGTTTCTTTGTTTTCTTCTTTCTTTCTTTCTTCTTCGTGGTTCACCTTCCTATTCTTTTCTTTTCTTGTCTTTGTTTGGCCGGTCCTTCATAGCAAGAGAGCAAGAGAGGTTTTGATCTTCCATACTCAAGATTGAAGGAAGTTCTCAAGTGATCAAGTTGGAAATTGAAGAGTTTCTCCATCTTTGGTAAGTTTTCCACTTGATTCTTTGAATTTTTTTGAGTTTGTGAGTTGAGGTTATGGTTGATATGTGTTTGTTTGATTGTGGTGTGTTTGAGTGTGGCTGGTCTATTGATTATGGATTTTGGGGTTGGATTAAAGGAAAGAGTAAGATTGTTGGAAGAGTAAGTGTGGTGGTTGTGTTTTGGGTTGGTGGTGGTAATTATGATTTGTGTTGGATGTGTATGTTTTGAGTTGTTTTGGTGTTTTTGCAAGTTTTTTATGGTTTTTGAGTGTGTTTAACTAAGTTTGTTTGAAGTGGAAAATGGTGGAAGTAAGAGGTTTGTTGGATGTGTTGTTGATGTTGCCGGAATCTGGATTTTTGGCCTGACACGCTCATGAGCATGACCAGGTCTTTAGGCGTGTCAATGGTTCTGTGTTCTTAGATGGGTGACACGAGCAATGACATGCCCATGTCACTGAGTGTGTCATAGTTACTGTAATGTTGGTGGATTGACAAGGCCATGAACACGCCAGTGTTGTTGGATGTGTCAATGTTTCTATGAGACAGAATGTATTACACCTCCAGTGACAGGCCCGTGGTTCTGAGCATGTCAATGCTTATGTGTTGTGGAGTTAGGGCACGGTCAGGGACACGCCCGTGTTATTGAGCGTGTCATGTGTAGAGTTTGCCCTAGTTGATTCTTAACCTTATTATCTCATGTGTGTCTCTAAGTGAGTGTGTATGATTACCTTTGGTTTAGATTTTGAAGAGAGTTGAGTTGCCATAATCCAAGTGTTGAAGGATCCTTGGAAGAGGAGTTTGGTGTGGGGTGAGTTGCTCTTGAGGTAAGTACAAACCATACATTATTGCATATATTATATGATTAAATGTGTTAAGTAACTTATTGCATTGTTGATGCATATGAATAATGTTATGTTTTGGCATAATGTGAACTTGGTGGAGTGTATCTTGAAGATTTTAAATATATAATGATATGATTGAATATGAAATGTGAAAGCTATGATAATCATTCAAAATGTATGTTCAATGCAATTGATTATGAATACTTTAATGATGAATTGCCGTAATGTGAATTGAGATATGATGTGACATGAAGCCATTGTGGTTGGCTATGATAATGTAAATGAAATAATTGGGGCATGGTTGCCTATTTGATTATGGAATATGAAATGAGAAATGAATTGAGAAATGAATTGAGAAAGAGATTGATAAAGAGATAAATGAAATAATTGTGTGATTAATATGTTATTCAATTTTCAGAGTTCTGAGTTTGGTGGCATGCCTATGAATCACTGGATAGGTGAAAAGACCGGGTCGTAAGCCGATTCCAGTTGAAAAATGTGAAATATGTGAAATATGATGTTTTTGGGGTGAAAAGACTGGGTCGTAAGCCTCAAAAATAGTAACAGTCTAGCCGGGTTGAGGATCTCCTCGGATCTATCTGGGTTGAGGTCCAAGAGACTGGGTCTGTTACACTATACATGGATAGAGATATATATATATATCGCCTACGGGCTTGATGATTGTGATTATGGACCAAAGAAGTAGCTTTGAACTTTGAATAACATATAAGTGTCTTTTGGGCCCATGCTTGTCTTTGTTTAAGTGTGATATTCTTATGTATTGTTTATAATGTTTGAACATATGATATTGGCATTGCATTGAAACATATTATCATTGTGGTTTGTACCACTAAGCCTATGGCTTAGCGCGATTGTGATTCATCGCGCAAGTGACAGGATAGAACCGGAGAGTTCCTCTAGGCCAAGTCAAGTTTAGATTCTAAAGTGTGGATAGTGGGCTTAAAGATCAAAGACTGACTGCCAAATATGTATAAAGTTTATATTTTGTAAAATTTGTTTTTGATGAATTTGTATTTGTAAAAATAACTATATTTTCCGCTGCGTTTTAAAGAATGTTTTATTTATTGTGTTTAAGTTTATGTATTTTTTTGTAGAAAGAAGTGAGTCATTTGTTTAGTAAACCATGGCATTTCTATATTCAGTATACGTATATTACGATCGTATTAGTATGCTGTGTACGTATATGGGGTATAGGGGTGTTACAATTGTTTTGGTATCAGAGCCTAGGTTTGAGGTTTGAGATTCTCAACCTAGGTCAATTGTAAGAAAAAGAATATTTTTATTTTAAAAGTTGGTTTTTATACATGTTTTGGTATTGGCAGTCTTTGATCTTTAATGAGGTATATTCTGCTGTGTTTGAATATATAGGTAGTGATAGCGTGTCAGTCACGTCAGTCTGTAGAAGGTAGTGCTGAGAGTGTAGCTCCTGAAGAGGGTAGATATGGAGATAGGGTTGATACAATTAGTGAGGCCCCTGTTCCTGTGCCAGGGAGATCAGCTGCTGATGAGGTTCTGCCGGGTTGGTTTTGGCATATGGTAGAATTGTTTAGGAGAGCTCCCGTACAATAGCCACCACCGCCACCACAGCCTCAAGTGCCGGTGAGACATTAAGATAAATTGCGGAAGTATGGAGCTGAGGATTTCTTGGGTACTACAGTTCCTGTAGTAGCTGAGTAGTGGTTGGATAAAGTGTAGAGGATATTTATCCAGTTGCAAGCTACTCCTGATGAGAAATTTGATTATGCTAGATCCCTTCTTCAGAAAGATGCTTATGATTGGTGGAAGACGGTTCCTCATGCCATGGATGATCCACCTACATTATCTTATAACGATTTTCTGAGGGAGTTTGAGCAGAAATATACTCCGAGGGAGTATAAAGATGTTAAGAAGATGGAATTTCTGAATCTGAGACAAGATAACCGGACAGTGACAGAGTATGAGATAGAGTTCATCCGGTTGAGTCACTATGCCGGTGGGATTATTTTCGATGAGATTGACCGGTGCAGAAGGTTTGAGGAGGGGTTGAGGCCCTCTATTATGTGCATTGTTGCTGGTTCTCGATACCAGGATTTTTCTCAATTGGTTGCAGCAGCTAGAAGTGTTGAGAGAGTGCAGAGCATTGCAGCAGTTGCTACCGAAGAAGAGACCAGAGTTAGGAGACCCCAGTTTGAGGCAGGGTCTTCATCTATGAAGAGAGGCTGAGGAAGTTTTGTTCCGAGAGTCAGTAGGAGCTTGGGGCAGTTGGGTAGGTCAATTCAGTATCAGAGGCAGAGACCGAGACCTACAGTTTCTGTAGCGAGTGCTCCGACTCCTATGGTTCAGAGATCTACTCCACCTACATGTGTCTATTGTGGTAGGATACATGGGGGTGTTTGTTGGAAGATTGGTGGATCAGCTGTGTGTTTCAGATGTGGATCACCTGACCATTTCATTAGAGAGTGTCCTGAGCCACAAGATGATAGATAGACTGATACTGCAGTTTCTCAACCCAGTGTCAGCAGAGGTGGTCGAGGGGGCAGAGGTTTCAGTAGAGGTGGTAGACCTGAGTTCAGTCAGAGAGGAGGATCTTCATCCAGAGGCAGTAGGCCAGATGAGACCGGATCTTCTCAGAGAGTGTATGTAATGCAGAGGCAGCCGGATCCTTCAGCAGTTATAGCGGGTACATTTTCTTTATTTGATATTCCAGTTCTTGCTTTGTTTGATCCAAGATCTACTCATTCATACATAAGTGCATCTATCTTGCCTGTGTCTGAGTTGCATTCAGAATCTTTAGGATTTGATGTGTTGGTGACAAATCCTTTAGAACATAGTGTTGTGGTGAGTAAGGTGCATCGTGATAGTGCAGTTGTGGTGCAAGGTGAGGAGTTTTTGGGTGATTTGATTGAAATGCCTTTTAAGGAGTATGATTTGATCTTAGGCATGGATTGGTTGTCTAAGCATGGAGCTATGGTAGACTGTCAAAAGAAGTGTGTTACTTTGAGAACCGGTAATGGTAGAAATGTGATGGTGTCTAGTGAGCAGAGACAACTTGCATCCTTGTTTGTATCAGTTATTGTAGCTAGAAAGTTGATTAGAAAAGGGTGTGATGCTTATCTTGCTCATATTGTGGATACCAGAGTAGTGGGTTCTTTATTTGATAGTATACCTACAGTTGCGGAATTTCCATATGTGTTTCCTAAGGAGTTGTCAAGGTTACCTCCTGAGAGAGAGGTTGAGTTTGGTATCGATTTGTTGCCTAGTACCACTCCCATCTCTATTACTCCTTATCGAATGGCACCTGCTGAGTTGAGAGAGTTGAAGGTGCAGTTGCAGGAGTTGTTGGATAAAGGGTTTATTCTCCCTAGTGTTTCTCCGTGGGGAGCTCCTATTTTGTTTGTAAAGAAAAAGGATGGTACTTTGAGATTGTGCATAGATTATAGGCAATTAAACAAGGTGACTATCAAGAATAAGTATCCTTTGCCTCAGATAGATGATCTCTTTGATCAATTGAAGGGAGCAGCAGTGTTTTCCAAGATTGATTTGAGATCAGGGTACTATCAGTTGAGAGTCAGAGCTGAAGATGTTTCTAAGACAGCTTTTCGTACAAGGTATGGGCATTATGAGTTTTTAGTGATGCCTTTTGGGTTGACGAATGCACCTGCAGCTTTCATGGATTTGATGAATAGGGTGTTTAGACCCTATCTAGATCAGTTTGTGGTGGTCTTCATTGATGATATTCTGGTGTATTCACGTAATGAAGAAGAACATGACAGGCATCTAAGGATTTTGTTGCAGACATTGAGAGAGAAGCAATTGTATGCTAAGCTGTCGAAGTGTGAGTTTTGGCTTGATCAAGTGACTTTTCTAGGTCATATAGTTTCAGCAGATGGTATAAGAGTTGATCCTAGTAAAGTTGAGGCTATTTTGAATTGGTGTCCACCGAAGTCTGTGACTGAAGTTAGAAGTTTTTTGGGTTTGGCAGGCAATTATCGACGATTTGTGAAAGGTTTTTCTTTGATAGCTACTCCACTCACTAGATTACTTCGAAAGGGAGTTAGATTTGTGTGGACAGATCAGTGTCAAGCTAGTTTTGAGCAGTTGAAGGAAATGTTGACTCAAGCACCTGTTCTTACTTTGCCTGTGGAAGATAAACCATATGTGATTTATAGTGATGCTTCACATAATGGTTTAGGATGTGTTTTGATGCAAGAGGGTAAAGTCATAGCTTATGCTTCTCGGTAGTTGAAGCCGCATGAACTTAATTATCCGACGCATGATTTGGAGTTGGCAGCCATAGTGGTTGCTTTGAAGATTTGGCGACACTACTTGTATGGGGAGAAAGTTTCATTTACACAGATATAAGAGTTTGAAATATTTGGGGGTTCAAAGAGAGCTTAATCTTCGGCAAAGAAGATTGTTAGAATTGATCAAAGACTACGACTGTTTGATTGACTATCATCCTAGTAAGGCAAATGTTGTTGCTGATGCCTTGAGTCGGAAGTCTTTGGCAGGTTTGTCTATTTATTCATTCTCGTTGCTTGTTGAGTTGAGAGCATTGCATGTCAATTTTAAATCATGTGATGATGGTGCGTTGTTAGCTCAGTTGCAGTTGAGACAGATGTTATTGGACCAGATAAGGGAGGCTCAATTGGCAGATGAGAAAATTCAGAAAATTGTTTCAGATTGCCAAAATGAAGAAAGTAGAGATTTTCATGTGAGAAGTGATGGTAGCCTTTGGTTTAAAGATAGGTTGTGTGTTCCTGATGATGCTAGTTTGAGAAAGATTATTTTAGAGGAAGCACACCAGTTAGTTTTTGCTATGCACCCTGGAAGTACAAAGATGTATTATGATTTGAAGCAGCATTATTGGTGGTCAGGGATGAAGAGAGACATAGCAAAGTTTATATCCAAGTGTCTCACATGTTAGAGGGTGAAAGCTGAGCACCAAGTTCCAACAGGGTTGCTTCAACCTTTAACAGTGCCTGAATGGAAATGGGAGAGAGTAACAATGGATTTTGTGTCTGGTTTGCCATTGGCTTAGCAGAAGCATGATGCTATTTGGCTGATTGTTGATCGGTTGACAAAGACAGCTCATTTTCTTCCAGTGCGGATGGATTATTCTCTTGAAAAGTTGGTTGAGCTGTATATCAGTGAGATAGTGAAGTTGCATGGAGTCCCAATTTCTTTAGTGTCTGATCGAGATCCATGGTTTACTTCAAGGTTTTGGAAGAGTTTGCATGGTGCTTTGGGTTCTCGATTGCACTTTAGCACTGCTTTTCATCCTCAGACAGATGGGCAGTCAGAGAGAGTAATACAGATTATAGAGGATATGTTGAGAAGTTGTGTTATTGATTTTTTAGGAAGTTGGGACAGATTTTTGCCACTTGTGGAATTTGCTTACGACAACAGTCATCAATCCAGTATTGAAATGGCACCTTATGAGGCCTTGTATGGTAGAAGATGTAGAACGCCTCTGTGTTGGAATGAAGTTGGGGAAGGCAAATTGATTGGTCTTGATTTGGTTAAAGAGACGGAAGAGAAAGTGAAGATAATTCGGGATAGATTAAAAGAAGATTCAGATCAGCAGAAATCTTATTCAAATTTGAAGAGGAGAGACATAGAGTTTGATGTTGGAGATAAAGTATTTTTGAAAGTGTCTCCGTGGAAAAAGATTTTAATATTTGGTCAAAGAGGGAAGCTGAGTCCTCATTTTATTGGACCATATGAGATATTGGAAAGAGTTGGACCAGTTGCTTATCGTCTTGCTTTGCCGTCTGAGTTGGATAGAATCCATAATGTTTTCCATGTTTCTATGTTGTGGAGGTACAAATCAGATCCATCTCATGTTCTGTCTGTTGAATCTGTTGAGGTGAGTCCGGAGCTGACTTTTGAAGAAGAACCAGTTGCTATTGTGGCATATGGAAAGAAAGAGTTGAGACATAAGAAAGTGCCAATTGTAAAAGTTCTTTGGAAGAATCATGGTAGAGAAGAGTCAACTTGGGAGAGTGAGCAAGCGATGCAAGACCAATATCCTCAATTGTTTCAGACATGAGATCAGGTAATTTTGAGGATGAAATTTCTTTTTAGAGGGGGAGAATTGTAATATCCCAAAGTATGCCCTAGAAGTTTGGTATAATAATTGTTGTAATTGGATTAAGTGTATATGTGTTTAATTGGAAAGAGAAAGGAAGTGAAGAGAGAATGTATATGTTGTATATATAGTGATATATACAACATATACAAGTCAAAATGTGAAGTCAAAAGATGATTAGTTAATGATTTTAAATTAATTAAATTAATTAAGTGGAATTTGAGTGAGTGGAAGTGGATGGAGATATTTAGAATATTTTAATATTATAATGCTTGGAGGAGAGGGTTTTGAGGAGATAGTGGTTGAGAGTTTGACTTTGTTTCTTTGTTTTCTTCTTTCTTTCTTTCTTCTTCGTGGTTCACCTTCCTATTCTTTTCTTTTCTTGTCTTTGTTTGGCCGGTCCTCCATAGGAAGAGAGCAAGAGAGGTTTTGATCTTCCATACTCAAGATTGAAGGAAGTTCCCAAGTGATCAAGTTGGAAATTCAAGAGTTTCTCCATCTTTGGTAAGTTTTCCACTTGATTATTTGAATTTCTTTGAGTTTGTGAGTTGAGGTTATGGTTGATACGTGTTTGTTTGATTGTGGTGTGTTTGAGTGTGGTTGGTCTATTGATTATGGATTTTGGGGCTGGATTAAAGGAAAGAGTAAGATTGTTGGAAGAGTAAGTGTGGTGGTTTTGTTTTGGGTTGGTGGTGGTTATTATGATTTGTGTTGGATGTGTATGTTTTGAGTTGTTTTGGTGTTTTTGCAAGTTTGTTATGGTTTTTGAGTGTGTTTAACTAAGTTTGTTTGAAGTGGAAAATGGTGGAAGTAAGAGGTTTGTTGGATGTGTTGTTGATGTTGCCGGAATCTGGATTTTTAGCCTGACACGACCATGAGCACGGCCAGGTCTTTAGGCGTCTCAATGGTTCTGTGTTCTTAGATGGGTGACACGAGCAGTGACACGCCCATGTCACTGAGCGTGTCATAGTTACTGTGATGTTGATGGATTGACACGGCCATGAACACGCCCGTGTTGTTGGACGTGTCAATGTTTCTGTGAGACAGAATGTATTACACGTCCAGTGACACGCCAGTGGTTCTGAGCATGTCAAAGCTTCTGTGTTGTGGAGTTAGGGCACGGTCAGGGACACGCCCGTGTTATTGAGCGTGTCATGTGTAAAGTTTTCCCTAGTTGATTCTTAACCTTATTATCTCATGTGTATCTCTAAGTGAGTGTGTATGATTACCTTTGGTTTAGATTTTGAAGAGAGTTGAGTTGCCATAATTCAAGTGTTGAAGGATCCTTGGAAGAGGAGTTTGGTGTGGGGTGAGTTGCTCTTAAGGTAAGTACAAACCATACATTATTGCATATATTATATGATTAAATGTGTTAAGTAACTTATTGCATTGTTGATGCATATGAATAATGTTATGTTTTGGCATAATGTGAACTTGGTGGAGTGTATCTTGAAGATTTTAAATATATAATGATATGATTGAATATGAAATGTGAAAGCTATGATAATCATTCAAAATGTATGTTCAATGCAATTGATTATGAATACTTTAATGATGAATTGCCTTAATGTGAATTGAGATATGATGTGACATTAGGCCATTGTGGTTGGCTATGATAATGTAAATGAAATAATTGGGGCATGGTTGCCTATTTGATATGGAATATGAAATGAGAAATGAAATGAGAAATGAATTGAGAAAGAGATTGATAAAGAGATAAATGAAATAATTGTGTGATTAATATGTTATTCAATTTTCAGAGTTCTGAGTTTAGCGGCATGCCTATGAATCACTGGATAGGTGAAAAGATCGGGTCGTTAGCCGATTCCAGTTGAGAAATGTGAAATATGTGAAATATGATGTTTTTGGAGTGAAAAGACTGGGTCATAAGCCTCAAAAATAGTAACAGTCTAGCCGGGTTGAGGATCTCCTCGGGTCTATTTGGGTTGAGGTCCAAGAGACCAGGTCTGTTACACTATCCATGGATAGAGATATATATATATATATATATCGCCTACGGGCTTGATGATTGTGTTTATGGACCAAAGCAGTAGCTTTGAACTTTGAATAACATATTAGTGTCTTTTGGGCCCATGCTTTTCTTTGTTTAAGTGTGATATTCTTATGTATTGTTTATAATGTTTGAACATATGATATTGGCATTGCATTGAAACATATAATCATTGTGGTTTGTACCACTAAGCCTATGGCTTAGCGCGATTGTGATTCATCGCGCAGGTGATAGGGTAGAACCGGAGAGTTCCTCTAGGCCAAGTCAAGTTTAGATTCTAAAGTGTGGATAGTGGGCTTAAAGTTCAAAGACTGACTGCCAAATATGTATAAAGTTTATATTTTGTAAAATTTGTTTTTGATGAATTTGTATTTGTAAAAATAACTATATTTTTTGCTGCGTTTTAAATGAATGTTTTATTTATTGTGTTTAAGTTTATGTATATTTTTGTAGAAAGAAGTGAGTCGTTTGTTTAGTAAACCATGGCATTTCTATATTCAGTATACGTATATTACGATCGTATTAGCATGCTGTGTACGTATACGGGGTATAGGGGTGTTACAACAAAAGAGTTGGGATCTGCTATACAAGGCCTTCATCCAACAATATGGATACAATGTTGAAATGGAAGTTACCTTAATGGAAGTTGAGTCTATTAGGCAACGACCAAATGAAAATTTTTTGTACTATGTGAAAAGATGGAGAAATAAGGCCGCTTTGCTTAAGAAAAGGCCCGATGAATCTGATCAAATAAGGATGATTGTAAGGGGGGTGTTGCCTAGTCTTCGTGAAAGGATGTCTCATACACTCATCCGTGATTTCGAAGATCTCCTTCAAGCTGGTCTGCAAATTGAAGAATGGGAAAGAGAGAAGAATCATTTTTCAATAAGAAGGAATGAGAAATGAAATTACCAGTCTGGGAATCAAAGCATGCAAAAAGAAGTTAGTGTTAAAGTTACTAGCCAAGGAACAAGAAGGCAATTTTCAGATTTGGGGAAACCGCTGTCTTGGGTTCTCAATAAGCTACAAAAGAAGGGATTGTTACAACTCTTAAATCCTCATCCTTTGCCTAACCCTCTCCCATCTAATTTTGACATTAAAGTATTTTGCCAATTCCATTAAAGGCCTAGACATGAAACGGATAATTGTATGAAAATGAGGCATGAGATCCAGAATCTAATCGATAGTGGAAAGCTACCTGAGCCAGACAAGTCCAATACCAAGAACAATCCTTTGCCTAAATTTGGAAGAGTGCCACCACCAGCAACCTTCATGGTAGGAAAAGGATTGGAAGAAGATTTTGTTTTATCATCCTTTCAAGATGGAAATATTGAAGATGTGAAAGGAAAAGAAGCTTAAACTCAACAAACTTTCCTTAGCTTGAATGTTACTTTTAAATTTTACTTTCTTGAATATTTAATTGGAACTATCGTGTTTTTCAAATTTAAATTTGTTTGAATAAATTACTTTCATCAAAATTTTTGTTGGTCTTTGTTCATTTTGGTGCTCAACCAAAGACGAATCTAGCTTGATATTCATAAATAAATGTATCTAGGCATCATGATTTGAATGACTTTACTAGATGAGGTAATTGCTCTATAGCATTGAGTTGTGTATGCTTACTTAGAGAGGGCTCCTACATAATTATCTTTGTCTAGGTCCTAGTCAGTCTTAGAACATGCTTTGACAAATTTTCGAGGCAAAATTGAACTCTACTTATTTAAGAGAGAAATGATCTAGGCATTATTTGGTTAGCCAACAACTAGTATCCACCCAATTAGATATCAATCCCTAGTTGTCCCTTTGAGCCTTCATAAAATTTTAGCTTTCTTTTCATTGGCTTACAAACCCCAACAACCTACCTTGAGCTGTTGTTATACTTTTGACAAGTCTTATGATCACTAAGGTGAAGAGGCAAGAAGATCAAAGAAAGAAATGAATAGTCAAGACCATGAAGACAGTTGAAGTTCTCAAGGCCATAAGGGTAGTTGAAGTTCTCAAGACCATAAGGGTAGTTGAAGTTTTCCTAATATCTCCAATCTATCAAGACAACATCAGAGTAACAAATGATTTATCCCTGTTAAAGTAGATTTATGTCACTCCACTCATCCATTATTGGAAACCCAAGTTGGTACATACAAGACAACTATTTTAGAGCTAGAACCAAAAAAAATAAATGAAGAAAGAAATGAAGAAAAAGAAAGAAAAAGAGAAAAAAAGGAAAAAAAAAAGAGAAAAAAAAAGAAAGATAAAACCTAGAAAGGCAGTTCAGAAAGCCAACTGAGTTCTCTTTTACCTAAAGCAGCAAAAGGCTTCCATTTGGTTTATAAGAAAAAGTTTGACTTGAATTGGTCCAACCCAATCAATGATTTGATCAAAATCAAGAAAAAGGAGAAAGACCATACGGTTCTTGAAAGTTCTATACTTGACAGATCTACAAGGAAGAAGGACAAAATGATAAAATGCTCAAAGAAAGGGAAGAGTAAGAAAAATAAAAAGAAAGAAAAGGGAGAAGAAGAAAAGAAACTAATTTGGGTAACAAACTTTTTACAAGGGCAAAGACTGTCCTAATCAAGATCCAGATTAATGACAAGAAGATAGAAAGAATTTAGAGTCTAGCAAGATTATTCCCAGCTGCCAAAAATGTAACACCCTCATACCCTATATAAGTACTGTACATATATCTAGTATATATATACAATACGTATATAAAGTATAAGAATGTCACTTCTTGTTTCAATTTAAAAACCTGTAACCAATTTCAAGAAATATTATATTAATTTAAAGAATATTTACAAAAGTAATTATTCTTATAAAAAATACAACATAATAATATTACATATGTATGCATCACCTTCTAGTTGGTCTCGAAACACTCATACCTTTCTCATGGCATAGCAGCTAGGCATCCAGATCATCCGCATAAATACCTGCGCGATTACACAACCGCGCTAAGCCCGAGAGCTTAGTAGTACAAATAAATAATAAAGTATACATTACAAAATAATCATACCTTATAATTTTAGCATCATGTTTTATTGTTCTCTTACCACGTTTTCCTTTCTCAATGGATTCTTCATATATTGCCACTAATCTCATAAATTAAATACATCATTACATAGCATATTCACAACACAATACTTACCCTTTCTATTTCATATACACATATATATGTATATATTATTACAACAAAACACCATTCAAACCTTTATAAGAACAATTCTCACAAATTCCACATTCACAAACATGTTACACATGATACAACAATTCCATAACCTCATATCTCAACAAAATCAATACATATATTACAAACTCATACTTCATAACATCACTTTATTCACAATTCATTAATCATGAAACACATTTCCATCAAAAGCATTCATAGATCTCATTATTCATTTGTTTCAACATTGTTTCCATATATCTTATTTATCAATCATGTTACCATTCATGACTCACATTACACAAAGACAAGCATGGGCCCAAGACACACTAATATGCCATTCAATTTTCAGAGTAATGTTTTGGTTTATTTATCTCATTTATCAATATCATAGACCCAACTAGGCTTCAAGGATTAGATTCAACCAAGCTTCAAGGGGAGCAAAGCATGCCAAGCTTCAACCCAACTTGGCTTCAAGAACCAACCCAACCTAGCTTCAAGGGTGGTAACATCTCAATTAGGCTTCAAGGATTCAATCCAACCTAACTTCAAGAGATTGTTACACTTATTAGGCATGCCACCAACAACAAACTCTGAAAATGGAATAACACATTAGCTATACAATTCATTTATCAATTTCATTCTCAATTGAATTCTTATAGCCAATAACAATGGCATCATATTTCATTTGAGTAATCATAGCCAATAACAATGGCTTCATATCACATTTGAATCATCATAGTCATTAACAATGACCTCACATCATATTATATCTCAAATCATATCATAATATTTCATTATTCAATTGTATATAAGCAATTACTTTATCATATTCTTCATAATATATCTATAGCATCATTGCAATTCACAAGATTCACAATGCATAAAACAATACATTGTTCATATGCATCATCATTATCACCAAATCATGTTAATCAATTCATTACTCAAATATATATATAATCAATGGCATTGCACATACTTTTTCAATGATTATTATATTTCCCACATTTCCTATATCATCATTAATATATACATAACCATTCCCATTATTCCTAGATTTAGAATCTTCCATATCCATTTGGTTGAATCATTATTGTTTTAAATGTGTTTAGGTACAAAAGACCCTTTGAAGATTCAACAATGTAAGAAGAACAAATAACAAACACAAATAGCAAATACCCTCAAAGGACACGACCAAGCTTGTGGCCGTGTCTCCCAATTCAACATTTCAGTAGCAAACACGGGCACAGGACACGGCCAAGCTTGTGGCCGTGTCTCTCAATCCAAAAATCCAGTGGCAGACACGAGCAAGGAACACGGCCGTGTCTCTCAATATAAACAAGGCAGTGGCAAACACGGTCAAGGGACACGGCCAAGCCAGTGGCCGTGTCTCTCCAAAACTCATCCAACACGGCCAAGTTTGCCCTAACTTGGCCGTGTCTCTCACAACTTGGCCGTGTTCTTCAATGATTCAAAAACCAAATACTTCAAAACTCATCCAAGCCCTTCAAAATTCACATCACAACACTTTTAATCATCATCTTTGTTATATTTATCAATTTTCTATCACCTTAACATTTATATAACTTCATTATAGCATCATACTAAACAAACTATATATATACATCACTATAATCAATTACTCAAAGTACCAATTCATTTATTCAAAACCCTAATTCAACCATTCATCATCACCCTCACAATTTCCCCAACTTATCATCACTTAAATACCAAGTTAACACCTTTACACACTTCAATATTTCATTATCATCATCTCACAACCCACTTATATCAAACATAACCTCAATCAAGAGAAATCAAAACAAGAAGATGAAAACTTACATATATCTATAATCACAAAAATTAACTTCAAGAAATGAGTACTTACATGAATAGCTTGCCAAATCTTCAACTCCACTTGCAAATCTCTTGATCTCCTTTAGTCTTTGGTGTAAATTGAAGCAAAATCATCTTTCTCTCTCTAGCTTCTCTCTCTCTCTCTCTCTCTCGTGCACTAAGAAGAAAACGAAGAAGAAGAAGAATGAATCTTCTTTCTTCGTTCTTATCCAATATATAATAATAATAATAATAACAATAATAATAATAATCATAATAATAATAACATTAAGACACTTAAATCTCCACCACACATACAATTCCTTTTGACTTTCTTCATCTTTCTCTCTTTTTGTCCTTATCATCATTATTATTATTCATTAATTATACAAATATATATATATATATACAACACACTTTTCCTACACCATTTTATACATCATGTATATGTGATGTATATGTGGGTATATGAATATGTCATATATTTTGCATTTATTTTTCCTACATCTTCTCTTCACTTTCCCTTCAATACACACATTGAATCCAAAAACAACAATAACCCCAACACTTTTAGGGTATAATATGGGATATTACAATTCTCTCCCCCTTAAATAATTTCGTCCTCGAAATTATCCAACATAAGAACAACCCATGTAGCACAAATCACCATCTTAACTTCCATACAAAGATAATCGTATTTTACATTATAATTTTATCAAATCACATAACTTCTACTCTCCCCCTTAGGAATAATCATCTTCTCTGAATTTCACAATTCATCATTGCATAGGTATATATATATATATCTCTACCTCTTATTACTTTCTCAACAAAGCAATCAAGATATCTCATAACATCTCCAATACATTTTATCTTTGTACTAAAGTCAGATTATCACTTTAACTCTTTATAGATATTCTCTTAACTTTAACCTCAAAAATCATTAATCAATATCTTAGCATTGTTTATTCCATTCTTACCATCACTTTCAAAATAAACATTTACCAAACATCAATGGATAACTATATCCTTACTCTCATGAGTTTATTTCGCACCATGTACAATTAATATACCTCAATTTATTTATATTCATTCATAAATCAGAATATTATATCATACACATTACCATTAAATCTTACACTCCCAATACAATTGCACATATTAAATCTCAATATTGCCTTGCAACTTTAACGAAACCTAGATCAATCGATTTATCTATCACAATATACTAATATTTCAACTTTATTTGATTCAAACTAACAATTAACTTATTGAAATTTATCATTGGATTTTACCATATATACTTATATATAAAACCTAAGTTCATTAGGTCAAACTTATATTCAAATTCTAATCTTTCCAAATTCATATATTCAATCAATATGAATCATGCTTATACATATACATTTCCTTATTTCAATAATTATATCATCATTTCTTATACTCATTCAAAGTTTATCAATATTGCCAACAACTATAACTTCATAAACGAGCTTTTCCCCCAACCAGGTTGGTAATCCAAGTTTGGTTGCCCAACACATTGGGTCCGCATGGTTCCACAGGAGGCAGATAAGTCCGTTCATTTATCTTTTCACAATTCATTTTTCATAATCAATTAGGTACTCTACCTCCATTATAATTCATTTCTAACATCATTGCCAACAATTATGGTTTCTCATCACATCAAAATAGTATACTCATATATCATCAACTATATTGAACATCTCATTATACAATCATATCATTTCCAACATTATTGATATATATACATATTAATTTACATTATTCATACTCCCATAAATTTTAAGTTCATTCACGTAATCACTTTACACTGTAAATGTATCCTATATAACTTTCAGTCATGATTACAATTAAATTTTTAATATCAAAAATATAAAAATATAACTTCACCAATCATATCTTTTAACCATGTTTCTGGAAACATAGTTATCCATCTCAGTTCTAAATCTGAAGATAATAAAACTAATCACTAATCACACTAACCAAATCATATGACAATGATATATTAACAATCACACTTAGGGGTTGTAAATCAATATTGTTCTTCTATTATTCAATTTCCAACCTTTACAATTATAATACTAACTTGTATCACATAAATTATATATTTATTCTCCAAGCTTTTATTACACCAAGAATTAACACATTTTAATTCCATCTCCAAAACAATTTGCTTTTTTTGAATTTATCATTATTAACCCAACTCATGTTCAATAATATTATCTTTAACATTTCCTAAGCCCAACCTTCAATTAGATACCAATCTTACACAAGTATCTTTCATTACTCCATTTCCAATCCATCTCTTCTAAAAATTTTCAAATATATAACTCCTTCCTTACAATTTCTTATTACACACTTATACATAAAAATATTTCCACATAAATTCTTTGAGCTCCAACACATCTTATGATAGTTTCATTTAGTTATTACTATAACAGTTTCACTGTTCAATATTACCCAAGTCTATTCTCACTCCTAATACCATTAAACATGTAATGATATAAAATAATAAACATATTATCCACACCTTCATAGATCACATTCATATCAAAAGTTCATTTCACAAATCCTCTTTATATAAACACATAATTATGCAATTTATTAAATTTCCCTTTTTCATATAGTTTATACCAATTTAATATTTATCACTTTCCTTTGACTATTATCATGCTCATTTGTTTATCATAACTTAAGTTATTCATTAACTTCAATAAATATATACACTCTACTTATAATATTATTTCACAAGGAGCTTAATCACATTTCCAATGTGATATCTCTCTCACATTTGTTTATAAATATCTTTAACATATCTTTCATAGTCCTTTTCATCCTTTCCAATCAAATTACTTAAAATAACTCATTTACTTTTGCTCAATTCTTTTTCCTTTCATTTCAAACCAAATTTTTCCTACTATCAATCACATCTCCCAATTCATAATACTTTCTTGAGCACTAATATTTATTTCATATATCTCATGTATTAAATACATTAAACTATCAATATTTCATTGATCTCTATCCACATTCCACTAAAACTATAAATTTCCAACTTACTACTCTATTTAAACTTCAATTTATTCATCTCATTCTCTTAATATCAACTTTAAAACATCTTATATATATATACCACAAAGTAACATCAAAACATATTTGTTTCACAATTATTAAGCTCATTCCAAAGAAAATCTAAATATCTCATATCTCCACCATTAACATGAGCTTTCACAATATTCAAGCATATCACATTTCTAATAGTGAAATCACCATGTTTGCATTAAAATAACAATACAAACAACACCAATGTATATTTGTACTTAACCAACGTCATCTCTTTTTCTTTTGAACATAACTTTAACTTTACATATCGACACCTTACATTATCACACTTAATCTATACCAATCAACTCATTCAATAGTTCACTGTACTCTTTGCATTTACATAATATATCTTTTCATATTACCCATCCAACAATATTTTCTCTTTCTATAAATCCAAACATAAAGTTTATTAGAAAGAGATTCAAATAATAAAGGGAAAATTACATACTTTAATCTAAATTTGTTTCTAACTCATTTCCCACTTAATTCTTCTAGCCATTTCTTTATATGCCAAATACATACCAATACTCAAACTTTTTACTTATACTTTCCATATCATTTATTTATATCACAATCACCTCTCAATTATCAACATTTCTAGATTTGCTTTCATATGAAACCTCATTTACACACTATCATTTATCTCATGTAATTCAAATACATCACAATTCACAATTCACAATTCACTCAATACCACGTTCGAGACCAACCTAGATGTGAATGCATATGCATGTCTTACGAATTGCATTTCCAAAATCTTCTTTTCAATTCTTATTTAAACTCTTCAAAAATTTTCTTTTTAATTTCACTTAGGCCGAGAATCTCGAACCTAAGCTCTGATACCAAAATAATTGTAACACCCTCATACCCTATATAAGTACTGTACATATATCTAGTATATATATACAATACGTATATAAAGTATAAGAATGTCACTTCTTGTTTCAATTTAAAAACCTATAACCAATTTCAAGAAATATTATATTAATTTAAAGAATATTTACAAAAGTAATTATTCTTATCAAAAATACAACATAATAATATTACATATGTATGCATCACCTTCTAGTTGGTCTCGAAACACTCATACCTTTCTCATGGCATAGCAGCTAGGCATCCAGATCATCCGCATAAATACCTGGGCGATTACACAACCGAGCTAAGCCCGAGAGCTTAGTAGTACAAATAAATAATAAAGTATACATTACAAAATAATCATACCTTATAATTTTAGCATCATGTTTTATTGTTCTCTTACCACGTTTTCCTTTCTCAATGGATTCTTCATATATTGCCACTAATCTCATAAATTAAATACATCATTACATAGCATATTCACAACACAATACTTACCCTTTCTATTTCATATACACATATATATGTATTTATTATTACAACAAAACACCATTCAAACCTTTATAAGAACAATTCTCACAAATTCCACATTCACAAACATGTTACACATGATACAACAATTCCATAACCTCATATCTCAACAAAATCAATACATATATTACAAACTCATACTTCATAACATCACTTTATCCACAATTCATTAATCATGAAACACATTTCCATCAAAAGCATTCATAGATCTCATTATTCATTTGTTTCAACATTGTTTCCATATATCTTATTTATCAATCATGTTACCATTCATGACTCACATTACACAAAGACAAGCATGGGCCCAAGACACACTAATATGCCATTCAATTTTCAGAGTAATGTTTTGGTTTATTTATCTCATTTATCAATATCATAGACCCAACTAGGCTTCAAGGATTAGATTCAACCAAGCTTCAAGGGGAGCAAAGCATGCCAAGCTTCAACCCAACTTGGCTTCAAGAACCAACCCAACCTAGCTTCAAGGGTGGTAACATCTCAATTAGGCTTCAAGGATTCAATCCAACCTAACTTCAAGAGATTGTTACACTTATTAGGCATGCCACCAACAACAAACTCTGAAAATGGAATAACACATTAGCTATACAATTCATTTATCAATTTCATTCTCAATTGAATTCTCATAGCCAATAACAATGGCATCACATTTCATTTGAGTAATCATAGCCAATAACAATGGCTTCATATCACATTTGAATCATCATAGTCATTAACAATGACCTCACATCATATTATATCTCAAATCATATCATAATATTTCATTATTCAATTGTATATAAGCAATTACTTTATCATATTCTTCATAATATATCTATAGCATCATTGCAATTCACAAGATTCACAATGCATAAAATAATACATTGTTCATATGCATCATCATTATCACCAAATCATGTTAATCAATTCATTACTCAAATATATATATAATCAATGGCATTGCACATACTTTTTCAATGATTATTATATTTCCCACATTTCCTATATCATCATTAATATATACATAACCATTCCCATTATTCCTAGATTTAGAATCTTCCATATCCATTTGGTTGAATCATTATTGTTTTAAATGTGTTTAGGTACAAAAGACCCTTTGAAGATTCAACAATGTAAGAAGAACAAATAACAAACACAAATAGCAAGCTTGTGGCCGTGTCTCCCAATTCAACATTTCAGTAGCAAACACGGGCACAGGACACGGCCAAGCTTGTGGCCGTGTCTCTCAATCCAAAAATCCAGTGGCAGACACGAGCAAGGAACACGGCCGTGTCTCTCAATATAAACAAGGCAGTGGCAAACACGGTCAAGGGACACGGCCAAGCCAGTGGCCGTGTCTCTCCAAAACTCATCCAACACGGCCAAGTTTGCCCTAACTTGGCCGTGTCTCTCACAACTTGGCCGTGTTCTTCAATGATTCAAAAACCAAATACTTCAAAACTCATCCAAGCCCTTCAAAATTCACATCACAACACTTTTAATCATCATCTTTGTTATATTTATCAATTTTCTATCACCTTAACATTTATATAACTTCATTATAGCATCATACCAAACAAAATATATATATACATCACTATAATCAATTACTCAAAGTACCAATTCATTTATTCAAAACCCTAATTCAACCATTCATCATCACCCTCACAATTTCCCCAACTTATCATCACTTAAATACCAAGTTAACACCTTTACACACTTCAATCTTTCATTATCATCATCTCACAACCCACTTATATCAAACATAACCTCAATCAAGAGAAATCAAAACAAGAAGATGAAAACTTACATATATCTATAATCACAAAAATTAACTTCAAGAAATGAGTACTTACATGAATAGCTTGCCAAATCTTCAACTCCACTTGCAAATCTCTTGATCTCCTTTAGTCTTTGGTGTAAATTAAAGCAAAATCATCTTTCTCTCTCTAGCTTCTCTCTCTCTCTCTCTCTCTCGTGCACTAAGAAGAAAACGAAGAAGAAGAAGAATGAATCTTCTTTCTTCGTTCTTATCCAATATATAATAATAATAATAATAATAACAATAATAATAATAATAATAATAATAATAATAATAACATTAAGACACTTAAATCTCCACCACACATACAATTCCTTTTGACTTTCTTCATCTTTTTCTCTTTTTGTCCTTATCATCATTATTATTATTCATTAATTATACAAATATATATATATATACAACACACTTTTCCTACACCATTTTATACATCATGTATATGTGATGTATATGTGGGTATATGAATATGTCATATATTTTGCATTTATTTTTCCTACATCTTCTCTTCACTTTCCCTTCAATACACACATTGAATCCAAAAACAACAATAACCCCAACACTTTTAGGGTATAATATGGGATATTACAAAAAATCCAAACAAGAAATTTGTAGTGTGAAGGTTTGTCCATTGTGTCACATCGGCTCCAACTTCCAAATGGCCTTCATTTAACCTGTGTCCCTTATAGACCCCATTTCAAGCCTATCAAAGACCTGTTGATCTCTCTTAGTAGGTAGAGTCTATTAGTGGAGATAGTTTGAATAAGCATGCATATGAGATAGACAATATTTAAACTCAAATGAGACCTTTGGCCAAGTAATGTGTATGTGCCTATCTGAAGTGCAACAATTCTTGCTTAAATATTCCCGAGTTTAGTATGGTAACTAGGGTTGTCATGTTATAGATATGTTAATTTGGAAAATCAAGTCCTGAGGTATATTAACATTGATTTGGCAAAGCCAACATTTGATTTCAAAATCAAAAATAAAAATTCAAAATTCAAAAAAAATTCAAGTTAAGGGAAGTATGTCGAATCATTGAACCTCCAAAGGACACATTGGGCAAAGGAAATGATTACTGGCATGGTTATGAAGAAGCTACCAATTGATATACTGAATCATAATTTGAAATGGATGTATCTCTGCTGTTTGGGGCCTCCATTATTCATGTTTTCAACATCTTGAAGATAAAAGTCATAAATGTTAAGCATTCTATCATTCTAATACAAGACCTGAACGGGCATCTGAATGAAATCCGTGAGAGCATTTCAACTGATAATCTAGGTCTGTGAGTCGATGGAACCATTGTAAGTATTATTCAATCATATCATGCATACATGAGCATATCACATTGCACTTTCTTGTCTTGTATTGTCTATTCTTTGTCAAAGTGAACAACAAATACCCTGCGAAGTAAAGAATCAAAAGAAAATATCAAATCAGGGGGGCATGGAAAGCCCATTGCTTTGGAAAGTTCTAGTAATCTTGTAAAGAGAAGAAATACGTGCTTGTGCGAAACACTAGACAACAAAAAACATCAATCAAAGCTTGCATGGAAAAAATCTTTGGTTTGAGCCTACACAGGGGGCGAAGTTTCTCCTTTTCAATTTTGAGTTTATATACCAAACATTTTCAAACTCAGTTGCAAATATTTCGCCACGTAGGGTGCAAGGAGAAGATATGAGGGCCATCTAAAAATAGCTGAATTTTTGTGAAAGTAAGAACAAAAGAATGGAACAACCAGTTAAGCCAGAATCCTCAATAGATAAATGGTCAGTCAAATCAAATTTAGTCTCAGGTCCAAGTACCCAATCTCGAGTCCAAGTACCCAAACTAAATTCAATCTCGAGGCCAAGTACCCAATCTCGGGTGCAAGTACCCAAATCAAATTCAATCTCGGGTCCAAGAATCTAATTTCGGGTCCAAGTACCCAAATCAAATTCAACCTCGGGTCCAAATATCCAATGTTAGGTCCAAGTACCCAAATTCAATCTAGTCTCGGGTCCAAGTACCCAAATCAAATTCAATCTCAAGTCCAAGTATCCAAATCAAATCAATCTCGGGTCCAAGTACCCAAATTTAATCCAATCTCGGATTCAAGTACCCAAATCAAATTCAATCTCGGGTCCAAGTACCCAATCTCGGGTCCAAGTACCTAAATCAAATTCAATCTCGGGTCCAAGTACCCAATCTCGGGTCCAAGTACCCAAATCAAATTCAATCTCGAGTCCAAGTACCCAATCTCGGGTCCAAGTACCCAAATAAAATTCAATCTCGGGTCCAAGTACACAAATCAAATTCAAACTCGGGTCCAAGTATCCAAATCAAATTCAATCTAGGGTCCAAGTACCTAATCTCAGGTCAAAGTACCCAAATCAAATTCAATCTCGAGTCCAAGTACCCAAATTAATTCAATCTAGGGTCCAAGTACCCAATCTCGAGTCCAAGCACCCAAATTCAATTTATTCTCGGGTCCAAGTACCCAAATCAAATCTGTCTCTGGTCCAAGTACCTAATCTCGAGTCTAAGCATCCAAATCCAATCCAATCACGAGTCCAAGTACCCAAATTCAATTCAGTCTCGGGTCCAAGTACCCAATCTCGGGTCCAAGTATCCAGTCTAGGGTCTAAGTGCCCAAATCAAATTTAATCTTGGGTCCAAGTACCCAAATCAAATTTAATCTCGGGTCCAAGTACCCAAATCAAATTCAATCTCGGGTCCAAATACCCATTCTTGGGTCCAAGTACCCAAATCAAATTCAGTCTCGGGACGAAGCACCCAAACCCAATTTAGTCACAGGTTCAAGTACCCCATCGTGGGTCCAACTACCCAATCTCGGGTTCAAGTACCCAAATCAAACCCAATCTCGTGTCTAAGTACCCATATTCAATCCAATCTCTGGTCAAAGTACCAAAACAAAGTTTAGCCTCGGGTCCAAGTACCCAAATCAAATTCAAGTAACTATCTCATCAAAATTAAGTCTTATTGTTTTTCACTCTCTTTTGCCGTAGTCTCAGATCGTTCAAGCAGGGGGCAAACTGTAGACCCCTAATTTTTTACCCATTCAAATCCGATAGTCCAAAATAATTTTTGTGGTATTTTATTTATTTTAATAATATTTTAATTACTAATAATATCTAATAGCTATTTTTAATAAAAATAAAAATAAAAAATCGGATAGATCTACGAGCGCCGCGCTGCAGCCCATTTCGCCGTAAAAATTATCTGCGGCGAATTCGGCACTGCCTAATTGGCCGTTTGCGCCCGTTTTTGCCAGTGCAATTTCTGCCAGTGCATCTGTAATAACCCAAAGTATACCCTAAAAGTTTTGGAATTATTGTTGTATTTGGATTTAATGTATATGTTTAAGTGGGAAGATTAAAGATGAGAAGAGAGATGTGTATATGTTGTATATATAGAGATATATACAACATATACAAGTCAAATTATTTTATGGTCAAAAGAAGAAATAATTGATTTTAATTAATTAGTGGAAAATGGAAAATTAAGTTAGTGGAAGAGGATTTTATAATATTTTAATATTATTTTGCTTGGTGGAGGTTTAAAGAGAAGAGTTGACTTGGTTATTTACCATTCATTTTGCTCTTGTTTTCTTTTCTCTTTGGGTTGGCCGGCCATCAAAGAAGCAAGAGAGGAGGAGAGTTTTTAAGTTTTCCAAGCTTGTGATTGAAGGAGATTTCAAGTGATTAAGTTGAAAATCTAAGAAATTTCATCAACTTTGGTAAGTTTTCACTTGATTCCCTTGTTTTATTTTAAGTTGTGTTTGAGTTTGTGTTGGATTTTTAAGAGCATGAATATGTTTGATTGTGGCGTGTTTGAGAGTGTTGGGTTTAATTGATTTTGATTTTGGGGTTGAATTGAAGAGAAGGAATTAGGTTTGGTGTTGGAAGAGTAAGAGTTGTGAATTGGTAATTGATGTATGTTGTGAGTTTGAGCAATTTTTATCTTAGATCTTCCATATGTTTGTGTTTAATGGAGTTAGACGTATAGAATACACGAGTTTGGTCTGAAACAGAAGCAAAATGGATGCCACGCCCGTGGCCCTTGGATGCCATGACCGTGGGGGTGTTAAGCAAATTGGACAGATTCGTTTGCTAACCCACGACCGTGGGGGTTTGTGAGGCCACGACCGTGGGGTTGTGAGGCCACGACCGTGGGGTCCTAGATAGTGTGTTGGCTTGTAATTTGTGATCTATGGGTCTAGTATGAGACTAATAGGTGAATAATTGTATTGGAATTCATGTGTATTTGTAAGTAAGTGTGTGTTATTCCTTTTGAACTAGGTTGTGAAAAGGTTGAGTTGCCCTAACCTTAGTGTTGAGAATTCTTGTAAGAAGAAGTGTATAGATTGGGGTGAGTTGCTCTTGAGGTAAGTACAAACTTACATGGTTGTATACATTTACATGATTTTGAGACTCAACACAATTGGATTTAAATGTGTTAAGTAATTTACTATATTGTTAATACAATTTGATTAATGTTATGATTGGTATAATGTGAAAGATATGATGATCATTCAAAATGTATGTGCAATGCAATTAGTTATGATGAATACTTTAATGATGAATTGCTTTAATGTGAATTGAGGTATGATGAGATGAGATGCCATTGTGGTTGGCTATAATGATTCAAATGAAATAAGAGGAGCATGTTTGCCTAGATGATGATGAATTTAAAATATATGTCCAATGCAATTGGTTATGTATACTCTATTGATGAGATGTGAAGCCATTGTTGTTGGCTATAATAATGCAAATGAGATAATTGAGGCATGGTTGCCTAAATGATTATGAGAAAATGAGAATGGAATTGATAATGAAATAATGAATGAATTGTGTGTCTAATATGTTATTCCATTTTCAGAGTTTTGCTGTTGGTGGCATGCCTAATGGTAACAATCTCTTGAAGCTAGGTTGAATTTGATCCTTGAAGCCAAGTTGGGTTGAAGTTTAGCATGCTTAACTCCCCTTGAAGCTTGGTTGGGTCTAATCCTTGAAGCTTAGTTGAGATGTTACAACCCTTGAAGCTAGGTTGGGTTTGGTTCTTGAAGCCAAGTTGGGTTGATACTTAGCATGCTTTGTTCCCCTTGAAGCTTGGTTGAGCCTAATCCTTGAAGCCTAGTTGGGATAATGATAATGATAAATGTGATAATTGAACCAAAACATTAATTCTGAAAGTTGAATGGCATATTAGTGTCTTTTGGGCCCATGCTTGTCTTTGTTTAAATGTGATTCATGAATGGTGAAACAATTGAATAAAATAATGGAATGTAGTGTTATGAAAAATATTAATATATCATTTATGAATATTGTCTTTATTGTTGAAATGAGTGACATTGGCATTGCATTGAATCATATTGTTATTGTGGTTTGTACCACTAAGTCGTTGGCTTAGCGCGATTGTGGTTCATCGCGCAGGTGACAGGGTAGAACCAGAGAGTTTAGCTAGACCGAGTTGAGTCTAGATTCTGAAGTGTTGATAGGGGGCTTAAAGATCAGAGACAAACTGCCAAACATGTATAAGTGTTATGTTTTGTAAAATTTGATTTTTGGATGTATATATATTTGTAAACCCCGCTACATTTTCCGCTGCATGTTAAATGAATGTTTTATCTATTATACTTTATAATATAATTTGAATGTTTTAAGTTTTCCTATATTGTTGTTAAATTGAAAGATTGGTTTGCTTATTATAAACTGTGGCGCTCTTGTATTCGGTATATGTATATTACAGGTGTAGTAGTATGTAGTGTGCGTATACGGGGTATAGGGGTGTTACAATTGTTTTGGTATCAGAGCCTAGGTTTGAGATTCTCAACCTAGGTAAATTGTAAAAAAAAGAAAAATTTTGATTTTTAAAATATTGTTTTTAAATACGATACATGTTTTGGTATTGGCAGCCTCTGATCTTTGATGAGGTATATTCTGCTGTGTTTGTAGATATAGGTAGTGATGGCATCTCAGCCACGTCAGTCTGTAGAAGGTAGTGCTGAGAGTGTAGCTCTTGAAGAGGGTAGAGATAGAGCTAGGGTTGATAGAGCTGGAGAGGCCCCTGCTCCTGTGCCAAGGAGATCAGCTGCTGATGAGGTTCCGCCGGGTTGGTTGCGGCATGTGGTAGAATTGTTGAGGTGAGCTCCAGTGCAGCAGCAGCCACCGCCACCACAGCCTCAACTACCTGTGAGACATTATGATAAATTGAGAAAGTATGGGGCTGAGGATTTTCTTGGTACTACAGATCCTGCAGTAGCTGAGCAGTGGTTGGATAGAGTGCAGAGGGTATTTATTCAGTTGCAAGCTACTCCTGAGGAGAAATTTGATTATGCTAGATGCCTTCTGCAGAAAGATGCTTATGATTGGTGGAAGACGGTTCCTCATGCCATGGATGATCCACCGACTTTGTCTTATAGTGATTTTCTGAAGGAGTTTGAACTGAAATATACTCCGAGGGAGTATAAGAATGTCAAGAAGATGGAATTTCTGAATTTGAGACAAGATAACCGGACTGTGACAGAATATAAGGTTGAGTTTATCCGATTGAGTCACTATGCCGGTGGGATTATTGCATATGAGATTAACCGGTGCAGGAGATTTGAGGAGGGGTTGAGGCCCTCTATTATGTGCATTGTTGCTGGTTCTCGGTATCAGGATTTTTCTCAATTGGTTGCAACAGCTAGAAGTGTTGAGAGAGCACAGGCTATTGCAGCAACTGCTACTGAAGAGGAGATCAGAGTTAGGAGATCCCAGTTTGAGGCAGGGTCTTCATCTATGAAGAGAGGCAGAGGAAGTTTTGTTCCAAGAATTAGGAGGAGCCAGAGGCAGTCAGGTAGGTCAGTTCAGTATCAGAGGCAGAGACCGAGACCTACAGTTTCTGTAGCGAGTGCTCCGACTCCAGTGGTTCAAAGATCCATTCCAGCTATATGTGTTCATTGTGGTAGGACACATGGGGGTACTAGTTATCAGGAGTATGCTTTAGATGTGGGTCACCAGCTCACTTTATCAAAGATTGCCCTGAGATGCAGGATGGTAGACAGACTAATACTGCAGCTTCTCGACCTAGTGTCAGCAGAGGTAGTCGAGGGGGCAGAGGTTTCAGTAGAGGCGGTCGACCTGGATTTAGTCAGAGAGGAGGCTCTACATCCGAAGGTAGTAGGCCAAATGAGGCTGGGTCTTCTCAGAGAGTGTATGTGATGCATAGGCAGCCGGATGGTTCAGCAGTCATTGCGGGTACATTTTCTTTATTTGGTATTTCAGTTCTTGCTTTGATTGATCCAGGATCTACTCATTCATACATAAGTGCATCTATCTTGCCTGTGTCTGAATTGCCTTCTGAGTCCTTAGGATTTGATGTTTTGGTGAGGAATCCTTTAGGATATAGTGTTGTGGTGAGTAAGGTGCATCGTGAGAGTTCAATTGTGGTGCAAGGTGAGGAGTTCCTTGGTGATTTAATTGAAATGCCTATTAAGGAGTATGATTTAATCTTAGGCATGGATTGGTTGTCTAAGCATGGAGCTGTAGTAGATTGTTAAAATAAATGTGTTACCCTTAGAACCAGTGATGGTAGAAGTGTGATGGTATCTAGTGAGCAGAGACAACTTGTATCCTTGTTTGTTTCAACTGTTATAACTAGGAAGTTGATTAGAAAAGGGTGTGATGCTTATCTTGCTCATGTTTTGGATACCAGAGTAGTGGGTTCTCCACTTGATAGTATACCCACAGTTGCTGAATTTCCAGATGTGTTTCCTAAGGAGTTGCCAGGGTTACCCCCTGAGAGAGAGGTTGAGTTTGGTATCGATTTATTGCCTGGTACCACTCCCATCTCTATTACTTCTTATCGAATGGCACCTGCTGAGTTGAGAGAGTTGAAGGTACAGTTGCAGGAGTTGTTGGATAAAGGGTTTGTTCGCCCTAGTGTTTCTCCGTGGGGAGCACCTGTTTTGTTTGTGAAGAAGAAGGATGGTACTTTGAGGTTGTGCATCAATTATAGGCAATTGAATAAGGAGACTGTCAAGAATAAGTATCCTTTGCCTTGGATTGATGATCTCTTTGATCAGTTGAAGGGAGCAGCAATGTTTTCTAAGATTGATTTGAGATCAGGGTACCATCAGTTGAGAGTCAGAGCTGAAGATGTTCCTAAGACAACTTTTCGCACAAGGTATGGGCATTATGAGTTTTTAGTGATACCTTTTGGGTTGACGAATGCACCTGCAGCTTTTATGGATTTGATGAATAGGGTGTTTAGACCCTATCTGGATCAGTTTGTGGTGGTCTTTATTGATGATATTTTGGTGTATTTGCGTAATGAAGAGATCATGACAAACATCTGCGAATTGTGTTGTAGACCTTGAGAGAGAAGCAATTATATGCTAACTATCAAAGTGTGAGTTTTGGCTTGATCAAGTGACTTTCCTTGGTCATATAGTTTCAGTGGATGGTATAAGAGTTGATCCGAGTAAAGTTGAGGCTATTTTGAATTAGAGTCCACCGAAGTCTGTGACTGAAGTTCAAAGTTTTCTAGATTTGGCAGGCTATTACCGATGGTTTGTGAAAGGTTTTTCTTTGATAGCTACTCCACTCACCAGATTACTTCAAAAAGGAGTTAGATTTGTGTGGACGGATCAGTGTCAAACTAGTTTTGAGCAGTTGAAGGAAATGTTGACTCAAGCTCCTGTTCTTACTTTGCCTGTGGAAGATAAACCATATGTGATTTACAGTGATGCTTCACATAATGGGTTAGGTTGTGTTTTGATGCAAGAGGGTAAAGTTATAGCTTATGCATCTCGGCAGTTGAAGCCGCATGAGTTTAATTATCCGACGCATGATTTGGAGTTAGCAGCCATAGTTTTTGCTTTGAGGATTTGGCGACATTATTTGTATGGAGAGAAGTGTTTCATTTATATAGATCATAAGAGTTTGAAATATTTGGGGGTTCAGAGAGAGCTGAATCTTCGGCAAAGATGATGGTTGGAGCTGATCAAAGATTATGACTGTTTGATTGATTATCACTCTGGTAAGGCAAATGTTGTTGCTGATGCCTTGAGTCAGAAGTCTTTAGCAGGATTGACTGTTTATTCGCTCTCATTGCTTGTTGAGTTGAGAGCATTGCATGCTAGTTTTGAATCATGTGATGATGGTGCATTGTTAGCTCAACTGCAGTTGAGACCGGTGTTGTTGGATCAGATAAGGAAGGCTCAATTGGCTGATGAGAAAATTCAGAAAGTTGTGTCAGACTGCCAAAATGGGGAGAGCCGAGATTTTCATATGAGAGATGATGGTAGTCTTTGGTTCAAAGATAGATTGTGTGTTCCTGATGATGCAAGATTGAGACAAATTATTTTAGAAGAAGCACATCAATCAATTTTTGCTATGCACCCTGGGAGTACAAAGATTTATCAGGATTTGAAGCAACATTATTGGTGGTCAGGTATGAAGAGGGACATTACGGAATATGTATCCAAATGTCTCACTTGTCAGAGAGTGAAGGCCGAGCATCAAGTTCCAACAGGGTTGCTTCAACCTTAACAGTGCCTGAATGGAAATGGGAACGTGTGACAATGGATTTTGTGTCTGGTTTGCCATTGACTCAGAAGAAGCATGATGCTATATGGGTGATTGTTGATCGGTTGACAAAGATAGCTCATTTTCTTCCAGTTTGAATGGACTACTCTTTGGAGAAGTTAGCTGAGTTGTATATCAATGAGATAGTGCAGTTGCATGGAGTTCCAATTTCTTTAGTGTCTGATCGAGATCCTCAGTTTACTTCAAGGTTTTGGAAAAGTTTACATGGTGATTTGGGTTCTCGATTGCACTTTAGCACTGCTTTTCATCACCAGACAGATGGGCAGTCAGAGAAAGTGATACAGATTATAGAGGATATGTTGAGAAGCTGTGTCATTGATTTCTCTGGAAATTGGGACAGATTTTTGCCACTTGTGGAATTTGCTTACAACAACAGTCATCAATCTACTATTGGAATGGCACCATTTGAGGCATTATATGGAAGAAAATGTAGAACGCCTCTATGTTGGAATGATATTGGAGAAGGTAAATTCGTTGGTCCTTATTTAATTAAAGAAACGGAAGAGAAAGTGAAGATAATTCGGGATCGGTTGAAAGCAGCTTCAGATCGGCAGAAATCTTATTCAGATTTAAAGAGGAGAGACATAGAGTTTAATGTTGGAGATAAAGTATTTTTGAAAGTGTCCCCTTGGAAAAAGATTTTGAGATTTGGTAGAAAAGGGAAGCTAAGTCCTCATTTTATTGGACCTTATGAAGTATTAGAAAGAGTGGGACCAGTTGCTTATCGACTTGCTTTGCCACCTGAGTTGGATAGAATCCATAATGTCTTCCATGTTTCTATGTTGTGGAGGTACAGATCAGACCCATCTCATGTTCTGTCTGTTGAATCTATTGAAGTGGGTCCAGATTTAACTTTTGAAGAAGAACCAGTTGCTATTTTGGCACATGAAGTGAAAGAGTTGAGAAATAAGAAAGTGCCACTGGTGAAAGTTCTTTGAAAGAATCATGCAAAAGAAGAGGCAACTTGGGAGAGAGAACAAGCGATGCGAGAACAGTATCCTCACTTGTTTCAGACTTGAGATCAGGTAATTTCGAGGATGATATTTCTTTTTAGAGGGGGAGAATTGTAATAACCCAAAGTATACCCTAAAAGTTTTGGAATTAATGTTGTATTTGGATTTAATGTATATGTTTAAGTGGGAAGATTAAAGATGAGAATAGAGATATATACAACATATACAAGTCAAATTATTATATGGTCAAAAGAAGAAATAATTGATTTTAATTAATTAGTGGAAAATGGAAAATTAAGTTAGTGGAAGAGGATTTTATAATATTTTAATATTATTTTGCTTGGTACAGGTTTAAAGAGAAGAGTTGACTTGGTCATTTACCATTCATTTTGCTCTTTGTTTTCTTTTCTCTTTGGGTTGGCTGGCCATCAAAGAAGCAAGAGAGGAGGAGAGTTTTTGAGTTTTCCAAGCTTGTGATTGAAGGAGATTTCAAGTGATTAAGTTGAAAATCTAAGAAATTTCATCAACTTTGGTAAGTTTCCACTTGATTCCCTTGTTTTATTTTAAGTTGTGTTTGAGTTTGGTGTTGGATTTTTAAGAGCATAAATATGTTTGATTGTGGTGTGTTTGAGAGTGTTGGGTTTAATTGATTTTGATTTTGGGGTTGAATTGAAGAGAAGGAATTAGGTTTGGTGTTGGAAGAGTAAGAGTTGTGAATTGGTAATTGAAATATGTTGTGAGTTTGAGCAATTTTTATCTTAGATCTTCCATATGTTTGTGTTTAATAGAGTTAGAAGTATAGAATACATGAGTTTGGTCCAAAACAGAAGCAAAATGGATGCCACGCCCGTGGCCCTTGGATGCCACGACCGTGGGGGTGTTAAGCAAATTGGATAGATTCGTTTGCTAACCCACGACCGTGGGGGTTTGTGAGGCCACGACCGTGGGGGGTTATGAGGCCACGACCATGGGGTTGTGAGGCAACGACCGTGGGGTTCTAGATAGTGTGTTGGCTTGTAATTTGTGATCTATGGGTCTAGTATGAGACTAATAGGTGAATAATTGTATTGGAATTCATGTGTATTTGTAAATAAGTGTGTGTTATTCCTTTTGAATTAGGTTGTGAAGAGGTTGAGTTGCCCTAACCTTAGTGTTGAGAATTCTTGGAAGAAGAAGTGTATAGATTGGGGTGAGTTGCTCTTGAGGTAAGTACAAACCTACATGGTTGCATACATTTACATGATTTTAAGACTTAACATATTTGGTTGTAAATGTGTTAAGTAATTTACTATATTGTTAATACAATTTGATTAATGTTATGATTGGTATAATGTGAAAGATATGATGATCATTCAAAATGTATGTGCAAAGCAATTGGTTATGATGAATACTTTAATGATGAATTACTTTAATGTGAATTGAGGTATGATGAGATGAGATGCCATTGTGGTTGGCTATAATGATTCAAATGAAATAAGAGGGGCATGTTTGCCTAGATGATGATGAATTTTAAATATATATCCAATGCAATTGGTTATGTATACTCTATTGATGAGATGTGAAGCCATTGTTGTTGGCTATAATAATGCAAATGAGATAATTGAGGCATGGTTGCCTAAATGATTAAGAGCAAATGAGAATGGAATTGATAATGAAATAATGAATGAATTGTGTGTCTAATATGTTATTTCATTTTCAGAGTTTTGTTGTTGGTGAAGCTAGGTTGGATTTGATCCTTGAATCCAAGTTGGGTTGAAGTTTAGCATGCTTAACTCCCCTTGAAGCTTGGTTGGGTCTAATCCTTGAAGCCTAGTTGAGATGTTACAACCCTTAAAGCTAGGTTGGGTTTGGTTCTTAAATCCAAGTTGGGTTGATACTTAGCATGCTTTGTTCCCCTTGAAGCTTGGTTGAGCTTAATCCTTGAAGCCTAGTTGGTATAATGATAATGATAAATGTGATAATTGAACCAAAACATTAACTCTGAAAGTTGAATGGCATATTAGTGTCTTTTGGGCCCATGCTTGTCTTTGTTTAAATGTGATTCATGAATGGTGAAACAATTGAATAAAATAATGGAATGTAGTGTTATGAAAAATATTAATATATCATTTATGAATATTGTCTTTATTGTTGAAATGAGTGACATTGGCATTGCATTGAAGCATATTATAATTGTGGTTTGTACCACTAAGCCGTTGGCTTAGCGCGATTGTGGTTCATCGCGCAGGTGACAAGGTAGAACCAGAGAGTTCAGCTAGACCGAGTTGAGTCTAGATTCTGAAGTGTTGATAGGGGGCTTAAAGATCAGAGACAAACTGCCAAACATGTATAAATGTTATGTTTTGTAAAATTTGATTTTTGGATGTACATATATTTGTAAACACCGCTACATTTTCCGCTGCGTGTTAAATGAATGTTTTATCTATTGTACTTTATAATATAATTTGAATGTTTTAAGTTTTCCTATATTGTTGTTAAATTGAAATATTGGTTTGCTTATTATAAACTGTGGCGCTCCTGTATTCGGTATACGTATATTACAGGTGTAGTAGTATGTAGTATGCGTATACGGGGTATAGGGGTCTTACAGCATCCCATAGGCCCGACAGCCCGCTCGCTGCCGATTTTTTGACCAAACCTTGTTTTACCCAGTTTTCTAATTTTTCCTAAGCAATTTGTATTTCCTTATGATAATAGGATTAGGACTCTTTATTTTCCTATAAATACCACATTAAAACAAGAACAAAAGGAGGAGGATGAAAAAAAAAATAAAAACCCTAGAGAAACCCGAGGAGGAACATTGAAGAGAGACGGCAACAAATAGAGAAGATTAGCAGCAAGCATTCATCAATCATCAGCCTAGCAAACATTCATCAATCATCAACCCATCAAAGGCAGGAGCATTGCCTTTATTCATTGTTCATCTAGAAAATAATTTGATGGAACCAACAAATGTGGGTTTGATTTAATTCTTTAATTTATTTGAATTCACACTAGTTTCATCCTTGAGTTACAACTTATTTAATTTATACACAAAAGTTTGAAGATTAAGAAGTTGTTTAGGTCCAGTAGTAACTTAAACCTCGTAGTCTTGATTACTTAATTTAAATAACATGATTTGAGTTTAATGTTCATATAATCACAAAACATTATCAAAACCCTAATCTAATTGCCCAGTTGCTAAAAACCGTAATTTGCTTTCCAATTTAAAAACCTCTATATTGTTTTATTAATTCCCAAAACCTTAATCGTTTTCATAGTTTTCCAAAACCTTAAATCATTTTATTAATTCCCAAAACCCTATTTGTTTTCTTAATTTTCCAAAACACTAAAAGATTTTCTAAATTCCGACCCTAAATTTATTAAATCTATTTTCAAAATTTAAAACACCAAAGCCTTAATCAAATTTTAAAACATCATAATTCTTTAATTCCAAAAAACCTAAAACTCTAACTCCAATTGCTAAATTCCCAAACCTAGACCCAAACCCTAATTCCAGTGACTTAATTCCTAAACCCTAGTTTCATAGAAACCTTAAAATTTCTTAAACCCCAAATTTCATAATCCCAACAACCTCAAAAAGAACCCTAAACCCTAAATGATGAAACCTCAATTCAAAACCCTAAATTCTAAATTCTAAAATCCTAAATTCTTTAAAACCATAAATTTATATATTTATTACTTTATTTAATTTTAAATTTGATTATATAGTTTATTATATGTTTTGATTTTTAATTTATTTAATTTCAATGCTTGATTTACTTAGTTCAATTTATTTAATTTATCATGGATGGATATTTTCCTTATTATCATGATTATTATTTGTTTGTTTTAGTATTAAAATTGTATGTTTCCACTTTGTGGGTACCTCATTAATTAATTTCTATGTAATTTAAATTGCTTTTATATTTTGGACCAATGTAAAGAGCATGTTTCCACCTTTCGGTGGGTGTCCTATTTAGTTTAGACATGAAAAATATAAGGACATATTTCCATCCTCGGATGGATGTCCATTTATTTGCTTTGTTTAGACATTGCTTTGATTTTAATATAATGATGCTTTATTTTAATTGTTGCATATAATATGGAGAATATTATTATATTTATGAATTTTATAATATTAAGACCTGCAAAGGAGGCTGGTTTCAATGAACCGGGCATTGTGGGTGGGCTGGGCCATTTCTCACCTTCCCCACACGTACCCAACTTTCCGAACCCATTAGGGGGTTGGGGATTCCATAGGAATCGAATCATCCACCCCTTTCTTTTTCCCTGCCCGTTCGGGTGGTAACTTCATTTTCTCCGGGCTTAGGTTCATATTCTCTAAGTCTCCGAGCCTAAACAGTGCCGAAGTCGCAAGAACCATTCCACTGGGAGAGAGGGAAAAAATCCCCGCTCACACAGTGACAAGATGCCCGAGCTCGACAAACCCAACACTAAAAGCAATCCATTGCCTAAGTTTGGAAGAGTGCCACCACTAGAGACCTTCATGATAGAAGGAGGGTTGATGGAAAGTTCTATCATGACATCTTTTCAAGATGTAGATGGAGAAACTTCTGAGGAAGGGGTCGCTAGTTTTGGCCCTTGCCCCTGACATGTCCAAGTAGATGAAGCATTTCTCAACTCATACTCAACAAAATTCCTTTAGCTTTTTTGGCTTTTATTTTATTTTCTATCTTTGATATTTTATGGAACAATTATGTTTTTTAATTTAAGATTGTTTAAATAAATTACTTTCATCAAATTTTTGTTTATATTGGTCTTTGTTTACTTTGGTGTTCAACCGATGACGATTTTATCTTGATATTCATAAATTAGTGTATCTATGCATCATGATCTGAATGACCTTACTAGGTGATGGAATTATTCTATTGCATTAAGTTGTGTATGCTTATTTAGAGAGGGCTCTTGCATACTTATCTTTGTCTAGGTCCTAATCAATTTTAGAACATACTTTAACAAACTTTTGAGGCAAAATTGAACTTTGCTTATTTAAAGGAAAATCATCCTTAGGGGAAGCCTTGTTCAAATCTCTATAATCCACACAAACCTTATCCTTCTGTTGCAGCCTCAGCCTCACTATCTGCAAGTGCACAGATCGTTAACAAGTAATATAATGATGAGTAGAGTATCATTCCCATGAGGAGGTTAATTCTAAGTACCAAACAATTAAACCGATTAATATTTGGATAATCAAATTTAATTTATGATTTAACTAGCTAAAATGACAATAAATCAAGAATAAATTTCTAATAATTTAAGACTTAGGGTTTGGTCACCTTTATTGATTTATCATGGATTTTCTAAGGTATCGATTTTATTCAGACATCCTTTTGATTAATGGTTGGATTCTCCTAAATTAAGTTCAAGTCTCTCTCAAGTACTAGAACCAATATTAACTTTAATCCTTACGTCTACTCTATTGATAATAAGTAATTAAATCAATTCATTAAGTTTTATGAGAATCTTGAATCAACCTCTTAAGGGTTTAACCTTATCTCTAAGTGAGAAACATACTTAAGATTGTTGTCTCCTTGGACTAATGTCATGCTTCCACTCTCACTCCATCACACAACATCTCAAATCAATTAATCATTGGCCAAATAATCAAAGCCTTCAGATTAAAGACAACAAAATAATCAAAGGATAAATTAAATTAACCAAATAGACATTTATAACTCCATGATAAATTCAATGAAAGGGACCAACCCTAAAAAGGATTAGTTCTTCATTATTGAAATAAAAACATTACAAATATTCAAAATGGTAAATGAAGACATAATTTAAAGGAATAAGATATATCAAACTCTATTTCTTTGAAGAAGATCTTGACTTGGATCTTAAACTCCCCCTTGAAGCAGAATTTTACACTTCTTTCCTAAATGTATTTGGATGAATATAATCTAATCTATTACATATCTCATACCTTGGAAGAAGTGTGTTTAAATAGAGTGTTTGGAAGCTTCTTTAGTGGGGAAAAACTGAAAAAGGTTAGGCCACACCTTGTTTGGTTCAACACTTACCCAATTGTTTGCTCAAAATCATGATTTTTGGCCCCACAGTCGTGGCTTGAGTTGGTTTGGTCAGTTTGAGCACTTTAGAGCTGTAAAATGGTTAGTTTGGAAGGCTATGGTCATGGCCTTTGGGAGGCCACGGTCGTGGCTTTTGGGATGAGGCTGTAACACCCCTATATCCTGTATACGTACCAAGCATGCTTAAACGATCGTAATATACGTATACTGAATATAGAAAATGCCACGGTTTAAAAAGAAACAACAATATCTTTGTAAATAAGTGAAACCAATCTCAAACATTTTAAAAGAAATCCAAAAGACACCATATATAAAAACATTTATTAATTCACAGCGGAAGTTATTACAAATATATTATAAATCAAAGTTTACAAAACATAGAATAAATACATGATTGGCAGCTCTTCTCTGATCTTTGAGTCCCAAAAGAAAATTCCTCAATGTTTAGTCTCACTTGGCCTCGAGGAGCTCTCAGGTTCAACTCTGTCACCTGCGCGATCAAACACTATCGCGCTAAGCCAACGGCTTAGTAGTACAAAGTATGCTAGCATTATGCTTTAGAACAATGCCATGTCACACATTTTAGTAATAAATCAACATCATAGATGAAAGGCTAACAACATATCTTTATATTTCATAAACTACACATATATATATATCACATTTCAACATCCTTCAATATAACTCATTAATCAATCATCTTACCATTCATGAATCACATTAAACAAAGACAAACATGGGCCCAAAACAACTAATATACCATTCAATTTTCAGAGTAAATGCTTTGGTTCAATCATCACATTTATCATTATCATAAACCCAACTAGGCTTCAAGGATTAGGTTCAACCAAGCTTCAAGGGGAACAAAGCATGCTAAGTCTCAACCCAACTTGGCTTCAAGAACCAACCCAACCTAGCTTCAAGGGTTGTAACATCTCAATTAGGCTTCAAGGACTAGACCCAACCAAGCTTCAAGGGGAGTAAAACATGTTAAACTTCTACCCAACTTGGCTTCAAGGATCAAGCCCAACCTAACTTCAAGAGAGTGTTACTATCATTAGGCATGCCACCAACAACAAACTCTGAAAATTGAATAACACATTAGCCACACAATTCATTTATTATTTCATTCTCAATTCTCATCATCAATTAGGCAAACATGCCTTATATCTTTCAATTGAATCATCATAGCCAATCACAATGGCTTCACATCACATTTGAGTTACCATAGCCAATCACAATGGCTTCATATCATATCATATCTCAATTCATATTATACATAAAGCATCATTGATATAACATTTCAAAGTATATTATTCATATAACACATTACCATTCATAAGATTCACAATGCATAAAACATAACCTTGTTCATATAGTATCATATGCATTATCATTATCTTCAAATGTATATTGAATCTCAACAATGTAAGAAGAGCAAAGAAATAATCACAGTAGCCAACACATTCAAGGGACACGGCCAAGCTTGTGGCCGTGTCTCTCAAAATGAATTGGCAGTGGCAGACATGGGCAAGGGACACGGCCGTGTCTCTCCAAAAATCATCCAACACGGCCACATTTTCCTTAGACTTGGCCGTGTCTCCAAAATTCTATAGGTTGGCCGTGTCTCTTCCTTGGTTTGGCCGTGTCTCTCATGATTAAAAACCCTAAACATGGCCAAATCTCTTTTAATTGAATTTAAACACATTATGCACAACATAACCTCATTCAAATGAATATAAACAATATCATTAACACATATCTTGCATGCTCATCACAATATTCACATTAACAATACATCAACAACACATTTGATCACTCAACACTTCAAAACCCTAGACCAATCTCACTCTTGTTCTTTCAATATCCACATCCATTTAACTTACCATTTTAAAACCAAAAACAATACCAATTTAACTTTGTAACTTACAATCAATCTCAACACTTATAAACACATCTCAAACACACCTAATCATAAAATCAACAATTCATAACTCACTTCAAACACAACCTCAAAATAACAAAGGAAACAAGAGAGTAGTTACCACAATTGAAGAAATTTCACAAATCTCCAACTTAATCCTTTGATTCTTCCTTCAATTTGATTTTAGAAATAAACAAATCTCACTCTTGCTCCTTTGCTATGGAGGGTCGACCATCATAAGAGAAAGAGAAGAAGAAGAAAAGAAAATGAAGACAAGTCAACTTCTCTTCTTCTTTAAATCTTCACCAAGCAATTCTAACAACACAATTACTTAAATGCCCTCATCCATTTAACTTAACTCTTATAACTTATATGCCCATTTAAGTAATTTCACATATCACAAATAAATATCTTCTTCCCTTGACTCCTCATTTGACCAACATATATGTTATATATATTACAATATACCTAACATATACACTTTCTTTCTACACATTATTTCCTTATTAAACCATATATAAACATTCTCTTTTCAATTTTTTTTCTTATCAACATAACATATACACATAATTCAAACAAACAACAATTATATCCAAACTTCTAGGGCACACATTGGGATATTACAATTCTCCCCCTCTAAAAAAAATTTTGCCCTCGAAATTACCTGATATCAATTCTGAAACAACTGAGGATACTGATCTCGCATGGTTTGTTCACTTTCCCAAGTTGCCTCTTCTTTTGCATGGTTCTTCCACAAAATCTTCACAAGTGGCATTTTCTTATTTCTCAATTCTTTCACATCATGTGCCAAAATAGCAATTGGTTCTTCTTCAAATGTCAGATCTGAACTCACTTCGATAGATTCAATTGGCAACACATGAGATGGATCCGATCTGTACCTCCTCAACATAGAAATATGGAATACATTATGGATCCTATCCAACTCAGGTGGCAAGGCAAGCCGATAAGCAACTGGTCCAATTCTTTCTAAAACTTCATACGGTCCAATGAAACGAGGACTCAATTTCCCTTTCCGACCAAACCTCAAGATTTTTTTCCAAGGAGACACTTTCAAAAATACCTTATCCCCCACATCAAACTCTATGTCTCTTCTCTTCAAATCCGAATAAGACTTTTGTCGGTCTGAAGCTGTTTTCAATCTATCTCGAATCACTTTCACTTTCTCTTCAGTTTCTTTAACCAAATCAGGACCAATTAACTTACTTTCTCCAAGTTCATTCCAACATAGAGGTGTCCTACACCGTCTACCATACAATGCCTCAAATGGTGCCATCCCAATGTTGGATTGGTGACTGTTGTTGTAAGAAAATTCCACAAGTGGTAAGAATCCATCCCAACTTCCAGAGAAATCAATGACACAGCTTCTCAACATGTCCTCAATAATCTGTATCACCCTTTCAGACTGTCCATCTGTCTGCGGATGGAAAGCAGTGCTGAAATGCCATCGAGAACCCAGTGCACCATGTAAACTCTTCCAAAACCTGGAAGTAAACCGGGGATCTCGATCAGATACTATAGAAATTGGGACACCATGCAACTTCACAATCTCATGGATGTACAGCTCAGCTAATCTCTCCAAAGGGTAATCCATCCGAACCGGAAGAAAATGAGTTGTTTTAGTCAACCTGTCAACAATTACCCAAATAGCATCATGCTTTCTTTGTGTCAATGGTAGACCAGACACAAAATCCATGGTTACTCTATCCCATTTCCATTCAGGCACTGACAAAGGTTGAAGCAACCCGGTTGGAACTTGATGCTCAGCTTTTATCCTCTGACATGTGAGACATTTGGACACAAACTCCGCTATGTCTCTCTTCATACCGGACCACCAGTAATACTGCTTTAAATCATGATACATTTTTGTATTGCCCGGATGCATAGCAAATACTGAATGATGGGCTTCTTCTAAAATGATCCTTCTCAAATTGGCATCATCAGGTACACACAATCTATTCTTAAACCAAAGACTCCCATCATTTCTTACAATAAAATCTCGACTCTTTCCATTTTTTCAATCTGGAATAATCTTTTGAATCTTCTCATCAGCCAATTGAGCCTCTTTAATCTGATTCAGCAGAACTAGTTTCAATTGCAACTGTGCCAACAATACACCATCATCACAAGATACAAAACTGGCATGCAAAGCTCTCAACTCAACAAGCAACGAGAGCGAGTAAACAGTCAAACCTGCTAAAGACTTCCGACTCAAGGCATCAGCAACAACATTTGCTTTACCAGGATGATAATCAATCAAACAGTCGTAGTCTTTAATCAACTCTAACCATCTCCTCTGTCGAAGATTGAGCTCTCTTTGGACACCCAAGTATTTCAAACTCTTATGATCAGTATAGATGAAACACTTCTCCCCATACAAATAGTGTCGTCAAATCTTCAATGCAAACACAATGGCTGCTAACTCTAAATCATAGGTCGGATAATTGAGCTCATGCGGTTTCAACTGTCGAGAAGCATAAGCTATAACTTTACCTTCTTGCATCAGAACACAACCCAAACCATTATGTGAAGCATCACTATAAATCACATATGGTTTATCTTCCACAGGTAAAGTAAGAACAGGCGGTTGAGTTAACATTTCTCTCAACTGATCAAAGCTAGCCTGACACTGATCTGTCCACACAAATCTAACTCCCTTTCGAAGCAATCTGGTAAGTGGAGTAGCTATCAAAGAAAATCCTTTCACAAACCGTCGGTAATAGCCTGCCAAACCCAGAAAACTTCTAACTTCAGTCACAGACTTTGGTGGACTCCAATTCAAAATAGCTTCAACTTTACTCGGATCAACTCTAATACCTTCCGCTGAAACTATATGACCAAGAAAAGTTACTTGATCAAGCCAAAATTCACACTTCGACAGTTTAGCAAACAATTGCTTCTCTCTCAAAATTTGCAACACAATCCGCAGATGCTTGTCATGTTCCTCCTCATTACGCGAATACACCAAAATGTCATCAATAAAAACTACTACAAACTGATCCAGATAGGGCCTAAACACCCTATTCATCAAGTCCATAAAAACTGCAGGTGCATTCGTCAGACCAAAAGGCATAACTAGAAACTCATAATGCCCATACCTGGTCCGAAAGGCGGTCTTAGGAATATCTTCAGCTCTGACCCTCAACTGATGGTACCCTGATCTCAAATCAATTTTGGAAAACACTGCTGCACCCTTCAATTGATCAAAGAGATCATCAATTCTAGGCAAAGGATATTTATTTTTAATAGTCACCTTGTTCAATTGTCTATAATCGATACACAATCTCATAGTACCATCCTTCTTCTTCACAAATAAGACAGGAGCCCCCCATGATGAAACACTAGGGCGAACAAACCCTTTATCCAACAACTCCTGCAATTGCACCTTCAATTCTCTCAATTCAGCAGGTGCCATTCTATAAGGAGTAATAGAAATAGGACTGGTACCAGGCAATAATTCAATACCAAACTCCACCTTTCTCTCAGGAGGTAACCCTGGTAACTCCTCTGGAAACACATCTGAAAACTCTGCAACTGTAGGTATACTATCAATTTGAGAACCCTTTACTCTAGTATCTACCACATGAGCAAGATAAGCGTCACACCCCTTTCTAATCAATCTTCTAGCTGCAACAGCTGAAACAAACAAGGATGCTAGCTGTCCCTGCTCATTAGATACTATCACCTCTCTTCCATCACCAGTTCTCAAAGTAACAATTTTCTTTTTACAATCTACCACAGCTCCATGTCTAGATAACCAGTCCATACCTAGGATCACATCATATTCCTTAAAAGGCATCTCAATCAAATCTCCAAGGAACTCCTCACCTTGAACCACTACTGCACTATCTCGGTGCACTTTGCTAACAATCACACTATGCCCTAAAGGATTTGTTACCAATACATCAAATCCTAGGGATTCAGCATGCACATCAGACACAGGCAAAACAGATGCACTAATAAATGAATGTGTGGATCTGGGATCAATCAAAGCAAGTACTGAAGTATCAAATAAAGAGAAAGTACCAGCAATGACTGCAGAAGCATCTGGTTGCCTTTGCATCACAAAAATCCTCGGAGAAGATCCAGCCCCCTCTGGTCTACTCTCTCTGGATGTAGAACCTCCTCTAGAACTAAACCCAGATCTGCCTCCTCTGTTGAAACCTCGACCTCCTCGACCTCCCCTCACACTAGGTCGAGAAGCTGCAGAATCTACTGACATCTGCTCTTGCCTCTCTGGACAATCTCTAACAAAATGATCAGGTGATCCACATCTGAAGCATACCCCTGCTACACCAGTCTTCCAATAAGTACCACCATGTGGCCTACCACAATGAATACATATGGGTAGAGTGGATCTCTGAGTCACTGGGGTCGGAGCACTCGCCACTGATACTGTAGGTCTAGATCTCTGCCTCTGAAACTGTACTAACCTACCAGCTGGCCTCTGACTCCTACTAACCTGAGGAATAAAACTTCCTTTACCTCTCTTTGCAGATGAAGACCCTGCCTCAAACTGGGGTCTTCTAACCCTGATCTCTTCCTCAGAAGCAGCCGCTGCAATATTCTGAGCTCTTTCCACACTCCTAGCTGCTGCCACAAGCTGGGAAAAATCATGATATCTAGATCCAGCCACAAGACACAGAATAGAGGGCCTCAATCCCTCCTCAAATCTCCTGCATCTATCTATCTCATCAGATATAATACCCCCAGCATAATGGCTCAACCGTATAAACTCAACCTCATATTCCGTTACGGTCCGGTGATCTTGCTTCAAGCTTAGAAACTCCATTTTCTTCACATCTTTGTACTCCCTTGGAGTGTACATCAATTCAAACTCTCTTAGAAAATCAGCATAGGACAATGTAGGTGGATCATCCATATCATGGGGCACTGTCTTCCACCAATCATATGCATCCTTCTGCAATAATGATCTTGCATAATCAAATTTTTCTTCTGGAGTGGCTTGTAACTGAACAAATATTCTCTGTACTTTATCTAGCCACTGCTCAGCTATCACTGGATCAATAGTACCCAAGAAGTCTTCTGCTCCATACTTCCTTAATTTATCATACTGTCTCACTGATACCAAAGGCTGTGGGAGTGGCGGTGGTTGCACAGGTGCTTGCCTCAAAGCCTCAACCACATGCCTAAGCCAAACTGGTGGAATCTCCTCACCATCTGGTCTCCCCGACACAGAAACAGGTACCTCTCCAGCACTATCCACTCTAGCTCCCTCTCTAACGTCATCAGGAGCTACGCTCTCCACACTACCCTCTACTGATTGTCGCAAGTGAGAATCCATCACAACCTATGTCTGCAAACACAGCAGATTACATCTTATTAAAGATCAGAGACTGCCAATCCCAATCATGTACATTATTCAAAAACCAACTTTTTAAGTCAAAATACTCTTTTTCTTACACTTTACCTAGGTTGAGTGTAACACCCCCACATCCAATACATACACACTACATACACCACAATGTAGTATACATGTATCGAATATAGAAATGCTACGGATTTTCTTAACATTCAAAAAACATTTTATATAATATTGTCATCTTTCTCAATATACATTATAGATAATAAGTAATCAAGTTGTAATACAAAACCAAATAGATATATATATATATATACATTTAGTTAATACGCAGCGGAATTTTATAACATATTTACATGTATAAACTCTTTCAAATCCATGTTTATAGTTATACATATATTTACATTAAAACCAATACTTTACAAAATATAAAAGAAATATACATGATTGGCAAGTCTCTTCTGATCTTTAAGTTCCAAATCAACACTTCAACGTCTACTCTCACTCGGTCTTGAAGAACCCTCAGGTTCAACTCTATCAACTCTATCACCTGCGCGATTAAACACTATCGCGCTAAGCCAAGGGCTTAGTAAGATAAAACATGCTAATGGTATGCTTTAATGTAATGCAATGCCACATATGTTACTGATAAGATCAACATCATAAATATAAAGTTAACCACATAATTATGCATTTCACAAATCATAGTCATATGAGCATACCACATTTCAACATCTTTCCACATTCATCATTAATCAATTATACTCAATATACAACATCTCATTTCATTAACTCATAACATTATTTAGGACATTCATATAACCTTGACACCTATGGGCCCAACAAGTATTTAATACGATATTCAGAGTTCAGAGTTACTGCTTTGGTTTATAATCACAATAATCACGCCCGTAGGCAATATATATACATGTATCTCTATCCATGGATAGTGTAACAGACCCAGTCTCTTGGACCATCAACTCAACACATATGAGGAGATCCTCAACCCGGCAAGACTGTTACCTTTCATCATTTCTTAGGCATGCCACCCAAATCCAGAACTCTGAAACTGAATAACATATTAAACAAACAATTCATTTATTATATAGTTACCATTTCCATTCTCAAATTCTCATCACATTTAGGCAAACATGCCTTCTTTCTTTCCATATCATCATCATAGCCAATCACAATGGCTTTACATCACATTTCATCTCTTATTTGAATCATCATAGCATATTATATATAACATTTCAATATATATTATTCATGAAACACATAACCATTCACAATGCATAACATAACATTGTTCAATCTCAACAATGCAATTAGGGCAAAGAATAATTTATATCATTCATAGTTTTAAGATCTTCCATATGCATTTGTTTAGGTCAATCATTGTTTAAATGTGTTTAGGTTCAGGTTAAGGTACCAACTTACCTTAAAAGGACCAAAACAATGCAAATAGAACAAAGTATAAAAACCCTAACCCACACATTTGAGGGACACGGGCAGCCACTTGAGGGACACGGCCAAGCTTGTGGCCGTGTCTCTCAACCTAAATTGACAGTAGGCAACACGGGCAAGGGACACGGCCAAGCTTGTGGCCGTGTCTCTCAACCAACAAATCACAGCAGCAGACACGGGCATAGGACACGGCCAAGCTTGTGGCCGTGTCTCCCAACACCAAAATCCAGTAGTGAACACGGGCACTAGACACGGCCGTGTCTCTCTCAAAGCAATCCAACACGACAAAATCACTTGGCTTGGCCGTGTCTCTCCTTTGTTTTGGCCGTGTCACTCAAATACACAACCCTAAAAATGGCCAACACCCTTCTAAAAGCATTTACACCCTTTTTACACAACAATCATCTCATTCAAAAGGATACAATTCATGGTATAAACACATATCTTACATATTCACCCTAGTAATCACAATAACCATACATTAAATTCATACCAAACCAAAACCCTAAAAATACAACATCACTCCCATTTTCTCAAAATCAATCTCCACCTACTTACCATCTTCAATCCAAAACCATTAATAATTAACTCTTTGGCTTATAATCAAATTCAACACATTACAACCACATCAAATCATCATATCAACAAATCACAACTTCTTTTATACCCAACTTCAAAACTTACAAAGGAAAAACAAGAGATTTCTTACCTTAAATTATAACACTTCTTGAATCAACACTTGATCACTTCAATCTTCCTACAATTGGAGCTTACTCTTCAAAGTCTTCTCTTTGTCTCTTTGCTTTCCCTTTGTCTACGAGAAATCAGCCAAAATGCAAAAGAAGAAGAAAATACATGGAGGAAATAAAGTCAACCCCACTTTAAATCTCCACCAAGAGATTTTATCCAAGTAATTACCAAAATGCCCTCAATCAAATAACTAACCTTTTGTCTCATCTAAGCCCTTATATGTAATTGCACATTCCACAAAAAATATCTTCTTGCATTGACTCTATATTTGACCAATTTATATGTTATATATATCATCATATACACAACATATACATTTGTCTCTAAACCCTATTTCTTTCCCCAAAACACACATATACACAAACATTCACTTTCCAATATATACCAACAACAACAATAACAACAACATCAACAACATAATCAAAACTTCTAGGGCATAAATGAGGATATTACAATTCTCCCCCTCTAAAAAGAAATTTCGTCCTCGAAATTACCTGAAATCAGCTCTGAAACAACTGAGGATATTGCTCTCGCATGGTTTGCTCATTTTCCCAAGTTGCTTCTTCTTTCCCATGGTTCTTCCATAGAACCTTCACAAGAGGCACTCTCTTGTTTCTCAACTCTTTCACTTCACGTGCCAAGATAGCAACCGGTTCCTCTTCAAATGTCAAGTCTGGGCTCACTTCAATAGATTCAACTGGCAACACATGAGATGGATCCGACCTGTACCTCCTCAACATAGAAACATGAAATACATTATGAATACGATCCAACTCAGGTGGCAAAGCAAGCCGATAAGCAACTGGCCCAACTCTTTCCAACACTTCATACGGTCCAATGAATCGAGGATTCAATTTCCCTTTCCGACCGAACCTCAATATCTTCTTCCAAGGAGATACTTTCAAAAATACCTTATCTCCAACATCAAACTCAATGTCTCTCCTTTTCAGATCTGCATAAGACTTCTGTCGGTCTGAAGCTGCTTTTAACCTGCCTCGAATCAACTTCATTTTCTCTTCAGTTTCTTGAATCAAATCAGGACCAATTAACTTACTTTCACCAAGTTCACTCCAACAAAGAGGTGTCCTACACCGTCTACCATACAGTGCTTCAAACGGTGCCATACCAATGCTAGATTGGTGACTGTTGTTGTAAGCAAACTCCACAAGAGGTAAGAATCTATCCCAACTTCCAGAGAAATCGATGACACAGCTTCTCAACATGTCTTCAATAATCTGTATCACCCTCTCTGACTGCCCATCCGTATGTGGATGAAAAGCAGTGCTGAAGTGCAGTCGAGAACCCAAAGCACTATGCAAACTCTTCCAAAACCTTGAAGTAAACCTGGGATCTCGATCAGACACTAAAGAAGTTGGAACACCATGTAATCTCACAATCTCATGGATATACAACTCAGCCAATCTCTCCAAAGAGTAATCCATCCGAACCGGAAGGAAATGAGCTGTCTTGGTCAATCTATCCACAATCACCCATATAGCATCATGCTTCCTTTGTGTCAAAGGCAAACCAGACACAAAGTCCATTGTCACTCTATCCCACTTCCATTCAGGCACTGACAACGGCTGAAGCAACCCAGTTGGAACTTGATGCTCTGCTTTTACCTTCTGACATGTGAGACATTTCGATACAAACTTAGCAATGTCTCTCTTCAATCCAATCCACCAGTAATGCCGTCTCAAGTCATGATACATCTTGGTATTACCCGGATGCATAGCAAATATTGACTGATGAGCTTCTTCTAAAATGATCTTCTTCAAATCAGCATCATCGGGTACACATAATCTGTTCTTAAACCAGAGACTCCCATCACCTCTCACTACAAAATCTCTACCTTTTCCACTCTGACAATCTGAAACAATCTTCTGAATCTTCTTATCAGCCAACTGAGCCTCCCTAATCTGATCCAACAAAACTGGTTTCACTTGTAACTGTGCCAACAATGCACCATCATCACAAACTACAAAATTAGCACACAATGCTCTCAACTCAACAAGCAACGAGAGCGAGTACACAGTCAACCCTGCTAAAGACTTCCGACTCAAGGCATCAGCAACAACATTTGCTTTACCTGGATGATAATCAATCAAACAGTCGTAGTCTTTAATCAATTCCAACCATCTCCTCTGACGAAGATTGAGTTCTTTCTGAACACCCAAATACTTTAAACTCTTATGATCAGTGTAGATAAAACATTTCTCCCCAAACAGATAGTGACGCCAAATCTTCAATGCAAACACAATGGCTGCCAACTCCAAATCATGAGTAGGATAATTAAGCTCATGCGGTTTCAACTGTCTAGATGCATAAGCTATAACTTTACCTTCTTGCATCAACACACACCCCAAACCACTATGTGAAGCATCACTGAAAATCACATATGGTTTGCCTTCCACAGGTAAAGTAAGAACAGGCGCTTGCGTCAACATATCTCTCAACTGCTCAAAACTAGCCTGACACTGATCCGTCCATACAAATCTCACTCCCTTACGAAGCAATCTAGTGAGTGGAGTAGCTATCAAAGAAAATCCTTTCACAAACCGTCGATAATAGCCTGCCAAACCCAGAAAACTTCTAACTTCAGTTACAGACTTGGGTGGACTCCAATTCAGAATAGCTTCAACTTTACTTGGATCAACTCTAATGCCTTCCGCTGAAACAATATGTCCGAGAAAAGCAACTTGATCTAACCAGAACTCACACTTCGACAATTTGGCAAATAACTGCCTCTCTCTCAAAATCTGTAACACAATCCGCAGATGCATATCATGTTCCTCTTCATTCCGCGAATACACCAGTATATCATCAATGAAAACCACTACAAACTGATCCAAATAGGGCCTAAACACCCTATTCATCAAATCCATAAAAGCTGCAGGTGCATTCGTCAGACCAAAAGGCATAACTAAAAACTCATAATGCCCATACCTGGTCCGAAAAGCGGTCTTCGGAACATCCTCAGCTCTGACTCTCAGCTGATGGTACCCAGATCTCAGATCAATTTTAGAAAACACAGCTGCACCCTTCAACTGATCAAAGAGATCATCAATTCTAGGCAAAGGATATTTATTTTTAATAGTCACCTTGTTTAATTGCCTATAATCGATGCACAATCTCATAGTACCATCTTTCTTCTTCACAAATAACACAGGAGCTCCCCAAGGAGAAACACTGGGGCGAATAAATCCTTTATCCAACAACTCCTGTAATTGTACTTTCAACTCCCTCAATTCTGCTGGTGCCATTCTATATGGAGTAATAGAGATAGGAGTGGTACCAGGCAACAATTCGATACCAAACTCCACCTCTCTCTCAGGAGGCAATCCTGGCAACTCCTCTGGAAAAACATCTGGGAACTCAGCAACTGTGGCAATACTATCAGTAGGAGAACCTCTTACTCTAGTATCTACCACATGAGCAAGATAGGCTTCACACCCCTTTCTAATCAATCTCCTGGCTGCAACAGCTGAAACAAACAAAGATGCTAGTTGTTCCTGTTCATTAGATACTATCACTTCTCTACCATCAGCAGTTCTCAAAGTAACAACTTTCTTTTTACAATCCATCACAGCTCCATGCCTCGATAGCCAATCCATGCCTAGGATCACATCATATTCCTTAAATGGCATCTCAATCAAATCCCCAAGGAACTCCTCACCCTGCACCACTACTGCACTATCTTTGTGCACCTTACTAACAATCACGCTATGCCCTAAGGGATTTGTCACTAACACATCAAATCCTAGGGACTCAGCATGCAATTCAGATACAGGCAAAACAGATGCACTAATATATGAATGTGTGGAACCCGGATCAATCAAAGCAAGTACTGAAGTATCAAATAAAGAAAAAGTACCAGCTATGACTGCCGATGCATCTGGCTGCCTCTGCATAACATACATCCTCTGGGAAGATCCAACCTCCTCTGGTCTACCCTCCCTGGATATAGCACCTCCTCTAGAACTGAACCCTGGTCTACCTCCTCGGCTGGCACCTCTGCCTCCTCTGCCTCCCCTCACACTAGCTCGAGAAGCAGCAGAATCAACTGGCATCTGCTCCTGCCTCTCAGGACAGTCTCTCACAAAGTGGTCAGGTGATCCACACCTGAAACATACCCCTGATCTACTATGCCTCCAACAAATGCCCCCATGTCTTCCACCACACTGATCACACACAGGTAAGGTGGATCTCTGAACTCCAGGAGTAGGAGCACTCGCTACTGAAGCTGCAGGTCTAAATCTCTGCCTCTGGAACTGCACTGACCTACCAGCTGACCTCTGACTCCTACTAACTCTAGGAAAAAAGCTTCCTTTACCTCTTTTAACAGAAGAAGACACTGCCTCAAACTGGGGCCTCCTAACCCTAACCTCTTCCTCTGAAGCAGCTGCAATAATTTGAGCTCGCTCTACACTTCGAGCTGCTGCCACTAGCTGGGAGAAATCGTGATATCTAGATCCAGCCACTAAGCACAAGATAGAGGGCCTCAATCCCTCCTCAAACCTCCGGCATCTATCTATCTCATCAACTATAATACCCCCAGCATACTGACTCAATCGAATAAACTCAACCTCATATTCAGTTACGGTCCGATGATCTTGCTTCAGATCTAGAAACTCTCTTTTCTTCCCATCTTTATACTCCCTTGGAGTATACTTCAATTCAAATTCTCTCAGAAAGTCAGCATATGACAAAGTTGGTGGATCATCCATAGAATGTGGCACTGTCTTCCACCAACTATATGCATCCTTCTGCAACAAGGATCTTGCATAATCAAACTTTTCCTCTGAGGTGGCTTGCAACTGAATAAAGATCCTCTGTACTTTATCAAGCCACTGCTCTGCTACAACTGGATCAGTAGTACCTACAAAATCTTTGGCTCCATACTTTCTCAATTTGTCATAGTGCCTCACTAATACCAAAGGCTGAGGGGGTGGTGGCTGTGGTTGTACTGGTGCTTGTCTCATAGCTTCCATCATATGCATAAACCAGGCTGGCGGAACCTCATCACCTACTGGTCTACCCGACACCGAAGTAGGTGCCTCACCAGTACTAACAATCCTAGCTCCCTCATCAGGAGCAATACTCTCAGCACTAGCCTCAACCGACTGACTTGAGTGAGGATCCATCAACACCTAACACTGCAAACACAGCAGATTACATCTTATTAAAGATCAGAGACTGCCAATCTCAAACGTATATGTCATTCAAAACTCACTTTTTAAGTAAAAAATATTCTTTTTATTACATTTTACCTAGGTTGAGAATCTCAAACCTAGGCTCTGATACCAAAATAATTGTAACACCCCCACATCCAATACATACACACTACATACACCACAATGTAGTATACATGTATCGAATATAGAAATGCTACGGATTTTCTTAACATTCAAAAAACATTTTATATAATATTGTCATCTTTCTCAATATACATTATAGATAATAAGTAATCAAGTTGTAATACAAAACCAAATAGATATATATATATACATTTAGTTAATACGCAGCGGAATTTTATAAAATATTTACATGTATAAACTCTTTCAAATCCATGTTTATAGTTATACATATATTTACATTAAAACCAATACTTTACAAAATATAAAAGAAATATACATGATTGGCAAGTCTCTTCTGATCTTTAAGTTCCAAATCAACACTTCAACGTCTACTCTCACTCGGTCTTGAAGAACCCTCAGGTTCAACTCTATCAACTCTATCACCTGCGCGATTAAACACTATCGCGCTAAGCCAAGGGCTTAGTAAGATAAAACATGCTAATGGTATGCTTTAATGTAATGCAATGCCACATATGTTACTGATAAGATCAACATCATAAATATAAAGTTAACCACATAATTATGCATTTCACAAATCATAGTCATATGAGCATACCACATTTCAACATCTTTCCACATTCATCATTAATCAATTATACTCAATATACAACATCTCATTTCATTAACTCATAACGTTATTTAGGACATTCATATAACCTTGACACCTATGGGCCCAACAAGTATTTAATACGATATTCAGAGTTCAGAGTTACTGCTTTGGTTCATAATCACAATAATCACGCCCGTAGGCAATATATATACATGTATCTCTATCCATGGATAGTGTAACAGACCCAGTCTCTTGGACCATCAACTCAACACATATGAGGAGATCCTCAACCCGGCAAGACTGTTACCTTTCATCATTTCTTAGGCATGCCACCCAAATCCAGAACTCTGAAACTGAATAACATATTAAACAAACAATTCATTTATTATATAGTTACCATTTCCATTCTCAAATTCTCATCACATTTAGGCAAACATGCCTTCTTTCTTTCCATATCATCATCATAGCCAATCACAATGGCTTTACATCACATTTCACCTCTTATTTGAATCATCATAGCATATTATATATAACATTTCAATATATATTATTCATGAAACACATAACCATTCACAATGCATAACATAACATTGTTCAATCTCAACAATGCAATTAGGGCAAAGAATAATTTATATCATTCATAGCTTTAAGATCTTCCATATGCATTTGTTTAGGTCAATCATTGTTTAAATGTGTTTAGGTTCAGGTTAAGGTACCAACTTACCTTAAAAGGACCAAAACAATGCAAATAGAACAAAGTATAAAAACCCTAACCCACACATTTGAGGGACACGGGCAGCCACTTGAGGGACACGGCCAAGCTTGTGGCCGTGTCTCTCAACCTAAATTGACAGTAGGCAACACGGGCAAGGGACACGGCCAAGCTTGTGGCCGTGTCTCTCAACCAACAAATCACAGCAGCAGACACGGGCATAGGACACGGCCAAGCTTGTGGCCGTGTCTCCCAACACCAAAATCCAGTAGTGAACACGGGCACTAGACACGGCCGTGTCTCTCTCAAAGCAATCCAACACGACAAAATCACTTGGCTTGGCCGTGTCTCTCCTTTGTTTTGGCCGTGTCACTCAAATACACAACCCTAAAAATGGCCAACACCCTTCTAAAAGCATTTACACCCTTTTTACACAACAATCATCTCATTCAAAAGGATACAATTCATGGTATAAACACATATCTTACATATTCACCCTAGTAATCACAATAACCATACATTAAATTCATACCAAACCAAAACCCTAAAAATACAACATCACTCCCATTTTCTCAAAATCAATCTCCACCTACTTACCATCTTCAATCCAAAACCATTAATAATTAACTCTTTGGCTTATAATCAAATTCAACACATTACAACCACATCAAATCATCATATCAACAAATCACAACTTCTTTTATACCCAACTTCAAAACTTACAAAGGAAAAACAAGAGATTTCTTACCTTAAATTATAACACTTCTTGAATCAACACTTGATCACTTCAATCTTCCTACAATTGGAGCTTACTCTTCAAAGTCTTCTCTTTGTCTCTTTGCTTTCCCTTTGTCTACGAGAAATCAGCCAAAATGCAAAAGAAGAAGAAAATACATGGAGGAAATAAAGTCAACCCCACTTTAAATCTCCACCAAGAGATTTTCTCCAAGTAATTACCAAAATGCCTTCAATCAAATAACTAACCTTTTGTCTCATCTAAGCCCTTATATGTAATTGCACATTCCACAAAAAATATCTTCTTGCATTGACTCTATATTTGACCAATTTATATGTTATATATATCATCATATACACAACATATACATTTGTCTCTAAACCCTATTTCTTTCCCCAAAACACACATATACACAAACATTCACTTTCCAATATATACCAACAACAACAATAACAACAACATCAACAACATAATCAAAACTTCTAGGGCATAAATTAGGATATTACATTGAGAATCTCAAACCTAGGCTCTGATACCAAAACAATTGTAACACCCCTATATCCTGTATACGTACCAAGCATGCTTAAACGATCGTAATATACGTATACTGAATATAGAAAATGCCACGGTTTAAAAAGAAACAACAATATCTTTGTAAATAAGTGAAACCAATCTCAAACATTTTAAAAGAAATACAAAAGACACTATATATAAAAACATTTATTAATTCACAGCGGAAGTTATTACAAATATATTATAAATCAAAGTTTACAAAACATAGAAAAAATACATGATTGGCAGCTCTTCTCTGATCTTTGAGTCCCAAAAGAAAAATCCTCAATGTCTAGTCTCACTTGGCCTCGAGGAGCTCTCAGGTTCAACTCTGTCACCTGCGCGATCAAACACTATCGCGCTAAGCCAACGGCTTAGTAGTACAAAGTATGCTAGCATTATGCTTTAGAACAATGCCATGTCACACATTTTAGTAATAAATCAACATCATATATGAAAGGCTAACAACATATCTTTATATTTCATAAACTACACATATATATATACATATCACATTTCAACATCCTTCAATATAACTCATTAATCAATCATCTTACCATTCATGAATCACATTAAACAAAGACAAACATGGGCCCAAAACAACTAATATACCATTCAATTTTCAGAGTAAATGCTTTGGTTCAATCATCACATTTATCATTATCATAAACCCAACTAGGCTTCAAGGATTAGGTTCAACCAAGCTTCAAGGGGAACAAAGCATGCTAAGTCTCAACCCAACTTGGCTTCAAGAACCAACCCAACCTAGCTTCAAGGGTTGTAACATCTCAATTAGGCTTCAAGGACTAGACCCAACCAAGCTTCAAGGGGAGTAAAACATGTTAAACTTCTACCCAACTTGGCTTCAAGGATCAAGCCCAACCTAACTTCAAGAGAGTGTTACTATCATTAGGCATGCCACCAACAACAAACTCTGAAAATTGAATAACACATTAGCCACACAATTCATTTATTATTTCATTCTCAATTCTCATCATCAATTAGGCAAACATGCCTTATATCTTTCAATTGAATCATCATAGCCAATCACAATGGCTTCACATCACATTTGAGTTACCATAGCCAATCACAATGGCTTCATATCATATCATATCTCAATTCATATTATACATAAAGCATCATTGATATAACATTTCAAAGTATATTATTCATATAACACATTACCATTCACAAGATTCACAATGCATAAAACATAACCTTGTTCATATAGTATCATATGCATTATCATTATCTTCAAATGTATATTGAATCTCAACAATGTAAGAAGAGCAAAGAAATAATCACAGTAGCCAACACATTCAAGGGACACGGCCAAGCTTGTGGCCGTGTCTCTCAAAACGAATTGGCAGTGGCAGACATGGGCAAGGGACACGACCGTGTCTCTCCAAAAATCATCCAACACGGCCACATTTTCCTTAGACTTGGCCGTGTCTCCAAAATTCTATAGGTTGGCCGTGTCTCTTCCTTGGTTTGGCCGTGTCTCTCATGATTAAAAACCCTAAACATGGCCAAATCTCTTTTAATTGAATTTAAACACATTATGCACAACATAACCTCATTCAAATGAATATAAACAATATCATTAACACATATCTTGCATGCTCATCACAATATTCACATTAACAATACATCAACAACACATTTGATCACTCAACACTTCAAAACCCTAAACCAATCTCACTCTTGTTCTTTCAATATCCACATCCATTTAACTTACCATTTTCAAACCAAAACCAATACCAATTTAACTTTGTAACTTACAATCAATCTCAACACTTATAAACACATCTCAAACACACCTAATCATAAAATCAACAATTCATAACTCACTTCAAACACAACATCAAAATAACAAAGGAAACAAGAGAGTACTTACCACAATTGAAGAAATTTCACAAATCTCCAACTTAATCCTTTGATTCTTCCTTCAATTTGATTTTAGAAATAAACAAATCTCACTCTTGCTCCTTTGCTATGGAGGGTCGGCCAACATAAGAGAAAGAGAAGAAGAAGAAAAGAAAATGAAGACAAGTCAACTTCTCTTCTTCTTTAAATCTCCACCAAGCAATTCTAACAACACAATTACTTAAATGCCCTCATCCATTTAACTTAACTCTTATAACTTATATGCCCATTTAAGTAATTTCACATATCACAAATAAATATCTTCTTCCCTTGACTCCTCATTTGACCAACATATATGTTATATATATTACAATATACCTAACATATACACTTTCTTTCTACACATTATTTCCTTATTAAACCATATATAAACATTCTCTTTTCAATTTCTTTTCTTATCAACATAACATATACACATAATTCAAACAAACAACAATTATATCCAAACTTCTAGGGCACACATTGGGATATTACAGAGGCTGCCAGACTTATTTTCTTCTTGTTCTTGGCTCAGGCAGTGACGAAATGGAACCCACGGTCGTGGCCTTTGGGAGGCCATGGTCGTTGCTTTCAAAAATGCTTCTAAATATGCAAAATCTCTTCAAAATAGAGCAAAAATCCATGCCATGGTTGTGGCCTTTGAGCCCCATGGTCGTGGCTTTCCAAATGCTTCTGCCCTTGCAATTTCTGTCGTTGAAAAACTTGGACAGCTTCAAATCAAATCCCATGGCCATGGATTTTTGATAGCTTTGGCCCTGAGATTCAAAACGACTCTGGACCTCTTGATTTCTCATCTTTAATTCCATTTTCAAGTTCAAAATCATGTATCATGGTTTATAAGACCATGTAAATTCATTTTCTTCCATTTTTGAGCTTGATTTGACCTCCTTTCCATTTTTCCATGATTTTTAGTCAAAATAAGCTTTTTCTTCATACTTGCAACTCTATACTTGAAATGATGAATATTCTAGCTTTCACAATAAAGATTGATCAAATTCAATTGATAACAATAAAAATATAACTAGAATAATCATTAAATTATGTGCAAAATGTAGTCCTATCACCTTCCATCCTTCTTTGGAACAGGTGCTATGTTTGCTAGCCAATCTGGATATTCTATAACTTCAAGGAACTTCACTTGTATTTGCTTAGTGACCTCTTCTTTAACCAATTCAGCCCACTCAGGTCTTAATCGCCTAAGCTTTTGTTTGATAGGTTTTATGTTAGTGTGAGTTGGAATATGATGCTCGGCTATGTCTCGATCTATCCCCGGCATATCTTCATAAGACCAAGCAAACACTTCTTCATATTATTTGAATATTTTTTCAAATCTCTCTCTCTCATCAGGAGTAAGGTCGGATGCTATGCTATTGTTTTATGATTTTCAGTTGTTCCCAAATTTAATGATTGTGTGTTAACAGAATTATTATTAAAGATGCTCATGTAACTGTTATTTGAATGTATGCAACCATCAGGAGAAACATCACACAAGTAAGCAAAATCAGACTTTATCGCATTCATTTTGGAAAAGAAAACATCATCAACCTCATACAAAGCAGACAAATTAAAGTCAAAATCAAAATCATTGTTCTCAAAATCATAAAGCAGAATGCCTTCAAACTTCTCTTCAACCAGGGCAGCAATCTCCTCCGGAGTCTTCTCGGCTTTTTGCACAGCTTCATTCTTCTCTTTTGGATCAGATTCTTTGCTGGTTGGCAGGGTGAGTTCTTTCTTCACTTGCTCCACTAGCTCGGCAATATCTATAAAAATTTCAAAACCTGGGATTAACTTACCCATGAACATGATTGGCTCGGGCTTTCCTTTGAGTGGTCCCATATTTGGAGTTTTGACAAAAATCTCTTCAAGTGGTGGGAAGCTCAACTTCTCACTCTTGTTTGGCTGGACATCATTGTCTTCATCATATCCCAACCCCTTCTTGGAAGTTTGAGTTCTAAAATCTGGCAACTTTGCCAAACCGTCCTTTCCCTTTCCAAGACCAGCTCCCGGAAGGTAGTTCATGTTCTTCATCATATTCAAAACTTTAGAGTCCACCACTTCATTATCAGAAATTGTAGCTACTTGAAAACCATTGAGAGGCCTCTCAATCATTAGAGCGTTAAAAATCTCATTATCTTTAGCTTCAATGACCACTATCTCATCTCTGTTGGGGAACTTGATCTTTTGATGAAGGGTGGAAGGAACTCCACCAAGAGGATGAAACTATGGCTGCCCCAAGAGTAAGGCGAAGGTAACTGGTATGTCTAAAACAACAAACTCAACAATAAATTCAATTGGACCAACCTTGACAGCCGCTTTGAAAGTCCCTTTGGCATGCCTCTTAGTGTTGTCATAAGCAAGAATCATTACCTCGATTGGGTTTAGATCTCTTGTTGACATGGCTAGCTTTGGCAATATCTTAATTGGACAAACATTTATGGCAGACCCATCATCGACCGTTACACATGGAGTCCTCTTCCCCTTGACTTCTATTTTGATGAAGAGAGGGCGGATGTGGTCTCTCCCCTCCTCCGGTAAGTCCGCAACCAAAAAAGAAACTACTCCCATATTAACTTCACTCTTTTCTTGAACCTCTTCACATTTCATTACTTTCCCAATTTTTATGAAGTTGATCAACTTCTACGGTGTCATAGAGGTAGAGATTGTCATGCTAGCTAAGGCTTTGGCCATAGTTTCTCGGTGCTTTTTAGAAGTAGCCAATAAGTCCCAAATGCTAACACTTGCTTGGGTTCTTTTCAATTGTTTGAGCACAATGTCATCTTTTTCTACTTCAACTTCCTTACCCTTATTAGTTTCTACCTCCTTAGGTGACGGCCTTGCATAAGGCTTACCAGATCTAGTGTTCATTATTTCATCTTCTTCGGGCTCGGACCAAGTCCACTCCTCCTTCTTGGATACAATATCATCATCACTATCACTTAAATCCCAAAACCCGTTGACAACACAAATTGTTACTGCTTCACCCATCATAACTTGTTTACTTTCACGAAATATCTTTTCTTCTTTGGTTGCTTCTCTACCCACATCTTGAAAAGAAGACACGACAAAATCCTCATGCAAACCTCCTCCAATCATGAAGGTTGCTGGTGGTGCTACCCTATTGAATTTTGGTAATGGGTTGTCTTTGGTGTTTGGCTTATTGGGCTCGGGTAGCTTCCCATTATCAATTAGACTTTGGATCTCATGTCTCAACCTCACACATCTATCCATGTCATGCCCTTGCATTTGGTAAAATTGACAAAATGCTTTAGTGTCAAAATTAGGTGGGAGAGGGTTAGGCAAAGGATGGGGATTTAAGGGTTGTAGCAATCCCTTTCTTTAAAGCTTATTGAGAACCCAAGACATCGGTTTTCCCAATTCCGAAAATTGTCTCCTCCTTCCTTGGTTAGTTGCATTAACATCGACGGCCTTTTGCATGCTTTGGCTACCAGATTGATAGCTCCCTTTCTCGTTCCTTTTTGTTGCAAAACGGCTCTTCTCCCTTTCCCATTCTTCAATTTACAAACCAGCTTGGAGATGGTCTTTGAAATCACGGATGAGTGTATGAGACATCCTCTCACGAAGATTAGGCAACACCCCTCTCACAATCATCCTTATTTGATCGGATTCATCAGGCCTCTTCTTGAGTAAAGCAGCCTTGTTTCTCCATCTCTTCACATAATCCACAAAGTTCTCATTCGAACCTTGCCTAATGGACTCCATGTAATATCCCAATGTATGCCCTAGAAGTTTTAATACAATTGTTGTTTGATTTGAATTTAATGTACATATGTTTTTGCAAAGGAAAGTTATGTGAAGAAAGAAAATGTATATGTTGTATATATGTTAATATAAATAACATATACATAAGTCAAATGGAGAGTCAATGGAAGAAGATATTTTTATTTGGGGTGTGTGAAATTACTAAATAGGGCATGAGGATGAAGGGTTGTTAGAACAAGTGAGAAGAGGGTATGTTGGTAATTGTCTTTTTAGAATTGCTTGGTGGAGATTTAAAGAGATGATAATTTGACTTTTCTTTATCATCTTTTCTTCTTTTTCCTTATGGTGGCCAGCTCATCTAAAGACAAAAGGGAGCAAGAGAGCATGAGAGGATCTTGAAGTTCTAAGCTCAAATTGAAGGAGGAATCAAAGGAGTTGGTTGGAGATTTGTGAAATTTCTTCATTTAAGGTAAGTACTCTCTTATTTATCTTTGTTATTTTTGAAGTTATGTTTGAGGTGGGTTGTGATATGTTGAGATTATGAATAGATGTGTTTGAAATGAGTTTATAAGTGTTGAGATTGGTTATAAGTTAAAAAGGTTGGATTGATATTGGTTTTGGTTGGAAGATGATAAGTTAAGAGTGATGTTTGGTTTAGGGTTTTGAAATGGTAGATGATTAAATGGATTGTTGATGTATGGTTAATTGAATATTGTGTTAAACATGCAAAATAAGTGGTAATGACTTTGATTACATCCATTTGAATGAGTTTATGTTGTGTATATTGTGTTTTTTATTCAATCAAAAGAGAGTTGGCCATAGTTAGGGTTTGTATACATGAGAGACACGGCCAAACCAAGGAAGAGACACGGCCAACCTAAAATATTTTTGAGAGACACGGCCAAGTCCATGGAAATTTGGCCGTGTTTGGTGATTTTTGGAGAGGACACGGCCGTGTCCCTTGCCCATGTCTGTTTCTGTTGCTTTTGGTTGAGATACACGGCCACAAGCTTGGCCGTGTCCCTTGAGGGTGTCCCTTACTGTGATTTGTTTCTTGTTTTTCTTATAATGTTGAATCCCTCCAAGGTCTTTTTGTATTTACACTTTGAACATACTTAAAACAAAGATAACCTAAACAAATGTGTATTGAGGATTCTAAATTTAAGAATAAGGTGAATTATATATGTGCATATATATCAATGATGATCATTTTAATGGATATTTGATGTGTTTGATTATGTACATTTCAATAATAATGTATTTTGAAATGTTGTAGCAATGATGCTATATGAATAATATGATTTGAGATATATCATGATATGAGGCCATTGTAATTGGCTATGATAACTCAAATGTGATATGAAGCCATTGTGATTGGCTATGATGATTCCATTGGAAAAACATAAGGCATGTTTGCCTAATTGATGATGAGACTTGAGAATGAAATAATAAATGAATTGTGTGCCTAATGTGTTATTCATTTTCAAAGTTTTGTTATTGGGGGCATGCCTATTGGTAACATTCTCTTGAAGTTAGGTTGGATTTGATCATTGAAGCCTAATTGAGATGTTACAACCCTTGAAGCTAGGTTGGGTTGGTTCTTAAAGCCAAGTTGGGCTGATACTTAGCATGCTTTGTTTCCCTTGAAGCTTGGTTGAATCTAATCCTTGAAGCCTAGTTGGGTATATGATAATGATAAATGTGATAATAAAACCAAAGCATTAACTCTGAAAATGGAATGGCATATTAGAGTGTTTTGGGCCCATGCTTGTCTTTGTATATAATGTGATTCTTGTATGATAAGATCAATGGAACTATGAAGATGTATTATAAATATTGTTATGATATTGAACATAGTATGATGTGGTAATGTGATATGTTTCTATGTACTTGGGTTATGAAATATAAAGGTGTGATGTTAGCTTTTCACTTATGATGTTCACTTTATGATTTAGATGTCTAACGTTGCATTGCCTTAAAGTATAATGTTGGTATATTTTGTACTACTAAGCCGATGGCTTAGCGCGATAGTGTTTAATCGCGCAGGTAACAGAGTTGAACCTGAGAGCTCCTCGAGACCGAGTGAGAGTAGACATTAAAGAGTTATTTTGGGACTTAAAGATCGGAGAAAAGCTGCCAATCATGTATATATTCTATGTTTTGTAAATTTTGATTTATATCATATTTGTAATAACTTCCGCTGTGAATTAATAAATGTTTTTATATATGGTGTCTTTTGGATTTCTTTTAAATGTTTGAGATTTATTTCACTTATTTATAAAGATAATTGTTGTGTTTTCTTAAACTGTGGCATTTTCTATATTCAGTATACGTATTTTACGATCGTTTAAGCAGGCTTGGTACGTATACGGGATATAGGTTTTGGTATCAGAGCCTAGGTTTGAGATTCTCAACCTAGGTCAAGTGTAAGAAAAAGAGTGTTTTGATTTTAAAAACGTGGATTTTTGAATAACATACATGATTGGCATTGGCAGTCACTGATCTTTAATAAGAGGTATTCTGCTGTGTTTGCAGATATAGGTTGTGATGGATTCTCACTCACGTCAATCAGTCGAGGGTAATGCTGAGAGTATAGCTCCTGATGAGATTAGAGAGGGAGCTAGAGTGGATAGTGCTGGAGATGTACCTGCTTCTGTGTCGGGGAGACCAGTTGGTGAGGAGGTTCCGCCAGGTTGGTTTAGGCATGTGATTGATTTGTTGAGGCAAGCACCAGTACAACCACCACCGCTACCCCCACAGCCTTCGGTATCAGTTAGGCACTATGATAAACTAAGGAAGTATGGAGCAGAAGATTTCCTAGGTACTGTTGATCCAGCTGTGGCTGAGCAGTGGCTAGATAAAGTACAGAGAATATTTGTTCAGTTGCAAGCCACTCCAGAAGAAAAATTTGACTATGCAAGATCATTGTTGCAAAAGGATGCATATGACTGGTGGAAGACAGTGCCCCATGCTATGGATGATCCACCTACTTTGTCCTATGCTGATTTTCTGAGAGAGTTTGAATTGAAATATACCCCAAGGGAGTATAAAGACATGAAGAAGATGGAGTTTTTGAGTTTAAAGCAAGAGAACTAGACCGTAACTGAATATGAGGTTGAGTTTATTCGATTGAGCCATTATGCTGGGGGTATTGTATCTGATGAGATAGATAGATGCAGGAGATTTGAGGAGGGATTGATGCCCTCTATTATGTGTCATGTGGCTGGATCTAGATATCATGATTTTTCCCAGCTTGTTGCAGCAGCTCGAAGTGTGGAGAGCGCTCAGGTTATTGCAGCTGCTTCAGAGGAAGAGATCAGGGTTAGAAGGCCCCAGTTTGAGGCAGGGTCTTCGTCTGTGAAAAGAGGTAAAGGAAGTTTTGTTCCTCGGGTTAGTAGGAGTCAGAGGCCAGGTGGTAGGTCAGTACAGTTTCAGAGGGAGAGATCTAGACCTACAGTTTCAGTGGCAAGTGCTCCGACCCCAGTGACGCAAAGATCCACCTTACCCATATGCATTCATTGTGGTAGACCACATGGTGGTCCTTGTTGGAGGACTGGTGTGACAGGGGTATGTTTCAGATGTGGGTCGCCTGATCACTTTGTTAGAGATTGTCCTGAGAGACAGGAGCGGATGTCAGTGGATACTGCAGCTTCCCGACCTAGTGTGAGGGGAGGTCCTGGAGGCAGAGGTTTAAGCAGAGGAGGTAGATCTGGGTTCAGTTCTAGAGGAGGTTCTACATCCAGGGAGAGTAGATTAGAGGAGGCTGGATCTTCTCAGAGGATTTATGTGATGCAGAGGCAACCAGATGCTTCGGCAGTCTTTAGCTGGTTTAACTGTTTATTCGCTCTCGTTGCTTGTTGAGTTGAGAGCATTGCATGCTAGTTTTGTATCTTGTGATGATGGTGCATTGTTGGCACAGTTGCAATTGAAACCAGTGTTGTTAGATCAAATTAAAGAAGCTCAATTGGCTGATGAGAAGATTCGAAAGATTGTTTCAGATTGCCAGAATGGAAAGAGTAGAGATTTTATTGTGAGAAGTGATGGTAGTCTCTGGTTTAAGAACATATTGTGTGTACCTGATGATACTAATTTGAGAAGGATCATTTTAGAAGAAGCACATCAGTCAGTATTTGCTATGCATCCAGGCAATAAAAAGATGTATCATGATTTGAAGCAGCTTTACTGGTGGTCTGGTCTGAAGAGAGACATTGCAGATTTTGTGTCCAAATGTCTCACATGTCAGAGGGTAAAAGCTGAGCATCAAGTTCCAACAGGGTTACTTCAACCTTTAGCAGTGCCTGAATGGAAATGGGATAGAGTAACCATGGATTTCGTATCTGGTTTGCCATTGACACAAAGAAAGCATGATTCTATTTGGGTGATTATTGACAGGTTGACTAAGACAGCTCATTTTCTTCCGATTTGGATGGATTACTCTTTGGAGAGGTTAGCTGAGCTGTATATTCATGAGATTGTGAAGCTGCATGGTGTTCCAACTTCTATAGTGTCTGATCGAGATCCCCGATTTACTTCAAGGTTTTGGAAGAGTTTACATGGTGCTTTAGGTTCTCGATTACACTTCAGTACTGCTTTTCATCCGCAGACAGATGGGCAGTCAGAGAGAGTGATACAGATTATTGAAGATATGTTGAGAAGTTGTGTTATTGATTTCTCTAGAAGTTTGGATGGATTTTTACCACTTGTTGAATTTGCTTACAATAACAGTCATCAATCCAGTATTGGTATGGCCCCATTCGAAGCATTGTATGGTAGACGGTGCAGGACCCCTCTATGTTGGAATGAACTTGGTGAAGGTAAATTAATTGGTCCTGATTTGGTTAAAGAAACTGAAGAGAAAATGAAAATAATTTGAGATAGGTTGAAAACAGCTTCGGACCGACAGAAATCTTATTCAGATTTGAAGAGGAGAGACATTGAATACAATGTGGGAGATAAGGTATTTTTGACAGTGTCTCCTTGGAAGAAGATCTTGAGGTTTGGCCGGAAAGGGAAATTGAGTCCTCGTTTCATTGGACCGTATGAAGTTTTGGAAAGAATTGGACCAGTTGCTTATCGGCTTGCTTTGCCACCTGAGTTGGATAGGATCCATAATGTATTTCATGTTTCTATGTTGAGGAGATACAGGTCGGATCCATCTCATGTTTTGTCTATTGAATCTATCGAAGTGAGTCTAGATTTAAAATTTGAAGAGGAACCAGTTGCTATCTTGGCACGTGATGTGAAAGAGTTGAGATATAAGAAAGTGCCTTTGGTGAAGGTTCTGTGGAAGAATCATGGAAGAGAAGAGGCAACTTGGGAGAGTGAGCAATCAATGCGAGATCAATATCCTCAACTATTTCAGACTTGATATCAGGTAATTTCGAAGGCGAAATTTCTTTTTAGAGGGGGAGAATTGTACTATCCCAATGTATGCCCTAGAAGTTTTAATACAATTGTTGTTTGATTTGAATTTAATGTACATATGTTTTTGCAAAGGAAAGTTATGTGAAGAAAGAAAATGTATATGTTGTATATATGTTAATATAAATAACATATACATAAGTCAAATGGAGAGTCAATGGAAGAAGATATTTTTATTTGGGGTGTGTGAAATTACTAAATAGGGCATGTGGATGAAGGGTTGTTAGAACAAGTGAGAAGAGGGTATGTTGGTAATTGTCTTTTTAGAATTGCTTGGTGGAGATTTAAAGAGATGATAATTTGACTTTTCTTTATCATCTTTTCTTCTTTTTCCTTATGGTGGCCGGCTCATCTAAAGACAAAAGGGAGCAAGAGAGCATGAGAGGATCTTGAAGTTCTAAGCTCAAATTGAAGGAGGAATCAAAGGAGTTGGTTGGAGATTTGTGAAATTTCTTCATTTAAGGTAAGTACTCTCTTGTTTATCTTTGTTAATTTTGAAGTTATGTTTGAGGTGGGTTGTGATATGTTGAGATTATGAATAGGTGTGTTTGAAATGAGTTTATAAGTGTTGAGATTGGTTATAAGTTAAAAAGGTTGGATTGATATTGGTTTTGGTTGGAAGATGATAAGTTAAGAGTGATGTTTGGTTTAGGGTTTTGAAATGGTAGATGATTAAATGGATTGTTGATGTATGGTTAATTGAATATTGTGTTAAACATGCAAAATAAGTGGTAATGACTTTGATTACATCCATTTGAATGAGTTTATGTTGTGTATACTGTGTTTTTTATTCAATCAAAAGAGAGTTGGCCATAGTTAGGGTTTGTATACATGAAAGACACGGCCAAACCAAGGAAGAGACACGGCCAACCTAAAATATTTTTGAGAGACACGGCCAAGTCCATGGAAATTTGGCCGTGTTTGGTGATTTTTGGAGAGGACACGGCCGTGTCCCTTGCCCATGTCTATTTCTGTTGCTTTTGGTTGAGAGACACGGCCACAAGCTTGGCCGTGTCCCTTGAGGGTGTCCCTTACTGTGATTTGTTTCTTGTTTTTCTTATAATGTTGAATCCCTCCAAGGTCTTTTTGTATGTACACTTTGAACATATTTAAAACAAAGATAACCTAAACAAATGTGTATTGAGGATTCTAAATTTAAGAATAAGGTGAATTATATATGTGCATATATATCAATGATGATCATTTTAATGGATGTTTGATGTGTTTGATTATGTACATTTCAATAATAATGTATTTTGAAATGTTGTAGCAATGATGCTATATGAATAATATGATTTGAGATATATCATGATATGAGGCCATTGTAATTGGCTATGATAACTCAAATGTGATATGAAGCCATTGTGATTGGCTATGATGATTCCATTGGAAAAACATAAGGCATGTTTGCCTAATTGATGATGAGACTTGAGAAGGAAATAATAAATGAATTGTGTGCCTAATGTGTTATTCATTTTCAGAGTTTTGTTATTGGGGGCATGCCTATTGGTAACATTCTCTTGAAGTTAGGTTGGATTTGATCCTTGAAGCCTAATTGAGATGTTACAACCCTTGAAGCTAAGTTGGGTTGGTTCTTGAAGCCAAGTTGGGTTGATACTTAGCATGCTTTGTTCCCCTTGAAACTTGGTTGAATCTAATCCTTGAAGCCTAGTTGGGTATATGATAATGATAAATGTGATAATAAAACCAAAGCATTAACTCTGAAAATGGAATGGCATATTAGAGTGTTTTGGGCCCATGCTTGTCTTTGTATATAATGTGATTCTTGTATGATAAGATCAATGGAACTATGAAGATGTAATATAAATATTGTTATGATATTAAACATAGTATGATGTGGTAATGTGATATGTTTCTATGTACTTGGGTTATGAAATATAAAGGTGTGATGTTAGCTTTTCACTTATGATGTTCACTTTATGATTTAGATGTCTAATGTTGCATTGCCTTAAAGTATAATGTTGGTATATTTTGTACTACTAAGCCGATGGCTTAGCGCGATAGTGTTTAATCGCGCAGGTAACAGAGTTGAACCTGAGAGCTCCTCGAGACCGAGTGAGAGTAGACATTGAAGAGTTATTTTGGGACTTAAAGATCGGAGAAAAGCTGCCAATCATGTATATATTCTATGTTTTGTAAATTTTGATTTATATCATATTTGTAATAACTTCCGCTGTGAATTAATAAATGTTTTTATATATGGTGTCTTTTGGATTTCTTTTAAATGTTTGAGATTGATTTCACTTATTTATAAAGATAATTGTTGTGTTTTTTTAAACTGTGGCATTTTCTATATTCAGTATACGTATTTTACGATCGTTTAAGCATGCTTGGTACGTATACGGGATATAGGGGTGTTACAATTTTTTTGGTATCAGAGTCTCGGTTTGAGATTCTCAACCTAGGTCAAGTGTAAGAAAAAGAGTGTTTTGATTTTAAAAACGTGGATTTTTGAATAACATACATGATTGGCATTGGCAGTCACTGATCTTTAATAAGAGGTATTCTGCTGTGTTTGTAGATATAGGTTGTGATGGATTCTCACTCACGTCAATCAGTCGAGGGTAGTGCTGAGAGTATAGCTCCTGATGAGATTAGAGAGGGAGCTAGAGTGGATTGTGCTGGAGAGGTACCTGCTTCTGTGTCGGGGAGACCAGCTGGTGAGGAGGTTCCGCCAGGTTGGTTTAGGCATGTGATTGATTTGTTGAGGCAAGCACCAGTACAACCACCACCGCCACCCCCACAGCCTTCGGTATCAGTGAGGCACTATGATAAACTAAGGAAGTATGGAGCAGAAGATTTCCTAGGTACTGTTGATCCAGCTGTGGCTGAGCAGTGGCTAGATAAAGTACAGAGAATATTTGTTCAGTTGCAAGCCACTCCAGAAGAAAAATTTGACTATGCAAGATCATTGTTGCAAAAGGATGCATATGACTGGTGGAAGACAGTGGCCCATGCTATGGATGATCCACCTACTTTGTCCTATGCTGATTTTCTGAGAGAGTTTGAATTGAAGTATACCCCAAGGGAGTATAAAGTCATGAAGAAGATGGAGTTTTTGAGTTTAAAGCAAGACAACCGGACCGTAACTGAATATGAGGTTGAGTTTATTCGATTGAGCCATTATGCTGGGGATATTGTATCTGATGAGATAGATAGATGCAGGAGATTTGAGGAGGGATTGAGGCCCTCTATTATGTGTCATGTGGCTGGATCTAGATATCATGAATTTTCCCAGCTTGTTGCAGCAGCTCGAAGTGTGGAGAGCGCTCAGGTTATTGCAGCTGCTTCAGAGGAAGAGATCAGGGTTAGAAGGCCCCAGTTTGAGGCAGGGTCTTCGTCTGTGAAAAGAGGTAAAGGAAGTTTTGTTCATCGGGTTAGTAGGAGTCAGAGGCCAGCTGGTAGGTCAGTACAGTTTCAGAGGCAGAGATCTAGACCTACAGTTTCAGTGGCAAGTGCTCCGACCCCAGTGACGCAGAGATCCACCTTACCCATATGCATTCATTGTGGTAGACCACATGGTGGTCCTTGTTGGAGGACTGGTGTGACAGGGGTATGTTTTAGATGTGGGTCGCCTGATCACTTTGTTAGAGATTGTCCTGAGAGACAGGAGAGGATGTCAGTGGATACTGCAGCTTCCCGACCTAGTGTGAGGGGAGGTCGTGGAGGCAGAGGTTTCAGCGGAGGAGGTAGATCTGGGTTCAGTTCTAGAGGAGGTTCTACATCCAAGGAGAGTAGATTAGAGGAGGCTGGATCTTCTCAGAGGATTTATGTGATGCAGAGGCAACCAGATGCTTCGGCAGTCATAGCTGGTACTTTTTCTTTATTTGATACTTCAGTACTTGCTTAGATTGATCCGGGTTCCACACATTCATATATTAGTGCATCTGTTTTGCCTGTTTCTGCTTTGCATGCTGAATCCCTAGGATTTGATGTTTTGGTGACAAATCCTTTAGGGCATAGTGTGATTGTTAGCAAAGTGCACCGAGATAGTGCAATAGTGGTGCAAGGTGAGGAGTTTATTGGAGATGTTATTGAGATGCCTTTTAAGGAATATGATGTGATCCTAGGCATGGACTGGTTATCTAGACATGGAGCTGTGGTTGACTGCAAAAAGAAAGTTGTTACCTTGAGAACCAGTGATGGTAGAGAGGTGTTAATATCTAATGAGCAGGAACAGCTAGCATCCTTGTTTGTTTCAGCGGTTGCAGCTAGGAGATTGATTAGAAAGGGGTATGATGCCTATCTTGCTTATGTGGTGGATACTAGAGTAAAGGGTTCTCAAATTGATAATATACACACAGTTGCAGAGTTTCCAGATGTGTTTCCAGAGGAGTTGCCAGGGTTGCCTCCTGAGAGAGAGGTGGAATTTGGTATTGAATTATTGCCTGGTACCACTCCTATCTCTATTACTCCTTACAGAATGGCACCTGCTGAACTGAGAGAGCTGAAAGTGCTGTTACAGGAGTTGCTAGATAAAGGGTTTGTTCGCCCTAGTGTTTCACCGTGGGGAGCTCCTGTTCTGTTTGTAAAGAAGAAGGATGGTACTATGAGATTGTGTATCGATTATAGGCAATTGAATAAGGTGACTATTAAAAATAAATATCCTTTGCCTAGAATTGATGATCTCTTTGATCAATTAAAGGGGGGCAGCAGTGTTTTCTAAAATTGATTTGAGATCAGGGTACCATCAGTTGAGGGTCAGAGCTAAAGATGTTCCTAAGACTGCTTTTCGGACCAGGTATGGGCATTATGAGTTTCTAGTTATGCCTTTTGGTTTGACGAATGCACCTGCAGTTTTTATGGACTTGATGAATAGGGTGTTTAGGCCCTATTTGGATCAGTTTGTAGTGGTCTTTATTGATGACATTCTGGTGTATTCGCGTAATGAGGAGGAGCATGATAAGCATCTGCGGATTGTGCTACAGATTTTGAGAGAGAAGCAATTGTTTGCTAAACTGTCGAAGTGTGAGTTTTGGCTTGATCAAGTTACTTTTCTCGGTCATATAGTTTCAGCAGAGGGTATTAGAGTTGATCCGAGTAAAGTTGAAGCTATTTTGAATTGGAGTCCACCAAAGTTTGTGATTGAAGTTAGAAGTTTTCTGGGTTTGGCAGGCTATTACCGACGGTTTGTGAAAGGATTTTCTTTGATAGCTACTCCACTTACCAGATTGCTTCGAAAGGGAGTTAGATTTGTGTGGACAGATCAGTGTCAAGCTAGCTTCGAACAGTTGAGAGAAATGTTGACTCAAGCGCCTGTTCTTACTTTACCTGTGGAAGATAAACCATATGTGATTTACAGTGATGCTTCACATTGTGGTTTGGGTTGTGTTCTGATGCAAGAAGGTAATGTTATAGCTTATGCTTCTCGACAGTTGAAACCTCATGAGCTCAATTATCCGACCCATGATTTGGAATTAGCAGCCATTGTGTTTGCATTGAAGATTTAGCGACATTATCTATATGGGGAGAAGTGTTTTATCTATACTGATCATAAAAGTTTAAAATACTTGGGTGTCCAAAGAGAACTCAATCTTCGACAGAGAAGATGGTTGGAGTTGATTAAAGACTATGACTGTTTGATTGATTATCATCCTTGTAAAGCAAATGTTGTTGCTAATGCCTTGAGTCGAAAGTCTTTAGCTGGTTTAACTGTTTATTCGCTCTCGTTGCTTGTTGAGTTGAGAGCATTGCATGCTAGTTTTGTATCTTGTGATGATGGTGCATTGTTGGCACAGTTGCAATTGAAACCAGTGTTGTTAGATCAAATTAAAGAAGCTCAATTGGATGATGAGAAGATTCGAAAGATTGTTTCAGATTGCCAGAATGGAAAGAGTAGAGATTTTATTGTGAGAAGTGATGGTAGTCTCTGGTTTAAGAACATATTGTGTGTACCTGATGATACTAATTTGAGAAGGATCATTTTAGAAGAAGCACATCAGTCAGTATTTGCTATGCATCCAGACAATACAAAGATGTATCATGATTTGAAGCAGCTTTACTGGTGGTCTGGTCTGAAGAGAGACATTGCAGATTTTGTGTCCAAATGTCTCACATGTCAGAGGGTAAAAGCTGAGCATCAAGTTCCAACAGGGTTACTTCAACCTTTAGCAGTGTCTGAATGGAAATGGGATAGAGTAACCATGGATTTTGTATCTGGTTTGCCATTGACACAAAGAAAGCATGATGCTATTTGGGTGATTGTTGACAGGTTGACTAAGACAGCTCATTTTCTTCCTATTCGGATGGATTACTCTTTGGAGAGGTTAGCTGAGCTGTATATTCATGAGATTGTGAAGCTGCATGGTGTTCCAACTTCTATAGTGTCTGATCGAGATCCCCGATTTACTTCAAGGTTTTGGAAGAGTTTACATGGTGCTTTAGGTTCTCGATTACACTTCAGTACTGCTTTTCATCCGCAGACAGATGGGCAGTCAGAGAGAGTGATATAGATTATTGAAGATATGTTGAGAAGCTGTGTTATTGATTTCTCTAGAAGTTGGGATGGATTTTTACCACTTGTTGAATTTGCTTACAATAACAGTCATCAATCCAGTATTGGTATGGCCCCATTCGAAGCATTGTATGGTAGACGGTGCAGGACCCCTCTATGTTGGAATGAACTTAGTGAAGGTAAATTAATTGGTCCTGATTTGGTTAAAGAAACTGAAGAGAAAATGAAAATAATTCGAGATAGGTTGAAAACAGCTTCGGACCGACAGAAATCTTATTCAGATTTGAAGAGGATAGACATTGAATACAATGTGGGAGATAAGGTATTTTTGAAAGTGTCTCCTTGGAAGAAGATCTTGAGGTTTGGCCGGAAAGGGAAATTGAGTCCTCGTTTCATTGGACCGTATGAAGTTTTGGAAAGAATTGGACCAGTTGCTTATCGGCTTGCTTTGCCACCTGAGTTGGATAGGATCCATAATGTATTTCATGTTTCTATGTTGAGGAGATACAGGTCGGATCCATCTCATGTTTTGTCTATTGAATCTATCGAAGTGAGTCTAGATTTGACATTTGAAGAGGAACCAGTTGCTATCTTGGCACGTGATGTGAAAGAGTTGAGATATAAGAAAGTGCCTTTGGTGAAGGTTCTGTGGAAGAATCATGGAAGAGAAGAGGCAACTTGGGAGAGTGAGCAATCAATGCGAGATCAATATCCTCAACTATTTCATACTTGATATCAGGTAATTTCGAGGGCGAAATTTCTTTTTAGAGGGGGAGAATTGTACTATCCTAATGTATGCCCTAGAAGTTTTAATACAATTGTTGTTTGATTTGAATTTAATGTACATATGTTTTTGCAAAGGAAAGTTATGTGAAGAAAGAAAATGTATATGTTGTACATATGTTAATATAAATAACATATACATAAGTCAAATGGAGAGTCAATGGAAGAAGATATTTTTATTTGGGGTGTGTGAAATTACTAAATAGGGCATGTGGATGAAGGGTTGTTAGAACAAGTGAGAAGAGGGTATGTTGGTAATTGTCTTTTTAGAATTGCTTTTGGAGATTTAAAGAGATGATAATTTGACTTTTCTTTATCATCTTTTCTTCTTTTTCCTTATGGTGGCTGGCTCATCTAAAGACAAAAGGGAGCAAGAGAGCATGAGAGGATCTTGAAGTTCTAAGCTCAAATTGAAGGAGGAATCAAAGGAGTTGGTTGGAGATTTGTGAAATTTCTTCATTTAAGGTAAGTACTCTCTTGTTTATCTTTGTTAATTTTGAAGTTATGTTTGAGGTGGGTTGTGATATGTTGAGATTATGAATAGGTGTGTTTGAAATGAGTTTATAAGTGTTGAGATTGGTTATAAGTTAAAAAGGTTGGATTGATATTGGTTTTGGTTGGAAGATGATAAGTTAAGAGTGATGTTTGGTTTAGGGTTTTGAAATGGTAGATGATTAAATGGATTGTTGATGTATGGTTAATTGAATATTGTGTTAAACATGCAAAATAAGTGGTAATGACTTTGATTACATCCATTTGAATGAGTTTATGTTGTGTATACTGTGTTTTTTATTCAATCAAAAGAGAGTTGGCCATAGTTAGGGCTTGTATACATGAGAGACACGGCCAAACCAAGGAAGAGACATGGCCAACCTAAAATATTTTTGAGAGACACGGCCAAGTCCATGGAAATTTGGCCGTGTTTTGTGATTTTTGGAGAGGACACGGCCGTGTCCCTTGCCCATGTTTGTTTCTGTTGCTTTTGGTTGAGAGACACGGCCACAAGCTTGGCCGTGTCCCTTGAGGGTGTCCCTTACTGTGATTTGTTTCTTATTTTTCTTATAATGTTGAATCCCTCCAAGGTCTTTTTGTATGTACACTTTGAACATATTTAAAACTAAGATAACCTAAACAAATGTGTATTGAGGATTCTAAATTTAAGAATAAGGTGAATTATATATGTGCATATATATCAATGACGATCATTTTAATGGATGTTTGATGTGTTTGATTATGTACATTTCAATAATAATGTATTTTGAAATGTTGTAGCAATGATGCTATATGAATAATATGATTTGAGATATATCATGATATGAGGCCATTGTAATTGGCTATGATAACTCAAATGTGATATGAAGCCATTGTGATTGGCTATGATGATTCCAATGGAAAAACATAAGGCATGTTTGCCTAATTGATGATGAGACTTGAGAATGAAATAATAAATGAATTGTGTGCCTAATGTGTTATTCATTTTCAGAGTTTTGTTATTGGGGGCATGCCTATTGGTAACATTCTCTTGAAGTTAGGTTGGATTTGATCCTTGAAGCCTAATTGAGATGTTACAACCCTTGAAGCTAGGTTGGGTTGGTTCTTGAAGCCAAGTTGGGTTGATACTTAGCATGCTTTGTTTCCCTTGAAGCTTGGTTGAATCTAATCCTTGAAGCCTAGTTGGGTATATGATAATGATAAATGTGATAATAAAACCAAAGCATTAACTCTGAAAATGGAATGGCATATTAGAGTGTTTTGGGCCCATGCTTGTCTTTGTATATAATGTGATTCTTGTATGATAAGATCAATGGAACTATGAAGATGTATTATAAATATTGTTATGATATTGAACATAGTATGATGTGGTAATGTGATATGTTTCTATGTACTTGGGTTATGAAATATAAAGGTGTGATGTTAGCTTTTCACTTATGATGTTCACTTTATGATTTAGATGTCTAACGTTGCATTGCCTTAAAGTATAATGTTGGTATATTTTGTACTACTAAGCCGATGGCTTAGCGCGATAGTGTTTAATCGCGCAGGTAACAGAGTTAAACTTGAGAGCTCCTCGAGACCGAGTGAGAGTAGACATTGAAGAGTTATTTTGGGACTTAAAGATCGGAGAAAAGCTGCCAATCATGTATATATTCTATGTTTTGTAAATTTTGATTTATATCATATTTGTAATAACTTCCGCTGTGAATTAATAAATGTTTTTATATATGGTGTCTTTTGGATTTCTTTTAAATGTTTGAGATTGATTTCACTTATTTATAAAGATAATTGTTGTGTTTTTTTAAACTGTGGCATTTTCTATATTCAGTATACGTATTTTACGATCGTTTAAGCATGCTTGGTACGTATACGGGATATAGGGGTGTTACACTCCACTTCCATTAAGGTAACTTCCAACTCAACATTATACCCATATTGCTGGATGAAGGCCTTGTATAGCAAATCCCAATTCTTTTATGTTCCATCATCTAAGATATTGAACCAATTTTGGACAATAGGGTCTAATGAGAGCATGAAGTACCTTAGAGTTTGAGCCTTAGTAGCTTGGGCAGACTGTATAGCAATGATATAATGCTTCACATGGAGATGAGGATTTCCAGTGCCATTGTACTTTGCAAAAGATGGCATCTTGAACTTGTACGGGACTTCTTCATCTTGTTCAAATAGTTTATCGATCTCGGACATCTCTTCAGTTTTCAGTTTCTTCTCAAATTTCTTTTCTAAATCAGCAATCATATTTTCAACATCGGATGTCTCGGTCTTTTCAATAGTTGCCTTCTCAACAACCTTCGATTCTTTCTTCTTCTCTTGAACATCTTGGCAGTATTGAGCCCAATCATCATCATCATCAATGATCACTTTTTCATCATCAAAAATCACTTCACTAACTTTAGTCTTCCCTTTGTCCTTTGGCTTATTAGTGCTAGCAAATGCCTCGGCATGATTCTCTAAGATTGCAGTCAATTGGTTGTTCATGGTCTCAGCTAGGGCCTCTTTTAATTCTTCCATCTTGGCGTTGAGGGCCTCATCCACCAGCCTTTGAATTTGTTCGGGCTCTATTGTTTTCGGTGAGCAAGTGATTGAGTCGTTGGTAGATACTTCATCTCTGGCGTAGGTCAGATTGTTATAAGCTTTTGAACTATCCTAATCCAGGGCTGTGAGCCAGAGAGGATCAATGAGATGCAAATGTATGCATGTATGCATGAATAATCAACGAAGAAAGATAATTAGGACGTTCCTTCCAACCTTATAACATCCACACACAAATGGCGAGTCTCTTCTCCTAGGTATATGGTTAACAAAATACCAACATGGGGTATCTTGTTTTCAAATACTTCCCTCTGACATTTCAACCAATAGTTATATTTTCGAAAATGGAAATCCATCCATGATAATTCTCATTAATTAGGTTTTAATTCATCCAACCAACTAAAGTAGCTTTTATGCTATATTGGATTAAAACTAAATTAAGAGGTTTATCATAGATAGATTTCTCACTTGAAAAAGGTAACTAATGATTCATTTCAAAAACAAGCCCATGGTTAATTTATTCTTAGTGTAAACTTGGCCCACAATTGAATTTTTGTATTTCTTAATTGACCTAAATATTTTTGCAAGATCTTTGTAAGGAGAGGTTGGATGAAAACAATTTTGTTTCTAAGCCCATTAAAAAAGGATTTTAGAAATATAGATTTCGGGCTTAGTATTTGGGCCATGAGCCAATGAATTTTTGATATGTTTTTAGAAAAGTTTTATGTCCAAAGACCATCTTGAAAAATTTTGAAAATAGCTTTGGTCTTTTGGAATTTAAAGAAAAAAAAATTTATTTTGAGCTTACAACATACTTAGGTCATATTAGAAAAAGAAAAAACCAAATAAGCCATGATTTAAGCCAAGATAAATTAACCATAGTCAAACAACATGCATTTGGGGTAAAACCTAAGGAAAGTAACTAGGTTAATTACATGAGCTTTAGTCTTTGGGTTAAAAGTCTTAGGTTCCCATAGCAAGTATATACCAAACCGTACGAGGCTATGAGTGGTTATGCCATACTCGATCTTCATACCTTGAGTGAAAGTATGGTATCCCTTACATAACTCAACACGGGTAACACGGGCGTCCTAACTCACACACACAATGCAATCTAATATGATGCAATGGATAATATCATTATAAGAAAGAATAAAATAATATAAAGACCAACGGAATCAACTTCTCTTATCCCAGTGGAGTCGCCACTTTGAGCGGGGATTTTTGCCTCCACTCCCGGTGGAATGGTTCTTGCGAATTCAGCACTGTTTAGGCTCGGGACCTTAGAGAACACGGACCTATGTCCGGAGAAAATGGAGTCGCCACCCGGATGGGCCGGGAACAAAGAAAGGGGTGGATGACTCGATTCCTAAGGAATCCCCAACCCCTTAATGGGTTCGGAAAGTTGGGTACATATGGGGAAGGTGAGAAATGGCCCAGCACCCCCACAACGCCCAGTTCATTGGAACCGGCCTCCTTTATAGGTGTTAATATTATAAAATTCTTAAGTATAACAACATTATCCATATTACACACAATAATTAAAAGAAATAATCAATATATTAAAATTAAAGCAAGGTCCAAGCAAAACAAATAAATGGACACCCATCCGAAGATGGAAACATGTCCTTACATCGCATGCCTAAATAGGACACCCACCGAAAGGTAGAAACATGTCCTTTACATAGGTTCTAAAATAGAAAAGCAAATTAAATTACATGATATTTAACTAATGAGGTATCCAACAAGTGGAAACATACCTCTTACAATATTTTGAAATCTAAATAAATTGATAAAAGTAAATAATCATTCATCATAAATAAATCATTCATCAAAAATATTAAATATAAATAGAAAGTAAACATCCATCCATGATAAATTAAATGAACCAAGCATTAAACTTAAATAAATTAAAGCATATAAAATAAATCAAATCATAATCAAATATAGAATTGAATAAGGCAAATAAAAATCTAAATTATAGCTATTGTTTCCATTTAGGGTTCTTTATTTCATGTGTTTAGGGTTTTGGAATTTGTAGAATTATGCTACTATGAGTTTTTAAAGGAATAAATTAAGGATTTTATGTTTTAAAAGGTTGATAAAATTCTTTGATTAACCAAACTAGGATTTGTTATGTAAAATCATGAAACTAGGATTTGGACTCTTTAAAATACTTTTGATTTATGGTTTTAAGTTTACTGTGTGAAATTAAAATATTTGTGTTTTTATGGTTTTTAAAGTTTTAAAGGATTAAGGTTTAGAAAAAATTAGGGTTTAAGGTTTTAAAGGGGTTAGGGTTTACTATTTTAGGTTTGGAAGTTGCATTTGGGTTTAGTGTTTTAGAATTAGATTTTCGGTGGATGCTTAGGTTTTTTAGAATTTGGAAAAAAGCAATTGAGAATTTTATGAAAGTAGACCAACGATTTAAGGTTTATACAAATAGAAAAGGTGTTTTTAGGGTTTGTTGTAAGAAACAGAATCAAATTTTGGTTTTGTTGAAAAACATGTTCAATTATGGTTTTAAGATTTTGAAGAAGTAAAAATAACAATTTTAAGTCTTTTTGGAAAATAAAGCAACGAATTAATGTTTTTAAACTTTGAACAAAGGGAATTATGGTCCTGGGATTTTTGAATTAAAAGAAGCAACTAGATGAATTAAGCTAATATGAAAAAATATAACAATTAATTCATACCTCCTTTTGATGGTTCCTCCAAAAAAACACCTTCTTGGATGAATAAAAAAAACAAAGGCAGTTGCTGCCTTTGATAATTTGTTAATGTCTTTTGCTTCTTCTTCTCTCAAAAGGTTAGATTGATTTCATTGCTTTCCTCCTTAGTTTCGGTTTCAAACTTTCCAAAGTTTCTGTCCCAATTTCTCCCTACCTTTCTCTCTTTTTTTCCTCCATATTTATAGAAGAATTCTATTATTAATCCTAATTACTCACGGCATACAATATTGAATAAGAAAAGGTAACCGAAACCTAATTGTATTAGATTTCGAAAAATTTGCGTCGGAAAATTATGCTGGCGAAAAAAAACTGCTGCAGAAAAATTATTTTGGCGAAAAAAATTACCGCAGGAAAAATTGCGCTGGCAAAAAAATTTGCCGCAGTTGACTGCGGCAGGGGGGAACAGCCTGTGGGCCATTTCGCCAGCAGGAAACTCTTGCGGGCGAAATGGCCCACGGCCAAGGCCGCGCTGGTTTTCGGCGATGATTTTTTCGTCGCTGATTTTTCTGTTGCCGATTTATATTTATATTTTTTATTAATAAAAATTAGATAATAAAGCAAAACTTATTTAATTAAGATAAAAAAAATATATTAGACAACACAAAAATTATTTTGGACTAAACAAAATATATTAGGACGGACTGGGTCAAAAATTAAGGGTCTACAATTTCAATAACCTAAATTATTTATTTTGTTTCCAAAAACTTCAAAAACATTAAATCGTTTCTTCTGCTTCCAAAGCCTGAAAAACCCTAAAACGTTTCTTCTAAACTTTAAAATCCTAAAATTGTTTCTCTTCTATTTCTTAAAGCTTTAAAACCCTAAATTGTTTTTACCAACTATTTTCATCTACACCATAACTTTTTGTCCAAAATCTCCAAATGTTTTCATAAATCCCCAAACCCTAATCTTCTTTACGTTTTCTAAAAATCATAATTATTTTATAAGACTCTAAACTGTTTTCTTAAATCCTAAAATCAAATATGTTTTCCAAAATGTCAAAAACCCTAATTTCATAATGTTACCCCTAAACCCTAATTTGATTCATGAAACCATAATCCATTCCTATTTTCCAAAACATTTACAGTAGGTTAAATAAATAATAATAATAATACTAAAATCCCAAAGCCCTAAATGTTAACTAAAGAACTTTAAATAGAAACAGTAAACCCCAATTTGTATCTTTACTTACTTTATTTTTAGATTTGATTAAATAGTTCATCATATGATTTGATGGTTGATTTATTTAATTTCAATGCTTGATTTATTTAATTTATCATGGATGAATGTTTATTATATATTTTGATTAATGTTTAATATCTTTGATGAATGATTTATTTATGATGAATGTTTATTTACTTTTATCGATTTATTTTGATTTCCAAATGTTGTAAGAGGTATGTTTCCACTTTGTGGGTACCTCATTAATTAAGTTTTATGTATTTTAAATTGCTTTTATATTTTGGACCAATGTAAAGGACATGTTTCTACCTTTTGGTGGGTGTCCTATTTAGCTTAGACATGGATGATGTAAGGGCATGTTTCCATCTTCGGATGGGTGTCCATTTATTTGCTTTGTTTGGACATTGCTTTGATTTTAATATAATGATGCTTTATTTCAATTATTGTGTGTAATATGGATAATATTGTTATGCTTAAGAATTTTATAATATTAAGACCTACAAAGGAGGCCGGTTCCAATGAACCGGGCGTTGTGAGGGTGCTGGGCAATTTCTCACCTTCCCCACACGTACCCAACTTTCCGAACCCATTAGGGGATTGGGGATTCCTTAGGAATTGAGTCATCCACCCCTTTCTTTTTCTCAGCCCGTCCGGGTGGCAACTTTATTTTCTCCAGACTTAGGTCCGTGTTCTCTAAGGCCCCGAGCCTAACAGTGCCGAAGTCACAAGAACCATTCCACCGGGAGTGGGGGCAAAAATTTCCGCTTACAGTGGCGACTCCACTGGGGATAAGAGAAGTTGATTCCATTGGTCTTTATATTATTCTGTTCTTTCTTCTAATGATATTATCCATTGCATCATGTTAGATTGCATCGTGTGTGTGAGTTAGGATGCCCGTATTACCCGTGTTGTGTTATGTAAGGGATACCATACTTTCACTCAAGGTATAGAGATTGAGCATGGCATAACCACTTATAGCCTCATATCATTTGGTATATACTTGCTATGGAAACCTAAGCCTTTTAACCCAAAGACTAAAGCTCATGTAATTGGCCTAGTTGCTTTCCTTAGGTTTTACCCCAAATGCTTGTTGTTTGACTATGGTTAATTTGTCTTGGCTTCAATCATGGCTTATTTGGTTTGTTCTTTTTCTAATATGACCTAAGTACAATGTAAGCTCAAAATAAATTTTTTCTTTTAAGTGCAAAAGACCAAAGCTATTTTCAAAACATTTCAAAATTGTCTTTGGATATAAAACTTTTCCATAAACAAATTCTTTTTCTCATGACCCAAATACTAAGCCCAAAATCCATTTTCTCTAAAATCTTTTTACAATGGGCTTAGAAATAAAATTATTTTCATCCAACCTTTTCTTACAAAGAGCTTGCAAATTATTTAGGTCAATTACGAAATACCAAAAATCAATTGTGAGCCTAGTTTATACTAAGAATAATTAACCATGGGCTTATTTTTAGCATGAATCATTAGTTACCTTTTTAAGTGAGAAATCTATTTGTAATAAACCTCTTAATTTAGTTATAATCCAATATACCAATAATGCTACTTTATTTGGATAAATGGACTAAAACCCAATTACTGGAATTACTATGAACTAATTTCCATTTTTGAAAATATAACTATTGATTAAAATGTCTGAGAGAAATATTCGAAAACAATATATCCCATGCTGGTATTTTGTTAACCATATACCTAGGAAAAGAGACTCGCCATTTGTGTGTTGATGTTATAAGGTTGGAAGGAATGTCCTGATTATCTTTCTTCGTTGATTGTTTGTGCATACATGCATACATTTGCATCTCATATCATTAATCCTCTCAGGCTCACAGCCCTGGATTATGACAGTTCAAAAGCTTACGACAATCCGACCTACGCTGGAAGCGAAGAATCTAGCAAGGACTCAATCACTTGCTCACCAAAATCAATGGAGCTCGATCAAATTCAAAGAATGGTGGATGATGCCCTTAATGCCAAGATGGAAGAAATAAAAGAAGCCCTAACTGAGACCATGAAAAACCAATCGGTTGCAATTTTAGAAAATCATGCTGAAGCATCTGCTAGCACTAAGAAGCCAAAGGACAAAGGGAAGACTAAAGTTGGTGAATTGGTTTTTGATGATGAAAAGGTGATCATTGATGATGATAATGATTGGGCTCAATACTACCAAGATTCTCAAGACAAGAAGAAAGAACCAAAGATTGTTGAAAGATCAACTATGGAGAAAACCGAAGCTTCTGATTTTGAAAAGATGATTGCAGACTTAGGAAAGAAATTTGAGAAGAAACTGAAAACTGAAGAAATGTCTGAAGTTGATAAATTATTTGATCTAGATGAAGAAGTTCCGTAGAAGTTCAAGATGCCATCTTTTGCAAAGTTTGATGGAACCGAAAATCCTCACCTCCATGTGAAGCAGTATATCACTACTATGCAGTCTGCCCGAGCTACTAAGGCTCAAACACTAAGGTACTTTATGCTCTCATTGGATCCTATTATCCAAAATTTGTTTAATACCTTAGATGATGGAACACAAAAGAGTTAGGATTTGCTATACAATACCTTCATCCAACAATATGGATACAATGTTGAAATAGAAGTTACCTTAATAGAAGTTGAGTCTATTAGGCAACGACCAAATGAAAATTTTGTGGACTATGTGAAAAGATAGAGAAAAAAGGCAGCTTTGCTCAGGAAAAGGCCCAATGAATTTGATCAATAAGGATGATTGTAAGAGGGGTGTTGCCTATTCTTCGTGAAAGGATGTCTCATACACTCATCCGTGATTTCAAAGATCTCCTCCAAGCTGGTCTATAAATTGAAGAATGGGAAAGAGAGAAGAATTGCTTTTCAATAAGAAGGAATGAGAAAGGGAACTACCAGTTTGGAAATCAAAGCACACAAAAAGAAGTTGGTGTTAATGCTACTAGCCAAAAGAAGGCAGTTTTTAGAATTGGGGAAACCGCTATCTTGGGCTCTCAATAAGCTACAAAAGAAGGGATTGTTACAACCCTTAAATCCTCGTCCTTTGCCTAACCCTCTCCCACCTAATTTTGACACTAAGGCATTTTGTCAATTTCATCAAATGCAAGGCATGACATGGATAGATGTGTGAGGTTGAGGCATGAGATCCAAAATTTAATTGATAATGGAAAGCTGCCCGAGCCCAACAAGCCAAACACCAAAGACAATCCATTGCTAAGGTTTAATAGAGTACCACCACCAGCAACCTTCATGGTAGGAAAAAGATTGGAAGAAGATCTTGTTTTATCGTCCTTTCAAGATGGGAAGATTGAAGATATAAAAGGAAAAGAAGCTTAACTCAACAAACTTTCCTTAGCTTGAATGTTGCTTTTTAATTTTGCTTTCTTTAAATATTTAATTGGAACAATCGTGTTTTTCAAATTTAAATTTGTTTGAATAAATTATTTTTATCAAAAGTTTTGTTGGTCTTTGTTCATTTTGGTGCTCAACCAATGAGGAATCTAGCTTGATAATTCATGAATTAATATATTTATGCATCATGACTTGAATGACTTTACTAGTTGAGGGAATTACTCTATAGCATTGAGTTGTGTATGCTTACTTAGAGAGGGCTCCTGCATAATTACCTTTTTCTAGGTCCTAGTCAGTCTTAGAACATACTTTGACAAACTTTCAAGGTGAAATTGAACCCTACTTATTTTAAGGGAGAGATTATCTAGGCATTGTTTTATTAGCCAACAACTAGTATCCACCCAATTAAATATCAATCCCTAGTTGTCCCCTTGAGCCTTCATAAAATTTTAGCTTTCTTTTCATTGGCTTACAAACCCCAACAACCTGCCCTGAGCTGTTATGATATTTTTGACAAGTCTTATGATCACTAAGGTAAAGAGGCAAGAAGATCAAAGAAAGAAATGAATAGTCAAGACCATGAAGATAGATGAAGTTCTCAAGACCATAAGGGTAGTTAAAATTCTCAAGACCATAAGGGTAGTTGAAGTTTTCTTAATATCTCCAATATATCAAGACAACATCAGAGTAACAAATGATTTATCCTTGTTAAAGAAGATTTATGTCACTCCACTCATCCATTATTGGAAGCCCAAGTTACTACAAACAAGACAACTCTTTTAGAGTTAGAACCAAACAAACAAAAAAATAAAAAAAAGAGAGAAGAGAAAAAAAGAAGAAAAAGAAAAGAAAAAAGGACAAAAGAAAAGAAAATAAAAGGAAAAAAATAAAAAAAACAACAAGAAAAATAAAGAAGAAAAATAAAACCTAAAAAGGTGGTTCAGAAAGCCAACTGAGTTCTCATTTACCTAAAGCAGCAAAAGGCTTCCATTTAATTTATAAGGACAGTTTGACTTGAATTGGTCCAACCCAACCAAAGATTTCAATCAAAATTAGAGAAAAAGGAGAAAGACCATCCAGTTCTTGTAAGTTCTATACTTGACAGTCCTACAAGGAAGAAGGACAAAATGATAAAATGCTTAAAGAAAGGGAAGAGTAAGAAAAAAAAAGAAAGAAAAGGGAGAAGAAGAAAAGAAACGGATTTGGGTACCAAACTTTATGCAAGGGCAAAGACTGTCCCAATCAAGATCCAGATTAATGCCAAGAAGATAGAAGGAATTTGGAGTCTAGCAAGATTGCCTCCAAGCTACCTAAAGCTCAAATAAGAAGTTCATAGTGTGAGGGTTTGTCCATTGTGTCACATCAGCCTCAATCTCAAAATGGCCTTCACTTAAAACTATATACCTTATAGACCCCATTCCAAGCCTATCAAAGACCTATTGATCTCTCTTGGTAGGTAGAGTCTATTAGAGGAGATAATTTTGATAAGCATGCATATGAGATAGACAATATTTAAACTCAATAAGACCTTTGGCTAAGTAACATGTATGTGCCTATCTGAAGTGCAACAATTCTTACTTAAATAGAAATGATTCCTAAGTTTAGTACGGTAACTAGGGTTTTCATGTTATAGATATGTTAATTTGGAAAATCAAGTCCTGAGGTAAATTGACATAAATTTGGCAAAGCCAACATTTGATTTCAAAATCAAAATTCAAAATTCAAAAATGTTTTTGTCATACAAAGCCTTCAAGTTAAGGGGAGTGTGTTGAACCTCGAAGGACACATTGGGCAAGGAAATGATAAAAATTATATATTTTCATTAGTATTTTTATACTTATTATACATTTCCACAATTGATACAATATTCATATATCACTAAGAAGGAGGTGGTAGGTCATCAAATAAAGCTCTAAAAAAATCATCGCCTGTCGGAGGAGGAGGCAAATCACTCATCCCGAGTCCGCCCGAAGCAGGTGCACCAGAATCTCTATTACCTTGGAGTTCTGATCCGTAACGGTCCTCATCAAAAGTAGATGAAAGGATCTCATGGTCATCAGTTTGGGGGCCTCTAGATAAAGAAGCACCAGGATCCCTCATCCCCTAAAATCGAAAGTCTCGGAAATTTTGTTCTGATTAATGATACAAATTTTCAAAATGGGAAACCTGCTGACGACTAGCGGCCAACTCTTCCTGAAGTTTTTTATTTCATTCTTCAAGCATCTGCTGTGAGCTAGAAAGGAAAAGAGTAAGAACATACATAATCATGCATACATATAGCATAAATTACCATGAAACAAGAAAATTTACCAGGTAATTCATATCAATACCCTGTGGATGAGATGGCATATCTGGCGAACTAGAATGAGCAAATGAAGGAGCAGTAAAAGAAGGTCTAGCCTCATGATCAAATGAGCCAATAGCCTACAACAATCATTAAAGAATCAAAATAAGTTAAGAAAGAAGTGATTACAAAAAAAAGGTAAAAGTTTAGCTGAGAAGTGCTAGCCAAGAGATGTGGAATGAATTCTCCTCCCTCTTCATCTCTATCCTCATTTTCTTCGAGAATTTCCTATACGCCAATAGAAGATACATCAAAGTTCAAGAGCCCTATTTGAATAAAATAGGTATAAGATGCACTTGGTGGATAGAGAAATGTTTCAACATCATAACCATGCCGGGCCAACCACCATGCATTCTCCGGCATTGATGTGACATTCAGAGTATATTTCAGCAATGCATCGAAATCCTCCGCTGCTCGGGACCAAGAAACCACTCATATACTCTCTCTCTGAGAAACCAGCCACTAGACACAGGGCCGGCATGACTCGGCGAGTATGTTGAAAAGGTAGTGCAACATTCATGGAGGAAGTCTAGTTTGTTCGCTCTTCTGGGTTCCACCAAGCCAAATTCACCTGCAAAATGACATAAGGTAAGTAAACTTTCATATAAATTTTAAAGCATACTAATGCTATTTTACCTGGTCCTAGGTTAAGCAGCTCAACCCCAAGTGTTGGGTATGCACATGATGAGAGCCGGGAACTTCTAATCGAACTAACAACCAGAAATTTATTCTCGAATACCTGACTCTCTCTTGAGAAATACCAGACACCGTCACAAGGTTGTGCTGGTATGCCCATGCCTACAATAATAATAAAAACCAAATTCATGCAAGAATAAGAATCAAATTGACATTGGTGGAAGAAGAATGCCTCGACAACTGCCATAAAGCCAATGAAAGACTTCTTATTTCGGTAAATTTTGTCAAGACCAAGGTAAAGACAGGCAAGGCCAGCGTCACCCCAGCCATAAAGTGGTACCGTCCTAAAATAAATAAGGGCCCTCAACATAGACGAATGGATGGCGAATTTAGTGCTGCCTAAAATGGTCGACCTGAGCAAATATAGCAAAAATCCTCGAGCATGCTGTTGGGTTGTGTCTCTATCAACCTGTAGACCTTAATTTTTGACCCGGTCCGGTCTAATATATTTTAATTAGTCCAAAATAATTTTTGTGTTGTCCGATATATTTTAGTTAGTCCAAAATAATTTTTATGGTATCTTAATTAATTTTAATATTTGTTTTAGTAAACAATGGTGAAATGAATAAAAATTCAAAAATAATAAAAAAAACAAAAAAATCGGCGATGAAAAAATCATCACCGAAAGTGAGCTCGGGCCCTTGGGCATTTCGCCCGCAGGAAAATCCTGCGGCCAAATGGCCTACGGACTCGTTCCACGCGCGCTACCGCAGCCAGCTGCGGCAATTTTTTTTGCCAGCGCAGTTTTTCAGCAACAGTTTTTTTTCGCCAGCGAAATTTTTCCGACACAAAATTTCCGAAACCTAATATAATTAGGTTTCGGTTTCCTTTTCTTATTCAATAAAGATGCCGTGAATAATTAGGAATGAAGGATATAAAACTTCTATAAATATGGATTAAACAACACAAAAAAGGGGGGAAAAGGAAGAAATTGGACAGAAACTTAAACAAGAGATTGGATCTGAATCTGTGAAGGAAAACCTTGAATCAAGCTGATTTTTTGAGAGAGCAGAAAAATAATTCAAGCAATTCAAAGGCAAAAAGGCTTGTCAATTTATTTAGGTTTCCAAATGTTGTAAGAGGTATGTTTCCACTTCGTGGGTACCTCATTAGTTTAATATCATGTAATTTAAATTGCTTTTCTATTTTAGAACCAATGTAAAGGACATGTTTCTACCTTTCGGTGGGTGTCCTATTTAGGCATGAGATGTAAGGACATGTTTCCATCCTTGGATGGGTGTCCATTTATTTGATTTGTTTGAACATTGCTTTGATTTTTAATATAACGATGCCTTCTTTTAATTATTGTGTGTAATATGGATAATGTTATTATATTTAACAATTTTATAATATTAAGACCTGTAAAGGAGGCCGGTAGTAATGAATCGGGCGTTGTGGGGGTGCTGGGCCATTTCTCACCTTCCCCACACGTACCCAACTTTCTGAACCCATTAGGGGGTTGGGGATTCCATAGTAATCGAGTCATCCACCCCTTTCTTTTATCTCGGCCCATCCGGGTGGCGACTCCATTTTCTCCGGACTTAGGTCCGTGTTCTCTAAGGCCCCAAGCCTAAAAAGTACCGAAGTCGCAAGAACCATTCCACCGGGAGTGGGGGAAAAAATCCCCGCTCACACAATCCGTCCTTCGTAGTTCATCCAATAACTACGAATTTGCTCAATTTTTATCTTAAAAGGCCCTTTATATGATGGTTCCATACCAATTAATTATTGAATTTCTTCAAATGTCAGAACATCATTGGTAAGAGGAACCGAAAGACCATCATGCCGAATGCGATTATAGCAGCAAAATCGACTGGACGAATTGTCATCTCTCCAAGGGGCAAGTGAAAAGTATGAGTTGTGTCAAACCATCGTTCTGCAAGCACCTAGACTACACTCCGGTCTATCAGATACTCCACGGATGGTAATTGTAAGATGAAGCTCTCAAAGCATCAATCTCGGATAATCTGCCTTAACCCAGAAGGCGCTACATCATACCATTGTCGGGCTTTATAGATACTCCCTCTGCCCCGAATTACGCAACGATCACGCTAACACGGAGCCAGGTAAGTTAACACCAGGTAAGTATATCATTATTCTATCTACTTAAATTCTTAAATTAATATATATTTCCTAAATTTTCTAAAAAATAGAAAATATAAAGAAGAAAAACGAACAAATAAAAATGAAAAATGAAAAAAGAAAAAAATAATAAATATATAAAAAAAAGAAAAAAAATAAAAAGAATAAGAATAAGAATAAGAAAAAAATAAAAAAAACACATAAGAAAAATAATAATTTACAGTTAAAATAAATAATTACCTTGCTCTTTTGATTTGAACTATAATGAAGCGACCTCCCGGCTAGTAGATCTATATATACATCTTCATGATGCTGAATAAACTCCAATAACTTAGCATTAGAATGAGTTCCTGATCTTGAAGCATGTATTTTTTCAAAACTGTATGTTGAATTTGAAAGAATTATAGCTATGAATGGAATGAAAAAATTTGCTGTGAATGAAATGAAGAAATCGTTCATTTATATAGAGGAACGACAAAGGAAAAAAAACTCAAAAAGTAAATTTCACTATTGATGAATAGTATATTACTATTTATAAATAGTAGGTTACTATTTACAAATAGTATGATACTATTTGCAAATAGTAGGTTACTATTGACAATAGTAGGATATTATTTATAAATAGTAGGTTACTATTTATGAATAGTAAATAGTGCATGAACAGTTACTACACAGTAAATAAATACGAAACTCAATTATTCAATTTAATCATTCAAATACTTGCGTGTATAAAAATATTTTTGCACTTTTACAATATTTTTACACGTAGGGGGCAAGGAGAAGATATGTGCATAAAAATTAGCAAAATTTTTTGCAAACAAAATTTATATATTACTGACTATAATTATTTTTTGCAGACAATTAAATCTCTCTTAGCTCGGGTCAAAAATCCAAATTATCCTTCACTCAAACCGGGTCTAAAACCCAAATTATCCTTAGGTCTAGAACCTAAAATCTCTTTTAAGTCCAGAACTTAGCTTGGGTCTAGAACCCAAATTATCATTAGGTCCAGAACCTAAAATCTCTTTTAAGTCCAGAACTTAGCTTGGGACCAGAACCCAAATTATCATTAGGTACAGAACCTAAAATCTGTTTTAAGCCCAGAACTTAGCTTGGGACCAGAACCCAAATTATCCTTAGGTTTAAAACCTAAAATTTCTTTTAAGTCCAGAACTTAGCTCAGGTCCAGATCCCAAAATTACCCTTAGGTCTAGAGCATAAAATTATCCTTGAATCCAGAACTCGAACCGGGTCTATAAACCAAAACCTCAACCATCTCGAAAATATTAAGACATTTTGCTTTTCACTCTCTTTTACTAAAGTCTCAGATCATTCAAGCAGGAGGCAAACTGTAGACCCTTAATTTTTTACCCAGTCCGGTGCAATATATTTTTTATAGTCCAAAATAATTTCTGTGTTATTTTAATTAAATAATATTTATTTTTTATAAAATAAAAATAATAAAAAAATAAGTAAATAAAAATAAAAATTGAAGGCAAAAAAATCGGTGACGAAAAATTCATCGCTGAAAGTTGAATTGGACAAGGCCAATTTCACCTGCAGGAATTTCCTGCGGTCGAAATGGACTTGGAAAATTTCGCTGCAGAAAATTCCTTCGATGAATTGGCTGGCCGCCCAGCCAAGCGCACCCAGCTCTCACAATTTCGCACCAATCCTAGCAGTTTTGGCCAGCGCTCACAGTTTTCTCCAGCAAAATTTTTCCAACGCAATTTTTTTCCAAAACCAAATTCTATTTGGTTTCGGTTTCTTTTCCAAATTAATTTTAGTTTCCTTAAATAATTAGAATTAATCATATAAATTTTCCTTTAAATAACACTTTAAAAGAGAGAAAAAAGGGACTGGAACTTGGAGATCGAAGAGTGGGGCTTTGATTAGGTGATCGAAACTTGGATTATAGAAAACCCTAGCCAGAGAAGATTAGCAACAAGCAAGCCATTAATAATTCATCAAAGGTAGCCACACTGCCTTTCTCTTTGTTCATCCAGAAAGCAACTTTTTGGTGGAACCAACTACGCAGGTTTGATCATTCATCATAAATTACTCATGATAACAGCAGCTTTGTTTCTTCGATTCATAAGAATATGCACACAAAACTTTGATCTTTAAATATGTAGTAACTTATCTTCGTTTCAATAACCTAAATTATTTCTTATGTTTCCAAAAACATCAAAAACATTAAATCATTTCTTTTACTTCCAAAGCCTTAAAAACCCTAAAATGTTTCTTCTAAACTTTAAAATCCTAAAATTGTTTCTCTTCTGTTTCCTAAAGCTTTAAAACCCTAAATTGTTTTTACCAACTATTTTCATCTACACCATAACTTTTTGTCCAAAATCTCCAAATGTTTTCTTAAATCCCCAAACCCTAATCTTCTTTACATTTTCTAAAAATCATATTTATTTTATAAGACTCTAAACTATTTTCTTAAATCCTAAAATCCAATATGTTTTCCAAAATGTCAAAAACCGTAATTTCATAATGTTACCCCTAAACCCTAATTTGATTCGTGAAACCCTAATCCATTCCAATTTTCCAAAACCTTTATAGTAGGTTAAACAAATAATAATAATAATACTAAAATTCTAAAACCCTAAATGTTAATTAAAGAACTTTAAATAGAAATAGTAAACCCTAATTTGTATCTTTACTTGCTTTATTTTTAGATTTGATTATGTAGTTCATTATATGCTTTGATGGTTGATTTATTTAATTTCAATGCTTGATTTATTTAATTTATCATGGATGAATATTTATTATATATTTTGATTGATGTTTAATATATTTGATGAATGATTTATTTATGGTGAATGTTTATTTAATTTTATCGATTTACTTTTTATTTTCAAATATTGTAAGAGGTATGTTTTCACTTTGTGGGTACCTCATTAATTAAGTTCTATGTAATTTAAATTGCTTTTATATTTGGACCAATATAAAGGACATGTTTCTACCTTTTGGTGGGGGTCCTATTTAGCTTAGACATGGATGATGTAAGGGCATGTTTCCATCTTCGGATGGGTGTCCATTTATTTGCTTTGTTTGGGCATTGCTTTGATTTTAATATAACGATGCTTTATTTCAATTATTGTGTGTAATATGGATAATATTGTTATACTTAAGAATTTAATAATATTAAGACCTGCAAAGGATGCCGGTTCTAATGAACCGGGCATTGTGGAGGTGCTGGGCCATTTCTCACCTTCCCCACACGTACCCAACTTTTCGAACCCATTAGGGGGTTGGGGATTCCTTAGGAATTGAGTTATCCGCCCCTTTCTTTTTTCCCGGCCCATTCGGGTGGTGACTCCATTTTCTCCGAACTTATGTCCGTGTTCTCTAAGACCCTGAGCCTAAACTGTGCCGAAGTCACAAGAACCATTCCACCGGGAGTGGGGGCAAAAATCTCCGCTCACACAACCCGTCCTTTGTAGTTCATCTAATAACTACGAATTGGCTTGATTTTTATCTTAAAAGGCCCTTTATATGTGTGAATACTCGAATTTTGAGGCTTGGAAAGCTGATTTCTCCAGACCGCAAAATGCCGACTCAGACTGGGTGATTTTGGAAAAGTTCACCGAAGATATATCGATATGGTACTTGAAATGCCCGGAACGACACGTGGATTGTAGAAATGGTCTCGGAATATTTTTTGGAGGTCCGTAGCTCCCGAAAAATCAGATTGAGTGAAAATCATTCGAGCTGATGTGTTTTTTTGGGAGGCCGAACCGCCGCATGCAGCGGTCCAACCACCGCGACCAACGGTTCAACCGCCGCACACTGCAGTTCAACCACCGCCTAGGTTTCAACCGCCGAGTTTCCCTTTTGGAAGTCCAACCGTGCACAGCGGTTCAACCACCTCACACAGCTGTTCAATCGCCTTGTAGGGTTTCAACTGCCGCCTTTTTTTCCTCTTCTGGCAAGTCAACCATCGTCCACGGCAGTTCAACCGCCATTCAGGTCCGAATTTGGTCCGATTTTCACTATAAGTAGCCCCAGAATGGTCAGAAAAGGAGCACGTTTCGTGTTGACGAACTCCCTATCTTTCTATACGCTTAGGCGCTTCTCTTCTACTCTTCTTTGCATAAATCTAACCTTATGCTTCAGGAATCAACTAAAATTAGATCAAGAAAGCAGGAATCAAGAATCATAATCCAAGGTCCAAGAAAACAAGATCTGGAGCTTCGAAGTGGGAAAATCCTAAGCAAGGTAATATCCTAATTCATCCTTTGTCAATTCAAGCATGTCATAAGCATTACACCTTCTTCTTAATTTCTTTTTGTTCAAAGACCTAATCCTTTTAGGTCTAAGGCCTAATTAACTAATCAATCGATCTTTCGGCATTAAGCCATGAATCAATCGACCCTTTTGGCCAAAGGCCTAAAATTTGCATCCTTTTGGTACAAGGTACCTAAATTTCACAATTTTGCACTAAGTGCTAATTAAATCTCACAATGCACAAAGCACACAAACACACATGCATGAAGCATAATTCTTATCGCCTTTGAATAGGCACTATCAAACTACATGGGCTTTGATCTCCCATTCAAACGGGAGTATGTAGGCATATTTTAAGATTCACCTCAAATAGCAAATCCACAATCCACTAACAATTTGTTTGTCCTTTTCCTTGTTTTTTTAGGTTTGTTTCTTTTTTGCAAGTTAATCAAATGCATGACATAGTCACCGAATCCTCCTTGGGTTTGTAGATTAGAAACCTTTACATTGGATGCATTATTGGAGTCAAACAAGGGTTTTCTTAGTTTTACCCTTTGAACAAAAAAATCTGAGTGGCGACTCCCAATAATAAGTGAATGCTCATCCAAATCCTTTTGGGTGGAATTAGAGGTTCACAATCTGGTGACTCCACTGGGGAGTTCCTAGTAGACTACAATTGCTTATTTGACTAACTTGCCCTTCTTTAGGGTACTTTTATTTGTTTTGTAGGGTACCTTACCAATGTTTATCCTTTCTTTAAGGATATTGGAATTGAAGATTGACAAAAGGAATCTTTTTCCTTTGATGGATCCCTTGTTTGATTAATTGTGCATTTGCTTTGTCATTTAGAGAATCTTTTTCTCTTGCATTATATGGGGGAATCATTTTCCTCCATTGCATAAAAATTGTTTTCAAATGAATTTCTTCTCTTTCTGTTCAAAGTTCTGAGTCTGGATAGCAAGTAGCGCTGACCGGCAAGTCTCCTTGATTATGCCGGCGGACAGCCAAAGCGTCCTCCCTGTTACCGCAAACCATTCCAATCCTTTTGGAATGGCCCACGAGTATATCATACACTTTGACCCACGCGAAACTCCTTGTTTCACATGTGGTAGGTATATCTTACTCGAGGTTCAAGGGTCCCTATTATAAGCCCATTCTCTACTTTCATTCAACAATAGAACCCTCCCTTAGGTTGTATGTACCCAATGATAGTGCCACATTTCATTAAAATGAATTATGATTTGATGAGGTGCATTCATGCAACATAACAACATTGTTTTGGGGAAATCCTTTTGATATATACAAGTGGACCAAGAGTCTTCCTACCCTACACACTACCCTAATCCTTTACCCTTAACCTTTGCAGGTACCCACCATCCGTGTGCCTTCACCTACACAAGCTACACCAACTCCAACTGTGTAATCACCCACAAGTTCTACTACCCCAACTTTACCAACTACTCCAATTGCTGAAATGGCTACTATTGAAGAGATTAAGGCCTTGCTAGATGGACAAGTTAGGGAGATTGAAGCTAGGATGCAAGAAAGAATTGATGAAGCTTTGACTGCCCAAAGGGTAGCCATCTTGGCCGAATTGGGAGGGGCACCAAAGACGGCCACTACTCCTGGAAATCTAGGGAAAGAACCTACTGTGGGGTAAACTAGTACCCCCCACGACTGCTCAGAGTAATACACCTGTCATCAATTTGGAGGATCCACCCTCTAAGAATGCTACTGAAACTGATGAACTGAAAAAGAAACTTGAAAGGTCAATCACTACCATGAAAACTCATAAAGAGGTGGTAGACATGGATTCCTTATCCTTGTTTCCCCAAGCTAGATTGCCTCCAAAATTCAAGATGCCGGGGATGGACAGATTTGATGGGACTACTTGCCCTAAAGCCCACCTGAAGATGTATGTGGGGGCCTTAAGCCCTTGGGGTTTAAATGATGAGCTCTTTGCTCAACTATTCCAATAATCCTTGACTGGTGCTGCCCTTAAATGGTTTGTAAGCCTGGATCGTGCCAAGATCAAGACCTGGGAAGACATCTGCAATGCATTTAACACTCAATACCACTACAATATTGAGGTGGATGTCACTAGAAGGGAGCTTGAGACTACCAAGCAGAACAACAATGAACCCTTCTCCTCATTCCTTACGAGGTGGAGGGCAAAGGCCGCCCAAATGATCAATCGCCCTTCAGAACAGGAGTAAATTGATATCATAATCAAGAATTTAAGGCCTACATATCAAGCTCAACTGCAAACCCAATACCTACCTACTTTCAAATCGCTCATTGCGACTGCAACCAAGGTAGAAGATTTGATACAATTGGGTAAGATAGTAGCCGAAGCTGCTCCCTCAAGCAAGGTCAATGAAGTGGCCAATATTGCCCCTGCGAATCCTTTACGTGTGGGCAATCTTGGGCAGACAAATTAGCCAAGAAGGCAATATACTGACCTTGGGATGCCCCTTCATCTGGTGTTTAAAAAGGCCGTGGAAGGAAAGTAATTGAAGCTTTTGGACCCAAGGCTTCCTCCAATTATAGTGTCAATGAGTACTGTGAATACCACCAAGGAAATGGGCATAGAACAGATGCTTGCAGGACTCTGAAAAACCGCATCCAGGATCTAGTGGATAGTGGTGACATCATTCCTCTCAAGTGTCAACCAAACATTAATACTAACCCTTTGACCAATCATTCCATCCACGCCATCACTGTGGAAGAAGAGCTGTTTGATCCTTTCAAACTTCTCTTGGAGATGAATGAAGTATGTGTGCTGGATCTGAATGACCTCGCTGAAGAGGTCGATGCTTTGACAAGAAGCGGAAGGCAATATCAGCCACTCAACTTGGGGGAAGCCCCTAAACCTCCAAGCCACCCCTATAAGAAGACGCCAGAACCAAAGGAAGACCCTGTCCTCTCTCAGCTTAAACAAACTCAAGCTAAGGTGTCAATTTGGGAGCTCCTTACTTCCTCATTCCCACACCGTCAGGCTCTCAGCAAAGCTTTGAGTCAACTCAATACATCAATAGACACAAGCCCAGAATCTTTGGTGGCCACTTTGACCCAATCAACCAAGGCATTGAGTATCCGGTTTTTCGATGTAGACCTACCAGAAGATGACAGGAAACACAATGATGCTCTATACATCACCTTACAAACTAGGGGAAAGATTGTGCCCATGGTTCTCGTTGATAATGGGTCAGCCTTAAATGTATGTCCTTTGAAAGTAGCAAGTTGTCTGGGATTGGAGGATACAGATCTTACACCTTCTGATCAAATTGTTAAAGCATATGATGTAACACCCCTTCCGGACCTACGTGTGTAAGCTGAGTAGAGGCGCCACACTATCCTAATGTTGCTACCAATTTTACTTAGTCAAATTTTAGTTCCGATTTTTACAGAAATTTTGCCATAGTTTCGCCTAGAAATTGAATCCCAAGTGTCGACAAAACTGGTTTTTTTTTCTGATTTTTGAAAATATTTTTACCCAAACCAATGCAAACAAAATCATTCTCAATACACTCCCAATAAATCCCCCTTATAACCTCAACTACAACCTGCAAAAAGGATTTACACTTCTAGTACAAAATAAAGTAAAGGTTTATTATGAAACACAGTAGATAAAATATTTGTTCACTATGTAGCGAAAAGTAACAATATTTACAAATTCATATACATCAAAACTTCAGTTTTACAAAACATAAAATTTATACATGTTTGGTAGTCAGTCTTTGATCTTTAAGCCCACTATTCACACTTCAAAATCTAGACTCGACTCGGCCTACAGGAACTCTCTAGTTCTTCCCTGTCACCTGCGCGATGAACCACAATCACGCTAAGCCCACGGCTTAGTGATACAAACAACCATAATATTATGCCTCAATGCAATACCAATGTCACACAATCAAGTTTCATAAACAATTCCAAAGAATATTATATTTCACAATCTTACATTATTTAATAATTAATCAAAACATTCATGATTCACATTGAAAATAAAGACAAGCATGGGCCCAAAATACACTAATATGTTATTCAAAGTTCAGAGTTACTGCTTTGGTCCATAATCACAATCATCAATACATTTATCTATGGATAATCAACTAGATTTGAGCTTACGACCCAGTCATTTCACTCAATCTAGTTTCAATAATTTGTTTTTGAGGTTTACGACCCGGTCATTTCACCGCAAAAACAACACATTTCACATTTTCTAACTGGAATCGGCTTACGACCCGATCATTTCACCTATCCAGTGATTCATAGGTATGCCACCAAAACCAGAACTCTGAAAATTGAATAAACATATTAGGCACACAATCATTTTATTTATCTTTTTTTTTCAATCTCATTTCATTTCATTTCTCATAATTAATTAGGCAACCATGCCTCCATTATATATCTCATTTGCATCATCATAGCCAACAACCATGGCATCATATCTCATATGATCTCAAATCACAATAAAACAATTCTTCATAACATCATATCTTTCACATTTCATTTCCATATTTCATTTCATCATCATATATGTTTCAACCATCTCATATTATATTTCAAATCACATTAATCAGTTCATTATTCAAATGGATATAATCAATGGCATTAACACATATTTTACATGCTTATCACAACATTCACATATTACCAAACATAATGTGATTTTTAATATCCATCAACAATGCATTAGGTTCCTTATCACATTTACAATCAAATGTGTGTCAAGTCTCAACATCACATAAATGTATGCAATAGTGTAGTTTGTACTTAAAACCGACTCACACCAATCTATACACTTACTCTTCCAAGAATCCTCAACACTTAGGTTAGGGCAATTCAACCTCTTCACAACCTAATCCAAAAGGAATATTAGCAAAATGACCATATGAATAGTAAATTCTGGTTTTAGACTCCACTTTATCCTTATTTTGAAAAATTGTATAAAATAATATACTTGACTAAAAACTCTAAAATTTTTACAGAACTTAATTTTACATCTTAAAATAATTCCTTTAAAATTTCAGATCAAACTGAACACAAAATCTTGGTCAAATAGTTCACCCAACAAGACTGCCCAAATGGCCCTGCATCCTGGCAGCAGTTCTGAACTTTGTGAATTCCATAAATTAAATTCAATCAACGTGGTTCCAAATTATTTTTCTCAAATACTAGACTCACTAAGAAAAAACATATCCAAAATTCAATTGGATATTATTTTTCTAAATTTTATTAAAAATCCCGAAATATAGCTGTCTCAGTTAAGGTACCTGCTGGAACAGGTCTAATAAAAATAATCTTTCCAAAATCATAACCATTCCAAAATTGAATCAACATATTTTTAAGTCATTCTAGACTCATAGAGGCACAACATATCAAAAAGTCACTTCAAGAAAATTTTTCTATATTTAATTAAAAATCATACAAGTCATAGCATTTACTAATTGTAAAACAGAAAAATTTCAACTTCACTAAACACAACTCTTACTCTTCCATCACCAACACCAACCTAACTTCTTATCTTTAATTCCATTTCAACACTTTTACACACACCATACACAAACACACTCCAACCATCAACAACACTCCATCAAACTCAAACAAAATTCCAAATAGAACAAGAGAAATCAAGAGAAAACTTACCAAAAATGATGAACTTCTTGAATTTCCAGCTTAATCTCTTGAAAACTCCTTCAATTTTGAGTTTGGAACAAACAAAACTCACTCTTGCTCTCTTACTTTTGATGGCCGGCCAACAAAAGGGAAAGAGAAGAAAATGAACAAGTGAAAGAGACAAAGTCAAACTTCTCATCTCTTTAAACCTCCACCAAGCATTTCAAAAAGAAAATTACTTAAATACCCTCATCTATTTATTTTAACTTCCTTTCACTTACATGCCCTTTTTAGTAATTTTATAATTAACAAAATAGATATCTTATTCCTTTGACCATCCATTTGACTTGTATATATGTTATATATATTTCCATATATACAACATATACACTCTCTTTTAAATTCTTCTCTCTTTCCGATTACACATATACATTTTAATTCAGATAAAACAACAATTATATCAAAACTCCTAGGGCACACTTTGGGATATTACAATTTTTCCCCTCTAAAAAGAAATTTCGTACCCGAAATTACCTGATATTATGTCTGAAAAAGTTGAGGATTCTGATCTTGCATTGCTTGCTCGCTTTCCCAAGTTGCCTCTTCTCTCCCATGATTCTTCCATAGAACCTTCACTAATGGCACTTTCTTATTCCTCAACTCTTTCACTTCATGTGCCAAAATAGCAACTGGTTCTTCTTCAAATGTCAAATCCGGACTCACTTCAATGGATTCAACTGGCAAGATATGAGATGGATCTGATCTATACCTCCGCAACATAGAAACATGGAATACATTATGGATTCTATCCAACTCAGGCGGCAAAGCAAGATGATAAGCAACTGGCCCAACTCTTTCTAATATCTCATACGATCCAATGAAACAAGGACTTAGCTTCCCTTTTTGACCAAATCTCAATATCTTTTTCCAAGGAGACACTTTCAACAATACTTTATCTCCAACATCAAACTCTATGTCTCTCCTCTTCAAATCTGAATAAGGCTTATGTCGGTCTGAAGCTGCTTTCAACCTTTCCTGAATCATCTTCACTTTTTCTTCAGTCTCTTTAATTAGATCAGGACCAACCAATTTGCCTTCCCCAACTTCATTCAACATAGAGGCGTTCTACATTTTCTTCCATACAATGCCTCAAATGGTGCCATTCCAATACTGGATTGATGACTGTTGTTGTAAGCAAATTCTACAAGTGGCAAAATTCTGTCCCAACTTCCAGAGAAATCAATCACACAGCTTCTCAACATATCCTCAATAATCTGTATCACTCTCTCTGACTACCCATCTGTCTGCGGATGAAAAGCAGTGCTAACATGCAATCGAGAACCCAAGGCACCATGTAAACTCTTCCAAAATCATGAAGTAAATCTAGGATCTCGATCAGACACTAAAGAAATTGGGACTCCATGCAACTTTACTATCTCATTGATGTACAATTTAGCTAACTTCTCAAGTGAAAAGTCCATCCAAACCGGAAGAAAATGAGTTGTCTTTGTCAACCTATCAACAATCACCCAAATGGCATCATGCTTCCTCTGTGTCATAGGCAAACCAGACACAAAATCCATTGTGATTCTCTCCCATTTCCATTTAGGCACCGTTAAAGGTTGAAGCAACCCTGTTGGAACTTGATGCTCAGCTTTCACCCTCTGACAAGTGAGACATTTGGACACAAATTCTGCTATGTCTCTCTTCATACCAGACCACCAATAATGCTGTCTCAATTCATGGTACATCTTTGTACTTCCCGGATGCATAGCAAAAACTAATTGGTGTGCTTCCTCCAAAATAACCTTTTTCAAACTATCATTATCAGGAACACACAATCTATCCTTAAACCAAAGGCTACCATCACTTCTCACAAAGAAATCTCGGCTCTCCCCATTTTGGCAATATGAAATAATCTTCTAAATTTTCTCATCTGTCAATTGAGCCTCCTTAATCTGATTCAACAATACTGGTCTCAATTGTAACTGAGCCAACAATGCACCATCATCACATGCTTCAAAACTAGCATGTAACGCTCTAAACTCAACAAGCAACGAGAGCGAATAAACAGCCAAACCTGCCAGAGACTTTCGACTCAAGGCGTCAGCAACTACATTTGCCTTACCAGGATGATAATCAATCAAACAGTCGTAGTCTTTGATCAGCTCTAACCATTGCCTTTGCCGAAGATTCAGCTCTCTCTGGACACCCAAATATTTCAAACTTTTATGATCCGTATAGATAAAACATTTCTCCCCATACAAGTAGTGTCGCCAAATCTTCAAAGCAAATACTATAGCTGCCAATTCCAGATCATGTGTCGGATAATTAAGCTCATGCGGCTTCAACTGCCGAGAAGCATAAGCTATAACTTTACCCTCTTGCATTAAAACACATCCTAAACCATTATGTGAAGCATCACTATAAATCACATATGGATTATCTTCCACAGGCAAAGTAAGAACAGGAGCTTGAGTCAACATTTCTTTCAACTGATCAAAACTAGCTTGACATTGATCTGTCCACACAAATCTAACTCCCTTTCGAAGCAATCTGGTGAGTGGAGTAGCTATCAAAGAAAAACCTTTCACAAACCTTCGATAATAGTCTGCCAAACCCAGAAAACTTCTAACTTCAGTCACTGACTTTGGTGGACTCCAATTCAAAATGGCCTCAACTTTACTCGGATCAACTCTTATACCATCTGCTAAAACTATATGACCGAGAAAAGTTACTTGGTCAAGCCAAAACTCACACTTTGACAGCTTAGCATACAACTGCTTCTCTCTCAAGATCTGTAACACAATTCGTAGATGCTTGTCATGTTCTTCCTCATTACGTGAATACACCAAAATATCATAGATGAAAACCACCACAAACTGATCCAGATAGGGCCTAAACACCCTATTCATCAAATCCATGAAAGCTGCAAGTGCATTCATCAATCCAAAAGGCATTACCAAGAACTCATAATGCCCATATCTTGTGCGGAAAGCTGTCTTAGAAACATCTTCAGCTCTAACCCTCAATTGATGGTACCCTGATCTCAAATCAATTTTGAAAAACACCACTGCTCCCTTCAACTGATCAAAGAGATCATCAATTCGGAGCAATGGATACTTATTCTTGATAGTTACTTTGTTCAATTGCTTATAATCGATGCAAAATCTCAAAGTACCATCCTTTTTCTTCACAAACAACACAGGAGCTCCCCACGGAGAAACACTAGGGTGAATAAACCCTTTATCCAACAACTCCTGCAACTGCACCTTCAACTCTCTCAATTTAGCAGGTGCCATTTAATATGGAGTGATAGAGATGGGAGTGGTACCAGGCAACAAATCGATACCAAACTCAACCTCTCTCTCAGGGGGTAACCCTGGCAGCTCCTCAGGAAAAACATCTGGAAATTCCGCAACTGTGGGTATACTATTAAGTTGAGAACCCATTACTCTGGTATCCATAACATGAGCAAGATAAGCAACACACCCTTTTCTAATCAACTTTCTTGCTGTTACAGCTGATACAAACAAGGATGCAAGTTGTCTCTGCTCACTAGATACTAATATACTTCTACCATCACCAATTCTCAAAGTAACACATTTCTTTTGACAATCCACCACAGCTCCATGCTTAGACAACCAATCCATGCCTAAGATCAAATCATATTCTTTAAAAGGCATTTCAATTAAATCACCAAGAAACTCCTCACTTTGCACCACAACAGCACTATCACGATGCACCTTACTCACCACAACACTATGTCCTAAAGGATTTGTCACTAAGACATCAAATCCTAAGGACTCTGAATGCAATTCAGACACAGGAACGATAGATGCACTTATGTATGAATGAGTAGATCCTGGATCAATCAAAGCAAGTACTGAAATGCCAAATAAAGAAAATGTACCCGCTATAACTGCTGAAGCATCCGGCTGCCTCTGCATCACATATACTCTCTGAGAAGATCTGGCCTCATCTAGCCTGCTGCCCCTGGATGAAGATCCTCCTCTCTGACTAAACCCAGGTCTACCACCTCTACTGAAACCTCTGCCCCCTCGACCACCTCTGCTGACACTAGGTCGAGAAGCTACAGTATCAGCCTGCCTATACTCCTGCATCTCAGGACAATCTCTAACAAAATGAACTGGTGACCCACATCTAAAACACCCAGCTGATCCACCAATCTTCCAACAAACACCCCCATGGGTCTTACCACAATGCTCACATACAGGTGGAGTAGACCTCTGAATCACTAGAGTCGGGGCACTAGCTACAAAAACTGTCGGTCTCGGCCTCTGCCTCTGATATTGAACTGATCTGCCTGACTGTCTCTGGGTTCTACTGGTTCTCGGAACAAAACCTCCTCGACCCCTCTTCATAGATGAAGACCCTGCCTCAAACTGGGATCTCCTTACCCTGGTCTCTTCCTCAGTAGCAGCTGCTGCAATGCCCTGTGCTCTCTCAACACTTCTAGCTGCTGCAACAAGCTGAGAAAAATCCTGGTACCGGGAACCAGCCACAATGCACATGATAGAGGGCCTCAATCCTTCCTCAAATCTTCTGCATCGGTCTATTTCATCAGAGATAATTCCCCCGGCATATCGACTCAACCAGATATACTCAATCTCATACTCTGTTACCGTCCGGTTGTCTTGCCTCAAATTTAGGAATTCCATCTTCTTAATATCTTTATACTCCCTCGGAGTATATTTCTGCTCGAACTCCCTCAGAAAATCACCATAAGATAATGTAGGTGGATCATCCATGGCATGAGGAACCGTCTTCCACTAGTCATAGGCATCTTTCTGCAGGAGGGATCTGGCATAGTCAAATTTCTCATCCGAAGTGGCTTGCAATTGAATGAATATCCTCTGCACCTTATCCAACCACCGCTCAGCCACTGCAGGATCGGTAGTGCCCAAGAAATCTTCAGCCCCATAATGTCTTACTGGCATCTGAGGCTGTGGTGGTGGTGGTGGCTGCACTGGAGCTCCCCTCAACAGTTCTACCATATGCCTTAACCAACCCGGCGGAGCCTCCTCAGCAGCTGATCTCTCTGGCACAGAAACAGGTGCCTCACTAACCCTCTCAATCCTAGCTCCATCTCTACTCTCTTCAGGAGCTACACTTTCCGCACTACCCTCAACAGACTGTCGTGAATGAGATGTCATCTCTACCTATATCTGCAAACACAGCAGAATATTCCTCATTAAAGATCAAAGATTGCCATACCAAAACATGTATTTTACTCAGAAACCCACTTTAAAAATCAATATATTATTTTTCTTACAATTGACCTAGGTTGAGAATCTCAAACCTAGGCTCTGATACCAATAATTGTAACACCCCTTCCCGACCTACGTGTGTTAGCTGAGTAGAGGCGCCACACTATCCTAATGTTTCTACCAATTTTACTTAGTCAAATTTTAGTTCTGATTTTTACAGAAATTTTGCCATAGTTTCGCCTAGAAATTGAATCCCAAGTGTCGACAAAACTGGTTTTTTTCTGATTTTTGAAAACATTTTTACCCAAACCAATGCAAACAAAATCATTCTCAGTACACTCCCAATAAATCCCCCTTATAACCTCAACTACAACCTGCAAAAAGGATTTACACTTCTAGTACAAAATAAAGTAAAGGTTTATTATGAAACACAGTAGATAAAATATTTGTTCACTATGCAGCGGAAAGTAACAATATTTACAAATTCATATACATCAAAACTTCAGTTTTACAAAACATAAAATTTATACATGTTTGGCAGTCAGTCTTCGATCTTTAAGCCCACTATTCACACTTCAAAATCTAGACTAGACTCGGCCTAGAGGAACTCTCTGGTTCTTCCCTGTCACTTGCGCGATGAACCACAATCGCGCTAAGCCCACGGCTTAGTGATACAAACAACCATAATATTATGCCTCAATGCAATGCCAATGTCACACAATCAAGTTTCATAAACAATTCAAAAGAATATTATATTTCACAATCTTACATTATTTAAACATTCATGATTCACATTGAAAAAAAGACAAGCATGGGCCCAAAATACACTAATATGTTATTCAAAGTTCAGAGTTACTGCTTTAGTCCATAATCACAATCATCAATACATTTATCCATGGATAATCAACTAGATTTGAGCTTATGACCCAGTCATTTCACTCAATCTAGTTTCAATAATTTGTTTTTGAGGTTTACGACCCGGTCATTTCACCCCAAAAACATCACATTTCACATTTTCTAACTGGAATCGGCTTACGACCCGGTCATTTCACCTATCTAGTGATTCATAGGCATGCCGCCAAAACCAAAACTCTGAAAATTGAATAAACATATTAGGCACACAATCATTTTATTTATCTTTTTTTTTTCAATTTCTTTTCATTTCATTTCTCATAATTAATTAGGCAACCATGCCTCCATTATATATCTCATTTGCATCATCATAGCCAACAACCATGGAATCATATCTCATATGATCTCAAATCACAATAAAACAATTCTTCATAACATCATATCTTTCACATTTCATTTCCATATTTCATTTCATCATCATATAAGCAAATATGTTTCAACCATCTCATATTATATTTCAAATCACATTAATCAGTTCATTATTCAAATGGATATAATCAATGGCATTAACACATATTTTACATGCTCATCACAACATTCACATATTACCAAACCTAATGTGACTTTTAATATCCATCAACAATGCATTAGGTTCCTTATCACATTTACAATCAAATGTGTGTCAAGTCTCAACATCACATAAATGTATGCAATAGTGTAGTTTATACTTACCTTAAAACCAACTCACACCAATCTATACACTTACTCTTCCAAGAATCCTGAACACTTAGGTTAGGGCAATTCAACCTCTTCACAACCTAATCCAAAAGGAATATTAGCAAAATGACCATATGAATAGTAAATTCTGGTTTTAGACTCCACTTTATCCTTATTTTGAAAAATTGTATAAAATAATATACTTGAATAAAACTCTAAAAGTTTTACAAAACTTAATTTTACATCTTAAAATCATTCCTTTAAAATTTCAGATCAAACTGAACACAAAATCTTGGTCAAATAGTTCACCCAACCAGACTGCCCCAATGGCCCTGCATCCTGGCAGCAGTTCTGAACTTTGTGAATTCCATAAATTAAATTCAATCAACGTGGTTAAAAATTATTTTTATCAAATACTAGACTCACTAAGAAATAAAATATCCAAAATTCAAATTGATATTATTTTTCTGCATTTTATTAAAAATCCCGAAAGATAGCTGTCTCAGTTAAGGTACCTGCTGGAACAGGTCTAATAAAAATAATCTTTCCAAAATCATAACCATTCCAAAATCGAATCAACATATTTTTCAGTCATTCTAGACTCATAGAGGCACAACATATCAAAAATTCACTTCAAGAACATTTTTCTATATTTAAATAAAAATCATACAAGTCATAGCATTTACTAATTGTAAAACAGAAAAATTTCAACTTCACTAAACACAACTCTTACTCTTCCATCACCAACACCAACCTAACTTCTTATCTTTAATTCCATTTCAACACTTTTACACACAACATACACAAACACACTCCAACCATCAACAACACTCCATCAAACTCAAACAAAATTCCAAATAGAACAAGAGAAATCAAGAGAAAACTTACCAAAAATGATGAACTTCTTGAATTTCCAACTTAATCTCTTGAAAACTCCTTCAATTTTGAGTTTGGAACAAACAAAACTCACTCTTGCTCTCTTACTTTGGATGGCCGGCCAACAAAAGGGAAAGAGAAGAAAATGAACAAGTGAAAGAGACAAAGTCAAACTTCTCATCTCTTTAAACCTCCGCCAAGCATTTCAAAAAGAAAATTACTTAAATATCCTCATCTATTTATTTTAACTTCCTTTCACTTACATGCCCTTTTTAGTAATTTTATAATTAACAAAATAAATATCTTCTTCCTTTGACCATCCATTTGACTTGTATATATGTTATATATATTTCCATATATACAACATATACACTCTCTTTTAAATTCTTTTCTCTTTCCAATTACACATATACATTTTAATTCAAATAAAACAACAATTATATCAAAACTCCTAGGGCACACTTTGGGATATTACATATGATAACACTCGAAGAGAAATTGTGGGTGTTGCTACTCTGAAAGTTGCTATTGGACCGGTAAAAATGGGAGTGCCATTCCAAGTCATTGATGTACCCACGAGCTTTAATCTCCTCCTTGGAAGGCCGTGGATTCATCAGAATAATGCTGTCCCTTCTTCATTACATCAAAAACTTAAGTTCACTTTTGAAGGAAAAATCATCACTATCAAAGGAGACACATGTGAAATCAACAAGAAAACCATGGATCAGTCCCTCTTTGAGGTTGTTCCTGGTGAAACTGCTATGGCATTGACTGGGTTCCATTATGACACTGTTCAATGCATTGAAGGAGAAAGGCCCAAAGGGCCATTCATTCTATATGACTTTGGGGAGGTCCAAGTCAATTGCTTGGTAGGAATGATGCTAAGGGTAGGTCTACTACCCGGAATGGAAATGATAAGGTCTGGGAGGAAATCACCCATAGTGCGGCCATGGGAAGAACCTGAGAATAAGGGAACTTTTGGCTTGGGGTACAAACCCACAGACGAGGAGATAGAAGAGATTGAGCATGGGAAGAAGAAAAAGAAGACTTGGTGGGCAAAAAGCCTCAAAATGCGCCCTTACTTTAGAACTCTGAACGGTCACTTCTGCAAGCCTGGAAAAGCAGTTCCTTACTGTGGTTTCCAGGAGCCATTCTATTCTCCCAAGACTGGAAAGAAGCTACCGGGTTTTAAGATGTTCACTGATGTTTTGGCCATAAAGGAAGAAGAGCTAGAACCTATAACTGACCCACAAGTGGAAGATTTCATGCGGCCTAGTCTTTTTTATGAGGTTGCTATGATAATCAATTTCGAAGACAAAAGGGACTTCACGAAGCTGATCAAGACAATAGATGGACCGCTGACGAACTGGTACACCGAGGAGGGACAAGCTGCTATAGTCAAACCTAGTCTTGTGTCACACCCTGAACCTGAGTCTTTTACTGAGTCAAATCCTGAGTCAAACACCGGGTTAGAGTCCAGTTCTGAGTCTTCTATAGCTTCAGATATAGAGAACCCTAATGTCAAATTTAATGTAACCTTGGAGAATGACTCCGCCATTATTAATAAAACTGTTCAAATTCTTGGTTACCCTGTGTCTTTTGCTTTCCAAGTATTATCTAGAAAAAATGAAATAAATGAAATAAATGAAAAGATAATAATTGGCAAAGAAAATGAATATACATACATTGCATATGATTGTGTGAATAAAGAACAGGTTGTTGAGTACATCAGAAAGTATGTCGACTGCTTCATGTGGAAGACAAGTGATGTCACGGGAATAGACCCAGCCATAGCAGTTCATAAGATTCCGCTATACCCAGATGCAAAGCCGGTTAAGTAGAAGTTGAGAAGAATGAAGCCATAATGGTCTTTGAAAAGTAAAGAAGAGGTTGCCAGGCAACTGGATAATAAGTTCATAGAACCAATTGTCTACCCTTCCTGGTTAGCAAACATTGTGCCAGTCCCAAAGAAAGACGGAAAGGTCAGGATGTGTGTTGACTATAGAGATTTGAATAAGGCTTGTCCCAAGGACGATTTCCCGCTACCACACATCGATTTGCTAATAGACAGGATGGCTAGGCATATAATGGTTTCCATGACTGACCTTGCGCTTGAGTACAATCAGATCATGGTGCACCCACCAGACAAAGAGAAGACAACTTTCATTACAGAATGGGGCACTTTCTGCTACAGGGTTATGCCTTTTGGATTGATAAATGCTGGGGCTACCTACCAAAGGATGGTGACAATAGTCTTTCATGACATGATTCACAAAGAAGTAGAAGTGTATGTTGACGATATGATTGTCAAGTCAAAATCTCCAGAAGATCACGTTGAAGCACTTGAGAAGTTTTTCCTTAGACTTCGCAAGTACAATTTGAAGCTTAATCCAGCAAAATGCCTCTTTGGTGCAACATCAGGCTTATTTTTGGGATATTTGGTCAGCAATAAAGGAATAGAAATTGATCCAGCAAAGTCAAAGGCTATTCTGGAAATGCCTCCACCAAGAACAGAAAAGGAGATTCGAGTTTTGCTAGGTAGATTACAGCATATCAGTCGATTCATATCGCGGTTGGCAAAGACTTGCGGTCCCATCTTTAAGCTACTAAGGAAAGGTGCTTCACAAGAATGGAATGAAGACTGCCAGAAGACCTTTGACAAGATCAAAGAATACTTGTTAAGTCCGCCAATTCTGCAACCTCCCAGAATAGGAAAACCTCTGCTCTTGTATTTGTCTGTAACAGATGAAGCCATAGGTGCAATGCTAGCTCAAGAGGCCGAAGGTACAAAGGTGGAAAATGCAATTTACTACCTCAGCAAAAGGATGCTGGACTATGAGTTAAAGTATAACAAGATTGAGAAGTTGTGTTTAGCATTGTATTGGGCTTGCACGAAGTTACAACACTACTTGTCTTCTCACACTACTTATGTCATCGCAGAATAGAGTCCCTTGAAATTCCTTATGGAGAGGCCTGTTTTGGATAGCAAAATGGCAAAGTGGGTGTCAACATTGGCAGCCTTTGACTTAAAATTCATTCAAAGGAAAGTTGTGAAAGGTGGGGCAATAGCTGACCAGTTAGTAGAATTACCCGTAAAAGACGAGGTACGAGAAATGAATTTCCCTGACGAAGACCTCTTGAATGTGGAAAGGAGTGTTTGGGAGATGTACTTTGATGGGGCATCCAATTATCATGGAAATGGAATTGGGGTTGTGTTCAAAACTCCTTGTGGAGAATACATTCCATTTGTAGTTAAACTTGACTTTAGCTGCACAAACAATGAAGTAGAATATGAAGCTTGCATCAATGGGCTTGAAGCCGCCCTAGAATTGTGGATTAAGAACCTAAAGGTCTATGGTGATTCTATTTTAATAGTATCACAAGCTTTAAGGAAATGGAAGATAAGAGAAGAGCGTTTGGTTCCTTACCTACAACGCCTTGATCATTTGGCACAACAATTCGATGATCTGTCCTTCGAATATCTCCCAAGAGCAAAGAATTAGTTTGCTGATGCCCTGGCTACTTTAGCTTCCATGGTCAATATCAAGGAGGGGAAAGCCATTCATCCATTGAAAGTTCAGCTTCAGAAACAACTCGCCCATATAATGCACTTGGCCGATGGTAAGCCATGGTTTTGGGATATCAAGAGTTATCTCAAGGATGGAAGTTATCCGGAGGGATCATCAAAGGTTGATCAGAGGGCAATAAGGCAGCTAGCCACGGGTTACATTCTTAATGGAGATATCCTCTACAAAAGAAGTTGGAATGGAATGCACCTAAGGTGTGTGAATGAAGCAAAGGCTAAGCGGATAATGGAAATGGTACATGGTGGCGAATCAAGACCGCATATGTATGGGATCGCCTTGGCTCGAAAAATAGCCAATCTAGGATATTATTGGTCCACCATGAATACAGACTGTGTGGCATTTGTGCAAGAATGCCATCAGTGTCAGATATTTGCTAAGTTGCAAAAGCAACCTCCCGTTGCCCTGAATCCAATCACTTCTCCATGGCCCTTTGCTACTTGGGGAATAGATATAATTGGCAAAATACATCCAAAAGCCTCGAATGGACATCACTTTATCTTGGTAGCAGTGGATTACTTCACAAAGTGGGTTGAAGCAGCTTCCTATGCAGAATTAGATGCCAAAAAGGCAGCATAGTTTGTCCGAACCAACATCCTTTGTCGGTATAGAATGCCATTTGAGATTATCACTGATAATGGAACTCATTTCCAAGAAGAATTTGCTAAACTCTTGAAGGATAAGAAGGTCCAGCATCATAAGTCCTCTCCTTATAGACCTCAAACAAATGGAGCTGTAGAAGCAACAAATAAGTCTATAAAGGTGATCATACAAAAAATGATCAAGGAACATAGGGGTTGGCATGAGAAGTTACCACTGGCCATGTGGGGATATAGAACATCAATTAGAACTCCTACTGGGGCAACCCCGTATCCACTGGTGTACGGAATGGAAGCAGTACTCCCCATTGAACTGGAAGTTCAATCGGCGAGAATAATTCAAGAAAATCAAATAAATGAAGCTGAATGGATCAGCAATTATCATCATCAGTTGTTGGGTTTGGATGAAAAAAGACTTCAAGCTCTACATCAAATTCAAGGGTACCAAAGGCGAATGGCTAGGCATTTCAACAAAAAGGTCAAAAACTGGAAGTTGGAAGAAGGCTGTTTGGTCCTAAAAGAAATCAAAGCACCTGTTTCAGATCCTCGTGGGAAGTTTCATCCTCATTGGGCGGGACCCTACATTTTGAAGAAAATACTTTCCGGCGGAGCCGTCATCGTAACTGATTTGGATGGGTTAGAATTCACAAACCCATGTAACATGGATCAGTTAAAGAGATATTATGTATAAAGAAGCACTAAAAAAGGAACTATATTAGACCTAATTCTCGCAAACTAATTCGAGATATGTAGGCAGCTCTCCTTGAGCACGGTCTAAATTTTAATAAAAATCATTGATTCATTTTTCTTTTGCCAACATAAAAAAAAAGAGAGAAAAGAAAAGAAAGCAAAATCCCGCTAATTTGAAAACCCACAAAGGGCGGCTTAGGCAATAGTGGGGCCCGCTAAGTCGAAAACCCGCAAAGGGCGGCTTAGGCAAGAATGGGTAAGAGCTCGCTAAGTTGAAAATCCGAAAGGACGGCTTAAGCAAAAATTAGAGCAAGTAAATAAAGTAGATAATGCTTGGAAAGCAAATAAAAGAGTCATTCCAAAAAGAGTCATTCATTTCAAAAAGAGTCATTTATTCCAAAAAGAGTCATTCATTCCATGAAATATCAAACCAATCAAAAGAGTCAAACCATAAGTCCAAAGCGTCAAATGAACCAAAAAGGTAAAACCAATCCAAAAAAGCAGACAATAGAGTCAACCCTAGGGTCTAAATCCTATGCCTCCTACGTGGGGCAGAGTCTTCGGTATCTTCCTTAGCTCCGGAACTCTCTGCAGCATCTATCTTCTCTTCGTTAAGAGGAACCACTTACTCTCCCTTCAGCTCCTGCAGCAATGCATGCCTCCTTGGCTTTTCAATTGGCCAAACTTCGGCTATAAACCAAGTTCTATACTCTGGAGTAGGCTGGACAAGGGAAGGCTCTGCAAAAGGCCTGATCATCTGATGGTTCCTAACCCAAGTTTGAAGAACAGCTCGAGTAACTCCGGGAGTAATAGGGGCAGCAATAGTAAACCCAACAGGAAGAGGAACCCTCTGATCAATCCCCATCTACCTAAGGACGCGAGAAGCACTATACCATGTACTATGAGTGAAACCAAGAAGGTGGACATGGTTGCATTGCATTTGCCTCCATGAAGCGAGAAATTCCATACCAAGAGATGTACCACAACAATTCTTCTGGTCCATTTATGCATCACATGGTTAAAAAGAGGGTTCATTGTTGAGGGAAAAATAAAAATCCTGCAGTAAAAAAACCTGTTTTCTGGCTTGAAAGTCGTAAAAATACACTACAGTTCCATTTTTTATATACTGCCCTGGACCCAGATGGCGGTTCAACCGCTGCCTCGGCGGTCCAACTGCTGCCTTCGGCGGTCCAACCGTTGTCTCCGGAGGTCCAACCGCTGCCTCCGGTGGTCCAACCACCACCGACCCAGTTTCAGTTCATGTTTTTTGCTGTTTTGTGAAATTCTTGTGTTTTGGCCCTGTTTAGGCCCTGTTAGGTACTATTTTTGGGGCTGTTTCAGGGATTTTCTGAAAATAAATTTCTATAAAACAAGCATCATACATACATGTTTGCTGTCAATGCTAACAAATAAATGCAGGTTCGTATCTAAGTTCAAATAACAGGTGGAAAACATGGAAAGTACAAAGTACAGAAGGAATATAATCCATATACAAAAAGAAAACAAGACAAATATGAAAAATCAGCGTCGGGCTCTCCGTCTTTGCGGTCTGTCCTGCCTCTCATAAGCAATATCAGTCCAAGAACCATATAGCTCATCTGACAAAGCAGTGATCAGTGCTGCCATGTCAGCAACTAGGCCCGCAGGTACCTACAAAAAAGCATCGAATCATAATCAATTTTAAGAGAACTTTATGAATCCTTTTCATGAAAAGTTCTAAAAGAATACCTGAGTGATGTGAGCAAGGCTCCGATATGGTACACCCTCCACACTGATTGGTCGGGTCATCCAACCATCGGGTGTACGATAGCGAACATCATAAGGCAGCCTCAGGTCGACCAAAGTAGGGTCCAATCAACCGGTAGCCGCAAGAATATATGGGGGAGGCCTCAAATGTGATGAATTGCCACTTGCTCCAGTATATGATGGGCCTACTCTATAATCCACTTCCGGTGAATGCAGCGAGGCACATGATGTCAAGGATAGTCGACCCTGATCAAAGTAACCATGTCGGCTGATGGAATGTCCTGCTGCCAGTTAGCATAGAACTCCACCATCTCAACGCCGAAGGGAATCCCGAAAATGACGAAAAAGTCAGTAGGCGTCATCGTCATCTCCCCCCAAGCAAAATGGAAGGTATCAGTAGTGGGCCACCATCGCTCGGCCAGTGCGCAGATCAGCTCCCTGTGGATATCTCTGCCCACATCTACGGTCCTCAAACGGTGGAGGAAAGCAGGTCTAATAAGATTCCCCACCGGATGCCCGGCATTAAAGATGTGAGCCGGAATAGTGCTCATGGGACTCTCGGCGATAGATATCCTAATCGTAGTGTCCTAAAAAAAAAGAGATTTTCTAATTTATTATTGGGAATAATTTGGGGGCAACTTCAGAAAAATTTAAGTTCCTTCTCCAGTGGGGTTTGACTTCCTAGAGGATTATTTCTAAGTTCTTTACTAGAAATAATTACTGATAGCAGAGCTTAGTGAAGCCTAGTATTACTTCTGATTCATTACTAGAGCTAATTCAAGTACATGTAAAGGAAAGATTCCTAGAATTTATTTCTAAGTTCTTTACTGGAAATAAATAAAATTTCTAAGCATGCATACTAGATGAGTAAAGGGGAAGGTACTTACCTCATAGGAGCTGGTCCGGGAGCTGTGCTTCTCCTCCTCGAGTAAAAGATTGCAGGGAGGGAGTGGGATGTCGAAGTCCTCTAGGCCAGAGAAATCCATCGTCGAGAGAAAGTTTGGAGGAAAGGAAAGAAGGAGAAGGAATGAAAGTAAATGAAAATGAAATAGAAATGAGCCTATTTATAAGGAAAAGGTGAAAACGCGGGTCTTTTGCACCTTGCTCAAAATTCTCATTTCTGACGACCACTGAGCCCCATAAATCATTTTTATGGACCCCAGTGGGGGGAAATTGTGAATACTCGAATTTTGAGGCTTGGAAAGTTGATTTCTCCATACTGCAAAATGCCGACTCAGATTGGGTGACTTTGGAAAAGTTCACCGGAGACATATCGGTATGGTACTTGAAACTTCCGGAACGACACGTGGATTGTAGAAATGGTCTCAGAATATTTTTTGGAGGTCCGTAGCTCCCGAAAAGTCAGTTTGAGCGAAAATCATGCGAGCTGATGTGTTTTTTTTGGAGGCCGAACCGCCGCGACCAACGGTTCAACCGTCGCACGTCGTGGTTCAACCGCCACACGCCGCGGTTCAACCGCTGCCTAGGTTTCAACCGCCGAGTTTCCCTTTTGGAAGTCCAACTGCCACACACAGCGGTTCGACCGCCTTGTAGGGTTTCAACCGCCGCCTTTTTTTCCTCTTCTAGCAAGTTAACCATCGTCCACGGCGGTTCAACCGCCGGGACCAGCAGTTCAACCACCATTCAGGTCCAAATTTGGTCCGATTTTCACTATAAATATCCCCCAGAACGGTCATAAGAGGAGCCCGCTTCGTGTTGACGAACTCCCTATCTTTCTATATGCATAGGCGCTTCTCTTCTACTCTTCTTTGCATAAATCTAACCTTGTGCTTCAGGAATCAACTAAAATCAGATCAAGAAAGCAGGAATCAAGAATCATAATCCAAGGTCCAAGAAAACAAGATCTGGAGCTTCAAAGTGGGAAAATCCTAAGCAAGGTAATATCCTAATTCATCCTTTGTCAATTCGAGCATGTCATAAGCATTACACCTTCTTCTTAATTGCTTTTTGGTCAAAGACCTAATCCTTTTAGGTCTAAAGCCTAATTAATTAATCAATCGATCTTTCGGCATTAAGCCATGAATCAATCAACCCTTTTGGCCAAAGGCCTAAAATTTGAATCCTTTTGGTACAAGGTACCTAAATTTCAGAATTTTGCACTAAGTGCTAATTAAATCTCACAATGCACAAAGCATACACACACACATGCATGAAGCATAATTCTTATCGCCTTTGAATAGGCACTATCAAACTACATGGGCTTTGATCTCCCATTCAAACGGGGGTATGTAGGCATATTTTGAGATTCACCTCAAATAGCAAGTCCACAATCCACTAACAATTTGTTTGTCCTTTTCCTTGTTTTTTTAGGTTTGTTTCTTTTTTGCAAGTTAATCAAATGCATGACATAGTCCCCGAATCCTCCTTGGGTTCGTAGATTAGAAGCCTTTACATTGGATGCATTATTGGAGTCAAACAAGGGTTTTCTTAGTTTTACCCTTTGAACAAAACAAAACTGAGTGGCGACTCCCAACAACAAGTGAATGTTCATCCACATCCTTTTTGGGTGGAATTAGAGGTTCACAATATGATGGTTCCATACCAATTAATTATTGAATTTCTTCAAATGTCAGAACATCATTGGTAAGAGGAACCGGAAGACCATCATGCAAAATGCGGTTATAGCAGCAAAATCGACCAGACCAATTGTCATCTCTCCAAGGGGCAAGTGAAAAGTATGAGTTGTGTCCAACCATCGTTCTGCAAGCACCTAGACTACGCTCTGGTCTATCAGATACTCCTTGGATGTTAATTGTAAGATGAAGCTCTTAAAGCCGCAATCTCGGATAATCTGCCTTAAACCAGAAGGCGCTACATCATACCATTGTCGGGCTTTATAGATACTCCCTCTGCCCCAAATTACGCAACAATCACGCTAACACGGAGCCAGATAAGTTAACACCAGGTAAGTATATCATTATTCTATCTACTTAAATTCTTAAATTAATATATATTTCTTAAATTTTCTAAAAAACAGAAAATATAAAGAAAAAAAAACAAACAAATAAAAATGAAAAAAGAAAAAAGAAAAAATTGGAAAAAGAAAAAAATAGTGAATATATAAAAAAAGAAAACAAATAAAAAGAAAAAGAAAAATAATAAGAAAAAATAAAAAAAACACACAAGAAAAATAATAATTTACAGTTAAAATAAATAATTACCTTGCTCTTTTGATTTGAACTACGATGAAGCGGCCTCCCGGCTAGTAGATCTATATATCCATCTACATGATGCTGAATAAACTCCAATAACTTAGCATTAGAATGAGTTCCTGATCTTGAATCATGTATTTTTTCAAAACTATATGCTAAATTTGAAAGAATTATAGCTATGAATGGAATGAAAAATTTTGCTGTGAATGAAACGAAGAAATCATTCGTTTATATAGAGGAACGGCAAAGGAAAAAACAAAATTCTAAAAGTAAATTTCACTATTGATGAATAGTAAATTACTATATATAAATAATAGGTTACTATTTACAAATAGTATGATACTATTTGTAAATAGTAGGTTACTATTGAAAATAGTAGGATACTACTTATAAATAGTAGGTTACTATTTATGAATAGTAAATAGTGCATGAACAGTGACAACACAGTAAATAAATACGAAACTCAATTATTCAATTTAATCATTCAAATACTTGCGTGCATATAAATATTTTTGCACTTTTACAATATTTTTACACGCAGGGGGCAAGAGAAGATATGTGCATAAAAATTAGCTAAATTTTTTGCAAACAAAATTTATATACTACTAATTATAATTATTTTTTACAGACAATTAAATCTGTCTTAGCTCGGGTCCAGAACCCAAATTATCCTTAGGTCCAGAAAATAAAATTATCCTTGAGTCCAGAACTCGAACCGGGTCCATAACCCAAAACCTCAGCCATCTTCAAAAAATTAAGTCTTATTACTTTTTTACTTTCTTTTACTAAAGTCTCAGATCGTTCAAGCAGGAGGCAAACTGTAGACCCTTAATTTTTGACCCAGTCCAATCCAATATATTTTTTATAGTCCAAAATAATTTCTGTGTTATTTTAATTAAATAATATTTATTTTTTATAAAATAAAAATAATAAAAAATAAGTATATAAAAATAAAAATAAAAATTGATGGAAAAAAATTCAGCGATGAAAAATTCATCGTCGAAAGTTGAATTGGCCAAGGCCAATTTCGCCTACAGGAATTTCCTGCGGGCAAAATGGCTTTGGAAAATTTTGCCATAGGAAATTCCTGCGGTGAATTGGCTGGCCGCCTAGCCAAATGCACCCAGCTCTCACAATTTCACACCAATCCTCGCAGTTTTGGCCAGCGCTCGCAGTTTTCTCCAGCAAAATTTTTCCAACGTAATTTTTTCCAAAACCAAATTCTATTTGGTTTCGGTTTGTTTTCCTAATTAATTTTAGTTTCCTTAAATAATTAGAATTAATCATATAAATTTTCCTATAAATAACATTTTAAAAGAGAGAAAAAAGGGACTGGAACTTGGAGATCGGAGAGTGGGGCTTTGATTAGGTGATCGAAACTTGGATTATAGAAAACCTTAGCCAGAGAAGATTAGCAACAAGCAAGCCATTAATAATTCATTAAAGGTAGCCACACTGCCTTTCTCTTTGTTAATCCAGAAAGCAACTTTTTGGTGGAACCAACTATGCAGGTTTGATCATTCATCATAAATTACTCATGATCACAGTAGCTTTGTTTCTTTGATTCATAAGAATATGCACACAAAACTTTGATCTTTAAATATGTAGTAACTTATCTTCGTTTCAATAACCTAAATTATTTCTTCTGTTTCTAAAAACATCAAAAACATTAAATCGTTTCTTTTGCTTCCAAAGCCTTAAAAACCCTAAAACGTTTCTTCTAAACTTTAAAATCCTAAAATTGTTTCTCTTCTGTTTCCTAAAGCTTTAAAACCCTAAATTGTTTTTACCAACTATTTTCATCTACACCATAACTTTTTGTCCAAAATCTCCAAATGTTTTCTTAAATCCCCAAACCCTAATCTTCTTTACATTTTCTAAATATCATATTTATTTTATAAGACTCTAAACTGTTTTCTTAAATCCTAAAATCAAATATGTGTTCCAAAATTTCAAAAACCCTAATTTCATAATGTTACCCCTAAACCCTTATTTGATTCATGAAACCCTAATCCATTCCAATTTTCCAAAACCTTTATAGTAGGTTAAACAAATAATAATAATACTAAAATTCTAAAACCCTAAATGTTAATTAAAGAACTTTAAATAGAAACAGTAAACCCTATTTTGTATCTTTACTTGCTTTATTTTTAGATTTGATTATGTAGTTCATTATATGCTTTGATGGTTGATTTGTTTAATTTCAATGCTTGATTTATTTCATTTATCATGGATGAATATTTATTATATATTTTGATTGATGTTTAATAAATTTGATGAATGATTTATTTATGATGAATGTTTATTTACTTTTATCGATTTACTTTGATTTCCAAATGTTGTAAGAGGTATGTTTCCACTTTGTGGGTACCTCATTAATTAAGTTCTATGTAATTTAAATTTCTTTTATATTTGGACCAATGTAAATGACACAATTCTACCTTTTGGTGGGGGTCCTATTTAGCTTAGACTGGATGATGTAAGGGCATGTTTCCATCTTCGGATGGAGGTCAATTTATTTGCTTTGTTTGGGCATTGCTTTGATTTTAATATAATGATGCTTTATTTCAATTATTATGTGTAATATGGATAATATTGTTATACTTAAGAATTTTATAATATTAAGACTTGCAAAGGAGGCCGGTTCCAATGAACCGGGCATTGTGGGGGTGCTGGGCCATTTCTCACCTTCCCCACACGTACCCAACTTTCCGAACCCATTAGGGGGTTGGGGATTCCTTAGGAATCAAGTCATCTACCCCTTTCTTTTTCCCAGCCCGTTCAGGTGGCGACTCCATTTTCTCTGGACTTAGGTCCGTGTTCGCTAAGGCCCTGAGCTTAAATAGTGTCGAAGTCTCAAGAACCATTCCACCGGGAGTGGGGGAAAAAATCCCCGCTCACATAAAGATTAAGCTTGCACACTCAAATCATTGGAATTAGTAGTCGTGGAAATTCATACCTTGGTAACAACCACGAAGCCAATAAAGGATCTCTTATTTCTACAAATCCTATCAAAGTTGTGATACTGTTAGGCAAGGCTAGCTTCCACCCAGGCATAAAATGGTACTAGGTTAAATTCATTTAAGGCTTATAAAATGAACAAATGTATGGCAACCTAAGTGCTACACTTCGATGTTAGTAGATATAATAAAAATCAGCAGGTGTACTGCCCTACCCGCTCACCATGTATTGGTTGGCTGTATTTCATCTAGTATTCGTGAATATATTTAAATTTGATTTTACAAGCTTTCTTGAACCTGGGCCTTAGGCCAATAAGCTGACTGATCTCATCAGGGATTAAAATATCATTGGTCAAGGGGACTGGGATCCCATCACATGTAAGACCTATGATAGCAAAAAAACTCAACAAGACCAATTGTCATTTCTTCCACAAGTAGATGAAAAGTATGAGTAGTGTCCATCCATCATTCCAAGAGTGCTAGAATCACACTTATGTCAATTTGGAATCCTTTTGATGGTAACTGCAGCACAAAGTCTTCAAAGCCACACTCCTTAATCATCCTCCTTACTGGAGGTGGCATCTGGTCATACCATCGGTGGGCTTTATTGACATTTCCTCCACCATAAATCATGCAGCTGTCTGTGAACACTCGAATTTTGAGGCTCGGAAAGCCGATTTTCTTAGACTGCAAGTGACCAAGCCAGACCGGGTGACCATGGCAGAATCCACCAAAAGTATGTCTTCATGGTACTTGAAATGTCCGGAGCAATGCAACGATCACGGATATGGCCTCGGAATAATTTTTGGAGGTCCACAGCTCCCAGAAAATCAGTTTGAACGAAAATTGGGAGATTTTTTGAGGGCTGAACTGCCAAGCTTTGCTGTCCGACCCCCGGAGTCGGCGGTCCGACCGCCAACCTCGACGGTCCGACCGCCAGATCCGACGGTCCGACCGCGAACCGAGAACCGCGGCGGTCCGACCGCCTTCCAGTCCGAAATTTTGTCTATAAAAAGGCTTTCCATCCTCAGAAAAAGTGGTTGGCTTTTGGCATCCCGGGACCTGGTGTTACAGAAAGCAAGGGATCATATTCTAAGAAATCAAGATCTGGAACTTCGAAGTGGAAAAACTCTAAGCAAGGTAATATCTTAATTCATCTTTTGTTAATTCAAGCATGTCATAGGCATTCCATCTTCTTCTTAAATTCTTCTTGGTCAAAGACCTAATCCTTTTAGGTCTAAGGCCTAATTAATTAAATAAATAATCGATCTTTCAGCATTAAGCCATGAATCAACCAACCTCTTTTTGCCCAAGGCCTAAAATTTGCATCCTTTTGGTACAAGGTACCTAAATTTCACAATTTTGCACTAAGTGCTAATTAAATCTCACAATGCACGAAGCATACACACACACATGCATAAATGCATAATTGCCTTTAAATAGGCTTTTTCGAACTACATGGGCTTTGATCTCTCATAAAAACGAGAGTATGTAGGCATATTTGGGATTCACCCCAAATAGCAAGTCCGCAATTTACTAACAATCTGTTTGTTTTCTTTCCTTCACCCCTTTCAAGGTTTATTTCTTTTATTGGCAAGTTAATCGAATGCATGACATAGTCCCCGAATCCTCTTTGGGTTCGCAGAGCAGAAACCTTTACATTGGACGTGTTATTGGAGTCAAACAAGGGTTTTTCTTAGTTTTTCCCTTTGAACAAAAATAAACTGAGCGGCGACTCCCGACAACAAGTGAACTTTCATCCGAATCCTTTTCGGGTGGAAAATCGAGGTTCACAGTTTGGCGACTCCACTGGGGACCATAAAAATGATTTATGGGATTCTAGTGGACTACTATTGCGTATTTGATTAATTTAACACTAGGAACCATAAAAATGATTTATGGGATCCTAGTAGATTATTATTATTCATTCAACTGATTTGCCCTTCTTTAGGGTACTTTTATTCATCTTGCAGGGTAACTTAGCAATATATATCCCCTCCTTGGGGATATTGGATTGAAGATTGACAAAAGGAATCTTTTTCCTTTAATGAACCCCTTGTTTGATTAATTGCGCATTTATTTTGTCATTCAGAGAATCTTTTTCTCTTGCATTATATGGGGGAATCATTTTCTTCCATTGCATAAAAATTTTTTTTTGTTTTCAAATGAATTTCTTCTCTTTCTGTTCAAAATTCTGAGTCTGGATAGCAAGTAGCGCTGACCGGCAGGTCTCCTTGATTATGCCGGCGGACAGCCAAAGCGTCCTCCCTGTTGTCGCAAACCATTCTAATCCTTTTGGAGTGGCCCATGAGTAATCGTACTGTTGGACCCACGCGAAACTCTTTGTTTCACATGTGGTTAGGTATATCTTACTCAAGACTCAAGGGTCCCTATTACGAGCCAATTCTCTATTTTTCATGAACAATAGTACCTTCCCTTAGGTTGTATGTACCCAATGATAGTGCCACATTCCATTAAAATGAATTATGATGTGATGAGGTGCATTCATGCAACATGACAACATTATTTTAGGGGAAAATCTTTTGGGAAAAACTTTTGATGTATATAAGTGGACCAAGAGTTCTTCCTACCCTACACACTACCTTGATCCTTTACCCTTAACCTTTGCAGGTATCCACTATCCGTGTACCTTCACCCACACAAGCTACACCAACTCCAACTGTGCAATCACCCACAAGTCCTGCTACCCCAATTTCACCAACTGCTCCAATTACTGAAATGGCTACTATCGAACAGATTAAGGCTTTGCTAGATGGACAGGTTAAGGAAATTGAGGATAGGATGCAAGAGAGAATTGATGAAGCTTTGGCTGCCCAAAGGGTAGCCATCCTGACTGAATTGGGAGGGGCACCAAAGACGGCTTCTACTCCCGGAGATTTAGGGAAGGAACCCATTGTAGGGCAAACCAGTACCCCCATGATTGCTCAGAACAATACCCCTGTTATCAATGTGGAGGATCCACCCTCTAAGAATGAAACTGATGAACTGAAAAAGAAACTTGAATTGCTTGAAAGGTCAATCACTGCCATGAAAACTCATAAAGAGGTGGTAGACATGGATTCCTTATCCTTGTTTCCCCAAGCTAGGTTGCCTCCGAAATTCAAGATGCCTGGGATGGATAGATTTGATGGGACCACTTGCCCTAAAACCCATTTGAAGATGTATGTGGGGGCCTTGAGCCCTTGGGGTTTAAATGATGAGCTCTTTGCTCAGCTCTTTCAACAATCCTTGACTGGGGCTGCCCTAAAATGGTTTGTAAGCCTGGATCGTGCTAAGGTTAAGACCTGGGAAGACATCTGTAATGCATTTAACACTCAATACCACTACAATATTGAGGTAGATGTCACTAGAAGGGAGCTTGAGACTACTAAACAAAATAACAATGAACCCTTCTCCTCGTTCCTTACGAGGTGGAGGGCGAAGGCTGCCCAAATGATCAATCGCCCTTCAGAACAGGAGCAGATTGATATTATAATCAGAAATTTAAGGCCTACATATCAAGCTCAATTGCAAACCCAATACCTACCTACTTTCAAATCGCTCATTGCGACTGCAACTAAGGTAGAAGACTTGATACAATTGGGTAAAATAGTAGATGAGGGAGCTACTTCAAAGTATAGGAAACAAGGACAAGCTACTTCCTCAAGTAAGGTCAATGAAGTGGCCAATATTACCCCTGCGAATCCTTTACGTGTGGGCAATCTTGGGCAGAGAAATCAGCCAAGAAGGCAATATACCGACCTAGGGGTGCCCCTTCATCTAGTATTTAAAAAGGCGTGGAAGGGAAGTACTTGAAGCCTTTGGACCCAAGGCCATCTCCAAACCCATTACCCGCCAGTTATAAGGCCAATGAATACTGTGAATATCACCAAGGAAAAGGGCATAGAATAGATGCTTGCTGGATTCTGAAAAACCGCATCCAAGATTTGGTGGATAGGGGTGACATCATTCCTCTCAGAAGTCAACCGAACATTAATACTAACCCTTTGCCTAATCATTCCATCCACGCCATCACTGTGGAAGAAGAGCTGTTTGATCCTTTCAAACTTCTCTTAGAAATGAATGAAGTATGTGTGTTGGATTTGAATGACCTTGCTGAAGAGGTCGACGCTTTGACAAGAAGCGGAACCCAATATCAGCCACTCGACTTGAGAAAAGCCCCTACAACCTCAAATCACCCCCATAAGAAGACACCAGAGCCAAAAGAAGACCCTGTCCTCTCTCAGCTCAAACAAACTCAAGCTAAGGTGTCAATTTGGGAGCTCCTTGCTTCCTCATTCCCGCACCGTCAGGCTCTCAGTGAAGCTTTGAGTCAGCTTGATATATCAGTAGAGACAAGCCCAGAAGCCTTGGTGGCCACATTGACTCAATCGACCAAGTCATTGAGTATCCTATTTTCTGATACAGACCTACCAGAAGATGGCAGCAAACACAATGATGCTCTATACATCACCATACAAACTGGGGGAAAGACTGTACCCATGGTTCTCATTGATAATGGGTCAGCCTTAAATGTATGTCCCTTGAAGGTAGCAAGCTGTCTGGGGTTGGAGGCTACAGATCTTACACCTTCTGATCAGATTGTTAGAGCATATGATAACACTCGAAGAGAAATTATGGGTGTTTCCACTCTGGAAATTGCCATCGGACCGGTGAAAATGAGAGTGCCCTTCCAAGTCATTGATGTACCTGCGAGCTTTAATCTCCTCCTTGGAAGGCCATGGATTCATCAGATTAATGCTGTACCATCTTCATTACATCAAAAACTTAAGTTCCCTTTTGAAGGAAAAGTCATCACTATCAAAGGGGACACATGTGAAATCAACAAGAGAACCATGGATCAGTCTCTCTTTGAGGTTGTTCCTGGCAAAACCGCCATGTCCTTGACTGGTTTCCATTATGATACAGTCCAATGCATTGAAGGAGAAAAACCCAAAAGGCCATTTATCTTATATGATTTTGGAGAGGTCCAAATCAATTGCCTGGTGGGAATGATGTTAAGGGTAGGTCTGCTACCCGGAATGGAAATGATAAAGTCTGGGAGGAAAACACCCGTAGTACGGCCATGGGAAGAACCTGAGAATAAGGGAACTTTTGGCCTGGGGTACAAACCCACAGATGAGGAGATAGAAGAGTTTGAGTATGGAAGGAAGAAAAAGAAGAATTGGGGGGCAAGAAGCCTCAAAATGCGGCCTTATTTTAGAACTCTGAATGGTCACTTCTGCAAACCTGGGAAAACAGCTCCTTACTGTGGTTTCCAGGAGCCATTCTATGCCCTTATGACTGGGAAGCAGTTACCGGGTTTTGAGATGTTCACTGATGTTTTAGTGCTGAAGGAAGAAGAGCCAGAACCTATAACTGAACCACAAGTGGAAGATTTCATGCGGCCTAGTCTCTTTGATGAGGTTGCTATGATAACCAATTTTGAAGATAAAAGGGACTTCACAAAGCTGATCAAGACTACAGATGGACCACTGAAGAACTGGTATGCCGAGGAGGGACGAGCTGCTATGGTCAAACTTAGTCTTGTGTCACACCCTAAGCCTGAGTCTTGTACCGAGTCAAACACTGAGTCAGAGTCTAGTTCTGAGTCTTTCTTAGCTTCAGGAATAGAAAACCATAATGTCAAATGTAATACCATCGGTGGGCTTTATGGACATTTCCTCCACCATAAATCATGCAGCTGTCTGTGAACACTCGAATTTTGAGGCTCGGAAAGCCGATTTTCTTAAACTGCAAGTGACCAAGCCAGACCGGGTGACCACGGCAGAATCCACCAAAAGTATGTATTCATGGTACTTGAAATGTCCGGAGCAATGCAACGATCACGGATATGGCCTCGGAATAATTTTTGGAGGTCCACAGCTCCCAGAAAATTAGTTTGAACGAAAATCGGGAGATTTTTTGAGGGCTGAACCGCCAAGCTTGGCGGTCCGACCGCCGGAGTCGGCGGTCCGACCGCCGTCCAGTCCGAAATTTTGTTGATAAAAAGGCTTTCGATCCTCAGAAAAAGGGGTTGGCTTTTGGCATCCCGGGACCTGGTGTTACAGAAAGCAAGGGATCATATTCTAAGAAATCAAGATCTGGAACTTCGAAGTGGAAAAACTCTAAGCAAGGTAATATCTTAATTCATCTTTTGTTAATTCAAGCATGTCATAGGCATTCCATCTTCTTCTTAAATTCTTCTTGGTCAAAGACCTAATCCTTTTAGGTCTAAGGCCTAATTAATTAAATAAATAATCGATCTTTCGGCATTAAGCCATGAATCAACCAACCTCTTTTGGCCCAAGGCCTAAAATTTGCATCCTTTTTGTACAAGGTACCTAAATTTCACAATTTTGCACTAAGTGCTAATTAAATCTCACAATGCACGAAGCATACACACACACATGCATAAATGCATAATTGCCTTTAAATAGCCTTTTCCGAACTACATGGGCTTTGATCTCTCATAAAAACGAGAGTATGTAGGCATATTTGGGATTCACCCCAAATAGCAAGTTCGCAATTTACTAACAATCTGTTTGTTTTCTTTCCTTCACCCCTTTCAAGGTTTATTTCTTTTATTGGCAAGTTAATCGAATGCATGACATAGTCCTCGAATCCTCCTTGGGTTCGCAGAGCAGAAACCTTTACATTGGACGTGTTATTGGAGTCAAACAAGGGTTTTTCTTAGTTTTTCCCTTCGAACAAAAATAAACTGAGCGGCGACTCCCGACAACAAGTGAACTTTCATCCGAATCCTTTTCGGGTGGAAAATCGAGGTTCACACTGTTATACTGCTACTAAACAGGTAAGTCAAGCATAGTAAGTAAACATGGCATAAAAAATTATTTTCAGCACTTTAATAATTTTTTATACTCAGAAAGGTCAGTATTTTAATGCTTTTCCAACACTAGGCCTATCTATTTTTTCTCATAAATTTTCTTTAATAGGCTCTAAAAAATTATTTTTAGCATTTTATGATTTTTTTATCTTGTTTAAATTATTTTTACCTTATGTTCTATTAATTTTCCTATTTTAACACTAGTTTTATTTTTCCCTCTCATGAAATTTTTTGCTAAATAAGTATAAAAAAATTATTTTTATGTATCCTTGTAGTGAACTATCAGTAGTCATTTTTGTGCCAATAAAGTAGTTAAATTGCAACAAAATAATACTTGCTTATGTTCTTTCTTTTTCACTTTGGTGGAGATGCATACCAGCTATAATGGGGACTCAGTCGAGTCCACTGGTCCTAAGGTAAGTAATTAATTTAGTATTTGAGCAAGGCCCAGTCCTAGAGGTGTGTTAGTTGCTTGCCATTTATATAGACTGAAGGTTGAAATGTTTAAGAATGAACGAGGAAATTGAAATTTTTTTGAAAGATTGCAATTTTTTTGAAGTCTCTAAATGAGAATTGATTAGTATTTATAAGCAATAAATGATAAGATCAAGCTCAAAGAAACACACCAAGCATGCACATGATTCAAAGTAAAGGAAATCATTAAAAACATAAATAAAATTAAAATTAAAAAATGCATAAAGAAAAAGTAAAGTCGCATGCACTGTATCAATAATGCTCAGAATCAATTATTCATGTTATAAATCAATAATACATTTTTTTTTCAGAATTACATAGTAAATTGATATTTATTATGAGTCTAAATTTTTTGCGTGTCCAAATACATATATATATACTCATAAATACTTTTTTCATGCAGGGGGCAAGAGTAAATAGGAACCCATACACGGTTAAAAATAGCAAATTTTTTGCAAATTTATTGTTGCTGAAATAAATTTTTTTGCAAGTATTATGGGTCCAGAACCTGAATCAGCTCAATTAGCTCAGATTTTGCAGGCTCAACCCAAATTCAGTCTATCATCTAAAAATCAAATCCAGTCTCGAGTCTAGAATCCAAAACTAGTCTCGAGTCTAGAACCCAAATCCAACCTTTGGGTCCAAGACCCAAATCAAGTCTCAGGTCTAGAACCTAAATCCAGTCTCGGGGCCAGAACCCAAATCTTGTCTCTAGTCTAGAACATATCCTCATCCAAGATTAGCTCAAAGTCATATTGCTTTTCACTGTCTAAATGAATTCAAGATCATTCAAGCAGTGACAAAATTGTAAACCCTTAATTTTGGCCCTAAGATAGTCTGATCCCAATTAATAGAGACCAAGTCAAATTAAGTCCGAGTTTAAAAGCCTAAACCTAATTTAAAGCCCTAAGTTAGGTCGGTCCAATTTTAAAAAGCCAAAAATAAGCAAGTTCAATTTTTTAAAGCCCTAAAAAGGTCCAATTCGAAGTTAAAATGGGTTCGGTATGGTTTAATTCGACATGGGCAATGCCCATGTCGAATTGGACACTCTAGTTCGATATGAGTTCATCCCATATCGAATTTGAACTTGTCCAATTCGATGTGGACATGCTCATATTGAATTGGACAAGCGCCAATTTGATATGAGCATTAGTCCTATCAAATTAAGGCTTGTCCAATTCGATATGAGCATACTCATATCAAATTGGACAAGCTCTAATTCAATATGAGTATCAATCCATGTTGAATTGGCGCCTTGTCCAATTCGATATAAGCTTTGGTTCATATCAAATTGGACACATTTTAATTCAATATGACTTCGGTTTTAGGATTTAATCTGAGGTGAAATACAATTTTTTTTGGTTAAAATTCTAATTAAGCTTAGATAAGTTAGGGTTCAGGACTGACGTTAATGTAACGAGGCTTATAAATACAGGATGAATGAAAAGAAAATAGGGGAATGGCAAGAATTAAGAAAAAGGAGAGCAACCTAGTAATTGACACAGAATAAAAGACATACACAACAATCAAAGGGTCAGGAGCTAAAGGAAGCAATCATGCTTGGATTGCATTAAACCTTCAAGCGAAACTAAAAGTTGATTCAGGCAGTAAGTTAAAGAGCTTGGTTCAACTCTTTAAATTTTGTGTAGCCAACAAATGAAGGTTTTATTTCATTGTTTAACTCTTTTAAAATTACAGTAGCTACTCTTATTATTATTATTTCATCTACTGGTTTGTAATTATTTTAAATTTCCAGTAGCTTAGAATTGATTTCATACAGTAGATTTGAATTGTGAATCTAATTTGAACCTAAAAATCATAATTTTATTGAATCTATTGTCAGTAGGGATTTTTGCCCCCACTCCCACGTGAAATGGTTCTTACGACTTTGGCACTGCTAGGCTCAGGGCCTTAGAGAATAAAGGTGTAGACCCTTAATTTTTGACCTAGTCTGGTCCGATATATTTTATATAGTCCAAAATAATTTTTGTGGTGTAATATTTATTTTAGTATTTATTATTTATAATTTTTAATAAAAATAAAAATGGTGAAGTTAATAAAATAATAATAAAAAAAATTAAAAAAATCAGCGATGAAAAAAATTCATCGCCAAATATCCAATTGGCCAGGCCAATTTGCCCGCATGAATTTTCTACGGGCGAAATGGCCTTGGGCCATTTTTCTGCAGGAATTTCTTGCAGCGAATTGGGTGGCCGCCCAGCCAATTTCGCAAATTTCTTTGCCAGCTCTCGCAATTTCCAACCCGCAGCAAGTTTTTTGCCAGCGCAATTTTCCAACACAGTTTTTCCGAAACCAAATTCTATTTGGTTTTGGTTTCTTTTCCTAATTAATTTTAGTTTCCTTAAACAATTAGAAGTAGGCTTATAATTTTTTCTATAAATAACACTTTAAAACTCAAAATTAAGGGACTTTGATTAGGGGATCGAACATTCATTTTACTGAGCCAAACTTTGGTACTTTGATCGATCAAAAATTGGACTTCTGATTGAGGAAAAAAGACAGAAAACCTTAGCAAAAGACATTAGCAACAAGCAAGCAATCAACAATTCATCAAAGGTAGCAACACAGCCTTTGTTATTATTCATCCATAAAGCAATTTTTGGTGGAACCAACGAATGGAGGTTTGAATCTCTATTTTATTTATTTCTTTACAGAAGCTTCATCATTCAAATTGGATTAATTGTTTCATCATACAATTTAATAAAAAATCTTAAAAACCATAAACTACTCTCCTATTTCCATAAATCTTAAAATCCCTAAACTACTCTTCTGCTTCCAAAAATCTTAAAAACCCTAAACTACTCTTCTGCTTCCAAAAATCATAAAAACACTAAACTACTCTTCTGCTTCCAAAAATCTTAAAAACCCTAAACTATTCTTCTATTTCCAAAAACTTCACAAACCCTAAATTACTCTTCTATTTCCAAAAACCTTAAAAATTCTAAAGTGTTTCTTCTGTTTCCAAAAGTTTTAAAACTATAAATTATTTTCCCTGAACTATTTTTATCTAAACCATAACTTTTAGTCCAAAATCTCCAAATTTTTTCTTAAATATCCAAACCCTAGTTCTCTTTATGTTTTCTAAGAATCATAATTATTTTATAAAACTCTAAACTATTTTCTTAAATCCTAAAACCAAATATGTTTTCCAAAATACTAAAAAAATCTAATTCTCCCAAAAACCAAAAAAGTAAACCCTAAGTTTTCCTAAACTCTAATTCAATGAACTTAAAACCCAATTTAATGAATCTTAACCCTAAAGCCATGATCCAGCAAAACTAAAATCGCAATACAGTAAACATGAATTATAAACCTAATATCTTAAGATTCCAAAACCCTAATTTCATAATGTTACCCCTAAACCCTAATTTGAAAAAAAAAACCTTACTACTTTCTTAAATTCATAAAACCCTAATCCATTCTAATTTTCTTAAACCTTTATAGTAGCCTAAACAAACAACAATAATAATACTAAAATCCCAAAGCCCTAAATATTAATTAAAGAACTTTAAATAGAAACAGTAAACCCAAATTTGTACCTTTACTTGCTTTATTTTTAGATTTGATTATGTAGTCTATTATATTCTTTGGTGGTTGATTTATTTAAATTCAATGCTTGATTTCTTTAATTTATCATGGATGGATTTTCTCTTTATTATTATGATTGTTATTTGTTTGTTTTAATATTAAAATTGTAAGAGGTATGTTTCCACTTTGTGGGTACCTCATTAGTTAAATATCATATAATTTAAATTGCTTTTATATTTTGGACCAATGTAAATGACATGTTTCTACCTTTCAATGGGTGTCCTATTTAGTTTAGATATTAGTGATGTAAGGACATGTTTCCATCCTCGGATGGGTGTCCATTTATTTGCTTTGCTTGGACATTGCTTGGATTTTAATATAATGATGCTTTATTTCAATTGTTGCATGTAATATGGATAATATTGTTATACTTAAGAATTTTATAATAATAAGACCTACAAAGGAGGTCGGTTCCAATGAACCGGGCGTTGTGGGGGTGCTGGGCCATTTCTCACCTTCCCCACACATACCCAACTTTTTGAACCCATTAGGGGGTTGGGGATTCCTTAGGAATAAAGTCATCCGCCCCTTTATTTTTTTGGCCCATCCGGGTGGCAACTCCATTTTCTCCGGACTTAAGTCCGTGTTCTCTAAGGGCCCGAGCCTAAACCGTGCCGAAGTCGTAAGAACCATTCCACCGGGAGTGGGGGCAAAAATCCCTGTCACAACAGGCCTAAGCCTGGAGAAAATGGAGTCCCCACCTTGGATGGGCCAAGAAAAAGAAAGGGGTGGATGACTCAATTCCTAAGGAATCCCCAACCGCTTAATAGGTTCAAAAAGTTGGGCACATGTGGGGAAGGTGAGAAATGGGCCAGCACCCCCACAATGCCCGATTCATTAAAACCGACCTCCTTTTCAGGTCTTAATATTATAAAATTCTTAATTAATACAATATTATCCATACTACATGCAATCATAAGAATAAACAAATAATTTATTAAAATCACCACAATGTCCAAACAAAACAAATAAATAGGCACCCATCCATGGATGGAAACATGCCTTTACAATTGTCCAATGTCCAAAAGAAAATAAATAAAATAGGATACCCACCAATTGGTGGAAATGTATCCTTTACATTGATACGAAACTAGAGAATAAATTAAATTACATGATGCTCAATACATAAGGTGCCCAAAACATGGAAACATACCTATTACAATTTCTTGAAACCAAAACAAATCAATAAAAATAACCAACCATTCATCATAAATAAATTATTCATCAAAGATATAAATAAACTATTACTCAAAATTTATGATAAACATGCTTCTAATTTAAATAAAGCAAATAGAGATACAAGTTTAGGTTAATGTCTCAATTTAGGGTTTCTTAATTAACATTTAGGGTTTTGGGATAATAACACAATTACTATTATTACTTAAAATACTTAGGCTACTGTGGATTTTTGAAAATAAAATTAATTAGGGTTTTGTAGTTCTAAGAAAATAATAGGGTTTAGGTTAATTAAATTAGGGTTTAGGGCTAATATTATTCAATTAGGGTTCAGTGTTTGTGAAAAACTAATCAAGGTTTAAAAGTTTATATGAATTAAGTCACTATAAATATTTTTTCCTAGTCTTAAAAGCTACGGTGAGGTTTTATATACAAAAGCTTTAATGTGATTCTAAGTAACATGTTGATTAAATAAACATAAGATGAAAACAGATAAACAATCCGTGCCAAACAAGTTTACTAGTTGTATTTGTTATGACTTATCAAGACAATAATTTTCACTTCTCATAAACTAACACAAAAAATATTTTTAGAAGGAATTATCTAATGTGATTTTATTTAAGTGAAAAATGAACTATTTCAATTTTTAAAACAATCAAAACATATAGTATTTATTTAATTTAAACCATACCGTCGTTTGTTGGCTCGACCAAAATTGTTTGAACCAGAATTCTTGATGAGCTTGCCACACCAAGGCAGAAGACTTGCTTGCTGCCTTGATTATTTAATGTTGCTTTCTTGTTGTTTTATTGTTGCTTGTCTCCTTTTCAATTTTCAAAGTCCACTCCTGAATCAATTATCCAGAAGAAGTTTAAATAATTCTTGAGTAAATTCTCTCCCTTTTCTCTATATGTTTTAATGTGATATTTATAGAAAATTAAAAGAAAAAACCTAGCATGTTAAGAAAATTAAAAACTGCTAAGGAAATAAAACTAAAACTGAGTAAAATAAGGTTTGGGTAGAAATCAGCAGCACGCGCAGGCTGCTGAGAGAGAATGGCATGCTGGCTATGTTGTTGGGCCTACGAGAATTGTCACTGGCTGGCAAGGCTGACGTGCGGGCTGCTGTGGGCTGGCAAGCGAGACAAGCTGCTGTGTGAGGATTCAACGGGTTGGGGCTTATTTCGCCACAGGCTGGCTCAAGCAAATTTGTCGCTCTTGCAGCTACTGTCGCCAATTCTGCCATCGTTGATTTTTTTATTTTTTATTTATATATATATTTTTAAAACATAAATTTAATTAATAAATAATAAATATTATTAAAATAAAATAAAAGGAATGATAAATAATAAGTAAAATAAATATTATATTATTAAATCAAATAATATATATTAAAATAAATAATATATATCACAAAAATTATTTTGGAATGTTTTAAAATCTTTGGACTGGACTGGATAAAAAATTAAGTGACTATAGTTTGCCCCATGTTTGAACAATCTGAGACTTTTAGTAGAAGAGAGTGAAAAGCAACATGATTTTGAGAAGATTTTGGATTAGGAAAGGTTCTCAAAAAAGATTTGGGTACTTGGACCCGAGACTAGGTACTTGGACCCGAGACTGAATTTGATTTGTGTACTTGGATCTGAGAGTATATACTTGAACCAGAGACTGAATTGGATTTGGGTACTTGGACTCAAGACTAGGTACTTAGACTTGAGATGAAATTGGATTTGGGTACTTGGACACGAGACTGGGTACTTTGACCCGAGGCTAAATTTAATTTGGCTACTTGGATCTGAGACTAAATTTGATTTGGGTACTTGGATCCGAGATTATTTACTTGGAGCTGAGACTGAATTGGGTACTTGGACTCGAGACAGAATTTGATTTACCTTTTATCAATTGAGAATTCTGGCTGCTCCGGTTGTTTCATTCTTTAATGGATTGTGGGTCTTCACCCTCAAAATAGATCTTCATCCTTGGACCTTGGATCTTCATCCTTCGCATCGGGTCTTCACCCTTGAAAATGGATCTTCATCCTTGGAGATCGGGTCTTCATCCTTGAAAGTGGATCTTCATCCTTGGCATTGGGTCTTCACCCTTGAAAATGGATCTTCATCCTTGGAAATAGGGTTCTCACCCTTGAAATTGGATCTTCATCCTTTAATCTGGATCTCCATCCTTGGCAAGGTCTTCACCTTTCAAAATGGATCTTCATCCTTTAGACTTTGGTTCTTCACCCTTCAAAACTAATCTTCATCCATTGGACTTCTAGTCATCACCATTTGAAATTGGATCTTTATCCTTGGCATCTAGTATTCACCCTTGAAAATGGATCTTCATCCTTGGAAATCGGGTCTTCACCTTCATCCTTTAAGCTGGATCTTCATCCTTGGCAGGGTCTTCACCCTTCAAAATGGAACTTCATCCTTTGGACTTCGGGTCTTCGTCCTTTAAATTGGATCTTCATCCTTTTGAACTTTTGTCCTATATTGGCTTCAGCTCTTCTAGCTGGACTGATCTTTTGTCTTTTGCATCTTCATTCTTTTGATAGTTTTAATGTTCCATTCTTTTGCACTTTTGCAAAAAATTTAGCCATTTTTAGCTGGCCCTTACATCTTCTTCCTACCCCTTGCGTGGCAAAATATTAAAAATGAGTCTAAAAATATTTTGTACACGCATAAACTCAAAAAATTAAGAGAGAGACTTTGACCCCTGTGTAGGCTTTGTAGATGCTTAATTTTTGACCCAGTCTAATTCCATCGTCCAAAATAATTTTTGTGGTACATTTATGATATTTAATAGTTATTTTTAATAATAAAAATATAAAATATAAAAAATAAAAAATCGAATGGATCGGCGAGGGAGCAGGGCATCGAATTTCGTCATAGGCCTGGACCTGCAGCGAATTGGCAAGCAGCCAATTTACCGCAAGTTAAGAAATCATTTTGCCGCAGGTCCAGCAAGCAGTCCCAGTTTGCCCAGCCGATCCTCACAGTAATTTTTACCAGCGCAACCTGCAGGCCCAGCAGCCTTTTAATTAAAGTAAGTAATATAATCATTCAAAACACAAATCTAATTTCTCAAACCCTAAGTTATTCAAACCCTAAATCTTAATTAATTCTATTTTCAAATATTCACATTAGTTTTTATAATTTTATTCATTGAGTTATTTTAATCTTTCGATAATTAATTTGGCTTTCTATGTTTGTTTCATCAAAAAAATACTTAAGTAGTTATTAAAGTAAATATTAAAACCACACTTAACTTTGATTACGGTAAAGCATCAAATCCTAAATTCAAAACCATAATCTACAAAATCAAGGTTTCAAACCATAAAATCCTAATATCTTAATATCCAGTGTGCTAAGTTTTGAAATCCAAAACCCCTAATTTCATGATGTTAGCCTTAAACCCTAATTTGATTAACTAAAAACCTACTACTTTCTTAAAATTATAAAACCCTAATCAATTCCATTTTTTCAAAAACTCTCACAGTGGCCTAAATTACAATAATAATAATTTCAAAATCCCAAAACCCTAAATCTTAATTAAAGAACTCTAAATTGAGACATAAACCTAAATTTGTATCTTTATTTGCTTTATTTAATTTTAAATTTGATTATGTAGTTTATTTTATGTTTTGATGGTTGATTTATTAAATTTCAATGCTTGATTTATTTAATTTATCATGGATGAGTATTTTTTATTAACATTGCAAGAGGTATGTTTTCATATTTTGGGTACCTCATGTCGTGAGCATTATGTAATCTATTCTATTTTAAAGCTTTTGGACCAATGTAAAGGACATGTTTCCACCTTTTGGTGGGTGTTCTATTTAGTTTTAGACATGGACGATGTAAGAACACATTTCCATCTTCGGATGGGTGTCTATTTATTTATTTTGTTTGAACATTATTTTGATTTTAATATAACGATGCTTTATTTTAATTGTTGCATGCAGTAGGGATAATATCATTATATTTAAGAATTTTATAAAATTAAGACCTGTAAAGGAGGTCCGTTCAAATGAACTGGGCGTTGTGGGGGTGCTGGGCCATTTCTCACCTTCCCCACACATACCCAACTTTTCAAACCCATTAAGGGGCTGGGGATTCCTTAGGAATTGAGTCATCCACCTCTTTCTTTTATCCTAGCCTGTCCGGGTGGTGACTCTATTTTCTCTGGGCTTAGGCCCATATTCTCTAAGGCCCTGAGCCTAAACAGTGCCGAAGTAGCAAGAACCATTCCATCGGGAGTGGGGGCAAAAATCCTCGCTCATATTGGCGACTCCACTGGGATAAGAGAAGTTGATTCCCTTGGTCTTTATATTATTCTATTCTTTCTTATCATGATATTATCCATTGCAACATTTAGATTGCATTGTGTACGTGAGTTAGGATGCTTATGTTACATGTGTTGTGTTATGTGAGAGATACCATACTTTCACTCAAGGTATGGAGATCGAGCATGGCATAACCACTCATAACCTTGTACCTTTTGGTATATACTTGTTATGGGAACCTAAGCCTTTTCAACCCAAAGACTAAAGCTCATGTAATTGGCCTAGTTACTTTCCTTAGATGTTTACCCCAAATGATTGTTGTTTGACTATGGTTAGTTTATCTTTGTTTAAATCATGGATTATTTGGTTTGTTCTTTTTCTAATATAACCCAAGTACATTTGTAAGCTCAAAATAAATTTTTCTCTAAATCCAAATGACCAAAGCTATTTTCAAAACTTTTCAAGGTGGTTTTTGGATATAAAACTTTTCTAAAAACAAATCAAAAATTCTTTTCTCATTACTCAAATACAATGCCCAATATCCATTTTTTCAAAAGTCTTTTTTCAATGGGTTTTTTCAAACAAAACTATTTTTGCATTTTATCCAACCTTTTCTTACAAAGAGATTACCAATTATTTTGGTCAATTATGAAATACCAAAAATCAATAGTGAGCCTAGTTTATACTAAGAGTTATTAATCATGGGCTTATTTTTGGCATGAATCATTAGTTACTTTTTCAAGTGAGAAATCTATTTCTAATAAACCTCTTAATTTAGTTTTAATCCAATATAGCGTAAAAGCTGCTTTAGTTGGTTGAATGGATTAAGACCTAATTAATGGAAATTACCATGAATTGATTTCCATTTTTAAAATATAACTATTGGTTGAAACATCAGAGGAAAATATTCAAAAATAAGATACCCCATGTTGGTACTTTCTTAGCCATATACCTAGGAAAAGAGACTCGCCATCCGTGTATGGAGGTTATAAGGTTGGAAGGAAAGTCCTCATTATCTTTGTTTGTTAGTTATTCATACATACATACATTTGCATCTCATATCATTGATCCCTTCTGGCTCACAGCCTTGGATTATGATAGTTCAAAAGCTTACAACAATCCGACCTACATCGGAGATGAAGAATCTAGCAACGACTCAATCACTTTTTCACCAAAAGCAATGGAGCCTTAACAAATTAAAAGAATGGTGGATGACACCCTCAATGATAAAATAGAAGAACTAAAGGGGGCCCTAGCTGAGATCATGAAGAATCAAATGACTACAATGATTGGGAACAATGTTGAAGCATCTGCTCGCACCAAGAAAGATAAGGGGAAGGCTAAAGTAGGTGAGGCAGCTTTTGATGATGATAAGGTGATCATTGATGATGATGACGATTGGGCTCAATACTTGCAAGATCCTCAAGATAAAAAGAAGGAGCCAAAGGTTATTGAGAAGACAACTTTTGAAAACACTGAAAATTCTGATGTTGAGAAGATGATTGTTGACCTAGAAAAGAAATTTGAGAAGAAACTAAAAACCGAAGAGATGTCCAAGATCGACAAACTATTTGAACAAGATGAGGAGGTCCCTTATAAGTTCAATATGCCTTCCTTCACTAGGTACTATGGTACTGGAAACCCTCATCTCCATGTAAAGTAGTACATCACTGATATGCAGTCTGCTAGAGCTACTAAGGCTTAAACTCTAAGATATTTCATGCTCTCATTGGACCCTGTTGTCCAAAATTGGTTCAACACCTTAGAGGAAAGTACTCAAAAAGCTTGGGACATGTTGTACAAGACTTTCATTCAGCAATATGGGTACAATGTCGAGTTGGAAGTAACCTTGATGGAGTGGAAACCATTAGACAAAAACAAAATGAGAATTTTGTGGACTATGTGAAAAGATGGAGAAATAAGGCTGCACTTCTCAAAAAGGAGGCTTGATGAGTCAAACCAAATTAGGATGATAGTCAGAGGCGTCCTTCCCAACCTCCGTGAAAGGCTATCTTACACCCTTATAAGGGACTTCAAAGATCTTCTCCAACCTAGTTTGCAAATTGAAGAGTGGGAAAGGGAGAATAACTGCTTTTTGGAAGGAAGGAATGAGAAAATGAATTATTAGCCTAGCAATCAAAGCACACAAAAAGAAGTTGATGTCAATGTGACTGGTCAAGAAAATAAAAGACAATTCTCAAAATTGTGGAAACCTCTATCTTGGGTTTTCAACAAGCTACAGAAGAAGGGGTTGTTACAACCGTTGGCTCCTCGACCGTTACATAATCCTCTGTCACCAAACTTCAATGCTGAGGCCTTCTATCAATTTCATCAAATGCAAAAGCATGAGACAAATAAATGTGCTTGTCTAAGACATGAGATCCAAGATTTAATTAACAGTGGTAAGCTACCCGAGCCAGATAAGCCCAATACCAAAAGCAATCCTCTGCCTAGGTTCAACAGAGTGCCACCAACAGTAGCTTTCATGGTAGGAGGAGGATTGAAGGAAGATCTTGTCTTATCCTCCTTTCAAGATGGGAATATTGAAGATGTGAAAGGAGAAGAAGCTTAGCTCAATAAACTTCCCTTGGCTTGTTTGTTTTTTTTTCTTTATTTGATGTTTTATGGAATAATCATGTTTTTCAAATTTAAAATTGTTTGAATAAAATACTTTCATCAAACTTTTTGTTGGTCTTTGTTCATTTCGGTGCGCAACCAATGAGGAATGTAGCTTGATATTCATAAATTAATGTATCTAGGCATCATGATTTGAATAACTTTACTAGGTGAGGGAATTGCTCTATAGCATTGAGTTATGTATGCTTACTTAGAGAGGGCTCCTGCATAATTACCTTTGTCTAGGTCCTAGTCAGTCTTAGAACATGCTTTGATAAACTTTCGAGGTGAAATTGAACTTTGCTTATTTAAGAGAGAAATGATCTAGGAATTATTTGGTTAGCCAACAACTAGTACCCACCCTATTAAATATCAATCCCTAGTTGCCCCATTGAGCCTTCGTGAAATTTTAGCTTCCTTTTCATTGGATTACAAACCCCAACAACCTGCCCTAAACTATTGTGATACTTTTGACAAGTCTTATGATCACTAAGGTGAAGAGGCAAGAAGATCAAAGAATGGAACGCATAGCCAAGACTGTAAGGATAGTTGATGTTTTCAAGACCATAAGGGTAGTTAAAGTTCACCTAATATCTCCAATATATCTAGACAATATCAGAGTAACAAATGATTTATCCCTATTAAAGAAGATTTATGTCGCTCCACTTATCCATTATTAGAAACCCAAGTTGGTACAAACAAGACAACTCTTTTAGAGCTAGAACCTCAAAAAAATAAAAAAAATAAAAAGAAGAAAAGAAAAAAAAATAATAGGAAAAAAATAATAAGAAAAAAAAAGAACAAATAATAATACAAAAAAAGAAAGAAGGAAGAAAAGGAAAAAAGAAGAAAAAAGATGAAACCCAAAAAGGTAGTTCAAAAATCTAACAGAGTTCTCTTTTACCTAAGGCAACAAAAGGCTTCCATTTGGTTTATAAGGTCTGTTTGACTTGAATTGGTCCAACCCAACAAAAGATTCAATCAAAATCGGAGAAAAAAGGAGTAAGACCATCTAGTTTTTGAAAGTCCTGTACTTAACAATCCTACAGGGAAGAAGAAAAAATGATAAAATGCTCAAACAAAGGGAAGAGTAAGAAAAAGGAAGAGAAAGAAAAGGGAAAAGAAGAAAAGAAATGAAAGAACAATGTTCAAAGGTCTATCTTATTCCTGCTTCCAACTGTCCAAATAAGAAATTTGTAGTGTGAGGGTTTGCCCATAGTGTCACAAAATCTCAAAATAACAAATGGCCTTCATTTAACATATGTCCCTTATAGACCCCATTTCTAGCCTATTAAAGACCTGTTGATCTCTCCTGGTAGGTAGAGTCTATTAGTGGAGATAGTTTGAATAAGCATGCTTATGAGATAGACAATATTTAAACTCAATGACACCTTTGGCTGTAATATCCCAAATGATACCCTAAAATTTTGGAATGTTAATTGTTGTATTAGATTAAAGGATTTTAAAGTGTATATTTGATTAAGAATAAAGATAAGAGGAAGGAGTGTGTATATATTGTTTATATAAAGAGATATATATTATATACAATTCAACTAGTTGAGATGGTCAAATGAGATATTTGAATTAATTATATTATTATTTTGTTAGTGGAAGATGATGTAAGCGGGTTGATTATTATATTGTTTAATTGCTTGGTGGAAAGTGATTTAAGGAGAGAGTGTTTGGTTAAAAGAGGTTGAGTTTCTTCTTCTTTGCATTTTCTTCTTCTTCTTTCTTCTTGGCCGGCCATCACCACCATCTTCAAGAGGGAGAGATTTTGTTGCTTCCAAGCTCCAGAGATTGAAGGTTTTCAAGAGATCATGTTGGAATTTTAAGGATTTTCTTCACTTTTGGTAAGTTTCCAACTTGTTTCTTTGTTTTTCTTTTGAGTTGTGTTTATTGGTTTGTTGGAATGGTTAAAGTAGATGTGTTTTTGGCTGATTTGGTTTGTTTGAGAGTAATTTTTCTTGTTAACTTTGATTTTGGGGTCGGATTGAAGAGAAAAAGGGTTAAGTTAGGTGATAGAGACAAGAGTTGAGGATTGTGTGATTTTTGAGTTGTAATTATGGTTGTAATTGAGTTGTTTTGAAGTTTATGCAAGTTTATTGTGGTTTTATGATGGTTTTGGTTGAGTTTATTTGGTTTTAAAAAGGGATAAGAAGGATGTTGTTGGATGTGGCTTTGTTGGTGTCGATTTCAGGGTTTTTGGCCTGACACACCCAAGATCACGACCATGTCTTTGGGCATGTCGTTGGTTCTATTTTATAGGTTGGTGACACAAGCAGTGACACGCCCATGTCACTGAGCATGTCATAGCTACTGTGTTGTTGGAAGATTGACACGTCCAGTGACATGCCCATGTCACTGAGCGTGTCATAGCTTCTGTGTTGGAGGAGAATTGACACGACTAGTGACACGCCCATGTCACTGAGCGTGTCAAAGCTTCTGTGTTGTGGGTTTAGGGAACGGTCAGGGACATGCCCGTGTTGTTAATCATGTCAAGTGTATAGTTTGCTCTATATAGTTCTCTTCCTTATTTTCTTATGTGTATCTCTAAGTGAGTGTGTATGATCACCTTTGAATTAGGTTTGGAAGAGAATTGAGTTATCCAAGCAAAGGTTTGAGGGACATTTTGATAGAGGAAGTTGATAGAGTGGTGTTCTTGCTCTTAGAGGTAAGTACAAACATTGATTGATTGCATACATTTACATGACATTGGGACTTAACACATTTAGTGGAGAAATGTGTTAAGTTAATTGATTTATTGTTGATGAATGAGTTATATGTTATGATATGCATGATGTGAATTATGTTGATGTATCAATGCAATTGAGTTATGTATTGTATATGAAAAGAAATATGGAATAATGTGGTAAGTTATGTGAAATCGTAATAAAACACATTGATATTGATACAAAAGAGAAGAATGAGAAAGGTGAGAAAAATGTTGATATAATAAGGCAATGAGCCTAGTTTGATTATGAGAAATTAAATGAGAAATGAATTGTGAAAGTATCTGATAATGAAATAAATGAATTAATTGTATGCCTAGTATGTTATTCAATTTTCAGAGTTCTGGATTTGGCGGCATGCCTATGAATTGCTGGGCGGGTGAAACGATCGGGTCGTAAGCCGAGCCTAGGTGATAAATGTGAAATATGATGTTTTTGAGGTGAAAAGACAGGTCATAAGCCTCAAAAACTGTAACAGTCTAGCCGGGTTGAGGGCCAAGATACTAGGGCCCAAGGGTCTAGCCGGGTTGAGGTCCAAGAGACTGGGTCTGTTACATTATCCATGGATATATATTGCCTACGGGGCTAGACATAAGGTGTCATTATGGACCAAAGCAGTAACTCTAAACTTTGAATAGCATATTAGTTTCATTTTGGGCCCATGCTTGTCTTTGCTTTAATGTTAATTATGAAATGTGATGCAAATGATTAATATGCTTAGATATAATGCAATGAGTTGATATATTCATATATATATATATATATTATGCATGAGCATCACATTGATCTATATTGAATCAAAGTTTGTACCAAGAAGCTTTTGGCTTAGCGCGATTGTAGTTCATTACGCAGGTGACAGGGTAGATCCGGTTGTGCTGGAGAGCTCGTCTAGAATGAGTCGAGTCTAGGCTTGAGATTTTGAGATTAGAGATAGTTGTGGACTTCAAGATCAGAGATGAACTGTCAGTATGTATAAACTCTATATTTTTGTAAACATTGATTTTGATGTATACATAAGTATTTTCCGCTGCTTATTAAACAAATGTTTTAGATAAATTTTTGGGTACTAATGTTATATATAAATGTATTTTTAACAAGGAATGTTTTCTCTATTGATGTCTATAATATAAATTTAATTGTTTTAAGTTTACTCAAATTGTTTTGTGATGATTTGATGTTAAAGGTATAAAGATTGGTTTTAAGAAAATGGACCGTAACATTCTTGTATCCAATATACATATATCACTTGTGTGGGTGTATGCAGTTTGTGTATATGGGGTGCAGGGGTGTTACATTGGCCAAGTAATGTGTATGTGCCTATTTGAAGTGCAATAGTTCTTGCTTAAATAGAAATGATTTCCAGGCTTAGTATGGTAACTAGGGTTGTCATGTTATAGATATGTTAATTTGGAAAATCAAGTCCTGAGGTACATTGACATTGATTTGGCAAAGACAACATTTGATTTCAAAATCAAAATTCAAAAAAAAAATAATAAATATATATAAAGCCTTCAAGTTAAGAGAAGTTTGTTGAACCATCAAAACTCGAAGAACACATAGGGCAAAGTAAATGATTATTGGTAAGGTTATTAAGAAGCTACCAACTGACATGCTAAAACATAGTTTGAAATGGACGTATCCCTGACTCTGCAGCTTGGGGTCTCCACCACTCATATTTTCAATATCTCGAAGATAAAAGCCATAAATGTGAAGCATCCTGTCATTCCAAAGCAAGAATTGAACAAGCATCTGGAAGGAACCAATGAGAATACTTTAGTTGATCATCTCGGTCTATGAGTAGATAGAACCACTGTAAGTATTATTCATGCATATCATGCATACATGAGCATATTACATTGCATTTTCTTTTATTATATGGTCTATTCTTTGTCAAAGTGAACAACAAATACTGTATGAAGCAAAGATGAAGCAGGTATAGAATCAGGGAGCATGGAGGGCCCATTGCTTGAGGAAGCTCTAATCATTTTGCCAAATAAAGAAGAGATGCATGCTTATGTAAGGAGCCGGACAAAATATAAACATCAATCAGAGCTTGCATGAGAAAAATTATTGGTTTGAGCCTAGATAGGTGGCAAAGTTTCTCCATTTTTATTTTTTAAGTTCATACGTATACAAAATATTTTTAAACTCACTTTTAAATATTTTGGTCTAGGACCCAAATCACTTTTGATACAAGAACTCACCATCGGGTCTAGAACCGAAATCCCTTTTTCAGTCCAGAACTCACCATCGGGTCCAGAACCCGAATTACTTTTTGAGTCCATAACTCACCACCTGGTCCAGAACCCAAATCACTTTTGAGTCAGAACTCACCACCAGGTCCATAAGCCAAATCACTTTTGAGTCCGAAACTCACCACGGGGTTCAGAACCCAAATCACTTTTGAGTCCCAAACTCATCTCCGGTCGAGCACCCAAAATTCAGTTTCTGGTCGAGAACCCAAACCCAAATCCAGTTCAGGATCAAGAATCCAGTTTTGGGTCGAGAACCTAAATACCAAATTCAAATAGGGTCGAGCACCCAAAATCCAATTTCAGGTCAAGAACCCAAATCCAAAATGAATTTCGGTCGAGCACCCAAAATCCAGTTTTGGGTCGAGAACTCAAATTCAAATCTAGTATCGCTTTGGGTACACAAAATTCAGTTTAGGATAGAGTATCCAAATCCAGATTAGGATCGAGCATCAAAATCTAGTTTACCATCGAGCATCCAAATCTAGTTTAGGATCAAGTATCCAAATCTAGTTTAGGATCGAGCATCCAAATCCAGTTTAGGATCGAGCATCCAAATCTGGTGATTGAGCATCCAAATCTAGTTTAGGATCGAGCATCTAAATAAAGTTTAGGATCGAGTATCCAAATCCAATTTAGGATAGAGCATCCAAATCTAGTTTCAGGTCGAGCAAATCCAGTTTAAGATTGAGTATCCAAATCCAGTTTTGGTTAGAGCATCCAACTCCTATCTTAGGTCCAAGAATCCAATCCAGTCACGGGTCCAAGTACCCAATCTTAGGTCCTAGTACCCATCCTCATCCAAAATCTGTTCTAAGTCATATTATTTTTCACTCTATTCTACTAAAAGTCTCAGATCATTCAAGCAGGGGGAAAACTGTAGACCCTTAATTTTGACCCAGTCCAATCCGATAGTCCAAAATAATTAATCATCTTCATATTGTTTTTACTCATGCATACATCAACAGTAATTTTTGCCAGCGCAGCCCGCGTGCAGCCGATTTTTTGACCAAACCTTATTTTACACGGTTTTGTAATTTTTCCTAAACAATGGGTATTTCCTTATTAAAATAGGATTAGAAATTTATTTTTTACTATAAATACTAGCATTACACACATGAATGGGGAAGGTAATTTTTGTGAATAAACTAGAGACTTTTAATTTTTTCGAGAGAGTTTTGGGAGGAGATTTTAGGGGACTTTGACAGCAGCAACAAAGGAAAAGAAAGACAGAAAACCCTAGCAACGGATAAGAATTTTTGAAGCTTAGACTCAGAAAGCTTAAACTTTTAAGCCTTTGAACTATCAAACAAATATCTAGCAACTCAAAATAAATCAAACACTATCCAACTCAAGGTAGTAAGGTTCGACCAAAAAATAAGAACAGAAGTAGGATGCAGCTTGGTTCAATATCTTCAATTTGATGGAGCCTTCAAACGTAGGTAAATTTCTCTAAATTTAGTTTATTAAATCATTAATCATCTTCATCTTACAAGCCATCATCATACTGCCTTAGTTATTTAATTCTTTCTTTAATTTTGTTTACGCAGTAGCATAAATTAATTCATACAATACCTAAGTTTTTAATTAAAGTAAGTAATATAATCATTCAAAACACAAATCTAATTTCTTAAACCCTAAGTTATTCAAACCCTAAATCTTAATTAATTCTATTTTCAAATATTCACAGTAGTTTTTATAATTTTATTCATTGAGTTATTTTAATCTTTCGATAATTAATTTGGCTTTCTATGTTTGTTTCATCTAAAAAATACTTAAGTAGTTAGTACACTCAATATTAAAACCACACTTAACTTTGACTACGGTAAAGCATCAAATCCTAAATTCAAAACCATAATCTGCAAAATCAAGGTTTCAAACCATAAAACTCTAATATCTTAATATCCAGCGTGCTATGTTTTGAAATCCAAAACCCCTAATTTCTTGATGTTAGCCTTAAACCCTAATTTGATTAACGAAAAAACTTACTACTTTCTTAAAACTATAAAACCCCAATCAATTCCATTTTTCCAAAAACCCTCACAGTAGACTAAATTACAATAATAATAATTTCAAAATCCCAAATCCCTAAATGTTAATTAAAGAACTCTAAATTGAGATATAAATCTAAATTTGTATTTTTATTTGCTTTATTTAATTTTAGATTTAATTATGTAGTTTATTATATATTTTGATGGTTGATTTATTTAATTTCAATGCTTGATTTATTTAATATATCATGGATGAGTATTTTTTTATTAACATTGTAAGAGGTATGTTATCATATTTTAGGTACCTCATGTCATGAGCATTATGTAATCTATTCTATTTTAACGCTTTTGCACCAATGTAAAGGACACGTTTCCACCTTTAGGTGGGTGTCCTATTTAGTTTTAGACATGGACGATGTAAGGACACATTTTAATCTTCGGATGGGTGTCCATTTATTTATTTTGTTTGAAAATTATTTTGATTTTAATATAACGATGCTTTATTTTAATTGTTGCATGTAGTAGGGATACCATCATTATATTTAATAATTTTATAATATTAAGACCTGTAAAGGAGACCGGTTCCAATGAACTGGGCGTTGTGGTGGTGCTGGGCCATTTCTCATCTTTCCCACATGGACCCAACTTTCCGAACCAATTAAGGGGTTGGGGATTCTATAGGAATCGAGTCATCCACCTCTTCTTTTTTCCTAGTCCGTCCGGGTGGCGACTCCATTTTCTCTGGGCTTAGGCCTGTGTTCTCTAAGGCCCTGAGCCTAAACAGTGCCAAAGTCACAAGAACCATTCCACCGGGAGTGGGGGCGAAAATCCTCGCTCACAGGCTCAAACCAAAGATTTTTTCATACAGGCTTTGATTGATGTTTTTGTTGTCTAGTTCTTCGCACAAGCATACATTTATTGTTTTGCAAAATGACTGGAGCTTCCTGGAGCAATGGGCCTTCCATGCACCCTGATTCCATACCCGCTTCATGTTTGATTCATTGAACCATTGTTGTTTACTTTGACAAAAAAAAATGCAGTGTGATATGCTCATGTATGTATGAGTAATACTTACAGTGGTTCCGTCGACTCACAGACCGAGGTAATCAGCTAAAGTGTTCTCATTAACTCCTTTCAGATGCTTGTTCAGGTCTTGCATTGGAATGACATAAAGCTTTGCTTTTATGGCTTTTATCTTTGAGATGTTGAAAACATGAGTGGTGAGGCCAAAGCATTAGAGATACATCCATTTCATACTAGGATTCAGCACGCCAGTTGGTAACTTTTCACAACCTTACAAATAATGATTTACTTTGCCCATTGTGTCTTTTGAGATTCGACGGTTCAACATACTTCCCTTAACTTGAAGGCTTTGTAAGACAAAAACACATATTTTTTTTTTATTTTTTTTAATCTTAAAATCATTTTTTTGGCTTTGTCAAATTAGTGTCATTGTACCTCAGGACTCGATTTTTCAAATTAACATATCTATAACATGACAACCCTAGCTATCGCACTAAATTCAGAAATCATTTCTATTTAAGCAAGAACTGTTGCACTTCAGATAGGCACATACACATTACTTGGTCAAAGATCTCATTTGAGTTTTAATATTGTCTATCTCATATACATGCTTATTCAAACTATCTCCACTAATAGACTCTACCTACCAAGAGAGATCAATGGGTCTTTAATAGGCTTGAAATGGGGTCTATAAGGGACATGGGTTAAATGAAAGCCATTGGTAAGTTGGAGCCATTCGTGTTGCTTTATTGTTGCTTGTCTCCTTTTGAATTTTCAAAGTCTAGTCCTGAATCAATTGTCTAGAAGAAGTTTGAATAATTCTTGAGTAAATTCTCTCCCTTTTCTCTATTTGTTTTAATGTGATATTTAAAGGTAATTAAAAGAAAAAACCTAGTATGTTAAGGAAATTAAAAAGTGTTAAGAAAATGAAACTAAAACCAAGTAAAATAAGGTTTTCACAGAAATCAGCAGCATGCACGGGTGTTTAGATCATTTTTGTACTTTTTTTAGTATGATTTTTATGTGTTTTTAGTTAATGTTTTGATTGATTTTTGTTTTAAGTTTGTTTAAAGTGTTTGTTTTAGGTTTAAGTGCAAAAACACCCTTGGAAGATCAAAAAAAAGAAAGAAGAGCATGAATCAAGCATGACATGGCCAAGCCAAATGAAGCTTGGCCGTGTCACCTTAAAGGAAAGAAATGGCAGCAAGTGACATGGCCAACAAGCTTGGCCGTATCACTCTCATCTCCAAAGAACAAAGAAGAGCAAGGAGCAAAATAAAAGAAGACACACTCAATGACACAGCCAAGCCACTGGCCATGTCCCATTTCATGCCAAAGACACCTGACCAAGCAAAGAAGGAAAGAAAAGAAGCAGAAGGTGACACACCCAAGTGACACGACCAAGCCAGTGGCCGTGTCACATGACACGGCCATAAGCTTGGCCGTGTCACTCCTTGAAGAACAAAGAAAAGAAAGAAAGAAAGAAGAAGGCAGTGAGGGACACGGCCAGCAAGCTTGGCCATGTCCCAAAGAAAAATGAGGGACACGGCCAAGCCAAATCAAGCTTGGTCGTGTCACCCTGTAGACCCTTAATTTTTGACCCAATCCGATCTAATATGTTTTATTTAGCCCAAAATGATTTTTGTTGTCTAATTGGTCCAAAATAATTTTAATTAAGTAATTTTTACCATAGTATCTATTTTTTATTAATAAAAAATAAAAATAAACAAATAAAAATTTAAAAATAAAAATAAAAATAAAATCAGAGTCGGAAAACAAAATCGGCAGCGAAAAGCAGTCGTGCGGGCCCCTGGGCGTTTTGCCCACAGGAATTTCCTACTGGTGGCACGCCCGTAGGTCCAGCACCTCACCCGTAGGAATTTCCTGCGGGCGAAATAACTTTCCGCAGGATTTTCCTGCGGGCAACACGCCCACTGGCCCAAAATTGGCCCGCTGCCATAGTTTTCACTAGCGCAAAATTTTTCAACGCAAATTTTTCGAAACCTAATCCAATTAGGTTTTAATTTCTTTTTTTTTATTAATATCACTTGATGTGTATAATTAGGAAAAAACAACCTAAAACTAATATAAAAAAGATCAAAGGCAATTAAAATTGGAGGGGGTGGCCGAGAGTGAACATATCCAAGGGGAGTTTGGAAAGTTTGAAACCAAATCAAGGAAGGAAAAGAAGAAATTGAATTTAAATCTTTTCTGGAACAGCAGCATCACGTTGTGAGGAGATTTCAAAGGCAAAAAGGCTTGTCTTTGGAGCTAGTTCATCCAAGAAGAATTGTTTTTGGAGCAATTTACAAAAGAAGGTATGAAATTCTAAATTCTAATTTTTTACACACTAGCTAAACTAGGGGTTTTTTTTTTGTGTTTTTCAAAATTTAAAATCTTAGAACTTTAATTTAGTTTTCCAAAGTTAAAACACAAAAACGTGACCTTCTTTTCTAAAAAGACTTAATATTATTATTTTTTCTTCTTAAAAACCTTAAAACTCTAATTGAACATATTTTTCATCAAAACCAAAATTAAATTCTGTTTCTTTTAAGATTTTAAAGTAGGTTCTATTTCATTCAAAAAACCTTAAAAAACATCTTTTCTACTTATAAAAACTTCAATCCATTTGTTTAAATTCATAAAACTTCATAAAATATCAAATTGATTTCTAAAACCATAAAAATTATTCATCACCCGTGACCCAAATTCTAAAACCCTAAAATCCAAAATTCAACTTTTAAACCTAAAATAATGAACCCTAATCCTTTTAAAACCTTAAATCCTAATTTTTATGAACCCCTAATCCTTTTAAAACATTGAAAACCATGAAAACATAAAAACTCTAAAATTACACAGTAGCTTACATCACTATTTAAAACCATGAATTAAAAAGTATTTCAAAGTGTCCAAAACCCTAGTTTCATGATTTCACCATTCAAATCTTAATTTGTTTAATAAAAGTATCTTACCAACCTTTAAAAAACATAAAACCCTAATCTATTTTAATTCCCTAAAAAGTCACAGTAGCTTAATTTTAGAATTTCCAAAACCTTAACACATGAGATAAAGAATCTTAAATGGAAATAGTAGCTATAATTTGGACTTTTTATTTACTTTATTCAATTCTATATTTGATTATGTATTAATTTATTTTATATGCTTTAATTTATTTAAGTTCAATACTTAGTTTATTTTATTTATCATGGATGGATGTTTACATTTTATTTAAATACCTTTGATGAATGATTTATTTATTATGAATGGCTATTTACTTTTATCAATCAATTTAGGTTTCCAAAAGTTGTAAGAGGTATGTTTCCACTTGATGGGTACCTCACTAGTTAAACATCATGAAATTTAATTTGCTTTTCTATTTTAGAACCTATGTAAAGGGCATGTTTCTACCTTTTGATGGGTGTCCTATTTAGGCATGTGATGTAAGGATATGTTTCCATCCTTGGATGCGTGTCCAATTATTTACTTTGTTTGGACATTGCTTTGATTTTAATATAATGATGCTTTCTTTTAATTATTGTGTGTAATATGGATAATGTTATTATACTTAAGAATTTTATAATATTAAGACCTGTAAAGGAGGCCGGTTCTAATGAACCAGGCGTTGTGGGGGTGCTGGGCCATTTCTCACCTTCCCCACACGTACCCAACTTTCCAAACCCATTAAGGGGTTAGGGATTCCTTAGGAATCGAGTCATCCACCCCTTTCTTTTTCCTGGCCCGTCCGGGTGGCGACTCCATTTTCTTCGGACTTAGGTCCGTGTTCTCTAAGGCCCCGAGCCTAAACAGTGCCAAAGTCACAGGAACCATTCCACCGGGAGTGGGGGCGAAAATCCCCGCTCACAGTGGCGACTCCACTGGGGATAAGAGTAGTTTATTCCGTTGGTCTTTATATTATTCTATTCTTTCTTATAATGATTTTATCCATTGCATCATATTAGTTTGCATCGTGTGCGTGAGTTAGGACGCCCGTGTTAACCGTGTTGTGTTATGTAAGGGATACCATACTTTCACTCAAGGTATGGAGATCGAGCATGGCATAACCACTCATATCCTCGTACCATTTGGTATATACTTGATATGGGAACCTAAGCCTTTTTAACCAAAGACTAAAGCTCATGTAATTGGCCTAGTTACTTTCCTTAGGTTTTACCCCAAATGCATGTTGTTTGACTATGGTTTGTTTATCTTAGTCTAAATTATGGCCGATTTGCTTTGTTCTTTTTCTAATATGACCTAAGTATATTGTAAGCTCAAAATAAAATTTTCTTTAAAGCCCAAAAGACTAAAACTATTTTCAAAATTTTTTAAGATGGTCTTTGGACATAAGACTTCTCTAAAAAAGTAAATAAATTCTTTGGCCCATGGCCCAAATACTAAGCCCGAAATCCACTTCTTTAAAAATCTTTTTATAATGGGCTTAGAAACAAAATTCTTACAAAAAGCTTGCAAAATATTTAGGTCAATTATGAAATACCAAAAATCAATTGTGGGCCTAGTTTACACTAAGAATAAATTAACTATGGGCTTGTTTTTGGCATGAATCATTAGTTACCTTTTTCAAGTGAGAAATCTATCTATGATAAACCTCTTAATTTTGTTTTAATCCAATATAGCATAAAAGCTACTTTGGTTGGTTGAATGGATTAAAACCTAATTAATGGGAATTATCATGGATTGATTTCCATTTTCAAGGATATAACTATCGGTTGAAAAGTCTGAGGGAATTATTCGAAAGCAAGGTACCCCATGTTGGTATTTTGGTTAACCATATACCTAGGAAAAGATACTTGCCATTCGTGTGTGGATGTTATAAGGTTGGAAGGAACATCCTAATTTGTCCTTGTTTGTCTATTATTTGTGCATACATTTGCATCTCATTAATCCTCTCTGGCTCACAGCCCTGGATTACGATAGTTCAAAAGCTTACAATCTGACCTACATCGGAGACGAGATATCTAGCAACGACTCAATCACTTGCTCACAAAGAACAATGGAGCCTGAACAAATTCAAAGAATGGTGGATGAAGCCCTCAATGCCAAGATGGAAGAAATAAAAGAGGCCATAGCTGAGACCATGAGGAACCAATTGACTGCAATCTTAGAGAATCATGCTGAGGTTTCTGCTAGCACTAAGAAGCCAAAGGACAAAGGGAAGACAAAAGTTAATGAAGTGGCTTGTGATGATGAGAAGGTGATCATTGATGATGATGATTGGGCTCAATACTACCAAGATCTTCAAGATAAAAAGGAGCCAAAGGTTGTTGAGAAGGAAACTATTGAAAAGACCGAGACATCTGATATTGAAAAGATGATTGCTGATTTAGAAAAGAAATTTGAGAAAAAGCTGAAAACTGAAGAAATGTCCGAAGTTGACAAATTATTTGAGCTAGATGAAGAGGTCCCATACAAGTTCAAGATGCCATCTTTTGCAAAGTATAATGGCACTGGAAATCCTCATCTCCATGTGAAACAATATATCACTGCCATGCAGTCTGCCCGAGCTACTAAGGCTCAAACTCTAAGGTACTTCATGCTCTCATTGGATCCTGCTGTCCAAAATTGGTTCAATACCTTAGATGATGGAACACAAAAGAGTTGGGATCTAATTTACAAAGCCTTCATCCAATAATATGGATATAATGTTGAGTTAGAAGTTACCTTGATGGAAGTGGAGTCCATTAGGCAAAGGCCAAATGAGAATTTTGTAGATTACGTCAAGAGATGGAGAAACAAGGCCGCTTTACTCAAGAAGAGGCCCGGTGAATCTGATCAAATAAGGATGATTATGAGAGGGGTGTTACCTAGTGTTCGTGAAAGGATGTCTCATACACTCATACATAATTTCAAAGATGTTCTCCAAGCTGGTCTACAAATTGAAGAGTGGGAAAGGGAGAAGAATTGCTTTTTAATAAAAAGGAATGAGAAAGGGAACTATCAGTCAGACAATCAAAGAACACAAAAAGAAGTTGATGTTAATGCCACTAGTCAAGGAGGAATGAGGCAGTTATCAGATCTAGGGAAGCCACTATCTTGGGTTCTCAATAAGCTACAAAAGAAGGGATTGTTACAACCCTTGACTCCTCGTCCTTTGCCTAATCCTCTTCCACCTAACTTTGATACTAATGCATTTTGCCAATTCCATCAAAGGCCTGGACACGAAACGGACAATTGCATGAAGTTGAGGCATGAGATCCAGAATTAATTGATAATGGCAAGTTGCCCGAGCTGGACAAGCCCAACACCAAAGATAATCCATTTCCAATGTTCAACAGAGTGCCACCACCAGCAACCTTCATGGTGGGAAAAGGATTGGAAGAAGACTTTGTTTTATCATCCTTTCAAGATGGAAAAATTGAAGATGTGAAAGGAAAAGAAGCCTAACTCAATGAACTTTCCTTAGCTTGAATGTTGCTTTTCAATCTTACTTTCTTTAATATTTTAGAACTATTGTGTTTTTCAAATTTAAATTATTTTTATCATAAATTTTTGTTGGTCTTTGTTCATTTTGATGCTCAACCAATGAGGAATTTAGCTTGATGTTTATAAATTAATGTGTCTAGGCATCATGACTCGAATGACTTTACTAGATGAGGAAATTACTCTATAGCATTGAGTTGTGTATGCTTACTTAGAGAGGGCTCCTGCATAATTATCTTTGTCTAGGTCTTAGTCAATCTTAGAACATGCTTTGACAAACTTTCGAGGTGAAATTGAACTCTGCTTATTTAAGGGAGAGATGATCTAGGCATTGTTTGATTAGCCAACAACTAGTATCCACCTAATTAAATAGTAATCCCTAGGTGTCCCTTTGAGCCTTCATAAAATTTTAGCTTTCTTTTCATTGGCATATAACCTCAACAACCTACCTTGATCTGTTGTGATACTTTTGACAAGTCTTATGATCACAAAGGTGAAAAGGCAAGAAGATCAAAGAAAGAAATGAATAGTCAAGACTATGAAGATAGTTGAAGTTCTCAAGACCATAAGGGTAGTTGATGTTTTCAAGACCATAAGGATAGTTGATGTTCTCAAAACCTTAAAGATAGTTGAAGTTCCCTTAATGTCTCCAATATATCAAAACAACATCAACATTAGAGTAACAAATGATTTATCCCTGTTAAAGAAGATTTATGTTACTCCACTCATCCATTATTGGAAGCCCAAGTTGGTACAAACAAGACAACTATGTTTGAGCTAGAACCAAAAAAGGAAAAAAAAGAAAGAAAAAAGAGAATAAAAAAATGAAAAAAGAGAATAGGAAAAGAAAAGAAAGAAAAAAAGAGTAGAAAAAGAATTAAAAAAAAGAAAAAAGAAGAAGATAAAACCTAAAAAGGCAATTCATAAAGCCAAATGAGTTATCTTTTACCTAAAGCAGCAAAAGGCTTCCATTTGGTTCATAAAGACATTTTTACTTGAATTGGTCCAACCCAACCAAAGATTCAATCAAAATTGGAGAAAAAGGAGAAAGACCATTCAATGCTTAAAAGCTCTATACTTGATAGTTCTACAAGAAAGAAGGACAAAATGATAGAATGCTCAAAGGAAGGGAAGAGTAAGGAAAAAAAAAGAGAAAGGAAAGGCAAGAGTAAGAGAAATAAAGAAAAGGGAGAAGAAGAAAAGGAAACAAATTTGGGTACCAAACTTTTTGCAAGGGCAAAGATTGTCCCTATCAAGATCCAGATTAATGCCAAGAAGATATAGAAGGAATTTGGAGTCTAGCAAGATTGCCTCCAAGCTGCTTAAGATTCAAATAAGAAATTTATAGTGTGAAGTCTTGTCCATTGTATCACGTCAGCCCCAACTTACAAATGGCCTTCACTTTAACCCATGTCCCTTATAGACCCCATTTCAAGCCTATCAAAGACTTGTTGATCTCTCTTGGTAGGTAGAATCTATTAGTGGAGATAGTTGGAATAAGCATGCATATGAGATAGACAATATCTAAACTCAAATGAGACATTTGGCCAAGTAATGTGTATGTGCCTATCTGAAGTGCAACAGTTCTTGCTTAAATAAAAATGATTCCCGAGTTTAGTACGGTAACTAGGGTTGTCATGTTATAGATATGTTAATTTGGAAAAATCAAGTCCTGAGGTATATTGACATTAATTTGGCAAAGCCAACATTTGATTTCAAAATCAAAATTCAAAAAAAATTAAAAAAAAATGTTTTGTCATACAAAGCCTTCAAGTTAAGGGAAGTATGTTGAACCTCCAAAGGACATATTGGGCAAAGGAAATGATTATTGGCAAGCTGCCAATTGACATGCTGAAACATAATTTGAAATGGATGCATCCCTGACTCTACCATTAGGGGTCTCTACCACTCATGTTCTCAACATATAGAAGATAAAAGCCACAAATGCAAAGCTTTCGATCATTCCAATGCAAGACTTGAACAAGCGTCAAAATGGAACCAATGAGAACACTTCTGCTGATCACCTCGGTTTGTGAGTCGATGGAACAACTGTAATTATTATCCATGCATATCATGCATACATGAGCATATCACATCGTACTTTCTTGTCTTGTATTGTCTATTCTTTATCAAAGTGAACAGCAAACACTATGTGAAGTGAAGAATCAAAAGAAGATGTCAAATCAAGAGGGCATGGAAAGCCCATTGCTTGAGAAAGCTCCAGTAATTTTGCAAAGAGAAGAAATGCATGCTTGTGTGAAGAACTAGACAAGAAAAATATCAATCAAAGCTTGCATGGAAAAAATCTTTGGTTTGAGCCTACACAGGGGGCAGAATTTCTCCTTTTCAATTTTTTGGGTTTATATACCAAATATTTTTAAACTCACTTACAAATATTTTGCCACACAGGGGGGCAAGGAGAGGATATAAGGTCCAATTAAAAATAGCTAAATCTTTGCAAAAAGGAAGAACAAAAGAATGGAACAATTAGAACTCTCAAAAGAATGAAGATGCAAAAGACGAAGGATCAATCAAGCTAAAAGAGCTGAAGCCAGGGTAAAGACCCGACCTCCAATGGATAAAGATCAATGTTTCAAGGGTAAAGACCCGATGTCAAAAGATGAAGATTCTGTTTCAAGGATAAAGACTTGGTCTCAAAGGATGAAGATCCAATTTGATGGTGAAGAATCACAATGCATAAAACAGCCAGAGTAGTCAGACTTCCCAACTAAAAGGTTAGTCAAATCAAATCAATCTCGGGTCCAAGTACCCAATCCCCGATCCAAGTACCTAAGCTCGGGTCCAAGTACCCAATCTCAGATCCATATACCCAAATCAAATCAATCTCGGGTCCAAGTACCCAATCCCGAGTCCAAGTACTTAATCTCGGGTCCAAGTACCCAAAATCAATTCAAGCTCGGGTCCAAGTACCCAATCTCGGGTCCAAGTACCCAAAATCAATTCAAGCTCGGGTCCAAGTACCCAAGCTCGGGTCCAAGTACCCAATCTCGGGTCCAAGTTCCCAAATCAAATTAATCTCGGGTCCAAGTACCCAATCTCAGATCCAAGTACCCAAAATCAATTCAATCCCGGGTCCAAGTACCCAATCCCTGGTCCAAGTACCCAATCTTAGGTCCAAGTGCCTAAATTAAGTACCCAAATTAGCTCAAAATTAATTCGAACCGAGTCCAGAACCCAAATTTTCCTTAGGTCCAGAACCTAGAATTGTCCTTGAGTCCAGAACTTAAACCGGGTCCAGAATCCAAATTTTCCTTAGGTCCAGAACCTAGAATTATCCTCGAGTCCAGAACTCGAATCTGGGTCCAGAACCTGAATTTTTCTTAGGTCCCGAACCTAGAAATATCCTCGAGTCCATAACTCGAATCCGGGTCCGGATCCCAAATTTGCCTTGGATCTAGAACCTATAACCATCCATGAGTCCAGAACTCAAATTGGGTCCAAGTAACCAAAACAAGTCGCCATTTCAAAAATTAAGTCTTTTTGCTTTTCACTCTCTTTCACTAAGGTTTCAGATCATTCAAGCAGGGGGCAAACTGTAGACCCTTAATTTTTGACCCAATCCAATCTAATATGTTTTATTTAGCCCAAAATGATTTTTGTTGTCTAATTGGCTCAAAATAATTTTAATTAAGTAATTTTTACCTTATTATCTAATTTTTATTAATAAAAAATAAAAATAAACAAATAAAAATTAAAAAATAAAAAATAAAATCGGAGTCGAAGAAAAATAGACAGCGAAAAGCAGTCGTGCGGGCCCGTGGGCGTTTTGCCCACAGGAATTTCCTGCGGGCGGCACGCCTGTAGGACCACCACTTCACTAGCAGGCCTGCAGGCATTTCGCAGGCAGGAATTTCCTGTAGGTGAAATAACTTCCCGCAGGATTTTCCTGCAGGCGACACGCCCACTGGCCCAAAATTGGACCGCTGCCGCAGTTTTTGCTAGCGCAAAATTTTTCAACTCAAATTTTTCAAAACCTAATCCAATTAGGTTTTAATTTCTTTTTTTTTTATTAATATCACTTTCCATGTATAATTAAGGAAAAACAACCTAAAACTAATATAAAAAAGACCAAAGGCAATTAAAATTGGAGGGGGTGGCCGAGAGTGAACAAATCCAAGGGGAGTTTGGAAAGCTTGAAACCAAATTAAGGAAGGTAAAGAAGAAATTGAATTTAAATCTTTTTTGGAACAGCAGCATCACATTGAGAGGAGGTTTCAAAGGCAAAAAGGCTTGTCTTTGGAGCTAGTTCATCCAAGAAGAATTATTTTTGGAGCAATTTACAAAAGAAGGTATGAAATTCTATATTCTAATTTTTTACACAATAGCTAAACTATGGTTTTTTTTGTGTTTTTCAAAAGTTAAAATCTTAGAACTTTAATTTAGTTTTCCAAAGTTAAACACTAAAACGTGACCTTCTTTTCTAAAAAGACTTAAAATTATTATTTTTTTCTTCTTAAAAACCTTAAAACTCTAATTGAACATATTTTTCAACAATACCAAAATCAAATTCTGTTTCTTTTAAGATTTTAAAGTAGGTTCTATTTCATTCAAAAAACCTTAAAAACATCTTTTCCACTTATAAAAACTTCAATCCATTTGTTTACATTCATAAAACTTCATAAAATATCAAATTGATTTCTAAAACCCTAAAAATTATTCATCACCCGTGACCCAAATTCTACAACTCTAAAATCCAAAATTCAACTTTTAAACCTAAAATAATGAACCCTAATCCTTTTAAAACCTTAAACCCTAATTTTTATGAACCCCTAATCCTTTTAAAGCATTGAAAACTATAAAAACATAAAAACTCTAAAATTACACAGTAGCTTACATCACTATTTAAAACCATGAATTAAAAAGTATTTCAAAGTGTCCAAAACCCTAGTTTCATGATTTCACCATTCAAATCTTAACTTGTTTAATCAAAGTGTCTTACCAAGCTTTAAGAAACATAAAACCCTAATCTATTTTAATTCCCTAAAAAGTCACAGTAGCTTAATTTTAGAATTTCCAAACCCTTAACACATGAGATAAAGAATCTTAAATGGAAATAGTAGCTATAATTTGGACTTTTTATTTACTTTATTCAATTCTATATTTGATTATGTTTTAATTTATTTTATATGCTTTAATTTATTTAAGTTCAATACTTAGTTTATTTTATTTATCATGGATGGATGTTTACTTTTTATTTAAATACCTTTGATGAATGATTTATTTATTATGAATGGCTATTTACTTTTATCAATCAATTTAGGTTTCCAAAAGTTGTAAGAGGTATGTTTCCACTTGATGGGTACCTCACTAGTTAAACATCATGAAATTTAATTTGCTTTTCTATTTTAGAACCTATGTAAAGGGCATGTTTCTACCTTTTGGTGGGTGTCCTATTTAGGCATGTGATGTAAGGACATTTTTCCATCCTTGGATGGGTGTCCATTTATTTACTTTGTTTGGATATTGTTTTGATTTTAATATAATGATGCTTTCTTTTAATTATTGTGTGTAATATGGATATTGTTATTATACTTAAGAATTTTATAATATTAAGACCTGTAAAGGAGGCCGGTTCCAATGAACCGGGCGTTGTGGGGGTGCTGGGCCATTTCTCACCTTCCCCACACGTACCCAACTTTCCGAACCCATTAAGGGGTTGGGGATTCCTTAGGAATCAAGTCATCCACCCCTTTCTTTTTCCCGGCCCGTCCGGGTGGCGACTCCATTTTCTTCGGACTTAGGTCCATGTTCTCTAAGGCCCCGAGCCTAAACAATGCCGAAGTCGCATGAACCATTCCACCGGGAGTGGGGGCAAAAATCCCTGCTCACACACCCTTAATTTATATAAATTCTTCTGCTCGAAAGAAAGAAGAGGAAGAGGAGATGGCTAACGTTTGAGGAGAGAGAGAAAAGAAAAGGGAAAGAGGGGGCAAACATGATTTGGGATGAGGAGAGAGTGACACTCTCCTTGTCCCTTCATCTTCATCCTCCATCTCCATCTTCTCCATCTTCCATTGACATGATCTTTGAGGTTCTTTGGGATAAATTGGGTTAAACAAGCTCTTGAAGGTTGAAGAAGCTTCATTCCAAGGTTTGGTGACTTTAGAAAGCTCCATTCCATCTACCAAAGGCAAGCTCCATTCCAAGGTTTGGTGACTTGAGAAAGCTCCATTCCATATTGCAAAGGGGAATCAACCATTGAAGAGGGCTTGAATTCTTCATCAAATATCAAAGTGGAGCTAGGAGGAAGACTAGTAATCCTACTCTTGGCATCTTCACAAGGGGTTTTTCTATTCTCTCTTTTCATTCATTCCAATATTGTTTTTGTTGTATTAAGAGAATTGATGTTGCAATGAACAATTTGTATTTGATTTATGTTGAGTTGAATTAATGTTTAAATTGATGATGTTGAGCTAAATACCCATGCCTAGGGTTTGTAGTATATTTGATTGAATGCTTTGATTTGATATTTCCATTGATGTACATTGTGTTGGTTGATTGCATTGGATTGTATGCTAGGTTGATAGATTAGCTACCTATTGATCTTTGAATATTGAATGAAGGACCGACAGGTGAAATTTGATATCGGAATTATGCAATCAACTACCCTATGAATGAATTAGAAATATAAGTTCTAGGGTTTCATTAATTTGCAAATGTAAAATAATTGGTTATTGCTATTTCATGAATGTGAGAACTAATGAATTGGTAATTGACTAATTAACCTTAAGGAACAAATTAATTTACAAGGTTATGTTAATGGATAATTGAGAATTGAGCTTTGATTGAATGGACCTATAACCCTAGGTATATTCTCAACAATCGATTTGATCTTGTACAACCTTCACACACATCAACCCTATGCACGTTAATTTTAGGTTTAAATTATTCTCGCACCATTCCAACACAACAAACTTTCGCATTTAAATAATTTGTCAATCAAGCTATTATGAACCACACCTTCTTGGGGAAATGACCTTGGGGCGATCACATTTGCTAAAGCTACCTCGTATACTTGCGAGTGATGCTTTGTGATAGTGTTAATTTAAGTGCAACAACGGGCTGCTGGGTGAGACTAGCATATAGGCTGTGCTGTTGGGCCTGCGAGAATTATCGTTGGCTAGCAGGGCTGCCGTGAGGGCTGCTGCGGGCCGAGCGAGATAGGTTGTTGTATGAGGATTCAATAGGTTGGGTCTTATTTTATCACAGGCGAAGCCTATGGCGAATTGGCCCAAGCCAATTAATCGCACTTGCTGCTATCGTCGCCGATTCTGTCATCACCAATTTTTTTATTTTTTATGTACATGTATATTTTTAAAAAATAAATATTATTAAATAATAAAAAAATTATTAAAATAAAATAAAATGAAAAATAAATAATAAGTAAAATAAATATTATATTATTAAAATAAATAATATATACCACAAAAATTATTTTAGACTATTTTAAAATCTTTGGACTAGACGGGGTTAAAAATTAAGGGTCTGCACCTATTTTGTATAAACCCTAGTTTTCTATCCAAAACCCTAAATCTTATTTCTAAACCCTAATCTTATTTTTAAAACCCTAAAACCATAGTTTTTATCCTAAAAACCCTAGTCCTCACCTAAAAACCCTAATCCTATTTTCAAAATCATAAAATCCTAGTTTTATTGTAAAAAATCCTATTTTTCACCTAAAAACCCTAATCTTGTTTTCAAAATCCTAAAACCCTAGTTTTATCTAAAAAATCCTAATTTTCACTTAAAACCCTAATCTTGTTTTAAAAAACCCTAAAACCTTAATTTTGTCCTAAAAAAATGATTTTTCACCTTAAAATCCTAATTGCATGTTTAAAACCCTAAAAACCCTAATTTATATCAATAAACCCTAATCCCATATGTAAAACCCTAATCTTATATGTTTAATACCTAATTTAAGATTATATCCCATATTTGATTTTTTAATTTGTTATTGAAATCTTATAATTGATGATTTACTTTTATGATGAGTGATTGAATTATTTAATTATATTTATTTGATTATCTTGATTTCAAGGATGTAAAAGGCATGTTTCCATTTTGTGGGTGCCGTGTTTTATTCTTTTATTTAATTTATGTTTTGGGATTAATGTAAGGGACACGTTTTCATCATATAGTTGGTATCCTATATTTATTTAATTTTGTTTTGGACATTGTTATAAGGGCATGTTTCGATCGAGCATGGATGCACATTTTATGGATTTGACTGAACTTGTTTGAATTCATAATATGATTATTTATTTCAAATAATTGCATGCAGTATGGATGATTTTATAATAAGTAAGGATTCAATATTGTATGGACCTGAAAAAGAGGCCGGTTCAAATGAACTGGGCACTATAGGGATGCTGGGGCATTCTCACATTCCCATGCATATGCAACTTTATGAACCTAGTAGGGGTTGGGGATTCCTTAGAAATCGAGTCATCTACCCCTTTCTATCTTCCCGGCTCATATGGGTGGTGACTCTAAATTCTCCGAATTTAAGGTTGTGCTCTATAAGGCCTTGAGCCTAATAGTGTCGGAGTCGCAAGAACCATTCTATAGAGATTGGGGGTGAAAATCCCTGCTAACATACCCCTTCTTCCTAGAGACATACTCCACCTACCTGTACTCAGTGTGGCAGGGCACACTGGGGTGCCTTTTAAAGGACCAGGGCACTAGAAGCTTGTTACATATTCTACTCCAGAGACCACTATGTTAGAGATTATCCATAGCCACCAAAAGATAGATAAATAGATAGAGATGATAGTTTGCAGTAGTGTTAGAGGGGTAGAGGTCATAGAGTAGTAGAGGTGGAAGACCACGATCTAGCCATAGAGGGGATTCAACATTAGTGAGTAGATTGGAGGAGACTAGAAATGCATAGAAAGTGTATGTTATACAAAATAAGTCGAATGCCTCATATGTGATCACTGGTACATTTTCTTTATTTGGTATTCTTATTCATGCATTGATAGACCCAAGGTCGACACATTCATATATTAGTGCATCAGTTGTGCCTGTGGGTGACATACATTCATTATCTTTAGAGTGTAAGGTATTGGTTACTAGCTTTTTGGGACATAGTGTGGTTGTTAACAGAGCATACCAAGATAGTGTAGCAATAGTTCATGATGAGGAGCTTCTCGATGATTTGATTAAGTTTCCTTTCAGGGATTATAATCTTATTATTTGTATGGATTGGTTATCCTAATATCAAGCGGTGGCAGATTGTCAATAAAAATGTGTTACCCTGATAACATATTTTAGGAAGGATGTAGCAGTGTTTGGTGAGCAAAGACACCTCTTATCCACATTCATTTCAACTATTTCAGCTAGAAGGATGATTCAAAAGGGGTGTGAAGCCTACTTGGCACATGTAGTGGATATCAAAATAGTGAGGCCTAAGCTTGAAAGTATTCCTTCAGTGGCAGAGTTTCCTAATTTGTTTCCAGATGAGTTGCCAGGGTTACCCCCGCTGTGAGAGGTGGAGTTTTATATTGTTGTGATGCCAGTTACCACTCTCATTTCTATAACCCCTTATCATATGGCACTTGCAGAATTTGAAGAGTTGAAGGTTTTGTTGCCAGGAGTTGCTAGATAAATGGTTATTTGCCCTAGTGTCTCAGCATAGGAGCACCAATATTGTTTGTTAAAAAGAAGAATGATACTTTGAGGGTATGCAGTGATTACTGGAGTTCAATAAGGTGACCATCAAGAATAAGTAGCCATTGCCTAGTATTGATGATCTTTTTGATCAGTTAAATGGGCAACTATAGTCTCCAAAATTGACTTGAGATTGGGATACCGCCAATTGAGAATTAAAGAAGTAGTTATTCCTAAGACTGTTTTTTACACGAGGTACGACCACTATGAGTTCTTAGTGATGTCGTTTGGGCTGACGAATCCACTAGCAACCTTTACGGATTTGATGAACTGAATCTTCTAGCTATAATTGGATCCATTTGTGATGCAAACCCATAAGAATAATGGCTTGAGACCTAACACCTTTGTGATTGGTTCAACCCCCTAGAAAGCTAAATCAATTCCTTGCTAAAACACTTCAACCCAATTCCCAACTTGTGAGAAAGAACCATGGTATTAGAATTCACTCAAGTGGTTAACTCTATGTGAATTTATTTGATTCAACAAGTATCAAACCACGAGAAACTTCTCTTTAAGTAACAACAATCCTCATAATTTATTAATCCATCAAAAAGCCTCCTTATAATATGAAATAAGAGCTATTTATATCCTCTAATAAGTAATAAACCTAGTCACAATAGGATAAAATAAATCTTATTAAATTAATTAAATCCTACAAAATAAGGAAACGTCATTAAACTAAAATTTGTTTAGATATTTGTAGCCAATTTACAATCTGTTAAAGCTTGAATCTGGACCTGGACTCTTCATATGAAATGTATCTCTAGAAGTGTAGATGAATTATAGCTTTTAAATAACCCAATTTGGCCTTCAAAATTGCAAGTTATGGCCCTTTGAAATAAATTGGTATGGTTAGAAAAAATTAATCCGATCTGATTCCATGGTTATGAATTTGCATAGATGTATGAAGGCTTAAACTAACTTGTATATGCATAAATAAGCCTATTCTAGAAAGCTTAAGATGTCTTCTAAAAAGTTGATGAAGATTGACTTCTCATTCCTGAACTCTTGGACCATCAAACTTTGAAGTGAAACTTTAAAGGTCAATTATACCCTCATCTAAAAATTACCAAATATGCTTCTTTTAAGTTATTTCACTTCTATTGCTTCCTTAATCAACATTCTAGCCCATGAACCCAGTCTCATATTGAGTTTTGGGTCTTCAATGTATCTTTTCTTGGGCTTGAATGCCCATGCTCATATCAGTTTATGGTGGTGTTTATTGAATATATTCTAGTTTACTCAAGCAACAAAGATGCTCATGATAGGCACCTATGAATTGTATTGCAAACTATAAGGAAAAAATAGTTATGTGCAAAATTGTCCAAGTGTGAATTCTAGTTGGATCAAATTACTATCATCAAATATGTAGTTTTAGCAAACGATATTAGAGTTGATCCGAACAAAGTAGCGGCGATTTTGAATTGGAGTCCACTGAAGAATGTAACAGAAGTTAAAAGTTTTCTAAGATGGGAAAGTTATTATCATCGGTTTGTGAAGTGATTCTCCATGATAGTTGTGCCACTTACAATATGACTCTGGAAAGGTGTGCAATTTGTGTGGACGGATCGATGTTATGCAAGTTTCGAGTAGTTGAAAGAGATTTTAATGCAAGCTCTCATTCTTAGATTATCTATGGAAGGTAAACCTATGTGGTCTACAGTGATGCTTCTCATAATGGTTTAGTATATGTTTTGATGTAGGAGGGCAAAGTTATTGCATATGCATTCAGACAACTGAAGTCTCATAAGTTAAACTATCTGACTCAGGATTTAGAGTTAGCAGCCATAGTATTTGCATTGAAGATTTGGCAGCATTACTTGTATGGAGAAAAATGTTTCATCTACACTTATCACAAGAGTTTAAAGTATTAGGGTGTTCAAAAGGGGCTAAATCTTCGATGGAGACGGTGGTTGGAGCTGTTAAAAGACTGATTATTTGATTGACTACCACCTAAGTGACACAAATGTTGTTGTAGATGCCTTAAGTCAAATGTCCATTGTACAATTGACTGCTTACTCTCTCTTGATGCTTGTTGAGTTGAGAGCTTTACATACAAACTTTAGGATATGTGACGACGGTGCCCTAATGGTTCAGTTGCAGGTGAGCCCATTACTACTAGATCATATCAAAGATTCTTAAAAGGCAGATTTGAGATTTCAAAAGATGGTGGAGGATTGTCATAAGGGGGAGAGTAAAGATTTTCATGTTAGACACGATGGTAGCTTGTGGTATAGGGATCGATTGTGTGTTCCTAATGATGTTGAATTGAAAAAAACAAAGATTCTAGAGGAAGCAAATTAGTCTCTTTATGTCATGCCCCTTAGAAGTACTAAGATGTATTAGGATTTGAAAAGGCATTATTGGTGGATTGGTATGAAGAGGGACATAGCAGAATTCATGCCGAGGTGTCCCACATGTTAGAGAGTGAAGGCTAAATACTAGGTTTCTTCAGGATTATTGCAACCATTATTAGTACCTATGTGGAAATGAGAGTAGGTGACTATGGATTTTATATCTAACCAAGAGGAAGCATGATGCAATCTGGGTGATAGTAGATAGAATGATGAAGTCAACTCACTTCCTTCTAGCCTATGTAAAATTTCCATTTTTGAAGAGGGATTCCATAATTTCTAAAATGGGTTGTTTTAGAGTTGTGTGGATGTATATGTAATGATTCTATGGATAGATAATGGGAATGATTAGATGTTATTATAGTTTAGGAGATGTAGTAAGGGTAATTGGGGTTTTAGATTAGTTTTGGGTAGAATGGATATAATTAAAGTTTAATTTAATAAAATGTATTAGAATGAATTTCTAATGCCATTTTTATACTTGTAATTTGTTTTAGAAATGAGTAGGGTGGACTTGCCTAATTAAAGTGAAGAAGGGTAATTGGTAAAGGTGAAATTGAAGTTGGACGGTGAAATAGGTTTGGATTTTTGCACAATTAAAGGTTAGTACATACTTTGATTTCATGTGTTTTAAGTGCATTTGATTAGTATAACACATTATGATTATATGATGGTGCTATGTTACTTTAAGTTTGATGTTCATACATAAAGTGCATTGTTATATCTAATGATGTGTGAAATGCCTAAAATACAATATGTTAAGCCATTGTTAAAATGGCTAAAATCATTAATATTTGTTATTTGAAAAAAGTGCGAAAAATTCCCAATGAATATGGAAAAAGAGGTCACATTGTGAATGTGACTAAAATTATGGAAAATGTGATTAATTATGTTGAAATGAGGAAATTATACATATTTATGGAAAAGAAAAGGAAAATGGATACAATGTAGTGGAAATGATTATCGAAAAAGATAATGTATATGAAATGTGTGTTTTCCCTATATAATATCTTATTCTAGAGAATTGTATTTGGTGGTATTGGATTGGCATGCCATTGATATGTGATGAAACATTATGTGCCTTTAGGGATAGACATGATGATGTCACTTATGATATTATATTTATTTGTCGTTGGGCTAAACACAATGGTGTCAATAGGAGACGTGCCTTCCGGCGATATGATTGGACACTTAGATCTCTAGTGTCGCAATAGACCAAGTCAATATCTTTGGAACTTGAATATTATATAGGATCTTTTAGGCCCAATGTACGTGTTTTTCAAAGCTTGATAATGTCCATGAGTATTGATTGCATTTTACCTATTACATTTCTTGTTTTAAAGGAAAAACATGGTGCATTGTTCTTAAAATTATTTTTGTTATCAAAGCATGTACTAGTAAGCAAGTAGCTTAGAATGATTATTTTATCGTGTAGGTGACATGGTAGAGGCAGAGAGCCCTGCTAGACCTAACTGTGTTTAAGTTAGTGGAGTTATACTAGAAGCTTGACTCTTTACCTAGTGGAGTTTACTAGAAGCTTGACTCTTTACCATCAAACCAAAGCCATTTGTATATCATGTAAACATTTGTTTCGTTAAACTTTTTATTATTATATACATTATGCCATAATGTAAAAATGTAATGAAACCAATGTTTGGTTAAATTATTGTTAATATTTGAACAATTTCTATATATGTACATATACATGTGGTTATGACATGTTGAATAATTTTTGGAGGAAATGTTGGAGATTTGGGATTTATTTTATTATTGGGAATGTAATTTTCCGCAGGTTGTGATTGTTAATTTTTTTGGGAATGTCCAATTTACAGACAAAACTATGACAAATTTTTCCTAGAGATTTTATTTTAAATTTGTATTTTCAACATTAATTATTAATATATATTTATTTACCAAATAAATTATGTTACAATGGATAAACTATTTTGTTAAAATTATGGAATATTTTCTAGTGTTAAACATGATGAAATTCTTGTATTATGTATATGTATTTTACATATACTAGAGGTATGTATTATATGCATATAGGGTATAAGGGTGCTACAATCACTTTAAATAACAATAACATCATTTAAAGGGTACCAAAATTAATAATGTCAATCATGAATTTTTAATATAAATGTAATCAAAGTATGTACTAACCTTTTTAGTTCCAATACCAACTCAATTTCACTATTCAAACCTTTACTTCCAAATCCCGACCTTTCTCAATTAGGAAATTTTGGTTCTTTTACTCCTAAATCATGTAATAAGTTAAATTATTAATTTAGAATCATTCACATACTAATTTTATATAAATTAATCACTAATTACTCAATTTTTAACCAATTTCTGACAAAACCCTAATTTCTCCCCTTACGTAAACTTTATCTTACCAAACTTATTTCCATCATCAAATCATAAAATCATCATTTATGCATCTAAACAACAAGAAAAAAAATCCATTTTAACAATTAAGAACACCTCCATCAAAAACTCAAAAACCTAATCATAAACCCATAAACCCTAACTTCACAAAAACCTAATCATACCCAACTTCCAACCAAAAAAATATTATATGCAAATCAAAAAAAAATACTTCAAAACAACCCATATTAACAATTATGGATTCCTCCATCAAAAACTCAAAATTCGTATAATCTTAAAAATCGAAGAGAACTCACTTAAATCCAAAGAAAACTTACCAAAGTTAAGGATTCTTTAAAACCAACCTAAATCCTTTGAAATCTCTGTGAAATTTGATGGATTCAATGAAGCAAAAATCTCCCCTTTCACTCTCTAAATTTTGGCCTCACTAAGAAGAAGAAGAAGAAAAAGAAATGACTTTTTAATTCTTCTCTTCTTAGCCAGATATATATATTTTAGTTAATAAGATATTTATCATTTTCCAGCAAAAAATATTTTAATTTTAAATTTTTTAACTTTTTATTTTTAACTTTGACTTTTACTTTTGTCTTTTTGACTTTTAGTGAAATGTAGACTTTATGTATATCCTGTATATACATTAAGTATACACTGTACATATTTCTTTTGCATCACTCTAATTACCTTTCTGTATTAATTATTTTATTTTATTTAAAAATTTATGAATGTTACAATTTTCTTCTCCTTAAATAGTTTTGTCCTTGAAATTACTTACATAGTAAACTAAACGATCCAAAACAAACACAACTTCAAACTCCTTATAAACTAACTACCACCTCTAACCACATAATCTCTAATCTTCCTCTTATGGATATCCTTAATAATTTCACAAATCCCTAAACTAGCATAAGGAATCCTCAACTCTAACAACATCATCAAAGAATAAATAATCAATAATGTATATACAATAAAATAAGGTGATAAGAATTTTACCTTCATTTATATCTAAGGTATCTTGTCTCCTCTGCAAACCATAAATTCTCTGGGAGGTTCTCATCTCTTCCTATCTATCCACTTATGCAAATCCTCTTCTTTGACTAGATCCTGCCCTGCCACCTCTATCAACTTATTGCCCAGTGGGTACTTTAACCATTGCCGATTATAAGTAGTGCAAGGAAGGTTGTTGAAACACATATAAAAGTAGAATACTGCATAATTAAACTATTTTCATACAATCATCATATTTATATTTTCTAATTAAGTTAAGATTCACATTCTGTATGTAAACAACATGTAATATAATTTCATTATAATTACGAGTTAATCTGCTCCACTAGGTAATTATGAATACACTGATCTCAAAATGAGGCCTCGTATAGAGTTACGCGTGGTCTTGACCTCACACAACTAATTGCCATGGTCTTGGTCTCACACGATATGGAATATACAACATAATTGCGTGGTCTTGGTCTCACACGACTAGTTGCCATGATCTTGACCTCACACGATATAACCGCGTGCGCGTAAGTAATATATTGACCGAAGCCGTTAAGACAGTACTGCCGGTAGGATGGCATGCCAAACCCCCATTCCAGACCGGTTTTACCCAATTACCGAGTAGAGCATATATAACATTTCATATATACCCATTCACTTTGTATATATACCACATATTCTCCATGTTTATACAATATATACTTACACAAATACGACATATACTCACATATGTATCATATGTATTCACATATATACCATATACATGCATATATATACCATATATACACGTATTCCCCACGTATATACCTTATCTATATATTAACATGATAACGAACATGTATTCCATCACGTGACTTTTATCACGGTTATGAAATTCAGATTGATTTTCTCCTCTTTTCCATCTAATTTATTCTTCATATTCATACTTAAACTCAATACCAAAAATAAAATGATAAAACACCCTCACCAAGTTTTTGACCAAGTTAATAATGAAAAATTACCATATGAACAATAAACTCTGGTTCTTGACCCAACTTGATCCTTGTTTTAGAAAATTTGTATAAAATAATCCACTTGGCTAAAACTCTAAAATTTTTACAGAATTTAGTTTCGCATCTTAAAATCATTCCTTTAAAATTTTATATCAAACTGGACACAAATTCTTCGTCAACTAGTTCACCCAACCAGACTGCTCCAGTTGCCCTGCATCCTGGCAGCAGTTCTGAATTTTGTGAATTCCGTAAATTAAATTCAATCAATGTGGTTCCAAATTATTTTTCTCACATACTAGACTCACTAAACAACAACATATACAAAATTCAATTGGATATTAGTTTTTTACATTTTATTAAAAATCCAGAAAGATGGCTGTCTCAGTCAAGGTACCTGCTGGAGCGGGTCTAATAAAAATAATTTTTTTCCAAAATCATAACCATTCCAAATTCAACTCAACATATTTTTCAGTCATTATAGACTCATTGACACACAACATATCAAAAATTCAACTCAAGAAAATTTTTCTATATTTAATTAAAAATCATACAAGTCACAGTATTTTACTAATTGTAAAACAGAAAAATTTCAAAAGGAGTTCAATGGTTAAAGTACCAAACCTTACTATTTCTTAGTCCTTTATCTATATAACTTCCTTTCCTTCCTTCTCTCCTTGATTTCATATGAAATTTAACATCACATATACAAAGGTAAGAACCCTAGGTATAGACATATTCTTATCTTATGATTTTTCTAATGGTTGGTAGCTTATTTTCACCATTAAACACCATTTCTATTCATTCTCCAACAATTTTGCTATTCTCCGTCATATTCATCAACTTTCTAATATTTTCCCTAATTAAACATGACTTTAAGTCCTTCCATACAAAGCCTAATACTCAAATTAAATGAAAGAGAAGAAGTTAGCTTGAAGAATTACCTTAATTTCTCTTGAAAAAAAAAACTTGATAAATCACTTAGAAATTGAAACTTTCCCTTGGCTCTTTTGGAAGAAGCCCACGGCAATGGAGTCCCAAAATGAAGATAATGGAGTTTTCTAGGTGTTAGGCATGTGTCTTATGCTTTAAGACAAAAATTAGATGTTAGATAATTATTTAATTAATTAATTTATTATTTTTAACTTGAATGGTCTTGATTTATCCACCAAAATTGAACAAATGGCCATGATTTGGCCAATTGAAAGTTACTTTTCCTTCTTTATAATTTTTCCCCTCAAATTGGTTCTATTCACAAAATTGCCACTCCGGTGGAAATGACTAAAATGCCCTTGTTGCAAAATCATCCGTAACTTTCAAACCGTGCGTATTCGGGAAAAATCGTGCGCCACCGTTATGACCCAATAAATCCCGAGAACACATCTATTACAACCATTATGGGCACTATTAAGAACCGACGTAACGTTTTAGAAAAGTACCTTTAGGTCCTCAGCCTCTTAAAAAAAATTTTCAATTAGGTCCCGTCAGCTCCACTGTGTACACCAATTTCATATTTGACTATCCCGAGCCTCTATTTGACCACTCGTTCATGTCCTCCTTGCCTATTACTCGACTATCTAGCCTTTGGGACGCGACAGTTCTACCCTCCTTAATTTAAGTTTCGCCCCAAAACTTGCTTGTTCATACATGTAAATACATTGTTCATATAACTAATAATAGTCATACATATATATATACTTAAAACACAAATTTTAAATTTAAATACCTTCCTTTTCTTCTTTTGTTTTATTCTCCTCTGCCCTCATATAATATACTCTAGCTGGTGCTCATGATTCGAGGCGATCTACTTATTCCGAGTACGTTCCTGCTTGGTTGTTACTACTTGCTCTACCTCTGCCTCTGCCTCTGCCTGTAACTCTACTTCCAATTACAGATGGTTGTTCCTGTGCAATGGGTACTGTTGTAACTTTCTTTGGGCAATCCCTTCTCAAATGGCCCCTTTCACCACAGCCCCAACATACTCCATCTATTGCAAACCAACAATCTCCAAGATGTTTCTTTCCACAAATTTCACAGGTTGGATATTCCACTCTATTAGTTCCTGCCGAACTCACCATTGGTGATGTTGAATAACTCGACCTCTGTACTGTTCCCTGGCTTTGTATTTGTCTTAGGGGTCCAGAAAATCCACTCCTAGATTTCTTACTAGCAGGCTGATAATTACTTAGGGTGCTCTGAACCTGTTCCCTTTTTTGCTGGATTTTCTGTTGATAACTCTTCAGATTCACTTGTACCTTCTCAACTTCTAGTGCTTTAGCTACTAATCTTGAAAATTTAGTATTCTCCAGCACTACTAATTGGATCTTAATTTCATCATTAAGTCCTTCCAAAAATTTCTCACATCGTTCAGCTTCAGTTTCTATTAACTTCCTCCCATACTTACTGAGGCGAGTAAATTCTTTCTCATACTCTAATATCGTCATTCTACCTTGCTTCAAATGGATGAACTCATTGCTCCTTGTAGCTAAATATGCATCAGTGATATATCTCTTTTTGAACTCGCTCCTGAAAAATTCCCAAGTCCGTTGTTCCAGTGGAACCCGTTGCTGAGTGGTATCCCACCATATGTATGCCTCCTCCGTCAGGAGTGACGTAACACAAATTACTCTTTCTTCCGGAGTGCATCGAAGCTGGTCAAGAACTCTAATGATACTATCTAACCAATATTCCGCTTCCTCATATCCCTCTTCATGACCAGCCTTAAATTCTTTTGCACCATATTTCCTCAGCTTCTTAATCAGGGGTTTCCTATCCCCCTCAGCAGCAGGGCCCCTTCCGGTCATTTGTTGGAATGCTGCTACTATCTGCCTAAGGTAAGTTTTTGGACCGGGTACTTCGGCTACTGCTGGCCCTAGTCCTGGTCCATGGGCTTCCTCAACACCTATTGGTGCGGAGGTTTGGGATTCTGTCTCCTGTTCCATAGCTTGTTGCGAGTCTAGAGACATCCTACAATATAAAAGTAATCAGCAGTCTGCACAGCTCGACATATAACCTTTTTCCTATATGGCATGTACATTAGACCCAATAACTCATGCTTAATTATTCTCGACTCTTTCTTATTTCACAAACATAATTTCATATATAACTGTTTCACAAATACCATAATTACTACAGGGTATCCCGTTTTACGTTGATTATGGCCACTCCCAACATAAAACGTATATCCTCCTATATTTTCCTCTTCCTATCTAAAGTCTTTCTAACTCACTTCGTTTACTATCTCTCGATATCCTAATTATCATACACTTTCCTATGTCTAATCGCCCAGGAACGGCTAAACCAATGCTGTAACACCCCTTCCCAACCTATGAATAAGCCGAGGAGGAATGCTACATCGGGATACGAACTCTGGTTATGTCAGCTTACTTAATGTTCCTTATAAAAATTTTCCAAAAATTTTGACGGAGTCTCCCTTAAAATTCTAGGTCCCAAGTGTCGACAAAACTGAGTTTTCTTATTTTTGAAAAACATTTTGTTTCATAATTCAACTCAAGCATACTCCCAATAATCCACCCTTATAACCTCATCTACAATCCTGCAAGAAGAATTGACACTTCTATATTCACAACCCAACTCAATTTAAAACCATACAGTTATTAGACATTACTAGATTTACATGCTACATCAAGTTATCTCTTTGTATTGTTCAAATAAGTACATGCCAGTTTCTAATACCAAAAAACAAAATGAAGAGCACCACCTAAGTTTGTTGATGACAGACAGATCACAGGACTCCTCTGCTCGCTACTGGCTCCTTGCTAATAGCCTACGAGTTTAGAAGAAACTAAACTCGCTAAGCATTGCTTAGTGGGTACTTTAACTAATTACGGAAAATAAATAATAAAAGCATAATGCACTTTTAAAAGCAATGAGTCGTATTGAAAAATAATATCACAGTAAAAACAATCCATACATGCCATATATTCAATTATTATCATTTTATCAGTTTGCTCCACAAGGTAATTTGGTAGACTAACGTATGGTAAGGAACTAACTGAAACAATTGTATATATATTATGTGGCTGTGGCCCTAAAAAATTTGCGGACCAAGCCCTGTGGAATCTGTGGCCGAAGCCCTCGGACCGGAGTCTTATATAACTCGGGCGATTGCCCTATATAACTCGGACCAAAGTCCTATATAGCTCGGGTCGTCACCCTATATAACTCAGACCAAAGTCCTATATTAAAGTAGCACTACATATAGTATGATATATCATACCCTTACCCTACTCAGTACTATCCCAGATACCTAGTGGAGCCAAAATTTTCATGTCATTTCTTAATCGAATATGCATTATACAATTATCGACTTATGTTTCTTATATTATTTCAACATGAAATATCATATCTTGTCATTTCAATAGCATATTATGCTCATTTATATGCATAAGGAATCAATTGGATTACTTTTGAAAAATGACCAAATGAATATTAGCAAAATGACCATATGAATAGAAAATTCTGGTTTTGGACTCAACTTGATACTTATTTTGAAAAATTGTATAAAATAATCTACTTGACTAAAAACTCTAAAATTTTTACATAATTTATTTTTACATCTTAAAATCATTCCTTTAAAATTTCAGATCAAAATGAAAACAAAATCTTGGTCAAGTAGTTCACCCAACCAGACTGCTCCAGTTGCCCTGCATCCTGACAGCAGTTCTGAATTTTGTGAATTCCGTAAATTAAATTCAATCAATGTGGTTCCAAATTATTTTTCTAAAATAATATACTCAATAAAAAACAAAATACCAAAATTCAATTGAATATTATTTTTCTAAATTTTATTAAAAATCTGGAAACATGGCTGTCTCAGTCAAGGTACCTCCTAGAGCAGGTCTAACAGAAATAATTTTTCCATAATCATAACCATTCCGAATTCAACTCAAAATATTTTTAAGTCATTCTAGACGCATTTAGGCACAACATATCAAAAATTCACTTCAAAAATTTTTTTCTATATTTAATTAAAAATCATACAAGTCACAGCATTTCACTAATTCTAAAACAGAAAAATTTCAAGAAAGTGAACAAACAATTAGTTAAAGTACCAAACCTTGCTTTTCGTTGCTCTTATTGTCTATTTCACTTCCTTTCCTCTCTAATCTCATTGATTTCCTATGAATTCCAGCATACACACTTTAAACATACATCCTATGGTTTGAAAACATAAGCTACCAATTCATTTCTTGCCAATTTTTCCTCAATCTAATCTCCTCTAACCTTAAAACCATTATTTCTTTCATCAAATCCTTCAATAATTATTTCTTGAATTTTCTCCAAATCTAGCTACATGAACCCTAATTTCAATCTCTTCAATTAACCATTAATCCATGAAACTAAAACTAAAGATAGGTTTCTCTTACCTTATAATCTTGTTTGTCACCAAAATCTTCAACCAAAAGCCTTAAACTTTGGCAAAATCACCTCCTTCTTCCTTCTCTTATGGTTTGGACGAGTTCACCATGTAAGAGAGGGCTTTTATTTTCTTTCCTTAGCTTATTTTGATCCAAATGGCAGCCATAAGTGGTGAAAATATGTTGCTATAGATGTTGACTTCCAATTGGTACACCTTATAGCAAAAATGGCCACTTTTAATTGGTCCACTTGCCTTCTTCTTTTATCTATTTATTTGGCAAGCCATTAGGCTTCCTTTTATTCATATTTTGACCCCCTCAACTTTCTTGTGCTGTAATTTTATAGTCTAGGGTGTGAAAATACCAAAATACCCTCCAGCGATTAATCGATTGTAACTTTTAAACCGTGCGTTTTCGGGAAAAATTGAAACCCACGGTTATGACCCGATTAATCCCGAGAACACATTTATGGCATCCGTTAGGGTCACTGTTAAGAACCGACACAACTTTTCAGAAAATTACTCTTAGGTCCTCGGCCTTTCGAAAAATTACCTTTAGGTCCCGTCGACTTCACAGGCCTCCTTTGCACACCGATTTTGTTTTTGACTATCTCGAGCCTCTATTTGACCACTTATTTATGTCCTTCTTGCCTAATACTCGACGACCTAAATTTTGGGATGTGACAAATGCTCTGGTTACAATGTCTTAATTAAGAATTCTTATGAAAAATTTTTCAAAAAATTGGGCGGAGTTTCCCCTAAAAGCGGGGTTCCCAAGTGTCGCCAAAACTGATTTTTTTTTAAAAAAAAAACACTTTTGTTCACAATTCAACTTAGGAACACTCCCAATAATAATCTCCCTTATATCCTCAACTACAACCTGCAAGAAAATTTCACACTTATATATCGTTTCTCAAGATCACATATCATTTGCTAAGTTTCATTACCATACTACTGTTTATTCTCTTGTTACATACACCATAATACTTAATATGTTTAACAAACCTTTACAATAGATATAAAGTACATGCCATACTACTATTTTATGTCAAAAGTCCTACCATATTCGCCACCGAACTGGTGCGGACCGCTGCAGAAATGCTGATCTTCTATCCATTACCTGCGAGTTAGACATATAACTCGCTGAGCAACTTATTGCCCAGTGGGTACTTTAACCATTGCCGAATATAAGTAGTGCAAGGAAGGTTGTTGAAACACATATAAAAGTAGAATACTACATAATTAAACTATTTTCATACAATCATCATATTTATATTTTATAATTAGGTTGAGATTCACATTCTGTATGTAAACAACATGTAATATAATTTCATTATAATTATGAGTTAATCTGCTCCACTAGGTAATTATGAATACACCGATCTCGAAATGAGGCCTCGTATAGAGTTACGCGTGGTCTTGACCTCACATGACTAATTGCCATGGTCTTGGTCTCACACGATATGGAATATACAACATAATTGCGTGGTCTTGGTCTCACACGACTAGTTGCCATGATCTTGACCTCACACAATATAACCACATGTGCGTAAGTAATATCCAGACCGAAGCAGTTAAGACAGTACTGCCGGTAGGATGGCATGCCAAACCCCCATTCCAGACCGGTTTTACCCATTTACCGAGTAGAGCATATATAACATTTCATATATACCCATTCACTTCGTATATATACCACATATTCTCCATGTATATACAATATATACTTACACAAATACGACATATACTCACATATGTATCATATGTATTCACATATATACCATATACACACATATATATACCATATATACATGTATTCCCCACGTATATACATTATCTATATATTCACATGATAACGAACATGTATTCCATCACGTGACTTTTATCACGGTTATGAAATTCAGATTGATTTTCTCTTCTTTTCCATCTAATTTATTCTTCATATTCATACTTAAACTCAATACCAAAAATAAAATGATAAAACACCCACACCAAGTTTTTGACCAAGTTAATAATGAAAAATTACCATATGAAGAATAAACTCTAGTTCTTGACCCAACTTGATCCTTGTTTTAGAAAATTTGTATAAAATAATCCACTTGGCTAAAAACTCTAAAATTTTTACATAATTTAGTTTTGCATCTTAAAATCATTCCTTTAAAATTTTATATCAAACTGGACACCAAATCTTGGTCAAATAGTTCACCCAACCAGACTGCTCCAGTTGCCCTGCATCCTAGCAGCAGTTCTGAATTTTGTGAATTCCGTAAATTAAATTCAATCAATGTGGTTCCAAATTATTTTTCTCACATACTAGACTCACTAAAAAACAACATATCCAAAATTCAATTGGATATTAGTTTTTTACATTTTATTAAAAATCTAGAAAGATGGCTGTCTCAGTCAAGATACCTGCTGGAGCAGGTCTAATAAAATAATTTTTTTTCCAAAATCATAACCATTCCAAATTCAACTCAACATATTTTTCAGTCATTATAGACTCATTGAGACACATCATATAAAAAATTTAACTCAATAAATTTTTTTATATTTAATTAAAAATCATACAAGTCACAGCATTTTACTAATTGTAAAACAGAAAATTTTCAAAAGGAGTTCAATGGTTAAAGTACCAAACCTTACTATTTCTTAGTCCTTTATCTATATCACTTCCTTTCCTTCCTTGTCTCATTGATTTCCTATGAAATTTAACATCACATATACAAAGGTAAGAACCCTTGTTATAGGCATAGTCTTATCTTATGATTTTTCTAATGGTTGCTAGCTTATTTTCACCATTAAACTCCATTTCTATTCATTCTCCAACTATTTTGCTATTCTCCATCATATTTATGAACTTTCTAATATTTTACCTAATTAAACATGACTTTAAGTCCTTCCATACAAAGCCTAATACTCAAATTAAATGAAAGATAAGAGGTTAGCTTGAAGAATTACCTTAATTTCTCTTGAAAAAAAAACTTGATAAATCACTTAGAAATTGAAACTTTCCCTTGGCTCTTTTGGAAGAAGCCCACGGCAATGGAGTCCCAAAATGAAGATAATGGAGTTTTCTAGGTGTTAGGCATGTGTCTTATGCTTTAAGACAAAAATTAGATTTTAGATAATTATTTAATTATTTAATTTATTATTTTTAACTTGAATGGTCTTGATTTATCCAACAAAATTGAACAAATGGCCGTAATTTGGCCACTTGAAATTTACTTTTCCTTCTTTATAATTTTGCCCCTCAAATTGGTTCTATTTACAAAATTGCCACTCCGATGGAAATGACCCAAATGCCCTTGTTGCAAAATCATCCGTACGTTCATGTCCTCCTTGCCTATTACTCGACTATCTAGCCTTTGGGATGTGACAGTTTACATCTTAAATTAAAGTTTTTAGAATTTTAATAACTAAATTAGGATTTAAAATAAAGGAAGTTAAACACAAATAAATATTGACTCCTTCGACAAGCCCATAGGAGGTCCCGCAATGACTAGTTCTAGAGTTTGAGGAAAATATGATTAGGGTTTTGGAAAACAAGGCTAGGGTTTTTAGTTTAGAAATTAGGGTTAGGATTTTGATAAAAACTTGGAACTTTAACGAAGACAGTGGGGTTTAGGGTTTTGATAAAAATATGGTCACTGTGTATTTCAAATTAGGGTTTGGATTTTAATATCCGCTACTGTGATGAATAAAACAAACATAAATATGGCTATTGATTTGTTTTAATGTCTAGTAAATTAATGCATGAGAAAACAATAATGTAACTATTATAATTTAAATGAATTAAACATAACAAACAAACCTTCGTTTGTTGGCTCCAGCAAAATTAAAAGATTTGAACCAAGCATTTGTTTGATTTTTGCTGCTGCTCGAGTCAATTACTTTTTTTTGTTGAAGTTTGGTAATTTGGCAATTGCATTGACACTGCCAGTTGATTCCTTCATTCAATATTTTTTGCTCCTTTGGCTGCATGGGTTTCTCCTTTATTTTTGTTTCTTTCTCCTTTCAAATTTTTTAAAGTCTAGTCTCTGAACCAATTGCTAAGAAAAAGTCTAAATAATTCTTTCGTAAATTTTCCCTTCTGGCCGAATCAAATTCCTTGTCCCTGGCTGAATCAAATCCTTCATCCCTGGTTGAATCAAATCCCCCTATGTATTTTTTTTAATGTGGCTAATTGGTTAAGGAAATAAAAACTGTTTAGGAAAATATTAAAAACAAAGTAAAATAAGGTTTTGGCAAAAACTGTGAGCGAGCCCAGGCGAGACTGGCACTGCTGCACGAGGACCGAGCTGAGCGCGGGCCAAATTGTGGTCGAAGCATGGGCAAAATTGCACGCGGGGCGCAATTTCGCCGCAGGTCTCTAGCGACTTTCGTCGCCGATTCTGCCGTCGCTGATTTTTTTATTTTTTATTTGATATTTTTTATTTTTATTGAAAATAACTATTAAATTTTATAAAAGTAAAATAAATATTATAAGTAATAAATTTTATAAAAAATAAATTTTATTAAAGTAAATATTAAATATTATAATACCACAAAAAATTATTTTTGACTGTTTTAAAATCTTTGGACTAGACTGGGTCAAAAATTAAGGGTCTACAGTTTGCCCATTGCTTAAACGATATGAGACTTTTAGTAGAAGAGAGTGAAAAGCAACATAATTAGGATGGGTTCTTGACCCAAAAAGAGTTCTAGATTTGAGATTCGGTACATGGACCCCAAAAAAATTTGGGTACTTGGACCCGAGACTAAATTGGGTACTTGGACCCGAGATTGAATTAGGTACTTGGATTCGAGGTTGGGAACTTGAACATGAGATCGGGTACTTGGACCCGAGACTAAATTGGGTACATGGACCCGAGATTGGGTACTTGGGCCCGAGACTGAATTTGATTGACCTTTTATCAGTTGAGAATTCTGGCTGCTCCGGCTATTCCATGGATTGTGGGTCTTCACCCTCAAAATGGATCTTCATCCTTGGCATTGGGTCATCACCCTTAAAAATGAATCTTCATTCTTGGAGATCAGGTATTCACCCTTGAAAGTGGATCTTCATCCTTGGCATTGGGTCCTCACCCTTGAAAACGGATATTCATCCTTAGAAATTGGGTCTTCACCCTTGAAATTGGATCTTCATCCTTTAAACTGGAACTTCATCCTTGGAATCGGGTCTTCTCCCTTGAAATGGATCTTCATCTTCATCCTTGGAGATCGGGTATTCACCCTTGAGTGTGGATCTTCATCCTCGGCATCAGGTCTTCACCCTTGAAAATGAATCTTCATCCTTGGAAATCGGGTCTTCACCCTTGAAATTGGATCCTCATCCTTTAAGCTTCAGGTCTTCACCCTTCAAACTGGATTTTCATCCTCGGCATCAGGTCTTTACCCTTGAAAATGAATCTTCATCCTTGGAAATGAGGTCTTCACCTTTGAAATTAGATCTTCATCCTTTAAGCTGGATCTTCATCCTTTGGATGGGTCTTCACCCTTGAAATTGGATTTGCATCCTTTAAGTTGGATCTTCATCCTTGGAATCAGGTCTTCACTCTTTAAACTGGATCTTCATCCTTTGGATGTTTATCCTACATTGGCTTGAGCTCTTCTAGCTAGACTGATCTTTTGAGTTTTGCATCTTCATTCTTTTGATAGTTTTAGTGTTCCATTCTTTTGCACTTTTTCAAAAAAATTCAGCCATTTTTTAGCTGGCCCCTTATATCTTCTCTTTGCCCCCAATGATTTTTCTCATGCAGGCTTTGATTGATGTTTGTGTTGTCTAGTTCTTAGCACAAGCATGCATCTCTTCTTTGTTGATCAAGCAATGGGCCTTCCATGCCCCTGATTTCATATCTTTTTTTTAATTCTTTACTTCACAGGATGTTTGTTGTTCACTTTGACAAAGAATAGACAATACAATATAAGAAAATGAAATGTGATATGCTCATGTATGCATGATATGCATGAATAAGACTTACAATGGTTCCATTAACTCACAGACCGAGGTGATCAACAATAGTGTTCTCATTGGCACCTTCCAGATGCTCTCTTAGGTCTTGCATTAGAATGACAGAAGGTCTTGAATTTATGGTTTTTATCTTTGAGATATCAAAAACATGAATGGTGAGGACCAAGCAGCATAGTCAGGGATACACCCATTTCAAACTATGATTCAGCATGTCAATTGGTAGCTTCTTCACAACCTTGCAAATAATTCTTTACTTTAACCAATGTGTCCTTTGAAGTTCGACTGTTCAACATATTTCCCTTAACTTAATGGTTTTTATAACAAGAAAATAGTTTTTTTTTAAAAAAAAAAATCAAATGTTGACTTTGTCAAATCAATGTCATTGTACCTCAAGACTCGAATTTTAGAATTAACATATCTATAACATGACAACCCTAGTTACTATACTAAACTTGAGAATCATTTCTATTTAAGCAAAAATTATTGCACTTCAGATAGGCACAAATGCATTACTTGGTCAAAGGTCTCATTGAGTTTGAATATTATCTATCTCATATGCGTGTTTATCCAAACTATCTCCATTAATAGACTCTATCTACCAAGAGAGATCAAAAGGTCTTTAATAGGCTTGAAATGGGGTCTATAAGGGGCACAGGTTAAATAAAGGCCATTTGTAAGTTGGAGCCGTTGTGACACTATAGGTAAACCCTCACACTATAAATTTCTTGTTTGAACTTTAGGCAGCTGGGAGCAATCTTGCTAGACTCCAAATTCCTCCTATCTTCTTGGCGTTAATCTGGATCTTGATTGGGAAAATTTTTGCCTTTGTAAAAAGTGTGGTACCCACATTTTTTTTTATCATTTTTGTCCTTCTTCCCTATAGGATTGTTAAGTATAGGACTTTCAAAATCTAGATGCCCTTTCTCCTTTTTCTCGAATTTTGATTGAATCTTTGGTTGGGTTGGACCAATTCCAGTCAAATTGTCCTTATAAACCAAATGGAAGCTTTTTACTGCTTTAGGTAAAAGAGATCTTGGTTGGCTTTTTGAACCGTTTTGGGTTTTATTTTATTTTCTTTTTCTTCTTTTTTCCTTTTCTTCTTTTTTCTTTTTTTCTTTTCTTTTTTTCTTCTTTTTTTTTTAGTTCTAGCTCTAAAAGAGTTGCCTTGTTTGTACCAACCCATGTTTCTGATAATGCATGAGAGGAGTGGCATAAATCTTCTTTAACAGGAATAAAACATTTGTTACTCTGATGTTATCTTGATAGATTGGAGATATTAGGTGAACTTCAACTACCCTTATGGTCTTGAGAACATCAACTATCCTTATGGTTTTGGCTATGCATCATTCTTCGATCTTCTTGCCTCTTCTCCATAGTGATAATAAGACTTGTCAAAAGTGCACAACAGCTCAGGGTAGGTTATTGGGCTTATAAGTCAATAAAGAGAAAGTTAAAATCTTATGAAGACTCAAAGGGACAACTAGGGATTGCTATTTAATTGGGTAGATACTAGTTGTTGGCTAACCAAACAATGCCTAGATCATCTCTCCCTTAAATAAGCAGAGTTCAATTTTGCCTTAAAAGTTTGTCAAAGCATGTTCTAAGACTAACTAGAACCTAGACAAAGGTAATTATGCAGGAGCCCTTTCTAAGTAAGCATACACAACTCAATCCTATAGAACAGTTCCCTTTCGAATTATAATGCATAGATATACTAATTCATAAAGATCAAGCTAAATTCTTCATTGGTTGAGCACCAAAATGAACAAAGACCAACAAAAATTTATTGAAAGTAATTTTTTTCAAGCAATTTAAAATTTGAAAAACACAATTGTTCCAATTAAATATTAAAGAAAGCAAAATAAATAAAGCAACACTCAAAGCTAAGGGAAGTTTGTTGAATAAAAATTTTTCCTTATTTCACATCTTCGATACTCCCATCTTGAAAAGAGGATAAGAAAAAATCTTCCTCCAATCCTTTTCCTACCATGAAGGTTGCCGGTGGAGGTACTCTTCCAAATTTAGGCAAAGGATTGTTCTTGGTATTAGGCTTGTCTGACTCAATTAGCTTACCACTGTCGATTAGATCTTGGATCTCATTTTTCAATCGTGTACATCTATGGGTCAAATGTCCTTGAGTCTGATGAAATTGACAAAAAGCCTTAGTATCAAAGTTAGGTGGAAGAGGATAGGAAGAGGACGAGGAGTCAAGGGTTGTAATAATCCATCTTCATTGGATTATGTAACATTTTTGACAAAGGTTCCTTTAAGTCTGAAAATTTACACTTCTTTTCTTGTTCAGTTGCTGCATTTTTCTCAACACCTCTTCTTTTCCTTTGATTTTGCTCATTTTGGTGGTAACCGCCCTTATTGCTCCAGTTAGACAGCACATGGTTCGACTAGTCTTATAAAATAGGGATTGATCCCTCATTTTTCATTCGATCTCTATTAGTGAACATGTTTGCCGTTGATGCTGCCTTTCCCTTCTTTCTTATGTCAGTGAGAGATGCCTCATTAGCATTGTTGATTATCTCCAGAATTTCAATCAACTAGGTCTTCATAATTTCAACCAATTGATCTCGTAGCTCAGCTATCCTAGCTTTGACAACTTCATCCACTATGTCCCTTAGCTAGTTTGCATCCACCCTTTCAATGAAGCACTTGAATCAAAATCAATTCTATAGGTGGTGTCGTTGTATGCTCTTGAATTTTCGTGCTCCAAGTCTGTGAGCCAAAAAGAATTAATGATATGTCATGTGATGCATGTATGCATGTATGCACAAACAATAAAAAAAAACAAGGATAAATAGGATGTTCCTTCCAATATTATAACATCCACACACAAATGGCGAGTCTCTTTTTCTAGGTTTATGGTCAACAAAATACCAACATGGGATATCTTGTTTTCGAATAATTCACTCAGATGATTTTAACCAATAGTTATATTTTCGAACATGGAAATCAGTTCATAATAATTCCCATTAATTAGGTTTTAATCCATCCAATCAACTAAAGTAGCTTTTATGTTATATTGGATTAAAACTAAATTAAGAGGTTTATTATAAATAGATTTCTCAATTGAAAAAGTAACTAGTGATTCATGTCAAAAACAAGCCCATGATTAATAATTCTTAGTATAAACTAGGCTCACAATTGATTTTTGGTATTTTCATAATTGACCTAAATAATTTCTAAGCTCTTTGTAAGAAAAGGTAGGATGAAATGCAAAAATAGTTTTATTTAAAAAACCCATTGTAAAAAGATTTTTAGAAAAAATGGATTTTTGACTTTGTATTTGAGTCATGAGAAAAGAATTTTTGATTGATTTTTAGAAAAGTTTTATGTCCAAAGATCATCTTGAAAAGTTTTGAAAATAGCTTTGGCCTTTTGGACATTAAAGAAAATTTTATTTTGAGCTTACAATGTACTTAGGTGATATTAGAAAAAGAACAAATCAAATAAGCCATGATTTAAGCTAAGATAAATTAACCATAGTCAAACAACAAGTATTTGGGGTAAAAACCTGAGGAAAGTAACTAGGCCAATTACATGAGCTTTAGTCTTTAGGTTAAAAGGCTTAGGTTCCTATAGCATGTATATACCAAAAGGAATAAGGCTATGAGTGGTTATGCCATGCTCGAACTCCATACCTTGAGTGAAAGTATGGTATCCCTTACATGACACAACACGGGTATCATGGGCATCCTAACTCGCACACATGATGCAATCTAAATGATGCAATGGATAATATTATTATAAGAGAGAACAGAATAATATAAAGACCAACATAATCAACTTCTCTTATCCCCAGTGCAGTCGCCATTGTGAGCAAGAATTTTTGCCCCCACTCCCGGTGCAATGGTTCTTGCGACTTCGACACTGTTTAGGCTCAAGGCCTAAGAGAACACGGGCATAAGCCCTGAGAAAAAAAAGTTGCCACCCAGACTGGTCGGGAAAATAGAAAAGGGTGGATGACTCGATTTCTAAGGAATCCCCAACCCCTTAATGGGTTCGAAAAGTTGGGTACTTGTGGGGAAGATGAGAAATGGCACAACACCCTCACAATGCCCGGTTCATTGGAACCGGCCTCCTTTCCAGGTCTTAATATTATAAAATTCTTAAATATAACTATATTATCTATACTGCATGCAATAATTAAAATAAAGAATCATTATATTAAAATCAAAGCAATGTTCAAATAAAATAAATAAATGGACACCCATCCGAGGATGGAAACGTGTCCTTACATCGTCCAACATCTAAAACTAAATAGGACACCCATCAAAAGGTGAAAACGTGTCCTTTACATTAATTTCAAAATATAAAAATAATTTAAATTACATGAAAATTAATTAATGAGGTACCTAATCATGCAAAAGTACATTTTACAATTTTAATAAACAAATAATAATTAAAAAAATATTCATCCATGATAAATTAAATGAACCAAACATGAAAATTAAATAAATCAACCATCAAGACATATAACAAACAACATAATCATATCTAAAATTAAATAAAGCAATAAATATATAAATTTAGGGTTTACATCTTAAATTAAAGTTTTTTAAATTTTAATAACTAAATTAGGATTTAAAATAAAGGAAGTTAAACACAAAGACTTATAATACACAAATAAATATTGACCCCTTTGACGAGCCCATACGGCAGTCCCGCAAAGACTAGTTTTAAGGTTTGAGGAAAATATGATTAGGATTTTGGAAAACAATGCTAGAGTTTTTAGTTTAGAAATTAGGGTTAGGGTTTTAATAAAAACTTAGAACTTTTACAAAGACAGTGCTAGGGTTTAGGGTTTTGATAAAAACATGGTCACTGTGTATTTCAAATTAGGGTTTGAATTTTAATATCTGCTACTGTGATGAATAAAACAAACGTAAATATGGCTGCTGATTTGTTTGAATGTTTAGTAAATTAATGCATGAGATAACAATAATATAACTATTATAATTTAAAGAATTAAACCTAACAAACAAACCTTCGTTAGTTGGCTCCACCGAAATTAAAAGATTTGAACCAAGCTTTTGTTTCATTTTTGCTACTGCCTGAGTCAATTACTTTTTTAGCTGAAGTTTGGCAATTTTTCAATTGCCTTGACACTGCAAGTTGCTTCCTTCGTTCAATAATTTTTGCTCCTTTGGCTGCTAGGGTTTCTCCTTTATTTTTGTTGCTTCCTCCTTTCAAATTTTCAAAGTCTAGTCTCTGAACCAATTGCTAAGAAAAAGTCTAAATAATTCTTTCGTAAATTTTCCCTTATGGCCGAATCAAATTCCTCGTCCATGGCCGAATCAAATCCTCATCCCTGGCTGAATTAAATCCCCCTCTATATTTTCTTAATGTGGTATTTATAAGAAAAAAATAAAAATCTAATACTAATTGGTTAAGGAAATAAAAACTATTCAAAAAAAAACCAAGTAAAATAAGATTTTGGTGAAAACTGCGCACGGGCCCTGGCAAGACTAGCGTTGGGCACTGCGCAAGGACTGGGCTGGGAGCAGGAAAATTGCGCATAGGGAGCGGGCAAAATTGCACGTGGGACACAATTTTGCTGTAGGTTTTTCCTACAACAAATCGGCCCATAGCCAATTCATCTCAGGTGTTCCTACGGTGAATTGGTCCAAGCCAATTCGTCGCTAGCTACTTTCGTCTCCGATTCTGCTGTCGCCGATTTTTTTTTATTTGATATTTTTCATTTTTATTAAAAATAACTATTAAATTTTATAAAAATAAAATAATTATTATAAGTAATAAATATTATTAAAAATAATTTTTTAAAAATAAATAATAAATATTAAAATACCATAAAAAATTATTTTAGACTGTTTTAAAATCTTTATACTGGACTGGGTCAAAAATTTAGGATCTACACTAACTCTCCAGCAAATATCCATATATGCTCTACCACATTGGGTGCAAATGGCTAGAACATGTCTCTAAAATGAAGGAGCATGAGCAATAGTCACTGATGTTATAGGCCTCTGCCTCTGTTGAACAGGTCTACTAGTCTGCTCCTGACTCTTACTAACACTCTGTGAAAAATCCTATTGTCCTCTCTTAAGAGATAATGACTCCACTTCAGTCTGAGATCCTCTACCTTTACCCTTTTCTAATGCTAGAATAGCTGCAACCTCCTAAGCTTTCTCCACACTCCTAGCATTTGACGCTAATCTAGAGAAAACATTAAATTGTACTACTGCTGCCTGACATTCGATAGTAGGCTTCAATCCCTCCTCAAACCTCCTACATCTATGTAGATTATCAGAAATGATACAACTGGCATACTTACATAGTCACAGGAACTCTTTCTCATACTCTATTATAGTCTTCGCCCCCTGCTTCAAATTAAGGAACTCTCTCTTATTCCCATCTTTATAATATTGACGCTTATACTTCATTCCAAATTCTATTAGAAAATCATCATATGTAACACTGACGGTGTATCTAACTTGTGTGGAACTGTCTTCCACCAACATAGGCATCCCTCTGCAGAAGAGACATAACATAATCAAACTTCTCTTCTACAGTAGCCTCTAGCTGAAAAAATACCCACTCTACTCTCTCTATTCACTGCTCTGCCTTAGCTGGATCAGCAATACCCATAAAATTAGTGGCCTCATATTTTTTGAACTTATCATATTTCCTACTCTGCTGATGTGTTGGGGCTTGATGGAAAAATTCCACCATCTGCTTTATCCATATTGAAAGACCCTGTACCCTTGGTCTAGCTATCTCTGAAGCCTTTCCAACATGCCCTACTCTAACTCCAACTCTACCATCAAATGGAACATTACTCTAAAAGCTATCCTCCTCCGATTACACATCCTAGATGCCATCTCAATCTATATCTATAACAACAAACAATTATTGCCACATTAGAGACCAACTTAGGTGCCAATGCATATGCATGTAGTATAACTCAAATCACCATTCTACAATCCCCTTTTCTTTCTTTCAAACACCTACGTCGAGAATCTAAAACCTAGGCTCTGATACAAACATAAATGTAATACCCTTATACTCTATATATGTATAATACATATACCCCGTTTATATAAAAGTACATATAGAATACAAGAATGCCACAATAAACATCAGTAACAATTTTTTTAATTTGGTATCAAAAATAAATATAAGTTATAAAAATATAATTATTAGAAATTGTGAACCCTTAATTTCTCACGTGGACTAAATAATTAAGAAAAGAGAAAATTAGGAAAAATACATATTAATTTCTCTTATTTAATTAAAAAAAGGAAGAACCGTGTGGCCACAATTCAAAGAATAATAACATCCATTAAAGGGTGCCAAAATTGATAATGTCAATCATGAATTTTTAATATAAATGTAATCAAAGTAAGTACTAACCTTTTTAGTTCCAGCACCAACTCAATTTCACTCTTCAAACATTTACTTCTTGCAAACCCTAACCTTCCTCAATTATGCAATTTTTGTTCTTTCAATCCTAAATCAACTAACAAGTCATATTATTAATTTAGAATCATTCACATACTAATTTTATTCAAATTAATCACTAATCACTCAATTTCTTGCCAATTTCCAACAAAACCCTAATTTCTCCCCTTACTAACTTCTTCAAACTTCATCCTACCAAACTTGGTTCCATCATCACATTATAAAATAATCATTTAAACGACATCAAAACATTTTAACAATTAAGAACACCTCCATCAAAATCCAATTTTCACATATTAATCCCATAAACTCTAACTTCACCAAAACCTACTCATATCCAACTTCTAACCATAAAATCATTATATAAATATTAAAATAACTTAAAAAGTAACCTTATTAACAATTATGGATTCCTTCATCAAAAAGTCAAAACTAATATAATCTTAAATTCATAGATAACTCATTTAAGTCCAAAGAAAACTTATAAGAACCTTGAAGATTCTTCAAAACCAACCTAAATGCTTGGAAATCCATATGACATTTGATGGGTTTGATGAAGCAAAAATCTCCCCTTTGACTCTCTAAATTTCAGCCTCACTAAGAATAAGAAGAAGAAGAAGAAGAAGAAGAAGAAGAAGAAGAAAAAGAAAAAGAAATGACTTTTTAATTCTTCTCTTCATAACCACATATATATATATATTAATTAATTAATATGATATTTATCATTTTCCATCTAAAAATATTTTAATTTTAATTTTTTTAACTTTTAACTTTTTAACTTTGATTTTGACCTTTTACTTTTAGTGAAATGTATACTTTATGTGTGTTTAGACTTTGACTTTGATTCACTTGAGTGTTGACACAATGTTGGTAAACTCAAACATTTGAGATTTTGACTAGACTCCGGCTTTGACTTTTGATTGACTCAAGTTTTGACTCAATGTTGGCATACCCAGACTCTTGAGATTTTGGCTAGACTCTGACTTTGACTTAGATTGACTTAAGTTTTGACTTGAGATTAATGGACTCAGACTTTTGAGATTTTAACTAGACTCTATCTTTGACTTTGATTAGTTTGAGACTTGAACTTTACTTTTGCTTGGTATTTGACATGAGCTTGGATTTAGCTCGGTATTTGACACAAGCTTGGATTCTATGTTTGATTTTGGCTAGGTATCTGACACAGGCTTGGACTAGGTTGAGACTTAGCATTCTTATAGTACCATTTGTCAAAAGGTTTCTAAATGGTAGGCATGAAATGAGTTAATATCCAAGTTTGGTTAGGAAATGCATTTTGGTAGATATGGGAAGCTTTGTCTGATTAAGGCATATCTAGTATAGCCATAATTGTGTCCAGCAAGGGTTTCCAATATTGACTTTCATTATCAATGAGGTCCTAAATTTTGTGACTCAGGCTTTTGCATTTATTTATCATGTGTCCACCTCTTTGATGGTATGCATAATATTCATTTGTCTTGTAGCTTTTAGGCAAAGAGTGAGGAGGCTTGCTTGGTTCTAGAGGTGTCACAAGATGAGCTTCAAAAGCATTCACATAGACTAGGCATAGAGGCATCCATAAGTTTGTAAATTCCCTTCCGGTACTGCTCTTCTTGAAATTCTTGCCCATCTTAGGGAGATCCATCACTGTTGTGTCATGCCCCATGAGTTCCTGAAGGTTGGAATTATTTTCTCTACCTTGAAAATGATCCAAGGAAGAGGAAATATTGATGATTGATTGGAAAGTTTTTTGAGTGATTTTCCCAATAGTTATTGTGTTGGTTTGATGCAACTTATTTGATGATTGTCATTGGGACTCCAGGAAATTATGTAGGATGCTCTTGAAATTGGCATGTTGGATGTTCAAGGTAGCGATGGCTTAACATGTTTTGCTAGTTTCTTGAAGAGCTCAGTGACACAAGCCTGTTGTACAATTAGCACAACTTGGAAACTCTCTCGTTGCTCTTTGAGGAGACTGATGGAATGAGCTTGATGTGCTACAAGAACTAATTGAAAATTCTCCTCTTGTTTCTTAAGGATGTTGGTAAAGTGATCTTGCTGGGCATAAAGAGCTATTTGAAAGTCATCTTCTTGCTTCTTAAGGAAAGATTTAAGATAGAGAGGCATCTCAGTGTCGTCTCCTTATTAGGTCATGAGTACCTTCACATGAGAGGGCTAGGTCAGTAAAGGCTTTAAGGAGAGGTTGTAATGTTTAAAATTTTAAATACTAAACTTTTAATTTAATATAGATAATTGATAGTGAATTGTGATATAAGTGATATGGATAAGTGATGTACATAGTGGATCTTAAAAATTTACTAAAGAAATTATGTATTTTTACGGTTTTACGAGACAATAAATCTAATTACAATCAAAGGATAAGAAAGAGGGTGCACCATAACTAAGATGAGATTGGCTACACTAGATTAAGCTGTATATATAAGTGTATGGACAAGTGTATTTATGTAGAAGTTTCTTTCTTCTTCTTCCTTCTTCCTCCTTCCTCCTTCATCCACATTCATCATCATTAACACAACCAAAATTTCTTCTTTCAACCTTCTTTTCAAGAACTTTAGCCAGAATTTGAGAGGAAATCACATCTAGTTATAGGTTTTTAGATGATTAAGCTGAAAAAGTTGAGATTATCAATAAGTGATTAAAGAAAAAGAAGAGTTTGAAGAGGTATGTTCTTATGTATTTTTTTATTTACAACTATCTGAATTTCTATGAATTTTATTGATTAAAATGATTGATTGAGTTATCTTTGAAGAGTTTTTACTGAAAATATTTGATGTAAGCTCTTTCTATGTTAAAGAAACTAGTTTTGATCCATTGTTATCATATATTTGGATATATGGAGTTTAAGTTGATAAGTTTTCAAAATACAGAACTTTGCTAGACATGTCAATATTGTTGTGTTTCAGTGTTGATGACACAACCAAGAAGACACCCGTGTCATTGGGCATGTCATAGCTACTATGATAAAAATAAATGACACGGCCAATGACACGTCATTGGGCATGTCATAACTACTATATTGTAAAATAAATGACACACTCAGTGACATGCCCATGTCATTGGGCATGTCAAAGCTTCTATAAAATGTGTAAATGACACGTTCATTGACACGCCCATGTTGCTGGGCGTGTCAGTTGAAGAAATTTGCCCAAAATAGCTCTTTTTCTTATTTTTCCTCCATGAATTGGTCCTAAATAATTATAAGGTCTTCAAGTGTAAAGGATTATTGAAATTAACCCTAAAAAGTAGTGGAACAAATTTATTTTGAATATATGATAAATATGAGTGATACTAAGTGTTGATCAAAGAATTATTCCATCGAAGTGCTATACATAATTTAATGTTAGTTAAACACTAATGAATTGCCCAAAATATACTAATTTTAAATCTAGCTTTGGATTAAATGGCTAGCCAGAGGGAGGATAATCATAGTGATAGTAGGCATCTCATGCCATTAATGGACACATTGTGTCATGTGTGACAGTGGGCATAATTGTCATTATATATATTCTTGAGATTTGGCATTAAAATTGCTACACTAACCCATTATCCAAACCTATGATCTGAGTTTAGTATGTATGGACATATTTAATGAAGTTATCTAATTGATAATATATGTGAATATGATGTTATGAATAATGGAAGAAATGCAAAATAATAATATAAGTCAATTACTTAAAATCGACTTACTGTGTTACAATGTGAAAGTGATTGGTAATGTATATATTAATGTTTACAAGTGAAAGTTCTAATACATGGAATAGAAATGTTATGCTCAAGTTTTTAAATTGATCAATAACTTTCTAAGCATTATAATGATTGAAAGTGTATATAATGATATAAGATACAAAGTGCCCCAAAGTATAGTACTAAATTTAAGTGCCAAAAATTATAGATTGAATGAAATTATCCTATATGTAAAACTGAAAAGTAAGACTTACTAAAAATAAAATAAACGTATTATGAGCAATGTTAACAAAAGAGAAAGTAAGTCTTAAATAAAATGATTCATAATGAGAAAAGTTGCAATACCGAAAGTATAGTATAGCATGATGACTTTTATAAAGTTAAAGCTATTATTTTATGTTATCAAAATATTATGTTGGTTTGTTATTGAAAATAGTTATTATATTGAAATATTTCTAAAAACTGAGTGTTATTACTATATTTCCATAAGTATTTTTCTTAAATATTAAGTGATAAAATATATTTATACATGCACCACTAAGCTTTGCTTAGCGTGTTAGAATTATTTTCTGACACACAGGTATCATGTCGTCGGAGAAAGTTAAGCAGTGGAATTAAGGATCTCATAAATCATCTGCAGTACATATAGAGATCTTTTGTATATTATACTCATAAGTTATGAAATGTATATACAATTCAATTTGGCTTTTTGAGAGATTGTACAAATTTGTAAACATGAAAGGAATATATGTATTTAGAGGACAAAGTTTGAGATTCTAGTGAATGATTATCAAATAAATCAATGTATTATGTATTTATTTGATTTGATAAACTTATGATGGTTATCTGATTTATAATTAGTATTTGGATTATTGGAGATATTAGAGATTGGTTTAAATGTTGGATTTATAAGTATTATATTATACAGATTGTATTATTATTTGAAAATGTTTGTTAGTAACACTTTGAAAGGAAACTTTGATGATGAAATGATTAGAGTACTGACAGTATATTGAGTAACATTCTCTGATAGTTCTAATGAGAATTATCAAGGGATGTTACAGATGTTTATTACTCAATAGGGGAAAAAGGGTATAGATGATGCTTAAAGGATTGGACAAATGGGCCAAATTGGTGGGGTGCTAGGTATGAGTAATTTGGGTTTAATGTCCTATATATAGGTGAGGGAAGATGATGCTTTGGGTATGGTCAAACCATTAATCAATGGGTCATGGTTCAATAATGGTTCATAAGTCAAAATGGTTGGCACAAGGGAGACGGTTCATATGTTGTGGTTATGATGTCTAGCTTTTGAGACATGATAGCTAGGGGTATAAATGAATGTTTAGGTGTGAGGGGTTTGGTCTATGGGGCCAAGTGGTCATGCAGTTGGGCTATGGTCCATGTGGCAAAGTGTTCATATGGATGGGCTATGATCTATGGCTTGAGATGGTTCACACGAGTATTGCGCTGTGGTCAAATGGTTTAGTCTATGGAGAACCATTGTGGTTGGACTAGATAGGTGTCATCCCAAGAGGTACACTATGTGACTAGGTTGGATGGTTTAATATGGCAGAGTTGGATGGGTGTATCCCAAAAAGGTGAACTAAGCGACTTAGTACGGTGAGGCATATTGGCTTGGTGTGTTTCCATAAGCTGAGCCATGTGGCTAGGTAATATGGTGAAGTAAGCTAGATGTTCTGAAAAGGTAAGCCATGGGATATATTATATGGTGGGTCATTAGATTTTGCACCTTTTAGGGATAAGTTGGATCGGTAAACCATTGTGGCAAAGTTGGATGTTGAGCTTATTGAGCAAGGTAGGATGGGCTAGCTCTTGTGGCTAAGATTCTATAGGGTTAGTTCTTGTGGCTAAGATTTATGCGGATGGGTTTAACTCTTGTGGGTAAGGTTCATATGGATGATTTTAGTTCAAGTATTGAGCCATAAGGCCAAAGTCTATAATGTTGAGCTCTCATGATCAAGTTGGTTAGGTGTGTTCCCAAAAAGTGAGCCATGCAATTGGGATATGGTTTAAATAGTTGAAGTCATATGGCCAGTGAGGTTGGATATGGCCTTTAATGGTTTGAGCCATTGTGGCTCGGTGAAGCTAGGTAGGATTTGGTCATTGAGCTATATAGTTAAGTGGTCCCTAAGGGTTGAGCCATGTGGCTAGATGGGGTATGGTTCCTAAGGGTTCAGGCCATGTGGCTCTGTAGAGTAAGGTATGGTCCATAATGGTTGGGCCATATGTCTAGATAAGATATGATCCCTAAAGGTTCAAGCCATGTAGTTTGAGTGTTTTAGCTCTATCAAGCTTCATTTGAATGGTCCAAGTCTACTTGGTTTATTCTCTATGGCCTTAGTTCGTGCCTAGGGGTTAATCTTTCTTTGGCAGATGCTTGAAAGGTCAAACAATTACGGTTTAGGCTCATGTCTAAAGGCCAAGTCATTGTGGCATTGATCCATATATAATTGTTAGGTTTATACCTGTGAGTGGGAATTTTCGCTCCCACACCCGGTGGAATGGTTTATACCTGTGAGTGGGAATTTTCGCTCCCACACCCGGTGGAATGGTTCTTGTGACTTCAACACTGTTAGGCTCAGGGCCTTAGAGAACACGGGCCTAAACATAGAGAAAATGGAGTCGCCACCCGAACTATCTGGGAAAAAGAAAGGGGTGGATGACTCGATTCTTAAGGAATCCCCAACCCCCTAATAGGTTTGAAAAGTTAGAAACGCGTGGGGAAGGTGAGAAATGGCCCAGCACCCCACATCGCCCGGTTCATTGGAACCGACCTCCTTTTTCAAGTATTAATATTATAAAATTCTTAAATATAATTACATTATCCTTATTACATGTGATCATAAAGAATAAATAAATACTTTATTAAAAATCATAGCAATGTCCAAACAAAACAAATAAATGGGCTCCCATCCAAGGATGAAAATATGCCCTTACATCGTCCAATGTCTAAAACTAGATAGGACACCCACCAAAAGGTGGAAATATATCCTTTACATTAATCCCAAAAAATGAAAATAATTTAAATTACATGAAGCTTAATTAATGAGGTACCTACATGGTGGAAACATACCTCTTACATAATGAAAAATAAAGTAAACCAATAAAAGACATTCAACCATTAATCATGAAAGTAAACCATTTATTATAAGTCAACTAAAGATTAAGATAATGAAGATGTAAATTAAGAATACAATATGTAAGGCAGGGTTCTAATAGCAATTAAAGACTAAATATACAAGTTAGAGTTTTATGAATTAGGGTTTAGGAAAATACAATTAGGGTTTAGGGATTCTTCTTTTTTAAAAATAGGATTAGGGTTTGGAAAAACTAATATTATTATGATTATTTTGTAGGTATTAGGTCACTATAAAGATTTTAGAAAATAAATTAATTAGGGTTTAGGGCTCATATTATATAATTAGGGGTTTTAGAATTTATAAATTAGGGTTTTGGAAAAAATAATGATCAAAGCTTTGAAGTTGGAATAAACAAGCTATTGTTAACAATATTTGAGAAAAATTAAGTGACATCACAAAAACTTTAAACAAGGCCATTAGCATGCTGACTACTGGATTCAATTTGGAAGAAGTTATGTTAATAGGCTACTGGATTCAATTTTAAATAAAGATCATGCATGTTTCAAGTTAAAACTATCAAAAGAATGCGATAATGAATTAATTAAGGAAATATCGTTGTTTGTTGGCTTCGCCACAATTGCACCGATGGAATTCTAGGAGAGCTTGATCCAAGACAAGACAACCTTGTTGCCTTCTGAATTGGAGTGTTATTTTTATTTTTGGTTGCTTCGCATTGCTTCAAAGATCGAGAGTTCGTTAATAATTCTTGAGTAATTTTTGTCATCCTTGTTTCTATTTCTAAAACTATTATTTATAGGAATTTCAAACAAAACCTAATATTTTAAGGAAATTAAAAACTGTTTAGGAAATTAATTGGAGTTTTCGAGTAAAAATAGAATTTTGGCAAAAATCGATCAACATGCTGGCACGGTCTGCTGGGACTCGAGCAACAGGTGAGTAACGAGGCTGGGATGCTGGGATGCGAGCAATCAGGCAAGTGCCTGTGAGGCACATCATCTTGCACTTGCGGCGAATTGGCCCAAGCCAATTAAAACGAACTGTCTTGCCGCTTGTCGCTCACCGATTGGTCCGTCTCATTTTTTATTATATATATATATATATTTTAAAAAATAAATAATAAATAATAATATAAGTATTAAAATAAATAATAAATGCCATAAAATTATTTCATACTTATTTTTAAAATTATTGGCCTAGACTTGATAAAAAATTAAGGGTCTATAGTTTGTCCCTTGGTTGAACGATTTGAGACTTCAGTAGAAGAGACTGAAAAGGAACATGACTTTGAACTAATTGTGGATGAGGATGGGTTCTCGACCCGAGATTGGCAATGGTTTGGGTACTTGGACCTGGAATGAGTTTTGAACTCAGAAAAGATTTGGGTATTTCGACCTGAGATTGATTTTGATTTGGGTACTTGGACTCAAAACTAGTTTGATTTGGGTACTTGGACTCGAAACTAGATTTGATTTGGGTACTTAGAATCGAGACTGGTGCTTAGACCTGAGATTAAATTTGATTTGGGTACTTGCACCCGAGACTGGGTACTTGGATCTGAGATTGAATTTTATTTGGGTACTTGGACTAGAGACTGAATTTGATTTGGGTACTTGGACTCGAGACTGGGTACTTGAACTTGAGATTGAATTTAATTTGGGTACTTAGACCCGAGACTGGATTTGATTTGGGTACTTGGACTCAAAATTGGATTTGATTTGGGTACTTGGACATGAGATTGGATTTGATTTGGTACTTGGACCCGAGACTGAGTACTTGGACCCAAAATTGAATTTGATTTGGGTACTTGGATCCGAGACTAGGTACTTGGACCCAAGATTGAATTTGATTTAGTTACTTGGACCCGAGACTGGGTACATGGACTCGAGATTGAATTTGATTTGGGTACTTGTACCCGAGACTGGGTACTTGGACCTGAGATTGGAATAGACTGACCTTTTATCAGTTGAGAATTTTGGCTTAACTGGTTGTTCCATTATTTTTGTTCTTCCTTTTGCAAAAAATTCAAATATTTTTAGCTGGCTCTTATATCTTCTCCTTTCCCCTTGCTTGGAAAAATATTGAAAGTGAGTCTAAAAATATTTTGTACACGCATAAACTCAAAAAATTGAAAAAAGAAACTTTGCCCCCTTTGTAGGCTCTAACCAATGATCTTTCCCATGCATGCTCATATTGGTGCTTGTGTTGTCTAGTTTTTCACACAAGCGTGCATTTCTTCTTTCCTTTGCAATATGATTGGAGCTTCCACAAGCAATGGGCTTTCCATGCCCCTTGATTCCATATTCGCTTCATATTTGTTGTTTATTTTGACAAAGAACAGTTAACACAAGACAAAAATGAAGTGTGATATGCTCATGTATGCACAATATGCATGAATAATACTTACAATGGTTCCATCGACTCACAAACTGAGGTGATTAGCTGAAGTTTTCTCACTAACTTCTTTCAGATGCCAATTCAGGTATTGCATTGAAATTACAAAATGCTTTGCATTTATGGCTTCTATCTTTAAGATGTTGAAAACATGAGTAGTGGAGACCTTAAGTAGTAGAGATACATCTATCTCAAATTATGATTTAGTATGTCAATTGGTAGCTTTTTCATAAACTTTATAATAATCTACTTTGCCCAATGTGTTCTTTGAGTTTTGATGATGCAACACACTTCCCTTAATTTAAAGGTTTTTTTTTTCAATAAGAAAACACATTTTTTGAATCAAATGTTGACTTTGTCAAATTAGTGTCATTGTACCTCAGGACTCGATTTTCCAAATTAATATATCTATAACATGACAACCCTAGTTACCATACTAAACTCGAGAATCATTTCTATTCGGGCAAGAACTATTACACTTCATATAGACACATACACATTACTTGTCCAAAGATCTCATTGAGTTTAAATATTGTCTATCTCATATGCATGCTTATTCAAACTATCTCCACTAATAGACTCTACCTTCCAAGAGAGATCAACAGGTCTTTAATGGGCTTGAAATGAGGTCTATAAGGGACAGGGGTTAAATGAAGGCCATTTGTAAGTTGGAGCCATTGTGACACAATGGGAAAACCCTCAAACTACAAATTTCTTGTTTAGAGAGTTGGAAGCATGAAAAGATAGAGCATTGAACATTCTTCTTTCTTCTTGACATGAATCTGGATCTTGATTAGGACATTTTTGACTCTGCAAAAAGTTTGGTACTCACATTCCTTTCCTTTTCTACTTTTATCTCTTTATTTTTAGCATTTTATCATTTTGTCTTTCTTCCCTATAGGACTGTCAAGTATAAGACTTTCAAGCACTAGATGACCTTACTTTTATCACTCTAATTTTGGTTGAATTTCTAGTTGGGTTGGACCAATTTAAGTCAAACTATCTTTACCTTCTACTGCTTTAGGTAAAGAAAAATTTGGTTGGCTTTCTGAACTACCTTTTATATTTTATTTTCTTTTCCTTTTGATTTCTCACAAACTCGTGACCTTTTTTTTTCTTTTTGTTGTTTTGCTTTCTTCTCTCCTTCTCTTTTCCTTTTCTTTTATTTTTTTTTGTGTTGGGTGTCACATCCCAAAGTTTAGGTAGTCGAGTATTAGGCAAGAAGGACATAAATAAGTGGTCAAATAGAGGCTCGAGATAGTCAAAAATAAAATCGGTGTGCAAAGGAGGCCCGTGAAGTCGACGGGACCTAAAGGTAATTTTTCGAAAGGCTAAGGACCTAAGAGTAATTTCCAAAAGTTTTGGGGAGGTGACTGTAATTTCCAAAAGTTTTGGGGAGGTGACTGTAATTTCCAAAAGTCATACTGGATGTTCTTAATAGTGCACATAACAGATTCCAAAAATGGAAAGTAGAGAAAAATTGGGTCGCAACTACGCGTAACGGTTTTTCCAGAAAACGCACGGTTTGGGAGATATAGGAGATTTTGACTAGGGACATTATGGTCATTATACATGAATCCGGAGTAGGAAATAAACACAAGAGTGAGTAGAGGAAGTTAAGGGGGTAAATATGAAATGATCGTTAGTAGAAACGGGGCCCGGGCAACACCCGAGCAAAGAAAGGACCTAAAGGGAATTTTGTAAAAAGTCGAGGGCTTATTGGTAATTTTTCAAAACGACTTGGAAACCTAAAATAGACCTTAAAAATAGAAAGTATAGGTCGAGAGGATCAAAATTATACGTAGTTTGCCTCGTGGAATTGTACGGGTTAAAAGTTACGAACAAATAATCGCCAGAGGATATTTTTGTCTTTTCACACCTTAGACCATAGATATTTCAACACAAGATGGTGGAGGGGCCAAAATATAATTAAAAGAAAGTTTAAGGACTTGGGTTTTTAAATAAATAAAAGTAGGAGACATTTGGGCTAATGAAAAGTGGACATTTAAAAGTTATAATAAAGAAGAAAGAGAAAAGTGTGAACATTTGGCTTTAAACCATTCATTCTTCCAAAGGTGACCATCATTTCCCTTATATATATATATATATCATGATATGAAGAACAAAACTCTCTCTCTCCCACTTCAAAATTTCGGCCACCATAGGGAAGAACACCAAAGAGTTCCAATTTTTGTCAAGTTTGATTTTCAAGGTAAGTTTTAAGGTTTTCAAGTATGTAGAATTCAATTCTAGTATCAATTTTAAGTATTTATATATCTATGGGAAGATTGGAAATTAGGGTTTTTATGGTGGATTTGGAGAGAATTTAAGTAGTGATGATATTGATTAATTAAATGGAAGAATCAAGGTTTCTAAGGTTTAATAAGATTAGAGTAGGATTTAGTTTGAAAAGAAATGGAAGGGTAGTGCATGTTCTAAATTTCTAAGGTTTATATTTAAGATTGTGTTCTTGAATATCTTGAAGGAAAAACAAAGATTAAGGAAGGAGAAGAAGGAAAAGCAAAAGGGAATTAAAAGAGCAAGGTTTGGTACTTTAACCATTGAACTCCTTTTGAAATTTTTCTGTTTTACAATTAGTAAAATGCTGTGACTTGTATGATTTTTAATTAAATATAGAAAAATTATCTTGAGTTGAATTTTGGATATGTTGTTGTTTAATAAGTCTAATATTTTGGAAAAATAATTTGGAACCACATTGATTGAATTTAATTTACGGAATTTATAAAATTTAGAACTGCTGCCAGGATGCGGGGCAACTGGAGCAGTCTGGTTGGGTGAACTACTTGACCAAGATTTTGTATCCAGTTTGATCTGAAATTTTAAAGGAATGATTTTAAGATGCAAAACTAAATTCTGTAAAAAATTTAGAGTTTTTAGCCAAGTGGATTATTTTATACAAATTTTCTAAAACAAGGATCAAGTTGGGTCAAGAACCAGAATTTATTGTTCATATGGAAAATTTTCATTATTAACTTGGTCAAAAACTTGGTGTGGGTGTTTTATCATTTTATTTTTAGTATTGAGTTTAATTATGATATGAAGAATAAATTAAGATGGAAAATATGTGAATACATATGATACATATGTGAGTATATGTGATATTTGTGTAAATATATATTGTATATACATGGAGAATATGTGGTATATATACGAAGTGAATGGGTATATATGAAATGTTATATATGCTCTACTCGGTAAATGGGTAAAACCGGTCTAGAATGGGGGTTTGGCATGCCATCCTACCGGTAGTACTGTCTTAACGGCTTCGGTCGGGATATTACTAACGCGCGCGCGGTTATATCATGTGAGGTCAAGATCATGGCAACTAGTCGTGTGAGACCAAGACCACGCAGTTATTCTATATCGTGTGAGACCAAGACCATGACAATTATTCGTGTGAGGTTAAGACCACGCGTAACTCTATATGAGGCCTCATTTCGAGATCGGTGTATTCATAATTACCGAGTGGAGCAGATTAACTCGTACTTATAATGAAGTTATATTACATGTTGTTTACATACAGAATGTGAATTTTAACTTAATTAGAAAATATAAATATGCTGATTGCATGAAAATAGTTTAATTATGCAGTATTCTACTTTTATATGTGATATCGAGTAGACATTGTATGGCAATGGTTAAAGTACCAACTGGGCAATAAGTTGCTCAGCGAGTTATATGTCTAACTCGCAGGTAGTGTATAGAAGATTAGCATTTCTGCAGCGGCTCGCATCAGCTCGACGGTGATTAGGATAGGACTTTTGACATAAAATAGTAGTATGGCATGTACGTTATATCTATTGTAAAGGTTTGTTAACATATTAAGTATTATGGTGTATGTAACAAGAGAATAAACAGTGGTATGGTAATGAAACTTAGCAAATGATATGTAATCTTGAGAAGTGATATAGAAGTGTGAACTTTTCTTGCAGGATTGTAGTTGAGGTTATAAGGGTGGATTATTGGGAGTGTGCTTGAGTTGAATTGTGAAATAAAATATTTTTTTCAAAAATAAGAAAAATCAGTTTTGTCGACACTTGGGACCCAAATTTCTAGGCGAACCTCTGGCAAAATTTCTGTAAAATCGGAACTAAAATTTGACTAAGTAAAATTGGTAGCAACATTAGGATAGTGTGGCGCCTCTACTCGGCTTACACATGTAGGCCGGGAAGGGGTGTTACATTGGGTCTTAGCTCCAAAAGGATTATCTTGCTTGCACCATTCTATACTTTTGTTTATGGATGAGTGGAGTAGAGTGAGTCTTATTTCAACAAGGATAAATCATCTTAATAAATTGGAGACATTAGGTCTAATATCAGGTGAACTTCAACTACCCTTATGGTCTTGAGAACTTTAACTATCCATATGGTCTTGACTATGCATTCCTTTCTTTTATCTTCTTGCCTCTTCACTTTAGTGATCATTAGATTTTTCAAAAGTGTAACAACAGCTCAGGGTAGGTCATTGGGCTTATAAGTCAATAAAGAGAAAGCTAAAATCTCATAAAGGCTCAAAGGGACAACTAGGGATTGATGTTAACATGGGTGGATACTAGTTGTCGACTTATCAAAAAATTTCTAAATCATCTTTCTCTTATATAAACAGAGTTAAATTTCGCCTCAAAAGTACGTCAAAGCATGTTCTAAGACTAACTAGGACCTAGACAAAGGTCATTTTGCATGATCCCTCTCTAATTAAGCATACACAATGCAATGTTATAGAACAATTCCCTCACCTAGTAAAGTCATTCAAATTATAATGCATATATATGCTAATTTATAAAATATCAAGCTGGATTCATCATCGGTTGAGCACCATAATGAATAAAGACCATGAAAAATTTGATGAAAATAATTTATTCAAACAAACATAATTTGTAAAACATAATTGTTCCAATTAAATATTAAAGGAAACAAAATAAATAGAGCAACACTCCAAGCTAAAGGAAGTTTGTTGAATAAAATTTCTCTTCATTCTACATCTTTGACATTCTAGTCTTGAAAGATAGAATCTTCCTCTACTCCTCTTCCTACCATGAAGGTTGCTGGCAGAGGTACTCTTCCAAATTTAGGCAAAGGATTGCTCTGGGTATTGGGCTTATCAGGCTCAAGCAACTTTCCACTATCAATTAAATTCTGGATATCATGCCTCAACTTCATACAGTTGTCCATTTTGTGTCCAGGCCTTTAATAGAATTGGAAAATGCCTTAGTATCAAAGTTAGGTGGAAGAGGATTAGGTAAAGGATGAGGAGTCAAAGGTTGTAACAATCCCTTCTTTTATAGCTTATTAAGAACCCAAGACAACGGCTTCCCCAATTTTGAAAACTGTCTCATTCCTCCTTGACTAGTGGCATTAACATCAGCTTCTTTTGTTTACTTTGATTGCTAGGATGATAATTCTATTTTGTAGAAAAATGGTTCTTCTCTCTTTTCACTCTTCTATTTGCAATACCACTTGAAGAAGATCTCTAAAATCCCTTATAAGGGTGTGAGATAGCCTCTCACGGAGATTGGGTAGGATGCCTCTGACTATCATCCTAATTTGGTCTAATTCATCGGACCTTCTTTGAGCAATGCCGCCTTCTTCCTCCACCTCTTCACATAGTCCATGAAGTTCTCTTTCAACCTTTGTCTAATGGACTCTACCCACATTAAAGTAACTTCCAATTCAACATTGTATCCATATTATTGGATGAAGGCTTTGTATAGTAAATCCTAGCTCTTTTGAGTGCCATCATCTAAGGTATTGAACCAATTTTGGATAATAGGATCCAATGAGAGCATGAAGTATGTTAGAGTTTGAGCCTTTGTAGCTCAGGCAGACTGCATAGTAGTGATATATTATTTCACATGGAGGTGAGGATTTCCAGTTCCATCAAACTTTGCAAAGGATGGCATCTTAAACTTGTACAAAACCTCTTCATCTAGCTCAAACAACTTGTCAACCTCAGACATTTCTTTGGTTTTTAGCTTCTTTTCCAAGTCAGCGATCAACTTCTCAACAGCTGAAGTTTCAGTCTTTTCCACGGCTGATCTTTCAACAACCTTCTGCTCCTTCTTGTCTTGAGGATCTTGAAAGTTTTGAGGCCAGTCATCATTATCATCAATGACTACCTTATCATCATCAAAAGCTACTTCACCAACTTTAGCCTTTCCATTGTCTTTCTTGGTGCTTGCGGATGCTTCAACAGTGTTCTCAAACATTGCAGCCAATTGACTCTTCATGAATTCAGCTAGGGCCCCCTTTAGTTCTTCCATCTTGAGTTCAAAGGCATCATCCAACATCTTTTCAATCTGCTCAGGTTCCATTGCTTTTGGTGAGAAGCTAACTGAGTTGTTGTTGGATTCTTCATCACCGGCGTAGGTTGGATTGTAGTAGGCTTTTGAACTGTTGTAATCTAGGGCTGTGAGCCAGAAAGGATCAATGAGATGCAAATATATGTATGCATGTATGCACAGACAATAAACAAACAAAATCAATTAGGATGTTTCTTCCAACTTTATAACTTCCCCATACGAATAACTAGTCTCTTTTCCTAGGTATGTGGTTAACAAAATACCAACATGGGATATTTTGTTCTCAAAAAATTTTCTCGGACGATTTTAACCTATAGTTATATTTTCAAATATGGAAATCAGTACATGATAATTCCTGTTAATTAGGCTTTAATCCATCCAATCAACTAAAGCAGCTTTTTATGCTATATTGGATTAAAACTAAATTAAGAGGCTTATTATAAATAGATTTCTCACTTGAAAAAGTAACTAATGATTCATGCCAAAAACATGCCCATGATTAATAATTCTTAGTATAAACTAGGCTCATAATTGATTTTTGGTATTTCCATAATTGCCTAAATATTCGTAAACTCTTTCAAAATATTGTAAAAATAATTTTGTTTCTATGCCCATTGTAAAAATATTTTAGAAAAATAATAGATTTTGGGCTTTGTATTTGGGTTATGAGAAAATAATTTTTGACCTGCTTTGGAAAAGTTTTATGTCCATAGACCATTTTGAAAATTTTGAAAATAGTTTTGGTCTTTTGGATTTAGAAGAAAAAATTATTTGAGCTCACAATGATATTAGGTCATATTAGAAAAAGAACAAACCAAATAAGCCATGATTTAAACCAAGATAAATTAACCGTAGTCAAACAACAAGCATTTGAGATAAAACCTAAGGAAAGTAACTAGACCAATTACATGAGCTTTAGTCTTTGGGTTGAAAGGTTTAGGCTCTCATAGCAAGTATATGCCAAAAGGTACAAGGCTATTAATGGTTATGCCATGCTCGATCTCCGTACTTTGGGTGAAAGTATGGTATCCCTTACATAACACAACACGGGTAACACGGGCATCCTAACTCATAAACACGATGCAATTTAAATGATGCAATGGAAAATATCATGATAAGAAAGAATAGAAAACATAAAGACCAACAGAATCAACTTCTCTTATCCCCAGTGGAGTCACCACTGCGAGTGGCGATTTTTTCCCCCACTCCCACATGGAATGGTCCTTGGGCTTTCTACACTGTTAGGCTCAGGGCCTTAGAGAACATAGGCCTAAACCCAGAGAAAATGGAGTCACCACTCGGACGGGCTGGGAAAAAGAAAGGGATGGATGACTCGATTTCTAATGAATTCCCAGCCCCATAATGGATTCAGAAAGTTGGGTATGCATGGGGAAGGTGAGAAATGGCCTAGCACCCCCACACTACCCGGTTTATTGGAACCGACCTCCTTTTCAGGCCTTAATATTATAAAATTTTAAATATAATGACATTATCCATATTACATGTGATCATAAGAATAAATAAATACTTTATTAAAAATCATAGCAATATCCAAACAAAACAAATAAATGGACTCCCATCCAAGGATGGAAACATGCCCTTACATCGTCCAATGTCTAAAACTAGATAGGAAACCCACCAAAAGGTGGAAACGTATCCTTTACATTAATCCCAAAATATGAAAATAATTTAAATTACATGAAGCTTAATTAATGAGGTACCCACAAGGAGGAAACATACCTCTTACATAATGAAAAATAAAGTAAACCAATAAAAGACATTCAACCATTCATCATGAAAGTAAACCATTTATTATAAGTCAAATAAAGATCAAAATAATGAAGATGTAAATTAAGAATATAGTATGTAAGGTAGAGTTATAATAGTAATTAAACAGTAAATATACAAGTTAGGGTTTTAAGAATTAGGGTTTAGCAAAATACAATTAGGGTTTAGGGTTCTTCTTTTTTAAAAATAGGATTACGGTTTGGAAAAACTAATATTATTATGATTTTTTTTAGGTATTAAGCCACTGTAAAGATTTTGAAAAAAAAATTAATTAGGGTTTAGGGCTCATATTATGTAATTAGGGTTTTGGAATTTACAAATTAGGGTTTTGAAAAAAATAATGATCAAAGCTTTGAAGTTGGAATAAACAAGCTATTGTTAATAATATTTGAGAAAATTTAAGTGACATCGCAAAAACTTTAAACAATGCTATTAGCATGCTGACTACTGGATTCAATTTGGAAGAAGCTAAGTTAATAGGCTACTGGATTAAATTTTAAGTAAAGATCATGCATGTTCAATGTTAAAACTATCAAAAGCATGTGACAATTAATTGATTGAGGAAATACCGTCATTTGTTGGCTCCACCACAATTGCACCTTTGGAATTCTGGGAGAGCTTGATCCAAGACAACACAGCCTTGTTGCCTTCTGAATTGGAGTGTTATTTTTGTTTTTGGTTGCTTCGGGTTGCTTCAAAGATCAAAAGACCGATAATAATTCTTGAGTAATTTTTGCCGTAATTGTTTCTGTGTCTAAAACTATTATTTACAGAAATTTCAAACAAAACCTAATATGTTAAGGAAATTAAAAACTGTTTAGGAAATTAATTAGAGTCTCTAAGTAAAAATAGAAATTTGGCAAAAATCGATCAACGCGCTGGCACGGGCTGCTGGGACACGAGCAACGGGTGAGCGCCTGAGAGGTGCTGCCCCAATTCATCATCTGCTTGGCCTGCTGCGAATTGGGGCAGGCCAATTCGCCGCAGCTTGTGCCTGCGGTGAATAGTCTTGCCGCTTGCCGCTCACCGATTGGTCCATCTCATTTTTTATTTTTTATTATATATATATTAAAAATAAATAATAAAATAAGTATTAAAATAAATAATAAATACTAAATAAATAATAATAAATACCACATATATTATTTGAAATTTATTTTTAAAATATTGGACTGGACTTGGTCAAAAATTAAGGATCTGCAATACCTATGAGATAAACCAATGCGGCTTAGGTCTAATTGCTAATGGATGGATTGATAAGGCTTGAGCTTATGTAGTTCAAAGTGATTCAATCAATATGGCTTGGCTTTGGTGATTGAGTTAAAGTGGCAACGATTTCATTTTGGTGGGTTAAGCATGGTGGGCTTGATATATGTGTGATGATTAGCAAATGCAGCTTGATTTTATGGGTTAAACCTATGATGTGGATTGAGTCAATGTGGTTTGCAAGATTAAGTTAGTGTGGCTTCGTAATGGAGATTGAGGGTCAAGCCAATTGTAGCTTTTGTCATGGAGTGTGCGGTTGGTATATTTGTGTTATGGAGATCGCCTTCGGGTGATAATACACATTTTATCTCCAGTGTCAATAGAGGCAGCCTTTGGGTGATAGATTTTACACTTGGCCCTTGGTATTGAGAGGAGGCAGCCTTTGGGTGATATTTAACATGTAACATCCTTATATCCTATATACGTACAATACATACACCCACTATATGTAAAAATAAGCATATACGGTACAAAATTTTCACAGTCCGGTTTAATATTAATTTTTCACTTTTCAAATTTAAATCTTAAATACTTTAAAATGTATATTTAAATAACAACTAAAATATTATCATAAATTATAGGTACTAAAATAAGCATTTTTCAAAAAAATATCTGAAAAAAATTCGCCATAGTTTTGTCTGTAATTTGGACATTCCCAAATTCAACAAAACCACAACTTGTGCACAAAAGCACTCCCAATAAATCAATTCATACATTTCCCAAATACTCCTCAATTTCTCCAAGTTTCACAAAACATTTATACACATATATATGATTATCCAAAATGTCCTTTATAATTTACAATATATATACCAAAAACATAATATAAAATATGTAATATCAAAATGTAATAAAAACATATACATACAAGCAATCGGCACTGATCTCGAAGAAGGATCCAAATCAACTAGAGCAAACTCAAAGCTAGACTTGACCAAGTCTAGACGAACTCTCTAGCTCTACCGGATCTACCCTATCACCTGCGCAATGAATTTAAATAGTGTTAAGCCAAAAGCTTAGCGGTTCAAACTTTGATAACAATAAAGCTCAAATTCAATGCCAATGCACAATGCAGATTAATATAATATCTCATATCATTTCATTATAGCATATTTTCAGTTGTTTCACAATTCACAATTCACAATTCACATAAAAACAAATACAAGCATGGACCCAAAGGATCTAATATGTTATTCAAATTCCAGAGTTACTATTTTTGTCCATATTGACACCCAGTGTCTAGCCCAAAAACAAGTGATGCTCAGCGTCTAGCCCGAAGGCAAATCAATAATTGCTCAAAAGCTAGCCCCAAAGGAAAATAATGAGGATAACCTCATAGGCATGCCGCCAAACACATAACTCTAGAAATTGAATAACATACTAGGCACAGAATTGTTTCATATTTTCCATCATTAATTTCTTTCACATTTTCTCATAATCAACTAGGAACATTGCCTCATTTCACATTATAAATTAGGCACATTGGCTCATTTTCTCATTTTTCTCATTCATATCAATGTCAATTAATTTTAAATCATCATATTTCATCATTTCATCACATTACATCACATTTTATCTTAAAACTCATCACCCAAATATTTTGGGTAATTTCACATAATCCATATATGATTCACATTTATACACTTTAGTCATTACAAATGGCTTTTTAACAATGCCCTTAATGCATACACGACAAATGAAATTATCCAAATACTTTGGGTCATTTTTCCATAATACACATATTTAACATTTTACACCATTTAGCCTTTAACAATGGCTTTTCACAATGCATTTAATACAAATATGACATTACACATGTCATAGCACATTATTCATACATGTTCCATGTATCAAGTAGCTTAACACATTTTCCAATCCAAAATGTGTTAGGGCCAATATAATACAAATATAACCAATTCATCCAAAGTTTGTACATACCTCAAAAAGTAACAAAAAAAAAAAAAAGCTCAAACACCACCTCCAACCTTCTCTTCCAACTTGGCCTTCAACACTTGGAAAGGGCAAATCAACTCTCCTCAATGCCTATACCAAATGTAATCATAAATAATCATTTAGTATCACATTCTAAGGCATTTCTAATCTTAAATCATAATTAAACATCATTCAAACAAAAATTCCAAAGTTAAGGCTAACCTCACTTTAACTTTGGAATACCATACTAGGCCATTCAATTTGGTATTTTATGTTTATTTATATTATTAAAAACATATTTTAACATGTTTAAACCAATTACATTACAAAAACACTGGCCTCAATTGCAACTGAGCCATCAATGTACCATCATCACATGACTCAAATGTGGCATACAACACTCTCAACTCAACAAGCAACAAGAGCGAATAAGCAGTCAAACCTGCCAAAGACTTCTGACTCAAGGCATCAATAACAACAATTACCTTGCCAGGATGATAATCAATTAAACAGTCATAGTCTTTAATCAATTCTAAACCATCTTCTTGCCAAAGATTCAACTCTCTCTAAACACCCAATTATTTCAAACTCTTGTGATCTGTATAAATAAAGTACTTCTCCCCATACAAGTAATGTCGCTAAATCTTGAAAGAAAAAACTATAACTGCTAACTCTAAGTCATGTGTTGGGTAATTTAGCTCATGCGAGTTTAAATGTTGAGAGGCATAAGCAATGACTCTATCCTCCTGCATCAGAACACAACCTAAAGCACTATGTGAAGCATCACTATAAATCACATAAGGTTTACCTTCCACAGGCAGAATAAGGACAGGAGCCTGAGTCAACATTTCCCTCAACTGCTCAAAGCTCACCTGACACAGAAAACTTCTAATATCTGTCATAGTCTTTGGTGGACTCCAATTCAAAATAGCCTTAACTTTACTCGGATCAACTCTAATACCCTGTCCTGAAACCACATGACTAAGAAAAATAACTTGATCAAGCAAAAACTCACATTTAGGCAGCTTAGCATATAACTGCTTCTCTTTAAGAGTCTGCAATACAATCCACAAATGCTTGTCATGATCCTCCTCATTACGTGAATACACCAAAATATCATAAATAAAAATCACCACAAATTGATCTAGATAGGGTCTGAATACCCTGTTCGTCAAATCCATAAATACTGCTAGTGCATTCGTCAACCCAAAAGGCATCACCAAGAACTCATAATGCCCATACCTCGTACGAAAAGCTAATCTCAACTGACTCTCAACTCTAACTCTCAACTATTGGTACCCTGATCTCAAATTAATCTTAGAGAATATTACTGCTCCTTTCAACTGATCAAAGAGATCATCTATCATAAGCAATGGATACTTTGAGTGGGGATTTTTGCCCCCACTCTCGGTGGAATGATTCTTTGACTTCGGCACTATTTAGGCTTGGGGCCTTAGAGAACACGGACCTAGGTCCAGAGAAAATGGAGTCGCAACCCAGACGGGCTAGGAAAATGAAAGGGGTGGATGACTCGATTCCTAAGGAATCCCCAACCCCCTAATGGGAAATGACCCAGCACCCTCACAACGCCCGGTTCATTGGAATCGACCTCCTTTGCAGGTCTTAATATTATAAAATTCTTAAGTATAACAATATTATCCATATTACATGCAATGATTGAAATAAAGCATTATTAAATTAAAATCAAGGCAATGTCCAAACAAAGTAAATAAATGGACACCCATCCGAGGATGGAAACATGTCCTTACATCATTCATGTCTAAACTAAATAGACACCCACCAAACGGTGGAAACATGCCCTTTACATTAGTCCAAAATATAAAAGCAATTTAAATTACATAGAAATTAATTAATGAGGTACCCACAAAGTGGAAACATACCTCTTGCAATTTTAATACTAAAACAAACAAATAACAATCATGATAATAAAGAGAATATCCATCCATGATAAATTAAATAAATCAAGCATTGAAATTAAATAAATCAACCATCAAAACATATAATAAACTACATAATCAAATCTAAAATTAAATAAAGCAATAAAGATATAAATTTAGGTTTATGTCTCAATTTAAAGTTCTTTAATTAACATCTAGGGTTTTGGGATTTTAGAATTATTATTGTTATTATTTAGGTTACTGTAAAGAATTTGGAAAATAGGAATGAATTAGGGTTTTATACATTTAAGAAGTAGTAAGGTTTTTTGGTTAATCAAATTAGGGTTTAAGCGTAACATCATGAAATTAGGGTTTTGGAATCTTAAGGCATTAGAGTTTGTAATTATTGGTTACTGGATTGTGATTTTAGGTTTATTGGATTATGGCTTTAGGGTTTAGATTTATTCATCATAAGATTTTGAGGTTTTAAGTTCACTGGATTAGGGTTTAGGGTACTGTTGAATTTATCATAAAGTTTTGATACTTTAAAAATTTTGGGCTTAGGAAAACTAAGGTTTACTGTATTGGGTTTTGAGAGAATTAGGGTTTTTTGATATTTTGGAAAACATATTTGATTTTAGGATTTTAAGAAAATAGTTTAGAGTTTATAAAAATAATTATGATTTTTAGAAAATGTAAAGAAGATTAAGGTTTGGAGATTTAAAAAAACATTTAGAAATTTTGGACAAAAAGTTATGGTTTAGATGAAAATAGTTCAGAAAAACAATTTAGGCTTTTAAAGCTTTTGGAAGCAGAAGAATAGTTTTAAGGTCTTTAAGGTTTCTGGAAAAAGAAAAAAAGCTTTAAGGTTTTGAAGTTTTTGGAAATAGGAAAAAATTTTTTTAAGGTTTTTGGAAATAGAAGAGTAGTTTAGGGTTTCGAGAGTTTTGGAAACGGGAGGAAAATACTTTTGGGTTTTAGGGTTTTTGAAAAGAGAAGAATATTTTCAGGGTTTTGAAGTTTTAATCCCTGATTAAGGCTACAGGATGAACATATTACCAAGATTAATGATTTAGGTTACTGAAACAAAAATCAATTATAGTTGTATTTAAAAAAAAACATGGCAATAACATTGTAAATATAATCAAAGCAAAGATTTATAATCAAAACTCCGTTCATTGGTTCCACCAAAATTGATTTCTGGATGAACAATGACAAAGGCAGTGTTGCTGCTTTTGGACGGATTGTTGATTGCTTCTTGTTGCTAATGTCTCTTGTGCTAGGGTTTTTCTGTCTCTTTTTTACTCCAGTAAAAACTAATATTTCCGATCCCATCAAAGTCCTAAGATCCAAAGTCCCTTAATTCTGAGTTTTAATGTGTTATTTATAAGAAAAAATCATAAACCTACTTCTAATTGTTTAAGGAAATTAAAACCAATTCGGAAAAGAAACCAAAACCAAATAAAATTTGGTTTCGGAAAAAACTGCATTGGAAAATTACGCTGGCAAAAACATTGCTGGCGAAAACTGTGAGTGAACGAGTTGCTGCGGGCGAGCGTTGGCCAGCCAGCCAATTTGCCGTAGGAATTTTCTGCGATGAATTGGCATTTCCTATGGCGAAATGGCCCAAATTCCTACGTGCAAATTTTTCCGTCGCCGATTTTTATTTTTTATTTTTATTATTAATTTTTTATTAATTTTTTTATTTTATTAGCTTTACCATTTTTATTTTTATTAAAAAATATAAATAATAAATACTAAAATAAATATTATTTAATTAAAATACCACAAAAATTATTTTGGACTATATATAAAAAATATCGGACAAGACTGGGCCAAAAATTAAGGGTCTACAGTTTTCCCCCTGCTTGAATGATCTGAGACTACAACAAAAGAGAGTGAAAAGCAATAAGACTTAATTTTTCTGAGATGGTTGAGGTTTTCGGTTATGGACCCGGTTAGAGTTCTGGACTCAAGGGTAATTTTAGGTTCTGGACCTAAGGGTAAATTGGGTTCTGGACCCAAGCTATGTTCTGGACTTAAGAGAAATTTTAGGTTCTGGACCTAAGGACAATTTGGGTTCTGAACTCGAGCTAAGTTCTGGACTTAAGAGAAATTTTAGGTTTTGGACCTAAGGATAATTTGGGTTCTGGACCCGAGTTAAGTTCTGGACATTAGAGAAATTTTAGGTTCTGGACATAAGGATAGTTTGGGTTCTGGGCCCAAGCTAAGTTCTAGACTTAAGAGAAATTTTAGGTTTTGGACCTAAGGATAATTTGGGTTCTGGACCTGAGCTAAGTTCTGGACTTAAGAGAAATTTTAGGTTCTGGACTTAAAAGAGATTCTAGGTTCTGAACCTAAGTGTAATTTGGGTTCTGGACTCGAGCTAAGTTTTGGACTTAGAAGAGATTCTAGGTTCTAGACCTAAGGGTAATTTGAGTTCTAGAACCGAGCTAATAATTTTTTATTTCAAAAAGTTTGGCTAATTTTTATGCATGTCTTCTTCTTGCCCCCTGCATGTAAAAATATTTATACACATGCAAGCATTTGAATGATTGAAGTGAATAATTGAATTTACTGTTTATTTACTATGTAGTCACTATTCATGCACTATTTACTATTTATAAATAGTAACTCACTATTCATAAATAGTAGTAAATAGTATTTACTATTGGGAATAGCAATTTACTATTCATCAATAACTTACTTTTGAATTTTGTTTTTTTCCTTGTCGTTTCTCTATATAAACCCACGAGTTCCTTCATTTGATTCACAGCAAAATTTCTCAATTTCTATAATTCTCTCAAGTTCTTTCAAATTTATCACATAGTTTTCAAAAAAATACATGCTTCAAGGTCAGGGACTCATTCTAATGCTGAGTTATTAGAGTTTATTCGGCATCATGAAGATGAAAATATAGATCTACTAGCCGGGATGCCGCTTCATTATAGTTCCAACCAAAAGAGTGCGGTAATTATTTTCCCTTTCTTTTTTCTTTTCTTGATTTTTTCGTCTTTCTATTTTTTTTTATTTTATATATATATTTTTTTATTTTTTATTTTTTATTTTTTTTATTTTTTTAATTATTTTTTATTTATGTTTTTATATTATGCTCTTTTATTAATATTGTGTTTACCTTTATTATTTATTATTTTGTATTTTTATATTATTATCTTTTTTAAAAAAATTTAGGAAAAAAATATATTAATTTAAGCAGATAGGATAATATGTACTTTCCTGGTATTAACTTACCTGGTTCTGTGTTAGCATGATCGTTGAGTTGTTCGGGCTAGAGGGTGTATCTACAAAGCCCGACAGTGGTATGATGTAGTGCCTTCTCGGGTAAGGCAGATTATCCGAGATTTCAGCTTTGAGCACTTCATCTTGCAATTGCCATCCGAGGAGTATAAGATAGATCGGAGTGTACTCCAGGTGCTTGCAGAATGATGGTTGGACACAACCCACACTTTTCACTTGCCCATTGGAGAGATGACAATTGGTTCGATCGATTTTACTGCTATAACCGGCCTTCGATATGATGGTGTTCTGGTTCCTCTAACCAATGATATCTTAACATTTGAAGAAATTCAGAAATTAATTGGTATGGAACCATCATATAAAGGTCCTTTTAAGATAAAAATTGAACCGATTCGTAGCTATTGGATGAACTACGAAGGACGGGTTCACAAAGACACGGCTCAACAGTATGCTCGAGGATTTTTGTTATATTTGTTTGGGTCTACTATCTTAGGTAGCACTGAATCTTCCATCCACTTGTCAATGTTGAAGGCCCTTTCTTATTTTAGAATGGTACCATCTTCTGGCTGGGGTAAAGCTGGTCTCGCCTGTCTTTACCATGGTCTTGATAAACTTTGCCGAAATAAGAAGTCGTTTGTCGGCTTGATGGCCGTTGTCGAGGTATTCTTCTTCTACCAATGTCAATTCCACTCTTTTCTTGCATGAATTTGATCTTTACTATTATTGTAGGTATGGGCATATGAACACAACCTCATGAGGGTACCCGGTATTTCCTGAGAGAGTGTCAGGTATCCGAGATTAAATTTCTGGTTATCTGATTGTGTGGACATTCCCGGCTTTCACCATGTGCATACTCACCGCTTTGTGTCGAGCCTCTTAACCTGGGACCAGGTAAAATAACATTAGTATACTTTAAATTTTTTGTTAAAGTTTACTTACCTTATGTTATTTTGCAGGTGAATTTGGCCTGGTGGAAGCCAGAAGAGCGGACAAACTGGTCTCCTTTCATGAGGGCTGCATTATCTTTCCAACATTCTCACCGAGTCATCACTGGCCCAGTGTCTAGTGGCTGGTTTCTCGAAGAGAGAGTTTATGAGTGGTTCCTTGGTCCAGAGCAGAGGAGGATTTTGATGCCTTGCCTGGAATACACTTTAAATATTATGTCGATGCCGAAGGATGCCTGGTGGCCGGCTCAGTACGGTTATGGTGTTGAAGGATTTCTTTATCCGCCGAGTGCATCTTATGCCCATTTTATTTAAAGAAGGCTCTTTAACTTTGATGTATCTCTTGTTGAAGTGCTGGAGATTCTCGAAGAAAATGAGGGTAGAGATGAAGAGGAACATCATGGAGATGTAGGATAATTTGTTCCACATCTCGGGGTTAGTACTTCTCAGGTAAAACTTTTACCATTTTTCCCTTGCAACTGCTTTTTTTTTTATTCATTATTGATTGTTGTAGGCTGTTGGCTCATTTGATCATGAGGCTGGACCTTCTTTTATTGCCCCTTCATTTGCTCATTCTAGCCTGCCAGATATGCCATCTCATCCGCAGGGTATTGATATGAATTACCTAGTAAGTTCCTTATTTCATGGTAATTTACGCTATATGTATGCATGATTATGTATGCTCTTACCTTTTTCCTTTTTGGCTCACAGCGGATGCTCAAAGAACAAAATAGGAAACTTCAAAAAGAGTTGGCTGCAAGTCGTCAGCACGCTTCTCATTTTGAAAATTTAAATCATCAATCTGAACAAAATTTCCGAATTTAAGATATGGCATCCTTGAACAAAATTTCGTCAGCGGATGCTTTAAATATGTCCCTTGATTGAAGAATTTGAGGCCATCCTTGGATATCCAAATAATCAACAAACAGCATTACCCACATTAATTTCCAAGACTCAACAGAAGATGCAGATGTTATTTCAAATTCCAAAACCCGAAGTTCTTCAGTGTATTAGAGGTGACAAAATTCTACTTGCTCCCTTGATTGATTTTTGTCTCTCTCATTTTGCTCCTACTAAGGCATGGGGATGCATGCTTTGTCTTTGCATGCTCGGCCAATTCTTGCTTGTTTCTTCCAACGGTGATGTTGATCCATGAGTATTGGATATTATGGACCAAATGGAAGGAGGCTTGTCGCCGGTACCTGTGATCTTAGCCTAGACCTTAGTTGGATTAGACCGACTTAAATCAGGATTAACAAAGAGATTGATTGGGAGTCCGTTGCTGCTTCAGGTAATTACCTAAACTGCTTTTTGGGTTTTCAATTTAGGTTTTCTTTTTTTTTCTCTTCTTTTTATTGGTCTAATTTTTGCCTAGTCCGCCCATGTGGGTTTTCGGAACTAGCAAGCTGTCCTAATTTTTATCTAAGCTACCCTCGTGAGTTTTCAACTTAGCGGACCTCTTTCTTTTTTGTTATATATTTTTATTGCTCTAATTTTTGCCTAGTCAGCCCATGTGGGTTTTCGGAACTAGCGAGCTATCCTAATTTTTGCCTAAGCTGCCCTCGCGAGTTTTCAACTTAGCGGACTCTTTTTTTTTTAATTTAATTTAATTCTTTCTTCACAAATTTGGCTTCAAAAGCGTCTTTGTTTGCTTGATACTCCATCCATGGATTTTGCCAGATATCTGCCACATCATCATTCTGCTAGGAAACTACTCCATCCTGCTTCTTCATATGCTAACTAGGTTGACTGGATCCACTCACGCTCTGAAGTCAATATTCATTGATTGGTACCTTGGTGGAAGATTTCTTGTATCACCATGCAGACATATTTGATGCATGTTCCCCTTGCTGCTCTTCGTCAAGGTACATGCTATGACCCTCGCCGACTTGGTCGTCAGTACGGAGCTGAGCCTCGCGATTCTGACTTCACTCCCAATTTAGAGATGCCTTGCTTGACTGAAGCCTACTTGGATCGGCTGAGGCAAAGTTGGCCTACACGTTACACTTATCGTCTGCCATAGATTTTGCATTTATCAATTCAGAAAGTGTATTGTTAGGATGAAAAATAATTAAAGTAATAAAAGCTGCTTCTTTTCCATTTTATAATTTGTCATCACTTTTTGCTATTGTGTTTATTTATTTCATCCATATCTGGTCAAATACTTATAACAGTGCACATAGAACAATTTTAATATTAATTCTGTTTTATTAAATTAGGGAACAACCAAACATAAAGCCAGCATACACAAGATCGCTCTTGTTGTCAACTAGCCCTTTCGGGTTTTCTAATTGACGATTTTCTCTCATTTAGTCCTAATTGTTGCCTAGCCCGCCCTTTCGAGTTTTTGGGACTAGCGGATTGCTCTAACTTTTGCCTAGGCTGCCCTTTTTGGATTTTCAACCTAGCGAGCTCTTTTTTTATATATATCATACATAAAAGCTCTTCAACCTATCAATGTTTATTGGCTTACTAAACTCGTTCTCGTCCATGTCTGATAACTTCATCACACCTTTGTTCATGACTTGTTTCACGACATATGGCCCTTCCCAGCTAGGCTTGAACTTCCCTCTTGGATCAGATACATTAAGCTTACATTGCTTCAACACCAAATCCCCGACAGTGAGTTTTTTTATTTTAACCCTTCTATTGTAGGCCCGAGCTATCTTCTTTTAATACAGTTGGTGATGATACAATGCCTTCAACCTTCTCTCTTCTAGCAAAGCTAACTGTGTTTATCTGCTCACTACCCATTCCATTTCAGGCAGTTTGGCTTCCAAGACTACTCTTAATGACTTGATTTCTATTTCAATTGGCAATATTACTTCCATCCCATAAACCAAAAAGAACAGTGTCATTCCAGTAGGCATTCGCACACTTGTCTTATATCCCCATAAAGCAAAGGGAAGCATCTCTGACCAATCCCTGTAAGTCTTGGTCATCTTGGACAGAATTTGCTTAATTGTCTTATTTGTTGCTTCTATTGCACCATTAGCCTTTGGTATATAAGGGGAGGATCTATGATGATAGATTCGGTACTTTGAGAACAAATCTTTAACTGCTCCTCGAAACTGTACCCCATTATCTGATATCACACTGTGCGAGACCCCGTACCGGCAGATGAGGTTCTTTTCAATAAATCTAGCCATTTGGCTTGCACCCAATTTAATGAAGGATGCGGCTTCGACCCATTTTGAAAAATAATCTACTGCTACCATAATGAAACGGTGACCGTTTGAGGCTGTCGGATGTATCTCTCCTATAATGTCGGTACCCCAAGTGGCAAATGGCCAGGGTGAAGACATAGAATGCAATTCTTCATGAGGCATGTGATTCAAGTTACCATACATCTGACATTGTTGGCACTTCTTTACAAACTCAATACAATCCTTCTCCATGGTTAACTAGTAGTAACCTTGTCGAATAATCTTTTTAACTAGGGCCAAACCACTCATGTGCGGACCGCAACTTCCTGCATGTATTTCTGACATGTTACGCTCCACTTCAGGCTTCCTTAAACATCTTAAATGCACCCCATCAGGCCATCTTCAATATAACTCCCCATGGAATGTGATGTATTGTAATGACCACCGCCTTATGGCTCTTCTCTCTTTCTTTGTTGCCCCCAGCGGGTATTCTCTTTCTTTCAAAAATTGCCTTATAGTATCATACCACGCATCATGGTCTATATCTATTTCCATGATTGTCTCATATTCATAGCAAGGAGTTGATGAAGTGGTCAAGATCAGAGACTTAAGGAATAAGCTGACAGGGTTTTCCCATACCGAAGCCAATGTGGTCAGGTCATCAGCCATCTGATTTTCTTCTCTTGATAGGTGTATAAACCTACACTCCTTAAAGTTCTTATTCATCATGGTCAGGTAATGGTGGTATGGTTTTAATTTTTCCTTTTTCAACTCCCACTCTCCATTTACTTGGGATACTACTAGCAATGAATCGCCACAAACTTCCACCTTATCCACCTTTATAATCATTAGGGTTTCCAAACCAAAAATACAAGCTTCGTACTCCACCATATTATTGGTTGTCCTAAATTTCAACTTTTGGTCAAAGGGATAAGTTCCCCTTCGGGCGATTCTAGTATAACCCCCAAACCTTCTCCTTTCCTATTTATTGCTCCATCAAAATACATTTTGCACCCTTGTACTTCAATTGCTTCTAAATGTTCATCCGGAAATGCCAAGATTACCTCTTCACTTTCTGGTAATGGTTGTTGGGCCAGGAATTCTGCCACTACTCTACCTTTGATTGTTTTCCTTGTTAATACTCAATCTCAAATTCTTCTAATATTATCAACCATCGACCATATTTCCCAATCAAAGAGGGTGTCTACCTTAAATACTTCATTGGATCCAACCTGGAAATTGCTTGCACACTATACGATTGAAAGTAATGCCGCAACTTCTTAGAAGACCAAACCACGGCTATACAGGTCTTTGCAATGATACTATACTTAATTTCATAAGGTAGGAGCTTTTTACTCAAATAGTAAACTGCATGCTCAATCCCTAACTAATCTGCTTGGGCTAGTATGGCTCCTATTGACTCTTCTTCTACTGCTAAGTATAGTAGTAGAGGTTTGCTGGGTTAGGTGGTTTTAAAATAGGTGGATTCAACAAATAATCTTTTATTCACTCAAAGGCCTTTTGACACTCTTCATTCCATAGGATAAGCTGATTCTTTCTAAGCAATTTGAAGATAGGCTCACAGATTGTTGTGAGCTTTGCTATAAATCTGCTAATGTATTGTAATTTACCAATGAATCCCTGAACTTCCCTCTCAGTCTTTGGGGCTGGCATATCCCTGATTGCTTTAACTTTGTCAGGATCAATCTCAATGCCATTCGGACCAATCACATGTCCTAATAATTTACCTGAGGTAACACTGAATACACACTTCTTCAGGTTCAATCTTAGCTTATATTTCAAAGCTCTATCGAAAAATAATTTTAAGTTTTGGAAGTGTTGTTCCCTTGTATCTGATTTAACCATTATATCATCAACATATACTTCAACTTCTTTGTGCATCATGTCATGAAATAGTGTGGTGGCCATCCTTTGGTAGTGTTGTCCCAAGATGGCAACCAAGAGGGGGGGGGGGTGAATTGGTTTCGTCAAGAAATAATGACAATTTAAAAAACTCAACAAACAAGAAATGCGGAATAGAGAGTTGGTTGAGTAATGGAGGAAGGTAAGAACACACAAGATTTATAGTGGTTCGGATTTACTTCAATCCTACATCCACTTCCTTAACAACTTGTTAAGGTTCCACTAGTCTTTGAAGTTTTTACAAGCTCACTTCCAACTTTGGTGTTTTCACAAGTTCACACCTAACTTCACAAGTGTTTTTCTAAGGCTCACACTTACAACCCAAACAAGAGTTTTACAAGGCTCACTCTCTCAACCTAAGTGTTTCCCAAGCTTACACTCAAACTTATACAATAGTGTTTTCAATGCTAACACCTAACATTCATAACAATTCAAATACAAGTTTAAGCAAAAGGAAATTTGTTGCTTGGCTATGAAAATCTTTTCTTAATAATGTTATATATTTTTGTTTTCTCATGGAAACATTGTATTTATAGCCAATGTGGTCTTACTAGCCGTTATTGATGTTTTAATAATGTCTTGGCAGATTAGACCTTCTTTACTTAAACTGTCCGAAGCACTTCGCGGTCGCCCTTCATACAAGGATGGTCGCGCTCATGCTTCCTGCGGTCGTCCTTTTAACAAGGGACGGTCGCTACTTTTAAAAAATCTTCAACGGTCGAATTTTAGTGCTCTGCAGCTGGAATCTTGCCCATGATGTGTTTGTCGGACCGTTTCTTGCCCATGCTGTGTTTATCGGGACGGTCGCGCATCACAAAGTGCGGTCGCCCTTTTTTGAATACTGAAGTGTGATTACAACGGTCATGTCACGTGTCACTTTCTGACAGAGCAAAAGAGATGTCCGCCATAATTTGAATCTTCGCGGTCGCCCTTGGTAGGTTTTCGCGGTCGAACTCACATTCTCGCGTCGAACTTCTGGACTCACCTGAGGACGCGAACACTACTGTCTCTTTGAGCAATTTCTTCTTGAATTGTTGGGCGGTCGCTACTATAAATGAGGCGGTCGCTAAAGTGGTAAGTGAGGTCGAATCATTCACCGTTCTTGTCACCGCGAACCTTACTGTGATTGTAATGATTTAAGTTCCTTGAGTAGCGGTCGGGCAAATATTAGGACGGTCGCTATTCTGTAGGAGCGGTCGCGACTGAGGTCGAACTTCTGACCGCGAAACCTACTGTGACAAGGTTTCATTCTGTAATTGCTTGGAGCGGTCGTATTCAGGTGAGGTGCGACCGCTATAATTGTTCTGTTTATTTTTAATTGAAGCAACCTAATCCTGCAACAAGATTTCTCAAACACAAGTTAAATAGATCATCCATTTGAGTTGTCAAGGATCAAAATTAAGATCATTTGTCTAACAATCTCCCCCATTTTGACTTTGACAATTCAAATGGAATGATGAGAAAAATAATAAGTCTAAAATACTCCCCCTTAACATATGCAACAATCATCGTTAAGAGCATTGTGATTAATAGTTTATCTTGGTGCAAAGGTTATTGTTTGATGCAAACATTTCTCCCCCATAAACATTTCTCCCCTATTGCAAATATTCAACATTATTGTTCTTATTCTTGTTTTCCCATTTTTGTATACTGTTACTTGGTTCATTCCACTTGGTTCATTCCATTTTGGTATTGTTCTCCCCCATTGGCATAGGCAAAATGAAACAAATGTTAAGCAAAACAAGCATATAAAAGTGCAAACAATGAAAGGGAATATAAACATTATATATATGAAAGTGGAGGAAAGTACAAGACATGAAACATAAGCAGTAAACATATGAAAGTGCAAACAAAAACAAATTAAAGCTAAGCTTATTCTGAGTCATCATCTATGTCTAACTCTTCTTCAACTATAGGAGCTTTCCCTTTATCTTGAGGTGCAACAGAGGCAGAGCTAGTACTAATGGACTCTTCTTCTTCAGCAACGCTTTGGGTGTGATCACTTATATCCCAATCTTCAAGATTGCATTGAGGCAAGTCCGATTTGCCTTGCATGTCATAAAGATCATGGTGCATGTGGGATATAAGGTCTATCCTCTTGTTTAAGTGCTGGAATCTCTTGGAGACACTTTTCTTGAACTTAGAGAGTTTCCTTGAGAGAGTCTTGATTGCTTGGAGGATGAGTTGTGTGGAGGATGAAGCAGTTTCTTGAGCAACTTTTGATGAAGTTGCTTTTGGGGGTAATTCCACAGCAACTTCTACAGAATCTCCCTCTTCCTCAATTGTATACCTTGGCCTTTTCTTTTGTTTGTCCATAACACCTTTCTTGCCAAAGGAGTATACATATGATCCTTCAATTTTCTTTACACATCCAGCATGCTCTAAGTAATCTATTGTGATAGCACTAGAGGCTAGAGTGAAAGGGTTTCTCAAAGTGGCTAAGTTTAAATCATTCAGAAGGTTTAGGTGCCTAGCTATTTGAGTAACTTGAGAGGATAGGAAGAAGGTACCAGTTCTTGTAATAGCATGATGATAAAAGGTATCAATCAAGAACTTGGTTGTGTTCATTTTGATGTTGTGGGTGAAAGCATAGAGAAAGATAAGGTCTCTCTTGGTTACTTTCTCATTCCCATTTGCTCTTTGGTGAATGGTATAGGTGATAATCCTATGGAGCATCCAGTGGGTGAGAGATTTGATGTGCCTGGCTTTAGATTCCTTTTCAAAGGAAGTTTCAATGGAAATTTCTCGCCAGAAATCAGAAAGGGTTGGGTTTGAGAAGATTTGGTCATTGTAGGAGGTTATACCTTCAGAAGGGAAGTTCCAAATTCTGCCAAAATCTTCAAGGGTTAAGAATTGATACTGATCAAAGAGTTTGAACCTAACCCCATACCACCCTAGTGCAGAGTTTGCACTCTTCTCTATCTGGAATGACATTAGAAACTCCTTACTTAGACTAGAGTAACCTACCTCTTCTGGAAAGACAAAATTTCTCCATCCAAGGACATCCAACAATCCTTCAATTTCGTCCTTGATGCCCAAGGCAGACAGCATCCCACCAAAAGGTGATTTGGTGCCTTCAACCTTCTTCTTCTTTAGCATGGCATACCTAATGTCTTCCTCAGTGGTTTGGTGATGAGGTTTGTGAATTTTCTCACCCCTTTTTTATTGTGGAGGAGATGGAGGTTCAACAACAGGTTCTCTAATGGTGATTCCTGGAACTCTCTTAGCTTGACCCTTAATTTTGGAAGTGGTTTTTCTTTTGGGAGCCATTAGATTAGAAAGAGTAGAAGTAAACTGGAAAACAGAGGGTGATAGAGATGTAGAAGTTTTTTAGGGTTTCAGAAGTAAGTTTGTGTGCTTTGATAGGCAAAATATCAGATAAACTGTTGCAAAACACTTTTAAATAGATGAAGTAAAGAAAATAGCCGTTTATGACTGTTGAGAGTTAAGAGTTGCGACCTGTCACACAGCCAACGGTTATAAATTTTCGAGCAGAGTGTACAGGGTGCGGTCGCAGATTTAACAAGGTGCGATCGCGAAATGGTGTACAGCGACCATTATTATGATCAGTACGCTCGCGAGTGAAGAAAACATCTGTAACGGTCGAAACTATTCAAATTGGTGCGATCGCGCACAAATTTTCTCGACCGCGCTCAGAGAATTTTATTGAATGAAACTAGCAGACGAAGTAGCGAGCGCGAAAGAACACTGGAGCGACCGCTACATACTCAAAAATAAAAGATTCAAGGAAAGATGGAAGATATTCTAAGTGTGTTAAGAAAAATTAATTTCATGCACATAGAAACTTTATTTTAAGGCAAAAAATTCTAATTAACTCAAAGTGATTCCATCAATCATTCCTAAATTGAGTTTGATGAAGTTAAGTCTATCTTCATTCAAGGGTTTTGTAAAGACATCAGCAAGTTGATTTTCTGTATCTATGAATTCTAAGGTTATATTCTGATTTTGTACATTTTCTCTTAAGAAATGATGTCTAATATCTATGTGTTTGGATCTAGAATGTTGGATAGGATTCTTAGACAAATTGATAGCACTAGTGTTGTCACATTTAATGGAGATATTGTTAAACATTTTACCATAGTCAAGCAATTGTTGTTTCATCCATAATACTTGTGTGCAACAAAAACATGCTGCAACATATTCAGCTTCCGTTGTGGATAAAGCAACTGATGCTTGTTTCTTACTATGCCAAGACACTAGACAATTACCAAGAAAGTGACATGCTCCTGTTGTGCTTTTCCTATCTAATATACTACCAGCATAATCTGCATCTGAAAATCCTATAATATGAAATGTATTTACCAAAGTCCTGTTGTGTTTTTAGGATACCAAAGTCCTAAATGTATTGTACCGCTCAAATATTTCAAGATTCTCTTAGTGGCATTCAAGTGTGATTCTTTAGGACTAGTTTGAAATCTAGCACAAAGACATACACTATACATTATATCAGGCCTAGAAGCAGTTAAGTAAAGTAGTGATCCGATGATACCTCGATATTTCTTCTCATCTACTGCTTTACCATTATCATCTTTACCTAATTTCAATGATGTGCTCATAGGAGTTTTGCTAGTTTTGCAGCCATCCATTCCAAATTTCTTGATGAGTTCTTTTGTATATTTGGATTGGTTGATGAAGATCCCATCTTTACATTGCTTGACTTGCAGTCCAAGGAAAAACTTGAGTTCACCCATCATGCTCATTTCAAATTCCCTAGTCATACAAGAAGCAAATTCTTTGCACAGGGCTTCATTAGTAGCTCCAAATATTATGTCATCCACATAAATTTGTACAATCAAAATGTTGTGCTTATCCTTTTTAACAAAAAGAGTCGTGTCTACTTTTCCTTTTGAAAAACCATTTTCAAGCAAATATGCACTAAGTTTATCATACCAAGCTCTAGGTGCTTGCTTTAATCCATATAAAGCTTTGGTAAGTTTGAAAACATGATCAGGAAATTTGTAGTTTTCAAAACCAGGAGGTTGTTCAACATAAACTTCTTCATTTATGAGTCCGTTTAGAAATGCACTTTTAACATCCATTTGATAAAGCTTAAAATTCATATGACATGCAAAAGCAAGTAATATTCTAATAGCTTCCAATCTAGCTACGGGGGCAAAGGTTTCATCATAGTCAATACCTTCTTCTTGATTATAACCTTTGGCTACCAATCTTGCTTTATTTCTAATGATGTGACCATTTTCATCAAGCTTATTCCTATAAACCCATTTGCATCCTATTATAGAATGATCTATAGGTCTAGGAGTAAGTTGCCAAACATTATTTCTTTCAAATTGATTAAGTTCATCTTGCATTGCAATTATCCAATTTTCATCATTTAAAGCTTCCTCAATAGTTTTTGGTTCAATTTGAGAAACAAAAGCAACATTAACATCAACATGATTAATTTTAGATCTAGTAGTTACTCCCTTTGATGTTTCTCCAATGATGAGTTCCTTTGGATGATCTTTCTTGTATTGCCAATCCTTAGGTAGATCTTGAGCCTTTTCTTCAAGTTGATTGATCTTTGGAGCATCAATAGATTCAAGAGGTTCAAGAGTGCCTGCAGGGTCATTGAAAGTAATACCTTTCTTTTGATCAAGTTTAGATGATTCATCAAATACAACATGCATTGATTCTTCTATAACTAGAGTTTTCATATTAAATACTCTATATGCTTTGCTATATGATGAATATCCTAAGAATATGCCTTCATCTGATTTGGATGAGAATTTTCCAAGATTATCCTTGGTATTCAATATGAAGCATTTGCATCCAAATACTCTAAAATATCCAATTCTGGGTATTCTTCCATTCCATAGCTCATAAGAAGTTTTATTAGTTAAATGCCTTTTATAAACACGATTTGCAATGTAACAAGCTGTATTAACGGCTTCCGCCCAAAAATAAGATGGTAAATCATATTCATTGAGCATTGTTCTAGCCATTTCAATTAAAGTTCTATTTTTCCTTTCAACTACACCATTTTGCTGTGGAGTTCTGGGAGCAGAAAAATTGTGTGAAATGCCAATTTCATTGCAAAAGTTTTCAAAGTTTTCATTTTCAAATTCTTTGCCATGATCACTTCTAATAGATGTGATCACATATCCTTTTTCATTTTGAACTCTTTTTGCAAAGGTTTTGAAGTAATTAAAGGCTTCATTCTTTTGAGCTAAGAAATTAACCCATGTGAATCTAGAGTAGTCATCAACAAGAACAAATGCATATGATTTGCCTCCTAAGCTTGTAACTCTATTTGGTCCAAACAAGTCTAAATGAATGAGCTCTAAAGGTCTAGAGGTGCTTATAACATTCTTTGTTTTAAATGAGCTTTTATGTTGCTTACCATGTTGACAAGGTTCACAAATCCTATCTTTATCATATTTTATCTTAGGTAAGCCATCAACTAAATTCTCATTACAAATATATTTCAATTGATCCATACCAGCATGTCCTAGTCTTCTATGCCATAACCATGCATCATTATTAGTGGACATTAAACATGTATGATCAGAATGTATGCTTACATTGTAAGTGTTGTTTGTTCTAGTACCCTTAAATATGATAACATCATTTGAATTTGTGATTTTGCATTCCTTGGAATCAAACTTAACAAAGTATGCTTTATCACAAAGTTGACTAACACTTAGCAAGTTATGTTTCAAACCATCAACAAGCCATACATCTTCAATTAAATCCTTACCAATAGAACCAATGGAGCCAACACCAAGAATTTTACCTTTAGCATTGTTTCCAAAAGTTACGTTACCTCCATGTTTATAGGTAATACTTGTAAAGAGCTTTGCATTTCCAGTCATATGCCTTGAGCATCCACTATCCACAAGCCATGTGCTTTCATTGGTAGTAGATTTTAGGCATACCTGCAAGCCAATTGTGGTCATCCTTTTTTAGGTACCCACATATAGTTGGGTCCTTGATGGTTAGTAGAAAGAGTGCCTTCTAAATTTAGATGAGCTTTTCTTATATAACAATAGAAATTTTTGTGACCAAATTTCATGCAATATGTGCATTGCCATGGTATTCTATGCTTCTGCATTTTTCTTTTTGCATTATACATACAACTACAAGTATGTGATTTCTTTTGTACAAGTTTAGTAAACAACAATGCATAATTGTTTTTCGCTTTATCTCCTAGTGAACCGTAAGAAGTTCTTTTAGACTTGGTGCAAGCATGAACATCAGAAATTTTAGTTGTAGATGCTTTCACAAAAGTTGGTTTACTAGGTGCAATGTTGGTTGAGCCATTGAATCCTAATCCATATTTCAAGGAAGGTGATCTTTGATTATTAATTAATGTGTTCAATGCTTCCTTTCCTTTATGAAATCTGGAAATTGATTCTTTTAGTTCTTTTAGTTCATGCTTCAATGTCTCATTTTCTTTAATCACCTTTTCTAAGTCATGTGAGCTTTTATTTAATTCTCCTATTGTATTCATTAAGTGTTCATTTGAGGTTTTCAATTCTAAGGTAGAGTTCTTTAAGCATATAAAATCCTTTTCTAACTTAGAGTTTTTCTCTTTATAGAGCATCATTTTAGAGAAATATTTTTCTATTTTAGAATTCATGTGCTCAATCAAATCACTATCATTTATATCACTTATATCATCATGTGCTACAAGATCAAAGGATTGAGTACTTACCTCATTGGAGTCATCTTCAATAGCCATGAGACAAAGATTTGCAATTCCTTCCTCTTCTTCTTCTTCACTTGAGGAAGAGTCATCCCATGTGGCTTTGAGAGACTTTTTCTTTTCTTTATCCCATTTCCTTTTGTTCTTTAATTTGTAGCAATCCGACTTGATGTGACCGGTTTTTCCACATTCATAGCATTTTACCTCATTTTTCTTTTCTTTATCTTTGAAGGAGAATTTAGGAGGTGTACCTTTGTTTGCTTGTAGTCTTTTCTTCCTTTTCCATTCATTCATTCTTTTTGAGAACATTGCCATTTCATCTTCATCATCAGTACCTTCATTGCTTGAGCTCTCATCTTCTTTGATTGCTTTGAGTGCAATTGGTTTTCTCTTTTCTTTCTCACCTTGATCTTCTTCTTTTTCACTGTGCAGCTCAAAAGTGAGTAATTTACCAACTAGCTCGTCGGTTCTTAATGTGCTGAGATCATGAGCTTCTTCTATGGATGATACTTTGGATTCAAAGTTCTTTCTAGCTCTTAGGGCTCTCAAGATTTTACTGTTTACATCACCTTGATCATATACCTTGCCATACTTCTTCAGTTCATTGACAATAGCAAGCAAGCGATTTGTCATGTCGGTGACATTTTCATTTGGTTTCATCTTGAATAGCTCATACTCATGAACATGCATTTGTTTCTTGGTAAATCTTACTTGAGTTGTACCTTCATGGTAGTTTTCAAGTGTTTTCCAAATACAATGTGCACAAGTTAAATGTTGAACTCTTCCACCTTCTTCTCTTGAAATGGAGTTCATCAAGATGGAAGCAGCTCTATTGTTCTTGAATCGATCTCTGATATTGCTAGTTGACCATTGAGCTTTGGGAAGTGGAACTTGAATACCGTCAACCTCATGAGTAGGAGATTTCCACTCATTTTCCACAAAATCCCATAGTTCAATCCCTTCACTGTCTAGAAACAAATACATTTTGTGTTTCCAGTATGAGTAATCCGTTCCATCAAAGTAGGGTCTAAGAATAGAGTTAAGATTTCCATGAGAGCTTGATGAAGAAGAAGTTGCCATTGTGGATCAGATTTCACAATTAAGTTTAAGAAATCTCAGGGCTCTGATACCAATTGTTGTCCCAAGATGGCAACCAAGAGGGGGGGGGGGGTGAATTGGTTTCGTCAAGAAATAATGACAATTTAAAAAACTCAACAAACAAGAAATGCGGAATAGAGAGTTGGTTGAGTAATGGAGGAAGGTAAGAACACACAAGATTTATAGTGGTTCGGATTTACTTCAATCCTACATCCACTTCCTTAACAACTTGTTAAGGTTCCACTAGTCTTTGAAGTTTTTACAAGCTCACTTCCAACTTTGGTGTTTTCACAAGTTCACACCTAACTTCACAAGTGTTTTTCTAAGGCTCACACTTACAACCCAAACAAGAGTTTTACAAGGCTCACTCTCTCAACCTAAGTGTTTCCCAAGCTTACACTCAAACTTATACAATAGTGTTTTCAATGCTAACACCTAACATTCATAACAATTCAAATACAAGTTTAAGCAAAAGGAAATTTGTTGCTTGGCTATGAAAATCTTTTCTTAATAATGTTATATATTTTTGTTTTCTCATGGAAACATTGTATTTATAGCCAATGTGGTCTTACTAGCCGTTATTGATGTTTTAATAATGTCTTGGCAGATTAGACCTTCTTTACTTAAACTGTCCGAAGCACTTCGCGGTCGCCCTTCATACAAGGATGGTCGCGCTCATGCTTCCTGCGGTCGTCCTTTTAACAAGGGACGGTCGCTACTTTTAAAAAATCTTCAACGGTCGAATTTTAGTGCTCTGCAGCTGGAATCTTGCCCATGATGTGTTTGTCGGACCGTTTCTTGCCCATGCTGTGTTTGTCGGGACGGTCGCGCATCACAAAGTGCGGTCGCCCTTTTTTGAATACTGAAGTGGGATTACAACGGTCATGTCACGTGTCACTTTCTGACAGAGCAAAAGAGATGTCCGCCATAATTTGAATCTTCGCGGTCGCCCTTGGTAGGTTTTCGCGGTCGAACTCACATTCTCGCGTCGAACTTCTGGACGCACCTGAGGACGCGAACACTACTGTCTCTTTGAGCAATTTCTTCTTGAATTGTTGGGCGGTCGCTACTATAAATGAGGCGGTCGCTAAAGTGGTAAGCGAGGTCGAATCATTCACCGTTCTTGTCACCGCGAACCTTACTGTGATTGTAATGATTTAAGTTCCTTGAGTAGCCGTCGGGCAAATATTAGGACGGTCGCTATTCTGTAGGAGCGGTCGCGACTGAGGTCGAACTTCTGACCGCGAAACCTACTGTGACAAGGTTTCATTCTGTAATTGCTTGGAGCGGTCGTATTCAGGTGAGGTGCGACCGCTATAATTGTTCTGTTTACTTTTAATTGAAGCAACCTAATCCTGCAACAAGATTTCTCAAACACAAGTTAAATAGATCATCCATTTGAGTTGTCAAGGATCAAAATTAAGATCATTTGTCTAACAGGTAGGTTGCTCCAGCATTCTTTATGCCGAATGACATCACCCTGAAAGCAATTTTGGCTTTATCCTCTTGGGCCATTATCACTTGATTGTATCCAAAAAAATCCATCTACAAATGAGTGTAGCATGCTAGAGGCTGCACTATCAATGAGGACATCTATGTGGGGTAAAGGAAATTCATCCTTAGCAGAAGCATTGTTCAAATCTCTATAATCCACACAGACCCTTATCCTTCCATCTTTCTTTGGCACTGGTACGATGTTGGCTAGCCAATCTGGATATTCCATCACTTCAAGGAACTTCACTTGTATTTGCTTAGTGACCTCTTCTTTAACCAATTCAGCCCACTCAGGTCTTAATCACCTAAGCTTTTGTTTGACAGGTTTCATGTGAGTGTAAGTAGGAAAATGATGCTCGGCTATGTTTCGATCTATTCCAGGCATATCCTCATAAGAGCAAGCAAACACTTCTTCATATTTTTTGAATATTTTATCAAATCTCTCTCTCTCATCAGGAGTAAGGTCAGAAGCTATGCTAATGTTTTTAGGATTTTTAATTGTTCACAAATTTAATGATTGTGTGTTAATAGAATTAATATTAAAGATGCTCATGTAACTGCTATTTGAATGTATGCAACAATCAGGAGAAACATCACACTAGTAAGCAAAATCGGACTTTATTACATTCATTTTGGAAAAGAAAACATCATCATCCTCATACAAAGCAGAAAAATTAAAATTAAAATTAAAATCAAAATCAAAATCTTTGTTCTCAAAATCATAAGGCAGGATGTATTCAAACTTTTCTTCAACCACGGCAGCAATCTCCTCCGGAGTCTTCTCGTCTTTCAAGATAGCTTCATTCTTCTCTTTTGGATTGGATTCTTTGTTGGCTGACAGGGTGAGCTCTTTCTTCACTTGGTCCACTAGCTCGACCACATCTGCAAATATTTCAAAACCTGAGATCAACTTTCGCATGAACATGATTGGCTCGGGCTTTCCTTGGAGTGGTCTCATATCTGGAGCTTTGACAAAGATCTCTTTAAGTGGTGGGAAGCTCATCTTCTCACTCTTCTTTGGCTGGACATCGTTGTTCACATCATATCCTTTCCCTTTCTTGGATGTTTGAGTTCTAAAGTCCGGCAGCTTTGTCAAACCGGCCTTACCCTTTCCAAGACCAGCTCTGGGAAGGTAGTTCATGTTCTTCATCTTATTCAAGACTTTGGAGTCCACTACTTCAACATCAGAAATTGCAGCTAGTTGAAAACCATTAAGAGGTCTCTCAATCATTATATTGTTAACAATCTCATTATCTTTAGCTTCAATAACCACTATCTCATCTCCGTTGGGGAACTTGATCTTTTGATGAAGGGTGGAAGGAACTCCACCAAGAGGACGAAACCATGGTCACCCAAGAGTAAGGCGAAGGTAATCGGTATGTCTAAGACAACAAACTCAGCAATAGATTCAATTGGACCAACCTTGACAGCAGCTTTGAAAGTCCCTTCGGCGTGTCTCTTAGTGTTGTCATAAGCCCGAATTGTTACCTCGGTTGGATTTAGATCCCTTGTTGACATGGCTAGCTTTGGCAATATCTTAAGTGGGCAAACATTTATGGTGGACCCATCATTGACCATTACACATGGAGTCCTCTTCCCCTTGACTTCTATTTTGATGAAGAGAGGGCGGATGTGATCTCTCCCCTCCTCCGGTAAGTCCGCATCTGAAAAAGAAACGGCTCCCATATTAACTTCACTCTTCTCTTGAACCTCTTCACTTTTCATTACCCCTCTAATTTTATGAAGTTGATTAGCTCCTCCGGTATTGTGGAGGTAAAAATTGGCATGCTAGCTAAGTTTTTGGCCATAGTTTCTCAGTGCTTTTTAGAAGTAGCTAATAAGTCCCAAATGCTAACACTTGCTTGGGTTCTTTTCAATTGCTTGAGCACAGCATCATCTTCCTCTTCTTTATTTCCTATTTCAATTTCCTTACCCTTATTAGTTTCTACCTCCTTAGGTGGTGGCCTTGCATAAGGCTTACCGGATCTAGTGTTCATTACTTCATCTTCTTCGGGCTTGGACCGAGTCCAATCCTCCTTCTTGGATACAAGATCATCATCATTATCGGTTGAATCCCAAAACCCATTGACAGCATAAATTGTTACTTCTTTACCGACCATAACTTGTTTAATTCCACCAAATACCTCCTCTTCTTTGGTTGCTTCTCCACCCACATCTTGAAAAGAAGACATGACAAAGTCCTCATGCAAACCTCCTCCAATCATGAAGGTTGCCGGCGATGGTACTCTATTGAACTTTGGTAAAGGGTTGTCTTTGGTGTTTGGTTTATTGGGCTCGGGTAGCTTCCCATTATCAATTAGATTTTGGATCTCATGTCTCTACCTCACACATCTATCCGTGTCATGCCCTTGCATTTGGTGAAATTGACAAAATGCTTTAGTGTCAAAATTAGGTGGGAGAGGGTTAGGCAAAGGACGAGGATTTAAGTGTTGTAGCAATTCCTTTCTTTGAAGTTTATTGAGAACCCAAGACATCGGTTTCCCCAATTTCGAAAATTTTCTCCTTGTTCCTTGGTTAATAGCATTGACACCAACTGCCTTTTGCATGCTTTGGCTACCAGATTGATAGTTCCCTTTCTTGTTCCTTCTTGTTGAAAAACGATTCTTCTCTCTTTCCCATTCTTCAATTTGCAAACTTGCTTGGAGAAGGTCTTTGAAATCGAGGATGAGTGTATGAGACATCCTTTCACAAAGACTAGGCAACATCCCTCTCACAATCATCCTTATTTGATCGAATTCATCAGGCCTCTTCTTGAGTAAAGTAGCCTTGTTTCTCCATCTCTTATCATAATCCACAAAATTCTCATTCGACCTTTGCTTAATGGACTCCACTTCGATTAAGGTAACTTCCATCTCGATATTATATCCATATTGTTGGATGAAGGCTTTGTAAAGCAGATCCCAACTCTTTTATGTTCCATCATCTAAGGTATTGAACCAATTTTGGACAACGAGGGTCCAATGAGAGCATGAAGTACCTTAGAGTTTGAGCCTTAGTAGCTTGGGCAGACTCCATGGCAGTGATATACTGCTTCACATGGAGATGAGGATTTTCGATTCCATCAAATTTCTCGAAAGATGGCATCTTGACCTTGTACGGGACTTCTTCATCTAGCTCAAATAATTTATCAACTTCGGACATTTCCTCAGTTTTCAATTTCTTCACAAATTTCTTTTCTAGATCAGCAATCATCTTTTCAACATCAGAAGTTTCGGTCTTCTCCATAGTTGATCTTTCATCAATCTTCGATTCTTTTTTCTTTTCTTCAGCATCTTGGTAGTATTGAGCCCAATCATCATCATCATCAATTATCACCTTTTCATTATCAAAAACCACTTCACCAACTGTGGTCTTCCCTTTGTCCTTTGGTTTCTTAGTGCTAGCAGATGATTCGACATGATTTTCTAAAATTGCAGTCAATTGGTTCTTCATGGTCTCAGCTAGGGCCTCTTTTATTTCATCCATCTTGGCATTGAGGGCATCAGCCACCATTCTTTGATCTATTGTTTTTTGTGAGCAAGTGATTGAGTCGTTGCTAGATACTTCATCTCCGGCGTAGGTCGGATTATCGTAAGCTTTTGAATTGTCATAATCCAGGGCTGTGAGCCAGAGAGGACCAATGATATGAGATGCAAATGTATGTATGTATGCATGTATGCACAAACAATCAACAAACATGGACAAAATAGACATTCCTTCCAACCTTATAACATCCACACACGAATGGCAAGTCTCTTTTCCTAGGTATATGGCTAACAAAATACCAACATGGGGTACCTTGTTTTTGAATATTTCCTTTGGATGTTTCAACCAATAGTTATATTTTCGAAAATGGAAATTAGTTCATAATAATTCCAATTAATTGGGTTTTAATCCATTTACCAACTATAGTAGCTTTTATGCTATATTGTATTAAAACTAAATTAAATGGTTTATTATAAATAGATTTCTCACTTCAAAAAAGTAACTAATGATTCATGCCAAAAACAAGCCCATGATTAATTATTCTTAGTATAAACTAGGCTCATAATTGATTTTTGGTATTTCGTAATTGACCTAAATAAATTGCAGGCTCTTTGTAACATAATTTTGTTTGTAAGCCCATTGTAAAAAGATTTTAGAAAAATGGATTTTGTGCTTAATATTTGGGCCATGAGCAAAAGAATTTATGATTTATTTTTAGAAAAGTCTTATGTCCAAAGACCATCCTGAAAGGTTTTGAAAATAGCCTTGGTCTTTTGGATTTTAAAGAAAATTTATTTGAGCTTACAATATACTTAGGTCATATTAGAAAAAGAACAAACCAAATAAGCCATGATTTAAGCCAAGATAAATTAACCGTAGTCAAACAACATGCATTTGGGGTAAAACCTAAGGAAAGTAACTAGGCCAATTACATGAGCTTTAGTCTTTGGGTAAAAAGGCTTAGGTTCCTTTAGCAAGTATATACCAAATGGTATGAGGCTATGAGTGGTTATTCCATGCTCGATCTCCATACCTTGAGTGAAAGTTTGGTATCCCTTACATAACACAACACGGGTAACACAGGCGTCCTAACTCACGCACACAATGCAATCTAATATGATGCAATGGATAATATCGTTATAAAAAAGAATAGAATAATAAAAAGACCAGCGGAATCAACTTCTCTTATCCCCAGTGGAGTCGCCACTGTGCGCAGTGATTTTCGCCCCCACACCTGGTGGAATGGTTCTTGCCACTTCGGCACTGTTTAGGCTCGGGGCCTTAGAGAACACGGACCTAAGTTCAGAGAAAATGGAGTCGCCACCCGGACGGGCCGAAAAAAAGAAAGGGGTGGATGACTCGATTCCTAAGGAATCCCCAACCCCCTAATGGGTTCAAAAAGTTGGGTACATATGGGGAAGGTGAGAAATGGCCCAGCACCCCCACATCGCCCGGTTCATTGGAACCGGCCTCCTTTACAGGTCTTAATATTATAAAATTTTAAATATAACAACATTATCCATATTACACACAATAATTGAAATAAAGCATCATTATATTAAAATCAAAGCAATGTCCAAGCAAAACAAATAAATGGACATCCATCCGAAGATTGAAACATGCCCTTACATCCCATGCCAAAATAGGACACCCACAGAAAGGTAAAAACATGTCCTTTACATTGTTTGTAAAATAGAAAAGCAATTTAAATTACATGATATTTAACTAATGAGGTACCCACCAAGTGGAAACATACCTCTTACAACATTTGGAAATCTAAATAAATCAATAAAAGTAAATAACCATTCATCATAAAATAAATCATTCATTAAAGATATTAAACATCAATAGAATGTAAACATCCATCCACGATAAACTAAATAAATCAATTATTGAACTTAAATAAATTAACAAAGTATTAAAAATAAATTAAAGCATAATCAAATATAAAATTGAAAAAAGCAAGTAAAGATTCAAATTAGGGCTACTGTTTCTATTTAAGATTCTTTATTTAATGTGTTTAGGGTTTTGGAATTTATGGGTTTAAGCTACTGTGAGTTTTAAAAGAATTGAAATGGATCAAAGTTTTATAATTTAAGAGGTTGATAAAGTTCTTTGATTAACCAAATTAGTGTTTGAGTGGTAAAATCATGAAATTAGGGTTTGAACACTTTAAAACATTGGATTTATGATTTACGGTTACTTACTGTGTAGAATTATAACATTTAGATTTATATGGTTTTAAGGTTTTAAAAATTAGAGTTTAGAAAATTTAGGGTTTAGGTTAGCTAGTTTAGGATTTACTGTTTTGGGTTTTGGAGTTGAATTAGGGTTTTAGAATATTAGAATTAGGGTTTCGGAGAATGCATTAGGTTTTAGGATTTGAAAATCAATTGATAATTTTATGAAACTTTATGAAAATAAACAAAATGATTAAAGGTTTATAGAGACAAAAAAGATATTTTTTAGGGTTTGTGTAAAGAAACAGATTCGATTTAGGGTGTTGAAAAGAAACAAGTTTAATTTAAAGTTTTGAAAAATTGGAAAGCAAAGTAGGGTTTTGAGATTTTGAAGAAACAAAAACAACTATTTTATGATTATTGGAAAACAAATAAATGAATTAAGGTTTTTAAGATTTAGAAAAGATAAATTAAAGTTCTAGGTTTTTGAATCAAAAGAGACAATTGGATTTTTTAAGCTACTGTGAAGAAATTAGACATTCATACCTCCCGTTGTTGGTTCCACCAAAAATTTCTTTTTGGATGAACAAGAACAAAGACAAGCTTTGCTACCTTTGATGGATTGAATTGCTTGTTTGCTCTCTCAAAAATTTGATCTATTTTACTGCCAGAAGGAATTCTTAAAATTCAAAGTTTTCCTCCTCAATTTCGGTCTCAATTTTCCACCCCCCCTTCTGTGTTGTTTTAGTCCTTATTTATAGAAGATTTTTATGGTTAAGTTTAGTTATTCACGAAATCTAACATTAATTATGAAAAAGAAACCGAAACCTAATTGTATTTGGTTTCGAAAAAATTTGCGTCGGAAAAATTTTGCTTGCGAAAAAAAACTGCTGCGGAAAAATTGCGCTGGAAAAAAAAACTGCCGCAGGTGGCTGCCGGCTGCGGCCGAAAATTGGCCTGTGGGCCATTTCGCCCGCAGGAAATTCCTATGGGCTAAAGCCATTTCGCTTGCTGATTTCGTCCCACGCTGATTTTTATTTTTATTTTTTATTATTTTTCCGTCGTCGATTTTTATTTTTATTATTTTATTTTTATTTATTTTATTATTATTATTATTTATTTTTTTATAAATAAAAATTAAATACTAAAGCAAATATTCTTTAATTAAGATAGCAAAAATTATTTTGGACTAATTAAAATATATTGGACAACACAAAAATTATTTTGGACTAATTAAAATATATTGGACCTGACTAGGTAAAAAATTAAGGGTCTACAGGACCAAATGGAAGGAGGCTTGTCGCCGATACCCGTGATCTTAGCCGAGACTTTAATTGGATTATACCAACTTAAATTAGGATTGCCAAAGTGACTAACCGGGAGTCCATTGTTGCTTCCGGTAATTACCTAAACTGTCGTTTTGGGTTTTCAATTTAGATTTTCTCTTTCTTCTTATTTTTTTTATTTTATTGCTCTAATTTTTTCCTACTCCGCCCATGCAGGTTTTCGGAACTAGCGAGCTGTCCTAATTTTTTCCTAAACCGCCCTTGTGGGTTTCAACTTAGCAGACCTCTTTTTATTAATTTTTTATATCACTCTAATTTTTGCCTAGTCCGCCTATGTGGGTTTTCAGAACTAGCGAGCTGTCTTAATTTTTACCTAAGTTGCCCTTGCGGGTTTTTAACTTAGCGGGCTCTTTTTCTTTTTCTTTTTTTAATTTAATCTTCCCTCACAGATCGGGCTTCAGGATTATCTCTGCTTGCTTGATATTCCATCCATGGATTTTGCCAGGTATCTGCCACATCATCATTCTGCTAGGAAACTACTCCATCCTGCTTCTTCATATAATGACTGGGTTGACTGGATCCACTCACGCGCTGAAGTCAACATCCGTTGGTTGGTACCTTGGTGGAAGATTTCTCGTATCACCATGCGGACATACTTGTTGTATGTTCCTCTTGCTGCTCTTCGTCGAGGTACTTGCTATGATCCTCGCCGGCTTAGCCGTCAGTACGGAGCTGAGCCTCGCTTTTCTGAATTCACCCCCGATTTAGACATGCCTAGCTTGATTGAAGCCTACTTGGATCAGCTGAAGCAAAGCTGGCCTGCATGTTACACTTATTGTCTGCCATAGAGTTTACATTTGTCAATTCATAAAGTGTATTGTTAGGAAGAAAAAATAATAATAAAAGTAATAAAAGATGTTTTTTTTCCTTTTATAATTTGTCATCACCTTTTCCTGTTGTGTTTATTTATTTCATCCATATCTGGTCAAATACTTATAACAGTGCACATAAAACAATTTTAATATTAATTTTGTTTTATTAAATTGGGGAACAACCAAACATAAAGCCACCATACACAAGATCACTCCTGTTGACAACTAGCCCTTTCGGGTTTTCTAATTGACGATTTTCTCTCATTTAGCCTTAATTGTTGCCTAGCCTGCCCTTTCGGATTTTCAGAACTAGCGGACTGCTCTAACTTTTGCCTAGGCTGCCCTTTTTGGGTTTTCAACCTGGCATGCTTCTTCCATTTTTTTATACATAAAACCTCTTCAACCTATCAATGTTTACTGGCTCACTAAACTCGTTCCCGTCCATGTCTGATAACTTCACTACACCCTTGTTCATGACTTGTTTCACAACATATGGCCCTTCCCAACTAGGCCTAAACTTCCTTCTTGGATCAGAAACATCAGGCTTACATTATTTCAACACAAAATCCCCGACTCTGAGTTTTCTGATCTTAACCCTTCTATTGTAGGCCCGAACTATCTTCCTTTGATACAATTGATGATGATACAGTGCCTTTAACCTTCTCTCTTCTAGTAAAGCTAGCTGCGTGTATCTGCTCACTACCCATTATGTTTTAGGCAGTTTAGCTTCCAAGACCACTCTTAATGACTTGATCTCAATTTCAATTGGCAACACTGCTTCCATCCCATAAACCAAAGAGAACGGTATCATTCCAGTTGGTGTTCGTACACTTATTCTATATCCCCACAAAGCAAAAAGGAAGCATCTCTGACCAATCCCTATATGTCTTGGTCATATTGGATAGAATTTTCTTAATTATCTTGTTTGTTGCTTCTACTGCACATTAGCCTTTGGTCTACAAGGAGAGGATCGGTGATGATGGATTTGGTACTTCGAGAATAAATCCTTAACTGCTCCTTGAAATTGTACCCCATTGTCTGATATCACTCTGTATGGGACCCCATACCTGCAGATGAGGTTTTTTTCAATAAATCTAGCCATTTGACTTGCATCTAGTTTGTTGAAGGATTCGGCTTCGACCCATTTTGAAAAATAATCTACCACTACTATAATGAAACGGTGACCGTTTGAGCCTGTCGGATGTATCTCTCCTACAATGTCAATACCCCAAGTGGCAAAGGGCTAGGGTGAAGACATAGAATGCAATTCTTCAGGAGGCATGTGATTCAAGTTACCATACATCTGACATTGTTGACACTTCTTTACGAACTCAATACAATCTCTCTCCATGGTCAACCAGTAGTATCCTTGTCGAATAATCTTCTTACCTAAGGCCAAACCACTCATGTGAGACTGCAACTTTCCGCATGTATTTTTGACATGATATGCTCCACTTCAGGCTTCCTTAAACATCTCAAATGCACCCCCATCAAGCCATCTTTGATATAACTCTCCATGAAATGTGATGTATTGCAAAGACCACCACCTTATGGCTCTTCTTTCTTTCTTCGTCACCCCCGACGAGTATTCCCTTTCCTCTAAAAATCGTCTTATAGTATCATACCACGCATCATGGTCTATATCAATTTTCATGATTGTTTCATATTTGTAGCAAGGAGTTGACGAACTGGTCAAAATCAGAGGCTTAAGAAATAAGCTGACAGGATTTTCCCATACCGAAGCCAATGTGGCTAGGGCATCAGCCACCTGATTTTCTTCTCTTGATAGGTGTATAAACCTGCACTCCTTAAAGTTCTTCTTTACCATGGTCAAGTAATGGTGGTATGGTTTTAATTTCTCTTCTTTCAACTCCCACTCTCCATTTACTTGGGATACTACTAGCAATGAATCGCCAAAAACTTCTACCTTATCCACCTTCATAATCATTAGGGCTTCCAAACCAAAGATACATGCTTCGTACTCCACCATATTATTGGTTGCCCTGATTTTCAACTTTTTGGCTAAAGGGGTAAGTTTTCCTTCAGGCGATTTTAGTATGACTCCCAAACCTGGTCCTTTCCTGTTTACTGCTCCATCAAAATACATTTTTCATCCTTGTACTTCAATGGCCTCTAAATGTTCATCCGGAAATTCCAAGACTACATCTTCACTATTTGGTAATGGTTGTTGGGGTAGGAATTCTGCCACTGCTCTACCTTTGATTGTTTTTCTTGTTACATACTCAATCTCAAATTCTTCTAATATTATCAACCATTGACCATACTTCCCAATCAAAGAGGGGTCTCCCTTAAGTATTTCATTGGATCCAACCTAGAAATTTCTTGCACACTATACGATTGAAAGTAATGCCGCAACTTCTTAGAAGACCAAACCACGGCTATACAAGTCTTTTCAATGATACTATACTTAATTTCATAAGTTAGGAGCTTTCTACTTAAATAGTAAACTGCATGCCCAATACCTAACTCTTCTGCTTGGGCTAGCATGGCCGTATTGACCTTCTTCTACTGCTAAGTATAGTAATAGAGGTTTGCCGGGTTTGGGTGGTTTCAAAATAGGTGGCTTTAGTAGGTACTCCTTTATTCGCTCAAAGGCCTTTTGACACTCTTCATTCCATATGACTAGCTAATTCTTTTTAAGCAATTTGAAGATAGGCTCATAGATTGTTGTGAGCTTTGCTATAAATCTGCTAATGTATTGTAATTTACCAATGAATCCCCAAACTTCACTCTCCGTCTTAGGGGCTAGCATATCCCTGATTGCTTTAACTTTGTCAAGATCAATCTCAATGCCATTTGGACCAATCACATGTCCCAACAATTTGCTTGAGGTAACCCCGAACACACACTTCTTCGGGTATAATCTTAGCTTATATTTCAATGCTCCATCGAAGAATAATTATAAGTTTTGGAAGTGTTGTTCCCTTGTATCCAATTTCACCATCATATCATCAACATATTGTAGACCCTTAATTTTTGATCCAATCCAGTCCAATATGTTTTATTTAGTCCAAAATGATTTTTATTGTATAATTGGTCCAAAATAATTTTTTGCTTTAGTATCTAATTTTTATTAATAAATAAAATAAAAATAAAAATCAGCGATGAAAAAATCGTTGCGCGAGCTCGTGGGCATTTCGCCCACATGAATTTCCTACGAACGAAATGGCTCACGCCATTTTGCCCACTGCCGCAATTTTCTGTGGCAGATTTTTTTTGCCAGCGCATTTTTTCCTGCAGCGCAATTTTTTCCGACGTAAATTTTTCGACACATAATTCAATTAGGTTTCAATTTTCTTTTGCTATTAACATTAGTTGCCGTCACTAATTAGGAATAAACTATATCAAACCACTATAAATAAGGACCAAAGGCAATGAAATTGAGGGGGGCCGAAAATTGGCAGTAGCTTGGAAAATTTGAAACCAAATCAGGGAAGGAAAAGGAGCAATTCAATTTCTTTTTTTCTGGAATAGCAGGGACATGATTTAAGCAATTCAAAGGCAACAATTGTCTTTCTTCTTGTTCATCCTTGAACATTTATTTTTGGACAATCAACAAAAGGAGGTATGTATTAAATTCTTTTTTTTGTTTTATTTTTTCATAGTAGCATAAACTATGAAATTTTGTTTTTTAAATAAAAAACCTTAGAACTTTAATTTAGTTTTTTCCAAAAGTTAAAAACACTAATACGTTACTTTATTTTCCAAAAAGACTTAAAATTGTTATTTTTACCTCTTCAAAATCTTAAAACCTTATATAAACATATTTTTCAAAAAAAATAAATTTTGATTCTTTTTTCTTCAAAAGTTTAAACTAGGTTCTGTTTCTTCCAAAAAACCATAAAAAAAAAACATCTTTTCTATTTATAAAAACTTCAATTTGTTTGTTTAAATTCATAAAACCTCATGAAATCATCAAATTGTTTTTCTAAATCCTAATTCAAGTTCATCACCCGAGACCCTAATTCTAAAACACTAAAACCCTAATTCAACTTCTAAACCTAAAATATTAAACTCTAACTCCTTTAAAACCTTAAAACTTAATTTTTTTCTAAGCCCTAATCCTTTAAAACATTAAAAAATCATAAAACATAAATACTTTAAATTTTACACAGTAGCTTGAAATCATCATTTAAAACCATGAACCAAAAGTATTTTAAAGTGTCTAAAACCCTAGTTTCATGATTTCACCATTCAAATATTAATTTAGTTAATCAAAGAGTCTTACCAACCTTTTAAAACATAAAATCTTAATTTATTTTAATTCCATAAAAAGTCACAGTAGCCTAATTTTATGAATTCCAAAACCATAACACATGAAATAAAAGATCCTAAATGGAAACAATAGCTATAACTTAGATTTTTTATTTGCTTTATTCAATTCTATATTTGATTATGCATTGGTTTATTTTATATGCTTTAATTTATTTAAGTTCAATGCTTGGTTTATTTTATTTATCATGGATGGATGTTTACTTTCTATAGATATTTAATACCTTTGATGAATGATTCATTTATTTTGAACTGTTACTTACTTTTATCAATTTATTTAGATCTCCAAATGTTGTAAGAGCTATGTTTCCACTTGGTGGGTACCTCATTAGTTAAATATCATGCAATTTAATTTGCTTTTCTATTTTAGAACCAATGTAAAGGGCATGTTTCTACCTTTCGGTTTTGGACATTGCTTTGATTTTAATATAATGATGCTTTCTTTTAATTATTGTGTGTAATATGGATGATATTGTTATATTTAAGAATTTTATAATATTAAGACTTGTAAAGGAGGCCGGTTCCAATGAACTGGGCGTTGTGGGGGTGCTGGGCCATTTTTCACCTTCTCCATACGTACCCAACGTTCCGAACCCATTAGGGGGTTGGGGATTCCTTAGGAATCGTGTCATCCACCCATTTCTTTTTCCCGGCCCATCCGGGTGGCTACTCTGTTTTGTCCAGACTTAGGTCTGTGTTCTCTAAGGCCCCGAGCCTAAACAGTGCAGAAGTCGCAAGAACCATTTCACCAGAAGTGGGGGTAAAAATCCCCGCTCATAGTGGCGACTCCACTGGGGATAAGAGAAGTTGATTCCGTTAGTCTTTATTATATTCTTTCTTATAATGATATTATCCATTGCATCATCTTAGATTGCATCATGTGCGTGAGTTAGGACGCCCGTGTTGCCTGTATTATGTTATATAAGGGATACCATACTTTCACTCAAGGTATGGAGATTGAGCATGGCATAACCACTCATAGCCTCGTACCATTTGGTATATTCTTGCTATGGGAACCTAAGCCTTTTTACCCAAAGACTAAAGCTCATGTAATTGGCCTAGTTACTTTCCTTAGGTTTTACCCCAAATGCATGTTGTTTGACTATGGTTAATTTATCTTGGCTTAAATCATGGCTTATTTGGTTTGTTCTTTTTCTAATATGATCTATGTATATTGTAAGCTCAAAATAAATTTTTTCTTAAAATTCCAAAAGACTGAAGCTATTTTTAAAACTTTTCAAGATGGTCTTTGGACATAAAATTTTTCTAAAAATAAATCAAAAATTCTTTTGCTCATGGCCTAAATACTAAGCCCAAAATCCATTTTTCTAAAATCTTTTACAATGGGCTTAGAAACAAAACTATTTTCACCCAACCTTTTCTTACAAAGAGCTTGCAAAAATATTTAGGTCAATTATGAAATACCAAAAATCAATTGTGGGCCTAGTTTACACTAAGAATAAATTAACCATGGGCTTGTTTTTGGCATGAATAATTAGTTACCTTTTTCAAGTGAGAAATCTATCTATAATGAACCTCTTAATTTAGTTTTAATCCAATGTAGCATAAAAGCTACTATAGTTGGTTGAATGGATTAAAACCTAATTAATTGGAATTATTATAAACTAATTTCCATTTTTGAAAATATAACTATTGGTCGAAGCATCCGAGGGAATTATTCGAAAGTAAGATATCCCATGTTGGTATTTTGTTAACCATACACCTAGGAAAAGAGACTCGCCATTCGTGTACGGATGTTATAAGGTTGGAAGGAACGTCCTATTTATCCTTATTTGTTGATTGTTTGTGCATACATGCATACATTTGCATCTCATATCATTGATCCTTTCTGGCTCACAGCCCTGGATTATGATAGTTCAAAAGCTTACAACAATCCGACCTATGCCGGAGATGAAGTATCTAGCAATGACTCAATCACTTGCTCACCAAAAATAATGGATCCTGAACATATTCAAAGAATGGTGGATGATGCCCTTAATGCCAAGATGGAAGAAATAAAAGAGGACATGGCCGAGACCATAAAGAATCAATTAGCTACATTTTAGGAAACAATGTTGAAGCATCTGCTAGCACCAAGAAAGTCAAGGGGAAGGCTAAAATTGATGAAGTAGCTTTTGATGATGATAAGGTGATAATTGATGATGATGATTGGGCTCAATACTACCAAGATCTTCAAGACAAAAAGGAAAGGTTGTTGAGAAGGCAACTATTGAAAAGACAGAGTCATCTGATGTTGAAAAGATGATTGCTGATTTAGAGAAGAAATTTGAGAAGAAGTTGAAAACCGAAGAGATGTCCGAGATCGACAAACTATTTAAGCAAGATGAAGAAGTTCCATACAAATTCAAGATGCCATCCTTTGCTAGATACAATGGTACTGGAAATCCTCATCTCCATGTGAAGCAGTATATCACTGTTATGCAGTCTGCCCGAGCTACTAAGGATCAAACTCTAATGTACTTAATGCTCTCATTGGATCCTATTATCAAAAATTTGTTCAATGCCTTAGAAGAAGGAACACAAAAGTGTTGGGATTTGCTATACAAGGCCTTCATTTAGTAATATGGGTACAATGTCGAGTTGGAAGTTACCTTAATGGAAGTTGAGACCATTAGGCAAAGGCCAAATAAGAATTTTGTGGACTATGTGAAAAGATGGAGAAATAAGGTTGCTTTGCTCAAGAAAAGGCACGACGAATCCGATCAAATAACGATGATCGTGAGAGGCGTTCCACCCAATCTCTGTGAAAGAATGTCTCACACCCTTATAAGGGATTTCAAAGATCTTCTCCAAGCTAGTCTGCAAATTGAAGAGTGGAAAAGGGAGAAGAATCGCTTTTCAATTAAAAGGAATGAGAAAGGGAACTACTAGTTGGGCAATCAAATCACACAAAAGGAAGCTGATGTTAATGTCACTAGTCAAGGAGGAATGAGACAGTTTTCAGAATTAGGGAAGCCACTGTCTTGGGTTCTCAATAAGCTACAAAAGAAGGGATTGTTACAACCCTTGACTCCTCATCCTTTGCCTAATCCTCTTCCACCTAACTTTGATACTAATGCTTTTGCCAATTCCATGAAAGGCCTGGACACAAAATGGAGGATTGAATGAAGTTGAGGCATGAGATCCAGAATTTAATTGATAATGGCAAGTTGCCTGAGCCGGACAAGCCCAATAAGAAAGGGAACCCATTTCCAAGGTTCAACATGATGCCACCACCAGCAACATTCATGGTAGGAAAAGGATTAGAAGAGGATTTTGTTTTATCATCCTTTCAAGATGGGGATATTGAAGATATGAAAGGAAAAGAAGCTTAAACTCAACAAACTTTCCTTAGCTTGAATGTTGCTTTTCAATTTTACTTTCTTTAATATTTTGGAACTATTATTTAAAGTTGCTTGAATAAATTAATTTTATCAAAATTTTGTTGGTTTTTGTTCATTTTGGTGCTCAACTGATGAGGAATTTAGCTTGATGTTTATAAATTAATTTATCTAGGTATCATGACTTGAATGACTTTACTAGGTGAGGGAATTATTCTATAGCATCGAGTTGTGTATGCTTACTTAGAGGGCTCCTGCATAATTACCTTTGTCTAGGTCCTAGTTTATCTTAGAACATGTTTTGACAAACTTTCGAGGCGAAATTGAACTCTGCTTATTTAAGAGAGAAATGATCTAGGCATTATTTGGTTAGCCAACAACTAGTATCCACCCAATTAAATATCAATCCCTAGTTGTCCCTTTGAGCCTTCATAAAATTTTAGCTTTCTTTTCATTGGTTTACAAACCCCAATAACCTACCTTGAGCTGTTGTGATACTTTTGACAAATCTTATGATCACTAATGTGAAGAGGCAAGAAGATCAAAGAAAGCAATGAATAGTCAAGATCATGAAGATAGTTGAAGTTCTCAATACGATAAAGATGGTTCTCAAGACCATAAGGGTAGTTGATGTTTTTAAGATCATAAAGGTAGTTGAAGTTCCTTTAATATTTCCAATATGTGAAGACAACATTAGAGTAACAAATAATTTATCCCTGTTAAAGAATATTTATGTTACTCCACTCATCCATTATTGGAAGCCCAAGTTGGTACAAACAAGATAACTCTTTTAGAGCTAGAACAAAAAAAATGAAAAAAAGAGAAAAAGAAGAAAAAGAAGAAAAAGAAAAAGAAAAGAAAACCCAAAATGGTTCAACAAGCCAACTGAGTTCTCTTTTACCTAAGACAACAAAAGGCTTCCATTTGGTTTATAAGGATGGTTTGACTTGAATTGGTCCAACCCAACTAAAGATTCAATCAAATTTGGAGAAAAGGAGGAAGACTATCCAGTTCTTGAAAGTTCTATACTTGATAGTCCTACAAGAAAGAAGGACAAAATGATAAAAGAAAGGGAAGAGTAAGAAAAATAAAGAAAAAAAAAGAAAGGGAAAAGAAGAAAGGAAACAAATTTGGGTCTTAAATTTTTTGCAAGGGCAAAGACTGTCCTAACCAAGAACTAGAATTAATGCCAAGAAGATAAAAAGAATTTAGAGTTTAGAAAGATTGCTTCCAACTGTCTAAAGTTCCAACAAGAAATTTGTAGTGTGAGGGTTTGTCCATTGTGTCACACCAGCTCCAATCTCAAAATGGCCTTCACTTAAACATGTGTCCCTTATAGACCCCATTTCAAGCCTATCAAAGACCTGTTGATCTCTCTTGGTAGGTAGAGTCTATTAGTGGAGTTAGTTTGGATAAGCATGCATATGAGATAGACAATATTTAAACTCAAATGAGACCTTTGACTAAGTAATGTGTATGTGCCGATATGAAGTGCAACAGTTCTTGTTTAAATAGAAATGATTCCCGAGTTTAGTACTGTAACTAGGGTTGTCATGTTATAGATATGTTAATTTTGAAAAATCAAGTCCTAAGGTACATTGACATTAATTTGGCAAAGCCAACATTTGATTTCGAAATTAAAATTCAAAATTCAAAAAATTAAAAAAAGGGAAAAGAAAAAAAAAGTGTTTTGTCATACAAAGCCTTCAAGTTAAGGGAAGTATGTTGAACATCCAAAGGACACATTGGGCAAAGGAAATGATTATTGGCAAGGTCATGAAGAAGCTATCAACCGAAATGCTGAAACATAGTTTGAAATAGATGAATCCCTGACTCTGCTGTTTGTGGTTTTCTTTATTCATATTTTCAACATCTTGATGATAAAACCCATAAATGCAAAGCTTTCTATCATTCCAGTGCAAGAACTGAACGAGCATCTGAAAGAAATTCATAAGAGTACTTCTGTTGATCACCTCGGCCTTTGAGTCAATGAAACTGCTGTGAGTATTATCATGCATATCATGAATACATAAGCATATCACATCACACTTTCTTGTCTTGTATTGTCTATTCTTTATCAAAGTGAACAACAAACACTCTGTGAAGTAAAGATTCAAAAGAAGATGTCAAATCAGGGTGGCATGGAAAGCCCATTGCTTGAGAGAGCTCCAGTAATTTTGCAAAAAGAAGAAATGCGTGCTTATGCAGAGAACTAGACAAGAAAAACATCAATCAAAGCTTGCATGGATAAAATCTTTGGTTTGAGCCTACACAGGGGGCAAAGTTTCTCCTTTTCAATTTTTTGAGTTTATATACCAAATATTTTTAAACTCACTTACAAATATTTTGCTACACAGGGGGGCAAGGAGAGGATATAAGGTCCAATTAAAAATAGCTAAATCTTTGCAAAAAGGAAGAACAAAAGAATAGAACATTAGAACTCTCAAAAGAATGAAGATGCAAAAGACAAAAGACCAATCCAACTAAAAGAACTAAAGCTAGGGTAAAGACCCGACCTCCAATGGATAAAGACCCATGTTTCAAGGGTAAAGACCCAATCTCAAAGGATGAAGTCTTCATTTCCAAGGATGAAGACCCGATCTCAAAGGATGAAGATCCATTTTGAGGGTGAAAAACCACAATGCATAGAATAACTGGAGCAGTCAGATTTCTCAAAAGATAAATGGTTAGTCAAACTCAATCTCGGGTCCAAGTACCCAAATCAATTCAATCTCGGGTCTAAGCACCCAATCTCGGGTCCAAGTACCCAAATCAATTCAATCTCGGGTCCAAGCACCCAATCTCGGGTCCAAGTAACCAAATTCAAATCAATCTCGGGTCTAAGCACCCAATCTCAGGTCCAAGTACCCAAATCAAATCAAGCTCGGGTCCAAGCACCCAATCTCGAGTCCAAGTACCCAAATTCAACCAATCTCGAGTCCAAGTACCCAAATCAAATAAATTTTGGGTCCAATTACCCAAATCAAATTCAATCTCGGGTCTAAGTACCCAATCTTGGGTCCAAGTTCCCAATCTCGGGTCCAAGTACCCAAATTCGATTTAGGATTAAGTATCCAAATCCAGTTAGGATCGAGTATCCAAATCAAGTTTAGGATCGAGTATCCGAACCCAATTTAGGATCGAGTGTCCCAATCCAACTTAGGATCGAGTATCCAAGTCCAGTTAGGATCGAGTATCCTAATCCAATTTAGGATCAAGTATCCAAATTCAGTTTAGATCAAGTATCCCTATCTAATTTAGGATCGAGTATCCAAATCCAGTTAGGATCGAGTATCCAAATCCAGTTAGGATCGATTATCCCAATCCAGTTTAGGATCAAGTATCCAAACCCTTCGGGTCCAGAACCCAAATCTTCCTTAGGTCCAGAACCTAGAATCATCCTTGAGTCTAGAACTCGAACCGGGTCCAGAATCCAAATTTTTTTTTAGGTCCAAAACCTAGAATTATCCTTGAGTCCAGAACTCGAACAGGGTCCAGAACCCGAATTTTCCTTAGGTCTAGAACCTAGAATTTATCCATGAGTCCAGAACTCAAACTGGGTCCAGAACCCAAAAACTCAACCATCTCAAAAATTAAGTCTTATTTCTTTTCACTCTCTTTCACTAAAGTTTCAGATTTTTCAAGCAGGAGGCAAACTGTAGACCCTTAATTTTTGAACCAATCTGGTCCAATATGTTTTATTTAGTCCAAAATGATTTTTGTTGTATAATTGGTCCAAAATAATTTTTGTTAAATAATTTTTTGCTTTAGCATCTAATTTTTATTAATAAAAAATTAAAAACAAACAAATAAAAGACAAAAAATAAAAATCGGAGTCAGAAAAATAGGCGACGAAAAAATCGTCGCACGGGCCCGTGGGCATTTCCCCCGCAAGAATTTCCTGTGGGCTAAATGGCCCAAGCTATTTTGCCCACATAAATAATCTGCGGGCAAAATAGCTTTTCCATTTCGCTCGCAGGATTTTCCTAAGGGCGAAATGGCTCACGCCATTTTGCCCGCAGCCTGCCCATTGCCGCAATTTTTTGCGGTAGATTTTTTTCGCCAGTGCATTTTTTCCTGCGGCAATTTTTTTCGGCAGCGCAATTTTTTCTGATGCAAATTTTTCAAAACCTAATTCAATTAGGTTTCAATTTCCTTTAATTATTAACATTAGTTGCCATGACTAATTAGGAATAAACTATATCAAACCACTATAAATAAGAAACAAAGGCAATGAAATTGAGGGGGGCCAAAAATTGGCAGTAGCTTGGAAAATTTGAAGCCAAATCAGGGAAGGAAAAGGAGCAATTCAATTTCTTTTTTTCTTGAAAGGCAGGGACACAATTTAAGCAATTCAAAGGCAACAATTGTCTTTGTTCTTATTTATCCATGAAGAATTATTTTTGGAGAATCAACAAAAGGAGGTATGTATTAAATTCTTTTTTTGTTTTATTTTTTCACAGTAGCATAAACTATGAAATTTTGTTTTTTAAATCAATAACCTTAGAACTTTAATTTAGTTTTTCCAAAAGTTAAAAACACTAATACGTTACTTTATTTTCCAAAAAGACTTAAAATAGTTATTTTTACCTCTTCAAAATCTTAAAACCTTACATAAACATATTTTTCAACAAAAACAAAATTTGATTCTTTTTTCTTCAAAAGTTTAAACTAGGTTATGTTTCTTCCAAAAAACCATAACAAAACATCTTTTCTATTTATAAAAACTTCAATCCATTTGTTTAAATTCATAAAACCTCATGAAATCATCAAATTGTTTCTCTAAATCCTAATTCAATTTCATCACCAGAGACCCTAATTCTAAAACACTAAAACCCTAATTCAACTTCTAAACCTAAAATATTAAACTCTAACTCCTTTAAAACCTTAAAATTAATTTTTTTCAAAGCCCTAATCCTTTAAAACATTAAAAAACTATAAAACATAAATACTTTAAATTTTACACAGTAGCTTGAAATCATCATTTAAAACCATGAATCAAAAGTATTTTAAAGTGTCTAAAACCCTAGTTTCATGATTTCACCATTCAAATATTAATTTAGTTAATCAAAGAGTCTTACCAACCTTTTAAAACATAAAATCTTAATTTATTTTAATTCCATAAAAAGTCACAGTAGCCTAATTTTATGAATTCCAAAACCTTAACACATGAAATAAAAGATCCTAAATGGAAACAATAGCTATAACTTAGATTTTTTATTTGCTTTATTCAATTCTATATTTGATTATGCATTGGTTTATTTTATATGCTTCAATTTATTTAAGTTCAATGCTTGGTTTATTTTATTTATCATGGATGGATGTTTACTTTCTATAGATATTTAATACCTTTGATGAATGATTCATTTATTTTGAACTGTTACTTACTTTTATCAATTTATTTAGATCTCCAAATGTTGTAAGAGCTATGTTTCCACTTGGTGGGTACCTCATTAGTTAAATATCATGCAATTTAATTTGCTTTTCTATTTTAGAACCAATGTAAAGGGCATGTTTCTACCTTTCGGTGGGTGTCCTATTTAGGCATGTGATGTAAGGACATGTTTCCATCCTTGGATGGGTGTCCATTAATTTGCTTTGTTTGGACATTGCTTTGATTTTAATATAATGATGCTTTCTTTTAATTATTGTGTGTAGTATGGATGATATTGTTATATTTAAGAATTTTATAATATTAAGACTTGTAAAGGAGGCCGGTTCCAATGAACCGGGCATTGTGGGGGTGCTGGGCCATTTCTCACGTTCCCCACACGTACCCAACTTTCTGAACCCATTAGGGAGTTGGGGATTCCTTAGGAATCGAGTCATCCACCCCTTTCTTTTTCCCGGCCCGTCCGGGTGGCGACTCCATTTTATCCAGACTTAGGTGCGTGTTCTCTAAGGCCCCAAGCCTAAACAGTGCAGAAGTCGCAAAAACCATTCCACCAAGAGTGGGGCAAAAATCCTCGCTCACACATATACTTCAACTTCTTTGTGCATCATGTCATGAAATAGTGTGGTGGCCATCCTTTGGTAGGTTGCTCCAGCATTCTTTAAACCGAACGTCATCACCCTATAACAAAATATACCCCATGTAGTATTGAAAGCAGTTTTGGCTTTATCCACTTGGGCCATTAACACTCGGTGGTATCCGGAAAATCCATCTACAAACGAGTGTAGCACGCTAGAGGCTGCACTGTCAATGAGAACATCTATATGACGTAAAGGAAAATCATCTTTAGGGGAAGCCTTGTTTAATTCTCTATAGTCCACACAGACCCTTATTCTTCTATCTTTCTTTGGCATGGGTACTTTATTGGCTAGCCAATCTGGATATTCTATCACTTCAAGGGACTTTACTTGTTTTTGCTTAGTGACCTATTCTTTAACCAATTCAGACCACTCAGGTCTTAATCACCTAAGCTTTTGTTTGACAGGTTTCAAGTGAGTATAGGTAGGAATCAGATGTTCGGCTATGTCTCGATCTATTCTAGGCATATTCTCATAAGACCAAGCAAAAACTTCTTCATATTTTTTGAATATTTTTTCAAATCTCGCTCTCTCATCAGGAGTAAGGTTGGATGCTGTGCTAATGTTTTTAGGATTTTCAATTGTTCCCAAATTTAATGATTGTGTGTCAACAGAATTAATATTAAAGATGCTCATGTAATTATTATTTGAATGTATGCAACCATCAGGAGAAACATCACACAAGTAAGCAAAATCAGACTTTATTGCATTCATTTTGGAAAAAAAAACATCATCATCCTCATACAAAGCAGACAAATTAAAATAAAAATCAAATTCATTGTTCTCAAAATTATAAGGCAGGATGTCTTCAAACTTCTCTTCAACCAGGATAGTAATCTCCTCCGGAGTCTTCTCAGCTTTCAGGATAGCTTCCTTCTTTTCTTCCGGATTGGACTCCTTGTTGACTAGTAGGGTGAGCTCTTTCTTCACTTGCTCCACTAGCTCGATAACATCTGCAAAAATTTCAAAATTCGGGATCAACTTTCCCATGAACATGATTGTCTCGGGCTTTCCTTGGAGTGGTCCCATGTCTGGAGCTTTGACATTCAAGTGGTGGGAAGCTCATCTTCTCATTCTTCTTTGGCTGGACATTGTTGGCATCATCATATCCTAACCCAATCTTGGAAGTTTGAGTTTTAAAATCTGACAGCTTTGTCATATCGGCCATTCCCTTTCCAAGACCAGCTCTGGGAAGGTAGTTCATGCTCTTCATCATATTCAAGACTTTGGAGTCCACTACTTCATTATCAAAAATTGCAACTACTTAGAAACCATTGAGAGGCTTCTCAATCATTAGAGCATTAACAATCTCATTATCTTCGGCCTCGATGACCATTGTCTCATCTTCATTAGGGAACTTGATCTTTTGATGAAGGGTGGAAGGAACTCCACCAAGAGGATGAAACCATGGTCATCCCAAGAGTAAGGCAAAGGTAACAGGTATGTCCAAAATAACAAATTCAACAATAGATTCAATTGGACCAACCTTTACAGCAGCTTTGAAAGTTCCTTCGGCATGTCTCTTAGTGTTGTCATAAGCCCAAATGGTTACCTCAGTCGTGTTTAGATCCCTTGTTGACATGGCTAGTTTTGGCAATATTTTAAGTGGACAAACATTTATGGCAGACCCATCATTGACCATTACACATGGAGTCCTTTTCCCTTTAATTTCTATTTTGATAAAGAGAGGGCGGATGTGATCTCTCCCCTCTTCCTCTAAATCTGCATCTGAGAAGGATATCGCTCCCATATTAACTTCGCTCTTCTCTTGAATATCTTCACATTTCATTACTCCTCCAATTTTTATGAAGTTGATCAGCTCCTCCGGTGTTATGGAGGTTGAAATTGGCATGCTAGCCAAGGCCTTGGAAATAATCTCTTAGTGTTTTTTAGAAGTAACCAATAAGTCTCAAATGCTAACACTTACTTGGGTTCTTTTTAATTGCTTGAGCACAATATCATCTTCCTCTTCTTTATTAATTTCTACCTCCTTAGGCATTGGCCTTGCATAAGGCTTATCGGATCTAGTGTTCATTACTTCATCTTCTTTGGGTTCGGACCAGGTCCATTCCTCCTTCTTGGATACCCGATCATCAACACTATCGCTTGAATCCCAAAACACATTGACAACACAAATTGCTACTTCTTTACCCACCATAGCTTGTTAAATCTTGCCAAATACCTCCTCTTCTTTGGTTGCTTTTCCACCTCTATCTTGGAAAGAAGACATAACGAAACTTTCATGCAAACCTCCTCCAATCATGAAGGTTGCCGGTGGTGGTACTCTATTGAACCTTGGTAATGGATTTTCTTTAGTGTTCGGCTTGTTGGGCTCAGGCAGCTTTCCACTATCAATCAAATTTTGGATCTCATGCCTCAACCTCACACTTCTATTCGTGTCATGCCTTTGCATTTGATGAAATTGACAAAATGCTTTAGAGTTGAAATTAGGTGGGAGAGGATTAGGCAAAGGATGAGGATTTAAGGGTTGTAACAATCCCTTCTTTTGAAGCTTATTGAGAACCTAAGACATCGGTTTCCCCAATTCTAAAAACTGCCTTCTTGTTCCTTGGTTAGTAGCATTAACACCGACTACCTTTTGTATGCTTTGGCTACTAGATTGATAGTTTCATTTCTCATTCCTTCTTGTTTAAAAATGGTTCTTCTCTCTTTCCCATTCTTCAATTTATAGACCAGCTTGGAGGAGATCTTTGAAATCATGGATGAGTGTATGAGACATCCTTTCACGAAGACTAGGTAACACCCCTCTCACAATTATCCTTATTTGATCGGATTCATCAGGCCTCTTCTTAAGCAAAGCAGCCTTATTTCTCCATCTTTTCACATAGTCCACAAAATTCTCATTTGGCCTTTGTCTAATGGACTCCACATCCATTAAGGTTACTTCCATTTCAATATTGCAACCATATTGTTGGATGAAGGCCTTGTATAGCAAATCCCAACTCTTTTGTGTTCTATCATCTAAGGTATTGAACCAATTTTGGTTAACAGGACCCAATGAGAGCATAAAGTACCTTAGAGTTTGAGCCTTAGTAGCTCAGGCAGACTGCATAGCAGTGATATACTGCTTCACATAGAGGTGAGGATTTTCGGTTCCATCAAACTTCGCAAAAGATGGCATCTTGAACTTGTACGAAACTTCTTCATCTAGCTTAAATAATTTGTCAACTTCAGACATTTCTTCGGTTTTCAGTTTCTTCTCAAATTTCTTTTATAAGTCCGTAATCATCTTTTCGACATCAGAAGCCTCGATTTTCTCCATAGCTAATCTTTCAACAATCTTTGGTTCTTTCTTTTTATCTTGAGGATTTTGGAAGTATTGAGCCCAATCATCATCATCATCAATGATCACCTTATCATCATCAAAAACCACTTCACCAACTTTAGTCTTTCCTTTGTCCTTTGGCTTCTTAGTGCTAGCAGATGCTTCTGCATGATTTTCTAAAATCGCAGCCAATTGGTTCTTCATGGTCTCAGCTAAGGCCTCTTTTATTTCTTCCATCTTGGTTTGAGGGCATCATCCACCATTCTTTGAATTTGTTCTGGCTCCATTGCTTTTGGTGAAAAAGAGATTGAGTCATTGCTAGATTCTTTGCTTCCGGCATAGGTCAGATTGTCGTAAGCTTTTGAACTGTCGTAATCTAGGGCTGTGAGCTAGAAAGGATCAATGATATGAGATGCAAATGTATGCATGTATGCATGTATGCATAAACAATTAACAAACAAGGACAAATAGGATTTTTCTTCCAACCTTATAAAATCCACACAAGAATGGTGAGTCTCTTTTCCTAGGTATATGTTTAACAAAATACCAACATGGAGTATCTTGCTTTCGAGTATTTCCCTCGGATGTTTCAACCAATAGTTATATTTTCAAAAATGGAAATCAGTTCATGATAATTCCCATTAATTAGGTTTTAATCCATTCAACCAACTAAAGTAGCTTTTATACTATATTGGATTAAAACTAAATTAAGAGGTTTATTATAAATAGATTTCTCACTTGAAAAAGTAACTAATGGTTCATGCCAAAAACAAGCCCATGATTAATAAATCTTAGTATAAACTAGGCTCACAATTGATTTTTGGCATTTCGTAATTGACCTTAATATTTGTATGCTATTTTGGGTGAAAATAATTTTGTTCCTAAGCCCATTGTAAAAATTTTTTAGAAAAAACATATTTTGGGGCTTAGTATTTGGGTCATGAGAAAAAGAATTTTTATTTGTTTTCAGAAAAGTTTTATGGCCAAAGACCATTTTGAAAAGTTTTGAAAATAGCTTTGGTCTTTTGGATTTTAAAGAAAAATTTATTTTGAGCTCACAATGTATTTAGGTCATATTAGAAAAAGAACAAACCAAATAAGCCATGATTTAAACCAAGATAAACTAAACATAGTCAAACAACATGCAGTTGGGATAAAAACCTAAGGAAAGTAACTACGCCAATTACATGAGCTTTAGTCTTTGGGTTAAGAGGCTTAGGTTCCCATAGCAAGTATATACCAAATGGTATGAGGCTATGAGTGGTTATTCCATGCTCGATCTCCATACCTTGAGTGAAAGTATGGTATCCCTTACATAACACAACACGGGTAACACGGGCATCCTAACTCACGCACACGATGCAATCTAAATGATGCAATGGATAATATCATTATAAGAAAGAATAGAATAATATAAAGACCAAAGGAATCAATTTCTCTTATCCCCAGTGGAGTCGCCACTATGAGCGGGGATTTTTGCCCCCACTCCCGGTAGAGTGGTTCTTGCGACTATGGCACTGTTTAGGCTCGGGGCCTTAGAGAACACGGGCCTAAGCCCAGAGAAAATGGGGTTGCCACCCGAACGGGCCGGGAAAAAGAAAGGGGTGGATGACTCAATTCCTAAGGAATCCCCAACACCCTAATGGGTTCGAAAAGTTGGGTACTTGTGGGGAAGGTGAGAAATGGCCCAGCACCCCCACAACGCCCAGTTCATTAGAACCGGCCTCCTTTACAGGTCTTAATATTATAAAATTCTTAAATATAACAATATTATCAATATTACATGCAACAATTAAAATAAAGCATCATTATATTAAAATCAAAACAATGTCCAAATGAAGCAAATAAATGGACACCCATCCGAGGATGGAAACATGTCCTTACATCATCCATGTCTAAACTAAATAGGACACCCACCGAAAGGTGGAAACATGTCCTTTACATTGGTCCAAAATATGAAAACAATTTAAATTACATGATATTTAACTAATGAGGTACCCATAAAGTGGAAACATACCTCTTACAATTTTAATACTAAAACAAACAAATAATAACAATAAAGAAAACATCCATCCATGATAAATTAAATAAATCAAGCATTGAAATTAAATAAATCAACAACCAAAGCATATAATAGACTACATAATCAAATCTAAAATTAAATAAAGCAAGTAAAGATACAAATTAGGGTTTACTGTTTCTATTTAAAGTTATTTAATTAACATTTAGGGTTTTGGGATTTTAGTATTATTATTATTATTTGTTTAGGCTACTGTTAAGGTTTAGGAATTTAAGAAAGTAGTAAGGTTTTTTGGTTAATCAAATTAGGGTTTAGGGGTAACAATATGAAATTAGGGTTTTGGAATCTTAAGACATTAGGGTTTATAATTCATGGTTACTGGATTGTGATTTTAGTTTTAACAATTTATGGCTTTAGGGTTAAGATTCATTAAATTGGGTTTTAAGTTCACTAAATAAGGATTTTGGAAAACTTAGGTTTTACTGTATTAGTTTTCAGAGAATTAGGTTTTTTTATATTTTAGAAAACATATTTAGTTTTATGATTTAAGAAAATAGTTTAGAGTTTTATAAAATAATTATGATTTTTTTAATAAAACATAAAGAGAAATAGGGTTTTAAGATTTAAGAAAATATTTGGAAATTTTGGACAAAAAGTTATGGTTTAGATGAAAATAGATCGGGGAAAATAGTTTAGGGTTTTAAAACTTTTTGATGTAGAAGAATGGTTTTAGGGTTTTTAAGGTTTTTGGAAACAGAAGAGTAATTTAGGGTTTGTGAAGTTTTTGATTAATTTGTATGATGAAACAATTAATTCAATTTGAATGATGAAGCTACTGTGAAAAAATAAATAAAGAAAATAGAGATGGAAACCTCCGTTCATTGGTTTCACCAAAAATTGCTTTCTGGATGAACAATAACAAAGGAAGTGTGGCTACCTTTGATGAATTGTTGATTGTTTGCTTGTTGCTAATGTCTCTTGCTAGGGTTTTCTGTCTTTTTTACTCCGAACCAATCCAAGTTTAAAAGTCCAATTTTTCGATCCCCAATCAAAGTCCCAAAGTTTTGCTCAGTAAAATAAATTTTCAATCCCCCAATCAAAGTCCAGTCCCCTAATTCTGAGTTTTAATGTGTTATTTATAGGAAAAATCATAAACCTAAATCTAATTGTTTAAGGAAACTAAAATTAATTAGGAAAAGAAGCCAAAACCAAATAGAATTTGGTTTCGAAAACTACGTTGGAAAATTGCGCTGGCAAAAAATTACTAGCAAAACTGCGAGCTACGAAAATTTTGCGGGCAGGCACTGGGGCAGTTGGCCAATTCACCGCAGGAATTTCCTACAGGCGAATTGGCCTTGGCCAATTCCACTTTCATCGCCGATTTTTTCGTCGCCGATTTTTATTTTTATTTATTTATTATTATTTATTTATTTTCGTTTATTTACTTCACCATTTTTATTTTTATTAAAAATTATAAAAATTAAAATACCACAAATTATTTTGGACTATATAAAAAATAACGAACCGGACTAGGTCAAAAATTAAGGGTCTACAGGGAGTATGTTGAAAAGGCAGTGCGACATTCATGGAGAAAGTCCAGTTTGTCCGCTCTTCTGTATTGCACCAGGCCAAATTCACCTACAAAAAGACATTTTAAAAGTATGATGATGATATTTTACCTAGTCCCAGATTAGGAAACTTAAGAAATAGCATTGGCTGTGCACATGGTGAGAGCCGAGAAATTCTATACGATCTGACAACAAAAAATTTAATCTCGGATACCCAACTCTCTCTCGGGAAATGCCAGGCACCTTTACAATATTGTGCTCATATGCCTATGCCTACAACAATAATAAAAATCAAATTTATGCAAGAATAAGAATGGAATTGACATTGGTGGCAGAAGAGTACCTCGACAACCACCATAAAGCTGACAAAAGACTTTTTATTTCTGCAAATTTTTTCAAGACCATGGTAAAGATAGGCAAGACCAGCTTCACCCCAACCATAAAGTGGTACCATCCTCATATAAGTAAGGTCCCTCAACACCGACAAATGGATGGTAGATTCGGTGCTGCCTAAAATGGTCGACCAGAGCAAATACAACGAAAATCCTCGAGCATACTATTGGGTTGTGTCTCTGTGAACCCGTCCTTCATTTTCATCCAATAACTACAACTTGGCACGATTTTTATCTTGAATAGCCCTTTAAATGATGGTTCCATACCAATTAATTTTTTGATTTCTTCAAATGTCAAAATATCATTGGTAAGAGGAACCGGAAGACCATCATACCGGATACCAGTTATAGCTGTATAATCGATCGGACCAATTATCATCTCTCCAATGGGCAAATGAAAAGTATGAGTTGTGTCCATCCATTGTTCTGTAAGCACTTGGATCACGCTCTGGTCTATTGGATACTCCTCGGATGGTAATTGTAAGATGAAGCTTTGAAAACCGCAATATCGAATAATCTGCCTTACCTGTGAAGGCGCTATATTATACCATTGTTGGGCTTTGTAGACACACCCTCCACCCCCGAATAACGCAATGATCATGCTAACACAGAACTAGGTAAGTTAACACGAGGTAAGTATATCATTATATCAATACCACCGATTTTTTAGGCTAAATTGATTTATATTCTACTTTTTCTATTTTCTTAAATTCTTAAATTAATATATTTTTCCTAAATTTTCTAAAAAATAAAAAAAAATTTATGAAAAGAAAAAACAAAAAATATGAAAAAAGAAGAAAAACAACAAACAAAAAGAAATAGAAACCAAAAACACAAAAAAAAGGAAAAAAAAACAAACAGGAAAAAATAAAAAGGAAATAATAAATAATAAATAATGAAAAAAACAAAAATAATTTGATGTTAAAATAAATAATTACCTTGCTCTTTTGATTTGAACTGCGATGGAGCGGCATCCCAGCTAGTAGATTTATATTTTCATTTTCATGCCGCCGAATAAATTCCAATAACTCAGCATTGGATCAAGTTCCTGATCTTGAAACATGCATTTTTCCAAAGCGGTATGCTAAACTCTCTAAAATGAAAGGCTTATAGCTATGAATGAATGAAACAAAGAAGTTTGTTGTGAATGAAATGAAGAAATCAGTCATTTATATAGAGGAACGGCAAAGGAAAAAACAAAATTCCAAAAGTAAATTTCACTATTCATGAATAGTAGGTTACTATTTACAAATAATGGGGTACTATTTATAAATAGTAGGTTACAATTCACGAATAATAAATAGTGCATGAACGGTGACTACACACTAAATAAATAGAAAACTCAATTATTCAATTTAATCATTCAAATACTTGCGTGTATATAAATATTTTTGGACTTTCAAAATGTTTTTACACGCAGGGGGCAAGGAGAAGATATGTGTGTGTGCATGGTAAACATTAGCTAAATTTTTTGCAAATTCCTTTTGTATACTACTGACAATAATTATTTTTTGCAGACAATAAAATTTCTCTTAATTCCAAAACTTAGCTCGGGTCCATAACCCAAATTACCCTTAGGTCTAGAACTTAAAATCTCTCTTAAGTCCAGAACTCAGCTCGGGTCCAAAACCCAAATTACCCTTAGGTCCAAAACCTGAAATTACCCTTGAGTCCAAAACTCTGCTAGGGTCCAGAACCCAAATTACCCTTAGGTCCAGAAACTAAAATCTCTCTTAAGTCCAGAACTTTGCTCGGGTCTAGAACCCAAATTATCCTTGGGACCAGAACCTAAAATCTCTCTTAAGTCCAGAACTCAGCTCGGGTCCAGAACCCAAATTACCCTTAGGTCCAGAACCTAAAATAACCCTTGAGTTCAGAACTATAACTGGGTCCAGAACACAAAACCTCAACCATCTCAGAAAAATTAAGTCTTATTGCTTTTTACTCTCTTTTGCTGTAGTCTCAGATCGTTCAAGCAGGGGGCAGGCAAGGAGAAGATATATGCATATGCATGGTAAAAATTAGCTAAATTTTTTGCAAATTCCTTTAGTATACTACTGACTATAATTATTTTTTGCAGACAATAAAATCTCTTTTAAGTTCAGAACTTAGCTGGGGTCAGAACCCAAATTATCCTTAGGTCCAGAACCTAAAATTCCTCTTAAGTCTTGAACTTAGCTCGGGTCCAGAACCCAAATTATCCTTAAAAGAGATAATTTAGCTAAGTTCAATTGAATTGTGTTTCCCTTTTCCTTCCTTGATTTGGTTTCAAAAAAAAATCAAGCTACTGTGAAAGTTTTTCCTCCCTTGATTTGATTTAATTAGTCCTTATTTATAGTGGTTTTTAGGCTTTTTATTCCTAATTCCCAATAATAAAAAGAAATTAATACCTAGTTGAATTAGGTTTCAAAAAAATTCGTTGAAAAATTTTGCGCTGGCAAAAATTGTGGCAGCTGGTCCGTGGCGTGCCAGCCCTTGGACGTGTCAGCATGCAAGCCCACAGGAATTTCCTGCAGGAAGTTATTTTGCCCGTAGGAAATTCCTGCGGGCGAAGGATTGAGCCAGCAGGTGCCTCGACCCCAGGAAATTCCTACGGGCTAATATTTTGCCCGCAGGAGTTTCCTGGGGGCGAAATAAAATTTTGCCAACAGGATTTTCCTGCGGGGTAAAATTCCCCCGGGCCCGTGCCACTGTTTTTCGCTGTCGATTTTTCCAACTCCGATTTTTATTTTTTGATTTTTGATTTTTATTTTTTATTAATAAAAATTAGATAATTAAGCAAAAACTATTTAATTAAAATTATTTTGGACAAATTAAACAACAAAAATTATTTTGGGCTAAATAAAACATATTAGATCAGATTGGGTCAAAAATTAAGGGTCTACAGTTTGCCCCCTGCTTGAATAATCTGAAACCTTAGTGAAAGAGAATGAAAAGCAATAAGATTTAATTTTTGAGATGGCGAATTGTTTTGGGTACTTGATTTAGGAACTTGGACCTAAGATTGGGTACTTGGACCCGAACTTGAATTGATTTCGGGTACTTGGACCCGGGGTAGGGTACTTGGACCAGAGATTGATTTGATTTGGGGACTTGGACCCGGGACTAAGTTTGATTTGGGTACTTAGACCCGAGATTGGGTACTTGGACCTAAGCTTGGGTACATGGACCCGAGCTTGATTTGATTTGGGTACTTGGACCCGGGATTGGGTACTTGGACCCGAGCTTGAATTGATTTTGGGTACTTGGACCCGGGATTGGGTACTTGGACCAGAGATTGAGTACTTAGACCCGAGCTTGAATTGATTTTGGGTACTTGGACCCGGGATTGGGTACTTGAACCCGAGATTGATTTGATTTGGGTACTTGGACCCGAGATTAGGTACTTAGACCCGAGCTTGGGTACTTGGACCCAAGCTTGATTTGATTTGGGTACTTGGACCGAGATTGGGTACTTGGACCCGGGACTGGGTTTGATTTGGGTACTTAGACCCGAGATTGGGTACTTGGACCTGAGCTTGGGTACTTGGACCCGAGCTTGATTTGATTTGGGTACTTGGACCCAAGATTGGGTACTTGGACCCGGGATTGGGTACTTGGACCCGAGCTTGAATTGATTTTGGGTACTTGGACCCGGGATCGGGTACTTGGACTCGGGATTGGGTACTTGGACCCGAGATTGAGTACTTGGACCCGAGCTTGAATTGATTTTGGGTACTTAGACCTGGGATTAGGTACTTGGACCCGAGATTGATTTGATTTGGGTACTTGGACTCGAGATTGGGTACTTAGACCCAAGCTTGAGTACTTGGACCCGAGCTTGAATTGATTTTGGTTACTTGGACCAGGGATTGGGTACTTGGACCCGAGATTGATTTGATTTGGTTACTTGGACCCGAGATTGGGTACTTAGACCCGAGCTTGGGTACTTGGACCCGAGCTTGATTTGATTTGGGTACTTGGACCCGGGACTGGGTTTGATTTGGGTACTTAGATCTGAGATTGGGTACTTGGACCTGAGCTTGGGTACTTGGACTCGAGCTTGATTTGATTTGGGTACTTGGACCCAAGATTGGGTACTTGGACCTGGGATTGGGTACTTGGACCCAGGATTTGGTACTTGGACCCGAGATTGATTTGATTTGGGTACTTAGACCAGAGATTGGATACTTGGACCCGAGCTTGGGTACTTGGACCCGAGATTGGGTACTTGGACCCGAGGCTGATTTGAATTTAGGTGCTTGGACCCAAGATTGATTTTGACTGACTTTTTATAATTTGAGAAATCCGACTTCTCCGGTTATTCCATGCATTGTGGTTTTCCACCCTCAAAATGGATCTTCATCCTTTGAGATCGAGTCTTCATCCTTGAAAATGAATCTTCATCTTTTGACATCGGGTCTTCACCATTGCAAATGAATCTTCATCTTTTGACATCGGGTCTTCACCATTGCAAATGGATCTTCATCCTTTGAGATTGGGTCTTTACTCTTAAAACATGGGTCTCTATCCATTGGAGGTCGGGTCTTTACCCTGGCTTTAACTCTTTTAGCTGGATTTGTCTTTTGTCTTTTGCACCTTCATTCTTTCGAGAGTTCTATTGTTCCATTCTTTTGCAAATATTTAGTTATTTTTAATTGGACCTTATATCCTCTCCTTGCCCCCCCCCCTGTGTGGCAAAATATTTATAAGTGAGTTTAAAAATATTTGGTATATAAACTCAAAAAATTGAAAAGGAGAAACTTTGCCCCCTGTGTAGGCTCAAACCAAAGATTTTTTCCATGCAAGCTTTGATTGATATTTTTCTTGTCTAGTTCTTCACACAAACATGCATTTCTTCTCTTTGCAAAATTACTGGACCTTTCTCAAACAATGGGCTTTCCATGCCCTCCTGATTTGACATCTTCTTTTGATTCTTCACTTCATAGAGTGTTTGCTGTTCACTTTGATAAAGAATAGACAATACAAGACAAGAAAGTACGATGTGATATGCTCATGTATGCATGATATGTATGAATAATACTTACAGTTGTTCCATCGACTCACAGACCGAGATGATCAGCAGAAGTGTTCTCATTGGTTCTTTTTTGATGCTCATTCAAGTCTTGCATTGGAATGATTAAAAGCTTTCTATTTGTGGCTTTTATCTTCAAGATGTTGAAAACATCAGTGGTGGAGACCCTAAGCGGCAGAATCAAGGATTCATCTATTTCGAACTATGTTTCAGCATGTCAGTTGATAGCTTCTTCATGACCTTGCCAATAATCATTTCCTTTTCCCAATGTGTCCTTTGGAGGTTCAACATACTCCCCTTAACTTGAAGGCTTTGTATGACAAAACATTTTTTTTTTAAATCAAATGTTGGCTTTGCGAAATTAATGTCAATGCACCTCAGGACTTGATTTTTCCAAACTAACATATCTATAACATGACAACCCTAGTTACCGTACTAAACTCGGGAATCATTTCTATTTAAGCAAGAACTGTTGCACTTCATATAGGCACATACACACTACTTGGCCAAAGGTCTCATTTGAGTTTAAATATTGTTTATCTTATATGCATGCTTATCCAAACTATCTCCACTAATAGATTCTACCTACCAAGAGAGATCAACAGGTCTTTGATAAGCTTGAAATGGGGTCTATAAGGGACATGGGTTAAAGTGAAGGCCATTTGTAAGTTGGGACTGATGTGATACAATGGACAAGCCTTCACACTATAAATTTCTTGTTTGAATTTTAAGCAGCTTGGAGGCAATCTTGCTAGACTCCAAATTCCTTCTATATCTTCTTGGCATTAATCTAGATCTTGATAGGGATAGTCTTTGCCCTTGCAAAAAGTTTGGTTCCCAAATTTATTTCTTTTCTTCTTCTCCCTTTTTTTGTTTCTCTTACTCTTCCCTTTCTTTGATCATTTTGTCATTTTGTCCTTCTCTCTTGTTGGACTATCAAGTACAAAACTTTCAAGAACTGGATGGTCTTCCTCCTTTTCTCTAATTTTGATTGAATCTTTGGTTACGTTGGGTCAATTCAAGTAAAAATGTCTTTATGAACCAAATGGAAGCCTTTTGCTGCTTTAGGTAAAAGATAACTCAGTTGGCTTTATGAACCGCCTTTTTGGGTTTTATCTTCCTTTTTTTTTCTTTCTTTTTCTTTCTTTTTTTTTCTTTCTTTTCTTTTTGTTTTTGGTTCTAGCTCAAACATAGTTGTCTTGTTTGTACCAACTTGGGCTTCCAATAATGGATGAGTGGAGTAACATAAATCTCCTTTAATAGGGATAAATCATTTGTTACTCTAACGTTGATGTTGTCTTCATATATTGGAGACATTAAGGGAACTTCAACTAGCCCTAAGGTTTTGAGAACATCAACTATCCTTATGGTCTTGAGAACTTCAACTATCTTCATAGTCTTGACTATTCGTTTCTTTCTTTGATCTTCTTACCTTTTCACCTTTGTGATCATAAGACTTGTCAAAAATATCATAACAGCTCAAGGTAGGTTGTTGAGGTTATATGCCAATGAAAAGAAAGCTAAAATTTTATGAAGGCTCAAAGGGACAACTAAGGATTAATATTTAATTGGGTGGATACTAGTCGTTGGCTAATCAAACAATGCCTAGATCATCTCTCCCTTAAATAAGCAGAGTTCAATTTCACCTCGAAAGTTTGTCAAAGCATGTTCTAAGACTGACTAAGACCTAGACAAAGATAATTATGCAGGAGCCCTCTTTAAGTAAGCATACACAACTCAATGCTATAGAGTAATTCCCTCATCTAGTAAAGTCATTCGAGTCATGATGCATAAATATATTAATTCATAAATTATCAAGCTAGATTCCTCATTGGTTGAACACCAAAATGAACAAAGGCCAACAAAAATTTTGATGAAAGTAATTTATTCAAGCAACTTTAAATTTGAAAAACACGATAGTTCCAAAAATATTAAATAAAGTAAGATTGAAAAGCAACATTCAAGCTAAGGAAAGTTCATTGAGTTAGGCTTCTTTTCCCTTCACATCTTTAATATTTCCATCTTGAAAGGATGATAAAACAAAGTCTTCTTCCAATCCTTTTCCCACCATGAAGGTCGCTGGTGGTGGCACTCTGTTGAACCTTGGAAATGGATTATCTTTGGTGTTGGGCTTGTCCGGCTCGGGCAACTTGCCATTATCAATTAAATTCTAGATCTCATGCCTCAACTTCATGCAATTGTCCATTTCATGTCCAGGTCTTTGATAGAATTGGCAAAATGCATTAGTATCAAAGTTAGGCGGAAGAGGATTAGGCAAAGGACGAGGAGTCAAGGGTTGTAACAATCCTTTCTTTTGTAGCTTATTGAGAACCCAAGACAATGGCTTCCCCAGATCTGAAAACTGCCTCATTCCTCTTTGAGTAGTGGCATTAACATCAACTTCTTTTTGTGTGCTTTGATTGCCCGACTGGTAGTTCCCTTTCTCATTCCTTTTTATTGAAAAGCGATTCTTCTCCCTTTCCCACTCTTCAATTTGTAGACCAGCTTGGAGAAGATCTTTGAAATCACATATGAGTGTATGAGACGTCCTCTCACGAAGATTAGGCAACACCCCTCTCACAATCATCCTTATTTGATCGGATTCAACGGGCCTTTTCTTGAGCGAAGCAGCCTTGTTTCTCCATCTCTTCACATAATCCACAAAGCTCTCATTCGATCTTTGCCTAATGGACTCCACTTCCATCAAGGTAACTTGCAACTCAACATTATATCCATATTGTTGGATAAAGGCTTTGTAAAGTAGATCCCAACTCTTTTGTGTTCCATCATCTAAGGTATTGAACCAATTTTGGATAGCAGGATCCAATGAGAGCATGAAGTACCTTAGAGTTTGAGCCTTATTAGCTCGGGCAGACTGCATGGCAGTGATATACTACTTCACATGAAGATGAGGATTTCCTGTGCCATTGTACTTAGGAAATGATGGCATCTTGAACTTGTATGGGACTTCTTCATCTATCTCAAACAATTTATCGATCTCAGACATCTCTTTGGTCTTCAGCTTCTTCTTAAATTTCTTTTCTAAATCAGCAACCATCTTTTCAACATCAGATGTTTCGGTCTTTTCAATAGTTGCCTTCTCTACAGGCTTCGGTTCTTTCTTCTTTTCTTGAACCTCTTGGTAGTATTGACCCAATCATCATCATCAATGATCACCTTTTCATCGTCAAAAACCACTTCATTAACTTTCGTCTTCCCTTTGTCCTTTGGTTTCTTAGTGCTAGCAGAAGCCTCGGCATGATTCTCTAAGATTGCAGTCAATTGGTTCCTCATGGTCTCAGCTAGGGCCTCTTTGATTTCTTCCATCTTGGCATTGAGGGCCTCATCCACCATCCTTTGAATTTTTTCGGGCTCCATTGTTTTTGGTGAGCAAGTGATTGAGTCGTTGCTAGATGCTTCGTCTCCGGCGTAGGTCAGATTGTTGTAAGCTTTAGAACTATTGTAATCCAGGGCTGTGAGCCAGAGAGGATTAATGATATGAGATGCAAATGTATGCATGTATGCATGTATGCACAAACAATAGACAAACAAGGACAAATTAGGACATTCCTTATAACATCCACACATGAATGGCGAGTCTCTTCTCCTAGGTATATGGCTAACAAAATACCAACATGGGGTATCTTGCTTTCGAATAATTCCCTCGGACGATTTAACCAATAGTTATATTTTTGAAAATGGAAATCAATCCATGATAATTCCCATTAATTAGGTTTTAATCCATTCAACCAACTAAAGTAGCTTTTATGCTATGTTGGATTAAAATGAAATTAAGAGGTTTATTATAAATAGATTTCTCACTTGAAAAAGTAACTAATGATTCATGCCAAAAACAAGCCCATGGTTAATTTGTTCTTAGTGTAAACTAGGCCCACAATTGATTTTTGGTATTTCATAATTGACCTAAATATTTTTGCAAGCTCTTTGTAAAAAAATGGTTGGGTGAAAATAGTTTTGTTTCTAAGCCCATTGTAACAGATTTTAGAAAAATGTATTTTGGACTTAGTATTTGGGCCATGGGCCAAAGAATTTTTGATTTGTTTTTAGAAAAGTCTTATGTCCAAAGACCATTTTGAAAGATTTTTAAAAATAGTTTTGGTTTTTTGGATTTTAGAGAAAAGTTTATTTTGAGCTTACAATATACTTAGGTCATATTAGAAAAAGAACAAACCAAATAAGCCATGATTTAGACTAAGATAAACTAACCATAGTCAAACAATATGCATTTGGGGTAAAACCTAAGGAAAGTAACTAGGCCAATTACATGAGCTTTAGTCTTTGGGTTAAAAGGCTTAGGTTCCCATAGCAAGTATATACCAAATGGTACGAGGCTATGAGTGGTTATGCCATGCTCGATCTCCATACCTTGAGTGAAAGTATGGTATCCCTTACATAACACAACACGGGTAACACGGGCGTCCTAACTCACGCACACAATGCAATTTAAGATGATGCAATGGATAATATCATTATAAGAAAGAACAGAATAATATAAAGACCAATGGAATCAACTTCTCTTATCCCCACTGGAGTCGCCACTGTGAGCGGGGATTTTCGCCCCCACCCCCTGTTGAATGGTTCTTGCGACTTCTGCACTGTTTAGGCTCGGGGCCTTAGAGAACACGGACCTAAGTCTGGAGAAAATGGTTTCGCCACCCAGACGGGCCGGGAAAAAAGAAAGGGGTGGATGACTCGATTCCTAAGGAATCCCCAACCCCTTAATGGGTTCGGAAAGTTGGGTACGTGTGGGGAAGGTGAGAAATGGCCTAGCACCCCCACAACGCCCAGTTCATTGGAACCGGCCTCCTTTACAGGTCTTAATATTATAAAATTCTTAAACATAACAATATTATCCATACTACACACAATAAAAAGAAAGCATCATTATATTAAAATCAAAGCAATGTCCAAACAAAACAAAATAAATAAATGGACACCCATCCAAGGATGGAAACATGTCCTTACATCACATGCCTCGATAGGAAACCCACCAAAAGGTAGAAACATGCCCTTTCCAAAGGTTCTAAAATAGAAAAGAAAATTAAATTACACGATGTTTAAATAATGAGGTACCTACCAAGTGGAAACATACCTCTTACAACTTTTGGAAATCTAAATTGATTGATAAAAGTAAATAATCATTCATAATAAATAAATCATTCATTAAAAGTATTTAAATATCAATAAAATAAACATCCATCCATGATAAATTAAATAAATCCAGTATTGAAATTAAATAGATTGAAGCATAAGAGATAAATCAAGGCATAAGTAAATATGGAATTGAATAAAGCAAATAAAAGTTCAATTATAGCTACTGTGACTTTTTATGGAATTAAAATAGATTAGGGCTTTATGTTTTAAAAGGTTGGTAAGACTCTTTGATTAAACAAATTAAGGTTTGAATGATGAAATCATTAAACCAGGGTTTTGAATACCTTAAAATACTATAATTTGTGATTTTTGGTTATTGAATTTTAAGCTACTGTGTAATTTTTGAGTTTTTATGTTTTCTTATGTTTTAAAAGGATTAGGGTTCATAAAAATTATGGTTTAAGGTTTTAAAAGGGTTAGGATTCATTATTTTAGGTTTAAAAGTTGAATTTTTGATTTTAGGGTTTTAGAATTTAGGTCACGGGTGATTTGTTGAATTAGGTTTCAAAAAGACAATTTGATGATTTATGAAGTTTTATGAATTTAAACACATGGATTGAAGATTTTATAAGTAGAAAATATGTTTTTGAAGGTTTTTTGAAAGAAATAGAACCTAATTTAAAATTTTGAAAGAAACAGAATTTGATTTGGTTTTGTTGAAAAATATGTTCAATTAGAGTTTTAAGGTTTTTAAGAAGACAAAATAACAATTTTAAGTCTTTTTAGAAAAGAAAGTCACATTTTAGTGTTTTAATCTTGGAAAATCTAAGTTAAAGTTCTTAGATTTTTGATTTAAAAAACTTAAATTTTATAGATTTGGATACTATAAAACATAAATCAAAAAGAATTTAACATACCTTCTTTTGTTGATTCTTGCAAAAATAATTCTTCTTGGATGAACTAGCTCCAAAGACAAGCCTTGGTTGCCTTTGAATTGCTTAATACATGCTACTGCTGCTTTAAAGATCAAATGAATTGTGTTTCCCTTTTCCTTCCTTGATTTGCTTTCAAAAAAAAAAAATCAAGCTACTGTGAAAGTTTTTCCTCCCTTGATTTGATTTAATTAGTCCTTATTTATAGTGGTTTTTCGGTTTTTTATTCCTAATTCCCCACGGAAATTAATAATAATAAAAAAAGAAATTAAAACCTAGTTGAATTAGGTTTCAAAAAAATTCGTTGAAAAATTTTGCGCTGGCAAAAATTGTGGCAGCGGGCCCGTGGCATGCCAGCCCGTGGGCGTGTCAGCGTGCCAGCCCGCAGGATTTTTCTGTGGGAAGTTATTTCAGCCGCAGGAAATTCCTACGGGCGAAATAACTTCGCTCGCAGGAAAATCCTGCGGGGGAAGGATTGGGCCAGCGGGCGCCTCGCCCGCAGGAAATTCCTTAGGGCGAATATTTTGCCAACAGGAGTTTCCTGCGGGCAAAATAACTCACCCGCAGGAAATTCCTGCGGGCAAAAATTTTGCCCGCAGGATTTTCCTGCGGGGCAAAATTCCCCCGGGCCCGTGCGACTGTTTTTTGCTGCCGATTTTTTTGACTCCGATTTTTATTTTTATTTTTTGATTTTTGATTTTTATTAATAAAAATTAGATAATAAAGCAAAAACTATTTAATTAAAATTATTTTGGACCAATTAAACAACAAAAATCATTTTGGGCTAAATAAAACATATTAGATCAGATTGGGTCAAAAATTAAGGGTCTACACCAATGTCATGTATATATAAGCAATAATTCAAAGTTTGTACTTACTTTTAAAAGCAACAAACACCACTTTCAACCTCCTCTTCCAAGATATCCCTCAACCCTTAGATTGGGTAAATCGAGTCTCTTCAAAGCCTAAACCAAATGTGATTATAAATAATCACTTAGTAAAACACTTATAGGTATAAACAAAACCTCTCAACACAAGGATAAGAAAGACAAAGGAAAATAAGGAAAAGAACTATCTAGGGCAAACTCTACACATGACACGCTCAACAACACGGGCGTGTCAATGACTGTTCCCTAAACCCACAACACAGAAGCTTTGACACGCTCAATGACATGGGCGTGTCAATGACCATGCCAAAACTCTTACAACACAGTAGCTATGACACGCTCAATGACGTGGGCATGTCACTGCACGTGTCAATACTACAACATCACAGAAGCTGTGACACGCTCAGTGACATGGGCATGCCACTGCTCGTGTCACCAATACTGAAAATAGAACCATCGATATGCCCAAAGGCATGGCCGTGTCACCAGGCATGTCAAGCCAAAAATCTTGATATCCACACATAAATGCCATATCCAACTATTATCTTTCATTAACCTTTTCAACTCCATACAAACTCAACCAAATCCATCATTATACCGCATAATCCTTGTGTAAACATCAAAGCAACTCAATTAAAAGCAAAAAATACACAATTACAACCATGACTTCACAACTTAGAAGTTACACAATCCAAAACTCTTATTCTCTTCACCAAACTTAACCTTTTTTTTTCAACCCAACTCTAATTTCATAGTTAACTAGTCAAAAGAACTTCAAACATACCAATTCACATAAATACAACTTCCAAAGAAAATCAAACAAACAAGTTGGAAACATACCAAATATAAAGAAAATCCTTAAAACTCCAACTTGAACACTTGAAATCCTTCAATTACTTGAGTTAGCAAGAAGCAAAATTCTCTTTCCTTTAATGGAGGTAGCTGGCTTCAATGGAGAAAGAAGAAGAAGAAGATGATGATGATCACCAACTCCACTATCAACTAATCCCTTTTAACCACACAATTATTCCTCTTTCACTCTCCACCAAGTAAAATATATTACTTGACCTTATTCTCTTCACCACACTTAACCTTCTTTTTCAATCAAACTCTAATTTCATAGTTAACTAGTCAAAAGAACTTCAAACATACCAATTGACACAAATACAACTTCCAAAGAAAATAAAAAAAACAAGTTGAAAACTTACCAAATATGAAGAAAATTCTTAAAACTCCAACTTGAACACTTGAAATCTTTTAATTACTTGTGTTAGCAAGAAGCAAAATTCTCTTTCCTTTGATGGAGGTAGCCGACTTCAATGGAGAAAGAAGAAGAAGAAGAAGAAGATAATGATCACCAACTCCACTACCAACTAATCCTTTTTAACCATACAATTATTCCTCTTTCACTCTCCACCAAGTAAAATATATTACTTAATTAATATATACTATGTCATCTTCCACTAACCCTTTAATTAATATCTTAATAACTAAAATGACATTTGACCATATTAAAATGTTAACTTATATATATTATGTATATCTACATATATATATAATTTACACATTTTTGTTTTTCACTTAATTATATATATATATACTTTTTAAATAATTTGTTTAATTTTCAAAAATTAATATTTCCTAAATTTTAAATCATGGCTTATTTGGTTTGTTCTTTTTCTAATATGACCTAAGTACATTGTAAGCTCAAAATAAATTTTTTCTTTAAAGTAAAAAAGACCAAAATTATTTTCAAAACATTTCAAGATAGTCTTTGGACATAAAACTTTTCTAAAAACAAATCAAAAAATACTTTTCTCATGATCCAAATACAAAGCCCAAAATATGTTTTTTTCTAAAATCTTTTTTACAATGGGCTTAGAAAAAAAATTGTTTTTATCCAACCTTTTCTTACAAAGAGCTTGCAAATTATTTAGGTCAATTACGAAATACCAAAAATCAATTGTGAGACTAGTTTATACTAAGAATAATTAATCATGGGATTGTTTTTGGCATGAATCACTAGTTACTTTCTCAAGTGAGAAATCTATTTATAATAAACCTCTTAATTTAGTTTTAATCCAATATAGCATAAAAGATACTTTAGTTGGTTAAATGGATTAAAGACTAATTAATGGGAATTATCATGAACTGATTTCCATTTTTGAAAATATAACTATTGGTTGAAACATCTGAGGGAAATATTCGAAAACAAGATACCCCATGTTGGTATTTTGTTAACCATATACCTAGGAAAAGAGACTCCCCATTCGGCTGTGGAAGTTATAAGGTTGGAAGGAATGTCCTAACTATCTTTTTTTGTTTATTGTTTGTGCATACATATATACATGCATACATGCATCACATGACATATCATTAATCCTTTTTGGATCATAGACCTAAAGTATGACAATTCAAGAGCATACAATGATATCACCTACAACTTTGATTTTTGATTCAAGTGCTTCATTGGGAGGATGGATGCAAACCAACTAAGGGATATAATTGATGAAGTTGTCAAAGCTAGGATGGCCGAGCTACTAGGTCAATTGGTTGGAATTATGAAGACCCAGTTGATTGAAATTCTAGAGCTCATCAATAATGCTAAGGCAGCATCCATGGAGAACATGTTCACTAATAGAGATCGAATGAAAAATGAGGGACCAATCCCTATTCTACGAGACTAGCCGAATCATGTGTTATCTAAGTGGGGCAATATGGGCGGCTATCACCCCAGTGGAAAAATTCAAAGGGAAAGAGAGATGAACCATTTTCTGCAAAATGAAATTATCAGCCTAGCAACAAAAATACACAAAAGGAAGCTGATGTTAATGCCACTGGTCAAGGAGGAATGAGGCAGTTTTCAAAATTGGGGAAGCCATTATCTTGGGTTCTCAATAAGCTACAAAAGAAGGGATTGTTACAACCCTTGACTCCTCAACCTTTACCAAATCCTTTACCCCCAAAATTTAATACTAAGGCTTTTTATTAATTTCATCAGACTCAAGGACATGAGACTGATAGATGTACCCGATTGAAGCATGAGATCCAAAATCTAATCAACAGTGGTAAGCTGCCCAAACCTGATAAACCCAACACTAAGAATAATCCTCTACCTAAATTTGGAAGGGCGCCACCACTTACAACCTTCATGAAGAGTTTTATCTTGTCATCCTTTGATGATATGGATAGAGAAGCCGCTAAAGATGATGTGCTACTAAGCAAGCTTGGACTAACTATAAATGATGAAGCAATGATCCTTGATGATGGAAAAAATCCTTGCTTCCAACTCAACAAACTTTTCTTAGCTTGAATATTGCTCTATTTATTTTGCTTTCTTTAATATTTAATTTGAACAATTGTGTTTTTTTAAATTTAAAGTTTTTTGAATAAATTACTTTCATAAAATTTTTGTTGGTCTTTGTTCATTTTGGCACTCAACCAATGAGGAATCTAGCTTGATGTTCATAAATTAATATATCTAGGCATCATGATTCGAATGACTTTACTATATGAGGGAGTTAATCTATAGCATTGAGTTCTGTATGCTTACTTAGAGAGGGCTCCTGCATAATTACCTTTGTCTAGGTCCTAGTCAGTCTTAGAACATTCTTTGATAAACTTTCGAGGCAAAATTGAAGTCTACTTATTTTAAGAGAGAAATGATCTAGGCATTGTTTGATAAGCCAACAACTAGTATCGACCCAATTAAATATCAATCCCTAGTTGTCCCTTTGAGCCTTCATAAAATTTTAGCTTTCTTTTCATTGACATATAACCCCAACAACCCACCCTGAGTTGTTGTGATACTTTTGACAAGTCTTATGATCACTAAAGTGAAGAGGCAAGAAGTTCAAAGAAAGGAACATATAGCCAAGACTGTAAGGATAGTTGATGTTCTCAAGACCAAAGGGGTAGTTGAAGTTCACCTAATATCTCCAATCTATCAAGAAATTATCAAAGTAACAAATGGTTTATCCTTGTTAAAGAAGATTTATGTCACTCCACTCATCCATGATTAGACACCCAAGTTGGTACAAACAAGACAACTCTTTTAGAGCTAGAACCAAAAGAAAAAAAAGAAAAAAAAAGAAAAAAAAAGAAAAAAGGACAAAAGAAAAAAGGACAAAAGAAAAAAAAAGGGAAAAAAGAAAAGAAAAGAAAAGAAAAAAAGAGAAGAAAAATAAAACCCAAAAAGGCAGTTCAGAAAGCCAACTGAGTTCTCTTTCACCTAAAGCAGCAAAAGGCTTCCATTTGGTTTATAAAGAAAGTTTGACTTGAATTGGTCCAATCCAACCAAATATTCTGTAATATCCCAAACTATACCCTAAAATTTTTGGAATGATTATTGTTGAAATTGGATTAAATGATTTTAAAGTGTGTATAAAGGATTAAGAGGAAAGAGAAGTGTGTATATGTTGTATATATAGAGATATATACAACATATACAAGTCAACTAATGAGATGGTCAAATGAGATTTATTGATTATTTAAAATGGAAATTTAATAAGTGGAAGAGGATATTTGTAATATTATAATATTTAAATTGCTCGGTGGAGATTAATTATAGAATTGTGTGGTTTAAGAGGTCATGAATGGGTTGACTTTCATTTTCATCTTCTTCTTTTTTCTCTTTGGCTGGCCATCACCATAGCTAGAAGGAAAGGGATTTTTGTTATTTTCTAAATCAACAAGAGATCAAGTTGGAGTTTGAAGGGTTTTCACCACTTTTGGTAAGTTTCCATCTTGATTCTTTGGTTTTCTTTTGAGTTTGTGAATTGAGTTTGGTGAATGGTTGTTGTTGATGTGTGTATGTTTGATTTTCATGTGTTTGAGATTGTGTTGTCTATTTGATTTTGATTTTGGGGTTAGTTTGGAGGAAAGGTTAAGTTTGGTGAAGGAAAGCAAGACTTGTGGATTGTGTATGGGTTGAGTTGTAAATATGGTTGCGATTGTGTTTTGATGTATGTATTGAGTTGTTTTGGTGTTTATGCAAGTGTAGTATGGTTTATTGATGATTTTGGGTAAGATTGTTTGGAGTAAAAAAGGGTAAAGTATGATGTTTGTTGGATGTGATATTGTTGGTGTCGAAATAAGGATTTTTGGCTTAATAGGCCCATGAGCACTGCCAAGTCTTTGGGCATGTGTAGACCCTTAATTTTTGACCCAGTCCGGTCCAATATATTTTAATTAGTCCAAAAAAATTTTTGTGTTGTCCAATATATTTTAATTAGTCCAAAATAATTTTTGTGTTATCTTAATTGAATAATATATGTTTCCGTATTTATTTATTTTTAATTAATAATACATAAATAAACAAAAATAAAAATCATCGACGAAAAAATCGGAGACGAAAAAATTCATCACCGAAAAGTTAGGATGAAATGACCTTGGGCCATTTCGCCCGCAGGAAACTCCTGCGGGCGAAATGGCCCACAGGCTATTTCACTCGCCCAGCTCGCAGGTTCCCACAGCAATCCCCACAGCAGCCCGTAGCAACTTTTTCCCCAGCAAAATTTTTCCGCAGCAGTTTTTTTTTTGCCAGCAAAATTTTTTCGACGCAATTTTTTCCAAAACCAAATTTTATTTGGTTTTGGTTTCCTTTTCCTAATTAATGATAAATTTCGTAAACAATTAAGATTAATCATTGAAATTTCCTATAAATAAGACTAAAAACAACACTAAAAGGGGGAGGAGAGGAATCGAACTTTAGATAGACTTGGAATTTGGAATTGGCACTTTACAAATTGATCGGACTTTTGAGAGAAGAATAAGCAAGCAAGCAATCAATCCATCAAAGGCAGCCATCTTGCCTTTGTTCTTTTTCATCCAAGAAGCAGTTTTTGGTGGAACCAATAAACGAAGGTATGAATATCTAATCTCTTTTTCCTTATAGTAGCTTCAATCATCCAATTGTTTCTTTTGATTCTAAAAACCTTAATTTGTTTCTTTATTTTCCAAAAATCTTAAAATTATTGTTTCTATTTCTTCAAAATCTTAAAACCCTAATGTACTTTCTAACTTTTCAAAACCTTAAATCATTTCATTAATTTACCAAAACCCTAATCTACTTTCCAATTTTCCAAACTCTAAATTGAATCCTTTTCTTTCCAAAAACCCTCAAAAATATCTTTTCTATTTCTATAAACCTTAAATCATTTTGTTTATTTCCAAAAAAAAAAACACCATAAAACTCTAAACTAGCTTTCTTCTAATTCTTTTACAAAATTCCAAATGTTTTGTTGAATATCCAAACTCAAACTCACTTTACGGTTTTCTAAAAATCACATAAAGCTTCATAAAACTATAAATTATTTTTCCAAATTCTAAATTCAAATACATTCTCCGAAACACTAAAAATCCTAATTCAACTTCAAAACCAAGACAGTAACCCCAAACTAGCTAACATTAAACCCCAGTTTTCCTAAACCCTAATCCTTTAATTCTTAAAACCTTAAAAACTTATAAACCTAAACATTCAAACCCAATATACAATCCAAAATAATAATCCAGTAGCTAATAATCATAAACCTAATGTTTTAAAGTATCCAAACCCTATTTTCATGATTTTACTCCTCAAACACTATTTTGGTTAATGAAAGAACCTTATCAATCCCTTAAATTATAAAATCTTAATCCATTTTAATTCCCTTAAAACTTACAGTAGCCTAAACCAATAAATTCCAAAACTCTAAACATTAAATAAAGAATCTTAAATAGAAACAGTATCCCTAATTTATATCTTTTGCTTTATTTATTTTAAGATTTGATTATGTAGTTAATTATATACTTTGATTTATTTTATATGCTTTGATTTATTTAAGTTCAATGCTTGGTTTATTTAAATTATCATGGATGAATGTTTATATTTTAATTTATGTTGAATATCATTGGTGAATGATTTATTTATGATGAATGGTTATTTACCTTTATCGATTTATTTTTTCATTTCCAAATGTTGTAAGAGGTATTTTTCCACTTTGTGGGTACCTCATTAGTTAAATATCATGCAATTTAAATTGCTTTTATATTTTAGACCAATGTAAAGGACATGTTTTGTAATATCCCAAAATATACCCTAGATGTTTTGGGTTTTATTATTATTATAATTGGATTTATTGTATATGTTTTATTGGAAGAAAAAGGGGTTTTTAAAGGAAGTGTATATGTGATGTATATTAGGATATATATAACATATACCTAAGTCATGGAGAGTCAAAGTTTTGAGTTAGTGGAAGAAGATATTTGTTGTGTTTTTGAATTTGTTATTAATTAATTAATAAGGATTTGAATGTGTGGAAGAGGTTGAAAGAGATTAGTTTAATATTTTAAATTTCTTGGTTGAGAGGGTTTTAAGGAAAAGAGGGGTTTGACTTTGGATTTCTCTTTCTTCCTTCTTCTTTCTTTCTCATTGCCGTGGATCACTTTCTCCTTCTCCTTCCTTTGCTTTGTTTGGCCGGTTAACACAAGAAACAAGAGAGCAAAGAAGAGATTTGAACCTCTAATTCAAGATCTAAGGAAGCTTTCAAGAGTTCAAGTGGAAAGTTAAGAGATTTCTTCATCTTTGGTAAGTTCTTCACTTGACTCTTTGATTTCTTTGAGTTTTTGAGTTGAGTTGTGATTGGTATGTGATTATGTTGTTTAAGATGGGTTTAAGAGTGTTTGGGTAACTGATTTCTTGTTTTTGGGGATGGATTGGAGGAAAGAGTAAGTTGTTGGAAGTGATTGTTTTGAGGTTGTGTTTTAGGTTTGTGTTGATGATTTTTGATTTGAGATTTGAGAAATGCTTTAGTTGTTTTGGTGTTTTTGTGAGTTTGTTATGGTTTTTGGGTATGTTGAGATGACTTTGGTTGAAGTGGTTTTTGGTGAAAGAAAGAGTTTTGTTGGTTGTGTTGTTGTTTTGGCCGGAATCTGGGTTTTTGGTCTGACACGCCCTAGGGCACGTCCAGGATTTTGGGCTTGTCGATAGCTCTGTATTTTGGGTTGAGTGGCATGACCAGTGACACGCCCATGTCACTGAGCGTGTTGTAGCTTCTGTGTGGCAGTAGGATTGACACGACCAGTAACACGCCCGTGTTATTGAGCGTGTCATAGCCACTGTGTTTTTGGGGAATTGACACGGCCATGAGCACGTTCTTGATGTTGGACGTGTCAATATTGTTGTGAGGCAGAAGGTATTACACGTCCAGTAACACGCCCGTGTCATTGAGCGTGTAAAAGCTTCTGTGTTGTGGAGTTAGGGCACGGTCAGGGACACGCCCGTGTGGGTGAGCGTGTCATGGTTAGAGTTTGCCCTAGTTGGTTCTTAGCCTTATGTTCTTATAAGGGTTTCATCTTCCTTTGGATTAGGTTGTGAAGAAGGTGAATTACTCTAATTCAAGAAGTGAAAGATTGTTGGAAAGAGAGGTGTTAATATTGTGTGGGTTGCATTTAAGGTAAGTATAAACTACATTATTGCATACATCCATATGATGTTGAAATTTAACATACATTTCATGATATTGATGATGCTTATGAATAATGTTATGTTGTGTATAATGTGGAATATAATGTGAACATTTATAATGATATGAAAGATATGATAATGTGATGAATTGTATTTATGTGATGAGAAGCCATGATTGTTGGCTATGATGATGAAATAAATTACAATTGAGGCAAGGTTGCCTATTGCGAAAATGAGAATGAAATGAGAATGAAATGATTTTGTGTAAAGTGTGTTATTCAACCTTCAGAGTTCTGATTTTGGCAGGCATGCCTATTGTAGTAACAGTCTAGCCGGGTTGAGGATCTCCTCAAGTTGTTGAGTTGATGGTCCAAGAGACTGGGTCTGTTACTTTATAAATGTGAAATGATAAATGTAAATTGAAGTAACAGTCTAGCCGGGTTGAGGATCTCCTCGATTTAGTCGGGTTGATGGTCCAAGAGACTGGGTCTGTTACAGGTAACATTCTAGCCGGGTTGAGGATCTCCTCAAGTTGTTGAGTTGATGGTCCAAGAGACTGGGTCTGTTACCCTATCCATGGATAGAGAGATATGTATATTGCCTACGGGCTTGATTATTGTGATATGGACCGAAACAGCAACTCTGAACTTTGAATAACAAATTAGTGTCTTGTGGGCCCATAAGTGTCTTTGTTGAATGAGTATAATGGATGATGATATGATTATTGAAATTATGAAATGTAACCTTCATATATATATATGATTATTATTGATTGAATGTATGATATTGATATTGACATTTCATATTATCATGATGGTTTGTACTACTGAGTTTTGGCTCAGCGCGATTGTGGTTCATTGCGCAGGTGGTAGAGTTGATAGGGTTGAGACTGAGGATTCCTCTAGACCTAGTTGAGCTTTACTTGAAGAGTTGGATTAGAGCTTAAAGATCAGAGAGTCAAACTGCCAATCATGTATCTATTCTATGTCGTATATATTTTTGACGTTTATGTATTTGAACTTGTAAAAATTTGTAATAACTTCCGCTGTGAATTTATAAATGTTTTTATACATAGTGTCTTTTGAATTTCCTTTAAACATTCGAGTTATGAGTTATGTATTTTAAACAGTGGCATGTTCTATATTCAGTATACGTATTATACGATCGTATAAGCATGCTTGGTACGTATACGGGATATAGGGGTGTTACAATTATTTTGGTATCAGAGCCTAGGTTTGAGATTCTCAACCTAGGTCAAGTATAAGAAAAAGAGTATTTTGATTTTAAAAGTGAGTTTTTGAATAGAATACATGTTTGGTGTCGGCAGTCTCTGATCTTTAATGAGGAGTATTCTACTGTGTTTGCAGATATAGGTTATAATGGATCCTCATTCGCGTCAATCCGTTGAGGGTAGTGCTGAGAGCATAGCTCCAGAGGTTGGATTAGATGGAGCTAGAGTGGATGGATCTGGAGAGGCCCCTGTTTCTGTGTCAGGGAGATCAGCTGGTGAGGAGATTCCACCAGTTTGGTTTAGGCATATGTTTGAATTTATGAGGCAGGCACCAGTGCAACCACCTCCACCTCCACCACAGCCTATGATACCAGTGAGACAGTATGATAAACTACGGAAATATGGAGCAGAGGATTTCTTGGGTACCATTGATCCAGCTGTAGCTGAGCAGTGACTAGATAAAGTTCAGAGAGTATTTGTTCAGTTACAAGCCACTCCGGAAGAAAGATTTGATTATGCAAGATCTTTGTTGCAGAAGGACGCATACGACTGGTGGAAGACAGTGCCCCATGCTATGGATGATCCACCGACATTGTCCTATGCTGATTTTCTGAGAGAATTTGAATTGAAGTATACTCCGAGGGAGTATAAAGATTTGAAGAAAATGGAATTCCTAAGTTTGAAGCAAGATCACCGGACTGTAACAGAATATGAATTAGAATTTATCCGGTTGAGTCGCTATGCCGGAGGGATTATCTCTGATGAGATTGACCGGTGCAGAAGGTTTGAGGAGGGACTGAGACCCTCACTGATGTGTCATGTGGCTGGTTCTAGATACCAGGACTTCTCTCAGCTGGTTGCAGCGGCTAGAGGTGTGGAGAGAGCACAAATTTTAGCAGCAGCCGCTACTGAAGAGGAGACCCGGGTTAGAAGACCTCAGTTTGAGGCAAGATCCTTATCTGTGAAGAGAGGTAGAGGCAGTTTTACTCCTAGGTTTAGTAGGAGTCAGAGACCGGCTGGTAGGTCAGTTCAGTTACAGAGATCACGATCGAGACCTACAGCTTCAGCAGCGAGTGTTCCTACTCCTGCAGTTCAGAGATCCACTCTACCTGTCTGTGCCCATTGTGGAGGGTCACATAGAGGTGCTTGTTGGCAGAATAGAGGACCAGCTGTGTGCTTCAGATGTGGTTCTCCTGATCATTTTATTAGGGAGTGTCCAGAGATGCAGGAGCAGAGATCGGTTGATTCTGCAGTTTCTCGACCTAGTGTCAGAGGTGGTCGAGGGGGCAGAGGTTTCTCCAGAGGGGGTAGACCTGGTTATTATCAGAGAGGAGGATCTTCATCCAGGGATACTATGCCAGATGAGGTTGGGCCTTCTCAACGGGTTTATGTGATGCAAAGACAACCAGATGCTTCTGCAGTCATTGCTGGTACTTTCTCTTTATTTGGCATTTCAGTTCTTGCTTTAATTGATCCAGGCTCAACTCATTCATATATTAGTGCATCTGTGCTGCCTGTGACTGATTTGCATGCTGAGTCCCTAGGATTTGATGTATTAGTGACAAATCCGTTAGGGCATAGTGTGATTGTTAGCAAGGTGCACCGGGATAGTGCGGTTGAGGTACAAGGTGAGGAGTTTCTTGGAGACTTGATTGAAATGCCTTTTAAAGAGTATGATTTGATTTTGGGTATGGATTGGTTGTCTAGGCATGGAGCTGTAGTTGATTGTCAGAAGAAGTGTGTCACTTTGAGAACTAGTGATGATAGGAGTGTGATGGTGTTTAGTGAGCAAAGACAGCTTGCATCCTTGTTCGTATCAGCTGTATCAGCTAGACGGATGATTAGAAAAGGGTGTGATGCTTACCTTGCTCATGTTGTGGATACTAGAGTAAGGAGTTCTCAAATTGATGATATCTTGGTGTATTCTCGTAGTGAGGAGGAGCATGACAAACATTTGCGGATTGTGTTACAAATTTTGAGAGAGAAGCAATTTTATGCTAAATTATCAAAATGTGAGTTTTGGCTTGACCAAGTGACTTTTCTGGGTCATATAATTTCAGCAGATGGTATTAGAGTTGATCCAAGTAAAGTTGAAGCTATTTTGAATTGGAATCCACCAAAGTCTGTAACTGAAGTTAGAAGTTTTTTTTTGGGTTTGGCAGGCTATTATCGACGTTTTGTAAAAGGTTTTTCTTTGATAGCCACTCCACTCACCCGATTGCTTCGGAAATGATTTAAATTTGTGTGGACGGATCAGTGCCAATCTAGCTTTGAGCAGTTGAAAGAAATGTTGACACAAGCCCCTGTTCTTACTTTACCCGTGGAGGATAAACCGTATGTGGTTTTTAGTGATGCTTCACATAGTGGTTTAGGGTGTGTTTTGATGCAAGAGGGTAAAGTTATAGCTTATGCCTCTTGGCAGTTGAAGCCGCATGAGCTTAACTATCCGACTCATGATTTGGAGTTAGCGGCTATAGTGTTTGCTTTGAAGAATTGGCGCCACTATTTGTATGGAGAGAAATGCTTTATCTATACGGATCACAAAAGTTTGAAATATTTGGGTGTTCAGAAGGAGCTGAATCTTAGGCAAAGACGATGGTTAGAACTGATTAAAGATTATGACTGCTTGATTGATTACCATCCTGGTAAGGCAAATGTAGTTGCTGATGCCTTAAGTCGGAAATCTTTAGCAGGTTTGGCTGTTTATTTCGCTCTCGTTGCTTGTTGAGTTAAGAGCGTTGCATGCTAGTTTTGAAGTTTGTAATGATGGTGCATTATTAGCTCAACTGCAGTTGAGACCAATATTGTTGGATCAGATTAAGGAGGCTCAATTGACGGATGAGAAATTCAGAAGATTGTATCAGATTACCGAGATGGAGTGAGCCGAGATTTTCATGTGAAGAGTGATGGTAGTCTTTGGTTCAAGGATAGATTGTGTGTTTCTGATGATGATAATTTGAAAAGGATCATTTTGGAAGAAGCACACCAATCGGTGTTTGCCATACATCCGGGAAGTACAAAGATGTACCATGACTTAAGACAGCATTACTGGTGGCCTGGTATGAAGAGAGACATAGCGGATTTTGTATCCAAATGTCTTACTTGTCAGAGGGTGAAAGCTGAACATCAAGTTCCAACAGGGTTGCTTCAACCCTTAACAGTGCCGGAATGGAAATGGGAAAGGGTGACAATGGATTTTGTTTCAGGGTTGCCTTTGACTCAGAGAAAGCATGATGCTAGTTGGGTAATTGTGGATCGGATAACAAAGACAGCTCATTTTCTTCCGGTTCGTATGGATTATTCTCTTGAGAAGTTAGCTAAGCTGTATATTCGTGAGATTGTGAAGTTGCATGGAGTCCCAATTTCTTTAGTGTCGGATCGAGATCCCCGGTTCACTTCAAGGTTTTGGAAGAGTTTACATGGGGCTATGGGTTCTCGATTGCACTTTAGTACTACATTTCATCCACAGACCGATGGTCAGTCAGAGAGAGTGATATAGATTATTGAGGATATGTTGAGAAGCTGTGTCATCGATTTCTCGGGGAGTTGGGACAGATTGTTGCCACTTGTGGAATTTGCTTACAACAACAGTCACCAATCAAGCATTGGTATGGCACCATTTGAGGCTTTGTATGGTAGACGTTGTAGAACGCCCTTATGTTGGAACGAAACTGGTGAAGGTAAATTAATTGGTCCGGATTTGGTTAGAGAGACTGAAGAGAAAGTGAAAACAATTAGGGAGCGGTTAAAAGCAGCTTCAGACCGACAGAAATCTTATTCAGATTTGAAAAGGAGAGACATTGAATATAATGTGGGAGATAAAGTATTCTTGAAAGTGTCTCCTTGGAAAAGGATATTGAGATTTGGTCGAAAAGGAAAACTAAGTCCTCGTTTTGTTGGACCATATGAGATTTTGGAAAGGGTTGGACCAGTTGCGTATCGGCTTGCTTTACCAACGGAGTTGGATAGGATCCATAATGTTTTCCTTGTTTCTATGTTAAGAAGATATAGATCGGATCCATCTCATGTTTTACCAGTTGAATCTATTGAAGTGAGTTCGGATTTGACATTTGAAGAAGAACCAGTTGCTATTTTGGCTTATGAAGTAAAAGAATTGAGAAATAAGAGTGTGCCATTGGTGAAAGTTCTATGGAAGAATCATGGAAAAGAAGAGGCGACTTGGGAGAATGAGCAAGCAATGCGAGATCAGTATCCACAATTGTTTCAGACTTGATATCAGATAATTTCGAGGACGAAATTTCTTTTAGAGGGGGAGAATTGTAATATCCCAAAATATACCCTAGATGTTTTGGGTTTTATTATTATTATAATTGGATTTATTGTATATGTTTTATTGGAAGAAAAAGGGGTTTTTAAAGGAAGTGTATATGTGATGTATATTAGGATATATATAACATATACCTAAGTCATGGAAAGTCAAAGTTTTGAGTTAGTGGAAGAAGATATTTGTTGTGTTTTTGAATTTGTTATTAATTAATTAATAAGGATTTGAATGTGTGGAAGAGGTTGAAAGAGATTAGTTTAATATTTTAAATTGCTTGGTTGAGAGGGTTTTAAGGAAAAGAGGGGTTTGACTTTGGATTTCTCTTTCTTCCTTCTTCTTTCTTTCTCATTGCCGTGGATCACTTTCTCCTTCTCCTTCCTTTGCTTTGTTTGGCCGGTTAACACAAGAAACAAGAGAGCAAAGAAGAGATTTGAACCTCTAATTCAAGATCTAAGGAAGCTTTCAAGAGTTCAAGTGGAAAGTTAAGAGATTTCTTCATCTTTGGTAAGTTCTTCACTTGACTCTTTGATTTCTTTGAGTTTTTGAGTTGAGTTGTGATTGGTATGTGATTATGTTGTTTAAGATGGGTTTAAGAGTGTTTGGGTAACTGATTTCTTGTTTTTGGGGATGGATTGGAGGAAAGAGTAAGTTGTTGGAAGTGATTGTTTTGAGGTTGTGTTTTAGGTTTGTGTTGATGATTTTTGATTTGAGATTTGAGAAATGCTTTAGTTGTTTTGGTGTTTTTGTGAGTTTGTTATGGTTTTTGGGTATGTTGAGATGACTTTGGTTGAAGTGGTTTTTGGTGAAAGAAAGAGTTTTGTTGGTTGTGTTGTTGTTTTGGCCGGAATCTGGGTTTTTGGCCTGACACGCCCTAGGGCACGTCCAGGATTTTGGGCGTGTCGATAGCTCTGTATTTTGGGTTGAGTGGCACGACCAGTGACACGCCCATGTCACTGAGCGTGTTGTAGCTTCTGTGTGGCAGTAGGATTGACACGACCAGTAACACGCCCGTATTATTGAGCGTGTCATAGCCACTGTGTTTTTGGGGAATTGACACGGCCATGAGCACGTTCTTGATGTTGGACGTGTCAATATTGTTGTGAGGCAGAAGGTATTACACGCCCAGTAACACGCCCGTGTCATTGTGCGTGTAAAAGCTTCTGTGTTGTGGAGTTAGGGCACGGTCAGGGACACGCCCGTGTGGGTGAGCGTGTCATGGTTAGAGTTTGCCCTAGTTGGTTCTTAGCCTTATGTTCTTATAAGGGTTTCATCTTCCTTTGGATTAGGTTGTGAAGAAGGTGAATTACTCTAATTCAAGAAGTGAAAGATTGTTGGAAAGAGAGGTGTTAATATTGTGTGGGTTGCATTTAAGGTAAGTATAAACTACATTATTGCATACATCCATATGATGTTGAAATTTAACATACATTTCATGATATTGATGATGCTTATGAATAATGTTATGTTGTGTATAATGTGGAATATGATGTGAACATTTATAATGATATGAAAGATATGATAATGTGATGAATTGTATTTATGTGATGAGAAGCCATGATTGTTGGCTATGATGATGAAATAAATTACAATTGAGGCAAGGTTGCCTATTGCGAAAATGAGAATGAAATGATTTTGTGTAAAGTGTGTTATTCAACCTTCAGAGTTCTGATTTTGGCAGGCATGCCTATTGTAGTAACAGTCTAGCCGGGTTGAGGATCTCCTCAAGTTGTTGAGTTGATGGTCCAAGAGACTGGGTCTGTTACTTTATAAATGTGAAATGATAAATGTAAATTGAAGTAACAGTCTAGCCGGGTTGAGGATCTCCTCGATTTAGTCGGGTTGATGGTCCAAGAGACTGGGTCTGTTACAGGTAGCATTCTAGCCGGGTTGAGGATCTCCTCAAGTTGTTGAGTTGATGGTCCAAGAGACTGGGTCTGTTACCCTATCCATGGATAGAGAGATATGTATATTGCCTACGGGCTTGATTATTGTGATATTGGACCGAAACAGCAACTCTGAACTTTGAATAACAAATTAGTGTCTTGTGGGCCCATAGGTGTCTTTGTTGAATGAGTATAATGGATGATGATATGATTATTGAAATTATGAAATGTAACCTTCATATATATATATGATTATTATTGATTGAATGTATGATATTGATATTGACATTTCATATTATCATGATGGTTTGTACTACTGAGTTTTGGCTCAGCGCGATTGTGGTTCATCGCGCAGGTGGTAGAGTTGATAGGGTTGAGACTGAGGATTCCTCTAGACCTAGTTGAGCTTTACTTGAAGAGTTGGATTAGAGCTTAAAGATCAGAGAGTCAAACTGCCAATCATGTATCTATTCTATGTCGTATATATTTTTGACGTTTATGTATTTGAACTTGTAAAAATTTGTAATAACTTCCGCTGTGAATTTATAAATGTTTTTATACATAGTGTCTTTTGAATTTCCTTTAAACATTCGAGTTATGAGTTATGTATTTTAAACAGTGGCATGTTCTATATTCAGTATACGTATTATACGATCGTATAAGCATGCTTGGTACGTATACGGGATATAGGGGTGTTACATGTTTCTACCTCATGGTGGGTGTCCTATTTATCTTAGACATGGATGATGTAAGGGCATGTTTCCATCTTCGGATGGGTGTCTATTTATTTATTTTGCCTGGACCTTGCTTTGATTTTAATGTAATGATGCTTTCTTTTAATTGTTGTGTGTAATATGGATAATATTGTTATATTTAAGAATTTTATAATATTAAGACCTGTAAAGGAGGTCGATTCCAATGAACCGGGCGTTGTGGGGTGCTGGGCCATTTATCACCTTCCCCACACGTACCTAACTTTCCGAACTCATTAGGGGGTTGGGGATTCCTTAGGAATCGAGTCATCCACCCCTTTCTTTTTCTCGGCCCGTCCGGGTGGCGACTCCATTTTCTCCGGACTTAGGTCCGTGTTCTCTAAGGCCCCGAGCCTAAATAGTGCCGAAGTCGCAAGAACCATTCCACCGGGAGTGGGGCAAAAATCCCCGCTCGCAGTGGCGACTCCACTGGGCATAATAGAAGTTGATTCCGTTGGTCTTTATATTATTCTATTCTTTCTTATAATGATATTATCCATTGCATCATATTAGATTGCATCATGTGTATGAGTTAAGATGCCCGTGTTACCCGTGTTATGTTGAGGGATACCATACTTTCACTCAAGGTATGGAGATCGAGCATGGCATAACCACTCTAGCCTCGTACCATTTGGTATATACTTGCTATGAGAAGCTAAGCCTTTTTACCCAAAGACTAAAGCTCATGTAATTGGCCTAGTTACTTTTCTTAGGTTTTACCCCAAATGCATGTTGTTTGACTATGATTAATTTATCATGGTTTCAATCATGGCTTATTTGGTTTACTCTTATTCTAATTTGTAAGCTCAAATAAATTTTTCTTTAAAATCCAAAAGATCAAAACTATTTTCAAAACTTTTCAAGATGGTCTTTGGACATAAAATGTTTCTAAAAAAGAAATCAAAAATTCTTTTTACAATGGGATTGGAAACAAAATTATTTTCATCCAACCTTTTCTTACAAAGAGCTTGCAAATTATTTAGGTCAATTACGAAATACCAAAACTCAATTGTGAGCCTAGTTTATACTAAGAATGAATTAACCATGGGCTTATTTTTGGCATGAATCATTAGTTACTTTTTTCAAGTGAGAAATCTATTTATAATAAACCTCTTAAATTAGTTCTAATCCAATATAGCATGAAAGCTACTTTAGTTGTTAAATGGATTAAAACCTAATTAATGGGAATTATCATAAATCGATTTCCATTTTTAAAAATATAACAATTGGTTAAAACATCTGAGGAAAATATTCAAAAACAAGGTACCCCATGTTGGTATTTTGTTAACTATATACCTAGGAAAAGAGACTCGCCATTCATGTGTGCATGTTATAATATTGGAAGGAACGTCCTATTTGCCCTTGTTTGTTGATTGTTTGTGCATACATGCATACATGCATACATTTGCATCTCATATCATTGATCCTTTCTGGCTCACAGCCTTGGATTATGATAGTTCAAAAGCTTACAACAATCCAACCTATGCCGGAGACAAAGAATCTAGTAGCAACTCAATCACTTGATCACCAAAAATAATGGATCCCGAACAAATTCAAAGAATGGTGGATGATGCCCTCAATGCCAAAATGGAAGAAATAAAAGAGGCCCTAGCTGAGACCATGAAGAACCAATTGACTGCAATTTTAGAAAATCATGCCGAAGCATCTGCTAGCACTAAGAAGCCAAAGGACAAAGGGAAGACCAAAGTTGGTGAAGTGGTTTTTGATGATGTAAAGGTGATCATTGATGATGATGATGATTGGGCTCAATACTACCAAGATCCTAAAGACAAGAAGAAAGAACCGAAGGTTGTTGAAAGGTCAACTGTGGAGAAAATTGAAATTTCTGATGTTGAAAAGATGATTGTTGATTTAGAAAAAGAAATTTGAGAAGAAACTGAAAATCGAGGAAATGTCCAAAGTTGACAAATTATTTGAGCTAGATGAAGAAGTCTCGTACAAGTTCAAGATGCCATCTTTCGCGAAGTTTGATGGAACCGAAAATCCTTATCTCCATGTGAAGTAGTATATCACTGCCATGCAGCCTGCCCGAGCTACTAAGGCTCAAACTCTAAGGTACTTCATGCTCTCATTGGACCTTGTTGTCCAAAATTGGTTCAATACCTTAGATGATGGAACACAAAAGAGTTGGGATATGCTTTACAAAGCCTTCATCCAACAATATGGATATAATGTTGAGATGGAAGTTACCTTAATGGAAATGGAGTCCATTAGGCAACGGTCGAATGAGAATTTTGTAGATTATGTGAAGAGATGGAGAAACAAGGCCGCTGTAGACCCTTAATTTTTGACCCAGTCCGGTCCAATATGTTTTATTTAGTCCAAAATGATTTTTGTATTGTCTAATTGGTCCAAAATAATTTTTGTTATCTTAATTAAATAACTTTTTGCTTTAGTATCTAATTTTTATAAATAAAAAATAAAAATAAACAAATAAAAGTCAAAAAATAAAAATAAAAATTGGCTACAAAAAAATCGTCGCGCGGGCCCATGGGCATTTCGCCCGCAGAAGTTGCCTGCGGGAGAAATAACCCAAGCCATTTCGCCCGCAGATTTTTTCTGCGTGTGTCATTTCGCCCGCTCCTCACCTGGGGCTGATTTTTTCACCAGCACATTTTTTCCTGCGGTAATTTTTTTCGGCAGCGTAATTTTTCGAAACCTAATTCATTTAGGTTTTGATTTCCTTTTCTTATCAATAATATTTTTCGTGATTAATTAGGAATAACCCATATAAAACCTCTATAAATAAGGACCAAAAGCAATCAAATTAAAGGGGGCCGAAAGGGGAGAAAAATTGGACAGTGATAGGAAAACGTTGAAACCAAATCATTGAAGGAAAAGGAGCAATTGAATTTGATTTTTTTTTTTGAATAGCAGGGACACGATTTAAGTAATTCAAAGGCAGCAACTGTCTTTGTTCTTGTTCATCCAAGAAGAATTATTTTTGGAGAAACTATCAAAAAGAGGTATGAGTTAATTGTTGTATTTATCTTTTACAGTAGCTAAACTATGAAATTGTGTCTTTCAAAATAAAAAACCCTAGGATTTTAATTTATTTTCTCCAAAGTTAAGAGCACTAATACGTTACTTTATTTTCCAATAAGAATTAAAATTGTTATTTTTACCTCTTCAAAATCATAAAACCTTAATTGAACATGTTTTTCAACAAAACCAAAATGTGATTCTGTTTCCTTCCAAAAGCTTTAAAAATATCTTTTCTATTTATGTAAACTTCAAATCACTTTGTTTAAACTTATAAAACCTCATGAAATCATCAAATTGTTTTTCCAAATCCTAAAATCAACAAATCACCCGAAACCCTAAAATCAAAAGCCTAAAAACCTAATTCAACTCCAAAACCTAAAATAATGAATCCTAACCTCCTTTAAAACTTTAAACCTTAATTTTTTCTAAACCCTAATCCTTTAAAATTTTAAAAACCATAAAAACATAAATATTTTAATTTTACAAAGTAGCTTAAAAACACAATGAATAACCGTAACCCACAAATCAAAAGTATTTCAAAGTGTTCAAACCCTAGTTTCATGATTTCACCATTCAAATATTAATTTAGTTAATCAAAAAGTCTTACCAACCTTTTAAAACATAAAACTTAATCTATTTTAATTCCATAAAAAAAGTCATAGTAGCTTAATTTTATGAATTCCAAAACCTTAACACATGAGATAAAGAACCCTAAATGGAAATAGTAGCTACAATTTGGATTTTTATTTACCTTATTCAATTCCATATTTGATCATGCTTGGTTTTATTTTTTATGCTTTAATTTATTTAAATTCAATGCTTGGTTTATTTTATTTAACATGGATGGATGTTTACTTTTTATTTATATTTGGTACTTTTGATGAATGATTTATTTATTATGAATGGTTATTTACTTTTATCAATTTATTTAGATTTCTAAATGTTGTAAGAGGTATGTTTCCACTTGGTGGGCACCTCATTAGTTAAATATCATGTAATTTAATTTTCTTTTCTATTTTAGAACCTATGTAAAGGACATGTTTCTACCTTTCGGTGGGTGTCCTATTTAGGCATGTGATGTAAGGACGTGTTTCCATCTTCGGATGGGTGTCCATTTATTTGTTTTGCTTGGACCTTGCTTTAATTTTAATATATTGATGCTTTCTTTTAATTATTGTATGTAATATGGATAATGTTGTTATATTTAAGAATCTATAATATTAAGACCTGTAAAGGAGGCCGGTTCCAATGACCAAGCATTGTGGGGGTGCTGGGCCATTTCTAACCTTCCCCACACGTACCCAACTTTCCGAACACATTAGGGGGTTGGGGATTCCTTAGGAATCGAGTCATCCACCCCTTTCTTTTTCCCGGCCCGTCCGGGTGGTGACTCCATTTTCTCTGGACTTAGGTCCATGTTCTCTAAGGCCCCTAGCCTAAACAGTGCCAAAATTGCAAGAACCATTCCATCGGGAGTGGGGGCAAAAATCCCCGCTCACAGTGGCGACTCCACTGGGCATAAGAGAAGTTGATTTCGTTGGTCTTTATATTATTCTATTCTTTCTTATAATGATATTATCCATTGCATCATCTTATATTGCATCGTGTGCGTGAGTTAGGACGCCTGTGTTACCCATGTTATGTTATGTAAGGGATACCATACTTTCACTCAAGGTATGGAGATCGAGCATGGCATAACCACTCATAGCCTCGTACCATTTGGTATATACTTGCTATGGGAACCTAAGCCTTTTTACCCAAAGCCTAAAGCTCATGTAATTGGCCTAGTTACTTTCCTTAGGTTTTACTCCCAAAGGCATGTTGTTTGACTATGGTTAGTTTATCTTAGTCTAAATCATGGCTTATTTGGTTTGTTCTTTTTCTAATGGGACCTAAGTATATTGTAAGCTCAAAATAAACTTTTCTTTAAAGTCCAAAAGACCAAAGCTATTTTCAAAATTTTTCAAGATGGTCTTTGGACATAAGACTTTTCTAAAAACAAATCAAAAATTCTTTGGCCCATGGCCCAAATACTAAGCCCAAAATCCATTTTTTCTAAAATCTTTTACTATAGGCTTAGAAACAAAACTATTTTCACCCAACCTTCTCTTAAAAAAAGCTTGCAAAAATATTTAAGTCAATTATGAAATACTAAAAATCAATTGTGGGCCTAGTTTACACTAAGAATAAATTAACCATGGGCTTGTTTTTGGCATGAATCATTAGTTACCTTTTTCAAGTGAGAAATCTATCTATAATAATCCTCTTAATTTAGTTTTAATCCAATATAGCTACTTTGGTTGGTTGAATGGATTAAAACCCAATTGATGGGAATTATCATGGATGGATTTCCATTTTCGAAAATATAACTATTGGTTAAAACGTCCGAGGGAATTATTTGAAAACAAGATACCCCATGTTGGTATTTTGTTAACCATATCCCTAGGAAAAGAGACTCGCCATTCATGTGTGGATGTTATAAGATTGGAAGGAATGTCCTATTTGTCCTTGTTTTTTGATTTTTTTGTGCATACATGCATACATTTGCATCTCATATCATTGATCCTTTCTGGCTCACAGCCCTGGATTATGAAAGTTCAAAAGCTTACGACAATCCGACATACCCTGGAGACGAAGTATCTAGTAACGACTCAATCACTTGCTCACCAAAAATAATGGATCCCGAACAAATTCAAAGAATGGTGGATGATGCCCTCAATGCCAAGATGGAAGAAATAAAAGAGGCCATGGCCGAGACCATAAAGAATCAACTAGCTGCAATCTTAGGAAACAATGCCGAAGCATCTGCTAGCACCAAGAAAGTCAAGGGGAAGGCTAAAATCGATGAAGTAGTTTTCGATGGTGACAAGGTGATCATTGATGATGATGATTGGGCTCAATACTACTAAGATCTTCAAGACAAAAAGGAGCCGAAGGTTGTTAAGAAGGAAACTATTGAAAAGACCAAGACTTCTGATGTTGAAAAGATGATTGTTGATTTAGAAAAGAAATTTGAGAAGAAATTGAAAACTGAAGAGGTGTCCGAGATTGACAAATTGTTTGAGCTAGATGAAGAAGTCCCATACAAGTTCAAGATGCCATCTTTTGCAAAGTACAATGGCACCGAAAATCCTCATCTCCATGTGAAGCAATATATCACTGCCATGCAATCTGCCTGAGCTACTAAGGCTCAAATCCTAAGATACTTCATGCTCTCATTGGACCCTGTTGTCCAAAATTGGTTCAATACATTAGATGAAGGAACACAAAAGAGTTGGGATCTACTTTACAAAGCCTTCATCCAATAATATGGGTATAATGTTGAGATGGAAGTTACCTTAATGGAAGTAGAGTCCATAAGACAAAAGCCAAATGAGAATTTTGTGGACTATGTGAAAAGATGGAGAAATAAGGCTACTTTGCTCAAGAAGGGGCCTGATGAATACGATCAAATAAGGATGATCGTGAGAGGTGTCCTGCCCAATCTCTGTGAAAGGATGTCTCACACCCTTATAAGGGATTTAAAAGATCTTCTCCAAGCTGGTCTACAAATTGAAGAGTGGGAAAGGGAGAAGAAGTGCTTTTCAATAAAAAGGAATGAGAAAGGGAACAACCAGCCTAACAATCAAAGCACACAAAAAGAAGTTGATGTTAATGTAACCGGTCAAGGGAATAAAAGACAATTCTCAGAATTGGGGAAACCCCTATCTTGGGTTTTTAGCAAGCTACAAAAGAAAGGGTTATTACAATCGTTAGCTCCTCGACCTTTACAAAATCCATTGCCACCAAACTTTAATGCTGAGGCCTTCTGTCAATTTCATAAAATGCGAGGATATGAAACAGATAAATGTGCTCATCTAAGGCATGAGATCCAAGACCTAATCGATAGTGGCAAGCTACCTGAGTCGGATAAGCCCAATACCAAGGACAACCGTTTGCCTAAATTTGGAAGAGTGCCACCACCAGCAACCTTTATGGTGGGAAAAGGATTGGAAGAAGATTTTGTTTTATCCTCTTTTCAAGATGGGAATGTTGAAGATGTGAAGGGAAAAGAAGCCTAACTCAAAGAACTTTCCTTAGCTTGAATGTTGCTTTTCAATCTTACTTTCTTTAATATTTTGGAACTATTGTGTTTTTCAAATTTAAAGTTGCTTGAATAAATTACTTTCATAAAAATTTTTGTTGGTCTTTGTTCATTTTGGTGCTCAACTGATGAGGAATCTAGCTTGATAATTCATGAATTAATATATTTATGCATCATGACTTGAATGACTTTACTAGATAAGGGAATTGCTCTATAGCATTGAGTTGTGTATGCTTACTTAGAGAGGGCTCCTGCATAATTACCTTTGTCTAGGTCCTAGTTAGTCTTAGAACATGCTTTGACAAGCTTTCGAGGCGAAATTGAACTCTACTTATTTATGAGAGAAATGATCTAGGCATTGTTTAGTTAGCTAACAACTAGTATCCGCCTTATTAAATATCAATCCCTAGTTGTCCCTTTGAGCCTTCATAAAATTTTAGCTTTCTTTTCATTGGCTTAAAAACCCCAATAATCTACCCTGAGCTGTTGTGATACTTTTGACAAGTCTTATGATCACTAAGATAAAGTGGCAAGAAGATCAAAGAAAACAATGATTGGTCAAGATCATGAAGATAGTTGAAGTTCTCAAGACCATGAAGATAGTTAATGTTTTCAAGACCATAAGGGTTTTTGAAGTTTTCAAGACCATAAGGGTAGTTGAAGTTACTTTGATATCTCCAATATATCAAAACAACATCATCATTAGAGTAACAAATGATTTATCTCTAAAGGTTTATGTTACTCCACTCATCCATTATTGGAAGTCCAAGTTGGTACAAACAAGACAACTCTTTTAGAGCTAGAACCAAAAAAAGAAAAAGAACCAAAAAAAAAAACAACAACAACAACAAAACGAAACAAAACAAAAAAGAAGAAAAGGAAAAAAGAGAAAGAAAAGAAAAAAGAGAAAACCCAAAATGGTTCAAAAATCCAACTGAATTCTCTTTTACCTAAGATAACAAAAGGCTTCCATTGGGTTCATAAGGACAATTTGGTTTGAATTGGTCAAACCCAACTAAAGATTCAATCAAAATTGGAGAAAGACCATATAGCCCTTGAAAGTTCTGTACTTGATAGTCCTACAAGAAAGAAGGACAAAATGATAAAAGAAAGGGAAGAGTAAGAGAAATAAAGAAAAGGGAGAAGAAGAAAAAAAATGAATTTGGGAACTAAACTTTTTGCAAGGGCATAAACTGTCCTAATCAAGATCCAGATTAATGCTAAGAATTTGGAATTTAGCAAGATTGCTCCAAGCTGCTGAAAATTCAATCAAGAAATTTGTAGTGTGAAGGTTTGTCCTTTGTGTCACACCAGCTCCAATCTCAAAATGGCCTTCACTTAAACCCGTGTCCCTTATAGACCCCATTTCAAGCCTATCAAAGATCTGTTGATCTCTCTTGGTAGGTCGAGTCTATTAGTGGAGATAGTTTGGATAAGCATGCATATGAGATAGACAGTATTTAAACCAAATGGGACCTTTGGCCAAGTAATGTGTATGTGCCTATTTGAAGTGCAATAGTTCTTGCTTAAATAGAAATGATTCCTGAGTTTAGTACGGTAACTAAGGTTGTCATGTTGTAGATATATTAATTTGGAAAATTAGGTCCTGAGGTACATTGACATTGATTTGGCAAAGCCAACACTTGATTTCAAAATCAAAATTCAAAAAATTCAAAAAAATTCAAAAAATGTTTTGTCATAAAAAGCCTTCAAGTTAAGGGAAGTATGTTGAACCTCCAAAGGACACATTGGGCAAAGGGAATGATTATTGGCAAGGTCATGAAGAAGCTATCAACCGACATGTTAAAACATAGTTGGAACTGGATGCATCCTTGACTCTGCTGCTTGGGGTCTCCACCACTCATGTTTTCATCATCTTGAAGATAAAAGCCACAAATGCAAAGCTTTCGATCATTCCAATGCGAGACTTGAATGAGCTTCAAAAAGGAACCAATTAGAACACTTCTGCTAATCACCTCAGTTTGTGAGTTGATGGAACGACTGTAAGTATTATTCATGCATATCATGCATACATGAGCATATTACATCACACTTTCTTATCTTAATGAACAGCAAAGACCCTGCGAATTAAAGAATCAAAAGAAGATATTGAATCAAGGGGGCATGGAAAGCCTATTCGCTTGTGGAAGCCCTAGTCACTTTTCAAAGAGAAGAAATGCGTGCTTATGCAAAGAACTAGACAAGAAAAACATCAATCAAAGCTTGCATGAAAGAAAAAATCCTTGGGGGGTAAGGAGAGAATATAAGATCCAATCAAAATTGGAGAAAAAAGGAAAAAGCAGTTGCAAGGGAAAAGTGGTTAGAGTGCAAAAACTCCCTTGGAAGATCAAAACAAGGAAAGAAAAACATGGATCAAGCAAGACATGGCCAAGCCAAATCAAGCTTGGCCATGTCACCTCAAAGGAAATCTTGGTAGAACATGACACAGGCAAGAGACACGGCCAAGCCACTGGCCGTGTCTCACCTAAGGGTAAAGTCAAGAAGGACCAAGCAAAGAAAGAAAAGAAACAATAGGTGACACTGGCAGGAAACACGGCCAAGTCACTGACCGTGTCACATGACACAGCCACAAGCTTGGCCGTGTCCCATCCTAAGCCAAGAATAAAGAAGAACCAAAGAAGAAACACATAAAGCTAACACACCCAGGAGACACGGCCAAGCCACTGGCCGTGTCACTCCCATCTTGAAAGAACAAAGAAGACCCAATCTCAATGGATGAAGATCCATTTACAAGGATGAAGACCCAATCTCAAAGGATGAAGATCCATTTGCAAGGGTGAAGACCCGATCTCAAAGGATGAAGATCCATTTGCAAGGGTGAAGACCCGATCTCAAAGGATGAAGATCTATTTTCAAGGGTAAAGACCCGATCTCAAAGGGTGAAGACCCGAACTCAAAGGATAAAGATCAATTTTCAAGGGTAAAGACCTGATCTCAAAGGATGAAGATCCACTTACAAGGGTGAAGACCCAATTTCAAAGGATGAAGATCCATTTGCAAGGGTGAAGACCCGATGTCAAAAGATGAAGATCCATTTCAAGGGTGAAGACCCGAAGTCTAAAGGATGAAGATCCATTTTCAAGGGTGAAGACCCAATCTCCGAGGATGAAGATCCATTTATAAGGGTAAAGACTCGATCTCAATGGATGAAGATTGATTTACAAGGGTGAAGACCCAATCTCCAAGGATGAAGATCCATTTTCAAGGGTGAAGATTCGAAGTCTAAAGGATGAAGATCCATTTTCAAGGGTGAAGACCTGATCTCAAAGAAGGAAGATCCATTTTCAAAGGTAAAGATCTATTTTGAGGCTGAAGAACCACAATGCATAGAACGGCCGGAGCAGTCAGACTTCTCACCTAAAAGGTTAGTCAAACTCATTCTCGAGTCCAAATACTCAAATCAAATTCAAATCTCAGGTCCAAGTACCCAATCTCGGGTCCAAGTACCCAAATCTGATTTAGGATCAAGTATCCAAATCCAGTTAGGATCGAGTATTCAAATCAAGTTTAGGATTGAGTATCCGAACCAAATTTAGGATCGAGTATCCAAAGCCAATTTAGGATCTAGTATCTCAATCCAACTTAGGATCGAGTATCCAAGTCCAGTTAGGATCGAGTATCCTAATCAAATTTAGGATCGAGTATCCAAATCCAGTTTAGATCTAGTATCCCAATCTAATTTAGGATCAAGTATCCAAATCCAGTTAGGATCGAGTATCCAAATCCAGTTAGGATTGAATATCCCAATCCAGTTTAGGATCGAGTATCCAAACCTTTCGGGTCCAGAACCCAAATATTCCTTAGGTCCAGAACCTAGAATTATGCTTGAGTCCATAACTCAAACCTATTCCAGAACCCAAATCTTCCTTAGGTCCAAAACTTAGAATTACCCTTGAGTCAAGAACTCGAACCGAGTCCAGAACCCAAATCTTCCTTAGGTCCAGAACCTAGAATCTTCCTTGAGTCCAGAACTCGAACCAGGTCCAGAACCTAAATTTTCTTTAGGTCCAGAACCTAGAATTACTTCTAAGTCCAGAACTTAGCTCGGGTCCAGAACCCTAATTTTACCATTAGGTCCGGAACCAAGAATTATTTCTAAGTCCAAAACTTAGTTCAGGTCCAAAACCCAAATTTTCCTTAGGTTCAGAACCTAGAATTATCCCTGAGTCCAGAACTCGAACAGGGTCCAGAACCCAAAACCTCCATCATTTAAAAAACTAAGTCTTGTTGCTTTTCACTCTCTTTCACTAAAGTTTCAGATCATTCAAGCAGGAGGCAAACTGTAGACCCTTAATTTTTGACCCAGTCAGGTCCAATATGTTTTATTTAGTCCAAAATGATTTTTGTTTTGTCTAATTAGTCCAAAATAAATTTTGTTATCTTAATTAAATAATTTTTGCTTTAGTATCTAATTTTTATTAGTAAAAAATAAAAATAAATAAATAAAAGTCAAAAAATAAAAATAAAAATCGGCGTCAAAAAAATCGACAATGACAAAATCGTCACTCAGGCCCTTGGGCATTTTGCCCGCAGAAGTTGCCTGCGGGAGAAATAGCCCAAGACATTTCGCCCGCAGATTTTTTCTGTGGGCAAAATGGCTTTGCCATTTCGCACACAGGATTTTCCTGTGAGTGAAATGTCATGTGCCATTTCACCAGCAGAAAAATCCTGCGGGCGACGACCGCTCCTCGCAAATTTTCTTTTCTGATGCAAATTTTCTGTAATGCAAATTTTCTTCGGCAGCGCAATTTTTCCGATGCAAATTTTCTGTAACCTAATTCAATTAGGTTTCGGTTTTCTTTTCTTATCAATATTATTTGCCGTGATTAATTAGGAATAAACCATATGAAACCTCTATAAATAAGGACCAAAGGCAATCAAATTAAAGGGGACTGAAAGGGAAGAAAAATTGGACAGTGATAGGAAAACGTTGAAACCAAATCAGTGAAGGAAAAGGAGCAATTGAATTTGATATTTTTTGGAATAGCAGGGACACGATTTAAGCAATCCAAAGGCAGCAACTATCTTTGTTCTTGTTCATCCAAGAAGAATTATTTTTGGAGAAACTATGAAAACGAGGTATGTGTTAATTGTTGTATTTATTTTTTACAGTAGCTAAACTATGAAATTGTGTCTTTCAAAATAAAAAACCCTAGGATTTTAATTTAGTTTCTCCAAAGTTAAGAACACTAATACGTTACTTTATTTTCCAAAAAAACTTAAAATTGTTATTTTTACCTCTTCAAAATCTTAAAACCTTAATTGAACATATTTTTCAACAAAACCAAAATGTGATTCTGTTTCCTTCCAAAAGCTTTAAAAATATCATTTCTATTTATGTAAACTTCAAATCACTTTGTTTAAACTTATAAAACCTCATGAAATCATCAAATTGTTTTTCCAAATCCTAAAATCAACAAATCACCTGAAACCCTAAAATCAAAAGCCTAAAAACCTAATTCGACTCCAAAACCTAAAATAATGAAACCTAACCTCCTTTAAAACTTTAAACCTTAATTTTTTCTAAACCCTAATCCTTTAAAATTTTAAAAACCATAAAAACATAAATACTTTAATTTTACACAGTAGCTTAAAAACACAATCAATAACCATAACCCACAAATCAAAATTATTTCAAAGTGTTTAAACCCTAGTTTCATGATTTCACCATTCAAATATTAATTTAGTTAATCAAAAAGTCTTACCAACCTTTTAAAACATAAAACCTTAATCTATTTTAATTCCATAAAAAAGTCACAGTAGCTTAATTTTATGAATTGCAAAACCTTAACACATGACATAAAGAACCCTAAATGGAAATAGTAGCTATAATTTGGATTTTTATTTACCTTATTCAATTCCATATTTGATCATGCTTGGTTTTATTTCTTACTTATGCTTTAATTTATTTAAATTCAATGCTTGGTTTATTTTATTTATCATGGATGGATGTTTACTTTTTATTGATATTTGGTACTTTTGATGAATGATTTATTTATTATGAATGGTTATTTACTTTTATCAATTTATTTAGATTTCTAAATGTTGTAAGAGGTATGTTTCCACTTGGTAGGCACCTCATTAGTTAAATATCATGTAATTTAATTTTCTTTTCTATTTTAGAACCTATGTAAAGGACATGTTTCTACCTTTCGGTGGGTGTGCTATTTAGGCGTGTGATGTAAGGACGTGTTTCCATCTTCGGATGGGTGTCCATTTATTTGTTTTGCTTGGACCTTGCTTTAATTTTAATATATTGATGCTTTCTTTTAATTATTGTGTGTAATATGGATAATGTTGTTATATTTAAGAATTTTATAATATTAAGATGTAACACCCTGATACCTTATATAAGTACTATACATATACCTGGTATACATACGGTAAGTATATAAAGTATAAGGATGTCACTTTTCGTTACCTTTTTAAAACCTGTAAAAGAATTCCAAACCATAATACGTTAATTTAAATAACATTTACCAAATTATTATCTTTATCAAAAACTTCATTTATACATATAACTATTTTCTCGTCATAAATACATCAATATAAAAGTTATACATGTATGCATTACTCTCTAGTTGGTCTCGACAAACTTTTACTCTTCTCGTGGCATAACGAAAGACTTCATATCTTCCACCTATTTACCTGCGCGAATACACACCTGTGCTAAGCCCGAGAGCTTAGTAGTCCAAATATAAAATACAACATATAGTATAGAAGTATTAACATATAATGATATATCAATTCAATGTATAATTAGTTCTTATCATATTTTCTTTTCTTTTTAATTGCATCTTTCATATATCCTAGCTAATTTCATATATGATGTATATATACATAATATTATCACTAACCCCAATCCATCACCAATACTCAAAATCAATATATTAATATACCCACATTATATGTATCATACCAATCATGAATCACATTTCAAATGCTCACAATAATATTGCAATACACACATTACATATCATACCAATTATGAATCACATTCCCAATGGAATCCACCATAGATCTCATTACTCATTTATTTCAACACTTGTATTTCACCTTGGTAACAAAGACAGACTCGGGCCCAAAACACTAATATTCCATTCGACTTTCAGAGTTAATGCTTTGGTTTAATTATCACATTTATCATTATCCCAACTAGGCTTCAAGGATTAGGTTCAACCAAGCTTCAAGGGGAATAAAGCATGCTAAGTATCAACCCAACTTGGCTTCAAGAACCAATCCAACCTAGCTTCAAGGGTTGTAACATCTCAATTAGGCTTCAAGGGCTAGACCCAACCAAGCTTCAAGGGGAGTAAAACATGTTAAACTTCAACCCAACTTGGCTTCAAGGATCAAGTCCAACCTAACTTCAAGAGATTGTTACTATTAGGCATGCCACTAACAACAAAACTCTGAAAATGAATACCATATTAGACACACAATTCATTGATCATTCTATCATCAATATCATTCACAATTCTCATCATCATTTAGGCAAACATGCCTCACATATCTCAATTGAATTGTCATAGCCAATCACAATGGCTTCATATCACATTTGCATCATCATGGCCAATTACAATGGTTTCACAACATATCATTTCTCAATCCATATGATACATATTACATCATTGATATAACATTTCAAAATATATTATTCATATAATACATTGCCATTCACAATGCATATAACATAACATTTCATCATTTCCCAAAACACATTAACACCCTTCATTATTAGAGCATTTATCATAACAAATTGTACATACCTTAAGAATGATCCTCATTTCTTCTTACCTTTCCCATTTCATATTTCATCCTTTATATTTATATATATATATATAGCAATTTACATTATTCATTTACATCCACAATATAATAGAGTATTTAACACATTCATCCAAATGTGTTAAGGTTCAAAGACATATAAGGATATACAATCAAATAGGGTTCATGCTTACCTTTTTAATGATCTTCACATCCTTCACATCATTCAATCATCACCTTAATCAAATTATATTAACAATATAATACACCCCTTAACACATTTGCAAACAAATTTGTTAAGTCTCAAATCATGTAAATAAATACAAACATATAAATTGGTACTTACCTCAAGAACTATTCTCATCCATCTATACATTTCTTTTTTTTTTTTCAAGAATTCTCCACATTTAGGTTAATGCAACACAATTTCTTCAAAACCTAATCCAAAGATCATTATTCATAGGTTTAGAATCATCCACATACATTTGTTTAGGTCATTCTTTGTTTACAAAGTATTTAGAGTGTATATAAAATGTTTAGGAGCAAAAGACTTTTGAAGAATCAAACAATGCATGAAGAACCAAAACCATTACAGTAGCAAACACACCCAAGGGACACGGCCAAGCTTGTGGCCGTGTCTCTCAAGACCAAAACTTCCAGAGGCAGACACGGGCAAGGACACGGCCGTGTCTCTTAACACAACTCAGGCAGTAGCAAACACATTCAAAGGACACGGCCAAGCTTGTGGCCGTGTCACCCCAAAACCTATCCAACACGGCCAAAATTCTCTAGACTTGGCATTGTCTCTCAAAAATAATAAGTCTTGGCCGTGTCTCAACTTGCTTTTGGCCGTGTCACTCAAGAACAAAACCCTAATTGTGGCCAAAACACTTCTAATGGCATTTAGACACAATATGCACAACATAAACTCAATCCAATGGATGTAATCAAAGTCATTAACACTTATTTTGCATGTTTAACACAATATTCACAATTAACCCTACATTTAATCATTCACCAATTCAAAACCCTAAAACCAACTTAACTCTTGATCCTTCACAATCAACATCCACTTAAACTTACAATCTTCACAACCAAACCAACACCAATTCAACCTTTTAACTTACAATCAATACTAACACTTATAAACACAACTCAAACACACCAAATCACAAAATCAACAAACCCTAATTCACTTCACACAAAACTTCAAAATAACCAAGAAAAACAAGAGAGTACTTACCTTAAATGAAGAAATTTCACAAATCTTTAACCAAATCCTTTGTTTCCTTCTTCAATTTAATTCTTGCATCAAGAACACCTCTCTTGCTCTCTCCTTTCTTGAATGGCTGGCACACCAAAGAGAAGAAAAGAAAAATAAACAAAAGTCAACTTCCTCTTCTTCTTTAAATCTCCACCAAGAGATTTTAACCAAGCAATTACCTATATACCCTTTTCCATTTAACTTAACTTTTGTCACTTGTATGCCCATAATAGTAATTTCACATATCCAAATAAATATCCTCTTTTATTGACTCTCCCTTTTGACTAATGTATATGTTAGTTATACCACCATATACCCAACATATACATTTCTTTCTACACCTTACTTTCCTTTTTAAAACAACACATACACATTCACTTTTAATTTCTTTCCTCTTTCAAATCAAATATACATTCAATCCAATTAAAACAACAACAATATTCAAGACTTCTAGGGCATACATGGGGATATTACATAAGACCTGTAAAGGAGGCCGGTTCCAATGAACCGGGCGTTGTGGGGATGCTGGGCCATTTCTCACCTTCCCCACACGTACCCAACTTTCTAAACCCATTAGGGGTTGGGGATTCCTTAGGAATCGAGTCATCCACCCCTTTCTTTTTCCCGGCCCGTCCGGGTGGTGACTCCATTTTCTCCAGACTTAGGTCCGTGTTCTCTAAGGGCCCGAGCCTAAACAATGCCGAAGTTGCAAGAACCATTCCACCGGGACTGGGGGCAAAAATCCCCGTTCACAGCCGCTTTGCTCAAGAAGAGGCCTGATGAATCCTATCAAATAAGGATGATTGTGAGAGGGGTGTTGCCTAGTCTTCGTGAGAGGATGTCTCATACACTCATCCGTAATTTCAAAGACCTTCTCCAAGCGGGTCTGCAAATTGAAGAATGGGAAAGAGAGAAGAACCATTTTTCAACAAGAAGGAATGCAAAAGGCAGTCGGTGTCAACGCTACTAACCAAGGAACCAGGGGACAGTTTTTGAAATTAGGGGAACCTCTGTCTTAGGTTCTCAATAAGCTTTAAAGAAAAGGATCGCTACAACCCTTAAATCCTCGTCCCTTGCCTAACCCTCTCAAACCTAATTTCGACACTAAAGCATTTTGTTAGTTTCATCAAATGCAAGGGCACGACATGGATAGATGTATGAAGTTGAGACATAAGATCCAAAATCTAATTGATAATGGGAAGCTACCAGAGCCTAATAAGCCAAACACCAAAGACAACCCATTGCCAAAGTTCAATAGAGTACCACCACCGGAAACCTTCATGATTGGAGGAGGTTTGCATGAGGATTTTGTCATGTCTTCTTTCCAAGATGTGGGCGGAGAAGCAACCAAAGAAGAAGGGGTATTTGGCGAAATTAAACAAGCTATGGTGGGTAAAGAAGTAATAATTTGTGTTGTCAATGGGTTTTGGGATTCAAGCGATAGTGATGATGACCTTGTATCCAAGAAGGAGGAGTGGACTTGGTCCAAACCCGAAGAAGATGAAGTAATGAACACTAGATCTGGTACGCCTTATGCAAGGCCACCACCTAAGGAGGTAGAAACTAATAAGGGAAAGGAAGTTGAAGTAGGAAATAGAGAAGAGGAAGATGATGTTGTGCTCAAGCAATTGAAAAGAACCCAAGTAAGTATTAGCATTTGGGACTTATTAGCTACTTCTAAAAAGCACCGAGAAACTATGGCAAAAGCCTTAGCTAGCATGCCAATTTTTACCTCCATAACACCGGAGGAGCTGATCAACTTCATAAAATTTGGGGGGGTAATGAAATGTGAAGATGTTCAAGAAAAGAGTGAAGTTAATATGGGAGTAGTTTCTTTTTCAGATGCGGACTTACCGGATGAGGGGAGAGATCACATCCGCCCTCTCTTTATCAAAATAGAAGTCAAAGGGAAGAAGACTCCATGTGTAATGGTCTATGATGGGTCCGCCATAAATGTTTGCCCACTTAAGATATTGCCAAATCTAGCCATGTCAAAAAGGGATCTAAACCTGACCGAGGTAACAATTCAGGCTTATGACAATACTATGAGACACGCCGAAGGAACTTTCAAAGCTGCTGTCAAGGTTGGTCCAATTGAATCTATTATTGAGTTTGTTGTTTTAGACATACCGGTTACCTTCGCCTTACTCTTGGGGTGACCATGGTTTCATCCTCTTCATGGAGTTCCATCCACCCTTCATCAAAAGATCAAGTTCCCAAACGGAGATGAGAGAGTGGTCATCGAAGCTGAAGATAATGAGATTGTTAATGCTCTAGCTGCAATTTATGAGATTGTTAATGCTCTACCAAGAAGGGGTTGGGATATGATGAAGCCAACAATGCCCAGCCAAAGAAGAATGAGAAAATGAGCTTACCATCACTTGAAGAGATCTTTGTCAAAGCTTCAGATATGGGACTATTCCAAGGAAAGCCCAAGCCAATCATGTTCATGGGAAAGTTGATCCTGGGTTTGGAAATTTTTGCAGATGCGGCCGAGCTAGTCGACCAAGTGAAGAAAGAGCTCACCCTGTCAACCAACAAAGAATCCAATCCGGAAGAGAAGAAAGAAACTATCATAAAAACCGAGAAGACTTCGGAGAAGATTGCTGCTCCGGTTGAAGAAAAGTTTGAAGACATCCTTTTGATTTTGAGAATACTGATCTTGATTTTGATTTTAATTTGTCTGCTTTGTATGAGGATGATGATGCTTTCTTTTCCAAAATGGATGCAATAAAGTCTGATTTTGCTTACTTGTGTGATGTTTCTCCTGATGGTTGCATACATTCAAATAGCAGTTATATGAGCATCTTTAATATTAATTCTGTTAACACACAATCATTAAATTTGGGAACAACCAAAAATCCTAAAAACATTAGCATAGCATCCGACCTTACTCTTGATGAGAGAGAGAGATTTGAAAAAATATTCAAAAAATATGAAGAGGTGTTTGCTTGGTCTTATGAGGATATGCCTGGAATAGATCGAGACATAGTCGAGCATCATATTCCTACTTACACTCACATGAAACCTATCAAAAAAAAGCTTTGGCGATTAAGACCTGAGTGGGCTGAATTGGTTAAAGAAGAGGTTACTAAGCAAATACAAGTGAAGTTCCTTGAAGTGATAGAATTTCCAAATTGGCTAGCAAACATAGTACCCGTGCCAAAGAAAGATGGAAGAATAAGGGTCTGTGGGGACTATAGAGATTTGAACAAGGCTTCCCCTAAAGATGATTTTCCTTTACCTCATATAGATGTTCTCATTGATAGTTCAGCCTCTAGCATGCTACACTCATTTGTAGATGGATTTTTTGGATATAACCAAGTGTTAATGGCCCAAGAGGATAAAGCTAAAACTGCTTTCATTACTACATGGGGTATATTTTGTTATAGGGTGATGCCGTTCAGCTTAAAGAATGCTGGAGCAACCTATTGAAGGATGGGCACAACATTATTTCATGACATGATGCATAAACAAGTTGAAGTATATGTTGATGATATGATGGTTAAATTGGATACAAGGGAACAACACTTCCAAAACTTAGAATTATTCTTCGATAGAGCTTTGAAATATAAGCTAAGATTAAACCCGAAGAAGTGTGTGTTCGGTGTTACCTCAGGTAAATTATTGGGACATGTGATTTGTCCGAATGGCATTGAGATTGATCCTGAAAAAGTTAAAGCAATCAGGGATATGCCAGCCCCTAAGATGGAGAGAGAAGTTTGGGGATTTATTGGTAAATTACAATACATTAGGAGATTCATTGGAAAACTCACAACAATTTGTGATCCTATCTTCAAATTGCTTAAAAAGAATCAGCCGGTCATATGGAATGAAGAATGTCAAAAGGCCTTTAAGTGAATAAAAGAGTATTTGTTGAATACACCTATTTTAAAACCACCTAAACCCGGCAAGCCTCTATTACTATACTTAGCAGTAGAAGAAGAGTCAAGCAGATGAGTCCGGAATTGAGCATGCAATTTACTATTTGAGTAAAAAGCCCCTAGCTTACGAAATTAGGTATAATATCATTGAAAAGACCTGTATAGCCGAGGTTTGGTCTTCTAAGAAGTTGCAGCATTACTTTCAATCGTATAGTGTGCAAGCAATTTCCAGGTTGGATCCAATGAAGTACTTAAGGGAGACGCCCTCTTTGATTGAGAAATATGGTCGATGCTTGATAATATTAGAAGAATTCGAGATTGAGTATGTAACTAGGAAAATGATCAAAGGTAGAGCGGTGGCAGAATTCCTGGCCCAACAACCATTACCAGAAAGCGAAGAGGTAAGCTTGGAATTTCTGGATGAACATTTAAAAGCAATTGAAGTAAATGTATTTTGATGGAGCAGTAAATAGGAAAGGAGCAGGTTTGGGAGTCATACTAGAATCGTCCGAAGGAGAACTTATCCCTTTAGCCAAAAAGTTGAAATTTAGGGCAACCAATAATATGGTGGAGTACGAAGCTTGTATTTTTGGTTTGGAAACCCTAATGATTATGAAGGTAGACAAGGTAGAAGTTTTTGGCGATTCATTGATAATAGAATCTCAAGTAAATGGAGAGTGGGAGTTGAAAGAAGAAAAATTAAAACCATACCACCATTACCTGACCATGATGAGGAAGAACTTAAGCAGTGGAGGTTTATACACCTATCACGAGAAGAAAATTAGATGGCTGATGCCCTAGCAACATTTGCTTCGGTATGGGAAAACCCTGTCAGCTTATTCCTTAAGCCTCTGATTTTGACCAGTTCATCAACTCCTTGCTATGAATATGAGACAATAAAGAAAGAAAGAAGAGCCATAAGGCGGTGGTCATTGCAATACATCACATTCCATGGAGAGTTATATTGAAGATGGCCTGATGGGGTGCATTTAAGATGTTTGAGAAAGCCTGAAGTGGAATATATCATGTCAGAAATAGATGCTGGAAGTTGCGGACCGCATATGAGTGGTTTGGCCCTAGTTAGGAAGATTATTCAGCAAGGTTACTATTGGTTGACCATGGAGAGAGATTGTATTGAGTTTGTAAAGAAGTGCCAACAATGTCAGATGTATGGTAACTTGAATCACATGCCTCCTAAAGAATTGCATTCGATGTCTTCACCCTGGCCATTTGCCACTTGGGGTATCGACATTATAGGATAGATACATTCGACAGCCTCAAACGGTCATCGTTTCATTGTAGTAGCGGTAGATTATTTTTCAAAATGGATCGAAGCTGAATCCTTCAACAAACTGGGTGCAAGTCAAATGGCTAGATTTGTTGAAAGGAACCTCATCTGCCGGTACGGGGTCCCGCACAGTGTGATATCAGACAATGGGGTACAGTTTCAAGGAGCAGTTAAGGATTTACTCTCAAAGTACCGAATCCATCATCATTGATCCTCTCCTTATAGACCAAAGGCTAATGGCACAGTAGAAGCAACAAATAAAACAATTAAGCAAATTCTGTCCAAGATGACCAAGACTTATAGGGATTAGTCAGAGATGCTTCCCTTTGCTTTATGGGGATATAAAACAAGTGTGCGAACACCTACTAGAATGAGACCGTTCTCTTTGGTTTATGGGATGGAAGCAGTGTTACCAATTGAAATAGAGATCAAGTCATTGAGAGTAGTCTTGGAAGCCGAACTGCCTGAAATGGAATGGGTAGCAAGAAGATATGCACAGTTAGCTTTACTAGAAGATAGAAGGTTAAAGGCACTGTATCATCACCAACTGTATCAAAAGAAGATAGCTCGGGCCTACAATAGAAGGGTTAAGGTTAAAAAACTTAGAGTCTGGGATTTGGTGTTGAAGCAATGTAAGCCTAATGTATCTTATCCGAGAGGGAAGTTTAGGCCTAGCTGGGAAGGGCCATATGTCGTGAAACAAGTCATGAACAAAGGTGCGGTGAAGCTATCAAACATGGATGGGAACGAGTTTAGTGAGCCAGTGAACATCGACAGGTTGAAGAGGTTTTATGTATAAATAAAAAAAAAGAAGAAGAAGAGCTCGCTAGGTTGAAAACCCAAAAAGGGCGGCCTAGGCAAGAGTTAGAGCAGTCCGCTAGTTTTGAAAACTCCAAAGAGCGGGCTAGGCAAAAATTAGGGCTAAAAAAGAGAAAATCTGGCTTTATGTTTAGTTGTTCCCCAATTTAATAAAACAGAATTAATGTTAAAATTGTTCTATGTGCACTGTTATAAGTATTTGACCAGATATGGATGAAATAAATAAACATAATAGCAAAAGGTGATGACAAATTTTAAATGGAAAAGAAGCATCTTAACAATACACTTTCTGAATTGACAAATGTAAAATCTATGGCAGATGATAAGTGTAATGTGCAGGCCAGCTTTGCCTCAGCCAATCCAAGTAGGCTTCAGTCAAACAAGGCATGTCTAAATCGGGAGCAAAGTCATAATCGCGAGGCTTAGCTCCGCACTGACAGCCAAGTCGACGAGGATCATAGCATGTACCTTAATGAATAGCATGTACCTTAAGTATGTCTGCATGGTGATACGAGAAATCTTCCACCAAGGTACCAACCAACGGATGTTGACTTTAATGCATGAGTGGATCCAGTCAACCCAGTCAGCATATGATGAAGCAGGATGAAGTAGTTTCCTAGCAGAATGGTGTCGTGGTAGATATCTGGAAAAATTCATGGATGGAGTATCAAGCAAATAGAGATACTCCTAAGCCAAATCTGTGAGGAAAGAATTAAATTAAAAAAAAAAAGAGTCCGCTAAGCAGAAATCCCATAAGGGCAGCTTAGGCAAAAATTAGGACAGCTCGCTAGTTCTGAAAACTCACATGAGCAGACTAGGTATAAATTAGAGTGATATAAAAAGTATAATAAAAGAGGTCCGCTAAGTTCAAGGGCAGCTTAGGCAAAAATTAGGACAGCTCACTAGTTCCAAAAACCCTCATGGGCGGACTAGGCAACAATTAGAGCAATAAAATATAAAAAAACCTAAATTGAAAACCTGAAAGGGTAGTTTAGGTAATTATCTAAAGCAGCAACGGACACCCGGTCAGTCTCTTTGACAATCCTGATTTAAGTCGATCTAATCCAACTAAAGTCTCAACTAAGATCACAGGTACCGGAGGCAAGCCTCCTTCCATTAGGTCCATAATATCCAATACTCGTAGATCAATATCGCCGTCAGAAGAAACAAGCAAGATTTGGCCAAGCAAGCAAAGACAAAGCATGCATCCCCATGCCTTAGTAGGAGTCAAATGAGAGAGACAAAAATCAATCAAGGTAGCAAGTAGAATTTTTTCACCTCTCATCAACTGAAGAACTTCGGGTTTTAGAATTTGAAATAACATCTGCATCTTCTATTGAGTTTTGGAAATCAATGTGGGTAATGCCATTTGTTGATTATTTTGATATCCAAGGATGGCCTCAAATTCTTCAATCAAGGAACATATTTCAAATCTATTAATTTTAAATGTCATAGAATCCACATTCCAAAAGGAAGCCATGGCGTGTAAAAAGGAGTGGTCCAATTTAACATTTTGAAAACACTTTAAAATAGCAAGTTTTGACCATGAAATTTGCTTCCAATGAATGGCCTCCATATTCTCAAATAGAATTTTTTTCTTCTTCAAATAAACTTCGGTCATGGTTGATCAATGAAGGAAAATCAAAATAGTTAAAGGAGTTTTTTACGTTGAAATGGAAAGTATTTTGGCTTCTGTATGAAATTATGGCATCAAAGGTGATTTATATAGAGTAAACAAGCTTTTCCAAAGTTGATAAGGGAAAGGTGATGGGAAAAGGGCGAGACCATGTTGCATGAGGAAAAGTATTAGTGACGAAAATTACTTTACTATGTTACATTTGACTTTGTAAGATAATGCTGTGTAAATATTGAAATATAAAAAAAGAGAGAAAAAAGGTATAATAATTGTGGCGCAGTAATGAAAAAAAAAAGTTAGTTACGGTAAAGGCAGAAATTATGTATTATTATTTTTATGCTTATTGTACAATGTTTATACAATTGATATAATATTTATACATCACTAAGAGGGTGGTGGTAGGTCATCAAATAAAGCCCTGAAAAAGTCATCGCCTGTTGGAGGAGGGGGCAAATTACTCGTCCTGGGATCACCAGAAGCAGGAGCACCAAAATCCCTATTACCTTGGAGTTCTGATCTGTCATAGTCCTCATCGGAGTTAGATGAAAGGATCTCATGGTCATCAGTCTGGGGGCCTCTTGATGAAGAAGCACCAGGATCCCTCATCCCCTGAAATCAGAAGTCTTAGAAATTTTATTCTGATTGATGATACAAATTTTTGAAATGAGAAGCCTGCTGACGACTTGCAGCCAACTCTTCTTGAAGTTTCTTATTTTATTCTTCAAGCATCCGCTATGAGCCAGATAGGAAAAAGGTAAGAGCATACATAATCATGCATACATATAGCATAAATTACCATGAAATAAGAGAACTTACTAGGTAATTCATATTAATTCCCTGCGAATGAGATGGTATATTTGGTGGACTAGAATGAACAAATGAAGGGGGAAGTAAAAGGAGGTCCAGCCTCATGATCAAATGAGCCAATAGCCTGCAACAATCATCAAAGATTCAAAAAAGAAAGAAGCAGTGGTAAAGGAAGAATGGTAAAAGTTTTACCTGAGAAGTACTTGCCCCGAGATGTGAAACGAACTCTCCTGCATCTCCATGATGTTCCCTTTCATCTCTACCCACATTTTTTTTGGGAATTTCCCGTAAACCAACAGGAGATACATCAAAGTTCAAGAGCCTTCTTTGAATAAAATGGGCATAAAAGGCACCTGGTAGATGGAGAAATGTCTCAACACCATAACCGTACCGAGCCAACCACCATGCATCCTCCAGCATTGACATAATATTTAAAGTATATTCCAGGCAATGCATTGGAATCCTTTGTTACTCTGGACCAAGAAACCACTCATAAACTCTCTCTCTGAGAAACCAACCACTAGACACTGGGCCAGCGATGACTCGGCGAGTATGTTAGAAAGATAGCGCAGCCTTCATGAAGGGAGACCAGATTGTCCGCTCTTCTGGGTTCCACCAGGCCAAATTCACCTGCAAGATAACATAAGGTAAGTAAACTTTCACATAAATTTTAGAGCATACTAACACTATTTTACTGATCCTAGGTTAAGCGGCTCAACACGAAGCGTTGGGTATGCACGTGGTGAGAGCCGGGAACTTCTACACGATCTGACAACCAGAAATTTAATCTCGGATACCCGATTCTCTCTCAAGAAATACCAGGTACCTTCACAAGGTTGTGTTCGTATGTCCATGCAAACAACAACAATAAAAATCAAATTCATGCAAGAAAAGAGTGGAACTGACATTGGTGGAAGAAGAGTACCTCGACAACCGCCATCAAGCCGACAAAAGACTTCTTATTTCGGAAAATTTTATCAAAACCATGGTAAAGACAGGCGAGACCAGCTTGACCCCAGTAATAAGATGGTACCATTCTGAAATAAGAAAGGGCTCTCAACACTGACAAATGGATGGAGGACTCAGTGCTGCCTAAGATTGTTGACCCAAGAAAATATAACAAAAATCCTCGAGCATACTGTTGGGTCGTGTCTTCGTGAACCCATACTTTGTAGTTCATCCAATAACTATGAATTGGCTCAATCTTTATCTTAAAAGGCCCTTTATACGATGGTTTTATACCAATTAATTGCTGAATTTCTTCAAATGTCAAAATAGTGTTGGTCAGAGGAACTGGAACACCATCATATCGAAGGCCGGTTGTAGCAGTAAAATCGACCGGACCAATTGTCATCTCTCCAATGGGCAAGTGGAAAGTATGAGTTATGTCCAACCATCATTCTGCAATTGCCTGGACTATGCTTCGGTCTATCAGATATTTCTCGGATGGCAATTGTAAGATGAATCTCTCAAAGCTGCAATCTCGGATAGTCTGCCTTATCCGAGAAGGCGCTATGTCATACCATTGTCGGGCTTTCTAGATACACTCTCTGGCCCAAACAATGCAACGATCACGCTAACACGGAACCAGATAAGTTAATACAAGGTAAGTACATATTATCCTATCTGCTTAAATTAATATATTTTCCTAAATTTTCTAAAAAATTATAATAATATAAAAATATAAATTAAAAATAAAGGCAAATACAATAATATTAAAAGAGTAAAAAAATAATAATAAAATAAAAAAACAATAAAATAATAAAAAATGAATGAAAAAGAAAACAAAAAATCAAAAATCAAAATATTAGAAAGACAAAAAATCAAAACGAAAAAGAAAGGGAAATAATAATTACCGCGCTCTTTTGGTTTGAACTATGATGAAGCGGCATCCCGGCTAGTAGATCTATATTTCCATCTTCATGATGCCGAATAAACTCTAATAACTCAGCATTAGAATGAGTTCCTGACCTTGAAGTATGCATTTTTTCAAAACTATATGCTAAATTTGAAAGAATTTTAGAGAATTATAGAAATTAAGGATTTTGCTGTGAATGAAATGAAGGAATTCGTTGGTTTATATAGAGAAACGGCAAGAAAAATAAAACAAAATTCAAAAGTAAGTTTTTACTGTTCATGAATAGTAAACTTTACTATTTATGAATAGTAAATTTACTATTTATAAATAGTACAATAGTATTGATGAATAGTAAAATACTATTGATGAATAGTAAACTACTATTTACTACTATTTATGAATAGTAAGTTACTATTTATAAATAGTGAATAAATAGTGACTAAACAGTAAATAAATAGTAAATTCAATCATTCAATTTAATCATTCAAGTACTTGCGTGCATATAAATATTTTTATCATGCAGGGGCAAGAAGAAGACATGTGCATAAAAATTAGCCAAACTTTTTAAAACCAAATTATCCTTAGGTCTAGAACCTAGAATCTCTTTTAAGTCCAAAACTTTGCTCGGGTCCAGAACTCAAATTTTCCTTAGGTCCAGAACCTAGAATCTCTTATAAGTCCAGAACTTTGCTCGGGTCCGAAACACAAATTATCCCTAGGTCCAGAACTTAGAATCTCTTCTAAGTCCAAAACTTAGCTCGGGCCCAGAACCCAAATTATCCTTAGGTCCAGAACCTAGAATCTTTTCTAAGTCCAGAACTTAGCTCGGGTCTAGAACCCAAATTTTCCATAGGCCTAGAACCTAAAATCTTTTCTAAGTCCAGAACTTAGCTCAGGTCCCGAACCCAAATTATCTTTAGGTCCAGAGCTTAGAATCTCTTATAAGTCCAGAGCCTAGCTTTGGTCCAGAATCCAAATTATCCTTAGGTCCAGAACCTAGAATCTTTTCTAAGTCCAAAACTTAGCTCGGGTCTAGAACCCAAATTATCCTTAGGTCAAGAACCTAGAATCTTTTCTAAGCCCAGAACTTAGCTCGGGTCCACAACCCAAATTACCCTTAGGTCTAGAACCTAAAATTACCCTTAGGTCCAGAACCTAAAATTATCCTTGAGTCCAGAACTCAAACCGGGTGCAGAACCCAAAATCTCAACCATCTCAAAAATTAAGTCTTATTGTTTTTCACTCTCTTTTACTAAAGTCTCAGATCATTCAAGCAGGGGGCAAACTGTAGACCCTTAATTTTTGACCCAGTCCGGTCCAATATATTTTAATTAGTCCAAAATAAATTTTGTGATATCTTAATTGAATAATATTTGTTTTAGTATTTAGTTTTTTTATTTAATAATAAATAATATAAATAAATAAATAAAAATAAAAATCGGCGACGGAAAAATCCGTCGGCGAAAAGTTAGGACGAAATGGCCCGCAGGCAATTTCGCTCGCCCAGCTTGCAGTTTCCCACCGCAATCCTCACAGCAGCCCGCAGCAACTTTTTTGCCAGCAAAATTTTTCCGCAGCAGTTTTTTTTTGCCAGTAAAATTTTTTCGACGTAATTTTTCCGAAACCAAATTCTATTTGGTTTCGGTTTTCTTTTCCTAATTAATGATAAATTCCGTAAACAATTAAGATTAATCATTGAAATTTCCTATAAATAAGACTAAAAACAACACAAAAAGGGGGAGGAGAGGAATCAAACTTTAGATAGACTTGGAATTTGAAATTGGCACTTTACAAATTGATCGGATTTTTGAGAGAAGAATAAGCAAGCAAGCAATCAATCCATCAAAGGCAGCCATCTTGCCTTTGCTCTTGTTCATCCAAGATCAATTTTTGGTGGAACCAACAAACGAATGTATGAATATCTAATCTCTTTTTCCTTGCAGTAGCTTCAATCATCCAATTGTTTCTTTTGATTCTAAAAACCTTAATTCGTTTCTTTATTTTCCAAAATTCTTAAAATTATTGTTTTTGTTTCTTCAAAATCTTAAAACCCTAACGTACTTTCTAACTTTTCAAAACCTTAAATCATTTCATTAATTTACCAAATCCCTAATCTGCTTTCCAATTTTCCAAACTCTAAATTGAATCCTTTTCTTTCCAAAAACCCTAAAAAATACCTTTTCTATTTCTATAAACCTTAAATCATTTTGTTTATTTCCCAAAAAAAAACACCATAAAACTCTAAACTAGTTTTCTTCTAATTCTTTTCCAAAATTCCAAATGTTTTGTTGAATATCCAAACTCAAACTCACTTTACAGTTTCTAAAAATTACATAAAGCTTCATAAAACTATAAATTGATTTTACAAATTCTAAAATCAAATACATTCTCCGAAACACTAAAAACCCTAATTCAACTTCAAAACCAAGACAGTAACCCCAAACTAGCTAACCTTAAACCCTTGTTTTCCTAAACCCTAACCCTTTAATCCTTAAAACCTTAAAACCTTATAAACCTAAACATTCAAACCCAATATAATAAATCCAAAATAATAATCCAGTAGCTAATAATCATAAACCTAATGTTTTAAAGTATCCAAACATTAATTTCATGATTTTACTCCTCAAACACTAATTTGGTTAATCAAATAACCTTATCAATCCCTTAAATTATAAAACCTTAATCCATTTTAATTCCCTTAAAACTTACAGTAGCCTAAACCAATAAATTCCAAAACTCTAAACATTAAATAAAGAATCTTAAATAGAAACAGTAGCCCTAATTTATATCTTTTGCTTTATTTATTTTTAGATTTGATTGTGTAGTTCATTATATACTTTGATTTATTTAAGTTAAATGCTTGGTTTATTTAAATTATCATGGATGAATGTTTATATTTTGATTTATGTTGAATATCTTTGGTGAATGATTTATTTATGATGAATGGTTATTTACCTTTATCGATTTATTTTTTGATTTCCAAATGTTGTAAGAGGTATGTTTCCACTTTGTGGGTACCTTATTAGTTAAATATCATGTAATTTAAATTGCTTTTATATTTTAGACCAATGTAAAGGACATGTTTCTACCTCATGGTGGGTGTCCTATTTAACTTAGACATGGATGATGTAAGGGCATGTTTCCATCTTCGGGTGGGTGTCCATTTATTTGTTTTGCTTGGACATTGCTTTGATTTTAATATAATGATGCTTTCTTTTAATTTTTGTGTGTAATATGGATAATATTGTTATATTTAAGAATTTTATAATATTAAGACCTGTAAAGGAGGCCGGTTCCAATGAACCGGGCGTTGTGGGGGTGTTGGATCATTTCTCACCTTGCCCACACGTACCCAACTTTTCAAACCCATTAAGGGGTTGGGGATTCCTTAGGAATTGAGTCATCTACCCCTTTCTTTTTTCCCAGCCCGTCCGGGTGGCAACTCTATTTTCTCCGGACTTAGGTCTGTGTTCTCTAAGGCCCCGAGCCTAAATAGTGCTGAAGACGCAAGAACCATTCCACCAGGAGTGGAGGCAAAAATGCCCTCTCACAGCGTGTCAATGGTTATATTTTCTGGTTGAGTGACATGACCAGTGACACATCGATGTCACTGAGCGTGTGACAGCTTCTGTGTTGTAGTAGCATTGACACGGCCAGTGACACGCCCAGGTCACTAAGAGTGTCATAGCTACTGTGTTAAGGGAGGATTGACACGGCCAGTGGCACACCCATGTCACTGAACGTGTCAAATCTTCTGTGTTGTGGGTTTAGGGCACAATTAGGGATACGCCCATGTTGTTGAGCATGTCATGTGTAGAGTTTGCCCTAGTAGGTTCTTGTTCTTATTTTTTTTATATGTATCACTAAGTGAGTGTGTATAATTACCTTTGGATTAGGTTTTGAAGAGATTGAGTTGCCCCAATCCATGTATTGAGGATTATTAGAAGAGGAGGTTGATAGATTAGTGTGAGTTGCTCTTGAGGTAAGTATAAACCCTACATCATTGCATACATTAACATGACTTTGGGACTTAACACATTTAGTTGTAAATGTGTTAAGTAATCTATTACATTGTTGATACATTTGATTAATGCTATGATTTGCATAATGTGAAAGATAAAATGATCCTTTAAAATGTATGTACAATGCAATTGGTTATGTATATTCTAATGATGAGATGTGAAGCCATTGTTGTTGGCTATAATGATGCAAATGAAATAATTGGGGCCTGATTGCCTAGATGATTATGAGAAAATGAGAATGGAATTAATAATGAAATAATAAAAGAATTGTGTGCCTAATATGTTATTCAATTTTCAGAGTTTTGTTGTTGGTGGCATGCCTAAAAGTAACAATCCTTTGAAGATGGGTTGGGCTTGGTCCATGAAGCCAAGTTGGGTTGATGCTTAGCTCCCCTTGAAGCTTGGCTGGGCCTAGTCCTTGAAGCCCAGTTGGGATGTTACATATGAGATGTTTCTCATTGTGATAATGAATCACCTACGGGCTTGATAAATGTGATTATTGAACCAAAACAGTAACTCTAGAAGTTGAATGGCATATTAGTTTCTTTTGGGCCCATGCTTGTCTTTGCTTTAATATGAATTATGAATGATGAAATAAATGAACAATATGATGAAATTTAATGTCATGAAAAATGACATTTTTGAATATTTTTTATAATGCTTGAAAGGGTGACATTGGCATTACATTTAAAGCATATTGTCATCATGGTTGTAGCACTAAGCCTATGGCTTAGCGAGATTGTGGTTCATCACTTAGGTGACAGGGTAGAATCAGAGAGTTCAGCTAGACGAGGCGAGTTTAGGTTTGTGATCCCATGTGAAGAGTTGATTGTTGGACTTCAAGATCAGAAACGAACTGTCAAGCATGTATAAACTCTATGTTTTTGCAAATATTGATTTTGATGTATACATATGTATATTCCGCTGCTTATTAAACAAATGTTTTAGATAAACTTTTGGGTACTATTGGGGTATATATATATGTGTTTTAATAAGAAATGTTTTATCTATTATGATTATTTGATTAAAGGTTGGTTTGCTTCAAATAAACTGTGACATCCTTGTATCCGGTATACGTATAGTACATATTGAGAGTATATGTGGGGTATAGAGAGAGCTGAATCTTCGGCAGAGACGGTGGTTAGAGTTGATTAAATGTTGTTGCTGATGCCTTGAGTTGGAAGTCTTTGGCAGGTTTGACATCTTATTCGCTCTCGGTGCTTGTTGAGTTGAGAGCAATGCATGGTAGTTTTGAATTATGTAATGATGGTGCTTTGTTAGCTCAGTTGCAATTGAGACAGGTGCTGTTGGTCATATTAGAGAGGCTCAATTGGCAGATGAAAGAATTCAGAAAGTTATTTCAGATTGCCAAAATGGGGAGAGCCGAGATTTTCATGTGAAAGGTGATGGTAGCCTATGGTTCAAAGATAGATTGTGTGTTTCTGATGATGCAAGTTTGAAAAAGATTATTTTGGAGGAAGCACATCAGTCGGCTTTTGCTATGCACCCTAGAAGTACTAAGATGTATCATGATTTTAAGCAACATTATTGGTGGTCAGGTATGAAGAGGGACATAGCGGAGTTTGTATCTAAATGTCTCACTTGTCAGAGAGTGAAGGCCGAGCACCAAGTTCCAACAGGGTTGCTTCAACCTTTATCAGTGCCTGAATAGAAATGAGAGCATGTAACGATGGATTTTGTGACTGGTTTGCCATTGACTCAGAGGAAGAATGATGCCATCTGGGTGATTGTTGATCGGTTAATGAAGATAGCTCATTTTTTCTTCAAGTTCGAATGGACTATTCTCTTGAGAAGTTAGCTGAGCTGTATATCAGTGAGATTGTAAGATTGCTTGGAATCCCAATTTCTTTAGTGCCTGATCAAGATCCCCAGTTTACTTCAAGGTTTTGGAAGATTTGGCATGGTGCTTTGGGTTCCCGGTTGCATTTTAGCACTACTTTCCATTCTCAGACAGATGGGCAGTCAGAGAGAGTGATATAGATTTTAGAGGACATGCTGAGAAGCTGTGTTATTAATTTCTTTGGAAGTTGGGACAAATTTTTGCCATTGATGGAATTTGCTTACAATAATAATCATCAATCTAGTATTAGAATGGCACCTTATGAGGCATTTTATGGTAGAAGATGCAGGACACCTCTATGTTACGATGAAGTTGGAGAAGGCAAGTTGGTTGGTCCCGATTTGATTAAAGAAATGGAAGAGAAAGTGAAGATAATTCGAGATCAGTTGAAAGAAGCTTCAGATCGACAAAAATCATATTTAGATTTGAAGAGGAGAGGCATAGAGTTTAGTGTAGGAGATAAAGTATTTTTGAACGTGTCTCCTTAGAAGAAAATTTTGAGATTTGGCTGAAAAGGAAAGTCGAGTCCACGTTTCATTGGACCTTATGAAGTATTGGAGAGAATTGGACCAGTTGCCTATCGACTTGCTTTGCCGCCTGAATTGGACAGAATTCACAATGTCTTCCATGTCTCTATGCTGCAGAAGTATAGGTCAGACCCATCTCACTTTTTGCCAGTTGAATCAATTGAGGTGAGTCTGGATCTGACTTTTGAAGAAGAACCAGTGGCTATTTTGGCACATGAAGTGAAAGAGTTGAGAAATAAGAAAGTGCCACTTGTGAAGGTTCTTTGGAAGAATCATGCTAAGGAAGAGGCAACTTGGGAGAGTGAGCAAGTGATGCGAGATCAGTATCCCCAGCTATTTCAGACTTGAGATCAGGTAATTTTGAGGATGAAATTTATTTGTAGAGGGGGAGAATTGTAATATCCTAAACTATACCCTAAAAATTTTGAAATGATTATTGTTGAAATTGGATTAAATGATTTTAAAGTGTGTATAAAGGATTATGAGGAAAGAGAAGTGTGTATATGTTGCATATATAGAGATATATACAACATATACAAGTCAACTAATGAGATGGTGAAATGAGATTTATTGATTATTTAAAATGGAAATTTAATAAGTGGAAGAGGATATTTGTAATATTATAATATTTAAATTGCTTGGTGGAGATTAATTATAGAATTGTGTGGTTGAAGAGGTTATGAATGGGTTGACTTTCATTTCATCTTCTTCTTTCTTCTCTTTGGCCAGCCATCACCATAGCTGGAAGGAAAGGGATTTTTGTTATTTTCTAAGGTATTTCAAGAGATCAAGTTGGAGTTTGAAGGGTTTTCATCACTTTTGGTAAGTTTCCATCTTGATTCTTTGGTTTTCTTTTGAGTTTGGTGAATGGTTGATTTTGATGTGTGTATGTTTGATTTTGATGTGTTTGAGATTGTATTGTCTATTTGATTTTGATTTTTGGGTTGGTTTGGAGGAAAGGTTAAGTTTGGTAAAGGAAAGCAAGAGTTGTGGATTGTGTATGGGTTGAGTTATGAAGATGGTTGTGATTGTGTTTTGATGTATGTATTGAGTTGTTTTGGTGTTTATGCAAGTTTAGTGTGGTTTATTGATGGTTTCGGGTAAGATTGTTTGGAGTGAAAAAGGGTAAAGTATGATGTTTGTTGGATGTAGTATTGTTGGTGTCGGAATCAGAATTTTTGGCCGGACATGCCCATGAGCACGGCCAAGTCTTTGGGCATGTCAATGGTTTTATTTTCTGGTTGGGTGACACGCCCATGTCACTGAGCATGTCACAACTTCTGTGTCATAGTAGCATTGACAAGGCCAGTGACACGCCCATGTCACTGATCATGTCGTAGCTACTGTGTTGAGGGAGGATTGACACGGTCAGTGACATGCCCATGTCACTAAACGTGTCAAAGCTTTTGTGTTGTGGGTTTAGGGCAAGATCAGGGACACGCCCGTGTTGTTGAGCGTGTCATGTGTAGAGTTTGCCCTAGCTAGTTCTTGTTCTTATTTTCTTATGTGTTGTTATTTTCTTATGTGTATCACTAAGTGAGTGTGTATAATTACCTTTGGATTAGGTTTTGAAGAGATTGAGTTGCCCTAATCCAAATGTTGAGGATTCTTGGAAGAGGAGTTTGATATATTAGTGTGAGTTGCTGTTGAGATAAGTACAAACCCTACATGATTGCATACATTTACATGACTTTTGGGACTTAACACATTTGGTTGTAAATGTGTTAATTAATCTATTACATTGTTGATACATTTGATTAATGCTATGATTTGCATAATGTGAAAGATAAAATGTTAATTCAAAATGTATGTACAATGCAATTGGTTATGTATATTCTAATGATGAGATGTGAAGCCATTGTTATTGGCTATAATGATGCAAATGAAATAATTGGGGCATGATTGCCTAGATGATTATGAGAAAATGAGAATGGAATTAATAATGAAATAATAAACTAATTGTGTGCCTAATATGTTATTCAATTTTTAGAGTTTTGTTGGTGGTGGCATGCCTAAAAGTAACAATCCCTTCAAGCTGGGTTGGGCTTGGTCCTTGAAGCCAAGTTGAGTTGATGCTTAGCACCCCTTGAAGCTTGGTTGGGCCTAGTCCTTGAAGCCTAGTTGAGATCTTACATATGAGATGTTTCTCATTGTGATAATGAATCGCCTGCGGGCTTGATAAATGTGATTATTGAACAAAAATAGTAACTCTGGAAGTTGAATGGCATATTAGTTTCTTTTGGGCGTATGCTTGTCTTTGCTTTAATATGAATTATGAATGATGAAATAAATGAACAATATGATGAAATTTAATGTTATGAAAAATGACATTTTTGAATATTGTTTATAATTCTTGAAAGGGTGACATTGGCATTACATTTAAAGCATATTGTCATCATGGTTGTAGCACTAAGCCTATGGCTTAGCGTGATTGTGGTTCATCACTCAGGTGACAGGGTAGAACCGGAGAGTTCAGCTAGACGAGGCGAGTTTAGGTTTGTGATCCCATGTGAAGAGTTGATTGTTGGACTTCAAGATCAGAAACGAACTGTCAAGCATGTATAAAGTCTATGTTTTTGCAAATATTGATTTTGATGTATACATATGTATATTTCGCTGCTTATTAAACAAATATTTTCGATAAACTTTTGGGTACTATTGGGGTATATATGTATATGTATTTTAATAAGAAATGTTTTATCTATTATGATTATTTGATTAATGGTTGGGTTGCTTCAAATAAACTGTGACATCCTTGTATCCGGTATACGTATAGTACATATTGAGAGCATATGTGGTGTACGTATATGGGATATAGAGGTGTTACATATTCGATCAAAATCAGAGATAAAGGAGAAAGACCATCCAGTTCTTGAAAGTTTTATACTTGACAGTTCTAGACCCTTAATTTTGACCTAGTCCTGTTCAATATATTTTAATTAGTCCAAAATAATTTTTGAGTTGTCCAACATATTTTAATTAGTCCAAAATAATTTTTATGGTATCTTGATTAATTTTAATATTTATTTTAGTAAAAAAATGGTGAAATGAATAAAAATTCAAAAATAATTAAAAAAAGCGCCGACAAAAAAATCGTCACCGAAAATCAGCGCGGGCCCGTGGGCATTTCTCCTGCAGGAATTTCCTGCGGGCGAAATGGCCCTCGGGCCCTTTCAGCCCGTGCTGCCCCAGCCAGCTGCGGCAACTTTTTTCGCCAGCACAGTTTTTCCGCAACAGTTTTTTTTGCCAGCGAAATTTTTCCGACGCAAATTTTTCGAAACCTAATGCAATTATGTTCTGGGTTCCTTTTCTTATTGAATATTGTATGTTATGAATAATTAGAATTACCCATATAATTCTTCTATAAAGGACTAAACAACACAAAAAATGAGAATTAGGGGAGGAAATAAGGAAGAAAATTGGACAGAAACTTGAACAAAAGTGGAAACCGAATCTGTGAAGAAAAACCTTCAACGAAGCTGATTTTTTGAGAGAGCAGAAAAACAATTCAAGCAATTCAAAGGTAAAAAGGCTTGTCTTTGACCTTGTTCATCCAAGAAGCAATTTTTGGTGAAACTTACAAAATAAGGTTTGAATTCTTAATTTCTTTTATTTGGTCACAGTAGCTAAATTATCAAATTGTGTCTTTTAATTCAAAAACCTTAGAACCTCAATTCACTTTTTCTAAAGTTTAAAAACCTTAATTCGTTGCTTTGTTTTCCAAAAAGGTTAAAGTTGTTAGTTTTGTTTCTTCAAAACATCAAAACCAAAATTTGTTTTCCAAATTTTCAAAACTCTAAATTGTATTCTGTTTCCTTCCAAAAGACTTAAAAACATCTTTTTTGCTTTTATAAAATTTAAATTGTGTTGTTTATCTTCATAAAACTTCATAAAATTATCAATTGATTTTCCAAATCCTAAAAATAACTCATTACCCGAAACCCTAAATTCAAAAATCCTAAAATCCTAATTCAACTCCAAAACCTAAAATAGTGAACCCTAACCTCCTAAAAACCTTAAACCATAATTTTTTCTAAACCCTAATCCTTTAAAACTTTTAAAAACCATATAAACACAAATATTTAATTTTACACAGTAAGCTTGAAACCATAATTCAATGAATAGCCACAAACCAAAAATCAAAAATGTTTTATGTAATATCCTCATATATGGCCTAAAAGTTTTGATTAAGTTGTTGATGTTGTTGTTATTGTTGTTGTAGTGATATATTGGATTGAATATATGTGTTAAATTGCAAGAGAAAAGATATTGGAAAGTGAATGCTTGTGTATATGTGTTTTGGGGAAAAGAATTAGGGTTTAGAGAGAATGGTATATGTTGTGTATATGATGATATATATAACATATAAATTGGTCAAATATAGAGTCAATATAAGAGGATATTTTTGTGGAATGTGCAATTACATATAAGGGCTTATATGAGACAAAAAGTTAGTTATTTGATTGAGGGCATTTTGGTAATTGCTTGGATAAGATCACTTGGTGGAGATTAAAAGCAAAATTTGACTTTGTGTCTTCATCATTTCCTTCTTTCTTTCAAGAAGTGGCCGGCTCTCCAAAAACCAAAAGGAAAGAGAGGTGTTCTTGATGCTTGAAGCAAATTGAAGAAGCAATCAAAGGACTTGGTTAAAGATTTATGAAATTTCTTCATTTGAGGTAAGATCTTTTCCTTGATTTCTTCTTTTCTTTTGAAGGGGTGTTTGAAGTGAATTAGGGTTGGTAGGATTTGATGATGAGATGTGTTTGTGTTGTGTTTTCAAGTGTTAAATTGGTTTTAAATTAATAGGTGTTGTTGTTGGAAGTAGTATATGTTGATTTTGAAAGGTGGAGAAGGATGGTGATTTTAGGGTTTTGAGATGGTTTGTGTTTAAATGTAATATTAATGTATTGTGAAGTGGTTTTGTGATGAAGGTGTGTTTAGAACATTGATTATATTCATTTGAAACATGTTATAAGGTGTTAGAATGCATTTAGAAGAGTGTTGGATTTGGTTATAGTTATGTTTATGGGTGACACGGCCAATAGAAATGGAGAGACACGGCTAAGACTTAATGTTTTGGAGAGACACGGCCAAGTCCATGGAAACTTGGCCGTGTGTGTGAGATTTTGGAGAGGACACGGCCGTGTCTCATGCCAGTGTCTGCCACTGCCAATTTGTTTTGGGAGACACGGCCACAAGCTTGGCCGTGTCCCTTGCCCGTGTTGCCTACTGTCAAATTGAGGTTGAGTGACACGGCCACAAGCTTGGCCGTGTCCCTCAAGTGGGCTGCCCGTGTCCCTCAAATGTGTTGGTTATGGTTTTTATTCTTTGTTCTAATTGCATTGTTATGATTCTACAAAGGTATTTTGGTACCTAAACCTAAACATAAACACTTTAAACATACTTCAAACAAAGAATGCCCTAATCAAATGGATGTGGAAGATCTTAATAATATGAATGATGTAGATTGTTCTTTGCCCTAATTGCATTGTTGAGATTGAACAATGGTATGTTATATGTAATGTGAATCTTGTAAATGATAATGTGTGTTATGGATAATGTATGTTGAGATGCTATATGCAAAATATGAAATGTGATGTAAAGCCATTGTGATTGGCTATGATGATACAATTGAATGATGTATGGCATATTTGCCTAATTGATGAGGAAGATTGAGAAAGAGTTTGATAAAGAGAATAAAGAAATAAGTGTATGCTTAATATGATATTCAGTTTCAGAGTTCTGGTTTTTGGAGGCATGCCTATTTAATGAAAGGTAACAGTCTTGCCGGGTTGAAGATCTCTTCAAATTAAATTGAATTGAGGTCCAAGAGACTGGGTCTGTTACACAATGATAATTGATATTATGAGATATTTGATTTGTAACAGTCTTGTCGGGTTGAGGATCTCCTCGAGTTAGATGAGTTGATGATCCAAGAGACTGGGTCTGTTACGCTATCCATGGATAGAGATATATATGTATATGTTGCCTACGGGCTTGATAATTGTGTTTATGAACCAAAGCAGTAACTCTGAATTCTGAATATCGTATTAAATACTTGATGGGCCCATAGGTGTCTAGGTTTTATGTATATCATAAATGATGTTCTAATGTAATGAAATGTTAATATTACTTAAATGATGAAACGGACTATTCACGGAATATTGTCTGTTGAATATGATCTTTATTGATTGAGTGTGTATCATTGATGTTGATTTGTTAATACATATATGAAACATTGCATTGCACTAAAGCATAACATTAGCATGAATTGTCTTACTAAGCCCTTGGCTTAGCACGATAGTGTTTAATCGAGCAGGTAATAGAGTTGAACCCGAGAGTTCTTCGAGACCCAGTGAGAGTAGACATTGAAGAGTGGATATTGGGACTTAAAGATCAGAGGAGATTTGCCAATCATGTACTACTTCTTTATATTTTGAAAAGTTTTGTTTATAATGTAAATAGATGTATAATTGTAAATACGTATTCAAATGCTTTTATATATGTAAATATTTTCTATATTCCGCTGCGTATTAACTAAATGTATTTATATATCAATTTTGTTTTATATTACAAATTGATGACTTATTTTCTGTAATGTATATGAGAAAGATGATGGTATTATATAAAATATTTTTGAATGTTAATAAAATTCATAGCATTCCTATATTCGATACATGTATACTACATTGTGGTGTATGTAGTGTGTATGTATTGGGTGTGGGGGTGTTACATTTTAAAGTGTCCAAACCCTAGTTTCATGATTTCACCATTCAAATATTAATTTAGTTAATCAAAGAGCTTTATCAACCTTTTAAAACATAAAACCTTAATTTATTTTAATTTCTTAAAAAACTCACAGTAGCCATAATTTAGACTTTTATTTGCTTTATTCAATTCCATATTTGATTATGCTTTGATTTATTTTATATGCTTTAATTTATTTAAGTTCAATGCTTGGTTTATTTAATTTATGTAAGGACATATTTCCATCTTCAGATGGGTGTCCATTTATTTATTTTGCTTGGACCTTGCTTTGATTTTAATATATTGATGCTTTCTTTTAATTATTGTGTGTAATATGGATAATGTTGTTATATTTAAGAATTTTATAATCTTAAGACCTATAAAGGAGGCCGATTCCAATTAACTGGGCGTTGTGGGGGTGCTGGGTCATTTCTCACCTTCCCCTCACGTACCCAACTTTCCGAACCCATTATGGGGTTGGGGATTCCGAGTCATCAACCCCTTTCTTTTTCCCGGCCCGTCCAGGTGGCAACTCCATTTTCTCCGGACTTAGGTCCGTGTTCTCTAAGGCCCTGAGCCTAAACAGTGTCAAAGTTGCAAGAACCATTCCACTGGGAGTGGGGGTAAAAATCTCCGCTCACAGTGGCAACTCCACTAGGGATAAGAGAAGTTGATTTCGTTGGTCTTTATATTATTCTATTCTTTCTTATAATGATATTGTACATTGCATCATATTAGACTGCATCGAGTGCGTGAGTTAGGACGCCCGTGTTACCCGTGTTATGTTATGTAAGGGATACCATACTTTCACTCAAGGTATGGAGATCGAACATGGCATGACCACTCATAGCCTCGTACCATTTGGTATATACTTGCTATGGGAACCTAAGTCTTTTAACCCAAAGACTAAAGCTCATGTAATTGGCCTAGTTACTTTCCTTAGGTTCTACACCAAATGCATGTTGATTGACTATGGTTGATTTATCTTGGCTTAAATCATGGCTTATTTGGTTTGTTCTTTTTCTAATATGACCTAAGTATATTGTAAGATCAAAATAAACCTTTCTTTAGAAAATTCAAAGGACCAAAACTATTTTCAAAATTTTTCAAGATGGTCTTTGGACATAAAACTTTTCTAAAAACATATCAAAAATTCTTTGGCCCATGGCCCAAATACTAAGCCCAAAATCTATTTTTTCTAAAATCTTTTTACAATGGGCTTAGAAACAAAATTATTTTCACCCAATCTTTTCTTACAAAGAACTTGCAAAATATTTAGGTCAATTATGAAATACAAAAAATCAATTGTGAGCCTAGTTTATACTATGAATAAATTAACTATGGGCTTGTTTTTTGCATGAATCATTAGTTACTTTTTAAAGTGAGAAATCTATCTATAATAAACCTCTTAATTTAATTTTAATCCAATATAGCATAAAAGCTACATTAGTTGGTTAAATGGATTAAAACATAATTAATGGGAATTATCATAAGTTGATTTCCATTTTTAAAAATATAACTATTGGTTGAAACGTCCGAGGAAATTATTCAAAAGCAAGATACCCCATGTTGGCATTTTGTTAACCATATACCTAGGAAAAGAGACTGGCCATTCATGTGTGGATGATATAAGGTTGGAAGGAACGTCTTAAATATCCTTGTTTGTTGATTGTTTGTGCATACATGCATACATGCATACATTTGCATCTCATATCATTGATCCTCTCTGGTTTATAGCCCTGGATTACGAGAGTTCAAAAACTTACAACAATCCGACCTACGCCGGAGACGAAGTATCTAGCAACGACTCAATCACTTGCTCACCAAAATAAATGGATCCCGAACAAATTCAAAGAATGGTGGATGAAGCCCTCAATGCAAAAATGGAAGAAATAAAAGAGTCCATGGCTGAGACCATAAAGAATCAACTATTTGCAATTTTAGGAAACAATGTCGAAGCATCTGCTAGTACCAAGAAAGACAAAGGGAAGACTAAAGTTAGTGAAGTAGCTTTTGATGATGATAAGGTGATCATTGATGATGATGATTGGGCTCAATACTACCAAAATCCTCAAGACAAAAAGGAACCAAAGATTGTTGAAAGATCAACTATTGAAAAGACCAAGACTTCTGATATTGAAAAGATGATTGCTGATTTAGAAAATAAATTTGAGAAGAAACTGAAAATCGAAGAAATGTCCGAAGTTGACAAATTATTTGAGGTAGATGAAGAAGTTCCATACAAATTCAAGATGCCATCCTTTGCTAGACACAATGGTACTGGAAATCCTCATATCCATGCTATGCTGTCTGCCCTAGCTACTAAGGCTCAAACTCTAAGGTATTTCATGCTCTCATTGGATCCTACTGTCCAAAATTGGTTCAATACCTTAGATGATGGAACACAAAAGAATTGGGATTTGCTATACAAGGCCTTCATCCAACAATATGGGTATAATGTCGAGTTGGAAGTTACCTTAATGGAAGTTGAGTCCATTAGGCAACGGCCAAATGAGAATTTTGTGGACTATGTGAAATGATGGAGAAATAAGGCCGCTTTGCTCAAGAAAAGGCCCAACAAATCCGATCAAATAAGGATGATTGTGAGAGGCATTCTGCCTAATCTCCATGAAAGGATGTCTCACACCCTTATAAGGGATTTCAAAGATCTTCTCCAAGCTGGTCTACAAATTGAAGAGTGGGAAAGGGAGAAGAATCGCTTTTCAATTAAAAGGAATGAGAAAGGGAACTGCCAATCGGGCAATCAAAGCACACAAAAAGAAGTTGATGTTAATGCCACAAGTCAAGGAGGAATGAGGCAGTTTCAGAATTAGGGAAGCCACTGTCTTGGGTTCTGAATAAGCTATAAAAGAAGGGATTGTTATAACCCTTGACTCCTCATCCTTTGCCTAATCCTCTTCCACCTAACTTTGATACTAGTGCATTTAGCCAATTCCATCAAAGGCCTGGACATGAAACAGACAATTGCATGAAGTTGAGGCATGAGATCCAGAATTTAATTGATAATGGCAAGTTGCCCAAGCCGGATAAGCCCAACACCAAAGATAATCCATTTCCAAGGTTCAACAGAGTACCTCCACCAGCAACCTTCATGGTGGGAAAAGGATTGGAAGAAGATTTTGTTTTATCATCCTTTCAAGATGGAAATATTGAAGATGTGAAAGGAAAAGAAGCTTAAACTCAATGAACTTTTATTAGCTTGAATGTTGCTTTTCAATCTTACTTTCTTTAATATTTTGGAACTATTGTGCTTTTCAAACTTAAAATTGCTTTAAATAAATTATTTTCATCAAAATTTTGTCGGTCTTTGTTCATTTTGGTGCTCAACCAATGAGGAATCTAGCTTGATAATTCATGAATTAATATATTTATTCATCATGACTCGAATGACTTTACTAGATGAGGGAATTGCTCTATAGCATTGAGTTATGTATGCTTACTTAGAGAGGGCTCCTGCATAATTGCCTTTGTCAAGGTCCTAGTCAGTCTTAGAACATGCTTTGACAAGCTTTCAAGGCAAAATTGAACTCTTCTTATTTAAGGGAGAGATGATCTAGGCATTGTTTGACGAGCCAACAACTAGTATCCACCTTATTAAATATCAATCCCTAGTTGTCCCTTTAAGCCTTCATAAAATTTTAGCTTTATTTTCATTGGCATATAACCCCAATAACCTACCCTGAGCTGTTGTAATACTTTTGACAAGTCTTATGATCACTAAGATGATGAGGCAAAAAGATCAAAGAAAGAAATGAATACCATGAAGATAGTTGAAGTTCTCAAGACCATAAGGGTAGTTGATGTTTTTAGGACTATAAGGGTAGTTGAAGTTTTTTTAATATCTCCAATATATCAAGACAATATTAGAGTAACAAATGAATTATCCCTGTTAAAGGAGATTTATGTTACTCCACTCATCCATTATTGGAAGACCAAGTTGGTACAAACAAGACAACTCTTTTAGAGCTAGAACGAAAAAAAAAAGAAGAAAAGAAAACAAAAAAGACAAAAGAAAAAAAAAGAAAAGAAAAAGAGAAAAAAGAAAAGAAAACCCAAAATGGTTCAAAAAGCCAATTGAGTTCTCTTTTACCTAAGACAACAAAAGGCTTCCATTTGGTTTATAAGAACTTTTGACTTGAATTGGTCCAACCCAACTAAAGATTAAATCAAAATCAAAGAGAAAAGAGAAAGACAATTCAGTTATTGAAAATTCTGTACTTGACAGTCCTACAAGGAAGAAGGACAAAAATGATAAAATGCTCAGAGAAAGGGAGGAGTAAGAAAAAAAAAGAAAGAAAGAGAGAAGAAGGAAAGAAATGAATTTGGGTACCAACCTTTATGCAAAGAAATAAAGATTGTCCTAATCAAGATCCAGATTAATGCCAAGAAGATAGAATGAATTTGGAGTCTAGAAAGATTGCTCCCAATTATCTAAAGTTCCAACAAGAAATTTGTAGTGTGAGGGTTTGTCCCTTGTGTCACACCAGCTCCAATCTTAAAATGGACTTCACTTTAACCCATGTCCCTCATAGACCCAATTTCAAGCCTATCAAAGACTTGTTGATCTCTCTTGGTAGGTAGAGTCTATTAGTGGAGATAGTTTTGATAAGCATGCATATGAGATAGACAATATTTAAACTCAAATGAGACCTTTGGCCAAGTAATGTGTATGTGCCTATCTGAAGTGCAACAATTCTTGCCTAAATGGAAATGATTCCCGAGTTTAGTACGGTAACTAAGGTTGTCATATTATAGATATGTTAATTTGGAAAATCAAGTCCTGAGGTACATTGACATTAATTTGGCAAAGCCAACATTTGATTTCAAAATCAAAATTAAAAAAAAAAAGTGTTTTGTCATACAAAGCATTCAAGTTAAGGGAAGTATGTTGAACCTCCAAAGGACACATTGGGCAAAGGAAAAGATTATTGACAAGGTCATGAAGAAGCTATAAATTGACATGCTAAGATATAGTTTGAAAAGGATGTATCCCTGCCTTTGCTGCTTAGGGTCTCCACCATTCATGTTTTCAACATCTTGAAGATAAAAGCCACAAATGCAAAGCTTTCGATCATTCCAATGCAAGACTTGAACAAGCGTCAAAAGGGAACCAATGAGAATACTTCTGCTGATCACCTCAGTCTGTGAGTTAATAAAATTGCTGCTAGTATCATTCATGCATATCATGCATACATGAGCGTATCACATCGCACTTTCTTGTCTTGTGTTGTCTATTCCTTGTCAAAATGAACAGCAAGCAATCAAAAGAAGATATCAAATCAGGGGGGCATAGAAAGTGATTTTGCAAAGAGAAGAAATGCGTGCTTGTTCGAAGAACTAGACAACAACAACATCAATCAGAGTCCACATAGAAAAATCATGGGTTTGAGCCTACACATGGGGCAAAGTTTCTCCTTTTCAATTTTTTGAGTTTACATATAAAATATTTTCAAACTCACTTGAAAATATCTCGCCACGCAGGGGGAAAAGGAGAGGATATGAAGGCTAGCTAAAAAGGGCTGAATTTTTTTGCAAAAGTGCAAAGGAAGAAAAAAAAAGAATGGAATAAAAAAGAAAATTAGAATTCTCAAAAGAATGAAGATGCAAAAGACAAAAGATCAGTCTAGCTAGAAGAGCTGAAGCCAATATAAGACTTAATCTCAAAGGATGAAGATCCATTTTCAAGGGTGAAAACTAGATCTCAAAGGATGAAGATCCACTTACAAGGGTGAAGACCCGATCTCAAAGGATGAAGATCCATTTGCAAGGGTGAAGACCCAACATCCAATGGATAAAGATCCATTTTGCAAGGGTGAAGACCAAATCTCCAAGGATGAAGATCCATTTGCAAGGGTGAAGATCCGATATCCAAGGATGAAGATCCATTTGCAAGGGTGAAGACCCGATCTCAAAGGTTGAAGATTCATTTGCAAGGGTGAAGACCCGATCTCAAAGGATAAAGATCCATTTGCAAGGGTGAAGACCCGATCTCAAAGGATGAAAATCCATTTGCAAGGGTGAAGACCCGATCTAAAATGATGAAGATCCATTTTGATGGTGAAGAATCACAATGCATAAAACAGCCGGAGCAGTCAGACTTCTCAAATGATAAAAGGTCAGTCGAACTCAATCTCGGGTACAAGCACCCATTCTCGAGTCCAAGTACCCAAATCAATTCAAGCTCGGGTCCAAGTACCCAATCTCGAGTCTAAGTATCCAAGTCAATTCAAGCTCAGGTCTAAGTACCCAATCTCGGGTCCATGCACCCATTCCCGAGTCCAAGAACCCAAATCAATTCAAGCTCGGGTCCAAGTACCCAATCTCAGGGTCTAAGCACCCATTTTTGGGTCCAAGTACCCAAATCAAATTCAATTCAAGCTCGGGTCCAAGTACCCAATCTCGGGTCCAAGCACTCATTTTTGGGTCCGAGTACCCAAATCCAATTCAATCTCGGGTCCAAGTATCCAAATTAAATCAATCTCGGGTCTAAGCACCCAATCCTAGGTCCAAGCACCCAAATTCAATCCAATCTCGGGTCCAAGTACCCGAATCCAATTCAAGCTCGGGTCCAAGTACCCAATCCTGGGTCCAAGTACCCAAATTCAATCCAATCTTGGGTCCAAGTACCTAAATCAAATTCATTCTCGGGTCCAAGTACCCAATCTTTGGTACAAGTACCCAAATCAAGTCCAGAACTCGAACTGGGTCCAGAACCCAAAAACAAATTCAAATAACCATCTCATAAAAAATTAAGTCTTATTGCTTTTCACTCTCTTTCACTAAAGTTTCAGATCATTCAAGCAGGGGGCAAACTGTAGACCCTTAATTTTTGACCTAGTCTGGTCCAATATATTTTAATTAGTCCAAAATAATTTTTGTATTGTCCAACATATTTTAGTTAGTCCAAAATAATTTTATGGTATCTTTATTAATTTTAATATTTATTTTAGTAAAAAATGGTGAAATGAATAAAAATTCAAAAAAAAAATCGACGGCGTAAAAATCGACAACGAAAAAATCATCACCGAAAATCAGCATGGGCCCGTGGGCATTTCGCCTGCAGGAATTTCCTGCGGGTGAAATGGCCAGCGGGTCCATTCCACCCGCGCTGCCGCAGTCAGCTGCGGCAGCTTTTTTATCCAACGCAGTTTTTCTACAGCAGTTTTTTTTGCCAGCAAAATTTTTTCGACGCAAATTTTTCGAAACCTAATAAAAAAATCCTAAAACCCTAATTCAACTCCAAAACCTAAATTAGTGAACCTAACCTCCTTAAAATCTTAAACCTTAATTTTTTCTAAACCCTAATTCTTTAAAACTTTTAAAAACCATATAAACACAAATATTTAATTTTACATAGTAAGCTTGAAACCATAATTCAATGAAGAGCCATAAACCACAAATCAAAAATGTTTTAAAATGTCCAAAACCTAGTTTCATGATTTCACCATTCAAATATTAATTTCGTTAATCAAAGAGCTTTATTAACCTTTTAAAACATAAAACCTTAATCTATTTTAATTTCTTAAAAAACTCACAGTAGCCATAATATAGACTTTTATTTTCTTTATTCAATTCTATATTTGATTATGCTTTGATTTATTTTATATGCTTTAATTTATTTAAGTTCAATGCTTGGTTTATTTAATTTATCATGGGTGGATGTTTACTTTCTATTGATATTTAATATCTTTGATGAATGATTTATTTATTATGAATGGTTATTTACTTTTATCAATTTATTTAGATTTCCAAATGTTGTAAGAGGTATGTTTCCACTTTGTGGGTACCTCATTAGTTGAATATCATGTAATTTAAATTACTTATCTATTTTAGAACTAATATAAAGGGCATGTTTCTACCTTTCGGTGGGTGTCCTATTTAGGCATGTGATGTAAGAACATGTTTCCATCTTCGGATCGGTGTCCATTTATTTTTTTTTGCTTGGACCTTGCTTTGATTTTAATATATTGATGCTTTCTTTTAATTATTGTGTGTAATATGGATAATGATGTTATATTTAAGAATTTTATAATATTAACACCTGTAAAGGAGGCTGGTTCCAATGAACCGGGCGTTGTGGGGGGTGATGGGCCATTTCTCACCTTCCCCACATGTACCCAACTTTTCGAACCCATTACGGGGTTGGGGATTCCTTAGGAATCGAGTCATCCACCCCTTTCTTTTTCCTGGCCCGTCCGGGTGACGACTCCATTTTCTCTGGACTTAGGATCGTGTTCTCTAAGGCCCTGATCCTAAACAATGCCGAAGTTCAAAGAACCATTCCACCGGAAGTGGGGGCGAAAATCCCTGCTCGCAATAGTCCTACAAGTAAGAAGGACGAATTGACAAAATGACCAAAGAAAGGGAAGAGTAAGAAAAATAAAAAGAAAGAAAAGGGAGAAGAAGAAAAGAAATGAAGACTGTCCCAAATCAAGATCCAGGTTAACGCTAAGAAGATGGGAGAACGTTCAAAGCTCTATCTTTTCATGCTCCCAGCTACCTAAAGTTCAAAAAAGAAATTGATAGTGTGAGGATTTGTCTATTGTGTAAATCGGCTCCAACATACAAATGTCCTTCATTTAAACCCGTGTCCCTTATAGACTCCATTTCAAGCCTATTAAAGACCAGTTGATCTCTCTTGGTAGGTAGAGTCTATTAGTGGAGATAGTTTGAATAAGCATGCATATGAGATAGACAATATTTAAACTCAATGAGACCTTTGGCCAAGTAATGTGTATGTGCCTATCTGAAGTGCAACAATTCTTGCTTAAATAGAAATGATTCCCAAGTTTAGTATGGTAACTAGGGTTATCATGTTATAGATATATTAATTTTGAAGATCGAGTCCTAAGGTAAATTGACATTGATTTGGCAAAGCCAACATTTGGATTTCAGATAAAAAAGAATTGAAAAAAAAATTTCAAAACCATCAAGTTTAGGGAAGTATGTCGAATCATTAAATCTCAAAGGACACATTGGGCAAAGGAAATGATTATTGGCAAGGTCATGGAGAAGCTACCGACTGACATGCTGAAACATAGTTTGAAATGGATGTATCCCTGACTCTGTAGCTTGGGGTCTCCACCACTCATATTTTCAACATCTCAAAGATAAAAGCCATAAATGTGAAGCATCTTGTAATTCCAGTGCAAGAACTGAATGGGCATCTGAAAGAAATTCGTGAGAGCATTTCAGCTGATAATCTCAGTCTATGAGTCGATGGAACCATTGTAAGTATTATTCATGCATATCATGCATACATGAGAATATCACATCGCACTTTCTTGTCTTGTATTGTCTATTCTTTATCACAGTGAACAACAAATACCCTGTGAAGTAAAGAATCAAAAAAAGATATTGAATCAAGAGGGCATGGAAAGCCTATTTACTTGAGGAAGCTCCAGTCGTTTTGCAAAAGAAGAAATACATGTTTGTGTGAAGAGCTAAACAAGACAAACATCAATCAGAGCATACATAGGAAAATCATGGGTTTGAGCCTACAAAGGGGACAAAGTTTCTACTTTTCAGTTTTTGAGTTTATGCATGAACAAAAATATTTTGAGACTCACTTTCAAATATCTTGCCACACAGGGGGCAAGGAGAAGATATGAAGGCTAGCTAAAAAGGGCTGAATTTTTTTGTTCATGCATAATTGATGAACAAGAAAAAGAATTCTCAAAAGAATAAAAAAAGAAAAAGAGAAAAGTAGAATTCTCAAAAGAATGAAGATGCAAACAACAAAAGATCAGTCCAGCTAAAAGAGTTGAAGCCAGGGTAAAGACCCAATCTTCAATGGATAAAGATACATGTTCCAAGGGTAAAGACTCGATTTCCAATAGATAAAGATCCATATTTCAAGGGTAAAGACCCGATCTCTAATGGATAAAGATCCATATTTCAAGGGTAAAGACCCAATTTCCAATGGATAAAGATCCATGGTTCAAGGGTAAAGACCCGATTTCCAATGGATAAAGATCCATGTTTCAAGGGTAAAGACCCGATTTCCAATGGATAAAGATCCATGTTTCAAGGGTAAAGACCCAATTTTCAATGGATAAAGATCCATATTTTAAGGGTAAAGACCCAATCTCTAATGGATAAAGATCCATGTTTCAAGGGTAAAGTGATAAAATCCATATTTCAACAGTAAAGACCTGATTTCCAATGGATAAAGATCCATGTTTCAAGGGTAAAAACCCAATCTCCAATGGATAAAGATCCATGATTCAAGGGTAAAGACCCGATCTCGAATGGATAAAGATCCATGTTTCAAGGGTAAAGACCCGATCTCGAATGGATAAAGATCCATGTTTCAAGGGTAAAGACCCAATTTCCAATGGATAAAGATCCATGTTTCAAGGGTAAAGACCCGATCTCCAATGGATAAAGATCCATGTTTCAAGGGTAAAGACCTGATCTCCAATGGATAAAGATCCATATTTCAAGGGCAAAGACCCATTCCCCAATGGATAAAGATCCATGTTCCCAGGGTAAAGACCAAATTTTCAATAGATAAAGATCTATTTTTGGTGGATAAAGACCCACAATCCATAAAAATGGAACAACCAGTTATGCCAGAATTCTCAACTGAAAAAAGGTCAGTCAAATCAAATTCAATCTCGGGTCTAAGTACCCAAATCAAATCCAAGTACCCATCCTCATAAAAAATCAGTCAAAAACCATATTGCTTTTCGCTCTCTTCTACTGAAAGTCTCAGATCGTTCAAGCAGGGGTCAAACTATAGACCCTTAATTTTTGACCCAGTCTGGTCCAATATTTTTTATAGTCTAAAATAATTTTTGTGGTATTTTAATTAAATAATATTTATTTTAGTATTTATTATTTATAATTTTTAATAAAAATAAAAATGGTAATATGAGTAAAGTTAAAAATAAATAAATAAAAATAAATAATAATAAAATATAAAATAATAATAAAAATAATAAAAATAAAAAAGACAGACAAATAATTTCTTGTACAACAGTTATATGTGTTTCATTCTTGTACAATCATTTTAGTACATCATAAGTTTTGTGCATAAATTTATAGATTTTGTTGTACAAATAAAATTATATTTATACTAATAAATCTTGCTTATATGTACGAAAAAGTACCACTTACCGGTGTTTTATTTTTGGAGCTCCGATGGAGATGCATGCCGGGTAATATCGAAATTTGCACAATTTCATTGTCTCAAAGATAAGAAATCAGTTTATTATTTGATCGAGTCCTATGCCTTGAAGAGTGTTGGATGACTGCCATGGTAAGTGCTTAAGCTTTAAGAATCTTACAATTCTGAGTGATAGTATTTAGTTTGCAAGGAGATAAACAATACGACCTATTTATAAAGAATGAAATGAAGAAATGAGCTGCAAGGTTTATATAAAGAAATAGCAAAGGAAAAAGACAAAAATCAAAAAGAGAAAAACAGTATTCTCGTGAAAAAAAAAAGAAAGAAAAAGTAAATGTTACTATTGATGAATAGTAAATTACTATTTATAAATAGTAAATAAATAGTTGGTGAATAGCACATAAATAGTAACTACATAGTAAATAAATAGAAAACTTAATTATTCAATTCAATTCTTCAGATATTTGCGTATATATAAATATTTTTGCACTTTTAAAATATTTTTACACGCAGGGGTAAGAAGATATGTACATTTTTTGCAAATTTTTTTAGTATACTTCTAACTGCAATTATTTTTTGTAGACAATTAAATCTCTCTTAGCTTAGGTCCAGAACCTAAAATCTCTCTTAAGTACAGAACTTAGCTCGGGTCCAGAATAAAAAATTAGCCTTAAGTCCAGAACTTAGCTCGAGTCCAGAACCGAAAATTATCCTTAAGTCCAGAATTTAGCTTAGGTCCAGAACCTAAATTCTCTCTTAACTCCAGAACGTAGCTCGGGTCCATAACCCAAAATTACCCTTAAGTCCAAAACTACCTTGGGTCCTGAACCCAAATCTTTTTTTAGTCCATAACCCAAGTCTTTTTTGAGTTCAGAACTCGAACTAACTCCAAAACCCAAACCATCTTGGGTCTAGAATCCAAGTCTTTTCCAAGTCTAGAACTCGAACCGGGTCCATAACCCAAACAATCTCGGGTCCAAAACCCAAGTCTTTTTCAAATTCAGAACTCAAATCGGGTCTAGAACCCAGACCATCATGGGTCCAAAACCCAAATCTTTTTCGAGTCCAGAACCCAAACCATCTTGGGTCTAGAACCCAGGTCTTTTTTTAGTCCAAAACTCGAACCGGGTCCAGAACCCAAGTCATTTTTTAGTCCAGAACTCGAACCGGGTCCAAAACCGAAGTCTTTTTTGAGTCTAGAACTCAAACAGGGTCCAGAACCCAAACCATCTTGGGTCCAAAACCCAAGTCTTTTTCGAGTCCAAAACTCGAACTGGGTCTATAACCCAAACTATATCAGGTCCAGAACCCAAGTCTTTTCCAAGCCCAAAACCCAAACCATCTCGGGTCTAGAACCCAAGACTTTTTTTAGTCCAAAACTCAAACCAGGTCCATAGTCCAAACTATCTCAGGTATAGAACCTAAGTCTTTTCGAGTTCAGAACTCGAACTGGGTCTAGAATCCAAACCTTCTCGGGTCCTTCACAAATCGACGATAATAGCCTGCCAATCCTAGAAAACTTCTAACCTCTATCACAGTCTTCAGTGTACTCCAATTCAAGATAGCCTTGACTTTACTCGGATCAACTCTAAAACCCTCTATTGAAATCACATGACCGAGAAAAGTTACCTGATCGAGTCGGAACTCACACTTAGACAACTTAGCATACAATTGCTTCTCTCTCAGAGTGTGCAATATAATTTGTAAATGCTTGTCATGATCATCTTCATTACGTGAATACACAAGAATATCATCAATGAAGGCCACCACAAACTGATCTATGTTTGGTCTGAACACCCTGTTCATCAAATATATAAATGATGCTGTAGACCCTTAATTTTTGACCCAGTCCGGTTTGTTATTTTTTATACAGTCCAAAATAATTTTTGTGTTATTTTAATTAAATAATATTTATTTTAGTATTTATAATTTTTAATAAAAATAAAAAATATAATAATAAAAATTAAATAAACAAAAAAATAAAAATAAAAATCGGAGACGAAAAAATCGGAGATGAAAAAAATTTCGTCGCCGAAGGTCCAATTGGCCAAGGCCATTTCGCCCGTAGGAATTTCCTGCTAGCGAAATGGCCTTGGCCAATTTCGCCGCAGCAAATTCCTACAGCGAATTGGCTGGCCGCCCAGCCAATTTCGCTAGTGCTCGCAATTTTCGCCCTCCAGCTCTCGCAGTCCTTGCCAACACTCGCAATTTTTGCCAGCGAAATTTTCCAATGCAATTTTTTCCAAAACCAAATTCTATTTGGTTTCGGTTTCGGTTTTTTAATTTATTTTAGTTTCCTTAAACAATTAGAATTAGGTTTATGATTTTTCTTATAAATAAGACTTTAAAACTCAGAACTTGGGATCAGGGACTTTGATTAGGGGATCAAAAATTAAACTTTTAAACTTGGATTACAGAAACCCTATCCAGAGATGATTAGCAAGAAGCAAGCAATCAACAATTCATCAATGGTAGCCACACTGCATTTGTCTTTGTTCATCCATAAAGCAATTTTTTGGTGGAACCAACGAACGGAGGTTTGAATCTCTATTTTCTTTATTTATTTATTTATAGTAGCTTCATCATTCAAATTGAATTAATTCATCATACAAATTAATCAAAAACCTTAAAACCCTAAATTGTTTCTTCTGTTTCCAAAACCTTAAAAACCCTAAAAGGTTTCTTCTAAACCTTAAGAACCCTAATTTATTTCTTCTATTTCCAATAACCTTAAGAAGCCTAAATTATTTCTTTTGATTCCAAAAACCTTAAAAACCCTAAATTATTTCTTCTATTTCCAAAAACCTCAATTACCTCAAAAACCCTAATTTTTTTCTTCTGTTTCCAAAAACCTTAAAAACCTTAAATCGTTTCTTCTGTTTCCAAAAACTTTAAAAAACTCTAAACTATTTTCCTCTAACTTTTTTACAAAATTTCTAAATGTTTTCTTAAATCTCCAAACCCTAACCTACTTTACAGTTTCTAAAAATCATAATTATTTTATAAGACTCTAAACTATTTTCTTAAATCCTAAAATCAAATATGTTTTTCAAAATGTCAAAAACCATAATTCTCTCAAAACTAAACCCTAGTTTTCCTAAACCCTAATCCTTAAAACCTTAAAATCTTATAAACCTAAACCTTAAAAGTCAATACAATAAACCTAAAATCACAATCTAGTAGCTAAGAATTATAAACCCTTATATCTTAAGATTCCAAAACCCTAATTTCATAAGATTACCCCTAAACCCTAATTTGCTTAACTAAAAAACCTTACTACTTTCTTAAATTCATAAAACCCTAATCCATTCCAATTTTCCAAAATCTTCATAGTAAACAAATAACAATAATAATACTAAAATTCCAAAACCCTAAATATTAATTAAAGAACTTTAAATAGAAACAATAAACCCTAACTTGTATCTTTACTTGCTTTATTTTTAGATTTGATTATGTAGTCAATTAAATGCTTTGGTGGATGATTTATTTAATTTTATTGCTTGATTTATTTAATTTATCATGGATGGATGTTTTCTTTATTGTTATTATTGATTTGTTTTAGTATTAAAAATGAAGAGGTATGTTTCTACTTTGTGGGTACCTCATTAGTTAAATATAATGTAATTTAAATTACTTTTATATTTTTGACCAATGTAAAGGGACATGTTTCTACCTTTTGGTGGGTGTCCTATTAGTTTAGACATGGATGATGTAAGGACATGTTTCCATCTTCGAATGGGTGTCCATTTATTTGCTTTCCTTAGACATTGCTTTGATTTTAATATAATGTTGCTTTATTTCAATTGTTGCGTGTAATATGGATAATATTGTTATATTTAAGAATTGTATAATATTAAGACCTATAAAGGGGGCTGGTTCCAATGAACCGGGCGTTGTGGGGGTGCTGTGCCATTTCTCACCTTCCCCACACGTACCCAACTTTTCGAACCCATTAGGGGGTTAGGGATTCCTTTGGAATCAAGTCATCCACCCCTTTCTTTTTCCCTGCCCGTCTAGGTGGTGACTCAATTTTCTCCGGACTTAGGTCCGTGTTCTCTAAGGCCCTGAGACAAAACAGTGCCAAAATCGCAGGTCCCCGCTCACAGATAATGGTGAATTCATCAATCCAAAGGGCATCACCAAAAACTCATAATGCCCATACCTTGTGCGAAAAGCTGTCTTAGGTGCATCCACTCTCAACTGATGGTACCCTAATCTCATATCAATATTAGAGAATATTGTTGCTCCATTCAACTGATCAAAGAGATCAAGTATCCTAGGCAATGGATACTTATTCTTGATGGTCACCTTATTCAATTGCCTGTAATCAATACACAATCTCAAGGTGCCATCCTTCTTCTTCACAAACAAAATAAGCGCTCACCACAAGGACACACTAGGGCATATGAACCCTTTATCTAGCAACTTCTGCAACTGCACCTTCAACTCTCTTAACTCAAAAGGTGCCATCCGATAAGGAGTAATAGAGATGGGAGTGGTACCAGGCATCAGAACTATACCAAACTCCACCACTCTATCAGGAGGTACCCCTGGCAACTCATCAAGAAAAACATCTGAAAACTTGGCAACTGTGGGCATACTATCAAGATGGGACCCCACTACTCTGGTATCTACAACATGAGCAAGATAAGCCTCACATCCCTTTCGGATCATCCTCCTAGTTGAAACTGCTAAAACAAACACGGATGAAAAATGTCTTTGCTCACAAGATACCATCACATCTCTACCATCATGTGTTCTTAGGGTAACATGTTTCCACTGATAGTCTACCAAAGCCCCATGCCTAGATAACCAATCGATACCCAAAATCATATCATAATCCCTGAAATGCATCTCAATTAGGTCACAGAAAAACTCCTCATTCTGAGCCACAACTGGACTATCTCGGTGCACCATGCTAACCAAAAAACTGTTCCCTAAAGGATTTGCCACCAAAACATCAAATCATAGGGACTTAGAATGCAAATCACTTACAAGAAAGATGGATGCATTGATGTATGAATGAGTTGACCCAAGGTCTATCAATGTAAGAATTGAAGTACCAAATAAAGTAAAAGTACCAGCAATGACAGTTAAAGCATCCAACTGCCTCTGCATTACATAGACCCGCTGTGATGTCCCTGCCTCACCTGGTCTACCCTCAGCTATAGAATTTGTAACACCCCTTCTCGACCTACATGTGTAAGCCGAGTAGAGGTGCCACACTATCCAAATGTTGCTACCAATTTTACATAGTCAAATTTTTGCCAAAGGTTCACCTAGAAATTTGGGTCCCAAGTGTCGACAAAACTAATTTTTCGGATTTTTGAAACATTTTTACACAAGCCAATGCGAATACAATCAGTTTCCAATATACTCCCAATGAATCCACCTTATACCCTCAACTACAACCTGCAAGAAAAATTCACACTTCTAATCCATAATAAAGTAGAGATTTATTATTATTACATACCAATAATGTACAGTATCACATACTGACTCTCAATCTTATATACATATACATGCCACAGCTAGTTAACTCATAATGGAAACTAAAGGCTACTCTGAGGTGCTGTGCTGTGTTGTGCTGCTCGATGCTAATCACCGAAATCTACTGCTCCAAACCTACGAGTCAAGAAAACTCAACTCGCTGAGTGTTGTCGCTCAGTGGGTACTTTACCAATAAAAATAAAAGTAGTATTCGAAAGTATTCGAAATCAAAGGAAATAATTAAGTCCACAATCAACCAACTTTATACCAATAGAAATCGTGATACATTCAGTGTGATATGCTTTCAATAATGTAAAATCATAATTCAAACTCATTGGCATTATATACTTTAATGAAAAATAATATGTCTTTGATTCAGGCTCTACTGGTATATAGGGAACCATAGTGATAAGGCAGTGGGCCTCCCCACTGTAACATAGGTGGCCCTCACTACCGATATCAGATCACAGGAATGGGCCTCCCCATCCTGGTTGTAACCAATTCCGCTCTACGGCCTATACCCGTAGGTAACCGCAGGAGCATTTCAATCACAATTTCATAACATCTACGCTCCACGGCCTATACCCGAAGGTAACCGCCGGGGCGTATCAAACACAATAAGTGGCAGTACTGCATAAGTTAGTATAGTGCACCATATCCTTATCTACTAGTCCCACTATCCAGTAGAGCATAAAGATTAAAATGATTCACTTTAAGTCTCACACTTCATTTTAGAATCATTCGAGAAATCATTTTAATTCCCATCGCACTTTGCCATTTATTCCGCGCAACACATTCTTTAGTCAAACCATTCCCCTTTTTCGCATATTTAATATCCACAATAAACATATTAAACATTTCAAAGAATTCCTCAAAAGATCACAAATTGACCAAATGAATAGTGTTTCGGCACGAAAAATTGGCAACGCAAAATGGCATGACCAAATGAATAGTAAAATCTGGGTTTTCGTCAAAATTTCAGTCCACTTCAGTCATGTATTTGACCAAGAAAATGATCTTATTTTTGGCTGAAAGTTTACAGAAAACTTATTTCATATGTTGACTAATTGCATGTAAAATTTCGTTGAAAAATTCATTCATTTGCTACCTCAAACAGTTGCCACAAAAAGATCCAGAAAGCTGTCTTTTTAAGACCATTTCGGCCCAAACATATGAAATACATAGGATAGTTTATTTTTCTTTTGCAAATCAATATGAAGGCTTCTTTAATAGTAAAGTGAAGATTCAAACACTTCCCTTTGATAACTTTTGCATTTTTAACTCAAATCAAACTAATTAAAGTTCAAAACAACTTACCAAATCAACTTGCCAAATTTTCTCAAAACATGTGGTTTTAATTAAATTTAAATAACCCAAAATAAATTATTCAAAGGTAAAGTACCAAACCTTATTCTTGTACTTCCCCTTAGCTTTTCCTTCTTCTCCTTCTTTAATTCTTTATTTCTCCTTCAATAGATTCAAGATACAACATAAACCTTAGAAATTCAAAATAATAAGTTATCCTCCATTTCTTTTCCAACCAAAACCCTAATCCAACCTTATTAATCTTTATACATCTTGATTCTTCCATTTAATCAATTAATCTCATCACTTACTTAATATTTTTCCAATTCCACATAAAGACTCTAATCTCCAATCTTCTAATAAATATGTATAACTACCTAAAATTAATACTAAAATTAAAGTCTACTTACTAGAAAACCTTAAAAACTTACCTTAAAAATCAAATTTGGAGAAACTTGGAAGTCCTTTGGTGTTTCCCTTTGTTGGCCGAAATTTGTAAGTGGAAAAAGAGAGAGTTTGTTCTTCATATCACATATATTTATATACAAAGGAAATGATGATCACCTTATGTGTTGGTTAACCCTTTAAGACCACTTGTCTACCTTTCTCTTTCTTCATTTATTACACATGCTAAATGGTTACTTTTGATTGGCCAACATTAGATTTTTATTGTTTTCTTTTCCTTTACTTCTTTCCACTTGTCCCTCTTCCCATAGGATATCCTAAAGTTGTCCCGGGTTACCCATACGGTCCCGACACGTAACCGGGCCCACTTTACGTTCCGACGATTAATCGATCATATATTTTAAACCGTACAGTTCCACGAGTCAAACTACATATAGTTTTGATCCTTTCGACCTCTACTTTCTATTTATAAGGTCTATTTTAGGTTTTCAATTCATTTGGAAAAATTACCAATAAGCCCTCGACTTTTTATAAAATTCCCTTTAGGTCATTTCTTTGCTCGGGTTTTCTCCGGCTCCATTTCTACTGACGATCGTTTCATATTTAACCCCTCATCATTCTCTGCGTACTCATGTTTTTATTTCCTAATTTAAATTCATGTATAACTTTAATTGATAATGATCAAAATGCCCCTAGTCAACATATCTTCGTTTTTCTTTAACGGGACATTTCCTGGAAAAACCATTACACGTCGTTGCGATCCGATTTTTCTCTACACTCCATTTTTGGAATCTGTTATATGCACTATTAAGAACATCCAGTGCAACTTTTTTTGAAATTACATCTACGTCCCCAAACTTTTGAAAATTACAATTAGGTCCCTTTGGTCATACAACCTTATCTAGGGCTGTTATCAAGAATTATCTTCTCCTTTCCCCTTCTCTCACTATGCACGTGACTACACTGCATAAATGCGATAGGCGGATGTGACAAAATTGCCTCTCTAACTAGTCCCAGATTGACCACCTCTACCAAAACCTTTGCCACCCAAACCCCCTCTGACATTGGGTCGAGAAGCTACAGTATTTGTCTACCTATCATCTGGTGGCATTGGATAATCTCTGATAAAATGGTCTAGCGACTCACATCTGAAACACACTACTGATGCACCTCTTCTCCAGTAGACACCTCCGTGTGCTCTACCACCAGCATACTGACTTAGCTGGATGAACTATATCTCATACTCTGTCATTGTCTTGATATCCTGCCTCAAACTTAGGAACTCCATCTTCTTTGCATCCTTATACTCCCTCGGAGTATACTTCTTCTCGAATTCCAGCAGGAAATCATCATAGGTCGGAACTAGTGGATCAACCATAGAATTTGGAACAGTCTTCCACCACTCATATGCATCCCTCTGTAGAAGAGATCCAGCATAATCAAACTTCTCCTCTAGACTCATCTGCAGCTAGATAAATACTCTCTGGACTCTGTCTAGCCACTGCTCTGCTACAGCAGGATTTATATTACCAACAAAATCCTCGGCTCCAAACTTCCTCAACTTATCATACTTTATCATCAGCATCTACGGCTGCGGCACTAAAGCCTGCCTCAATAGCTCCACCATATGTCGTACCCAGCCTGGTGGAATCTCATTAGCTGCTGGTGTCACAGGCATAGAAGCAGATGCCTCACCAACAGACACAACACCAACTCCAACTCTACCCTCATCAGGAGCCACACTCTCTGCACTACCCTCTGCAGAGTGATGCATCCAAGATGCCATAACTACCTATATCTGCAAACACAATAGAAATTGCCACATCAGAAATTAGAAATTTCTAGTGCCAATGCATGTATCATAATTAAAAACCATATTTAAAATTCCCATTTTCTCTCTCTAACAATCGACCTAGATCGAGAACCTCAAACCTAGGCTCTGATACCAAAATAAATGTAACACCCTTATACCCTATATACGTACTATACATACACCCAGTATGTGTGAAATACGCATATACAGTACAAAAATGCCACAGTCCTGTTTAATTAATATTTTACTTTTCAAATTTAAAATCTTAAATACTTTAAAATGTATATTTAAATAACAACTAAAATATTATCATAAATTATAGGTACTAAAATAAGTATTTTTCATAAAAATCTCTAGAAAAAATTTGCCAGAGTTTTGTTTGTAATTTGGACATTCTAAAATTCAACAAAACCATAACCTGAACACAAAAGTACTCCTAATAAATAAATTCATATATTTTCCAAATACTCCTTAATTTCTCCAAGTTTCATAAAATATTTATACACACATACATATGATTATCCAAAAGATGCTTTATAATTTACAATATATATACCAAAAACATAATATAATATATGCAATATCAAAATGTAATAAAAATATATACATGTTGGCAGTCAGCACTGATTTCGAAGAAGCAGCCAAATCAACTCAAGCAAACTCAAAGATAGACCCGACCCAGTCTAGATGAACTCTCTGGCTCTACCGAATCTACCATGCCATCTACGCGATGAATTTCAATCACACTAAGCCAAAAGCCTAGCAGTGCAAACTTTGATAACAATAAAGATCCAATGCAATGCCAATGCACAATGCAGATGGATATCATATCTCATATCATTTCATTATAACATATTTTTCAATTATTTCACAATTCACAATTCATATAAAAACATACACAAGCATGGGCCCAAAGGATCTAATATGCTATTCAAATTCTAGAGTTACTATTTTGGTCCATATTGACACCCAGTGTCTAGCCCGAAATCAAGTGACACCCAGTGTCTAGCCCGAAATCAAGTGACACCCAGTGTCTAGCCAGAAGGCAAATCATAATGATGCCTAGCATCTAGCACAAATGCAATTGCATCCAACGTTTAGGCCGAAGGCAAATCAATAATTGCTCAAAGGCTAGCCCCGAAGGCAAAGAATGAGGATAACCTCATGGCCATGCTGCCAAACACAAAGCTTTGGAAATTGAATAACATACTCGGTACGCAATTATATCATATTTTTCATCATCAATTTCTTTCTCATTTTCTCATAATCAACTAGGCACATTGGCTTATTTTCTCATTTTTCTCATTCATATCAATGTCAATTCATTTTAAATCATCATATTTCATCATTTCATCACATTTCATCACATTTTATCTTAAAACTCATCACCCAAATAATTTGGGTAATTTCACATAATCCATATATGAATCACATTTATGCACTTTAGCCATTACCAATGGCTTTTTAACAATGCCCTTAATGTATACACAACAAATGACATTGCCCAAACACTTTGGGACATTTTCACATAATACACATATTTCTCATTTTACACCATTTTAGCCATTAACAATGGCTTTTCATACACCATTTAATACAAATAGGACATTACACATGTCATAACACATTATTCATACATGTTCCATGTATCAAGTAGCTTAACAAATTTTTCAATCCAAAATGTGTTAAGCCCAATATAATGCAAATATAACCAATTCATCCAAAGTTTGTACATACCTCTAAAAGCAACAAAAAAAACAAGCTCAAACACCACCTCAAACCTTCTCTTCGAACTTGCCCTTCAATACTTGGATGGGGCACATCAACTCTCCTCGATGCCTATACCAAATGTGATCATAAATAATCATTTAGTATCACATTCTAAGGCATTTTAAATCTTAAATCATAATTAAACATCATTCCAACAAAAATTCCAAAGTTAAGGATAATCTCACTTTAACTTTGGAATACCATACTAGGCCATTCAATTTGGTATTTTAAGTATATTTATATTATTAAAAACATATTTAAACATATTTAAATCAATTACATTAAAAAAACACACACTTATGACCAAAATCCTAAAATGCCATAACCTTCCCCCATTGAAGGTTTTCCATTCCAACTCAATCCATGTTTCATTTTAAGCTTATATTCATCACGTTTATCACTAAAGAACATGCTTTAACCAATAAAATCAAAGAATTCAACAACTTTGGAAAATCGCTTTTCCAAAAAACTAAATCAACACTTCCATTCTCAAACACCAATCAAACTCAACCAAATCCAATATTTGACTTTAAAATACTTGTTTATGCACAAAAAAAACTCATTTAGAATCAATTTGCACAATTAAAACCCATGGATTCAAAAGTCCAAATGTTACATAACCCTAAATTCTCTCTCTTCACCAATCCTTACCTAAACTCAACTATTTCTTCAATCCAACCTTAAAATCATTGTTAATCACTTAAAATAATCTCATTCATATCCAAATAAACAATTAAAATATGCTACTTCAATAACTCAAAATCCAGATAATCAAATCCTTATGGAAATCCAAGGAAAAAGTTTGAAAACTTACTATTTATGGAAGAAAACTCCAAAAATCCACTTGAAACTTGTTAAATCCTTCAATTCATGGAGCTAACAAGAAGCAAAATCCTTAGTTCTTCAAAAATGGAGGTTCGGCCCTTTCATGGAAGAAGAAGAAGATAAAGAAAAGTTGAATTTTTCTCTTTCTTTCCACTTTAAATAATATCCATATATATTATCTAATATATTAATTATTTATTTATTTATTTATTTAATGAATAATTCAAAAATCCATCTTCCATTTAAAATAATTTATTTTTGAATAATTTGAATAATTTTAATTTTTCAAAGTTTATTTACAAAAATGGCATTGGATTTGACTTTGACTTTAAAAAATGTTGACTTTTTGTTGACTTATATATAATATATATTTTGCATATATATCACATATACATTTCATTTTTTCATTTAAAAACCTCCCATTTTTCATTTAAAACCATTTATTTTATTTATCCAATTATTTTATAATTTATTTCATTAAATTTCCAAAAATTAAGACTTTTTAAAAATTTAGGATTTTACATGACACATGCCTCTAGTGTAAATAGGAGATGGCCTATGGATGATATGTGACACTATGTCCCCGGTGTCAAACTTTTGAGTCATTGTAAATAGAGTGCTGGGTCCAGTATGTTGTATCAGTGTGATTATGTCATGCTGGTGAGTAGTATAAGATACAAAGGGTTAGGTTAGAATAATGAATGTTATATTATGTAATAGAATTTTTGCTTTGAATGTTTATTATTATTAAATATGTACCACTAGCATGGTTAGTTGTATCTCATAGGTGAGAGGACTGCAGAGCAGGGCGGTAAAGAGAGAGGTAGACATAAGAGTATTTATTTTCTTACAAGACCAACTGTGTCAGGATTGCATTCATGTTTAGTTTTTACTATAATGTACTTTGAGTTTTGTGCATTATAATTGAGATTTACGTACTTTAAATGACTTTTGGAAAATGTTGTATATATGTGTAAATGAGATTAATAACGTTTTAAATATATGTAAATTTTATAAATAATGTTTTTGGTATGAGATTTTTGAATGAGTAATGAAGACATGGAAGTTTTAATAAGAATTATTATTTTGGGAGTGTAATTATTTTATGTAGGTTGTGAGTTTGATGATTTTGAAAATATTGAAATTACATATAAAACTTTGGCAAAATTTTCCGAAAAATTTTCTTTTTTAAATTTATAAATTATTTTTAACATTAAAATGAGGGGTTTTATATGTTTTTATCGTTGCACCTTTGTATCCTAAATATGTATTTAAGATATACAGGATATATGTAATATTTATATTTAGGGTATAAAGGTTTTACAATAAAAGTTTTAAATATCTACCAACATAGAAAGAACTTAATTTAAGGCAGAGAAGATGGACATAATTAATCAAAGATTATGACTATATTATTGCTTAACATTTTTGAAAAGCTAATGTGGCAGTTGATGCTTTTAGTCAAAAGACTTTGGTAGAACTGAGAATCGAGCCAACCCTTATGTAGAAAGTTAAAGAGGCCCAAAAAAACCATTATTAGAAATGATAGAACAAGTATACAAGGGAGAAAGATCAGATCATGTTGTCTTGGAAAATGGTGGGTTATATTTCAAAGATTAGCTTTATGTTCTTGATGTGAAGGAGTTAAAAGAGAGCATCCTTAAAGAAGCTCACATTATTACTGTAGACCCTTGATTTTCGCCCTAGCTAGTCTGATCCTAATTAAAGAAGGCCTAAGTCATGATCGGTCCATTTATAATAAGCTTAAACCTGCTTTAAGCTTTTAATTATATTGGTCCAGTTTTATAAGCCTAAAATAAGTCCGGTTCAATTTTTAAATCCCTAAAATGGTCTGATTTAAGATTGAAGAAAGTTTGGTTCGATTTAGATTATACCATATCGAATTAGGCTTCTCCAATTCGATATGGATGGTCCATATCAAATTAAACCATGCCTAGTTTGATATGGACCTTTTTCCATGTTGAATTAGACATGTTCTAGTTCGATATGAACCTTTTCCACATCGAATTAGACATGTTCTAATTTGATATAGATGTCCATATTGAGTTAGAATGGCTCTAATTTGATATGGACATGTTCATATCGAATTAGAATTATTCTAATTCGACATGGACATAGCCCATATTGAATTAGACTTACTAATTTGATATGGACTTTAGTCCATGTCGGATTAACCTTGTTTTAGTCCAATATGGTTACGATTTCCCTCAAAATAAAAAGATTTTAATTTGATATGCATTAGAGGAATCATGCTTGAATAGGAAATTAAGACTCGGTTACAAGATTTTAACCTAATGTTTTCTATAAATACAGGGATTAAAGAAGAGCAAGAGGTAACAAGCAACAAGCAATAGATAATTAATTCAAGACCATAGTAGCCACTGTTACTAAAAGCAATCAAAGATACACATAAACAATACACCCCACAAAGACAGTGGCATATTATCTTTGTTTTGCTTAATCAAGATTCTATGACTGGTGGAAACATAAAGCTTGGATCAACATGAAATATTGGTGGAATAAACAAATAGAGGTTTTAAATTCCTTGTTTGATCTATTTTAAAATTCACAGTAGTTCATGTGTTATTATTTCATTGAATTATTTTTTTGGTCTTCTATTGCTTTTTATAAAATATCTAGAAAACTATTTGAGAATCCATGTCTACAAAACTCATTTTACATGTTCAGTAAACTTAGTTTGTTTAACTTTTAATTTTATATTACAGTAGCCCATGTAATAAAATTGGCATTAATATTTTCATATCACAGCAGCATTAGCCTCATACAATATCAATTTGAATTAAATATTCAATGGCCCAAAGTTTATAAATATAACAATAGTACTTTGTTTTCTAAAACTAAAACCCTAGCTTTATTTCCTCAAACCAAAACAATAACTTTGTTTTAATAACCAAAACCCTAATTCAAATCCCAAAATCCTTATTTTCATTTATTAACCAGTAAAACCTTGAAACCCTAAACCCTAACTAGCTAAAACTCTAATCATATTTTCCTAAAACTAAAACCCTAATCAGTTTTTATAAAATCCTAAAACTCTTATTGTAATATCCTAAAAATTTTAAAAATATTAATTTTTGAAAATTAATTAAAGGATTTAAAAGTATATATATAATTAAGTGAAAAGAAAAGAGAAAGGAAAGTGTGTATATGATGTATATATGTTGATATACGTAATAAATACACAAGTCAACATTTAAATATGGTGAAATGTCATTTTAATTAATTAGATATTAATTAATGGAAAGTGGAAGATGATATTTGTTATTAAATAAATAATAAATATACTTGGTGGAGATTTAAAGAGGAAATTCATGTGGTTAAAAGAGAAGTGGTTGGTTTGAGTTGTTGATGACTATCTTCTTCTTCTTCTTCCTCCATGGTAGCCGGCCATCATCGTCAAAGTAAAGAGAAATTTTTCTTCTTGATAACTCAAGTAATTGAAGGATTTCAAGTGTTAAAGTTGGAGTTTTAAGGATTTTCTTCATATTTGGCAAGTTTCCAACTTGTTTCTTTGATTTCCTTTGGAAGTTGTAATTGTGTGAAATGGGATGTTTGGTGTAGTTTGTGATAATGGTTGATATTGGTATGTTTGAAGTTCTTTTGTCTAGTTAACTATGAGTTTGGGGTTGGATTGAAGAAAAAGGTTAAGTTTGGTGAAAAGAATAAGAGTTTTGGAATTGTGTAACTTTTGAGTTATGAAGTCAAGGTTGAAATTGTGTATTTTTGCTTTTAATTGAGTTATTTTGATGTTTACACAAGTATTATGTGGCATAATGATGGATTTGGTTGAGTTTGTATGGAGTTGAAAAGGTTAATGAAAGATAATAGTTTGATGTGGCAATTTTGTATCGATATCATTTTTTTGGCCTGACACGCCCGGTGCCATGGCCAATCCTTTGGGCATGTCGATGTTTCTATTTTCAGTGTTGGTGACAAGAGCAGTGACACGCCCATATCACTGAGCGTGTCATAGCTATTATGATATTGTAGTATTGACACGTGCACTGAGCGTGTCATAGCTACTGTGTTGATGTAGTATTTACACGTGCAGTAACACGTCCATTTCACTGAGCGTGTCAAAGCTTCTGTGTTGTGGGTTTAGGGTACGATCATGGACATGCCCATGTTGTTGAGCATGTCATGTATAGAGTTTGCCCTAAATAGTTCTTTTTCTTATTTTTCTAAGTGTATCACTAAGTGATTATTTATAATCACATTTGGTTTAAGCTTTGAAGAGACTTGAGTTACCCAATCCAAAGTGTTGAGGGATATATTGGAAGAGGAGATTGAAAGTGGTGTTTGTTGCTTTTAGAGGTAAGTACAAACTTTGAATAATTATTTATATTTACATGACCTTGGGAGTGTGAGCGGGGATTTTTGCCCCCACTCCCGGTGGAATGGTTATTGCAACTTCGGCACTGTTTAGGCTCGGGGCCTTAGAGAACAAGAACCTAAGCTAAGAGAAAAAGGAGTCGCCACTCGAACGGGACGGGAAAAAGAAAGGGGTTGATGACTCGATTGTTAGGAAATCAAGGAGATCACTGCAAACAAAACACGCAGCGAAAAAAAAATTTTGATCTTTGATTTCCCATTAGGATCCATGCTGTTCGTTTAATTCGACAAAAGTGTTCAAAGAACTAACCTGATGATGATTCAAAATCACAGTTTGGAAGAGATGCCTCGATCGTGAAACACCCTCTATCGCGTATCCACACGAATGCTACCGTCTGGAGTGCTTGCTCTCTACAACGGCGAAGGCTGAAAAACGTTTTCTCTAAAACGTATTAGGGTTTCTTTTTCGTTCACTTTTTATTTTCTAAAGTTACCTATATAAAGACTTAACGTCTGGAGTGAATATAATCACTCCAGAATCCAATTCGAAATTGGATAAGGTAAGTCAAATTCAGAATCCAAATCTAATTAGGATTCTGAATATATTATCTAATAATATATATATATAAACGAAAATAATAATAATAATAAATATTAATATCTAATATTAATATTATTAATATTATATCCAGCCTAAAGCGCATTCTTGTGTGTGACCCGATAGGCCCATATTAATTGGCAGTCAATTTAATCTCTATTAAACCAACAAGTCATAATTGGCCTCTAGCAAGGCGTTACAACTACCCAATTAATATAAGGAATGTCCAATTTGCCTAATAATAGTACATGCATTAATCCCTTTGTCACACGATTTCTAGCTTGAACATAAGTCATGGTCAACGTCATACTTATATTGTCCAAACTTATGATTACTCGATCTCCAAGTAGATTGATAAAAACAAATGAAATTGATCACACTATCAATTCATTTGAGCACGGCCATGCATTTCACAGTCTCACTTATCGAGGGGCCCAAAAGATATCTCTCTCAAAGAGAGGGACAAATTCTATCTTGATTGTTCATTATCCTCTACATAATTTCTATCATATATGATCATAACCTTTATTACTATCCAGATACGGATAATGTTTGATCATGTCAAAATATAATAGTCCTTATATTGGAAACTATGACAATCTCAAGTCAAAGAATTAATACATAACTATCATGAGATTTACTTATGACACTAACCCATGTAGTAATCTCATGATGGGTCTATCCAATACATTGTTCTCTAACAAGTATCTATGAAATTGATTTGTATCACTATACACATAACCATCTGATGATTATCAAATCAATGTTCATACTGGTTAAGAATTATTTTTTTTTATCTCTATAACACTAATAAACCAGGGACAAATATCAAAATTATGTAACATGCAAACAAACAATAATGATAATAAAACCTCATTTATTAATAATGAATATATAACATAAAGATCCAAATAAATGGCCTAGGGCACATACACTAACATCGATTTCTAAGGAATCACTAATCCCCTAATGGGCTTGGAAAGTTGGATACGTGTGGGGAAGGTGAGAAATGGCCCCACAATGCCCGGTTCATAAGAACCGGTCTCCTTTGCAGGTCTTAATATTTTAAAATTCTTAAATATAACAATATTATCCATATTACATGCAACAATTAAAATAAAGCATCATTATATTAAAATCAAAGCAATGTCCAAAGAAAACAAATAAATGAACACCCATTCGAGGATGGAAACATGTCCTTACTTCATTCATGTCTAAACTAAATAGGACACCCATCGAAAGGTGGAAACATGTCCTTTGCAGTAGTCCAAATATAAAAGCAATTTAAATTACATGAAAATTAATTAATGAGGTACCCGCAAAGTGAAAACATACCTCTTACAAATTTTAATACCAAAATAAACAAATAATAATCATATTAATAAAGAAAATATCCATCCATGATAAATCAAATAAATCAAACATTAAAATTAAATAAATCAACCATCAAAATATGTAATAAACTACATAATCAAATCTAAAATTAATAAATATATAAATTTAGAATTTGCATCTTAGAATAGGATTTTTGGAACTTAGGGTTTTGGATCGTAGGGTTTTAGATTGAGGTTTCATCATTTAGGGTTTAGGGTTCTTTTTTTTTAGGTTGCTAGGATTATGAAATTTAGGGTTTAAGAAATTTTAAGGTTTCTATGAAACTAGGGTTTAGAAATTAAGCAACTGGAGTTAGGGTTTGGGAGTTGTTGAATTTGTAATAAAGTTTTGATGCTTTAAGAATTTAGGGTTTAGGAAAACTAGGGTTTACTGTATTAGTTTTTGAGAAAATTAGGGTTTTTGATATTTTAGAAAACATATTTGATTTTAGGATTTAAGAAAACAGTTTAGAGCTTTATAAAAATAATTATGATTTTTAGAAACTGTAAAGAAGATTAGGATTTGGGAATTTAAGAAGACATTTGGAAACTTTGGACAAAAAGTTAGGGTTTAGATGAAAATAATTTGAGGAAAATAATTAGGGTTTTAAAGTTTTTAGAAATAGAAGAAACAATTTAGGGTTTTAAGGTTTTTGGAAGCAGAAGAAATAATTTAGGGTTTTTAAGGTTTTTCGAAGCAGAAGAGTAATTTAGGATTTTTTTTATGGTTTTTGGAAGCAGAAGAAATAATTTAGGGTTTTAAAGGATTTTGGAAAGAGAAGAACAATTTTATGGTTTTGAAATTTTAATCACTGATTAAGGCTACTGGATGAATGTACAATTTAATGTAAAAACATATTACTAAGTTTAATAATTTAGGTTACTGACTTAATATAAAAAATAAACAATAGAAATATTATAAATAACATCAAATCAATGATTTATAATCAAACCTCTGTTCGTTGGTTCCTCCATAATTTATAATCAAACTGCCTTTGATGGGTTGATGATTGCTAATGTCTCTTGCTTGCTAGGGCTTTTTTTGGCAGATCGAATGGTTAAGGCTCCAAATCAATAAAATAACTTTTTCCTCTCGACCAAAAGTCCAAAGTTTCATCCAAAAGTCTCCTAATTTTGTGCTTTAATGTGGTATTTATAGGAAAAATAATAAACCTACTTCTAATTGTTTATGGAAATTAAAACCAATTAGGAAAAGAAACAGAAACCAAATAGAATTTGGTTTCGAAAACTGCGTTGGAAAATTGCGTTGGCAAAAAACTTGTTGGCAAAAACTGTGAGGATTGCAAGCTGCGAGGAATTTCCTGCGGGCGAATTGGCCTGTGGCCGATTCACCTTCGGCGATGAATTTTTTCATCTCTGAATTTTTTGTCGCCAATTTATTTATTATATATATATATATATTTAACTTTACTAATATTATATTTTTATTTTTATAAAAAAATATAAATAATAAATAATAAATGCTAAAATAGATATAATTTAATTAAAATATCACAAAAATTATTTTGGACTATATAAAAATATCGGACTAGATTGGGTAAAAAATTAAGGGTCTACAGGGACATAACACATTTGATTGGAAAATGTGTTAAGTTACTTACTAAATTGTTGGTGCATGAGTAATATGCTATGATTTGTACATTGTGAATTATCTTGAAATACCCAAGGTAATGTGTTGAAAATGAAAAGAAATGTGGTATAATGTGATAAGATATGTGGAGACATAATGTAATGAATTGATATTGATATAAACGAGAAAAGTGAGAAAAAAATGAGAAAATAAGGCAATATGCCTAGCTTGATTATGTGACAATGAGAAAGAAATTGATAATGAGAAATATGGATAGATTGTGTGCCTAGTATGTTATTATTTTTTAGAGTTTTGGGTTTGGCAGCATGCCTATGAATTGCCTATGGGCTAGACCCTGGGCATCACTGTGAAAATGTTTTTGAGGTGAAATGACCGGGTTGTAAGCCTCAAAAGCAAATCCTTGAAGCTAGGCTGGATGAAATGACCGGGTCGTAAACTCAGACCTAGTTATTATTCCAGGGATATATTGCCTATGGGGATAGACACAAGGTGTCATTATAGACCAAAGCAGTAACTCTAGAATTTGAATAGCATATTAGATCATTTTTGTGCCCATGCTTGTCTTTGCTTTAATGTGAATTATGAATTGTGGAACAATTGAGCAATATAATGAGATATAATGTTACAAGATATGATATCCTTATTTTTTGTGCATTGGCATTGCAGTTGAACTATATTATTATCAAAGTTTGTACCAATAAGCTTCTGGCTTAGCGTGATTGTGGTTCATAGCGCAGGTGACATGTAATATCCCAAAATGTGCCTAGAAGTTTTAGCATAATTGTTGTTTTATTTTAATTAAAATGTATATGTTATTGGAAAGAGAAAATAATTTAAAAAGGAGTGTATATGTTGTATATATGGATATATATATAACATATATATAAGTCAAATGGATGGTCAAAGGAAGACGATATTTATTTTGGTTATTTATGAAATTACTAAAAAGGACTAATAAGTAAAAGGGAGTTAAGATATATAGAAGAGAGTATTTTAGTAATTTTCTTTTTAGATTGCTTGGTGGATGTTTAAAGAGATGAGAACTTTGACTTTGTCTTTAATTTCCTTTTCATTTTTCTTCTTTTTCTTTTCTTGGCCGGGTACTCCAAAGTTAAGAGAGAAAGATAGAGTTTGATTTTCTAAGATCAAATTCAAAGGAGATTTCAAATAAACAAGTTGGAATTTCAAGAAATTTCATTATTTTGGTAAGTTCTCTCTTGATTGCTCTTGTTGTTTTTGAAGTTATTTTTGAGTTTGATGAAGTGTTGTTGATAATATGGTTAGAATTGCTTGTGGTGTGTTTGTATGTGATGGAAATGGAATTAAAGATAAGAAGTTAGGTTGGTGTTGGTGATGGAAGAGTAAGAGTTGTGTTTAGTGAAATTTTTTCTGTTTTACAATTAGTAAAGGCTGTGACTTTTATGATTTTTAATTAAATATAGAAAAATGTTCTTGAAGTGAATTTTTGATATGTTGTGCCTCTATGAGTCTAGAATGACTGAAAAATATGTTGATTTGATTTTGGAATGGTTATGACTTTGGAAAGATTATTTTTATTACACCTGTTCCAGCAGGTACCTTAACTGAGACAGCTATCTTTTGGGATTTTTAATAAAATGTAGAAATATAATATCCAATTGAATTTTGGATATGTTGTTGCTTAGTGAGTATAGTATTTGAGAAAAATAATTTGGAACCACGTTGATTGAATTTAATTCACGGAATTCACAAAGTGCAGAACTGCTGCCTGGATGCAGGGCAGTTGGAGTAGTCCGGTTGGGTGAACTAAAATTTTGTGTTCAGTTTGATCTGAAATTTTAAAGGAATGATTTTAAGATGTAAAATTTAGTTCTGTAATCATTTTAGAGTTTTTAGTCAAGTAGATTATTTTATACAATTTTTCAAAATAAAAATAAAGTGGAGTCTAAAACCAGAATTTACTATTCATATGGTCATTTTGCTAATATTCCTTTTGGATTAGGTTGTGAAGAGGTTGAATTGCCCTAACCTAAGTGTTGTGGATTCTTGGAAGAGTAGGTGTATAGATTGGTGTGAGTTGGTTTTAAGGTAAGTACAAACTACATTATTGCATACATTCATATGATATTGAAACTTGAGACATAATTGATTATAAATGTGATAAAGAATCTAATGCATTGTGGATGTATATTAATAATGTTATGTTTGGTATAATGTGAATGTTGTGATGAGCATGTAAAATATGTGTTAATGCCATTGATTATATCCATTTGAATAATGAATTGATTAATGTGATTTGAAATATAACGAAATGTGAAATGTGCAATATGTGATGATGCAAATGAGATGATTGAGGCATTGTTGCCTAATTTGCTTATGAGAATGAAATGAATTGAAAAAGAAATGTATAAAGATATAAATGAAAAGAATTTTGTGTTTAATTTGTTATTCAACCTTCAAAGTTCTGGGTTTGGTGGCATGCCTATAAAGTACTGGATAGGTGAAAAGACCGGGTCGTAAGCCGATTCCAGTTGATAAATGTGAAATGTGAATTATAGTAACAGTCTTGCCGGGTTGAGGATCTCCTTGGTTTATCCGGGTTGAGGTCCAAGAGACTGGGTCTGTTACAGGTAACAGTCTTATCGGGTTAAGGATTTCCTCGAGTTTAGCCGAGTTGAGGTCCAAGAGACTGGGTCTGTTACCCTATCCATGGATAGAGATATATATATCGCCTACGGGCTTAATTATTGTGATTATAGACCAAAGCAGTAACTCTGAAATTTGAATAACATATTAGTGTCTTGTGGGCCCATGCTTGTCTTTGTTTTCAATGTGAATCATGAATGTTTTTGCAATATCCCAAAGTGTGCCTTAGAAGTTTTGATATAATTGTTGTTTTATTTGAATAAAATGTATATGTGTAATTGGAAAGAAAAAGGAATTAAGAGAGAGTTTATATGTTGTATATATGGAAATATATATAACATATATACAAGTCAAAATAGATGGTCAACTAAAGAAGATATTTGTTTATTATTGAATTAATGAATTAATTAGAAGAAATAAATGAGTGGAAGAGGAAATAATTGATTATTTTATTATTAAAAGACTTGGTGGAGAATGTTTGAAGACTATAAATTTGACTTTGTCTCTTTTTGTTTTTTTTTTTTCATTTTCTTTTCTTCTTCCTTCCATAGAACGTGGACTCCATCTTCACCATCACCATTTCTTTTACTTTCTTCATCTTCCTTCATTTCTTTACTTGAAACTTAGAATCCATTGGAAGTAATTCAAATTTTTATGGGAATTAGATAGTTTATGTGTGGTTTTTCAAGAAAATCACCATAAACTCAAGAATTAGAGGAAAAGAGCAAGGAAAGAGCCACTTTAATGAGACAAAAGAGAGCAAGAGAGAGTTTTGTGCTCAAGCTCAAAAAAATTGAAGGAGATTTCAAGAAAACAAGTTAGAAATTCAAGAAATTTCATTATTTTGGTAAGTTCTCTCTTGATTGCTCTTGTTGTTTTTGAAGTTATTTTTGAGTTTGATGAAGTGTTGTTGATAATATGGTTAGGATTGCTTGTGGTGCATTTGTATGTGTTGGAAATGGAATTAAAGATAAGAAGTTAGGTTGGTGTTGGTGATGGAAGAGTAAGAGTAGTGTTTTGTGAAATCTTTTCTGTTTTACAATTAGTAAAGGCTGTAACTTGTATGATTTTTAATTAAATATAGAAAAATGTTCTTGAAGTGAATTTTTGATATGTTGTATCTCTATGAGTCTAGAATGACTGAAAAATATGTTGATTCGATTTTGGAATGGTTATGATTTTGGAAAGATTATTTTTATTAGACCTGTTCCAGCAGGTACCTTAACTGAGACAGCTATCTTTCAGAATTTTTAATAAAATGTAGAAAAATAATATCTAATTGAATTTTGGATATGTTGTTACTTATTGAGTATAGTATTTGAGAAAAATAATTTGGAACCACGTTGATTGAATTTGAATTATGGAATTCACAAAGTTCAGAACTGCTGCCAGGATGCAGGGCAATTGGGGCAGTCTGGTTGGGTGAACTATTTGACCAAGATTTTGTGTTCAGTTTGATCTGAAATTTTAAAGGAATGATTTTAAGATGTAAAATTTAGTTCTGTAAAAATTTTATAGTTTTTAGTCAAGTAGATTATTTTATACAATTTTTCAAAATAAGGATTATGTTGAGTCCAAAACCAGAATTTACTATTCATATGGTCATTTTGCTAATACTCCTTTTTGGATTAGGTTGTGAAGAGGTTGAATTGCCCTAATCTAAGTGTTGAGAATTCTTGGAAGAGTAAGTGTATAAATTGGTGTGAGTTGGTTTTAAGGTAAGTACAAACTACATTAGTGCATACATTCATATGATATTGAGACTTGAGACATATTTGATTATAAATGTGATAAGGAATCTAATGCATTGTGGATGTATATTAATAATGTTATATTTGGTATAATGTGAATGTTGTGATGAGCATGTAAAATATGTGTTAATGCCATTGATTATATCCATTTGAATAATGAATTGATTAATGTGATTTGAAATATAACGAAATGTGAAATGTGCAAGATGGGATGACGAAATGAAATGTGAAAGATATGATGTTATGAAGAGTTGCTTTATTGTGATTTGAGATCATATGAGATATGAGGCCATGGTTGTTGGCTATGATAATGCAAATGAAATATAAAATTGAGGCATGGTTGCCTAATTAATTATGAAAAATGAAATGAAAAGAGACTGATAAAGAGATAAATGAAATGATTGTGTGCCTAATGTGTTAATTCAATTTTCAGAGTTCTGTTTTTGGCGGCATGCCTATAAAGTACTGGATAGGTGAAAAGACCGGGTCGTAAGCTGATTCCAGTTGATAAATGTGAAATGTGAATTATAGTAACAGTCTTGCCGGGTTGAGGATCTCCTCGAGTTAAGTCGGGTTGAGGTCCACGAGACTGGGTCTGTTACATTTGTTTTGGTAACAGTCTTGCCGGGTTGAGGATCTCCTCGGGTAGCCGGGTTGAGGTCTAAGAGACTGGGTCTGTTACCCTATCCATGGATAGAGATATATATATCACCTACGGGCTTGATGATTGTGATTATGGACCAAAGCAGTAACTCTGAACTTTGAATAGCATATTAGATCCTTTTTGGGCCCATGCTTGTCTTTGTTTTCAATGTGAATCATGAATGTTTTGATTAATTATTTAATAATGTAAGATTGTGAAATATAATATTCTCTTGAATTGATCTTGAATCTTGATTGTGTGACATTAGCATGGCATTAAAGCATCATAGCACTGTAGTTTGTACCACTAAGCCGTTGGCTTAGCGCGAATGTGATTCTTCGCGCAGGTGACAGGGAAGAACTAGAGAGTTCCTCTAGGCCGAGTCGAGCCTAGATTTTAAAGAGTGAATAGTGGGCTTTAAGATCGAAGACTGACTGCCAAACATGTATAAATTTTATGTGTTGTAAAACTTGAGTTTTGATGTATATGAATTTGTAAACTTTTGTAAAAATAAAGCAACGATTTAAGATTTTCATACTTTTGAAAAGGTAAATTGAGGTGATGAGGCTTTTAATTTAAAAGAAACAATTATGTGATCTAGCTACTGTGACAAAATAAAAGAAATTAAGAATTCAAACCTTATTTTGTAAGTTTCACTAAAAATTGCTTCTTGGATGAACAAGGTCAAAGACAAGCCTTTTTGCCTTTAAATTGCTTGAATTGTTCCCTCCAAAGTCCAATTCATTTTACTGCCAGAAGGAATTTTTAGAGTTTCAGAGTTTTCCTTCTCACTCTCGGTCACAAATTTCAGTCCAATTTTCCTCTGATTTCTCCTCTCTCTTTTTGTGTTGCAATTATACTTATTTATAGAAGTTTTTATGGTTTTTTCCTAGTTGCTCATGGCATACATTATTTATTAAGAAAAGGAAACTGAAACCTAATTATATTAGGTTTTGGAAAGTTTGCGTTGAAAAATTTCGTGGGCGAAAAGAAAACCGCTGCGGAAAAATTGAGATGGCGAAAAAAAATGCCGTAGGAAAAATTGCACTAGCGAAAAAGCTGCAGCAGCGAAACGGGCCTGCAGGCTACTTTGCCTGCAGGAAATTCCTTCGGACGAAATGGCCAAGCCATTTCGCCCGTAAGTAACTTCTGCAGGCGAAATGCCCATGGGCCTCGCTGACTTTCGGCGTCGTCGATTTTTATTTTTATTTTTTAATTTTTATTTGTTTATTTTTATTTTTTATTAATAAAAATTAGATAATAAAGCAAAAATTATTTAATTAAGATATGAAAAATTATTTTGGACCAATTAAAATATATTAGATAACACAAAAATTATTTTAGACTAAACAAAATATATTGGACCGGACTGGGTCAAAAATTAAGGGTCTACAGTTTGCCCTCCTGCTTGAAGGATCTGAAACTTTAGTAAAAGAGAGTGAAAAGCAATAACACTTAATTTTTGAGTAGGTTGAGGTTTTGTGTTCTGGACCCAAGAGATTTGGACACTCGTTCCTAAACTAAACTTGGATACTCGATCCTATCTGGATTTGGATACTCGATCCTAACTAGATTTGGATACTCGATTCTAAATTGGATTTGGATACTCAATCCTAAATTGGATTGGGATACTCAATCCTAAACTGGATTTGGATACTCGATCCTAAACTAGATTGGGATACTCGATCCTAAATTGGATTGGGATACTCGATCCTAACTTGATTTGGATACTCAATCCTAAATTGGATTTGGATACTCGATCCTAAATTGGATTGGGATACTCGATCCTAAATTGGATTTGGATACTTGATCCTAAACTGGATTTGGATACTCGATCCTAAATTGGAGTGGGATATTCAATCCTAATATGGATTTAGATACTCGATCCTAACATGATTTGGATACTCGATCCTAAACTAGATTTGGATACTCGATCCTAAACTGGATTTGGATACTCGATCCTAAAATGGATTGGGATACTTGATCATAAACTGGATTGGGATACGTGATCCTAAACTAGATTTGGATCCTCTATCTTAAACTGGATTTTGATATTAGATCCTAAATCGGATTGGGATACTCGATCCTAACTGGATTGGGATACTCGATCCTAAACTGGATTTGGATACTCGATCCTAAATTGGATTGGGATACTCTATCCTAAATTGGATTGGGATACTCGATCCTAAACTAGATTTGGATACTCGATCCTAAATTTGATTTGGATACTCGATCCTAAATTGGATTTGGATACTCGATCCTAAACTGGATTTGGTTACTCGATCCTAAATCGGATTGGGATACTCGATCTTAACTGTACTTGGACACTAGATCCTAAACTGGATTGGGATACTTGATCCTAAACTAGATTTGGATACTCGATCCTAAATTGGATTGGGATACTCGATCCTTAATTGGATTGGGATACTCGATCCTAAACTGGATTTGGATACTCGATCCTAAGTTGGATCGGATACTTGATCCTAAACAGGGTACTTTGAGTTAAGATTTGAATTGATTTTGATTTAATTTGGGTACTTGGACCTAAGATTGATTTGATTTGGGGTACTTGGACCCGAGATTGGGTACTTGGACCCGAGCTTGGGTACTTGAACCTGAGAATGGGTGCTTGGACCTGATATTGAGTTTGACTGACCTTTTATCATTTGAGAAGTCTGATTGCTCCCGTTATTCTATGCATTGTGGTTTTTTGCCCACAAAATGGATCTTCATCCTTTGAGATCTGGTCTTCATCCTTGAAAATGGATCTTCATCCTTTGAGATCGGGTCTTCACCCTTGAAAATGGATCTTCATCCTTTGAGATCGGGTCTTCATCCTTGCAAATGGATCTTCATCCCTTGAGATCGGGTTTTCACCCTTGCAAATGGATCTTCATCCTTTAGGATCGGGTCTTCACACTTGCAACACAGATCTTTTATCCGTTGGAGATCAGGTCTTCACCCTTGAGGTCGGGTCTTCACCCTTTAAAATGGATCTTCATCCTTTGAACTTTGGGTCTTCACCCTTTAAAATTGGATCTTCATCCTTTGGACATCATGTCTTCACCTTCTGAAATTGGATCTTTATCCATTAGAGATTGGGTCTTTACCCTTGCAAATGGATCTTCATTGTAACACCCCGATACTCTATATAAGTACCATACATATACTTTGTATATGCAAAGTAAGTATATAGAGTATAAGGATGCCACTAGTTATTACAATTAAAAATCTTTACTTAACTTCTAAAACAATAGTACATTTTATTATATAAAATGATTTACAAGATCACTATCCTTTTGATAATAACACACATATATATAATAGTTACATTGTCTCTTCCAAAGATTTATTGATACATATGAATACATTCTTATAAAAAAAAAATGCAATATATATATTAACTTATACATGCATGCACCATCTTCTAGTTGGTCTCGAGCTACACTTGCCCTTTTCAAGACATAATGGTTTAACTCCAAATCCATCACCTTTTACCTGCGCGATTAATATAACCACGCTAAGCCCAAAAGCTTAGTAATACAAATAAATATTAAAAACAAAATATACATTGCAAAATAAACATACCTCATATTTTTAGCATCATGTTTTATCATTCTCTTAACCTGTTTTCCCTTTTTCCAATGCATTCCACATAAATTTCTACCAACCTCATAAACTATATATATATGCTTATAACATTACGACAAATCATAGTTTACCAATCATAAATCATATTCCCAATAAAGGCAACCATTATCATCAACGACAATCCATCACTAATACTCACAAACAATATACACATTACATATCAGACTACATAACATTGTTATATTCACAATTCACCAATCATTGATCTCAATATTTATTTATTTCAACATTTGTATATCATATTAACAACAAAGACATACTCGGGCCCAAAACACACTAATATGTTATTCAAAGTTCATCATTATTTCCAACAACCATAGCTGCAAATACAAACCTTTCCCCAACCAGGTCGGTTGTCCACTGGGCCTCAGGCCACTGCCAATCCCAGGGGTCCGCAGGAGGCAGATAGGCATGTATAAAACTATCATTAACGAACCTTCTCCCAACCAGGTCGGTAGTCCAAGTTCGGTTGCCCAATTCACTGGGTCCGCATGGTTCCGCAGGAGGCAGATAGGTACGTATAACACTGAATGAATCGAACTTTCCCCCAACCAGGTCGGTAGTCCAAGTTCGGTTGCCCAATCCACAGGGGTCTGCATGGTTCCGCAGGAGGCAGATAAGTTCGTCCATTTATCTCTACTTTCTCAATTCATTTCACATTACACAATAGATTTGCACCATATCTCAAATCACATTGGAACAATTCATCATTTACCTCATCATAGCCAATCACAATGGCATCAATTAGGCAAACATGCCTCAATCATCATTTACATCATCATAGCCAATCACGATAGCTTCATACATCATTATATCTCAATCTCTATTTCATGTCTCATTATTATTACATATATAATCATTCATCATTTAAGTATACACAATCAATTACATTATTATATCATCGTATCATACAATCATATCATCACATCTTTCATCTTTCATAGTATATACATTATTGAATGCTCTCACATTTCATATACTCTTATTGATATACTCATAGGTATCAATGATATAATAGATTTCTTAACACATTTATAATCAAATGGTTTAAGGTTCAAAGTCATATAAATATATGAAATCAAATAGGGTTTTGTACTTACCTCAATAGCACTTCACACAACTCTAAACTCTTCTTCTCTCAAGAGTTCTTTGCTTCTCAACTTAGGGCAATTCACTTCCTTCCAAAACCTAATCCAAAAGGAATATTAGCAAAATGACCATATGAATAGTACATTCTGGTTTTAGACTCCATTTTATCCTTATTTTGAAAAATTGTATAAAATAATCTACTTGACTAAAAATTCTAAAATTTTTACAGAATTTAGTTTTGTATCTTAAAATCATTCCTTTAAAATTTCAGATCAAACTGAACACAAAATCTTGGTCAAATAGTTCACCTAACCAGACTGCCCCAATTGCCCTGCATCCTGGCAGCAGTTCTGATCTTTGTGAATTCCATAAATCAAATTCAATCAACGTGGTTCCAAATTATTTTTCTCAAATACTAGACTCACTAAGAAAAAACATATCCAAAATTCAATTGAATATGATTTTTCTACATTTTATTAAAAATCCCGAAATAGAGCTGTCTCAGTTAAGGTACCTGCTGGAACAGGTCTAATAAAAATAATCTTTCTAAACTCATAACCTATCCAAAATCGAATCAACATATTTTTCAGTCATTCTAGACTCATAGAGGCACAACATATCAAAAATTCACTTCAAGAATATTTTTCTATAATTAATTAAAAATCATACAAATCACAGCCTTTACTAATTGTAAAACAGAAACAATTTCACTAAACACAACACTTACTCTTCCATCACCAACACCAACCCAACTTCTCATCTATCAAGCAAAATCAATACTTAAAATCACACCATAAGCAACTTAATCATACCATCATCAAATCACAACTCAACTCAAGCATAACTTCAAAAATAACAAGAGTAAACAAGAGCAAACTTACCCAAAATCATGAAATTCTTGAAATTCCAACTTGTTTACTTGAAATCTCTCTCAACTTTGAAGCTTAGAACATCAAACCCTCACTTAGCTCTCTTGTCTTCCTTTGCTTTAGGTGAGCCGGCCACACAAGGAAGAAGAAGAAGAAATGATGAAGAAACCCTAAAGTCAACACTCATTAAATACTCCTCCAAAAGTAATTTACTATCTTACCCTCATGCACATTTTAATTCCCTTTACAAACTCTTGCCCATTTTGGTAATTTCACACTTAACAATATAAATATCTTCTTCCCTTGACCAAGCCCTTTGACCAACTTATATGTCATATATATCACCATATACACTACATATACACTTCTCTCTACACATTGCTTTTCTTTCCAATTACACATATACATTATCTCTTAACTTCTTTTATCATTCAAATAAACCATACACAATTACCACTTATCACTTACACCTTCAATTCAATAATAACAATATTATCATAACTTCTAGGCACACTTAGGGATATTACAATTAGACATATACATATACATCACATATATATTAAATCCAAATACAACAACTCCTCCAAAACTTTTAAGGTATATCTCGGGATATTACATTCATCCTTTGAGATCGGGTCTTCACCCTTGCAAATGGATCTTCATCCTTGGAGATTAGGTCTTCACCCTTGTAAGTGGATCTTCATCCTTTGGAGATTGGCTCTTTACCCTTGAAACATGCATCTTTATCCATTGGAGGTCAGTCTTTACCCTGGCTTCAGCTCTTTTAGCTGGATTGATCTTTTGTCTTTTCCATCTTCATTCTTTTGAGAATTCTAATTTTCTTTTTTTTATTCCATTCTTTTAGTTCTTCCTTTGCACTTTTGCAAAAAGTTCAGCCCTTTTTAGCTAGCCTTCATATCCTCTCCTTTTCCCCCTGCGTGGCCAGATATTTGCAAGTGAGTTTGAAAATGTTTTATATATAAACTCAAAAATTGAAAAGGAGAAGCTTTGCCCCCTGTGTAGACTTAAACCCATGATTTTTCTATGCGGACTCTGATTGATGTTGTTGTTGTCTAGTTCTTCACACAAGCACGTATTTCTTCTCTTTGAAAGATTACTGGAGCTTTCTCAAGCAATGGGCTTTCTATGCCCTCCTGATTTGATATATTCTTTTGATTCTTTACTTCGCAGGGTGTTTTCTATTCATTTTGCCAAAGAATAGACAACACAAGACAAGAAAGTGCGATGTGATATGCTCATGTATGCATGATATGCATGAATAATAGTTATAGTTGTTCCATCGACTCACAGACTGAGGTGATCAGTAGAAGTGTTCTCATTGGTTCTGTTTTGACGCTTGTTCAAGTCTTGCATTGGAATGATCGAAAGCTTTGCATTTATGGCTTTTATCTTCTAGATGTTGAGAACATGAGTGGTGGACACCCTAAACAGTAGAGTCAGGGATGCATCCATTTCAAATTATGTTTCAGCATGTCAATTGGAAGCTTGCCAATAATCATTTCCATTGCCCAATGTGTCCTTTGGAGGTTCAACATACTACCCTTAACTTGAAGGCTTTGTATGACAAAACACTTTTTTTTTTAATTTTGAATTTTGAATTTTAATTTTGAAATCGAATGTTGGCTTTGCCAAATTAATGTTAATGTACCTCAGGACTTGATTTTTCCAAATTAACATATCTATAACATGAAAACCCTAGTTACCATACTAAACTTGGGAATCATTTCTATTTAAGCAAGAATTGTTGCACTTCATATAGGCACATTGTCACATCCCAAAGTTTAGGTAGTCGAGTATTAGGCAAGAAGGACATAAATAAGTGGTCAAATAGAGGCTCGAGATAGTCAAAAATAAAATCGGTGTGCAAAGGAGGCCCGTGAAGTCGACGGGACCTAAAGGTAATTTTTTGAAAGGCCGAGGACCTAAGAGTAATTTTCTAAAAAGTTGTGTCGGTTCTTAATAGTAACCCTAACGGATGCCATAAATGTGTTCTCGGGATTAATCGGGTCATAACCGTGGGTTTCACTTTTTCCCAAAAAACGCACGGTTTAAAAGTTACAATCGATTAATCGCTGGAGGGTATTTTGGTATTTTCACACCCTAGACTATAAAATTACAGTACAAGAAAGTTGTGGGGGTCAAAATATGAATAAAAGGAAGCCTAATGGCTTGCCAAATAAATAGATAAAAGAAGAAGGCAAGTGGACCAATTAAAAGTGGCCATTTTTGCTATAAGGTGTACCAATTGGAAGTCAACATCTATACCAACATATTTTCACCACTTATGTCTGCCATTTGGATCAAAATAAGCTAAGGAAAGAAAATAAATCCTCTCTTACATGGTGAACTCGTCCAAACCATAAGAGAAGGAAGAAGGAGGTGATTTTGCCAAAGATTAAGGCTTTTGGTTGAAGATTTTGGTGACAAACAAGATTATAAGGTAAGAGAAACCTATCTCTACTTTTAATTTCATGGATTAATGGTTAATTTAAGAGATTGAAATTAGGGTTCATGTAGCTAGATTTGTAGAAAATTCAAGAAATAATTATTTGAAGGATTTGATGAAAGAAATAATGGTGTTTAATGGTGAAAATAAGCTAGCAACCATTAGAAAAATCATAAGATAAGACTATGTCTATACCTAGGGTTCTTACCTTTGTATATGTGATGTTAAATTTCATAGGAAATCAAGGAGACAAGGAAGGAAAGGAAGAAATAGCAAGGTTTGGTACTTTAACTAATTGTTTGTTCATTTTCTTGAAATTTTTCTGTTTTAGAATTAGTGAAATGCTGTGACTTGTATGATTTTTAATTAAATATAGAAAAATGTTCTTGAAGTGAATTTTTGATATGTTGTGCCTCTATGCGTCTAGAATGACTGAAAAATATTTTTAGTTGAATTCGGAATGGTTATGAATATGGAAAAATTATTTCTGTTAGACCTGCTCTAGGAGGTACCTTGACTGAGACAACCATGTTTCCAGATTTTTAATAAAATTTAGAAAAATAATCTTCAATTGAATTTTGGATATGTTGTCTAGTATTTGAGAAAAATAATTTGGAACCACATTGATTGAATTTAATTTACGGAATTCACAAAATTCAGAACTGCTTCCAGGATGCAGGGCAACTGAAGCAGTCTGGTTGGGTGAACTACTTGACCAAGATTTTGTGTCCAGTTTGATCTGAAATTTTAAAGGAATGATTTTAATATGTAAAACTAAATTCTGTAAAAATTTTATAGTTTTTAGTCAAGTAGATTATTTTATACAATTTTTCAAAATAAGGATCAAGTTGAGTCCAAAACCAGAATTTTTTATTCATATGGTCATTTTGCTAATATTCATTTGGTCATTTTCCAAAAGTAATCCAATTGATTCCTTATGCATATAAATGAGCATAATATGTTATTAAAATGACAAAATATGATATTTCACGTTGAAATAATATAAGAAACATAAGTCGATAATTGTATAATGCATATTCGATTAAGAAATGGCATGAAAATTTTGGCTCCACTGGGTATCTGAGATAGTATTGAGTAGGGTAAGGGTATGATATATCATACTATATGCAGTGTTGCTTTAATATAGGACTTCGGTCCGAGTTATATAGGGTGACGACCTGAGCTATATAGGACTTCGGTCAGAGTTATATAGGGCAATCGCCCGAGTTATATAGGACTCTGGTCCGAGGGCTTCTGCCACAGATTCCACAGGGCTTGGTTCGCAATTTTTTAGGGCCACAGCCACATAATATATATACAGTTGTTTCAGTTAGTTCCTTACCATACGTTAGTCTACCAAATTATCTTGTGGAGCAAACTGATAAAATGATAATAACTTAATATATGACATGTATGGATTGTTTTTACTGTGATATTATTTTTCTATATGACTCATTGCTTTAAAAAGTGCATTATGCTTTTATTATTTATTTTCCGTAATTAGTTAAAGTACCCACTAAGCAATGCTTAGCGAGTTTAGTTTCTTCTAAACTCGTAGGTTATTAGCAAGGAGCCAGTAGCGAGCAGAGAAGTCCTGCGATTTTTCGGTCATCAACAAACTTAGGTGGCGCTCTTCATTTTGTATTTTGATATTAGAAACTGGCATGTACTTATTTGAACAATACAAAGAGATAACTTGATGTAGCATGTAAATCTAGTAATGTATAATAACTGTATGGTTTTAAATTGAGTTGGGTTGTGAATATAGAAGTGTGAATTCTTCTTGCAGGATTGTAGTTTAGGTTATAAGGGTGGATTATTGGGAGTGTGCTTGAGTTGAATTGTGAAACAAAATGTTTTTCAAAAATAAGAAAAATCAGTTTTGTCAACACTTGGGACCTAGAATTTTAAGGGAGACTCCGTCAAAATTTTTGGAAAATTTTTATAAGGAACATTAAGTAAGCTGACATAACCAGAGCTCGTATCTCGATGTAGCATTCTTCCTCAGCTTATTCATAGGTCGGGAAGGGGTGTTACACACATACACGTTACTTGGCCAAAGGTCTCATTTGAGTTTAAATATTGTCTATCTCATATGCATGCTTATCCAAACTATCTCCACTAATAGACTCTACCTACCGAGAGAGATCAACAGGTCTTTGATAGGCTTGAAACGGGGTCCATAAGGGACACAGGTTTAAGTGAAGGCCATTTTGTGATTGGAGCTGGTGTGACTCAATGGACAAACCTTCACACTACAAATTTCTTGTTGGAACTTTAGACAGATGGGAGCAATCTTTCTAGACTCCAAATTCCTTCTATCTTCTTGGCATTAATCCGGATCTTGATTAGGACAGTTTTTGCCTTTGCAAAAAGTTTGGTTCCCAAATTTGTTTCCTTTCTTCTTTTCCCTTTTCTTTCCTTTTTATTTTTCTTACTCCTTGTCTTTGAGCATTTTATCATTTTTGTCCTTCTTCCTTGTAGGACTGTCAAGTACAGAACTTTCAAGAACTGAATGGTCTTTCTCCTTTTTCTTTGATTTTGATCGAATCTTTAGTTGGGTTGGACCAATTCAAGTCAAAACGTCCTTATAAACCAAATAGAAGCCTTTTGTTGTCTTAGGTAAAAGAGAACTCAGTTGGCTTTTTGAACCATTTTGGGTTTTCTTTTCTTTTTTTTTTCTTTTCTTTTGTCTTTGTTGTTTTCTTTTTTTTTGTTTTTTTTTGTTTTTTTTTGTTCTAGCTCTAAAAGAGTTGTCTTGTTTGTACCAACTTGGGCTTCAAATAATGGATAAGTGGAGTAACATAAATCATTTGTTACTCTGATGTTGATGTTAATATATTGGTGATATTAGGAAAACTTCAACTACCCTTATGGTATTGAGAACTTCAATCACCCTTATGGTTTTGAGAACTTCAACTATCTTCATGGTGTTGAGAACTTCACCTATCCTCATGATCTAGACTAATCATTGTTTTCTTTGATCTTCTTGCCTCTTCATCTTACTGATCATAAGACTTGCCAAAAGTATCACAACAGCTCAGGGTAGGTTGTTGGGGGTTATATGCCAATGAAAAGAAAGCTAAAATTTTATGAAGGCTCAAAGGAACAACTAGGGATTAATATTTAATAAGGTGGATACTAGTTGTTGGCTAACCAAACAATGCCTAGATCATTTATCTCTTAAATAAGTAGAGTTCAATTTCGACTCGAAAGCTTGTCAAAGCATGTTCTAAGATTGACTAGGACCTAGACAAAGGTAATTATGCAGGAGCCCTCTCTAAGTAAGCATACACAACTCAATGCTATAGAGCAATTCCCTCACCTAGTAAAGTCATTCAAGTCATGATGCCTAGACACATTAATTTATAAACATCAAGCTAAATTCCTCATCGGTTGAGCGCCAAAATGAACAATGACTAATAAGATTTTGACGAAAGTAATTTATTCAAGCAACTTTAGATTTGAAAAACAAGATTGTTCCAATTTAAATATTAAAGAAAGTAAAATTGAAAAGCAACATTCAAGCTAAGGAAAGTTCATTGAGTTTAAGCTTATTTTCCTTTCACATCTTCAATATTTCCATCTTGAAAGGATGATAAAACAAAATCTTCTTCCAATCCCTTTCCCATCATGAAGGTTGCCGGTGGAGGTACTCTATTGAACCTTTGTAATGGATTGTCTTTGGTGTTGGGCTTATCCAGCTCGGGTAGCTTGCCATTATCAATTAGGTCTTGGATCTCATGCCTTAGACGAGCACATTTATCTGTTTCATGCCCTCGCATTTGATGAAATTGACAGAAGGCCTCGACATTGAAGTTTGGTGGCAGTGGATTATGTAGTGGTCGAGGAGCTAACGGTTGCAACAACCCTTTCTTTTGCAACTTGCTAAAAACCCAAGATAGAGGTTTCCCCAATTCTGAGAATTGTCTTTTATTTCCTTGACCAGTCGCATTAACATCAACTTCTTTTTGTGTGCTTTCATTACTAGGCTAGTAATTCCCTTTCTCATTCCTTCTTATTGAAAAGCAATTCTTCTCCCTTTCCCACTCTTCAATTTGCAGACCAGCTTGGAGAAGATCTTTGAAATCCCTTATAAGAGTATGAGACATCCATTCACAGAGATTGGGCAAGACACCTCTCACGATCATCCTTATTTGATCAGATTCATCAGGCCTCTTCTTGAGCAAAGCAGCCTTATTTCCCCACCTTTTCACATAGTCCACAAAATTTTCATTTGGTCTTTGTCTAATGGACTCCACTTCCATTAAGGTAACTTCCATCTCGACATTATACCCATATTATTTGATGAAGGCTTTGTAAAGCAGATCCCAACTCTTTTGTGTTCCATCATCTAAGGTATTGAACCAATTTTGGACAACAAGATCGAATGAGAGCATGAAGTACCTTAGGGTTTGAGCCTTAGTAGCTCGAGCAGACTTCATGGTAGTGATATACTGTTTCACATGGAGATGAGGATTTTCGATTCCATCAAACTTTGCGAAAGATGGCATCTTGAACTTGTACGGGACTTCTTCATCTAGCTCAAATAATTTGTCAACTTCGGTCATTTCTTCAGTTTTCAGCTTCTTCTCAAATTTCTTTTCCAAATCAGCAATCATCTTTTCAACATTAGAAATTTTGGTCTTCTCTATAGTTGATCTTTCAACAATCTTCGGTTCCTTTTTCTTCTCTTGAGCATCTTGGTAGTATTGAGCCCAATCACCATCATCATCAATGATCACTTTTTCATCATCAAAAACCACTTCACCAACTTTGGTCTTCCCTTTGTCCTTTGGCTTCTTAGTGCTAGCAGATGCCTCGAAATGATTCTCAACGATTGCAGTCAATTGGTTCTTCATGGTCTCAGCTAGGGCCTCTTTTATTTCTTCCATTTTGGCATTGAGGGCATCATCCACCATTCTTTGAATTTGTTCAGGATCCATTATTTTTGGTGAGCAAGTGATTGAGTCGTTGCTAGATACTTCATCTTCGGCGTAGGTTGGATTGTCATAAGCTTTTGAACTTTCGTAATCCAGGGTTGTAAGCTAGAGAGGATCAATGATATGAGATGCAAATATATGCATGTATGCATGTATGCACAAACAATAGATAAACAAGGACGAATAGGACGTTCCTTCGAATCTTATAACATCCACACATGAATGGAGAGTCTCTTTTCCTAGGTATATGGTTAAGAAAATACCAACATGGGGCATCTTGTTTTCGAATAATTTCCTCGGATGTTTCAACCAACAGTTATATTTTAAAAAATGGAAATCAACTCATAATAATTCCCATTAATTAGGTTTTAATCCATTTATCCAACCAAAATAGCTTTTATGCTATATTGGATTAAAACTAAATTAAGAGGTTTATTATAGATAGATTTCTCGCTTGAAAAGGTAACAAATGATTCATGCCAAAAACAAGCCCATGATTAATTATTCTTAGTATAAACTAGGCTCACAATTAATTTTTGGTATTTCTCAATTGACCTAAATAATTTGCAAGCTCTTTGTAAGAAAAGATCGGATAAAAACAATTTTGTTACCAAGCCCATTGTAAAAAGACCTTAGAAAAATGTATTTTGGGTTTAGTATTTGGGCCATGAGCAAAAGAATTTTTGATTTATTTTTAGAAAAGTCTTATGTCCAAAGACCATCTTGAAAAATTTTGAAAATAGCTTTGGTCTTTTGGACATTAAAGAAAAGTTTATTTTGAGCTTACAATAAACTTAGGTCATATTAGAAAAAGAACAAACCAAATAAGCCATGATTTAAGCCAAGATGAATTAACCATAGTCAAACAACATGCATTTGGGGGTAAAACCTAAGGAAAGTAACGAGGCCAATTACATGAGCTTTACTCTTTGGGTAAAAAGGCTTAGGTTCCCATAGCAAGTATATACCAAATGGTACGAGGCTATGAGTGGTTATGCCATGCTCGATCTCCATACCCTGAGTGAAAGTATGGTATCCCTTACATAAAATAACATGGGCGTCCTAACTCACGCACACGATGCAATCTAAGATGATGCAATGGATAATATCATTATAAGAAAGAATAGAATAATATAAAGACCAACAGAATTAACTTCTCTTATCAACAGCGGAGTCGCCACTGTGAGCGGGGATTTTTGCCCCCACTCCCGGTGGAATATTTCTTGCGACTTTGGCACTATTTAGGCTTGGGGCCTAAGAGAACACGGACCTAAGTAAGAAGAAAATGGAGTTGCCACCCGGACGGGCTGAGAAAAAGAAAGGGATGGATGACTCGATTCCTTAGGAATCCCCAACCCCCTAATGGGTTTGAAAAGTTGGGTACGTGTGGGGAAGGTGAGAAATGGCCTAGCACCCCCCACAATGCCCGGTTCATTGGAACCGGCCTCCTTTACAGGTCTTAATATTATTAAATTCTCAAATATAACAACAATATAACAACATTATCCATATTATAGACAATAACTAAAATAAAGCATCGATATATTAAAAATCAAAACAATGTCCAAACAAAGCAAATAAATGGACACCCATCCAAGGATGGAAACATGTCCTTACATCCCATGCCTAAATAGGACACCCACCGAAAGGTAGAAACATGTCCTTTACATTGGTTCTAAAATAGAAAAGCAATTTAAATTACATGATGTTTAACTAATGAGGTACCCACCAAGTGGAAACATACCTATTCCAACATTTGGCAATCTAAATAAATTGATAAAAGTAAACAATAAATCATTCATCAATGGCATTAAATACCAATAGAAAGTAAACATCCATCAATGATAAATAAAATAAACCAAGCATTGAACTTAAATAAATTAAAGCATATAAAATAAATCAAAGCATAATCAAATATAGAATTGAATAAAGCAAATAAAAGTCTAAATTATGGCTACTGTGAGTTTTTTTTAAGGAACTAAAATAGATTAAAATTTTATGTTTTAAAAGGTTGGTAAAGTTCTTTGATTAACCAAATTAGGTTTTGTGATGTAAAATCATGAAATTAAGGTTTGAACACTTTAGAATTCTTTTGATTTGTGGGTTACGGTTACTCATCAAATTATGGTTTCAAGCTTACTGTGTAAAATTAAATATTTGTGTTTATATGGTTTTTAAAATTTTAAATGATTAGGGTTTAGAAAAAATTAAGGTTTAAGGTTTTAAGGAGGTTAGTGTTCACTATTTTAGGTTTAGGAGGTGAATTAGGGTTTTAGGATTTTTGAATTTAGGGTTTTGGGTAATGAATTTTATTTTAGGATTTGGAAAGACAATTGACAATTTCATGAAGTTTTATGAATTTAAAAAAAAGATTTAAAGTTTATAAAAACAAAAAAAGATACTTTTAAGTCTTTTGGAAGGAAATAGAACACAATTTTGGGTTTTGATAATTTGGGATGCAAATCTTGGTTTTGGGGTTTTGAAGAAATAAAACTAATATCTTTAAAATTTTGGAAAAATAAAGCAACGATTTAAGATTTTCATACTTTTGAAAAGGTGAATTGAGGTGATGAGGCTTTTAATTTAAAAGAAACAATTATGTGATCTAGCTACTATGGCAAAATAAAAGAAATTAAGAATTCAAACCTTATTTTGTAAGTTTCACCAAAAATATCTTCTTGGATGAACAAGGTCAAAGACAAGCCTTTTTGCCTTTGAACTGCTTGAATTGTTCCCTCCAAAGTTCGATTCAATTTACTGCCAAAAGGAATTTTTAGAGTTTCAGAGTTTTCCTTCTCACTCTCGGTCACAAATTTCAGTCCAATTTTTCTCCGATTTCTCCTCTCTCTTTTTGTGTTGTAATTATACTTATTTATAGAAGCTTTTATGGTTTTTTCCTAGTTGCTCACGGCATAAATTATTTATTAAGAAAAGGAAACTGAAACCTAATTGTATTAGGTTTCAAAAAATTTGCGTCGGAAAATTTTGCTGGCGAAAAAAAAAACTGCTGCGGAGAAATTGCGCTAGCGAAAAAAAAATGCCTTAGGAAAAATTGTGCTGGCGAAAAAGCTGTCACAGTGAAATAGGCCTGCGGGCAAAATGGCCAAGCCATTTTGCCCGCAGGTAACTTCTGCGGGCGAAATGCCCATGGGCCAGCGCTGACTTTTGACGTCGATTTTTTCGTCGCCGATTTTTCCATCGCTGATTTTTATTTTTTATTTTTATTTATTTATTTTTATTTTTTATTAATAAAAATTAGATAATAAACCAAAAATTATTTAATTAAGATAATAAAAATTATTTTGGACCAATTAAAATATATTAGACAACACAAAACTTTTTTTCGACTAAACAAAATATATCGGACCGGACTAGGTCAAAATTTAAGAGTCTACACCACTATTGCTTTTTATGAGGAATGTTCTTTCATTGATTTTACTCATAATTCTATTGAAGAAGTTTTCTTGCAGGAAAGTGCTGAAGACAAACTGGAAAGGGCTTTAAATTTGGAGGAAGATGTTGAAGGTTCAAATGAGGAGTTTTAACCAAAGGGGATTGAACTTAAATAACTTCTAAAGCACTTAAAGCATGTTTTTCTTGGGGAAAACAACGCACAACCAGTGATCATTTCTACTACTCTTGGTAGTGAGAAGGAAGATAAACTTGTGAGGATGTTGAAAAAATTCAAGAGAGCTATTGGTTGGGGGTTGAGTGATATCAAGGGTATTAGTCCCTCTATGTGCATGCACAAGATAGTTCTTAAGGAATGGCTAAACCAGTGAGAGAAACTCAAAGGAGACTTAACCCTAATATGAGCGAAGTAGTGAAGAAGGAGGTTCTTAAATTGCTTGATGAAGGGGTAATCTACCCCATTGCTGATAGTGAATGCGTTAGTCCCATTCACATCGTGCCAATGAAAGCAGGTTTGACTGTGGTCCAGAATGAGAAAAGAGAGTTGGTACCTACTCGAACACAAACCAGGTGGCGAATGTGCATAGATTATAGGAAATTAAATAATGTCACCAAGAAAGATCACTTTCCTTTACCATTTATTGATTAAATGATTGATAGGTTATTTGGACGCGCTTTTTACTATTTTCTTGATGGTCTTTCAGGTTACTATCAAGTCCCGATAGCACCAGATGATCAACCAAAGACAACCTTTACTTATCCCTTTAGGACATTTCCTTTTCAAAGGATGCCATTCGGACTATGCAATGCACCAGGTACATTTCAAAGATGTATGCTTTTGATTTTTTTTGATATGCTGGACAAATGCATTGAGGTGTTTATGGATGACTTCTCTGTTTTTGGTAATTCTTTTGATGATTGTTTGCAAAAATTGACTCTCATGCTTGAAAGATGTATTGAATGTAATCTTACCTTGAGTTGGCAAAAGAGTCATTTCATGGTTGATCATGGGATTGTTTTGGGTCATGTCATTTCTCACAAAGGGATTGAGGTAGGCAAGGCTAAGGTTGAATTAATCATGAATCTACCTCCACCCACAATTGTTAAGGGGATTAGAAGCTTTTTGGGACATACTGGATTTTATAGGAGGTTTATAAAATATTTTTCAAAAATTCATGTCCTTTGTTTCATTTGCTAGGAAAAGATGTTCCATTTGTTTTTTATGACAAGTGCTTAGAAGCTTTTGAAATTTTGAAAGAAAAATTAACTTCTACTCCTATAATTGTTGTCCCAAATTGGGATTTGCCATTTGAAATCATGTTTGATGCATCGAATTATGCCATTGGAACTGTTTTAGGCCAAAGAGTGAATAAATTGATGTGTGTAATTTATTATGCAAGTTTATCTTTAAATGATGCACAAGTTAATTACACAACCACTGAATGGGAAATGTTAGCTATGGTGTTTGCACTAGATAAATTCAGATCTTACTTGATAGGTTCTAAAGTCATAGTATTTTCAAACCATATGGCCTTGAAATACCTATTGACAAAACCACAAGCTAAACCCAGGCTCATTAGGTGGGTATTGATGCTGTAAGAATTCGATGTTGAAATCAAAGATCGGAAAGGAAGCAAGAATCGAGTAGCTGACCATCTCTCTATATTGAACTCTCACGATAATGATGCAGAAATTGCTTGTGAAAATGCTTTTGAAAAACCCTTGGATGAACACTTGTTTGCTTTAACTCAAGCACTTTGGTATGCAAATATTGCTAACTATCTCTCTTGTGGTGTTGTGAGAAAGGATTTGAATTTTTAGGCGAAGAAGAGGTTCCTACATTCATGTAAGTACTATAATTGGTATGAGCCATATATGTTTAGAATTTGCAGGGATGAAATTGTAAGAAGATGTGTATCGGAGGAAGAACAAAAACCAGTATTGCAATTTTGCCACAACATGTATTGTGGAGGGCATTTTGGAAAAAAGAATACCACCGAGAAAATTCTTCAAAGCGGTTTGTATTGGCCTACTCTTTATTAGGATGCTTATAATTTCTGTACAAGATTTGATAAATGCCAAAGAGTAGGAAACATTCACAAAAGGAATGAAATGCCTCTCAATGTGTTTATTGTGGTTGAAATTTTTTATGTATGGGGGATAGACTTCATGGGGCCATTTCCCAAGTCATTTGGTTTTGAATATATTCTTCTTGCAGTGGATTATGTGTCCAAGTGGGTGGAGGCTATCCCCACTAGGGCTAATGATGGTAATGTTATTTTGAAATTTTTGAAGGAGAATATTTTGAGCAGGTTCAGAACCCCAAAGACAATAGTAAGTGATGGAGGAAGCCACTTTTGCAACAAATGGTTTGAGAAGTTAATGACCAAAATGGGCATCCGACACAAAGTTGCAACTCCATACCACCCTCAAACATCTGAACAAGCCGAGATCTCCAACAAGCAAATTAAAGGGATCTTGGAAAAGACAGTGAGCACAACAAGAAAGGATTGGTCAATTCGACTTGCAGAAGCATTATGGGCTTATAGAACTTGTGAGCGGGGATTTTTGCCCCCACTCCCGGTGGAATGGTTCTTGCGATTTCGACACTGTTTAGGCTCAGGGCCTTAGAGAACACGTACCTAAGTCCGAAGAAAATGGAGTCGCCACCCAGACGGGGTGGGAAAAAGAAAGGGATGGATGACTCGATTCCTTAGGAATTCCCAACCCCCTAATGGGTTCGAAAAGTTGGGTACGTGTGGGGAAGGTGAGAAATGGCCCAGCACCCCCACAACGCCTGGTTCATTGGAACCGGCCTCCTTTACAGGTCTTAATATTATAAAATTCTTAAATATAATAACATTATCCATATTACACACAATAAATAAAAGAAAGCATCATTATATTAAAATCAAAGCAACGTCCAAACAAAGCAAATAAATGGACACCCATCCAAGGATGGAAACATGTCCTTACATCATATGCCTAGATAGGCACCCACCAAAAGGTAGAAAACATGCCCTTTACACAGGTTCTAAAATAAAAAAGCAAATTAAATTACATGATATTTAACTAATGAGGTACCCACCAAGTGGAAACATACCTCTTAAAACATTTGGAAGTCTAAATAAATTGATAAAAGTAAATAAACATTCATAATAAATAAATCATTCATCAAAAATATAAAATAAACATCCATCCATGATAAATTAAATAAATCAAGTATTGAAATTAAATAAATTAAAGCATAAGAAATAAATCAAAGCATAATCAAGTATGGAATTGAATAAAGCAAATAAAAGTCCAATTATGGCAGCTGTGATTTTTTATGGAATTAAAATAAATTAGGGTTTTATGTTTTAAAGGGTTGGTAAGACTCTTTGATTAACAAAATTAAGGTTTGAATGATGATATCATGAAACTAGGGTTTTAAACACTTTAAAATACTTTGATTTGTGATTTTTGGTTATTGGGTTTCTAAGCTACTGTGTAAAATTTATGTTTTTATGTTTTTATGTTTTTTAATGTTTTAAAAGGATTAGGGTTCATAAAAATTAGGGTTTAATATTTTAGGTTTAGAAGTTGAATTAGGGTTTTAGTGTTTTAGAATTTGGGTCTCGGGTGATTTGTTGAATTAGGGTGTAAAAAGACAATTTGATGATTTCATGAGGTTTTATGAATTTAAACAAACAGATTGAAGTTTTTACAAATAGAAAAGATGCTTTTTATGGTTTTTTGGAAGAAACAATACCAAGTTTAAAATTTTAAAAGATACAGAATTAATTTCTAGTTTTGTTGAAAAATATGTTCAATTAGAGTTTTAAGATTTTTAAGAAGTAAAAATAACAATTTTAAGTCTTTTTGGAAAATAAAGTAACGTATTAGTGTTTTAACCTTGGAAAAACTAAATTAAAGTTCTAAGGTTTTTGATTTAGAAAACCTAAATTTCATAATTTTAGCTACTGTGTAAAAAAATAATTAAAGAAAAATCAATTAACACATACCTTCTTTTGATGATTCCTCCAAAAACAATTCTTCTTGGATGAACTAGCTTCAAAGACAAGCCTTTTTTTTGCCTTTGAATTGCTTAAATCGTGATGCTGCTGTTCCAAAAAAAAGTTGAATTGAATTGCTTCTTTTCCTTCCTTGATTTGGTTTCAAATTTTCCAAGCTACTGTTGGATTTTTTGTCCCCCCCCCCCCATTTGGTTGCCTTTGGTCCTTATTTATAAGGGTTTGATGTAGTTTAATCCTAATTAGCTAAGGCAAGTAATATTAATAAAAAAATAAACCAAAACCTAATTGAATTAGGTTTTGAAAAATTTATGCCGGAAAATTTGCGCTGCCGAAAAAATTGCTGCAGGAAAAATTGCGCTGGCAAAAAAATTCTGCTGCAGTGTGCTGCGGCAGTACGCGCGGAACGGGCCCGTATGCTATTTCACAAGCAGAAAAATTCTGCATGCGAAATAGCCTCGCAGGCAGAAAAATTCTGAGTGCGAAATAGCACAGTGATTGTTTTACTGCGGGCGAAATGCCCACAGGCCCGCGCGATTGTTTTTTTGCCGCCGATTTTTTCAACTCCGATTTTTACTTTATTTTTTGATTTTTATTTGTTTATTTTAATTTTTTATTAATAACAATTAGATGCTAAAGTAAAAATTATTTAACAAAAATTATTTTGGACCAATTAGACAACAAAAATCATTTTGGACTAAATAAAACATATTGGACCGGATTGGGTCAAAACTTAAGGGTCTACAGTTTGCCCCCTACTTGAATGATCTAAAACTTAAGTGAAAGAGAGTGAAAAGCAATAAGACTTAATTTTTGAGATGGTGATTTAAATTTGTTTTGGGTACTTAGACCCGAGATTGGGTACTTGGACCCGAAATCGGGTACTTGGACCCGAGATTGATTGAATTTGGGTACTTGGACCCGGAATTGGATACTTGGACCCTAGATTGGGTACTTGGACCCGAGCATGAATTGATTTTGGGTACTTGGACCCAGGATTAGGTACTTGGACCCGAGATCGGGTACTTGGATCCGAGATTGATTGAATTTGGTACTTGGACCCGGGATTGGATACTTGGACCCAAGATTGATTTGATTTGGGTACTTGGACCCGAGATTGATTTAATTTGGGTTCTTGGACCCGAGATTGGGTACTTGGACCCGAGATTGAATTGATTTTGGGTACTTGGACCCGGGATTGGGTTGAATTCGATTTGGGTACTTGGACCCAGGATTGGGTTGAATTCGATTTGGGTACTTGGACCCAAGATTGGATGGAATTTGGGTACTTGGACCCAGAATTGGGTACTTGGACCTGAGATTGATTTAATTTGGGTACTTGGACCCGAGATTAGATTTGATTTGGGTACTTGGACCCAAAATTGGGTACTTAGACCCAAAATTGGGTACTTGTACTAGAGATTGATTTGATTTGGATACTTGGACCCAAGATTGAGTACTTGGACTCGAGATTGGGTACTGAAATATCCTAAAGTATACCCTAAAAGTTTTGGAATATTTATTGTTGTATAAGGATTTAATGTATATGTTTTATTGGAAAGAGAAAGGAAATAAGGGAGGAGTGTATATGTTGTATATATGGTGATATATACAACATATACAAGTCAAACTATTAAATGGTCAAAAGAAGATATTTAGTCATTGTAAATTAATGGAATTTATTTAAATGGAATTAAATTAATGGAATAGGGTATTTAGGTAATTTACAATTAAAATTGCTTGGTGGAGGTTTAAAGAGAAGGGAAGTTTGACTTTGTCTCTTGTTATTCTTTCTTTTTCTTTTCTTCTCCTTGGGTGGCCGGCTATCAAAGAAGCAAGAGAGCAAGAGTGAGTTTTGATGTTTCAAGATTTAATTGATGGAAGATTCAAGTGATTAAGTTGGAAATCCAAGAAGTTTCATTATTTTGGTAAGTTTCTCTTGATTCTCTTATTTTATTTTAAGTTGTGTATGAGTTTGGTATTGGATTATTAAGAGTATGAGTATGTTTGATTGTAGTGTGTTTGATTGTGTTGGATTTAATTGATTGTGGTGTTGGTTTTGAATTAAAGATAAGAAGTTAGGTTGGTGTTGGTGTTGGGGTTGGAAGAGTAAGAGTGATGGTTGTTTTAGGGTTTTGAATTGGTGAGTGATGTTAAACTTAAGTTTGATCATTTATTTTCCTAGATCTTCAAGTTGTTTGTGTTTAATGAAGTTAGAAGCATAGAATACATGAGTTTAGTCCGAAGCAGAAGCATTTTGGATGCCATGCCCGTGGCCCTTGGTTGCCACGACCGTGGCCATTGGAAGCCATGGCCATTGGGGTGAGCAAAGGAGGCAGAACCGTTTATTAACCCACGCCCGTGGGGGTTGGGAGGCCACGACCGTGAGGTCCTAGAGAGAGATGTTAGTTTGTAAATTGTGATCTAAGGGTCTAGTATGAGGTTAATAAGTGAATAATTGTATTGGAATTGATTTATTTTATCATTTTTAGATTAGGTCTTGAAGAAGTTAGTTTGCCCTAATTCAAGTGGTGAGGATTCTTGGAAGAGGAAGGTATAGTTTGGTGTGAGTTGTTCTTAAGGTAAGTACAAACCCTACATTATTGCATACCTTTATATGATCTTGAGACTTAACACATTTGATTGTAAATGTGTTAAGTAATCTATTGTATTGTTGATGTATATTAATAATGTTATGTTTTGCATAATGTGAACTTTGTGGAATGTATGTTGGAAATGTGAAAGATATGATGATATGATGAAATATGAAATGTATGTTAGTGCAATTGATTATGTATACTATCTTGATGAGATATGAAGCCATTGTTGTTGGCTATAATGATGCAAATGAGATGATTGAGGCATGGTTGCCTAAATGATGATGAGAAAATGAAGATGAAATTGATAATGAATTAATGAATGAATTGTGTGTCTAATGTGTTATTCCATTTTCAGAGTTTTGTTGTTGGTGGCATGCCTATAGTAACAATCTCTTGAAGTTAGGTTGGGCTTGATCCTTGAAGCCAAGTTGGGTTGAAGTTTAGCATGCTTAACTCCCCTTGAAGCTTGGTTGGGTCTAGTCCTTGAAGCCTAATTGAGATGTTACAACCCTTGAAGCTAGGTTGGGTTTGGTTCTTGAAGCCAAGTTGGGTTGATACTTAGCATGCTTTGTTCCCCTTGAAGCTTGGTTGAGCCTAATCCTTGAAGCCTAGTTGGGATAATGATAATGATAAAAGTGATAATTAAACCAAAACATTAACTCTGAAAGTTGAATGGCATATTAGTGTCTTTTGGGCCCATGCTTGTCTTTGCTTTAATATGCACTATGGAATGAGATATAATGTTATGAGATGATTATAATACATAAGTAACTTAATGAAATTGAATGTGGCTTGGAAAGCTATGTTGAGTAATGAAACTATGAAGATACAACATGATGTATAATATGTTTATGGATGTGGAAAATTGTGAGTATTAATTATGAATGTTTTGATAAGTTGTTGAATAATGCAAGGTTGTGAAATATAATATTCTTTTGAATTATTTTTGAAACTTGACTGTATGACATTGGCATTGCATTGAAGCATAATATTATTGTAGTTTGTACCACTAAGCCGTTGGCTTAGCGCGATTATGGTTCATTGCGCAGGTGACAAGGTAGAACCGGAGAGTTCCTCTAGGCCAAGTCAAGTTTAGATTCTGAAGTGTGGATAGTGGGCTTAAAGAACAAAGACTGACTGCCAAACATGTATAAACTTTATGTTTTGTAAAATTTGTTTTTGATGTATTTGTATTTGTAAATATAACTATATTTTCCGCTGCGTATGAAATGAATGTTTTATTTATTGTGTTTTATAGTATAAACTAAATGTTTAAGTTTGCGTATATTTTTGCAGAAAGAAGTGAGTCATTTGTTTAGTAAACCGTGGCATTCCTATATTCAGTATATGTATATTACGATCGTATTAGCATGCTGTGTACGTATACGGGGTATAGGGGTGTTACAGGTACTTGGACCCAATATTAGGTACTTGGACCTGAGATTGGGTACTTGGACCCAAGGCTGATTTGAATTTGGGTGCTTGGACGCGATGATTGGGTGCTTGAACCCAAGATTGATTTGATTTGGGTACTTGGACCCGAGAATGGGTTCTTGGTCCCGAGATTGGGTTCTTGGACCTGAGCTTGAATAGATTTGGGTACTTGGACCCGAGATAGGGTGCTTGGACCCGAGATTGAGTTTGATTGACCTTTTATCATTTGAGAAATCTGACTGCTCCGGTTATTCCATGCATTGTGGTTTTTCACCCTCAAAATGGATCTTCATCCTTTGAGATTGGGTCTTCATCCTTGAAAATGAATCTTCATCTTTTGACATCGGGTCTTCACCCTTGCAAATGGATCTTCATCCTTTGAGATTGGGTCTTTACTCTTAAAATATGGGTCTCTATCCATTGGAGGTCGGGTCTTTACCCTGGCTTCAACTCTTTTACCTGGATTGGTCTTTTGTCTTTTGCATCTTCATTCTTTTGAGAGTTCTAATGTTCCATTCTTTTGTTCTTTCTTTTTGCAAAGATTTAGATATTTTTAATTGGACCTCATATCCTCACCTTGCCCCCCAATGATTTTTCAATGCGGACTCTGATTAACATTTTTGTTGTCTAGTTCTTCGCACAAGCACGTACTTCTTCTCTTTGCAAAATTACTAGAGCTTTCTCAAGCAATGGGCTTTTCATGCCACCCTTGATTTGACATCTTCTTTTGATTCTTTACTTCGCAGGGTGTTTGCTGTTCATTTTGACAAGGAATAGACAACACAAGACAAGAAAGTGCGATGTGATATGCTTATGTATGCATGATATGCATGAATAATACTTATAGTTGTTCCATCAACTCACATACCGAGGTGATCAACATAAGTGTTCTCATTGTTTCCTTTTTGACGCTCGTTGAAGTCTTGCATTAGAATGATCAAAAGCTTTGTATTTGTGGCTTTTATCTTCAAGATGTTGAAAATATGAGTGGTGGAGATCCCAAGTTGTAGAGTCAGGGATACATCCTTTTTATATTTCATTATGTCTGCTGGTAGCTCCTTCATGATCTTGGCAATAATCATTTCCTTTGCCCAATATGTCCTTTGGAGGTTCAATATACTTCCCTTAACTTGAAGGCTTCGTATGACAAAAACATTTTTTATTTGATTTTTTGAATTTTACTTTTGAAATTAAATGTTGGCTTTGCCAAATTAATGTCAATGCACCTCAGGACTTGATTTTCCAAATTAACATATCTATAACATGAAAACCCTAGTTACCATACTAAACTCGGGAATCATTTCTATTTAAGCAAGAATTGTTGCACTTCAGATAGGCACATACACATTACTTGGCCAAAGGTCTCATTTGAGTTTATATATTGTCTATCTCATATGCATGCTTATCCAAACTATCTCCACTAATAGACTCTATCAACTAAGAGAGATCAACAAGTCTTTGATAGGCTTGAAATGGTGTCTATAAGGGACACGGGTTTAAATGAATGCCATTTTGAGATTGGAGCTGGTGTGACATAAAGGACAAACCTTCACACTATAAATTTCTTGTTTGATCTTAAGGTAGTTGGGAGCAATCTTGCTAGACTCCAAATTCTTTCTATCTTCTTTGCATTAATCTGGATCTTGATTAGGATAGTTTTTGCCCTTGTAAAAAGGTTTGGTTCCCAAATTCATTTTTTTTCTTCTTCTCCCTTTTCTTTATTTCTCTTACTCTTCCCTATCATTTTGTCCTTCTTCCTTATAGGACTGTCAAGTACAGAACTTTCAAGAATTGGACGGTCTTTCTCCTTTTCCTCTAATTTTTATTGAATCCTTGGTTGGGTTGGACTAATTCAAGTCAAACTGTCCAAATGGAAGCCTTTTGCTGCTTAGGTAAAAGAGAACTCAGTTGGCTTTTTGAACCATTTTGGGTTTTCTTTTCTTTTTTTTTTCTTTTTTTTCTTTTCTTTTGCCTTTTTTCTTTTCTTTTCTTCTCTCTTCTCTTTTTTTTTGTTTTTTTGTTCTAGCTCTAAAAGAGTTGTCTCGTTTGTACTAGCTTGGGCTTCCAATAATGGATAAGTGGAGTAATATAAATCTTCTTTAACAGGGATAAATCATTTGTTACTCCAATGTTGATGTTGTCTTGGAGATATTAAGTGAACTTCAACTACCCTTAAGGTTTTGAGAACATCAACTATCCTTATGGTCTTGAAAAAATCAACTATTTTTATGGTCTGGAGAACTTCAACTATCTTCATGATCTTGACTAATCATTGCTTTCTTTGATCTTCTTGCCTATTTATCTTAGTGATCATAAGACTTGTCAAAAGTATCACAATAGATCAGGTAGGTTATTGGGGTTTATAAGCCAATGAAAAGAAAGCTAAAATTTTATGAAGGCTCAAAGGGACAACTAGGGATTGATATTTAATTGGGTGGATACTAGTTGTTGGCTAACCAAATAATGCCTAGATCATTTCTCTCTTAAATAAGTAGAGTTCAATTTCACCTCGAAAGCTTGTCAAAGCATGTTCTAAGACTGACTAGGACCTTGACAAAGGTAATTATGCAGGAGCCCTCTCTAAGTAAGCATACACAACTCAATGCTATAGAGCAATTCCCTCACCTAGTAAAGTCATTCAAGTCATGATAGATAAATATATTAATTCATGAATTATCATGCTAGAGTCCTCATTGGTTGAGCACCAAAATGAACAAAGACAAACAAAAATTTTGATGAAAGTAATTTATTCAAGAAACTTTAAATTTGAAAAACACGATAGTTCCAATTAAAGAAAGTATAATTGAAAAGAAACATTCAAGCTAAGGAAAGTTCATTGAATTAGGCTTCTTTTCCATTCACATCTTCAATATCCCCATCTTGAAAGGATGATAAAACAAAATCTTCTTCCAATCCTTTTCCCACCATGAAGGTTGCCGGTGGAGGTACTCTATTGAACCTTGGTAATGGATTGTCTTTGGTGTTGGGCTTATCCTGTAACACACCTTCCCAACCTACATATGTAAGCTGAGTAGAGGCGCCACACTAACCTAATGTTGCTACCAATTTTACTTAGTCAAATTTTAGTTTCGATTTTTACAAAATTTTTGCCATAGTTTCGCCTAAAAATTGAGTCCCAAGTGTCGACAAAACCGGTTTTTTTCTTATTTTTAAAAAACATTTTACACAAACCAATGCAAACAAAATCATTCTCAGTACACTCCCAATAAATCCCCCTTGTAACCTCAACTACAACCTGCAAAAAGGATTTACACTTCTAGTACAACATAAAATAAAGGTTTTGTGACAACCCCCATATTTAAATATTACACAGCGGAAGTTATAAAATATTTACATATTTACAAATTCATATACATCAAAACTCAAGTTTTACAACACATAAAATTTATACATGATTGGCAAGTCTGCTCTGATCTTTAAGCTCCCAAAATGGATTCTTCAAGGTCTACTCTCACTAGGTCTTGATGAACTCTCGGGTTCAACTCTATCCACTCTACTACCTGCGCGATTAAACACTATCGCGCTAAGCCAACGGCTTAGTAAGATAAAACATGCTAACGGTATGCTTTAATGAAATGCAATGCCACATATGTTATTGATAAGATCAACATCATAAATATAAAGTTAACCACACAATTATGCATTTCACAAATCATAGTCATATGAGCATACCACATTTCAACATTAATCAATCATACTCCATAACCAACATCTCATTTCATTAAACTCATAACATTATTTAGGACATTCATATAACCTTGACACCTATGGGCCCAACAAGTATTTAATACGATATTCAGAGTTCAGAGTTACTGCTTTGGTTCATAGTCACAATAATCACGCCCGTAGGCAATGTATATACATGTATCTCTATCCATGGATAGTGTAACAGACCCAGTCTCTTGGATCATCAACTCAACACATATGAGGAGATCCTCAACCCGGCAAGACTGTTACAAATCATATATCTCATAGTGTAACAGACCCAGTCTCTTGGACCATCAACTCAACACCTATGAGGAGGTCCTCAACCCGGCAAGACTGTTACCTTTCATCATTTCTTAGGCATGCCACCCAAATCCAGAACTCTGAAACTGAATAACATATTAAACAAACAATTCATTTCCATTCTCAATTCTCATCACATTTAGGCAAACATGCCTTCTTTCTTTCAATTACATCATCTTAGCCAATAACAATGGCTTCACATTTCATTTCACAATATAACATCTCATTATTCAAGTATATATATATATCTCATCCATGATCACATTATATCTCACATAGCATCATTCATAAATATCAACATTTCATTCCACATTACTCATGAAACACATTACCAGTCACAATGCACAACATAACATTGTTCAATCTCAACAATGCAATTAGGGCAAAGAACAATTGATTATAACATTCATTGATTCAAGTGTGTTTAAAGTATTTAGGGTTAGGTTTAAGGACCAACCTACCTTTGGAAAACCAAAGCAATGCAAGAAGAACAAAGAATTAAAACCCTAACCATAAATAGTACATTCTGGTTTTAAACTCCATTTTATCCTTATTTTGAAAAATTGTATAAAATAATCTACTTGACTAAAAATTCTAAAATTTTTACAGAATTTAGTTTTGTATCGTAAAATCATCCCTTTAAAATTTCAGATCAAACTGAACACAAAATCTTGGTCAAATAGTTCACCTAACCAGACTGCCCCAATTGCCCTGCATCCTGGCAGCAGTTCTGAACTTTGTGAATTCCATAAATCAAATTCAATCAACGTGGTTCTAAATTATTTTTCTCAAATACTAGACTCACTAAGAAACAACATATCCAAAATTCAATTGGATATGATGTTTCTACATTTTATTAAAAATCCCGAAATATAGCTGTCTCAGTTAAGGTACCTGCTGGAACAGTTCTACTAAAAATAATTTTTCTAAACTCATAACCATTCCAAAATCGAATCAACATATTTTTCTGTCATTCTAGACTCATAGAGGCACAACATATCAAAAATTCACTTCAAGAACATTTTTCTAAAATTAATTAAAAATCATACAAGTCACAGCCTTTACTAATCCTAAAACAGAAACAATTTCACTAAACACCAATCTTACTCTTCCATCACCAACACCAACCCAACTTCTCATCTATCAAGCAAAATCAATACTTACAATCATACCATAAGCAACTTAATCATACCACTTCAAAAGAATTGAAGAAATTAGAGAAAAGATCTTACCTTAGCTAAAAACTTCTTAAATCAACACTTGAACACTTAATCTTTCTTCAATTTAAGCTTGAAATCATCAAAACCATCACTTGTCTCTTTCTTTCTCTTTGGCTATGGAGGGCCGGCCATCAACAAGAAGAAGAAGAAGAAATGATGAAGAAAACACAAGTCAAACCTTCTTTAAATATCCACCATATGATTTTATCCAAGCAATTACAAAAGTGCCCTTATTCACATAATTATCTTTTTGTCTTATATGTGCCCAATTAAGTAATTTACCAATCTCAAATAAATATCTTCTCTTGCATTGACCAAGCCTTTTGACCACTTTATATGTCATATATATTAACATATACACAACATATAAATTTGTCTCTAAACCCTATTTCTTCCCAAAATACATATACATATACTTTCTCTTCTCAATTTCTTTTCTCTTACAATTTAACACATATATTCAATCCAATATATAACAATAACAGCAACAACAATATGCAAAACTTCTAGGGCATAAATGAGGATATTACAATTCTCCCCCTCTAAAAAGAAATTTCGTCCTCGAAATTACCTGATATCAACTCTGAAATAGTTGAGGATATTGCTCTCGCATAGTTTGCTCACTTTCCCAAGTTGCTTCTTCTTTTGCATGATTCTTCCAAAGAATCTTCACCAATGGCACTTTCTTGTTCCTCAATTCTTTCACATCACGTGCCAAGATAGCAACTGGTTCTTCTTCAAATGTCAAATCTGGGCTCACTTCGATAGACTCAAATGGCAACACATGAGATGGATCTGACCTGTACCTCCTCAACATAGAAACATGGAATACATTATGAATACGATCCAACTCAGGTGGCAAAGCAAGTCGATATGCAACTGGCCCAACTCTTTCTAACACTTCATACGGCCCAATGAAGCGAGGACTCAATTTTCCTTTCCGACCGAACCTCAAAATCTTCTTCCAAGGAGATACTTTCAAAAACACCTTATCTCCAACATCAAACTGAATGTCTCTCCTCTTCAGATCTGCATAAGACTTCTGTCGGTCTGAAGCTGCTTTTAACCTACTTCGGATCAACTTCACTTTTTCCTCAGTTTCTTGAATCAAATCAGGTCCAACCAACTTATTATCTCCAAGCTCATTCCAACAAAGAGGTGTCCTACACCGTCTGCCATACAATGCTTCAAACGGTGCCATACCAATACTGGATTGGTGACTGTTGTTGTATGCAAACTCCACCAGAGGTAAAAATCTATCCCAACTTCCAGTGAAATCAATGACATAGCTTCTCAACATGTCCTCAATAATCTGTATCACCCTCTCTGACTGTCCATCCGTCTGTGGATGAAAAGCAGTGCTGAAGTGCAGTCGAGAACCCAAAGCACTATGCAAACTCTTCCAAAATCTGGAAGTAAACCTGGGATCTCGATCAGACACTAAAGAATTTGGAACACCATGCAGTTTCACAATCTCATGGATATACAGCTCAGCCAATCTCTCCAAAGAGTAATCCATCCGCACCGGAAGGAAATGAGCTGTCTTAGTCAATCTATCCACAATCACCCATATGGCATCATGTTTCCTTTGTGTCAATGGCAACCCAGACACAAAGTCCATTGTCACTCTTTCCCACTTCCATTCTGGCACTGACAACGGTTGAAGCAACCCGGTTGGAACTTGATGCTCTGCTTTAACCTTCTGACAAGTGAGACATTTCGACACAAAATCTGCAATGTCTCTCTTCAAACCAATCCACCAATAATGCTGTCTCAAATCATGATACATCTTCGTATTACCCGGATGCATAGCAAACATAGACTGATGAGCTTCTTCCAAAATGACCCTTTTCAAATCAGCATCATCGGGTACACACAATCGGTTCTTAAACCAGAGACTCCCATCGCTCTTCACAATAAAATCTCTACCCTTTTCACTCTGACAATCTGAAACAATCTTCTGTATCTTCTTATCAGCCAACTGAGCTTCTTTGATCTGATCTAACAAAATCGGCTTTAATTGCAACTGTGCCAATAATGCACCATCAACACAAGGTACAAAACTGGCATGCAATGCTCTCAACCCAACAAGCAACGAGAGCGAGTAAACTGTTAAACCAGCTAAAGACTTCCGACTTAAGGCATCAGCAACAACATTTGCTTTACCTGGATGATAGTCAATCAAACAGTCATAGTCTTTAATCAATTCTAACCATCTCCTCTGACGAAGATTGAGTTCTTTCTGGACACCCAAATACTTCAAACTCTTGTGATCAGTGTAGATGAAACATTTCTCCCCAAACAGATAGTGGCGCCAAATCTTTAATGCAAACACAATGGCAGCCAATTCCAAATCATGGGTTGGATAGTTAAGCTCATGCGGTTTCAACTGTCGAGATGCATAAGCTATAACTTTACCTTCTTGCATCAATACACACCCCAAACCTCTATGTGAAGCATCACTGTAGATCACATAAGGTTTACCTTCAACAGGTAAAGTAAGAACAGGCGCTTGAGTTAACAATTCTCTCAACTGCTCAAAACTCGCCTGACACTGATCCGTCCACACAAATCTCACTCCCTTACGAAGCAATCTGGTGAGTGGAGTAGCTATCAAAGAAAACCCTTTCACAAACCGCCTGTAATAGCCTGCCAAACCCAGAAAACTTCTAATCTCAGTCACAGACTTGGGTGGACTCCAATTCAATATAGCTTCAACTTTGCTCGGATCAACTCTAATACCCTCTGCTGAAACTATATGTCCGAGAAAAGCTACTTGATCCAACCAGAACTCACATTTCGACAATTTGGCAAATAACTGCTTTTCTCTCAAAATCTGCAACACAATCCGCAGATGCATATCATGTTCCTCTTCATTCCGCGAATACACCAGTATATCATCAATGAAGACCACTACAAACTGATCCAAATAGGGCCTAAACACCCTATTCATCAAATCCATAAAAGCTGCAGGTGCATTCGTTAGACCAAAAGGCATAACTAGAAATTCATAATGCCCATACCTGGTCCGAAAGGCGGTCTTCGGAACATCCTCAGCTCTGACTCTCAGCTGATGGTACCCAGATCTCAAATCAATTTTAGAAAATACAGCTGCACCCTTCAATTGATAAAAAAGGTCATCAATTCTAGGCAAAGGATATTTATTTTTAATAGTCACCTTGTTCAATTGCCTATAATCGATACACAACCTCATAGTACCATCTTTCTTTTTCACAAATAGAACAGGAGCTCCCCAAGGAGAAACACTGGGGCGAATAAATCCTTTGTCCAATAACTCCTGTAATTGCACTTTCAACTCCCTTAATTCTGCTGGTGCCATTCTGTAAGGAGTAATCGAGATAGGAGTGGTACAAGGCAACAATTCGATACCGAACTCCACCTCTCTCTCAGGAGGCAATCCTGGCAACTCCTCTGGAAAAACATCAGGGAACTCTGCAACTGTGGCAATACTATCAATAGGAGAACCCTTCACTCTAGTATCCACCACATGAGCAAGATAGGCTTCACACCCCTTCCTAATCAATCTTCTAGCTGCAACAGCTGAAACAAATAAGGAGGCTAGCTGTTCCTGCTCGTTAGATACTATCACATCTCTACCATCAACAGTTCTCAAAGAAACAATTTTCTTTTTACAATCAACTACAGCTCCATGTCTAGCTAACCAATCCATGCCTAGGATCACATCATATTCCTTAAATGGCATCTCAATCAAATCTCCAAGGAACTCCTCACCCTGCACCCTCACTGCACAATCCTGGTGCACTTTACTAACCATCACACTGGTTACACACAGGTAAGGTGGATCTCTGAACTCCAGGAGTAGGAGCACTCGCTACTGAAGCTGCAGGTCTAAATCTCTGCCTCTGGAACTGCACTGACCTACCCGCTGGTCTCTGGCTCCTACTACTCCGAGGAACAAAACTTCCTCTACCCCTCTTTGCAGAAGAAGACCCTGCCTCAAACTGGGGCCTCCTAACCCTAACCTCTTCCTCTGAAGCAGCTGCAATAACTTGAGCTCGCTCTACACTTTGAGCTGCTGCCACAAGCTGTGAGAAATCCTGATATCTGGATCCAGCCACTAAGCACATGATCGAGGGTCTCAATCCCTCCTCAAATCGCCGACATCTATCAATCTCATCAGCAATGATACCCCCAGCATACTGACTCAGTCGAATAAACTCAACTTCATATTCAGTTACGGTCCGATGATCTTGCTTTAAATCTAGAAACTCTCTTTTCTTCCCATCTTTATACTCCCTAGGAGTATACTTCAACTCAAATTCCCTCAGAAAATCAGTGTAAGACAGTGTTGGAGGATCATCCATAGAATGGGGCACTGTCTTCCACCAGTCGTAGGCATCCTTCTGTAGCAAAGATCTTGCATAGTCAAACTTCTCCTCTGAAGTGGCTTGCAACTGCACAAATACCCTCTGAACTCTATCAAGCCACTGTTCTGCTACAGCCGGATCAACTGTACCAAAGAAATCCTCTGCTCCATATTTCCTTAGCTTATCATAGTGCCTTACTGGTACTGAAGGCTGAGGGGGTGGTGGCGGTGGCTATGGTTGCACAGGTGCTTGTCTCATAGCTTCCATCATAGGCCTAAACCAGGCTGGCGGAACCTCCTCCCCAGCTGGTCTACCCGACACCGAAGCAGGTGCCTCCTCAACACTATCAACTCTAGCTCCCTCAGCAGGAGCAATACTCTCGGCACTACCCTCAATCGACTGACGAGAGTGAGAATCCATCACAACCTAAGTCTGCAAACACAACAGAATACCTCTTATTAAAGATCAGACACTGCCAATCCCAAACATGTATTTTTGTTCAAAAACTCACTTTTTAAGTAAAAATAGTCTTTTTCTTACATTTTCCCTAGGTTGAGAATCTCAAACCTAGGCTCTGATACCAAAACAATTGTAACACACCTTCCCAACCTACATATGTAAGCTGAGTAGAGGCGCCACACTAACCTAATGTTGCTACCAATTTTACTTAGTCAAATTTTAGTTTCGATTTTTACAAAATTTTTGCCATAGTTTCGCCTAAAAATTGAGTCCCAAGTGTCGACAAAACCGGTTTTTTTCTTATTTTTAAAAAACATTTTACACAAACCAATGCAAACAAAATCATTCTCAGTACACTCCCAATAAATCCCCCTTGTAACCTCAACTACAACCTGCAAAAAGGATTTACACTTCTAGTACAACATAAAATAAAGGTTTTGTGACAACCCCCATATTTAAATATTACACAGCGGAAGTTATAAAATATTTACATATTTACAAATTCATATACATCAAAACTCAAGTTTTACAACACATAAAATTTATACATGATTGGCAAGTCTGCTCTGATCTTTAAGCTCCCAAAATGGATTCTTCAAGGTCTACTCTCACTAGGTCTTGATGAACTCTCGGGTTCAACTCTATCCACTCTACTACCTGCGCGATTAAACACTATCGCGCTAAGCCAACGGCTTAGTAAGATAAAACATGCTAACGGTATGCTTTAATGAAATGCAATGCCACATATGTTATTGATAAGATCAACATCATAAATATAAAGTTAACCACACAATTATGCATTTCACAAATCATAGTCATATGAGCATACCACATTTCAACATCTTTTCACATTCAACATTAATCAATCATACTCCATAACCAACATCTCATTTCATTAAACTCATAACATTATTTAGGACATTCATATAACCTTGACACCTATGGGCCCAACAAGTATTTAATAAGATATTCAGAGTTCAGAGTTACTGCTTTGGTTCATAGTCACAATAATCACGCCCGTAGGCAATGTATATACATGTATCTCTATCCATGGATAGTGTAACAGACCCAGTCTCTTGGATCATCAACTCAACACATATGAGGAGATCCTCAACCCGGCAAGACTGTTACAAATCATATATCTCATAGTGTAACAGACCCAGTCTCTTGGACCATCAACTCAACACCTATGAGGAGGTCCTCAACCCGGCAAGACTGTTACCTTTCATCATTTCTTAGGCATGCCACCCAAATCCAGAACTCTGAAACTGAATAACATATTAAACAAACAATTCATTTCCATTCTCAATTCTCATCACATTTAGGCAAACATGCCTTCTTTCTTTCAATTACATCATCTTAGCCAATAACAATGGCTTCACATTTCATTTCACAATATAACATCTCATTATTCAAGTATATATATATATCTCATCCATGATCACATTATATCTCACATAGCATCATTCATAAATATCAACATTTCATTCCACATTACTCATGAAACACATTACCATTCACAATGCACAACATAACATTGTTCAATCTCAACAATGCAATTAGGGCAAAGAACAATTGATTATAACATTCATTGATTCAAGTGTGTTTAAAGTATTTAGGGATAGGTTTAAGGACCAACCTACCTTTGGAAAACCAAAGCAATGCAAGAAGAACAAAGAATTAAAACCCTAACCATAAATAGTACATTCTGGTTTTAAACTCCATTTTATCCTTATTTTGAAAAATTGTATAAAATAATCTACTTGACTAAAAATTCTAAAATTTTTACAGAATTTAGTTTTGTATCTTAAAATCATCCCTTTAAAATTTCAGATCAAACGGAACACAAAATCTTGGTCAAATAGTTCACCTAACCAGACTGCCCCAATTGCCCTGCATCCTGGCAGCAGTTCTGAACTTTGTGAATTCCATAAATCAAATTCAATCAACGTGGTTCTAAATTATTTTTCTCAAATACTAGACTCACTAAGCAACAACATATCCAAAATTCAATTGGATATGATTTTTCTACATTTTATTAAAAATCCCGAAATATAGCTGTCTCAGTTAAGGTACCTGCTGGAACAGTTCTACTAAAAATAATTTTTCTAAACTCATAACCATTCCAAAATCGAATCAACATATTTTTCAGTAATTCTAGACTCATAGAGGCACAACATATCAAAAATTCACTTCAAAAACATTTTTCTAAAATTAATTAAAAATCATACAAGTCACAGCCTTTACTAATCCTAAAACAGAAACAATTTCACTAAACACCAATCTTACTCTTCCATCACCAACACCAACCCAACTTCTCATCTATCAAGCAAAATCAATACTTACAATCATACAAGCAACTTAATCATACCACTTCAAAAGAATTGAAGAAATTAGAGAAAAGATCTTACCTTAGCTAAAAACTTCTTAAATCAACACTTGAACACTTAATCTTTCTTCAATTTAAGCTTGAAATCATCAAAACCATCACTTGTCTCTTTCTTTCTCTTTGGCTATGGAGGGCCGGCCATCAACAAGAAGAAGAAGAAGAAATGATGAAGAAAACATAAGTCAAACCTTCTTTAAATATCCACCATATGATTTTATCCAAGCAATTACCAAAGTGCCCTTATTCACATAATTATCTTTTTGTCTTATATGTGCCCAATTAAGTAATTTACCAATCTCAAATAAATATCTTCTCTTGCATTGACCAAGCCTTTTGACCACTTTATATGTCATATATATTAACATATACACAACATATAAATTTGTCTCTAAACCCTATTTCTTCCCAAAATACATATACATATACTTTCTCTTCTCAATTTCTTTTCTCTTACAATTTAACACATATATTCAATCCAATATATAACAATAACAGCAACAACAATATGCAAAACTTCTAGGGCATAAATGAGGATATTACATATCCAGCTCGGGTAGCTTGCCACTATCAATCAAATTCTAGATATCATGCCTCAACTTCATGCAATTGTCCGTTTCGTGTCCAGGCGTTTGATGGAATTGGCAAAATGCACTAGTATCAAAGTTAGGTGGTAGAGGATTAGGCAAAGGACGAGGAGTCAAGGGTTGTAACAATCCTTTCTTTTGCAGCTTGCTAAAAACCCAAGATAAAGACTTCCCCAGATCTAAAAATTGTCTTTTATTTCCTTGACAGGTTACATTAATATCAACTTCTTTTTGTGTGCTTTGATTGCCCGACTGGTAATTCCCTTTCTCATTCCTTTTTATTGAAAAGCGATTCTTCTCTCTTTCCCACTCTTCAATTTGTAGACCAGCTTGGAGAATTTCTTTGAAGTCACAGATGAGTGTATGAGACATCCTTTGACGAAGATTAGGTAACACCCCTCTCACAATCATCCTTATTTGATCGGATTCATCGGGCCTCTTCTTGAGTAAAGCAGCCTTGTTTCTCCACCTTTTCACATAGTCCACAAAATTCTCATTTGGCCTTTGCCTAATGGACTCCACTTCCAACTCAACATTATATTCATATTGTTGGATGAAGGCTTTGTAAAGTAGATCCCAACTCTTTTGTGTTCCATCATCTAAGGTATTGAACCAATTTTGGATAACAGGGTCCAATGAGAGCTTAAAATACCTTAGGGTTTGAGCTTTAGTAGCTCGGGTAGACTGCATGGCAGTGATATACTGCTTCACGTGGAGATGAGGATTTCCAGTGCCATTGTACTTAGCAAAGGAAGGCATCTTGAATTTATAAGGGACCTCTTCATCTTGTTCAAATAGTTTGTCAATCTCAGACATCTCTTCAGTTTTCAGCTTCTTCTCAAATTTCTTTTCTAAATCAGCAATCATCTTTTCAACAAAAGAAATTTTGGTCTTCTAAATAGTTGCCTTCTCAATGACCTTTGGCTTCTTTTTGTGTTGAAGATCTTGGCAGTATTGAGCCCAATCATCATCATCAATGATCACCATATCATCATCAAAAGCTACTTCATCAATTTTAGCCTTCCTCTTGACTTTCTTGGTGCTAGCAGATGCTTCGGTATTGTTTCCTAAAATTACGGCTAGTTGATTCTTTATGGTCTCAGCCATGGCCTCTTTTATTTCTTCCATCTTGGCGTTGAGGGCCTCATCCACCATTCTTTGAATTTGTTCAGGCTCCATTGTTTTTGGTGAGCAAGTGATTGAGTTGTTGCTGGATACTTCATCTTCGGCGTAAGTCAGATTGTTGTAAGCTTTAGAACTATCGTAATCCAGGGTTGTGAGCCAGAGAGGATCAATGATATGAGATGCAAATGTATGCATGTATGCATGTATGCACAAACAATCAACAAATAAGGATAAATAGGACGTTCCTTCCAACCTTATAACAGCCACACACGAATGGCAAGTCTCTTTTCCTAGGTATATGGTTAACAAAATACCATCATGGGGTATCTTGTTTTCGAATAATTCCCTTGGACGTTTCGACCAATAGTTGTATTTTCGAAAATGGAAATCCATTCATGAAAATTTCCATTAATTAGGTTTTAATTCATTCAACCAACTAAAGTAGTTTTTATGCTATGTTGGATTAAAACGAAATTAAGAGGTTTATTATAAATAGATTTCTCACTTGAAAAGAGTAACTAATGGTTCATGCCAAAAACAAGCCCATGGTTAATTTATTCTTAGTGTAAACTAGGCCCACAATTGATTTTTGGTATTTCATAATTGACCTAAATATTTTTGCAAGCTCTTTATAAGAAAAGGTTGGGTGAAAGTAGTTTTGTTTCTAAGCCCATAGTAAAAGATTTTAGAAAAATGGATTTTGGGCTTAGTATTTGTGCCATGGGTCAAAGAATTTTTGATTTGTTATTTAGAAAAGTTTTATGTCCAAAGACCATTTTGAAAAATTTTGAAAATAGTTTTGGTCTTTTGAATTTTAAATAAAAATTTATTTTGAGCTTACAATGCACTTAGGTCATATTAGAAAAAGAGCAAACCAAATAAGCCATGATTTAAGCCAAGATAAATTAACCAAAGTCAAACAATATGCATTTGGGGTAAAAACCTAAGGAAAGTAACTAGGCTAATTACATGAGGTTTAGTCTTTGGGTAAAAAGGCTTAGGTTCCCAAAGCAAGTATATACCAGATGGTACGAGGCTATGAGTGGTTATGCCATGCTCGATCTCCATACCTTGAGTGAAAGTATGGTATCCCTCACATAACATAACACGAGTAACACGAGCATCCTAACTCACACACACGATGCAAACTAATATGATGCAATGGATAATATCATTATAAGAAAGAATAGAATAATATAAAGACCAACGGAATCAACTTCTCTTATCAACAGTGGTGTCGCCACTATGAGTGGGGATTTTCGCCCCCACTCCCGGTGGAATGGTTCTTGTAACTTCGGCACTGTTTAGGCTCGGGGCCTTAGAAAACACGAACCTAAGTCCGGAGAAAATGTAATCGCCACCCGGACGGGCCGGGAAAAAAAAAGGGGTGGATGACTCGATTCCTAAGGAATCCCCAACCCCCTAATGGGTTCAAAAAGTTGGGTACGTGTGGGGAAGGTGAGAAATGGCCCAGAACCCCCACAAAGCCCGGTTCATTAGAACCGGCCTCCTTTACAGGTCTTAATATTATAAAATTCTTAAATATAACAACATTATCCATATTACACACAATAAATAAAAGAAAGCATCATTATATTAAAATCAAAGCAACGTCCAAACAAAGCAAATAAATGGACACCCATCCAAGGATGGAAACATGTCCTTACATCATATGCCTAGATAAGACACCCACCAAAAGGAAGAAACATGCCCTTTACATAGGTTCTAAAATAAAAAAGAAAATTAAATTACATGATATTTAACTAATGAGGTACCCACCAAGTGGAAACATACCTCTTACAACATTTGGAAGTCTAAATAAATTAATCAAAGTAAATAACCATTCATAATAAATAAATCATTCATAAAAATTATAAAATAAACATCCATCCATGATAAATTAAATAAATCAACTATTGAAATTAAATAAATTAAAGCATAAGAAATAAATCAAAGCATAATCAAGTATGAAATTGAATAAAGCAAATAAAAGTCCAATTATGGCTACTGTGACTTTTTATGGAATTAAAATAAATTAGGGGTTTTAAAGGGTTGGTAAGACTCTTTGATTAACAAAATTAAGGTTTGAATGATGATATCATGAAACTAGGGTTTTAAACACTTTAAAATACTTTGATTTGTGATTTTTTGTTATTGGGTTTCTAAGCTACTGTGTAAAATTTATAGTTTTATGTTTTTATGTTTTTTAATATTTTAAAAGGATTAGGGTTCATAAAAATTGGGGTTTAAGGTTTTAAAAAGATTAGGGTTTAATATTTTAGGTAAAGAAGTTGAATTAGGGTTTTAGTGTTTTAGAATTTGGGTCTTGGGTGATTTGTTGAATTAGGGTATAAAAAGACAATTTGATGATTTCATGAGGTTTTATGAATTTGAACAAACAGATTGAAGTTTTTACAAATGGAAAAAATGCTTTTTATGGTTTTTTGGAAGAAACAATGCCAAGTTTAAAATTTTAAAAGAAACAGAATTAATTTCTAGTTTTGTTGAAAAATATGTTCAATTAGAGTTTTAAGATTTTTAAGAAGTAAAAATAACAATTTTAAGTCTTCTTAGAAAATAAAGTAATGTATTAGTGTTTTAACCTTGGAAAAGCTAAATTAAAGTTCTATGGTTTTTTATTTAGAAAGCCTAAATTTCATAATTTTAGCTACTATGTGAAAAAACAATTAAAGAAAATCAATTAACACATACCTTCTTTTGATGATTCCTCCAAAAATAATTCTTCTTGGATGAACTAGCTTCAAAGACAAGCCTTTTTTTGCCTTTGAATTGCTTAAATCGTGATGCTGCTGTTCTAGAAAAAAGTTGAAGTGAATTGCTTATTTTCCTTCCTTGATTTGGTTTCAAATTTTCTAAGCTACTGTTGGATTTTTGTCCCCGCCAATTTGGTTGCCCTTGGTCCTTATTTATAAGGTTTTGATGTAGTTTAATCCTAATTAGCTAAGGCAAGTAATATTAATAAAAAAAAAGAAACCAAAACCTAATTGAATTAGGTTTCAAAAAATTTGCGTCAGAAAATTTGCGCTGCAGAAAAAATTGCCGCAGGAAAAATTGATCTGGCAAAAACATTCTGCCGCAGTTGGCTGCCATAGGGCGAATGGAACAGGTCCTTAAGCTATTTCGCAGGCAGAAAAATTCTGTGTGCAAAATAGCACAGTGATTTCGCCTGTAGGAATTTCTTGCGGGCCAAATGCCCACGGCCCCGTGCGACTATTTTTTTCGCTGCCTATTTTTCTGACTCCGATTTTTATTTTTATTGTTATTTGTTTATTTTTACTTTTATTAATAAAAATTAGTTACTAAAGAAAAAATTATTTAACAAAAATTATTTTGGACCAATTAGACAACAAAAATCATTTCGGACTAAATAAAACATATTGGACCGGATTGGGTCAAAAATTAAGGGTCTACAGAACTGCTTTCAAAACACCATTGGGAATGAGTCCATATAGGTTAGTCTTTGGCAAGGCTTTCCACCTACCGGTGGAATTGGAGCATAAAGCCTATTGGGCAATAAAGACTACAAATACGGACTTAGAAGGAGCAAGGCAACAAAGAATTTTGTAAATTTCTGAGGTTGATGAGCTTAGAAATGAGGCCTTTGAGAGTTCAAGAATCTATAAGGAAAGGGAAAAAGCTATGCATGATAAGATGATCCTTTAAAGAACTTTCAAACAGGGAATGAAAGTCCTATTCAATTCCAGAATGCAATTTTTTCCCAAAAAATTGAAGTCCCATTGGAGTGGACCATTTCAAGTAATTCAAACATTCCCATATAAGGTTGTTGAGTTGCTCAATTTGAAAACTAACAAGACATTTAAGGTAAATGGACAAAGGGTGAAGCCCTATCTTGAGGAAATTAATGTTGCAAAAACTATTGAAAGTTTGATGTTTATAGACAAATGATGCAACAATGTCCAGCTACACGATATTAAAGAAGCGCTTAGTGGGAGGCAACCCATTGGTTTGTATTTCTTTTCATGGTTAAATCTTTGTGTTTTGTCATTTAAATTTCATTTTATTTTAAGAGAATAGAATGGGTACATTGATCGGTTTTTGTTTTTGATGAAGTTTCAGGGTAAAGCCGGGAAGATAAGTGCATATCTTAGACTTGGGTGACACGTTTGTTTAAATAAAAATAAAAAAAAAGAAAAAAGCAAAATCAAAAATTTTGGCAGTAGAGGACATAGCCACTTGACACGGCTAAGCCACTGGCTATGTCAAGCAAGCCCAGAATTCCCAGGCATGGACACGACCAGAAGGCTTGGCCGTGACACCAAGACATGCCCAAGCGCCAGCCCATGTCCTCAATCCCTTACCCTACACCAAAACACACAGACCTGGACATGCCCACAAGACATGGCCAAGCCATTGGTCTTGTTCCTCCTAAAAGCCCAAACATGGCCAAGCCATTTCAAGCTTGGTCGTGTCACCCTCTTTAAAAACCCAATCGTGTCCTTTTGTTCATCCTTAACCTTGGTTTTTCTTTTTTCTTTCTCTCGCCTCTCTCTCTAAACCTCCATTTCCATCTCTCAAAACTTAAAAATCTCACCAAATCTTCCATTTCTCTTACTCAAAACTCAATTAAACCCACTTAATCTTCCAATTTTCAACTCAAAACTCCATAAAATCCATCAAAGTTTGATTTTCACTAAAAAGATCAAGATGCCTAGAACAAAATTGGTGTCCCACCACAAGAGGAGGCAACCTCCATCATCCACTCCATCATCCTGTTCATCATCTTCAAAGAGGTTAACTCTTCTAGCATGGTATTTCTTTCTAACGAGGTATGTGAGCGATGAATCCCTCGATACTCTCCATATAAGAGATAATTTTGCTACATATGTTCAAAACCTTGGATTGGAAAAATTAGTTTCCCCTTAAACCTTTGTAATTCCAATAACTCACCATAGAATTTTTAACCTCACTTAAGGTTGAATGAAATGAAATGAAGATTTGCACTAGGTTTAGCTTTAAATTGCTTGGAAAACAATGTGTTCTTGATATTGAGCAATTAAATGCTATTTTTGGTTTTCACCAAGAAGGGGAAAAATGCATTCCTAAGGGTTTTAAACAACAATTCGCATGGGGGGAATCGGCTCGGGGGGGGGGGGGGGGGGGGGAGGGGTATGTATATGACCAAATTGGCCAAAGCAACCAAATTGATAAATCCCGCCTTGAGGTAACTACATCGATTTATGTCTTATGGGTTCTTTGCAAGGAAAGAAAGCACGGGTGTGGTGGAACTAAATGAGCTATTTTTCTTAGATTGTGGTAGCAATGCTATACCCATAAGTGTCGGCTAATAGTTGGCCGATGTGTTTGATAGCGTAGCAAATAGGAAAAAGGGAGCAATTTGCATAGGTGGATTGGTGACCACCTTGGCTGTAGCACTTATTAATGGATTTGATTCGAGCACTTGCCAAATGACTAAAATTTTTATGAGTGATTCATTGGATCTTGCCACCCTTGAAAAGATGCACATGGTTGTAAAAAGGAGAGGGGCTTATGTTATGCATTTAGATGAGCAGGTTGCACCTGAGGACTGATAAAAGAGGCCACGAGTTGATGAGGAGTCCTACTCGAATTCACTCTGTTTGAATGAAGATGCTCCGGTGCTGGATAATCAGGAGATTATTAGTAGGATTGAACCATTGAAAAGCAAGGTAGATCATAATCATGCTGAATTCCTTACCCAGTTAGAACAAATCAATAGCAACCTCGCAAAGATTCTTAGCCTCCACCCTTCAACAACCTCGTGATTTATTATTCTTAGTATAAACTAGGGTCACAATTGATTTTTGGTATTTCATAGTTGACCTAAATAATTTGCAAGCTCTTTGTAAGAAAAGATTGGATGAAAATCATTTTGTTTCTAAGGCCATTGTTAAAAGATTTTAGTAAAAACATACTTTGGGCTTTGTATTTGGGTCATGAGCAAAAGAATTTTTGATTTGTTTTTTTTTAGAAAAGTTTTATGTTTAAAGACCATCTTAAAAAGTCTTGAAAATAGTTTTGGAATTTTGGACTTTAAAGAAAAATTTATTTTGAGCTTACAATGTACTTAGGTCATATTAGAAAAAGAACAAACCAAATAAGCCATGATTTAAACCAAGATAAACTAACCATAGTCAAATAACATGCATTTGGGGTAAAAACTAAGGAAAGTAACTAGGCCAATTACATGAGCTTTAGTCTTTGGATTAAAAGGCTTAGGTTCCCATAACAAGTATATACCAAATGGTATGAGGCTATGAGTGGTTATGTCATGCTCGATCTCCATACCGTGAGTTTAAGTATGGTATCCCTTACATAACACAACACGGGTAACATGGCCATCCTAACTCATGCACATAATGCAATCTAATATGATGCAATGGATAATATCATTATAAGAAATTATAGAATAATATAAAGACCAATGGAATCAACTTCTCTTATCCCCAGTGGAGTCGCCACTGTGAGTGGGGATTTTCGTCCCCACTTTTGGTGGAATGGTTCTTGCGACTTTGGCACTGTTTAGGCTCGAGGCCTTAGAGAACATGGACCTAAGTTCGAAGAAAATGGAGTCACCACCCGGACGGACCGAGAAAAAGAAAGGGTTGCATGACTCGATTCCTAAGGAATCCTCAACCCCCTAATGGGTTCGGAAAGTTGGGTACGTGTAGGGAAGGTGAGAAATGGCCTAGCACCCCCACAATGCCCGGTTTATTGGAACCGGCCTCCTTTATGGGTCTTAATATTATAAAATTCTTAGATATAACAATATTATCCATATTACACACAACAATTGAAACAAAGAATCAATATATTAAAAATCAAAACAATGTCCAAGCAAGACAAATAAATGGACACCCATCCGAAGATGGAAACATGCCCTTACATCATCCATTTCTAAGCCAAATAGGACACCCACCAAGAGGTAGAAACATGTCCTTTATATTGATCTAAAATATAAAAACAATTTAAATTACATAGAACTTAATTGATGAGGTACCCACAAAGTGGAAACATACCTCTTACAACATTTGGAAATCCAAAATAAATTGATAAAAGTAAATAAAAATTCATCATAAATAAATCATTCATCAAAGATATTAAACATCAATCAAAATATATAATAAACATTCATCCATGAAAAATTAAATAAATCAAGCATTGAAATTAAATAAATCAACCATCAAATCATATAATAGACTATATAATCATATCTAAAAATAAAGCAAGTAAAGATACGAATTAGGGTTTACTAATATTTAGGGTTTTGGAACCTTGAGATATTATTATTGTTATTTATTTAAGTTACTGTAAGTTTTAAGAGATTTGAAATAGATTAGGGTTTCATGAATCAAATTAGTGCTTAAGGGTAACATTATAAAATTAGGGTTTTAGAATAATTAAAACATTAGATTTATAGCTCTTGGTTACTAGATTATTATTTTGAATTTACTGTATTGGGTTTGAATGTTTAGGTTTATAAGGTTTTAAGGTTTTAAGGATTAAGATTTAGGAAAACTAGGGTTTACGATTTTGATTTTGAGGGAATTAGGGTTTAAGAAAATTTTGGGTTTAGAATAACTAGTTTGGGGCTTACTGTTTTGGTTTTAGAGTTGAAGAAAATAGTTTAGTTTTATAAAGTAATTATGATTTTTTAGAAACTGCAAAGTGAGTTTAGAGTTTGGATATTTAACAAAACATTTGGAAATTTTGGAAAAAAAGTGAGAGGAAAACAGTTTAGGGTTTTTGGAAATAGAAGGAACGATTTAGGGTTCTAAGGTTTTGAAGAAACAAAAAAGTATTTTTAGGGTTCTTAAGGTTTAGAAGAAACAGAAAAGATCATTTATGTCATTGAAATGAAGATCAACGTTACTGCATATTTATAGATCAAGGTTTTGTGTGTTTAATCTTATGAATCAAAAAAGCAAAGCTATTGTAAGAAACTAAAAAGAAATTAGAGATTCGAACCTTCATACGTTAGTTCCACCAAAAATTGCTCCTTGGATGAATGGAGACAAAGGCAAAGTTACTACCTTTGATAAATTGTTAATGGCTTTGCTTGTTACTCTCAAATTCGAAGTCCCAAATTCAAAATTCTAGTTCTCCAAGAGTTTCTCCCCTTAAAATCCAGTCCGATCGTTCCTCCAAAAATTCCTCCCCTCTTTATCTATGTCTTTTTAGAGTTATTTATAAGAAATTTTGGAAGCTTAATTCCAATTGTTTAAGGAAACTATATTTGATTAGGAAAAGAAAACCAAAACCAAATATAATTTCGTTTCGAAAAAAATTACGTTGGAAAAACTTCGCTGGCAAAAACTGCGACGGGCTGCAAGCTTGCGAGCGCTGGCGTGGAAAATTGTGAGGGGCTTAATTATTTATTATTATTATAATAATTTTTAAAAATTATAAAAAATAAATACTAATACAGATATTATTTAATTAAGATAACAAAAAAAATATTTTGCACTAAATAAAATATATTGGATTGGACTGGGTCAAAAATTAAGGGTCTACACCCGTACTACTAAGTCGAGCCACTATAGTGTGAAACAATAGATTATGCACTACTCAACACGGGAAGGACTCAAAATTTCATGCCTTTGATACCTTCGGCTGATACTTGGCAGCATTCGATGCAAATGTTCTCTAAACCCTGGGAGGAATGACATAGTACTTCGTAAAGTCTACATCGGAGTTAAGATACTCTACAGTCTACACCTCTTCCACAGTAAAGAAACCCAAATGCACGCCAAGTTTGTTGATGCTCATGTGGAATCACTGACCGCCCATCCAGAACTTCATTGTCATCTCGATGATGGAGATCTTATTTTTATCAAATTGAAAAGTGCAGAAGAACTCCAGGGTTAACTCTCTGTTGGAAGGTTCATTGATAGAGAAGAGTTGTTCCCATCCCAGCTGGTTGATCAATTCCCGAACCTTAGTCAATATGTTGGCTCGCTCCATGGAACCCCAATCCAAAACCCTAGGTGGCGACCAATCCTTGTTCCCTAACAATTCAAACTGTCTTTGCTCCTCCGCAGTTGAGAAATGAGGGCACTTGTTGTGAGCAATGAATTTTGAGATGGGAGTGGTAGCAGGTTGGCTTGAGCTACCTTCACTTCTAGCCCGCTTAGTTAGTAATTTAGATGGCACTTATTTGCGAGCACCCATGATCTACAAAACAAACAAGAATAGCCTGAAAATAAAGTATTCCAAACAAGCCAAGATGAATAACATAATAAGCCAACCTAATGAAACAAACAATAGTAATGCATTATCAAATAACAAAAGTAATGACACTAAAACAATGGGAAAGCAATGAACCAATTCTCAACAAGGGCAACTTTTTAAACCCATGCAATAATCAATCTTCATACCAAGCATTGCCCCAATTCAATAACATCGCCCCAAATCAATATCGCCATAGCCCAACGCAACAAAACATAGGATGTTAACTCATTAAGAATAAAAAATAAAAAATAGAGTGTCAATAAACACAACTCGATTCTAGCCATAGAATCTTCAAAAACACAATGATTAAATCACAAAATATCCACAAAACTCAAATAAAACATGAAATTCCATAGTCAAAAAAATTTCAAAATCCCTAGAAACTAGCTATGGTAAATAAACAAACCCATAATAAAATAAAATAGAGTCTTTAGAATCCAACTAAACTAAACAAATCCAACAATTAACAAATCTCAAAGAATCTCCAAACAAATATCAAGAAATCGCAAAAAAACAAAATAAAATTTTAAAAGTTAAGAGTGCGTACTTGAATAGCATGAAGAATGCAAGAAAATTGAAGGAAAAAAATGAGTGAATCCCCTCCAAATCACGAAATGAGAGTTGAAATCCCTTCTATGATGAATGGGTATGTGATTTCGATGGAGAAAGTGTGAAAATTTGACAGAAAATCATAAAAGAGGGGAAGAGGAGAGAGGAAATTATGTTTGATTTAAAATCGGCATGACTTAAAAAACCATGGACATGCCCATTGACACGGCCGTGTCTATGGACGTGTCATAACTACTATTTCTTTAACAAAACGATATGCTCATTCATACAAGCGTGTTGTAGCTACCGTGACTCATTTAAATCAACACGGCCAATGACACGGGCGTGTCACTGGGCGTGTGGTTGCTACTGTGAATCTCAAATTTAACCAAAATGACACGACCAATGACATAGGAGTGTCATTAGGAGTGTTGTAGCTACTGTTGTGCCATCTAAATGACACGTCCAGTGACATAGGTGTGTCACTGGTCATGTCATAGCTACTGTCTCTTAAAATTAATAACACGCCCACTCACACGGGAGTGTCCCTAAATAAGCTCAAGTTACCCCCTCAAAAGATAATTTCACTCTACAAATTCAAATGAATTCAAGGCAAACACACTACCAACCAATGATAGAAGAATCATAAAACCAACAAAACAACTAAAAACATGAAAATTAAAGAAATACATATCAAAATAAATAAAATAGTGGGTTGCCTCCCACCCAGCACTTCTTTAACGTCATATTATTTGGACGTTCAGGACTGGTTCATCTTTAGTCTTGGAGGTATAAATAAAACTTCCTTCAACTCACTCAAGTCCCTCCTTAAATATAGTTTAATCCTTTGCCCGTTAACCTTAAAATTCCCTTTCTCTAGGTGAGTAATTTCAATTGTCCCATAGGGAAAAACTTCTTTGACTGTAAATGGACCATGCCATCTTGATTTAAACTTACCTGGAAAAAGTCAAAGTCTCAAATTATACAATAATACCTGATCGCCAACTTAAAACTCTTTTGTTCCTTAACACGAGCATCATGCCATCTCTTAGTCCACTCCTTATACATTTGTCATAAGTTTGTAATCTCCATTCATCCAGCTCATTGATCTGCAATTTCCTCCTATCACCTGCACTAGCTAGATCAAGGTTAATATGTTTTATAGCCCAATAAGTATTATGTTTAATCTCCACAGGTAAGTAACAAGCCTTTTCATATACTAGCCTAAATGGCATAGTACCCAATGGAGTTTTGAATACAGTCCTAAAGGCCCATAGAGCATTATCTAATTTCTCAGACCAATCCTTTCGGGATCGCTCTATAGTTTTTTCAAGGATACTTTTTATTTCTCTATTCGTGTTCTCAATTTGGCCACTGGTTTGGGGATGGTAAGGAGTAGAAAACCTATGAGTAACACCTAGACTCTTGAAAAAATTCTAAAAATGAGCATTACAAAAGTGAGTACCCCTATCACTTATGATCGCTTTTGGTGTACCAAATCGCAAAAACAACTTTTTTAAAAATCTTATCACTACCCTAGCATCATTCGTTGCTAAAGCTTGGGCTTCAGGCCATTTGAAAACATAGTCTATAGCTATAAAAATACATTTGTTACCAAAATAACTAGGAAACGGTCCTATAAAGTCAATCCTCCATAAATCAAAGACTTCACACACTAAAATTCCATTTTGGGGCATCTCATCAAGAGATGAGATATATCCAGTTCTTTGACAACGATCACAATATTTCACAAAATCATAGCTATCCCTAAATTTCTTGGGCCAAAAAAAATCCTGATTCGAGCACCTTTTGAGCAGTCCTATTGGCTTCCATATTACCACTAGCTGGTCCAGCAAGACAATGATGAAGAATATTCATCATTTTGGTCCATGCCACACAATGCCAGATCATGTGGTCCTTATAAAACCTAAACAAGAAAGGATCCTCCCATAAGTAATATTTCAAGTCAGAAAAGAATTTCTTCTTCTCTTAATAAGTCATATCTTTAGGGAGTTCCCTAGCAGCCAAGTAATTAGCCAAATCTACAAACCAAGGTACATCAAAATTTGAAGCAGTTACCTCACTTACCATGGCGTAAAGCTGCTCATCAGGGAAATGATAATCAATGTTCCCTTCATCAAACTTCTCCAAGGTTGGGTTCTGTAAGCGCGAAAGGTGATCTGCTGCCAGATTTTCAGCTCCCTTTTTGTCTTGAATCTTCAAATCAAATTCTTGCAACAATAAAACCCAATGAATTATCCTAGGCTTTGCATCTGTTTTGGCAAAAAAAATACCTCAAAGCTAAGTGATACATATACACAATCACTTCAGACAATATCAGATATGATCTAAACTTGTCAAAGCAAAAACCACAGCTAGGAGTTCTTTCTCTGTAGTTGTGTAATTGGCCTGGGCTGCATTCAACGTCTTGCTTGCGTAATAAATGGGCTGAAAATGCTTCTCTTTGCGTTGACCCAAAATAGCTCCCACTGCAATATCACTTGCATCACACATCAGCTCGAATGGTAAATTCTAATCAGGAACTACCATGTTTGGAACATGGGTAAATTTCTCCTTAAGAGTTGTGAAAGACCTTAAACATTCTTCGTCAAACACAAAATCAGCATCCTTCTCAAGGAGTCTTGTTAGATGACGATCTATCTTAGAAAAGTCTCATATAAACCTCTGATAGAAGCCTGCATGTCCCAAAAAGCTTCTGATAGCCTTGACTGATGTGGTGGGTGGCAGTTTTTCAATGATTTTCACCTTAGCCCGGTCCACCTCAATACCCTTGCTTGAAATCTTATGTGCCAGCACGATTCCTTCTTAAACCATGAAATGACATTTTTTCCAATTGAGTGCCAAGTTTGTTTCCTCACATCTTATCAAGACCCTCTCAAGAATTTCTAAACAACCTTTGAATGAGCTACCATAAATCTAGAAATCATCCATGAACACCTCCATAATTTCCTCAATGAGCTCATCAAAGATTGCCACCATGCTCCGTTGAAAAGTTGCAGGTGTGTTGCATAATCCAAATGACATTCTTCGATATGCGAATGTCCAATATGGGCAGGTGAATGTAGTTTCCCTTGGTCTTCCGGGGTAATAGGAATTTGGAAGTAGCCTGAAATACCATACAAAAAGTAGTAATACTTATGCCTGGACAATCTCTCTAACATATGATTAATGAAGGGCAAAGGAAAATGGTCCTTTCTATTTGCATCATTCAACTTCCTGTAGTCGATGTAAACCCTTCAATTGGTAATTGTTCTTGTTGGAATTAGCTCATTATTTTCATTAGACACCACCATTGTCCCTCTTTTATTTGGTACTACTTGAACAGGGCTCACCTAAGAGCTATTCAAAATTTGATATATAATTATAGCATCAAGTAGCTAGATTACTTTAGCTTTAACTACTTCTTTCATCTCAGGGTTTAGTCTCCATTGTAGTTGCACCACTGGCTTGAACTCATCCTCCATCAATATTTTGTGAGTGTAATAGGATGGACTAATACCCTTGATGTCTGCTATCTTCCAAGCTATAACCTGCTTATGTTTTTGCAATAGCTCAATGAGTTTTACCTTTTGCTCAGAAGATAGGTGGGGACTGAAAATAATTGGCAATTTATTCTCCTCTCTCAGGAATCCATACTCAAGATGATCCGGAATAATCTTGAGTTCTAACTTGGGTGGATCAATCACAGATGGTCGCGGCTTCGATTCTTTTGGCATTTCAATGGTTTCATATGCCCAACTCTTAAATGATTTACTTGCTTCAAGATAAGGAAGCTGCTCCAGTGCTTCCTGATCCTCAACATCATCCTGCAATAAACACAACTCAAGGGGATCCTTGAAAACAACATTAGTAACACAATTTAATGTTTCATGTTCAATGATATCATTGCATGAATCCACCTCATTAAGTGTAAGTGGGTGCTTCATAGCATAATGTATATTAAAAACAACTTTCTCATTTCCCACTCTTAATGTCAATGTGCCATCATGGACATCAATAAGGGCACGGGCTATATTCAAAAATGGCCTACAAAGGATAAGCAAAACATCTGCATCCTCATCTACATCAATGACAACAAAATCATTGGGGAAAATGAAATCTCCAATTTTTACCAACACATCCTCTGTAATGCAACGAGGGTGAATTACTGACTTATCAGCAACTTAAATGGTCATGAGTATTGGTTTAGGTTCTCTGACACCTAACTCTTTAAACATATTGTTGGCCATAACACTTATGCTAGCCCCTAAGTCAGCCAATGCACTTTGAACTTCAAGATTACCTATCAAATATGGAATTGTAAAACTACCATGATCTTTTAATTTCTTAGGCAATCTCTTATGCAAAAATACTGAACTCTTTTCTAAAAATTGTACCAAAGATACTTCCTCAAGTTTCCTTTTGTTAGAAAGGATATCTTTAAAAAATTTAGCATATTTGGACATCTGCGATAAAGCTTTAATAAATGGAATATTAATGTGCAGTTGTTTAAAGAGTTCAAGGAACTTATCGAACTGAGCATCCATCTTGTTCTTGTTCAACCTTGCTGGATATGGCACTCAAGGTCGATATTCCTTCACTACTGGACTAGGTTCTTGAGGTTGATTTTCTTTCTCATTTCCCACTGCAGCCTTCTCTCCTGAAGCAACAATAGAGTTATCTTCTTCTTCTTTCTGTGTCTTAACCTCTTTTACTTGTGACTCAACTTCTTTTTCAATCACACCACCCTTAATTTCCTTTCCACTCATTGCCTTCAGCTACTCCTTCAGGTTTGCCTCAGTATTACTAGGTAAACTCCCTTGTGGTCATTCACTAAGTAACTTGGCAATTTGCCCCACCTGATTTTCCAAATTGTGAATGGAGGCTTGCTGATTTCTAAGAGTAGTTTTTGTTGATTGAAATATGGTTTCCAAAGCTGCTATAAACTTCTCCATCATGTCCTCCAAAATTGCTCTATCTTGGAGGGGTAGATTGTTGATGTTGAGGCTGCTGAAATCCAGGGGGAGGCCTTTGATTATTCTGATTATTCAAGGAGAAATTAGGATGATTTCTCCACCCTAGATTATATGTGTTGCTGTAGTGATTGTTCTGCTATTGCCTAGGCATGTTTCCAGCATAATCCACTTACTCTTGTCTAGCAAACATATTGCCACTTTGGAAATCTTGACTTTGATGTCAACACCCACACCATTCACAAGACATCACTTGCATTGATTTCCCCGAAGATGAAGCTAAAGAATCAATCTTTTTATTCATTGCTTCCAACTGTGTTGTCAAAGCAACCACGGGATCCAATTGATGTGCACCAGTGACCCTTAATTTTCCTTGTTCCCTTAGAGTTTGCCACTGAAAATTGGTAAGGGCCATATCTTCAATCAAATCCCTTACTTGTTCAGGTGTCTTATTATTTATGGTAGCTCCATCGGCTGCATTGATGGACTGCTTACTTGCATAATTCAATCCATTGTAGAAAGTTTGAACATGTAGACACAGTGGAAGCCCATGATGAGGATACCTTCTCAATAAATCTTTGAATCTTTCCCAAGCATCATAAAGAGTTTCACCATCTAGCTAGAGAAAAGATGAAATATCATTCCTCAACTTGGCTATCATGGACTGTGGAAAATATTTCTCTAAGAATTTTTATGCCAATTGACCACATGTGGTGAATGTGTTTCGGGGGAAGGATTTTAGCCATTTCTTCAATCGATCTCTAATCATAAATGGGAACAACATCAGCCTAATTGCAACTTTGAAGATATTATGTATCTTGAATGTGTCACACATTTCTAGAAAAGTCTCAATATCTGCATTAGGATCTTCATCTGGAACCCATCAAACTTACAAGTCTGCTGCACCATTTAAATTACATTTATTTTTATCTTGACTTTGTTTGCAGTAACTACCAGTCTCTGTATGCTCGAATCGGCCCCATTAAGAGTGGGCCTAGCAAATTCCTACTTTGTCCTTGGCTCATTTCCTGCCATCACTTCCAGTTTTTCTTCTGAGTTGAGATATTCAAGATTTGGTTCCGTTTCTGCCAGAACTACTTCCCCTTCTTCCTTTTGCTTTCTCCTCAATGTTTTCTGTAGCACTTGATCAAATTCAAGTAATTTGAAAGAGCTAGCTTAGGTCATAAATGGGAAGAAATACCTAGAATGACAATCAACAAGCAAGAACTAATATTAAAACAAATAAAATAAAAACTAAATCAACAGTCTTGATTATATTACTAATATTGAAAACTGTTGTCCCCGACAGAGGCTCCAAAAACTTAATGGTGAATTTATGCCATCGCTGTGATGTCGGAAGTGCAAGGGTCGCTCAAGTAATAAAATAGTGAGTAAGTTATCGTTTCACTGGGACAAGGTCCAATATTAGTGCAAATTTCAACTGTTGTTTAGCAAATCAATAGTGTGAGCGGGGATTTTTGCCCCCACTCCTTGTGGAATGGTTCTTGCGACTTCGGCACTATTTAGGCTCGGGGCCTTTAGAGAAAATGGGCCTAAGCCCTGAGAAAATGGAGTCACCACCCGGAAGGGCCGGGAAAAAGATAGGGGTGGATGACTCGATTCCTAAGGAATCTCTAACCCCCTAATGGATTTAAAAAGTTGGGTATGTGTGGGGAAGGTGAGAAATGGCCCAGCACCCCCACAATGCCCGGTTCATTGGAAACGACCTCCTTTTCATGTCTTAATATTATAAAATTGTTAAATATAACGATATTATCCATATTACATGCGATAATAAGAATAAATAAATACTTTATTAAAATCATAATAATGTCCAAACAAAACAAATAAATGGATCCCTATCAGAGGATGGAAACATGTCCTTACATCGTCCATGTCTAAAACTGAAAAGGACACTTACCGAAAGGTGGAAATATGTCCTTTACATTAATTCCAAAATGTGAAAATAAATTAAATTGCATAAAGATTAATTAATGCGGTACCCAATCATGGAAACATAGCTCTTATAATTTTAACAAATAATAATAATAATAATGAAATCATCCATCCATGATAAACAAATTAAATATTGAAATTAAATAAATCAATCATCAAAACATATAATAAACTACATAATCAAATCTAAAACTTAAATAAAGTAAATAAGGATACATATTTAGGTTTACATCTCAAATTAGGGATTCTATGATTTTTTAGGATTTTTAGATAGGAAATTAGGGTTTCAAACATGAAATATGATTTTATGGATATTTGGAATCAAAGTAGGATTTTAACTTGTAAAAAAAATATTATTATCATTATTTTAAAAATATTAAACTACTGTGAAGGTATGGAAGATAAAATTAATTATGATTTTAGGTTTTAAGAAAACATAATTTAGGATTGGAAGTTTTAAGAAGTGATTAGGGTTTGAAAAAATATATTATGGTTTTGAGGTATTAAAAAATACAATTAGGGTTTTAGATAAAGGCTAGGGTTTTGATTAATTAAAATAAAGTTTGGATTATTTGGAAAATAAGTTTAGGGTTTGGAAGAGATTAGGTTACTGTAAAAACGGATCATGGTTTATGAAATAGGGTTTTGTAGTTCGAAGAGAATAATATGGTTTATGTTAATTAAATTAGGGTTTCAGATGATTGGATGATGAGTCTATAAGTAATTATAAAAATTATTACAAATTCCTATCCATGAATTATTAACACGGTAAGTTAAATGAATTAAGTGTAGAAACACAAGTAATGTTCTTTGCTTGATGTTACTCGATTGCTTTTTTATGATTCATGTATTTTTCAACTACTCCAGTCCAAGTTTCTTAATAATTTGCACCCCTGTCTATGTGTTTAATACTCTTATTTATAGGAAAACAAAAATACCTAATCCTATTTTAATAAGGAAATACTAACTATTTAGGAAAAAATCATAAAACTGTGTGAAATAAAGTTTGGTCAAAAATTGGCAACGTGAGGGCTGCTGGACCTGAGGCTGGGAGAACTAGGCAGTGCCCAGATTGCTGCTATGGTGAATTGGGCAGTGTCCAATTGGCCGCATATAATTACTGCGGCGAATTCCCTTGCTGCATGGTAGCGTACCAGAGCTGCCACGTGTCACTCGCTGATCCATCTGATTTTTTATTATTTTTATTATTAAAAATAACTATTAAATATTATAAATATAAATATTATAAATATTAAATAAAAAAATACCACAAAAATTATTTTAGACTATTTAAAAATATCGGACTGGACTGGGTCAAAAATTAAGGGTCTATCGTTTGCCCCCTGCTTTAATGATCTGAGACTTTAAGTAGAAGAGAGTGAAAAGCAACATGAATTTGAGTAGATTTTGGATGGGGATGGGTTCTCAACCCAAGGTTAAAGTTGGTTTTTATACTTGGACCCAAGACTGGATTTTGGTTACTCGACCCAAAACTGGATTTAGGTTCTCGACCCAAAACTGAATTTTGGGTGCTAGATCCAATACTGAATTTTTGGGTGCTCGAACTAAAATTGAATTTGGGTGCTCGACCCTGAATTGGATTCTTGATCCTGAACTGGATTCTTGATCCTAAACTGGATTTGGGTTCTCCACCCTAAACTAGATTTTTGTATGCTCGACCTGAAATTGATTTTAGGTACTCGACCTAAAACTGAACTTTGGATGCTCGATCCAAGGCTAGATTATGGGTGCTTGACTAGAAACTAAATTTGGATGCTCAATTCGAAACTAAATTTTAGTTGCTCGACATGAAATTAGATTTTTGGATACTCTATCCAAAATTGAATTTAGGTTTGGGTTCTCAACCCAAAATTAGATTTTGAGTGCTCGACCCGAAACTGAATTTGGGTGCTCGACCCGAAATTGGATTCTTGATCCTAAAATGGATTTGGATTCTTGACCCAAAACTAAATTTTGGGTGCTCAACCCAATACTAGATTTTTGGGTGCTCGACTCAAAACTAAATTTGGGTGCTTGACCCGAAATTGGATTCTCGATCCTAAACTGAATTTGGGTTCTCCACCCAAAACTGAATTTTGGGTGCTCGACCCAATACTGAATTTTTGGGTGCTCAACCCAAAATTGAATTTGGGTGATCAACCTGAAACTGGATTCTGGATCCTAAACTAGATTTAGGTTCTTGACCCAAAACTGAATTTTGGGTGCTCTGCCCAAAATTTATTTTAGGTACTCCACCTAAAACTAAATTTTGATTGCTCGATCCAAGACTGAATTGTGGGTGCTTGACCCGAAACTAGATTTGGATACTCGATTCGAAATTGGATTTTGAATGCTTGACCCGAAATTGGATTTTGGGTGCTCGACCTGAGATGAGTTCAGGACTCAAAAGTGATTTCGGTTATGGACCCGGTGGTAAGTTCTGGACTCAAAAGTAATTTGGGTTCTTATTGACTCCTTCCAGATGCTTGTTGAGGTCTTGCATTGGAATGACAGAAAGCTTTACTTTTATTTCTTTTATCTTTAAGATATTGAAAACATGAATAATGGAGGCCCCAAGCATCAGAGATACATCCATTTCAATTTATGATTCATTATGTCAATTGGTAGCTTCTTCATAACCTCACCAACAATCATTTACTTTGCCTAATGTGTCCTTCAAGATTCGACTATTCAACATATTTTCCTTAACTTAAAGGCTTTCTACAACAAGAAAATATATTTTTTTAAATCAAATGTTGACTTTGTCAAATCAGTATCATTGTACCTCAGGACTCAATTTTCCAAATTAATATATATATAACATGACAAACCTAGTTACCGTACCAAACTCAGGAATCATTTTTATTTAAACAAGAATTGCTGCACTTCAAATAGGCCCATACACATTACTTTGTCAAAGGTCTTATTGAGTTTGAATATTGTCTATCTCATATGCATGCTTATTCAATCTATCTCCACTAATAGACTCTACCTACCAAGAGAGATCAATAGGTCTTTGATAGGCTTGAAATGGGGCCTATAAGGGACATGGGTTAAATGAAGGCCTTTTGTAAGTTGGAGCCGTTGTGACACTATGGCCAAACCTTCACACTGCAAATTGCTTATTGGATCTTTAGGTAGTTGGGAGAAGGAATAAGATAGAGCTTTGAATGTTTTCCCATTTTCTTGGCATTAATCTGGATCTTTATTGGGATAGTCTTTGCCTTTGCAAAAAATTTGGTACCCATATTCATTTCTTTTTTTTCTTTTCTTTATCTTTCTTTTTCTTAATCCTCCCTTTCTTTGAGCATTTTATCATTTTGTCCTTCTTCCCTATAGGACTGTCAAGTACAAGACTTTTAAGAACTGGATGACATTTCTCCTTTTTCTTCGATTTTGATTGAATCTTTGTTGGGTTAGACTAATTCAAGTCAAACTATCCTTATGGAAATCTTTTGCTGCTTTAGGTAAAAGAGAACTTGGTTAGCTTTCTTAACTGTTTTGGGTTTTATTTTATTTTATTTTTCTTTTATTTCTTTTGTCTCTCTCTTTTTTTTCTATTCTTTTTTTTGTTCTAACTCTATAAGAGTTTTCTTATTTGTACCAACTTGTATTTCTGGTAATGGATGAGTGGAGTGGTATTAATCTGCTTCAGTCTTAACTTTATTTGTGATATTTGGTCTAATTCAGGGGAACTTCAACTACCCTTATGGTCTTGAGAACTTCAACTATCCTCATGGTCTTGATTGTTCATTCCTTTCATTAACTTCTTGTCTCTTCACCTTAGTGATCATAAGACTTGTCAAAAGTGTAACAATAGCTCAGGGTGTGTCATCAGGCTTATAAGTCAATAAAGAGAAAGTTAAAATCTTATGAAGGCTCAAAGGGACAACTAGGGATTGATATTTAATTGGGTGGATACTAGTTGTTGGCTCGCCAAACAATGCCCAGATCATTTCTCTCTTAAATAAGAAGAATTCAATTTCACCTCCAAAATTTGTCAAAGCATGTTCTAAGACTGACTAGGACATAAACAAAGGTAATTATGCAGGAGCCCTCTCTAAGTAAGCATACACAACTCAATACTATAGAACAATTCCCTCACCTAGTAAAATCATTCGAATCATGATGCATGGATATTCTAATTTATAAATATCAAGTTAAGTTCATCATTGGTTGAGCACTAAAATGAACAAAGACTAATAAAAATTTTGATGAAAGTAATTTATTCAAACAATCTTAATTTTAAAAAATATAATTGTTCCATAAAACACCAAACAAAGAAAACAAAACAAAAAACAAATAAGCCAAGGGAAGTTTGTTGAGTTAAGATTCTTCTCCTTTCACAACTTCAATATTCCCATCCTAAAAGGAGGATAAGACAATATCTTCTTCCAATCCTCCTCCTACCTGTAAATCATTAATTTTTAACACAGTCAAATCCGATAGTCTAAAATAATTTTGGTGGTATTTTAATTATTTATAATATTTAATAGTTATTTTTAATAAAAATATAAAAATATAAAAAATGAAAAAATATAAAAATTGGACGGATCGGCAGCCCATTTTACTGCAGAAATTGTCTACGGCAAATTGTGCAATGCCCAATTTGGTGCAGCTGGGCTTGCCTAGTTCTGCGATGAACAGGCTTGCCTAGCTAGTCCATCACCGATCCTCGCAGTAATTTTTGCCAGCGCAGCCCACACGCGCTGCCGAATTTTTGACCAAACCTTCTTTTACCCGATTTTCTAATTTTTCCTAAATAATAGGTATTTCCTTATTAAAATAGGATTAGGACTCTTTATTTTCCTATAAACACTAACATCAACACACATGGATTGAGAGGATGAGAGAAAGGGGATGAAAGAAAAAAAAACCCTAGGGACAGAACAAGGAGAAAAACCCTAGAGGTCGGCAATTAACATTAAGAGGATTAAAGAGAAAAGTAAGAGATGGCAAAAAGGAATTGGCAGCAAGTAAGCACTCATCAATCAATCAATCCATAAAAGGCAGCAACATTGCCTTTGTTATTGTTCATCCATAAATCAATTTTTTGGTGGAACCAACTGCGCAGATTTGATATTTAATCATAAATTATATGTTCACAGTAGCTTCATTTTCTTTGATTAATAAGAATATGCAGTAACTTGATATTTGTTTTAATAACTTTAATTGTTTACTTTAGTTAATACATTATTCAGTTGGTTTTCAAAACTCCACTTGCATGCTTTATAAAGCTAAAAATCTAAAACCATCCGGTAGCCTAAGTCATTGATTAAATTATCAAAAACCCTAAATTATTCTTCTGTTTCCAAAACATAAAAACCCTAAACTATTCTTCTATTTCCAAAACTTTAAACCCTAAATTATCCCATTAAAATCTCAAAACCCTAATTATTTTCCAAAATCTTAATTTATTTCCAGAATCAATGTTTCTTCTAAAATGATAAATCAAAACCTTAATTTATTTTAAAGCTTGTCACCCAGTAACCGTAATCCAAACTATTCTACCTAAAGCCACCAAAACCCTAATCCAAATTATTCTACCAAAAACACCCAAAACCCTAATATGAGAAAACCCTAATTTATTCCCAAAATGCCAAAACGTTATTTTTAAAACCACCATCCAGTAAACCTAAAAAATCTTCAAACCCTAATTCCAGTTTCCAAACCTAAAAATGTTAAACCCTAATTTCAATCCATTAAAATTATACACCGTGTCCTCATTGTCCACTTTCAACTCATTATTGATATAAACTTCAGTTTTAGTTATTTATCGGATTTGTTATATGTTTTCATGAATGACTTATTTGATCTGTGATGGATTTATTTAAAATATGGATGAATGTTTCATTTGTTATCATTATTGATTTATTTTGGTACTAATGTAAGAGGTATGTTTCCACTTTGTGGGTACCTCATTATTTAAACTTTATGTAATTTAATTTATTTTATATTTTTGGGATTAATGTAAATGGCATGTTTTCACCTTTCGGTAAGTATCCTATTTAGTTATAGACATGGACGATGCAAGGACATGTTTCCATCCTTGGATGGGTGTCCATTTATTTGCTTTGTTTAAACATTACTTTGACTTTAATATAATGATGCTTTATTTTAATTGTTGCATGTAGTATGGATAATATTGTTATACTTAAGAATTTTATAATATTAAGACTTGCAAAGGAGGCTAGTTCCAATGAACCGGGCGTTGTGGGGCTGCTGGGCCATTTCTCACCTTCCCCACACGCACCCAACTTTCTAAACCCATTAGGGGGTTTGGGATTCCTTAGGAATTGAGTCATCCACCCCTTTCTTTTTCTCGGCCTGCCTAGGTGGCGATTCCATATTCTCTAGGCTTAAGCCCGTGTTCTCTAAGGCCCCGAGCCTAAACAGTACTGAAGTCGCAAGAATAATTCCACTGGGAGTGGGGGCAAAAATCCCCGCTCACAGTGGTGACTCCACTGGGGATAAGAGAAGTTGATTCCGCTGGTCTTTATATTTTCTACTCTTTCTTATCATGATATTATCCATTGCATCATTTAGATTCAATCGTGTGCATGAGTTAGGACGCCCGTGTTACCCGTATTATGTTATGTGAGGGATATCATACTTTCACTTAAGGTGTGGAGATCAAGCATGGCATAACCACTCATAGCCTTATACCTTTTGCTATATAGTTGCTATGGGAACCTAAGTCTTTCAACCCAAAGACTAAAACTCATGTAATTGGCCTAGTTACTTTCCTTAGGTTTTTACCCCAAATGCATGTTGTTTAACTATGGTTAATTTATCTTGGTCTAAATAATTGCTTATTTAGTTTGTTCTTTTTCTAATATGACCTAAGTACATTGTAAGCTCAAAATAAATTTTTTTGTTAAAGTCCAAAAGACCAAAGCTATTTTTAAAACTTTTTAAGATGGTTTTTGGACATAAAACTTTTCTAAAAAATAAATCAAAAATTATTTTCTCACGACTCAAATACAAAGCCCAAAATCCATTTTTTTCTAAAATCTTTTTATAATGGGCTTAGAAATAAAATTATTTTCATAATCTTTTCAAAGAGCTTACAAATTATTTAGGTCAATTATGAAATATCAAAAATCAATTGTGAGCTAGTTTATACTAAGAGTTATTAATCATGAACTTGTTTTTGACATGAATCATTAGTTACTTTTTCAAGTGAGAAATATATTTATAATAAATCTCTTAATTTAGTTTTAATCCAATATAGCATAAAAGCTACTTTAGTTAGTTGAATGGATTAAAACCTAATTAATGGGAATTATCATAGACTGATTTCCATTTTTGAAAATATAACTGTTGGTTGAAAAGTCCGAGAGAATTTTTTAAAATAAGATACCCCATGCTGTTATTTTGTTAACCATATTACCTAGGAAAAGAGACTTGTAATTCGTGTGTGGATGTTAAAAGGTTGCAAGGAATGTCCTATTTATCCTTGTTTGTGCATACATGCATTCGCATCTCATATCCTTGATCCTCTCTTGCTCACAGCCTTGGATTATGATAGTTAAAAGCTTACGACAATCTGATCTACATCGGAGATGAATAATCTAGCAACGACTCAATTACTTGCTCACCAAAAGCAGTGGAGCCCAAACAAATTCAAAGAATGGTGGATGATGCCCTCAATGCTAAAATTGAAGAACTAAAGGAGGCCCTGGCCAAGACCATGAAGCACCAATTGGCTGCAATTTTAGGAAATAATGCTGAGGCATCTGCTAGCACCAAGAATCCAAAGGACAAAGGGAATGCTAAAGTTGGTGAAGTGGCTTTTGATGATGACAAGGTAGTCATTGAAGATGATGACGATTGAACTCAATACTTCCAAGATCCTCAAGATAAAACGAAGGAACCAAAGGTTGTTGAGAAGACAAATTTTGAAAAGACTGAAAATTCTAATGTTGAGAAGATGATTGTTGACTTAGAAAAGAAATTTGAAAAGAAGCTGAAAATCGAAGAGATGTCTGAGATCGATAAAATGTTTAAACAAGATGAGGAGGTCCCTTATAAGTTCAAGATGCCCTCCTTCACTAGGTACAATGGTACAGGAAACCCCCATCTCCATGTGAAGCAGTACATCGCTGCTATGCAGTCTGCCCGAGCTACTAAAGCTCAAACTCTGAGGTATTTCATGCTCTCATTGGACCCTGTTGTCCAAAATTGGTTCAACACCATAGAGGAAAGTACTCAAAAAGATTGGGACATGTTGTACAATGCTTTCATTCAACAATATGGGTACAATGTTGAGCTAGAAGTAACCTTGATGGAGGTGGAAACCATTAGGCAAAGACAAAATGAGAATTTTGTGGACTTTGTGAAAAGATGGAGGAATAAGGCTGCTTTGCTCATGAAGAGGCCCGATGAATCTGATCAAATAAGGATGATTGTGAGAGGGGTGTTGCCTAGTCTTCGTGAAAGGATGTCTCATACACTCATCTGGGATTTCAAAGATCTTCTCCAAGCCGATCTACAAATTGAAGAGCGGGAATGGGAGACAAAGGCTTTATAGACAAAGCCGATCTATAATTTGCAAAATAAAATTATCATCCTAGTAATCAAAGTACACAAAAGGAAGCTGATGTCAATACAACTGGTCAAGCAAATAGAAGGTAGTTTTCATATCTGGGGAAGCCTTTGTCTTGGGTCTTCAACAAGCTACAAAATAAGGGACTATAATAGCCATTGGCCCTTCGACCTTTGCCTAATCCTTTACCCCCAAAATTTGATACTAAGACTTTTTGTCAATTTCATCATACTCAAGGACATGAGACAGACAAATGCTTGTGACTAAAACATGAGATCCAAATTTTAATTAATAGTGGTAAGCTGTCTGAGCCTGATAAGCCCAGCATAAAAGACAATCCTTTGCCAAGGTTCAACAAAGTGCCATCACCAGCAACCTTCATGGTAGGAAAAGGATTGAAAGAAGATTTTGTCTTATCCTCTTTTCAAGATGGGAATTTTGAAGATGTGAAAGGATAAGGAGCTTAACTCAACAAACTTTCCTTAGTTTGAATATTGCTCTATTTATTTTGTTTTCTTTAATATTTAATTGGAACAATTATGTTTTAAATTTAAAGTTGTTTGAATAAATTACTTTCATAAAATTTTTATTGGTCTTTGTTCATTTTGGTGCTCAACCAATGAGGAATCTAGCTTGATGTTCATAAATTAATATATTTATGCATCATGACTTGAATGACTTTACTAGGTGAGGGAATTGCTCTATAGCATTGAGTTGTGTATGCTTACTTAGAGAGGGTTCTTGCATAATTACCCTTGTCTAGGTCCTAATCAGTCTTAGAACATGCTTTGATAAACTTTCGAGGCAAAATTGAACTCTGCTTATTTAAGAGAGAAATGATCTAGGCATTGTTTGGTTAGCCAACAACTAGTATTTACCCTATTAAATATCAATCCATAGTTGTCCCTTTGAGGCTTCATAAAATTTAGCTTTCTTTTTATTGGCTTACAAACCTCAACAACCTACCGTGAGCTGTTGTGATACTTTTGACAAGTCTTATGATCACTAAGATGAAGAGGCAAGAAGATCAAAGAAAGGAATGAATAGTCAAGATCATAAGGATAGTTGATGTTCTCAACACCATAAGGGTAGTTGAAGTTCACATAATATCTCCAATATATCAAGACAACATCAGAGTAACAAATGATTTTGTCCCTATTAAAGGAGATTTATGTCACTCCACCCATCCATTATTAGAAATACAAGTTTGTAGACCCTTAATTTTTTACCTAGTCCGGTCCAATATATTTTAATTAGTCCAAAATAATTTTTGACCCAGTTCGGTCCAACTTAAGGTCATTTCTACCCATTTGCTGGAAACTATCAAAGTCATCTTCTTCCTCTTGCCATTATTGGTATCATGCAAATCCGAATGAGCATGTATTTGAACTATGCCCTGCATTGCCACATGCTACACATATCTCTTGGCGTGGCATAGGTGCTCTTCCTTTTACATTTAGCACCTTAAGTTGATTCATCAATTCTGCTAATTGTCATGCCATTTCAGACTCATCGTTCCTATCATAAACTCCCCCGCGCCTTAAAAACTGCCTCTTTACAAAAGGCACTGAGCAACTTTAAGAAAATAAACAAATAATTAAATTGAAAGAAAATCATAGAAAAAAAAACAAAAAATTCAAAGAAAACAAACAAAAAATTACATAAAAAAATCAAACTATCACTACTTAAACAGCATTCCACGGCAATGGCGCCAAAAACTTGTATACGAAGTAGTTGTAGCAAAAGTGATCGCCCCAAGGTCGTCTCACAAGGAAGGTGTAGTTCGTAATAGCTTGATTGACAACTAATTTAAAAATGAGAGTTTGTTGTTTGGAATGGTGCAAGATTAATTTAAACCTAAGATTAATGAGTGTGATGGTTAATGTATGTGATAGTTGGACAAGATCAAATCGATTCTTGGGAAGGTGCCTAAGGTTATAGGTCCATTCAATCAAAGCTCAATTCTCAATTATCCATGAACATAACCTTGTAAATTAATTTGTTTCTTAAGGTTAATTAGTCAATTACCAATCCATTAGTTCTCACATTCATGAATTAGCAATAACCAATTATTTTACATTATCAAATTAACAAAACCCTAGAACTTATATTTCTAATTCATTCTTAGGGCAGTCGATTGTATAATTTTGATATCAAATTTCACCTCTCACTCCTTCATTCAATAACTAGAGATCAATAGGTAGCTAATCTATCAATCTAGCATACAATCCAATGCAATCAACCAACAACAAGGTACATCAATGGAAAAATCAAATCAAAGCATTCAATCAAATATACTACAAACCATAGGCATGGGTATTTAGCTCAACATCATCAATTTAAAACATTCATTCAACTCAATATAAATCAAATACAAATTGTTCATTGCAATATCAATTCTCTTAATACAACAATAACAATATTGAAATGAATTAAAAGAGAGAATAGAAAAACCCCTTGTAGATGCCAAAAGTAGGATTACTAGTCTTCCTCCTAGCTCCACTTTGATGTATGATGAAGAACTCAAGCCCTCTTTAATGGACGACTCTCCTTTGCAATGTGGAATGGAGCTTTCTCAAGTCACCAATTCTTCAATTGATTATGCCTTTGAGAGATGGAATGGAGCTTTCTCAAGTCACCAATCCTTCAATGAAGCTTCTTCAACCTTTAAGAGCTTTTTAACCCAATTTATCCCAAAGAATCTCAAAGATCTTATGTAATATCCTTAAATGTGCCCTAGAAGTTTTGCCTATTGTTTTTGTTTGCTTAATGGAATGTATATGTTATGTGATAAGAAAAGAAATTGGATTGAATGTTTATATATATGTGTTTTGGGAAAGAAAAGAGGGTTTAGAGAAAAGTGTATATGTTGTTTATATGATAATATATATAACATATAATTTGGTCAAAAGAGTGGTCAAAGGAAGAAGATATTTTCATTTGTGATAGGTGAAATTACTTAATTGGGCATATAAGAGACAAGAGGTTAGTTAAATGGATGAAGGGTGTTTTGGTAATTGCTTGAATTGAAACACTTGGTGGAGATAAAAAGGGAAATTTGACTTTGCTTCTTCATGTTTTCTTCTTCTTTCTCCATTGTTGTGGCCGGCTCCTCCATAGAAAAAGGAAAGCAAGAGACAAAGAGAAGATCTTGAAGAGTTAAGCTCAAATTGAAGGAAGATTAAGTGATCAAGTTGATGATTCAAGAAGTGTTATAACTTTGGTAAGTTCTCTTTTGATCTTTTTGCTTATTTGGAATGGTATTTGAGGTTGATAGACTTTTAAGAATGTGTTTGTTGATGTTGATATGTTTATGAGTGTTTGAATGTTTTGATCTTGGATTTTAAGGATAAGTTGAAGGAAAGAGTAAGTTGATTGGAGGAGATGATGTGTTGTTGTGTTTAGGGTTTTGAGTTGATTTGGTGTTTTGTGTTTGATGTGTGTTTTGGTTTGTTTTTGGTGTTGTTGCAAGTTTAAGATGGTTTTTGGGTATGTTTTGTAAAGATTGTTGAAGAGGATGTTAATGAATAGAAGTGTGTTGTTGAGTGTTTGGTTATTTTGGCCGGAATCTTGATTTGTGGCCGGACACGCCCATGAGCACGTCCAGGGTTTTTAGGTGTGTCAATTGTGTTGGAGGCAGTGGGATTGACACGACCAGTAACACGCCCGTGTTATTGAGCATGTCATAGCCACTGTGAGATTTGAGAATTTACATGGCCAGGAGCACGTTCATGAGGTTGGACGTGTTGTTATGTTTGAGAGGCAGAAGGTATTACACGCCCAGGAACACGCCCGTATTGTTGAGCATGTAAATGCTTCTGTGTGGTGGATTTAGGGCACGGTCAGGAACACGCCCGTGTGGGTGAGCGTGTCAAGATTAGGGTTTGCCCTAGTTAACTCTTAATTAGATTATCTTTTGTGTATCTCTAAGCAAGTATATGTTATTATTTTTGGATTAGGTCTTGAAGCAAGTGATTGATCATTGATTTGAGAAGTGAAGAATCTTGGTAAAGGAAAGTGTTTAGGGTTGTGTGATTTGTGATTGAGGTAAGTACAAATTACATAATTGCATACATTCATAAAATATTGAGATTTAACCTACATTTTCTCATGTTGATGATGCATATGAATTATGTTGTGTTACAATGTGGAGTGAAATGTTGATATTTATGAATGATGCTATGTGGGATATAATGTGATCATTGATGATGAATTACCTTAATGTTATGATTGAGGCTTGTTTGCCTAAATGATGATGAGAATTGAGAATGGAAATGACAATTGAATAATAAATGAATTGTGTGGCTAATGTGTTATTCCATTTTCAGAGTTTGTTGTTGGTGGCATGCCTAATGATAGTAACAATCTCTTGAAGTTAGGTTGGATTTGATCCTTGAAGCCAAGTTGGGTTGAAGTTTAACATGTTTTACTCCCCTTGAAGCTTGGTTGGGTCTAGTCCTTGAAGCCTAATTGAGATGTTACAACCCTTGAAGCTAGGTTGGGTTGGTTCTTGAAGCTAAGTTGGGTTGATACTTAGCATGCTTTGTTCCCCTTGAAGCTTGGTTAAACCTAATCCTTGAAGCCTAGTTGGGTATATGATATTGATAAATGTGATAACAAAACCAAAGCATTAACTCTGAAAATAGAATGGCATATTAGTGTGTTTTGGGCCCATGTTTGTCTTTGTTTAATGTGATATGTTTATATATTGTGGTTTATGGAATGTAAAAGTATGTTGTTAGCTTTACATCTATGATGTTGTTTTTATTAATAAGGTGTGTGGCATTGCATTGCATTAAAGCATAACATTAGCATGATTTGTCTTACTAAGCCGTTAGCTTAGCGAGATAGTATTAATCGCGCAGGTGATAGAGTTGAACCCGAGAGCTCTTCGAGACCGAGTGAGAGTAGACATTGAAGAGTTGATTTTGGGACTTAAAGATCAGAGAAAGCTGCCAATCATGTATAACTCTTTTATATTTTGTAAAGTATTGTTTATAATGTAAATATATGTATATTTGTAAATATTTTCTATATTCCGCTGCGTATTAAGTAAATGTATATATATCTATTTGTTTTATATTACAAGTTAATGACTTATTTTCTATAATGTATAATGAGAAAGATTATAGTATCTTTTAAAATGTTTGAATGTTAATAAAATCCGTAGCATCCCTATGTTCAATGCACGTATATTACATTGTGGAGTTTGTAGTGTGCATGTATTGGATGTGGGGGTGTTACATCTTGTCAATGGAAGATGGAGAAGATGGAGAGAATAGAAATGGAGGATGAAGATGAAGGGACAAGGAGAGTGTCACTCTCTCCTCTCCCCAAATCGTGTATCCCCCTCCTTCTCTTTTCTTTTCTCTCTTTCGCAAACCCTAGACGTCTCCCCTTCTCCACCTCTTTTCTTTTGTTTCGTGCAAAAGAATTTAAATATATTAAGGGTGACACGGCCAAGCTGGATTTGGCTTGGTCGTTTCTCTCATTTTTCTTTGGGACACGACCAAGCTTGGTGGCCGTGTCCATCACTGCTTCTGTAACACCCCCATATCCAATACACCCAGCTACAAACACCACAATGTAGCATACGTGCATCGAACATAGGGATGCTACGGTTTTCTTTAACATTCAAATTATTTTTAAAGATACCATAGTCTTTCTCATTATACCTATTAGAAAATAAGTCATTAACTTATGATATAAAATAAATTAGATATATATAAACATTTACTTAATACGCAGCGGAATTTAGAAAATATTTACATATATGAAAACATTTGAATACATATTTACAAATATACATATATTTACATTATAAACAATACTTTACAAAATATAAAGAAGTATACATGATTGGCAGCTTTCTCTAATCTTTAAGTCTCAAAATAAACTCTTCACTGTCTACTCTCACTCGGTTTCGAAGAGCTCTCGGGTTCAACTCTGTTACCTGCGCGATTAAACACTATCGCGCTAAGCCAACGGCTTAGTAAGACAAAACATAATGCTATTATGCTTAATTAATAACAATGATATACATTCAAACCATAAAGATCTTACTCAATACATATTATATCATGTATATTACATTTTCCTCATTAAAGTAATATTATCATTCATAATATTCATGTAACATAGACACCTATGGGCCCAACAAGTATTTAATACGATATTCAGAGTTCAGAGTTACTGCTTTGGTTCATAATTACAATAATCAAGCCTGTAGGCAACATATACATATACATCTCTATTCATGTATAGCGTAACAGACCCAGTCTCTTGGACCATCAACTCGGCTAACCTCGAGGAGATCCTCAACCCGGCTAGACTGTTACTATAATTCACATTTCACATTACTCAAATAACAGACCCAGTCTCTTGGATCATCAACTCGGCTACCCGAGAAGATCCTCAACCTGGCAAGACTGTTACCAATTATATATCTCATAATCACAATTCTCATAGTGTAACAGACCCAGTCTCTTGGATCTCCATTCAACTCAAATGAAGAGATCCTCAACCCGGCAAGACTGTTACCTTTCATTTTATAGGCATGCCTCCAAATTCAGAACTCTGAAACTGAATAACATATTAAACATACCCTATTTCATTAATTTCTTTATCATTCTCATTCTCAATCTGTATCTCATATCAAATAGGCAATCATGCCTCAACACTTTCATTTGTACATTCATAGCCACATACAATGGCTTCTCAACATATTTGAATAACCATGTCTCAATTCACAATATAACACATCACCTTTTACATATCCATATTCAATTACATGGAACATAATCATATATGCCTACATGTCTCATTTATCTCATTTCACAATATACATATAATACATTTCACAAGACCCACAATGCATAACATAACAATGTTCATGGCTTTAGGATCTTCCACATGCATTTGCTTAGGTCATTCATTGTTTTAATTGTGTTTAGGTTTAGGTTTAGGTACCAACTTACCCTTAGAGAATCCAAACAATGCAATAAGGTCAAAGAATAAAAACCTTATCTAACACATTTGAGGGACACGGGCAGCACACTTGAGGGACACGGCTAAGCTTGTGGCCGTGTCTCTCAACCACAAATTACAGTAGCAAACACGGGCATAGGACACGGCCAAGCTTGTGGCCGTGTCTCCCAACACCAAAATCCAGTAGTGAACACGGGCAATGGACACGGCCGTGTCTCTCAAAAATCCATCCAACACGCCCAAATTCCCTTGGCTTGGCCGTGTCTCTCCTTGCTTTTGGCCGTGTCACTCATGAACAAAACCCTAATTGTGGCCAACCCTCTTCTAAATGCATTTTAACCCATTATGCACAACATAAACTCATTCAAATAGATGTAATCAAAGTTATTAACACTTATTTTGCATATTTAACACAATATTCACATTAACCATACATTAAATCATTCACCAAATCCCAAACCTTAAACCAACTTCTTCCGCTATCAACATCCACTTAAACTTACAATCTTCACAACCAAACCAACACCAATTCAATCTTTTAACTTACAATCAATTTTAACACTTGTCAACACATATCAAACACACCAAATCATCACATCAACAAATCACAATTCACCTTAGACACAACTTCAAAATTAACAAAGGAAATCAAGAAATCACTTACTTTAAATGAAGAAATTCCACAAATCTCTAACCAAATCCCTTGATTCCTTCTTCAATTTGAGTTTAGAACTTCAAACACCTCTCTAGCTCTTTCTCTTCTTGGATGGCCGGCACATACATGAGAAGAAAAGAAATTCAACTCAAGTCAAATAGCTTTTCTTCTTTAAATCTCCACCACACAATTTAACAAAACAATTACTTAAATGCCCTTCATCCATTTAATTAACCTTTTGTCTCATATGTGCCCATTTAAGTAATTTCACAAATCTCAAATAAATATCCTCTTGCATTGACTCTCTATTTGACTTATGTATATGTTAGTTATATCATCATATAAACAACATATAAACTTGTCTCTAAACCCTCTTTCTTTCCCAAAACACATAACATATACATTCAATCCAATTATAATAACAATAATATTCTACACTTCTAGGGCATACATGGGGATATTACAATTCTCCCCCTCTAAAAAGAAAATTTCATCCTCGAAATTACCTGATATCAAGTCCGAAACAACTGAGGATATTGATCTCGCATGGTTTGCTCACTTTCCCAAGTTGCCTCTTCTTTTGCATGATTCTTCCATAAAACCTTCGCCAATGGCACTTTCTTATTTCTCAACTCTTTCACTTCACGTGCCAAAATAGCAACTGGTTCCTCTTCAAAAGTCAAATCTGGACTCACTTCGATAGATTCAAATGGCAACACATGAGATGGATCCGACCTGTACCTTCTCAACATAGAAACATGGAATACATTATGAATACGATCCAACTCAGGTGGCAAAACAAGCAGATAAGCAACTGGCCTAACTCTTTCCAAAACATCATACGGTCCAATGAAATGAGGACTCAATTTCCCTTTCCGACCGAACCTCAATATCTTTTTCCAAGGAGACACTTTCAAAAATACTTTATCTCCAATATCAAACTCTATGTCTCTTCTATTCAGATCTGCATAAGACTTCTGTCGATCTGAAGCTATTTTTAACTTTCCTCGAATGACTTTCACTTTCTCTTCAGCTTCTTGAATCAAATCAGGCCCAATTAACTTACCATCTCCAAGTTCACTCCAACACAGCGGTGTCCTACACCGTCTACCATACAGTGCTTCAAATGGTGCCATACCAATGCTGGATTGGTGACTATTGTTGTAAGCAAACTCCACAAGTGGTAGAAATCTGTCCCAACTTCCAGAGAAATCAATGACACAGCTTCTCAACATGTCCGGATGCATAGCAAACACTGACTTATGTATTTCTTCTAAAATGATCCTCTTCAATTTAGCATCATCGGGTACACACAATCTGTTCTTAAACCAGAGACTCCCATCATCTCTCACAATAAAATCTCTACTCTTCCCATTCTGGCAATCTGACACAATCTTTTGAATCTTCTCATCAGCCAACTGAGCCTCTTTAATTTGATCCAACAAAACTGGTTTCAAATGCAACTGTGCCAACAATGCACCATCATCACAAGATACAAAACTGGCACACAATGCTCTCAATTTAACAAGCAACGAGAGCGAATATACAGTTAAACCAGCTAAAGACTTCCGACTCAAGGCATCAGCAACAACATTTGCTTTACCTGGATGATAATCAATCAAGCAGTCGTAGTCTTTAATCAATTCCAATCACCTCCTCTGTCGAAGATTGAGCTCTTTTTGGACACCCAAATATTTCAAACTCTTGTGATCAGTGTAGATAAAACATTTCTCCCCAAACAAGTGGTGGCGCCAAATCTTTAATGCAAACACAATGGCTGCCAATTCCAAATCATGGGTCGGATAATTAAGCTCATGCAGTTTCAACTGACGAGATGCATAAGCTATAACTTTACCTTCTTGCATCAGCACACACCCCAAACCACTATGTGAAGCATCACTGTAGATCACAAATGGTTTGCCTTCTACAGGTAAAGTAAGAACTGGCGCTTGAGTCAACATTTCTCTCAACTGTTCAAAGCTAGCCTGACACTGATCCGTCCACACAAATCTCACTCCCTTTCGAAGCAATCTGGTAAGTGGAGTAGCTATCAAGGAAAATCCTTTCACAAACCGTCGGTAATAACCTGCCAAACCAAGAAAACTCCTAACTTCAGTCACAGACTTTGGTGGACTCCAATTCAGAATAGCTTCAACTTTACTAGGATCAACTCTAATGCCTTCTGCTGAAACTATATGACCAAGAAAAGCTACTTGATCAAACCAAAACTCACACTTCGATAGTTTAGCAAACAATTGCTTCTCTCTCAAGATTTGCAGCACAATCCGCAGATGCATATCATGCTCCTCCTCATTACGCGATAAACACAACCACAAACTGATCCAGATAGGGCCTAAACACCCTATTCATCAAGTCCATAAAAGCTGTAGGTGCATTTGTCAAACCAAATGGCATTACTAAAAACTCATAATGCCCATACCTGGTCCGAAAGGCTGTTTTAGGAACATCTTCAGCTCTGACTTTTAGCTGATGATACCCTGATCTCAAATCAATTTTAGAAAACACTGCTGCACCCTTCAACTGATCAAAGAGATCATCGATTCTAGGCAAAGGATATTTATTTTTAATAGTCACCTTGTTCAATTGCCTATAATCGATACACAATCTCATAGTACCATCTTTCTTTTTCACGAATAGGACAGGAGCTCCCCAAGGAGAAACACTGGGGCGAATAAATCCTTTATCCAATAACTCCTGTAATTGCACTTTCAACTCCCTCAATTCTGCTGGCGCCATTCTATAAGGAGTAATAGAGATAGGAGTGGTACCAGGCAACAACTCAATACCAAACTCCACCTCTCTCTTAGGAGGCAATCCTGGCAACTCCTCTGGAAACACATCTGGGAACTCAGCAACTGTGGCAATGCTATCAATAGGAGAACCTTTAACTCTAGTATCCACCACATGAGCAAGGTAAGCATCACACCCCTTTCTAATCAACCTCCTGGCTGCAACAGCTGACACAAACAATGATGCTAGCTATTCCTGCTCATTAGATACTATCACATCTCTACCATCAACAGTTCTCAAAGTAACAACTTTCTTTTTACAATCCACCACAGCTCCATGTCTAGATAGCCAATCCATGCCTAGAATCACATCATATTCTTTAAAAGGCATCTCAATCAAATCTCCAAGGAATTCCTCACCCTGCACCATTACTGCACTATCTCGGTGCACTTTGCTAACAATCACACTATGCCCTAGAGGATTTGTCACCAACACATCAAATCCTAGGGATTCAGCATGCATATCAGACACAGGCAAAACAGATGCACTAATATATGAATGTGTGGATCCGGGATCAATCAAAGCAAGTACTGAGGTATCAAATAAAGAGAAAGTACCAGCTGTGACTGCCGATGCATCTGGCTGCCTCTGCATAACATACATCCTCTGGGAAGACCCAACCTCCTCTGGTCTACTCTCTCTGAATGTAGCACCTCCTCTAGAACTGAATCAAGTTCTGCCTCCTCTGCTGACACCTCTGCCTCCTCGACCTCCCCTCACACTATGTCGAGAAGCTGCAGAATCAACTGGCCTCTGTTCCCGCGTCTCTGGACAATCTCTAATAAAATGATCAGGCGATCCACACCTGAAGCATACAGCTGATCTACTATACCTCCAACAAACGCCCCCATGTCTTCCACCACACTGGTCACACACAAGTAAGGTGGATCTCTGAACTCCAGGAGTAGGAGCACTCGCTACTGAAGCTGTAGGTCTAAATCTCTGTCTCTGGAACTGTACTGACCTTCCAGCCGGCCTTTGACTCCTGCTAACCCGAGGAATAAAACTTCCTCTACCTCTCTTTGCAGAAGAAGACCCTGCCTCAAACTGGGGCCTTCTAATCCTAACCTCTTCCTCTGAAGCAGCTGCAATAACTTGAGCTCTCTCCACACTTCGAGCTGCTGCCACAAGCTGGGAAAAATCGTGATATCTAGATCCAGCCACTAAGCACATGATAGAGGGCCTCAATCCCTCCTCAAATATCCTGCATCTTTCTATCTCATCAGATATAATGCCCCCAGCATACTGACTCAACCGAATAAACTCAACTTCATATTCAGTAACGGTCCGGCTGTCTTGCTTCAAACTCAAAAACTCTATCTTCTTCATGTCCTTATACTCCCTCGGAGTATACTTCAATTCAAACTCTCTCAAAAAGTCAGCATAGGACAAGGTGGGTGGATCATCCATAGAATGGGGCACTGTCTTCCACGAGTCGTATACGTCCTTTTGTAGCAATGATCTGGCATAATCAAACTTTTCCTCTGGGGTGGCTTGCAACTGAATAAAGATTCTCTGTACTTTATCAAGCCACTGCTCCGCTACAGCAGGATCAACAGTACCAAGGAAATCCTCTGCTCCATATTTTCTTAGTTTGTCATAGTGCCTCACTGATACTAAAGGCTGAGGGGGTGGTGGTTGTGGTTGCACTGGTGCTTGCCTCAAAGCTTCTATCACATGACTAAGCCAAACTGGTGGAACCTCCTCACCAGCTAGTCTCTCTGACACCGAAGCAGGTGCCTCCGCAGCACTAACAACCCTAGCTCCATCATCAGGAGCAATACTCTCGGCACTACCCTCAACTGACTGGCGTGAGTGAGAATCCATCACAACCTATGTCTGCAAACACAGCAGATTATATCTTATTAAAGATCAGAGACTGCCAATCTCAAATATGTATGTTATTCAAAAACCACTTTTTAAGTTAAAATATTCTTTTTCTTACATTTTACCTAGGTTAAGAATCTCAAACCTAGGCTCTGATACCAAAACAATTATAACACCCCCATATCCAATACACCCAACTACAAACACCACAATGTAGCATACGTGCATCGAACATAGGGATGCTACGGTTTTCTTTAACATTCAAATTATCTTTAAAGATACCATAGTCTTTCTCATTATACCTATTAGAAAATAAGTCATTAACTTATGATATAAAATAAATTAGATATATATAAACATTTACTTAATACGCAGCGGAATTTAGAAAATATTTACATATATGAAAACATTTGAATACATATTTACAAATATACATATATTTACATTATAAACAATACTTTACAAAATATAAAGAAGTATACATGATTGGCAGCTTTCTCGGATCTTTAAGTCTCAAAATAAACTCTTCACTGTCTACTCTCACTCGGTTTCGAAGAGCTCTCGGGTTCAACTATGTTACCTGCGCGATTAAACACTATCGCGCTAAGCCAACGGCTTAGTAAGACAAAACATAATGCTATTATGCTTAATTAATAACAATGATATACATTCAAACCATAAAGATCATACTCAATATATAATATATCATGTATATTACATTTTCATCATTAAAGTAATACTATCATTCATAATATTCATGTAACATAGACACCTATGGGCCCAACAAGTATTTAATACGATATTCAGAGTTCAGAGTTACTGCTTTGGTTCATAATTACAATAATCAAGCCCGTAGGCAACATATACATATACATCTCTATTCATGTATAGCGTAACAGACCCAGTCTCTTGGACCATCAACTCGGCTAACCTCGAGGAGATCCTCAACCCGGCTAGACTGTTACTACAATTCACATTTCACATTACTCAAGTAACAGACCCAGTCTCTTGGATCATCAACTCGGCTACCCGAGAAGATCCTCAACCCGGCAAGACTGTTACCAATTATATATCTCATAATCACAATTCTCATAGTGTAACAGACCCAGTCTCTTGGATCTCTATTCAACTCAATTAAAGAGATCCTCAACCCGGCAAGACTGTTACCTTTCATTTTATAGGCATGCCTCCAAATTCAGAACTCTGAAACTGAATAACATATTAAACATACCCTATTTCATTAATTTCTTTATCATTCTCATTCTCAATCTGTATCTCATATCAAATAGGAAATCATGCCTCAACACTTTCATTTGTACATTCATAGCCACATACAATGGCTTCTCAACATATTTGAATAACCATGTCTCAATTCACAATATAACACATCACCTTTTACATATCCATATTCAATTACATGGAACATAATCATATATGCCTACATGGCTCATTTATCTCATTTCACAATATACATATAATACATTTCACAAGACCCACAATGCATAATATAACAATGTTCATGGCTTTAGGATCTTCCACATGCATTTGCTTAGGTCATTCATTGTTTTAAGTGTGTTTAGGTTTAGGTTTAGGTACCAACTTACCCTTAGAGAATCCAAACAATGCAATAAGGTCAAAGAATAAAAACCTTATCTAACACATTTGAGGGACACGGGCAGCACACTTGAGGGACACGGCCAAGCTTGTGGCCGTGTCTCTCAACCACAAATTCCAGTAGCAAACACGGGCATAGGACATGGCCAAGCTTGTGGCCGTGTCTCCCAACACCAAAATCCAGTAGTGAACACGGGCAATGGACACGGCTGTGTCTCTCAAAAATCCATCCAACACGCCCAAATTCCCTTGGCTTGGCCGTGTCTCTCCTTGCTTTTGGCCGTGTCACTCATGAACAAAACCCTAATTGTGGCCAACCCTCTTCTAAATGCATTTTAACCCATTATGCACAACATAAACTCATTCAAATAGATGTAATCAAAGTTATTAACACTTATTTTGCATATTTAACACAATATTCACATTAACCATACATTAAATCATTCACCAAATCCCAAACCCTAAAACCAACTTCTTCCGCTATCAACATCCACTTAAACTTACAATCTTCACAACCAAACCAACACCAATTCAATCTTTTAACTTACAATCAATTTTAACACTTGTCAACACATATCAAACACACCAAATCATCACATCAACAAATCACAATTCACCTTAGACACAACTTCAAAATTAACAAAGGAAATCAAGAAATCACTTACTTTAAATGAAGAAATTCCACAAATCTCTAACCAAATCCCTTGATTCCTTCTTCAATTTGAGTTTAGAACTTCAAACACCTCTCTAGCTCTTTCTCTTCTTGGATGGCCGGCACATACATGAGAAGAAAAGAAATTCAACTCAAGTCAAATAGCTTTTCTTCTTTAAATCTCCACCACACAATTTAACAAAACAATTACTTAAATGCCCTTCATCCATTTAATTAACCTTTTGTCTCATATGTGCCCATTTAAGTAATTTCACAAATCTCAAATAAATATCCTCTTGCATTGACTCTCTATTTGACTTATGTATATGTTAGTTATATCATCATATAAACAACATATAAACTTGTCTCTAAACCCTCTTTCTTTCCCAAAACAAATAACATATACATTCAATCCAATTATAATAACAATAATATTCTACAATTCTAGGGCATACATGGGGATATTACAGCTTCTTTCTTTCTTTCTTTTCTTTCTTTTCTTTGGTATGTTGGGTGACACGGCCAAGCTTGTGGTCGTGTCATGTGACATGGCCAGTAGCCTGGCCATGTCATGTGAGTGTATTCTCTTCTATTTCTTCAAGTTGCTTCATTCCCTTTGGTGTGACACGGCCAAGCTAGTGGTTGTGTCACTTTGCTTTGTGCTTAGGGTGAGACACGGCCAGTGGCTTTGCCGTGTCTCCTAGCTGTGTCAAGCTCTACCTTCATTTCCTTGGAGGTGACACGCCCAAGCTTGATTTGGCTTGGCCATGTCTTACTTGATTCATGCTCTTTCTTCATTATTTTCATCTTCCAAGGGAGTTTTTGCACTTAAACCTAAAACAAACACTTAAATTTGAGTATGTTTCTTTCCACAAACCCTAAAAACATCTTTTATGTTTATATAAACCTTAAATCATTTTGTTTATTTTCATAAAGTTTCATAGAATTATCAATTGTTTTTTTTTCAAATCCTAAAACCTAATGTATTCTCCGCAACCCTAATTCAACTCCAAAACCCAAAATAATAAACCCTAACTCCCTTAAAACCTTAAACCCTAATTTTTTTAAAACCCTAATCCTTTAAACTCTAAAACCTTATAAACCTAAAATTCAAACACAGTAAGCTTAAAATTCAATATGGTAAATACAAAATAATAATCCAGTAACAGTAAATCATAAATCTAAATGTTTTAAAGTGTCCACTAGGGATAAGAAAAGTTGATTATGTTGGTTTTTATATTATTCTATTCCTTCTTATAATGATATTATCCATTGCATCATACTAGATTGCATTATGTACGTGAGTTAGGACGCCCGTATTACCCGTGTTGTGTTATGTAAGGGATACCATACTTTCACTCAAGGTATGGAGACCGAGCATGGCATAACCACTCATAGCCTCATACCATTTGGTATATACTTGCTATGGGAACCTAAGCCTTTTTTCCCAAAGACTAAAGCTCATGTAATTGGCCTAATTACTTTCCTTAGGTTTTTACCCCAAATGCATGTTGTTTGACTATGGTTAATTTATCTTAGCTTAAATCATGGTTTATTTGGTTTGTTCTTTTTCTAACATGACCTAAGTTTATTGTAAGCTCAAAATAAATTTTTCTTTAAAGTCCAAAAGACCAAAGCTATTTTCAAAACTTTTCAAGATGGCCTTTAGACATAAATTTTTTTTAAAAACAAATCAAACATACTTTTCTCATGATCCAATTACTAAAATCCATTTTTTCTAAAATCTTTTTACAATGGGCTTAGAAACAAAATTGTTTTTATCCAACCTTTTCTTACAAAGAGCTTGCAAATTATTTAGGTCAATTAAGAAATACCAAAAATCAATTGTGAGCCTAGTTTATACTAAGAGTAATTAATCATGGGCTTGTTTTTGGCATGAACCATTAGTTACTTTTTTCAAGTGAGAAATCTATATATAATAAACCTCTTAATTTTGTTTTAATCCAATGTAGCATAAAACCCTACTATAGTTGGTTAAATGGATTAAAACCTAATTAATGGAAATTATCATAAGTTGATTTCCATTTTTAAAAATATAACTAATGGTTAAAATGTTTGAGGGAATTATTCAAAAATAAGATGCCCCATGTTGGTATTTTGTTAACCATATACCTAGGAAAAGAGACTCGCCATTCGTGTGTGGATGTTATAAGGTTGGAAGGAGCATCCTAATTATCCTTGTTTGTTTATTGTTTGTTCATACATGCATACATGCATACATTTGCATCTCATATTATTGATCCTCTCTAGCTCACAACTCTGGATTACGACAGTTCAAAAGCTTACAACAATCCGACCTACACCGAAGATGAAGTATCTAGCAACGACTCAATCACTTTCTCACAAAAAAAAATGGAGCCCGAACAAATTCAAAGAATGGTGGATGAAGCCCTCAATGCCAAAATGGAAGAAATAAAAAGAGGCCCTAGCTGAGACCATAAAGAACCAATTGACTGCAATTTTAGGAAACAATGCCGAAGCATCTGCTAGAACCAAGAAAGTCAAGGGGAAGGCTAAAGTTGATGAAGTAGTTTTTGATGATGATAAGGTGATTATTGATGATGATGATTGGGCTCAATACTACCAAGATCTTCAAGACAAAAAGTAGCCAAAAGTTGTTGAGAAGGCAACTATTATGATCTCGGATTTAGAAAAGAAATTTGAGAAGAAACTGAAAACCGAATAAATGTCCGAGATCGATAAATTATTTGAGCTAGATGAAGAAGTTCCATACAAATTCAAGATGCCATCTTTTGCGAAGTTTGATGGAACCGAAAATCCTCATCTCCATACGAAACAGTATATCACTGCTATGCAGTCTGCCTGAGCTACTAAGGCTCAAACTCTAAGGTACTTTATGCTCTCATTGGACCCTGTTGTCCAAAATTGGTTAAATACTGTGGAAGAAGAAACACAAAAGAGTTGGGATCTACTTTACAAAGCCTTCATCCAATAATATGGATATAATTAGGCAAAGGTCGAATGAGAATTTTGTGGATTATGTGAAGAGATGGAGAAATAAGGCTGCTTTACTCAAGAAGAGGCCCGATGAATCCGATAAAATAAGGATGATTATGAGAGGGGTGTTGCCTAGTCATCGTGAGACGATGTCTCATACACTCATCAGTGATTTCAAAGACCTTCTCCAAGAAGGTTTGCAAATTGAAGAATAGGAAAGAGAGAAGAACCATTTTTCAACAAGAAGGAACGAGAAAGGGAACTATCAATCTGGTAGCCAAAGCATGCAAAAGGCAGTCGGTGTCAATGCTACTAACTAAGGAACAAGGAGACAATTTTTGGAATTGGGGAAACTGATGTCTTGGGTTCTCAATAAGCTTCAAAGAAAGGGATTCCTACAACCCTTAAATCCTCGCCCTTTGCCTAACCTTCTCCCATCTAATTTCAACACTAAAGCATTTTGTCAATTTCACCAAATGCAAGGGTATGACATGGATAGATGTGTGAGGTTGAGACATGAGATCCAAAATCTAATTGATAATGGGAAGCTGCCCGAGCCTAATAAGCCAAACACCAAAGATAATCCCTTATCAAAGTTCAATAGGGTACCACCACCGGCAACCTTCATGATTGGAGGAGATTTGCATGAGGATTGTAACACCTCTATACCCTGTATACGTACCAAGCATGCTTAAACGATCGTAATATACGTATACTGAATATAGAAAATGCCATGGTTTAAAAAGACACAACAAATATCTTTGTAAATAAGCGAAATCAATCTCAAATAAATAAAAGAAATCCAAAAGACACTATATATAAAATGTTTAATAATTCACAGTGGAAGTTATTACAAATATGTTATAAATCAAAGTTTACAAAACATAGAATATATACATCATTGGCAGCTCTTCTCTGATCTTTAAGTCCCAAAAGAAAAATCCTCAATGTCTAGTCTCACTTGGTCTCGAGGAGCTCTCAGGTTCAACTCTGTCACCTGCGCAATCAAACACTATCGCGCTAAGCCATCGGCTTAGTAGTACAAAATATACCAACATTATACTTTAAGGCAATGTAATGTCACACATCTAAATCATAAAGTTAACATCATAATTGAAAAGCTAACATCACACCTTTATATTTCATAAACCACACACACAGAAGCACATCACATTACCACATCATACTACATTTAATGTCATAACAATATTCATATTACATCTTCATAGTTTCATTGTTTTTACCATTCAAGAATCACATTATATACAAAGACAAGCATGGGTCCAAAACACTCTAATATGCCATTCAATTTTCAGAGTTAGTGCTTTGGTTTTATTATCACATTTATCATTATCATAAACCCAATTAGGCTTCAAGGATTAGGTTCAACCAAGCTTCAAGGGGAACAAAGCATGCTAAGTATCAACCCAACTTGGCTTCAAGAACCAACCCAACCTAGCTTCAAGGGTTGTAACATCTCAATTAGGCTTCAAGGATCAAATCCAACCTAACTTCAAGAGATTGTTACCATTAGGCATGCCACCAACAACAAAACTCTGAAAATGAATAACACATTAGACACACAATTCATTTATTATTTCATTCTCAATTCTCATCATCAATTAAGCAAACATGCCTTATGTCTTTCAATTGAATCATCATTGCCAATCACAATGGCTTCACATCACATTTGAGTTATCATAGCCAATCACAATGGCCTCATCTATAATTCATTTGCATCATTATCACCAAACACATTGGTTTTACATCTCATTATATCTCAAATCACATTGATCAATTCATCACTCAAGTATACATAATCAATAGCATTGCACATACTTTTTCAATGATCATCACATATTCCACATTTCCTATTTCATCACTAATATATACATAACAATTTACTTTATTCATGGATTTAGAATCTTCCACATACATTTGTTTGGATCATTATTGTTTTAAGTGTGTTTAAAGTGTTTATGTTTAGGTTTAGGTACAAAAATACCTTTGGAGAATCAAAACAATGCAAGAAGAACAAAGAATAGAAACATTAACTAACACATTTGAGGGACACGGCCAAGCTTGTGGCCGTGTCTCTCAACACAAATTTGGCAGTAACAAACACGGGCATGGGACACGGCCGTGTCTCTCCAAAATCAATCCAACACGGCCCAAATTTCCTTGGCTTGGCCGTGTCTCTCATGAATTGGCCGTGTCTCTCCTTGCTTTTGGCCGTGTCACTCATGAATTGAAACCCTAAATATGTTCAAGTCTCCTTTGGTTGCACTCAATTACATTATACACAATATAACTTAATTCAAATGAATGTAATCAATGTTCTAAACACATATTTTACATATTCATCACCATTTTGCACATTAACAACACATCAACAATACATTTAATCACTTACCACTTCAAAACCCTAAAAACCAACATCACTCTTAACTTACCATCTTCAAACCAAAACCAACACTTCCAATATCAACAATAATATAACTTCTTTACTTCCAATCACTTTCAACACTTAAAAACACACCACAAGCACAACTAATCATATTACTAACAAATCAAAACTCACTTCAAACACCACTTCAAAAAGAACAAAGGAAAATAAGAGAGTACTTACCTTAAATGAAGAAATTTCACAAATCTCCAACTTAATCCTTTGATTCTTCCTTCAATTTGAGCTTAGAACTTCAAGATCCTCTCTTGCTCTCTTGCTCCCTTTTGTCTTTGGATGAGCCGGCCACCATAAGGGAAAAGAAGAAAAGATGATAAAGAAAAGTCAAATTATCATCTCTTTAAATCTCCACCAAGCAATTCTAACAAGACAATTACCAACATACCCTCTTCTCACTTGTTCTAACTACCCTTCATCCACATGCCCTATTTAGTAATTTCACTCATCCCAAATTAAAATATCTTCTTCCCTTGACTCACCATTTGACCAACATATATGTTATATATATTAACATATATACAACATATACATTCCATTAACACAATCATTTCCTTTGCAAAAACATATATACATTTAATTCAAATCAAACAACAATTATATCCAAACTTCTAGGGCACACATTGGGATATTACAATTCTCCCCCTCTAAAAAGAAATTTCGTCCTCGAAATTACCTGATATCAAGTTTGAAATAGTTGAGGATATTGATCTCGCATTGTTTGCTCACTCTCCCAAGTTGCCTCTTCCTTTGCATGATTCTTCCATAGAACTTTCACTAAAGGCACTTTCTTATATCTCAACTTTTTCACATCACGTGCCAAAATAGCAACTGGTTCTTCTTCAAATGTCAGATCTGGACTCACTTCGATAGATTCAATTTGCAACACATGAGATGGATCCGACCTGTATCTTCTCAACATAGAAACATGGAATACATTATGGATCCTCTCCAACTCAGGTGGCAAAGCAAGCCGATAAGCAACTGGCCCAACTCTTTCCAAAACTTCATACGGACCAATGAAATGAGGACTCAATTTCCCTTTCCGACCAAACCTCAAGATCTTTTTCCAAGGAGACACCTTCAAAAATACTTTATCTCCCACATTATATTCAATGTCTCTCCTCTTCAAATCTGAATAAGATTTCTGTCGGTCCGAAGCTGTTTTCAACCTATCTCGAATCATTTTCACTTTCTCTTCAGTTTCTTTAACCAAATCAGGACCAATTAACTTACTTTCACCAAGTTCATTCCAACATAGAGGTGTCCTGCACCGTCTACCATACAATGCTTCAAATGGGGCCATACCAATGCTAGATTGATGACTATTATTGTAAGCAAATTCAACAAGTGGTAAGAATCCATCCCAACTTCTAGAGAAATCAATGACACAGCTTCTCAACATATCCTCAATAATCTGTATCACCCTCTCAGACTGCCCATCTGTCTGAGGATGAAAGGCAGTACTGAAATGTAATCAAGAACCCAAAGCACCATGTAAACTCTTCCAAAACCTTGAAGTAAATCGGGGATCTTGATCAGACACTATAGAAGTTGGAACACCATGCAGCTTCACAATCTCATGGATATACAGCTCAGCTAACCTCTCCAAAGAGTAATCCATCCGAACCGGAAGAAAATGAGCTGTCTTAGTCAACCTGTCAACAATCACCCAAATAGCATCATGCTTTCTTTGTGTCAATGGCAGACCAGATACGAAATCCATGGTTACTCTATCCCATTTCCATTCAGGCACTGCTAATGGTTAAAGTAACCCTGTTGGAACTTGATGCTCAGCTTTTACCCTCTGACATGTGAGACATTTAGACACAAAATCTGCAATGTCTCTCTTCATACCGGACCACCAATAATGCTGTCTCAAATCATGATACATCTTTGTATTACCCGGATGCATAGCAAATACTGATTGATGTGCTTCCTTTAAAATAATCCTTCTCAATTTAGCATCATCAGGTACACACATTCTGTTCTTAAACTAAAGACTCCCATCACCTCTCACAATAAAATCTCGACTCTTTCCATTCTGACAATCTGAAACAATCTTTTGAATCTTTGCATCAGCCAATTGAGCCTCTTTAATCTGATCCAACAATACTGGTTTCAATTGCAATTGTGCCAACAATGCACCATCATCACAAGATACAAAACTAGCATGCAACGCTCTCAACTCAACAAGCAACGAGAGCGAAAAAAATAGTCAAACCTGCTAAAGACTTTCGACTCAAGGCATCAGCAACAACATTTGCCTTACCAGGATGATAATCAATCAAACAGTCGTAGTCCTTAATCAACTCCAACCATCTCCTCTGTCGAAGATTAAGCTCTTTTTGGACAACTAAATATTTTAAACTTTTATGATCAGTATAGATAAAACACTTTTCACCATATAGATAATGTCGCCAAATCTTCAATGCAAACACAATGGCTGCCAACTCTAAATCATGGGTCGGATAATTGAGCTTATGCGGTTTCAACTGTTGAGAAGCATATGCTATCGCTTTACCTTCTTGCATCAGAACACAACCCAAACCACTATGTGAAGCATCACTGTAAATCACATATGGTTTATCTTCCACAGGTAAAGTAAGAACAGGTGCTTGAGTCAACATTTCTCTCAACTTTTCGAAACTAGCCTGACACTAATCTGTCCACACAAATCTAACTCCCTTTCGAAGTAATCTGGTAAGTGGAGTAGCTATCAAAGAAAATCCTTTCACAAACCGTCGGTAATAGCCTGCCAAACCCAGAAAACTTCTAACTTCAGTCACAGACTTTGGTGGACTCCAATTCAAAATAGCTTCAACTTTACTCGGATCCACTCTAATACCCTCTGCTGAAACTATATGACCGAGAAAAGTAACTTGGTCATGCCAAAACTCACATTTCGACAGTTTAGCAAACAATTGCTTCTCTCTCAAAATTTGCAACACAATCCGCAGATGCTTGTCATGCTCTTCCTCATTACGCAAATACACCAAAATATCATCTATAAAGACCACTACAAACTGATCCAAATAGGGCCTAAACACCCTATTCATCAAGTCCATAAAAACTGCAGGCGCATTCATCAAACCAAAAGGCATAACTAGAAACTCATAATGCCCATACCTGGTCCGAAAGGTGGTCTTAGGAACATCTTCAGCTCTGACTCTCAACTAATGGTACCCTGATCTCAAATCAATTTTGGAAAACACTGCTGCACCTTTCAATTGATCAAAGAGATCATCAATTCTAGGCAAAGGATATTTATTTTTAATAGTCACCTTGTTCAATTGCCTATAATCGATACACAATCTCATAGTACCATCCTTCTTCTTCACAAATAAGACAGGAGCTCCCCATGGTGAAACACTAGGGCGAACAAACCCTTTATCCAGCAACTCCTATAACTGCACCTTCAGCTCTCTCAGTTCAGCAGGTGCCATTCTGTAAGGAGTAATAGAGATAGGAGTGGTACCAGGCAATAATTCAATACCGAACTCCACCTCTCTCTCAGGAGGCAACCCTGGCAACTCCTCTGGAAACACATCTGGAAACTCTGCAACTGTGGGTATATCATCAAGTTGAGAACCTTTTACTCTAGTATCCACAACATAAGCAAGGTAAGCATCACACCCTTTTCTAATCAATCTCCTAGCTGTAACAGCTGAAACAAACAAGGATACTAGCTGTTCCTGCTCACTAGATACTAACATCTCTCTACCATTGCTGGTTCTCAAGGTAACAACTTTCTTTTGACAGTCAACCACAGCTCTATATCTAGATAACCAGTCCATGCCTAGGATCACATCATATTCCTTAAAAGGCATCTCAATCAAATCTCCAAGAAACTCTTCACCTTGCACCATCACTGCACTATTTCGGTGCACTTTGCTAACAATCACACTATGCCCTAACGGATTTGTCACCAATACATCAAATCCTAGGGATTCAGCATGCACATCAGACACAGGCAAAACAGATGCACTAATATATGAATGCGTGGATCCGGGATCAATCAAAGCAAGTATTGAAATACCAAATAAAGAAAAAGTACCAGCTATGACTGCCGAAGCATCTGGTTGCTTCTGCATCACATAAATCCTCTGAGAAGATCCAGCCTCCTCTGGTCTACTCTCCCTGGATGTAGAACCTCCTCTAGAACTGAACCCATATATGCCTCCTCTGCTGAAATCTCTGCCTCCTCGACCTCCCCTCACACTAGGTCAGGAAGCTGCAGTATCCACTGACATCCGCTCCTGTCTCTCAGGATAATATCTCACAAAATGATCGGGGATCCACATCTGAAACATACCCCTGCTACACCAGTCTTCTAACAAGTACCACCATGTGGCCTACCACAATGAATGCATATGGGTAAGGTGGATCTCTGAGTCACTGGGGTCGGAGCACTCGCCATTGAAACTGTAGGTCTAGATCTCTGCCTCTGAAACTGTACTGACCTACCCGCTGGCCTCTGAGTCCTACTAACCCTAGGAACAAAACTACCTTTACCTCTTTTCACAGACGAAGACCCTGCCTCAAACTGGGGCCTTCTAACCCTGATCTCTTCCTCTGAAGTAGCTGTAATAACCTGAGCTCTCTCCACACTCCTAGCTACTGCAACCAGTTGGGGAAAATCATGGTATCTAGATCCAGCCACCAAACACATGATAGAGGGCCTCAATCCCTCCTCAAATCTCTGGCATCTATCTATCTCATCAGATATAATACCCCCAACATACTGGCTCACCCGGATAAACTCTAACTCATATTTCGTCACAGTCCGGTGATCTTGCTTCAAGCTTAGAAACTCCATTTTCTTCACATCCTTATACTCCCTCGGAGTATACTTCAATTCAAACTCTCTTAGAAAATTAGCATAGGACAAGGTAGGTGGATCATCCATAGCATGAGGCACTGTCTTCCACCAGTTATATGCATCCTTCTGCAACAAAGATCTTGCATAATCAAATTTTTCTTCTGGAGTGGCTTGTAACTGAACAAATATTCTCTGTACTTTATCTAGCCACTGCTCAGCTACAGCTGGATCAATAGTTCCCAAGAAATCTTCTGCTCCATATTTCCTTAATTTATCGTACTGTCTCACTGATACCAAAGGCTGTGGGGGTGGCAGTGGGGGTTGTACTGGTGCTTGCCTCAACAAATCAATCACATGCCTAAACCAACCTGGTGGAACCTCCTCACCAGCTGGTTTCCCCAACACAGAAGCAGGTACCTCTCCAGCACTATCCACTCTAGCTCCCTCTCTAATCTCATTAGGAGCTATACTCTCAGCACTGCCCTCGACTGACTGACATGAGTGAGAATCCATCACAACCTATATCTGCAAACACAGCAGAATACCTCTCATTAAAGATCAGAGACTGCCAATGCCAAACATGTATATTATTCAAAAATCCACTTTTTAAAATAAAAACACTCTTTTTCTTACACTTGACCTAGGTTGAGAATCTCAAACCTAGGCTCTGATACAAAAACAATTGTAACACCTCTATACCCTGTATACGTGCCAAGCATGCTTAAACGATCGTAATATACGTATACTGAATATAGAAAATGCCACGGTTTAAAAAGACACAACAAATATCTTTGAAAATATATGTTATATATATTAACATATATACAACATATACATTCCATTAACACAATCATTTCCTTTGCAAAAACATATATACATTTAATTCAAATCAAACAACAATTATATCCAAACTTCTAGGGCACACATTGGGATATTACAAGGATTTTGTCATGTCTTCTTTTCACGATGTGGGTAGAGAAGCAACCAAAGAAGAGGGGGTATTTGGCAAAATTAAACAAGCTATGATGGGTGAAGAAGTAACAATTTATGTTGTCAATGGGTTTTGGGATTCAAGTGACAGTGATGATGATCTTGTATCTAAGAAGGAGGAGTGGACTTGGTCCGAGCCCAAAGAAGATGAAGTAATGAATACTAGATCCGGTAAGCCTTATGCAAGGCCACCACCTAAGGAGGTAGAAACTAATAAGGGTAAGGAAGTTGAAGTAGGAAATAAAGAAGAGGAAGATGATGTTGTGCTCAAGCAATTAAAAAAAACCCAAGCAAGTGTTAGCATTTGGGACTTATTAGCTACTTCTAAAAATCACCGAGAAACTATGGCCAAAGCCTTATCAACAATTGGAGGGATAATGAAATGTGAAGAGGTTCAAGAGAAGAGCGAAGTTAATATGGGAGCAGTTTCTTTTTTAGATACGGACTTACCGGAGGAGTGTCAAAATAGAAGTCAAGGGGAAGAGGGCTCCATGTGTAATGGTTGATGATGGGTCTACCATAAATGTTTGCCCACTTAAGATATTGCCAAAGCTAGCCATGTCAACAAGGGATCTAAACTAGACCGAAGTAACAATTCGGGCTTATGACAACAATAAGAGACATGCCGAAGGGACTTTCAAAGCTGTTGTCAAGGTTGGTCTAATTGAATCTATTGTTGAATTTGTTGTTTTAGACATACCAGTTACCTTCGCCTTACTCTTGGGGCTACCATGGTTTCATCCTCTTGGTGGAGTTCCTTCCACCCTTCATCAAAAGATCAAGTTCCCCAACGGAGATGAGACAGTGGTCATTGAAGCTGAAGATAATGAGATTGTTAATGCTCTAATGATTGAAAGGCCTCTCAATGGTTTTCAAGTAGCTGCAATTTCTGATGATGAAGTAGTGGACTCCAAAGTCTTGAATATGATGAAGAACATGAACTATCTTCCCAGAGCTGGTCTTGGAAAGGGTAAGGCCAGTTTGACAAAGCTGCCAGACTTTAGAACTCAAACTTCCAAGAAAGGGTTGGGATATGATTGAGACAACAATGTCCAGCCAAAGAAGAGTGAGAAGATGAGCTTCCCACCACTTGAAGAGATCTTTGTTGAAGCTCCAGATATGGGACCACTCCAAGGAAAGCCCGAGCCAATCATGTTCATGGTAAAGTTGATCCCGGGTTTTGAAATTTTTGCAGATGTGGCCGAGCCAGTGGAGCAAGTGAAGAAAGAGCTCACCCTGCCAACCAACAAAGAATCCAATCCAAAAGAGAAGAATGAAGCTGTCCTAAAAGCTGAGAAGACTCCGGAGGAGATTGCTGCCCTGGTTAAAGAAAAGTTTGAAGACATCCTGCCTTATGATTTTGAGAACAATGATTTTGATTTTGATTTTAATTTGTCTACTTTGTATGAGGATGATGATGTTTTCTTTTCCAAAATGAATGCAATAAAGTCTGATTTTGCTTACTTGTGTGATGTTTCTCCTAATGGTTGCATACATTCAAATAACAGTTACATGAGCATCTTTAATTTTAATTTTGTTAACACACAATCATTAAATTTGGGAACAATTGAAAATCCTAAAAACATTAGCATAGCATCCAACTTTACTCCTGATGAGAGAGAGAGATTTGAAAAAATATTCAAAAAATATGAAGAAGTGTTTGTTTGGTCTTATGAGGATATGCCTGTAATAGATCGAGACATAGCCAAGCATCATATTCCAACTTACACTCATATGAAACCTGTCAAACAAAAACTTAGGTGATTAAGACTTGAGTGGGCTGAATTGGTTAAAGAAGAGGTCACTAAGCAAATACAAGTGAAGTTCCTTAAAGTGATAGAATACCCAGATTGGCTAACCAACATAGTACCCGTGCCAAAGAAAGATGGAAGAATAAGGGTCTGTGTAGACTATAGAGATTTAAACAAGGCTTCCCCTAAGGATGATTTTCCTTTACCCCATATAGATGTCCTCATTGATAGTGCAGCCTCTAGCATGCTACACTCATTTGTAAATGGATTTTTCAGCTACAACCAATTGTTAATGGCCCTAGAGGATAAAGCCAAAACTGCCTTCATTACTACATGGGGTATATTTTGTTATAGGGTGATGCCATTTGGTTAAAGAATGCTAGAGCAACCTACCAAAGGATGACCACCACAATATTTCATGACATGATGCACAAAGAAGTTGAAGTATATATTGATGATATATGATGGTTAAATCAGATACAAGAGAACAACACTTCCAAAACTTGGAATTATTCTTCGATAGAGCCTTGAAATAAAAGCTAAGATTGAACCCAAAGAAGTGTGTGTTCGGTGTTACTTCAGGCATGTTATTAGGACATGTGATTAGTCCGAATGGCATTGAGATTGATCCTGACAAAGTTAAAGCAATTAGGGATATGCCAGCCCCAAAGACGGACAGAGAAGTGCGGTGATTCATTGGTAAATTATAATACATTAGTAGGTTTATAGCAAAGCTCACAACAATTTGTGAGCCTATCTTCAAATTGCTTAGAAAGAATCAGCCGATTATATGGAATGAAGAATGTCAAAAGGCCTTTGAACGAATAAAAGAGTATTTGTTGAATCTACTTGTTTTAAAACCACCTAAACCCGGCAAACCTCTATTACTATACTTAGCAGTAGAAGAAGAGTCGATGGGAGCCGTGCTAGCCCAAGCAGATGAGTCAGGGATTGAGCATGCAGTTTACTATTTGAGTAGAAAGCTCCTACCTTATGAAATTAAGTATAGTATCATTGAAAAGACACGTATAGCCATGGTTTGGTCTTCTAAGAAGTTGCGGCATTACTTTCAATCGTACAGTGTGCAAGCAATTTCCAGGTTGGAACCAATGAAGTACTTAAGAGAGACACCCTCTTTGATTGGGAAATATGGCCGATGGTTGATAATATTAGAAGAATTTAAGATTGAGTATGTAACCAGGAAAATAATCAAAGGTAGAGCAGTGGCAGAATTCCTGGCCCAACAACCATTACCAGATAGCGAAGAAGTAATCTTAGAATTTTCAGATGAACATTTAGAGGCATTTGAAGAATAAGGATGGAAAATGTATTTTGATGGAGCAGTAAACAGGAAAGGAGCAGGTTTGGGACTTATACTAGAATTGCCCGAAGGGGAACTTATCCCTTTAGCCAAAAAGTTGAAATTTAGGGCAACCAATAGTATGGTGGAGTATGAAGCTTGTATTTTTGGTTTGGAAACCCTAATGATTATGAAGGTGGATAAGGTGGAAGTTTTTGGTGATTCATTGCTAGTAGTATCCCAAGTAAATGGAGAGTGGGAGTTGAAAGAGGAAAAATTAAAACCATACCACCATTACCTGACCATGATGAAGAAGAATTTTAAGGAGTGTAGGTTTATACACCTAACGAGAGAAGAAAATCAGATGGCTGATGCCTTAGCCACATTGGCTTCGGTATGGGAAAACCCTATCTGCTTATTCCTTAAGCCTCTGATCTTGACCAGTTCATCAACTCCTTGCTATGAATATGAGACAATAATGAAAATTGATACAGACCATGGTGCATGGTATGATACTATAAGGCAATTTTTGGAAGAAAGACAATAACCACCGGGGGTAACAAAGAAAGAGAGAAGAGCCATAAGGCGGTGGTCATTGCAATACATCACATTCCATGGGGAGTTATATCAAATATGGCCTGATGGGGTGCATTTAAGATGTTTAAGGAAGCCTGAAGTGGAGCGTATCATGTCAGAAATACATTCGGGAAGTTGCGGTCTGCATATGAGTGGTTTTGCCCTAGTTAAGAAGTGTAATATCCTAATGCATGCCTTAGAAGTCTTGATTATGTTGTTGCGCTATATTGGATTGAATGTATATGTTATGTGATAAGAAAAGAAATTGAGAAGAGAATGCTTATGTATATGTGTTTTGGGAAAGAAAGAGGGTTTAGAGAAAAGTGTATATGTTGTTTATATGATGATATATATAACATATACATAAGTCAAAGGGAGAGTCAATGGAAGAGAGATATTTTTATGGGATATGTGAAATTACTATAATGGGCTTATAAGAGACAAGAGGTTAGTTATATGGATAAGGGTGTTTTGGTAATTGCTTGAATTGAATCACATAGTGGAGATTTAAAGAAGGATTGACTTTGTTTCTTCATCATTTTCTCTTTTTCTTGGTTGTAGTGGCCGGCTCCTCCATAGACAAAGGAAAGCAAGAGGTGAAGAGAAGATCTTGATGTGTTGAGCTCAAATTGAAGGAAGATTATGTGATCAAGTGTTGATTTAAGAAGTTTTTAACTAAGGTAAGATCTTTCCTTTGATTTTTTTTATTCTTTTGAAGTGGTATTGGAAGTTAATTAGGGTTTGTTGATTTGATGATAAGATGTGGTGGTGATGTGTTTTCAAGTGTTAAATTGGTTTTAACTTAAGAGTTTAAATAGGTGTTGTTGTTGGAAGTGGTGGAGGTTGATTTTGGAAGATGGAGAAGGATATTGGTTTTAGGGTTTTGAGATGGTTTGTGTTTAAATGTATTATGAATGCTTTGTGAAGTGATTCTTGTGATGAATTTGTGTTTAGAACATTGTTTTCATTCATTATGCTATATTGGGTATGATGAGTTGGAGTGCAATTGGAGGAAAGTTGTGCATGTTAGGGTTTTAATTCATGGGTGACACGGCCAAAGGGAAAGAGAGACATGGCCAAGCCAAGGGATTTTGGGCGTGTTGGTTTGGTTTTTGAGAGACACGGCCGTGTCCCTTAGCCGTGTTCACTACTGGATTTTGGTATTGGGAGACACGGCCACAAGCTTGGCCGTGTCCTATGCCCGTGTTTGCTACTGGAATTGGTGGTTGAGAGACACGGCCACAAGCTTGGCCGTGTCCCTCAAGTGGGCTGCCCGTGTCCCTCCAATGTGTTGGTTAGGGTTTTTATTCTTTGTTCTAATTGCATTGTTATGATTCTTCAATGGTATTTTGGTACCTAAACCCTAATATAAACACTTTAAACATACTTTAAACAAAGAATGCCCTAATCAAATGGATGTGGAAGATCCTAAAGCTATGAATGATACAAATTGTTCTTTGCCTTAATTGCATTGTTGAGATTGAACAATGTTATGTTATGCATTGTGAATGGTAATGTGTTTCATTAGTAATGTATATTGAAATGTTATATCAAAGATGCTATGATGATTCAAATAAGAGATGATATGAGACAAGGCCATTGTGATTGGCTATGATAATTCAATTGAATGATATATGGCATGTTTGTCTAATTGATGATGAGAATTGAGAATGAAAAATAAATGAATTGTGTGGCTAATGTGTTATTCCATTTTCAGAGTTTGTTGTTGGTGGCATGCCTAATAAGTGTAACAATCTCTTAAAGTTAGGTTGGATTGAATCCTTGAAGCCTAATTGAGATGTTACCACCCTTGAAGCTAGGTTGGATTGGTTCTTGAAGCCAAGTTGGGTTGAAGCTTAGCATGCTTTGCTCTCCTTAAAGCTTGGTTGAACCTAATCCTTGAAGCCTAGTTGGGTATATGAAATTGATAAATTTAATAACAAAACCAAAGCATTAACTCTGAAAATTGAATGGCATATTAGTGTGTTTTGGGCCCATGCTTGTCTTTGTTTAATGTGAGTCATGAATGATAACTTGTTTAATTAATGAAGAATGTGAAAAGATGTTGAAATGTGGTGTGCTTATATGATATTGATTTGTGATATGCAAAAATAATGTTGTTAGCTTTATATCTATGATGTTGATTTCATTAATAAGGTGTGTGGCATTGCATTGCACTAAAGCACAACATTAGCATGATTTGTCTTACTAAGCCGTTGGCTTAGCGCGATAGTGTTTGATCGCGCAGGTAATAGAGTTGAACCCGAGAGTTCATCGAGACCGAGTGAGAGTAGACCTTGAAGAGTTGATTTTGGGAACTTAAAGATCAGAAGAGATTTGCCAATCATGTACTATTTCTTTATATTTTGTAAAGTAATATTTATAATGTAAATATATGTACATTTGTAAATATGGATTTAAATGTATCTATATATCTATTTTGTTTTGTATTACAAGTAACTACCTATTTTTCTATAATGTATACAATTGAAAGATTATGGTATCGTTTAAAATGTTTTGAATGTTAAGAAAATCTGTAGCATCCCTATGTTTAGTGCATGTATACTACATTGTGGTGTTTGTAGTGTGCATGTATTGAATGTTGAGGTGTTACAATTGTTTTGGTATCAGAGCCTAGGTTTGAGATTCTCAACCTAGGTCAAATGTAAGAAAAAGAATATTTTTTTTACTTAAAAAGTGAGTTTTTGAATAACATATATGTTTGAGATTGGCAATCTCTGATCTTTAATAAGATGTAATCTGCTGTGTTTGCAGACTTAGGTTGTGATGGATCCTCATTCGCGTCAATCAGTTGAGGGAAGTGCGGAGAGTGTTGCTCCTGAGGATGGAGCTAGAGTTGATAGTGTTGGGGAGGCACCTGCTTCGGTGTCGGGTAGACCAGCTGGGGAGGAGGTTCCGCCAGCCTGGCTTAGGCATGTGGTAGAAGCTTTGAGGCAAGCACCAGTACAACCACAGCCACCACCCCCTCAGCCTTTAGTATCAGTGAGGCACTATGACAAATTAAGGAAGTATGGAGCTGAAGATTTTATAGGTACTACTGATCCAGCAGTGGCTAAGCAGTGGTTAGATAAAGTACAGAGAATATTTGTTCAGTTGCAAGCCACTCCAGAGGAAAAGTTTGATTATGCAAGATCCTTGTTGCAGAAGGATGCATATAGTTGGTGGAAGACAGTGCCCCATTCTATGGATGATCCACCCACCTTGTCCTATGCAGATTTTCTGAGAGAGTTTGAATTAAAGTATACTCCAAGGGAGTATAAAGATGGAAAGAAAAGAGAGTTTCTAGATTTGAAGCAAGATCACCGGACCATAACTGAATATGAGGTTGAGTTTATCAGATTGAGTCAGTATGCTGGGGGTATTATTGCTGATGAGATAGATAGATGCAGGAGATTTGAGGAGGGATTGAGGCCCTCTATTATGTGTCTGGTAGCTGGATCCAGATATCATGATTTTTCCCAGCTTGTGGCAGCAGCTCGGAGTGTGGAGTGAGCTCAAGGTATTGCAGCTGCTTCAGAGGAAGAGGTTAGGGTGAGGAGGTCCCAGTTTGAGGCAGGGTCTTCTTCTGCAAAAAGAGGTAAAGGTAGTTTTGTTCCTCGGGTCAGTAGAAGTCAGAGATCAGCTGGTAGGTCAGTGCAGTTCCAGAGACAGAGATTTAGACCTACAGCTTCAGTGGTGAGTGCTCCGACCCCAGTGACTCATAGATCCACCCCACCCATTTGCATTCATTGTGGTAGGCCACATGGAGGTCCTTGTTGGAAGACTGGTGTAGCAGGGGTTTGCTTCAGATGTGGATCCCCTGATCACTTTGTGAGAGATTGTCCTGAGAGACAAGAGCAGATGTCAGTTGATACTGCAGCTTCTCGACCTAATGTGAGGGGAGGTCGAGGAAGCAGAGGTGTCAGCAGAGGAGGTAGATCAGGGTTCAGTTTTAGAGGAGGTGCTACATCTAGGGAGAGTAGACCAGAGGAGGTTGGATCTTCCCAGAGGATGTATGTTATGCAGAGACAGCCAGATGCTTCGGCAGTCATAGCTGATACTTTTTCTTTATTTGATACTTCAGTACTTGCTTTGATTGATCCCGGATCCACACATTCATATATTAGTGTATCTGTTTTACCTGTATCTAATGTGCATGCTGAGTCCCTAGGGTTTGATGTGTTGGTGACAAATCCGTTAGGGCATAGTGTGATTGTTAGTAAAGTGCACAAAGATAGTGCAGTAGTGGTGCATGGTGAGGAGTTCCTTGGGGATTTGATTGAGATGCCATTTAAGGAATATGATGTGATTTTGGGCATGGACTGGCTATCTCGACATGGAGCTGTGGTGGATTGTAAAAAGAAAATTGTGTCTTTGAGAACTGGTGATGGTAGAGAGGTGATAGTATCTAATGAGCAAGGACAGCTAGCCTCCTTATTTGTTTCAGCTGTTGTAGCTAGGAGGTTGATCTATCTTGCTCATGTGGTAGATACTAGAGTTAGAGGTTCTCCTATTGATAGCATTGCCACAGTTGCTGAGTTCCCAGATGTGTTTCCAGAGGAGTTGCCAGGATTGCCTCCTGAGAGAGAGGTGGAGTTTGGTATTGAGTTGTTGCCTGGTACCACTCCTATCTCTATTACTCCGTATAGAATGGCACCAGTAGAATTGAGGGAGTTGAAAGTGCAATTACAGGAGTTGTTGGATAAAGGATTTATTCGCCCCAGTGTTTCTCCGTGGGGAGCTCCTGTGCTATTTGTGAAGAAGAAAGATGGTACTATGAGATTGTGCATCGATTATAGGCAATTGAACAAGGTGACCATTAAAAATAAATATCCTTTGCCTAGAATTGATGATCTCTTTGATCAATTGAAAGGAGCGTCAGTATTTTCTAAAATTGATTTGAGATCTGGGTACCATCAGCTGAGAGTCAGAGCTAAAGATGTTCCGAAGACAGCTTTTCGGACCAGGTATGGGCATTATGAATTTCTAGTTATGCCTTTTGGTTTGACGAATGCACCTGCAGCTTTTATGGATTTGATGAATAGGGTATTTAGGCCCTATCTGGATCAGTTTGTAGTGGTTTTCATCGATGATATATTGGTGTATTCTCGGAATGAGGAGGAACATGATACGCATCTGCGGATTGTGTTGCAGATTTTGAGAGAAAAGCAGTTGTTTGCCGAATTGTCGAAGTGTGAGTTCTGGTTGGATCAAGTCGCTTTTCTCGGACATATTGTTTCAGTAGAAGGCATTAGAGTTGATTCGAGTAAAGTTGAAGCAATTTTGAATTGGAGTCCACCCAAGTCTGTGACAGAGGTTAGAAGTTTTCTGGGTTTGGCAGGCTATTACCGATGATTTGTGAAAGGATTTTCTTTGATAGCTACTCCACTCACCAGATTGCTTCGTAAGGGAGTGAGATTTGTGTGGACGGATCAGTGTCAGGCTAGCTTTGAGTAGTTGAGAGATATGCTGACTCAAGCGCCTGTTCTTACTTTACCTGTTGAAGGCAAACCATATGTGATCTACAGTGATGTTTCACATAATGGTTTGGGATGTGTGCTGATGCAGGAAGGTAAAGTTATAGCTTATGCATCTAGACAGTTGAAACCACATGAGCTTAACTATCCAACCCATGATTTGGAATTGGCAGCCATTGTGTTTGCATTGAAGATTTGGCGCCACTATCTGTTTGGGGAGAAATGTTTCATCTACACTGATCACAAGAGTTTGAAGTATTTGGGGGTTCAGAAGGAGCTCAATCTTTGACAGAGGAGATGGTTGGAATTGATTAAAGACTACGACTGCTTGATTGATTATCATCCAAGTAAAGCAAATGTTGTTGCTGATGCTTTAAGTCGGAAGTCTTTAGCTGGTTTAACTGTTTACTCGCTCTCGTTGCTTGTTGAGTTAAGAGCTTTGCGTGCTAATTTTGTAGTTTGTGATGATGGTGCATTGTTAGCACAGTTGCATGTGAAACCAGTTTTATTGGATCAGATCAAAGAGGCTCAGTTGGCTGATAAGAAGATTCAGAAGATTATTTCAGATTGTCAGAATGGAAAGAGTAGAGATTTTGTTGTGAAAAGTGATGGGAGCCTCTGGTTTAAGAACAGATTGTGTGTACCCAATGATGCTGATTTGAAGAGGATCATTTTGGAAGAAGCACATCAGTCAGTGTTTGCTATGCATCCGGGCAATACAAAGATGTATCATGATTTGAGACAGCATTACTGGTGGTTTGGTTTGAAGAGAGACATTGCTGAGTTTGTATCAAAATGTCTCACATGTCAGAAGGTTAAAGCTGAGCATCAAGCTCCAACAGGGTTGCTTCAGCCTTTGTCAGTGCCTGAATGGAAATGGGATAGAGTGACTATGGATTTTGTGTCTGGTTTGCCATTGACACAAAGGAAGCATGATGCCATTTGGGTGATTGTGGATAGATTGACTAAGACAGCTCATTTCCTTCCAGTTCGGATGGATTACTCTTTGGAGAGGTTGGCTGAGCCGTATATTCATGAGATTGTGAAGTTGCATGGGGTTCCAACTTCTTTAGTGTCCGATCGAGATCCCAGGTTTACTTCAAGATTTTGGAAGAGTTTGCATAGTGCTTTGGGTTCTCGACTACATTTTAGTACTGCTTTTCATCCACAGACGGATGGACAGTCAGAGAGGGTGATACAGATTATTGAAGATATGTTGAGAAGTTATGTCATCGATTTCTCTAGAAGTTGGGATAGATTCTTACATCTTGTGGAGTTTGCTTTCACCAATCTAGCATTGGTATGGCACCGTTTGAAGCGTTGTATGGTAGACGGTGTAGGACACCTCCTTGTTGGAATGAACTTGGGGAAAGTAAGTTAATTGGGCCTGATTTGATTCAAGAAACTGAAGAGAAAGTGAAGTTGATTCGAGGCAGGTTGAAAGTAGCTTCAGACCGACAGAAGTCTTATGCAGATCTGAAAAGAAGAGACATAGAGTTTGATGTTAGAGATAAGGTATTTTTGAAAGTATCTCCTTGGAAGAAGATTTTGAGGTTCGGTCGGAAAGGGAAATTAAGTCCTCGATTCATTGGACCGTATGAAGTTTTGGAAAGAGTTGGGCCAGTTGCTTATCAGCTTGCTTTGCCACCTGAGTTGGATCGTATTCATAATGTATTTCATGTTTCTATGTTGAGGAGATACAGATCGGATCCATCTCATGTGTTGCCAATTGAGTCTATCGAAGTGAGCCCAGATTTGACATTTGAGGAGGAACCAGTTGCTATCTTGGCATGTGAAGTGAAAGAATTGAGGAACAAGAGAGTGCCATTGGTGAAGGTTCTATGGAAGAACCATGCAAAGGAAGAAGCAACTTGGGAAAGTGAACAATCGATGCGAGAGCAATATCCTCAGTTGTTTCAGCCTTGATATCAGGTAATTTCGAGGACGAAATTTTCTTTTTAGAGGGGGAGAATTGTAATATCCTAATGCATGCCTTAGAAGTCATGATTATGTTGTTGTGTTATATTGGATTGAATGTATATGTTATGTGATAAGAAAAGAAATTGAGAAGAGAATGCTTATGTATATGTGTTTTGGGAAAGAAAGAGGGTTTAGAGAAAAGTGTATATGTTGTTTATATGATGATATATATAACATATACATAAGTGAAAGGGAGAGTCAATGGAAGAGAGATATTTTTATGGGATATGTGAAATTACTATAATGGGCTTATAAGAGACAACAGGTTAGTTATATGGATAAGGGTGTTTTGGTAATTGCTTGAATTGAATCACATGGTGGAGATTTAAAGAAGGATTGACTTTGTTTCTTCATCATTTTCTCTTTTTCTTGGTTGTAGTGGCCGGCTCCTCCATAGACAAAGGAAAGCAAGAGGTGAAGAGAGGATCTTGATGTGTTGAACTCAAATTGAAGGAAGATTAAGTGATCAAGTGTTGATTTAAGAAGTTTTTAACTAAGGTAAGATCTTTCCTTTGATTTCTTTTATTCTTTTGAAGTTGTATTGGAAGTTAATTAGGGTTTGTTGATTTGATGATAAGATGTGGTGGTGATGTGTTTTCAAGTGTTAAATTGGTTTTAAGTTAAGAGTTTAAATAGGTGTTGTTGTTGGAAGTGGTGGAGGTTGATTTTGGAAGATGGAGAAGGATATTGGTTTTAGGGTTTTGAGATGGTTTGTGTTTAAATGTATTATGAATGTTTTGTGAAGTGATTCTTGTGATGAATTTGTGTTTAGAACATTGTTTCCATTCATTTGAACCATGCTATATTGTGTATGATGAGTTGGAGTGCAATTGGAGGAAAGTTGTGCATGTTAGGGTTTTAATTCATGGGTGACACGGCCAAAGGGAAAGAGAGACACGGCCAAGCCAAGGGATTTTGGGCGTGTTGGTTTGGTTTTTGAGAGACACGGCCGTGTCCCTTAGCCGTGTTCACTACTGGATTTTGGTATTGGGAGACACGGCCACAAGCTTGGCCGTGTCCTATGCCCGTGTTTGCTACTGGAATTGGTGGTTGAGAGACACGGCCACAAGCTTGGCCGTGTCCCTCCAATGTGTTGGTTAGGGTTTTTATTCTTTGTTCTAATTGCATTGTTATGATTCATCAATGGTATTTTGGTACCTAAACCCTAATATAAACACTTTAAACATACTTTAAACAAAGAATGCCCTAATCAAATGGATGTGGAAGATCCTAAAGCTATGAATGATACAAATTGTTCTTTGCCCTAATTGCATTGTTGAGATTGAACAATGTTATGTTATGCATTGTGAATGGTAATGTGTTTCATGAGTAATGTATATTGAAATGTTATATCAAAGATGCTATGATGATTCAAATAAGAGATGATATGAGACAAGGCCATTGTGATTGGCTATGATAATTCAATTGAATGATATATGGCATGTTTGTCTAATTGATGATGAGAATTGAGAATGAAAAATAAATGAATTGTGTGGCTAATGTGTTATTCCATTTTCAGAGTTTGTTGTTGGTGGCATGCCTAATAAGTGTAACAATCTCTTAAAGTTAGGTTGGATTGAATCCTTGAAGCCTAATTGAGATGTTACCACCCTTGAAGCTAGGTTGGATTAGTTCTTGAAGCCAAGTTGGGTTGAAGCTTAGCATGCTTTGCTCCCCTTGAAGCTTGGTTGAACCTAATCCTTGAAGCCTAGTTGGGTATATGATATTGATAAATGTGATAACAAAACCAAAGCATTAACTCTGAAAATTGAATGGCATATTAGTGTGTTTTGGGCCCATGCTTGTCTTTGTTTAATGTGAGTCATGAATGATAACTTGTTTAATTAATGAAGAATGTGAAAAGATGTTGAAATGTGGTGTGCTTATATGATATTGATTTGTGATATGCAAAAATAATGTTGTTAGCTTTATATCTATGATGTTGATTTCATTAATAAGGTGTGTGGCATTGCATTGCAGTAAAGCACAACATTAGCATGATTTGTCTTACTAAGCCGTTGGCTTAGCGCGATAGTGTTTGATCGCGCAGGTAATAGAGTTGAACCCGAGAGTTCATCGAGACCGAGTGAGAGTAGACCTTGAAGAGTTGATTTTGGGAACTTAAAGATCAGAAGAGATTTGCCAATCATGTACTATTTCTTTATATTTTGTAAAGTAATATTTATAATGTAAATATATGTAAATATGGATTTAAATGTATCTATATATCTATTTTGTTTTGTATTACAAGTAACTACCTATTTTTCTATAATGTATACAATTGAAAGATTATGGTATCATTTAAAATGTTTTGAATGTTAAGAAAATTTGTAGCATCCCTATGTTTAGTGCATGTATACTACATTGTGGTGTTTGTAGTGTGCATGTATTGAATGTGGGGGTGTTACAAGAAGATTATTCGGCAAGGTTACTACTAGTTGAGCATGTAAAAGGATTGTATTGAGTTTGTAAAGAAGTGCCAACAATGTCAGATGTATGGTAACTTTAATCACATGCCTCCTGAAGAATTGCATTCTATGTCTTCACCCTGGCCATTTGCCGCTTGGGTTATCGACATTATAGGAGAGATACATCCGACAGCTTCAAATGGTCACCGTTTTATTGTGGTAGCAGTAGATTATTTTTCAAAATGGGTCGAAGCCGAATCCTTTAACAAACTGGGTGCAAGTCAAATGGCTAGATTTATTGAAAAGAACCTCATCTGCAGATATGGGGTCCCGCACAGTGTGATATCAGACAATGGGGTACAATTTCAAGGAGCAGTTAAGGATTTATTCTCGAAGTACCAAATCCATCATCACCGATCCTCTCCTTATAGACCAAAGGCTAATGGTGTCATAAAAGCAACAAACAAGATAATTAAACAAATTATGTCCAAGATGACTAAGACTTACAGGGATTGGTCAAAGATGCTTCCCTTTGCTTTATGGGGATATAGGACAAGTGTGCGAATGCCCACTGGAATGACACTGTTCTCTTTGGTTAATGGGATGGAAGTAGTATTGCCAATTGAAATTGAGATCAAGTCATTGAGAGTAGTCTTGGAAGCCGAACTGCCTGAAACAGAATGGGTAGCGAGCAGATACACACAGTTAGCTTTACTAGAAGAGAGAAGGTTAAAAGCACTGTATCATCACCAACTGTATCAGAAGAAGGTAGCTCGGGCCTACAATACAAGGGTTAAAATCAGAAAATTCAGAGTTGGGGATTTGGTGTTGAAGCAATGTAAGCCTAATGTATCTGATCCAAGAGGGAAGTTCAGACCTAGCTGGGAAGGGCCATATGTCGTGAAACAAGTCATAAACAAAGGTGTGGTGAAGTTATCAGACATGGACAGGAACAAGTTTAGTGAGCCAGTAAACATTGATAGGTTGAAGAGGTTTTATGTATGATATATATATAAAAAAAAGAGCTCGCTAGGTTGAAAACACAAAAAGGGTGACCTAGACAAAAGTTAGAGCAGTCCGCTTGTCCTGAAAACCCAAAAGGGCAGGCTAGGCAACAATTAGGGCTAAAAAAGAGAAAATCATCAATTAGAAAACCCGAAAGGGCTAGTTGGCAACAGGAGTAATCTTGTGTATGTTGGCTTTATGTTTGGTTGTTCACCAGTTTAATAAAACAGAATTAATGTTAAAATTATTCTATGTACACTATTATAAGTATTTGACCAGATATGGATGAAATAAATAAACACAATAGCGAAAGGTGATGACAAATTTTAAATGGAAAAGAAGCATCTTTTATTATTTTAATTATTTTTCATCCTAATGATACACTTTTTGAATTGACAAATGTAAAATTTATGGCAGTCGATAAATGTAACGTGCAGGCTAGCTTTGTCTTATTTTTCCAAAATTAGGATAGCTCACTAGTTCCAAAAACTATATATACTTGGATCGGCTGAGACAAAGCGAGGCATGTCTAAATCGGGAGTAAAGTCAGAATCGCGAGGCTCAACTCCGTACTGATGGACAAGTTGGCGAGGATCATAGCATGTACCTTGACGAAGAGCAGCAAGGGAAACATACATCAAGTATGTCCGCATGGTGATATGAGAAATCTTTCACCAAGGTACAAACCAACGGATATTGACTGTAGAGCGTGAATGGATCCAGTTAACCGAGTCAGCATATGAAGAAGCAGGATGGAGTAGCTTCCTAGCAGAATGATGACATGGCAGATATCTGGAAAAATCCATGGATGGAGTATCAAGCAAACAAAGACACTCCTGAAGCCAAATTTGTGAAGAAAGAATTAAATTTTAAAAAAAAGGAGTCCGCTAAGTTGAAAACCCACAAGGGCAGCTTAGGCAAAAATTAGGATAGCTCACTAGTTCCAAAAACTCACATGGGAGGACTAGGCAAAAATTAGAGCAATAAAAGTATATATATATAAAAAGAAGTCCGCTAAGTTGAAAACCGCAAGGACAGCTTAGGTAAAAATTAGGATAGCTCGCTAGTTCCAAAAACCCATATGGGCGGACTAGACAAAAATTAGAGCAATAAAGAAAAGAAGAAAAAAGAAAACCTAAATTGAAAACTTGAAAGGGCAGTTTAGGTAATTACCTGAAGCAGCAACGGACTCCCAGTCAGTCTCTTTGACAATCCTAATTTAAGTCGGTCTAATCCAACTAAAGTCTCGGCTAAGACAACAGATACCGGCGATAAGCCTCCTTCCATTTGGTCCATAATATCCAATACTCGTGGATCAATATCGCCGTCGGAAGAAACAAGAAGGAATTGTCCGAGCAAGCAAAGACAAAGCATGCATCCCCATGCCTTAGTAGGAGCCAAATGAGAGAGACAAAAATCAATCAAGGAAGCAAGTATAATTTTTTCACGTCTCATCAACTGAAGAACTTCGGGTTTTGGAATTTGAAATAACATCTGCATCTTCTGTTGAGTTTTGGAAATCAATGTGGGTAACACCATTTATTGATTATTTGGATATCCAAGGATGGCCTCAAATTCTTCAATCAAGGGACATATTTCAAAGCTATTACTTTTAAATGCCCTAGAATCCGTATTCCAAAAGGAAGCCACGACATTTAAGAAGGAGTGGTCCAATTTAACATTTTGAAAACATTATAAACATCAAGTTTTGACCATAAAATTTGATTCCAATGAATGGCATCCATATTCTTAAATAGAATTTTTATCTTCTTTAAATGAAGTTCATTCATGGTTGATGAATGAAGGAAAATCAAAATTGTTAAAGGGAGTTTTTACGTTGAATTGGAAAATATTTTTGGTTTCTACATGAAATATGGCATAAAAGGTGATTTATATAGAAGAAGCAAGCCTTTCCAAAATTGATAAGGAAAAGGTGACGGGAAAGGGTGAGACCATATGGCATAAGGAAAGGAATTGGTGACAATTTCCTTTACCGCGTTGAATTTGGTTTAGCAAAGTAATGTGGCTGTGAATTATGAAATTGTGATGCACTATTTATGATGTGATAAAAAAATAGTATAATAATTGTGGCGCAGTAAAAAAAAGTTACAGTAAAGATGGAAATTGTATTTTTTTATTATTGTACAATGTTTATATAATTGATACAATATTTATACATCACTAAGAGGGTGGTGGTAGGTCATTAAATAAAGCCCTGAAAAAAGTCGTCGCCTGTTGGAGGAGGGGGCAAATTACTCATCCCGGGATCACCCGAAGTAGGAGCACCAAAATCTCTATTACCTTAAAGTTTTGATCTGTCATGGTCCTCATCTTAAGCAGATGAAAGGATCTCATGGTCATCAGTCTGGGGGCCTCTTGATGAAGAAACGCCAAGATCCCTCATCCCCTAAAATCGGAAGTCTCGGAAATTTTGTTCAAATTGATGATATAAATTTTCAAAATGAGATGCCTGCTGACGACTTGCAGCCAACTCTTCTTGAAGTTTCCTATTTTTTTCTTTAAGCATCCGCTGTGAGCCAGAAAGGAAAAAAGTAAGAGCATACATAATCATGCATACATATAGTATAAATTACCATGAAATAAGGAATTTACCAGGTAATTCATATCAATGCCCAGCGAATGAGATGGCATATCTGGCAGGCCAGAATGAGCAAAATAAAGGGCAGTAAAAGAAGGTCCAACCTCATGATCAAATGAGCCAAGAACCTACAACAATCATGAAAGAATAAAAAAAATAGAAAGAAGCAGTTGCAAGAGAAAAAGTGGTAAAAGTTATACCTGAGAAGTACTAGCCCCGAGATGTGGAATGAACTCTCCTGCATCTCTATGATGTTCCTCCCCATCTCTGCCCTCATTTTCTTTGAGAATCTCCCTTACGCCAATAGGAGATACATCAAAGTTCAAGAGCCTTCTTTAAATAAAATGGGCATAGAATGCATCTGGTAGATGGAGGAATGACTCTACACCATAACCATACCGAGCTGACCACCATGCATCCTCCGGCATTGACATAATATTTAAAATATATTTTGAGCAATGCATTGGAACCCTCCACCGCTCTGGACCGAGGAACCACTCATAAACTCTCTCTCCTAGAAACCAGCCACTAGACACTGGGCCGGCGATGACTCGGTGAGAATGTTGGAAAGATAGCGTAGCCCTCATGAAAGGAGACCAGTTTGTCCGCTCTTCTGGGTTCCACCAGGCCAAATTCACCTGCAAAATAACATAAGGTAAGTAAACTTTCACATAAAATTTAAAGTATACTAATATTATTTTACCTGGTCCCAGGTTAAGCGGCTCAAAACAAAGTGGTGAGTATGCACATGGTGAGACCTGGGAACGTCCACACTGTCTGACAACTAGAAATTTAATCTCGGATACTCGATTCTTTCTCAGGAAATACCGGGTACCCTCACAAGGTTATGCTCGTATGCCCATTCCTACAACAATAATAAAGATCACATTCATGCAAGAAAAGAGTGGAAATGACATTGGTGGAAGAAAAAAACCTCGACAACCGCCATCAAGCCGACAAAAGACTTCTTATTTCGGCAAAGTTTATCAAGACCATGGTAAAGACAGGCGAGACCAGCTTCAACCTAGCAAAAGATGGTACTGTCCTAAAATAAGAAAGGGCCTTCAACACTAACAAGTTGATGGAAGATTCAGTGCTGCCTAAGATGGTCGACCGAAGCAAATATAACAAAAATCCTCAAGCATACTGTTGGGCCATGTCTCTGTGAACCCGTCCTTCGTAGTTCAACCAATAGATATGAATCAGTTCAATTTTTATCTTAAAAGGCCCTTTATATGATGGTTCCATACCAATTAGTTCCTGAATTTCTTCAAATGTTAAAATGTCATTGGTTAGAGGAACCAGAACACCATCGTATCGAAGGCCGGTTATAGCAGTAAAATCGACAGAACCAATTGTCATCTCTCCAATGGGCAAGTGAAAAGTGTGGGTTGTGTCCAACCATCATTCTGCAAGTGCCTGGACTACGCTCTGGTCTATCTGATACTCCTTGGATGGTAATTGTAAGATGAAGCTCTCAAAGCCGCAATCTCAGATAATCTGCTTTACCCGAGAAGGCACTACGTCATACCATTGTTGGGCTTTGTAGATACACCCTCCAGCCCAAACAACGCAATGATCATGCTAACACAGAGCCAGGTAAGTTAATACCAGGTAAGTACATATTATTCTATCTGCTTAAATTAATTTATTTTTCCTAAAAAAGAATAATAATATAAAATATAAATAAAAGAATAAAGGCAAACACAATAATAGTAAAAAGAGCATAATATAAAAACATATATAAACAATAAATAAATAATATAATAAATAATAACAGAAAATAAAATAATAAAACAAAATAAATAACAAAAAATATATATATATAAAAAAACAAAACAGAAAGATGAAAAATCAAGAAAAAAGAAAAAGAAAAATAATTACCGCACTATTTTCGTTGGAACTGCAATGAAGTGGCATCCCGGCTAGTATATCTATATTTCCATCTTCATGATGCCAAATAAACTCCAATAACTAGGTATTAGAATGAGTCCCTGACCTTGAAGCATGCATTTTATTTAAAAACTGTGCTAAATTTGAAAGAATTTGAGAGAATTATAGAAATTGAGAAATCTTGTTGTGAATTGAATGAAAGAACCCGTGGGTTTATATAGAGAAATGGCAAGAAAAAAAAAACTCAAAAGCAAGTTTACTATTCATGAATAGTAAACTTTGCTATTCATGAATAGTAAATTTTACTATTAATAAATAGTACATTACTATTTCCAATAGTAAATACTATTTACTACTATTTATGAATAGTAAGTTACTATTTATAAATAGTAAATAGTGCATGAACAATTACTGCACAGTAAATAAACAGTAAATTCAATTATTCACTTTAATCATTTCTTGCGTGTATATAAATATTTTTACACGCAAGAGGCAAAAAAAAGAAGACGTGCATAAAAATTAACCAAACATTTTGAAATCGAAAAAAAAATATTAGCTCGGGTCTAGAACCCAAATTTTCCTTAGGTCCAGAACCTAGAATCTCATTTAAATCCAGAACTTAGCTCGGGTCCACAACCCAAATTATCCTTATGTCCAGAACCTAGAATCTCTTCTAAGTCCAGAACTTAGCTTGGGTCCAAAACCTAAATTTTACTTAGGTCCAGAACCTAGAATCTCTTTTAAGTCCAGAATTTAGCTCGGGTCCAGAACCCAAATTATCCTTAGGTCCAGAACCTAGAATCTCTTCTAATTCCAGAACTTAGCTCGGGTCCAGAACCCAAATTATCCTTAGGTCAAGAACCTAGAATCTCTTCTAAGTCCAGAACTTAGCTCCGGTCCATAACCCAAATTTTTCTTAGGTCCAGAACCTAGAATCTCTTTTAAGTCCAAACTTAGCTCGGGTCCAGGACCCAAACTTTCCTTACGTCCAGAACCTAGAATCTCTTCTAAGTCCAAAACTTAGCTCGGCTCCAGAACCCAAATTTTTCTAAGGTCCAGAACCTAAAATTACATTTAAGTCCAGGACCTAAAATTATCCTTGAGTCCAGAATTTGAACCGGGTCCAAAACCCAAAACCTCAACCATCTCAAAAATTAAGTCTTATTTTTTTTACTCTCTTTCACTAAAGTCTCATATCGTTCAAGCAGGGGGCAAACTGTAGACCCAGAATTTTTGATCCAGTCCGATCCAATATATTTGAATTAGTCCAAAATAATTTTTGTCTTGTTCAATATATTTTTTAGTCCAGAACAATTTTTGTTATCTTAATTAAATAATATTTTCTTTAGTATTTAATTTTTATAATTAATAAAAAATAAACAAATAAATAATAATAAAAATCGTCGACGGAAAATCAGCGATGAGGGTTGCGACGAAATGGCCAAAGCCATTTCTCCCACAGTTTATTTCTGCAGGAGAAATGGCCAGCATACCAATTCTCCCCCCGCTGCGGCAGCTTTTTCTCCAACGCAATTTTTCCGCAGTAGTTTTTTTTCGCCAGTGAAATTTTTCCTACTCAAATTTTTTCGAAACCTAATACAATTAGCTTTCAGCTTCCTTTTCTTAATGAATGTTATATTCCGTGAATAACTAGAATTAACCATAAAAATCTTCTATAAATAAGACAAAAAACAACACAAAAAGGAGATAGAAATTGGGAGGAGAAATTGAGATCGAAATTGAGGAGGAAAACCTTGAATCAATCATACTTTTTTGAGAGAGCAAACAAGCAATTCAACCCATCAAAGGGAGCAAAGCTTGTCTTTGTTCTTGTTCATCCAAGAAGTAATTTTTGGTGGAACCAACAAACCAAGGTATGAATTTCTTTATTTGTTTCATTAATTCACAGTAGCTTCATCACTATCAATCAAAAATATTTTTTTCTGTTTCTTCAAAATAAAAAAACCCTAAGAACTTTAATTTACCTTTTCTAAAGCTTAAAAACCTTAATTCGTTTATTTGTTTTCCAAAAATCTTAAAATTGTTATTTTTGCTTCTTAAAAATTTTAAAACCCTAATTGAACATGTTTCTTTTTAAAATCCTAAATTTGAGTCTGTTTCTTTCCACAAACCCTAAAAACATCTTTTCTGTTTATATAAACCTTAAATCATTTTGTTTATTTTCATAAAGTTTGATAAAATTATCAATTTTTTTTTCAAATCCTAAAACCTAATGTATTCTCCGAAACCCTAATTTAACTCCAAAACCCAAAATAATAAACCCTAACTCCCTTAAAATCTTAAACCCTAATTTTTTTAAAACCCTAATCCTTTAAACTCTAAAAACTTATAAACCTAAAATTCAAATACAGTAAGCTTAAAATTCAATATGGTAAATATAAAATAATAATCCAGTAACCGTAAATCATAAATCTAAATGGTTTAAAGTGTCCAAACTATAATTTCATGATTTTACATCTCAAACCCTAATTTGATTAATCAAAGAACTTTACCAAATTTTTAAATCATAAAACTTTAATCCATTTTTCTCCATTAAAACTCACAGTAGCTTAAACTCATGAATTCCAAAACCCTAAACACATGAAATAAAGAAACTTAAATAGAAATAGTAGCCCTAATTTGAATCTTTATTTGCCTTATTCAATTTTATATTTGATTATGCTTTGATTTATTTTATATGCTTTAATTTATTTAAGTTCAATGTTTGGTTTATCTAATTTATCATGGATGGATGTTTACTTTCTATTGATATTTAGTACCTTTGATGAATGATTTATTTATGATGAATGGTTATTTACTTTTATCAATTTATTTAGATTTCCAAATGTTGTAAGAGGTATGTTTCCACCTGGTGGGTACCTCATTAGTTAAATATCATGTAATTTAAATTGCTTTTCTATTTTAGAACCAATGTAAAGGACATGTTTCCATCCTTGGATGGGTGTCCATTTCATTGTTTTATTTGGACATTGTTTTGATTTTCAATATATCGATGCTTTATTTTTATTATGTGTAATATGAATAATGTTGTTATATTTAAGAATTTTATAATATTAAGACCTTTAAAGGAGGTCGGTTCCAATGAACCGGGCATTGTGGGGGTGCTGGGCCATTTCTCACCTTCCCCACACGTACCCAACTTTCTGAACCCATTAGGGGGTTGGGGATTCCTTAGGAATCAAGTCATCCACCCCTTTCTTTTTCCCAGTCCGTCCGGGTGGCGACTCCATTTTCTTCGGACTTAGGTCCGTGTTCTCTAAGTCCCCAAGCCTAAACAGTGCCGAAGTCGCAAGAACCATTCCATCGGGAGTGGGGACAAAAATCCCCGCTCACAAAGTTGGTACAAACAAGACAACTCTGTTAGAGTGAGAAACCAAAAAAAAAGGCAAAACAAAAGAAAAACAAAAGAAAAGAAAACCCAAAATAGTTCAAAAATCCAATTGAGTCCTCTTTTACCTAAGATAACAAAAGTCTTCCATTTAGTTTATACGGATAGTTTGACTTGAATTGGTCCAACCCAACGAAAGATTCGATCAAAATCGGAGAAAAAGGAGAAAATTCATCCAGTTCTTGAAAGTCCTATACTTAACAGCCATATAGAAAAGAAAAAAAAAAGATAAAATGCTCAAAGAAAAGGAGTAAGAAAAAGAAAGAAAGAAAGAAATGGGAGAAGAAGAAAAGAAATGAATTTAGGTACCAAACTTTTTGTAGGGGCAAAGACTATCCTAATTAAGATCCAGATTAATGCCAAGAAGATAGAAGGAATTTAGAGTCACTACAAAAAAAATGCTATCTGCAACGGACAGAATCCGTCGCAGATCCGTCGCAAATCCGTCGCAAATCAAGATTTGCCACCGATCTGCGACGGATACGATCCATTAATAAAAAAGGCGTCGCAATTTTCAATTTTGCGACGGGCCGTCGCAGATTGCGATCGATTTGCGACCACTAGGCGGTCGCAAATTTGCCACTCAAATTTTCGTGGGCAAACAGTAACCGTCGCAGAAACCGTCGCAGATTGTCGTTGCAGATTTTTCGTCGCAGATTTCATCGCAAAACTCGTCGCAAATCCGTCACAAAGGCCGTCGCAGATGTTCTGGAGTATATATGCCATGGTGTTTTCCGTCGCAAATTTCGTCACAGATGCCGTCGCAGATGTTCTGGAGTATATATGCCGTGGTGTTTTCCGTCGCAAATTCCGTCGCAGATGCCGTCGCAGATGCAATGAATTTACAATTTTTGTGTCATTATATGGATTTTATATATAAAATACACACCTGTAGTAATAATATTTACAATTTAATTACATAAATGTTACATGTTTTTATCTCAAATTTGATTATATTTATATCAAGTATATTTATATCATACTTGATCATTGGATCCTAAAACCCTCATCCATGTGTAATTTCAGGCCTTGACAAAGATTTCAATTCAGCATCTTAGAAAAACATAAATATTAACAACTGATAAGAATTTTGGCCCACGAATTTTAAGGAGTCCCTACAACGAAAAACATGAAACTCTAAATCTAATACATATGAATTACCAAAATCCCATTTTGTTTGATTTCTTTAACACATACCCCAACAAGGACACCAATCTCTATGCCTAAGAACAATGTTGTAGTGAAGGTAATGATCCAAAGAAGAAATTCCCTCTTATCCACGCGCCATAAGAAGATAGCCTCATCATAATCCACCTGACATCAGAAATTTCCAGCAATGAGATAATAAGTATAAAATTGCTTAAATCAAAACTGTTTACTGTTTGGAAACTAATGCACAAGCACCGAATAAAAAAAAGAACTCTTCTTCTATTTGGTCCATTTAAATTATAAATTTATTTGCCATAGTAAGATGTTATGAACAAATATAAACTGATATTATTCAGTTCAAAATATATAAATATATAAACCGATATTATACATCATAATTTGGTCTCCACTCTCCATAATCTTTTAACACTTCATATCAATTCCTTGAATATAGAAAGAGACAGAACCAAATACTTACAAAAATAGGAGCTTATACTACAATTTCTTACTATTACTCTTTTGGAAAAGCATCTTCACTTTCATGAATAATGTTTCTAACTTCAAAAAAGTAATGGTACCCAAAATTTCAATCTCATTTTTGATGCAAAAGATAATTTATATAATAAAAGAACAATGCTCAGACATTGTGGATTGAAATTCTCCAGCAGGAATGTAAATGCACGTATAATAATGGTGAAGGATCAATTGAGAATCCCGCCAGCATGGCAATTAACTAGGACCACAACACATTACAAAAATTGCTTCACAAGTCAAACTCGAGGCAATTACTCATTTTCTATTTTCAGAACAAACTAAAAAAAAAATTTATGTCTTCCATCTTTTGTAATGTATCTTATAATCAAATGACCTGATAAATGTGGAGACCAGAAGATGTAAACATAATTCACCATCACACTCAGATTGTGATCTTAATATTACTCACCAGGCTCATTACAGCAGAGATTACTATTGCAGCCAGAGAACACTGTAAAGTACAAAAACCAAAAAAATCCAAGGTAAGCATTTAAATTGAGAGAGAGAGGGAGAGAGAGATATGCTGTCAAACATTAAAAAGAAAGAGTTAAAAAGAGGGGCACGTGGTGGGAGATCAGAAAAAATCAACTAGCCAGTGCTATATCACTACTGGTTTCTAATGTTTCTGTCCTACTAGGCCATCAACACAATGATAATTTTCAGAACACATTTCTTTCTTTTTTTTGGACAAGAATTCTTTAAGGATTGTGAGCATGATTTAACTTGAAATGCAATCACTATTTTTTTCAAGCATTTTCAATTGAAAACAACTACAGTTAGGAAAACAAACCAGAGGGATGTATTCAAATAATGAAGTCAAGAATAAAAGCGCACAGCCCATGATGATGCCAGTTACAATTCCAGCTAAGCCAGTTTTTGCCCCACTTTCATGACTCACAGCTGACCTAGAAAAAGAACCTGCATGGCAAGTTTGGAAAAGGAAAATACTTCATTTAACTGCATGCCATTATAATTTGAATTCTCACGATAAAAAATGCAAAAAAAAAAAGGTTGTGATGAATAGATTTATGTTAGCATCCGATATAATTTTTGCAGCTCATTGGATCCATCAGAAATCTCACCTGTTGCAGGGTATGCCGAAAAGAATGAGCCAAAGATATTGGCTACACCAAGACCAAACAGCTGTTAAAAAAGAAAGAGAAAGTTAAGTTTCATATTTTGTTAACTCTCACTCTGACGATGTTCAAGGAAAGCAATATATAGTTACAAGCAAATCCAGATGATGCCATCTGTTATGCTGTAATTCTTACCTGAGAAAGAATGCAAAGTAAAGACTGCACATGATTACGAGAAATTGAATCACCAATGAAGGCCTAGTATTTATTCCTCATCAGATTTAGAAATTTCTTTGGATTGAATTTGGGAAGATCACACCCTTGTGGGTTCCACCTCCAATAGAGGTATAGAGAATCAGGCCTTCCATTTTTCATACAGTTTTGATGGCCTTCAATTGCAAGACAACTCTGATTAGTGTAAAATGGACCTGAAGGGTCTGGTACCCATTCTCCATTGAACAAGTCACACTCTTCTACAATGACATTTGCTTATCAAATTAGACCCAACCAAATATCCAAAACCAATTTCTACTAAATACCAAATCTAGAAAATAAAATTTTCCAATACCCGTAAGTTAATTTTTATTATCCAACAACGATGCCATACTAATAATCCATAAATGGTAACTGAGAAAGCAAGAGAAAGAAAAGCAGAAACAACCCATTTCAGGAAAGTAAAAACGAATATTTTTACATACCAGTCTGCGAAGTTTCGTCGCAAAATTCTGAATATTTTTATAGTGAAATTTGCGACGGCAATAGACGGTAGCAGATCTCCGTTGCAAATTGGTTTTTTTAGTGTTTTCTCTCTCGCGGCAAGTTTTCGCGCCAACTTTTGCGATGATTATTTGCGACGCACCGATTTTCGTCGCAGATCTGCAACGGATTTGCAACGGATTTGCGACCAATTTCTCAAAATTCCTCTGACTCGTCCTTCCGTCGCAAATCCGTCGCAGATCCGTAGCAAATGTGCGACGAAAACATGTCCGTCGCAGATTTCCGTCGCAAAATTCCGAATATTTTTATAGTGAAATTTGCGACGGCAATAGACGGTAGCAGATCTCCGTTGCAAATTGGTTTTTTTTAGTGTTTTCTCTCTCGCGCCAAGTTTCCGCGCTAACTTTTGCGATGATTATTTGCGACGCACCGATTTTCGTCGCAGATCTGCGACGGATTTGCAACGGATTTGCGACCAATTTCTCAAAATTCCTCTGACTCATCCTTCCATCGCAAATCCGTCGCAGATCCGTAGCAAATGTGCGACGGAAACATGTCCGTCGCAGATTTCCGTTGCAAAATTCTGAATATTTTTATAGTGAAATTTGCGACGGCAATAGACGGTAGCAGATCTCCGTTGCAAATTGGTTTTTTTAGTGTTTTCTCTCTCGCGGCAAGTTTCCGCGCCAACTTTTGCGACGATTATTTGCGACGCACCGATTTTCGTCGCAGATCTGCGACTGATTTGCAACGGATTTGCGACCAATTTCTCAAAATTCCTCTGACTCGTCCTTCCGTCGCAAATCCGTCGTAGATCCATAGCAAATGTGCGACGGAAACATGTCCGTCGCAGATTTTTGTCGCAAAATTCTGAATATTTTTATAGTGAAATTTGTGATGGCAATAGACGGTAGCAGATCTCCGTTGCAAATTGGTTTTTTTAGTGTTTTCTCTCTCGCGCCAAGTTTCCGTGCCAACTTTTGCGACGATTATTTGCGACGGAATGATTTTCATCGCAGATCTGCGACGGATTTGCAACGGATTTGGGACCAATTTCTCAAAATTCCTCTGACTTGTCCTTCCGTCGCAAATCTGTCGCAGATCCGTAGCAAATTTGCGACGAAAACATGTCCGTCGCAGATTTCCGTCGCAAATGCCGAATATTTTTGTAGTGAGTCTAGCAAGATTACTCACAGCTACCTAAACATCAAACAAGAAATTTTTAGTGTGAGAGCTTGTCCATTGTGTCACATCGGCTCCAACTTACAACTGGCCTTCATTTAACCCATGTCCCTTATAGACCCCATTTCAAGCCTATCAAAGACCTATTGATCTATCTTGGTAGATAGAGTTTATTAGTGGAGATAGTTTGAATAAGAATGCATATGAGATAGATAATACTCAAACTCAATGAGACCTTTGACCAAGTAATGTGTATGTGCCTATTTGAAGTGCAACAGTTTTTGCTTAAAATAAATGATTCCCGAGTTTAGTACGGTAACTAGGGTTGTCATGTTATAGATATATTAATTTAAAAAATTGAGTCTTGAGGTAAATTGACATTGATTTGGCAAAGCCAACATTTTATTTCAAAATTCAAAAATCAAAATCAAAAAAAAAAGAAAGAGAAATTTTTTTTACAAAGCCTTCAAGTTAAGGGGAGTATATTGAACTATCGAACCTCGAAGGACACATTGGGCAAAGGAAATGATTAATGAATTGGTTATGAAGAAGCTACCAATTGACATACTGAATCATAATTTGAAATGGATGTATCTCTGCTGCTTGGGGTCTCCAACACTCATATTTTCATTATCTCGAAGATAAAAGCCATAAATTTGAAGCATCCTGTCATTCCAAAATAAGAACTAAACAAGCATCTGGAAGGAGTCAATGAGAACACTTTAGCTAATCACCTCAGTCTATGAGTCGATAGAACCATTGTAAGTGTTATTCATGCATACATGAGCATATCGCATTGCATTTTCTTGTATTGTATTGTCTATTCTTTGTCAAAGTGAGCAGCAAACACATTGTAAAGTAAAAAATCAAAAGAAGATATTGAATCAGGGGGGCATGGAAGACCCATTACCTAAGGAAGCTCTAGTAATTTCGCAAAAGAAAGAAGAGATGCATGCTTATGCAAAGAACAAGATAAAATACAAACATCAATCAGAGCTTGCATAAGAAAAATTATTGGTTTGAGCCTACATAGGGGGCAAAGTTTCTCCATTTTTAATTTTTTGAGTTTATGCGTATGCAAAATATCATTGAACTCACTTTCAAATATTTTGGTCCAATATCAAATTTTAGTTTAGGATCGAGTATCCAAATCCAATTTAGGATCGAGTATCCAAATCCAGTTAGGATAGAGTATCCAAATCCAGTTTAGGATCGAGTATCCAAGTCCAAATCCAGTTAGGATCGAGTATCCAAGTCCAGTTTAGGATCGAGTATCCAAATCCAGTTAGGATTGAATATCCAAATCCAGTTTAGGATTGAGTATTCAAATCAAATTTAGGATCGAGTATCCAAATCCAATTAGGATCGAGTATCCAATTCCAGTTTAGGATCAAGTATCCAAGTCCAGTTTAGGATCGAGTATCCAAATCTAGTTAGGATCGAGTATCCAAATCCGGTTTAGGAACGAATATCCAAATCCAGTTTGGGATCGACTATCCAAATCTAGTTTCATGTCAAGAACCCAAATTACCCTTACGTCCAGAACTTAGCTCGAGTCCAGAACCCATGTCTTTTTTGAGTCTAGAACTTGAACCTTAATTTTTGACCCAGTCAAATCCAATAGTCTAAAATAATTTTTGTGGCATTTTAATTATTTTAAGAATATTTTAATTACTTATAATATTTAATATTTATTTTTAATAAAAATAAAAAATAAAAAAAATAAAAAAAATAAAAATCGGACGGATCGGTGAGCGACGCGCGGCGGCAGCCCATTTCGCCGCAGAAATTGTCTACGGAGAATTGGGCAGTGCCCAATTCATAGGAGCAGGGCTTGCCCAGTTCTGTGATGAACTGGTTTGCCCAGCTAGCCCACCACCGATCCTCGTAGTAATTTTTGCCAGCGTAGCCCATGGGCCGTGTGCTGTCGATTTTTTGACCAAACTTTATTTTACCTAGTTTTCTAATTTTTCCTAAACAATTGGTATTTCCTTATTAAAATAGGATTAGGACTCTTTATTTCCCTATAAATACTAGCATTAAACACAAGAATTGGGAGGACAAGAAAAAGGGGACGAAAGAAAAAAAACCCTGGGGACAGAACAAGGAGAAAAACACTAAAGGTCGGCAATTAACATTAAAAGGATTAAAGAGCAAAGAAAGAGAAGACAAAAAGGAATTGGCAGCAAGTAAGCACTCATGAATCAATCAATCCATAAAAGGCAGCAACATTTCCTTTGTTATTGTTCATCCAGAAATTAATTTTTTAGTGGAACCGACTATGCATGTTTGATCTTTAATCATAAATTATATGTTCACAATAGCTTCATTTTCTTTGATTAATAAGAATATGCAGTAACTTGATCTTTGTTTTAATAACTTTAATTGTTTACTTTGGTTAATTCATTAATCAGTTGGTTTTCAAAACTCCACTTGCATGTTTTGTAAAAACTAAAACTTAAAATCATCCAGTAGCCTAAGTCATTGATTAAATTATCAAAAACCCTAAATTATTCTTCTATTTCCAAAACTTTAAAACCCTAAACTATTCTTCTTTTTCCAAAACTTTAAACCCTAAATTATCCCATTAAAATCTCAAAACCCTAATTATTTTTTAGAATCTTAATTTATTTCCGGAATCAATGTTTCTTCTAAAATGATAAAGCAAAACCTTAATTTATTTTAAAGCTTGTCACCCAGTAATGCTAATTCAAACTATCCAACCTAAAGCCACCAAAACCCTAATCCAAATTATTCTGCCAAAAACACCCAAAACCCTAATCTGAGAAAAACCTAATTTATTCCCAAAATACCAAAACCTCATTTTTCAAACCCCTATCCAGTAAACCTAAAAAGCCTCAAACCCTAATTCCAGTTGCCAAACCTAAAAAATCTTAAACCCTAATTCCCATCCTTTAAAATTATAGATCGTGTCCTCATGGTCTACTTTTAACTCATTAATGATATGAACTTTAGTTTTAGTTATTTATCGGATTTGTTATATGTTTTCATGAATGACTTATTTGATCTGTGATGGATTTATTTAATTTATGGATGAATGTTTTCTTCGTTATCATTATTGATTTATTTTGGTACTAATGTAAGAGGTATGTTTCCACTTTGTGGGTACCTCATTATTTAAACTTTATGTAATTTAATTTATTTTATATTTTTGGGATTAATGTAAAGGGCACATTTCCACCTTTCAGTGGGTGTCCTTTTTAGTTTTCGACATGGATGATGTAAGGACATGTTTCCATCCTTGGACAGGTGTCCATTTATTAGCTTTGTTTGGACATTACTTTGATTTTAATATAATGATGCTTTATTTTAATTGTTGCATGTAGTATGGATAATATTGTTATACTTAAGAATTTTCTAATATTAAGATCTACAAAGGAGGTCAGTTCCAATGAACCGGGCGTTGTGGGGGGTGCTGGGCCATTTGTCACCTTCCCCACCGTACCCAACTTTCCAACCCATTAGGGGGTTGGGGATTTCTTAGGAATCGAGTCATCCACCCCTTTCTTTTTCTCGACCCATCCGGGTGGTGACCCCATTTTCTCCTGGCTTAGGCTCGTGTTCTTTAAGGCTCGACCCTAAACAGTGCCAAAGTCGCAAAAACCATTCCACCGGGAGTGGGGGCGAAAATCTCCACTCACACTACCATGAAAGTTGTTGGTGGTGACACTCTTTGTACCTAGGCAGAGGATATCTTTTGGTATTGGGCTTATCCGGCTTGGGTAGCTTACCACTGTCAAACAAATCTTGGATCTTGTGTCTTACACGAGCACATTTATCCGTCTCATGCCATTGCATTTGATGAAATTGACAGAAAGCCTCGGCATTAAAGTTTGGTGGCAGAGGATTACGTAGCGGTCAAGAAGCCAAAGGTTGTAACAACCCCTTCTTCTGTAGCTTGTTGAAAACCTAAGATAGAGGTTTTCCAAATTCTAAGAACTGTCTTTTATTTCCTTGACCAGTTGCATTAACAACAACATCCTTTTGCATGCTTTGATTGCCCGACTGGTAGTTCCCTTTTTCATTCCTTCTTACTGAAAAATGATTCTTCTCCCTTTCAAACTCTTCAATTTGTATACCAGCTTGTAAAAGGTCTTTGAAATCCCGAATGAGTGCATGAGACATCCTTTTGCGAAGGCTAGGTAACACTCCTCTCATAATCATTCTAATTTGATCGGATTTATCAGGCCTTCTCTTTGAGAAAAGCAGCCTTATTCCTCCATCTTTTCATATAGTCCACAAAATTCTCATTTGGCCTTTGTCTAATGGACTCAACTTCCATCTCAACATTGTATCCATATTATTAGATGAAGGCCTTGTATAGCAGATCCCAACTCTTTTGTGTGCCATCATCTAAGGTATTGAAAAATTTTTGGATAATAGGATCCAATGAGAGCATGAAGTACCTTAGAGTTTGAGCCTTAGTAGCTCGGGCAGACTGCATAGCAGTGATATACTACTTCACATTGAGGTGAGGATTTTCGGTTCCATAAAACTTTGCAAAGGATGGCATCTTGAACTTGTACGAAACTTCTTCATCTAGCTCAAATAATTTTCAACTCCGGACATTTCTTCTATTTTCAGCTACTTTTCAAACTTCTTTTCTAGGTCAGTAATCATCTTTTCAACATCTAAAATTTCAGTTTTCTCCGTAGCTGATCTTTCAACAATCTTCGGTTCTTTCTTCTTGTCTTGAGGATCTTAGAAGTATTGAGCCCAATCGTCATCATCATCAATGATCACCTTATCATCATCAAAAGCCACTTCACCAACTTTAGTCTTCCCCTTATCTTTCTTAGTGCTTGCGAATGCTTCAACATTGTTCCCAAACATTATAGTCATTTGATTCTTCATGATCTCAGCTAGGGCTCCTTTTAGTTCTTCCATCTTAACATTGAGGGTGTCGTCCACCATTCTTTGAATTTGTTTAGGCTCCATCGCTTTTGGTGAAAAAGTGATTGAGTCACTGCTAGATTCTTCATCTCCGGCATAGGTCGAATTGTTGTAAGCTCTTGAACAGTTGTAATCCAAGGTTGTGAGAAAGAAAGGATCAATGATATGAGATGCAAATGTATGTATGCATGTATGCATGTATGTACAAACAATAAACAAAATTAGGACATTCCTTCCAACCTTATAACTTCCACACACGAATGGCAAATCTCTTTTCCTAGGTATATGGTTAAAAAAAAATACCAACATGGGATATTTTGTTTTCAAAAATTCCCTCGAACGGTTTAATCAACAGTCATATTTTCAAAAATGGAAATCAATTCATGATAATTCCCATTAATTAGGCTTTAATCCATCCAATCAACTAAAGTAGCTTTTATGCTATATTGGATTAAAACTAAATTAAGAGTTTTATTATAAATAGATTTCTCACTTGAAAAAGTAACTAATGATTCATGAAAAAAATAAACCCATGATTAATAATTCTTAGTATAAACTAGGCTCACAATTGATTTTTGATATTCATAATTGACCTAAATATTTATAATCTCTGTCAAAAGATTATCAAAGTAATTTTGTTTCTATGCCCATTTGTAAAAATATTTTAGAAAAAATGGATTTTGGGCTTTGCATTTGGGTCATGAGAAAAGAATTTTTTTGATTTGTTTTTTAGAAAAGTTTTATGTCCTAAGACCATCTTGAAAAGTTTTAAAAATAGCTTTGATTTTTTGGATTTTAAAGAAAAATTTATTTTGAGCTTATAATATACTTAGGTCATATTAGAAAAAGAACAAACCAAATAAGCCATGATTTAAACTAAGTTAAATTAACCATAGTCAAACAACAAGCATTTGGGGTAAAAACCTATGGAAAGTAACTAGGTCAATTACATGAGTTTTAGTCTTTGGGTTGAAAAGGCTTAGGTTCCCATAGCAAGTGTATACCAAAAGGTACAAGGCTATGAATGGTTATGCCATGCTCGATCTCCATACCTTGAGTGAAAGTATGGTATCCCTTATATAACATAACACAGATAACACGGGCATCCTAATTCACGCACACGATGCAATATAATATGATGCAATGGATAATATCATTATAAGAAAGAATAGAATAATATAAAGACTAAAGGAATCAACTTCTCTTATCCCCAGTGGAGTAGCCACTGTGAGTGGAGATTTTTGCCCCCACTCCCGGTGGAATGGTTCTTGCGACTTAGGCACTGTTTATGTAACACCCTTATACCCTATATACGTATAATACATATTTTCAGCATATGTAAAATACGCATATACGGTATAAAAATGTCACAGTCCGATTTAATAAAAAAATTTTACATTTATGTTTTAAGATTTCAAATACTAATATATAAAATAAATATTATATAAATATTCTTTGCTTGTTATAGGAATCCAAAATAAATATTTTATATGAAAATCTCTGGGAAAAATTCGCCAGAGTTTTGTTTGCAATATGGACATTCCCAAAATTCAGCAAAACACAACTTGCATAAAACAAACACTCCAAATAAAATCAATTCACCAATTCACCAATACTTCTCAATTTCTCCATATTTTCTCAAAATACTTATATATAGGTATATATATATATCAACATTACATATAAAATCCCATCTTAAACAAAATTATTCAAATCATTCTTTATAATTTACAATATATGCTTTAAAAACATATCATAACATACTTAATATCAAAAATGTACATGCTGGCAACTGGCTCTGATCTTGATGTACCCAAAACAACTCTTCAATCTCAGTAAATACAAACCTAGACCCGACCAGGTCTAGTAAAACTCTCCAGCTCTACCAAAACATCAATGACACCTGCGCGATGAATTATAATCATGCTAAGCCGAAGCCTAGTAGTACAAACTTTGATAATAACAATAAAACTCAATGCAATGCCAATGCACAGTGCATATAGATGTCACATCATTTTACTTTCTTATATTTTTCAAATATTTCATAATCACAACTCATAACATCATATTGCTCAATTGTATCACAATTCATAATTCACATTTCAGAGTTACTGCTTTGGTCCATTATGACACCATGTGTCTAGCCCTGTAGGCAATATATCCATGGATAATGTAACAGCTCTAGTCTCTTGGACCTCAACCCGGCTAGACCCTTAGGCCCCAGTATCTTGGTCCTCAACCCGGCTAGACTGCTACAGTTTTTGAGGCTTACGACCCAGTCTTTTCACCATTCCAGTGTATAGCCCATAGGCAATCATAGGCATGCCGCCAAACCTAGAACACTGAAAATTGAATAACATACTAGGCACACAATTTATTCATATTTCTCATTATTAATCTCTTTCTCATTTTTACATATTCAATCTAGGCACATTGCCTTATTTTCACATATTGTTCTCATGTTTCTCATTTTTCACATCTTTCTCATTTTTCTCACTTTTCTCACTTTTCTCATTTTTATCAATATCAATTCATTTCATTATTACACATATCTCATTTTTGCATTCACAACACATTACCCAATTATTTTGGGTATTTTCACATAATATGCATATTTCACATGTTACACAAATTAGCCATTATCAATGGCTTTTCACAATGCATTTAACACATATATGACATTACAAATGTCATAGCACATTATTCATACACAATCAATGAACCAAGTAGCTTATCACATTTTTCAACCAAAATGTGTTAAGTCCAAATGTTATGCAAATATAGACATTATATTCAAAGTTTGTACATACCTCAAATAGTAACCAAAATAATCTTAAAGCTCTCACCATCTTTCTCTTCCAAGTTGCCCTTCAACACTTGGATGGGCCAAACTACTTCCTCTCAATGCCTATATCAAATGTGATCATAAATAATCATTTAATATCACATTCTAAGGCATTCTCAACATCAAACCTTAATTTAACAACACTCCTACAAAATTTCAAAAATTAAGTCTTTCCTTACTTTAACTTAGCAAATCCATATTAACCCATTAAATTATTATTTTGAGTTTATTTATATCATTACAAGCATATTTTAACATGTTTAAACCAATTACATTAATTAACCACATGCTTATGTTAAAAATCCTAAAATGGCATAACCTTCACCATTGAAGGATCTCCATTCGAACTCAATTCAATTATCATTTCAATCTTATTTCCACCACTTATATCATTAAATAATATGATTTAAGCATTAAAATCAAACAATTAATCATTCTTTGAAAATTCACTTTTCCAAAACTCTAAATCAATACTACCATCTTCAAACTCTATCCAAACTTTACTAAATCTATCATTTGATTTTAAAATCCTTGTTTATGCATCAAAACAACACATTTGGAACCAATTTGCACGATTAAAACTCATGATTTCAAAAATCCAAATGTTCCATAACCCTAAATTCTCTCTCTTCAACCAACTTAACTCAAACTTAACCATTTCTTCATTCCAACTTAAGAATCATTAATAATTAAATAAAATAGCATCTTTCATATGCATTTAACCAATTAAAACACACTCTATTAAAATTTTAAATTATACATAATCATATATTTAGATGGAACTTCAAAATTATAAAGGAAAACATACTAATTTATGAAGAAATCACCAAAACCCACTTGGTTCTTGTAAAATCCTTGGAAATTGGTTGTTTAAATGAAGCAAAAAACCAATTTCCTCATCCATGGAGAAAACGTCAAAGAGAGGAAGAAGAAGAAGAAAAAGATTCTTTTAAAATTTTTGATTTTTTTCTCTTTCCTTCATTTATGACCACATATATATATTTTTATATTATTTTAATTATTTATTTATTTATTTATTTTAAAAAAATACCATTTTTCATCTTCCATTCAAAACAAATATTTTTTTTAAATTATTTTATTAAGTTTTAAATTTTATAAAGTATATTTACTAATTTACCCCTCCTTTACTATTTATATTTTAGTCTTTTTTTTAATTTCTTCCTTCTTTAATTTCTAGCCTTATATATATAAATATTTATTTGTTTAATTAATTATTAATAAATATACTTAATCCTCTACCACCCAAAAATAAATTAATATTGAATTATTTTTATTTACTTATTATTAATTAATTAATAATTACAAAATATCACACTTTCCCATCATCTTCCACTATCTAATATTATTTTATTATTATTATTTTCATCATTCACTTTTCCAACACCAAATTATATCCCACATATATATTGTATATTTTATGTATATGTATATATCTTATATATGTTGCTTATATTTCACATATATCATAATGTACATATTTATGTAATGTATATACTATGTCTATGTAATGTATATTTAATGAATATAAATACCCATATGCACAAATAATATTCCTATATACACATCAAATTCACCTTATATGTGTATTAAATATATTAAGTATGTAATATATATATATATATCCAACATGTACAATTAATATACCATATGTATATGTTATATATACACTAGGTATATATATTGGTTATGTACAACTTTTATATCTCCAAATACTTATTTAATATCTCCAAAATTACGGATATGACAGTTTAGGCTCGGGGCCTTTAGAGAAAACGGGCCTAAGCTCAGAGAAAATGGAGTCGCCACCTGGACAGGCTGGGAAAAAGAAAGGGATGGATGACTCGATTCCTAAGGAATCCTCAATCCCCTAATGGGTTTGAAAAGTTGGGTATATGAGGGGAAGGTGAGAAATGCCCCAGCACCCCCACAACACCCGGTTCATTGGAATTGACCTCCTTTTCAGGTCTTACTATTATAAAATTCTTAAATATAACAATATTATCCATACTACATGTGATCATAAGAATAAATAAATACTTTATTAAAATTACAATAATGTCCAAACAAAATAAATAAATGGACGCCCATCTGAGGATGGAAACATGTCCTTACATCATCTATGTCTAAAACTAAATAGGATACCCAAGGAATGGTGGAAACATGTCCTTTACATTATTTCCAAAATGTGAAAACAAATTAAATTGCATAAAGATTACTAAAGAGGTACCCAATCATGGAAACATACCTCTTACAATTTTAACAAATAATAATAATAATAATAAAGAAATCATCCATCCATGATAAACAAATTAAATATTAAATTTAAATAAATCAATCATCAAAATATATAATAAACTACATAATCAAATCTAAAACTTAAATAAAGTAAATAAAGATACATATTTGGTTTACATCTCGAATTAGGGATTCTAGGGTTTTTAAGGGTTTTTAGATAGGAAATTAAGGTTTCAAACATGAAATATGATTTTATGGATATTTGGAATCAAACTAGGGTTTTGACATGCAAAACAAATATTATTATCATTATTTTAAAAATATTAAACTACTATGAAGGTATGAAAGATAGAATTAATTATGATTTTAGCTTTTAAGAAAACAAAATTTAGGATTGAAGGTTTTAAGAAGTGATTGGGGTTTGAGAAAATTGATTATGGTTTTGAGGTATTAAAAAATACATTTAGGATTTTAGACAAAGGCTAGGGTTTTGATTAATTAAAGTAGGGTTTGGATTATTTGGAAAATAAGTTTAGGGTTTGGAAGAGATTAGGTTACTATAAAAAAGGATCATGGTTTATGAAAATAGGGTTTTGTTGTTCGAAGAGAATAATAGGGTTTAGGTTAATTAAATTAGGGTTTCGAGTGGTTGGATGATGAGTCTGTAAGTAATTATAAAAATTATTGCAAAATCCTATCCATGAATTATTAACACAATAAGTTAAATGAATTAAGTGTTGAAATTAATCAATGTATTTAACTTGATGGGTTAATAAGAACGTTACTTGTGTTGTAGGCTCCACCAAATTGATTTGTTGATCCAAGCTATCTTTTCTCCCTTGATCAATTGATTCTTGGTTGAAGACTTTGTGACCCAAAGATCAGCCACTGCCACTTTGCTTTGCTTTCTTCTTTGTTTTCAGATTGTTTTCTTCTTTGCTTGATGTTTCTCAATTGCTTTTTTATGATTCATATTTTTTTTCCAACTACTCCAGTCCAAGTTTCTTAATAGTTGCCACCCCCGTCCATGTGTTTAATACTCTTATTTATAGGAAATCAAAAATACCTAACCCTATTTCAATAATGAAATACCAACTATTTAGGAAAAAATTATAAAACCGTGTGAAACAAGGTTTTGTCAAAAATTTGCAGCACAAGGGCTGCTGGGCCTGTGGGCTGGGCAAATTGGGCAGTGCCCAATTTGTTACTGCGGCGAATTCCCTTGGCGCTACCACACATCCTTCGCCGATCCGTTTGATTTTTTATTTTTTTTATTGAAATAACTATTAAATATTATAAATATAAATATTATAAATAGTAAATAAAATTATTTTAGACTGCTTAAAAATATCGAACTGGACTGGGTCAAAAATTAAGGGTCTACAAATAGTTTCTGTGATGATTAAAATAAAAGATGAATTACTTAATAAACTAAAGTGAAGAAAAACTGAATATTATGCAACAAAAGTTGATGAAAATACTATCCAAATATTGAATTCCCCTAGCCATAAAAAGCATTTATGAATATCAATTCAATTAAATCAAATGATAGAGTTTAATTGGCATTACCCTAAATTAGATTATAACCTCTCTCAAGTGAATTAATCTCTAATCACTAAGTAGAATGCTAGAAATCTCTTCTCAAGCATAATTAAATAGATCTTGCAAAAGAACAAGGAACTTTAAAGCAAAGGGTCTTGTAAGTCTATCTCTAGCACTCCAATCAACCGTCAATCCTAATGAGCATTCTGTTCATATCAAGCTTTCTCAAGTCAATAATAAGAAAATTGCAACCAATCAATAAGCATGTTGTTATCAATTGGAAATAAGAAATTAAGAATCAAAAGGATAAAACAACTCAATCAAATGATTTAATTTAATAAGAATTATTCAATCAATACAATAAAGCTAGGGTTCATCAATATCTAGATAGATAAAATGTTTAGCTCATGTTCATAACCAAAATACTAAAATAGAGGAAAAAAGTAAAAGAATTCAAAAAATTCACAATGAACAATTTGTTTTTCTTCACTTCAATCCTCGAATCTTGGATTAAATCTCGCATGAATTGGATCTTCACCTTCACTCTTGGCTGCCAAAAACTCTCTTTTTCTAAGGAAGTTGGCTTTGAAAATAAAACTGGATTCCCTAATTCGCTTTTAGCTCAGATTGTATGGCCTAGATATTTTTGTCTGACACGCCCATGGACACGCCTATGTCTGTAGGTGTGTCAACGGTGCTATTTTGAACTTTAATGACATGGACAGTGACACGCCCATGTCCTTGACATGTTATTACTACTTCAATGTTGAGTTTGGGACATGGTCAGGGACACACCCGTGTCATTAGGCATGTCACAGCTTCTGTAAGTCAGGAGTAATGGCACGTTCAGTGACACACCTATGTCACTGGGCGTGTCACTTAAAGAATTTTCCTAAAATAACTTCTTCTCGTGTCTTTCATCCATGATTTTGGCCTAAATAACCTTAAGGTCCCAACGTGTCAAAAGTTCCTGGAATCAACCCTAATAAATACTTGAACAAACAAATTAAACTCATTTTGACAATAAATATATTAAGAAATAAGGGAAAAAATATCATCAATTATACACTTATCATAGAGCATATGCAAAAAAGGATTTCCAAGGATGACTGGATGAGATAATCCTCTAACCATAATGAAAGGAACTTCAAAACATATTCCATCATTATAAACAGCTGCACTAGAAGCTTGTAATTAACTATCATAGTGGAACCATCTGATGTAATCAATTTCTCAATTTTTTAAGAGAAATATCTTGACAGAACTAGCCCTTCATTGATGCAGTTTAAATCTGCAGCTGAGTCAATTAGAACTATAGTTTTGAACATAAATTCTTTATTGACTACCACTGTAATAAAAGTGTTTGATCTGTGAGTAGTAAATTTATTGAATAAATTGACAAACTATAATTCCTCAGCTTGTTCTTTAGTCAATTTATTTTTTATCTGACTCCTCTCTCCCCCCACCTGAAAATGAGGGGGTGTCTCTATAGTTTCTTTTACAGGGATACATTCCTCATAAGGAATTTCTTGAGAGTCAGCAGTAATATTAGTTAACTCAAGAAAGGAAACTCTAGATTGTAAATCTTTAATTCTATTTTAACAGAATTAGTTTTAGTTCTTAATTCACCAATAGTAGGTTCTCTATTAAGAGGCCTTGAATTTTTTATTCTATCCATAATGACTTTTGAGTCATAAGGTCTGTCTAGCTCATTAGCTAGTTTTTGTTCAAGAGAAGTTTATGGAATAGTCTCATTTAACTTTCCTTGATAGATCTTTAAATACTTTTCTATTTGTTGTTTCTTCTCTTCTCGGTCCTCAATCTGGTCAATAAGATTGAGTAGCACATCTTCTTCTTTTGTAAGAACACATAAGCCATTCATGGCACAAAGTGACTTGTAATAATCACATTTACCACTACAGCTAGATTTGTAAGAGAAATATGAACTAGATTCTGAAGAATAATCAATTTGATTACCTTCTAATTCAAAATTAGTATCTTTAACAAACATCTCTATTAATGACCTCTTAAAATCATCATCACAAGTTAAAGCTTGAATCTATTGCTTTACATTACACCTACTAGCATAATGCCCTATTCTTGCACACTTGTAACAGGTAATAGATTTTTGAGACTTTTGAATTTTAGAAGCTCATTTCCTTTTAATGAATGTGCTAGACCTTCTATTAGGTATATAATAAGACTTTCTTAGTTTAGATCTATAAGACCTTTTCATTTATAAGACTTCTTATCTTGTGAAAATAAGGATGGATATCCATACTACTCACAGAATTTTCCCAATAGAACTTTTTTTGTTCAATAAGAATTCTTGATCTTATGGATCTTCATCTCATTACAAAAAACAATTCCTTCAGCAGCCAATTCTCCATATATATAGTTATCATATGGAATGACACCTGCATATTTATTCTTATTTCTCATGGTAAACCAAAGATAAATTTTTCTTTCCAGAAATTATTACCGTTATCTTCTCTGGTAAATATTGCTAAGAAAAAGACATCTTTATACCACTTGAAATGAGATAGATCTGGACACTTCAAATTCATTAACTATTCATGAGTTTTGTTCAGATACAATGCTATAGGCCTCATAAAATGAACACCTATAGTGTATAATAAGGTGTTTACTACATCTGGAACTTGTCAGGGCTGGTTGTTTATAGTTTCTGTTTTAACTGCATTTAGAATATGCAATTGACCTTGCAAAGTGAGATTAAAATCCCACCAACCTTTAAGTTGGCCAGTGAACCCAGTAATAATACTTCTTGCAATAACATTATCAGAATCTCCTTTAGCTTTAGAAGCAAAATCATGCATAGTCATATAATGTATGACATTTTTAATTTGGTATTGTGATAAGCCATCAATGTTCTATTCAACAATTGATGTACCATCATAAGATACATTATTGAAGGAAGTATCTTCATACTAGAGATTGATAGGTGAAGGCTTGGGATAATAAGGCTTCATTACCATAGATGAATTAGGTTTAGGATAAATAATCCTATTAACCTAATTTGAATCTCTAGGCGTACTGATATTAGTACAAGATTTGAACATATCTTATAAATTGTTAACAAATAACTCAGAAGATTGAGTCTCAGAATTATATTCATTATCTGATTGAATCATAAAATTAGATTCATCATCATCATCAAATTTTCTTCTTAGAGGAGCAACTATAACAACTGCCTTTTTCTTTCTTTCTTTTAGTCCTAATAAGGACAATCTTTTGACAAGCTCATCAACCATTTCTTTATTATATTTACCTATTTTAAGTTATATTTTTTTTACTCCATGGGTTTGTACAAAACTTTCTCTTCAATAGAGGTGGAAGCAATATCTTTTTGAGAAATTATCTCAGATTTTAAATTAGATATTTGAGTTTTTACCTTTTCTACCAGTTTACCAATTGACTATAAATTAGATAGTTGGGTTTCAATTTTTTCCATCTGGCTACCAATCGACTGTAAAATGATTCCATTTGGTTTAGAGTTTTCCAGTTTATAAGACGAACATACCACCAATTTGTCATCCAATTTAAGCTGTAAATCAGTGATAGGTGGATGAACACTTCTAATTGTTTTATTGGTGATAGTAGTATAGTTTTGATAATCTATCTCTAAATAAATGAGAGACCTTATGTCCTAAAAATTTAGAATAGATCTTCCTAAATAAGGAAGAAGTTTAATAAAAAATTCTTCCAAACTTTTATCTCCTATTTTCTTCTAATATAAGAAGAAATTATAGTGAAAATCCAATTTCTCCATTGAGGTAAAATCCAGTTTCATTTCAAAACATTCCTCAAAAGGAGACATGTACTCTTCAGTTGTCAATGTTGTAAGATTTAACTTATCGTGTATGACACTGGCTCGATCATAGCCCATGTCTGAAGCAGTCAGGCTTTATGGCCTTTCCTCTTCATACACTGGTTGAGTTATATTTTCTTTTGTTCTGCTTATTACAAAGACAGAATTAGATCTAGGAAAAGGAACCATTGGGACTGCAGCTACAATTGAAGGACTTGAATAAGCCCTAGAAGAACTGATATAAGTTCTTTCATCACAAGAAAATGATTTCCTTCATGTTGCCCAACAGATCTATTTTTGGCAAAAAATATTTCCACATCGCCATCCTTTTCCACTACTTTTTGGATATCCCTTGATTCTTCCTTTTTTTTATAGGGATTGCTTGCTCCAGTAACCATCTTTCAGGTAAGTTCACCTGATTCCGAGAAATAGTTTTAGGAGCTATAAGATTACCTTTTGACAAATTAGCCAAATCAAGGTAGGAGTTCCTTTCGGTTTGATTAACCTACTAGGAGATTCCCTCAAATTAGGGACAGTTGTATTATAACATATCCTGAAAATAAGAATAATGTTTTCAAATTGAGAGATCATATCATAACCTTCAGTCTTAATATCGAGACTAATTGCACTCAATAAGTGCGGATCTGATAAAGATGAAGTAAATTTTGGGAAACAAGAGAAATAGATTGGTCCATCACAAAGAGAAGACTCCACAACTCCTAATAAGTAATCATGAAACCTATTATGCCTTTTATTTCAGACGCACAAGACTATTGATATGTGTAAGCCAAGTCTGGTGGCTGGCTTAAGTGCAACTTGGATTACTCCAACATGAAGAAATTTGAAATTCTCTTGATGCTTATGGATTATTCTTTCAGATAAAAGTCTGAAAGAGCTAAAACCTTCATGGATATGAGCAACCTGGTCTATAGTCATTATAACATAATAAGACTTAAAAAGAATATTATTAGTTTTGTAATTAGAAGAATGAGAAATAGAAGGTAGCTTTCAATCATTTAAATCTTTATTTGTATCTTCCATCAACAAAATTTCTTTATTTCCTTTTGAACTAGAAATTTTGGATATGAAAGTTCCATTTTTTAATACAACAAACAATCTATCCATAATTGATTTAACCTATGAGGAAGAGGAAATTGAGTTTAACAAAATTTCTAAGATCCCTTAGAAAGAGAATGGTTTTAGTTTTTGGTTTAAACTGTTAAATGTCTACCTATATCTTAGGAGCAAGGAACTAGATCAATGATTTATTACCTTAAAACTCCCACCCCGGTAAACACAGGACTTACAACATGACAAATGTTAATGCTCTCTACTGTTAGGCATGACCTTTTAGTTTAAAAACAAACAACAAACCAATTTCCTCACCTTGGTTTCAGTCAAAGACTCTGCTATACTATCCTTCTCTACCTCAGCTAGGCTCTAATACCATTTGATACTCAATCAATAAACTCTAAAAGAATAAAAAAAATACTCACTTAAGAAACTTTGAATATGTGATATATAAATGATGAAACAAATCCTAAAAGACTATGTCAAACTTTCCCAGACTGAGGACTTGAACTCTTAGACTAAAAATGACTTTTATTGTGACTCGTATGAGAAATTTACAGGTGTAGTTTGTTTATCCAAAAATTTCAAAGAATTATCAAATTCGATATTATAAGGAATATCAAACTTGATATTTTGATTCCAATCTCAGTACATATGCAATGTTGTCCCCCACTAACCTTTTGATTCTAACTTTAGTACATGTGCCATATTGTTTCCCACTAACCTTTTCTTTGAGGGTTATGGTTCTACAATTATTTAATTCGACTACTATACACCCTTACATATATGTTTGCCATTATTAATTTATTTATGATCTCATCACATATAAAAATATAAGATATGGGTGAAATCTGTAGATACAGGTCACTCCTGCAAGAAGTGGCAGATTGTCAAACTTGATATTCCTAAGAATATCAAACTCGATATTTTATTGTGTTGTTAAGCTAATATTTTTCTGTAGGGTGTCCTTGATCTCATTAATTTATCAATTATCAAACTCAATGATATTGCTCCTATATATATATATATGTTACCACTTATTTCCTCAATATCATGCCTTATAGGTATTGTCACACTTGTTACATCTTAAATATCGAATTTGGCACTCTTGTTTAATCATGTATATACCTATTTTATTCAGCTAACAGATCTTCCTAGATATTCCTGTATGAGGAAATTTTTGAATTTAATAATCTATGGCATATCGAATTTGACAAATTCACTTGTCATATATGCTGATTTTATTCTACTGTCTAATCTTTTACGTTATTTTCAAATTCGATAATTCCATGAATATCAAATTTGATACTACTAAATCTCATTTTCTTTCTTTTTTCTTTCTTTCATTCTTTTGCATTTGTCTTTTGTTGCTTCATTATTATTATGCTTATTTAATCTACAACATAAAGCATTCATCTTGCAAACATTCCAACCTTCCCTCTATTTTAGATGCATTGTATATAGTAAATGATGTAATTTTCTCTTTAGAATAATGTACAAGATTTGTAAAGACTATGTAATGTGATTGTTTCTTTTTGTAAATTACTTAGTGTAAAGAGCATGTTTCCACCTCGGTGGGTGCTTATAGAAATTTTCTATATGATCATGCATCATGTGCATCATGCTATACATATGTTTCTTCTATTGGTTATTTACTTTATATATGTGTTAATCCTCGTCTGATATCCAGAGTAATCCCTATTAATGCATGAATCATAGAGGAGGTCGATTCTAAGAATTGGGCATATGTGAATAATAAGGATTCTCATCAAGTTATTCCCATACGTACCTAACTTTCTGAATCTAGATTCCAATGGGGTTAGGGATTCCTTGAAAATGGAATCAAGAGAATGCTACCTCTTATCATTTCCCGATTTTACCTGGTGGTGACTCCATTTCACATAAGTCTTATAGATCCCTGAGATTAATAACCTGACAGTGTTGGGACTTTAAATCGTTTCAGTATAGGAGGGCTAGGCTCTCATAGTGGTGACTCCACTAGGGACATATGAGAACTTGATTATGTTGATTCATGTATTAGTAGTTTTTATTCAGATAATCAGAAAATAGTTGCATTTGTAGTAGTTACATTATGTTTGTGTCAGTTAGGATACCTAAATTACCTATCTTATGTGGTGAGAGAAATACCATATACTTCATTCAAGACATGGAGAACGAACACCACATATCCACTCCCATGCCTCACATATTTGGGTATATTCCTACTGTGCGAACATAAAACTTATTTCACCTCAAACTGAAGTACATTTAAGAAACTTAGAAATTTTCCTTTAGGAATACCAAATAATTTATGGTTAACAAATTTTTAGCTTATCTTGATAAAATCCATGTCTTTGCTATTATAAACAAAATAATGGATCTATCATTAAAAGCATAAAACTTGCTACCCATAAGAGAAGTTTTAAGGTGAAAGATTCCTTTAGTATGGTTGAAATTAAGATTTTATGAAAAATTACCTTTCTGGTAATTTCCCATAAAACATAGATATACAAAAGAGAAAGTTTCAATGAGAGTCTTAGGATTTTTCATCACAGGAATTACCCCCTGATGGTAATAACTATAAACCAAAAAAACTAGGAAAAGAGACTTACCATTGAACATGTGTGTAGTGTGAGGTTCTGCTAGAAAATAGGAAGGAAGTTTCATCGACCAACGAGGTACACGCTGTAAACCCCTTCTCAACATATGCATACACTTCATCTATTTTTCTGACTTGTAACCTTTGAGCAAATAGTAGAAAAGGGGGCTACTAACAATAAGATCTCCAGGGGAATTGCATATACTTCCAACAACCATGGATGAAGAAAGGATCAAGGCACTAGTAAGCTTTGAAGTAGCAAAAATAGAAGATGAAATGGCCATCATGATAAAAATAATATAAGATCTAGGAATATCAAATGTCCAAGCTAAGGGATTAGCTACAAACTCAGAAAAGGAGAGGAGGAGGGTGGTCATGAAGATACGGATATTTATGATGACCCAGATGAAAACTATGATTGCACAAGTCTAGCTTTCAAGAAGGAGGTCACTAATTTTTAGAAAACAATGTTAGAAAAAATGGACACTCTGGAAAGGAAATGTCATCAACAATCCTCCAAAAAATATGAAAAGACTAAACTTGACAAGATGTTCATAGAGAAAGAAATCTTGCCTCCCAAGTTCAAGCTCCATGGTATTTCTAAGTTTGACGAAACTGAAGACCCCAAGATTAACTCGAGACAATATGTAACCCTCATGAAATGGGCACTTCTCTGAAATAATTGTTCTTTCTTGTTTTTATGTTTTCAATTAATAAATATTGTGTTTTTACTTTAAATATGAGAAACTAAACTCTTTTAGGGTCGGTCCCTTTTATTGAGTTTATTATGAAATACTTATTGCCTAATTAATTTAATTAAGTTCATCTTTGATTATTTTGTTGTCTTTGATCTTAAAACTTTGATTATCTGGCCAATAATTAATTGAATTGAGATGTTTTGTGATGAAGCAAGAGTGGAAGAACAATAATTGTCCATGGAGATAACAATCTTAAAGAATTTTTTCACTTAGAGATAAGGTTAAACATTTAAGAGGTTGATTCAAGATTCTCACAAAACTTAATGAGTTGATTTAATTACTTGTGATTACGAGAGTAGACATATAGGTTAAATTGATATTAGTAATTGAGTGAGACTTAAGCTTGATTAAGGAGAATTCAACCATTAATAAAAAGGGAAACTGAATTAAAAATCAATAATTTAGAAAATCCATAATAAACTCATAAAGGTGACTTAACCCTATGTTTTATATTATTAGATTCAAAATTTAGTAATTTACTTTTGTTTAAAGTTTAATTTAATCTTAAACCAATTATTGTTATCCAAATAATAACCTATTTAATTGCTTAGTACTTAAAACAACCTTCCTCATAGGAATGATACTCTACTTATTACTGTATTACTTGATACGACCTACGCACTTGCAGATACCTAGGCCGGAGTCCTAACAAGTTTTTGAAGTCATTGCCGGGGAAGGCGACCGTTTTGATATTAATTATGTTAAACTATTATTGCTTTGGATTTTTTTCTTTACTTTTAATTGAAGAATTTTTGGTTTATATGCAAAGAAATCCTAATACAAAACTTGAGCCATATAATCCAGAAATTGAATGACTTTTCAGGAAAAAGAAGAAAGAGAGGAAAGAAGAACAAAGACTGGAAGGAACTTCAACATCAATTCTTAAAATTGAAAATTCAACCAACTCATCTGACGAAGAATCAATCATGAGAGATCTATAAAATATGACTCTTAAGCAATATGGTATGCCCTCTGCTCAAGCAAGATCCAGTATAGCTAAACCACATGTTTAAGCCAACACTTTTATTTAAAGCCAACACTTATTAATTTGATTCAATAATCAGTTTTTCATGGCTTACCATACTAAGATGCCTATGCTCATATATCTAATTTCTTAGAAATGTGTGACTTTAAAATTAATGGTGTATTTGATGATGCTATTAATTTGTGACTTTTTCCAGTTTCTTTGAAAGATCAAGCAAAGGATTGACTCACTTCAAAACCACCAGGCATGTTCACAACATGGGATCAATTAGCTGTAGCTTTTCTTGCCAAATATTTTCCACCAGCAAAAAATGGCTAAATTGAGAAATGATATCACAAGCTTTATTCAATTGGATGGAGAAAGTTTGTATGAAGCTTGAGAATGTTTTAAAAAATTTGCAAAGAAAGTGTCTGCACCATGGAGTACCTGAATGGCTTTTGATTCAAACCTTTTATAATTGTCTTCATCCAAATATCAAAGGAACAATTGATGCAGCAGCAGGCGATGCAATAATAAATAAAGCTATTTCAAAAGCCAATGATTTGATTGAAGAAATGGCAACAAATAATTATCATTGGACTTCAAAATGAGGTATGCATAAAAGAGTTGCAGGTTTGCATGAAATTGATAATTTTTCTTTGCTTGCAGCCAAAGTGGATACAATTGCTAAGAAGTTGGAGCATGTCAATTTATCATCATCATCTTTAGCATTCGAAAAATGTGGAGGAAATCATGAGACTGCAGATTATAGAATTATAGAGCAAGTCCAACTTTTAGTGAATCAAAATAGACTTTCAAGGAAATAATTATAACCCAACATGGAGAAATCATCCAAATCTATCATGAGGAAACCAAAACAACCAAAAAGCACCCTATCAACCTCAATACATAAAAAACCAAAATGAAGGATCCACTTCTTCAGAAAAACTAAGATATGAATCAGCTTTAGAAAAATTCATTGGAGCCACTTCGAAAAGATTTGATAAAATTGAAAATCAATATGACAAACTTGAGAAGAAAATTGAACGTCTCACGACACAAAATAGAAATCTTGAAACACAAGTAGGTCAAATTGTAGGTTCACTCAATACTCACAATTAAGGAGCTCTTCCTAGCCAAATGGAGGTTAATCCAAGTGTAGACCCTTAATTTTGACCCCAATTTGATATGGTCCTAATTAAATGATATCAAAATAAATTTGATCCGACTTTAAAATATTTAAACCTAATTTATAATTTTTAAAGAAATCGGTTCGGATTTAAGATGCATAAATTCAATTGTAAACCCCTAAAATCAAGTTGAATCATCCAAAATTAAACCTTTCGGTTCATAAGTTAAAAAAAGGCAATACTAATTCGAATTAGGCCGACCGAGGAGACATGAGCATGCCTCATGGCTATCTGGCAGCCCAAATCAACAAGAGGTTGGACTCATGTCAACCTTGGCAGGCTAGGTCAACATGAGCATGCCTCATGTCAACCTTGGCAGCCCAAGGTCGACATGAGCATGCCTCATGTCGACTTGGGCAACACAAGGTCGACATGAGTTCAATAACTTTCCTAATTCAATAAGAATACATTTTAGGGACTGATTAATATTAGGTTAAGGATTCTAAGTGAGGTTCGACTATAAATATTAACATTTCAAAATTCAAAAAGGGGAGAAAAACATTAACAAGGGAGAATTAATAGGAATAAGGGTCGGCAATTGAGATTAACAGAGGATTAAACCACAAAGCAGAAGAGATGACAACAAGGAGAGAAGAACAGCAGCAGCTTTTTGGAGGACGAAGGAAACCACAAATAGAAATATCAAGACAACCAAAGAAGAAGGCAAATTACATACTGTCTTCACATTGTTCATCCAAAAATCAATTTGAAGGAGCCAACGAATGGAGGTTTGATCTTTAATCATAAATTACTCATGATTACGGTAGCATCATTTCTTTGATTAATAAAAACATGCAGTAACTTTATCTTTGAAACATGCAGTACCCTGATCGTTAAACATGCAGTAAATTGATTTTTGTTTCAATAACTTTAGTAGTTTGCTTTAATTAACACATGGATCAGTTGATATTCGTAGACCCACTTGCATGTTTCATAAAAAATATATAACTATCTAGTAGCTTGAGGATTTAAATTAATTGTTAGAACTTATTTTATTTAATTTAACTTCAAGAACCGTAGGTTATTTTATTAAAACGCAAAACCTCAAACTATTTTTATCCAAAAGCCTAAGCCATTTCATAACTCCATAATATTGACTATTTTTCCAAAATCTTAATTTATTTCTCCAAATCCAAAATTATGTTTTTTAGGCAGTAAGTTAAATCTGAAAAGCCTAATTCCAAAACTCTAGTTTCAAAAACCCTAACTGTCCAAAAACCCTAATTCCAAAACCCTAGTTTCAAAAACCCTAAAATCCTAATTTTAAAACCCTAATTACAAAACTTTAGTTTCTAAAACCCTATGTTCCGAAACCCTAAATTCTAAAAATCTTAAATTCTTTAAAACCCTAAATTTATATGTTTATTGCTTTATTTAATTTTAGATTTGATTATATAGTTTATTATATTTTTGATGGTTGATTTATTTAATTTCAATGCTTGATTTATTTAATTTACCATGGATGGATATTTTCTTTATTATTATGATTATTATTTGTTTGTATTAGTATTAAAATTGTAAGAGGTATGTTTCCACCTTGTGGGTACCTCATTAGTTAAATTTTATGTAATTTAAATTGCTTTTATATTTTGGACCAATATAAAGGATATGTTTCCACCTTTCGGTGGGCGTCCTATTTAGTTTAGGCATGAATGATGTAAGGACATGTTTCTATCCTCGGATGGGTGTCCATTTATTAGCTTTGTTTGGACATTGCTTTAATTTTAATATAATAATGCTTTATTTTAATTGTTGCATGTAATATGGATAATAATGTTATGCTTAAGAATTTTATAATATTAAGACATGCAAAGGAGGCCGGTTCTAATGAACCGGGCGTTGTGGGGGTGCTGGGCCATTTCTCACCTTGCCCACACATACCCAACTTTTCGAACCCATTAGGGGGTTGGGGATTCCTTAGGAATCGAGTCATCCACCCCTTTCTTTTTCTCAGCCCGTTCAGGTGGCGACTCCATTTTCTCCAGACCTAGGACCATGTTCACTAAGGCCCTGAGCCTAAACAGTGTCGAAGTCGCAAGAACCATTCCACCAAGAGTGGAGGCAAAAATCCCCGCTCACACGAGGGGAACATTGTAAATATGTTATTTTAAGAAGTGGTTTACAACTTAAGAAGCCTCAAACAAATAAAACCCTAGATTTAGATAAAGAAAAAGAAAAAGAAGAAGGAATTAATGAAGCACCAAAAGAAATTATTAAACCCTATGTGCCTCCAATTCCTTTTCCTTAAAGATTAAAGAAACAAAAATTAGATAAGCAATATGAAAAATATTAAGAAGTGTTTAAACAACTTCACATTAATATTCCTTTTGCAGAAGCTCTTACACAGATGCCGACATATGCGAAGTTTCTTAAATAATTGCTATCTAATAAAAGAAAACTGGAGGACAATGCAAAAATTGCATTAACAGAAGAGTGCAATGCAGTAATTTAGAACAAGCTTCCATCAAAGTTAAAAGACCCATGGAGTTTTTCTATACCATGCACAATTGGTGAAGTTAATTTTTATAAAACATTATGTGATTTAGGAGCTAGTTTTAGCTTAATTCCTAGTTCTAATTTGTAGGAAACTTGGCTTAACACAGTTACAACCAACAAGAATGTCTCTTCAATTAGCTGATCGTTAAATTAAATATCATGTTGGCATAGTTGAAGATGTTCTTGTGAAAGTGGATAAGCTTTACATTCCAGTAGATTTTGTGATTTTGGAAATGGATGAGAACGTTGAAATTCCACCTATTTTAGGAAGGCCATTTTTTGCTACAGCCAGAGCCATGATTCATGTTCGAGAAAGAAAACTTACATTTCAAGTAGGATAGGAGAAATTGGAATTTAATCTAACAAAAGCAACAAAACATCCAGCATTTCTTGATGATTATTTTCTAATTGATGTTATAGATGAATGTGTGCAGGAAACACGTGAACAAATGCATAATGATTCTTTGAAAACATGTCTTATACAAGGTTCGACACCAAAAGATGAAAATAAGGAAGTAGTTGCTTATGCTTCAGCTTTTCTACAAACTCCAATCATGTACTTTCAAAAATTTGAATCTCTTGAAAAAGGTAAGACCTTACCACCTCCTTCTATTGAAAAGGCACTAGATCTAGAACTTAAACCTCTTCCAAATCATCTCAAGTATACATATCTTGAACCAACAATACTTTGCCTATTATTGTTAGTGCTAATTTATCTAAAATTCAATTAAGTCAGACCATGGATTTGATTAGAAAATATAAAAAAAAGCAATAGGTTGGACTATATCTGATATTAAAGGTATTTGCCCTTCAATTTCTATGCATAGAATATTATTGGAAGAAAATTCTAAACCTATGATAGATTAACAAAGAAGATTAAATACAAATATGAAAGAGGTAGTAAAGGTCGAAGTAACTAAACTTTTAGATGCAGGAATTATTTATCCCATTTTTTATAGTTCTAGGGTAAGTCCTGTACATATAGCGCCAAAGAAGGGAGGAGTGAATGCGATTAAAAATGAAAATAATGACTTAATTCCTTCAAGAACAGTCATTGGATGGCGTGTTTGTATAGACTATATGAAATTAAACAAAGCTACTGGCAAGGATCACATTCCTTTACCATTAATTGATTAAATGCTTGAGAGACTTACAGGTAATGCTTATTTCTATTTATTACATGAACATTTAGGATATTTTCAAATTCCTACAATACCAGAAGATCAAGAAAAGACAACATTCACATGTCCATATGGCACTTTCACTTATCGTAGAATGCCTTTTGGATTATGCAATGCGCCAGCAATCTTTCAAAGAGGCATGATGGCCATATTTTCAGATATTGTGGAATACATTGTTGAAATATTCATGGATGATTTTATTATTTATGGTACCACTTTTGATACTTGTTTACAAAATTTTAAACAGGTACTTAAACATTATGAGGAAACAAATCTTATTCTTAATTGGGAAAATGTCATTTCATGGTAGAAGAAGACATTATTATTGGACTTAAAGTTTCCAAAAGAAGAATTGAAGTTGATAAAGCAAAAATAGAAGTTATTGAACGATTACCACCACCAACTAATGTTAAGGAAGTTCATAGTTTTTTGGGACATGCAAAGTTTTACAGGCATTTCATAAAGGATTTTTCAAAAATTGCTAAACCCTTGTGTTAATTATTGAATAAGGATGTTTTTTTATTTTTCTAATGAATGTTTAATTGCCTTTAATAGGTTAAAAGCAACATTTGCAACAACTCCTATCATTTCACCACCAGATTGGTCGTTACCTTTTGAGCTCATGTGTGATACAAGTGATTATGCTATTGGAGCTATGTTGAGTCAAAAGAAAGATAAGAAAAGTCATGTCATATATTATGCATGTCAAACTCTTGATCATACTCAAATCAATTATGCTACAACAAAAAAAGAAATGCTTTATTATAGTATTTGCTCTTGATAAATTCAGATCTTATCTTTTATGCTATAAAGTTATTATTTATACTGACCATGCAGCGATTAATATCTTATGAGCAAAAAGGAAGCTACACCAATGTTCAATAGGTGGATTTTTCTTTTTTAAGAATTTGATCATGAGAATAAAGATAGAAAAGAAGCTAAAAATCTCATAGTTGATCATCTATCGCGATTGGAAAAGCACATGGATAAGGATATTTTACCTATTAATGAATAATTTCCTGATGAAAAAGTTTTCAATGTTAAAAATTATGTTCCATGGTACGTTGATTTTGTGAATTTTTTGGTAAGTGGGATCCTTCCATCAGATTTAACATATGCTCAATGGAAGAAATTTCTTGCTGATGTTAGACATTACATATGGGAAGAACCTTTATTGTTTAAAGATTGTGGGGATGGAATGATTCGTAGATGTGTCCCAGAAGAAGGAAGGAGAAGTATTTTAGAAATTTGTCATTCAATAGAATGTGGAGGTCATTCTAGTATATCTAAGACAATTGCTAAAATTTTGCAATCTAGATTTTTCTGGCCAACTATGTATAAGCATGCCAAAATTTTTGTTCGGTCATGTGATAGATGTCCAAGGGTAGGTAATATTTCCAAAAGACAAGATATGCCACTTAACACCATTTTAAAAGTTGATTGTTTGATGTTTGGGGAATTGATTTTATGGGACCATTTCAACAATCATTTAATAATCAATATATTTTAGTGGCAGTGGATTATGTTTCAAAATGGGTAAAAGCATTAGCAAGTACAGCAAATGATTCCATGGTCATAACTGGGTTCATTAAGAAAAATATTTTCACTAGATTTGGAATTCCTAGAGCTATAATTAGCGATGGGGATACTCATTTTTGTAATAAGAGTTTTGATGCTATTCATATGAAATATGAAGTGCACCATAAGGTGGCAACACCTTATCATCCTTAAACTAGTGGACAAGTAGAAATATCTAATAGGGAACTTAAGTGGATTTTGGAGAAAACAGTGAGCAATTCAAGGAAAGATTGGTCAATTAAGTTGGATGATGCTCTTTGGGCATATAGAACAACATATAAATTCCAATTGGTATGTCACCATATAGGCTTATTTTTAGACAGGCATGTCATTTACTTGTTGAATTAGAACATAAGGCATATTGGGCTATTAAGCAATTGAACATGGATTAGAATAAAGCCGGACAAAAGCATCTGTTACAGTTAAGTGAATTAGATGAAATTAGGATTCAAGCTTATGAGAATGCCAAAATATATAAAGAAAGAACCAAAATGTGGCATGATAAATTTATTAAATTAAAACACTTCCATGAAGGACAACAAGTTTTATTAAAAAATTCAAGAATAAGACTTTTTCCTGGGAAGCTTAAGTCTTGTTGGTTGGGACCATTTAAAGTTGTGAAGGTTTATTGTTATGGTGCAATCAATATTTAAAATTAGAGTGGAGAAATCTTTAATGTGAATTGCCAACGATTGAAAACTTATTTCATTGGTGATCAAATAGATGTCGGGACTGCCTATCACTTCAATACATGAGCATTCAATTGAAGAATGTCGAGCTATCAACAATAAACCTAGCGCTTGTTGGGAGGCAACCCAATTTATTTTCACTTTATTTTTTAATTGATTTTCTTTTCAAAATTTTAAATGATGATTGTTTGATTCTTGTTTTGAAGGTGATTTAAGGATCAAAACCACAAGAATTTGAAAGAGTAAAAATGTCACGACCATGGTGATTCATCCCCAGGGTCGTTGAAACTATAAAAATGGAAACAGGGGAAGAATTTTGAAGAAACGGCTAAGAAATAAATCTTACGACCATGGCCTCCAAAGGGCCACTATCATGGGTTTGAAGGTTAAACTACCAAACATGAAAACATAGAGGAAAAATAGGGGGATAGAAGCAAAATGGCTCCCACGACCATGGCCTCCCAAGGGCCACGACCATGGGATTACAAATGAAACTGCTAGAAAGGGAGAAATAAATCACAGAAGTGAAACATATCCCACAACCATGGCCTCTTAATGACCACGACCATTGAAATCCATTCAAACCATCTTTGACCAGTAAAAAAAATCCTATGACCGTGGCACTTAGGGACCACGACCGTTGCCTTCCGGATCTATATATTCATCTCATTTTTCTCTCTCCCTTCACTTTCTAAAGCCCTGGCCTCCCAAGTTTAAAATCCATGAGCAAAACCTCTCAACCCACAACCTGAACTCCATTTTTCACTCAATTTTCTTACTAATTTCTTTATTTTCATCAAATCAAACACAAATATGTGACAAGCAAGACCTTTGCCACAAAATTGATAGGTGGATCAAAAGGTAGCGGATCAAAGGAAGGTGGCTCTAAAAGAAGGCGTCAAGAAGGATCATCATCATCATCATCAACACCTTCTCCACCATCACTCCAACACCTTAAGGACCATGCATGCATAGAAAAATTCATTTTCGTGATGAGGAACAACAACAAAGGTACAAAAATTTAAGATCTAGAAAAATTATTCCCTCTTGTTTCATTGATGGAAATGTTATTAGAAAATTGGGATGGAATGTTGACTTGCTTAAGATGTTTATCGATATAGAGTGGATTATGTTTGCTGGTATGTGTTATCCAACATATGTCAAATTAGCCTAAGAATTCTTATGTAGTTATTGATTTATTCCACCGGATAATAATGCTGCTCATAATGGTAAAGTGGAATTTCGGTTAGCAAATCAAAATTATAATTGGTATATTGGTGAATTTGGGGATGCTTTTGGATTAGTTGGATTGCAAGGAACATTTGAGAGAACTGAAAGTTTTGATGAAAATGAAACTTGGACTAGACTATGTTAGGCAAATGACCTTAATTTTGATCCTTGACAACTCAAATGGATGATCTATTTAACTTGTGTTTGAGAAATCTTGTTGCAGGATTAGGTTACTTCAAATAAGGTGAACAGAACACTTATAGCGGTCGCACCTCACCTGAATACGACCGCTCCATGTAATTAAAAGAAGAAACCTTATCACAGTAGGTTTCGCGGTCAGAAGTTCGACCTATGTCGCGACCGCTCCTACAGAATAGCGACCGTCCGAATATTTGCACGACCGCTTCTCAAGGAACTTAAATCATTACAATCACAGTAAGGTTCGCGGTGACAAGAACGGTGAATGACTCGACCTCGCTTATCACTTTAGCGACCGCCCCATTCAGAATCGCGACCGCTCTACCATTCAAGAAGAAATTGTTTGAAGAGACAGTAGGTTTCGCGTCCTCAGGAGCGTCCAGAAGTTCGACGCGAGTTTCTCAATTCGACCGCGATAATCTACATAGGGCGACCGCGACATTCAAATTATGGCGGACATTCAATTTTGCCCTGTCAGAGAATGACACGTAATATGACCGTTATAAACCCACTTGATTATTCAAAAAGGGCGACCGCACCATTGCTAGGCGCGACCGTCCCGACAAACACAGCTGGGCAAGAAATCGGTCCGACAAACACAGCATGGGCAAGATTCCAGCTACAGAGCACTAAAATTCGACCGTTGGAGTCTTTTCAAAAGTAGCGACCGTCCCATGTTAAAGGACGACCGCGAGAAGCATGAGCGCGACCATCCTTGCATGAAGGGCGACCGCGAAGTGCTTCGGGCAGTTTAAGTAAAGAAGGTCTAATCTACCAATACATTATTCTTAATGTCTATAACGGCTAGTAAGACCACATTGGCTATAAATACAATGTCTCTCTGAGAAAACAAAAGAGGAACAAGCAAGAAATCAGATTGTAATAGCCAAGCAACAAATTTTCATTTACTTAAACTTACAATTAAATTGTAATGTATGTTAGGTGTTAGTATTTGAAAACACCATTGTATAAGTTTGAGTGTAAGCTTGGGAAACACTTGGGTTGTGAGAGTAAGCCTTGTAAAACTCTTGTTTGGGTTATAAGTGTGAGCCTTAGAAAAACACTTGTAAAGTTAGGTGTGAACTTGTAAAAACACCAAAGTTGGAAGTGAGCTTGTAAAAACTTCAAAGTCTAGTGGAACCTTAACAAGTTGTTAAGGAAGTGGATGTAGGATTGAAGCAAATCCGAACCACTATAAATCTTGTGTGTTCTTTCTTCCTTCATCACTCAACAATCTTCATATTCCGCACTTCTTGTTTGTTGAGTTTTTTAAATTGTCATTACTTCTTGAGGAAACCAATTCACCCCCCCCCCTCTTGGTTGCCATCTTGGGACAACAGACTAGGAGGCATGAGAAGGTTTAATAGCAAAACATCTAAAGCCTCTAATTTTACAAACCCATTTTATCGGTATATCCATGTTGTCCTATCCAATACCATTTTTGGACAAAGAGAAAGTCAAAGATGATTAATTCTAAAGAGATGCATTTCTTTTATTGTGTCATGAAGAAAAAAGTGTTCAATGTTGGGTTTTGGTTTGCCAAGAGATGTGAGGAAGTCATTAGGCAAAGTGGTAAAATTATCATTGGGGGAATGATCACAAAAATTATTGCATATCTAAATATAGGATTTGATCATCTTGTACCTGTCCCGGGTAAACTCACCATTGTTATGGGAACCATTTTAGCCATGAGATTAGAAAGAAAAAGAGGCAACCAATATGAAATTTTAGGACCACCGAATGCTAAAATTAATATTGACATAGATGAGTTATTTACAGAGGGAGGTGACTTTGAGGAACCCTAATACTAACCACCACCTCCACCTTACGAGGCTGGTCCATCAGCTCTTCCTCCAAATGGACCATCTGCTCTGCCACCAAACACATTTGATTATTTTGCTAATAGATTTGATTCTTCTGAAAATGAGATGAACCGCAGGAATGCAATCTGGGAGCAACGCTTTGACCATATGGAGCAGCAGTTTGGAGGAGTTGAGCATGAGTACGAATGATTTCTACTAAGATGACAAGCCTTAGTGAGCAGTTCAATTCTTTCTTTGCTTAATTTGGACTGCACTTCCCACCTCCACAGTAACCACCTCCACCTGGTGATGATCTTGATGTTGGCAACCACTGAGGATAGTGGTAATTCAAGTTTGGAGGAATGATTACAAAAATTGCTGCATATCTAAATATAGGATTTGATCACCTTGTACCCATTCTAGGTAAACTCACCATTGTTATGGGAACCGTTTTAGCCATGAGATTAGCAAGAAAAAGAGGGAACCAATATGATTTTAGGACCACCAGATGCTAAAATTAATATTGACGTTGATGAGTTATTTGGAGAGGGAGTTGACTTTGAGGAACCCAAATATCAACCACCACCTCCACTTTATGAGGCTGGTCCATCAGCTCTGCCTCCACCTTATGAGGGTGGACCATCTGCTCCACCACCAAACACATTTAATTACTTTGCTAACAGATTTAATTCTTTTAAAAATGAGATGAATCTCAGGAATGCAATCTGGGAGCAACGCTTTGACCATATGGAACAGCGGTTTGGAGGAGTTGAGCATGTTGAACAATTTCCACTCAGATGACGAGCCTTAGAGAGCAGTTCAATTCTTTCTTTGCTTAATTTGGACTGCACCACCCACCTCCATAGCAACCACCTCTACCTGGTGATGATCCTGATATTGGCAACCACTGAGGACAGTGGTAATTCAAGTTTGGGGGAATTTTTCCCTTGAAATTGTTGAAATTATGCAAACTTGTGGTACTTTTAAATTTGTGGTATTTTGGTTAAGTTTGTTTCATTTTTACTCATGTTTTATTTAAGATACTTATGTTAATTTTTTGTTTGGCTTTATGGATTATAAGTTTGGGTAGAATTTAATATAGTTATGTGTATTTTTCCTTAGATTTCCTTATATGTTATTTATATGTTAAAATTTTTCAATTAAAATTTTTGCAATTTTAAGGTTAAGATTTGGTGGAATAATAATACCTTATATATTTCTAACCAAATGAGCTCTTCAAATTAATTGAAAGTAATTAGTTATTGAATTTTATATTAAGTATACATTCTTTCACATTATAAATTGCCTAGGCCTAAAACATGTTTAAAAGAGCTTTTGAGGCAAAATTGAACCTTGCAAAGTAAAAGGAAAAAATGATTTAGGCATTGTTTTTAAAACCAAATTCTTATATCCACCAATTTAACACTATCTGTGAGTGGAGATTTTTGACCCCACTCCCAGTGGAATGGTTCTTGCGACTTTGGCACTGTTTAGGCTCGGGGCCTTAGAGAAAACGGACCTAAGTCCAGAGAAAAAGGAGTCGCCACCCGGACGGGCCAGGAAAAAGAAAGTGGTGGATGACTCGATTCCTAAGGAATTCCCAACCCCCTAATGGGTTCGGAAAGTGGGGTACGTGTGGGAATGGTGAGAAATGGCCCAGCACCCCCCACAACGCCCAGTTATTGGAACCGGCCTCCTTTACAGGTCTTAATATTATAAAATTCTTAAATATAAAAATATTATCCATATTACACACAACAATTAAAATAAAGCATTGATATATTAAAAATCAAAATAACATCCAAACTAAGCAAATAAATGGACACCCATCCGAGGATGGAAACATGTCCTTACATCTCATGCCTAAATAGGACACCCTCCGAAAGGTAGAAACATGTCCTTTACATTGGTTCTAAAATAGAAAAGCAATTTAAATTACATGACATTTAACTAATGAGGTACCCACCAAGTGGAAACATACCTCTTACAACATTTGGAAATCTAAATAAATCGAATAAATAAATCATTCACAAAATATAAACATTCATCCATGATAAAATAAATCAATCATTGAAATTAAATAAACCAACAAGGCAATGAAAATAAATTAAAGCATATAATAAACTACACAATCAAATATACGAATAAAGCAAGTAGAAAAAGTACAAATTAAGGATACTGTTTATATTTAAGAATCTTTATTTAATGTTTAGGGTTTTAGAATTTATCGGCTTAAGCTACTGTAAGTTTTAAGGGAATTAAAATGGATTAAGTTTTTATGATTTAAGGATTAATAAAGTTCTTTGATTAACCAAATTAGTATTTGAGAAGTGAAATCATGAAACTAGGGTTTGGACACTTTAAAACATTAGGTTTAATATTTACGGTTACTGGATTGTTGTTTTCACGCTTACTGTGCTTGAATTTTAATATTTAGGTTTATAAGATTTTAAGGTTTAAAGATTAGGGTTTGGGAAAATTAGGGTTAACGTATTAGTTTTGAGGGAAAACATAAGTTTTAGATTAATTGGTTTTGGGTTTATTGTTTGTATTTTGAATAATCATAATAATGGAAGTAAAACATAAAGATTTATAGTACATAAATAAATAATGACTCGAACCCATACGGCGGTCCCGCTGGCCGGTTAGTGAGCGGGGGTCAAGGGGGCAGTGCCCCTTGTGGGGTTCGGGTTCGTACCCGAAAGATTTTGAAAATTGGCATCTAGGATTGTAGGTTTCGGTGTTGAAAATTAAGATTTTAGGGTTTAAGATTAAAAAAATAGGGTTTTGAAATTGGAAGAAACTAGTGTTATTTTTAAAAGAATAATACTTACTATGTGATTTTGGAAAGAAGGATTAATTAGGGTTGAAGCTTTTGATTCTTAAAAATAAGGCTACTAACTTTTTGGAATAGAAATTAGGGTTTTGGGAATTAATAAAATGATTTAGGGTTTTTGAAGTTTTTGGAGACAAAGGAAACAATTTAAGGTTTTTATGGTTTTTGAAAACAAAAGAAATGAATTAGGGTGTTTGGAGACAAAAGAAATAAATTAGGGTTCTTAGGTTTAGAAGAAATGTTTTAGGGATTTAAGGTTTAGAAGAAACAGAAGAATGATTTTTAGGGTTTTTGGAAATAGAAGAAATGATTTATTAAAGCTATTGTGAGAAAATAAAGAAATTAGAGATTCAAACCTTCGTTCATTGGTTCCACTAAAAATTATTTCTTGGATGAATAAGTACAAAGGCAAAGTTGCTGCCCTTGATGAATCGTTGATGGCTTTGCTTGTTGCTCCTCTCCAATCTGAAGTCCCAAATTCTAGTCCGATGCTCCAAAGTTTTTCCTAAGTCCGATTGTTAATCTCCAAAAAATCCTCCCAAATTTTGCTCCCTCCTTTCTGTGTTGTTTTAGTCCTTATTTATAGAAGATTTTTTTGATTAATCTTAGTTGCTCATAGAATCTAACATTAATTAAGAAAAGGAAATCGAAACCTAATTGAATTTGGTTTCAAAAAAATTTGCGTCGAAAAATTTCGTGAAAAAAAATTTGGTTTCGAAAAATTTGCGAAAAAAACTGCTGCGGAAAAATTGCGCTGGCAAAAAAAATGCTGCGGACAAATTGTGTTGGGCGAAAAAGTTGCCGCAGCTGGGGCCGGTGAAATTGCCTGCAGGCCATTTCGCCGCCCCCCTTTTCGGTGACGAAATTTTTTATCATAGATTTTCCGTCACCGATTTTTATTTTTATTTATTATTTTTTAATTTTTATTAATAAAAATTAAATACTAAAGCAAATATTACTTAATTAAGATAACACAAAAATTTTTGTGGACTAATTAAAATATATTGAACAATACAAAAATTATTTTGGACTTATTAAAATATATTAGACCGGACTGGGTTAAAAATTAAGGGTCTACACTATCCTTAGTTGTCTCTTTTGAGACTAAATTAAATTTTTAGAATTTCTTTGATTTGATAAGCTACAAAAACCGCCCTTTTCATGGTTAATTGTCTTTTGAAAATTTTCTCAATATTAGAATGACTATAAGGATACAAGTTTAAAAAGCTTCTAAAAGTTTTAAGTTTGGGGAAATTAACACTATTCAAAAAAATATTAAAATAAAAATATATATATATATAAGTAAAATAAAATAAAATTCCCCTAGACGAAAGAAAGGAGCAAAGCACTCAAAAATCCTCTACAAAAGCTGCAAGGTAAGAGAATTAACCAATTTCATTTTAATCTTATTTTTGCTCTATCCTTTATAGACCCTATTATAAGCCTATCAAAGACCTTTTGATTTCCTTTGATTTAGTGTGGTCCATAGTGGAGAAAGCTCAATTAAGCATGCATATGAGACAAGGATAATGTTGCATCAAAAAGTATATTTGTTTATCGAATTTTTGATGATTGATTACAATTAATTAAGTTTTAGAGTAAAGGAGGGAAGAATAAAGAAGTTAAAGTTATGAAGCTAAATTCTTAAACTGAAATTTTGAAATTTTTTATTGTTAAAATTTTTGCATATAAACTAACATATAAAAGAAATTTATAGTATTAAATTTTAATTGCTTGAGGACAAGCAATGATTTAAGTTTGGGGGATTTTGATATAGTGAAAATTAGATCAAATATTTTTTTATAATTCTAACCATGATTTTAATTGTTTTCAATAGAATTTGTTGGATTTTATTTATTTTTGTTAGAATTATAATCTTTAAGCATGAGAAGACAAGATTAAAGGTTTTTGACGAATAGAGGTGCAAAATAAAAGAAAAGGAAGCAAAAATGAAGAAAGAATGAAGTGTCACGACAGCGGCCATTCAAGGCCATGACCCTGGTGTGAGCGGGGACTTTCGCCCCCACTTCTGGTGGAATGGTTCTTGCGACTTCGACATTATTTAGGCTAGGGGCCTTAGAGAACATGGACCTAAGCCCAGAGAAAATTGAGTCGCCACCTGGACGGACTAGGAAAAAGAAAGGAGTGGATGATTCGTGTAACACCCCTATACCCCATATACGTACACCACATATACTCTCAACTATGTAATATACGTATACCGGATACAAGGATGTCACAGTCTATTTTACATCAAACAAATCTTTTAAAACTTTAGCATCAAATCCTCATTATAAATAGTAATTGATAAAACATTCCTTATTAAAATACATTTACATATATCTTCATTACACTCAAAGTTTATCCAAAACATTTATTTAATAAGCAGCGGAAAATGTAGCGGATTATACATATGAGTATATTAAAATCAATATTTACAAAAATATGGAGTTTATACATGCTTGGCAGTTCGTCTCTGATCTTGAAGTCCAATAATCAACACATCACAAGGGATCACAATCCTAGACTTGACTTGGTCTAGCTTGTAACACTCCCATACTCTATATAAGTACTATACATATACCTAGTATATATACAATACGTATATAAAGTATAAGAATGTCACTTCTAGTTTCAATTTAAAAACCTTTATCTGAGTTCAAAAAGTATTGCATTAATTTAAAGAAACATTTACGAAAAACATTATTCTTATAAATATACAACATAATTAAAATCACAAAATGTATGCATCACCTTCTAGTTGGTCTCGAGACACTCTTACCCATCTCGTGGCATAACAGCTGGACTTCCAGATCAACCGCATAACCACCTGCGCGATTACAAATCCGCGCTAAGCCCGAGAGCTTAGTAGTACAAATAAATATTAAAATATACTTTACAAAAGAATCATACCTCATATTTTTAGCATCATGTTTTATTGTTCTCTTACCACGTTTTCCTTTCTCACTGCATTCCTCATATGTTCCCCACTAGTCTCATAAATTATATATATATTTACATAAAACATTCACAACACGATAGTTACCATTTCTATCTCATATACATATACATATACATCATTTTAACAAATCACCATTCAATGACTTATTCAAACCTTTATGAAAACAAATCTCACAAATTCCACATTCATATACATTTTACACATCATACAACAATTTCATAAACTCATATCTCAACAAAGCTCCTCAATATATCAATACACATCTTACAATTCATACTTCACAACATCATTTTATTCACAATTCATCAATCATGAATCACACTTCCAATAAAGGCAGCCATAGATCTCATTACTCATTTATTTCAACATTTGAATATCACATTGACAACAAAGACAGACTCGGGCCCAAAAGACACTAATATGTTATTCAAAATTCAGAGTTACTGCATTGGTCCATAATCACAATGATCAAGCCCGTAGGCAATATATCTCATATCTCTATCTATGGATAGCGTAACAGACCCAGTCTCTTGGATCATCAACTCGGCTAAACTCGAGGAGATCCTCAACCCGGCTAGACTGTTACTACAATTCACATTTCACATTTTATCAAGTAACAGACCCAGTCTCTTGGATCTCAATTCATCTCAATTCAAAGAGATCCTCAACCCGGCAAGACTGTTACTTTTCATATATTTCATATCAATAATTCACATAGTGTAACAGACCCAGTCTCTTGGACCTCAATTCACTCAAATTGAAGAGATCCTCAACCCGGCAAGACTGTTACATTTTCACATTTTCTAGGCATGCCGCCAAAACCAGAACTCTGAAAATTGAATCAACATATTAGACAGAACACAATTGAATCAACATTTTCATTTCATACTCAATTGAATTATCATAGCCAATAACAATGGCTTCATATCTCATTTGAATCATCATAGCCAATAACAATGGCTTCACATCTCATTTGAGTGATCATAGCCAATCACAATGGCCTCATATCATACCATGTCTCAACTTATATTATAATATTTCATTATTCAATTGTACATAATCAATTACTTCATCATATCCTTCACAATATATATATATATATCATCATTGCAATTCACAAGATTCACAATGCATAAGACATAACATTGTTCATATAGTATCATATGCATCATCATTATCATCAAATCATATTGATCAATTCATCACTCAAGTATACATAATCAATGGCACTGCACATACTTTTTCAATGATCATTATATCTTCCACATTTCCTATATCATCATTGATATACACATAACAATTTACATTATTCATGGATTTAGAATCTTCCATATACATTTGATTGAATCATTATTATTTTAAGTGTGTTTAGGTACAAAAGACCTTTGAAGATCCAACCATGTAAGAATAATCAAGAATAAATATCATTAGCCAACACACTCAAGGGACACGGCCAAGCTTGTGGCCGTGTTTCTCAACACCAATTCAGGCAGTAGCAAACACGGGCAATGGACACGGCCAAGCCAGTGGCCGTGTCTCTCAACACAAAAATCCAGTAGCAGACACGGGCAAGGGACACGGCCGTGTCTCTCAACACAACATAGGCAGTGGCAAACACGGTCAAGGGACACGGCCAAGCCAGTGGCCGTGTCTCTCCAAAATCATCCAACACGGCCAAGTTTGCCCTAACTTGGCCGTGTCTCTCATATCTTGGCCGTGTCCTTCAATGATTTAAAGACCAAATACTTCAAAATTCCTCCAAGCCCTTTAAAATTCACACAACAACCCTCTTAATCATCATCTTTGTTAATATTTATCAATTTCCTATCACTTTAACATTTATATAACTTCATTATATCATCATAATAACCAATATATATATACATCACTATAATCAATTACTCAAAGTACCAATTTCATTTATACTAAACTCTAACTCCACAATTCATCATCATCCTCACAAATACCCCAACTTATCATCATCTTCCACACCAACCATATCAAAACTAACTTCAATTAAAAGAAATCAAAACAAGGAGATAAAAACTCACATATATGTAATCAATAAAATCAACTCAAGAAATAAGTACTTACTTGAATAGCTTGCCAAACCTTCAACTCCACTTGCAAATCTCTTGATATCCTTAATCTTTGGTGTAATTAGAAGCAAAACCACCTTTCTCTCTCTAGCTTCTCTCTCTCCATATCTCTCTCTCTCTCTCACGAAGAAGAAAAGACGAAGAAGAAGAAAGAAAGAATGAACTCTCTTCTTCCTCTCGTTCTTATCTCACTTATATAATAATAATAATAATAATAATAATAATAATAATAATAACAATAACAATAATAAGAATAATAAGAATAATAACAATAACAATAATAATAATAATAATAATAATTCCTCCAATAATCTCCACCACATATACTTCCTTTGACTTTCTTCTTCTCTTCTTTTTGTCCTTATTATCTTTATTATTATAATTAATTATATATATATAACTCACTTTTCCTACTCCCAATTTATCTCTCATGTATATGTGATGTATATGTATATGTCTTTTATATTGTAGTTATATTTCCCAAATATACATATACCTTAAGTCCAAATACAACAATAACTCCAAAACTTTTAGGGCATATCTTGGGATATTACAATTCTCTCCCCCTTAAGTAATTTCATCCTCGAAATTATCCAACATAGTAACAATCCATTTAGAACAAATCACCATTATATAAAAATCATCGTATTCTTACATTATGATTTTATCAAGTCACATAACTTCTACTCTCCCCCTTAGAAACAATCATTTTCTCTGAAATTCATAACTCATCATTGTATAGGTATATATATATCTTATTACTTTCTCAACAAAACAATTCAGATAACTCATACATATCCAATGAATTTTTATCTTTGTATTAAAGTCAGATTATCACTTTATCTCTTTGAAGATATTCTCTTAACTTTAACCTCAAAAGTCATTAATTAATATCCTAGCATTAATTTTTTTCTGTTCTCACAATCACTTTCAAAATAAATATTTACCAAACCTCAATTGATAACAATATCCTGACTTTCTTTAACTTGCTTCTCACTTAATATAAATATTAATATCATATTTTAAAACTTACTTCACAGGTCAGCAACGTTTTCCTTTTTTTCTCTCCAAATACAATTGATGTAATTCAATTTATTTATGTTTATTCGTAAGCCAGAATATTACATCATACACATAACCATTTAAATTTATAATCCCAGTACAACTGTACATATTAAATCTCCATATTGACTTGCAACTTTAGTGAAGTCTAGATCAATCGATTTATTTAATACAATATACTAACATTTCAATCTTATTAGATTTCAACCAACAATTAACTTATCGAAATTTATCTTTGGATTTCACAATATATATGTATAGATATAACCTAATTCCATTAGGTCAAACTTATATTCAAATTCTAATCTTTTCAGATTCATATATTCAATCAATAAGAACCATGCTTATAAATATACATTTCATTACTAATATCATTGTCAACAATTATGGTTTTTCATCACATCAAAATAGTATGCTCATATATCATCAACTATATTGAATATCTCATTATTCAATCATATTATCTAGACAGGCTTCAACCATATCTTTTAACCATGTTTTTAGAAACATAATTATCAATCTCACCAAAACTGTACCACAGTTATATCATCTCAGCTCCAAATCTGAAGATAATAAAACTAACCAACTAATCACACTAATCAAATCATAGTACCATGATATATAAACAATCACATTTGGGGTTTGTAAATCAATCTTGTTCTTCTATTATTCGATTTCCAACCTTTACAATTATAATATTAGATTATATCACAAAAATTATATATTTATTCTCCAAGCTTTTATTACACCAAGAATTAACACATTTTATTTCCATCTCCAAAACAGTTTGCTTTTGTTTATTTGATCATCATTAACCTAACTCATGTTCAATAATATTATCTTTAACATTTTCTACATCCAACTTTCAATCATATACAAATCTTACACAAGTTTCATTCATTACTCCATTTCCAAACCATCTCCTCTAAAAATTTTCAAATACATAACTCTTTCCTTACAATTTCTTATTTTACACTTATACATAAAACAGTTCCACACACAAAGTCTTTGAGTTCCAAGATATCTTATGATAGCCTCACTTAGTTATTGCAATAACAATTTCATTACTCAATATTACCCACATTCATTCTCATTTTCTATTTCATCACATACTCTATTCTGCATAAATTAAGATTTAATCCTTATTAATTCCACTACTATATGCAATCTCATTTCTAATACCATTAAACATGCAATGGTATAATATAATAAACGTATTATATGCACATTCATAGGTCACGTTTATATTGTGACTCACTTCCCACCTTTCTTACATAAAACCATTACATTCATGTCGAAAAGTTCATTTCACATATCCTCTTTACATATACATATAATTACGCAATTTATTAAATTTTTCTTTCGCATATAGTTTATACAAATATAAGATTTATCACTTTCCTTTAACTCTTATCATTCTCATTCTTTTAACATAACTTAAGTTATTCATTAACTTCAATAAATATATACACTCTACTTATAATATTATTTCACAAAGAACTTAATCACATTTCCAATGTGATATTTCTCTCACATTTGTTTTTACATACCTTTAACATATCTTTCATATTCATTTTCATCCTTTCCAATCAAATTACTTAAAGTAACTCATTTCCCATTTGATTAATTCCTTTTCTTTTATTTCAAACCAAATTCTCCTACTATCAATCTCATTCCCCAATTCATAATACTTTCATGTGCACTACTATATATTTCATATATCTCATGTATTAAATACATTAGACTATCAATATTTAAATGATCTTTATCCACATTCCATTAAAACTATAAACTTTCAACTTATTTATCTCATTCTCTTAATATCAACTTTAAATCATCTTATATGTATATACCACAAAGCAACATCCAAAACATATATGTTTTACAATTATTAAACTCATTCCAAAAATCTAAATATTACATATTACCACCATTAACATGAGCTTTCACAATATTCAACCATATCACATTTCTAACATTGAAATCATCATGTTTGTATTTAACAATACAAACAACACCAATATATCTTCGTACTTAACCAACATCATCTCTTTTTCTTTTAAACACAACCTTAACTTTACATATCCACACCTTAAATTATCACACTTAATCTATATTAATCAACTCATTCAATATTTCACTGTACTTCTTTCATTTAAATAACATATCTTTTCATATTACCCATCCAATAACATTTCCTCTTTCTAGAAATCCAAACATAAAGTTTATTGGAAAAATATTCAAATAATAGAGGAAAGATTTCATACTTTAATCTAAATTTTATTTTTAACTCATTCTCAACTTTATTCTTCTAGCCATTTCTTTATATGACAACCACATATCAATAATCAAACTTTTTACTTATAAATTCCATATCATTTCTTTATATCACAATCACCTCTCAATTATCAACATTTCAAAATTTGCTTTCATATAAAACCTCATTTACACATTATCATATATCTCATGTAATTCAAATACATCACAAATCACATAATGCCACGTTCGAGACCAACCTAGATGTGAATGCATATGCATGTATTACAAACTTCAATTCAAAACTTTTCTTTTTACTTCTCTTTAAGCTTTTCAAAACTTTCTCTTTTTAATTTCACTTAGGCCGAGAATCTCGAACCTAAGCTCTGATACCAAAATAATTGTAACACTCCCATACTCTATATAAGTACTATACATATACCTAGTATATATACAATACGTATATAAAGTATAAGAATGTCACTTCTAGTTTCAATTTAAAAACCTTTATCTGAGTTCAAAAAGTATTGCATTAATTTAAAGAAACATTTACGAAAAACATTATTCTTATAAATATACAACATAATTAAAATCACAAAATGTATGCATCACCTTCTAGTTGGTCTCGAGACACTCTTACCCATCTCGTGGCATAACAGCTGGACTTCCAGATCAACCGCATAACCACCTGCGCGATTACAAATCCGCGCTAAGCCCGAGAGCTTAGTAGTACAAATAAATATTAAAATATACTTTACAAAAGAATCATACCTCATATTTTTAGCATCATGTTTTATTGTTCTCTTACCACGTTTTCCTTTCTCACTGCATTCCTCATATGTTCCCCACTAGTCTCATAAATTATATACATATTTACATAAAACATTCACAACACGATAGTTACCATTTCTATCTCATATACATATACATATACATCATTTTAACAAATCACCATTCAATGACTTATTCAAACCTTTATGAAAACAAATCTCACAAATTCCACATTCATATACATTTTACACATCATACAACAATTTCATAAACTCATATCTCAACAAAGCTCCTCAATATATCAATACACATCTTACAATTCATACTTCACAACATCATTTTATTCACAATTCATCAATCATGAATCACACTTCCAATAAAGGCAGCCATAGATCTCATTACTCATTTATTTCAACATTTGAATATCACATTGACAACAAAGACAGACTCGGGCCCAAAAGACACTAATATGTTATTCAAAATTCAGAGTTACTGCATTGGTCCATAATCACAATGATCAAGCCCGTAGGCAATATATCTCATATCTCTATCTATGGATAGCGTAACAGACCCAGTCTCTTGGATCATCAACTCGGCTAAACTCGAGGAGATCCTCAACCCGGCTAGACTGTTACTACAATTCACATTTCACATTTTATCAAGTAACAGACCCAGTCTCTTGGATCTCAATTCATCTCAATTCAAAGAGATCCTCAACCCGGCAAGACTGTTACTTTTCATATATTTCGTATCAATAATTCACATAGTGTAACAGACCCAGTCTCTTGGACCTCAATTCACTCAAATTGAAGAGATCCTCAACCCGGAAAGACTGTTACATTTTCACATTTTCTAGGCATGCCGCCAAATCCATAACTCTGAAAATTGAATCAACATATTAGACAGAACACAATTGAATCAACATTTTCATTTCATACTCAATTTAATTATCATAGCCAATAACAATGGCTTCATATCTCATTTGAATCATCATAGCCAATAACAATGGCTTCACATCTCATTTGAGTGATCATAGCCAATCACAATGGCCTCATATCATACCATGTAACACCCCCACACCCAATACATACACACTACATACACCACAATGTAGTATACATGTATCGAATATAGGAATGCTACGGATTTTCTTAACATTCAAAACATTTTAAACTTGATACAATACCCTTATCGTTATATATTATAGAAACGTAAATCATTTACTTATAAACAAAACATATTAGATATATATATACATACATTTAAATATTACGCAGCGGAATATAGAAAACATTTACATATATGAAAGCATTTGAATACGTATTTACAATTATACATATTTTTACATTATAACCCATATTTACAAAATATAAAAGAGTTATACATGATTGGCAAGTCTCCTCTGATCTTTAAGTTCCCAAAATCAACTCTTCACTGTCTACTCTCACTCGGTCTCGAAGAGCTCTCGGGTTCAACTCTATTACCTGCGCGATCAAACACTATCGCGCTAAGCCAAGGGCTTAGTAAGACAATTCATGCTAATGTTATGCTTTAGTGCAATGCAATGTTTCACATTTGTATTAATAAATCAACATCAATGATACACACACAATTAGTAAAGATCATACTCAACAAACAATATTTCGTGAATAGTCTGTTTCATCATATAAGTAATATTAACATTTCATTACATTAGAACAACATTTATGTTATACATAAAACCTAGACACCTATGGGCCCATCAAGTACTTAATACGATATTCAAAATTCAGAGTTACTGCTTTGGTTCATAAACACCATTATCAAGCCCGTAGGCAACATATACATATATATATCTCTATCCATGGATAGCGTAACAGACCCGGTCTCTTGGATCATCAACTCATCTAACTCGAGGATATCCTCAACCCGGCAAGACTGTTACAAATCAAATATCTCATAATATCAATTATCATAGTGTAACAGACCCAGTCTCTTGGACCTCAATTCAACTCAATTTGAAGAGATCCTCAACCCGGCAAGACTGTTACCTTTCATTAAATAGGCATGCCTCCAAAAACCAGAACTCTGAAATTGAATATCATATTAAGCATACACTTATTTCATTATTCTCTTTATCAAACTCTTTCTCAATCTTTCTCATCAATTAGGCAAACATGCCATACATCATTCAATTATATCATCATAGCCAATCACAATGGCTCTATATTCCATTTCATCTCAATTCACAACATAACATTTCAATCTTTCATAAACACATTCATTTGCATCATCATGTCATTCACATTATTCATATATATATATATATCATCAGTGATATAAACATAACAATACACATTGCTCAAATAAATTAACAATGTAATAATGCCACATTTGAACTTACACACAATCATATAGGTTTTGTACTTACCTCAAAAACAAATCACACCACTCTTAACACTTCCTTGTTCAAGATCCTTCTACCTCTTAAATCAATGATTAATCACTATCTTCAAGACCTAAATCAAAAGTAATAGCATATACTTGTTTAGGGATACACAAGAGATAATCCAATTAGGAATTAATTAGGGCAAACCCTAACCCTGACACGCTCACCCACACGGGCGTGTCCATGACCGTGCCCTAACTCCACAACACAGAAGTATTTACACGCTCAACAACATGGGCGTGTTTCTGGGCGTGTAAATTCTCAAATCTCACAGTAGCTATGACACGCTCAATAACACGGGCGTGCTACTGGTTGTGTCAAACCTACTGCCTCTAACACAATTGACACGCCTAAAGACCCTGGACGTACTCATGGGCGTGTCCGGCCACAAATCAAGATTCCGACCAAAACAACCAAACACTCAACAAAACACTTTTATCCAACAACATCCACTTCACACCATCTTAACAAAACATACTCAAAACTCATCTAAAACTTGCAACACACCAAAACAAGCCAAACACACATCAAGCACAAAACACAAAATCATCTCAAAACCCTCACCACATATACAACATCATCTCTTCCAACCACTTACTCTTTTCTTCAATCCATACTCAACATCCATCATCCAATCACTCAAACACTTCACACATCTCAAAATCAACCAACACACTCTTAAAAATCTATCAAACTCAAATATCATTTCAAATAAACACAAAGATCACAAGAGAACTTACCAAAGTTATAAGACTTCTTGTATCATCCACTAGATCACTTCAATCTTCCATCAATTTGAGCTTAACACATCAAGATCTTCACTTTGTCTCTTGTTTTCCTTTGTCTATGAAGGAGCCGGCCACACAAAGAAGAAAGAAGAAATGAACCACAAAAATAAAGTCAACTCTTCTTTTAATCTCCACCAAGTGTTCCAATTCAAACAATTACCAAAACACCCTTTTATCATTTGTTCTAGCTTTCTTTTTAATCCAATGCCCTTAATAGTCATTTCACCAATAACCAAATAAATATCTCTACCCCCTTGACTCTTCATTTGACCAATTTATATGTTATATATATCATCATATACACAACATATACCATTCTCTCTAAACCCTATTTTCTTTCCCAATTTCTTTTCTCTTGCAATTAACACATATATACAATCCAATATAACAACAACAACAATAACAACAATAACAATAACATAATCAAAACTTCTAGACCATATATGAGGATATTACATACCATGTCTCAACTTATATTATAATATTTCATTATTCAATTGTACATAATCAATTACTTCATCATATCCTTCACAATATATATATATATCATCATTGCAATTCACAAGATTCACAATGCATAAGACATAACATTGTTCATATAGTATCATATGCATCATCATTATCATCAAATCATATTGATCAATTCATCACTCAAGTATACATAATCAATGGCATTGCACATACTTTTTCAATGATCATTATATCTTCCACATTTCCTATATCATCATTGATATACACATAACAATTTACATTATTCATGGATTTAGAATCTTCCATATACATTTGATTGAATCATTATTATTTTAAGTGTGTTTAGGTACAAAAGACCTTTGAAGATCCAACCATGTAAGAATAATCAAGAATAAATATCATTAGCCAACACACTCAAGGGACACGGCCAAGCTTGTGGTCGTGTCTCTCAACACCAATTCAGGCAGTAGCAAACACGGGCAATGGACACTGCCAAGCCAGTGGCCGTGTCTCTCAACACAAAAATCTAGTAGCAGACACGGGCAAGGGACACGGCCGTGTCTCTCAACACAACATAGGCAGTGGCAAACACGGTCAAGGGACACGGCCAAGCCAGTGGCCGTGTCTCTCCAAAATCATCCAACACGGCCAAGTTTGCCCTAACTTGGCCGTGTCTCTCATATCTTGGCCTTGTCCTTCAATGATTTAAAGACCAAATACTTCAAAATTCCTCCAAGCCCTTTAAAATTCACACCACAACCCTCTTAATCATCATCTTTGTTAATATTTATCAATTTCCTATCACTTTAACATTTATATAACTTCATTATATCATCATAATAACCAATATATATATACATCACTATAATCAATTACTCAAAGTACCAATTTCATTTATACTAAACTCTAACTCCACAATTCATCATCATCCTCACAAATACCCCAACTTATCATCATCTTCCACACCAACCATATCAAAACTAACTTCAATTAAAAGAAATCAAAACAAGGAGATAAAAACTCACATATATGTAATAAATAAAATCAACTCAAGAAATAAGTACTTACTTGAATAGCTTGCCAAACCTTCAACTCCACTTGCAAATCTCTTGATATCCTTAATCTTTGGTGTAATTAGAAGCAAAACCACCTTTCTCTCTCTAGCTTCTCTCTCTCCATATCTCTCTCTCTCTCACGAAGAAGAAAAGACGAAGAAGAAGAAAGAAAGAATGAACTCTCTTCTTCCTCTCGTTCTTATCTCACTTATATATATAATAATAATAATAATAATAATAATAATAATAATAATAACAATAACAATAATAATAATAATAACAATAATAACAATAACAATAATAATAATAATAATAATTCCTCCAATAATCTCCACCACATATACTTCCTTTGACTTTCTTCTTCTCTTCTTTTTGTCCTTATTATCTTTATTATTATAATTAGTTATATATATATATAACTCACTTTTCCTACTCCCAATTTATCTCTCATGTATATGTGATGTATATGTATATGTCTTTTATATTGTAGTTATATTTCCCAAATATACATATACCTTAAGTCCAAATACAACAATAACTCCAAAACTTTTAGGGCATATCTTGGGATATTACATAGCTGAACTCTCTGGTTCAACCGGATCTACCCTGTCACCTGCGTGATAAATCATAATCGCGCTAAGCTAATGGCTTAGTGGTACAAACCACGATAACAGTATGATTCAATGTAATGCCAATGTCAAACTTATAAGAATTAGAAGCAATATACAAGGATATCATATTTCATAACATTAAATCTCATTTTATTGTTCAATTGTTCCATTATTCATAATTCACATCAAAACAAAGACAAGCATGGGCCCAAAAGAAGCTAATATGCCGTTCAAATTTAAAAGTTAATGTTTTGGTCCAATAATTACATTTATCAAGCCCGTAGGCCAATCATTATCATAATGAGAAACATCTTATAAGTAACATCCCAACTAGGCTTCAAGGTCTAGGCCCAATCAAGCTTCAAGGGGAGCATAGCATCAACCCAACTTGGCTTCAAGGACCAAGCCCAACCCAGCTTTAAGGGATTGTTACTTTTAGGCATGCCACCAATAACAAAACTTTAAAAATTGAATAACATACTAGGCACACAATTCTATCATTATTTTATTAATTCCATTCTCATTTTCTCATAATCATCTGGGCACATTGCTTCAATATTTTATTTACATCATTATAGGCAACATCAATGGCCTCACATTTCATCATTTGAGTGCACATCACAATTTACATTGTTCATAAATTTTGAATCCTCAACATATAATTCACATAATGCACATAATACAAATCATAACACCATTCTCATATAATTACAATATAATAGGTAACCTAACACATTTTCCAACCAAATGTGTTAAGTCCCAAAATCATGTAAATGTATACAATAATGTAGGGTTTGTACTTACCTCTAAGAGCAACTAACACCAATCTATCAGCCTCCTCTTCCATGAATCCTTCAACACTTGGATTGGTTACCTCAAATCTCTTCAAAACCTAATCCAAATGTGATTATACACACTCACTTAGTGATATACATAAGAAAAAAAAGACAAGAGCTAACTAGGGCAAACAATACACTTGACAATCTCAAAAACATGGGCATGTCCCTGGCCGTGTGCTAAACCCACAACACAGAAGCTTTGACACGCTTAGTGACATGGGTGTGTCACTGCATGTGTCAATTCTCTAGCAACATAGAAAATATGACACGCTCAGTGACATGGGCGTATTATTGGACGTGTCAATCCACCAACATCACAATAGCTATAACACGCTCCGTGACATGGGCGTGTCACTGCTCGTGTCAATACTACTCTAACACAGAAGCTGTGACACGCTCACTGACATGGGGTTGTCACTGCTCGTGTCACCCCTATAGAAAATAGAACCAATGACACACCCAAGGACATGGCCATGCTACTGGTCGTGTCAGGCCAAAAACCTGATTTCGACACCAAAACACCACAACCAACAATCAACTATCTTTTACCCTTTTCCACTCTAAACAATCTTACCCAAAACCATCAATAAACCATAATAAACTTGCATAACATCAAAACAACTCAATAACATGCATCAAAACAACTCAATAACATGCATCAAAACACAATCACAACCATACTTTACAACTCAACACATATATAAAATCCACAACTCTATTTTATTCACCAAACTTAATGTTTTCTTAAATCTAACCCCAAAATCAAAGTTAATAAGACCAAACACTTCAAACATACCAAATCAACCAAAAACACATCTACAACAACCATTCACCAACTAAAATACACAAACACTAAAAGAACACAAAGAAACAAGTTGGAAAGTTACCAAAAGTGAAGAAAATCCTTAGAACTCCAACTTGATCACTTGAAACACCCTTCAATCTTGAGTGAGGAATCAACGAAACCTCTCTTTGCCTCTAACTATGGTGATGGCTGGCTAACCCAAAAGAAGAAAGAAGAAGAAGATAGAAAAGTCAAAGCAATCACTTCTTTTAACCTCACAAAACCCTCTTTTAATTTCCACTAAGCAATTAATATATTAAAATAATACAAATATCATCTTCCACTTAATTTTAATTTCTATTTTAAATAATTTAAAAATCTCATTTGACCATTTCACTTGTTGGCTTGTATATGTTGTATATATCTTCATATATACAACATATACCCACTTTCCTTTCTTATCTATCCACTTAATCATATATATCCATTTAAATCATTAAATTCCATTTCAACAATTAGAATTCCAAACTTTTAGGGTATAGTTTGGAATATTACAATTCTTCACCTCTATAAATAAATTTCATCCTCGAAATTACCTGATCTCAAATCTGAAATAGCTGGGGATACTGGTCTTGCATCACTTGCTCACTCTCCCAAGTTGTCTCTTCCTTAGCATGATTCTTCCAAAGAACCTTCACAAATGGCACATTCTTATTTCTCAACTCATTCACTTCATGTGCCAAAATAGCCACTGGTTCTTTTTCAAAAGTTAGATCTGGACTAACCTCAATAGATTCCACTGACAAAATGTGAGATGGGTCTGATCTGTACCTCCGTAGCATAGAGACATGGAAGACATTGTGAATTCTATCCAATTCAGGCGGCAAAGCGAGTCGATAAGCAACTGGTCCAATTCTCTCCAGTACCTTATAAGGTCCAATGAAACGTGGACTCGACTTCCCTTTGAGGCCAAATCTTAAAATTCTCTTCCATGAAGACACTTTTAAAAATTCTTTATCTCCTACATTGAACTCTATGTCTCTCCTCTTCAAATCTGAATATGATTTCTGTCGATCTGAAACTGCTTTCAACCGATCCCGAATTATCTTCACTTTCTCTTCTATTTCTTTAATCAAATCGGGACCAACCAATTTACCTTCTCTAACTTCATTCCAACATAGAGGCGTCCTGCATCTTCTACCATACAATGCCTCATAGGGTGCCATTCTAATACTGGATTGATGAGTGTTGTTATAAGCAAATTCCATCAATGGCAAGAATCTTTCCCAACTCCCTGAGAAATCAATGACACGGCTTCTCAACATATTCTCCAAAATCTGTATCAACCTTTCTGACTGCCCATCTATCTTAGGATGGAAAGCAGTGCTAAAATGCAACCAAGAACCCAAAGCATTATGCAAACTCTTCCAAAACCTTGATGTGAATCAGGGATCTTGATCAGATACCAAAGAAATTGGGACTCCATGCAACTTCACTATCTCACTGATATATAGCTCAGCCAACTTCTCAAGAGAATAGTCCATTCTAACTTGAAGAGAATGAGCTATCTTCATCAACCGATCAACAATCACCCAGATGGCATCATGCTTCTTCTGAGTCAAAGGTAAACTAGTCACAAAATCCATTATTACATGCTCCCATTTCCATTCAGGAACTGATAAAGGTTGGAGCAACCTTAAAGGAATTTGGTGCTTGGCTTTCACTCTCTGACAAGTGAGATATTTAGATACAAACTCTGCTATGTCCCTCTTCATACCTGACCACCAATAATGTTTCTTCAAATCATGATACATCTTGGTATTCCCAGGGTGCATAGCAAAAGCCGACTGATGTGCTTCCTCCAAAATAGTCTTTCTCATTCTTGCATCATCAGGAACACACAATCTATCTTTGAACCAAAGACTACCGTCACTTCTCACATGGAAATCTTAGCTCTCCCCCTTTTGGCAATCCAAATTTTTTTTTTGAATTTTCTCATCTACCAACTGACACTCTCTAATTTGATCCAACAACACCGGTCTCAATCGCAACTGAGCCAATAATGCACCATCATCACATGATTCAAAACTAGCATGCAATGCTCTCAACTCAACAAGCAACAAGAGCGAATAAACAATTAAACCTGCCAAAGACTTCTGACTCAAGGCATCTGCTACAACATTTGCCTTGCCTTGCCAGGATGATAATCAATCAAATAGTCATAGACTTTAATCAACTCCAACCACCATCTCTGTCGAAGATTCAGCTCTCTCTGAACTCCCAAGTATTTCAAACTCTTGTGATCTGTATAGATGAAACACTTCTCCCAATAAAGGTAATGTTGCCTAATCTTCAAAGCAAACACTGTGGCTGCCAATTCCAAATCATGCATCAGATAATTAAGTTCATGTTGCTTCAACTGCCGAGAAGCATAAGCAATGACTCTGCCCTCCTACATCAAAACACAACCTAAACCATTATGTGAAGCATCACTGTAAGTCACATATGGTTTATCTTCCACAAGCAAGGTAAGAACAGGAGCTCGAGTCAACATCTCCTTCAACTGCTCAAAGCTTGCTTGACACTGATCTGTCCACATGAATCTAACTCGCTTTCAAAGTAATCTGGTGTGGAGTGGCTATCAAAGAAAAACCTTTCACAAACCATCAATAATAGCCTTCCAAACCTAGAAAACTTCTAACTTTAGTCACTATCTTCGATGGACTCCAATTCAAAATAGCTTCAACTTTACTCGGATCAACTCTTATACCATCTGCTGGAATCACATGACCGAGAAAAGTCACTTGACCAAGCCAAAACTCACACTTAGACATCTTAGCATATAATTGCTTCTCTCTCAAAGTCTGCAATATAATCCTTAAATGCTTATCATGATCCTCCTCATTATGCAAATACACCAAAATATCATCAATAAAGACCACCACAAACTGATCTAGATAGGGTCTAAACACCCTATTCATCAGATCCATAAAAACTGTTGACGCATTCGTCAACTCAAAAGGCATCACCAAGAACTCATAATGCCCTTAACTACTGCGGAAAGCTATCTTAGATACATCTTCAGTTCTGACTCTCAACTGATGGTACCCTGATCTCAAATCAATCTTGGAGAAAACTACTGCTCCCTTCAACTGATCAAAGAGATCATCTATCCTAGGCAAAGGATACTTATTCTTGATAGTCACCTTATTCAACTGCCTATAATAGATGCACAATCTCAAAGTATCATCCTTCTTCTTTACAAACAAAACAGGTGCTCCCCATGGAGACACACTAGGGCGAACAAACCCTTTATCCAATATCTCCTGCAACTGCACCTTCAACTCTCGCAACTCAGCAGGTTCCATTCAATAGAGAGTAATAGAGATGGGAGTTGTACCAGGCAACAAATCGATACCAAACTCAACCTCTCTCTCAGGGGGAATCCCTGGCAACTCCTTGGGAAACACATCTTGGAATTCCACAACTGTGGGTATACTATCAAGCTAAGAACCCTCTACTCTGGTATCTACCACATGAGCAAGATAAGCATCACACCCTTTACGAATCAACCTCCTAGCTACAATAGCTGAAATAAACAAGGATGCAAGATGTCTCTGCTCACTAGATACCATAACACTTCTACCATCACTGGTTCTCAGAGTAACACACTTCTTTTGACAGTTTACCACAGCCCCATGCTTAGACAACCAATCCATGCCTAAGGTCAAATCATACTCTTTAAAAGGCTTTTCAATCAAATCACCAAGAAATTCCTCATTTTGCACCGCAACTGAACTATCACGATGCACCCTGCTAACTACCCCACTATGCCCTAAAGGATTTGTCACCAAGACATCAAATCCTTGGGGCTCTGAATACCATTAAGATACAGACAAGATAGAAGCACTTATGTATGATTGAGTAGATCCTGGATCAATAAGAGCAAGAACTGAAATGCCAAATAAAGAAAATGCACCCGCAATGATGGCTGAAGCATCCGGCTACCTCTGCATCACATACACTCACTGAGATGACCCGGCCTCATCTGGCCTACTGCCTCTGGATGTAGAGCCTCCTCTCTTACTGATCCTAGGTCGACCACCTCTACTAAAACCCCTGCCTGTCACATCCGCCTACTGCATTTATGCAGTTAAGACACGTGCATAGCAAGAGTAGGGAAAAGGAGAAGATAATTCTTGATAACAGCCCTAGATAAGGTTGTATGACAAAAGGGACATAATTGTAATTTTTAATAAAGTTGGGGACGTAGATGTAATTTCAAAGAAAGTTGCACCGGATGTTCTTAATAGTGCATATAATAGATTTCAAAAATGGAATGTAGAGAAAAACCGGATCGCAACGACGTGTAACGGTTTTTCCAGGAAATGTCCCGTTAAAGAAAAATGAAGAAATGTTGCCTAAGGGCATTTTGGTCATTATCAATTAAAGTTATACATGAATTTAGGGTAGGAAATAAAGACGTGAGTACGTAGAGAATGGCGAGAGGTTAAATATGAAACGATCGTCAGTGGAAACGAAGCCGGAGAAAACCCGAGCAAAAATAGGACCTAAAGGGAATTTTGTAAAAAGTTGAGGGCTTATCGGTAATTTTTCAAATTGACTTGGAAACCTAAAATAGACCTTATAAATAGAAAGTAGAGGTCGAGAGGATCAAAACTATATATAGTTTGACTCATGGAACTATACGGTTTAAAAGATATGATCGATTAATCGCCGGAACGTAATGTGGCTCGGTTTCGTGTCGGGACCGGATGGGTAACCCGGGACAACTTTATGAGATCCAATGGGAAGAGAGACAAGTGGAAAGAAGTAAAGGAAAAAGGAAGTTATAAAAATCAAAGGTTGGCCAATCAAAAGAAAACATTTAGCATGTGTAATAAATGTGTAATAAATGAAGAAAGAGAAAAAGTGGACAAGTGGGCAAGGTGATCATCATTTCCTTTGTCTATAAATATATGTGATATGAAGAGCAAATTCTCTCTTTTTCCACTCACCAAATTCGGCCAACAAAAGAAAATACCAAGGGACTTCCAAGTTTCTTCAAACTTTGATTTTTAAGGTAAGTTCTAAGGTTTTTAAGTGTGTAGACTTTAATTTTAGTATTAGTTTTAGGTAGTTATATATATTTATTGGAAGATTGGGAATTAGAGTCTTATATGGAATTGAAAAACATTATAATAATATTAAGTAAGTGATGAGATTAATTGATTAAATGGAAGAATCAAGATTAGAAAGATTAATAAGGTTGGATTAGGGGTTTCGGTTGGAAAAGAAATAGAGGATAATTTATTATTTTGAAATTCTAAGGTTTATGTTGTATCTTGAATTGATTGAAGGAGAAATAAAGAATTAAAGAAGGAGAAGAAGGAAAAGCCAAGAGGAGTTAAAGAAATAAGGTTTGGTACTTTACTTTTGAATAATAAATTTTGGTTTGATGCTTTACAAACTTTGGTTTATGAAAGTTTTGTTGTTGATGCTTAAATATATTGATTTGAGTTAAACATGCAAAAGTTGTCAAAGAGAAGTGTTTGAATTTTCACTTTACCATTAAAGAAGCCTTAATATTGATTTGCAAAAGAAAAATAAACTATCCTATGCATTTTATGTGTTTGGGCTGAAATGGTCCCAAAAAGACAGCTTTCTGGACCTTTTTGTGGAAATCGTTTGAGGCAGCAAATGAATGAATTTTTCAACGAAATTTTACATGCAATTAGTCAACATATAAAACAAGTTTTATGTTAAATTTCAGCCAAAAATAAGATCATTTACTTGGTCAAATGCATGATTGAAGTTGACTGAAATTTTGACGAAAATCCAGATTTTACTATTCATTTGGTCATGCCATTTTGCGTTGCCGATTTTTCTCGCCGCAACACTATTCATTTGGTCAATTTGGGATATTTTGAGGAATGCTTTGAAATGTTTGATGTGTTTATTGTGGATGTTAAATATGTGAAAAAGAGTAATGGTTTGACTGAAGAATGTGTTGCGCGGCATAAATGGCAAAGTGCGATGGGAATTAAATTGATTTCTTGAATCATTCTAAAATGAAGTTGAGACTTAAATTGAATCATTTAAATCTTTTTGCTCTACTGGATAGTGGGAGTGGTAGATAAGGGTATGGTGCACTATACTAACGCATGCAGTACTGCTCATTATTGTGATATGATATGTTATTCAGTGGTGAGGCCACTGAAGCCAATGGGGAGGCCCATTGGTTATAACCAGGATGGTGAGGGCCATTCCTGTGATCTGATATCGGTGGTGAGGGCCACCTATGTTACAGTGGTGAGGGCCACTGCCTTATCACTATGGTTCCCTATATCCCAGTAGAGCCTGGATCAAAGACATATTATTTTTCGTTGAACTATATAATGCAAATGAATTTGAATTATGATTTTACATTATTGAAAACATATCATACTGAATGTATCACGATTTCTATTGGTATAATGTTGGTTGATTGTTGATTTTATTATTTCCTTTTTACTTCGAATACTTTCATGTACTACTTTTATTTTTATTGGTAAAGTACCCACTGAGCGACAACGCTCAGCGAGTTAAGTTTTCCTTAACTCGTAGGTTCGGAGCAGTAGATAAATCTTGGGGAAGCAACGACCAGACCACAGCAAATCTCAGGGGTAGATCTTTTAGTTCCATTATGAGTTGATAGTTGTGGCATGTATATGAATAAATATAAAAGAGATTTTCTATGTTATAATTGTATGTTAGTAGTATGTAATAATCATAAATCTTTAATTTATGTTATATTAGAAGTGTGAACTCTTCGTGCAGGTTTGTAGTTGAGGGTATAAGGTGGATTCATTGGGAGTGCATTAAATTTGATGGTATTCTTATTCACATTGGTATGTGTAAAATGTTTTCAAAAATCAGAAAAACAAGTTTTGACGACACTTGGGATCCAAATTTCTAGGCGGAACTATGGCAAAATTTCTGTAAAAATCAGAACTAAAATTTGACTAAGTAAATTGGTAGCAACAATTAGGATAGTGTGGCACCTCTACTCAGCTTATACATGTAGGTTGGGAAGGGGTTTTACAATTTGTGGTATCAGAGCTAAGGTTTAGCCGCTTCTGGGTAATCCAACATAGGAGGATGTACGTTTTATGTCGGGAGTGGCCATTACCGACGTAAAACGAGATATCCTGTAGTAAATAAGAGATTGTACGATTTCATGGAGTCCTAAATTTTGCAATGTATATAAGGGCTTCTTAATATTGTAAAACTTTGTGTTTGAAAATAAATAAAAGTTGTGTTGTATATGTGTTATTTAAGAATTTTTATTTATATACATGCCACTTAGGATAAGATAATGTTGTTGGTCAGGGTCGTTAATAATGATGGGATGGTATATGTTTACTCTTTAGATGTCGCAAGCAGCGCAGCGTGATATAGAGGAGGAGGTCGAGTCTCAGGCCTCCCGAATTGTAGAAATGCATGTATCTGAGACATCAGCGTCGGAGCAACCACCCGCTGATGCTCCTATTCCCAATGATATGTTGCAACAAATGGCTGCCGTATTTCGGCAGATAGCCGGCGTTGCCCCAGCACCACCCCCAGCGCCAGCACCCGTACCAGTACCTGCTGTAGGAGGGAAAAAGGAAGGACTATCTAACTAACATTATTTCTGCCATGACGGCTAAGAGGTTAGTGCAAAAAGGTTGCGAGGCATACCTGGTATGTGCATTAGTAGCGAAAGAAGAGGCACCAAAGTTACAAGATATACCTACTGTATGCGATTTTCCCGACGTATTTCCTGATGATTTACCCGGATTACCACCTAAACGAGAGGTGGAATTCATCATAGACGTGTACCCGGGAGCTGCACCAGTATCCATCGCACCTTACCGAATGGCGCCAGCGTAGCTAAAAGAATTAAAGGTACAGCTACAAGAACTTTTAGACAAGGGGTTCATAAGGCCAAGCGTATCACCATGGGGAGCACCAGTATTGTTCGTGAAAAAGAAAGACGGATCCTTAAGGTTGTGTGTAGATTACCGTCAACTTAATAAGCTGACCATCAAAAACAAGTATCCGTTACCTCGCATAGATGATTTGTTTGATCAACTCAAAGGTGCTGGAGTCTTTTCAAAAATTGATCTACGATCGGGTTATCATCAATTGGGAATTAAAGGTGAAGACATACCAAAAACCGCATTCAGAACTCGCTATGGACATTATGAATTCATTGTTATGCCTTTCGGATTAACGAACGCACCTGCAGTATTCATGGATCTGATGAATAGAATCTTCCACCCGTATTTGGATCAGTTCGTGGTGGTATTTATTGACGACATATTGGTGTATTCAAAGAATCGAGAGGATCATGATCGTCACCTTAGAATTGTTTTGCAAACCCTGCGTGAGAAGCAGTTATACGCTAAATTCAGTAAATGTGAATTTTGGTTAGAAGAAATGGCACCTTACGAAGCACTGTATGGTCGAAAATGCAGAACTCCAGTTTGCTGGACAGAATTGAGTGAGGAAAAGATGTTGGGGCCAGACATAGTTAAGGAAACTATGAAGAAGCAATACCCATATTTGTTTTCACTTGATGAGCTTCGGGACGAAGCTTAAATTAACGAGGAAGGAACTGTCACATCCGCCTACTGCATTTATGCAGTGTAGACACGTGCATAGCAAGAGTAGGGAAAAGGAGAAGATAATTCTTGATAACAGCCCTAGATAAGGTTGTATGACAAAAGGGACATAATTATAATTTTTAATAAAGTTGGGGACGTAGATGTAATTTCAAAGAAAGTTGCACCGGATGTTCTTAATAGTGCATATAATAGATTTCAAAAATGGACTGTAGAGAAAAACCGGATCGCAACGACGTGTAACGGTTTTTCCAGGAAATGTCCCGTTAAAGAAAAATGAAGAAATGTTGCCTAAGGGCATTTTGGTCATTATCAATTAAAGTTATACATGAATTTAGGGTAGGAAATAAAGACGTGAGTACGTAGAGAATGGCGAGAGGTTAAATATGAAACGATCGTCAGTGGAAACGAAGCCGGAGAAAACCCGAGCAAAAATAGGACCTAAAGGGAATTTTGTAAAAAGTTGAGGGCTTATCGGTAATTTTTCAAATTGACTTGGAAACCTAAAATAGACCTTATAAATAGAAAGTAGAGGTCGAGAGGATCAAAACTATATATAGTTTGACTCATGGAACTATACGGTTTAAAAGATATGATCGATTAATCGCCGGAACGTAATGTGGCTCGGTTTCGTGTCGGGACCGGATGGGTAACCCGGGACAACTTTATGAGATCCAATGGGAAGAGAGACAAGTGGAAAGAAGTAAAGGAAAAAGGAAGTTATAAAAATCAAAGGTTGGCCAATCAAAAGAAAACATTTAGCATGTGTAATAAATGTGTAATAAATGAAGAAAGAGAAAAAGTGGACAAGTGGGCAAGGTGATCATCATTTCCTTTGTCTATAAATATATGTGATATGAAGAGCAAATTCTCTCTTTTTCCACTCACCAAATTCGGCCAACAAAAGAAAATACCAAGGGACTTCCAAGTTTCTTCAAACTTTGATTTTTAAGGTAAGTTCTAAGGTTTTTAAGTGTGTAGACTTTAATTTTAGTATTAGTTTTAGGTAGTTATATATATTTATTGGAAGATTGGGAATTAGAGTCTTATATGGAATTGAAAAACATAATAATAATATTAAGTAAGTGATGAGATTAATTGATTAAATGGAAGAATCAAGATTAGAAAGATTAATAAGGTTGGATTAGGGGTTTCGGTTGGAAAAGAAATAGAGGATAATTTATTATTTTGAAATTATAAGGTTTATGTTGTATCTTGAATTGATTGAAGGAGAAATAAAGAATTAAAGAAGGAGAAGAAGGAAAAGCCAAGAGGAGTTAAAGAAATAAGGTTTGGTACTTTACTTTTGAATAATAAATTTTGGTTTGATGCTTTACAAACTTTGGTTTATGAAAGTTTTGTTGTTGATGCTTAAATATATTGATTTGAGTTAAACATGCAAAAGTTGTCAAAGAGAAGTGTTTGAATTTTCACTTTACCATTAAAGAAGCCTTAATATTGATTTGCAAAAGAAAAATAAACTATCCTATGCATTTTATGTGTTTGGGCTGAAATGGTCCCAAAAAGACAGCTTTCTGGACCTTTTTGTGGAAATCGTTTGAGGCAGCAAATGAATGAATTTTTCAACGAAATTTTACATGCAATTAGTCAACATATAAAACAAGTTTTCTGTAAAATTTCAGCCAAAAATAAGATCATTTACTTGGTCAAATGCATGATTGAAGTGGACTGAAATTTTGACGAAAATCCAGATTTTACTATTCATTTGGTCATGCCAGGTTTGTAGTTGAGGGTATAAGGTGGATTCATTGGGAGTGCATTAAATTTGATGGTATTCTTATTCACATTGGTATGTGTAAAATATTTTCAAAAATCAGAAAAACAAGTTTTGACGACACTTGGGATCCAAATTTCTAGGCGAAACTATGGCAAAATTTCTGTAAAAATCAGAACTAAAATTTGACTAAGTAAATTGGTAGCAACAATTAGGATAGTGTGGCACCTCTACTCAGCTTATACATGTAGGTTGGGAAGGGGTGTTACACTGCCTCCACGACCTCCTCTAACACTAGGTCAAGAAGCTGTAGTATTAGTCTATCTATCCTTCAGTATCTCTAGGCAATCTTTGATGAAATGATCCGGCGACCCACATCTAAAACACACTCCTGGTCCACCCATCTTCCAACAAGCACCCCTATATGCCCTACCATAATGAACACATGTAGGTGGAGTAGACTTATGAACCACTGGAGTCGGAGCACTAGCTACAGAAAACTGTAGGTCTTGGTCTCTGCCTCTGATACTGAACTGACCTACCCGACTACCTCTGGCTTATACTAACCCTTAGAGCAAAGCTTCCTCTGCCTCTCTTCATAGATGAAGGCCCTACCTCAAACTGGGGTCTCCTAACTCTGGTCTCTTCCTCAGTAGCAGTTGCTGCAATACCCTATGCTCTCTCAACACTTTTGGCAACTACAAACCAACTGAGAAAAATCTTGGTACCTGGAACCAGCAATAATACACATAATAGAGGGTCTCAACCCCTCCTCAAATTTCTTGCACCGGTCTATCTCATCTTAAATAATCCCACCGGCATAATGACTCAACCGGATGAACTCTATCTCATACTCTTTCACTGTCCGATTTTCCTATCTCAGATTTAGAAACTCCATCTTCTTTACATCTTTATACTCCCTCGGAGTATACTTTCGCTCAAACTCCTGTATAAAATCACCATAAGTCAGGGTCGGTGGATCATCCATCGCATGTGGAACCATCTTCCACCAATCATAAGCATCTCTCTGCAGAAGGGATCTATCATAATCAAATTTCTCCTCAGAAGTAGCTTGTATCTGAATGAATACTCTCAGAACTCTATCCAACCACTGCTCAGCTACTGCAGGATCTGTGGTACTAATGAAATCCTCAGCCCCATACTTTCTCAATTTATCATAATGCCTCACCGGTACCTGTGGCTGTGGTTACGATAGCGGCTACTACACTGGAGCCTTCCTCAACAATTCTACCATATGCCGTAACCGAACTGGTGGAATCTCATCAGCAGCTGGTCTCTCTGGCATAGGAACAGGTGCCTCTCCAACATTTCTAAACCCTAGCTCCATCTCTACCCTCTTTAGGAGCTACACTCTCAGTACTACCTTCTATGGACTGACATGACTGAGACGCCATCACTACCTATATCTGCAAACACAGCAGAAATTACCTCATCAAAAAACTACCAGTGTCAATGCATGTATCTTATTTAAAAATCATATTTTAAAATCAAAATTTTCTTTTTCTTACAATTCACCTAGGTTGAGAACCTCAAATCTAGGCTCTGATACCAAAACAATTGTAACACCCCTATACCCCATATACGTACACCACATATACTCTCAACTATGTAATATACGTATACCGGATACAAGGATGTCACCGTCTATTTTGCATCAAACAAATCTTTTAAAACTTTAACATCAAATCCTCATTATAAATAGTAATAGATAAAATATTCCTTATTAAAATACATTTACATATATCTTCATTACATCCAAAGTTTATCCAAAACATTTATTTAATAAGCAGCGAAAAATGTAGCGGATTATACATATGTATATATTAAAATCAATATTTACAAAAATATAGAGTTTATACATGCTTGGCAGTTCGTCTGTAATCTTGAAGTCCAATAATCAACACTTCACAAGGGATCACAATCCTAGACTTGACTCGGTCAAGCTGAACTCTCCGGTTCAACAGGATCTACCTTGTCACCTGCCTGATAAATCATAATCGCGCTAAGCCAATGGCTTAGTGGTACAAACAATGATAACAATATGATTCAATGTAATGCCAATGTCAAACTTACAGGAATTAGAAGCAATATACAAGGGTATCATATTTCATAACATTAAATATCATTATGTTGTTCAATTATTCCATTATTCATAATTCACATCAAAACAATGACAAGCAAGGGCCCAAAAGAAACTAATATGCCATTCAAATTCTAGAGTTAATGTTTTGGTCCAATAATCACATTTATCAAGCCCGTAGGCAAATCATTGTCACAATGAGAAACATCTCATATGTAACATCCCAACAAGGCTTTAAGAACTAGGCCCAACCAAGCTTCAAGGGGAGCATAGCATCAACCCAACTTGACTTCAAGGACCAAACCCAACCCAACTTCAAGGGGTTGTTACTTTTAGGCATGCCGCCAATAACAAAATTCTGAACATTGAATAACACACTGGGCACACAATTCTTTCATTATTTCATTATTAATTCCATTCTCATTTTCTCATAATCATCTCGGTACATTGTCTCAATATTTTATTTACATCATTATAGCCAACATCAATGGCTTCACATTTCATCATTTGAGTGCACATCACAACTTACATTGTTCATATATTTTGAATCCTCAACATATAATTCACATAGTGCACATAATACAAATCATAGCACCATTCTCATATATTAACAATATAATAGGTAACCTAACACACTTTCCAACCAAATGTGTTAAGTCCCAAAATCATGTAAATGTATGCAATAATGTAGGGTTTGTACTTACCACTAAGAGCAACTAACACCAATCTATCAACCTCCTCTTCCAAGAATCCTTCAACAATTGGATTGGTTACCTCAAATCTCTTCAAAACCTAATCCAAATGTGATTATACACACTCACTTAGTGATACACATAAGAAAAAAAAGACAAGAGCTAACTAGGGCAAACTATACACTTGACACTCTCAACAACACGGGCGTGTCCCTGGCCGTGCCCTAAACCCACAACACATAAGCTTTGACATGCTTAGTGACATGGGTGTGTCACTGAACATGTCAATTCTCTAGCAACACAGAAACTATGGCACACTCAGTGACATGAGTGTGTCACTGGACGTGTCAATCCACCAACATCACAGTAGCTATGACACGCTCAGTGACATGGGCGTGTCATTGCTCGTGTCAATACTATTCCAACACAGAGGCTGTGACACGCTCAGTGACATGGGCATGTCACTGCTAGTGTCACCCCTACAGAAAATAGAACCAATGACACGCCCAAGGACATGGCCGTGCTACTAGCCTTGTCAAGCCAAAAACCTGATTTCGACACCAAAACACCACAACCAACAATCAACTTTCTTTTACCCTTTTTTTACTCTAAAAAATCTTACCCAAAACAATCAATAAACCATAATAAACTTGCATAACATCAAAACAACTCAGTAACATGCATCAAAACACAATCACAACCATACTTTAAAACTCAACACATATGTAAAATCCACAATTTTATTTTCTTCACCAAACTTAACATTTTCTTCAATCCAACCCCAAAATCAAAGTTAATAAGACCAAAGACTTCAAACATACCAAATCAACCAAAAACACATCTACAATAGCCATTCACTAACTCAAATACACAAACTCCACAAGAACACAAAGAAACAAGTTGGAAACTTACCAAAAGTGAAGAAAATCCTTAGAACTCCAACTTGATCACTTGAAACACCCTTCAATCTTGAGTGAGGAATCAATAAAACCACTCTTTCCCTTTAGCTATGGTGATGGCCAGATAACCCAAAAGAAGAAAGAAGAAGATGATAGAAAAGTCAAAACAACCACTTCTCTTAACCACACAAAACCCTCTTTTAATTTCCACCAAGCAATTAATATATTAAAATAATACAAATATTATCTTCCACTTAATTTTAATTTCTATTTTAAATAATTTAAAAATCTCATTTGACCATCTCACTTGTTAACTTGTATATGTTGTATATATCTTCATTTATACAACATATACCCACTTTCCTTTCTTATCTATCCACTTAATCATATATATCCATTTAAATCATTAAATTCCATTTCAACAATTAGTATTCCAAAATTTTAGGGTATAGTTTGGGATATTACAATTCGATTCCTAAGGAATCCCAAACCCCCTAATGGGTTCAGAAAGTTGGGTATGTGCGGGGAAGGTGAAAAATTGCCTAGTACCCCCACAATGCATTATTCATTAGAACCAGCCTCCTTTGTAGTTCTTAATATTATAAAATATTCAAATATAACAATATTATCCATACTACATGCGACTATTAAAATAAAGCATCATTATATTAAAATCAAAGCAATATTTAGACAAAACAAATAAATGAACACCCATCTGAGGAAGAAAACATGTCCTTACATCGTCTAATATCTAAAACTAGATAGGACACCCATTGAAAGGTGAAAATGTGTCCTTTACATTGATCCAAAAACTTTAAAATAAATTAAATTACATGATGCTCACAATATGAGGAACCCAAAAAATGAAAACATACCTCTTAAAATGTTTTGAAACCAAAGCAAATCAATAAAAGTAAACAACAAATTCATCATTAATAAATCATTAATCAAAGACATGAAACATCAATCAAAATATATAATAAACATTCAAATAATTTAAATAAAATAGTATGAATATAAATTTAGGGTTTATGCATCAATTAGGATTTCTTGGGTTTATGTTTAACAATTAGGGTTTTGTATATATTGGATTAATTAATTGAGAAGCATGTAATATAAAAGAAAAAACATGGCTACTGGATATTTGAATTAAAGATTAGGTTTGAAATAAATTACAGTTTGAATCTAAAGAATGGAGGTTTTGAATTTAGGGTTTCGAAAGTTTTATGAAAATAATATTAAGGTTTAGGGTTTAAGTAAATAAGATTGAAGATCATGAAAATAGGATTTTAAGTTAGGTATTTAGGAAGAATATGCTACTGTGAATCTCAAAAAAATAGATTTGGTTAGGGTTTTAAGAAAACATATTATTGTTTTGTGGCTTTAGAAAAGTGTAATTAGGGTTTTAGATTTCAAAAATTAGTTTTACGGGTATTAAGGTTTAAGGGTTTTGAAAAAAAAAACTCTTTTAAGTGTCTTAAATAGAGCTTAGATAGTAAGCAGAACAATTGATCAAATAACAAAAACATCATCTATTGTATGTTTAAACAATTGATCAATTTGAATGATGAAGCTACTGTAAACATAAATAAGTCAATAGAAATTCAAACCTCCGTTGTTGGTTCCACCACAATTTTGAATTCTGATTGAATAATAACAGAGACAGTGTTGGACTGCCTTTGATGGATCGTTTCTTACTTGTTGACTGCCTCTTGCTCCTTTCAAGTCCAAGGTTTTGAATCAATTCCTTCAATAATTGTGTCATCCAAGGTTGCTAATAAAAAGTCCAAAAAAAAAATCCAGATCCAAAAGTCCAAAAAGTCCAAAGTCCCTTTCTGTGTGTTTTAATGTGGTATTTATAGGTAAAAAAAAACTAATACTAATTGATTAAAGAAATAAAACCATTTTGGAAATAAAATAAAAACCAAATAAAATAGGGTTTCAAAAAATTGCGCACGGGCCAGGCTACTGGTGTGCGAAACTGCGCTAGCAAAAAATTTCTTACTGGGCACTATAGGCTGGGCGCGGGCTACAGACCAATTTGCTGCAGGTAAAACTTGTGATGAATTGGACTATGGCCATTTCATTGTAGGTAAAACTTGTGGCGAATTGGCTTGTGGCCAATTCATCGTAGGTTTTTCCTACTGCGAATTGGCCCAAGCCAATTCGTCGCTAGCAATTTTCATCGCCAATTCTTTCGTCGCTGATTTTTATTTATTTATTTATTTATCTTTATTTATTTTTTTATTTTTATTAAAAATAAATATTATTAAATTAAAATACCATAAAAATTATTTTGGACTGTTTAAAAATATCAGACTGGACTGGATAAAAAATCAAGGGTCTACAGTTTGCCCCCTGCTTAAGCGATCTGAGACTATAGCAAAAGAGAGTGAAAAGCAATGTGACTTTTGACTTGGTTTATAGCCATACTGGACTTTGTAACCAAGGTTGGTTTGAGTTTTAGACTAAAAATAAATTTGAATTCTGCACGGTGAGTTTTGGATTTAGGTTCTGGACCTAAGCTAAGTTATGGACTTAAAGGTAATTTGGGTTCTGGACCCGAGATAAGTTTTGGACTTAAAAATAATTTGGGTTCTAGACTCGAGGTAAGTTCTAAATTTAAAAATAATTTGGGTTCTAGACCCGAGGTAAGGGTACTTTAAAATGTGATCTTTTCTTTTCTTCTTTTTTTTTTCTTCATTTTTTTGTTATTATTTTTTCTTTTTGATTTTTTTGATTTTCTCTTTTTTTTTATGTTTGTCTTTTTTTTATTTATATTTATTATTTTTTTAGATAATTTAGGAAAAATATATTAATATAAGTAGATAGAATAATATATACTTACCTGATATTAACTTACCTGGCTCTGTGTTAGTGTGCTCGTTGCATTGTTCGGGCCGAAGGGTGTATCTACAAAGCCCGACAATGGTATGATGTAATGCCTTCTCGGGTAAGGCAGATTATCCGAGATTGTAGCTTTGAGAGCTGTATCTTACAACTACCATCTGAGGAGTATCTGATAGATCGGAGCGTAGTCTAGGCACTTGCAGAACGATGGTTGGACTCAACTTTTACTTTTCACTTGCCCATTGGTGAGATGACAATTGATCCGGTCGACTTTGTTGCTATAATCGGCATTCATTATGATGGTGTTTCGTTTCCTCTGACTAACGATATTTTGACATTTGAAGAAATTCAGTAATTAATTGGTATGGAACCATCATATAAAGGGCCTTTTAAGATAAAAATTGAGCCAGTTCATTGTTATTGGATGAACTACGAAGGACGGGTTCACAGAGACACGACTCAACATTATGCTCGAGGATTTTTGTTATATTTGCTTGGGTCGACCATCTTAGGTAGCACTGAATCCGCCATCCATTTATCAGAGTTGAGGGCCCTTTCTTATTTTAGGACGATACCACTTTATGGTTGGGGTGAAGCTGGTCTTGCCTGTCTTTACCATGGTCTTCATAAAATTTTCCGAAATAAGAAGTCTTTCGTCGGCTTTATGGTGGTTGTTGAGGTACTCTTCTTCCACCAATGTCAATTCCATTCTTTTCTTGTATGAATTTGATCTCTATTGTTGTTATAGGCATGGGCATATGAGCACAACCTTATGAGGGTGCCTAGTATTTCCCAAGAGAGAGTCGTGTATCCAAGATTAAATTTTTTCTTGTTTAATTGTGTAGAGGTTCCCGATTCTCACCATGTGCATACCCAACGCTTCGTGTTGAGCTGCTTGACCTGGGACCAGGTAAAATAACATTAGTATGCTTTAAAATTTATATGAAAGTTTACTTACCTTATGTCATTTTGCAGGTGAATTTAGCCTGGTGGAACCCAGAAGAGTGGACAAACTGGACTCCCTTCATGAATGCTGCACTATCTTTCCAACATACCCGCCGAGTCATCGCTGGCCCAGTGTCTAGTGGCTGATTTCTTGGAGAGAGAGTTTATGCTTGGTGGTTGGCCCAGCACGGTTATGGTGTTGAAACATTTCTCTATCCACCGGGTGCATCTTATGCCCATTTTATTCAAATAAAGCTCTTAAACTTTGATGTATCTCCTATTGATGTACGGGAAATTCCCGAAAAAAATGAGGGTAGAGATGAAGAGGAACATCATGGAGAGGCAGGAGAATTCATTCCACATCTTGGGGCTAGCACTTCTCAGGTAAAACTTTTGTCATTTTTCCTTTACAATAGCTTTATTCTTATCTTATTTTTTATTCTTTAATGATTGTTGCAGGCTGTTGGCTCATTTGATCATGAGGCTGGACCTTCTTTTACTGCTTGTGAGCGGGGATTTTTGCCCCCACTCCCAGTGGAATGGCTCTTGCGACTTCGGCACTATTTAGGCTCGGGGCCTTAGAGAACACAGACCTAAGTCCGGAGAAAATGGAGTCGCCACCCGGATGGGCTGGGAAAAAGAAAGGGGTGGATGACTCGATTCCTAAGGAATCCCCAACCCCCTAATGGGTTCGAAAAGTTGGGTACGTGTGGGGAAGCTGAGAAATGGCCCAGCACCCCTACAATGCCAGGTTTATTGGAACCGGCCTCCTTTACAGGTCTTAATATTATAAAATTCTTAAATATAACAATATTATCCATACTACACACAAAAATTAAAAGAAGGCATGATTATATTAAAATCAAAGCAATGTCCAAACAAAAAAAAATAAATGGACACCCATCCAAGGATGGAAACATGTCCTTACATCACATGCCTAAATAGGACATCCACCGATAGGTAGAAACATGCCCTTTGCATAGGTTCTAAAACAGAAAAGCAAATTAAATTACATGATATTTATCTAATGAGGTACCCACAAAGTGGAAACATACCTCTTACAATATTTGGAAATCTAAATAAATTGATAAAAGTAAATAACCATTCATAATAAATAAATCATTCATCAAAGGTACCAAATATCAATAAAAAGTAAACATCCATCCATAATAAATAAAATAAACCAAGCATTGAATTTAAATAAATTAAAGCATAAGAAATAAAACAAAGCATGATAAAATATGGAATTGAATAAGGTAAATAAAAATCCAAATTATAGCTACTATTTCCATTTAGGGTTCTTTATCTCATGTGTTAAGGTTTTGGAATTCATAAAATTAAGCTACTTTGACTTTTTTATGGAATTAAAATAGATTGAGGTTTTATGTTTTAAAATGTTGTTAAGACTCTTTGATTAACTAAATTAATATTTGAAAGGTGAAATCATGAAACTAGGGTTTTAGAAACTTTAAAATATTTTTGATTTGTGGTTTTAAATGGTGATTTCAAGCTTACTGTGTAAATTTAAAATATTTATGTTTTTATGGTTTTTAATGTTTTAAAGGATTAAGGTTTAGAAAAAGCTAGGGTTTAAGGTTTAAAGGGGTTAAAGTTTACTATTTTAGGTTTGAAAGTTGAATTAGTGTTTTGGGATTTAAAATTAGGGTATCGGGTGATGAATTGGCTTTTAGAATTTAGAAATCAATTTGATAATTTTATGAAGTTTTATGAATTTAAGCAAACAGATTAAAGTTTTTAGAAATAGAAAAAATGTTTTTTTAAAGCTTTTTTAAAGAAATAGAACCTAGTTTAAAATTTTGAAAGAAACAGAATCAAATTTTAGTTTTATTGAAAAACATGTTCAATTAAGGTTTTAAGATTTTGAAGAGGTAAAAATAAAAATTTTAAGTCTTTTTGGAAAATAAAGTAACGTATTAATGTTTTTAAACTTTGAACAAAGGGAATTACGGTTTTAGGGTTTTTGAATTAAAAGACATCATTTATTAGTTTATGCTACTGTGAAAAATATAAAAAAATTAGAATTTCATACCTTATTTTGTAAGTTGCACCAAAATTGCTTCTTGGATGAACAAGCTCCAAAAACAAGCCTTTTTTCCTTTTGAATCCCTTAAATCGTGTTTCTGCTACTTTAAAAATCAATTGAATTCAAGCTTTTCCTTCACGGATTTGGATTTTCCCTCTACTGTCCAATTTTCTTACCTTCGGCCTCCCTTTATTTGATTGCCTTTCGTCCTTATTTATAGAGGTTTCATATGATTTATTCCTAATTAATCACGACAAGTAATATTGATAAGAAAAGGAAACCGAAACCTAATTGAATTAGGTTTCGAAAAATTTTCATTGAAAAAATTGCGCTGCCGAAAAATATTGCCGCAGGAAAAAATGCGCTGGCAAAAAAATCTACCGCAGTCAACTGTGGCAGTGGGCGAGGAGCAGGCGTCGCCTGCAGGAAATTCCTACCGGCGACCATTTCGCCCGCAGGCATCTTCTGCGGGCAAAATGCCCACGGGCCCGTGCGACAATTTTTTCGTCACCGATTTTTCTGACGCCGATTTTTATTTTTATTTTTATTTTTTAACTTTTATTTGTTTATTTTTATTTTTTATTCATAAAAATTAGATACTAAAGCAAAAATTATTTAACAAAAATTATTTTGGACCAATTGGACAATAAAAATCATTTTGGACTAAACAAAACATATTGGACCGGGCTGGGTCAAAAATTAAGTGTCTACAGTTTGCCCCCTACTTGAATGATCTAAAACCTTAGTGAAAGAGAGTTAAAAGCAATAAGACTTAATTTTTGAGATGGTTGAGATTTTGGGTTCTGGACCCGATTTGAGTTCTGGACTCCATGATAAATTCTAGGTTCTAGTCCTAAGGAAAAATTTGGGTTTTGGACCCGGTTCGAGTTCTGGACTCAAGGGAGATTCTAGGTTATGGACCTAAGGAAAATTTGGGTTCTGGACCCGAGCTAAGTTCTGGACTTAGAAATAATTCTAGGTTTTGGAATTAATGGTAACTTTGGGTTCTGGACCCGGTTCGAGTTCTGGACTCAAGGAAGATTCTAGGTTCTGGACCTGAGGAAAATTTGGGTTCTGGACCCAGTTCGAGTTCTAGACTCAAAAGAGATTCTAGGTTCTGGACTTAAGGATAATTTGTTCTGGACCCAAGCTAAGTCTTGGACTTAGAAATAATTCTAGGTTCTGGACCTAAGAAAAATTTGGGTTCTAGACCCGAGCTAAGTTCTGGACTTAGAAGATATTCTAGGTTCTGGACCTAAGGAAAATTTGGGTTCAGGACCCGAGAGATTTGGGTACTAGATCTTAAACTAGACTTGAAACTCGATCCTAACTGGACCTGGATACTCGATCCTAAATTGGATTGGGATACTCGATCCTAACTGGATTCGGATACTCGATCCTAAATTGATTCGGATACTCGATTCTAACTAGACTTGGATACTCGATCCTAAACTGGATTTGGATACTCGATCCTAACTGGACTTGGATACTCGATCCTAAATTGGATTTGGATACTCGATCTTAAATTGGATTTGGATACTCGATCCTAAATGGATTTGGATACTCGATCCTAAACTGAATTTGGATACTCGATCCTAAATTGGGTTTGGATACTCGATCCTAAATTGGATTGGGATACTTGATCCTAACTGGATTCGGACACTCGATCCTAACTAAATTTGGATACTCGATCCTAAATGGGGTTTGGATACTCGATCCTAAACTAGATTGGGATACTCGATCCTAACTTGGGTTCGGATACTCGATCCTAAACTTGATTTGGATACTCGATCCTAACTGGATTTGGATACTCGATCCTAAATCAGATTTGGGTACTTGGACCCGAGATTGAATATGATTTGGGTACTTGGACATGAGATTGGATTGAATTTGGGTACTTGGACCCGGGATTGGGTACTTGGACCCCAAATTAAATTTGATTAACCCTTTAGGTGAGATGTCTGACTACTCCGGCCATTCTATGCATTGTGGTTCTTCAGCCTCAAAACAGATCTTTACCTTTGAAAATGGATCTTCCTTTTTTTGAGATCAGGTCTTCACCCTTGAAAATGGATCTTCAACCTTTAGACTTCGGGACTTCACCCTTGAAAATGGATCATCATCCTTGGGGATTGGGTCTTCACCCTTGTAAATGGATCTTTATCCATTGAGATCAGGTCTTTACCCTTGTAAATGGATCTTTATCCTTGGAGATTGGGTCTTCTTTGTTCTTTAAAGATGGGAGTGACATAGCCAGTGACTTGGTCGTGTCTCCTGGGTGTGTCAGCTTCTGTGTTTTTTCTTTGGTTCTTCTTTGTTCTTGCCTTAGGATAGGACACGGCCAGTGGCTTGGCCGTGTCGCCTGCCAGTGTCACCTACTATTTCTTTTCTCTCTTTGCTTTGTCTTTCTTGGCTTTGCCCTTTAGGTGAGACACGGGCAGTGGCTTGGCCGTGTCTCCTGCCCGTGTCATGTTCTGTCAAGATTTCCTTTGAGGTGACACGGCCAAGCTTGATTTGGCTTGGCCATGTCTTCCTTGTTTTGATCTTCCAAGGGAGTTTTTGCACTTTAACCACTTTTCCCTTGCAACTGCTTTTTCCTTTTTTCTCCAATTTTGGTTGGATCGTATATCATCTCCTTGCCTCCCAAGGATTTTTCTTTCATGCAAGCTTTGATTGATGTTTTTCTTGTCTAGTTCTTTACATAAGCATGCATTTCTTCTCTTTGCAAAGTGACTGGGGCTTTCACAAGCGAATAGGCTTTCCATGCCCCCTTGATTCAATATCTTCTTTTGATTCTTTAATTCGCAGGGTGTTTGCTGTTCATTAAGACAAGAAAGTGCGATGTAATATGCTCATGTATGCATGATATGCATGAATAATACTTACAACCGTTCCATCGACTCACAGACCGAGGTGATTAGCAGAAGTTTTCTTATTGGTTTCATTTTGATGCTTGTTCAAGTCTTACATTGGAATGATCAAAAGCTTTTGCATTTGTGGATTTTAACTTCAAGAAGTTGAAAACATGAGTGATGGAGACCCTAAGCAGCAGAGTCAGGGATGCATCCATTTCCAACTATATTTCAGTATGTTTGTTGGTAGCTTCATTCATGACCTTGCCAATAATAATTTCCTTTGCCTAATGTGTCCTTTGGAGGTTCAACATACTCCCCTTAACTTGAAGGCTTTGTATGACGAAAATAATTTTTTTGAATTTTTTTGAATTTTTTGAATTTTGATTTTGAAATCAAGTGTTGGCTTTGCCAAATCAATGTCAATGTACCTCAGGACTTGATTTTTCAAATTAATATATTTATAACATGACAACCCTAGTTACCGTACTAAACTCGGGAATCATTTCTATTTAAGCAAGAACTGTTGCACATCAGATAGGCACATACACATTGCTTGGCTAAAGGTCTCATTTGAGTTTGAATATTGTCTATCTCATATGCATGCTTATCCAAACTATCTCCACTAATAGACTCTACCTACCAAGAGAGATAAACAGGTCTTTGATAGGCTTGAAACGGGATCTATAAGGGACATGGGTTAAAAGTGAAGGCCATTTTGAGATTGGAGCTGGTGTGACACAATGGACAAACCCTCACACTATAAATTTCTTGTTTGAATTTTAGGCATCTTGGAGGCAATCTTGCTAGACTCCAAATTCTTGGCATTAATCTGGATCTTGATTAGGATAGTTTATGCCCTTGCAAAAAGTTTGGATCCCAAATTCGTTTCTTTTCTACTTCTCCCTTTTCTTTATTTCTCTTACTCTTCCCTTTCTTTTATCATTTTGTCCTTCTTTCTTGTAGGACTGTCAAGTACAGAACTTTCAAGAACTATATGGTCTTTCTCCAATTTTGATTGAATCTTTAGTTGGGTTGGACCAATTCAAACCAAATTGACCTTATGAACCCAATGGAAGCCTTTTATTGTCTTAGGTAAAAGAGAACTTAGTTGGCTTTTTGAACCATTTTGGGTTTTCCCTTTTTTTCTTTTCTTTCTCTTTTTCTCTTTTCCTTTTTTCTTCTCTTTTTTTCTTTCTTTTCTTTTTTTCCTTTTCTTCTTTTTTTTGTTTTGTTTTGTTTTATTTTTTTTTATTCTAGCTCTAAAAGAGTTGTCTTGTTTTACCAACTTGGGCTCCCAATAATGGATGAGTGGAGTAACATAAATCTTCTTTAACAGGGATAAATCATTTGTTACTCCGATGTTGTCTTGATATATTGGATATGTAACACCCCTAAATTCCAAATACGTTCACTACATATCACCAGCATGTAATGAACATACATAGAACCTAAGAATGCTACATTTTTCCATAAACAATTTGCAATATATATATATATAATGGTATTTACTATTAAAATAAAACAAAATAAGTATAAACATTTGATTTAATACGCAGCGGAATTTATCAAATGTATTTGCATATATAAATATGTCCAAGTACAAGTTTACAAAATTATATACATATACATTAAATCCAATACTTTACAAAACATAAAGAGTCTATACATGATTGGCAGCTTTCTCTTTGATCTTTAAGTCCTACTCAACTCTTCAATTCCTAGACTCACTCGGTCTAGTGGATCTCTCGGGTTCTTCTCTAACACCTGCGCGATGAACACAATCGCGCTAAGCCAACGGCTTAGTAAAACAACTACACTATCAAAATGCTTGATGCAATGCTCATGACACTCAATCAAGTAAATAATACATAGCAAGTCATAACTTATTCATCATAAATTATCATATCATAATTACATTTCAGAACATAATAATATATCATTACGCATCAATTTCATTAGGCAATGATCACGATTCATAAATCCTAAATTACATTAAACCTAAGACATATCTGGCCCAAAACACCCTAATATGTTATTCAAAGTTCAGAGTCCCTGTGTTTGATTCAATATCACAATCATCAAGCCCGTAGGCAAAATATATCATATCTCTATCCATGGATAGCGTAACAGACCCAGTCTCTTGGACCATCAACCCATTAACATGAGGAGATCCTCAACCTGGCTAGACTGTTACAAATTCTCAAATGGAAGTGGTTTACGGGTCTCCCATTTCACCATCATTCCATATTCACATTTTACAACTGGAATCGGTTTACGGGCCTCCCATTTCACCTATCCAGTGATTCATAAACATTACTCAAATTGGACTCGGCTTACGGGCCTCCCATTTCGCCTATCCAATGAGTTATAGGCATGCCATCAAATACAGGACTCTGAAAGTTGAATCAACACATTAGGCATACTAACATTTCATTTATTCTTTCTCAATTCATTTCACAATTCATAATTTATTAGGCAATCATGCCTCAACCATTTCATTTGAATCATCTTGGCCCAAGCACAATGGCCTCACATATCATCTTAATTATCATAATCAACCACAATTCACATTCCATTATCATATAAGCAACATGCTTTACATTCTTTACTTACTTCAAATAAAACAGAACAGAACGACTATCGCGGTCGCACCAAGCTAAGTCGCGACCGTTCTACACAATCAAAAGATAAAATTTATCACAGTAGGTTTCGCGGTCAGAAATCCGATCTGAGTCGCGACCGCACTTCACAATCAAAGATGAAACCTTAACACAGTAGGTTTCACGGTCAGAAGTTCGATCTAAGTCGCGATCGCACTTCAATAATCGCGACCGCCCCAACATCCTCAATACTTATTTACATCATCAAAACACATTAATAACACATTTGATACCACAACACATTTACAACCAAAAGAATGTTAAGCTTACACATTATATGCATGTTTGTAAACAAATAGTTGTACTTACCTTATAAACACTCAAACAACTCCAAGAAATCTTCTCTTCCAAAGATTGTTCACTTTACAATTAAGATAAACCACTTCTTCCAAAACCTAATCCAAATAATAATATAATACATCAATTTCTATAACATTGACAACACTTACAAACTCAAACCCTAACACAAACTCAACACAACCACTTCCAATACCAACACCAACTCAACTTCTCATCTAACAAGCAAAATCAACACTTAAAATCACACCATAACCCAATGAATCACACCATCATCAAAACACAACTCAACTCAAACCAAGCTTCAAAAATAACAAAGGCAAACAAGAGAAAACTTACCAATTAATGAAATTCCTTGAAATTCCAACTTGTAAACTTGAAAACTCCTTCCAATCCAAGCTTAAAATCATCAAAACCTTCAATTATCCTCTTGCTCTCCTTGTCCCTTTGTTCAGCCGGCCACACCAAGAAGAAAGAAGAAATATCAACCACAAGAAACAAAGTCAACTCTTCTTTAATCTCCACCAAGTATTCCAATTCAAACAATTACCAAAATACCCTTAACTATATAACTAACATTTTGTCTCTTATGTGCCCAATTATGTAATTACTCACTAATAAAAGAAATATCTTCCTCCACTATCCAACACCTTGACTTTCCATTTTGACCACTTTATATGTTATATATATCACCATATACACAACATATAAACTTGTCTCTAAACCCTATTTCCTTTCCCAATCACCATACATAAAATTCTCTTCCAATATCTTATCAACTTATTACAATATAAACATAACTCAAGTGCAACAACAGTAACACCAAGACTACTAAGGCATAATTAAGGATATTACAATTCTCCCCCTCTAAAAAGAAATTTCGTCCTCGAAATTACCTGAAATCAACTCTGAAACAACTGAGGATATTGTTCTTGCATGAATTGTTCACTTTCCCAAGTTGCCTCTTCTCTTCCATGATTCTTCCATAACACTTTCACAAGTGGCACTCTCTTGTTCCTCAACTCTTTCACTTCATGTGCCAAAATAGCAACTGGTTCCTCTTCAAATGTCAGATCTGGACTTACCTCAATAGATTCAACTGACAACACATGAGATGGATCCGACCTATATCTCCTCAACATAGAAACATGAAACACATTATGAATACGATCCAACTCAGGTGGCAAAGCAAGTCGATACGCCACTGGCCCAACTCTTTCTAACACTTCATACGGCCCAATGAAACGAGGACTCAATTTTCCTTTCCGACCGAACCTCAAAATCTTCTTCCAAGGAGATACTTTCAAAAATACCTTATCTCCAACATCAAATTTTATGTCTCTCCTTTTCAGATCTGCATAAGACTTCTGTCGGTCTGAAGCTGCTTTTAACCTGCCTCGAATCAACTTCACTTTCTCTTCCGTTTCTTGAATCAAATCAGGGCCAATTATTTTTCCTTCACCAAGTTCACTCCAACAAAGAGGTGTTCTGCACCGTCTACCATACAGTGCCTCAAATGGTGCCATACCAATGCTCGATTGATGACTGTTATTATAGGCAAATTCCACAAGTGGCAAAAATCCGTCCCAACTTCCAGAGAAATCAATGACACAGCTTCTCAACATATCCTCAATGATCTGTATCACTCTCTCTGACTGTCCATCTGTCTGGGGATGGAAAGCAGTACTGAAATGCAATCGAGAACCTAAATCTCCATGCAAACTCTTCCAAAATCTCGAGGTGAATCTAGGATCTCGATCAGACACTAAAGAAATTGGGACACCATGCAATTTCACAATCTCATGGATATACAGCTCAGCCAACTTCTCCAAAGAGTAATCCATCCGCACCGGAAGGAAATGAGCTGTCTTAGTCAATCTATCCACAATCACCCATATGGCATCATGCTTCCTTTGTGTCAAAGGCAAACCAGACACAAAGTCCATAGTTACTCTATCCCACTTCCACTCAGGCACTGACAAAGGTTGAAGCAACCCAGTTGGAACTTGATGCTCGGCTTTCACCCTCTGACAAGTGAGACATTTAGACACAAACTCTGCAATGTCTCTCTTCATACCGGACCACCAATAATGTTGTCTCAAATCATGATACATCTTGGTACTACCCGGATGCATAGCAAAAGTTGATTGGTGTGCTTCTTCTAAAATAATTTTTCTTAAATTATCATCATCAGGCATACACAGTCTACTCTTAAACCATAAGCTCCCATCATCACTCACAACAAAATCTCGGCTCTCTCCCTGTTGACAAACTGACACAATCCTCTGAATTTTCTCATCAGTCAACTGAGCCTCTTTGATCTGATCCAACAAAACTGGTCTCACTTGCAATTGTGCCAACAATGCACCATCATCACAAGGTACAAAGCTAGCACACAATGCTCTCAACTCAACAAGCAACGAGAGCGAGTAAACTGTTAAACCAGCTAAAGACTTCCGACTCAAGGCATCAGCAACAACATTTGCTTTACCTGGATGATAGTCAATCAAGCAGTCGTAGTCTTTAATCAATTCCAACCATCTCCTCTGCCGAAGATTTAGCTCCTTCTGAACACCCAAATACTTCAAACTTTTGTGATCAGTATAGATGAAACATTTCTCTCCAAATAGATAATGACGCCAAATCTTCAAAGCAAACACAATGGCTGCTAGCTCCAAATCATGAGTCGGATAATTGAGCTCATGCGGTTTCAACTGTCGAGAAGCATAAGCTATCACTTTACCCTCTTGCATCAACACACAACCCAAACCATTATGTGAAGCATCACTGTAGATCACATATGGTTTATCTTCCACAGGTAAAGTGAGAACAGGTGCTTGAGTCAACATCTCTTTCAACTGCTCAAAACTGGTCTGACATTGATCAGTCCACACAAATTTAACTCCCTTCCGAAGCAATCTGGTGAGTGGAGTAGCTATTAAAGAAAATCCTTTCACAAAACGTCGATAATAGCCGGCCAATCCCAGAAAACTTCTAACTTCAGTCACAGTCTTCGGTGGACTCCAATTTAGAATAGCTTCAACTTTACTCGGGTCAACCCTAATGCCATCTGCTGACACAATATGACCGAGAAAAGCTACTTGGTCAAGCCAGAATTCACACTTTGATAATTTGGCAAACAACTGCTTCTCTCTCAAGATTTGTAACACTATCCGAAGATGCTCACTATGCTCCTCTTCATTTCGCGAATACACCAAGATATCATCTATAAACACTACCACAAACTGATCCAAATAGGGCCTAAACACCCTATTCATCAAGTCCATAAAAGCGGCAGGTGCATTCGTCAAACCAAATGGCATTACCAAAAACTCATAATGCCCATATCTGGTTCGAAAAGCTGTTTTTGGCACATCCTCAGCTCTAACCCGCAATTGATGGTACCCCGATCTCAAATCAATTTTAGAAAACACAGCTGCTCCCTTCAATTGATCAAAGAGATCATCGATTCTAGGCAAAGGGTATTTATTCTTAATAGTTATCTTGTTCAATTGCCTATAATCGATACACAACCTCATAGTACCATCCTTTTTCTTAACAAACAAAACAGGAGCTCCCCATGGCGACACACTAGGGCGGATATAACCCTTATCCAGCAACTCTTGCAACTGCACCTTCAATTCTCTTAATTCGACAGGTGCCATTCTATAAGGAGTAATAGAGATAGGAGTGGTACCTGGTAACAACTCAATACCAAACTCCACCTCTCTCTCAGGAGGCAGTCCTGGCAACTCCTCTGGAAAAACATCTGGGAATTCTGAAACTGTGGGAATGCTATCCAATTGAGACCCTACCACTCTGGTATCCAACACATGAGTAAGATAAGCTTCACACCCTTTTCTGATCATCTTCCTAGCTGCAACAGCTGAAACAAACAAAGATGCAAGCTGTCTCTGCTCACTAGATACCAACACTACTCTATCATCACTAGTTCTCAAAGTAACACACTTCTTCTTACAATCTACCACAGCTCCATGCCTAGACAGCCAATCCATGCCAAGAATCAAATCAAATTCTTTAAATGGCATCTCAATCAAATCACCACAAAACTTCTCACCCTGCACCACTACCGCACAATCTCTATGCACCTTACTAACAATTATGCTATGCCCTAAAGGATTTGTCACCAACACATCAAATCCTAGGGACTCAGCATGCATTTCAGACACAGGCAATACGGATGCACTTATGTAAGAATGTGTGGATCCAGGGTCAATCAAAGCAAGTACAGATATGCCAAATAAAGAAAAAGTACCAGCTATGACTGCAGAAGCATCAGGCTGTCTCTGCATCACATAAACCCGCTGAGAAGGCCCAGCCTCATCTGGTCTGCCATCCCTGGGTGCAGATCCTCCTCTCTGACTATACCCAGATCTACCCCCTCGGCTGAAACCCCTGCTTCCTCGACCTCCTCTGCTAAAACTCTGCCGAGAAGCTGCAGATTCCAATGACCTCTGGTCCTGCATCTCAGGACACTCTCTAATGAAATGGTCAGGCGACCCACAATGGAAGCACACACCCGGTCCACCAATCCTCCTACAAGCACCCACATGAATCTTCCCACATTGCTCACATGCCAGCGGAGTGGATCTCTGAATAAAGGAAGTCGGTGCACTAGCCACAGAAGCTGCAGGTCTTGATCTCTGTCTATGAAACTGCCCTGACCTACTCATCGGCCTCTGACTCCTTCCCACTCTAGGAACAAAGCTCCCTCTGCCCCTCTTCACTGATGAAGACCCTGCCTCAAACTGGGGTCTTCTCACTCTAGTCTCTTCCTCAGATGCAGCTGCAATGCTTTGAACTCTTTCCACACTCCGTGCTGCTGCCACAAGCTGAGAGAAATCAGTATATCTGGATCCAGCCACATGACATACAAGAGAAGGCCTCAACCCCTCTTCGAATCTCCTACATCTGTCAATTTCATCTGATATAATGCCTCCCGCATAATGACTTAATCGAATAAACTCCACTTCATATTCAGTTACTGTACGATGATCTTGTTTCAAACTCAAGAACTCCATTTTCTTCACATCCTTATACTCCCTAGGAGTATACTTCAATTCAAATTCCTTATGGAAATCAGCATAGGTCAATGTGGGCGGATCATCCATGGCATGTGTACGGTCTTCCACCAGTCATAAGCGTCCTTCTGTAATAATGACCTAGCATAATCAAACTTCTCCTCTGACGTGGCTTGCAACTGAATAAAAATTCTCTGAACTTTATCAAGCCACTGTTCTGCCACAGCTGGATCTATCGTACCCAGAAAATCCTCTGCCCCAAACTTCCTCAGTTTATCATATTGTCTCACTGGTACCTGAGGCTGAGGTGGTGGTGGAGGTTGCACTGGTGCTTGCCTCATAACTTCCATCATATGTCTAAACCAGGCTGGTGGAACCTCATCACCTGCTGGTCTCCCCGACACTGAAGCAGGTACCTCACTGGCTACCTCAACTCTAGCTCCCTCCCTACTCTCAACAGGAGCTATACTCTCTGCACTTCCCTCAACAGACTGCCGTGAATGGGGATCCATTACTACCTATCTCTGCAAACACGACCAAATACACCTTATTAAAGATCAAAGGCTGCCAATACCAACATATATTTTATTCAAAATCAACTTTTAAAATCAAATTATTCTTTTTATTACATTTTACCTAGGTTGAGAATCTCAAACCTAGGCTCTGATACCAAAACAATTGTAACACCCCTAAATTCCAAATACGTTCACTACATATCACCACCATGTAATGAACATACATAGAACCTAAGAATGCTACATTTTTCCATAAACAATTTGCAATATATATATATATATATAATGGTATTTACTATTAAAATAAAACAAAATAAGTATAAACATTTGATTTAATACGCAGCGGAATTTATCAAATGTATTTGCATATATAAATATGTCCAAGTACAAGTTTACAAAATTATATACATATACATTAAATCCAATACTTTACAAAACATAAAGAGTCTATACATGATTGGCAGCTTTCTCTTTGATCTTTAAGTCCTACTCAACTCTTCAATTCCTAGACTCACTCGGTCTAGTGGATCTCTCGGGTTCTTCTCTAACACCTGCGCGATGAACACAATCGCGCTAAGCCAACGGCTTAGTAAAACAACTACACTATCAAAATGCTTGATGCAATGCTCATGACACTCAATCAAGTAAATAATACATAGCAAGTCATAACTTATTCATCATAAATTATCATATCATAATTACATTTCAGAACATAATAATATATCATTACGCATCAATTTCATTAGGCAATGATCACGATTCATAAATCCTAAATTACATTAAACCTAAGACATATCTGGCCCAAAACACCCTAATATGTTATTCAAAGTTCAGAGTCCCTGTGTTTGATTCAATATCACAATCATCAAGCCCGTAGGCAAAATATATCATATCTCTATCCATGGATAGCGTAACAGACCCAGTCTCTTGGACCATCAACCCATTAACATGAGGAGATCCTCAACCTGGCTAGACTGTTACAAATTCTCAAATGGAAGTGGTTTACGGGTCTCCCATTTCACCATCATTCCATATTCACATTTTACAACTGGAATCGGTTTACGGGCCTCCCATTTCACCTATCCAGTGATTCATAAACATTACTCAAATTGGACTCGGCTTACGGGCCTCCCATTTCGCCTATCCAATGAGTTATAGGCATGCCATCAAATACAGGACTCTGAAAGTTGAATCAACACATTAGGCATACTAACATTTCATTTATTCTTTCTCAATTCATTTCACAATTCATAATTTATTAGGCAATCATGCCTCAACCATTTCATTTGAATCATCTTGGCCCAAGCACAATGGCCTCACATATCATCTTAATTATCATAATCAACCACAATTCACATTCCATTATCATATAAGCAACATGCTTTACATTCTTTACTTACTTCAAATAAAACAGAACAGAACGACTATCGCGGTCGCACCAAGCTAAGTCGCGACCGTTCTACACAATCAAAAGATAAAATTTATCACAGTAGGTTTCGCGGTCAGAAATCCGATCTGAGTCGCGACCGCACTTCACAATCAAAGATGAAACCTTAACACAGTAGGTTTCACGGTCAGAAGTTCGATCTAAGTCGCGATCGCACTTCAATAATCGCGACCGCCCCAATTCACGTGTCTCATGCATAAACCCTAACTTTAACAAACTTTCTTTTGTTTAACATCAAACACATTATACACAACATAACCTCATTTAGAATGGACACAATCAACATCCTCAATACTTATTTACATCATCAAAACACATTAATAACACATTTGATACCACAACACATTTACAACCAAAAGAATGTTAAGCTTACACATTATATGCATGTTTGTAAACAAATAGTTGTACTTACCTTATAAACACTCAAACAACTCCAAGAAATCTTCTCTTCCAAAGATTGTTCACTTTACAATTAAGATAAACCACTTCTTCCAAAACCTAATCCAAATAATAATATAATACATCAATTTCTATAACATTGACAACACTTACAAACTCAAACCCTAACACAAACTCAACACAACCACTTCCAATACCAACACCAACTCAACTTCTCATCTAACAAGCAAAATCAACACTTAAAATCACACCATAACCCAATGAATCACACCATCATCAAAACACAACTCAACTCAAACCAAGCTTCAAAAATAACAAAGGCAAACAAGAGAAAACTTACCAATTAATGAAATTCCTTGAAATTCCAACTTGTAAACTTGAAAACTCCTTCCAATCCAAGCTTAAAATCATCAAAACCTTCAATTATCCTCTTGCTCTCCTTGTCCCTTTGTTCAGCCGGCCACACCAAGAAGAAAGAAGAAATATCAACCACAAGAAACAAAGTCAACTCTTCTTTAATCTCCACCAAGTATTCCAATTCAAACAATTACCAAAATACCCTTAACTATATAACTAACATTTTGTCTCTTATGTGCCCAATTATGTAATTACTCACTAATAAAAGAAATATCTTCCTCCACTATCCAACACCTTGACTTTCCATTTTGACCACTTTATATGTTATATATATCACCATATACACAACATATAAACTTGTCTCTAAACCCTATTTCCTTTCCCAATCACCATACATAAAATTCTCTTCCAATATCTTATCAACTTATTACAATATAAACATAACTCAAGTGCAACAACAGTAACACCAAGACTACTAAGGCATAATTAAGGATATTACAGGATATATTAAGGGAACTTCAATTACCCTTATGGTCTTGAGAAAAACATCAACTACCCTTATGGTCTTGAGAACTTCAACTATCTTCATAGTCTTGAGAACTTCAACTGTCTTTATGATCTTGACTAATCATTACTTTCTTTGATCTTCTTGCCTCTTCATCTTAGTGATCATAAGACTCGTCAAAAGTATCACAACAGCTCAGGGTAGGATTTTGAGGTTTGTAAGCCAATGAAAAGAAAGCTAGAATTTTATGAAGGCTCAAAGGGACAACTAGGGATTAATATTTAATAGGGTGGATACTAGTTGTTAGCTAACCAAACAATGCCTAGATCATCTCTCTCTTAAATAAGTAGAGTTCAAATTCACCTCGAAAGTTTGTCAAAACATGTTCTAAGACTGACTAGGACCTAGACAAAGATAATTATGCAGAAGCCCTCTCTAAGTAAGCATACACAACTCAATGCTATAGAGCAATTCCCTCACTTAGTAAAGTCATTTGAGTCATGATGCATAAATATATTAATTCATGAATTAACAAGCTAGATTCCTCATTGGTTGAGCATCAAAATGAACAAAGAGCAACAAAAATTTTGATGAAAGTAATTTATTCAAGCAACTTTAAATTTGAAAAAACAACATTGTTCCAATTTAATATTAAAGAAAGTAAAATTAAAAAGTAATATTCAAGCTAAGGAAAGTTTGTTGCATTTAAGCTTCTTTTTCTTTCATATCTTCAATATCCCCATCTTGAAAGGATGATAAAACAAAATCTTCTTCCAATCCTTTTCCCACCATGAAGGTTGCTGGTGGAGGCACTCTTCTAAATTTAGGCAAAGGGTTGTTCTTGGTATTTGGCTTATCCGGCTGAGGTAACTTGCCACTATCAATCAAATCTTGGATCTCATGCCTTATATGAGCACATTTATCTGTTTCATGCCCTCGCATTTGATAAAATTGACAAAAGGCCTCGGCATTGAAGTTTGGTGGCAATGGATTATGTAAAGGTCAAGGAGCTAATTGTAACAACCCTTTCTTTTGTAGCTTGTCGAATACCCAAGACAAAGGCTTCCCTAGATCTAAGAATTGTCTTTTATTCCCTTGACCGGTTACATTAACATCAACTTCTTTTTGTGTGCTTCCATTATTAGGCTGGTGGTTCCCTTTCTCATTCCTTCTTATTAAAAAGCGATTCTTCTCCCTTTCCCACTCTTCAATTTGTAGACCAGCTTGGAGAAGATCTTTGAAATCCCTTATAAGGGTGTGAGACATCTTTTCACGGAGATTAGGCAACACCCCTCTCACAATCATCCTTATTTGATCGGATTCATCGGGCCTCTTCTTGAGTAAAGCGGCCTTGTTTCTCCATCTCTTGATATAATCTACAAAATTCTCATTCGGCCTTTGCCTAATGGACTCCACTTCCATTAAGGTAACTTCCAACTCAACATTATATCCATATTGTTGGATGAAGGCTTTGTAAAGTAGATCCCAACTCTTTTGTGTTCCTTCATCTAATGTATTGAACCAATTTTGGACAATAGGGTCCAATAAGAGCATGAAGTACCTTAGGGTTTGAGCCTTAGTAGCTCTAGCAGACTGCATGGCAGTGATGTATTGCTTCACGTAAAGATGAGGATTTCCGGTGCCATTGTACTTAGCAAAGGAAGGCATCTTGAATTTATAAGGGTCCTCATTATCTATCTCAAACAATTTGTTGATCTTGGACACCTCTTCGGTTTTCAATTTCCTCTCAAATTTCTTTTCTAAATCAACAATCATCTTTTCAACATCAGAAGTCTTAGTCTTTTCAATAGTTGCCTTCTCAAGAACCTTCGGTTCCTTTTTGTCTTGATGATCTTGGTAATATTGAGCCCAATCATCATCATCAATGATCACCTTATCATCATCAAAAGCTACTTCACCAACTTTAGCCTTGCCATTATCCTTTGGCTTCTTGGAGCTAGCAGACGCTTCGGCATTATTTCCTAAAATTGCAGCTAGTTGATTCTTTATGGTCTCGGCCATGGCCTTTTTTATCTCTTCCATTTTGGCACTGAGGGCTTCATCTACCATCCTTTGAATTTGTTCGGGCTCCATTTTTTTAGGTGAGCAAGTGATTGAGTCATTACTAGATACTTCATCCCCGTCGTAAGTCAAATTGGTGTAAGCTTTAGAACTATCGTAATCCAGGGCTGTGAGCCAAAAAGGATCAATGACATGAGATGCAAATGTATGCACAAACAATTAACAAATAAGGATAAATAGGACGTTCCTTCCTATCTTATAACATTCACACACGAATAGCGAGTCCCTTTTCCTAGGTATATGGTTAACAAAAATACCAACATGGGGTATCTTGCTTTCGAATAATTCCCTTGGACGTTTCAACCAATAGTTATATTTTCGAAAATGGAAATCAATCCATGATAATTCCCATTAATTAGGTTTTAATCCATTCAACCAACTATAGTAGCTTTTATGCTACATTGGATTAAAACGAAATTAAGAGGTTTATTATAGATAGATTTCTCACTTGAAAAAGGTAACTAATGATTCATGCCAAAAATAAACCCATGGTTAATTTATTCTTAGTGTAAACTAAGCCCACAATTAATTTTTGGTATTTCATAATTGACCTAAATATTTTTGCAAGCTCTTTGTAAGAAAAGGTTGGGTGAAAAGTTTTGTTTCTAAGCCCATTGTAAAAAGATTTTAGAAAAATAGATTTTGGGCTTAGTATTTGGGCCATGGGCTAAAGAATTTTTTATTTGTTTTTAGAAAAGTCTTATGTCCAAAGACCAACTTGAAAAAATTTTGAAAATAGCTTTGGCCTTTTTTACTTTACAATATACTTAGGTCATATTAGAAAAAGAACAAACCAAATAAGCCATGATTTAAGCCAAAATAAATTAACCATAGTCAAACAACATGCATTTGGGGTAAAACCTAAGGAAAGTAACTAGGCCAATTACATGAGCTTTAGTCTTTGGTTAAAAAGGCTTAGGTTCCCATAGCAAGTATATACCAAATGGTACGAGGCAATGAGTGGTTATGCCATGCTCGATCTCCATACCTTGAGTGAAAGTATGGTATCCCTTACATAACATAACACGGGTAACACGAGCGTCCTAACTCACGCACGCGATGCAATGGATAATATCATTATAAGAAAGAATAGAATAATATAAAGACCAACGGAATCAACTTCTCTCATCACCAGTGGAGTCACCACTGTGAGCGGGGATTTTTGCCCCCACTCCCGGTGGAATGGTTCTTACGACTTCGGCACTGTTTAAGCTCGGGGCCTTAGAGAACACAGACCTAAGTCCAGAGAAAATGGAGTCGCCACCCGGACGGGTCGGCAAAAAGAAAGGGGTGGATGACTCAATTTCTAAGGAATCCCCAACCCCCTAATGGGTTCGGAAGGTTGGGTACGTGTGGGGAAGGTGAGAAATGGCCCAGCACCCCCACAAAGCCCGGTTCATTGGAACCGGCCTCCTTTATAGGACTTAATATTATAAAATTCTTAAATATAACAATATTATCCATACTACACACAAAAATTAAAAGAAGGCATCATTATATTAAAATCAAAGCAATGTCCAAACAAAGCAAATAAATGGACACCCATCCAAGGATGGAAACATGTCCTTACATCACATGCCTAAATAGGACACCCACCGATAGGTAGAAACATGCCCTTTACATAGGTTCTAAAACAGAAAAGAAAATTAAATTACATGATATTTATCTAATGAGGTACCCACAAAGTGGAAACATACCTCTTACAATATTTGAAAATCTAAATAAATTGATAAAAGTAAATAACCATTCATAATAAATAAATCATTCATCAAAGGTACCAAATATCAATAAAAAGTAAACATCCATCCATAATAAATAAAATAAACAAAGCATTGAATTTAAATAAATTAAAGTATAAGAAATAAAATAAAGCATGATCAAATATGGAATTGAATAAGGCAAATAAAAATCCAAATTATAGCTACTATTTCCATTTAGGGTTCTTTATCTCATGTGTTAAGGTTTTGGAATTTATAAAATTAAGCTACTGTGACTTTTTTATGGAATTAAAATAGATTGAGGTTTTATGTTTTAAAAGGTTAGTAAGACTCTTTGATTAACTAAATTAATATTTGAAATGTGAAATCATGAAACTAGGGTTTTAGACACTTTAAAATATTTTTGATTTGTGGTTTTAAATGGTGATTTCAAGCTTACTGTGTAAAATTAAAATATTTATGATTTTATGGTTTTTAATGATTTAAAGGATTAAGGTTTAGAAAAAGTTAGGGTTTTAAAGGGGTTAAAGTTTACTATTTTAAGTTTGGAAGTTGAATTAGGGTTTTGGGATTTAAAATTAGGGTATCGGGTGATGAATTGGCTTTTAGAATTTAGAAATCAATTTGATAATTTTATGAAGTTTTATAATTTTTAAACAAACGTATTAAAGTTTTTATAAATAGAAAAAATGTTTTTTAAAGCTTTTTTAAAGAAACAGAACCTAGTTTAAAATTTTGAAAGAAACTGAATCAAATTTTGGTTTTATTGAAAAACATGTTCAATTAAGGTTTTAAGATTTTGAAGAGGTAAAAATAACAATTTTAAGTATTTTTGGAAAATAAAGTAACGTATTAGTGTTTTTAAACTTTGAACAAAGGGAATTAAGGTTTTAGGGTTTTTGAATTAAAAGACATCATTTATTAGTTTATGCTACTGTGTAAAATATAAAGAAATTAGAATTTCATACCTTATTTTGTAAGTTGCACCAAAATTGCTTCTTGGATGAACAAGCTCCAAAAACAAGCCTTTTTGCCTTTTGAATCCCTTAAATCGTGTTTCTGCTACTTTAAAAATCAATTGAATTCAAGTTTTTCCTTCGCGGATTTGGATTTTCCCTCTACTGTCCAATTTTCTCCCCTTTGGCCTCCCTTTATTTGATTGCCTTTGGTCCTTATTTATAGAGGTTTCATATGATTTATTCCTAATTAATCACGACAAGTAATATTGATAAGAAAAGGAAACCGAAACCTAATTGAATTAGGTTTCGAAAAAATTGCGCTGGCGAAAAAATCAGCCGCAGGAAAAATACGCTGGTAAAAAAATCTACCGCAGTCAACTACGGCAGCGGTGGAGGAGCTGGCAAAATGGCTTGGGCCATTTCGCCCGCAGGCATCTTCTGCGGGCGAAATGCCCATAGTCCCGCGCAATGATTTATTCGTCACCGATTTTTTCGACGCCAATTATTATTTTACTTTTATTTTTTGACTTTTATTTGTTTTTTTTTATTTTTTATTAATAAAAATTAGATACTAAAGTAAAAATTATTTAACAAAAATTATTTTGGACCAATTAGACAACAAAAATCATTTTGGACTAAATAGAACATATTGGACCAGACTGGGTCAAAAATTAAGGGTCTACACTGCTCCTTCATTTGCTCATTCTAGTCCGCCAGATATGCCATCTCATTTGCAGGGCATTGATATGAATTACCTGGTAAGTTTTCTTGTTTAATGATAATTTATGCTATATGTATGCATGATTATGTATGCTCTTACTTTTTTCCTTTCTAGCTCACAGTGGATGCTTGAAAAACAAAATAAGAAACTTTAAGAAGAGTTGGCCGCTAATCGTCAGCAGGCTTCTCTTTTTGAAAATTTTTACCTTCAATCAGAACAAAATTTTGGAGACTTTCGATTTCAGGGGATGAGGGATCCTGGTGCTTCTTCATCTAGAGGCCCCCTAACTGATGACCATGAGATCCTTTCGTCTACTTCTGGTGAGGACCGTGACAGATCGAAACTCCAAAGTAATAAGGATTTTGGTGCTCTTGCTTTGGGCATACTTGGGATGAGTAGTTTGCCTCCTCCTCCGACAGGTGATGATTTTTTTAGAGCTTTATTTGATGACCTTCCACACCTTCTTAGTGATGTATAAATGTTGTACCAATTGTAATGTACAATAAGCATAAAAATAATAATGACAATATAGAATTTCTATATTTACTGTAACTCTTCTTTTAAAAAAAATCAAATGTTGGTCTTGCCAAATCAATGTCAAAGTACCTCAGAACTTGATTTTCAAATTAACATATCTATAACATGACAACCCTAGTTACCGTACTAAACTCGGGAATCATTTCTATTTAAGCAAGAATTATTGCACTTCAGATAGGCACATACACATTACTTGGCCAAAAGTCTTATTGAGTTTGAATATTGTCTATCTCATTTGCATGCTTATTCAAACTATCTCCACTAATAGACTCTACCTATCAGGAGAGATCAACAGGTCATTGATAGGCTTGAAATGGGGTTTATAAAGGACATGGGTTTAAGTGAAGGCCATTTAGAGATTGGAGCTGATGTGACACAGTGGACAAACCTTCACACTACAAATTACTTATTTGAACTTTAGGTAGCATGGAGGCAATCTTGCTAGACTCAAAATTCCTTCTATCTTCTTGGCATTAATCTAGATCTTGATTAGGACAGTCTTTGCCCTTGCAAAAAGTTTGGTACCAAATTCGTTTCTTTTTTTCTCTCTTTTCTTTAACTCTTTCTTTTTCTTACTCCTCTCTTTCTTTGGGCACTTTATCATTTTGTCCTTCTTCCTTGTAGGACTGTCAAGTATAAAACTTTCAAAAACAGGATGAATTTTTCTCCTTTGAAACCTTGGTTGGGTTGGACCAATTTAAGTCAAATTGTCCTTATAGACTAAATGGAAGCCTTTGGCTGTCTTAGGTAAAAGATAACTTGGTTGGTTTTTTGAACCGTTTTAGGTTTTATATTTTTTTTCTTTTTTTTTTCTTTCTTCTTCTCTTTTTTCTTTTGTCCCTTTTTTTTGTCCTTTCTTCTTCTTTTCTTCTTTTATTTTTTTTTTCTTTCTCTTTTTTTCTTTCCTTACTTCAACTTCCTTTCCCTTATTAATTTCTACCTCCTTATGCGGTGGCCTTGCTTACCGGATCTAGTGTTTATTACTTCATCTTCTTCGGGCTTGGACCAAGTCCATTCCTCCTTCTTGGATACCAGATCATCCTCACCATTGCTTGAATCCCAAAACCCATTGATAACATAAATTGCTACTTCTTTACCTACCATAGCTTGTTTAATTTCGCCAAATATCTCTTCTTCTTTGGTTGCTTCTCCACCCACATCTTGAAAAGAAGACATGACAAAATCTTCATGCAAACCTCCTCCAATCATGAAGGTTGCCGGTAGTGGTACTCTATTAAACTTTGGTAATGGGTTGTCTTTGGTATTTGGCTTGTTGGGCTCAGGTAGCTTCCCACTATCAATTAGATTTTGGATCTCATGTCTTAACCTCACACATCTATCTGTGTCATGCCATTGCATTTGATGAAACTGACAAAATGCTTTAGTGTCAAAATTAGGTGGGAGAGGGTTAGGCAAAGGGCGAGGATTTAAGGTTTGTAACAATCCATTTCTTTGAAGCTTATTGAGAACCCAAGACATCGGTTTCCCCAATTCCGAAAACTGCCTTTTTTTTCCTTGGCTAGTAGCATTAACACCAACTTCTTTTTGCGTGCTTTGATTTCTAGACTGGTAGTTCCCTTTCTCATTCCTTCTTATTGAAAAGCGATTCTTCTCTTTTTTTTCCATTCTTCAATTTGCAGACCAGCTTGGAGAAGATCTTTGAAATCACGGATGAGTGTATGAGACATCCTTTCATGAAGACTAGGCAACACCCCTCTCCCAATCAGCCTTATTTGATTAGATTCATCGGGCCTTTTCTTGAGCAAGGCGGCCTTATTTCTCCTCCTTTTCACATAGTCCACAAAATTTTCATTTGGCCTTTGTCTAATGGACTAAACTTCTATTAAGGTAACTTCCATCTCGACATTGTATCCATATTGTTGGATGAAGGCCTTGTATAGCAAATTCCAACTCTTTTGTGTTTCATCATCTAAGGTATTGAACCAATTTTGGACAACAGGGTCCAATGAGAGCATAAAGTACCTTAGAGTTTGAGCCTTAGTAGCTCGGGCAGACTGCATAGCAGTGATATACTACTTCATATGGAGATGAGGATTTTCAGTTCCATCAAACTTCACAAAAGATGGCATTTTGAACTTGTACGAAACTTCTTCATCTAGCTCAAATAATTTGTCAACTTCAAACATTTCTTTGGTCTTTAGCTTCTTCTCAAAATTCTTTTCTAAATCAGCAATCATCTTTTCAACATCAAATGTCTCAGTCTTTTCGACAGTTGTCTTCTCAACAACCTTCGGCTGCTTCTTGTCTTGAGGATCTTGGAAGTATTGAGCCCAATCATCATCATCATCAATGATCACCTTATCTTCATCAAAAACTACTTCACCAACTTTAGTCTTCCCTTTTTCTTTTGTCTTCTCGGTGCTAGCAAATGCTTTGGCATGATTTTGTAGAATTGTAGCCAATTGGTTCTTCATGGTCTTGGCCATGGCCTCTTTCCATCTTGGCATTGATGGCATCATCAACCATTCTTTGAATTTGTTCGGGCTCCATTGCTTTTGGTGAAAAAGAGATTGAGTCGTTGCTAGATTCTTCACTTTCGGCGTAGGTCGGATTGTCATAACCTTTTAAACTGTCGTAATCCAGGGCTGTGAGCCAGAGAGGATTAATGATATGAGATGCAAATGTATGCAAGTATGCATGTATGCACAAACAATCAACAAACAAGGATAATTAGGACGTTCCTTCCAACATTATAACATTCACACATGATTGGCGAGTCTCTTCTCCTAGGTATATGGTTAACAAAATACCAACATGGGGTGCCTTGTTTTCGAATATTTCCCTCGGACGTTTCAACCAATAGTTATATTTTTGAAAATGAAAATCAGTTTATAATAATTCCCATTAATTAGGTTTTAATCCATTCAACCAACTATAATAGCTTTTATGCTATATTGGATTAAAACTAAATTAAGAGGTTTATTATAAATAGATTTTTCGCTTGAAAAAAGTAACTAATGACTCATGCCAAAAACAAGCCCATGATTAATTTATTCTTAGTATAAACTAGGCTCACAAATGGTTTTTAGTATTTCATAATTGACCTAAATATTTCTAAGCTCTTTGTAAGAAAAGGTTGGATGAAAATAAATTTATTTCTAAGCCCATTGTAAAAGATTTTAGAAAAAAATGGATTTTGGGCTTAGTATTTGGATTATGAGCAAAATAATTTTTGATTTGTTTTTAGAAAAGTCTTATGTCCAAAGACCATCTTGAAAAGTTTTGAAAATAGCTTTGGTCTTTTGGACTTTTGAGCTTAAAATGTACTTAGGTCATATTAGAAAAAGAACAAACCAAATAAGCCATGATTTAAGCCAAGATAAATTAACCATAGTTAAACAACATGCATTTGGAGTAAAACCTAAGGAAAGTAACTAGGCTAATTACATGAGATTTAGTCTTTGAGTTAAATGGCTTAGGTTCTCATAGCAAGTATATACCAAATGGCATGAGGCTATGAGTGGTTATGCCATGCTCGATCTCCATACCTTGAGTGAAAGTATGGTATCCCTTACATAACACAACATGGGTAACACGGGTATCCTAACTCACGCACACGATGCAATCTAATATAATTCAATGGATAATATCATTATATTAAAGAATATAATAATATAAAGACCAATGGAATCAACTTCTCTTATCCCCAATGGAGTCGCCACTGTGAGCGGGTATTTTTGTCCCCACTCCCGGTGGAATGGTTCTTGCGACTTCGACACTGTTTAGTCTCGGGGCCTCAGGGAATACGGACCTAAGTCTGGAGAAAATGGAGTCGCCACCCAGACGAGCCGGGAAAAAGAAAGTGGTGGATGACTCGATTCATAAAGAATCCCCAACCCCCTAATGGGTTCGGAAAGTTGGGTACGTGTGGGGAAGGTGAGAAATGGTCCATCACCCCCACAACGCCCGGTTCATTAGAACAGGCCTCCTTTATAGGTCTTAATATTATAAAATTCTTAAGTATAACAATATTATCCATATTACATGCAACAATTGAAATAAAGCATCGTTATATTAAAAATCAAAGCAATGTCCAAACAAAGCAAATAAATGGACACCCATCCGAGGATGGAAACATGTCCTTACATCGTTGGTCTAAAATATAAAAGAATTTTAAATTACATAGAACTTAATTAATGAGGTACCCACAAAGTGGAAACATACCTCTTACAACATTTGGAAATAAAAATAAATCGATAAAAGTAAATAACCATTCATCATAAATAAATCATTCATCAAAGATATTAAACATCAACCAAAATATATAATAAGCATTCATCCATGATAAATTAAATCAAGCATTGAAAATAAATTAAAGCATATAATGAACTACATAATCAAATAAAGCAAGTAAAGATATAAATTGAAGTTTAATGTTTCTATTTAAAGTTCTTTAATTAATATTTAGGGTTTTGGAACCTTAAGATATTATTATTGTTATTTATTTAGGCTACTGTAAATTTTAAGAGAGTTGAAATGGATTAGGGTTTTATAATTTAAGACATTAATAAGGTTCTTTGATTAATCAAATTAGGGTTTGAAGGGTGAAATTATGAAATTAGGATTTGGACACTTTAAAACATTTAGCTTTATAATTCTTAGCTGCTGGATTATTATTTTGGATTTACTATATTGTGTTTGAATGTTTAGGTTTATAAAGTTTTAAGGTTTTAGGGTTTATGAAAACTAGGGTTTATGGTTTTGGTTTTGAGGGAATTAGGGTTTACGAAAACTTAGGGTTTAGATTAACTAGTTTGGGGTTTACTGTCTTGGTTTTAGAATTGAAGAAAATAGTTAAGAGTTTTATAAAGTAATTGTGATTTTTAGAAATTGTAAAGTAAGTTAGGGTTTGGAGATTTAAAAAAACATTTGGAAATTTTGGAAAAGAATGAGAAGAAAACAGTTTAGAGTTTTTAAAAGCTTTTGGAAATAAGAAAAAATGATTTAAGGTTTTTTTGGAAACAAAAGAGTATTTTTTTTAGGGTTTTTAAGGTATTTGGAAACAGAAGAAATCATTTAAAGTCTTTGGAAACAAAAGAAACGAATTAGGGTTGTTAAAATATTTGGAAACAGAAGAAATAATTTATGGTTTTTGGAAACAAAAGAAATGAAGCAAGGTTGTTAAAGTATTTGGAAACAAAAGAAATCATTTATGGTTTTTGAAAACAAAAGAAACGAATTAGGGTTTTTAAGATATTTCAAAACAGAAGAAATCATTTAAGGTTTTTGGAACGAAGATCAAGTCATTACATCTTCAAAGATCAAAGTTTTGTAAGTATATTATTATGAATTAAAGAAACAAATCTATGAGTAGTTTATGATTAAGGATCAAACCTACATAGTTGGTTCCACAAAAATTAACTTCTGGATGAACAAAGAAAAAGGCAAGATTGCTGCCTTTGATGGCTTGATTGCTTGCTTGCTTATTCTCCTCTAAAATGTTCGATTGTTTTATTGCCAAGTCCGATCAATTTTTAAAGTTCAATCCCCCTTTTCTGTGTTTTTTATTGTTATTTATAGAAAATTTAGAAGATTAATTCCAATTGTTTAAGGAAACTATATTTAATTAGTAAAAGAAAACCGAAACCAAATAGAATTTGGTTTAGAAAAAAATTGAGTTGGAAAAATCTCGTTGGAAATATTTGCGATGGCTACGAGGAATTATGAGCTAGAATTGGAGCTGGCGGGCTGCCAGGTCATTTCACTCACAGGAAACTCCTGCAGGTGAAATGGCCCAAGGCCATTTCGTCCAATTACTTTCGGTGATGAATTTTTTCATCATCGATTTTTTCGTCGCCTATTTTTATTTTTATTTTTATTTTTATTTTTATTTTTATTTTTATTTTTATTTATTTATTTATTTTATTATTTTTTATTACTATAGTTATAAAAAATAAATATTAAAACAAATATTATTTAATTAAGATAACAAAAAAATTATTTTGGACTATATAAAATATATTGGACTGGACTGGGTCAAAAATTAAGGGTCTACAAATTCTAAGTTTTGAAAGTGTTGTTCCTTGTATCTGACTTCAACACAATATCATCAACATACACTTTGACTTGTTTATGCATTATGTCATGAAATAATGTGGTGGCCATCCTTTGGTACGTTGCTCCAACATTCTTTAACCCAAACAACATTACCCTATAACAAAATATACCCCATGTAGTAATGAAAGCAGTTTTGGCTTTATCCTCTTGGGCCATTAACAGTTGGTCGTATCCGAAAAATCCATCTACAAATGAGTGTAACACACTAGAGGTTGCACTATCAATGAGAATATGTATATGGGATAAATGAAAATCATCTTTAGGGGAAGCCTTGTTTAAGTCTCTATAATCCACACAGACCCTAATTCTTCCATCTTTCTTTGGCACGGGTACTATGTTGGCTAGCCAATCTGTATAATCTATCACTTCAACGAACTTTACTTGTATTTTTTTTAGTGACCTCTTCTTTAACCAATTCAGACCATTCAGGTCTTAACTGCCTAAGCTTTTGTTTGACAGGTTTCATGTGGGTGTAAGTAGGAATCAAATGTTCGGTTATGGCTTGATCTATTCCAAGCATATCCTCATAAGACCAAGCAAATACTTCTTCATATTTTTTAAATATTTTTTCAAATCTATCTCTCTCATTAGGAGTAAGGTCAAATGTTATGCTAATATTTTTAGGATTTTTAATTGTTCCAAAATTTAATGATTATGTATCAACAGAATTAATATTAAACATGCTCACATAACTACTATTTGAATATATGCAACCATCAAGAAAAATATCACACAAGTAAGTAAAATCAGACTTTATTGCATTCATTTTGGAAAAGAAAACATCATCATCTTCATACAAAGTAGACAAATTAAAATCAAAATCAAAATCATTGTTCTCAAAATCATAAAGAAGAACATCTTCAAACTTCTCTTCAACCAGGGCAGCAATCTCCTCTAGAGTCATCTCAGCTTTCAGGATAGCTTCCTTCTCCCCTTTTGGATTGGGTTCTTTGTTGGCTCGCAGGGTTAGCTCTTTCTTCACTTGCTCCACTAGTTTGGCAACATCAGTAAAAATCTCATAACCCGGGATCAACTTTCCCATGAACATGATTGGCTTGAGCTTTCCTTGGAGTGGTCCCTTGTCTGGAGCTTTGACAAAGATTTCTTTAAGTGGTGGGAAGCTCATCTTCTCATTCTTTTTTAGATGAACATCTTTGCTAGCTTCTTCATACCCCAACCCTTTCTTGGAAGTTTGAATTTTGAAATCTAGAAGCTTTGTCACACCAACCTTACCCTTTCCACGACTAGCTTCAGGAAGGTAAATCATGTTATTCATCATGGTCAAGACCTTAGAGTCTACTAATTCATCATCAGAAATTGCAGATACTTGGAAACCATTGAGAGGCCTCTTTACCATTAGAGCATTAACAACCTCATTATCTTCGGCCTTGATGACCACCGTCTCATCTCTGTTAGGGAACTTGATCTTTTGATGAAGGGTGGAAGGAACTCCACCAAGAGGATGAAACCATGATCATCCCAAAAGTAGAGCAAAAATAGCAGGTATGTCCAAAACAACAAATTCAACAATAGATTCAATTGGACCAACCTTCACAACAGCTTTGAAAGTCCCTTCGGCATGCCTCTTGGTGTTGTTAGAAGCCCTAATGGTTACCTCAGTTGGGCTTAGATCCCTCATTGACATAGCTAGTTTTGGCAATATTTTAAGTGGACAAACATTTATGGCAGACCCATCATCAACCATCACACATGGAGTCCTTTTTCTTTTGATTTCTACTTTGATAAAGAGAAGATGGATGTGATCTCTCCCCTCTTCCAGTAAATCTGCATCTAAGAACAATACCATTCCCATATTAACTTCGCTCTTCTTTTGAATATCTTCACATTTCATTACTCGTTCAAATTTTATGAAGTTAATAAGCTCCTCCAGTGTTATGTAGGTGGAAATTGGCATGCTAGCCAAGGCCTTGGCCATAGTTTTATGGTGCTTTTTAGAAGTGGCCAATAAGTCCCAAATGCTAACACTTGCTTGGGTTCTCTTCAACTGCTTAAGCACAGTATTATCTTCCTCTTCATTGTTCCCCACTTTAGCTTCCTTTCCTTTATTAGCCTCTACTTCTTTAGGTTGTGGCCTCGTGTAAGGCTTACCAGATCTAGTATTCATTACTTCATCTTCTTTAAGCTCGGACTAGGTCCATTCCTCCTTCTTGGGCTCAAGATCATCATCGCTATCGCTTGAGTCCCAAAACTGATTCACAACATAGATTGCTACTTCTTTACCCACCATAGCTTGTTCAACTTTGCTAAATACCACTTCTTCCTTGGTTGCTTCTCCACCCACATCTTGGAAAGAAGATATGACAAAACTTTTAAGCAAACCTCCTCCAATCATGAAGGTCGCCGGTGGTGGTACTCTATGAACCTTGGCAATGGATTGTCTTTGGTGTTTGGCTTGTTGGGCTCAGGTAGCTTCCCACTATCAATCAAATTTTGGATCTCATGCCTCAATCTCACACATCTATCTGTGTTGTGCCCTTGCATTTGATGAAATTGACAAAATGCCTTAGTGTCAAAACTAGATGGGAGAGGGTTAGGCAAAGGATGAGGATTTAAGGGTTGTAACAATCCCTTCTTTTGTAGCTTATTGAGGACCCAAGACAGCTGCTTCCCCAATTCTAAAAACTGTCTTCTTCCTCCTCGTCTAGTAGCATTAACACCAACTACCTTTTGCATGATTTGGATACCAAACTATAGTTTCCTTTCTCGTTCCTTCTTGTTGAAAAGTGGTTCCCACTCTTCAATTTGTAGACCAGCTTGCAAAAGGTCTTTCAAATTTTGAATGAGTGTATGAGACATCCTTTCGCAAAGGATAGGTAACACTCCTCTCACAAACATTCTAATTTGATCGGATTCATTAGGCCTTCTCTTGAGCAATGCAAACTTATTCCTCCACCTCTTCATATAATCCACAGAATTCTCATTTGACCTTTGTCTAATGGACTCCACCTCCATTAGAGTAACTTCTAATTCAGCATCGTATCCATATTATTAGATGAAGGCCTTGTATAGTAGATCCCAATTCTTTTATGTGCCATCATCTAAGGTATTGAATAAATTTTGGATAATAGGATCCAATGAGAGCATGAAGTAACTTAGAGTTTGAGCCTTAGTAGCCCGGGCAGACTGTATAGTAGTGATATACTACTTTACATGAATGTGATGATTTTTTATTCCATCGAACTTTACAAAGGATGACATCTTGAACTTGTACAAAACTTCTTCATCTAGCTCCAACAATTTGTCAACTTCCAACATTTCTTCGGTTTTCAGCTTCTTTTCAAACTTCTTTTTTGGATCAGCAATCATCTTTTCAATAGCTGAAGTTTTAGTTTTCTCCACAGCTGATCTTTCAACAATCTTTGACTATTTCTTCTTGTCCATTATTGATCACCTTATCATCATCAAAAGCCACTTCACCAACTTTAGCCTTCCCCTTATCTTTCTTGGTGCTTGCGGATGATTCAGCATTATTCCCAAGCATTTTAGTCATTTGATTCTTCATGATCTCAGCTAGGGCCCCCTTTAGTTCTTCCATTTTAGCATTGAGAGTGTCGTCCACCATTCATTGAATTTGTTCGGGCTCTATTGCTTTTGGTGAAAAAGTCATTGAGTCGCTGCTAGATTCTTCATCTCCAGCATAGGTCAGATTGTCGTAAGCTTTTAAACTATTATAATCCAAGCATGTAAGCCATAAAGGATTAATGATATGTGATGTGATGCATGTATGCATGTGTGCATGTATGCACAAACAATAAACAAACAAGGATAAATAGGACGTTCCTTCCCACCTTATAACTTTCACACACGGATGGCGAGTCTCTTTTTCTAGGTATATGGTTAAGAAAATACCAACATGGGGTATCTTATATCTCTTTTTCTAGGTATATGGTTAACAAAATACCAACATGGGGTATCTTATTTTTGAATATTTCCCTAGAACGTTTCAACCAATAGTTATATTTTAAAAAATGGAAATCAGTTCATGATAATTTCCATTAATTAGGCTTGAATCCATCCAATCAACTAAAGCAGCTTTTAGGCTATATTGGATTAAAACTAAATTAAGAGGTTTATTACAAATAGATTTCTCACTTGAAAAAGTAACTAATGATTCATGCCAAAAACAAACCCATGGTTAATAATTCTTAGTATAAACTAGGCTCACAATTGATTTTTGGTATTTCCATAATTGACCTAAATATTCATAAGCTCTTTTATAAGATTATGAAAATAATTTTGTTTCTAAGCCCATTTGTAAAAAGATTTTAGAAAAAATGGATTTTGGACTTTGTATTTGTGTCATGAGAAAAGGATTTTTGATTTGTTTTTTTTAGAAAAGTTTTATTTCCAAAGACCATCTTGAAAAGTTTTGAAAATAGCTTTGATCTTTTTGATTTTAAAGAAAATTTTATTTTGAGCTTACAATGTACTTAGGTCATATTAGAAAAAGAACAAACCAAATAAGTCGTGATTGAAACTAAGATAAATTAACCATAGTCAAACAACAAGCATTTGGGGTAAAAACCTATGGAAAGTAACTAGGCCAATTGCATGAGCTTTAGCCTTTGGGTTTAAAAGGCTTAGGTTCCCATAGCAAGTATATACCAAAAGGTAAAAGGCTATGAGTGATTATGCCATGCTCGATCTCCATACCTTAAGTGAAAGTATGGCATCCTTTACATAACATAACACATGTAACACGGGCATCCTAACTCACGCACACAATGCAATATAATATGATGCAATGGATAATATCATGATAAGAAAGAATAGAATAATATAAAGACCAACGGAATCAACTTCTCTTATCCCCAGTGGAGTCGCCACTGTGAGCGAGGATTTTCGCCCCCACTCCCGGTGGAATGGTACTTGCGACTTCAGCACTATTTAGGCTCAGGGCCTTAGAGAACACGAGCCTAAGTCTAGAGAAAATGCAGTCACCACCTGGACGGGCTGGGAAAAAGAAACAGGTGGATGACTCGATTCCTAAGGAATCTCTTACCCCCTAATGGGTTTGAAAAGTTGGGTACGAGTGGGGATGGTGAGAAATGGCCTAGCACCCACACAATGTGTAACGACCCGCCTATCTTTCGGCCACCCGCCTAGCTGCTGGGCCCAGCCCAGGAACCTTCAGCGGATCGTACAGTACTGGACCGCCCTCGCGGGCTCCCAGCAGGATTTGTTAATTTGGCTTAATTCCTTGGAATTAAGTCGCCTCCCCGGATCGAACACCTGACCTCCCCCTTAAGAGAGCCAGCGAGCGCAATCCAGTACCATTTCTACCACTGGTAGAAATGGTACTGGATTGCGCTCGCTGGCTCTCTTAAGGGGGAGGTCAGGTGTTCGATCCGGGGAGGCGACTTAATTCCAAGGAATTAAGCCAAATTAACAAATCCTGCTGGGAGCCCGCGAGGGCGGTCCAGTACTGTACGATCCGCTGAAGGTTCCTGGGCTGGGCCCAGCAGCTAGGCGGGTGGCCGAAAGATAGGCGGGTCGTTACAGTTAAAAAGGCGCCTGTTTAACTGTAACGACCCGCCTATCTTTCGGCCACCCGCCTAGCTGCTGGGCCCAGCCCAGGAACCTTCAGCGGATCGTACAGTACTGGACCGCCCTCGCGGGCTCCCAGCAGGATTTGTTTATTTGGCTTAATTCCTTGGAATTAAGTCGCCTCCCCGGATCGAACACCTGACCTCCCCCTTAAGAGAGCCAGCGAGCACAATCCAGTACCATTTCTACCAGTGGTAGAAATGGTACTGGATTGCGCTCGCTGGCTCTCTTAAGGGGGAGGTCAGGTGTTCGATCCGGGGAGGCGACCTAAGTGTGTGACAATGCCACTTGGGCCAAATAAACAAATCCTGCTGGGAGCCCGCGAGGGCGGTCCAGTACTGTACGATCCGCTGAAGGTTCCTGGGCTGGGCCCAGCAGCTAGGCGGGTGGCCGAAAGATAGGCGGGTCGTTACAGTTAAAAAGGCGCCTTTTTAACTGTAACGACCCGCCTATCTTTCGGCCACCCGCCTAGCTGCTGGGCCCAGCCCAGGAACCTTCAGCGGATCGTACAGTACTGGACCGCCCTCGCGGGCTCCCAGCAGGATTTGTTTATTTGGCCCAAGTGGCATTGTCACACACTTAGGTCGCCTCCCCGGATCGAACACCTGACCTCCCCCTTAAGAGAGCCAGCGAGCGCAATCCAGTACCATTTCTACCACTGGTAGAAATGGTACTGGATTGCGCTCGCTGGCTCTCTTAAGGGGGAGGTCAGGTGTTCGATCCGGGGAGGCGACCTAAGTGTGTGACAATGCCACTTGGGCCAAATAAACAAATCCTGCTGGGAGCCCGCGAGGGCGGTCCAGTACTGTACGATCCGCTGAAGGTTCCTGGGCTGGGCCCAGCAGCTAGGCGGGTGGCCGAAAGATAGGCGGGTCGTTACAGTTAAAAAGGCGCCTTTTTAACTGTAACGACCCGCCTATCTTTCGGCCACCCGCCTAGCTGCTGGGCCCAGCCCAGGAACCTTCAGCGGATCGTACAGTACTGGACCGCCCTCGCGGGCTCCCAGCAGGATTTGTTTATTTGGCTTAATTCCTTGGAATTAAGTCGCCTCCCCGGATCGAACACCTGACCTCCCCCTTAAGAGAGCCAGCGAGCGCAATCCAGTACCATTTCTACCAGTGGTAGAAATGGTACTGGATTGCGCTCGCTGGCTCTCTTAAGGGGGAGGTCAGGTGTTCGATCCGGGGAGGCGACTTAATTCCAAGGAATTAAGCCAAATAAACAAATCCTGCTGGGAGCCCGCGAGGGCGGTCCAGTACTGTACGATCCGCTGAAGGTTCCTGGGCTGGGCCCAGCAGCTAGGCGGGTGGCCGAAAGATAGGCGGGTCGTTACACAATGCTCAGTTCATTGGAACCAGACTCCTTTGCAGGTCTTAATATTATAAAATTTTTAAATATAACAATATTATCCATATTACATGTGATAATTAAAAATAAAGCATCATTATATTAAAATCAAAGCAATATCTAGATAAAATAAATAAGTGGACACCCATCCGAGGATGAAAACATGTCCTTACATCATCTAATATCTAAAACTAGATAGGACACCCACCGAAAGTTGGAAACGTGTCCTTTACATTGATCTAAAAACTTTAATATAAATTAAATTACATGATGCTCACAATATGAGGTACCCGAAAAATGAAAACATATCTCTCACAATGTTTTGAAACCAAAGCAAGTCAATAAAAGTAAACAACAATTCATCATAAATAAATCATTCATCAAAGACATGAAACATCAATCAAAATATATAATAAACATTCATCTAATTTAAATAAAATTGTAAGAATATAAATTTAGGGTTTATGCATCAATTAGGGTTTCTTGGGTTTTATGTCTAACAATTTGGGTTTTGTATATATTGGATTAATTAATTGAGAAACATTCAATATAAAAGAAATAACATGGCTACTGGATATTTGAATTAAAGATTAGGATTGAAATAAATTAGCGTTTGAATATAAAGAATGGGGGTTTTAAATTTAGCATTTCGAAAGTTTTATGAAAATAATATTAAGGTTTAGGGTTGAAGTAAATGAGATTGAAGATCATGAAAATAGGATTTTAAATTAGGTATTTGGAAAGAATATGCTACTGTGAATCTCATAAAAATAGATTTGGTTAGGGTTTTATGAAAACAGATTATTGTTTTGTGGTTTTAGAAAAGTGTAATTAGGGTTTTAGATTTCAAAAATTAGTTTTACGAGTATTAAGGTATTAGGGTTTTGAAAAAAAAAACTCTTTTAAGTGTTTTAAATAGAGTGTAGATGGTAAACAGAACAATTGATCAAATAACAAAAATATCATCTATTGTATGTTTAAACAATTGATGAATTTTAATGATGAAGCTACTGTAAACATAAATAAGTCAATAGAAATTTAAACCTCTGTTGTTGGCTCCACTACAATTTTGAATTTTTGTTGAACAATAACAAAGACAATGTTGGACTGCCTTTGATGGATAATTTCTTGCTTGTTGACTGCCTCTTGCTCCTTTCAAGTCCAAGGTTCTGAATCAATTCCTTCAATAATTGTACCATCCAAGGTTGCTAAGAAAAAGTCCCAAAAAAAATCCAGCTCCAAAAGTCCAAAAAGTCCTAAGTCCCTTTTCTGTGTGTTTTAATGTGGTATTTATAGGTAAAAAAAATAATAACCTAACACTAATTGATTAAGGAAATAAAAACCCATTTTGGAAATAAAATCAAAACCTAAAAATAAAAAGGTTTCGAAAAAATTGCTCGTAGGCCGGGCTTGCGAAACTGCGCTGGCAAAAAATTTCCTTGGGGCGCTGTGGACTGGGCGCGGGACACAGGCCAATTCGCTGCAAGTTTTAGCCTGTGGCCATTTTGTCGTAGGTTTTTCCTGCAGCGAATTAGCCCAAGCAAATTCGTCGCCAACGATTTTCATCGCTGATTCTTCCGTCACTGATTTTTATTTATTTATTTTATCTTTTATTTATTTTTATTAAAAATAAATATTATTAAAATAAATATTATTTAATTAAAATACCATAAAAATTATTTTGGATTGGACTGGGTCAAAAATGAAGGGTCTACACTTAGGAATAAATTTAAGTCTGCTACTTCAAAAATTGAAGAAAAAAAGGTTCGAGAAGAAAAATTAATGCTACAACCATGGCCATTCAAGGCCACACCCATGGGATCCATTTCCCTACTGCCAAAGTCAAGAACAAGAAGAAAAGTAAGAAATTACAGCCTTAATTCAATTGCGACAACCATGGCAATCAAAATCCCATGATTGCATCCCATAAAGAAGCCATTTACAACTGGATAATGGCTCGGGATAGTCCAAATGAACCCAGGCCACGATCATGGCATCCATATGCCATGACTATGGGATAGAAAATGATGACTTTAAGCCAGAAAAATTGAATTTGAAGATCTAAATAGCTGCAACTTGCATTTGACAGCTTGCCACCATTAAAAAGCTTCAAAGCACTCTATATAAACACCATTCCTCCAAATGTTCAAGGGTTTGATGTTATGATAGATGAGTCTTTGATTTAGTTTTAGATAAAAGTTACTGTGTGTTTTAAAAACAAGAGAGCTTTAGATACAAGTGAGAGAATAGTAAGGTTAATTCTTTGTGCCCAAAGCTTATATCAATTGAGTTCTAGTCTCCATTTTGATAGAAGAGTAAAAATAGGGTTTCCAAGAAGAGATTCAAGGAGTCCTAAAGGAGTTCTTCTCCAAATCAAGAACTAGAGTTTGCTCTTTCTTATTTTTATGTTTTCAAAAAATAAATATTGTGTTTGTACTTTAAATATGAAGAACTAAACTCTTTTAGGGTTGGTCTCTTTTATTGAGTTTATTATGGAATACTTATTGCCTAATTGATTTAATCAAGTTTATCTTTGATTATTTTGTTATCTTTGATCTTAATGCTCTGATTATCTGACCAATAATTAATTGAGTTGAGATGTTGTGTGATGAAGCGAGAGTGGAAGCACAATATTTGTCCATGGAGCTAACAATCTTAAAGAAGTTTTTTACTTAAAGATAAGGTTAAACATTCAAGAGGTTGATTCAAGATTCTCACAAAACTTAATGAATTGATTTAATTACTTATGATGAAAAGAGTAGACATATAAGTTAAATTGATAATAGCTTTAGTATATGAGAGAGACTTAAGCTTGATTAAGGAGAATTCAACCATTAATAAAAAGGGAAACTGAATTAAAAATCTATAATTTAGAAAATCTATAATAAACTCATAAAGCTGACTCAACACAAAGTTTTATATTATTAGATTCAATTTCAACAATTTACTTTTTTAAAAAGTTTAATTTAATCTTAAACCAACTCTTATTATTCAAATAATAATCAGTTTAATTATTTAGTACTTAAAACAACCTTCGTCATGGGAACAATACTCTACTTATCACTATATTACTTGATACGACCTGTGCACTTGCAGATAGCTAGGCCCGATTCCTAACAGCACCCACCCAGGCATCCTAGAGACAAAAGAAGATAGAGTAGATGCTGGAGGCGGCTCAAAAGGAGTGGGAGAATGATGAGCCTGAGTATCCCGGGATGTAGAAGCCTCAACTGGTCTCTTTCTCCTATAAAAAGTCTAAAGGGAAGAATAAAAATCAAAAATTGATACAGGAAGCATGAAAAATAAAAAAAAGTACAAAAAGGAAAATACAAATCTGTAATCTCTCCTCAGCGTAGACTGTCTCACCTATAGGATGAGACTGAGGGATAGGTGCATCAGCTGAAACATGGAAAGATAGTTTAGGACGGAGCAAACTTTGCCTCACATTGTCCAGATAAGACAAGGAATTAGTATTGTCCAATTCCAAAATGATTTGTCAATTGTCCTCGCCCTGTCTCCACTAAACCCAGTCTCTCTCCTGAATTGACTTTGAAGTAAAAATAATTTTTTGGGATGTCAAAGGGAGCTGATCACCTATCTGGGCCTAAATACCACTCAAAAACATGTTCCCCAAATACCATTTAGACCTAAAGGGAACTAGGACAGGCTTAAATCTTTCAATGCTCCAACCATAGCTATGCTTTTAGCATAATTGGAGACCAGGGACGTTCTACTCGATTTGCAGGATCCCACCAAGCCAAAGACACCTAGAAAAGGCAAATGAGGCAAAGGTAAGTATATATAAACCATTGTTTATAAAATTAACCTAAATTCTTTACCTCTAGTCAGGGAAGCTGCTGACGGGCATATCTCAAAGCAAGGACATCATGATATATCTCAGAAGCCTTCTTGTTCCCCATCCAAGCTCCAAGATAGAGGAAGTCATGATGGAAACCCCACTCAAAATCAGAAGGAAGAAGAAGGTTGAACTCATAAGCCCAAATCTACATAAAATAGCCAAACTAAATAAGCAAATAGATAATGAAAAAAAAGGAAAAGAAAAATAAGTATGGACCTCCAAGACAATCAGTAAACCCATAGGGGTATTAGTACATCTATAGGCCTAATCTAGCCATGGTATAAGCAAGACAAATTGGCATCTCTCTAATTGCACCCAGGGACTGCAATCAAATTGTAGAGGGCCCTCAGGATACTAGTATCACTATAGAATTAGAATCTGTAAAAATAGTAGTGTTGAGGAGGTACAATAGAAAACTTTGAGTGCACCGAGATCTCCACTCATCTATATGAATAGCATTCATCCTCTCCTCCATCTAGTAATCAATGATGCTAGTGTACTTTATCTTTTGAACATTAAACATGGGATCAAAGCTAAGAAGACCCCTCAACTCATTATCTAGGATAACTTTGGCATCAAAAGGGACCTTCTCTCCTCCAAAATGAATCTTGGTAATTACTGCAAAGTCCAAGGGGGGTAATGGTCATCTCACTAAAGCCCAAGTGGAAGGCACATGTAGTATCCACCCACCATTTGGCTACGACCTCCACGATGCATCGATCCATCTTTGCCCTAGTCTCAGACAATGTCTGAATAAAAGAATCAAAATCAGAGGCCTTGACAATATCTTGCACCACCTTAAGGAGAGCCATGTACCACTCCCTAGCCAGGTGAATAGAGCCTGCATCTCGAATCATACCAACATCAATTTGCATCAAAAAGAAAGGGAAGAGAAGTAAAAAGCATAAGAGAAAGATAGAGAAAAATGAAACTAGAAGGCAAGTATCAAATTTGGTAGTTTTATTATCACATTAGATAAACATATATATCTCAAGCAAAATTTTGAACAACTGAAAGGATAATAAACAAATATCAAATTTGATACATATATTATCGAACTCGATATCTACCTAAGCAGAAGTCTCAAGCAAACAAGGAAAATTATCAAAGCATATAACAATCCTACAAATATCAATTTTGACACAGTCTGTCATGCTAAAAAGGCTCAAAACTATCAAATTCAACATTCATATGGCCTGAGGCTATAGAATGCCAAAGCATAAATATCTTGCCCTAATCATCCAATCAATTCCTAAAAGAAACCTTGATAAAATCCCTAAAATACCCAAGAAACTTATGTAAACTAATCTAGGAATTCAATCTTGCAAATTAAAATAAAAAATAGGCAAAATAAAGAGGCAAGAAATGCAGAAGATCTATACACTGCCGAACTCGATAGTATTACTATCTAAATTGACAATCATGCATCAGATAGAGTAGCAATGGTAGAAACAAGAATTCAAACATCAATAAAACTCCAATCAAAAGAGCAAAAATTAGAAAAACCTACTTGGGAAGTAGTTCATTTACTACAATGGCCCTTAATCAGAAGGAGAATAGGAATTGCCAATGGTGTCATACCTAGTAAAGCCCAGTTGGTGATGAAATTCGATAGCCTCCTAGAATGGTTGAATCCTAGAGATTGATCAGCATTTTTAGTAATCATCTTTACCAAATGACCATGAAAGTGAGCAAAAAATCAAGGGAAATTGTAGAAATCTTCTAGTTACTCCACTGCTATAGAGAAAAGAGCAAAGTCTATGTTAAATGAGAAGAGGAAGAGTGAAAGGCGCCTTTCTCTATATTTTTAAAGTTCTATAGAAATATTATCAAATAAGAGAAGATACTATCAACTTCGATAATTTGGAAAGCCCAACTCTATAGTCTATCGCAGGGAGACTCTCTCTCAATTTTCTACTTTACAGAAGCAAATCGAATTCAACAATACTCTAGTATCGAATTTGATAATTATTCTCATCATTGGCAAAAAGAATATTTCACTAATTTCAAATTTTATTCCAGGGAGATCCTATCAGATTAATGATAAGATGATTTTTACAGAAGGAAGGAGAAAAGCGAAAAAGATAAAAATAGATAAGCACACATGTGTAGACCCTTAATTTTTGACCCAATCCGGTCCAATATGTTTTATTTAGTCCAAAATAATTTTTGCTGTCTAATTGGTCCAAAATAATTTTTGTTAAATAATTTTTGCTTTAATATCTAATTTATATTAATAAAAAATTAAAATAAACAAATAAAAATTAAAAATTAAAAATAAAAATAAAATCAGAGTAGAAAAAAAATCGGCAGCAAAAAACAGTCGTGCGGGCCCGTGGGCGTTTTGCCCACAGCAATTTCCTGAGGGCGGCACGCCCGTAGGCCCAGCACTTCACCTGCAGGAAATTCCTGCGGGTGAAATAACTTCCTGCAAGATTTTCCTGCGGGCTAGCACGCCCACTGGCCCCAGCCACGGGCCCGGCTGCCGCAGTTTTTGCCAGCGCAAAATTTTTCGACGCAAATTTCATTAAACCTAATCCAATTAGGTTTTAATTTCCTTTTTTTAATATTACTTGCCGTGTATAATTAGGAATAAACAACCTAAAACCATTATAAATAAGGACCAATATAACCAAATTGAAAAGGGGGAAGAAAAAGAGGCAGTAGCTTGATTTTTTGAAACCAAATCAGTGAAGGAAAAGGGAAACTCAATTCAAGTGATTTTTAAAAGCAGCAACAGCACGAATTAAACAATTCAAAGGCAACAAAGGCTTGTTTTTGGAGCTAGTTCATCCAAGAAGAATTGTTTTTGGAGGAATCAACAAAAGAAGGTATGTTAAATTCTTTTTTATTTATGTTTTCACAGTAGCAAACCTATGAAATTAGGGCTTTTTAAATCAAAAATCATAGAGCTGTAATTTAATTTTTCCAAGATTAAAACACTAATACATTACTTTATTTTCCAAAAAGACTTAAAATTATTATTTTTTGCTTCTTCAAAAGTCTCAAAACCCTAATTGAACAAATTCTTTAACAAAACCAAAACTTGATTCTGTTTCTTTCAAATTTTTCAAATAAGTTCTATTTCATTCAAAAAGTCTTCAAAAACATCTTTTCCACTAATAAAAACTTCAATCTGTGTGTTTAAATTCATAAAACCTCATGAAATCATCAAATTGTCTTTTTAAACCCTAATTCAACAAATCACCCGAGAACCCTAATTTTAAAGCATAAAACCCTAATTCAACTTTTAAACCTAAAATAGTAAACCCTAAACTTTAAATCTTTAAAACATAAAATACCATAAAAACACAAATATGCTAAAATTATACAGTAGCTTAAAATCATCATTTAAAACTACAAATCAAAAGTATTTTTAAGTGTCTAAAACCCTAGTTTCATGATTTCATCATTCAAATCTCAATTTGGTTAATCAAAGTGTCTTACCAACCTTTTAAAACATAAAACCCTAATCTATTTTAACTCCATAAAAATTCACAGTAGCTATAATTGAACTTTTATTTGCTTTATTCAATTCCATATTTGATTTTGCTTTGATTTATCTCTTATGCTATAATTTATTTAATTTCAATACTTGATTTATTTAATTTATCATGGATGGATGTTTATTTTATTGATATTTAAATACTTTTAATGAATGATTTATTTATTATGGATGATTATTTACTTTTATAAATCAATTTAGACTTCCAAAAGTTGTAAGAGGTATGTTTCCACTTGGTGGGTACCTCATTAGTTAAACATCATGTAATTTAATTTTCTTTTCTATTTTAGAACATTTGTAAAGGGCATGTTTCTACCTTTTGGTGGGTGTCCTCTCTAGGCATGTGATGTAAGGACATGTTTCCATCCTTGGATGGGTGTCCATTTATTTGTTTTGTTTTGTTTGGACATTGCTTTGATTTTAATATAATGATGCTTTCTTTTTATCGTGTGTAGTATGGATAATATTGTTATATTTAAGAATTTTATAATATTAAGACATGTAAAGGAGGCCAGTTCCAATGAACCGGGGGTTGTGGGGGTGCTGGGCCATTTCTCTCCTTCCCCACACGTACCCAACTTTCCGAATCCATTAAGGGGTTGGGGATTCCTTAGGAATCGAGTCATCCACCCCTTTCTTTTTCCAGGCCCGTCCGGGTGGCGACTCCATTTTCTCCAGACTTAGGTCCGTGTTCTCTAAGGCCCCGAGCCTAAACAATGCCGAAGTCGCAAGAACCATTCCACCTAGAGTGGGGGCGAAAATCCCAACTCACAGTGGCGACTCCACTGGGGACAAGAGAAGTTGATTCCGTTGGTCTCTATATTATTCTATTCTTTCTTATAATGATTTTATCCATTGCATCATATTAGTTTGCATTGTGTGCGTGAGTTAGGATGCCCGTGTTACCCGTGTTGTGTTATGTAAGGGATACCATACTTTCACTCAAGGTATGGAGAACGAGCATGGCATAACCACTAATAGCCTTGTACTGTTTGGTATATACTTGCTATGGGAACCTAAGCCTTTCTACCCAAAGACTAAAGCTCATGTAATTGGCCTACTTACTTTCCTTAGGTTTTACCCTAAATGCATGTTGTTTGACTATGGTTAGTTTATCTTAGTCTAAATCATGGCTTATCTGGTTTGTTCTTTTTCTAATATGACCTAAGTATATTGTAAGCTCAAAATAAATTTTTCTTTAAAGCCCAAAAGACTAAAACTATTTTCAAAATTTTTTAAGATGGTCTTTGGACATAAGACTTTTCTAAGAAAAGAAATAAATTCTTTGGCCCATGGCCCAAATACTAAGCCCGAAATCCACTTCTCTAAAAAATCTTTTATAATGGGCATAGAAACAAAATTCTTACAAAGAGCTTGCAAAATATTTAGGTCAATTATGAAATACCAAAAATCATTTGTGGGCCTAGTTTACACTAAGAATAAATTAACTATGGGCTTGTTTTTGGCATGAATCATTAGTTACCTTTTTCAAGTGAGAAATCTATCTATGATAAACCTCTTAATTTTGTTTTAATCCAATATAGCATAAAAGCTACTTTGGTTGGTTGAATGGATTAAAACCTAATTAATGGGAATTATCATGGATTGATTTCCATTTTCAAGGATATAACTATTGGTTGAAACGTCCGAGGGAATTATTTGAAAGCAAGGTACCCCATGTTGGTATTTTGGTTAACCATATAACTAGGAAAAGAGACTCGCCATTCGTGTGTGGATGTTATAAGGTTGGAAGGAACTTCCTATTTATCCTTGTTTGTTTATTGTTTGTGCATACATTTGCATCTCATATCATTGATCTTTTCTGGCTCATAGACCTGAGGTACAACAATTCAAGAGCATACAACGATATCACCTACAGCATTGATTTTTGATTCAAGTGCTTCATTCGAAGGATGGGTGCAAACCAGCTAAGGGATATAATCGATGAAGTTTTCAAAGCTAGGATGGCCGAGCTACAAGATCAATTGGTTAAAATTATGAAGACCCAGTTGATTCAAATTCTAGAGATCATCAACAATGCTAATGAGGCATCTCCCATTGACATAAGAAAGAAGGAAAAGACAGCATTAACAAGGAACATGTCTGCTGATAGAGATCGAATGAAAAATGAGAGATCAATCCCTATTCTACAAGACCAACCGAACCATGTGCTATCTAAGTGGAGCAATAAGAGCGGCTATCACCCTAGTGGGAAAAGTCAAAGGGAAAGAAGAGGTGTTGAGAAAGATGCAACAACTAAGCCAACAAATAAGCGTAAATTTTCAGATTTAAGGGAGCCTTTGTCAAAGATGTTAGAAAATCTAATGAAAATGGATTTGCTACAACCATTGGCACTTCTGCCTCTACATAAGCCTCTACCACCAAATTTTAAAGTCAAGGTCTTCTGTCATTTCCATCAAATGCAAGGGCATGAGACAGATAAATGTGTTAACTTAAGGCACAATATCCAAGATTTGATTGACAGTGGAAAGCTGCCTGAGCCTAATAAGCCCAATACTAAGAATAAGCCTCTGCCTAAAATTGGAAGGGCGCCACCGCTTGCAACCCTCATGAAGAGTTTTATCTTGTCATCTCATCATGATATGGATAGAGAAGCTGCTAAAGACGATGTACTACTAAACAAGTTTGGATTAACTATGGATGATGAAGCCATGATCCTTAATGAAGGAAAAAATCCTTGCCCTTGATGAATGGAGTATCTTTGATTCCAACTCAATAAACTTTCCTTAGCTTGAATGTTGCTTTTCAATTTTACTTTCTTTAATTGGAACTATCATGTTTTTCAAATTTAAATTTGTTTGAATAAATTACATTTATAAAAAAAAAAATTTTGGTCTTTGTTCATTTTGGTTCTCAACCAATGAGGAATTTAGCTTGATGTTTATAAATTAATGTGTCTAGGCATCATGACTCGAATGACTTTACTAGATGAGGGAATTACTCTATAGCATTGAGTTGTGTATGCTTACTTAGAGAGGGCTCCTGCATAATTATCTTTGTCTAGGTCTTAGTCAGTCTTAGAACATGCTTTGACAAACTTTCGAGGTGAAATTGAACTCTGCTTATTTAAGGGAGATATGATCTAGGCATTGTTTGATTAGCCAACAACTAGTATCCACCAAATTAAATATTAATCCCTAGTTGTCCCTTTAAGCCTTCATAAAATTTTAGCTTTCTTTTCAATGGCATATAACCTCAACAACCTACCTTGAGCTGTTGTGATACTTTTGACAAGTCTTATGATCACAAAGGTGAAAAGGCAAGAAGATCAAAGAAAGAAATGAATAGTCAAGACTATGAAGATAGTTGAAGTTCTCAAGACTATAAGGGTAGTTGATGTTTTCAAGACCATAAGGATAGTTGATGTTCTCAAAACCTTAAGGGTAGTTGAATTTCCCTTAATGTCTCCAATATATCAAGACAACATCAACATTAGAGTAACAAATGAATTATCCCTATTAAAGAAGATTTATGTTACTCCACTCATCCATTATTTGAAGCCCAAGTTGGTACAAACAAGACAACTATGTTTGAGCTAGAACCAAAAAAGGAAAAATGAAAAAAAGAGAATAGAAAAAAAAGAAAGAAAAAAGAAGAAGAAGAAGAATAGAAAAAGAATTAAAAAAAAAGAAGATAAAACCTAAAAAGGCGGTTCATAAAGCCAACTGAGTTATCTTTTACCTAAAGCAGCAAAAGGCTTCCATTTGGTTCATAAAGACATTTTTACTTGAATTGGCCCAACACAACCAAAGATTCAATCAAAATTGGAGAAAAGGAGGGAGACCATCCAGTTCTTGAAAGTTTTGTACTTGATAGTCCAACAAGAAAGAAGGACAAAATGATAAAATGCTCAAAGAAAGGGAAGATTAAGGAAAACAAAGAGAAAGAAAAGGGAAGAGTAAGAGAAATAAAGAAAAGGGAGAAGAAGAAAAGAAATGAATTTGGGTCTTAAACTTTTTTCAAGGGCAAAGACTGTCCTAATCAAGATCCAGGTTAATGCCAAAAAGATAGAAAGAATTTAGAGACTAGCAAGATTGCCTCCAAGCCGCTTAAAATTCAAACAAGAAATTTATAGTGTGAAGGCTTGTCCATTGTATCACATCAGCCCCAACTTACAAATGGTCTTCACTTTAACCCATGTCCCTTGTAGACCCCATTTCAAGCCTATCAAAGACCTGTTGATCTCTCTTGGTAGGTAGAATCTATTAGTGGAGATAGTTTGAATAAGCATGCATATGAGATAGACAATATTTAAACTCAAATGAGACCTTTGGCCAAGTAATGTGTATGTGCCTATCTGAAGTGCAACAGTTCTTGCTTAAATAGAAATGATTCCCGAGTTTAGTACGGTAACTAGGGTTGTCATGTTATAGATATGTTAATTTGGAAAAATCAAGTCCTGAGGTACATTGACATTAATTTGGCAAAGCCAACATTTGATTTCAAAATCAAAATTCAAAAAAGAAAAAAAGAAAACAAATGTTGTCATACAAAGCCTTCAAGTTAAGGGAAGTATGTTGAACCTCCAAAGGACATATTGGGCAAAGGAAATGATTATTGGCAAGCTGCCAATTGACATGCTGAAACATAATTCGAAATGGATGCATCCCTAACTCTACCATTAGGGGTCTCCACCACTCATGTTTTCAACATCTGAAAGATAAAAGCTACAAATACAAAGCTTTCGATCATTCTAATGCAAGACTTGAACAAGCATCAAAACGGAACCAATGAGAACACTTCTGTTGATCTCCTCGGTCTGTGAGTCGATGGAACAACTATAAGTATTATTCATGCATATCATGCATACATGAGCATATCACATCGTACTTTCTTGTCTTGTATTGTCTATTCTTTATCAAAGTGAACAGCAAACACTCTGTGAAGTGAAGAATCAAAAGAAGATATCAAATCAGGGGGGCATAGAAAGCCCATCGCTTGAGAAAGCTCCAGTAATTTTGCAAAGAGAAGATATGCATGCTTGTGTGAAGAACTAGACAAGAAAAATATCAATCAAAGCTTGCATGGAAAAAATCTTTGGTTTGAGCCTACACAGGGGGCAAAGTTTCTCCTTTTCAATTTTTTGGGTTTATTTACCAAATATTTTTAAACTCACTTACAAATATTTTGCCACACAGGGGGGCAAGGAGAGGATATAAGGTCCAATTAAAAATAGCTAAATCTTTGTAAAAAGGAAGAACAAAAGAATGGAACATTAGAACTCTCAAAAGAATGAAGATGCAAAAGACAAAAGACCAATCCAGCTAAAAGAGCTGAAGCTAGGGTAAAGACCCAACCTCCAATGGATAGAGACCCATGTTTTAAGAGTAAAGACCCAATCTCAAAGGATGAAGATCCATTTGCAATGGTGAAGACCTGATGTCAAAAGATGAAGATTCATTTTCAAGGATGAAGACCCGATATGAAAGGATGAAGATCCATTTTGAGGGTGAAAAACCACAATGCATGGAATAACCGGAGCAGTCAGATTTCTCAAATTATAAAAGGTCAATCAAACTCAATCTCAGGTCCAAGCACCCAATCTCGGGTCCAAGTACCAAAATCTATTCAAGCTCGGGTCCAAGAACCCAATCTCGGGTCCAAGCACCCATTCTCGAGTCCAAGTACCCAAATCAAATCTATCTCGAGTCCAAGCACCTATTCTCGGGTCCAAGCACCCATTCTCAGGTCGAAGTACCCAAATCAAATCAATCTCAGGTCCAAGCACCCAAATTCAAATTAGCCTCGGGTCCAAGAACCCAATCTCGGGTCCAAGTACCCAATCTCGGGTCCATGTACCCAATCTCGAGTCCAAGTACTCAATCTTGGGTCTAAGTACCCAAATCAAATCAATATCGGGTCCAAGTACCCAATTTCGGGTACAAGTACCCAATTTCGGGTCTAAATACCCAAATCAAATCTAATCTCTGGTCCAAGTACCCAAATCAAATCAATCTCGGGTCCAAGTACCCAATTCTGGGTCCAAGTACCCAAATTCCATCCAATCTTGGGTCCATGTACCCAAAACGAATTCAACCCAATCCTGGGTCTAAGAACCCAAAATCAATTCAATCTCGGGTCCAGGTACCCAATCTCGGGTCCAAGGACCCAAATTAAATCAATCTCGGGTCCAAGTACCCAAATTCAATCAATTTCGGGTCCAAGTACCAGATCTTGGGTCTAAGTACCTAATCCCAGGTCCAAGTACCCAAAATCAATTCAAGCTCGGGTCCAAGTACCTAATCTCCGGTCCAAGTACCCAATCCCAGGTCCAAGTACCCAAATTCGATCAATCTCGGGTCCAAGTACCCAAAAAAAAATTTAAATCACCATCTCAAAAATTAAGTCTTATTGCTTTTCACTCTCTTTCACTTAAGTTTCAGATCATTCAAGCAGGGGGCAAACTGTAGACCCTTAATTTTTGACCCAATCCGGTCTAATATGTTTTATTTAGTCCAAAATGATTTTTGTTGTCTAATTGGTCCAAAATAATTTTTGTTAAATAATTTTTGCTTTAGTATCTAATTTTTATTGATACAAATGAAAATAAACAAATAAAAATTAAAAAAAATAAAAATAAAATCAGAGTCGAAAAAAAATCGGCAGCGAAAAACAGTCGTGCGAAACCGTGGGCGTTTTGCTCGCAGGAATTTCCTACGGGCAGCACTCCCGTAGGCCAAGCACTTCACCCGCAAGCCTTTCTGCAGGCAAAATAACTTCCCGCAGGATTTTCTTGCCGGCTGGCACACCCACTGGCCCCAGCCACGGGCCCGGCTGCTACAGTTTTTGCCAGTGCAAAATTTTTCGACGTAAATTTTTTGAAACCTAATCCAGTTAGGTTTTAATTTCTTTTTTTTAATATTAATTGCCGTGTATAATTAGGAATAAACAACCTAAAACCATTATAAATAAGGACCAATAGAACCAAATTGAAAAGGGGGAAGAAAAAGAGGCAGTAGCTTGATTTTTTGAAACCAAATCAGTGAAGGAAAAGGGAAACTCAATTCAAGTGATTTTTAAAAGCAGCAGCAACATGAATTAAGCAATTCAAAGGCAAGAAAGGCTTGTCTTTGGAGCTAGTTCATCCAAGAAGAATTGTTTTTGGAGGAATCAACAAAAGAAGGTATGTTAAATTCTTTTTGATTTATGTTTTCACAGTAGCAAACCTATGAAATTAGGGTTTTTTAAATCAAAAATCATAGAGCTGTAATTTAATTTTTCCAAGATTAAAACACTAATACATTCTTTTCCGAAAAGACTTAAAATTATTATTTTTTGCTTCTTCAAAAGTCTCAAAACCCTAATTGAACAAATTCTTTAACAAAACCAAAACTTGATTCTATTTCTTTCAAATTTTTCAAATAAGTTCTATTTCATTCAAAAAGTCTTCAAAAACATCTTTTCTACTTATAAAAACTTCAATCCGTGTGTTTAAATTCATAAAACCTCAAGAAATCATCAAATTGTCTTTTTAAACCCTAATTCAACAAATCACCCGAGAACCCTAATTTTAAAGCATAAAACCCTAATTCAACTTTTAAACCTAAAATAGTAAACCCTAAACTTTAATCATTTAAAACATAAAAAACCATAAAAACACAAATATGCTAAAATTATACAGTAGCTTAAAATCATCATTTAAAACTACAAATCAAAAGTATTTTAAAGTGTCTAAAACCCTAGTTTCATGATTTCATCATTCAAATCTCAATTTGGTTAATCAAAGATTCTTACCAACCTTTTAAAACATAAAACCCTAATCTATTTTAACTCCATAAAAATTCACAGTAGCTATAATTCAACTTTTATTTGCTTTATTCAATTCCATATTTGATTTTGCTTTGATTTATCTCTTATGCTATAATTTATTTAATTTCAATACTTGATTTATTTAATTTATCATGGATGGATGTTTATTTTATTGATATTTAAATACTTTTAATGAATGATTTATTTATTATGGATGATTATTTACTTTTATCAATCAATTTAGACTTCTAAAAGTTGTAAGAGGTATGTTTCCACTTGGTGGGTACCTCATTAGTTAAACATCATGTAATTTAATTTTCTTTTCTATTTTAGAACCTTTGTAAAGGGCATGTTTCTACCTTTTGGTGGGTGTCCTATCTAGGCATGTGATGTAAGGACATGTTTCCATCCTTGGATGGGTGTCCATTTATTTGTTTTGTTTTGTTTGGACATTGCTTTGATTTTAATATAATGATGCTTTCTTTTTATTGTGTGTAGTATGGATAATATTGTTATATTTAAGAATTTTATAATATTAAGACCTGTAAAGGAGGCCGGTTCCAATGAACCGGGTGTTGTGGGTGTGCTGGGCCATTTCTCACCTTCCCCACACGTACCCAACTTTTCAAACCCATTAAGGGGTTGGTGATTCCTTAGGAATCGAGTCATTCACCCCTTTCTTTTTCCCGGCCGGTCTGGGTGGCGACTCCATTTTCTCCAGACTTAGGTCTGTGTTCTCTAAGGCCCCGAGACTAAACAGTGCCGAAGTCGCAAGAACCATTCCACCGGGAGTGGGGACGAAAATCCTCGCTCACAACATGACTAAAATGGAAGGAGAAAACTGAGAGAATCTAAAATTGATTGAACATATAGATAGAAGAAAACCAGGAAAAGCTAAAATGTTTGAGCATCACCAGTATGCAAGAAACAATTTGCAAAAGGAAAACACTCAACAAACTATCGAATAAGTACAAACAGGGAAGTTTTTCTCAAAAACTTTCAAGGATCATTTATCCATGCTCATTCTCAATGCATTTAAATTAAAATTAGTCTCTCATTCAATGCTATATGCGCAACTAGAAAAGGATGAATCCTATCAAGGCTAGAACAAGCAATCTTATGTTATTTTTTGATGGATCACTAAAGGAAAATAATTGACATATGGGTAAAATGCCTTATCATGCAAAACTGTGAATGCTTTCTTAGAGAGGGCACCTACACAGCTCATTTGATTCAAAGAACTTCACACCTTCTACAATAAATCTGTAAGAGACATCAAGAAAAATTTTAATCATAATCAATTGAAAAGTGTATGATCCAGACATTCTTTGAAAAACTAAATCCTAACATCCACCCTATTGATTCATCGCCCATAGTTTCACATTTGTTGCCAAAAATAATCTTATCTTTCTCTTTTTCATGAATATGAAGCCCTATCATCCACCCATTGTAGAGAAGCAAGTGGTGTTAAGTTGCACTAAAAGAGTCAAAGACATTCATCTGTTAGAAAGGAAAAGCAGCAAATATGACCAAATGTCCTAAAATGCAAAAATAACCTAAGAGGCAAAGAAGGGAGATAAATAAGGACAAATATGCTGAAGGCAAAGTTTTCAAGAGGTAAGAAAATATGAAAGCAATAGGAGGGCAAGAAAATCCCTGAAATCATGAAGAAAGATAAAAGAAAGAAACTATAGAAAAAAGAAGGGTCATCATCAGCAAAGAATAAAAAAGATAAGAATAAATAGAATCTAGAGGCAAAAGAAGCAATCATGGTGACATCTTTTCGCAGGACAAAAAGCAACAGCAAAGTGAAACTTTCTAGCAACTAATAACAATAAGAAACTCTTTCGGGAAAACTTAATACTCATTGTTCTCTAAAGCATCTTTTTCAAAAAGCCATTAAGATGTAAACCATAGAACCTAATCAGCCCCATTACAAGCTTAATAAAGTCCTGGTAAACTTTTCAAAGGGCAGAGATAATATTAGTATAGATAACACAAAGCAGGTTTACATATGAAAGGAGACATCTTATTACTTACTGAGATGTCTTGGATCACACCCAACATGTGCCTATCTGAAGTGCAACAATTGAATAACAACTTAGAGATAATGATGTAAACATAAAGTCAAAGACATCTCTAAGAGAAATGATTCTTGAATAATAAACCATTGCTTGCCAAAACCTTTAAGTTAGTGGTTCTAATTGATAAGTGCATTTTAGAAAAGAAAAAACACATTTTCAAACATGCATAACAAAGGCATTTCAGTAATAACTTTTAATACCTTTGTACACTAGGGGCAAAAGGATGAACATCGACTAACAATACCAAGAGCACAAAAAATACTTGAATTGTTTTTTCAAATATGTCAAATGAAATAACCAACCAGAGGATGAGCATGTCCAAAGGAGGGGCGAGCATGGCCTGTCAACATCGAGCAGCCAAAGGATGAGCATCCAAAGGAAGGGTGAGCATTAGTATCTAGTAGCATGCCCTATCAACATCCAGTAGTCAGAGGATCAACATGTCTGAAGGAAGGGCAATCATGCCTGGTCAACAACAAGCAGCCAAAGGATGAGCATATCCGAAGGAGAGGTGAGCATGCCCTATCAACATCAAGCAGTTGTAGGGTGAGCATGTCTGAGTGAGGGGCTAGTATGCCCTATCAACATCAATCAACCAGAGGACAAGAATGTCCAAAGGAAGGGTGAGGATGCCCTATCAAATCATCAACTTATAAAGACACCTGCCTAGAACGACACCAATCAGTTGAAGGATGAGCAAGTCCAAACGAAAGGGTGAGCATGCCCTATCAACATTGAGCAGTCGGAAGATGAGCATGTTCAGAGGAAGGGTGAGCATGCCCTGTCAACATTAAGCAATCTGAGGATGAGCTTGTTCGAAGGAGGGCCGAGCATGCCCTGTCAATGTCAAGTAGCCAGAGGATGAGCATGTCCAAAGGAGGGGCGAGCATGCCCTATCAACATCAAGCAGTCGGAGGATAAGTATGTTCAAAGGAGGGGTGAGCATGCTGTAGACCCTTTATTTTAGCACTACGTTGTCCCAATCTCAATTAAAGAAGGTCTAAATAATTAACATTCTATTTTTAAGAGCTTAAACCTATTTTAGGCTTTTAATTGAATTGATATTATTTTTACAAGTGCTAATAAGCCTGGATAAATTTTAAAATAAAGGACTAGTGATCCGAGCTAAAACCTAAGACAAGCTGGGCTGAACATGCCCAATTTGCCACAGGCCCATGTCTGCGGTGAATTGGGCATTCCCATTTGCCATAGGCCCATGCCTGTAGTGAATTGGCATTCCAATTCACAACAGGCACCTGCCTGTGGCAAATTGGTTTGCCCAATTCGCTGCAGGCTTACCTCCAAAGTTTCATTTAGAATGTTAGGCTAATTGCATCTATATTTGGTTTGTATCCAATTCCAATTGGAATTCTAATCTTAGGATCCCTTTAAAATAGGGCACGGTTTTGCCTATAAATACAGGGTTAAAAAGGGAGAAGCCCTAACAATAAGAAGAACAATAACGGCAGCAACTGTGAACCAAAAAGACAGAGAGTTAGCAACACAAAAACTACACCAAACAAAGGCAGTAGCACACTGTCTTTACCTATGCTTCGGCCAGAATTTTAAATTTGTGCAGGAAAGCAATAGCTTGGATCAACAGATAATTTGGTGGAGCCTTAAAAATAGGTTTTGTTTTTTTTTAACTCTTTAAAATCATAACCAAGTCTGGTTTATTAATATCATGACTTTCGTACTCGTGGTTTTGCTTAAATAATATTCAGTGAGCTTTATATGATAATTCCATTGAGTTATATCTATTGTATCTTCATTTAAATATATCCAGTAGCTTATTTTATTGGTTTTTAAAGTCACAGTAGATTAGTTATTTAATTTTATTTCATGAAAATAATTCCTTTAGCTAGTATCCTTTATTCCAAATCCACAGTAGCTTACTTGAGCATACAGTAGCTGGACTCAATATTCCAATACCCTAATTTATTATTTTCCAAATCCTAGTTTTTAAAATATCCAAAACCCTAATTTATTATCTTCCAAAACCCTAATCTCTTTTTTCTAAAGTCCAAAAATCCTAAAATTATTTTGAAAATTGTTTAGCTTTTCAGAGCGGTACCCCCAAACACCACAAGGGGCGCTGCCCCCTTGACCCTTCGCCCGCTAATCGGCTAGTGGAACCGCCATATGTGCTATGCCTATATTTTGTTAAGGGAGTTAATGTTTGCTTATGAATTGTACCTTTTTTGTGATTCCATTAATTTATCATTGTTTAATGATAATGTGCATTATTATGATTTATTTGCTTATGGATTATAATTTCTTATTATTTGGGATTTTGAGATTATAAAGGCATGTTTCACTCGTGGGTGCCTTGTTTGTCTAATTTATTTATTTTTTGTGTTTTAAAATATTTAAGGACTTTTGGATAGTTATAAGGGACACATTTCCACCTTTTGGTGAGTGTCCCATTTTATTTATTTATCTTGTTTATCCTTTGGATATTGGACATTATTGTAAGGGCATATTTCCATCATTGGATGGGTGCCCACTTTGTTTTCTTATCCCAATAATATGATAGATGTTTATTTCTTTATTTCTATTGCATGTAATATGGATAATATCATAATACTTAAGAATTTTATAATATCTAGACCTAAAAAGGAGGCCGGTTCCAATGAACCGGGCGTTATGGGGGTGTTGGGCACTTCTTACCTTCCTCACGCGTACCCAACTTTTTGAACCCAACAGGGGATTGGGGATTCCTTAGGAATTGAGTCATCCACTCCTTTTTTTTTTACCCATCTGGGTGGCGACTCTATTTTCTCTGGGTTTAGGCCCATGTTCTCTAAGGCCCTGAGCCTAACAGTGTCGAAGTCGCAAGAACTATTCCACCGGGAGTGGGGGCAAAAATCCCTACTCACACATGGCCTATCAACATCAAATAGCTATAAGATGAGCATGTCTGAAGGAGGGGCGAGGATGTCCTATCAATAATCAATCAGCCAAAGGATGAGCATGCATGAAGGAGGGGTGAGCATGCCCTATCAAATCATTAGCTTGAAAAGATACTTGCATGGAAAGACACCAATCAGTCGGAGGATGAGCATGTCTGAAGGAAGGGGAGAGCATGCCCTGATTACATCAATCAAATGGAGAACTTTCTAACTTTTTGTTTATGTAAAGCCTAAAAGACTTACATTGCTCAAGCGGGGGGAAACTGTAGACACTGAAATTTTCTACCCAGAGAGTTATTGTCGAATATGATAATACTATTATTGAACTCAATAATTATCAAGGAATGTCAAGCAGATAGCTAAAGCACAAATTCATTGATACTTAAAATTATCAAAATAATTATACACCTCCTAACCCGATAATTTAGCTGTACAAATATCACCTCTAGCCTATAAAAGGGACGTTCCAGCTCTCTTGAGGGGGGTGTTTTTCCAACTTTTTCTTTTCTTTTTTACGCTAGCAGATGCAAGGTTTTCCTTTTTAGCAGACCAAAGAAATGATAGTCAATAAACATTATCATTTTCCCACCTTTTTATCTTATACTCCATCTGTAAAAAAGAGATTATTCCAACAAAGATTAATCATTCAAAGCAAAAATCAAGAATACTCTACAACTCTAGGTAGTTGGCTATGATCTTCATCCAATAGCAAAAAGTTTCTTAAGCTTTTGGTGTCTATTCTAAAATCTATATCATTTAATGTCATGATCCACGTCCATATTACATCATTTCATCTAGCTTACACGACTCATTCATAATCAGAATCATTAAACTCTAAAAGAATAAAAAATACTATATCTAACTTTTCCAGACTGAGGACTTAAACTCATGGACTAAAAATGGCTTTTAATACAATTCTGTGAGCTAGGATTTTTGCCCCCACTCCCGGTGGAACGGTTCTTGCAACTTCGGCACTGTTTAGACGCGGGGCCTTAGAGAACACGGACCTAAATCCGGAGAAAATGGAGTCTCCACCCGGATGGGCCTATAAAAAGAAAGGGGTGGATGACTCAATTCCTAAGGAATCCCCAACCCCCTAATGGGTTCGGAAAGTTGGGTACATGTGGGAAAGGTGAGAAATGGCCAGCACCCCCACAACGCCGAGTTCATTGGAACCGGCCTCCTTTACAGGTCTTAATATTATAAAATTCTTAAATATAACAATATTATCCATATTACACACAATAATTAAAATAAAGCATCGATATATTGAAAATCAAAACAATGTCCAAGCAAAACAAATAAATGGACACCCATATGAAGATGATAACATGCCCTTACATAATCCATGCATAAATAGGACACCCACCGAAAGGTAGAAACATGTCCTTTACATTGGTTCTAAAATAGAAAAGCAATTTAAATTACATGATATTTAACTAATGAGGTACCCACCAAGTGGAAACATACCTCTTACAACATTTGGAAATCTAAATAAATCGATTAAAAGTAAATAACCATTCATCATAAATAAATCATTCATCGAAGATATTAAACATCAATAGAATGTAAACTTCCATCCATGATAAATTAAGTAAACCAAGCATTGAAATTAAATAAATTAAAGCATACAAAATAAATCAAAGCATAATCAAATAAAAAATTGAATAAGGCAAATAAAGATTCAACTTAAGGCTACTGTTTCTATTTAAGTTTCTTTATTTCATGTGTTCAAGGTTTTGGAATTCATGCGATTAAGTTACTGTGAGTTTTAAAAGAATTGAGATGGAGCCAAGTTTTAGAATTTAATAGGTTGATAAAGTTCTTTGATTAACCAAATTAGTATTTGAGTGATTAAATCATGAAATTAGGGTTTGAACACTTTAAAACACTTAGGTTTATGAATTACGGTTACATAATTATAATTTTGTATTTACCATATTGAATTTTAAGCTTACTGTGTTTGGATTTTAGGTTTATAAGGTTTTAAAGATTAGGGTTTAAGGTTTTAAGGTAGTTAGGGTTTACTATTTTGGATTTTAGAGTTGAATTAGGGTTTTAGAATTTTTGAATTAGGGTTTCGGTGAATGCATTAGGTTTTAGGATTTAAAAAAAATTGATAATTTTATGAAACTTTATGAAAATAAACAAAACGATTTAAAGTTTATAGAAACAGAAAAGATTTGTTTTAGGGTTTTTGGAAAGAAATAAATTTAATTTATGGTTTTGAAGAATTGGAAGGCAAATTAGGGTTTTAAGTTTTTGAAGAAACAAAAACAACTATTTTAAGATTTTTGAAAAACAAAGAGAGGAATTAAGGTTTTTCAACTTTAGAAAAGGTGAATTGAGGTTCTAGGATTTTTTGATTTTGAAGAAATAGAAACAACAATTTTAAGATTTTTGAATGATGAAGCTATTATGAATTAATGAAACAAATAAAGAAATTCATACCTTCATTTGTTGGTTCCACAAAAAATATCTTCTTGGATGAACAAGAACAAGGACAAGCTTTGCTGCCTTTGATGGATTGAATTGCTTGTTTACTCTCTCAAAAAAAAAGTCCTATTGATTCAAAGTTTTCCTCCTCAATTTCGGTCTCAATTTCTCCTCCAAATTTCTCCTCCTTTTTGTGTTGTTTTTAGTCTTATTTATAGAAGATTTTTTTTATTAATTCTAGTTTTTCACGGAATATAACATTAATTAAGAAAAGGAAACCGAAACCTAATTGTATTAGGTTTTGAAAAAATTTGCGTCGGAAAATTTCGCTAGCGAAAATAAAAACTGTTGCGGAAAAAATGCTTTGGCAAAAAAAACTGCCCCAGCTGGCTGTGGCAGCGGGCAAAAATTGGCCTTCGGGCCATTCCGCCCTCAGAAAAATTCTGCGGGGGAAATGGCTTTGGCCATTTCGCCCGCAGGAAACTCCTGGGGTGAAATGGCCCACAGCCATTTCGTCCATGCTGATTTTTGGCGATGATTTTTTTGTCGCCGATTTTTATTTTTATTTTTTTTTATTTTTTTTATTATTTTTTATTAATAAAAATTAATACTAAAGCAAATATTATTTAATTAAGATAACACAAAAATTATTTTGGACTAATTAAAATATATTGGACCGAACATGGTCAAAAAAAGTTTTGGTAAAAAAAATCAGCAGCACCCGAGATGTCGGCCCCGTGGGTTGTGCTTGTAGCAATTGCGCTGGCAAAAATGGGCGCAGCGGGCCAATTCACCCCTAGATGCCATCTACAGCAAAATGGGACAGCCCAATTCGCCCCCAGATGGCACTGGCTACGAAATTGGTGTCCCAATTAGCCCCCATATGCCACTGGCTGTGAAATTGGTGTCCCAATTCGCCCCTATATCATTTCTCTGGTGAATTGGGTTGCCGGGCTCCAGCTCACCGATCCGTCTGATTTTTTATTTTTTTTATTTTTTTTATTTTTTATATTTTTATATTTTTATTAAAAATAACTATGAAATAATATTAGTAATTAAAATATTATTAAAATAAATAAAACACCCAAAAAAATTATTTTAGACTATCGGACTTGAATGGGTCAAAAATTAAGTATCTACAGTTTGCCCCCTGCTTGAACTATCTGAGACTATGGTAAAAGAGAGTGAAAAGTAATAAGATTTAATTTTGATGAGATGGTTATTTGAATTTGATTTGGGTACTTGGACCCAAGGCTGAACTTGATTTGGGTACTTGGACCAAAGACTAGATTGAATTTGGGTACTTGGACCCGAGATTGGGTACTTGGACCTGAGCTTGAATTTGATTTGGATACTTGTACCCAAGAATGATTTGATTTGGGTACTTAAACCCGAGATTAATTTGATTTGGGTACTTGGACCCAAGACTAAACTTGATTTTGGTACTTGGACCCGAGACTAGATTAAATTTGGATACTTGGACCCAAGATTAGATTGAATTAGGGTACTTGGACCTGGGATTGGGTACATGGACCCGAGATAGATTTTATTGGGGTACTTGGACCCTAGAATGAATTTGATTTGGGTACTTGGACCCGAGAATGGGTACTTAGACCCGGGAATGATTTGATTTGGGTGCTTGGACCTGAGATTGGGTTTGACTGACCTTTTATCAATTGAGAAGTCTGACTGCTCTGGCTGTTCTATGCATCATGGTTCTTCACCCTCAAAATGGATCTTCATTCTTTGAGATCGGATCTTCACCCTTTAAAATGGATCTTCATCCTTTGAACTGGATCTTCATCCTTGGCATCGAGTCTTCATCCTTTGAAAGGGGATCTTCATCCTTTGGACTTCAGGTCTTCACCCTCTGAAATTGGGTCTTTATCCATTGGAGATCAGGTCTTCACTCTTGAAAACGGATCTGCATCCTTTGAGATCGGGTTTTTACCCTTGAAACAAGGATCTTTATCCATTAGAAATCAGGCCTTTACCCTTGCTTCAGTTTTTTTAGCTGGACTGATCTTTGGTCTTTTGCATCTTCATTCTTTTGATAGTTCTAATATTCCATTCTTTTGTTCTTCCTTTTTGCAAAAATTCAGCTATTTTTAATTGGACCTTATATCCTCTTCTTGCCCCTCTTCATGGCAAAATATTTGTAATAGACTCCAAAAAATTAAAAAGGAGAAACTTTGCCCCCTGTGTAGGCCCAAACTCATGATTTTTCTATGCGGGCTTTGATTGACATTTGTTTTTCATCTTGTTCTTTGCAAAAGCACGTATTTCTTCTCTTTGCAAGTTACTGGAACTTTCTCTGGTAATGGCCTTCTATACCCCCCTGATTTGATATCTTCTTTTGATTGTTTACTTCACAAGGTGTTTTCCGTTTACCTTAATAAAGAATAGACAATACAAGACAAGAAAGTGTGATGTGATATGCTCATGTATGCATGATATGTATGATAATACTTACAGTGGTTTCATTAACTCACAGACCGAGGTGATCAGCAGAAGTATTCTCATTGACTCCTTTTTGACGCAAATTCAAGTCTTGCATTGGAATGATCAAAAGCTTTGCATTCGTGTCTTTTATCTTCAAGATGTTGAAAACATGAGTGGTGGAGACCCCAAGCAGCAGAGTCAGGGATACATCCATTTCAAACTATGTTTCAGCATGCCAGTTGGTAGTTTCTTCTTGACCTTGCCAATAATCATTTACTTTGCCGAATGTTTCTTTCGAGATTCGACAGTTCAACATGCTCCCCTTAACTTGAAGGCTTTGTATGACAAAAACATTTTATTTTTTATTTTGATTTTTAATTTTGAAATCAAATGTTGGCTTTGCCAAATCAATGTCAATGTACCTCAGGACTTGATTTTTCCAAATTAACATATCTATAACATGACAACCCTAGTTGCCGTACTAAACTCGGGAATCATTTCTATTTAAGCAAGAATTGTTGCATTTCAGATAGGCACATACACATTATTTGGCCAAAGGTCTCATTTTAGTTTAAATATTGTCTATCTCATATGCATGCTTATCCAAACTATCTCCACTAATAGACTCTACCTACCAAGAGAGATCAACAGGTCTTTAATAGGCTTGTAACGGGGTCTATAAGGTCTTTAATAGGCCATTTGTATGTTGGAGCCGATGTGACACAATGGACAAACCTTCACACTACAAACTTCTTATTTGAACTTTAGGTAGCTTGGAGGCAATCTTGCTAGACTCCAAATTCCTTCTATCTTCTTGGCATTAATCTAGATCTTGATTAGGACAGTCTTTGTCCTTGCAAAAAGTTTCGTACCCAAATTCATTTTTTTTCTTCTTCTCCTTTTTCTTTTTTTTATTTTTCTTAATCTTCTCTTTCTTTGAGCATTTTATCATTTTGCCTTTTTGTTTGTAGGACTGTCAAGTATAGAACTTTCAAGAACTGAATGGCCTTTCTCCTTTTTCTTTGATTTTAATTGAATCTTTGCTTGGGTTGGGACTAATTCAAATCAATCCATCCTTGTAAACCAAATAGAAGCCTTTTGTTGTCTTAGGTAAAAGAGAAATCAGTTGGCTTTTTGAACAACCCTTTTAGGTTTTATCTTTCTTCCTTTTTTCTTTTTGTTTTCTTCTGTTTTCTTTTCTTTTTTTTTCTTTCTTTCTTTCCTCTTTTTTTTTTTCTGGTTCTAGCTCAAACAGAGTTGTCTTGTTTGTAATGACTTTGGCTTCCAATAATGGATGAATGGAGTGACATAAATCTTCCTTAACATGGATAAATCATTTGTTACTCGGATGTTGTCTTGATATATTGGAGATATTAAGTGAACTTCAACTTCACTTATGGTCTTGAAAACTTCAATTATCTTTATGGTCTTGAGAACTTCAACTATCTTTATGGTCTTGAGAACTTCAACTATCCTTATGATCTTGACTAGTCATTGCTTTCTTTGATCTTCTTACCTCTTCATCTTAGTGATCATAAGACTTGTCAAAAGTATCACAACAGCTCAGGGTAGGATATTGGGGTTTGTAAACTAATGAAAAGAAAGCTAAAATTTTATGAAGGCTCAAAGGGACAACAAGGGATTGATATTTAATAGGGTGGATACTAGTTGTTGGCTCGTCAAATAATGCCTAGATCATTTCTCTCTTAAATAAGCTGAGTTCAATTTCGCCTCAAAAGTTTCTCAAAGCATGTTCTAAGACTAACTAGGACCCAGACAAAGGTAATTATGCAAGAGCCCTCTCTAAGTAAGCATACACAACTTAATGCTATAGAGTAATTCCCTTACCTAGTAAAGTCATTCAAGTCATGATGCCTAGATATATTAATTCATGAATTATCAAGCTAGATTCCTCATTGGTTGAGCACCAAAATGAACAAAGACCAACAAAATTTTTTACAAAAGTAATTTATTCAAACAAATTTAAATTTGAAAAACATGATAGTTCCAATTAAATATTAAAGAAAGCAACATTCAAGCTAAGGAAAGTTTGTTGAGTTAAGCTTCTTTTCCTTTCATATCTTCAATATCCCCATCTTGAAAGGATGATAATACAAAATCTTCTTCTAATCCTTTTCCTACCATGAAGGTTGCCGGTGGTGGCACCCTATTGAACCTTGGAAATGAATTATCTTTGGTATTGGGCTTATCCGGCTCAGGCAACTTGCCATTATCAATTAAATTCTTGAACTCATGCCTCAACTTCATACAATTGTCCATTTCATGTCCAGGCCTTTGATGGAATTGGAAAAATGCATTAGTATCAAAATTAGGTGGAAGAGGATTAGGCAAAGGACGAGGAGTCAAGGGTTATAACAATCCCTTCTTTTGTAGCTTATTGAGAACCAAAGACAGTGGCTTCCCTAATTCTGAAAACTGCCTCATTCCTCCTTGACTAGGGAAATTAACATCAGCTTCCTTTTGTGTACTTCGATTGCTAGGCTGATAATTTCCTTTCTCATTCCTTCTTGCTGAAAAGCGATTCTTTTCCCTTTCCCACTCTACAATTTGTAAACCAACTTGAAAAAGATCTTTGAAATCCCTTATAATGGTGTGAGACATCCTTTCACGGAGATTAGGCAGGACACCTCTCATGATCATCCTTATTTGATCAGATTCATCGGGACTTTTCTTGAGCAAAGCGGCCTGGTTTCTCTATCTCTTCACATAATCCACAAAATTCTCATTTGGCCTTTGCCTAATGAACTCAACTTCCATTAAGGTAACTTCCATTTCAACATTGTATCCATATTGTTGGATGAAGGCCTTGTATAGCAGATCCCAATTCTTTTATGTTCCATCATCTAAGGTATTGAACCAATTTTGGACAACAGGATCTAATGAGAGCATGAAGTACCTTAGAGTTTGAGCCTTAATAGCTCGGGCAGACTGCATAGCAGTGATATACTGCTTCACATGGAGATGAGGATTTTCGGTTCCATCAAACTTCACAAAAGATGGCATCTTAAATTTGTATGGAACTTCTTCATCTAGCTTAAATAATTTATCGATCTCGGACATTTCTTCAGTTTTCAGTTTCTTCTCAAATTTCTTTTCTAAATCCGTGATCATCTTTTCAATATCAAAATTTTCAGTCTTTTCAAAAGTTGCCTTCTCAACAACCTTCGACTCCTTTTTGTCTTGAAGATCTTGGTAGTATTGAGCCTAATCATCATCATCAATGATCACCTTATCTTCATCAAAAGCTACTTCCTCAACTTTAGCCTTCCCCTTGACTTTCTTGGTGCTAGCAGATGCTTCGCATTGTTTCCTAAAATTGCAGCTAGTTGATTCTTTATGGTCTCGGCCATGGCCTCTTTTATTTCTTCGATCTTGGCATTGAGGGAATCATCCACCATTCTTTGAATTTGTTCGGGATCCATTACTTTTGTTGAGCAAGTGATTGAGTCATTGCTAGATACTTCATCTCCGGCATAGGTCGGATTGTTGTAGGCTTTTGAACTTTCGTAATCCAGGGCTGTGAGCCAGAGAGGATCAAACATATGAGATGCAAATGTATGCATGTATGCACAAACAATCAACAAAGAAAGATAATTAGGATGCTCCTTCCAATCTTATAACATCCACACACAAATGGTGAATCTCTTTTCCTAGGTATATGGTTAACAAAATACCAACATGTGGTACCTTGTTTTCAAATATTTCCCTGAAACGTTTCAACCAATAGTTATATTTTCGAAAATGGAAATCAGTTTATGATAATTCCCATTAATTAGGTTTTAATCCATTCAACCAACTATAGTAGCTTTTATGCTATATGGGATTAAAACAAAATTAAGAGATTTATTGTAAATATATTTCTCAGTTGAAAAAGTAACTAATGATTCATGCCAAAAACAAGCCCATGATTAATTATTTCTTAGTTTAAATTAGGCCCATAATTGATTTTTGGTATTTCGTAATTGAACTAAATATTTTGCTAGCTCTTTGTAAGAGAAGGTTGGATGAAAATAATTTTATTTCTAAGCCCATTGTAAATAGATTTTAGAAAAAAACATATTTTGGGCTTAGTATTTGGGCCATTAGCAAAAGAATTTTTGATTTATTTTTAGAAAAGTCTTATGTCTAAAGACTATCTTGAAAAATTTTGAAAATAGATTTGGTCTTTTGGACTTTAAAGAAAAATTTGTTTTGAGCTTACAATATACTTAGGTCATATTAGAAAAAGAACAAACCAAAAAAGCCATGATTTAAGCCAAGATAAATTGACCATAGTCAAACAACATGCATTTGGGGTAAAACCTAAGGAAAGTAACTAGGCCAATTACATGAGCTTTAGTCTTTGGGTTAAAAGGCTTAGGTTCCCATAACAAGTATATACCAAATGGTACGAGGCTATGAGTAGTTATTCCATGCTCAATCTCCATACGTTGAGTGAAAGTTTGGTATCCCTTACAAAACACAACACGGGTAACACGCGCATCCTAACTTACGCACACGATACAAACTAATATGACGCAATGGATAATATCATTATAAGAAAGAATAGAATAATATAAAGACCAATAGAATCAACTTCTCTTATCCTCAGTGGAGTCACCACTATGAGCGGGGATTTTCACCCCCACTCCCGGTGGAATGGTTCTTGCGATTTCGGCACTATTTAGGCTCAGGGCCTTAGAGAACACGGACCTAAATTCGAAAAAAATAGAGTTTCCACCTGGACGGGCTGGGAAAAAGAAAGGGGTGGATGACTTGATTCCTAAGGAATCCCCAACCCCTTAATAGGTTCGAAAAGTTAGGTACATGCGGGGAAGGTGAGAAATGGCCCAGCACCCCCACAACGCCCGGTTCATTGGAACCGGCCTCCTTTACAGGTCTTAATATTATAAAATTCTTAAATATAACAATATTATCCATATTACACACAATAATTAAAATAAAGCATCGATATATTGAAAATCAAAACAATGTCCAAGCAAAACAAATAAATGGACACCCATCCGATGATGGAAACTTGCCCTTACATAATCCATGCCTAAATAAGACACCCATCGAAAGGTAGAAACATGTCCTTTACATTGGTTCTAAAATAGAAAAGAAATTTAAATTACATGATATTTAACTAATGAGCTACCCACCAAGTGGAAACATACCTCTTACAACATTTGGAAATCTAAATAAATCGATTAAATGTAAATAACCATTCATTATAAATAAATCATTCATCAAAGATATTAGACAACAATAGAATGTAAACTTCCATCCATGATAAATTAATAAAACCAAGCATTGAACTTAAATAAATTAAAGCATATAAAATAAATCAAAGCATAATCAAATATAAAATTGAATAAGGCAAATAAAGATTCAAATTAAGGCTACTGTTTCTATTTAAGTTTCTTTATTTCATGTGTTTAAGGTTTTGCAATTCATGAGTTTAAGTTACTGTGAGTTTTAAAAGTATTAAGATGGAGCCAAGTTTTACAGTTTAATAGGTTGATAAAGTTCTTTGATTAACCAAATTAGTATTTGAGTGGTAAAATCATGAAATTAGGGTTTGAACACTCTAAAACACTTAGATTTATGATTTACAGTTACTGAATTATTATTTTGTATTTACCATATTGAATTTTAAGCTTACTGTGTTTGAATTTTAGGTTTATAAGGTTTTAAAGATTAGGGTTTAAGGTTTTAAGGGAGTTAGGGTTTACTGTTTTGGATTTTAGAGTCGAATTAGGGTTTTAGAATTTTTGAATTAGGGTTTCGGAGAATGCATTAGGATTTAGGATTTGAAAAAAAAAATTGATAATTTTATGAAACTTTATGAAAATAAATAAAACGATTTAAAGTTTATAGAAACAGAAAAGATTTTTTTAGGGTTTTTGGAAAGAAACAAATTTAATTTATGGTTTTGAAGAATTGGAAGGCAAATTAGGGTTTTAAGATTTTGAAGAAACATAAACAACTATTTTAAGATTTTTGAAAAACAAGGAGACAAATTAAGGTTTTTAAACTTTAGAAAAGGTGAATTGAGGTTCTAGGGTTTTTTGATTTTAAAGAAACAGAAACAACAATTTTAAGATTTTTGAATGATGAAGCTACTGCGAATTAATGAAACAAATAAAGAAATTCATACCTTCGTTTGTTGGTTCCACCAAAAATCACTTCTTGGATGAAAAAAACAAAGACAAGCTTTGCTGCCTTTCATGGATTGAATTGCTTGATTACTCCCTTAAAAAAAAGTCCTATTGATTCAAAGTTTTCCTCCTCAATTTCGGTCTCAATTTCTCCTCCAAATTTCCCATCCTTTTTCTGTTGTTTTTGGTCTTATTTATAGAAGATTTTTTTTATTAATTCTAGTTTTTCACAGAATATAACATTAATTAAGGAAAGGAAACTGAAACCTAATTGTATTAGGTTTCGAAAAAATTTGCGTCGGAAAATTTTGCTGGCGAAAAAAATATTGTTGCAGAAAAAATGCGCTGGCAAAAAAAACTGCCGCAGGGCGAAAATTGGCCTACGGGCCATTTCGCCTGCAGGAAATTCCGGCGGGCAAAATGGCCCACAGCCATTTCGTCCACGCTGATTTTTGGCGATGATTTTTCATCGCCGATTTTTTCGTCGCCGATTTTTATTTTTATTTTTTTGTTTATTTTTATTTTTATTTTTTATTAATAGAAATTAGATACTAAAGCAAATATTATTTAATTAAAATAAAATAAAAATTATTTTGGACTAATTAAAATATATTGGACTGCACAAAAATTATTTTGGGCTAATTAAATTATATTAGACCGGACTGGGTCAAAAAAAATTTTGGTAAAAAAAAATCGGCAGCGCGCAAGCTGTCTAGCCCGTGGGCTGTGCTGGCAGCAATTGAGCTGGAAAAAATGGGCGCAGCGGGCCAATTTGCCTGCAGATACCATCTGTGGCGAAATGGGACAGCCCAATTCTCCCCTATATGCCACTGGCTGCGAAATTGGTGTCCCAATTCGCCCCCAGATCATTTCTGCGGTGCGCGGCAGCGCGACCGTGCGACACTAGCCGATCCGTTCGATTTTTTATTTTTTATTTTTATTAAAAATAACTATGAAATAATATTAGTAATTAAAATATTATTGAAATAAATAAAATACCACAAAAATTTTATTTTAGACTATCGGATTTGAAAGGGTAAAAAATTAAGGGTCTACAAATTCATATGAGAAATTTGCAAGTGCATGTTATTTATGCAGAAATGTCAAAGAATTATCAAATTTGATATTCTAATGAATGTCGAGCTTGATATTTTTATTTCAATCTTAGTACATATGCCATGTTGTCCTCCACTAACCTTTTGATTCCAACTTTAGTACATGTTCCATATTGTTTCCCACTAACCTTTTCTTTGTAGGCTGTGATTCTACAATTATTTAATTCAACTACTATGCACCCATGCATATATGTCCATCATTATTGATTTATTTATGATCTTATCACATACACAAATACAAGATATGGGTGAAATCTATAAATACAGGTCACTCCTACCAGAAGTGGTAGATTGTCAAACTTGATATTCCTAAGAATATCAAACTCGATATTTTATTGAGTTGTTAAGCTAATATTTTCTGCAAGGTGTTCTTGAACACATTAATTCATCAATTATCAAACTTGGTGATACTGCTCCTATACACATATATATCTGTTACCACTTATTTCCTCAATATCCTGCCTTATAGATATTGTTGCACTTGATACTTCTTGAATATCAAATTTGGCACTCTCATTTAATCATGCATATACCTATTTTATTCAGCTAATAGATCTTGTAGGATGTTCCTGTATGAGGAGATTTTCAAATTCGATAATCTATGGAATATAAAATTCAACAGATTCAATTAAATTGTATATACTAATTTGCTTCTACTATCTAATCTTGCATGTCATTCTCAAATTTGATAATTCCACAATTATCGAATTTGATACTACCAAAACTCATGTTCTTTCTTCTTTTCTTTTAAACTTGTCTTTTGTTGCTTCATTATTATTATGCCTTTTTAATCTACAACATTAAGCATTCATCTTGCGTACATTTTGACCTTTCCTCTTTTTTAGACATATTGTATATAGGAAATGATGTAATTTTCTATTTAAAATTATGTATAAGATTTGTTAGGACTATGTAATGTGATTGTTTCTCTTTATAAATTAATTAATGTAAGGAGCATGTTTCCACCTCAGTGGGTGCTCATAGGAATTCTCTGTACAATCATGCATCATGTGCATCATGCTATGAAAATGTTTTTTTGTTAGCTATTTACTTTATATACGTGCTATTCCTGAATAATCCCTACTGATGCATGAATCATAGAGGAGGCTGATTTTAAGAATCAAACATATGTGAATAATAAGGATTCTCATCTCTAAGTTATTCTCATATGTACCTAACTTTCTAAACCCATATTCCAATGGGTTCTGGATTCCTCGAAAATGGAATCAAAAGAATGCTACCTCTTATCATTCCCCAATTCTGCCAGGAGGCGACTCCATTTCCACAAGTCTTACCTGTCGGATCCCTGAGATCAATAACCTGGCAGTGTTGGGACTTTAAAACCATTTGAGCATGGGTGGGCCAGGCACTCACAATCTCAAAAGGAATCTATAGAAGAAGAAGATCAACAACTACCCAAAGATTGGCATTTTCAAAAAGATCATCTAAAAGAACTCATCATTGGTGGAAGTCTAAATAATTTTAGGAGTATAATCTGTATCTAAATAAATATACAAAGCATCTATAGAAACTCCAAGAGTGGCTATATCCTTTTTAGGATAGCTTTTTCAAAAAGGAAACATACAGACAAACTTAAAGATGCTTCTTTATCAGTTTAACAATTCTCCTTTGAATGTTAGAATCCCACTAATCTATGCCTCTCTTGCATGTCCACAATAATGTCTCTTTCCATTAATTTCTTCAAGGAAAAGAGCACCCCAAAATTCATCACTAGCATGTCTCTATAAAATTCTCAATCCAATTGAAGAAATATGAAGAGGAATAGGTTTTAGGACCATGGTTGTAATGGTTTGTATGGCATGGGTTTGAGTTGAAGGAGATAACCCAGATTGTATTCAGCCAAACTATGTCAATATTAGTACTAGAGGTTTTGGTTCAGGAAATGGACCCTGGTTTACTCTTAATGACATTCTTCCTTATAAGTGGAGAGTTAGAAATTTGGAATGTAATGCTCATTAGATAATCAAAATATGATACTGTCACCATCCCATTTTCTTTATTGGCTTTACTGTTCCCACTATGTTTGTCGAAGCCTGTTTAGACTACAAATTTCAAATTTATCAAACAAGCTGATGGAACTGTTAAGATAGTTTTTTCTACTCCTTTTACCTCAGCTCCAATAGTTTTTCATAGATGTATGATTACTCCTATCTCTTTTCCAAGAGAAAAAGGAGTAAGGAGTAGCAATTCATAGTTTTGATGCAACAAGAAGATAGATTTATGCAGCTAATATGAGAGGCCATTTTATCTGGGATACTCCTAGATCTAGAAGTTACTATAAACAAATTCTTTTAAAGCTTTCTAAAGCGTAAGACCATGTTTTACCAACTGAACATCTATCTAAGCATTTAATTTCAAAATTCTACCTCTCCATTTAGAAGGAGGAATGTCATCAAAAGTAAACTGGGGTCCATTTCTATCAAAGGGAGTAACCACTAGATCAAAATTTAAAAATTTAATTTACAATGTTGACTTTGTTTCTCAAATTGAGCCAACGACATTTGAAGTGGCTTTTAGTGATGAAAGTTGGGTGATTATAATGCAAGAGGAACTCATCCAATTTGATAGAAATAAAGTATGGGAACTTATTCCTAGACCTAAAGATATTCCAATTATAGGATTTAAATGGGGTTTATAGGAGTAAGCTTGATGAGAATGGTCTCATTACTAGAAATAATGCTATATTGGTAGCCAAAGGCTATAATTAAGAAGAAGGCATTGACTATGATGAGATACTTGCTCCCATTGCTAGAGTAAAAGTAATTAGAATTTTACTTGCATTTTCATGTCATATCAACTTTAAACTCTTTTAATGGATGTTAAAGGTGCAATTTTAAATGGTTTTGTAAATGAGGAAGTTTATGTTGAACAACCCCCTAGTTTTACAGATTATAAATTTTCAAATCATGTTTTAAACTCACCAAAGCACTATATGGCCTAAAGTAAGCTCCAAGAGCTTGGTATGATAGGATTAGTGAATTTTATTGAATAATGGTTTTTCTGAAGGCAAAGTTGATACAACACTTTTTGTTATAAAGAAATTACATCACATGTTAATTGTACAAATCTATTTTGATGATAATATATTTGGTGCTACTAATGAATCACTGTGTGAATAATTTGCTTCTTATATGACTAGGAAATTTGAAATGACCATAATGGTTGAACTTAAATTCTTTTTTGGTCTACAAATTAAGTAATGCAAGGATGGTATCTTCGTTAATCAATCCAAATATACAAAGGAATTTCTCAAGAAGTTTGGCATGGATGCTTGCAAAACAAGTAAAACTCTAATGAGTACATCCTTAAAGTTAGACAAAGATGAAATTAGTAAGAAAGTGATGAGAAGAAATATCAAGGTATAATTAGATTCCTACTTTGCTCAACTACTTTTACACCAAATATAATATATAGTGTTTGCTTATGTGCTAGATTTCAATCTCATCCTAAGGATTCCCATTTAAATACTACTAAAAATTTTTGAAATACTTAAGTAGAACACTGCATTTCGGTCTATGGCATCCTAGAAACACATCTTTTGATATCCTAAGTTTTTCGAATGTGGATTTTGCTAATAGCCTATTAGATAGAAAAAGCACGACCGGTGTATGCCATTTTCTTGGTGATCTCTTAGTTTCTTAGTTTAGTAAGAAACAAGTGTCGTACTACAAAAGCTGAATATGTTGCAGCTTGTTTTTATTGCACCCAAGTTTCATAGATGAAACAACAATTGCTTGATCATGGTAAAGTATTTGGTCACATTCCTATAAGGCGTGATAACACTAGTGCCATTAATCTATCAAAAAATCTCATTCAACATTTTAGATCAGAACATATAGATATTAGGCATCAATTCTTAAGAGACAATGTTCAAAATTAAAAAGTTGTCTTAGAATTTGTTGACACTCAAAATTAACATGTTGATATTTTTACAAAGCCCTTAAATGAAGAAAGGATAAACTATATAAAACAACACATAGTTATGATAGGTGGAAGTACTTTGTGATTAATGAATATGCATATTGACTCATATATTACATGATACGATCGCTTATTCACATCCATTTTGATTATTTATCTAGGCCACATTGAGACTATACAAAATTTTCTTAAAACTTATAATTTTACTCAGTCTACTCAACTTAGACCTTAGGACTTTTTTCTTAAAAATTTCAATTTTTAGCTGAACTGGGCATATTATGCCTTGGTCCATACGTACATTTTTAAATTTTTTTACCGTTACGCTCCATCCACTCAGACTATATTAGGTACTTTTGGACTCTTCAAAGTTTAAGGAGTCCGACTATACTAACCGGGGTTGAACCGAGATGACCCAAAATTTTTCACAAAAACATAGCCATTGGATAGTTTAAATCATTCATTCTTGACCTCCAACAGCTATAAATGGCTAGTTTTTGCCCAAGTCACTATAAATACCTCTCAATATCAGATTTTATAATACTTGATCAATCTCTCAACTTCTAAACACTCAAATTCCATCAAATCTCTCATCATTTTCTCTTTTTCAAGCATCTCTCTTCACTGGCTCCCAAATAATATAGGAAGAAAGCCTCTAAAAAGGATAAAGGAAAAGATTTAGCTACACCCTTTACTCATTTAGCAAAAACAAGAACAAGAACTCATAGACCAAGGCACCTTAATAAAGAAGAGAAGAAAATGTACAATCTTATCTTAGAAAAGAAAAGTGAACCAAATAGGATTCCTTTTCTATTTTCTTTAGAGTCTCTATCCATAAAAAATGAGACTAGAGCTTATCTTTCTAATTTTGGGTTGGAAACCTTTTTTCTTCTTAAGCAAGAATGTTTAGGATGTGAATCTTTAACCAAGGAATTTCTTATGACCTTGGTTGTTGAAAAGAAAGATGTTGAACCATTAGGATACTATGGTATAATCTTTAGTCTTCTCAATTAACAATACCAAATTACCTTAAAAGATTTTGCTTCCATTTGGGGATTCAACACGGAATGTATATCTCACTGTTCCAACCCTAAAATTTCCAATGAAATTCTCCTAAACTTTTTGAAAGAAATTTCTATCGAAACTGACTTTCATAAACTTTCCAAAGCTAAGCACCTCAGAACCCTCACATCTTGGATATTACATAGAATAATAACCTATACCATTAATGCTAAGGGTGAGAATAATGAAAAAGTTACCTATAAGGATCTTGTCTTCCTCTATTGTTTAATTAAGAGGGATCAATTCAAATTGCAAAGTTCTTTATTGATTCATTTTTTATACGTAGAAATAAATCAATCGGAGCCATCATGTTCACCTCCTATTACTCAAATGGCCAAACATGTAGATGCACTCACTCCTTCAAATAGGGCCACTCTCTCTAATCCACTTGATCCATCCAAAAATCCAATCAACATTCAATACTTGAAACACTCAAAATGTATAATTGAAGTTGATGGAACATATCATTACGCTTTTGGAGCTCAAGGTATTAGAGCTCAACAAAGGAAAAGACCAATGATTGTTGATGAAAGCCAAGAGTCTTTCCAAGTGGAAATTCCTAAACCTCAAACCTCTAGAGGACAAAGCTCTATCCTCTCAATTCTTGAAGAAATTCAAGGACAACTTTCTTCTCAAACTTCTAAGGTTGATACCATTTCATAAATACTCTCCCATCTTTACATGGATGTTAGGGATATCCAAGGTGCCATAGGCTTCCCTCAATGTATGATTTGGGATGAAAATGAAGAGGGAGATGAAGAAGTCAGCCTTGAAGAAGAAAAAGTTAAGGGAGACATGGAAGAAGCAGAAGAAGGGGACACAAATGAGGAATAAGGAGATAGCTATGGAAATGATGATGATGACTTTACACTCCTCCTTACTCTCCTCTACTTTGATTTTTTTTTTGTGTTTTGTTTCACTAGTATATGATCACTTTGTTTGTTGGCACTTAATGAAAATAATCATAAATGCATTTTTTCGTCTACTTGTTTAATCCTAATAAAAGTTTAGTTTTTATTCTTCATTGTTTGTTGCATTATTTTTGCCTTTGTCAAAGGGGGAGAATTTGAATTGAATTGAATTACACTTATATAAAAAATAAATCAAAACACCTTAGCATATGTTAAGGGGAGCAATTAAGAACTAAAAATTACAAAAAATGACTATGTTATCACAACTTTCTCTTGTCAAAGAAGAGTTAATAGGAGATGGACAAATAGAAGCAGATTAACTTAATCAAAATACATATTAAGAATGAAGACACCCTTTAGAAATGAAAACCTTTTGAAGTTTATTTTAAATTAATTTAATTTAATTGCCAAAGTAAAAAATGGGGAGATTGTTAGCCAAACCTGTAATATCCCAAGATATGCCCTAGAAGTTTTAATACAATTGTTGTGTGATTTGAATTAAAGGTATATATGTTTTTGCAAAAGAAATGATTGTGTAAATGGAATGTATATGTTGTATATATGTTAATATATAATACATATAAGTTGGTCAAAAGAAAAGTCAAGAGAAGAAAGGGTGTGGTGGAGGATTTTTGGAAATAAATAATAATAATAATAATTATTATTATTATATATATATATATGGCTATCGTGAGAAGAGGAGAAAGATATTTTCTTTCTTCTTCTTCTTCTCCTTTTGGTTCTTGCACGAGAGAGAGAGAGAGATAAAGAGAGGTGATGATCTTCATCAAATTTCTTAAGGATTTTAAGAGTATTGAAGATGGAGATGAAGATTTGGCAACATATTCCTATAAGTACTCTCTCTTGAGTTGATTTTATTGATTATATATATATGTAAGTTTTTATCTTCTTGTTTTGATTTCTTTTGATTGAGGTGATGGTTGGTGTGTAAGATGATTATAAGGAAAGATTGAAGTGTGTAAATGTGTTGAATTAGTATTTAAGTGATGATAGTTGGGGAAATTGTGAGGATGATGATGAATTGTTGAGTTAGGGTTTAGTATGAATGAATTGGTACTTTGAGTAATTGGTTATAGTGATGTATATATATATATATATTGATTATTATGATGATATAATGAAGTTATATAAATGCTAAAGTGATAGGAAATTGATAAACATAAACAAAGATAATAATTTAGAGGGTGGTGGTGTGAATTTGGAAGGGTTTGGATGGATTTTGAAGTATTTGGTCTTTGAATCTTTGAAGAACACGGCCAAGTTATGAGAGACACGACCAAGTTAGGGCAAACTTGGCCGTGTTGGATGAGTTTTGGAGAGACATGGCCATTGGCTTGGCCGTGTCCCTTGCTTGTGTTTGTTACTGTGGGATTTTTGTTGAGAGACACGGCCGTGTCCCTTGCCCGTGTCTGCCTCGGTTTGATTTGTGTTGAGAGACACGGCCACAAGCTTGGCCGTGTCCCTTGAGTGTGTTGGCTACTGGATGTTTGTGTTGGGAGACACGGTCACAAGCTTGGTCGTGTCCCTTGAGGGTGTTAGCTTTTGTGTTTGTTATTTGTTCTTCATACATTGTTGGATCTTCAAATGTTTTTGTACCTAAACACACTTAAAACAATAATGATCCAATCAAATGTACATGGAAGATTCTACATTCATGTATAATGTAAATTGTTTTGTATATAACAATGATGATATAGGAAATGTGGAGGATATAATGATCATGGAAAAAGGTATGTGTAATGCCATTGATTATGTATTGTTGCGTGATGAATTGATCAATATGATTTGATGATAATGATGATATTTATGATACTATATGAACAATGTTGTGTATAATGCATGGTGAATCTTGTGAATTGCAATGATGATCTATATATACATATATATATTGTGAAGGATATGATGAATTAATTAATTATGTACAATTGAATAGTGAAATGTTATAACATGATGTGAAGTCATTGTTATTGACTATGATGATTCAAATGTGATGGGAAGCCATTGTGAATGGCCATGATGAATCAAATGAGATGTGAAGCCATTGTTATTGGCTATGATAATTCAATTGAGAATGAAATTGATAAATGAATTGTATAGCTAATGTGTTATTCCATTTTCAGAGTTTGTTGTTGGTGGCATGCCTAATATGAGTAACAATCTCTTGAAGTTAGGTTGGATTTGATCCTTGAAGCCAAGTTGGGTTGAAGTTTAACTTGTTTTACTCCCCTTGAAGCTTGGTTGGGTCTAATCCTTGAAGCCTAATTGAGATGTTACAACCCTTGAAGCTAGGTTGGATTGGTTCTTGAAGCCAAGTTGGGTTGATACTTAGCATGCTTTGTTCCCCTTGAAGCTTGGTTGAACCTAAATCCTTGAAGCCTAGTTGGGATAATGATATTGATAAATGTGATGATTAAACCAAAGCATTACTCTGAAAAAATGAATAGCATATTAGTGTGTTGTTTGGGCCCGAGTCTGTCTTCGTTGTCAATGTGATATTCAAATGTTGAAATAAATGAGTAATGATATCTATGGCTGCCTTTGTTGAAGGTGGGATTCATGATTGATGAATTGTAAATAAAATGATGTTATGAAATATGATTTTGTAATGTATGTATTGATATATATTGAAAGTGAATATGGCTTGAGGAGCTTTGTTGAGATATGATTTTATGAAAATATAGTATGATGTGTGTTAGTGTGTAAATCCAACATGATTTTAGTACCTAATCTTGTGCTTTTATATTGATATTTGTGCTTAAATATGAGAATTTATTTGGTTTTTATTGTTTTGGTTAGGGAATGTTGGATTTAACTAAAAGGAACCATTTAGAGCTTAATTGGAGCATTTATGAGCAAAGGACTTGGAGCTGGAATTTTTGGAGGACGATTTGGAGCAGTCTGGAGTTAGCCTTGCCCAAGGCTAATGCCGAACCTTGCTGGAACGGGGCTGTTTTAATTAGAACGACTTAACCTACCATTCTGATGTCGTTTTGAGCTTAAATAGAGCTTAGGAAGAAGAATTAATTATATTTTAAAGGGCACTTTTGTAATATTATGGTGGGGCCCTAATTTTAGACATTATAATCGTGTTTTAGGTCTTTTTACGGGACTTCTCTTCCAGCTGCTATTGAGTTACGAATTTGAGAACATTTTTCATAACTTTTCAATGTCTTCTTCATTAGCCATGCGTGGCTAAACTCTCTAATCAGTTGGAGGTTGATTCAAGGTTGAGATTCTTCAGGATTGTGAGGTTTTAATGTTCTTATTTGCTTTTAATTGATTATTACATTCATACTTTTACTGCAGTTTATTGGAAAACTATATTCCTTAATGTGTTTTGTTAATTTATTGAACTGATCAATCAATTGATTAATAAGATGCATATAGCTAATCATTGATGCTGAATCCGTAATTGTTTAGTTGATTTGATGCTTGTAGCGATTGATATAATCTGATTGTAACCAGGCTTTCGGGTTATATTAAGTAATTGTATGATCTGATTTAAACGAATCTTGCTTTTAGGTTTGTTGATTAAGGCTAGGTCTTTCTAGAGTTTATTGCAATTGATTAATTAAATTCTGTCGCTTGTATTAGGGTTGTTAATCAATTAGGGGTTATTCATAGCGCTTGTCTTGCTTAATCTATTATAAACGGAAAGATTGGCCGAAGATGCTTTTTCGATGGCTATAACTTGTCTGTGATTTGATATTAAAAGATTATTTTTAGTCCGATGATCAATCCAAATGAATCTCATACCGCGAACTTCCTTTGACTGAATTCACCTCCCATTGTTCAGGTTTTTAATATTAATTTGATGTCCTAATTTCGTTCTTGATCACTTCTTTAACTTAATTTCGTTTTATTTTTCATAAATATAATTCCACTGTTTTTATTTTATTTTTCTTAAATTACAGCAGGTCAGGTTTTGGTTAGCCTTGGGCAAGGCTAGTCCCTAGGGTTCGACCCTTCTCACCCTATTTACAAGTTTTCTTTTGTAGGAAGAGTAGGTTTATTATTTTTGGTGGATTCGACACCCATCAAATTTTGGCGCCGTTGCCGGGGAGTAGTTACTTTACTGTTTATTGTGTTTTTGGATGACCAGGTCTGAAAATTTGCCAATAGAATTCGATCCTGAGATAGAGAAGACAGCTCGCGCTTTGAGGAAGAAAGCTAAGGAACAAAAGTGGGCAAAAACGACTTCTACATCTAGTCCAGGAGTTGTAGCTGCTGGTTTGGTTGGATATTCAACCGAATTTGAAGAAGAAAGTGTCGATCAAGAGGGATCTTCTACTGAATCTATTAGAGAAGAAGAAATGGCTGATAACCGCACCGTTAGAGAGCTGCAAGCTGCCCCAATAGACCAGCAGCCCATGTGCATTGTTTTTCCAACTATGGAGGCGCCGTTTGAGATAAAATCTGGTCTAATTCACCAACTCCCTCTCTTCTATGGAATGAAGAATGAGAACCCACACAATTTTTTGAAGGAATTCCATGGAGTGTGTTCAAGTATGAAGCCACATGGTGTGACGGAAGAGCAAATCAAGTTGAGGGCATTTCCATTCACATTGAAGGATGCTGCTAAGGAATGGTTACTAAATCTACCATCGGGTAGTATCACGTCATGGACAGAGATGGCCAGTGCATTCTTGGATAAATATTTTCCCGCCTCTAGAGCTGCTACTATCCGTAGGGAGATTAGTGGGATTAAGCAAAAGGATGTTGAGAGTCTTCATGACTATTGGGAGCGATTCAAGAAGTTATGTGCAAGCTGCCCACAACATGGGATGTCCGAACAATCCCTTCTCCAATATTTTTATGAAGGAATGCTTGCTATTGAAAGGAAAATGGTTGATGCTGCAAGTGGAGGAGCCCTTGTCAACAAAACTCCAGCTCAAGCAAAGGAGATCATATCGACCATGGCTGCCAACACGCAACAATTTGGACAAGCGGAAGATTCAACACGCAAAGTCTATGAGGTAAGTAATTCTTCCCTTGAAACTAAGCTAAATGAGCTAACTTGTGCTCTTAAAACTTTTACTGCAGGGCTTAATAAGAATGTCAGAGCGTGTGAAGTGTGCCACTCCTATGAACACCCAACTGACGCTTGTTTATTGTGGCAAGAGGGTCGAGAGCAAGTCAACGCCATGGGAGGTTACTCTGGACAGCCCCAAAGATCAAATTTTCCTCTCTCCAACACCTATGATGAGAGTTGGAAAAGGCATCCAAACCTCAGCTATGGGAATAGGAACCAGAATTTTCAAAATTTTCAGCAAGTTAGACCACCTCCTCAACAAGCTTCCAATTCAAGCATGTCTTTGGAAGCCATGGTCCAGTCCTTAGCTGCTAGCACATTAGCAATTCGAGAAGAAGCTAAAAGGGATATCAATGACGTTAATACAAGCTTGAATACCCTTTGACAAGAAACCAAGAGTACCTTGCAGAATTTGGAAACTCAGATTGGGCAAATTGCCTCTTCCGTGAGTAAATTGGAGACACAAGGGAAGCTTCCTTCTCAAACGGTTGTTAACCCAAGAGAGAATGTGAGTGCCATTACTTTGCGTAGTGGTAAGGAGCTACATGCAGCAGACCCAAAGAAGGACAGCAGCAAGTCGAAGAGTGAAGCTGAAAAAGAAGTGGAGATCTTGAAGGAAGAGCCTCTTAAGAAAGCAAAAGGGTGGATGGATGAGCCATTTGTCATACCACCTCCTTTTCCAGAGCGGTTTAGGCAATGCAAGAGGGAACAAGAAGAGAAAGATATCCTTGACATCTTTCATTGTGAATGGCCATGATGAATCAAATGAGATGTGAAGCCATTGTTATTGGCTATGATAATTCAATTGAGAATGAAATTGATAAATGAATTGTATAGCTAATGTGTTATTCCATTTTCAGAGTTTGTTGTTGGTGGCATGCCTAATATGAGTAACAATCTCTTGAAGTTAGGTTGGATTTGATCCTTGAAGCCAAGTTGGGTTGAAGTTTAACATGTTTTACTCCCCTTGAAGCTTGGTTGGGTCTAATCCTTGAAGCCTAATTGAGATGTTACAACCCTTGAAGCTAGGTTGGATTGGTTCTTGAAGCCAAGTTGGGTTGATACTTAGCATGCTTTGTTCCCCTTGAAGCTTGGTTGAACCTAAATCCTTGAAGCCTAGTTGGGATAATGATATTGATAAATGTGATGATTAAACCAAAGCATTACTCTGAAAAAATGAATAGCATATTAGTGTGTTGTTTGGGCCCGAGTCTGTCTTCGTTGTCAATGTGATATTCAAATGTTGAAATAAATGAGTAATGATATCTATGGCTGCCTTTGTTGAAGGTGGGATTCATGATTGATGAATTGTAAATAAAATGATGTTATGAAATATGATTTTGTAATGTATGTATTGATATATATTGAAAGTGAATATGGCTTGAGGAGCTTTGTTGAGATATGATTTTATGAAAATATAGTATGATGTGTAAAATGTATATGAATGTGGAATTTGTGAGAATTGTTTCATGAAGGTTTGGATAGGTCATTGAATGGTGATTTGTTAAAATGGTGCATATGAGTATGTATATGAGATAGAAAGGGTAAGTATCGTGTTGTGAATGTTCTATGTAAATATGTATATAATTTATGATATTAGTGGGAAGATATGAAGAATGCATTGAGAAAGGAAAAACGGGTTAAGCGAACAATAGAACATAATGCTAAAAACATGAGGTATGATTATTTTGTAAAGTATATTTTAATATTTATTTATACTACTAAGCTCTCGAGCTTAGCGCGGTTGTGTAATCGCGCAGGTGGTTATGCGGATGATCTGGAAGCCTAGCTGTTATGCCACGAGAAGGGTAAGAGTGTCTCGAGACCAACTAGAAGGTGATGCATACATGTGTAATTTTAATTATGTTGTATTTTTGATAAGAATATATATATTCATATGTATAGATGAAGTTTTGGATAAATAATAATATTGATTTTTGGTAAATGTTCTTTAAATTAATGTAATATTGCTGGAACTTGGATAAAGGTTTTTAAACTAAAACTAGAAGTGACATTCTCATTCTTTATATATGTATTGTATGTATACCAGGTATATGTATAGTACTTATATAGAATATGGGGGTGTTACAAAACCATTGGCTTGATAAACTCTATTTTGATCTTAGGCAATCAAATTGAATAAATACTAAAAGTTGAATTAAGATTTTTTTTCATGAACTCAATTTTTAGGTATTCACAACTCAGTCCGAATGCACCTCCTTCTAGTTCGATCGAACCAGAGCCAAGGAAGTTAAACAACATCAGGCATTGAAGCTCACGACTAATAGTACTAAAAACAATTCAGCATACGGAGCATAGTCCGACTAGACCTACAATCAGTCTGACCATACGGAGCCCAAGATAAGACCTCAGAACTTTTAGAGAATCTTACGACTAGTGGTACTCCAAAAACTTCAACATACCGACCAAAAATCGACTAGACTAAGATCGACCATACTAAGCCTGACCCAAAAGTTTCAAAATATCTAGTAGAGCTCATGGTCACTAACACTCCTAGAATTTTAGCATACCTCAAGCAGGCAGACCGGAACGAGCTCATTCCAACTGGACTATGGGAATGAGATTCAAAAATTATTGCCATTACTTATCCACTCAATCATTAAATGCCACGTGTACTAGACATTGAAGAATTTTTATTGAAGAACTTTTGTCAAAATTTAAACACCATGACAAGACTTGTAACATTCAAAGATTTTAGATATTCTTAAAAATTAATTTGAAAGTTAATTAAAGTATTAAGAAAGGTATATGTGTAGTATATACCTAATGTATTCCTAATATATACATAATATATACCCCACATATACTTATTAAATATATTAAATTCATAACATATAAGTAACATAAGTAAGACATATACATATAAATAAAATATACCACACATATATATATCAAGTATAAATTGGTGGTGGAAAAGGTGATAATAATAATAAAAATAAGAGAAGAGAAAGTCAAAGAAGGAAATAACATGATTGGTGGAAATGGAAGGTGGAAGATGATGGAAAAAAAATTAAATTTATTAAATAATCATATATTAAAATAATTTGAATGGAAGATAAAAAATTGAAGTATTAAAATAAATCATAATTATAAATATATTTTGGATCGTGGAAAATGATGAAAAGTTAGATATTTATTAAATATTTATTAATTAATTAAATTAATTAATTAATAATTAATAAATTAAACCAAAAAGAAATTAATATTTAGTGGAAGATGAAAATATGATTTTATAAATAAATAAATATTATATATATGTGGTCATAAGTGAAGAAGTGAAGAAAAGTCAAAATTTGAAAAAAAAAAAAACCATCTTCTTCCTTTCTTTTCTTTCAAGCACGTTTTTCTCCATGGCTAAGGGATGAGTTTTTCTTCATCCAAACACTAACTTTGGCAAGGATTTTTCTAGAATTAATAGTAAAGTTGGTGATTTCTCAGCAAGTAAGTTTCTTACTTGAATTTTCAAGTTTCTTCAAAAGCAATGAATATGTGTTGATTGAGTTTTTAGAATAGCATTATTTAATTATTTGATTGAGTATGAATGAAGTTATTTTGAGTAGTTAACAATGATTTTTAAGTTGGATTGAAGAAATGATTAAGTTTAAGATGAGTTAGTTGAAGAGAGAGAATTTAGGGTTCATGTGATTTAATTGTGCAATTTGGTTCTAAATGTGTTATTTGGATGCATAAACAAGTATTTTAAAGTCAAATGATGGATTTGGTTAAGTTTGGTTAGAGTTTGAAAAATGTAGTGTTGAATTTAGGGTTTTGGAAAGGAAATTTTCAAAAATTGAATAATTATTTGGTTTTAATGCTTAAATCATGTTCTTTAATGATATAAGTGATGGAAATAAGATAATTGGATTGAGTTGAAATAAAAAACCTTCAATGATGAAGGTTGTGCCATTTTAGAGTTTTGAACAAAAGCATGTGTTTAATTAATATAATTGATTTAAACATGTTAAAATATGTTTATAATGATATAAATAAACTTAGAACACCAATTTGAATGGCTTAATATGGCTTTTCTAAGGTAAAGTAAGGAAAGGCTATATTTTGGAATTATGATTGGAGTGATGTTTAATTAAAGTTTGATGTTTATAATGCCTTAGAATGTGATATTAAATGATTGTAATTGATCTCATTTGGTTTAGGCATTAAGGAGAGGTGATTTGCCCAACCTTAGTGTTGAAGGGCAACTTGGAAGTGAAGGTTTGTAGGAGTTTTTGAGCTTGCTTTTGAGTGCTTTCTAAGGTAAGTACAAACCAGATATGTTGGCAATAAATTTGATATACTAGATTGGCAAAAAATTTGGCCTTTACACATTTTGGATGGAAAATGTGTTAAGCTACTTGATACATTGAACATTCATGAACATTTTGCTATGATATGTAATTTGTTATGTATGCATTAAATGCATTGTGAAAAGCCATTGTTAATGGCTAAATTGCATAACATATGATTTATATGAATTATATGAAAGTAACCCAAAATATTTGGGCAATGTAATTTTGATATAAAATGTCATACATTATGAAGAAATGATGGGATGTAATGAGATATGATGAATTGATATTTATATGTATGAGAAAAATGAGAAAAATAGGCAATGTGCCTGATTGATAATGAGAAAAGAGGCAATGTGCCAAGTTGATTATGGAAAAATAAGAAAGAAATTAATGATGGAAAATATGAAATAATTGTGCGCATAGTATGTTATTCAATTTTCAAAGTTCTGTGTTTGGCGGCATGCCTATAAGTTTATCCACATTATTTACCTTCGAGGCTATCTTTTGAGCATTACTTTGATTTGCCTTCGAGGTGAGACACTTGGCATCACTATAATACTATTTGCCTTCAGGGCTAGACACTTGGTGTCAATTTGGACCAAAACAGTAACTCTGAGATTTGAATGACATATTAGATCCTTTTAGCCCATGCTTGTGTTTGTTCCTCTGCGAATTTCAAAATGATTGAAGGATATAGTTTATGGTGAAATTAAGTGAAATATCATGTGAAAGCATTTTGCATTGACATTGTTTTACAATTTTATTGTTATCAAAGTTTGTAACACTAAGCTTTTAGCTTAGCGCGAGTGTAATTTTTTGCGTAGGTGACAGGGGCAATTCGGTAGAGCCAGAGAGTTCTACTAGACATGGTCGGGTCTACGCTTATTTTTATTGAGCTTGAAGTGTGTTTGGATATATCAAGATCAGAGCCATTTTCCAGCATGTACATATTTAATATTATAATACATTTTGATATTGTGTATATTATGTTTATGTTTTTAAAAGTATATATATTATAAATTATAAAGATTCTTTGGACAAATTGTATAATGTGGGTTGTTTATATGTGTTTTAATATATATATATCTGTGTGTGTGTATATAAATAAATATTTTTAAAAAATGTAGAGAAGTTGAGTAGTTGGGGTGAAAATGTATGATTTGTTTTATTGAGAGTGTATTTTACGCAGGTTGGGTAATTATTGAAAATTTGGAATGTTAAAATTACAGACAAAACTCTGGTGAATTTTTTCCAGAGATTTTCTAATAAAATGCTTATTTTGAAATCTATAACTAAAAAGGAATAATTTATTACTATTTAAATATACATTTTTAACTATATGGGATCCTAATTTTGAAATAAGAAAATTTTTATTTTACCTAGTTGTAACATTTTTATACCGTGTACGCATATTTTACATATACTATATGTATGTATTATATATATAGGTTATAAGGGTGTAACATTTATTTTTATATCAGAGCTTAGGTTTGAAATTCTCGACCTAGATGGGTTTGTAGAGATAGAAAATATAAATTTTAAATATGGTTTTAAATTATGATACATGCATTGGCTCTGGCATTTTATATGATCTCTGATGTGGCAAAGTTCATTCGAAGTAATGAATATAATTTGAGGTAGCATCTGGGATCTGTAGATCAGAGTAGCAAGAACAAAAGTGTTATTTTAGAGATTTTAAATTAAGGACCTTAGAAGCTCACTTAAAAAAAATTTAAGATATGAAATAAAAAAAATTGAGAGATGAGTATGATAGTTACAAAAAATTCCGTAAGTATGTTGCGAAGTGATATTGTTTGAATTTTTTGACAAACCTATGAATGTTGGATGAGCCTGAAACTTTAATGGGAAGTTTTTGTATATGTGACAATCTAACATATAAAATGTTATAATTTTTAAAGTTGAATTACTAATTAAGAAAAAAAAAAGAACATAGATTGTTGGAGCAGTTCTAGCAACTCAGAATCTGTAGAAATTGAGAAATATATTTAAAAACTATGGAAAAACAACCCATAAAAATATGAAACTTTACACACAATATCATATGAATTGCTAGAACATATGATTAAAATTTCATGAATTTTTATTATGGTTTGGTACCTGAAACAAATGGAAAACCAGGTGCTGCCAAAGGAATTATTAAAGAGTCATATTCTCTGGGTTTGGAAGACTTAGTTTTTAAATATAGTAAATCAGCTTGAAAAATTCTAAAAGTTTAAATATCAGTTCATATATGTGTTAAGTTCACATTTGAAAAGTTTATAATCATTTATGAAGAATTGGTGAGGAATGAAAAATTGAAAAGTGAGATTGACATGAAACTGAGGAAGTCATGCATTTTTGTGCAAGTGAATAATAAATTAAATTCATTACACAAATGAATGAGATAAATTATGAAATTTTATATATAGATGGGTGGAGGTATGAAGAAAGAATATGGAGTTTTTAATAATTTAGGAGAAAGAGATCATAATTAAAAAAATCAAAGAGAGAAATATTATATGATAGTGAATTGTTTATTATGGAAAAGTGATGCATGATTTAGGGTTTGATTATATAAAATTAGAGCATTTAAATAGATGATGTTAATAAGTGTAATGAAATGAATTGGTGTTGTTTAAATGTAAATGTTATGATTTTAAGATTGGGAATGTGACATGAATGAGATTTGGTGAGGTTCATGTTGTTGGTCGTATTATGTGGAATTTGAATTTTTGAAATGAGTTTCCATAATTATGAAAGTGATGTGTTTTGATGTTATATTAATATATATATAATTTTTATAAAGTTAGATATTGAAAATGAGATTAATAGAATGAAGTTTAAGTGAAGTAGTAAGTTGGAATTTAGAGTTGTAAGGGAATTTTGTTGAAGATTGCTTAGATATTAATGGTTTAATGTTTAATGAGCATTGAAGTAATTTTGAATGAGTAATATCATTTATGAAAGTATCATGTAATGTGTAATGTGGTTGATAATATACAAACTAGATATGAAATAAAGAGGAATGATTAAGAAAGTGAAAATGAGTTTCAATAGGTAATTTTATTGGTAGAGATGAAAATGAATATGAAGAGTATAGTAAATGTATGAAAAAAATGTGAGAGAAAAGTCGCATTGGAAATGTGACTAAGATTTATGTAAAGTGAGAAAAAAATGAATGAGGATAATTTATTTAAAATATAAGATGGGGAAATTGGGAAATGACCTAACTAATGTTATAAGAATGAGAAATGATAATATTCTATGAAATGTGATAAATGTTAAGTTTATATAGATTGTGTGTAAATGAGGAATTGAGTATAATTATGTGATTGTGTGTATACATGTATATGATATGTGTGGTGAGCTGTCCAATATGGACACTATTGTGATATGTAAGAAAATGTGAAAAGTAAGTCACATTATGAAAGTAACTTATGGATGTGTATGTGGATGATTTAAAAATACGGTAAATGTTTAAAATGTGAAATAATATGAATTGGTGAAGTGAAGGTGATCATGATAAGGTTGATCACCTGAATTGTGACAATGTGATGTAATGTGAAAGTGATCAAGCATTGAATTGATCACTTAAAGATGTGAAAAAGTCTTATTGAAGTATTATTGTGTCCTTATATTACTTATTAGATTTATGAAGGAAAAATTGGTAAAAATTTGTTAGATAAATTGAGATATAATAGGTAATAATTGGTAGATGGATTTTAAAATTTGAAAGGGAGTTTTTGTTGAATAATTGTATAAAATTGGAACATGTATAGATATATATGAGTTGTTGATAATAATATTAGTGGATCATATGTTTGGGCTAATAAAAACAAATGGATATGGGTAAATTGCTTTAAAACTGAGTTGATATGTATTAACTCTTCATGTAGTAAGAGTTTAAAGAGTAAATATGTGATTTTGAAATGCCATAGGTATATGACCACTAAGATATGGGTGTAGTATCGAGAGAAGAACTGGTTGAGAAAGAGTTGCAGTGAAGGTAATGTTTATTTATAACCCACAGGCGTGGGCTTAAGATGATACAACTGTAAAATACACATTTAATGGGACTAATAGTTTTGTTTCATGAGATACAAGCAAGATTTGTGGTTGGCATAGTTTGACTCATAACCGTATGTTAGAAATTTATTTATGACCATAGATAATGTGAAAACGGAAGAGAATTGTAAAATTTTGATGAAGTATAAATGATGTGTATGGAAAGTGATGGTGTAAATATGGTAGCTATAAGAAATGTGAGAAAATGATAAATGAGAGGAATTATGAAAAGTGAGTAAAAGTTATATTGAATGTGTTTGAAAATGGTATAAAAAGAATAAGTTGGTGAAAATGATGTTTAAAATGAATAAGACTAGGGGAAATGAATATTATTTGTAATGATGAATTCGAAAAGAATTAAGATTTAAGAATAAATTTGACCTAATAGAGTTAGGTCATGACCTGAAACAGGATGATAAATTTAAAATATGCTAAAGGTTGGTCAGAATAGAATATGGTTGTGATGGTCATATTATGATAGTTAGATCAATTGATCTGGAATGTAACAAGTTTACAACAAATTATTGAAATTCAATGTATGTAGTTGTATTAAGAGTATAAAAGATATATGACAATGTGCATAATGCAGCGTTCTGATATGTATATGCATATGAAAGGAGTTAAGTTATATTAGTTGTAAATGATTATAAGAGAAATATGTTAATTATATTATGATTGGAATGTATATATATATGTTGGGTTGACGAATAACCTGTGGGAATGAATCTTAATAAGGAAATAAGATTTTGTTGTTATATACCGGTGATATTGAATTAGTAAGTGGTAATTATATAAAGAGTGAGATCAAAGTGATGATGTGTAAAATTATTATGTTAAGACTTATTAATAGGAAATTGGGAATTGTTATCATTTGTGGTTTTACAAATATCATTTGCAATATAAACAAGGGGTGATTAAATAGATACATAATTCTGGAAATGATTATGATGACTGGATAGTCAATGTTAAGGTATAAGTCATTAACCTTTAAATTTAGGGTTATGAGGGTATATTTTTAATATGATGAAGTGATAAAATATCTTGAGTGTAACATAGTGAGATGCATATATACGAAGAAGATGAACAAATCTTATCTAATCACAATTTGGGTGATGATATGATAATCTATTGTGATTGTTTAATTAAATAAAAAGTATAATGATGAGTTATGAAATTGTGAAAAAGACAATTGAGAATGACCCTAAGGGGGAGAGTAGAAATTATGTAATTTGATGAAATGATTATTTGATGAGATGATTAATTTCATATGAGATTTTAAGATTATATTTTGGTTTGGATGGTTAGTTACTGTAGTAGATAATTTTGAGGATGAAATTATTTAAGGGGAAGAGAATTGTAACATTCGAAGATTTTAGATATTGTTAAAAGTTTATTTGAAGGTTAATTAAAGTATTGAGAAAGGTATATGCGTAGTATATACCTAATGTATACCTAGTGTATACATAATATATACCCCACATATACTTATTAAATATGTTGAATTCATAATGTATACATGATATACCCCTTGTGTATAAATGATGTATACATGGAATGCACATTACATATACATTATATATATGTAGGTAAAAATATACATAACATATAAGTAACATAAATAAGACATGTACATATACATAAAATATACCACACATATATATCAAGTATAAATTAGCGGTGGAAAGGATGATAATAATAATAAAAATAAGAGAAGAGAAAGTCAAAGAAGGAAATAACATGATTGGTGGAAATGAAAGGTGGAAGATGATGGGAAAATTTTAAATTTATTAAATAATCCAAAATTAAAATAATTTGAATGGAAGATAAAAAATTGAAGTTTTAAAATAAATCATAATTAAAAATATATTTTGGATAGTGGAAAATGATGAAAAGTTAGATATTTATTAAGTATTTGTTAATTAAATAAATAAAATAATAATTAATAAATTAAACCAAAACAAAATTAATATTGAGTGGAAGATGAAAGTATGATTTTATAAATAAATAAATAATTAAATATTATGTATATGTGGTCATAAGTGAAGAAGTGGAGAAAAGTAAAAATTTGAAAAAAAATAACCATCTTCTTCCTTTCTTTTCTCTCAAGCATGTTTTTCTCCATGGCTAAGGGATGTGTTTTTCTTCATTCAAACACTAACTTTGGCAAGGATTTTCAAGAATTAATAGTAAAGTTGGTGATTTCTCAACAAGTAAGTTTCTTACTTGAATTTTCAAGTTTCGTTAAAAGTAATGAATATGTGTTGATTGAATTTTTGGAATAGCATGATTTAATTATTTGATTGGGTATGAATAAAGTTATTTTGAGTATTTAACAATGATTTTTAAGTTGGATTGAAGAAATGATTCCGTTTGAGATGAGTTGGTTGAAGAGAGAGAATTTAGGATTATGGAACTTTTGAATTTTTGAATTCATGTGACTTAATTGTGCAATTTGGTTCCAAATGTATTATTTGGATGCATAAACAAGTATTTTAAAGTCAATTGATGGATTTGGTTAAGTTTGGTTAGAGTTTGGAAATGTAGTGTTGAATTTAGGGTTTTGGAAAGGAAATTTTCAAAGATTGAATAATTATTTGGTTTTAATGCTTAAATCATGTTCTTTAATGATATAAGTGATGGAAATAAGATTGGATTAATAATTGGATAGAGTTGAAATAAAAAACCTTCAATGGTGAAGGTTATGCCATTTTAGGGTTTCGAATAAAAGCATGTGTTTAATTAATGTAATTAGTTTAAATATGTTAAAATATGTTTATAATGATATAAATAAACTTAGAACACCAATTTCAATGGTTTAATATGATTTTTCTAAGTTAAAGTAAGGAAAGGCTATATTTTGGGATTTTGATTAGAGTGATGTTTAATTAAGGTTTGATGTTTGTAATGCCTTAGAATGTGATATTAAATTATTGTATTTGATCACATTTGGTATAGGCATTAAGGAGAGGTGATTTGCCCAACCTTAGTGCTGAAGGGCAACTTGGAAGTGAAGGTTTGTGGGAGTTTTTGAGCTTGCTTTTGAGTGCTTTCTAAGCTAAGTACAAACTTTTGATAAACTAGATATGTTGACAATAAATTTGGGCTTAACACATTTTGGATGGAATATGTGTTAAGCTACTTAGTACATTGAACATTCATGAACATTGTGCTATGATATGTGATTTGTTATGTATGCATTAAATGCATTGTGAAAAGTCATTGTTAATGGCTAAATTGCATAAAACGTGATTTATATGAATTATGTGAAAGTAACCCAAAATATATGGGTAATGTAATTTTGATGTTAAATGTCATACATTGTGATGAAATGATGGAATGTAATGAGATATGATGAACTGATATTTATATGTATGAGAAAAATGAGAAAATGAGGCAATGTGTCTAATTGATAATAAAAAAGAAGGCAATGTGCCTAGTTGATTATGAAAAAATGAGAAAGAAATTAATGATGAAAAATATGAAATAATTGTGTGCCTAGTATGTTTTTCAATTTTCAGATTTCTGTGTTTGGCAACATGCCTATGAGATTATCCTCATTATTGCCTTTAAGGCTAGCTTTTGAACATTACTTTGATTTGCCTTCGGGGCTAGACACTTGGTGTCACTGTGATATTATTTGCCTTCAAGGCTAGCTTTTGAGAATTACTATGATTTGCCTTCGGGGCTGGACACTTGTTGTTAATTTGGACCAAAACAGTAACTCTGGGATTTTAATGGCATATTAGATTCGGGCTAGACACTTGTTGTCAATTTAGACCAAAACAGTAACTCTGGGATTTGAATGGCATATTAGATCCCTTAGGCCTATGCTTATGTTTGTTCCTAAGTGAATTGTAAAATGATTAAAGGACATATTTTATGGTGAAATCAAGTACCATATTGTGAAATATCATGCGAAAGGATTTTGCATTGGCATTATTTTAAAGTTTTATTATTATCAAAGTTTGTACCTCTAAGCCTTTAGCTTAGTGTGATTGTAATGTTTTACACAGGTGACAAGAGAGATCTGGTAGAGCTAGAGGGTTCTACTAGACATGGTTGGGTCTAGGCTTGTGTTTATTGAGCTTGAAGTGTGTTTGGATACATCAAAATCAGAGTCATTTGCCAGCATGTACATATTTGATATTATAATACATTTTGATATTGTGTATATTATGTTTATGTTTTTAAAGTATATATATATATATTGTAAATTATAAAGACTCTTTGGATAAATTATATAATTTGGGTTGTCTATATGTGTTTTAATATATATATATATGTATATAAATAAATATTTTGAGAAAATGTAGAGAATTTGAGTAGTTGGGATGGAAATGTATGATTTGTTTTGTTGGAGCGTATTTTATGCAGGTTGGGTAATTGTTGAAAATTTGGAATGTCCAAATTGCAGACAAAACTCTAGCAAATTTTTCCCAGAGATTTTCTAATAAAATGCTTATTTTGAAACCTATAACTAAAAAGGAATAATTTATTACTATTTAAATATGCATTTTTAAGTATGTGGGATCCTAGGTTTGAATTATGAAAATTTTTATTTTACCAAGTTGTAATATTTTTATACCGTATATGCATATTTTACATATAATAGGTGTATGTATTATACGTATATAAGGTATAAGAGTATTACAGGACCACACTTAGTCTGGCCGAACTATGGCTGAGCCAACTAGACTATGGCTGAGTTGACTGGACTAAATGGAGTCTGACTATGAAATTGATTCAGACATTGATTACGGTGGAAGACAAAGTCCAAACATGTAGGCACCCACTTCAAATGGCTAGTTCAAGACTTGAAGGATATAAATACCTCACGAAACTACATTTTTCATTTGTGATTGTGATTGTAATAGCCAAGATAAACAACTTTCATTTCTTTTAATTACAAATTATATTTATATTCTATGAGTGTTTGGTGTGAGCATTAAACACCATTATAAGTTTGAGTGTGAGCTTTTAAACACTTAGATTTTAAAGTAAGCCTGGGAAAACTCTTGATTAGGTTGTAAGGATAATACTCAAACCTTATAAAAGTTTGGTGTGAGCTTGTGAAAAACATCAAGTTAGAGTTGAGCTTGTAAAAACTTAAGATTAGTAGAACCTTAATAAGTTGTTAAGAAAGTGGACGTAGGATTGAGGTAATCTGAACCACTATAAACTCTTTGTGTTTGTTCTTCTCTATTCTACTCCATCTTCATCTTTTTTTCTTGTTATTTTAATTTTTAATTTGCTATCACTTCTTCAAAACAACCAATTCACCCTCCTTCTTGGTTGCCATCTTGGGACAACAAATTATAAGGGACACATTTTTACTTTTTAGTGGGTGTCTTATTTTATTTATTTTTATGGATTTTGGATATTTGTAAGGGCATGTTTCCATCTCATATAGGTACCTATTTTTTTTGAGTTGTTTGATTTATAATGTCACACCCCACCCCATCCCAATTTATTTTTAGCTAAGGGTGGCGATGTGCGATGATCTTAGGATTCGAGTCAGCTTAAAGCCACCATATACCATGAAGAACCTTATTCAGAACAATTTCGAATCATCAACATTATCTTAAATACATTTATATGTATTATTATAATTTTACTCTTAATATACATTACAACCTTTAGTTCTTATTACATATTATCTTGTACCCAATGGAGCACTACAGAATACTTATATCATACCATAAAATACATAAGAAATTAGCTTCTTGGAGGAAAGAATTGAAGAAGCTGTCGCTAGCCGAGTGGTACCTGCACTATATAGTTTATATGGAATGAGCTTTCATCTTAGTGAGTCATAACATAATATGCAGCTAGGTGGGATAACCAATAATAACTTATGCAGAGGCACAGGCAAAATGAGTGAGGTAAAAAGTGATTAGCAAATTGAAATAAACAAGTATCAATCGATACAAGAAATAATATCAATAACATAAAATAGATATATTTACAGTTATATAAAACAAATACATATTGTGACATTTAAAACAGAGGCAGCCATAGGATGAAATTAGGGGTTCTAGAGGCGGCTCCTATGGCTCCAGAGATAACTCCTACTGTGTAGCACTTAGTCCCAATTCAAATAGGATGGTAACTTCCCCCTTTTGCACATACAGAAACACCAGTGTACATTGTCCAGTCGTTTAACCCCCACCAGAATTGGGCCATGTCACAACAGTAAAGGCCAATAAATAGTTACGAATAATTTCATCAGACAAAAATAAAGGAATTTAATGGAAAATAGATCAAATTAGAATAAAAAGCTTACCAACAAGTTCAGTAAAAACCAGCCTCAATAAGAGTACAGATATCAAAATAATAGCTCAATAATAATAAGTTTAATAATAAACACAATATCAATAATATAGAAATCAGAAGCAATGATTTCTCAATAAACACAATCGCAAATTAGGGTAACAATAATTAGGGTATCAAAAATATTGATATTGTTTAACTAGAGTTAAACAGTGCCGTTCAATAGAACAAGTCGGATATCATATTAAGTTATCACTCACATGTAGCCTCTTGTGGTGTCTTGCCTTTTAAACCAAAGGTTCTCCTATTCATTTTCTTCCTCATTGTAAGTAGTATTTGCTATAATTACAATATGTATGTGAGTTAGGATGCCCTATGTAAACCGTTTTATGTGTGTGTAAGGGATATCATACTTTCACTAAAGATATGGAGATCGAGTACTGTATAACCACTCACAGCCTTGTACCTTTTGGTATATACTTGCTATGAGAACCTAAGCTTTTCACCTAAAGACTAAAGTCGATATAGTTAGCCTAGTAACTTTCTTTAGGTTTATCCTAAATGCTTATTGTTTGGCTATGGTTAAAATACCTTGGTTTGAGTAATAGCCTATTTGGTTTGTTTTTTTTTTCTAATATGACCTAATTATGATGTAAGCCTAAAAGACTAAAATTATTTTTCAGCTTTTTTGCATAAAACCTTTTTTTATGATGGGTCAAAAATTATTTTATATCTCATGACCCAAGCATGAAGCCCCAAATTAATTTTTTGAAATAAAATTTTTACAATGGGCTCTAAGATATTTTCAAAGATGAAATCAAAACCACTTTCCTACCTTATGGTCCATATTAAGTTTTTATTAAACTTTAAAGTTTAAACCTTTTCCTTGAATGGGCTTTCAACTAGTTGGGTCAATTATGGAATATTAAAATCAATTTTGGGCCTAATTTATACCAAGACTTATTAATCATGAGCTTGTTTATGGCATGGTTCATTAGTTGCTTTTCCAAATGAGATATCTATTTATGATAAACCCTTTAATTTAGTTTTAATTCACAATATAGTAAAAAGGTTATTTTTTTAGTTGATCCAATAGATTAAGGCTTAATTAATGGGAGTTATCATGGATTGACTTCTATATTTGAAAATACAATTACTAGTTAATCCGTCTGAGTGGATATTTCAAAAATAAAATATCCTCTATTGATGTTTAATTGACTATATACCTAGGAAAGAGACTCGACATTCGTGTGTGGAAGATATAAGGTTGGAAGGAACAACATAACTCTCCTTTGTCTGATTATTACGCATGTATACATCATACAAGCATTGCAATGCATTGATCCTTTCTGGCTTATAAACTACGAGTATAGCAGTTCAAGAGCTTATGATGATCTAACCTACTTCTTCGACTCAGTGTTCAGTGAAAATTTAGTCAACTTTATACCAAAAGCAATATATCCTGATCAAGTTTAGAAGATAGTGAATGATGCCTCGCCTCCAATATTGAAGAATTAACAGGGGCCCTAGCTGAGACCGTGAGAAGTCAACTAGTTACACTATTGGAGGATAATATTGCTAAGTCATCTGCCAGTAACAAGAAGCAGAAAGATAAAGGAAAGGCTAAGGTAGCTGAGATAGCCTTTGATGAAGATAAGGCAGTGATGGATGATGATGAATGGGATGCATATTTCCAAGACCATAAAGAAAAGAAGAAAGAAAAGAATATTGTGAAGAAGACTAAAACTGCTAATGTGGAAAAATTGATTGTTGATTTAAAAAAAAAGTTTAAAAAGAAGCTGAAGGCTAATGAAGTGTCAGAGGTGGACAAGCTATTTGAGAAAGATGAAGAAATTCCCTACAAGTTCAAGATGCCTCCTTTTACTAAGTTTGATGGAAACAAAAATCCCCACCTACATGTCAAGTAGTACATTACTACCATGCAGTCTGCCAGAGCTACTAAGGCTTAAACCCTAAGGTATTTTATGCTTTTATTGAATCTTGTTGTGCAAAACAAGTTCAATACCTTAGGGAAAAGTACTCAAAGGATTTGGAGTTATTGTACAAAGTCTTCATCCAGTAGTATGGGTATCATGCTGAATTAAAAGTGACTCTAATGGAAATAGAATCAATCAAGCAGAAATAAAATGAGAACTTTGTTGATTATATAAAGAGATGGAGAATTAAGGTTGCACTTCTCAAAAGGAGGTTGAATGAGTCTGATCATATTTGGATGATATTAAGAGGTGTCTTGCCTAATCTTTATGAACAGATGTCCCACACTCTTATCAGAGACTTCAAAGATCTTCTTTAAGCTGGCTTGCAAATAGAAGAATGAGAAAGAGAGAAGAACCATTTTTCTGAAAGAAGGAGTGAGGGGTGGAATTATTAATCCGACATACAGGGCATAGAGAAAGCAGTGGATTTCAATGCAACAATTGGTCAAGCAAATATGATACAGTTTTCAAATCTTGGGAGACATATATCCTAGGTTTTCAACAAGTTATAGAAAAAGGGGCTTTTATAGCCATTGGCTCCTCAACCTCTATCAAATCCTTTACCACCTAACAATTGATGCTATGGTCCTCTGCCAATTCCACCAAACATAAGGGCATGAGACAGATAAATGTATTTAGTTAAGGCACAAGGTCTAAGATTTAATCCACATTATTAAACTACCTGAGCCTAATAAGCACAACATTAAGAGTAATCCTTTGCCTATGTTTGGAAAAGTGCCTTATCCAGTAACCTTCATGATAGGGGAAGGATTGTGAGAAAGCTTTGTCTTGTCATGTTTTCAAGAAATAGATGGAGAAATTATAAAGGAGGATATTTTATTTAATAAGATGGAACCAACTGCGGAGGAGGAGGCAATGACTATATGTGTTGTGAATGAATTTTGGGACTCAACTGATAGTGATGGTGAATTAGAGTCCAAAGAAGAAGAGTGGGTTTGGTTTGAAAATGAAGAGGAAGAAGTATAAAATATTCACTAAAGTAAGCCTTATGGAAGGGCTCCACCAAAAGAAGTAGAGGTTGACAAAGGGAAAGATGCTGATATAGGAGGGAGAGAAGAGGAAGATGATGTTGCCTTTAAGCAACTAAAAATGATCTAAGCCAGTATTAGCATTTGGGTTTTACTACCTACATCCAAAAAGCATCAGGAGACTATGGCCAAAGCTATGGCTAGTATGCAAATTTCCACTTTTGTAACACTAGAGGAGTTAGTTAATTTCATGGGAACAAAAAAACTAAAGAGGTGAATGTAGGTGAAGATGCTCAAAAGGAAAACAAGGTTGAGGTTGAGATGGTTTCTTTCTCAGATACTGACTTGCCAGAAGAAGGAAGAGATCACATCTATCCACTTTTCATTAAGGTGGATGACAAAAGGAAAAGAACTACTTATGTCATGGTTGAAGATGGATTTGCTATAAATGTGTGCCCACTCAAGATACTATCAAAGCTGGCCATGCTGACATGTGACCTAAGTCCAACTGAGGTGACGATCCAAGCTTATGATAATATAAAAAGGCAAGTTGAAGGGGCTTTCAAAGCTGTGGTAAAGGCGGACCCTATTGAATTAAAGGTAGAGTTTGTGGTTTTAGATATACTAATCAAATTTGCATTATTGTTGGGTCATCCTTGGTTTCATCCTCTAAGTAGAGTTTCTTTAACACTCCATCAAAAGATTAAGTTTCCAAATGGGAATGAGACAGTGGTAATCAAGGCTAAAGATAATGAAATGGTAAATGCCTAGATGATAGAAAGACCTCTCAATAGATTTTAGGTGGCTCTTATTTCTGATGATGTGATAGTGGATTCTTGACCATGATGAAGCAAATGAATTATCTAATAGGAACTAGCCTTGGGAAAGGAAAAACAAGTGTGACAAAGCCTCTAGATTTCAAGACTCAGGTTTCTAGAAAAGGGCTAAGTTACAAGGAAGCTGATAAAGGTATCCTGTTGAAGGAAGAAGATGGAATTCCTTCTATTAGACAAGACATTTGTCAAAGATCAAGTGTTAGGACCACTTTTATTGATGCCAGAGCCAATCATATTTATGGAAAAGCTGATTCTAGGTTTTGAGATGTTTGTTGATGTTGCAAAGCTTGTGAAACAGGTGGAAAATAAGCTTGTCTTACCATTTGATCATTAATCCAACCAAGGAAGGAAGAATGAAGCTGCCCTAAGGATCTAGAAGACTCTAGAGGAAATTGCTACTCTCATTGAAGAACAATTTGAAAGTCTTGTAGTTTATGATTACGAGAACATTGATTTTTTATTTTTATTTTTCTGTCATTTATGAGGATGACAATGTTTTCTTTTTCAAAATGAATTCAACAAAGTCTGATTTTGCTTATTTATGTGATATTTTTCCTAATGGTTGCATACATTCATGAGGTAATTACATGAGCATTTTTAATATTAACTCTATTGACACTCAATCATTAAATTTGGGAATAACTAAAAATCCTAAAAATATTAGCATAGCACTTGACCTTACTCTTAGAGAGAGAGAGAGATTTGAAAAAAAAAATTCAAAAAGTATGAAGGGGTTTTTGCCTGGTCTTATAAAGATATGTTAGGAATTGATTGAGATATAGTTGAGCACATGATTCCTACCAATACTCACATAAAGCCCATCCAACAAAAGTTGGGGTGTCTAAGGCCAGAATAGGAAAAATTGATAATAAAAAAAAGGGGTCACTAAACAAATACAGATGAAGTTTCTGAAGGTAATAAATTATCCTGACGGGTTGGCCAATATCGTCTCTATGCCAAAGAAAGATGGGAGAATCCTAGTTTGCATGGATTATAGAGACTAGAATAAGGCTTCCTTTAAGGATTATTTTCCTTATCCCATATAGATGTCATGACCGTTAATGTAGCCTCTAGCTTGCTACACTTATTTGTAGATGGATTTTCTAGATATAATCATGTATTAATGGCACAAGAGGATAAAGCTAAGACTCCCTTCATAACTACATGGGGTATATTTTCTTATAGGATAATGCCATTTGGATTGAAGAATGCTGGAGCAGCCTATCAAATAAGGGCTACCAATTTGTTTCATGAAATGATGAATAAAAAGGTCAAAGTTTATGTCGATGATATGATGATGAAGTCGGAGACAAGAGAACAACATTTTTAGAACTTGGAGAACTTCTTTGAGAGAGCAATAAAGTATAAAATTAGGCTAAACCTAAAGAAATATGTGCTTAGGGTTATGTCAAGTAAGATGTTGGGGCATGTTATTGGCGCAAATGGCATTGAGATTGACCTTAACAAGGTTAAGACAATTAGGGATATGTGTTCCCCAAAAATAGAGAAGGAAGTTTGGGAGTTTACTGGAATGTTATAATACATAATTAGGTTCATTTTAAAACTTATAACAATTTGTGACCCTATCTTTAAATTGCTTAAAAAGAACTAACCAATTGAGTGGAATAGGGAGTTTCATAAGGCTTTTGAGCGCATAAAAGAATATTTGTTGAATCCACCCATCCTGAAACCACCCAAACATGGCAGATCATTGTTACTATACTTAGTAGTAGAAGAATGATTAATAGGGGCAATGCTGGTCAAGGCAGATGAATCAGGAATAGAGCACGCAATTTATTACTTAACCAGGAAACTTATGTGTGAGCGGGGATTTTCGCCCCCACTCCCAGTGGAATGAATCTTACGACTTCGACACTGTTTAGTCTCGGGGCCTTAGAGAACATGGGCCTAAGCCCGAAGAAAATAGAGCCGCCACCCGGATAGGCAAGGAAAAAGAAAGGGGTGGATGACTCGATTTCTAAAGAATCCCCAATCCCCTAATGGGTTCGAAAAGTTGGGTACGTGTGGGGAAGGTGAGAAATGGCCCAGCAAGCCCACAACGCTCGGTTCATTGGAACCAGCCTCCTTTGCAGGTCATAATATTATAAAATTCTTAAATATAATGATATTATCCATACTACAAGAAACAATTAAAATAAAGCATCATTATATTAAAATCAAATCAATGTCCAAACAAAGCAAATAAACGGACACCAATCCGAGGATGAAAACATGTCCTTACATCGTCCATAACTAAACTAAATAGGACACTCACCAAAAGATGGAAACATGTCCTTTACATTGGTCTAAAATATAAAAGCAATTTAAATTACATTAAAATTAATTAATGAGGTACCCAATAATGGAAACATACCTCTTTCAATTTTAATACCAAAATAAATAAATAATAATCATTATAATAAAGAAAATATCCATCCATGATAAATTAAATAAATAAAGTAATGAAATTAAATAAATCAACCATCAAAACATATAACAAATCCAATAAATAACTAAAACCAAAGTTTATATCATTAATGAGTTAAAAGTAGACAATAAGGACACGGTCTATAATTTTAAAAGATTGGAATTAGGGTTTAAGATTTTTTAGGTTTGGCGACTAGAATTAGGGTTTGAGGGTTTTTTAGGTTTACTGGATGGGGGTTTGAAAAATGAGGTTTTGGCATTTTAGGAATAAATTAGGGTTTTCTCGGATTAGGGTTTTGGGTGTTTTTGGGATAATAGTTTGGGGAAAGGGTCACGGGGTGACAAGTTTTAAAGTAAATTAAGGTTTTGATTTATCATTATAGAAGAAACATTGATTATGGAAAATAAATTAAGATTTTAGAAAATAATTAGGGTTTTGAGATTTTAATGGGATAATTTAGGGTTTAAAGTTTTGGAAAAATAGTTTAGGGTTTTAAAGTTTTGGAACCAAAAGTATGATTTAGGGTTTTGATAATTTAACCAATGACTTAGGCTACTGGATGGTTTTAAGTTTTTAGTTTTTATAAAACATGCAAGTGGAGTTTTGAAAACCAAATGATTAATGTATTAACTAAAGTAACCAATTAAAGTTATTAAAACAAAGATCAATTTTATGCATGTTCAAAGGTCAAGTTACTGCATGTTCAAAGATCAAGTGTGAAGACAGTATGGACTCTGCCTTCTTCTTTGGTTGTCTTGATATTTCTGTTTTTTGTTTCTTTCATTCTCGTAAAACTGCTGTTCTTCTCTGTTTGTTGTTCTTAATCCTCTTAATGTTAATTTTTGACCCTTTTAATGTTAATTGCCACCTTTCTAAATTCTGAAACGTTATTATTTATAGGCAAACCTCACTCAGAATCCCTAACCCTAATATTAATCTGTCATTAAAACAAATTTTAATTCAATTCAAAATCTAATTTCGAAAAACCATTGAAACCATGTCGACCTGGGGCAACTAGATCGACATGGACCAAAGACATGTCGACCTAGGACATCCCGGTCGACATGGGCCTCCAGGTCGACATGACCCAAGGTTCATGTCACTTGGGCCCTTTGAACTTGAACTAATTTTGTATTTTTTAATTTTTTGGACCGGACCTTCTAAAAAAGACTTGGTTTAGGGTTTTGTAGTTGAGTTTGTGACTTTTAAAATTAGACTGACTTATTAAAAGTTTTAAATCGAATCGAATTTATTTTGGCATCCTTTAATCAGGATCATATCAAATTAGGGCCAAAATTAAGAGTCTACAGTTTACCCCCTACTTGAGCGATCTAAGACTTTCAGTAGAAGAAAGTGAAAAGCAACATGACTTTGAGCAGATTTTGGATGAGGATGGATACTTGGATTTCTTTTGGGTACTTGGACCCAAGACTGAACTTGATTTGGGTACTTAGACCTGAGATTGGGTACATGGACCAAAGACTGAATTTGATTTGGGTACTTGGACCCGAGATTGGGTACATGGACCAAAGACTGAATTTGATTTGGGTACTTGGACCCGAGATTGGGTACTTACACTCGTGACTGAATTGGGTACTTGGACCCGAGACTGAATTGAATTTGGGTACTTGGACCCGAGATTGGGTACTTGAACCCGAAACTGGATTGGATTTGGGTACTTGGACTCGTGACTGGGTACTTGGAGCCGAGACTGAATTGAATTTGGGTGCTTGGACCCGAGACTGGATACTTGGACTTGTGACTAAATTGAATTTGGATGCTTGGACCCAAGATTGGATACTTTGACCCATGACTGAATTGGGTTTGGGTACTTGGACCCGTGACTGGATACTAGGATTCGAGACTAAATTGAATTTGGGTACTTAGACTCAAGATTGGATACTTGGACCCATTACTAAATTGGGTACTTGGACTAGGGACTGGGTACTTGAACCCGAGACTGAATTGAATTTTGGTACTTGGACCCGAGATTGAGTACTTAGACCAGAATTGGATTGGATTTGGGTGCTTGGACCCGAGACTGGATTGAATTTGGGTACTTGGACCCGAAACTTGATAGGTTTTGGGTACTTAGACCCGTGATTGGGTAATTTGGGTTCTAGACCCAAGCTATGCTCTGGACTTAAGGATAATTTGGGTACTGGACCCGAGCTAAGTTATGGACTTAAGAGGGAATTTAGGTTCTGGAACTAAGCTAAGTTCTGGACTTAAGAGAGAATTTAGGTTATGGACCTAAGCTAAGTTCTTGGCTTAAGAGGAAATTTAGGTTCTGGACCTAAGCTAAGTTCTTGACTTAAGAGAAATTTGGGTTTTGGACCAAAATATTTGAAAGTGACTTTGAAAATATTTTGTATACGCATAAACTCAAAAATTAAAATTGAGAATCTTTGCCCCCTGTGTAGGCTTAAGCCAATAATTTTTCTCATATAGGCTCTGTGTAGGCTTAAGCCAATAATTGATACATGGATGATGTATATTATGATTATTATTAAGATATGTTGAAGTTATATAAGTGTTGAATTGATAAGTGATTTATGAATATAAACTAAGATGTTGATTAAGGGTGTTGTAGTATGGATTTTGGAGTGATTGTGTTTACATGGATAAGAGTTCGAAATGCATAATTTTTGCTTGACACGGCCATGTCATTGGGCATGTCAACGGTGCTGAGCTTAACGTTTGTGACACGACCATTAACATGGCCATGTCATTGGGCATGCCAGTAACACGCCTGTGTTACTGAGCGTGTCAAAGTTTCTATGTTGTTGGTTTAGGGAGCGATAAAGGGCACACCCGTGTTATTGAGCGTATCATGTGTAGAGTTTGCCCTAGTTGGTTCTTGTTCTTATTATCTTATGTGTATAATCACCTTTGGATTAGGTTTTGAAGAGATTGAGTTGCCCTAATCCAAATTTTAAAGGATTCTTGGAAGAGGAGTTTTGTGTTGTGTGAGTTGCTCTTGAGGTAAGTACAAACCCTATACTATTGTATATATTTGCATGACTATGGGACTTAACACATTTAATTGGAAAATGTGTTAAGTTATTTATTATATTGTTGATGTATGAGAAATGTGCTATGATTTGTATTATGTGTACTATGTAGAATGCATGTTGAAGATTCTAAATGTATGAATAATGTAATTTGCTATGTATATCTCAATGATGAAATATGACACTATTGTTAAGTGATATAAAGGTAAAATATGAAATATGAAAGATATAATGAACATTCAAATTGTATGTACAATGAAAATGGATATGTATACCCTAATGATGAGATGTGAAGCCATTGTTGTTGGCTATAATGATGTAAATGAAATATTTGGGGCATGTTTGCCTAGATGATTATGAGAACATGAGAATGGAATTGACAATGAAATAATAAAAGAATTGTGTGTCAAATATGTTACTCAATTTTCAGAGTTTTGTTATTGGTGGCATGCTTAAAAGTAACAATCCCTTGAAGCTGGGTTGGGCTTGGTCCTTGAAGTCAAGTTGGGTTGAAGTTTAGCATGCTTAACTCCCCTTGAAGCTTGATTAGGCCTAGTCCTTGAAGCCTAGTTGGGATGTTACAAACCCTTGAAGCTGGGTTGAGCTTGGTCCTTGAAGCCAAGTTGGGTTGATGCTTAGCATGCTTCGCTCCCCTTGAAGCTTGGTTGGGCCTAGTTCTTGAAGCCTAGTTGGGATGATAAATGTGATAATTGAACCAAAACATTAACTTTGAAAGTTGAATGGCATATTAGTTTCATTAGGCCCATGCTTGTCTTTGCTTTAATGTGAATTATAGTATAAGATAAAATGTTATGAGATATATGATGATAATTATGGAATGAGATGATTACAATACATAAGCAAATTATTGAAAATGAATGTGGCTTGAGAAACTATGCTGGATGATGAGAGTATGAAAATACAATATGATGGGTAATATGTATATGGATGTGGAAATTGTGAGTATTATTTCATGAAGGTTCTGATAAGTCATTGAATTGTGGTTTGTTGTAATGATATATGTGCATATGTATATAAATTATGAGATTAGTGGAAATATATAAAGAGTGCATTGAAAAGGGAAAACATGATAAGAAAATGATAATTCATGATGTTAATATATGAAGTATTTTGTAATGTATATTTAAAATATTTATTTGTACTACTAAGCTTTCGAGCTTAGCGCGGTTATGTAAATTGCGCAGGTGAGTAGATGGTTGTTCTGGGAGTCAAACCGTTATGCCACGAGAAGGGTAAGTGTATTTCGACACCAACTAGAAGGTGGTGCATACATGTACAATTTTATTATGTTATATTTTGATAAAAATGTATATATATGCTTAAATGAACTTTGGAAAAAACAAGGTAATTTATATATATAATATCATCAAAAGTATAATGATTTTGTAAATGTTCTTTAAATAAAATGTATTATTGTTTGGAACTAAGGTAGAGGTTTTAATCTGTAATGAAAAGTGCATTCTTATATTTTGTATACATACTGTGTGTATACAAGGTATATGTATAGTATTTTATATAGAGTATAGGGTGTTATAATTATTTTGGTATCAGAGCTTATGTTTGAGATTCTTAGCCTAAGTAGATTTAAAAAGAAAAGAGAAAAAAATTTTGAAAAGTGAAATTTGTGATACGTGCGTATGCATTAACACCTAGGTTGGTCTCGGATGTGGCATTATGTGATTTGTAATGTATCTGAATTGTATGAGATGGATGATAGTGTGTGAATGAGGTTTTACATGAAAGTAAAACTAGAGAAAGAAATGATATGGGAAAATTTGTACAAGTTTAATTGATAAATTAAAGAATGGGAGTTTACTTAAGTAAAGCAAAATTTGAAAATTTTGATTAGTGAAGTGTGCTTGTGAAATAGATTATAAAGAAATGAATCGAAGAATAATGTTGGAAATGAGTAAAAAAAAGCAAGATTTAATTATGTACTCTTTTCTCTAAAATTTGGATCTCTTTCTAATAAAGCTTATGTTTTGATTGCTAAAGAAAGGAAATGTTGTTCGATTGTTAAAATGGATAGATATGCTATTAAATTGTAGAAAGTATGGTGGAATATTGAGTGAGTTGATTGGTATAGACAAAGTGTGACAATTTAAGGTTTGGGTATGTAAAGTTATGGTTTTTGTAAAAAAAAAAAAAAGGATGATGTTAGTTAAAGTAAGGAGATATAATGGTGTTGTTTGCATAGTTGTTTTAATGCAAACATTGTGATTTTAATGTTAGAAATGTGATATGCTTAAGTGTTGATAAAGCTCATGTTAATGGTGGTAATATGTGAAATTTGGATTTTTTGAAATGAGCTTTAATAATTGTGAAAATGATATGTTTTGAAGTTACATTATGGTATATATATAATGTTTTTAAAGTTAATATTAAGAAAATGATATTAGTAAATTGAAGTTTAGGTAAAGTAGTAAGTTGAGAGTTTAAAGTTTTAATGGAATTTTAATGAGGATTATTTAGATAATGATAGTTTAATGTATATTAAGCATATGAGCTATTTGGAATGAAAATTATTGCTTATGAAAATACTATGAAGTGGGTAATGTGATTGATAGTATGAAAATTTGTTTTGAAATAAAGGGAAAATGACTAAGCAGGTGAAAATGAGTTACTTTAAGTAATTTGACTGGAAATGATGAAAATGGATATGAAGGGTATACTAAATGCATTTAAAACAAATGTGAGAGAGATGTCACATTAGAAATGTGAATAAGATTTATGTGAAGTGTTATTATGGTTAGATTATATATATCTATTGAGTTGATGAATAACATAAGTCAAGTCAAAAGAATGAGAATGATAATGTTCAATGAAAAGTAATAAAAATTAAATTTGTATAGATTGTATGTAAAAGAGGAATTAAATATAATTGCATGATTATGTGTATACATGTATAGAATATGTGAGATGAGTTTTTTGATATAAATGTAATTGTAACATGTAAGAAATGTGGAAAGTAAGTCACATTATGAATGTGACCTATGAATGTGTATGTGGTAGAAAAAAAATGTTATTGTGTGTTTGTTATCTTATTGCATGTATTAGCGGACCTAAGAGAGATTAGGTCTTGACCTGCGCAGAGCTAGGCTATGTGACGAAATTGAGAGTGAGAATGGACTCGGGTAAGACTGGACGGTGAAATTGTTATGGTAATAACTGAACTTGACTATCATATGATGTTTTGGGACCAAGGTATATGCATGTGGAAATGTTCTATGTATATGTGTATAATAAGAGATTGTAAGGAAAAAGGGGAAGTATAATGTATGAAAATTTTTATAAGTGATAGATTAGAAATGGAGTAATAAATAGAAGTTGTGTAAAATTTACATATGATCGAACATTGTGCATAAGAGATGTTAAAGATAATATTGTTGAACATGAGCTAGGCTAATGATGATCAAATGATCAAGAGCAAATTGTTTTTGAAACGGAGTTGAAATGTGTTAACTCTTGGTGTAGCAAAAGTTTAGAGAATGAATATGTAATATTTGTGATACAAACTTAGCATTGTAATTGGAAATGTTTGAAGAAGAATAATAGAGGGGCAATATTGACTTATAAGCCACAGGTGTGACCATTAATCTACTATGGCCATATGATTTGTTTAGTATATTTGGCCGGTTAGTTTTGTTGTTCACGGACATGGGCCTGAGATGATATGACCGTAGGATAGTTTTTGTAAGATTGATAATTATGCTTCAAGAAACATGGTCATGAGTTATGATTGGTAAAGTTGTACCTTATAATTTTATGGTAGAAATTTGTTTATAATTATAGAAAGTATGGAAAGAGAAGAAAATTGTGAAAATGTATTGAGTTATGGATAATGTGATAAAAGGTGATTATGTAAATATAGTAATGGTATGAAAAGGTGAGGTGATGATAAATCGGAGAAATTACGAAATGTGATTGAAAGTTATATTGAATATATGTTCATGGTATAAGGTGAATAAGTTGATGGAAATAATGTTTAAGTGAATGAACTATGGGTAATAAATATGGTATGAAATAATCATGAGATTTATGTGAACATAGTACTAAGATAATAGAAAATGAAATATATGAATATTAAAAAAAATAATTTGAAGTAATTCGTTATAAATAATAAAAATTTCAGAAAGTTGAAAAGATGGATCCGAAGAGATTAGAATTTGAATATAAGCTTGATCTAATAGAATTAGGTTATATATTGAAATCTAATGATAAGTTTAAATAAGTTAATTGTTGGTTTGAATCGAATAAGATTGAGACGTTGGTATATTGTGACAAATAGATCAATTGATCTAGATTTCGCTAAGATTGCGAAGCGTTACTGAGATTTAGTATGTATAGTTATTCTAAGAGTATAAGATATATGTGATAATGTAGATGAGGTAAAATTCTGACATGTGTATGGACATGAATGAGTTAAGATATATCAGTTATAAATGATGAAAAAAAATTGATTATCTGTAAAGTAAGTTTAAAGGCATTGTATTAATATTAATGTTAAGTAAAAAACATGTTAAAGAAGGAATTAAGTGTATGAAAAAGAAGAATATTGTTATAAATTAAGATTTGATAAGTGTTTATTTTGAAAGTGACTGTAGTGACGAGATAATCAATATTAAGATATAATTAAATAACCTCTAAATTTAAAGTTAAGAGAGTATTTATAAAGAGATGAAGTGATAAAATATCTTGAACGTAATAGATGTGTAACAGCCCTATACCCCGTATACGTACACAACATGCTTATACGATCGTAAGATACGTATACTGAATATCGGAATGCCACAGTTTACTAAACAAACGACTCACTTCTTTTTACAAAAATATAAGCAAACTTAAACATTTAGGTTATACTATAAAATACAACAAATAAAACATTCATTCCATATGCAGCGAAAAATATAGTTATATTTACATATATTTATATACATCAAAATACATAAATATCCAATTCAATTTTTACAAAAGCATAATATTTATACATGTTTGGCAGTTCGTCTCTGATCTTTATTCCCACTATCAACACCTCAAGGTCTAGACTCGACTCGGTCTAGATGAACTCTCTGGCTTTTCCCTGTCACCTGCGCGATGAACCACAATCGCGCTAAGACAACGGCTTAGTGGTATAAACTACTATAACTACATGCTTCAATACAATGCCAATGTCACACATTTCAACAATTAAGACAATATTCACAATTGATAACTTTATATTGTTCATAACGCTACATTTCATTACTCTATTCACTTGTTTCATCATTTATGAATTACATTGAATCAAAGACAAACATGGGCCCAAAAGACACTAATATGCCATTCCACTTTCAGAGTTAATGTTTTGGTTCTATTTTCACATTTATCATTATCATTATCCCAACTAGGCTTCAAGGATTAGGTTCAACCAAGCTTCAAGGGTAACAAAGTATGATAAGTATCAACCCAACTTGGCTTCAAGAACCAAACCCAACCTAGATTCAAGGGTTGTAACATCTCAACTAGGCTTCAAGGACTAAATCCAACCTAGCTTCAAGAGATTGTTACCATTAGGCATGCCACCAACAACAAAACTCTGAAAATGGAATAACACATTAGACACACAATTTATTCATTATTTCATTATCAATTTCATTCTCATTTTCGTATCATCATTTAGGCATCCATGCCTCAATCATCTCATTTGCATCATTATAGCCAACAACAATGGCTTCATATCTCATCAAGATAGTATACATAATCAATTGCATTGGACATATATTTTAAATTCATCATCATCTAGGCAACATGCCCCATTTATTTCATTTGAATCATGATAGCCAACCACAATGGCTTCACATCTCATTATATCTCAATTCACAATAAATCAATTCATCATTCAAGTATACATAACCAATTGCACTAACATACATTTTGAATGTTCATCATATCATTCACATTACACAAATCATAACATTAATCAAATGTATTAACAATGTAATAAATTACTTAACATATTTACAACCAAATATGTTAAGTGTCAAAATCATGCAAGTGTATTCAACCATGTAGTTTGTACTTACCTCAAGAACAACTCACACCAATTTATACACTTCCTCTTCCAAGAATCCTTCACCACTTGAATTAAGTCAACTCAACCTCTTCACAACCTAATTAAAAAAGAATGATACACATGAATCTTCAATACAATTATACACTTATTAGTCTCATACTAGACCCATAGATCATAAATTACAAACCAACATCTCTCTCTAGGACCCCACGGCCGTGGCCTTCCAACCCCCACGGGCATGGGTTAGCAAATGGTTCTGCCTCCCTTGCTCAAAACCCCCACGGCCATGGCTTCCAATGGCCACGGTCGTGGCATCCAAAACGCTTTTGTTTCGGACCAAATTCATGTATTCTATGCTTCCAACTCCATAAACACAAACATCTTAAAGATATACAAAAAATAATTGATCAAGCTCACAACATACATCAACTACCAATCCAAAACCATAACATAAACACAACTCTTGCTCTTCCATTCAACTTCAAAATCACAAACAACTAAATCCAATACTCTCAAACACACCATAATCAAACATATTCATACAATCCTCAATCAATCATCAAAATCAATTACAACTTAAAATAAAATAAGAGAATCAAGAAGAAACTTACCAAAGTTAATGAAACTTCTTGAATTTCCAACTTAATCACTTGAAATCTTCTTCAATTTTGATCTAAGAAAAACAACACTCTCTCTTGCTCTCTTGCTTTGGATGGCCGGCCATGAAGGGAAAAGAAAAGAAAATGAAGAAGAAAATAAAGCAAAGCCAAACACTCATACTCCACTTAAATCTCCTCCAAGTAAAAAGAATATTAAAATATTCACTTTTCTCTCTTCCACTCATAAATTTCCAATTAATTAAATTGGCTAATTTAAAATAAATAAATATCTTCCTCCACTAACTTAATTTCCATTTATTAATTAAAATCATTAAATCATCATCTTTTGACTTCCACATTTGACTTGTATATGTTGTATATATCACCATATATACAACATATACACTCTCTCTTCGCTTCTTTTCTCTTTCCATAAAACATATACACTTAATCCAAATACAACAATAATTATTCCAAAACTTCTAGGGCATACTTTGGGATATTACAAGATGGGTGAGGTATATGTATATTATAAGTGGAGCTTATTCTTGTATAAAGATAAATTAATTAGGAATGTAATGAGTTATCTTGATTGCTTTATTGAGAAAGTAATAAGATATATATAGATATATATAATGATAAGTTATGAAATTGGGAGAAGATGATTGACTCTAAGGGGGAGAGTAGAAGTTATGTGATTTGATGAAATAATAACTTAATAATATGATTAACTTCATATGAAAATTAAGATGGTATTTTGTTAAGAATGGATTGTTACTGTACTGGATAATTTCGAGGATGAAATTATTTAAGGGGGAGAGATTTGTAATACCCTAATTTTTGATGTACTTTGGAATAGTAGTTGTGAGAGAATATGTTGGTGAAATATGTAAAGAAGATAGTATAAGAGATAGATGTATATGAAGGATGATATGTAAATATTGCATTTGAAAAATATGGGAAATATAAATACAATATATAAGACATATACATATAGCAACATATACATCACATATACATGAAGTATATATTGGTGTAGGAAAAGTAAATTGTAAATAATTAATTAATTAATTAATAATAATAATGATAATAATGACTAGAGAAAAAGAAGAAAAGATAGTCAAAGGGAAGGACAAATATTGTGGTGGAGAATTTTTAGGGGTATTTAATTATATTATTATTATATATATATAAGATAAGTTTGAAAAGGGAAGAGAAAATTTTCTTTCTTTCTTTCTTATTCTTGTTCTTCCTCTAGAACATGGGAGAGAGAGAGAGAGAGAGAGAGAGAGAGAGGTGTGATTTTGTTCACATACACATCAAATTCATAAGGGCTTTAAGAGAATTGAAGGTGGATATTGAAGATTTGGCAAAGAATTCAAGTATTCTTTTCCTTGTGTTGATTTCTATAGATTGAGTTTATATTTGATATGGTTAGTGTGTGAAGATGATGATAATGAAAGATTTAAGTATATATATGTGTTGAATTGGTATTTAGATGATGATAATATGATTATTTGTGAGGATGATGATGAGTTGTTAAAATTGTTTAGTAAGGGTTTAGTATAAATGAGTTGTGGAATTGAGTAATTGATACATGGATGATGTATATAATGATTATTATTATGATATGTTTAAGTTACATAAGTGTTGAATTGATAGGTGATTTATTAATATAAACTAAGATGTTGATTAAGGGGGTTGTAGTATGGATTTTGGAGTGATTGTGTTTACATGGATAAGAGTTCGAAATACATAATTTTTGCCTGACACGGCCATGTAGTTGGGCGTGTCAATGGTGCTGAGCTTAACGTTTCTGACATGACCATTAACACGACCATGTCATTGGGCGTGCCAGTGACACGCCCGTGTTACTGAGCATGTCAAAGTTTCTATGTTGTTGGTGTAGGGCACGATCAGGGACACGCCCATGTCGTTGAGCGTGTCATGTGTAGAGTTTGCCCTAGTTGGTTCTTGTTCTTATTATCTTATGTGTATAATCACCTTTGGATTAGGTTTTGAAGAGATTAAGTTGCCCTAATCCAAATTTTAAAGGATTCTTGGAAGAGGAGTTTTGTGTTGTGTGAGTTGCTCTTGAGGTAAGTACAAACCCTATATTATTGTATATATTTGCATGACTATGGGACATAACACTTTTAATTGGAAAATGTGTTAAGTTATTTATTATATTGTTGATTTATGAGAAATGTGCTATGATTTGTATTATGTGTACTATGTAGAATGTATGTTGAACATTCTAAATTTATGAATAATGCAATTTGCCATGTATATCTCAATCATGAAATATGAAACTATTGTTAAGGGATATAAAGGTGAAATATGAAATATGAAAGATATAATGAGCATTCAAAGTGTATGTACAATGCAAATTGATATGTATACCCTAATGATGAGATGTGAAGCTATTGTTGTTGGCTATAATGATGCAAATGAAATATTTGGGGCATGTTTTCCTAGATGATTATGAGAACATGAGAATGGAATTGACAATGAAATAATAAAAGAATTGTGTGCCTAATATGTTACTCAATTTTCAGAGTTTTGTTATTGGTGGCATGCCTAAAAGTAACAATCCCTTCAAGCTGGGTTGGGCTTAGTCCTTAAAGTCAAGTTGGGTTGAAGTTTAGCATGCTTAACTCCCTTTGAGGCTTGATTGGGCCTAGTCCTTGAAGCCTAGTTGGGATGTTACAAACCCTTGAAGCTAGGTTGAGCTTGGTCCTTGAAGCCAAGTTGGGTTGATGCTTAACATGCTTCGCTCCCCTTGAAGCTTGGTTGGGCCTAGTTCTTGAAGCCTAGTTGGGATGATAAATGTGATAATTGGACCAAAACATTAACTCTGAAAGTTGAATGGCATATTAGTTTCTTTGGGCCCATGCTTGTCTTTGCTTTAATGTGAATTATGGAATAAGATAAAATGTTATGAGATATATGATGATAATTATGGAATGAGATGATTACAATACATAAGCAAATTATTGAAAATGAATGTGGCTTGAGAAACTATGCTAAATGATGAGAGTATGAAAATACAATATGATGGGTAATATGTATATGGATGTGGAAATTGTGAGTATTATTTCATGAAGGTTCTGATAAGTTATTGAATTGTGGTTTGTTGTAATGATATATGTGTATATGTATATAAATTATGAGATTAGTGGAAATATATGAAGAGTGCATTGAAAAGGGAAAACATGATAAGAAAATGATAATACATGATGTTAATATATGAAGTATGATTTTTTTGTAATGTATATTTAAAATATTTATTTGTACTACTAAGCTTTCGAGCTTAGTGCGGTTATGCAAATCGCGCAGGTGAGTAGATGGTTGATTTGGGAGTCAAACCGTTATGCCACGAGAAGGGTAAGAGTATTTCGAGACCAACTAGAAGGTGGTGCATACATGTACAATTTTATTATGTTATATTTTGATAAAAATGTATATATATACTGAAATGAATTTTGGAAAAAGACAAGGTAATTTATATATATATAATATCATCAAAAGTATAATGATTTTTTAAATGTTCTTTAAATAAAATGTATTATTGTTTGGAACTAAGGTAGAGGTGAGGTTTTAATCTGTAATGAAAAGTGACATTCTTATATTTTATATACGTACTGTATGTATACAAGGTATAAGTATAGTACTTATATAGAGTATAGTGTGTTACACGATTCCTAAGGAATCCCCAACCCCCTAATGGGTTCTGAAAGTTGGGTACATGTGGGGAAGGTGAGAAATGGCCCAGCACCCCCACAACACCCAGTTCATTGGAGTCGGCCTCCTTTGCAGCTCTTAATATTATAAAATTCATAAATATAATGATATTATCCATACTACATGCAACAACTAAAATAAAGCATCATTATATTAAAATCAAAGCAATGTCCAAACAAAGCAAATAAATGGACTCCCATCCGAGGATGGAAACATGTTACATCGTCCATGTCTAAACTAAATAGGACACCTACTAAAAGGTGGAAACATATCCTTTACATTGGTCCAAAGTATAAAAGCAATTTAAATTGCATGAAAATTAATTAATGAGGTACCCAATAATGGAAACATACCTCTTACAATTTAAACACCAAAAGAAACAAATAATAATCATAATAATAAAGAAAATATTCATCCATGATAAATTAAATAAATCAAGCATTGAAATTAAATAAATCAACCATCAAAACATATAACAAATCCAATAAATAACTAAAACCAAAGTTTATATCTTTAATGAGTTAAAAGTAGACAATAAGGACACGATCTATAGTTTTAAAATATTGGAATTAGGGTTTAAGATTTTTTAGGATTGGCAACTGGAATTAGGGTTTGAGGGTTTTTTACGTTTACTGGATGGGGGTTTGAAAAATGAGGTTTTGGCATTTTGGGAATAAATTAGGGTTTTCTCGGATTAGGGTTCTGGGTGTTTTTGGCAGAATAGTTTGGGGAAAGGGTCACGGGGTGACAAGTTTTAAAGTAAATTAAGGTTTTGATTTATTGTAACACCCCTTCCCGACCTACGTGTGTAAGCTGAGTAGAGGCGCCACCCTATCCTAATGTTGCTACCACTTTTACTTAGTCAAATTTTTGTTCCGATTTTTATAGAAATTTTGCCATAATTTTGCCTAAAAATTCAATCCCAAGTGTCGACAAAACTGGTTTTTTTCTAATTTTTGAAAACATTTTTACACAAACCAATGCAAACAAAATCATTCTCAGTACACTTCCAATAAATCCCCCTTATAACCTCAACTACAACCTGCAAAAAGGATTTACACTTCTAGTACAAAATAAAGTAAAGGTTTATTATGAAATACAGCAGATAAAATCTTTGTTCACTATGCAACGGAAAGTAACAATATTTACAAATTCATATACATCAAAACTCAAGTTTTACAACACATAAAATTTATACATGTTTGGCAGTCAGTCTTCGATCTTAAAGCCCACTATTCACTCTTCAAAATCTAGGCTCGACTCGGCCTAGAGGAACTCTCTGGTTCTTCCTTGTCACCTGCGCGAAGAATCACATTCGCGCTAAGCCAACGGCTTAGTAAGATAAAACATGCTAATGGTATGCTTTAATGTAATGCAATGCCACATATGTTATTGATAAGATCAATATCATAAATATAAAGTTAACCACATAATTATGCATTTCACAAATCATAGTCATATGAGCATACCACATTTCAACATCTTTCCACATTCAACATTAATCAATCATACTCAATAACCAACATCTCATTTCATTAACTCATAACATTATTTAGGACATTCATATAACCCTGACACCTATGGGCCCAACAAGTATTTAATATGATATTCAGAGTTCAGAGTTACTGCTTTGGTTCATAGTCACAATAATCACGCCCGTAGGCAATGTATATACATGTATCTCTATCCATGGATAGTGTAACAGACCCAGTCTCTTGGATCATCAACTCAACACATATGAGGAGATCCTCAACCCGGCAAGACTGTTACAAATCATATATCTCATAGTGTAACAGACCCAGTCTCTTGGATCATCAACTCAACACATATGAGGAGATCCTCAACCCGGCAAGACTGTTACCTTTTATCATTTCTTAGGCATGCCACCCAAATCCAGAACTCTGAAACTGAATAACATATTAAACAAACAATTCATTTATTATATAGTTACCATTTCCATTCTCAAATTCTCATCACATTTAGGCAAACATGCCTTCTTTCTTTCAATATCATCATCATAGCCAATCACAATGGCATTGCCTCATATCATGTCTTATTTGAATTATCATTTCAATTTCAATGTATATTATTCATGAAACACATAACCATTCACAATGCATAACATAACATTGTTCAATCTCAACAATGCAATTAGGGCAAAGAACAATTGATATGATTCATATGAATAGTACATTCTGGTTTTAAACTCCATTTTATCCTTATTTTGAAAAATTGTATAAAATAATCTACTTGACTAAAAATTCTAAAATTTTTACAGAATTTAGTTTTGTATCTAAAAATCATTCCTTTAAAATTTCAGATCAAACTGAACACAAAATCTTGGTCAAATAGTTCACCTAACCAGACTGCCCCAATTGCCCTGCATCCTGGCAGCAGTTCTGAACTTTGTGAATTCCATAAATCAAATTCAATCAACGTGGTTCCAAATTATTTTTCTCAAATACTAGACTCACTAAGCAACAACATATCCAAAATTCGACTGGATATGATTTTTCTACACTTTATTAAAAATCCCGAAGTATAGCTGTCTCAGTTAAGGTACCTGCTGGAACAGGTCTAATAAAAATAATCTTTCTAAACTCATAACCATTCCAAAATCGAATCAACATATTTTTCAGTCATTCTACACTCATAGAGGCACAACATATCAAAAATTCACTTCAAGAACATTTTTCTATAATTAATTAAAAATCATACAAATCACAGCCTTTACTAATTGTAAAACAGAAACAATTTCACTAAACACAACTCTTACTCAACACAATCACTTCCAACACCTTCACCAACTCAACTTCTCATCATCAAACCAACAAACCCTAATTCCTTTCTCACACCACTTCAAAAGAATTGAAGAAATTAAAGAAAAGATCTTACCTCAAATGAAGAAATCCACAAATCTTTAACCAAAACCCTTGCTTCCTTCTTCAAAATGCTTCAAACCTCAAGATCACCTCTCTTTCTCTCTTTGTCTATGGAGAATCCGGCCACTTCAAGAAAGAAAGAAGAAAATGCACAAGTCAAACACCTTTTCTTCTTTTAATCTCCACCATGCATCTTACAAGGAAAATTACCAAAACACCCTTAACCATATAACTAACTCTTTGTCTCATATAAGCCCTTTATAGTAATTTCATTAACAACCAAAAATATCTTCTTCCACTTAACCATCACCTTGACTCTTCATTTGACCAATGTATATGTTAATTATATCATCATATAAACAACATATACATTTGTCTCTAAACCCTAAATTTCTTCTCCAAAACACATATACATATACATTCTCTTCCCATTTCTTTTCTCTTACAATTTAACACATATATGCACAAACATTCACTTCCCAATATATATATCAACAACCACAATAACAACAACATACTCAAAACTTCTAGGGCATAAATGAGGATATTACAATTCTCCCCCTCTAAAAAGAAAATTTCGTCCTCGAAATTACCTGATATCAAAGCTGAAACAATTGCGGATACTGCTCTCGCATGGTATGCTCACTTTCCCAAGTCGCTTCTTCTTTTGCATGATTCTTCCAAAGAATCTTCACCAATGGCACTCTCTTGTTCCTTAACTCTTTCACTTCTCGTGCCAAGATAGCAACTGGTTCCTCTTCAAATGTCAAATTTGGGCTCACTTCAATAGACTCAAATGGCAACACATGAGATGGATCCGACCTATATCTCCTCAACATAGAAACATGGAATACATTATGAATACGATCCAACTCAGGTGGCAAAGCAAGTCGATACGCCACTGGCCCAACTCTTTCTAACACTTCATACGGCCCAATGAAACGAGGACTCAATTTTCCTTTCCGACCGAACCTCAAAATTTTCTTCCAAGGAGACACTTTCAGAAATACCTTATCTCCAACATCAAACTCTATATCTCTCCTTTTTAGATCTGCATAAGACTTCTGTCGGTCTGAAGCTGCTTTTAACCTGCCTCGAATCAACTTTACTTTATCTTCAGTTTCTTGAATCAAATCAGGACCAACCAACTTATTATCTCCAAGCTCATTCCAACAAAGAGGTGTCCTACACCGTCTGCCATACAATGCTTCAAACGGTGCCATACCAATGCTGGATTGGTGACTATTGTTGTAAGCAAACTCCACAAGAGGTAAAAACCTATCCCAACTTCCAGAGAAATCGATGACACAGCTTCTCAACATGTCCTCAATAATATGTATCACCCTCTCTGACTGTCCATCCGTCTGTGGATGAAAAGCAGTGCTGAAGTGCAGTCGAGAACCTAAAGCACTATGCAAACTCTTCCAAAATCTGGAAGTAAACCTGGGATCTCGATCAGACACTAAAGAAGTTGGAACACCATGCAGTTTCACAATCTCATGGATATACAGCTCAGCCAATCTCTCCAAAGAGTAATCCATTCAAACCGGAAGGAAATGAGCTGTCTTAGTCAATCTATCCACAATCACCCATATAGCATCATGCTTCTTTTGTGTCAATGGCAAACCAGACACAAAATCCATTGTCACTCTTTCCCACTTCCATTCTGGCACTGACAATGGTTGAAGCAACCCGGTTGGAACTTGATGCTCTGCTTTAACCTTCTGACAAGTGAGACATTTCGATACAAACTCAGCAATGTCTCTCTTCAAACCAATCCACCAATAATGCTGTCTCAAATCATGATACATCTTCGTATTACCCGGATGCATAGCAAACATTGACTGATGAGCTTCTTCTAAAATGACTCTTTTCAAATCAGCATCATCGGGTACACACAATCGGTTCTTAAACCAGAGACTCCCATCATCTTTCACAACAAAATCTCTAGTCTTCCCATTCTTGCAATCTGAAAAAATCTTCTGAATCTTCTTATCGGCCAACTGAGCTTCTTTGATCTGATCTAACAAAATCGGCTTTAATTGCAACTGTGCCAATAATGCACCATCAACACAAGGTACAAAACTGGCATGCAATGCTCTCAACTCAACAAGCAACGAGAGCGAGTAAACAGTTAAACCAGCTAAAGACTTCCGACTCAAGGCATCAGCAACAACATTTGCTTTACCTGGATGATAGTCAATCAAGCAGTCGTAGTCTTTAATCAATTCTAACCATCTCCTCTGACGAAGATTGAGTTCTTTCTGGACACCCAAATACTTCAAACTCTTGTGATCAGTGTAGATGAAACATTTCTCCCCAAACAGATAGTGGCGCCAAATCTTTAATGCAAACACAATGGCAGCCAATTCTAAATCATGGGTCGGATAGTTAAGCTCATGCGGTTTCAACTGTCGAGATGCATAAGCTATAACTTTCCCTTCCTGCATCAATACACACCCCAAACCTCTATGTGAAGCATCACTGTAGATCACATATGGTTTGCCTTCAACAGGTAAAGTAAGAACAGGCGCTTGAGTCAACAACTCTCTCAACTGCTCAAAACTAGCCTGACACTGATCTGTCCACACAAATCTCACTCCCTTTCGAAGTAATCTGGTGAGTGGAGTAGCTATCAAAGAAAACCCTTTCACAAACCGTCGGTAATAGCCTGCCAAACCCAGAAAACTTCTAATCTCTGTCACAGACTTGGGTGGACTCCAATTTAAAATGGCTTCAACTTTGCTCGGATCAACTCTGATGCCTTCTGCAGAAACAATATGTCCGAGAAAAGCAACTTGATCCAACCAGAACTCACACTTCGACAATTTGGCAAATAACTGATTCTCTCTCAAAATCTGCAACACAATCCGCAGATGCATATCATGCTCCTCTTCATTCCGTGAATACACCAGTATATCATCAATGAAGACCACTACAAACTGATCCAAATAGGGCCTAAACACCCTATTCATCAAATCCATAAAAGCTGCAGGTGCATTCGTTAGACCAAAAGGCATAACTAAAAACTCATAATGCCCATACCTGGTCCGAAAAGCAGTCTTAGGAACATCTTCACTTCTTACCCTCAGCTGATGGTACCCAGATCTCAAATCAATTTTGGAGAACACTGACGCTCCCTTCAACTGATCAAAGAGATCATCGATTCTAGGCAAAGGATATTTATTTTTAATAGTCACCTTGTTCAATTGCCTATAATCGATACACAACCTCATAGTACCATCTTTCTTCTTCACAAATAGCACAGGAGCTCCCCAAGGAGAAACACTGGGGCGAATGAATCCTTTGTCCAACAACTCCTGTAATTGCACTTTCAACTCCCTCAATTCTGCTGGTGCCATTCTATAAGGAGTAATAGAGATAGGAGTGGTACCAGGCAACAATTCAATACCGAACTCCACCTCTCTCTCAGGAGGCAACCCTGGCAACTCCTCTGGAAACACATCCGGGAACTCAGCAACTGTGGCAATGCTATCAATAGGGGAACCCTTCACTCTAGTATCCACCACATGAGCAAGATAGGCTTCACACCCCTTTCTAATCAACCTCCTGGCTGCAACAGCTGAAACAAATAAGGAGGCTAGCTGTTCCTGCTCATTAGATACTATCACCTCTCTACCATCACCCGTTCTCAAAGAAACAATTTTCTTTTTACAATCCACCACAGCTTCATGTCGAGATAGCCAATCCATACCTAAGATCACGTCATATTCCTTAAATGGCATCTCAATCAAATCCCCAAGGAACTCCTCACCCTGCACCACTACTGCACTATCTCTATGCACCTTACTCACAACCACACTATGCCCTAACGGATTTGTTACCAACACATCAAATCCTAGGGACTCAGCATGCAAATCAGATACAGGCAAAACAGATGCACTAATATATGAATGTGTGGAACCCGGATCAATCAAAGCAAGTACTGGAGTATTAAATAAAGAAAAAGTACCAGCTATGACTGCCGATGTATCTGGCTGTCTCTGCATAACATACATCCTCTGGGAAGATCCAACCTCCTCTGGTCTACCCTCCCTGGATGTAGCACCTCCTCTAGAACTGAATCCTAGTCTACCTCCCCGGCTGGCACCTCTGCCTCCTCTGCCTCCCCTCACACTAGCTCGAGAAGCAGCAGAATCAACTGGCATCTGCTCCTGCCTCTCAGGACAGTCTCTCACAAAGTGGTCAGGTGATCCACACCTGAAGCATACCCCTGATCTACTATGCCTCCAACAAACGCCCCCATGTCTTCCACCACACTGGTTACACACAGGTAAGGTGGATCTCTGAACTCCAGGAGTAGGAGCACTCGCTACTGAAGCTGCAGGTCTAAATCTCTGCCTCTGGAACTGCACTGACCTACCCACTGGTCTCTGGCTCCTACTACTCCGAGGAACAAAACTTCCTCTACCCCTCTTCGCAGAAGAAGACCCTGCCTCGAACTGGGGCCTTCTAACCCTAACCTCTTCCTCTGAAGCAGCTGCAATAACTTGAGCTCGCTCTACACTTCGAGCTGCTGCCACAAGCTGTGAGAAATCCTGATATCTGGATCCAGCCACTAAGCACATGATCGAGGGCCTCAATCCCTCCTCAAATCGCCGACATCTATCAATCTCATCAGTAATGATACCCCCAGCATACTGACTCAGTCGAATAAACTCAACTTCATACTCAGTTACGGTCCGATGATCTTGCTTCAAATCTAGAAACTCTCTTTTCTTCCCATCTTTATACTCCCTAGGAGTATACTTCAACTCAAATTCTCTCAGAAAATCCGCATAAGACAAGGTTGGTGGATCATCCATAGAATGGGGCACTGTCTTCCACCAGTCGTAGGCATCCTTCTGTAGCAAAGATCTTGCATAGTCAAACTTCTCCTCTGAAGTGGCTTGCAACTGCACAAATACCCTCTGAACTCTATCAAGCCACTGTTCTGCTACAGCCGGATCAACTGTACCAAAGAAATCCTCTGCTCCATATTTCCTTAGCTTATCATAATGCCTTACTGGTACTGAAGGCTGAGGGGGTGGTGGCGGTGGCTGTGGTTGCACAGGTGCTTGTCTCATAGCTTCCAACATAGGCCTAAACCAGGCTGGCGGAACCTCCTCCCCAGCTGGTCTACCCGACACCGAAGCAGGTGCCTCCTCAACACTATCAACCCTAGCTCCCTCAGCAGGAGCAATACTCTCGGCACTACCTTCAACAGATTGTCGCGAATGAGATGCCATCTCTACCTATATCTGCAAACACAGCAGAATATTCCTCATTAAAGATCAAAGACTGCCATACCAAAACATGTATTTTACTCAAAAACCCACTTTAAAAATCAAAATATTCTTTTTCTTACAATTGATCTAGGTTGAGAATCTCAAACCTAGGCTCTGATACCAAAAATTGTAACACCCCTTCCCGACCTACGTGTGTAAGCTGAGTAGAGGCGCCACCCTATCCTAATGTTGCTACCACTTTTACTTAGTCAAATTTTTGTTCCGATTTTTATAGAAATTTTGCCATAGTTTTGCCTAAAAATTCAATCCCAAGTGTCGACAAAACTGGTTTTTTTCTAATTTTTGAAAACATTTTTACACAAACCAATGCAAACAAAATCATTCTCAGTACACTTCCAATAAATCCCCCTTATAACCTCAACTACAACCTGCAAAAAGGATTTACACTTCTAGTACAAAATAAAGTAAAGGTTTATTATGAAATACAGCAGATAAAATCTTTGTTCACTATGCAACGGAAAGTAACAATATTTACAAATTCATATACATCAAAACTCAAGTTTTACAACACATAAAATTTATACATGTTTGGCAGTCAGTCTTCGATCTTAAAGCCCACTATTCACTCTTCAAAATCTAGGCTCGACTCGGCCTAGAGGAACTCTCTGGTTCTTCCTTGTCACCTGCGCGAAGAATCACATTCGCGCTAAGCCAACGGCTTAGTAAGATAAAACATGCTAATGGTATGCTTTAATGTAATGCAATGCCACATATGTTATTGATAAGATCAATATCATAAATATAAAGTTAACCACATAATTATGCATTTCACAAATCATAGTCATATGAGCATACCACATTTCAACATCTTTCCACATTCAACATTAATCAATCATACTCAATAACCAACATCTCATTTCATTAACTCATAACATTATTTAGGACATTCATATAACCCTGACACCTATGGGCCCAACAAGTATTTAATATGATATTCAGAGTTCAGAGTTACTGCTTTGGTTCATAGTCACAATAATCACGCCCGTAGGCAATGTATATACATGTATCTCTATCCATGGATAGTGTAACAGACCCAGTCTCTTGGATCATCAACTCAACACATATGAGGAGATCCTCAACCCGGCAAGACTGTTACAAATCATATATCTCATAGTGTAACAGACCCAGTCTCTTGGATCATCAACTCAACACATATGAGGAGATCCTCAACCCGGCAAGACTGTTACCTTTTATCATTTCTTAGGCATGCCACCCAAATCCAGAACTCTGAAACTGAATAACATATTAAACAAACAATTCATTTATTATATAGTTACCATTTCCATTCTCAAATTCTCATCACATTTAGGCAAACATGCCTTCTTTCTTTCAATATCATCATCATAGCCAATCACAATGGCATTGCCTCATATCATGTCTTATTTGAATTATCATTTCAATTTCAATGTATATTATTCATGAAACACATAACCATTCACAATGCATAACATAACATTGTTCAATCTCAACAATGCAATTAGGGCAAAGAACAATTGATATGATTCATATGAATAGTACATTCTGGTTTTAAACTCCATTTTATCCTTATTTTGAAAAATTGTATAAAATAATCTACTTGACTAAAAATTCTAAAATTTTTACAGAATTTAGTTTTGTATCTAAAAATCATTCCTTTAAAATTTCAGATCAAACTGAACACAAAATCTTGGTCAAATAGTTCACCTAACCAGACTGCCCCAATTGCCCTGCATCCTGGCAGCAGTTCTGAACTTTGTGAATTCCATAAATCAAATTCAATCAACGTGGTTCCAAATTATTTTTCTCAAATACTAGACTCACTAAGCAACAACATATCCAAAATTCGACTGGATATGATTTTTCTACACTTTATTAAAAATCCCGAAGTATAGCTGTCTCAGTTAAGGTACCTGCTGGAACAGGTCTAATAAAAATAATCTTTCTAAACTCATAACCATTCCAAAATCGAATCAACATATTTTTCAGTCATTCTACACTCATAGAGGCACAACATATCAAAAATTCACTTCAAGAACATTTTTCTATAATTAATTAAAAATCATACAAATCACAGCCTTTACTAATTGTAAAACAGAAACAATTTCACTAAACACAACTCTTACTCAACACAATCACTTCCAACACCTTCACCAACTCAACTTCTCATCATCAAACCAACAAACCCTAATTCCTTTCTCACACCACTTCAAAAGAATTGAAGAAATTAAAGAAAAGATCTTACCTCAAATGAAGAAATCCACAAATCTTTAACCAAAACCCTTGCTTCCTTCTTCAAAATGCTTCAAACCTCAAGATCACCTCTCTTTCTCTCTTTGTCTATGGAGAATCCGGCCACTTCAAGAAAGAAAGAAGAAAATGCACAAGTCAAACACCTTTTCTTCTTTTAATCTCCACCATGCATCTTACAAGGAAAATTACCAAAACACCCTTAACCATATAACTAACTCTTTGTCTCATATAAGCCCTTTATAGTAATTTCATTAACAACCAAAAATATCTTCTTCCACTTAACCATCACCTTGACTCTTCATTTGACCAATGTATATGTTAATTATATCATCATATAAACAACATATACATTTGTCTCTAAACCCTAAATTTCTTCTCCAAAACACATATACATATACATTCTCTTCCCATTTCTTTTCTCTTACAATTTAACACATATATGCACAAACATTCACTTCCCAATATATATATCAACAACCACAATAACAACAACATACTCAAAACTTCTAGGGCATAAATGAGGATATTACATTTATCATTTTAGAAGAAACATTGATTCTGGAAATAAATTAAGATTTTGAAAATTAATTAGGGTTTTGAGATTTTAATGGGATAATTTAGGATTTAAAGTTTTGGAAAAATAGTTTAGGGTTTTAAAGTTTTGGAAACAAAAGAATAATTTAGGGTTTTGATAATTTAACCAATGACTTAGGCTACTTGATGGTTTTATGTTTTTAGTTTTTATAAAACATGCAAGTGGAGTTTTGAAAACCAACTGATTAATGTATTAACTAAAGTAAACAATTAAAGTTTTAAAACAAAGATCAATTTTTTCTACATTTTCAAAGATCAAGTTACTGCACGTTCAAAGATCAAGTTATTGCATGTTCAAAGTTCAAGTTACTGCATATTCTTATTAGTCAAAGAGAATGAAGCTACTATGAGCATGAATAATTTATGATTAAAGATCAAGCCTTCGTCATTGGCTCCACCAAAAAAATTGATTTTTGGATGAGCAATGTGAAGACAGTATAGACTCTGCCATCTTCTTTGGTTGTCTTGATATTTCTGTTTGTTGTTTCTTTCGTTCTCCTAAAACTGCTACTGTTCTTATCTGTTTGTTGTTCTTAATCCTCTTAATATTATTTAATGTTTATTGCCACCTTTCTAAATTCTAAAACATTATTATTTATAGGCAAACCTCACTCAGAATCCCTAACCCTAATATTAATCCGTCCTTCAAACAAATTTTAATTCAATTTGGAAACTAATTTCAAAAAACTATTGAAACCATGTCGACCTGGGGCAACCAGATCGACATGGACCAAAGCCATGTCTACCTGGGGCAACCAGGTTGACATGTCCTTTGGCTCACTTTGACCTGGGGCCTCCAGGTCGACATGAACCAAGGTTCATGTCACTTGGGCCCTTTGAACTTGAACTAATTTCACATTTTTTAATTTTTTGGACCAGACATTCTAAAAAAGATTTGGTTTAGGGTTTTGTAGTTGAGTTTGTGACTTTTAAAATTAGTCTGACTTATTAGAAATTATAAATCGGATCGAATTTATTTTGGCATCCTTTAATCAGGACCATATCAAATTAGTGTCAAAATTAAGGGTCTACATTATGCCTTATGAGATTTAGTATAGTATCATTGAAAAGACTTATATTGTTATGGTTTGATCGTCAAAGAAGTTGTGGCATTACTTTTAGTCTTATAATATACAAGTAATTTATAGGATGGATCAAGTTAAATATTTGAGAGAGACAAACATGTAGATTGGGAAATATGGCTGGTGGTTAATAATCATAAAAGAATTTGAGATTAAATATATAACCAAGAAAACCATTAAAAGTAGAGCAATAGTAAAATTTCTGGCTCAACAACCGCTACCTAGCGGTGAGGAAGTGATACTTGAATTTCTAGATGAACATATGGGGGCCATAAAAGTGCAAGAATGGAAGATGTATTTTGATGGAGCAAGGAACAGAAAGGGAACTGGGTTAGGAGTTATATTGGAATCACTAGAAGGAGAACTTATCCCTTTAGATGAGAAATTAAAATTCAAGCTAACCAACAATATGATAGAATATGAAGCATGCATCTTTGGATTAGAAACCTTAATGATAATGAAGGTCTATAACCCAAGTTTTTGGTAACTCATTGGTGGTGATATCTGTGATCGGGGATTTTTGCCCCCACTCCCGATGGAATGGTTCTTGCGACTTCGACACTATTTAGGCTCGGGGCCTTAGAGAACATGGATCTAAGTCCAGAGAAAATGGAGTCGCCACCCGGACAGGCTGGAAAAAAGAAAGGGGTGGATGACTCAATTCCTAAGGAATCCCCAACCCCCTAATGGGTTCAGAAAGTTGGGTACGTGTGGGAAATGTGAGAAATGGTCCAGCACCCCCACAATGCCCGGTTCATTGGAACTGGCCTCCTTTATAGGTCTTAATATTATAAAATTCTTAAATATAACAATATTATCCATATTACATGCAACAATTAAAATAAAGCATCATTATATTAAAATCAAAGCAATGTCCAAACAAAGCAAATAAATGGACACCCATCTGAAGATGGAAACATGTCCTTACATCATCCATGTCTAAACTAAATAGGACACCCACCAAAATGTAGAAACATGTCCTTTACATTGGTCCAAAGTATAAAAGAAATTTAAATTACATGATATTTAACTAATGAGGTACCCACAAAATGGAAACATACCTCTTACACTTTTAATACTAAAACAAGCAAATAATAACAATAAAGAAAACATCCATCCATGATAAATTAAATAAATCAAGCATTGAAATTAAATAAATCAACCACCAAAGCATATAATAGACTACATAATCAAATCTAAAAGCAAGTAAAGATACAAATTGAGGTTTACTGTTTCTATTTAAAGTTCTTTAATTAATATTTTAGGGTTTTGGAATCTTAAGATATTATTATTGTTATTTGTTTAGGCTACTGTAAGTTTTAAGAGAATTGAAATGGATTAGGGTTTTATAATTTAAGAAATTAGTAAGGTTCTTTGATTGATCAAATTAGGTTTTGAGGGGCAAAATTATGAAATTAGGATTTTATGGTTTGAAACCTTGATTTTGTTTTGCCGTGATCAAAGGTAAGTATGGTTTTAGTATTGACTATAATAACTACTTAAGTATTTTTGGATGGAACAAATATAGAAAGTCTTTAAGGGAGTTATATGAAAGATTAAAATATCCCAGTGAATAAAATTATAAAAAACTACTATGAAGATTTGAAAACAGAATTTGAATTTATTGTTTGAATAAAGTAGGGTTTAGGTTTGTATTTTGAATAAAGCTAATGTATTTTGAATAACCATAATAATGGAAGTTAAACATAAAGATTTATAATATACAAATAAATAATTACCCGAGCCCACACAGCGGTCCCGCTAGCCGGTAAGCAGGTGAGGGTCAAGGGGGCAGCAACCCTTGTGGGATTAGGGCCCGGACCCTAAAGATTTTAAAAACTGGCTTTTAGAATTGTAGGTTTCAGTGTTGAAAATTAAGATTTTAGAGTTTAAGATTTAAAAAATAGGGTTTTGAAATTGGAAGAAGCTAGTGTTATTTTTTAAAAGAATAATGTTTACTGTGTGATTTTCGAAAGAAGGATTAATTAGGGTTAAAGCTTTTGATGCTTAAAAAAAATAAGGCTACTAACTTTTTGGAATAGAGATTACGATTTTGGGAATTAATAAAATGATTTAGGGTTTTTGAAGTTTTTGGAAAAAGATGGATGATTTAAGGTTTTTTGAAACAAAAGAAACGAATTAGGGTTTTTAAGGTATTTGGAAAAACATTTTAGGGTTTTAAGGTTTAGAAGAAAAAGAAGAAATAATTTGTTAATTTTTAGTGATTGAAGCTACTGTAAAAAAAGAAAATAGAAACTAAAACCTCCATTCATTGGTTCCACCAAAAGTTACTTTCTGGATGAACAAAGACAAAGGCAAGGTTGTTGCCTTTGATGAATTGTTGATGGCTTTGCTTGTTGCTAATCTTCACTGGCTAGGGTTTTCTGTAAACCAAGTTTTGATCACCTAATCAAAGTCCCACTATCCGATCCAAGTCCAAAGTTCTCCTCCTCAAGTCCTTTTTTTTTTCTTTTAAAGTATTATTTATAGGAAAATTTATAAGATTCATTCTAATTGTTTAAGGAAACTAAGATTAATTTGGAAAAGAAACCAAAACAAAATAGAGTTTGGTTTCGAAAAAAATTGCGTTGGAAAAATCTCGCTAGTAAAAACTGCGACGGGTTGCCAGGAAATTATGAGCTGCGGGCGAAATTGGCCTTGGCCAATTACTTTCGGTGATGAAAAAATTCATCGCCGATTTTTCCGTCGGCGATTTTTATTTTTATTTATTTATTTATTATTACTTTTCATTATTTTTATTTTTAAAAAAATTATAAAAAATAAATACTAAAATAACTATTATTTAATTAAAATACCACAAAAATTATTTTGACTATATAAAAAATAATGGACCGGACTAGGTCAAAAATTAAGGGTCTACAATATCCCAGGTAAATGGAGAATGGAAGTTAAAGGAAGAAATGCTAAAGCCATTCCATGATTACTTGACTATGGTGAGGAGGTGTGAGCGGGGATTTTTGCCCCCACTCCCGGTGGAATGATTCTTGCGACTTCAGCACTGTTTAGGCTCGGGGCCTTAAAGAACACGGGCCTAAACCAGAAGAAAATGGAGTCACCACCCAGACGGGTCGGGAAAAAGAAAGAGGTGGATGACTCAATTCCTAAGGAATCCCTAACCTCCTAATGGGTTCAGAAAGTTGGGTACATGTGGGGAAGGTGAGAAACAGCCCAGCACCCCCACAACGCCCGGTTCATTGGAACCGGCCATCTTTGCAGGTCTTAATATTATAAAATTCTTAAGTATAACAATATTATCCATATTACATGTAACAATTAAAATAAAGCATCATTATATTAAAACCAAAGTAATGTTCAAACAAAGCAAGTAAATGGACACCCATCCGAGGATGGAAACATGTCCTTACATTGTCCATGTCTAAAACTAAATAGGTCACCCACCGAAAGATGAAAACATGTCCTTTACATTGGTCCAAAAACTTTAAAATAAAATAGATTACACGATGCTCACAACATGAGGTACCCAAAATATGAAAACATACCTCTTACAATGTTTTGAAATCAAAATAAATCAATAAAAGTAAACAACCATTCGTCATAAATAAATTATTCATCAAAGACATCAAACATCAATCAAAATATATAATAAACATTCATCCAATTTAAATAAAATAGTAAATATATTAACTTTTGGGCGGTTCATGTATCAGTTTTATGTTCAATAACTAGGGTTTTGCATATACTAGTTTAATTAGTTGAGAAATATTTTAAAGTAATAACATAGCAACAGGATGTTTTAAAGATTTAGGGTTTTGAATGTTTTTATGAAAATAAATGCTACTGTGATTTAAAAAATAGGTTTGATTAGGGTTTAAGCAAACAGATTGTTATTTTGGTTTTTAGAAAGGTGTAATTAGGATTTTTGATTTGAAAAACATATTTTAAGGCTATTAAAGTTTTAGGGTTTTACTGTTAAGATATTAGGGTTTTATGGTTTGAAATCTTGATTCTGTAGATTATGATTTTGAATTTAGAATTTGATGCTTCACTGTAATCAAAGTTGAGTGTGCTTTTAATATTTACTATATCAACTACTTATGTATTTTTAGGCGAAACAAATATAGAAAGCCAAATTTATTGTTGAAAGATTAAAATAGCTCACTGAACAAAACAGCTACTGTGAAGGATTGAAAACAAAGTTGATTAAGATTTAGGGTTTGGATAACTTAGGGTTTATGAAATTAGATTTGTGTTGAATGATTATATTATTTATTTTAATTAAGATCTTAAGTATTGTGTGAATTAATTTATGCTACTGCCTAAACTAGATTGAAGGAAGAATTAAATAACTAAGGCAGTGTGATGATGGCTTAAAAGACGAAGATGATTAATGATTTAATAAGCTGAAGTTAGAGCAATTTACCTACGTTTGAAGGCTCCACAAAATTGAAGAAATTGAACTACGTTGTTGCCTGCTTCAGATTTGATTTTGGTTTAGCAAAGAAATCTGGAGATGATTACTTGTTGTCTCTTTTGGTTGTTGCGTCTTCAATTTCTCCTTGCTTGGTAGGGTTTCTTTTGGTCGAAAGAATTTTAGGGTCCCAAGTTTGGTTCAAAAAAATTTTTTTTTTGAAAGATCTAAGTTTCTTCTTCCAAAATTCATTATGAAGTGTTTTAATGTGGTATTTATAGGAAAAAAATCCAAACCTAATTCTAATTTTCTAAGGAAATAAAAACCATTTAGGAAAAGAAATCAAAACCAAATAAAATTTTTTTTTGAAAAAAACTACATTGGAAAAATTGTGCTGGTAAAAAATTGCTACGGGCTACAGGCGGGCCAGCACGAAAATTGAGAGCGAATTGGGGTGCGGGCTAGCCAATTCACCATAGGAATTTTCTGCGGTGATTTGGCCCAAGCCAATTCACTTTCGTCGATGAAAAATTTTCGTCGATGATTTTTATTTATTTATTTAATTTTTTAACTTTACTAATATTACCTTTTTTATTTTTATTAAAAATTATAAATAATAAATACTAAAATAAAATTTATTTAATTAAAATACCACAAAATTATTTTGGACTATAAAAAAATATTGGACCAGACTAGGTCAAAAATTAAGGGTCTACAGGAGGAATTTCAAGGATTATAGGTTCACACACCTACCGATAGAAGAAAACCAGATGGTCAATGCCATAGCCACACTAGCTTCAATGTGGGAGGATCCTATCAAATTATTTCTGAAACCTCTAGTTTTGACTAGTTCATCAACTCCTTGCTATGAGTATGAAATGGTCATGGAGACTGGTACGGATCATGATGCATTGCATGACACTATAAAGCAATTTTTGGAGAATAGAAAATATCCTTTGGGAGTAATGAGAGAGGAAAGGAGAGCAATAAAGTGATGGTCTTCACATTACATCACCTTTTAATGAGAGTTGTATTGAAGATGGCCCCGATGGTGTGCATTTGAGATGTTTGAGGAAGTCAAAAGTTAGGCAAATTATGTTAGAAATACATGCAGGAACCTGTGGATCCCACATGAATGATCTAACTATGGTTAAGAAGACAATTTGGCAAGGCTACTACTGGTTGACCATGGAAAAAGATTATATCAAGTTTGTTCAAAGGTGCCAATAATGCTAGCTGTATGGAAACTTGAACCATCTACCTCCCAAGAAATTGCATTCTATGTCTTCGTCTTAGGCTTTTGCAACTTGGGGGATTGACATATCGGGGAAATATACATCCAACAACCTCAAATGGTCATATATACATAGTAGTGGCAGTTGATCACTTCTTAATGTGGGTTGAAGTTGAATCTTTCAATAAACTGGGGGAAAAAATATGGCTTGATTTATTAAAAAAGTCTCATTTGCAAATATGTGATTCTATATAGTATAGTCTCAAATAATGGGGTGCAGTTCTAAGGAGCTATTAAGGATTTATTTTCTAAGTATCGAATCTGTCATCATCGATCCTCCCTTTATAGATCAAAAGCTAATGGTGTAGTGGAAGCATGAAGAAGACGGTTAAGCAGATTATTTCCATGTTGACTAAGACTTAATATCCTAAATTTTTAAAAATTTTAATTTTTGAAAATTAAATAAATGATTTAAATATATATATATAAGTGAAAAAGTAAAATGTGTATATGATATATATATGTAGATATACATAACATATGCAAGTCAATATTTTAAATTTGTCAAAAGTTATTTTAAATTATTAAAAAATTAATTGTATAGTTAGTGGAAGATGATTTTTATATTAATTAAGTAATATATATATATATTACTTGGTAGAGAATTAAAATGGAAAATTTGTGTGGTTAAAAGGGTATTAGTTGGATAGAGATGAGTTGAAATCTTCTTCTTCTTCTTCTTCTTCTTTCTCCATTGAAGGCCAGCTATCTCCATTAGAGGAAAGAAGGAATTTGCTTCTTGCAAGCTCAAGTAATTGAAGCATTTCAAGTGTTCAAGTTGGAGTTTTGGCGATTTTCTCCATATTTTGCAAGTTTCCAACTTGTTTCCTTGATTTTCTATGAAAGTTTGTATATGTGTGAATTGGATTTTTGGTGTAGTATGTTTTAATGGTTGGTATTGGTATGTATGAAGTTCTTTTGAGTAGTTAACTATGAAATTAGGGTTGGAATGAAGAAATGGTTAAGTTTGGTGAAGAGAATAAGAGTTTTAGGTTGTGCAACTTTTGAGTTGTGAAGTCATGGTTTTAAATTGTGTATTTTGATTTTAATTGAGTTGTTTTGATGTATATACAAGTATTTTATGGTAAAATAATGTATTTGGGTGAGTATCAATAGAGTTGGAAAGGGTAAAGAATGATAATTTTGGATATGACAATTATGTGTTGATATCAGGATTTTAGCCTAATACGCCTGGTGACACGGCTATGTCTTTGGGCGTATCGATGGTTCTATTTTCAATATTGGTGACACATGAAGTGACACACCCATGTCACTGAGCGTGTCACAACTTCTGTAATGTTATAGTATTGACACATGCAGTAACACACCCATGTCACTGAGCGTGTCACAACTAATGTGTTGTAGGAGTTTTAGCACGGGCAGGGACGCACCCATGTCTCTGGACGTGTCTTATCTACTATAACATAGAGCTCAGGACATGATCATTGACACGCCCATGTCACTAAATGTGTCAAAGCTTCTTTGTTGTGGGTTTTGGGCATGGCCATTAATACGCCCGTGTTGTTAAGCGTGTCATGTGTAGATTTTGCCCTAGATAGTTCTTTTCTTTATTTTTTCTTTGTGTTTCTTATCCTTGTGTTAAGAGGTTTTGTATATGCCTATAAGTGTGTTACTAAGTGATTATTTATAATCACATTTGGCTTAGGCTTTGAGGAGACTTGACTTATGCAATCCATGTGTCGAGGGATATCTTGGAAGAGGAGGTTGAAAGTGGTATTTGAGCTTGTTTTGTTGCTTTTAGAGGTAAGTACAAACTTTGAATAATTGATTATATTTGCATGACATTTGGACTTAACACATTTTGGTTGGAAAATGTGTTAAGTTACTTACTACATTGTTTATGCATGAGTAATATGCCATGATTTGTATAATGTCATAAATGCATTATATGGAATGTGAACTATGTGCATGATATGATAATGACCCAAAATGTTTAGGTAATGTAGTTTGTTATGTATACATTAAAGATGTTATGTAAAGCCATTAGTGATGGCTGTATTGATATAAATGAGATAGTTGAGGCATTGTGCCTAGCTTGATCATGAGAAAAATGAAAAAGTTATTGATAATGGAATTATGAAAGAATTGTGTTCCTAGTATGTTATTAAACTTTCATAGTTCTGTGTTTGGCGGCATGCCTAAGATGTAGCAGTCCCTCGAAGATGGGTTGGGCTTGGTCCTTGAAGCCTAGTTGGATTGTTACATGATGTAGCGGTCCCTTGAAGCTGGGTTGGGCCCAGTCCTTGAAGCCTAGTTGGGATGTTACATATGAGGTTATCCTTATTGTGATATGATTTGCCTTTGGAGCTAGACACATGGTGTCAATTTGGACCAAAACAGTAACTTTAGGATTTGAATAGCATATTAGATCCATTGGGCTCATGCTTTGTGTTTGTTTTTATGTGAATTATGAATTGTGGAACAATTGAGCAATGTATTAAGATATAATGTTATGAGATATAATATCCTTATGCATTGTGCATTGGCATTGCATTTGAACTTTATTATTAACAATGTTTGTATTACTAGGCTTTTGGCTTAGTGCGATTGTGATTCATCGCGCAGGTGACAGGGTAGATCTGGTTGAGCCAGAGAGTTTGTCTAGATCAAGCTGGGTCTAGGCTTGAGATCTTGAATGTAGAGTTGATTATTGAACATCGAGATCAGAGACAAACTGCTAGCATGTACATATTTTATATTTTTATACATTTTGACTTCATGTATATTATGTTATATTTTGACGTATATATATCGCAAACTATAAAAAATGTTTTGGATAAACATTTGAAAATGAAGTTATGTATGTGTTTTAGCAAGTAATATTTTATCTATTATTTACATTATATCAGTTAAATGATTTAAGTTTATACAGATTTGTGAGCAGGGATTTTCGCCCCCACTCCCGGTGGAATGGTTCTTGCTACTTTGGCACTGTTTAGGCTCGGGGCCTTAGAGAACACAAACCTATGTAAAGAGAAAATGGAGTCGCCACCCAGACGGGCCGGGAAAAAGAAAGGGGTGGATGACTCAATTCCTAAGGAATCCCCAAATGGGTTCAGAAAGTTGGGTACGTGTGGGGAAGATGAGAAATGGTCCAGCACCCCCCACAATGCCCGGTTCATTGGAACTGCCTCCATTACAGGTCTTAATATTATAAAATTCTTAAATATAACAATATTATCCATATTACACACAACAATTGAAATAAAGCATCGATATATTAAAAATCAAAACAATGTCCAAGCAAAGCAAATAAATGGACACCCGTCCGAGGATGGAAACATGTCCTTACATCATCCACGTATAAACTAATAGGACACCCACCAAAAGGTAGAAACACGTCCTTTACATTGGTCTAAAATGTAAAAGCAATTTAAATTACATGATATTTAAGTAATGAGGTACCCACAAAGTGGAAACATACCTCTTACGACATTTGGAAATCTAGTTAAATCAATAAAAGTAAATAACCGTTCATCGTAAATAAATCATTCATCAAAGATATTAATCAAAATATAAAATAAACATCCATTCATGATAAATTAAATAAATCAAGCATTGAAATTAAATAAATCAACCACCAAAGCATATAATAAACTACATAATCAAATCTAAAAACAAAGCATATAAAGATACAAATTGAGGTTTACTATTTCTATTTAAAGTTCTTTAATTAATAAATAGGGTTTTGGAATCTTAAGATATTATTATTGTTATTTATTTAGGTTACTGTAAGTTTTAAGAGATTTGAAATGGATTATTGTTTTATAATTTAAGAAATTAATAAGGTTCTTTGATTAATCAAATTAGGGTTTGAGAGGTGAAATTATGAAATTAGGATTTGGATACTTTAAAACATTTAGCTTTATAATTCTTAGCTACTGGATTATTATTTTGGATTTACTATATTGTGTTTGAATGTTTAGGTTTATAAAGTTTTAAGGTTTTAGGTTTTATGAAAACTAGGGTTTACATTTTTGGTTTTGAGGGATTTAGGGTTTAGGAAAACTTAGGGTTTAGATTAACTAGTATGGCGTTTACTGTCTTGGTTTTAAGAATTGAAGAATATAGTTAAGAGTTTTGGAGACTATAAAGTAAGTTAGGGTTTGGAGACTTAACAAAACATTTGGAAATTTTGGAAAAGAGTGAGAAGAAAATAGTTTAGGGTTTTTAAAAGCTTTTGGAAATAAGAAAAAATGATTTAAGATTTTTTTTTGGAAACAAAAGAGTATTTTTTTTAGGGTTTTTAAGGTATTTGGAAACAAAAGAAATCATTTAAAGTCTTTGGAAATAAAATAAACGAATTGAGGTTAAAGTATTTGGAAACAGAAGAAATCATTTATGGTTTTTGGAAATAAAAGAAATGAATTAGGGTTGTTAAAGTATTTGGAAACAGAATAAATCATTTATGGTTTTTGGAAACAAAAGAAGCGAATTAGGGTTTTTAAGATATTTGAAAACAAAAGATATCATTTAAGGTATTTGGAATGAAGATCAAGTCATTACATCTTCAAAGATCAAAGTTTTGTATGTATATTATTGTGAATCAAAGAAACAAAGCTATGAGTAGTTTATGATTAAGGATCAAAGTTGCGTAGTTGGTTCCACCAAAATTAACTTTTGGAAGAACAAAGACAAAGGCAAGATTGCTGCCTTTGATTGCTTGCTTGCTTATTCTCCTCTAAAAAGTCTGATTGTTTTACTGCCAAGTCTGATCAATTTTTAAAGTTCGATCCCCCTTCTTCGATTATTCCTCCCCCTTTTTGTGTTTTGTAGTGTTATTTATAGGAAATTTAGAAGATTAATTCCAATTGTTTAGGGAAACTATATGTAATTAGGAAAAGAAAATTGAAACCAAATAGATTTTTGCTTCAAAAAAATTGTGCTGGCAAAATTTACGACGGGCTGCGAGGGATTGCGAGTGATATTGGCACTGGCGAACAAGCCATTTCGCCAGCAAGATTTTCCTGCGGGCGAAATGGCTTTGGCCATTTCACTTTCGGCAATGAATTTTTCGTCGCCGATTTTTTCGTCGCTGATTTTTATTTATTTATTTATTTATTATTATTTTTATTTTATTAAAACTTATAAAAAAAATACTAAAATAAATATTATTTAATTAAAATAACACAAAAATTATTTTGCACTATATAAAATATATTGGACTGGACTAGGTAAAAAATTAAGGTTCAACAGTTTGCCCCCTGCTTGAACGATTTGAGACTTTAGTAAAATAGAGTGAAAAGTAATAAGACTTAATTTTTGAGATGGTTGAGGTTTTGGGTTCCTGGAATTGATTTGGGTACTTAGACCCGAGATTGAATTTGATTTGACTGACCTTTTATTAGTTGAGAATTCTGGCATAACTTGTTGTTCCATTTTTATGGATTGTGGGTCTTTATCCACCAAAAATAGATTTTTATCTATTGAAAATCGGGTCTTTATCTTGGGAACATGGATCTTTATCCATTGGAGATTCAGTCTTTACCATTGAAACATGAATCTTTATCCATTGGAAATTGAGTCTTTACCCTTGAAACATGGATCTTTATCCATTGGAAATCGGGTCTTTACCCTTGAAATATGGATCTTTATCCATTGAAAATCGGGTCTTTACCCTTGAAACATGGATCTTTAATAATTGAAAATCAGGTCTTTACCCTTGAAACATGGATCTTTATCCATTGGAAATCGGGTATTTACCCTTGAAAAATGGATCTTTATCCATTAGAAATCAAAAATTGGGTCCCTTGAAACATGGCTCTTTATCAATCGAAAATCGGGTCTTTACCCTTGAAACATGGATCTTTATCCATTGGAAATTGGGTATTTACCCTTGAAAAATGGATCTTTATCCATTAGAAATCAGGTCTTTACCCTTCAAACATGGATCTTTATCCATTGGAAATCAGGTCTTTACCCTTGAAATATGGATCTTTATCCATTGAAAATCGGGTCTTTAGCCTTGAAACATGGATCTTTATCCATTAAAAATTAGGTCTTCACCCTTGAAACATGGATCTTTATCCATTACAAATCGGGTCTTTACCCTTGAAACATGGATCTTTATGCATTAGAAATCGGGTCTTTACCCTTGAAACATGGATCTTTATCCATTAAAAATCTGGTCTTTAACCTTGAAAAATGGATATTTATCTATTAGAAATCGGGTCTTTACACTTGAAACATGGATCTTTATCCATTAGAAATCGGGTCTTTACCCTTGAAACATGGATCTTTATCCAATGAAAATCGGGTCTTTACCCTTGAAACATGGATCTTTATCCATTGGAAATCGAGTCTTTACCCTTGAAAAATGGATCTTTATCCATTAGAAATTGGGTCTTTACCCTTGAAAAATGGATCTTTATCCCTTAGAAATCGGGTCTTTACCCTGGCTTCAGCTATTTTAGATAGACTAGCCTTTTGTCTTTTGCATTTGAGAATTCTTTTTCTTGTTCATCAATTATGCATAAAAAAATTCAGCCCTTTTAGCTAGTCTTCAAATCTTCTCCTTGCCCCCTGCCTGGCAAGATATTCAAAATATTTTGTTTATGCATAAATTCAAAAATTGAAAAGGAGAAACTTTGCCCCCTGTGTAGGCTCAAACCCATGATTTTTCTATACGGGCTCTGACTGATGTTTTTGCCTTCTAGTTCTTCGCACAAGCACGTATTTCTTCTTTTGCAAAATGACTGGAGCTTCCACAAGCGAATAGTCTTTCCATGCCCCCCTTGATTCAATATCTTCTTTTGATTCTTTAGTTTGCAGGGTGTTTGCTGTTCATTTTGACAAGGAATAGACAATACAAGATAAGAAAGTGAGATGTGATATGCATGATATCCATGAATAATACTTACAGTCGTTCCATCGACTCACAGACCGAGGTGATCAGCAGAAGTGTTCTCATTGGTTCCTTTCAGATGCTTGTTCATGTCTTGCACTGGAATGACAGGATGCTTCACATTTATGCCTTTTATCTTCAATATGTTGAAAATATGAGTGGTGGAGACCCAAGGCTGCAGAGTCAGGGATATATCCATTTCAAACTATGTTTCAGCATGTCAGTTGATAGCTTTTTCTTGACTTTGCCAGTAATCATTTTCTTTGCCCAATGTGTTCTTCGAGTTTTGATGGTGCAACAAACTTCTCTTAACTTGAAGGCTTCTTGTGACAAAAATAATATTTATTTATTTATTTATTATTATTATTATTATTTAAAATCAAATGTTGGCTTTGCCAAATCAATGTCATTGTACCTCAGGACTTGATTTTTCCAAATTAACATATCTATAACATGACAACCCTAGTTACCGTAATAAACTCGGGAATTATTTCTATTTAAGCAAGAATTGTTGCACTTCAGATAGGCACATACACATTGCTTAGCAACTGCATATGAGATAGACCATATTCAAACTCAATGATATATGGTCAACTAATAGACTCTACCTACCAAGAGAGATCAACATGACTTTGATAGGCTTGAAATGGGTTCTATAAGGGACATGGGTTAATTGAAGGCCATTTGTAAGTTGGAGCTGATGTTACACAATGGACAAACCTTCACACTATAAATTTCTTATTTGAACTTTAGGCAGCTGGAAGCAATCTTGGTAGACTCCAAATTCCTTCTATCTTCCTGGCATTAATCTGGATCTTGGTTAGGACAGTCTTTGCCCTTGCAAAAAGTTTGTTATCCAAATTTGTTTCTTTTCTTCTTCTCCCTTTTCTTTCTTTTTATTTTTCTTACTCTTCCCTTTCTTTGAGCATTTTATCATTTTGTCCTTCTTCCTTGTAGGACTGTTAAGTACAGAATTTTCATGAACTTGATGGTCTTCCTCCTTTTTTCTCCAATTTTGATTGAATCTTTGGTTGGGTTGGACCAATTCAAGTCAGACTGTCCTTATACACCAAATGGAAGCCTTTTGCTGCTTTAGGTAAAAGATCAGTTGGCTTTTTGAACCACCTTTTTAGGTTTTATCTTTCTCTTTTTTTTTCTTTCTCGTTCTTTTTTTTCTTTTCTCTTTTTTTTTTGGTTATAGCTCTAAAAGAGTTATCTTGTTTTCACCAACTTGGGTTTCTAATAATGGATGAGTGTAGTGGCATAAATCTTCTTTAACAGGGATAAATCATTTGTTACTCTGATGTTGTCTTTATACATTGGAGATATTGGGAAAACTTCAACTACCCTTATGGTCTTGAGAACTTCAACTGTCTTCGTGGTCTTGATTATTCATTTCTTTCTTTGATCTTCTTGCCTCTTCACCTTAGTGATTGTAAGACTTGTCAAAAGTATCACAACAACTCAGGGTAGGTTGTTGGGGTTTGTAAGCCAATGAAAAGAAAGCTAAAATTTTATGAAGGCTCAAAGAGACAACTAGGGATTGATATTTAATTGGGTGGATACAAGTTGTTGGCTAGCCAAACAATGCCTAGATCATCTCTTCCTTAAATAAGTAGATTTCAATTTCTCCTCGATAGTTTGTCAATGCTTGTTCTAAGACTGACTAGGACCTAGACAAAGGTCATTATGCAGGAGCACTCTCTAAGTAAGCATACACAACTCAATGCTATAGAGCAATTCTATCACCTAGTAAAGTCATTCGAGTCATGATGCATAAATATATTAATTCATGAATTATCAAGGTAGATTCCTCATTTGTTGAGCACCAAAATAAATAAAGACCAACAAAAATTTTGATGACAGTAATTTATTCAAACAAATTTAAATTTGAAAAACACGATTATTCTAATTAAATATTAAAGAATGCAAAATTGAATAGAGTAATATTCAAGCTAAGGAAAGTTTGTTGAGGTGGAGTCGAAGATACTCCATTTATTTAGGCATATCATCGGCAAGGATTTTTTTCATCATCAAGGATCATTGCTTCACCATCCACAGTTAGTCCAAGCTTGCTTAGTAGCATATCATCTTTAGTAACTTCTCTATCCATATCATGACATGGTGACAAGATAAAACTCTTCATGAAGGTTGTAAGCAATGGCGCCCTTCCAAATTTAGGCAGAGGATTATTCTTAGTATTGGGCTTATTAGGCTCAGCCAGCTTTCCACTATCAATCAAATCTCGAATTTTGTGCCTTAATCGAACACATTTATCTGTCTCATGCCCTTGCATTTGATGGAATTGATAGAAAACCTTGGCATCAAAATTTGGTGGTAGAGGCTTATGTAGAGGCCGAGGTACCAATAGCAAATCCATTTTCATTAGATTTTCTAACATCTTTGACAAAGGTTCCCTTAAGTCTAAAAATTTACGCTTCTTTGTTGGCTCAGTTGTTGCATTTTTCTCAACACCTCCTCTTTCCCTTTGACTTTTCCCATTAGGGTGATAGCCACTCTTATTGCTCCACTTAGATAGCGCATGGTTCGGTTGGTCTTATAGAATAGGGATTTATCTCTCATTTTTCATTCAATCTCCATCAGTAGACATGTTCTCCATGGATGCTGCCTTAGCATTGTTGATAAGCTCCATAATTTCAACCAACTGGGTCTTCATAATTTCAACCAATTGATCTTGTAGCTCGGCCATCCTAGCTTTGACAACATCATCGATTATATCCCTTAGCTGGTTTGCATCCATCCTTCCAATGATGTGCTTAAATAAAAAATCAATGTTGTAGCTGATATCGTTGTATGCTCTTGAATTACTATACTTCAAGTCTATGAGCCAGAAAGGATCAATGATATGAGATGCAAATGTATGTATGTATGCACAAACAATCAACGAAGAAAGATAATTAGGACATTCCTTTCAACCTTATAACATCCGCACACGAATGGTGAGTCTCTTTTCCTAGGTACATGGTTAACAAAATGCTAACATGGGGTACCTTGTTTTTGAATATGTCCCTTGGACGTTTCAACCAATAGTTATATTTTCAAAAATGGAAATCAGTTCATAATAATTCCCATTAATTAGGTTTTAATCCATTCAACAAACTATAGTAGCTTTTATGCTATATTGGATTAAAACTAAATTAAGAGGTCTATTATAAATAGATTTCTCACTTGAAAAAGTAACTAATGATTCATGCAAAAAACAAGCCCATGATTAATTATTTCTTAGTATAAACTAGGCTCACAATTGATTTTTGGTATTTCATAATTGACCTAAATAATTTGCAAGCTCTTCTTAATAAAATGTTGGATGAAAATAATTTTGTTTCTAAGCCCATTGTAAAAAGATATTAGAAAAAAAATGGATTTTGGGCTTAGTATTTAGGTCATGAGAAAAAGAATTTTTGATTTATTTTTAGAAAAGTTTTATGCCCAAAGATCATCTTGAAAAGTTTTGAAAATAGCTTTGGTCTTTTAGACTTTAAAGAAAAATTTATTTGAGCTTACAAATGTACTTGGGTCATATTAGAAAAAGAACAAACCAAATAAGCCATGATTTAAGCCACGATAAATTAACCATAGTCAAACAACATGCATTTGGGGTAAAACCTAAGGAAAGTAACTAGGCCAATTACATGAGCTTTAGTCCTTAGGTAAAAAGGCTTAGGTTCCCATAGCAAGTATATACCAAATGGTACGAGGCTATGAGTGGTTATGCCATGCTCGATCTCCATACCTTGAGTGAAAGTATGGTATCCCTTACATAACACAACACGGGTAACACGGGCATCCTAACTCACACACACGATGCAATCTAATATGATGCAATGGATAATATCATTATAAGAAAGAATAGAATAATATAAAGACCAATGGAATCAACTTCTCTTAGCCCCAGTGGAGTCGCCACTATGAGCGGAGATTTTTTCCCCCATTCCCGGTTGAATGGTTCTTGCGACTTTGGCACTGTTTAGGCTCAGGGCCTTAGAGAACATGGACCTAAGTCCAGAGAAAATGGAGTCGCCACTCGGACAGGCCAGGAAAAAGAAAGGGGTGGATGACTCGATTCCTAAGGAATCCCCAACCCCCTAATGGGTTCAAAAAGTTGGGTACGTGTGGGGAAGGTGAGAAATGGCCTAGCACTCCCACAACGCCTGGTTCATTGGAACCGGCCTCCTTTACAGGTCTTAATATTATAAAATTCTTAAATATAATGATATTATCCATATTACACACAATAATTGAAATAAAGCATCGATATATTAAAAATCAAAACAATGTCCAAGCAAAGCAAATAAATGGACACCCATCCGAGGATGGAAACATGTCCTTACATCATCCACGTCTAAACTGATAGGACACCCACCAAAAGGCAGAAACATGTCCTTTACATTGGTCTAAAATATAAAGGCAATTTAAATTACATGATATTTAACTAATGAGGTACCCACAAAGTGGAAACATACCTCTTACAACATTTGGAAATCTAGGTAAATCAATAAAAGTAAATAACCATTCATCGTAAATAAATCATTCATCAAAGATATAAATCAAAATATAAAATAAACATCCATCCATGATAAATTAAATAAATCAAGCATTGAAATTAAATAAATCATCCACCAAAGCATATAATAAACTACATAATCAAATCTAAAAACAAAGCAAATAAAGATACTAATTGAGGTTTACTGTTTTTATTTAAAGTTCTTTAATTAATAAATAGGGTTTTGGAACCTTAAGATGTTATTATTGTTATTTATTTAGGTTACTGTAAGTTTTAAGAGATTTGAAATGGATTAGGGTTTTATAATTTAAGAAATTAATAAGGTTCTTTGATTAATCAAATTAGGGTTTGAGGGGTAAATTTATGAAATTAGGATTTGGACACTTTAAAACATTTAGCTTTATAATTCTTAGCTACTGGATTATTATTTTGGATTTACTATATTGTGTTTGAATGTTTAGGTTTATAAAGTTTTAAGGTTTTAGGAAAACTAGAGTTTACAATTTTGGTTTTGAGGGAATTAGGGTTTAGGAAAACTTAGGGCTTAGATTAACTAGTTTGGGGTTTACTATCTTGGTTTTTGAATTGAAGAAAATAGTTAAGAGTTTTATAAAGTAATTGTGATTTTTGGAAACTGTAAAGTAAGTTAGGGTTTCGAGATTTAACAAAACATTTGGAAATTTTGGAAAAGAATGAGAAGAAAATAGTTTAGGATTTTTAAAAGCTTTTGGAAATAAGAAAAAATGAATTAAGGTTTTTTTGGAAACAAAAGAGTATTTTTTTAGGGTTTTTAAGGTATTTGGAAACACAATAAATCATTTAAAGTCTTTGGAAACAAAAGAAACAAATTAGGGTTGTTAAAGTATTTGGAAACAGATGAAATCATTTATGGTTTTTGGAAACAAAAGAAACGAATTAGGGTTGTTACAGTATTTGGAAACAGAAGAAATCGTTTATGGTTTTTGGAAACAAAAGAAGCGAATTAGGGTTTTTAAGATATTTGAAAACAGAAGAAATCATTTAAGGTTTTTGGAATGAAGGGTTTTTGGAATGAAGATCAAGTCATTACATCTTCAAAGATCAAAGTTTTGTATGTATATTATTATGAATCAAAGAAACAAGGCTATGAGTAGTTTATAATTAAGGATCAAACCTGCATAGTTGTTTCCACCAAAATTAACTTCTGGATGAACAAAGACAAAGGCAAGATTGCTGCCTTTGATGGCTTGATTGCTTGCTTGCTTATTATCCTTTAAAAAGTCCGATTGTTTTACTGCCAAGTGCGATCAATTTTTAAAGTTCAATCCCCCTTCTTCGATTTTTCCTCCCCCTTTTTTGTTTTTTTAGTGTTATTTATAGGAAATTTAGAAGATTAATTCCAATTATTTATGGAAACTATATTTAATTAGGAAAAGAAAACCGAAACCGAATAAAATTTGGTTTCGAAAAAATTGCATTGGAAAAATCTTGCTGGTGAAATTTGCGACGGGCTGCGAGGGATTGCAAGCAAAATTGGAGCTGGCGGGCTGCCAGGCCATTCGTCGTCGATTTTTTTATCATCGATTTTTATTTTTATTTTTATTTATTTATTATTATTATTTTTATTTTATTAAAACTCATAAAAAATAAATACTAAAATAAATATTATTTAATTAAAATAAGACAAAATTTATTTTGGATTATATAAAATATATTGGACCGGACTAGGTATAAAATTAAGGGTCTACAGGATTCAAAAAATAAGGGTGTTTTTATTAAAATAGGTTGTGACATTCTTGTATCCTATATTTGTATATTACATATGTTGGATGTATGTATTGTACATATATAGGGTATAAAGGTATTACAAAGATGTATAAGGATTGGTTAGAGATACTTCCTTTTTTCCTTTTGGGGGTGCAGAGAACAAGTGTTTGAACTCCGATTGGGATGACATAATTTTCTTTGGTTTATGGAATGGAAGTAGAGCTACCTATCAAGATTGAGATCAACTCACTGAGGGTGTTCTTGGAAGTTTCCAGATATAGAGTGGGTATTAAGTAGATACACATAGGTGGCTTTATTGGAAGAAAGAAAGTTGAAGGCATTGTATCATCACTAGCTATACAAAAAGGAAGGTACAATGAGCTTATAGTAGAAGGGTTCAAATTAGGAAATTCAAGGCCAAAACTTAGTATTAAAGTAATGCAATCGAATGTTCATGATTCAAGAGGAAAGTTTAGACCAAGTTGTGAAAGTCCATTTATTGTGAAAGAAGTAATGGAGAAGGGCATAGTCAAGTTGCCAGATATGGATGGAATGAGTACAGCTAACCAGTGAATATCGATCGGTTGAAAAAACTTCTATGTTTAAAGTAAAAAAAATATTAAAAAACAATTATAGCTCACTATGTTGACAACTTGAAAGGGTTGGTTGATAAATATTTAGCCTGTGCTAGGCAACAATTAGGGCTAAAAAATTAGAGAAAATTGCTAATTAGAAAACCTAAAAGGGTTAGTTGGCGGCAGGAGTATTTTTGTGCATGTTGGCTTTATGTTTGTAGTTGTTCCCAATTTAATGAGATGGATTTAATAATAAAAATATTTTATGTGCACTATTTCAAATATTTGACCAACAAGATAAAATAAATTGCAAAATAGCAAAAAGTGATGACAAACTAAAAATAAAGGAAAACATCTTTTATTCTTCATCCTAATATCATTTTATCTAAAGAACTGACAAATGCATAACTCATGAAAGTCGGTAAGTATAACATGCAATCTAGCTCTGCCTTAAATGATTTAAGAAGGCTTCAGTCAAGTGAGGCATGTCTAAATCAGGAGTGAATTGAGAACCTCAAGGCTCAGCTCTATACTAGTAGTCAAGTCGATGAATATCATAGCAAGTGCCTCGGCGGAGAGCAGCAAAGGGAACATGCATCAAATATGTTTGAATGGTGATATGGCTAATCTTTCACTAAGGTACTAACCAACTGATGTTGATTATAGCTCGTGAATGGATCCAATAAATCCATTCAACATATGAAGAAGCTAGATGAAGTAGTCTCCTTGCAGAATGGTACTGGGTCAAATATTTGGCATAAACTATAGCTAGGGTGTCAAGCATATAACACCCGAGGATTTTATATATTGTTAAATAATTAATTTAGAGGGCAGTAGTATGTTGAATGAGGGAAATATAAGTTATATACATAATTTATACATGATATACCCATAATGTATACTTGGTGTATACATAAAATACACATTGCATATATGTTACATATACATCACATATACATATGTATAAAATATACATAACATACAAAGAAAAAATAAATGTATATATATTTATAATTATGGATTAGAAGTGGATAATTAGTAAATAAATATATTTGTGGATAGGAAAAAAAGAAAAAAATTAAAATAATAAAATAAGTAATTAATATATAAATATATGGATGGGAAGGAAGATTAAAAACTCAAAAGTCTTCATCGTCTTCTTCACACCATCACCATGAACGAATTTGGAGAGAGAAATGGAGGAATTTTCTTCATCCAAAAATATCAAATTTTATTAGAAGTCCAAAGGTTTTAAGTTGGTTTGAAGATTAATCAGTGTTACAAGTAAGTATTCTTCACTTTTAGCTTGTATTGATAGATTTTATGAATATGTGATTTTGAGTTTTACATGGAGATTTTTATAATTTATGAAATGGCTTGTTTTTTAGTGTTTTTGATGTGGGTGTTAAGATTATATGGTAGTATAGTGCAAATGGTTAAGTTTTTGTCAAGTTTGATGGAAGTTGTGATTATTAGGGTTTATGGAGGTTATGTGAAATTAGGGTTTTGAATGGAGTTAATTATAATTATTGTAATACACTATTTTGATGTTGTTTTAATATATATATATATATATGTAATGAATTTATGATTGGATGATGAAAATGGTTAGGTTAGTTGAAGTTTGAATAAGGTAGTAAGGGAAAAACTAGGGTTTTGGTGAAATTTTGGTAGAAATGGCAAAATTAATATTTGATTAAATATAATGATTTGGAATGTGATGCTAATGGTATATTTCTATTTAAAATGTGATTTTGGATTAAGTAAAGTGGATTTGTAAAATTAAAGTGAAGAAGGGTAATTGGTGAAGTTGAAGTTGGAAGGTGATTTGAGCTTAGAGATTGTTATATTTAAGGTTAGTATATACTTTGATAGCTTTTGCATTGATTGCATTTGATTTTCCTTAGCACATTGTGAATTGTTGTAACACCCCCATATCCAATGCACACACACTACAACCACAACAATGTAGCATAAGTGCACCAAACATAGAGATGCTACGGTTTCCTTAACATTCAAAACATTTTAAACAAAACCATAACCTTTCAATTATATACATTATAGAAAAATAGGTCATTTACTTATAAAACAAAACATATTAGATATACATATACATTTAAATATTACACAGCGGAAGTTATAAAATATTTACAAATTTACATTATAAACATTACTTTACAAAATATAAAAGAAATATACATGATTGGCAAGTCAGCTCTGATCTTTAAGCTCCCAAAATCAACTCTTCAATGTCTACTCTCACTCGGTCTCGAAGAGCTCTCGGGTTCGATCCTATCAGTTCTATCACCTGCGCGATTAAACACTATCGCGCTAAGCCAAGGGCTTAGTAAGATAAAACATGCAATCGATATGCTTAGATGCTATACAATGCCAATTCTGATTTATATCATATATGTAACAACATAGATGCAAAGCTAACAACATACCTTTACATTTCATAACCTAACATACATATATGTATCTCACAATTCAACATATTTGCATATACTTTATTAGTTAATCATTTAATCATCCATGAACAACACTAAGCAAAGACAAGCATGGGCCCAAGACACACTAATATGCCATTCAATTTTCAGAGTTAATGCTTTGGTTTTGTTATCACATTTATCAATATCAATATCATATACCCAACTAGGCTTCAAGGATTAAGTTCAACCAAGCTTCAAGGGGAGCAAAGCATGCTAAGCATCAACCCAACTTGGCTTCAAGAACTAACCCAACCTAGCTTCAAGGGTTGTAACATCTCAATTAGGCTTCAAGGATTCAATCCAACCTAACTTCAAGAGATTGTTACACTCATTAGGCATGCCACCAACAACAAACTCTGAAAATGGAATAACACATTAGCCACACAATTCATTTAGATTTCATTTTCAATTCTCATTATCATTTAGGCAATCATGCCTCATTTATCTCCATTAAATCACCTTAGCCAATAACAATGGCTCCACATTTCATTTCACAATATAACACTTCATTATTCAAGTGTATATTTATCTCACATGACATCATTCATAAATATTAACATTTCATTCCACATTACTCATAAAACACATTACCATTCAAAGTGCATAACATAACATTGTTAATTCTCAACAATGCAATTAGGGCAAAACACAATTGACATGATTCATAGCTTTAGGACCATTCACAAGTGTTTTTAATTCATCCCTTGGTTTAAGTATGTTTATGTTTAGGTTTAGAGGCCAAACTACCTTTGAAGAATCTAAACTATGCAAACAAGAACAAAGAAATCAAACAACATTCAATTCATTTGTGGGACACGCCCAACTCACTTGTAGGGCACGCCCAACCTAGTTGAGGAACACGCCCGTGTCTTTAACAATAAAAGAGGCAGTAGCCAATTCAAATAATTGACACGCCCAGCACCTTTGATGGACACGCCCGTGTCACTAAAACCAAAAGAGACAGTAGCCAATCCAAATAATTGACGCGCCCACTCCCCTAAGGGACACGCCCACTCCCCTAAAATTGATTTTGGCCGTGTCACCAATTCACAAAACCTTAACTAAAACCAACCCTTTCTCAATTGCACTCAAACACAATATTCATCATATAACATATTTCACATGAACATAATCAATGTTCTAAACACATATTCATCACAAGAACCACTTCATCACACATTAATATCACAATTAAACACATATTATCTCAAAACCCTAAAATCAACATCCTTCTCCATCCATCCAAATCAACAACCATCATTTCCAACAACAACCTTCAATTAAACTCATAACTTAAAATCAATTTAACACTTGAAAACACAACCAAACACATCTCAAATCCACCAAATCACAAAATCATCAAACCCAACTTTACTTCCAACACAACTTCCAAATAAGTAAAGAAAACAAGAAAATACTTACTTGAAAAGAAGAAATTCCACAAATCCTTTGTCAAAACCTTGGATTGCTTCATCAACTTGCTTCTTGCCTCAAGAACACTTCTCTTTTCCTTTTGCTAATGGAGAGCCGGCCACTTCATGAAGAAAGAAGACAATGATCAAGATACAAAGTCAAATTTTGCTTTTAATCTCCACCAAGTGTTCTTATCCAAGCAATTACTAAAACACCCTCAATCATATAACTAACCTTTGTCTCATATAAGTCCTTATATGTAATTTCATTAACAACCAAAAATATCTTCTTCCACTTAACCATCACCTTGACTCTTCATTTGACCACTTTATATGTTATATATATCATCATATACACAACATATACATTCAATCCAATTTAACAATAACAACAACAACAACAACAACATAATCAAAACTTCTAAGCCACATATGAGGATATTACAATTGTGAAAATGTGCTAAGTTACTTTGATATTGGAAGTTATGGTAAAAATGCATTGATGTTTGTAAAATTGTATGAAATGCTTGAATTGTGAGATATTAAGCCATTATAGAATGGCTAATATCTTTGTTAAGTGTAAATGGTAAAAGTGCATTTTGTGCACTTGGAATGGAAAGTATGCCACATTGGAAACATGACAAAAAATATACTTGAATAATTGAAATATGTGAAAAATATAAAAATTGTATGTAGAACTTAAAAATGTGTGAAAATTAGTAAAGATATGGAAATATGATAATGTTGAAAATGATTAGATAAAGAATATGTGCATGTTATGATATGTTGATATTATGTGATTGAGAATAATGATAATGTGATAGATTGTAATGTGTATAAAAGATGGATAAATGAATTTGTTGTTGTATGTTGATGAGATATATGTGGTAAAATGTGATATGTATAATGTGATGTGCTGAGATGTGAAATTAATATGTAAATGTGATTATTTATGGGATATGTGATGGTGATCATGGAATGGTATGATCACGATACATATGAAAATTCTTGAGAAGGAATGTGAGATGAGAAACATGCTAAATGATGAGAAATGAGTTATTGAAAGACTTGAGCAGAGCTAGGTCTTGATAATGAAAATGAGATTATTAAATATAATTTGATGTGTGTGTTGCCCTATATAATAACATGTTCCAAAAAATTGAGCAGAGTTAGGTTATGAGATTGAGGACCCGAGCAGAGCTAGGTCAAGAAATTGAAATAATTTTGCCTACGGGCTAAACACTGGGTGTCACAATAGACAAAATCAATTATTCTGGAACTTGATTATTACGTAGGGAGTATTTGGGCCCAATGTCTGATGTGATGCTATGTCTTATAAGTTTTTCTAATATTGCAATGAAATGATGAGATGAATTAAATGAGTCTAGTTGAGTAATGTTTCGTGCTGGTAATGTGGCAACAAAATGTTGAGTTGATGAATATATGTGTGTGTGTTTGGATGTGATGTGTATATGTGTGAGTACATATGTATTGTGTAAATATTATGAAATGTAAGTTTGAACATATATGTAATACCCTTATACTCAATATATGTACACTACATACTCCCCACGTATGTAATATACGTATAGAGAATACAATAATGTCACAACCTTTTTAAACCATTCAATCATCACTTATAAATTTTGTATAACTTAAAACGTTTAACTTATTTTATATAAATAATAGAAGAAACATTTCTTGTTAAAACACATATGCATCTTCAGTACCCAAAAGTTTATTCAAAACATTTTTAATAAGCAGCGGAATATGCATATTTATATACATCAAAATTAATATGTACAAAATGTGAAATTTATACATACTGGTAGTTTGTATCTGATCTTGATGTCCAAACCAACTCTGCACTCAAAGGCCCAAGCCTAGACTCAACTTGGTCTAGCTGAACTCTCCGACTCAACCGGATTTACCTTGTCACCTACACAATAAATCACAATCGCACTAAGCCAGAAGCTTAGTGGTACAAACTTTGATAATAATATAGATCAATGCAATGCTAATGCACAACACATATTAAAATCACAACTCATTACATAACATCTCATTACATTGCTCAATTATATCACAATTCATAATTCACATTAAAGCAAAGACATGCATGGGCCCAAAAGGATCTAATATGCTATTCAAATTTTAGAGTTACTGCTTTGGTCCATAATGACACCTTGTGCCTAGCCCCGTAGGTAAAATATCCATGGATAATTCAACTAGATCTAAGCTTATGACCTAGTCTTTTCACTCAGTCTATCTTCAAGGATTTATTTTTGAGACTTACGACCCAGTCTTTTCACCCCAAATACATCATATTTATCAGCTGGACCTAACTTAAGACCCAGTCTTTTCACCAGCCCAGTGTTTAGCCTATAGGCATTCATAGGCATGCCGCCAAACCTAGAACTCTGAAAATTGAATAACATACTAGGCACACAATTTATTCATATTTCTCATTATCACATCCTTTCATAATTCCATTCTCAAATCCTTTCTCTCATTTTCTTATGATAAACTAGGCACAGTACCTCAAATATCTCATTTATATCAGTTTAACCATAATTAACCAATGGCTTTACATACCATCATTAATGTATGCTTAACAAATTACATTATCCATACATTTTGATTCATCATCATATATTTCACATAGTTCACATTATGCAAATCATAGCATTTATTTATGCATCAACAATGTAGTAAGTAATTTAGCACATTTTCCAACCAAATGTGTTAAGTTCCAATGTCATGTAAATATGAACAATTATTCAAATTTTGTACTTACCTCTAAAAGCAACAACACCACTTCAACCTCCTTTTCCAAGATATCCCTCAACACTTGGATTGATAACTCAATTCTCTTCAAAGCCTAAACCAAAGGTCATTATAAATACTCACTCAGTGATACACATAGGAAATAAGGAAAAGCACTATCTAGGGCAAACTCTACACTTGACATGCTCAGCAACACAGTCGTGTCCATGACCATGCCCTAAACCCATAACATAGAAGCTATGACATGCTCAGTGACATGGGCGTGCCACTGCACGTGTCAATACTCCAACAACACAATAGCTATGACACGCTCAGTGACATGGGCGTGTCACTGCACATGTCAATATTGCAACAACACAGAAGCTGTGACACACTCAATGACATGGGAATGTCACTGGTCATGTCACCAACACTGAAAACAGAACCATCGACAAGCCCAAAGGCATGGCTGTGCTACTGGGCGTGTCAGGCCAGAAACCTAATATCGCCACAACAATACATCCAACTAATATCTTACTTTAACCTTTTCAACTCCATACAAAACCAACAGCAGGGTCAATCTTCAAATCAAGGGCAGCCTAAGAGAGAGAGTTTGGAGGAAAGTTTATAGGCTTTTATCCAAGTCAGTGCTAAAAATCAAGAGATGAACAACAAGAGGCTGGATTCATTAGAAGCATCTTTTAAGAAAGAGGAGACCCAAGTGGGACAACTTGCACAACAGATGCAGATTCAACAAAAGGGGAAATTCCCAAGTCAACCTGAGCAGGCACAATCAGTGACTATCCTGAGAAGTGGCAAGGTAATTAACAATAATGTTGAAAATAATTCTGTGATTGCAGGCGAGCAAGAGAATAAAAAGGAAGGAGAGCTAGAGAACAAAGGTGCTGGAGAAAGATCAATGGAGAAGTCCCCTATAGCAGATTTACACAAGGCCAGCAATCCATACCGGCCACCTATACCATTCCCCAGCAGGTTGAAGAATGATAAACATGATAAGCAATTTTCGGACATCTTCAACATGCTGTCTAAGGTAAGTATTAACTTACCCTTACTTGAAGCAATAAAGAACATGCCGGCTTATGCTAAATTTTTCAAAGACCCGAACACCAAGAAAAAGAGGTATGAGCCCAATGAAAAGGTGATAGTGTCAGAGGTAGCTAGTGCTGTTTTGCAGCATAAACTACCTCCGAAGCTAAAGGATCCTGGAAGTTTTATAATTCAAATTACTATAGGGAATGGAAAGGGGACTGATGGCATGTGTGATTTAGGAGCTAGTGTAAATTTGATGCCTTATTCTGTGTACCTTGAATTAGAACTAGGGGAACTTAAACCAACCAAAATGGTGTTGCAATTAGCTTATAGATCTTTTAGATTCCCGAAAGGGGTTATAGAAGATGTGTTAGTTAAGGTTGGTGGGTTGATAGTACCTGTGGATTTCATAGTTCTTGACATGGAAGGAAGTAACTCTACACCATCAGCACACACTATTCTGCTGGGTAGGCCTTTTATGGCTACTACCAACACCTTGATAGATGTTAAAAATGGTAAATTGTCAATGACTGTCTTAGGACAAATAGTTGAATTTTCTATTTTTAACACTTCTCCCATTCCTACAACTGCTTTATATGAGGATTGTTCTTTAATTGATTGTATTGATGCAGTTGTTTTCTTACAGATAGGTTCCTCAGATAAACTGGAGCTGGCACTAACCTTAGATGGTGGTTTAGATATTTTTTATTCAGAAATAGCCAGTTACCTTGAGACATTAGAGAGTGCTGAAATAGAGGAACTTAAGGAGGACCCACTTTGTGAACTTCCCTCCATTCAAAAAGAAGAGAAGAACCCTTCACTTGAGTTAGAGCTGAAAGAGTTACCTAAAAATCTGAAATATGTGTTTTTAGGAGTTCACAACACTTTACCTGTGATAATATCTAGTGAACTTAGTGAAGGGAAGAGATGAGGTTGGTAAGTGAGCTAAAAAGATTGAAAAGAGCAATAGGATGGGGATTAAGTGACATCAAAGGTATTAGCCCTTCAATGTACATGCATAGAATCACCTTAGAAGAGGGAGCTAAACCTGTGAGGGAGACCCAAAGGCGCCTTAACCCAAATATGAGTGAAGTGGTTAAGAAGGAAGTGCTCAAATTGCTGGATGAAGGAGTGATATATCCAATAGCTAATAGTGAGTGGGTGAGCCCAGTACATGTAGTTCCTAAGAAATCAGGAATCACTATGGTGAAAAATGAAAATAATGAATTGGTTCCTACTAGGACTACTACTGGTGGAGAATGTGTATCAATTATAGGAAGTTGAACAATGCTACAAAGAAAGACCATTTCCCTCTTCCTTTTATTGATCAGATGTTAGATAAACTTTCTGGACACTCACATTATTGCTTTTTGGATGGCCTTTCAGGTTATTATCAGGTGCTGATATCACTAGAGGACCAATCCAAGACTACCTTTACTTGTCCTTTTGGGACTTATGCATTTCGGCGTATGCCCTTTGGCTTGTGCAATGCACCTGCAACCTTTCAGAGATGCATGATGTCTGTCTTCTCAGACATGATAGATGATTTTATTAAGGTATTTATGGATGACTTTTCTATTTTTGGTAGTTCTTTTGATAATTGCCTCAATAAACTTGTTCTTGTGCTTGAGAGATGCATTGAATGTAACCTCACTTTGAGTTGGGAAAAGAGTCATTTCATGGTTACTCAGGGCATTGTCTTAGGTCATGTAGTGTCAAGTAAAGGGATTGAGGTGGATAAGGCTAAAGTTGAGTTTATTGCTAAGTTACCCCCACCTACCTCTGTTAAGGGAATAAGAAGTTTTTTAGGGCATGCAGGTTTTTACCGGAGGTTTATTAAGGATTTTTCTAAAATAAGCCAACCATTGTGCCATTTGCTAGGGAATGATGTTCCATTTGAGTTTACTGCACAATGCATGCGAGCTTTTAATTCCCTTAAGCAAAAACTGACTAGTGCAACGGTGATTGTAGCTCCTGTTTGGCCTTTACCTTTTGAAATCATGTGTGATGCCTCTAATCATGCAGTAGGAGCTATTCTTGGGCAAAGGGTTGATAAATTTTTGAGAGTCATATATTATGCTAGTTTGACCCTGAATAGTGCACAAATGAATTACACAACAACTGAGAAGGAAATGTTAGCTGTTGTTTTTGCTTTAGATAAGTTTAGAGCATATTTAATTGGGTCGAAAATTATTGTACATTCTGATCATGCAGTTCTAAAATATATTTTAACAAAACAACATGCTAAACCCTGCTTAATTAGATGGGTGTTGTTATTGCAAGAATTTGATTTCCAAATCAAAGAAACTAAGGGTAGTGAGAATGTAGTAGCTGATCATTTATCTAGATTACCCTTCTTTAGTGAAAATCTTGCATCTGATAGCATTCATAAAAATTTAGAAGCATTTCGTGATGAACAGCTGTTTGTGGTAATTAATGCACCTTAGTTTGCAGATCTTGCTAACTATCATGCTTGTGGTATATTGCGTTCTAACATGTCATTTCAGGAAAAAGAAAAAGATTTTACACGTAAGTAAATTTTACTTTTGGGATGAACCTTACCTATTCCGGATTTGCAAAGATGAGATAGTTCGTAGGTGTGTATCTGAAGAAGAATAACTGAGAGTTCTTCAATTTTGTCATGACCTTCACTGTGGTGGTCATTTTGGAGGGAGGAAGACTGCAGAAAAGGTGCTTCAAAGTGGCTTTTACTGGCCTACATTATTCAAAGATGCTCAAGAGTATTGTAAGCACTATTACCGCTGTCAAAGAGTGGGTAACATTGGGAGGAGGAATGAAATGCCCCCTTCAATCATATATTGTTGTTGAACTGTCTGATGTGTGGGGAATAGACTTCATGGGTCCTTTCCCTATGTCTTTTGGTTATGAATATATTTTAGCTGCTGTTGATTATGTTTCAAAATGGGTGGAGGCAATCCACACCAGCAGTAATGATGCTAATGTGGTTGTTAAATTTGTGAAGGAAAATATTCTTAGCAGATTTGGTACACCAAGAGTGATAGTCAGTGATGGGGGAAGTCATTTTTGCAACAGACTTTTTGAGAAGTTAATGCTCAAATCTGGTGTGAAGCACAAGGTGGCAACCCCATACCATCCACAGACTTCTGGACAGGTTGAAACATCCAACAAGCAAATAAAAGGTATTCTGGAGAAAACAGTCAACTAATCAAGGAAGGATTGGACGAGTAGATTGCATGATGCATTAGGGGCATATCGGACTGCTTTCAAGACTCCTTTGGGTATGAGTCCATACCGATTGGTTTTTGGTAAGGCTTGTCATTTACCAGTGGAGTTGGAGAACAAAGCATATTGGGCAATCAAGACTCTGAATTTAGACTTGAACAAGGCAAAGAGAGAACAATTTCTGCAAATTTCAGAGTTAGATGAGCTGAGGAATGAGGCATATGAGAGCTCGAGAATTTATAAGGATCGCACTAAAGCACTTTGTAACACCCCCACATTCAGTACACACACACTACAACACCACAATGTAGCATATGTGCACCGAATATAGGAGTGCTACGGCTTTTCATCAACATTCAAAACATTTTTATATAATACCATCATCTTTCTCAATATACATTATAGATATATAAATACATTTAAGTAGTACACAGCGGAAGTTATAAAATATTTACACATATGAAAACATTTGAGTACATATTTATCATTACATATATATTTACAATATAAACAAAATCTTTACAAAATATAAAAGAGTTATACATGATTGGCAAATCTCCTCTGATCTTTAAGTTCCCAAAATCAACTCTTCAATGTCTACTCTCACTCGGTCTAGAAGAGCTCTCGGGTTCAACTCTATTACCTGCGCGATTAAACACTATCGCGCTAAGCCAAGGGCTTAGTAAGACAATTCATGCTAATGTTATGCTTTAGTGCAATGCAATGTTTCACATTTGTATTAATAAATCAACATCAATGATACACACACAATTAGTAAAGATCATACTCAACAAACAATATTCCATGAATAGTCCGATTCATCATATAAGTAATATTAACATTTCATTACATTAGAACAACATTTATGTTATTCATAAAACCTAGACACCTATGGGCCCATCAAGTATTTAATACGATATTCAGAATTCAGAGTTACTGCTTTGGTTCATAAACACCATTATCAAGCCCGTAGGCAACATATACATATATATATATCTCTATCCATGGATAGCGTAACAGACCCGGTCTCTTGGATCATCAACTCATCTAACTCGAGGATATCCTCAACCCGGCAAGACCGTTACAAATCAAATATCTCATAATATCAATTTTCATAGTGTAACAGACCCAATCTCTTGGACCTCAATTCAACTCAATTTGAAGAGATCCTCAACCCGGCAAGACTGTTAACTTTCATTAAATAGGCATGCCTCCAAAAACCAGAACTCTGAAACTGAATATCATATTAAACATACACTTATTTCATTATTCTCTTTATCAAACTCTTTCTCAATCTTTCTCATCAATTAGGCAAACATGCCATACATCATTCAATTATATCATCATAGCCAATCACAATGGCTTTATAGCATTTCATATCTCAAATCATATTGTATATATAGCATTATTAGTATCACATTTCAAAGTACATTATTCATATTACACATCACCATTCACAAGCCTCACAATACACAATACATAACCTTATTCATGTAATATCATATGTATTATCAATTCCATATCATCTCACATTTCATGATTCAACAATGATGTTAGACAAATGATATCTATTTTGATCCTTGACAACTCAAATGGATGATCTATTTAACATGTATTTGAGAATCTTGTTGTAGGATTAGATTGCTTCCAATAAGGTGAACAGAACCTTTCTAGCGGTCGCGCCTCACCTGAATACGACCGCCCCATACAATTACAAGATGAAACCTTATTACAGTAGGTTTCGCGGCCAAAAGCCCGACCTAAGTCGCGACCGCACTTCACAATCACAAGATGAAACCTTATTACAGTAGGTTTCGCGGCCAGAAGCCCGACCTAAGTCGCGACCGCACTTGAATAATAGCGACCGCCCCAAATTACGTGTCTCTCATGTATAAACCCTAAATGTAACCAACCCTCTTCCAAATGCATTTTAACATATAATTCCCAACACAAACTCACTCAAATGGATATAACTCATGTCATAACACATATTCATCACAATAACCACTTAAACAATACATTTGAACACAAACCATCTCAAAACCCTAACTCAAACTTTACTCTTGATTTTCCACTATCAATCTTCACTTATTTTTCCATAATCACAACCAAACCAACACCAATTCCAATTTTTAACTTTAAATCAATTCTAACACTTGCAAACACATATCAAATACACCAAATCATTACATCAACAAATCACACTTCACTTTAAACATAACTTCAAAATTTTACAAAGGAAAACAAGAGATTTCTTACCTTAGATGAAGAAATTTCACAAATCTCTAACCAAACTCTTTGATTGCCTCTTCAATTGAACTCTAGCATCAAGAACACTTCTCTTCCTCTTTCTCTCCTTCAATCACCGGCACCCAAAATGAAAAGAAAACAAAATAGCCACAAGTCAAACACTTTTCCATCTTTTAATCTCCACCAAGAGATTTCTAAAGGTAAATTACCTCAATGCCCTTAACCATATAACTCACCTTTTGTCTCATATAAGCCCATTTAAGTAATTACACACTCAACACAAAAATATCTCTTTTCCTTTGACTCTTCCTTTGACCCATTTATATGTTATATATATCATCATATACACAACATATACCATTCTCTCTAAACCCTATTTTCTTTCCCAATTTCTTTTCTCTTGCAATTAACATATATATACAATCCAATATAACAACAACAACAATAACAACAATAACAATAACATAATCAAAACTTCTAGACCATATATGAGGATATTACACACTTCATGACAGAATTATAGTGCGAAAGACTTTGAGTCCATGTATGAAAGTTTTACTTTTTAATTCTCGTCTCCATCTATTTTCAGGTAAACTCAAGTCTCGATGGAGTTGGTCCTTTTGAGATAACTCAGGTATATCCTTCTGGTGCCATTGAATTGCTTATCTCTCGAATAAATGAGAATTTTAGAGTAAATGGACAGAGAGTTAAACCATACAATGAAGGATTTCAAGAAGTGAGGATCATTGACAGCACTTTGATCCACGATCCCTAAGTCTTGCAGTGATGTCCAGCTTTATGACATTAAAGAAGCACTAAATGGGAGGCAACCCATCGGTTTGCATTTCTTTTTCATAGTTGTAATTTTAAATTTAGCAATTTTGATTTTATGTTTGGTTTAAATAAATGGAATGGGTGCTTTGATCGGTTTTTATTTTTCTAATGTGTTTCAGGGTTGATCGAAGAAGAGGTTTGCAATTTCTTTAAGATTTGGTGATATAAAATAAAAATAAAAAAATAAAAAAAAGTTAAAAAGGGCAGTAGGTGACACGGCCAAGGAGCTTGGCCATGTCCTTGGTCGTGTCACATGGGCACGGCCAAGCTTCACCAAAATTTCCTTCTTTTTGTTTTTTTTTTGCAACCTTTCTACACAGTAGGTGACACGGCCAAGGAGCTTGGCCGTGTCACATGGGACACGGCCAATCTTCACCAAAAAATCACTTTTCTTTTGTTTTTGCAAATTTTCCTTACAGTAGGTGACACACCCATGGGACACGGCCAAGTCACTGGCCGTGTCCCTCCAAGCACATCAGACACGGCCGTATCCACCCAAACTTGGCCTTGTCTCTTCAATTTCACACTCAGACACGACCAAGCTCATCCAAACTTGGCCGTGTCCCTTCACTTTTACACTTTAAAAACACAATTTTTGCACTATTTGCTCATTCCAATCCCTAGATCTGTTTTGCTTTCTCTCTCTCGCTCTCGACTTCTCTCTCTCGCAAACACCATTGTTTGTGTTTCAAATCTTCAAAACCTCCATTAAATCTCAATTTTCTTCACCAAAACTACAATTAATCCATTAAATCTTCTTCTTCTCTCATAAAAGATCAATTTAATCGGTTTAAATTTCAAATTTTTTTTTTATATCTTTCAAGATGCCAAGAACAAAGATGGTTTCCCACCGCAAGAAGAAGAGACCTACAACTGAAGGTGCATCTTCATCTTCATCGTTTTCATCTTTGAACAAAGCGAATCTTTTGGCTCGGGGTTTCTTCCCAACGAGGTATGTCAATGATGAATCCCTTAATGCTCTTAATATTAGGGATAATTTTTATCATTATGTTCAAATCCTTGGGTGGGAGAACCTAGTCTCCTTGCGATCTTTGCAATTTCAAGAGCTTACTTTGGAGTTCTTAACATCTCTTAATGTTGAAAGAGATGCGCAGAAAATTTGCTCTAGGCTGAGTTTTAAGTTGTTTGGAAAATCATTTGTGATCAGTATTGAACAATTGAATGTGATATTTGGTTTCCATCAACATGGTGAAAGGTCGGTACCTAAGGATTTTAAGCAACAATTTGCTTGGGGAGCTTTGGGCTCGGGAACTTATGAGGCCAAATTGGCCAAAGCAACTAAATTGAGCAATCCCGCTTTGAGGTATTTGCATCATTTTATGTCTTGAGGATTCTTTGCTAGGAAGGAAAGCCCGGGTGTAGTGGAACTGAGTGAATTATTTTTCTTAGATTGTGTAGTTAATGCAGTGCCTATTAGTTCTGGCTATTGGTTAGCCGATGTTTTAGATAGTGTGGCAAACAAGAAGAAGGGGGCTATCTGTATTGGAGGATTGGTTACCACATTGGCCATAACCCTCTTTGATGATTTTGACCCGAGTACTTGTTGTATGACTAGAATTACGGGTAATGATTCATTGGATTTGGCTACACTAGAGAAGATGCATATGGTGGTGCACAGGAGAGGGGCTTATATGATGGCTTTAGTTGAGCCAGAAGTACCGGGGGACAGACAGAAGAGAACACGGGTTCAAGAGGAGTCCAACTCAGACTCTATTGATTTAGATGAAGATGCTCCGGTCTCGGATAATCAGGAGATACTTAATAGGATTGAGGCCCTGGAGAGCAAGGTAGACCGTAACCATGCTGCGGTCTTGCAACAGTTGGATCAAATTAATAGCAACCTTGCTAAGATTTTGAGTCTTCATCCCTCGGCTGCTTCATCATCACATCCTCCTTCACCGTAGGTCTTTCGAGACAATTCCTTAATTTCTTGTGTTTAGCATATTTATGTTTGTTATTTTTTTTGTTTTTGTTTTTATTGTTAACATGTTATATTTTGGATATTTTATTTTATATATTGTATTTTGTTTTTGAACATTTGTTGTTTGTGATGGAAAGTTAGGTTTTGCCTCACCAGGGTACGTTGGAAAACAGGTTGCACCTTAACTATTTATCTTTATTATCCTTGTTTCCATTGAGGGCAATGTCATTTATAAGTGTGTGGTAATCTTTAAACTTTCCTTTAATTCTTGTTTTGTTTGTCGTTAATTCTTTTTTTGTTTGTCGTTTTGTGTTTATATTGTGCGTTGTGCATGGCATAATTGTTGAAAACTTATTGATTTTTCTGTGATTCTGGTATTATAGTTGAGACTTTAGTATCAGCATAGAGATTAGCATTTGAATTCATTCAGGATCAATTTTCACATTCTACAATTCATGACATATAAATCTTTGAGAACCCACCTTTGTGAGTTTTGAGCCTCATAGATTGAATTTTATTGTCAATTGATTTTCTTTTCTTAAGTGTGCACCTTTATGATTTTGCATCTCTAGAGCTTGCTTTTGCATACTAATTGAACTCACATTATGATTTCATCTCCAGTTTTAAAATGATGAAGGAAAATTAGGTTAGCCCTTTAGCTTAAAAAGACCTCCCTTAATATTGAATTCCTTAGTGAGCCAAGTTGAGACTTTGACCTTTTCTTGATTGATCAACACAATTCATAACTCAACTTTTGCTTATTATCATCATACCTGCATTAAGGAATGGAGTTTCTTATGATATGACAATAGGGTGGTTTAATTCATAAGTGTGGGGTAAGAAATTTAAAAAAAAAAAGAAAAAACAAAAAAAAAACAAAAATAGTATTGCTTTAGTAAGATGTAGGGCTGAAATGCATACTTTGCACATTGTAATTGTTAAGAGTCAATTATTCTTTTCCTCTACATTGTAAGCTAGATTTTTCATGCAATTTTATATTTTGTATATATATATATATATATATTAAAAAAAGTAAAAAAAAATAATAATAAAAGTGAAGATATCTATATATACAAAATTCATATATTTCTAGCATTAGAGGAATGTCGACTCATGTACTTTTCTTTAAGTATGCAAGTATGTGAGATTATCAATGGTTAGTGAATATGCCATTTGAGGAGCTATGAGTTTCTGAGCAAGAGTATTGTCTAATTTAGATACTCCATTTCTTGATGTTCTAGCTTAAATGTCTTTTCTCGCACCTGAACCTTAGCCCTATTACATCCAAATAAAAGACCTTCGGATTATTTCTTGAGAAAATCAATGAGGGAGATTGGATAATTAAGCAAGTTTATGGCAGTATGCAGTCATGAGTGGTTTGAGTGAATTAACCTATGAAATCGAGTGAAACACTTTGATGAGAGATAAGATTTGTATGTCTGGATTAATGAATGAGTTAAGAAGATCTTGATTGAAGGAAATTGCAATTATTTATGGCTGAGTCTTAAAGGATTTCATCTTATATACTAGAATTATAGTTAAAGTTGCTTGAGTTTTTAATTTATGCCATGTGAATTTGCTTGAGGACATGCTAAGTTTTAAGTGTGGGGTAGTTGTTTTATTAGTTTTTGTCATATATTTGTATCTTATTTATTGTGATGATTATTGTTTTCTTTAGGTATTTTAGTAGTTTTAAGATGTTTATTTAGTGTTTTCATTAATTTTGGTAGTTTTAATTTATTTAAGTGTTTATGTTATTTTTGTCCTAGTTTTTAGTGTGTGTTTGTGTATTGTTAGTTAATGTTTATTTGATTCTTGTTTAAAGTGTGTTTCAAGTGTTTGTGTTAGGTTAATATGCAAGGAACCATATTAAGGGCAAAACCAAGCATCAAGAGAGGAAGGAAAGACCAAGGAACCAAGAGGAAGAAAACAATGGACAGTAGCTGACACATGCAGAGGACACGGCCAAGCTTGTGGCCTTGTCCCATACCAAACTAAGGAAGAAGACCAAGACACAGAAGGTGACACACTCAAGGGACACGGCCAAGCTTGAGGATGTGTCCCTCCAAATTTGTCAAACACGGCCAAGCTTCCTCCAAACTGGCCGTGTCACTCACCACTCCAAAGAAGAAAAGAAGAAAATCACACAGAAATGAACACACTCAGGGGACACGGCCAAGCTTGTGGCCGTGTCCCTCCAAGAACCTCGAACACGGCCAAGCTTGTCTACGTTCGGCCGTGTAACTCATGGACTAAAGAAGACGCGGATTTTTGGAGCGGAGGTTTCGTATAAATATTAGAATTAGGGTTTTCAAAGGATGGGGGGAGAGTTTTGGATTTTTGAGCAGCCGTCAAAGAGAATAGCTTAGGGTTTTCAATTGTTTTCTTTGAGATTTTGATTACACTTTGATGCAAAACATTCTAGATTAAATTGTTTATGCCATTGTCAGATTCTTCTAGCAAGATCTTATCAAGAGATTCTTCAGAAGCTTAAAGGGAGTTTGTAATTTGGTTTTGTTCTCAAACTTTATCTCTTAAATTTCTTGCGAATTGTATTCATGAATTCTATTATTTCTAAACTGATTTCTTTGAATTTTAATGAGATGAATATGTTTGATATCATTATGAACTAATTTGATCTAGTCTGGGGTTTGTATGGATCTGCTATGATTTTATGAATTGGTTATTGCTCTTAACTAATTATTTCTTTAGCCTTGATTGAATGGAATACTGTTAATATGTAATTGACTAGCCACCAATTATGTGTTTTAAGGTATTAGACGAAGGATTGAGAGATGAAGTCTAATGCTGGAACAATTTAATTTGGGACTTAGGTGAATTAGAGATATAACCTAAGAAAAGGATTATTTCAATTGTGACAAGATTATTTGAGAGAGGTTTGAATGCAAGAGCTTATTTCCTTGATTCAATTAATTAAGTTGCTTGAGATTTAATCTTTGAAATTAAACTGGTTAAGAGGAATAACCATTCATACATATAAGTAATAGAGAAGTGCAAACCCTAGACCTTTCTATTAAGTGAATCAATATTTCAGCTTATTTTACTTTTATTGTTTTAAACTCCAATCGTTTTGTTTTCATTAGTTGTTAGCAATTTAAATTTATTAATCACTTGTTATTTATAATCTCATAATCAATTAGCTAATCTAGCTTCCTTGTGAGACGACCTTGGGGCGATCACCTTAGCTACAGCTACCTCGTATACTTGCGAGTGACGCTTTGTAGTAGAGTTAATTAGAGCGCAACAGCTACCGGGGACAATGGTTTCAATACTAGTAATATAATTAAGACTGTTGATTTAGTTTTATTTTTTTATTAAGAATGTTTGTTTATTTTCTTTCAATTGTTTGTTTGTTGTTTTTGAATTGTTTGTTTGTTTTCTGTAAATTTGTTTGTTTGTTGTGTTTGAATTTGTTTCTTTAATTGTTTGTTTGTTTTTCTTTAAATTTCTGAGTGCCTTTTGTAAAGATGTAGTTTTCAAGGCACGGGGGAGTTTATGATAGGGACTATAATTCTAATATTGTATCTGCAGCATGTGGCAATGTAGGATATAGTGCCAATACATGTTCATTTGGTTTCGAACGATACCAAGATTGGCACGAGGAAGAATATGACTACCAAAATTTCCAGCATATTGGTGGTAATGACCCATATTCCAATTCTTATAATCCAAGCTGGGAAAGCCACCAAAATTTTTCTTGGGAAAACCAGCAGTACATTCCACCTCAATAATTTTTTCAGCCTTGCCAAAGAAGTTCTTACTTTCAAGAACAATTTTCAAACCAAGACCACCTTAAGGAACCTACATTGGAGGATAAGTTAAATGCCTATATTCAAAGACACACTCTGAATCAAGATCACCTTAAGGAATCCACTTTGTAGGAAAGATTGAATGCATTCATTCAAAATATCCCACAAAATGTAGATCAACCTAAGGAACTTACTTTGGAGGAGAGAGTGAATGCCTTCATTCAAGATTCCAAAAAATTTCAATGCAATCAATACATAGTGGAAGATAAGTTGAGGTCTGAATTTTTGCAAGAAACACAGAAGAGGTTGGACGCTCTAACTGGGCAGCTGGCACATCAACTCTGAGCACATCAAAAGGAAGAATTTCCTAGCCAATTGGAGCAAATTGAGGTAATTACAAATTGGAGAAATTAACATGTAATATATAACAATTTTTGTGATTTCTTTGATGCAGAGACTAATCAGGAAGACAATGGCGAGGAGATACTACCCAACACGGAGGAGCCAAGCCAATCAATGGAGGAGGAAAATTTGGAGGCATCCACCTCACCCAAGTTGCATGAAACCGCTGATCCTTATAGGCCATCAAGTCCATTTCCAGGTAAACTGAAGGATGAGAAGCAAGGTATGCAACTTTCTAACATCTATGACATGCACTCCCAAGGTGATATTGAAAATAAGCTTGAGAAGGGTATACCCTTAGAAGAAGAACATGAAATGCCCAATTTAGAACTTGAGGAGTGTAAACTAATTGTAGATGTTGAGATTGTTGAGAGGGGACTTGACATGGTTAAAATAGATGAAAAAGTGATTCAACCAACCTTGGTTGAATTTCAAGAGTCCCGAATAGTCATCCCTTCTACTTTTGGTGGTATGGAAGAGCAGAAATCCGATATGCCCATGCTGCACAAAGACAAAACTTATTACCAAGTTATTATAGTACTGGAGGATCACCCCGAGGCAACCTTCACATGTCCCTTTGGGACAATTTCTCTTCAAGGAATAATATATAGGGGTTGTCATTCATTGGGCGCACTTCAATGTTGCATGTTATTCATCCTCTCAGTCATGGGCTGCAATTGTATTATGGGGGGAAGAAGCCCTACATATCACATATGGGAGCGGTGGAAATCAGGTTTCATCTAAACTCTCCTTTAGTTTATGCATGCTCACATTGAGGACAATGTGAAATTTTAAGTGTGGGGTGCATATTGTGTTTGTGTTTTTTTTTTTAATTTTGTGTTTTTTGTGTTTTTAATTTTAATTTATTTTTGTGTTAGTTTAGGTAATATTTTTCTTTAAATAAATGAATTTTGGAAAGTTCAATTGTTATAAATTGTTGATTGATGACCTTTGAATTTTTGAAGCATGAATTTGAGAATTGAGTAGAATTGGTGCTTATTGTCAATTTTGTTGGTTTTTCTTTGCATTACCATCAACCTAGTGAGGAATTGAGCCATCAACTTAATATTCTTTTTGTGTGTGAACATCTTTGATTGATAATTTGGTAGAACTTGCTTTGACATGCATTTTAAGACTATATAAAAATTTCAATTAGGCATCAAGATGATTAAGACAATTAGGTGAAACCACTTTGGCTTAAAAAGACCAACCCTATTTTTAACATTAGTTATCCAATTTTGAGCCTATTTCATTTTTCCTTTTCTTTATTTTTCAACACTACCAGCCTTGAACCTTGTTGTTTTAACTCTTACCCTGTCATTAGGTCAAGAGCATTTTAAGAGCGTTTATGACCAAGTGTTGTGTTGAATTAAGTGTGGGGTTAAATTTAGTAGGTTTAAGATTGCAAATCAAAAAAAAAGAAAAAAAAATCAAAATCAAATAAAAATAAGAATAATTGTTAAAAGGGTTGGAATATGTTACAAGATGTAATAAGTGAGTTCCCTTGAAAAGTTCTATAAATGTCAAGGGGTAGATAAGAGGAAGGTGTTTTGGAACCGTTGGGTGTACTTATGATCGGTTACTTCATTCTTGAAGTGCTCTTGAACTTAATGATTAAGCTCACATTTCCTAAATGCTATACCTCTACCTTAACCCCATTACAACCCAATAAAAGACCTTTTGATTGATGATTGATTGTAATTAAGTGGTGGAGATTTTATAGATAAGCAAGCCTATGGCAATAATCTTTCATTGATTGTTATGAGTGTAAACACCACCTTGATCAAACACTTTCTAAGAGTTGGTGAGGGAGTGACAATGTAGGTTATGCATGGAAAACCAGTTAAATTGCACTGGTATCGATTTTGTTTGATTTGATATTGATTGCAGATTCAAGGATAGGGAAGTCTTGATGCATTTTTATAACTCATGAACTTGACAAAATTTTTGTGTTCAGTTTGTTTTGATTTTAGCCTTGCTTGGGGACAAGCAAGGATTTAAGTGTGGGGTATTGGATAAGAGCATTTTTATACTTGTTTTTAGTATGATTTCTATGTGTTTTTAGTTAATGTTTCATTTGATTTTGGTTTAAAGTTTGTTTTAAGTGTTTGTTTTAGGTTAAAGTGGAAAAACTCCCTTGGAGGATAAAAACAATCAAGAAAGAGCTTGAATTAAGCAAGACATGGCCAAGCCAAGAGTGGCTTGGCTGTGTCCCTCAAAGAAGCTTCAAGAGAGTAGCTGACATGGCCGGGTGACATGCCCAAGTCACTGGCCGTGTCTCACCTAAGGAGCAAAACAAAAGGGACCAAGCAAAGAATGAAAGAAAAGAAGCAGAGACTGACACCATCAAGGGACACGGCTAAGCCACTGGCCGTGTCCTTGGCCGTGTCTCACAAAGATCAAATAAGCAGCAAGGGACACGGCCAGAAGCTTGGCCGTGTCCCAAGAAATAAAAAAACATGAGACACGGCCAAGCCACTCTTGGCTTGGCCGTGTCACCCCTCACCACCAAAGAAAAGAAAGAAAGAAAGAAAGAGCCAGTGAGGGACACGGCCAACTGGCTTGGCCGTGTCCCAAGAAAAATCAAGAGACACGGCCAAGCCACTTTTGGCTTGGCCGTGTCACCTCATGGAAAGCAAGAAAAAGCACAAGAGACATGACCAATCCACTCTTGGCTTGGCCGTGTCCCACCTGAAAAACATGATTTCTTTTGTACGAAGTGGGGGACAAAGTGGGAAACAAAGACTAGTTTTGGTCAAAAGTAGCATTATACAAAAGAAAAGTTTGCCTAATTTGAGGAAAAGAAAGATTGAACAAAGGGAATGTGGGAGACAAGGTGAGTTGGAAGTGAGTTGGAAGATTGACTTGAGCTTTGGAGGGAAATAAAAAGAGAAGAAGAGAGAGTTGGAAGTCGGAGAAAGGGCTACAATTTTGTGAAGAAAATAGAGAACAGAGGCAGAGAAGAGAGGTTTGAGAGGAGGAGGCTGGGCATACACGTTTTGGGTAAGGAGGGAGTGACACTTTCCTTGACTCTTCATCTTCATCCTCCATTTCCATACTCTCTAGATCTCCATCTTCCATTGGTAGCTCCTGGAGATTGAAGAAGCTACATTGAAAGGGGTTTTTCTATTTTCTCCTTTTAATTCATTTTAATGTTATTGTTGTTGTTGTTGTATTAAGTATATTGAACATGAACTAAATCATTCTCTATTTAGATGTTGATGAACCCTAGCTTATTTGTATGATTGGATACTTTTAATTGATTGAGTTGTTTTATTCTTATGATGCTTAATGATTACTGCCAATTGATGATAGAATGCTTGTTGATTGGTTGCCATTTTCATATTATTGACTTGAGAAAGCTTGATATGAATTGATTACTCATAAGGGTTGAGGATTGATTGGGGCGTTAGAGATAGACCTACAAGATCCTTTGGTTTATAGTTCCTTGTTCTTAATGCATGATGTATTTAATTGTGTATTGAAAAGAGATTTCGGCACTCTACTTAGTGATTAGGGGTTAATTCGCTCGAGAAAGGTTTTAGTCTAAGTTAGAGGAATGCCAACTCAACTCTATCATGTAATGTAATTGAGGCTAGGGGGATTCAATATCTAGACAGTATCATTATTATCAATCCTTTTTACACAACACACAATTTATCTTTATGTTCATTTATTTAAGTTAATTGTCTTTAATTACAAAACACCACAAACATATTGATTTGCTAAACAACAGTTAAGATTTGCACAAGTGCTTGGCCTTGTCCTTAGTGGAACAATAACTCACTCACTACTTTATTACTTGGACGACCTGTGCACTTGCGGTAATTGCTATAGCATAGCGGCACGCACCAGACAACAATGGTGCCATAGCACAGGCAAAAGAGCCTAGATCTCATCAAAGGTCTAAGCATATACTCAGGCATTTTCACCTCATTCGAGACATTATCGATAGAGGAGATATCAAGATATGCAAAGTTGACACAAATGATAACATAGCAGATCCATTAACAAAGCCTTTCTCACGGGTCAAGCATGATCAACACACTAGATCTATGGGTCTTAGAAATTTGTAGGCCTAGTGCAAGTGGGAGATTGTTAGTGTATGTGCCCTAGGCCATTTATTTGGATCTTAATGTTATACATTCATTATTAATAAATGAGGTTTTATTATCATTATTGTTTGTTTGCATGTTACACAATTTTGATATTTGTCCCTGGTTTATTATTGTTATAGAGATAAAAATAATAATTCTTAACCAGTATGAACATTGATTTGATAATCATCAGATGGTTATGTGTATAGTGATACAAATCAATTTCATAGATACTTTTTAGAGAACAATGTGTTGGATAGAATCATCATGAGATTACTACATAGGTTAGTGTCATAAGTAAATCTCATGATAGTTATGTATTAATTCTTTGACTTGAGATTGTCATAGTTTCCAATATAAGGACTATTATATTTTGACATGATCAAACATTATCCATAACTGGATAGTAATAAAGGTTATGATCATATATGATAGAAATTATGTAGAGGATAATGAACAATCAAGATAGAATTTGTCCCTCTCTTTGAGAGAGATATCTTTTGGGCCCCTCGATAAGTGAGACTGTGAAATGCATGGCCGTGCTCAAATGAATTGATAGTGTGATCAATTTCATTTGTTTTTTATCAATCTACTTGGAGATCGAGTAATCATAAGTTTGGACAATATAAGTATGACGTTGACCATGACTTATGTTTAAGATAGATATCGTGTGACAAAGGGATTAATGCATGTACTATTATTAGGCAAATTGGACATTCCTTATATTAATTGGGTAGTTGTAACGCCTTGCTAGAGGCCAATTACAACCTGTTGGTTTAATAGAGATTAAATTGACTGCCAATTAATATGGGCCTATCGGGTCACACACAAGAATGCGTTTTGGGCTGGATATAATATTAATAATATTAATATTAGATATTAATATCTATTATTATTAATATTTTCATTTTTTTATATATATTATTAGATAATATATTCAGAATCTTTTTAGATTTGGATTCTGATTTTGACTTACCTTATCCAGAGGTAACATTATAAAATGAAAGAGAACGAAAACAAAGGAACCCTAATACGTTTTAGAGAAAACATTTTTCTAGCCTTCGCCGTTGCAGACAGCTAGCACTCCAGATGGTAGCATTCGTGTGGATACGCGATAGAGGGTGTTTCGCGATCGAGGCATCTCTTCCAAACTGTGATTTCGAATCATCAACAGGTTAGTTCTTTGAACACTTTCGTCGAATTAATCGAATAGCATGGATCCTAGTGGGAAATCAGAGATCAAAAATTTTTTCACTGCGTGTTTTTGGTTTGCAGTGATCTCCTTGATTTCCTAACAAATAAAAGGTTGACTTGTATATATTGTATATATCTTCATATATACAACATATACACACTTACCTTTTTCCTTTGTCCTTTCTTTTCACTTAATTAAATATATACACTTTTAAATCCTTTAATTAATTTTCAACAATTAATATTTATCTCAAAATTTTAGGATATTATTTGGGATATTACAATATATATGTGATGAAATAAAGAATATTATATGGCAATAATATTTATATGATTTAAAGAATAAAGACATAAATGTGGTGTGTGTTAATGCATATATAATGAGTGATTGGATGAGTAGTAAGTATCATAAAAAATAAAGAACATTTGAATAAAAGGTAAATAGCATGGAGTGTGCCATGAAGTGATGGCATGATATCATATGGGTCATGATAAATATGCATTGAATTTTACATTGTTTATATTATCGAGGTATATACCACTAAGCTATATGCTTAGCATGGTAGTTTGTATCACATAGTTATTAGAGGTATAGACCAAAGTGGTTCGGATTGTGATAGAGATTTAAAGAATTATGTGTGCCACGAGACCAACTTGGGAGGTGTTGCATCCATGTATAAGATGGTTTTGATGTACTTTGGTTTTCATACATTTAGGTTATAATATATGTATGTTAAATAAATTTTGGAAAATATTATGTGAATATGTAAATAAGAGTAATATTGTTTTATATATGAGATTTTTGAATGTAAGTTAATAAAGTAATACTTTGGTAAAATAATGGATTTCATATATGGACATGTATTTTAAACATGTGAAGGTTTTGACGAGAATCTAAATATTGGAAGTGTAATAAATTTTATTTGTAGGTTGGGTTGCTTGTTGTTTGGGATGTATTGAAATTACAGACAACTCTGGTGAAATATTTCCAAAGATTTTTAATGAATAAATATCATAATAATATTTAAATTATTTTTACTTATTCATTTAGTATTTTCTAATGGCTTTAATAGTGACATTCTTATACTCTCTATACATACTTTATATATATATGGTGTATGTATTATATGTATATAGAGTATCAGGGTGTTACAAAGCAAGCAAAGTACTTCTGTAGCCAGATCTGAAAAGAAGGAAAAGTTATAAAAAAAACCCGCTTGGTTGAAAACCCACAAGGGCAGCCTAGGCAAAAGTTAGAGTGGTCCGCTAGTTTTAAAAACCCACAATGGCTGACAAGGTAAAAATTAAGACCAAAATAAAAAATAATAATAAGTGCTCGCTAGTTTTGAAAACCCATAAGGGTGGGCTAGAAAAACATTAGAGCAATAAATAAATGATCACCTAAATTGAAAACCTGAAAGGGCAGTTTAAGCAGTTACCTAAAGCATCAAGGAACTTCCAGTCAACCTTCTTAAAGAACCAATCATGAATTGATCCAACCTAGCTAGGGTTTTGACTAAAATTAAAGGTATTAGTGAAAAATCTCCTTTTATTTGTTTTGCAATATCCAACACTGGCAGGTCAAAATCACCATCTGAAGAAATAAGTAAGAATTCAAGCAAGCATAAGCAAAACATGCATCCCCATGCTTTGGTGGGAGCCATATGGGATGCACAATAATCAATCAAAGGACCAAGTAAAATTTTCTCACCTCTGAACAATTGTAGAACTTCGGGTTTTAAAATTTGAAATAGCATTTGCATTTTTTTTATTAGACTTTGATCATAATATGGGAAATGTTATTTGATGATTATTTGGATATCCAAAGATGGCTTTAAAATTCCTTAATCATGGGACACAACTCAAAATTATTAATTTTGAAGGTTTTAGATTCAACACCCCAAAAAGAAGTCGAAGCATGTAAGAAGGGTTGATTTAATTTAATATTTTGGAAGCACTTTACAATATTGATTTGAGACTAATATACTTGCTCCCAATGGATAGCTTCAAGGGTTTTAAATAAATCCTTCATCTTATTTAAATTAGCTTTAGTCATGATGGAGCTTGTGGAAATAAAAATCGTTAGGTTTTATGGAAATCAAAATCGAAGTATTGATGTAGAAGCTGAAGTTGATTCTACGTGCAAAGAAGTGAAGGAAGGTGACTTAAATAGAGTGATATTTGAGTATCTATTTGAAAAAGGAAGAAGGTCTATAAGTGAAGGAGGGAAAGGAATCAATGAGAAATTCACCTTGTTTCCATGCAAATTCATCATGGTTTTGTTGAAAAAAAAAAAGAAAAAGAAAATCCTAATCCATGACTAATTCATTTAAATGAATTTGTCATAAACTCTATTAATCAAAAAGCAAAAATCCATATTATTATAAAAGTCAGTGCTATTACAATACAATATAATCACTAGGACAGGGTTGGTGGTCCATAATCAAAATAAAGCCCTAAAAAAGTCATTGTCTGAATGTGGAGGAGGCATGTCATGGTCATCAGCCTAGGGTCCCTTTGACAAAGAAGCATTGGGATCTCTAAAGCCTTAGAACTAAAAATCTCAAAAGTTCTATTTTGACTAATGGCATAGGTTTTCAAAATGAGCAGCACTTTGACGACTAGTGCTTAGCTCTTGACGGCTAGCATTGAGCTCTTCTTGCAACTTTCTATTCTATTCTTCGAGCATTTGATGTAAACCAAGAAAAGGAAAAAGGTAAGAACATGCATTATCAAGCATACATGTAACATAAATCAATATGAAATAGGGTTACAGACCAAATGATCTAAATCAAAGCTTGATGATAGAAGGATGAATCACCATAAGGCAATGGTGTCATAAAAGGAGCATGTGGCTGAGCCAAAGCTGCATGAGAAGGTCCAACCTCATCATGGAAGGAACCCCTGGACTATCCAACCACTTGCAATATTCATAAAGAGTTAGATAAGTAAAGAGGAAGAAGTAATCCTAGACAATACATGCATATTTTTTAATAACCTGAGAAGAGCTGGCCCTAGTGTTGCTGCGAGGATGGGAAGAAGACACTCCTCTCTCCTCCTCATTTCCTTCATCTTCTTCCTTATCTTCTTCTTCTTCTTCTTTTCCTCCTCCTCCTACTCCTCCTCCTCCCTCTTCTTCTTCCTCTTCATCATCAGTATCATCATCATCATCATCATCTTCTTCTTCTTCTTCTTCTTCTTCTTCTTCTTCCTTTTTTTGTTTGCCAAGAATTCCTTGAACACCAGTGGGAGAGACTTAAATACTTAAAAGCATCTCCTAGATAAACTAGATATATGACTCAACCGAAGAATGTTGAAAAGCTTCGATGCCATCCATTTCGAGCACGCCTTCAGGAGTTCTCTGACATGGACATGCTGGCACTCTCTATTGGTCAAGGTCGAGGAACCAATTATTGTGACATCCCAAAATATAAGTGAGAATATGGGATGTATACGTAAAATATACATAATATATACAAAGACAACCAAAAGTCAACACTTTAAAGTCAAAAGTCAAAGGTCAAATGGTATTTTTGTAAATATACTTTAAAAATTAAAAATAATTTAAAAATAAATTATATAAGAATAGAAGATGTAATTTATGGTTTTTATTAAATAAATAAATAATTAATTAATTAACTAATTAAAAATATAATAAAATATAACATGTATAATACATATAAGATATGTTTGATGTGTATATGAGATACACATTATATGTGCATATGAGTATTCAAATACATTGAATATACATTACATATGCAAAGTATATACATTACATAAATATATACATAATGGTATATGTAAAATATAAGTAATATATATAAGGCATATACATATGCATAAAATACATTATATATATGTGAGGTATAATTTGGTGTTGGAAAAGTGGATAATAATAATAATAATAATAATAATAATAATAATAATAATAATAATAATAATAATAAAGGGAAGAGAGAAAAGTCAAAGAAAGAAATAAGGTGATTGGTTAGAATTATTTAAATTAATTAATTATTATATATTTATGGATGAAAACGTGATAAGTATGCTAATAAATAAAAAATAATAATAAAATAAATCAAAATTAAAATATATTTTAATGGTAGTGGAGAATTATGTATTTTAAATAATTAATTAATTAATTAATTAATATCTATATATATATATATTTGCAGTTAGAAACAAAAGAAGAAAGGAAGACCAAAATAAAATCATTTCTTCTTCTTCTTCTTCATCTTGGACATGTGCTAGTAGAGAGGGAGAAAGCTTGAGTTTGGCTTGTGCAATGCATCAAATTTATAAGAGATTTAAAGAGGATTTAAGAAGGTTTTGAAGGATTGTCAAAGAAATCAAGTAAGTATCTTTTATTTTAAGCTTTATTTTCTTAGTTTTATGATTATGTAAGTTTGGATTAGAGAGAGAATATGTGCTTAAATTGTTAAGATATATAGAAATGAAGTTAGAGTAATGATTCTATAGTGATTTGTTGGTTGGATGATTGAAAATGGCATGATTGGTGAAGAGAGAGAGTTTAAGGTTATGTAACTTTTGGACTTTTGAATTCATGGTTTTAATTGTGAAATTTGATACTAAATGTGTTATTTTGATGCATAAACAAGTATTTTAAAGTCAAATGATGGATTTGGTATGGTTTGGAAAGAGTTTGGATCAAGTAGTGTTGATTTGGGGTTTTGGAAAAGTGAATTTTCAAAGATGGTGAATTGTTTGATTTCAATGCTTGAAGCATGTTATTTAATTATAATAAGAATGAAAATAATCTTGGATTGGTAATTGGACAGGGTTGAAATGAAAAACCTTTAATGGTGAAGGATATGCCATTTTATGGTTTTGTACTAGGGCATGAGTTTAATTAATGTGAATGATTTAAAAATGTTAAAATCTGCTTGTAATGATATACATAAACTTAAAACACTAAATTGAATGGTTCAATATGATTTTTCAAAGTTAAAATGAGGTTAGCCTTAACTTTGGAATTTTAGTTGAATGATGTTTAATTATGGTTTAAGAATGGAAATGCCTTTAAATGTAATACTAAATGCTTATTTATGATCACATTTGGATTAGGCATGTAGGAGAATTGATTTGCCCAACCCAAGTGTTGAAGGGCAAGTTGGAAGAGAAGGTTGGTGTTAGTTTTGCGGATTGCATTTTGTTGCTTTTAGAGGTAAGTACAAACTTTGGATGAATTAGACATATTTGCATTACATTGGGCTTAACATATTTTGGATTGAAAAATGTGTTAAACTACTTGATACATGGAACATGTATGAATAAAGTGCTATGACATGTGTAATATCATATATGTATTAAATGTATAATGAAAATCCATTGTTAATGGCTAAATTATGTAAAATGTGAATTATATGTGGATTATGTGAAATTACCCAAAATATTTAGTTGATGAGCTTTAAGATAAAACCTAATGCAATGTGATAATATGATGAAATGTGATATTATTGGGAGTGTTGTTTTATGCAAGTTGTGTTTTATTGAAATTTTGGGATTGTTCAGATTATAGACAAAACTTTGATAAATTTTTCTCAGAGATTTTTATGTAAAATGGTTATTTTAGAAGCTATAACTAATAAAGAATATTTTATTACTATTTAAATGTACATTTTTAAAATATTTGGGATTTTAATTTGGTAAAGTAAAAATTTTTATGAAATTGATTTGTGATATTTTTTATAACATATATGTGTATTTTACATATACAGGGCGTATGTATTATATGTATATAAGGTATAAGGGTGTTACATTTATTTTGGTATCAGAGCCTAGGTTTGAGAATCTCGACCCAGGTGGATTTTTAGAAAGAGAAAATGAAGGTTTTAAATATGATTTTAAATTATGATACATGCATTGGTACTAGCATTTTATCTGATCTCTGATGTGGTAATATCCGTTCGATGTAACAGATATGATTTGAGATGGCGTTTGGGTTGCATATATCAGAGTGGCGCAATGGAAGCGTCATTCTAAAAATTATGGATTAAGAATTTTTGGAACTTTTAATTTGAAATTAAGATTCATAGTTGATTTAATTGATGAATAAGTGAAATTTAGAAAAATAATCTAACAAATAATTTAAGATAAAAAAATAAAAAATTTGAGAGTTGAGTATGATAATTACAGAAAATTCTATATGTGTGCTGCATAATGATATTGTTTGAATTTTTAGACAAATCTAGGAATGTTGGGTGAGCTTGAAAATTTAATGAAAAGTTTTTCTGTATGTTAGAATCCAATATCTAAAAATTTCATAATTTTTACAAATGAATTACTAATTAAGAAAAATAGAAGAACACAAATTGAGTTCCAGAAACATAGAATTCGTAGAAATTGAGAAACATGTTTAAAACCTATAGCAAACCAACCCAGAAAAATCTGGAATTTTACATACAATATCATATGTATTTCTAGAGTGTATGGTTAAAATTTCATAAATTTTATTAAGGTTTGTTACTTGAAAAAAATAGATAATCAGGTGCTACTAGAAAATTATTAAAGAGACAGATTTTGTGAGTTTGGAATATTTAATTTTTAAATATAGTAAATTGGCTTGAAAAATCTAAAATTTTAAATATAAGTTCATATATGTGTCAATTGCATATGTTAAAAGTTTATAATCTTTTATGAAGAATTGGTAAGGAATTTAAATTTGAAAAATGAGATTGACATGAAAGTGAGAATGTCAAGAGAATTTGTACAAGTGAGTAATAAAATAATTTCATGTGACAAATAAATGAAGGAAATTATGAAAAATTATATATGGATGTGTAGAGATATGAAGAAAGAATGGGGAGTTTTTAATAATTTAGAACAAAGAGTTCTTAAAAAAAAGTTAAAGAGAGAAATGATATATGACAGCAAATTGTTTTTGATGGAAATATACTGAGGATATATTAATATGAAGTATAGTATTGGTTACGTCAAGAGTAACTATGACTAAGTAAGGATTTAAATGTTGTTCCTCATATTGAGTAATTAAAAATATATAAATCTACATAAATGGATCACTAAGTTAAAGCGAGTTGAGGTTATTTATACAATCCATATTTGAATGCATCATTAAGATGTGTTCATTGAGGTGTTATGCGGAAATGAATATTATGAGAAAGGATAATAAGCATGTTTTCAGAATATCTAAGGTGGTTATAAAGATTTAATAATAGATATAAGATGATTGTATAATAAATGAATTTTTAATTTATTCCATGAATGGTAATTAATTAACTAACCAAAATATGATCTAGTTGATTTAAGTGGATAGAATAAATTGAAACATAAAGAGTAAATTGTGGAAGTAGTTGTAATTCATATTTGATTATTATCAAGGATAGCAATGAGATCAAGTCATCAGAGGAGTTTGAAAGTATGATTTGTATAAAGAGAATTTGACATTTCTATGTAAAAAAAACGGAATTAAAGAATTTAGAAGTTAATGATAGAAATGATCTAAAATGTATGGATGTATTATTATATTGAACAACTGAATTTGTGGTTAGAATTTTGAGTTAAAGTGTATATGGAATATATATAAATTGAGAATTTATATTTATTAATGATCTTTATAATAGATGTTATACAAATAATTAAGAATAATTGTAAGAGAGGAAAATAAAGGATTATATGGTTAGTACATACTTTTATAATATTTAATTTAATTGATAATATACACTGTTATATATGTGATCATTCTTTAAAGAATAAAGATATTCTTTAAAATGACATGTATGAATGAGTATGTGGTTAAAGATTGATGTGAGAAACAATATTATTGTGTATGGAATGGAAAAAGTATGAAATATGCTAGAAATGACTTGAAAATATGACAATGAAAATACAAAATTGGGATGGAATATAAAATGCAACATAATATGTATGCATTTGTAAAAAAAATGATAAAATGTGGAGATGTCATGATTATGTTGACTAAGTATGTGAATTATGGAATATGATAATTGTATGGAAATTTGAGAAAATTCATAAATGAGATAAAATATGAAAGTGATCATAAGTGAGTTGATCACTTGATAAAGTTAGAAAATTATGGAAAGAAAGTGCAAAATGGATATGAATGTGGGAACTGAGAAAAATGTTTAAAAATATATATGATATAAACAATTAAGGAATGATAATAGTAAAGTAAAAACGTGTATAAAATGTGTAATTTTGAGATGCCACGGGCTTGTGACCATCGAGTCATGAATGCAACAACGAGATAAAAATTGTTTAAGAAAACTTGTAGTGTAGACAATGTTTATTTGTAACCCATGGGTGTGGACTTGAGATGACACAATTATGAAATGCATTTGATGAAATTTGTAGTTTTGCTTTATGAGATACAAGCAAGATTTAGGGTTGGTATAGTTGGAACTCATAAACTTATTTTTAGAAATTTATTTATGGCTATAAACAGTGTGGAAGCAGAAGAGAATTGTGAAAATATGATGGGCTACAAATGATGTGTAAGGAAATAATTATGTAAGTATGGCAACTATAAGTAATGTAAAAGGATGATAAATGAGAGGAATTATGAAAGGTGATTAAGAGTTATCTTAAACATGTTTAAAAATAGTATAATATGAATAATGTGATGAAAATGACGCTTGAAGTGAATGAGACTAGGGGAAGTGATTAAGGTAAAAGTTGGTCATGACAATTATGTGCAAATTGTATGGGGAAAATAAAGAGAAGAGTAGCAAAAGTAAAGTATATTGACTGTATACAATCATTAGCTCCAATAAGTTGAAATGAATATTGTTCGTGAAGATGAATCCAAAAAGATTTAAGAATAAGTTTGACCTAATTGAGTTAAGTTATGAATTGAAACAAATTAATGAATTTAAAGTAGGCTGGAATTTAACTAAATAGAATGAGACTTTGATAGTCATATTAAGATACTTAGATCAAATGATATGGAATATGGAAGTTATAAGTAATTATTGATATTCAAAATATATATAATTGTATTAAGAATGTGAGAGATATGTAGTGATGTATATGAGGTAATTCTCTGATAAGTATATGGCTATGAAAGGAATTAAAAATATATTAGTTGTAAATGATTGTAAGAAAATATGTTAATTATATTGTGATGTGAATGTATGTGTATTTGGGTTGATGAATAACCTATGAGAATGAATCTTGATAAGGAAATAAGATTTTGTTGTTGTATAATGATAATCTTGAGATAAAGCATGGTAACGGTATAGAAAGTAAGATTAAGGTGAGGATGAGTAGAAGATTATTAATTTAAGACCTGTTATTTAGGGAATTATTATTATTTGCACTTTTACAGATAATCTATTATGATTGTTTGATTAAATATAAGGTATAATGATGAGTTATGAAAATTGTGAAGAGATTTTTGAGAATGACTCTAAGGGGGAGAGAAGTAATTATGTGATTTGATGACATTATTATTTCATGAGATGATTAATTTTATATGAGATTTTAATATTTTATTTTGAGTTGGATGATTTATCATGATATTGGATAATTTCGAAGATGAAATTTTCTTTAGGGGGAGAGAATCGTAACATTTCTAATTTTTAAAAATTAAATAAAATAAATTAAAATTAAATTGGATAAATTAAATAAATTTTTTAAATAAGAAATAGAAGGTTTAGAAATGAGAATATGAGATGTATATGTGAAATATACATAATATATACAAAGTCAACCAAAAGTGTAATATCCCAAATGAGACCCTAAAATTTTGGAATGTTAATTGTTGTATTGAATTAAAGGAATTTTAAGTATGTGTTTAATTAAGAAAGGAAAAAAGAGGAGATGTGTATATGTTGTATATATGAGGATATATACAAAACATATACAAGTCATTGGGTTTATTTTGGTCAAGAGATATTTTGATTATATTATTAAATATTGTTAGTGGAAGATAATGTAAGTGGGTTGATTATTTTATTTTTTAATTGCTTGGTGGAGAGTGATTTGAGGAGAGAGTGTTTGGTTAAAAGAGGTTGGCTTTCTTTTTCTTTGCATTTTCTTCTTCTTCTTTCTTCTTTGGCCGGCCATCATCACCATCTTCAAGAGGGAGAGATTTTGTTGCTTCCAAACTCAAGAGATTAAAGGAATTCAAGAGATCAAGTTGGAGTTTAAAGGATTTTCTTCACTTTTGGTAAGTTTCCAACTTGTTTCTTTGATTTCTTTTGAGTTGGATTTAGGGGTTGGTAGAATGATTTTTGTAGATGTGTTTATGGTTGTTTTGGTATATTTGAGGTTGTGTTGTTTTGTTAACTTTGATTTTTGGGGTTGGATTGAAGAGAGAAAAGGGTTAAGTTTGGTGAAACAGGCAAGTGTGTGGACTGGATAAGTTTGAGTTGTGATATATGGTTGTGATTGTGTTCTGATGTTTATAATTGAGTTATTTTAAGGTTTACTCAAGTATTGTATGGGTTGATGATGGTTTTGATTGAGTTTGTGTGTTGTTGATATGGTTTTTGGAAGATGTTGTTGGATGTGGCTTTGTTGGTGTCGATTTCAGGATTTTTGGCCTGACACGCCCAGGAGCACGACCATGTCTTTAGGCGTGTCATTGGTTCTATTTTTTGGGTTGTTGACACGAGCAGTGACACGCCCATGTCACTGAGCATGTCACAGCTTCTGTGTTGTAGTAGCCTTGACACGGCTAGTGACACGCCCATGTCACTGAGCGTGTCATAGCTACTGTGTTGTTGGTTGATTGACACGTCCAGTGATAAGCCCATGTCACTGAGCATGTCATAGCTTCTGTGTTGGAAGAGAATTGACACGTGCAGTGACACGTCCATGCCACTGAGCGTGTCAAAGCTTCTGTGTTGTGGGTTTAGGGCACGATTAGGGATACGCCCGTGTTGTTCAGCGTGTCAAGTGTAGAGTTTGCCTTAGATAGTTCTCTTCCTTATTTTCTTATGTGTATCACTAAGTGAGTGTGTATGATCACCTTTGGATTAGGTTTTGAAGAGATTTGAGCTTCCTTAATTCAAGTGTTGAGATTTATCTTGGAAGAGGAGTTGATAGAGTGGTGTTGTTGCTTTTAGAGGTAAGTACAAACTTTGAATGATTGCATACATTTACATGACATTGGGACTTAACACGTTTAGTTGAGAAGTGTGTTAAGTTAATTGATACATTGTTGATGAATGAGTAATATGTTATGATATGCATGATGCGAATTATATTGATATATTGAGTAATGTGTTGGATATGAAAAGAAATGTGGAATAATGTGATATGATATGTGAAATTATAATGTAACAAATTGATATGGATACAAAAGAGAAGAAAAAGAAAGGTGAGAAAAATGATGATATAATAAGATAATGAGCCTATTTTGATTATGAGAAATGAAATGAAAGATGAATTATGAATGTAATCGATAATGAGATAAATGAATAAATGTGTGCCTAGTATGTTATTCAATTTTCAGAGTTCTGAGTTTGGCGGCATGCCTATGAATTCTGGGCAGGTGAAAAGACCGGGTCGTAAGTCGAGCCTAGCTGATAAATGTGATGTTTTTAGGGTGAAAAGACCCGGTTGTAAGCCTCAAAAACTGTAACAGTCTAGCCGGGTTAAGGACCAAGATACTGTGGCCTAAGGGTCTAGACGGGTTGAGGTCCAAGACTCTGGGGCTGCTACATTATCCATGGATATATATATTGCCTATGGGGCTAGACACAAGGTGTCAATATGGACCAAAGTAGTAACTCTGAACTTTGAATATAATATTAGATTCTTTTTGGGCCCATGTTTGTCTTTGCTTTAATGTGAATTATGAAATGTGATGCAAATGATTAATATGTTGAGATATAATGTAATGAGTTAACATATTCATATGTATTATGCATGAGCATTGCATTGATCTATATTGAATCAAAGTTTGTACCACTAAGCTTTCTGCTTAGCGCGATTGTGGTTCATCGCGCAGGTGACATGGTAGATCCGATTGTGTTGGAGAGCTCTTCTAGACCGAGTCGAGTCTAGGCTTGAGTTTGTGAGAGCAGTGTTGAGTTGTGGACATCAAGATTAGAGACGAACTGCCAGCATGTATAAATTCTAATTTTGTAAACATTGATTTTGATATATATATATAAATATGTATTTTCCGCTGCTTATTTAACAAATGTTTTGAACAGACTGTTTTGGATAAAATTTTGGGTACTAATGTTATATATATATATGTATTTTATCGAGAAATGTTTTCCCTATTGATTTCTATAATGCTAAGTTAAATGTTTTTAGTTTATTAAGATTTTAGAAATGATTGCTTTGATTTTATTGTAAGGATTGGTTTGTTTGTTTTAAAATGAACCGTGACACCCTTATATCCTCTATACGTATATCACATGTTGTGTGGGTGTATGCAGTGTACGTATATGGGGTACGAGGGTGTTACAAAACGTCAACACTTTAAAGTCAAAAGTCAAAGGTCAAATGACATTTTTATGAATATACTTTAAAAATTAAAAATTATTTAAATAATTTAAAAATAAATTATATAAGAATGAAAGATGTAATATATGATTTTTATTGAATAATTAATTAAAAATATAATAAAATATAATACATATAATGTATTTTGGATGTGTATATGAGATACAAATTATAAGTGCATATAAGTATTTAAATGCATTGAATATACATTACATATGCATATTATACACAATATATAAATATATACATAATGGTATATGTAAAATATAAGTAACGTATATATGACATATGCATATATATAAAATATACATTGCATATATGTGATGTATAATTGGTGTTGGAATAGTTGATGATAATGATGATGATGATGATGATGATGATGATGATGATGATAATAATAATAATAAAGAGAAGAGAGAAAAGTCAAAGAAAGAAATAAGGTGATTGGTTATAATTATTTAAATTAATTAATTATTGTATATTTATGGATGGAAAAGTGATAAGTATGATAATAAATGAAAAATAATAATAAAATAAATAAAAATTGAAATATATTTTAATGGTGGTGGAGAATTATGGATTTTAAATAATTAATAAATTAATTAATTAAATATCTATATATATTTGTGGTTAGAAACAAAAGAAAAAAGGAAGGCCAAAATAAAATTATTTCTTCTTCTTCTTATTCTTCATCTTGGATGTGTGCTAGTAGAGAGGGAGAGAGCTTGATTTTGGCTTGTGCAATACATCAAATTTATAAGAGATTTAAAGAGGATTTAAGAAGGTTTTAAAGGATTGTCAAAGAAATCAAGTATCTTTTATTTTAAGCTTTATTTTCTTAGTTTTATGATTATGTAAGTTTGGGTTAGAGAGAGAATATGTGTTTAAATTGTTAATATATATAGAAATAAAGTTAGAATAATGATTATATAGTGATTTGTTGGTTGGATGATTGAAAATGGCATGATTGGTGAAGAGAGAGAGAGAGTTTAGGATTATGTAACTTTTGGACTTTTGAATTCATGATTTTTAATTGTGTAATTTGATACTAAATGTGTTATTTTGATGCGTAAACAAATATTTTAAAGTCAAATGATGGATTTGGTAGGGTTTGGATAGAGTTTGGATCAAGTAGTGTTGATTTAGGATTTTGGAAAAGTGAATTTTCAAAGATGGTACATTGTTTGATTTTAATGTTTAAAGCATATTATTTAATGATATTAAGAATGAAAATAAGCTTGGATTGGTAATTGGAATGGGTTGGAATGGAAAACCTTCAATGGTGAAGGTTATGCCATTTTATGGTTTTGTACTAAGGCATGAGTTTAATTAATGTGAATGGTTTAAACATGTTAAAATATGCTTGTAGTGATAGACATAAACTTAAAACACTAAATTGAATGGTTCAATATGGTTTTTTAAAGTTAAAGTGAGGTTGGCCTTAGCTTTGGGATTTTAGTTGAATGATGTTTAATTATGGTTTAAGATTGGAAATGACTTTAAATATAATACTAAATGATTATTTATTATCACATTTGGTTTAGACATTGAGGAGAATTGATTTGCCCAACCCAAGTGTTGATAAGCAATTTGGAAGAGAATGTTGGTGTTAGTTTTGTTGTAATATCCTTATATCCTATATACGTACAATTCATACACCTAACATATGTACTATATATATATATAGTACAAAAATGTCATAACCCATGTTCTATAAAAACCCTTACTTTTTAAATTTATAAAATCTTAAATAATTTAAAGGATATGCTTAAAGAACAAGTAAAATATTATTTATCAAAACCTCATACAAAACTCCCATTGCAAAATTTTTATTCAAAATATTCTTTATAGTTTACAATATATATATACATTAAAACATTATATAATACACATGATGTCAAAATGTACGAAAATATAAAATAAGTACATGCTGGCAGTGTGTCTCTAATCTTGATGTCCAATAGTCAACTCTACATTTAAGATCTCAAATCTAGATCCGGCTCAGTCTAGACGAAATATCTAGCTCTACGGGATCTCCCCTGTCACCTGTACAATGGGTTACAATTGTGCTAAGTCAAAAGCCTAGTGGTACAAACTTTGATAATAATATAGTTCAAATGCAATGCCAATTCACAATGCTTATGTATATCACGTCTCATATCATTTCATCTTAACATATTTCTCAATTGTTCCATAATTCACAATTCACATAAAAACAAGCACAAGCATGGGCCTAAAGGATTTAATATGCTATTCAAATCCCAGAGTTACTGTTTTGGTCTATATTGACCCCCAGTGTCTAGCCCAAAGGCAAGTGATGCCCAGAGTCTAGCTCGAAGGCAAATTATTGTGATGCCCAGCATCTAGCCCGAAGGCAAGTGACGTCCAACATTTAGCTCGAAGGAAAATCAATAATTGCTCAAAAGCTAGCACCGAAGGTAAATAATGAGGATAACCTCATAGGCATGCCGCCAAACACAAAACTTTAGAAATTGAATAACATACTAGGCACACAATTATTTCATATTTCTCATTATCAATCTTTTTTTCATTTACTCATAATTCATCAGGCACATTGCCTCATTTTCTCATCTTTTTCTCACTTTTATATCAATGTCATATGATTTCAACTCATCATTTCTCATATCGCAATATATCATTACATTGTATCACATTTTATGCAATTTAGCCATCACCAATGGCTTTTACAATATGTTTAGTTTAGTACATACACAACAAACTACATTATCCAAACACTTAGGGTCATTTTTACATATTGCACATATTTCACTTTTTACTCAATCTAGCCATTATCAATGGCTTTTCACAATGCATTTAACACATATGTGACATTACACATGCCATATCACATTATTCATGCATATTAAATGCATCAAGTAACTTGACACATTTTTAAACCAAAATGTGTTAAGCCCAAATGTCATGCAAACATAACCAAATTATTCAAAGTTTGTACTTACCTCTAAAAGCAGCAAAACAAGCTTAAACACCACCTTCAACCTTCTCTTCCAAGATATCCTTCAATACTTGGATTGGGCAAATCAAATCTCCTCAATTCCTAAACCAAATGTGATTATAAATAATCACTTATTAACACGTTTTAATACATATACATGATCTCTCAACACAAAGATAAGAACCATAAAGGAAAAATAAGGAAAAGAGCTATCTTTGGCAAAATCTACAAATGACACGCTCTACGACACGGGCGTGCCAATAGCCATGCCCTATGCCCATTAAATAGAAGCTTTAACACTCTTAGTGACATGGGCGTGTCAATGACCGTGCCAAACACATTGCATTACAGTAGTTGTGACACACTCAGTGATATGGGTGTGTCACTGCACATGTCACTAATACTAAAAATAGAATTGTCGACACTCCTAATGACATGGCTATGTCGCTGGGCATGTTAGGCCAAAATCCTGATATCAACTTAAAATAGTCATATATCCAAAGCTATCATTCTTTGCCCATACTTTGAACAATCTCTTTCCATTTCCAACTCTATTCAAACTCAACCAAATCTATCATTTAACTTTAAAATACTTGTTTATGCATCAAAATAACCAATTAAAATCAAATTACACAATTTAAAATCATGAATTCACAACTCAAAAGTTACATGACCCTAAACTCTCTTCCTACACCAAACTCAGCTCAAACTTAACCGTTTCTTCAATCCAACCTTAAAATCATGGTTAACTACTCAAAACAACTATATACACACCAAATCCAACCATTAAAACATACAACCATAACAAGTCAAACTTCACATCTTTAAGAAAATTCAAGGAAACAAGTTAGAAACTTACCAACTCAAGTGGAAATCACCAAATCTTCCCTTGAAACCTTGAAAATCCTTCACTTTAGGAAGCTTAAAAGAAGCAAAAATCCTCTCCTGCACAATCCATGGAAACTGGCTAAGGGAGAAAGATGAAGAAGAAGAAGACTAAGTACAAACTCTCTCCACCGACTATCACTTTAAACCACATATATTTTCCACTCTTAATCTTAGCCAAGTATATATATTATTATTTAATTATAACACCAAAACATCATCTTCCATTAACATTATAATTTACTTTTTAATTATTAAAATAAACTTTAACTTTTATAAAGTAATTTGTATATGTTATGTAAATTTACATATATATCACATATACATTTTACTTTTTCACTTAAAATCTTTTTTAAAATCATTTATTTAATTTACCCAATTAACTTATAATTTATTTTATGAAATTTTCACAAATTAAAAATTTTTAAAAATTTTAGGATATTACAATTCTCTCCTCCTAAAACAAATTTCATCCTCAAAATTATCTGATCTCAAGTCTGGAACAACTGGGGATACTTACTCCGCATCGTCTGCTCACTCTCCCATGTTGCCTGCTCAGTGGCATGTTTCCTCCAAAGAACTTTCACAAGTGGCACATTCTTATTTCTCAACTTTTTCACTTCACATGTCAAGATCGTCACTGGTTCTTCCTCATAAGTCAGATCTAGACTCACCTTAATGCACTCCACTGACAATATATGAGATGGGTCTGACCTATACTTCTGAAGCATAGAGACATGGAAGACATTATGAATCTGATCTAACTCGGGTGGTAAAGCTAGTCTATAAGCCACTGGACCAATTCTCTCCAGTACCTCATATGGTCATATAAAATGAGGACTCAACTTCTCTTTGCGATCGAATCTCAAAATCTTCTTCCAAGAAGACACATTCAAGAACACTTTATCTCCCACACTGAACTCTATGTCTTATCTCTTCAAATCTATATAGGATTTCTATCGGCCTTAGGCTACTTTCAAACGACCCCAAATAACATTAACTTTCTCTTCTATTTATTTAATCAAATCGGGACCGACCAGTTTACCTTCTCCAACCTCATCCCAATACAAAGGTGTCCTGCACTTCCTGCCATACAGTGCCTCATAAGGTGCCATCCCAATGTTGGACTGATGATTGTTGTTATAATAAAACTCAATCTATGGCAAGAATCTATCCCAGCTCTCAGTGAAATCAATGATATAACTCATCAACATATCCACTAGAATTTGTATCACTCTCTCTGACTACTCATTTGTCTAAGGATGGAAAGCAGTGCTAAAATATAACCGAGAACATAAAGCATCCTACAAACTCCTCCAAAATCTAGATGTAAACTAGGGATCTCAGTCTGACTCTAAAGAAACTGGGACTCTATGCAACCTCACTATCTCACAAATATACAGCTAAGCCAACTTCTTTACAGAATAATCCATCTGAACTGGAAGAAAATGAGTTGTCTTCTTCATCCAATCAACTATATGTAGACCCTTAATTTTTGACCCAGTCCAATCTGATAGACCAAAATAATTTTTGTGGTATAATATTTATCTTTATGATATGTAATAGTTATATTTAATGATAAAAAAATTAATAAAAAAATAAAAAAATAAAAAATCAGAAGGATCGGCGAGCGACGCGCTGCCGCATAGCAAACTGGGCTTCACCGCAAAAATTATCTGCGGAAAATTGGGCACTGCCCAATTCGCCGCAGCTGGGCTTGCCCAATTCTCCAAGCCTGATCCTCATAGAAATTTTTGCCAGCGTAGCCCGCGCGCGCTGCCGAGTTTTTGACCAAACCTTGTTTTACCCGATTTTGTAATTTTCCCTAAATAGTTGGTATTTCCTTATTAAATAGGATTAGGTCTTTTTGTTTTCCTATAAATACTAGGATTAAACACATGGATTTGGGTGGCAATTATGGGGAAAAAAAGAGAAAAAGGATTGGACTTTTAATTTCTCCGAGAGAGTTTGGGGGAAAAGATTTTTTGGGACTTTGAAAAAAGCAACACAGAGAGACAGAAGCAAGAATAAATCAACTTTCAACAATTGCACAAACAATTGTTTCACCCTACTAACACCTTAATTAATCTAAGCAAACTCAATGTTCGGTTCAAAGATTTAGCTTTGGTGGAGCCTTCAAAAGCAGGTTTAGCTTTTCAATCTAAATTATTTATTTACTATTTGCAAGTCATCTTTTAGAATATGATCATAGTAGTTTATTTATCAAAATATTGTTTCATGTAGTAGATTAATTATTAAAACCTCAATCACATATTTTTAAATACCTCAAAACAATAGTCTATTTTCTCAAACCCTAATCAATACAGTAAACCTTAATAGCCATAAGGTATATTTCATATTTAAAACCCTAGAAACCCTATTTCATGATGTTAGCCCTAAACCCTAATTTGATTAACCAAAAACCTTATTACTTTCTTAAAATTATTAAACCCTGATTAAATCAATTTTCCAACATCTTCACAGTAACCTCTTCTTTCAAAAATAAATATGATAGTGTTAGTTTTCTTAGAAATCCAGGCCCTAATTGAAATTAAACCCTAACTTATTTTGTTAAAACCTTAATCAAATTTGTTTATTTTATTATCACAGTAGCTATTTCTTTTTAATATATTTAAGTTTTTATCTTATTTTCATAGGCTTATACCTTATTCACTTAAATCCCAAATTATAATCTTAATCACATAGTAGCGTAATCTTTTTAAAATAATAAACCTAAAAATAATACTAGTTCTTTAAGATTTTGAAACCCTAGCTTTTAGATATAAATTTCAAAACCCTAAATGTTATCTAAGAAACCCTAAGTTGATACTCATTTAAATTTGCATCTCTATTTGTTTCATTATTAAGTGAGTATTTATTATATAGTTTGATTAATGATTTATTTATATTCAATTTATGTCTTCAATGAATGATTTATTTATGATGAATGGTTGGCTGGATGTTTTTATTAATTTCCTTTGGTTTCAAAACATTGTAAGAGGTATGTTTCCATATTTTGGATACCTCATGTATTAAGCATCATGTAATTTAAATTGCTTTTATATTTTTGACCAATGTAAATGACACGTTTCCACCTTTTGGTGGGTGTCCTATTTAGTTTTAGACATGGACGATGCAAGGACATGTTTCCATCCTCGGATGGGTGTCCATTTATTTATTTTGTTTGGACATTGCTTTGATTTTCATATAATGATGCTTTATTTTAATTGTTGCATGTGGTATGGATAATATTGTTATATTTAAGAATTTTATAATATTAAGACCTGCAAAGGAGGCCGGTTTTGATGAACCAGGCATGGTGGGGGTGCTGGGCCATTTCTCACCTTCCCCATACGTACTCAACTTTCTGAACCCATTAAGGGATTCTTTAGGAATCGAGTCATCCACCCCTTTCTTTTTCCCTGCCCGTCCGGGTGGCGACTCCATTTTCTTCATGCTTAGGCTCGTGTTCTCTAAGGCCCTAAGCCTAAATAGTGCCGAAGTCGCAAGAACCATTCCACCAGGAGTGGGGGCAAAAATCCCCACTCACACTATCTCCTTGATTGCATCATGCTTCTTCTAGGTTAAAGGCAGTCCAGTCACAAAATCAATCATCACTCGCTCCCATTTCCACTCTAGCACTGATAATGGCTGGAACAACCCTAAAGGAACTTGATGCTCAGCCTTTATTCTCTAGCTAGTGAGACATCTAGATATAAACTTTGCTATGTCCCTCTTCATATCTGACCACCAATAATGCTGCTTCAAGTCCTGATACATCTTGGTACTACCAGGGTGTATAGCATAGAGTGACTGATTTGCTTTCTCTAAAATCATCCTCTTCAATCCTACATCATTAGGAATACATAACCTATCTCTGTACTACAGACTGCCATCATCTCTCACATGAAAGTCTTGACTCTCCTCCTTATGAGAATCCATCATAATGTTTTGAGCCTCTCTAATCTGATCCAATAACACTGGCCTCAACTGTAACTGAGCCATCAAAGCACCATCATCAAAAAACTCAAATTTGGCATGCAACGCTCTCAACTCAACAAGCAATGAGAGCGAATAAGCAGTTAAACCTATCAAAGACTTTCGACTCAAGACATTAGCAACAACATTTGTATAGACCCTTAATTTTGACCCCCAATGTGGTATGGTCCTAATTAATGGATGCCAAAATAAATTTGATTCAACTTTAAAAAAATTAAAGTTAGCTTATAATTTTTAAATAAGTCAATTCAGATTAAAAAGGCATAAATTCAATTGTAAAATCCTAAATTAAGTTGATTTTGCCCAAATAATGAGTTTATGGTCCAAAAATTAAGAAAATACAGCATAACTTAGAGTCAAGCCTAGGTCGACATGAGCAAGGACTCATGTTGACCTGGCACTCTGGATCGACATGAACCTAGGTATTTTTTTTTAGTTTTGGCCACTTGATTCCTAGTTTAGCTAGGATTCATTATTAAACACAGAACCAATCAATTAGGTTTAGGGTTAACGGTCAATTGCATAAAAATATAAGTTTAAAAGTCAAGCAAAGGATCAGGGGAAGAATTATCATCAGCAATTGGCAATCAAAAAAGCAAGAGGCAGCAAGCAACATGCAACCATCAAAAAGAATCAAGCAACAACCAAGGATGTTCATCAACAAATAAACAATCCATCAAAGGTAGCCACACTGTCTTTCCTCTTGTTCAACCAAAATCAAATTGTGCTAGCACCAACAACGGAGGTTTGAGCTTTGACATTAACTTGTTCATATTTAAAATTGTTTCATCTTTTGGTTTGATAACTTGTTTAAGCATGCAATATCTGAGTTTTCCTTTTTGATATCTTGATATAGTTTAAGTTTATGAATCTTATAACCCTAATTTGTTTCACCATTTACAAAACCCTAAAACCCTAATTATTTTCTTGAAATTCCAAAACCCTAAAATAGTTTTTATGTAACATCCTAAAATTTTTGAAAATTTCTAATTTTTGGAAAATTGGATAAAATAAATTATAATTTAAAAGGATAAATTAAATTAATGGTTTTAAATGAAAAATGAAGGGATTTTAAATGAAAAAAATGGAATATATATGTGATACATATGCAAAATATACATAACATTTATAAAAGTCAACACTTTTTAAAAGAACAGGGTATTTTGATAATTAAATCTTATAAATTCAAAATTAATAAAATAATTCAAAACAAATTATTTTTGAATGGAAGAGGAAAATTAGGACTTTTAATTTATTAAAAAAATAATTAAATAATTAAATACTAAATTATTTTAATATATATATATGTGGTTTAAAAAAAGATGAAATGAAAAGAAATATTAAAAGTCATCTTCTTCTTCTTCTCTTTCCTTTGGCTGAAAATTACATGGGAGATAGACCAAGAATTTGATTCTTCCATACTCCATAAATTGAAGGAATTAACAAGTTTCAAGTGGATTTTTGGCGATTTCCACAAAAATTAATAAGTTTCCATCTCTTTTCTTTGAATTCCATTGAAGATGAGATTATGTGAGTTTTGAGATTTTTATATAGTATGTTATAATTGTTGGAATTGGTGTGTATGATGTTATTTTGGGAAGTTAACAATAATTCTAAGGTTAGATTGAAGTGATGATGGAGTTTGGTTAAAGAATGGTGAAGAGAGAGAATTTAGGGTTATGGATTTTTGGGGTTTTGAAAACATGAACTTTAATTGGGAAAATTGATTCCAAATGAGTTGTTTTGATTCATAAACAAGTATTTTAAAGTCAAATTTTAGATTTGGTGGTGCTGGGTTGGAGTTTGAGAATGAAAGTGGAGATTCAGGGTTTTGGAAAAGTGATTTTCCAAAGTGGTTGAATTGTGTGATTTTATTTGTTTAAGCATGTTGTTTAGTGTTAAAAGTGATGAATATAAGCTTATAATGAGTAATGGATTGTGTTGGAATAGAAAACCTTCAATGGGGGAAGGTTATGCCATTTTTGAGATATTATGCATAATAGTGTATTTTTATAATGTAAATGATTTTAATGTATTAAAATATGTTTTTAAAAATATAAATAAACTTAAAACACTAATTTAATTGTAGTAGAATGGAAATCTAATGTTGATGTAAGGAAAGGCTAAATTTTTTGAAATTTATAGGAGTGATGTGTAATTATGGTTTAATGTTGGAAATGCCATTAAATGTGATACTAAATGATTATTTGTTATAACATTTGGTTTAGGCATTGAGGGAGGTTGATTTGCTTCATCCAAGTGGTGAAGGGCAAGTTAGAAAGATTGGATTGAAGGTTGTTTTTAGCTTGCTTTGGGTTGCTAGTGGAGGTATGTACAAACTTTGAATATAATGTCAATATTTGCATAACATTTGGACTTAACACATTTTGGTTGAAAAATGTGTTAAGCTACTTGGTTCATTGATTGTGTATGAATAATGTGTTATGACATTTGTAATGTCATATATGTGTTAAATGCATTGTGAAAAGCCATTGATAATGGCTAATTTGTGTAACATGTGAAATATGCATATTATGTGAAAATACCCAAAGTAATTGGGTAATGTGTTGTGAATGAAAAAATGAGATATGTGTAATAATGAAATGAATTGATATTGATAAAAATGAGAAAAGTGAGAAAAATGAGAAAAATGAGAAAAGTGAGAAAAAAAAGTGAAAATAAGGCAATGTGCCTAGATTGAATATGTAAAAATGAGAAAGAGATTAATAATGAGAAATATGAATAAATTGTGTGCCTAGTATGTTATTCAATTTTCAGAGTTCTGGGTTTGGCGGCATGTCTATGATTGCCTGCGGGCTAAATGCTAGAATGGTGAAAAGACTAGGTCGTAAGCCAGGCCAGCTAATAAATATGATGTTTTTAGGGTGAAAAGACTGGGTCGTAAGCCTCAAAAACTGTAGCAGTCTAACCGGGTTGAGGATCATGATACTAGGGCCTAAGGGTCTAGTCAGGTTGAGGTCCAAGATACTGGGGCTGTTACATTATCCATGGATATATATATTGCCTACGGGGCTAGACACATGGTGTCATTATGGACCAAAGCAGTAACTCTGAAATTTGAATAGCATATTAGATCCTTTTTGGGCCCATGCTTGTCCTTGTTTTAATGTGAATTATGAATTATGATACAATTGAGTAATACAAAGTTATGAGTTGTGCTTATGAAATATTTGGAAAAATATAAGAAAGTGGATTGATGTGACATCTATATGCATTGTGCATTTGGTATTGCATTGAGTTATATTGTTATTATCAAAGTTTGTACCACTAGGCTTTGGCTTAGCGTGATTATTTCCATCGCGCAGGTGACAGGGTAGACCCAACAGAGCCAGAGAGTTCTTCTAGATCTAGTCGGGTCTAGACATGTAGTTGAGCTTGTTGAGTTGCTATTGAGATCGGAAACACTACGAGCAGCATGTATATATTTTTATGTTATTGTACATTTTGAGCATTATGCATAATATATTATATTTTGAATTTTACGTATTGTATATAATAAAGAATGTTTGGGCCAATGTATTTGAAATGGGAGATTAAGTGTGTTTTAAATTATATATATATCTATATATAAATGTTTGAGAAACTTGGTGAAATTGAGAAGTATGGTTGAGATGGTGATTGAAAATTATTTGGGAGTGTTTTCTTTTTTGCAGGTTGTGTTTTGATAAATTTTGGGATGTCCAAATTACAGACAAAACTCTGGCGAATTTTTCCCAGAGATTTATATATATATTATTTATTTTGGGTTCTTATAACAAGTAAAGAATATTTATATTCTATTTAATTTTTATATATTTAGAATTTGAAATTTTAAATTGGAAATGTGAAAATTTTTTATTAAATCGGTATGTGACATTTTTGTACCATATATGCATATTTTATATATGCTGAAAATATGTATTGTAAGTATATAGGGTATCAGGGTGTTATATTTGTTTTGGTATCAGAGCCTAGGTTTGAGGTTCTCGACCTAGGTGGGATGATAGAGAGAGAAAATAGGAGATTTTTAAATAGTTTTTAATTGTAATACATGCATTGACACTAGCAGTTTTTGATCTCTGATATAGTATTTTCTACATTTTTTACAGATATAGGTAGTTATGGCATCTCGGCCGCATCAGGCTGCTAAGGGTAGTGCAGAGAGTGTGGCTCCAGATGAGGGTAGAGATGGAGCTAGAGTTGTATCTTCTGGTGAGGCATCTGTTTCTGTGCCTGTGAGACCAACAGCTAATGAGATTCCACCTGGCTTGGTATGGCATAATGTAGAGTTGTTGAGGCAGGCTAAAGTTCCGCAGCCGCCACAGCCATAGCCACAGCCACAGTTGCCAGTGAGGCAGTATGATAAATTGAGAAAGTATGGGGCTAAGGACTTTGTTGGTACTATAGACCCTACTGTAGCAGAGCAGTGGCTAGACCGGGTTCAGAGGATATTTATTCAGTTACAAGCTAGTCCAGAAGAGAAGTTTGATTATGCCAGATCTCTTCTGCAGAGAGATGCATATGATTGGTGCAAGACAGTTCCACATGCTCTGGATGATCCACCAGTCCTGACCTATGATGATTTCCTGTGGGAATTTGAGCAGAAGTATACTCCGAGAGAGTATAAAGATGCAAAGAAGATGGAGTTCCTGAGTCTGAGACAGGATACAAGGATAGTGACAGTGTATGAGATCGAGTTTATCCGATTGAGTCACTATGCTGGTGGGATCATTTCTGACGAGTTTGACAGGTGTAAGAGGTTTGAGGAGGGACTGAGACCCTCTATCATGTGCATCATTGTAGGCTCTTGGTATCAGGATTTTTCCCAGTTAGTTGCAGCTGCCAGGAGTGCTGAGAGGGCATAGAGTCTTGCAGTAGCTGCCAAGGGTTGAGGAGACCAAAGTTAGGAGACCCCAGAGTGAGGTAGGGTCTTCATCAGTGAAGAGAGGCCGAGGGGGACATTTTCAGAGGTTTAGTAGGAGTCAAGGGCAGTTTGGCATGTCAATACAGCAGCAGAGATAGAGACAGAGACCTGTAGTTTCAGTGGCTAGTGCTCCGACTCCAGTGGCTCAGAGACCTACTCCACCTACTTGCGTTCATTGTGGTAGAGTACACGGAGGTGTCTGCTGGTGTAGAGGTGCTTCGGGAGTGTGTTTTAGATGTGGGTAGCCAGACCATTTTATTAGAGATTGTCCTGAGCCACCAGAGGTTAGGCAGGCAGATACTGCAGCTTTTTGACCCAGTGTCAGAAGGGGTCGTGGTGGCAGAGGTTTTAGCGGAGGTGGTCAACCTGGGTATAGTCAGAGAGGAGGCTCTACATTCGGAGGCAGTAGGCTAGATGAGGCTGGGCCATCCTAGTGGGTTTATGTGATGCAGAGGCAGCCGGATGCTTCAGCCATCATTGCGGGTACATTTTCTTTATTTAGTATATCAGTCCTTGCTCTATTAGATCTTGGATCTACGCATTCATACATAAGTGCATCTATCTTGCCTATGAATGAATTGCATTTTGAGTCCCTAGGATTTGATGTCATGGTGTCAAATCCTTTAGGGTATAGTGTTGTAGTGAGCAGGGTGCACCAAGATAGTCCAGTTGTTCTTTAGGATGAGGAGTTTCTCGGTGATCTGATTGAGGTCCAAGAAGGGATGCGAGCCATCATAGATGAAGGATACCTTTTCTCCTATGTTTGTTTTAGCTGTTTCAGCTGGGAGGATGATTCAGAAGGGATGCGAGGCTTATCTTACTCATGTTGTAGATACTAGAGTAGTGGGATCCCTGCTTGAAAGTATACCCACAGTTGCCGAGTTTCCAAATGTTTTCCCTGATGAGTTGCTAGGGGTACCTCCTGAGAGAGAAGTGGAGTTTGGTATAGATTTGTTGCCTAGTACCACTCCTATCTCTATTACCCCTTATCGGATGGCACCTGCTGAGTTGAGAGAGTTAAAGGTGCAGTTGCAGGAGTTATTAGATAAAGGGTTTGTCCGCCCTAGTGTGTCCCCGTGGGGAGCGCCTGTGTTGTTTGTGAAGAAGAAGGATGGCACCATGAGATTGTGTATTGATTATAGGCAGTTGACTAAGGTGACCATCAAGAACAAGTATCATTTACCTCGGATAGATGATCTCTTTGATCAGTTGAAGGGAGCAGTAGTATTCTCTAAGATTGATCTGAGATCAGGGTATCATCAGTTGAGAGTCAGAGATGTGGATGCACCCAAGGCAGCTTTTCGCACGAGGTATAGGCATTATGAGTTTCTGGTGATGCCCTTTGGATGGACGAATGCACCAGTAGCTTTTATGGATTTGATGAACAGGGTATTCAGACCATTTTTGGATCAATTTGTGGTAGTCTTCATTGATGACATCTTGGTGTATTCACATAATGAGGAGGATCATGATAGGCATTTGCGGATTGTATTGCAGACTCTGAGAGAGAAGTAGTTGTATACTAAGTTGTCTAAGTGTGAGTTCTGGCTTGATCAGGTAGCTTTTCTTGGTCATGTGGTTTCAGTAGAGGGTATTAGAGTTGATCCAAGTAAAATTGAGGTTATCTTGAATTGGAGTCCACCGAAGACTATGACAAAGGTTAGAAGTTTTTTGGGATTGGTAGGCTATTATCATCTATTTGTGAAGGGTTTTTCTATAATAGCTACACCACTCACTAGATTACTTCGGAAAGGAGTTAAATTTGTGTGGACAGATCAGTGTCAGGCGAGTTTTGAGCAGCTGAGGGAGATGTTGACTCAAGTTCCTATCCTTACCCTGCCTATGGAAGGTAAACCATATGTGATATACAGTTATGCTTCACATAATGGTTTAGTTTGTTGTTCTGATGCAGGAGGGTAGAGTCATTGCTTATGCCTCTCAACAGTTGAAACCGCATGAGCTGAATTATTCAACGCATGATTTGGAATTAGTAGCAATAGTCTTTGCCTTGATGATTTGGCGGCATTATTTGTATGGCAAAAAGTGTTTCATTTATACGGATCACAAGAGTTTGAAATACCTCGGTGTTCAGAGAGAGCTGAATCTTTGGCAGAGACGGTGGTTAGAGTTGATTAAAGACTATGACTATTTGATTGATTATCATCCTGGTAAGGCAAATGTTGTTGCTGATGCCTTGAGTCAAAAATCTTTGGCAGGTTTGACTGCTTATTCGCTCTCATTGCTTGTTGAGTTGAGAGCGTTGCACGCTAGATTTGAATCTTCTGATGATGGTGCTCTGATGGCTCAGTTGCAGTTGAGGCCAGTCTTATTGGATCATATTAGGGAGGCTCAATTAGCATATGAGAGAATTCAAAAAATTGTGTTGGTTTGTCAGAAAGGGGAAAGTTGAGACTTTTATGTGAGGAATGATGGAGTCTATGGTATAGAGATAGATTGTGTATTCCTGATAATGCAGAATTGAAAAGAATGATATTAGAGGAAGCACATCAGTCACTTTTTGCTATGCACCCTAGGAGTACCAAGATGTATCAGGACTTGAAGCGACATTATTGGTGGTCAGGTATGAAGAGGGACATAGCAGAGTTTGTATCAAGATGTCTCACTTGCCAGAAAGTGAAGGCTGAGCACCAAGCTCCTTCAGGGTTGCTCCAACCTTTATCAGTGCCAGAGTGGAAATGGGAACGAGTGACAATGGATTTTATGACTGGACTACCTTTGGCTCATAAGAAGCATGATGCAATCTGGGTGATAGTTGATCGGATGACGAAGACAGCTCATTTTCTTCCAGTTCAGATGGATTATTCCCTTGAGAGGTTGGCTGAGCTGTATATCAATGAGATAGTCAGGTTGCATGGAGTCCCAGTTTCTTTGGTGTCGGATCAAAATCCCTGGTTTACTTCGAGGTTTTGGAAGAGTTTTCATGATGCTTTGGGTTCTCGATTGCATTTTAGTACTGCTTTCCATCCTCAGACAGATGGACAGTCAGATACAGTGATACAGACTCTGGAGGATATGTTGAGGAGCTGTATCATTGATTTTGCAGGGAATTGGGACATGTTTTTGCCATTAATTGAATTTGCTTATAACAATAGTCATCAGTCGAGTATTGTGATGACTCCTTATGAGGCTTTATATGGCAGGAGATGCAGGACACTTTTATGTTGTGTTGAAGTTGGAGAAGGTAAACTGGTTAGTCCCGATTTGATTAAGGAAACAGAGGAGAAAGATTCGGGGTCATTTGAAAGCAGCTTCAGACCGACAGAAATCCTATTCAGATTTAAAGAGAAGAGATATAGAGTTTAGTGTGGATGATAAAGTGTTTCTGAAGGTGTCTCCATGGAAGAAGATTTTGAGATTTTGCCGCAAAGGGAAGTTGAGTCCTCGTTTCATAGGACCATATGAGGTGTTAGAGAGAGTTGGTCCAGTGGTTTATAGACTAGCTTTGCCACCCTTATTTGGATCGAATACATAATGTTTTCCATGTCTCGATGCTTCGTAGGTACAAGTCTGACCCATCTCATATCTTGTCAGTGGAGTCCATTGAGGGGAGTCCAGATCTCACTTACGAGGAAGAACCAGTGGCGATTTTGGCACGGGAGGTTAAAGATTTGAGGAATAAGAGGGTGCCACTTGTGAAAGTCCTTTGAAGGAATCATGCCACTGAGGAGGCGACATGAGAAAGTGAGCAGACGATGCAGAGTCAATTTTCCCATTTGTTCCAGACTTGAGGACAGGTAATTTCGAGGACGAAATTTGTTTTAGGGGGACAGAATTGTAACATCCTAAAATTTTTGAAAATTTCTAATTTTTGAAAATTTTATAAAATAAATTATAATTTAAAAGGATAAATTAAATTAATGGTTTTAAATGAAAAATGAAGGGATTTTAAATGAAAAAGTGGAATATATATGTGATATATATGCAAAATATACATAACATATATAAAAGTCAACACTTTTTAAAAGAAAAGGGTATTTTGGTAATTAAATCTTATAAATTCAAAATTAATAAAATAATTCAAAAATAAATTATTTTTGAATGGAAGTGGGAAATTAGGACTTTTAATTTACTAAAAAAATAATTAAATAATTAAATATTAAATTATTTATATATATGTGTGTGGTTTAAAAAAATGAAATGAAAAGAAATATTAAAAGTCATCTTCTTCTTCTTCTTCTTCTCTTTCCTTTGGCCGAAAATTCCATGAGAGATAGATCAAGAATTTGATTCTTCCATACTCCATAAATTGAAGGAATTAACAAGTTTCAAGTGGGTTTTTGGTGATTTTCACCAAAATTAGTAAGTTTCTATCTCTTTTCTTTGAATTCCATGGAAGATGAGATTATGTGAGTTTTGAGATTTTTATGTAGTATGTTATAATTGTTGGAATTGGTGTGTATGATGTTATTTTGGGTAGTTAACAATGATTCTAAGGTTAGATTGAAGGGATGATGGAGTTTGTTTAAAGAATGGTGAAGAGAGAGAATTTAAGGTTATGGATTTTTGGGGTTTTGAAAACATGAACTTTAATTGTGCAAATTGATTCCAAATTAGTTGTTTTGATTCATAAACAAGTATTTTAAAGTCAAATATTGGATTTGGTGGTGTTGGGCTGGAGTTTGAGAATGGAAGTGGAGATTTAAGGTTTTGGAAAAGTGATTTTCCAAAGTGGTTGAATTAAGTGATTTTATTTGTTTAAGCATGTTATTTAGTGTTAAAAGTGATGAATATAAGCTTAGAATGAGTAATGGATTGTGTTGGAATGGAAAACCTTCAATGGGGGAAGGTTATGCCATTTTTGAGATTTTTATGCATAATAGTGTATTTTTATAATGTAAATGATTTTAATGCAATAAAATATGTTTTTAATAATATAAATAAACTTAAAACACTAATTTAATTGTAGTAGAATGGAATTCTAATGTTGAAGTAAGGAAAGGCTAAATTTTTGGATATTTGTATGAGTGATGTGTAATTATGATTTAATGATGGAAATGCCATTAAATGTGATACTAAATGATTATTTGTTATCACATTTGGTTTAGGCATTGAGGGAGGTTGATTTGCTTCATCCAAGTGGTGAAGGGCAAGTTAGAAAGATTAGATTGAAGGTTGTTTTTAGCTTGCTTTGGGTTGCTAGTGGAGGTATGTACAAACTTTGAATATAATGTCAATATTTGCATAAGATTTGGACTTAACACATTTTAGTTGAAAAATGTGTTAAGCTACTTGGTTCATTGATTGTGTATGAATAATGTGTTATGACATTTGTAATGTCATATATGTGTTAAATGCATCGTGAAAAGCCATTGATAATGGCTAATTTGTGTAATATGTGAAATATGCATATTATGTGAAAATGTCCAAAGTAATTGGGTAATGTGTTGTGAATGAAAAAATGAGATATGTGTAATAATAAAATGAATTGATATTGATAAAAATGAGAAAAGTGAGAAAAAATGAGAAAGATGTGAAAAATGAGAAAAGTGAGAAAAAAAAATGTGAAAATAAGGCAATGTGCCTAGAATGGATATGTGAAAATGAGAAAGAGATTAATAATGAGAAATATGAATAAATTGCGTGCCTAGTATGTTATTCAATTTTTAGAGTTCTGGGTTTGGCGGCATACCTATGATTGCCTACTGGCTAAATGCGGGAATGGTGAAAAGACTGGGTCGTAAGCCATGCCAGCTAATAAATATGATGTTTTTGGGGTGAAAAGACTAGGTCGTAAGCCTAAAAAACAATAGCAGTCTAGCCGGGTTGAGGATCAAGATACTGGGGCCTAAGGGTCTAGCCGGGTTGAGGTTCAAGAGACTGGGGCTATTACATTATCCATTGATATATATATATATTGCCTAAGGGGCTAGACACATGGTGTCATTATGGACCAAAGCAGTAACTCTGAAATTTGAATAGCATATTAGATCCTTTTTGGGCCCATGCTTGTCTTTATTTTAATGTGAATTATGAATTATTATACAATTGAGTAATATAAATATTATGAGTTGTGCTTATGAAATATTTGGAAAAATATAAGAAAGTGGATTGATGTGACATCTATATGCATTGTGCATTTGGTATTGCATTGAGTTATATTGTTATTATCAAAGTTTGTACCACTAGGCTTTGGCTTAGTGCAATTATTTCCATCGCGTAGGTGACAGGGCAGACCCAGCTAAGCCAGAGAGTTCTTGTAGATCAGGTTAGGTCTAGGCTTATAGTTGAGCTTGTTGAGTGGCTATCGAGATCGGAAACACTGCTAACAGCATGTATATATTTTTATGTTATTGTACATTTTGAGCATTATGCATAATATATTATGTTTTGAATTTTATGTATTGTATATTATAAAGAATGTTTGGGTCAATGTATTTGAAATGGGAGAGTAAGTGTGTTTTAAATTATATATATATATATCTATATATATAAATGTTTGAGAAACTTGTTGAAATTGAGAAGTATGGTTGAGATGGTGATTGGAAATTATTTGGGAGTGTTTTCTTTTTTGCAGGTTGTGTTTTGATAAATTTTGGGATGTCTAAATTACAGACAAAACTCTGGCGAATTTTTCCCAGAGATTTATATATATATTATTTATTTTGGGTTCTTATAACAAGTAAATAATATTTATATCCTATTTAATTTTTATATATTTAGAATTTGAAATTTTAAATTGGAAATGTGAAAAAATTTTATTAAATCGGTCTGTGACATTTTTGTACCGTATATGCGTATTTTACATATGTTGGAAATATGTATTGTATGTATATAGGTTATAAGGGTGTTACATTTTAAAATTCCAAAACCCTAGCTTCTTAAAACCCTAATTCTTAAACTTTAATTCCAGAAACCCTAAACTAAAGTATCCAGTAGCTTAATTCCTAAAGTTGATCCAGAATCCCAATCCTAAACCTTAGCCCCAATAACCTCAAAAACCAAACCCTAAATTGTTTTATTAAATCCTAAGACCCTATGAGCGGGGATTTTTACCCCCACTCTTGGTGGAATTATTCTTGTGACTTCAGCATTGTTTAGGCTCGGGCCTTAGAGAATACGGGCCTACGCCCGGAGAAAATTAAGTCACTACCTAGACAGGTCGGGAAAAAGAAAGGGGTGGATGACTCGATTCCTAAGGAATCCCCAACCCCCTAATGGGTTCGAAAAATTGGGTACGTATGGGGAAGGTGAGAAATGGCCCAACACCCCCACAATGCCCGGTTCATTGGAATCGACCTCCTTTACAGGTCTTAATATTATAAAATTCTTAAATATAATAATATTATCCATACTACATGCAACAATTAAAGTAAGGCATCCTTATATTAAAATCAAAGCAATGTCCAAACAAAACAAACAAATGGACACCCATCCGAGAATAGAAACATGTCCTTACATCGTTTAAGGTCTAAAACTAAATAGGATACCCACCAAAAGGTGAAAACGTGTCCTTTACATTAATCCCAAAATATAATAAGAATTTAAATTACATGAAAATTAATTAATGAGGTATCCAATAATGGAAACATAACTCTTACAATGTTTTGAAACCAAAGCAAATCAATAAAAGCAAACAACCATTCATCATAAATAAATCATTCATCTAATTTAAACAAAATTGTAAGTATATAACTTTAGGGTTTAAGTAAATAAGATTGAAGCTTGTGAAAATAAAATAAAATCTTTAGATATTTGAAAGGAACAAGCTACTATGATGATTTGCAAAATAGAATTAATTAAGATTTATGGTTTGAATAAATTAGGGTTTAGGTTTGTATTTTGAATAAAGCTATTGTATTTTGAATAATCATAATAAAGGAAGTTAAATATAAAGACTTATAAAACAAAAATAAATATTAACCCCTTCAACGAGCCCATACGGCGGTCCCGCTAGCTGGTTAACGGACGGGGATCAAGGGGGCAGCGCCCCTTGCGAGGTCGGGGGCCAGGCCCGAAAGATTTTAAAAATTAGCTTTTAGGGTTGTAGGTTTTGGTGTTGAAAATTAAGATTTTAGGATTTAAGAATTAGAAAATAGGGTTTCGAAATTGGAAGAAACAAGCTACTGTAAATCTTAGAAAAATAGATTTGGTTAGGGTTTTAAGAAAATAGATTATTATTTTATGGTTTTAGAAAAGTTTAATTAGGGTTTTATATTTCAAAAGTTAGTTTTACGGGTATTAAGGTTTTTAGGGTTTTAAAAAAATACTTTTTAGGGTTTTAAATAGAGTTTAGATGGTAAACAAAATAATTGATCAAATAACAAAAACATGTATGTTTAAATAATTGATCAAATTGTATGATGAAGCTACTGTGAACATAAACAAAGAAATAGAGATTCAAACCTCCATTGTTGGTTCCACCACAATCTTGAATCTTGGTTGAACAATAACAAAGATAGCGTGGGCTGCCATTGATGGGTTGTATATTGTTTGCTGCCTCTTGATTCTTCAAGCTTGAGATTATGAATAGACTGCCAAAATAATTTCGAGGTTAAAGGTCTAGATCCTCTTTTATGATCAAAAGTAAAAAAAAATTCCATTTCTCTGTGTTTTAATGTGGTATTTATTGGAAAAAAATAAAAAGCCTAATACTAATTGGCTAAGGAAATAAAAACGTTTTAGGAAAAAAATTAAAAACCAAGTAGAATGGGGTTTTTGCAAAATTGTGTGCGGGCTGGGCGTGCGAAAGTGTGCTGGCAAAAAAAATCTATGGGCGTTGGGCTTGGGTGCCACTGGCTCGGGCACAGGCTAGGCAATTCGTCACCCGCGATGAAAATTTTTTGTCTCTGATTCTTCTGTCGCCGATTTTTATTTATTTAATATTTTTATCCTTTTTATTATTAATTTTTTTAAAAAATAAATATTATTTAATTAAAAACACCATAAAAATTATTATGGACTATTTAAAAATATCGGATTGGACTGGGTCAAAAATTAAGGGTCTACAGACCCTAAATTATTTTATTAATCCCAAAACCCTAACTGTTTTATTAATTTTCAAAACCCTAAATGCTTTTTCTAAAAACCCTAACCCCTAGTGACCAATGTCCTTAAACTCTTGAACCCTAATCAAGCAAAATCTAATTGAAACCTAATCTAGCAATTCATAATTAAAACCCTAATTTTAGTAGACTAATTTCCATACCTTAAATCCCAAACCTAATCCATCACCTTAATTTTTAAATACCAAAATCTTAAATATATTTCCTGTAACCTAAACCCCAATATCCAAACCCTAAACCCTAATTTCTCAAGCCAAAATATAAAAATCACAGTAGCTTAAATCTAGGTCCAAACCCTAATTTCAATAGCTTAAACCCATGTTTTACAGTAACCTTAAAATCTCATAAACCCTATCCAAAACCCTAGCTTCCAAACCCTAGTTCCTTAAACCTTAACCTTGTTTATTTGATGGATTGTATTCTAATTTTATTTATTTATTTAACCATATGATTTATTATATGTTAATAATGAATGGTTTATTTTATTTTATGAATGGTTTACTTTTATTTATATTGGATGATTGAATGTTATTTTATTTGTTTACCTAAGTTTCAAAATTGAAAGAGGTGTATTTCCACTTTGTGGGTACCTCATTAGTTAAACCTTATGTAATTTAAATTATTTCAAATTTTGGGATTAATGTAAAGGACACATTTCCACCTTTTGGCGGGTGTCCTATTTAGTTTTATACATTAGATGATGTAAGGACATGTTTCCATCCTCGGATGGGTGTCCATTTATTTTTTTTTTGTTTGGACATTACTTTGATTATTAATACAATGGTGCATTATTTTAATTATCGCATGTAGTATGGATTGTATCATAATAATTAAGAATTTTTGTAATATCCCAATGCATGCCCTAAAAGTTTTGATTATGTTGTTGTTGTATACTGGATTGAATGTATATGTATGTGATAAGAAAAGAAATTGGAAGAGAATGTTTATGAATATGTGTTTTGGGAAAGAAAAGAGGATTTAGAGAGAAGTGTATATGTTGTTTTTATGATATATATATATATAACATATAAGTTGGTCAAATATGTGGTCAAGGGAAGAAGATATTTTTAGTTGAGAATTGTGAAATGACTTAAAAGGACAAGTGATTGTAAGGAAATCAAAACATGTGGTTAAAGGGTGTTTTGGTAATTGCTTGAATTGAAATACTTGGTGGAGATTTAAAGATGAGTTGACTTTGGGCTTCTTGATTGTTCTTTGTGTTTTCTTCTTCTTTTTCCTTCATCTTGGCCGGCTCTCCCATAGACAAAGGAAAACAAAAGACAAAGTGAAGATCTTGAGGTGTTTAACTCAAATTGAAGGAAGATTGAAGTGATCTAGTGGATGATACAAGAAGTCTTATAACTTTGGTAAATTCTCTTGTGATCTTTGTGCTTATTTGAAATGATATTTGAGTTTGATAGATTTTTAAGAGTGCGTTGGTTGATTTTGAGATGTGAGAAGTGTTTGAGTGATTTGATGATGGATTTTGAGTATGGATTGAAGAAAAGAGTAAGTGGTTGGAACAGATGATGTTATATATGTGGTGAGGGTTTTGAGATGATTTTGTGTTTTGTGTTTGATGTGTGTTTTGGCTTATTTTGGTGTGTTGTAAGTTTGAGATGAGTTTTGAGTATGTTTTGTTAAGATTGTTTGAAGAGGATGTTAATGAATAGAAGTGTGTTGTTGAGTGTTTGGTTGTTTTGACCGGAGTTTTGATTTGTGGCCGGACACTCCCATGAGCACGTCCAGGGTTTTTAGGCGTGTCAATTGTGTTGGAGGCAGTAGGTTTGACACGACCAGTAACACACCCGTGTTATTGAGCGCGTCATAGCTACTGTGAGTTTGGAGAATTTACACGGCTAGGAGCACGTTCATGATGTTGAACGTGTTGTTATGGTTGAGAGGCAGTAGGTATTACACGCCCATGAACACGCCCATGTGGGTGATCGTGTCAGGGTTAGGGTTTGCCCTAATTAATTCCTAATTGGATTATCTCTTGTGTATCCCTAAGCAAGCATATGCTATTACTTTTGATTTAGGTCTTGAAGATAGTGATTGATCATTGATTTAAGAGGTAGAAGGATCTTGAACAAGGAAGTGTTAAGAGTGGTATGATTTGCTTTTGAGGTAAGTACAAAACCTATATGATTGTTTGTAAGTACAAATGTGGCATTACTACATTGTTAATTTATATGAGTAATGTGTGTTGTTATGTTTATATCAATGATGATATATATATATGAATAATGTGAATGACATGATGATGCAAATGATGGTGTATATAAAAGATTGAAATGCTATGATGTGAATTGAGATGAAATGGAATATAAAGCCATTGTGATTGGCTATATTGATTCATTTGAGAATGAAATTGATAACAAATTAATAAATGAGTTGTGTGGCTAATGTGTTATTCCATTTTCAGAGTTTGTTGTTGGTGGCATGCCTAAAGATAGTAACAATCTCTTGAAGTTAGGTTGGGCTAGATCCTTGAAGCCAAGTTGGGTTGAAGTTTAACATGTTTTACTCCCCTTGAAGCTTGGTTGGGTCTAGTCCTTGAAGCCTAATTGAGATGTTACAACCCTTGAAGCTTGGTTGGGTCTAGTCCTTGAAGCCTAATTGAGATGTTACAACCCTTGAAGCTATGTTGGGTTTGGTTCTTGAAGCCAAGTTGGGTTGAGACTTAGCATGCTTTGTTCCCCTTGAAGCTTGGTTGAACCTAATCCTTGAAGCCTAGTTGGGTATATGTGATAATGATAAATGTGATAAAACCAAAGCATTAACTCTGAAAATTGAATGGCATATTATTGTGTTTTGGGCCCATGCTTGTCTTTGTTGATATGTGATTCATTGATGGTAAAATAATTGAATAATGAAATTCATGAAAGGACTTTGAGATGTGATATGCTTATATGATTATGATTTGTGAAAGGCAAAGGTTTGATGTTAGCTCTTCACTTATGATGTTGATATTAATGGAATGTGTGACATTACATGGCATACAAGCATAATGTTAGCATGTTTTGTACTACTAAGCCCTTGGCTTAGCGCGATAGTGTTGATCGCGCAGGTGATAGAGTTGATAGAGTTGAACCCGAGAGCTCTTCGAGGCCGAGTGAGAGTAGACATTGAAGAGTTGATTTTGGGACTTAAAGATCCGAGAAGATTTGCCAATCATGTATAACTCTTTTAATATTTTGTAAAGTATTGTTTATAATGTGAATATATGTACATTTGTAAATATAAATATTTAAATGTTTTCCTATATGTAAATAGTTCTAAATTCCGCTGCGTATTAAGTATATGTGTATACATATATATATATATCTATTTTGTTTTATATTACAGGTTAATCACTTAATTTTTTTTCTATTATGTATAATGAGAAAGATTATAGTATCATTGGAAATGTTTTGAATGTTAAGAAAATTCGTAGCATTCCTATATTCGATGCATGTATACTACATTGTGGTGTATGTAGTGTGCATGTATTGGATGTGGGGGTGTTACAATTTTATAATATTTAGACTTGAAAAGAAGGTCAATTCCAATGAACTGGGGTTGTGAGGGTACTGGGTCATTCTCACCTTTCCCACACATACCCAACTTTTTGAACCCATAAGGGAGTTGAGGATTCCTTAGGAATCGAGTCATCCACCCCTTTCATTTTTCCAGCCTGTTCAAGTGGTGATTCCATTTTCTCCGGGTTTAGGTCTATGTTCTCTAGGGCCCTGAGCCTAACAGGTCTATGTTCATAAGCCATTCCGTCATCAATTTTTATTTATTTATTATTTTTATCCTTTTGATTATTACTTTTTTATTTTTGTTAAAAATAATTATTATTTAATTAAAACATCACAAAAATTATTTTGGTCTTTTAAAAATATCGGATTGGACTGGGTCAAAAATTAAGGGTCTACAATTTGCCCTCTGCTTGGGCGATCTGAGACTACAACAAAAGAGAACGAAAAGCAATGTGATTTTTTACTGGATTTAGAACCATACTAGATTCCGTACCCAAGATTTGTTTGAGTTCTAGACTCAAAAATAATTTTGGTTCAGGATCCAAGGTGAATTTAGGATTTGGGTTCTAGACCCGAGGCAAGTTTTGGACGTAAATATATTTTAGGTTCTGGACCCGAGGTAAGTTCTAGACTTAATTTGGGTTCTGGACTCGAGGTAAGTTCTGAACTTAAAAATAATTTGAGTTCTGGATCCGAGATAAGTTTTGAACTTAAAAGTAATTTGGGTTCTGGACCAGAGGTAAGTTATGGATTTAAAAGAAATTTGGGTTTTGGACCCGAGGTAAGTTTTGGATTTTCAAAATAATAGTTTTGGGTTCTGGACCCGTGGTAAGTTCTAGACTTAAAAATAATTTTGGTTCTAGACCCAAGATAAGTTCTGGACTTAAAAATAATTTGGGTTATGGACCCGAGGTAAATTATGGACTTAATTTTGGTTCTAGACCCGAGGTAAGTTCTGGACTTAAAATAATTTGGGTTTTGGACCCGAGGTAAGTTCTGGGCTTAAAAATAATTTGGGTTCTAGACCCGAGGTAAGTTCTGGACTTAAAAATAATTTAGGTTATGGACCCGAGGTAAGTTCTAGACTTAAAAATAATTTGGGTTCTGGACCCGAGGTAAGTTTTGGGTTTTGGGTTTTGGACCAAGCTAGAGTAATTTGGGTTCTGGACTCGAGATAAGTTCTGAACTTAAAAGTAATTTGGATTCTTGACCCGAGATAAGTTCTAAAATTAAAAATAATTTGGGTTCTGGACTCGAGATAAGTTCTGGACTTAAATGTAAATTTGTTATCTGCAAAAAATAATTATAGTCAGTAGTAGGATACTAAAGAAATTTGCAAAAAAATTTAGCTATTTTTTACCATGCCTATATCTTCTTGCCCCCTGCATGTAAAAATATTTTAAAAATGCAAAAATATTTGTATACACGCAAATATCTAAATAATTGAATTGAATAATTGAGTTTACAATTTATTCACTATGTAGTCAATATTTATGCACTATTCACTAACTATTTATGTAATATCCCATATTATACCCCAAAATTTTGGAAATACTAATTGTGAGAAATTAATTAAATAATTAGTTTATATATTTGATTAAGTGAAAAAGAAAAGAGAAAAGGAAGATGTGTACAAGTTAACCTTTTATATGGTCAAATGATACTTAATTATTTATTTAGACATCAATATGTTATGGTAGTGGAATAAGATATTTGGTTTTAAGTATATTATATTAATATTTTTGCTTTCTGTAGATGAAAAGAGAGTTTTGTGTGGTTTTAAGGAAAGTGTTTGGTGAGTTGTTGTTGACTTTCATCTTCATCTTCTTCTTTCTTCTTTGGGCCGTGTAGATCCTTAATTTTTGACCCAATCCAGTCCAATATGTTTTATTTAGTCCAAAATGATTTTTGTTATCTAATTGGTCCAAAATAATTTTTGTTAAATAATTTTTTGCTTTAGTATCTAATTTTTATTAATAAAAAATAAAAATAAATAAATAAAATTAAAAATAAAAATCGGAGTTGGAAAAATCAGTGACGAAAAAATCGTCGCACGGGCCCGTGGGCATTTCGCCCGCAAGAAATTTGGCCCAAGCTATTTCGCCCGCAGAAAAAATCTGCGAGCGAAATAGCTTTTCTATTTCGCCCGCAGGAAAATCTTGTGGGCGAAATGTTCCCCCGCAGCCCGCCCACTGCCGCAATTTCCTGCGGCAGATTTTTTTCGCCAGTGCATTTTTCCTGCGGCATTTTTTTCGGCAGTGTAATTTTTTTCGACGCAAATTTTTCAAAACCTAATTCAATTAGGTTTCGGTTTCTTTTTTTTTTTATTAATATTACTTGCCGTGACTAATTAGGAATAAACTATATCAAACCACTATAAATAAGGACCAAAGGCAATTAAATTGGGAGGCCGAAAGCAACAGAAGCTTGAGAATTTGAAACCAAATCAGTGAAGGAAAAGGAGCAATTCAATTTCTTTTTTTTTCTAGAATAGTAGGGACACGATTTAAGCAATTCAAAGGCAGCAATTGTCTTTGTTCTTGTTCATCCAAGAAGAATTATTTTTGGAGAATCAACAAAAGGAGGTATGTTAAATTCTTTTTGTTTTATTTTTTCACAGTAGCATAAACTATGAAATTTTATTTTTTAAATCAAAAACCTTAGAACTTTAATTTAGTTTTTCCAAAGTTAAAAACACTAATACGTTACTTTATTTTCCAAAAAGACTTAAAATTGTTATTTTTACCTCTTCAAAATATTAAAACCTTAAATTAATATATTTTTCAACAAAAATAAAATTTGATTATTTTTTCTTCAAAAGTTTAAACTAGGTTCTGTTTCTTCCAAAAAACCATAAAAAACATCTTTTCTATTTATAAAAACTTCAATCCATTTGTTTAAATTCATAAAACTTCATGAAATCATCAAATTGTCTTTCTAAACCCTAATTCAAATTCATCACCCGAGACCCTAATTCTAAAATACTAAAACCCTAATTCAACTTCTAAACCTAAAATATTAAACTCTAACTCCTTTAAAACCTTAAACCTTAATTTTTTCTAAGCCCTAATCCTTTAAAACATTAAAAAACCATAAAACATAAATACTTTAAATTTTACACAGTAGCTTGAAATCACCATTTAAAACCCTGAATCAAAAGTATTTTAAAGAGTCTAAAACCCTAGTTTCATGATTTCACCATTCAAATATTAATTTAGTTAATCAAAGAGTCTTACCAACCTTTTAAAACATAAAACCCTAATCTATTTTAATTCCATAAAAAGTCACAGTAGCTATAATTGGACTTTTATTTGCTTTATTCAATTCCATGTTTGATTGTGTTTTGTTTATTTCTTATGCTTTAATTTATTTAATTTCAATACTTGATTTATTTAATTTATCATGAATGGATATTTATTTTATATTTTGATTAATAGCTTTGATGAATGATTTATTTATGATGAATGATTATTTACTTTTATCAATTAATTTAGATTTCCAAAAGTTGTAAGAGGTATGTTTCCACTTGGTGGGTACCTCATTAGTTAAACATCATGTAATTTAATTTGCTTTTCTATTTTATAACCTATGTAAAGGGCATGTTTCTACCTTTTGATGGGTGTCCTATCTAGGCATGTGATGTAAGGACATGTTTCCATCTTCGGATGGGTGTCCATTTATTTGTTTAGTTTTGTTTGGACATTGCTTTGATTTTAATATAATGATGCTTTCTTTTTATTGTGTGTAGTATGGATAATGTTATTATACTTAAGAATTTTATAATATTAAGACCTGTGAAGGAGACTGATTCTAATGAACCGGGCGTTGTGGGGGTGCTGGGCCATTTCTCACCTTCCCCACACGTACCCAACTTTCTGAACCCATTAGGGGGTTGGGGATTCCTTAGGAATTGAGTCATCCACCCCTTTCTTTTTCCCGGCCCGTCTGGGTGGCGACTCCATTTTCTCTGGACTTAGGTCCGTGTTCTCTAAGGCCCCGAGCCTAAACAGTGCCGAAGTCGCAAGAACCATTCCACCGGGAGTGGGGGCGAAAATCCCCGCTCACAGTGGCGACTCAACTTGGGATAAGAGAAGTTGATTCCATTGGTCTTTATATTATTCTATTCTTTCTTATAATGATATTATCCATTGCATCATCTTAGATTGCATCGTGTGCATGAGTTAGGACGCCCATGTAACCCGTGTTATGTTATGTAAAGGATACCATACTTTCACTCAAGATATGGAGATCGAGCATGGCATAACCACTCATAGCCTCATACCGTTTGGTATATACTTGCTATGGGAACCTAAGCCTTTTAACCCAAAGACTAAAGCTCATGTAATTGGCCTAGTTACTTTCTTTAGGTTTTACCCCAAATGCATGTTGTTTGACTATGGTTAGTTTATCTTAGTCTAAATCATGGCTTATTTGGTTTGTTCTTTTTCTAATATGACCTAAGTATATTGTAAGCTTAAAATAAATTTTTTTTTAAAATCCAAAAGAGCAAAACTATTTTCAAAAATTTTCAAGATGGTCTTTGGACATAAGACTTTTCTAAAAACAAATCAAAAATTCTTTGGCCCATGGCCCAAATACTAAGCCCAAAATCCATTTTTCTAAAATCTTTTACAATGGGCTTAGAAACAAAACTATTTTTCACCCAGTCTTTTCTTACAAAGAGCTTGCAAAAATATTTAGGTCAATTATGAAATACAAAAAATCAATTGTGGGCCTAGATTACACTAACAATAAATTAACCATGGGCTTGTTTTTGGCATGAACCTTTAGTTACTCTTTTCAAGTGAGAAATCTATTTATAATAAACCTCTTAATTTCGTTTTAATCCAATATAGCATAAAAGCTACTTTAGTTGGATGAATGGATTAAAACCTAATTAATAGGAATTATCATGGATTGATTTCCATTTTCGAAAATGTAACTATTAGTTGAAACTTCTGAGGGAATTATTCGAAAGCAAGATACCCCATGTTGGTATTTTGTTAACCATATACCTAGGAAAAGAGATTCGCCATTCATGTGTAGATGTTATAAGGTTGGAAGGAACGTCCTATTTATCCTTATTTGTTGATTGTTTGTGCATGCATGCATACATTTGCATCTCATATCATTGATCCTCTCTGGCTCACAGCCCTGGATTACGATAGTTCTAAAGCTTATAACAATCCGACCTACGCCGGAGATGAAGTATCTAGCAACGACTCAATCACTTGCTGACCTAAAACAATGGAGCTCGAACAAATTCAAAGGATGGTGGATGAGGCCCTCAATGCCAAGATGGAAGAAATCAAAGAGGCCCTAGCTGAGACCATAAAGAACCTATTGACTGCAATCTTAGAGAACCATGTCGAGGCATCTGCTAACACTAGGAAACCAAAGGACAAAGGGAAGACCAAAGTTAGTGAAGTGGTTTTTGATGATGAAAAGGTGATCATTGATGATGATGATGATTAAGCTCAATACTACCAAGATATTCAAGAAAAGAAGAAAGAACTGAAGGTTGTTGAGAAGGCAACTATTGAAAAGACCGAGACATCCGATGTTGAAAAGATGATTGCTGATTTAAAAAAGAAATTTGAGAAGAAGCTGAAAACCGAAGAGATGTCTGAGTTCGACAAACTATTTGAACAAGATGAAGAAGTTCCATACAAGTTCAAGATGCCATCCTTTACAAAGTACAATGGCACCAGAAATCCTCATCTCCATGTGAAGCAGTATATCACTGCCATGCAGTCTGCCCGAGCTACTAAGGCCCAAACTCTAAGGTACTTCATGCTCTCATTGGATCCTGTTGTCCAAAATTAGTTCAATACCTTAGATGATGGAACACAAAAGAGTTGGGATCTGCTTTACAAAGCCTTCATCCAACAATATGGGTATAATGTCGAGATAAAAGATACCTTAATGGAAGTAGAGTCTATTAGACAAAGGCCAAATGAGAATTTTGTGGACTATGTGAAGTGATGGAGAAACAAGGCCGCTTTGCTCAAGAAAAGGCCCGATGAATCTGCTCAAATAAGGATGATCGTGAGAGGTGTCCTGCCCAATCTTTGTGAAAGGATGTCTCACACCCTTATAAGGGACTTCAAAGATCTTCTCCAAGCTGGTTTGCAAATTGAAGAATGGGAAAGAGAGAAGAATCACTTTTCAATTAAAAGGATTGAGAAAGGGAATTACCAACCTAGTAATCAAAGCACGCAAAAAGAAGTTGATGTTAATGTAATCGATCAAGGGAATAAAAGACAATTCTCAGATCTAGGGAAGCCTTTGTCTTGGGTTCTCAATAAGCTGCAAAAGAAAGGGTTGTTACAACTGTTAGCTCCTCGACCTTTAGATAATCCATTGCCACCAAACTTCAATGCCGAGGCCTTCTATCAATTTCATCAAATGCGAGAGCATTGGATTGAATGTTAGGTTGATAGATTAGCTACCTATTGATCTTTAAATATTGAATGAAGGACCGAGAAGTGAAATTTGATATTGGAATTATGCATTCAACTACCTTAAGAATGAATTAGAAATATAAGTTCTAGGGTTTTATTAATTTGCAATTTCAAAACAATTGGTTGATGTTAATTCATGAATGTGAAAACTAATGAACTGATAATTACTAATTAAACTCAAGGAAGAAATTAAAATACAAGGTCATGTTAATGGATAATTTAAGAATTAAGCTTTGATTAAATTGATCTACAACCCTAGGCACCATTCCTAGAATTGAATTAATCTTGAACAACCATTACACACATTTCTTTTAAATTAAAATTGCTTTTCACCATTCCAACATATCACACTCTTGCTTTTAAATTTACTTGTTAATCAAACTATTACAAAATAATTCCTTCCTTGTGAGATGACCTTGGGGCGATCACCGTTGCTATAATTACCTCGTATACTTGCGAATGTCGCTTATAGTAGTAATTAGTCGAGCACAACAACACTCATCCAAGGTGAATTAGCAATTTCCAATTCTCCATGGATGGCTTACTATGGCGAATTGGCAATTTCTAAAACCCAATTTTCCATGGTCCAACTAATCTAGTTTTAATTTGACTTATTAATTCCTTATTTAAGATGGACTTGGTTTAGGCCTTAGGGTTATGTTTTAGGTTTTTATTTGAAACCTAATTATGCCTATAAATACTGATGTTTAACATTAAAATAGGTGGCAACAATTGTGAAGAAAGAACAATCAATTAGCACAGTTTAACAAAAGCAACACATAAGCAACAATCAAGCAATCTCCAACCAAAAACTATAATTTATCTAGGCAGGAAGTAGCAGAGGGCTTGTTTCAATTCATTAACTATGGTAGAACCAACAACGGGGGTTTTATCTCCAATCATTGAATCCATTTAAATTTATAGTGGCTTCATCTATTGATTTACAATTTGTTTCAACGTACAAGAAGTGTGTTTCCTTTGAAAAATATTAATCAATGATTTGGAGGATTGTTTTAATCAATAGTTAATTAGATCCCAATTTCCACGATGAATCTTGATAATTTGTTTAAACCAAGTAAACCTCAACCTACCTTCAAAACATCAAAAACCTAAACATCCAGTAAACCTCATCCTTAATTCCCAAAACCAAAACACCCAAGCCCTAAATATCTAGTAACCTAATCCAATACATCAAATCCTAGATACCAGTAGCCACCCTAGGAGGAAGACTAGAAGTCTAACTCTTAACATCTTTAAAGGGGTTTTTATATTCTCTCTTTTAATTCATTTCTAGATTGTTGTTGTGTGAGCAGGGATTTTTGCCCCCACTCCCAGTGGAATGGTTCTTGCCACTTCAACACTGTTTAGGCTCGGGGCCTTAGAGAACACAGACCTAAGTTCGGAGAAAATGGAGTCGCCACCCCGGACGGGCCGGGAAAAAGAAAGGGGTGAATGACTTGATTCCTAAGGAATCCCCAACCCCCTAATGGGTTTGGATAGTTGGGTACGTGTGGGGAAGGTGAGAAATGGCCCAACACCCCTATAACGCCCTGTTCATTGGAACCAGCCTGCTTTACAGGTCTTAATATTATAAAATTCTTAAATGTAATAATATTATCCATATTACACACAACAATTAAAAGAAAGCATCATTATATTAAAATCAAAGCAATGTCCACGCAAAACAAATAAATGGACACCCATGCGAAGATGGAAACATGTCCTTACATCCCATGCCTAAATAGGACACCCAGCGAAAGGTAGAAACATGTCCTGTACATTGGTTCTAAAATAGAAAAGCAATTTAAATTACATGACATTTAACTAATGAGGTACCCACCAAGTGGAAACATACCTCTTAGAACATTTAAAAATCTAAATAAATTGATAAAAGTAAATAATCATTCATCATAAATAAATCATTCATCAAGGGTATTAAACATCAATAGAAAGTAAACATCTGTAACACCCCGATACTCCATATAAGTACTATACATATACCTGGTATACATACAGTAAGTATATAAAGTATAAGGATGTCACTTTTCGTTAAAATTCAAAAATCTTTAACAGAGTTCAAGCCACAATACATTCATTTAAAGAACATTTACAAAATCATTATACTTTCAATGATCTTACACTTATATAATAATCTTATCCTTATCAAATACTCATTTATACATATAAATATACTCTTGTCTGAAAATACATCATAATTAAAAGTTATACATGTATGCATCACCCTCTAGTTGGTCTCGACAAACTCTTACTCTTCTCGTGGCATGACGAAAGACTTCATATCATCCACCTAGTCACCTGCGCGATTACACATCCACGCTAAGCCCGAGAGCTTAGTAGTACAAATATAAAATATAACATACATTATAGAAATTCTAACATATAATGATATATCAAGTCAATGTACCATTAGTTCTTATCATGTTTTTTTTCATTTTCATTGCACCTTTCATATATCTCGACTAATTTCATATATTATATACGTTTATACAAAACATTATCATCAACCACAATCCATTACTAATACTCACAATAAATATATCAATACACATACATTATATATCATTCCAATCATGAATCACATTTCCAATGAAAACAATCCTTATCACCAACCACAATCCATCATTAATACCCACAATCAATATATCAATACACACATCACATATCATACTTCATAACATTATCTTATTCACAAGTCACCAATCATAAATCACATTTCCAACAAAGGCAACCATAGATCTCATTACTCATTTATTTCAATATTTATATATATCACATTGACAACAAAGACAGACTCGGGCCCAAAAGACACTAATATGCCATTCAATTTTCAGAGTTAATGCTTTGGTTCAATCATCACATTTATCATTATCTCAACTAGGCTTCAAGGATTAGGTTCAACCAAGCTTCAAGGGGAACAAAGCATGCTAAGTATCAACCCAACTTGGCTTCAAGAACCAATCCAACCTAGCTTCAAGGGTTGTAACATCTCAATTAGGCTTCAAGGATTAGACCCAACCAAGCTTCAAGGGGAGTAAAACATGTTAAACTTCAACCCAACTTGGCTTCAAGGATCAATTCCAACCTAACTTCAAGAGATTGTTACTAATATTAGGCATGCCACCAACAACAAACTCTGAAAATGGAATAACACATTAGCCACACCATTCATTTATTATTTCATTATCACTTCCATTCTCAATTCTCATCATCATCTAGGCAAACATGCCTTATTTCTTTCAATTGAATCATCATAGCCAATCACAATGGCTTCATATCTCATTTGAATCATCATATAATATACAACATCAATTACATTAACTAAACAAACATATCATTATAATCAGAGCATTAGTTTAACATCTCTTTATGTTTCAATTTACATTAAGGTAATTCGTCATAAAAGTATTTATCATAATAAATTGCATTGCACATACCTTTTTGAATGATCCTCGTCTCTTTCACACTCAAGAACTACTCCCATCAAGCTATACATAATCAATTACCTCATCATATCCTTCACATTTTACATATAGCATCATTGATGTAACATTACAAAGTACATTATTCATATAACACATTACCATTCACAAGATTCACAATGCATAAAACATAACATTATTCATATATTATCATATGCATCATCATTATCATCAAATGAATGTTCAATCTCAACAATGCAAGAAGAACAAAGGAACAATCACAGTAGCCAGCACACTCAAGGGACACGGCCAAGCTTGTGGCCGTGTCTCTCAAAACAAATTGGCAGTGGCAGACATGGGCAAGGGACACGGCCGTGTCTCTCCAAAAATCATCCAACACGGCCACATTTTTCTTAGACTTGGCCATGTCTCCAAAATTTTATAGGTTGTCCGTGTCTCTTCCTTGGTTTGGCCGTGTCTCTCATGATTAAAAACCCTAAACATGGCCAAATCTCTTATAATTGAATTTAAACACATTATGCATAACATAACCTCATTCAAATGAATATAAACAATATCTTTAACACATATCTTGCATGCTCATCACAATATTCACATTAATAATACATCAACAACACATTTGATCACTCAACACTTTAAAACCCTAAACCAGTCTCACTCTTGTTCTTTCAATATCCACATCCATTTAACTTACCATTTTCAAACCAAAACCAATACCAATTTAACTTTGTAACTTACAATCAATCTCAACACTTATAAACACATCTCAAGCACACCTAATTATAAAATCAACAATTCATAACTCACTTCAAACACAACCTCAAAATAACAAAGGAAAACAAGAGAGTACTTACCTCAAATGAAGAAATTTCACAAATCTCCAACTTAATCCTTTGATTCTTCCTTCATTTTGATTTTGGAATTTAGAACACCTCTCTTGCTCTCTCTTTCCTTTGGTAGCCGGCCACACCAAGCAAAAAAAAAAAATGAAAAATGAAGACAAGTCAAACCTCTCTTCTTCTTTAAATCTCCACCAAGCAATCCTAACAATGCAATTACCTAAATGTCCTCATCCATTTAACTTAACTCTTGTCACTTATATGCCCATTTAAGTAATTTCACATATCACCAATAAATATCCTCTTCCATTGACCTTCCCTTTTGACTTATGTATATGTTATTTATACTTTCATATATACAACATATACACTTTCTTTTAATTTCTTTTCTCTTGCAAATTCACATATACATTCAATCCAATTTAAAACAACAACAATATTCAAAACTTCTAGGGCATACATTGGGATATTACAATTCTCTCCCCCTTAAATAATTTCATCCTCGAAATTATCAGTACCATAACAATTCATTCTTAAGAAAATACTATCTTAACTTCTATATGAAGCTAATTATTATGTCATCAAATCATATAACTTCAACTCTCCCCTTTTAGAATCAACCATCTTCTCTAAATTCCATAACTCATCATTCTATATGTTTATACATCTTATTATTTTCTTGATCAAACATTCAAAAGAACTCATTACATTTCCTATTAATGTCTTTATACAAGAATCATATCATTTTATAGTACACTTATACTTCATCCAATCTTTATATTTAATATATTTTGTTCCTTCACCTCTTTGTAATTACTCTCTTAACTTTAACTTAAAAAAAACATTGGTTTAAATCTTAGCATTAATTATCCCATCACTACAATCACTGTCTAAAAAGACATTTATCAAACCTCAATGGATAACAAGATCCTTATTTTTCATAAATGGAGTTACTTCTATAGCATGCTTTTTACTTAACTTACATATTAATACACTACCTTTCAACTTATTTTATAAATAACCAATCTTTTCCCTTTTTATCATGATTTATAACTACTATAACTCCATTCATTCATGTCTAATCACACTTTAAAATTTTACATCATATATATTATCATGTAAATACTTATACTCTTAGTACAACTATACATGTTAAATCTCAATAATGATTCATAATCTTAGCCAAATCCAGATCAATTGATCTATCTGTCACAATATACCCATGTTCCAGTCTTGTTCAATTCCAACCAACGATTAATTTATTTAGCTTATCAAGAAATTTCACAATATTCATATATGTATATATATAACCTAATTCCATTAGGGCAAACTTATATTCAATTCCTGGTCTCTTCCGATCCATATTCAGTCAAATTATCATGATAACAAATCACTTCAAATTATCTTTTAATATACACATAGTTTATTCACTTAAACCTCAAGTCCATTCATTTATCTATTATATACCATAAACATATTCAGTATAACTTTCAGTCACATTTTATAATTTCTCCCTTTATAATATCTCCTCTCATTTCATATCATTGTTATATTTATTTTAATTACCTTTTCTCTCTTAACCTTCATAAATATACCCAAATTCTTAACATAAAATGATAAGGTACAACTTTATCCACCATAACTTTTAATTATACTTCTCAAACATAATTTTCAATTTCACCAAATCTGTATTACAATCATTTTATCTAAAACCCAAATCTATGGATAACAAAATTAACCGATCAAATTTACTGAACAAAACACATGGCTTTAAGAGATTAATATTCAAGCCTGGAACTTTCAAATCAATACTGTTCTTTTATAATTTTATTCTCAATCTTTACAAATACAAGGCTAAGGTGTATCTCAAGAATTACTTATTCCTTCTCTACAATTTTGCTATATCAGAAGTCAACACATTCCAACTCTGTTTCAAACCAATTTGCACTTGATTATATGATCTTTATCAATTTAATTCATGTTTCAACAATATTACTATATACATATTCAATCATATGCAGTTCCTATACAATTTCTATTCGTCACTTCATTTCTAATCCATTTACAATCTCTTATAATATATAATTACATAAAATTTTCCATATGTGAATACTTTGAGACTCTAAATATCATATGATCATCAAGTTCAATGCTCACTATAACAATTTCCACTGTCCAATATTACTCAAGTCCATTCTATACTCACTTCCATCACATAATCCATCTAGTTTTACACAGTTCAAGACCTAATCTCTCTTAGGTCTATTAATACATACAACATCTTTTCCATATCACTAATTCTATAATTATACCACATACATATTCATAGGTCACCTTTATAATGTGATTCACACACGTTTTTTTTTTATATATAACATAATTTCATTCATATTGAAAAACTCTATTCTCATATCATACACATGTATACACTTAATTATATGCTCTTATTTTATTTTCCTTTTTCATAAATTCAATACAAATTTAATGTTTATCACTTTCTTTTAAACACTAGCATACTCATTCTTCCAATATGATGTAAAGTATTTATTCACACTACAAATATATATATATATATATTCTGACTATAATAACACTTTACATCCATCTTGGTCACATTCCCAATGTGACATCTCTTTCACTTTCGTCTTTAAAAACATTTAATATTCTTCCATATCCATTTTTACCCTTTACAGTATAGTGACTTAAAATAGCTCATTTTCATTTGCTTATCCACTTCCCTTTTTACTTCAAAACAAATTCTCATACTGTCAATCACATTACTCAATTCATCATACTTTCATATGCAATATTAGTCATTTCACCTAGCTCATGCATTGCATATATATTAAACTATCAATATCCCAATAATCTTTATCAAATTCCACTAAAACTTTAACTTTTCAACTTACTACTTCACTTAAACTTCACTTTGCCAAGCTCATCTTTTATTAATATCAACTTTAAAAACATATTATATATATATATCACAAAGCAATATCAAAACATATAATTTTCACAATTATCAAGCTCATTTCAAAAATCTCAAATATCACATATTATCACCATTACCATGAGCTTTCACAATATTCAAGCATCTCACATTTCTAACATTGAATTCACAATGTTTACATTAAAATAACAATACCAATTTATATTCTTACTTAACCAATATCATCTCTTTTTCCTTTAAACAAAACCTTAACTTTATATATATATATATCCCAGACTTTAAATAGTCACACTTTGTCTATACTAATCAACTCATTCAATATTCCACCATACTCTTCTCATTTTAATAACATATCTTTCAATATTAACAATCCAACATTATTTCCTCTGTCTAGCAAACCTAACATAAACTTTATTATAAAGAGATTCAAAGTGTAGAAGAAAGAGTACATACTCTAATCTTGATTTTATTTCCAACTCATTTTCAACTTTATTCTCCTTTCCATTTCTTTATACTTCAACACATTTAACACTTCACTTTACTTGCATAAATTTCCATTTTTTTTTTCAATGAAACTTATATAAATCCATATCATTTCTTTCTCTAGCTTTACATTCATGTAAAACATCATTCACACACTAGCATCCATCTCATATAACACAGATATTCTACCATTCATATAATGCCACATCCGAGACCAACCTAGGTGTTAATGCATATGCATGTATTACCAATTACATTTCAAAACTCTTCTTTTTAATTCATTTTAAGCGTTTCAAAACTTTTTCTTTTTAATTTCATTTAGGCCGAGAATCTCGAACCTAAGCTCTGATACCAAAATAATTGTAACACCCCGATACTCCATATAAGTACTATATATATACCTGGTATACATACAGTAAGTATATAAAGTATAAGGATGTCACTTTTCGTTAAAATTCAAAAACCTTTAACAGAGTTCAAGCCACAATACATTCATTTAAAGAACATTTACAAAATCATTATACTTTCAATGATCTTACACTTATATAATAATCTTATCCTCATCAAATACTCATTTATACATATAAATATACTCTTGTCTGAAAATACATCATAATTAAAAGTTATACATGTATGCATCACCCTCTAGTTGGTCTCGACAAACTCTTACTCTTCACGTGGCATGACGAAAGACTTCATATCTTCCACCTAGTCACCTGCGCGATTACACATCCGCGCTAAGCCCGAGAGCTTAGTAGTACAAATATAAAATATAACATACATTATAGAAATTCTAACATATAATGATATATCAAGTCAATGTACCATTAGTTCTTATCATGTTTTTTTTCTTTTTCATTGCACCTTTCATATATCTCGACTAATTTCATATATTATATACGTTTATACAAAACATTATCATCAACCACAATCCATTACTAATACTCACAATAAATATATCAATACACATACATTATATATCATTCCAATCATGAATCACATTTCCAATGAAAACAATCCTTATCACCAACCACAATCCATCATTAATACCCACAATCAATATATCAATACACACATCACATATCATACTTCATAACATTATCTTATTAACAAGTCACCAATCATAAATCACATTTCAAACAAAGGCAACCATAGATCTCATTACTCATTTATTTTAATATTTATATATATCACATTGACAACAAAGACAGACTCGGGCCCAAAAGACACTAATATGCCATTCAATTTTCAGAGTTAATGCTTTGGTTCAATCATCACATTTATCATTATCCCAACTAGGCTTCAAGGATTAGGTTCAACCAAGCTTCAAGGGGAACAAAGCATGCTAAGTATCAACCCAACTTGGCTTCAAGAACCAATCCAACCTAGCTTCAAGGGTTGTAATATCTCAATTAGGCTTCAAGGATTAGACCCAACCAAGCTTCAAGGGGAGTAAAACATGTTAAACTTCAACCCAACTTGGCTTCAAGGATCAATTCCAACCTAACTTCAAGAGATTGTTACTAATATTAGGCATGCCACCAACAACAAACTCTGAAAATGGAATAACACATTAGCCACACCATTCATTTATTATTTCATTATCACTTCCATTCTCAATTCTCATCATCATCTAGGCAAACATGCCTTATTTCTTTCAATTGAATCATCATAGCCAATCACAATGGCTTCATATCTCATTTGAATCATCATATAATATACAACATCAATTACATTAACTAAACAAACATATCATTATAATCAGAGCATTAGTTTAACATCTCTTTATGTTTCAATTTACATTAAGGTAATTCGTCATAAAAGTATTTATCATAATAAATTGCATTGTACATACCTTTTTGAATGATCCTCGTCTCTTTCACACTCAAGAACTACTCCCATCAAGCTATACATAATCAATTACCTCATCATATCCTTCACATTTTACATATAGTATCATTGGTGTAACATTACAAAGTACATTATTCATATAACACATTACCATTCACAAGATTCACAATGCATAAAACATAACATTGTTCATATATTATCATATGCATCATCATTATCATCAAATGAATGTTCAATCTCAACAATGCAAGAAGAACAAAGGAACAATCACAGTAGCCAACACACTCAAGGGACACGGCCAAGCTTGTGGCCGTGTCTCTCAAAACAAATTGGCAGTGGCAGACATGGGCAAGGGACACGGCCATGTCTCTCCAAAAATCATCCAACACGGCCACATTTTTCTTAGACTTAGCCATGTCTCCAAAATTTTATAGGTTGGCCGTGTCTCTCATGATTAAAAACCCTAAACATGGCCAAATCTCTTTTAATTGAATTTAAACACATTACGCACAACATAACATCATTCAAATGAATATAAGCAATATCTTTAACACATATCTTGCATGCTCATCACAATATTCACATTAACAATACATCAACAACACATTTGATCACTCAACACTTTAAAACACTAAACCAATCTCACTCTTGTTCTTTCAATATCCACATCCAATTAACTTACCATTTTCAAACCAAAACCAATACCGATTTAACTTTGTAACTTACAATCAATCTCAACACTTATAAACACATCTCAAACACACCTAATTATAAAATCAACAATTCATAACTCACTTCAAACACAACCTCAAAATAACAAAGCAAAACAAGAGAGTACTTACCTCAAATGAAGAAATTTCACAAATCTCCAACTTAATCCTTTGATTCTTCCTTCAATTTGATTTTGGAATTTAGAAAACCTCTCTTGCTCTCTCTTTCCTTTGGTAGCCAGCCACACCAAGCAAAAAAAAAAGAAAAATGAAGACAAGTCAAACCTCTCTTCTTCTTTAAATCTCCACCAAGCAATCCTAACAAAGCAATTACCTAAATGCCCTCATCCATTTAACTTAACTCTTGTCACTTATATGCCCATTTAAGTAATTTCACATATCACCAATAAATATCCTCTTCCATTGACCATCCCTTTTGACTTATGTATATGTTATTTATACTTTCATATATACAACATATACACTTTCTTTTAATTTCTTTTCTCTTGCAAATTCACATATACATTCAATCCAATTTAAAACAACAATATTCAAAACTTCTAGGGCATACATTGGGATATTACAACATCCATCCATGACAAATTAAATAAACCAAGCATTGAACTTTAATAAATTAAAGCATATAAAATAAATTAAAGCATAATCAAATATAGAATTAAATAAGGAAAATAAAAATCTAAATTATAGCTACTGTTTCCATTTAGGGTTCTTTATTTCATGTGTTAGGGTTTCGGGTAATGAGTTATTTTTAGGATTTGGAAAAACAATTGATATTTTTATGAAGTTTTATGAATTTAAACAAGACGATTTAAAGTTTATAAAAGCAAAAAAAAAAGTTTTTAAGGCTTTTGGAAGGAAACATAATACAATTTAGGATTTTGATAATTTGGAATGCAAATCATGGTTTTGGGGTTTTGAAGAAATAAAACTAATATCTTTAAACTTTTTGGAAAATAAAGCATAGATTTAAGATTTTCATATTTCAGAAAAGGTGAATTGAGGTTATTAGGTTTTTAAATTAAAAGAAACAATTATATGATCTAGTTACTGTGACAAAATAAAAGAAATTAAGAATTCAAACCTTATTTTTTAAGTTTCACCAAAAATTGCTTCTTGGATGAACAAGGTCAAAGACAAGCCTTTTTGCCTTTGAATTACTTGAATTGTTTTTCTGCTCTCTCAAAAAATCAGCTTCATTCAAGGTTTTCCTTCACAGATTCGGATCCAATCTTTCCCAAGTTTCTATCCAATTTCTTCCTTATTTCTCATTGATTTTTTGTGTTATAATTAATCTTATTTATAGAGGTTTTTCTGGTTTATTCGTAGTTGCTCACGGCATACATTATTCATTAAGAAAAGGAAACCGAAACCTAATTGTATTAGGTTTCAAAAAATTTGCGTCAAAAAAATTTCGCTAGCGAAAAAAAAATTGTTGCGGAAAAAATGCGCCGGCGAAAAAGCTGCCGCAGCTGGCCGCAGCAGCGGGGCGAAACGGGCCTGCGGGCGAAATGGCCCCAGCCGACCCCCTTCCTTTTTTTTCTTTATTTTTCTTTATTTTATTTTTATTGTTTATTAATAAAAATTAAATACTAAAGAAAAATTTATTTAATTAAGATAACAAAAAATTATTTTGGACTAATTAAAATATATTGGACCGGATCGGGTAAAAAAAAGTTTTGGTCAAAAAATCAGCAGCGCGGGAGCTGTCGGGCCTGTAGGCTGTGCTGGCAACAATTGCGCTGGCCAAATTGGGCACAGCGGGCACTGGCTGCAAAATTGGTGTCCCAATTCATAGCCAGTGGCATCTGGTTGCGAATTGGACTGCCGCGCGATGCTCGCCTATCGGTCCGATTTTTTATTTTTTTATTTTTTATATTCTTTTATATTCTTTTATATTTTTTATTTTTATTAACAATAACTATGAAATAATATTAGTAATTAAAATATTATTAAAATAAATAAAATACCATAAAAAATTATTTTAGACTATCAGATTTGAATGGGTTAAAAATTAAGGGTCTACAGTTTGCCCCCTGCTTGAATGATCTGAAATTTTAGTGAAAGAGAGTGAAAAGCAATAAGACTTAATTTTTGAGATGGCAATTTAAATTTATTTTGGGCACTTGTACCCGAGACCGAACTTGATTTGGGTACTTGCACCCGAGATTGGATTGAATTTGGGTACTTGGACCCAGGATTGGGTATTTAGACCCAAAATTGGATACTTGAACCCGAGATTGAATTTGATTTGGGTACTTGGACCCGAGATTGGATTTGATTTGGGTACTTGGACCCGAGAATGGATTGAATTTGGGTACTTGGACCCTATATTGAATTTGAATTGGGTACTTGGACCCAAGATTAGATTTGATTTGGGTACTTGGACCCAAAATTGATTTGATTTGGGTACTTGGACCCGAGATTGATTGAATTTGGGTACTTGGACCTAGGATTGGGTACTTGGACCCAAAATTGATTTGATTTTGGTACTTGGACCCGAGATTGGGCACTTGGACCTGAGATATGATTTGAATTGGGTACTTGGACCCGAGATTGGGTACTTTGACCCAAGATTGGATAGAATTTAAATTTGGGTACTTGGACCCGAGACTGAGTTTGACCGACCTTTTATCATTTGAGAAGTCTGACTGCTCCGGCTGTTTTATGCATTGTGATTCTTCACCATCAAAATGGATCTTCATCCTTTGAGATCGGGTCTTCACCCTCGAAAACGGATCTTCATCCTTTGAACTGGATCTTCATCCTTGGCATCGGTTCTTCACCCTTTGAAAATGGATCTTCATCCTTTGGACTTCGGGTCTTCGCCCTTGAAAGTGGATCTTCATCCTTTAAACTTCGGGTCTTCACCCTTTAAAATTGGATCTTCATCCTTGGAATCAGGTCTTCACCTTTGAAAATGGATCTTCATCCTTGAAAATTGGGTCTTCATCCTTTGAAATCGGGTCTTCACCCTTGAAAATGGATCTTCATCCTTTGAGATCGGGTCTTCACCCTTGAAAATGGATCTTCATCCTTTGAGGTCGAGTCTTCACCCTTGCAAATGGATTTGAATCCTTGGAGATTGGGTCTTCACCCTTGAAAATGGATCTTCATCCTTGGAGATTAGGTCTTTACCATTGAAAATGGATCTTCATCCTTTGAGATCAGGTCTTTACTCTTGAAAATGGATCTTCATCCTTTGAGATCAGGCCTTCACCCTTGAAAATGGATCTTCATCCTTGGAGATCGGGTCTTCACCCTTGTAAGTAGATCTTCATCCTTTGAGATCGGGCCTTCACCCTTGAAAATGGATCTTCATCCTTGGAGATTGGGTCTTCACCCTTATAAGTGGATCTTCATCCTTGGAGATTGGGTCTTCACCCTTGTATGTGGATCTTCATCCTTTGAGATCAGGTCTTTACCCTTGCAAATGGATCTTCATCCTTTGAGATCGGGACTTCACCCTGGCTTCAGCTCTTTTAGCTGGATTGAAATTTTGTCTTTTGCATCATCATTCTTTTGAGAATTCTAATTTTATTTTTTTATTCCATTCTTTTTTGTTCTTCCTTTGCACTTTTGCAAAAAAATTCAACCCTTTTTAGATAGCCTTCATATCCTCTCCTTTTCCCCATGCGTCGCAAGATATTTGCAAGTGAGTTTGAAAATGTTTTATATATAAACTCAAAAAATTGAAAAGGAGAAAATTTGCCCCCTCTATAGGCTCAAACCCATGATTTTTCTATGCGGACTCTGATTGATGTTGTTGTTGTCTAGTTCTTCACACAAGCACGTATTTCTTCTCTTTGCAAGATTACTGGAGCTTTCTCAAGCAATGGGCTTTCTATGCCCCCCATATTTGATATCTTCTTTTGATTCTTTACTCTGCAGGGTGTTTGTTGTTCATTTTGCCAAAGAATAGACAACACAAGACAAGAAAGTGCGATGTGATATGCTCATGTATGCATGAATAATACTTACAGTTGTTCCATCGACTCACAGACTGAGGTGATCAGTAGAAGTGTTCTCATTGGTTCCATTTTGACGCTTGTTCAAGTCTTGCATTGGAATGATCGAAAGCTTTTGCATTTGTGGCTTTTATCTTCAAGATGTCGAAAACATGAGTGGTGGAGACCCTAAGTAGCAGAGTCAGGGATGCATCCATTTCAAACTATATTTCAGCATGTCGGTTGATAGCTTCTTCATGACCTTGCCAATAATCATTTCCTTTGCCCAATGTGTCCTTTGGAGGTTCGACAGTTCAACATGCTCCCCTTAGCTTGAAGGCTTCATATGACAAAACTTCTTTTTTTTTTTAATTTTGATTTCGAAATCAAATTTTGGCTTTGCCAAATTAATGTCAATGCACCTCAGGACTTGATTTTTCCAAATTAACATATCTATAACATGACAACCCTAGCTACCATACTAAACTCAGGAATTAATTCTATTTAAGCAAGAATTGTTGCACTTCAGATAGGCACATACACATTACTTGGCCAAAGGTCTCATTTGAGTTTAAATATTGTCTATCTCATATGCATGCTTATCCAAACTATCTCCACTAATAGACTCTACCTACCGAGAGAGATCAACAGGTCTTTAATAGGCTTGAAATGGGGTCTATGAGGGACATGGGTTAAAGTGAAGGCCATTTTGAGATTGGAGCTGGTGTGACACAATGGACAAACCCTAACACTACAAATTTCTTGTTTGAATTTTAGGCAGCTTGGAGGCAATCTTGCTAGACTCTAAATTCCTTCTATCTTCTTGGCATTAATCTAGATCTTGATTAGGATAGTTTTTGCCCTTGCAAAAAAGTTTGGTTCTCAAATTTGTTTCTTTTATTGTTCTCTCTTTTCTTTATTTCTCTTACTCTTCCCTTTCTTTGAGCATTTTATCATTTTGTCCTTCTTTCTTATAGGACTGTCAAGTATAGAACTTTCAAGAATTGGATGGTCTTTCTCCTTTTTCTTTGATTTTGATCGAATCTTTGGTTGGGTTGAACCAATTCAAGTAAAAATGTCTTTATGAACCAAATGGAAGCCTTTTGCTATTTTAGGTAAAAGAGAACTCAGTTGGCTTTCTGAACCACCTTTCTAGGTTTTATTTTTCTTTTTCCTTTTTTTTTCTTCTTTTGTTTTTTTTTCTTCTTCTTTTTTTTTGTTTTCGTTTTGTTTTCTTTTGTCTTTTTTATTTTCTTTTCTTCTCTTTTTTTTTTCGGTTCTATCTCTAAAAGAGTTGTCTTGTTTGTACCAACTTGGGCTTCCAATAATAGATAAGTGGAGTAACATAAATCTTCTTTAATAGGGATAAATCATTTGTTACTCTCATGTTGATGTTGATATATTGGAGATTTTGATGTTGATATATTAGAGATATTAGGAAAACTTCAACTACCCTTATGGTATTGAGAACTTCAACCACCCTTATGGTTTTGAGAACTTCAACTAGCTTCATGGTCTTGAGAACTTCATCTATCCTCATGATCTGGACTAATCATTATTTTCTTTGATCTTCTTGCCTCTTCATCCTAGTGATCATAAGACTTGCCAAAAGTATCACAACAACTTAGGGCAGGTTGTTGGGGTTATATGCCAATGAAAAGAAAGCTAAAATTTTATGAAGACGTAAAGGGACAACTAGGGATTGATATTTAATTAGGTGGATACTAGTTGTTGGCTAACCAAACAATGCCTAGATCATTTCTCTCTTAAATAAGCAGAGTTCAATTTTGCCTCGAAAGTTTGTCAAAGCATGTTCTAAGACTGACTAGGACCTAGACAAAGGTAATTATGCAGGAGCCCTCTCTAAGTAAGCATAGACAACTCAATGCTATAGAGCAATTCCCTCACCTAGTAAAGTCATTCAAGTCATGATGCCTAGACACATTAATTTATAAACATCAAGCTAAATTCCTCATTGGTTGAGCACCAAAATGAACAAAGACTAACAAAAATTTTGATGAAAGTAATTTATTCAAACCAATTTAAATTTGAAAAACACGATTGTTCCAATTAAATATTAAAGAAAGTAAAATTGAAAAGAAACATTCAAGCTAAGGAAAGTTCATTGAGTTGGAGTCGATGATACTCCATTTATTTAGACATATCAAGGGCAAGGATTTTTTCATCATCAATGATCATTGCTTCATCATCCACAGTTAGTCCAAGCTTGCTTAGTAGCACATCATCTTTAGTAGCTTCTCTTTCCATATCATGACAAGATGACAAGATAAAACTCTTCAAGAAGGTTACAAGAGGTGGCACCTTTCTAAATTTAGGTAAAGGATCATTCTTAGTGTTGGGCTTATTAGGCTCAGGCAGAATTCCACTGTCAATCAAATCTTGGATTTTGTGCCTTAAGTGAACACATTTATCTGTCTCATGCCCCTGCATTTGATGGAATTGATAGAAGACCTTGACTGTAAAATTTGGTGGTAGAGGCTTATGTAGAGGCCGAGGTGCCAATTGTTGTAGCAAATCCATTTTCATTAGATTTTCTAACATCTTTGACAAAGGCTCCCTTAAGTCTAAAAATTTACGCTTCTTTGTTGGCTTAGTTGTTGCATCTTTCTCAACACCTCCTCTTTCCCTTTGACTTTGCCCACTAGGGTGATAGTCGCTCTTATTGCTCCACTTAGATAGCACATGGTTCGGTTGGTCTTGTAGAATACAGATTGATCTCTCATTTTTCATTCGATCTCTATCAGTAGATATGTTCCTTGTTAATGCTGCCTTTTCCTTCTTTCTTATGTCAATGGGAGATGCCTCATTAGCATTGTTGATGATCTCTAGAATTTGAATCAACTGGGTCTTCATAATTTCAACCAATTGATCTTGTTGCTCGGCCATCCTAGCTTTGACAACTTCATCGATTATATCCCTTAGCTGGTTTGCATCCATCCTTCCAATGAAGCACTTGAATCAAAAATCAATGTTGTAGGTGATATCGTTGTATGCTCTTGAATTGTTGTACCTCAGTTCTATGAGCCAGAAAGGATCAATGATATGAGATGCAAATGTATGTATGCATGTATGCACAAATAATACACAAACAAGGATAAATAGGACGTTCCTTCCAACCTTATAACATCCACACACGAATGGTGAGTCTTTTTTCCTAGGTATATGGTTAACAAAATACCAACATGGGGTATCTTATTTTCGAATAATTCCCTCGGATGTTTCAACCAATAGTTATATTTTCAAAAATGAAAATCAATCCATGATAATTCCCATTAATTAGGTTTTAATCCATTCAACCAACTAAAGTAGCTTTTATGCTATATTGGATTAAAACTAAATTAAGAGGTTTATTATAAATAGATTTCTCACTTGAACAAGTAACTAATGATTCATGCCAAAAACAAGCCCATGATTAATTATTCCTTAGTATAAACTAAGCTCACAATTGATTTTTGGTATTTCTTAATTTACCTAAATTATTTGCAAGCTCTTTGTAAGAAAATGTTGGACAAAAACAATATTGTTTCTAAGCCCATTGTAAAAAGATCTTAGAAAAAATGGATTTGGGCTTAGTATTTGGGCCATGAGCAAAAGAATTTTTGATTTGTTTTTAGAAAAGTTTTATCTCCAAAGACCATCTTGAAAAAGTTTTGAAAATAGCTTTGGTCTTTTGGAATTTAAAGAAAAATTTATTTTAAGCTTACAATATATGTTGGGCTCGAATTAACTCTACCACAAAGCGTCACTCGCAAATATACGAGGTAGCTGTAGCAAAGGTGATCGCCCCAAGGTCGTCTCACAAGGAAGCTAAAGTAGCTAATTGATTATCAGTTTATAAATAACAAGTAATGAATTAATTTAGATTGCTAACAATTAAAGAAAACAGATTGATCGAAGTTTAAATCAATAAAAGTAAGTTGATGATTTGATTCACTTAATAGAATGGTCTAGGGTTTGCACTTCTCTACTACTTATATGTATGAACGGTTATTCCTCTTAACTAATTTAATTTCCAAGATTAAATCTCAAGCAACTTAATTAATCAAGTCAAGGAAATAAGCTCTCGCATTCAAACCTCTTTCAACTAATCTTGTTATGATTGAAATAATCTTTTTAATAGGTTATATCTCTAATTCACCTAAGTCCCTAATTGAATTGTTCCAGCATTAGACTTCATCTCTCAATCCATCATCTAATACCTAAAACACATAATTGGTGGCCAATCAATTATATATTAATAATATTTCATTCAATCAAGGCTAAAGAAATTATTGAATTAAGAGTAATAACCAATTCATACAATCATAGCAGATCTATACAAACCCTAGACTAGATCAAATTAGTTCATAATGCTATCAAACATACTCATCTCATTAATATTCAAAGAAATCAATTCAGACATGATAATATCCATAAATACAATTCCAATGAAATTAAAGAGATAAAGTTCAAGAACAAAACCAAATTACAAACTCCTTGAAGCTTTTGAAGAATCTCTTGTTCAAATCTTGCAAGAAGGATGTATCAATGGCATGAACAATCTAATCTAACTAGTTTAATCCAAAGTGTAATTAAAAATCAAAGAAAACAAAGTTATCAAAACCTAAATCTCTTTGACGGCTCAATCTGCTCTTAAAATCTCAACCTAAACCCTAGCTTCTTTTTCTCTTTTATATGAATTCTCCGCTTTAAAAATCTGCTACGTCTTTGGTTCATGAGAGACACGGCCAAGTTGGATGAGACTTGGCCATGTTGGTGGTCTTTGGAGGGACACGGCCAGTGACTTGGCCGTGTCCCTTGCCTGTGTTTGCTTCTTTAATTTTAATCTTCTTTTCCTTTGGAACTAAGTGAGACACGGCCAAGTTGGAGTGACTTGGCCGTGTCCTCTGCATGTGTCAGCTACTGTCCATTTTTCCTTCAGTCTTGGTTCCTTAGCTTTTTAACCTAAAACAAAACTTCAAACAAACTTTAAACAAAAAGTAAATAAACAATAACCAACAAAACATAAACACCATACTAAAAACTAGATCAAAAACAACATAAACACTGAAATAAACTAAAACTGCCAAAATTAATGAAAACACTAAACAAACAGATAAAAACTAACAAAATACCTAAATAAAACAATAATTATCATAATAAACAAGACACAAATCTATAACAAAAACTAATAAAACAACAACCCCACACTTAAAACTTTGCTTGTCCTCAAGCAAATTCACATGGCATAAATTAAAAACTCAAACAACCTTAGCTATAATTCCAGCATATAAGATGAAATCCTTTAAGACTCAGCCATTAGTATTTGCAATTTCCTTCAATCAAGATTTTCTTAACTCATTCATTAATCCAGACATACAAACCTTATCTCTCTTCTAAGTGTTTCACTCGATTTCAAAGGTTAATCTCTTAAACCACTCATGACTGCATACTACCATAAACTTGCTTAATTATCCAATCTCCCTCACTGATTTTCTCAAGAAATAATCCGACGGTCTTTCATTTGGATGTAATGGGGTTAAGGTAAAGGTGTGAGAAAAGACATTTAAGCTGGAGAATCAAGAAATGGAGTATTTACATTAGACAATACTCTTGCTTACAAAATTCATAACTCCCTCAAATGGCATACTCACAATCCATTAATACTTCACATACATGCACACTTCAAGAAAAATACATGAGTCGACATTCCTCTTTTTATAACCAATGTTAGAACATATAAGAATTTTGTATACATATATACTTTTTTTTATTTTCTCTCTTTTTTTTATATCATATAAATTTTTTTAATATATATATATACAAAATATGAAGTTTGCATAGAACATCTAGCTTAAAATGTAGAGGAAAAGAATAATCGACTCTTAATCCAATACAATGTGCAAAGTATGCATTCAACCCCAAATAGCAATACTATATTTTATTTTATTTTATTTTATTTTACTTGCTTACCCCACACTTTGAAATAAACCACCCTATTGTCATATCATAAAACTTCATTCCTTAATGCAGGTATGATGATAATAAGAGAATGCTAAGTTGAGAATTGTGTTGATAAAACAAGAAAATGTCAAAGGCTCAACTTGGCTCACTAAGGAATTTAATATTAAGGGAGGTCTTTTTAAGCTAAAGGGCTAACCTAATTTGCCTTCATCATTTTAAAACTTGAGATTAAATCATAATGTGAGTTCAATTAGTATGCAAAAGCAAACTCTAGAGACGCAAAATCATGAAGGTGCACACTTAAGAAAAGAAAATCAACTGATAATAATATCAAATTATGAGGCTCAAAACTCACAAAGGTGGGTTCACAAAGATTTATATGTCATAAATTGCAGAATGTGAAAATCGATCCTGAATGAATTCAAATGCTAATTTCTATGGTGATGCTAAAGTCTCAACTATAATGCTAGAATCACAGAAAAGATCAATAAATTTTCAACAATTATACCATGCATAATACAATAAAACACACCACGACAAACAAAACAAGAATTAAAGAAAAGCTTAAAGATTACCCCACACTTTAGAATTTACATTGTCCTCAATGGAAAACAAGAATAATAAAGAGAAAGAGTTAAAGGACAACTTGTCTTCCATCGTACCTGGTGAGGCAAAACCCTAACTTTTCATCATAAACACAAATGTTCAAAGACAAGATACAAGAGAGCTTTAGGGTTTCCATTTATTTAAACTAAACATAAAATCAAAATTGCTAAATATAAAATTATAACTATGAAAAAGAAATGCAAACCGATGGGTTGCCTCCCATTTAGCGCTTCTTTAATGTCATATAGCTGGACATACTGCAAGGCCTAGGGATCATGGATCAAAGTGCTGTCAATGATCCTCACTTCTTGAAATCCTTCTTTAAATGGTTTAACTCTCTGTCCATTTACTTTAAAAGTCTTATTGGTTCGAGAGTTAAGCAATTCAATGGCACCAGAAGGACATACCTTAGTTATCTTGAAAGGACCATTCCATCGAGATTTAAGTTTACCTGGAAACAGACGGAGTCGAGAATTAAAAAGTAAAACTTTCATACCTGGACTCAAAGTCTTTCGCACTATAAATCTGTCCTGAAGTGCTTTAGTGTGATCCTTATAATTCCTTGAGCTCTCATATGCCTTTGGGTTAAGGCACCTTTGGGTCTCCCCCACTAGTTTAGCCCCCTCTTCTAAGGTCAATGTCAGCTCCAATTTATCTGAGGAACCTGTCTGCAAGAAAGCATCTGAAACAACGGCTTCAACACAATTAATTAAAAAACATTCCTCATATAAAGCAGTTGTAGGAATGGGAGAAGTGTTAAAAATAGAAAATTCAACCTTCTGTCCCAAGACAGTCATTGATAATATACCATTTTTAACATCTATTAAGGTGTTGGTAGTAGCCATAAAAGGCCTACCCAGCAAAATAGTGTGTGCTGATGGTGCAGGGTACTCCCTTCCATGTCAAGAACTATGAAATCCACAGGTACTATCAACCCTCCAACCTTAACTAACACATCTTCTATAACCCCTTTTGGGAATCTAAAAGATCTATCAGCTAATTGCAACACCATTTTGGTCGATTTCAATTCCCCTAGTTCTAATTCTGTATAAATAGAATAAGGCATCAAATTCACACTAGCTCCTAGATCACACATGCCATCAGTCCCCTTTCCATTCCCCATAGTAATTTGAATTATAAAGCTACCAGGATCCTTTAGCTTGGGAGGTAGTTTATGCTGTAGAACAGCACTAGCTACCTCTGAAACTATCACCTTTTCATTCGTCTCATACCTCTTTTTCTTGGTGATCAGCTCTTTGAAGAATTTTGCATAAGCCGACATATTCTTTACTGCTTCAAGTAAGGGTAAGTTAATACTTACCTTAGACAGCATGTTGAAGATATTAGAAAATTGTGTATCTTTTTTATCATCTTTCAACCTGCTAGGGAATGGTATAGGAGGCCGGTATGGATTGCTTACCTTATGTAAATCTGCTGAAGGGGACTTCTCCATTGATATATCTCCAGCACCTTTATTCTCTGGTTCTCTTGGTCACCTGCATTTACAGAGTTATTTTCAACATTAGTGTTAATTACCTTACCACTTCTAAGAACAGTCACTGAATGTGCCTGCTCAGGTTGACTTGGAAATTTCCCTTTCTGTTGAATCTGCATCTATTGTGCAAGTTGTCCTACTTGAGTCTCCACTTTTTTAAAAGATGCTTCTAATGAATCCAGCCTCTTATTAGTCAACTCTTGATTTTGAGCACTGACTTTGATAAAAGCTTGTAAACTTTCCTCCAAGCTCTCTATCTTAGACTGCCCTTGATTTGAGGATTGGCCCTGCTATTGGTTTTGTCTCTGGAGCAAATGGAAAGGCTACTGAGAATTGTTTGTTGCCCAGGAAAAATTAGGATGATTCCGCCAACCAGGATTATAGGTATTTGAGTAGGGATCATTCCTGGCTCTTGGTTGAAATCCCCCCATGGCATTGACTTGCTCAGCTTCATTCCCATATGATTCATATGCAGAGGGGCAAATGTTCGCTCCATGCCCTAAAGTTCCACAGATTCCACACACTTCTTGAGTAGATGAAGAAATGTTGTTTTTCATATTCAGCATCTGCACTTGCCTTATTAACTCAGCTATCTGATTTACCATTTCACTATTGGCTTCCAATTGATTCACCCCTTTAGTTCTTCCTCTTACACTTTTCTATTGAGAATTAGCTCCCAACATCTCAAAGATCTCATAAGTTTCATCAACTATCTTCTCTCCCATAGCTCCCCCAGCTGCGTTATCAATAGTGTTCTGAAATTGCTGGGTAAGACCATCATAGAAAAACTGATTAAGAAGTTGAAGTGGGTAATGATGATGTGGACACTGGATCAATAGCATCTTAAATCTGTCCCAGGCCTCATGAAACGGCTCTCCTTCAAATTGAGAGAATGCAGCAATCTTCCCTCTCAATTTAGTTGTCTTCTGATGTGAATAAAACTTGCCCATGAACTTGTTATAAACTTGCTCCCAAGTTGTCAAAGAGTTTTCGGGCAACATCATAAGCCAGCTCTTTGCCCTATCCTTCAAAGTATATGGAAAACACCTCATCCTCAACTGATCCTCTGTTAATCCTCCCAATGGAAAAGTGTTGAGGGTGGAGTAGAAATCCCGAATAAAGTTCAAAGGATCTTCATTTGGAACTACATAGAATGATGGCAGCATGTTGTTATGAATGTTCTTCAACTCATAGTTTCTTGCTGCATCTGTCAACCTTATACAAGATGTGGAAGTCCCAATGACAGGTCTAGCAAAATCTCTCATGGTTCTTTGTCTTTCTTCTCCCATGTTAACTTATTGTGCAGTATCTGACTCAAATTCAGAAGTGTCCTCCTCTATATCAAATCCGGTGCAGAGCTCAAACTCTTCTCTGCTCCTTTTCACTCTCTGAATTTCTGGAATAAATGGATGTAGCTCTCCTTCAAGTGATCTCCTACCTTGCATAAACAGAATTTTCTAGAAAAAGAAATTACTAAAAACAAAAGAAAAATAAAATCAAAAGTAAACAATGAAAAATAATCTAAAATTTCTAAAACTAATAAACAATTACGCCAATTAGCATCCCCGGCAGCGGCGCCAAAAACTTGTTGCGCTCGAATTAACTCTACCACAAAGCGTCACTCGCAAGTATACGAGGTAGCTGTAGAAAAGGTGATCACCCCAAGGTCGTCTCACAAGGAAGCTAAAGTAGCTAATTGATTATCAGTTTATAAATAACAAGTAATGAATTAATTTAGATTGCTAACAATTAAAGAAAACATATTGATCGAAGTTTAAATCAATAAAAGTAAGTTGATGATTTGATTCACTTAATAGAATGGACTAGGGTTTGCACTTCTCTACTACTTATATGTATGAATGATTATTCCTCTCAACTAATTTAATTTCAAAGATTAAATCTCAAGCAACTTAATTAATCGAGTCAAGGAAATAAGCTCTCGCATTCAAACCTCTTTCAACTAATCTTGTTATGATTGAAATAATCTTTTTAATAGGTTATATCTCTAATTCACCTAAGTCCCTAATTGAATTGTTCCAGCATTAGACTTCATCTCTCAATCCATCATCTAATACCTAAAACACATAATTGGTGGCCAATCAATTATATATTAACAATATTTCATTCAATCAAGGCTAAAAAATTATTGAGTTAAGAGTAATAACCAATTCATAAAATCATAGCAGATCCATACAAACCCTAGACTAGATCAAATTAGTTCATAATGCTATCAAACATACTCATCTCATTAATATTCAAAGAAATCAATTCAAACATGATAATATCCATAAATACAATTCCAATGAAATTAAAGAGATAAAGTTCAAGAACAAAACCAAATTACAAACTCCTTGAAGCTTCTGAAGAATCTCTTGTTCAAATCTTGCAAGAAGGATGTATCAATGGCATGAACAATCTAATCTAACTAGTTTAATCCAAAATGTAATTAAAAATCAAAGAAAACAAAGTTATCAAAACCTAAATCTCTTTGACGGCTCAATCTGCTCTCAAAATCTCAGCCTAAACCCTAGCTTCTTTTTCTCTTTTATATGAATTCTCCACTTTAAAAATCCGCTACGTCTTTGGTTCATGAGAGACACGGCCAAGTTGGATGAGACTTGGCCGTGTTGGTGGTCTTTGGAGGGACACGGCCAGTGACTTGGCCGTGTCCCTTGCCTGTGTTTGCTTCTGTTTAATTTTAATCTTCTCTTCCTTTGGAACTAAGTGAGACACGACCAAGTTGGAGTGACTTGGCCGTGTTGGAGCCTTTTTGGAGGGACACGGCCACTGACTTGGCCGTGTCCCTTGCTTGTGTCCTTCTCTGTGACTTGCTCTTCTTCTTTAAATTAGTGTGGGACACGGCCAATGACTTGGCCATGTCCTCTGCATGTGTCAGCTACTGTCCATTTTTCCTTCAGTCTTGGTTCCTTGGCTTTTAACCTAAAACAAAACTTCAAACAAACTTTAAACAAAAAGTAAATAAACAATAACCAACAAAACATAAACACCATACTAAAAACTAGATCAAAAACAACATAAACACTGAAATAAACTAAAACTACCAAAATTAATGAAAATACTAAACAAACTGATAAAAACTAAAAAAAAAACCTAAATAAAACAATAATTATCATAATAAACAAGACACAAATCTATAACAAAAACTAATAAAACAATATACTTAGGTCATATTAGAAAAAGAACAAACCAAATAAGCCATGATTTAAGCCAAGATAAATTAACTATAGTCAAACAACATGCATTCGGGATAAAAAAAACCTAAGGAAAGTAACTAAGCCAATTACATGAGCTTTAGTCTTTGGATAAAAAGGTTTAGGTTCCCATAGCAAGTATATACCAAATGGTATGAGGCTATGAGTGGCTATGCCATGCTCGATCTCCATACCTTGAGTGAAAGTATGGTATCCCTTACATAACACAACACGGGTAACACGGGTATCCTAACTCACGCACACGATGCAATCTAATATGATGCAATGGATAATATCATTATAAGAAAGAATAGAATAATAAAAAGACCAACAAAATTAACTTCTTTTATCCCCAGTGGAGTCGCCACTGTGAGCGGGGATTTTTGCCCCCACTCCCGGTGGAATGGTTCTTGCGACTTCGGCACTATTGAGGCTAGAGGCCTTAGAGAACACGGACCTAAGTCCGAAGAAAATGGAGTCACCACCCGAATGGGCCTGGAAAAAGAAAGGGGTGGATGACTCGATTCCTAAGGAATCCCCAACCCTCTAATGGGTTCAAAAAGTTGGGTACGTGTGGGGAAGGTGAGAAATGGCCCAGCACCCCCACAATGCCCGGTTCATTGGAACCGGCCTCCTTTACAGGTCTTAATATTATAAAATTCTTAAATATAATAATAATATCCATATTACACACAACAATTAAAAGAAAGCATCATTATATTAAAATCAAAGCAATATCCAAGCAAAAAAAATAAATGGACACCCATCCGAAGATGGAAACATGTCCTTACATCCCATGCCTAAATAGGAAACCCATTTAAATTTATAGTGGCTTCATCTATTGATTTACAATTTGTTTCAACATACAAGAAGCGTGTTTCCTTTGAAAAATATTAATCAATGATTTGGAGGATTGTTTTAATCAATAGTTAATTAGATCCCAGTTTCCACGATGAATCTTGATAATTTGTTTAAACCAAGTAAACCTCAACCTACCTTCAAAACATCAAAAACCTAAACATCTAATAAACCTCATCCTTAATTCCCAAAACCAAAACACCCAAGCCCTAAATATCTAGTAACCTAATCCAATACCTTAAATCCTAGATACCAGTAGCCACCCTAGGAGGAAGACTAGAAGTCCAACTCTTAGCATCTTTAAAGGGGTTTTTATATTCTCTCTTTTAATTCATTTCTAGATTGTTGTTGTGTGAGCGGGGATTTTTGCCCCCACTCCCGGTGGAATGGTTCTTGCGACTTCAGCACTGTTTAGGCTCGGGGCCTTAGAGAACACGGACCTAAGTTCGGAGAAAATGGAGTCGCCACCCAAACAGGCCGGGAAAAAGAAAGGGATGGATGACTCGATTCCTAAGGAATCCCCAACCCCCTAATGGGTTTGGATAGTTGGGTACGTGTGGGGAAGGTGAGAAATGGACCAACAACCACATAACGCCCTGTGCATTGGAACCAGCCTCCTTTACAGGTCTTAATATTATAAAATTCTTAAATATAATAATATTATCCATATTACACACAACAATTAAAAGAAAGCATCATTATATTAAAATCAAAGCAATGTCCAAGCAAAACAAATAAATGGACACCCATGCGAAGATGGAAACATGTCCTTACATCCCATGCCTAAATTGGACACCCACCGAAAGGTAGAAATATGTCCTATACATTGGTTCTAAAATAGAAAAGCAATTTAAATTACATGACATTTAACTAATGAGGTACCCACCAAGTGGAAACATACCTCTTACAACATTTGGAAATCTAAATAAATTGATAAAAGTAAATAATCATTCATCATAAATAAATCATTCATCAAGGGTATAAAACATCAATAGAAAGTAAACATCCATCCATGAAAAATTAAATAAACCAAGCATTGAACTTAAATAAATTAAAGCATATAAAATAAATTAAAGCATAATCAAATATAGAATTAAATAAGGCAAATAAAAATCTAAATTATAGCTACTGTTTCCATTTAGGGTTCTTTATTTCATGTGTTAGGGTTTTGGAATTTATGGAATTTAGGCTACTGTGACTAAAATGGATTAAAGATTTTATGTTTTAAAAGGTTGGTAAAACTCTTTGATTAACCAAATTAATGTTTGGATGGTGAAATCATGAAACTAGGGTTTGAACACTTTAAAATACTTTTGATTTGTGGTTTACGGTTAATGAATTGTTGATTTGAGCTTACTGTGTAAAAAGTATAACATTTATGTTTATTAAGTTTTTAAAGTTTAAAGGATTCAGGTTTTAGAAAAGTTACTGTTTAGGTTAGCTAGTTTAAGGTTTATTGTTTTGAGCTTTGGAATTGAATTAGGGTTTCGGGTAATGAGTTATTTTTAGGATTTGGAAAAACAATTGATAATTTTATGAAGTTTTATGAATTTAAACAAGATGATTTAAAGTTTATAAAAGCAAAAAAAAATCTTTTTAAGGCTTTTGAAAGGAAACAGAATAAAGTTTAGGGTTTTGATAATTTGGAATGCAAATCTTGGTTTTGGGGTTTTGAAGAAATAAAACTAATATCTATAATCTTTTTGGAAAATAAAGCAATGATTTAAGATTTTCATACTTCAGAAAAGGTGAATTGAGGTTATTAGATTTTTAAATTAAAAGAAACAATTGTATGATCTAGCTACTGTGACAAAATAAAAGAAATTAAGAATTCAAACCTTATTTTGTAAGTTTCACCAAAAATTGCTTCTTGGATGAACAAGGTCAAAGACAAGCCTTTTTGCCTTTGAATTTCTTGAATTGTTTTTCTGCTCTCTCAAAAAATCAGCTTGATTCAAGGTTTTCCTTCACATATTCGAATCCAATCCTTCCCAAGTTTCTGTCCAATTTCTTCCTTATTTCTCATTGATATTTTGTGTTGTAATTGATCTTATTTATAGAAGTTTTTCTGGTTAATTCCTAGTTGCTCACGGCATACATTATTCATTAAGAAAAGGAAACTGAAACCTAGTTTTAATAGGTTTCAAAAAATTTGTGTCGAAAAAATTTTGCTGGAAAAAAAAAACTACTGTGGAAAAAATGCGCTGGCAAAAAAGTTGCTGTAGCTAGCTGTGGCAGCGGGGACAAAATGGGCCTGCGGGCCATTTCGCTTGCAGTAATTATCTACGGACGAAATAGCCCCAAGCCATTTCACCGCAGCCGACCCCCTTCCTTTTTTTTTCTTTTTTTTCTTTATTTTATTTTTATTATTTATTAATAAAAATTAAATACTAAAGCAAAAATTATTTAAAAAAATTATTTAATTAAGATAACACAAAAATTATTTTAGACTAATTAAAATATATTGTACCGGACTGGGTAAAAAAAAATTTTGGTCCAAAAATCTGCAGCGCCCGAGCTGTCGGGCCCGTGGGCTGTGCTGGCAGCAATTGCACTGGCAAAAATAGGCACAGCGGGCCAATTCGCAGCCAGTGGCATCTGGCTGCGAAATTGGTGTCCCAATTCACAGCCAGTGGCATCTGGCTGCGAATTGACGCGCGGCAGCGCTACCGAGAGACACTCGCCGATCCGTCGAATTTTTTATTTTTTTCATTTTTTATATTTTTTTATTATTTTTATTAAAAATAACTATGAAATAATATTAGTAATTAAAATATTATTAAAATAAATATAATACCACAAAAAATTTATTTTAGACCATCAGATTTGAATGGGTCAAAAATTAAGGGTCTACATGTTGTTTGTTAAGAACATTAATATTTTAATATACAATTGTGATTTGATTTATATTGAGATGAATATTTGTTTCAAATTGATGATGATGAACTAAATTACTCATGCCTATAGTTTGTATTAGATTTGATTGAATGATTTGATTTGATATTTCCTTTAATATACCTTGTTGTTGGTTGATTGCATTGGATTGAATGTTAGGTTGATAGATTAGCTACCTATTGATCTTTAGATATTGAATGAAGGATCGAGAGGTGAAATTTTATATTGAAATTATGCATTCAACTACCCTAAGAATGAATTAGAAAAATAAGTCCAAGGGTCTTATTAATTTCCAATTTCAAAATAATTGGTTGATGTTAATTCATGAATGTGAAAACTAATGAATTGATAATTACTAATTAAACTCAAGGAAGAAATTAAAATACAAGGTCATGTTAATGGATAATTTAAGAATTAAGTTTTAATTAAGTTGATCTACAGCCCTAGGCACCATTCTTAGAATTGAATTGATTTTGAACAACCATTACACAAATTTCTTTTAAATTAAAATTGCTTTTCACCATTCCAACATATCACACTCTTGCTTTTAAATTTACTTGTCAATCAAACTATTACAAAACAATTCCTTCCTTGTGAGACGACCTTGGGGTGATCACCGTTGCTATAATTACCTCGTATACTTGCGAGTGCCGCTTGTAGTAGTAATTAGTCGAGCGCAACAACACTCATCCATGGTTAATTGGCAATTTCCAATTCTCCATGGACGGCTTACCATGGCGAATTGCCAATTTCTAAAACCCAATTTTCCATGGTCCAACTAATCTAGTTTTAATTTGACTTATTAATTCCTTAATTAAGATGGACTTCGTTTAGGCCTTAGGGTTAAGTTTTAGGGTTTTATTTGAAACCTAATTATGCCTATAAATACTGATGTTTAACATTAAAACAGGTGTCAACAATTGTGAAGGAAGAACCATCAATTAGCACAGTTTAACAAAAGCAACACAGAAGCAACAATCAAGCGATCTCCAACCAAAAATTACAATTTATCTAGTCAGGCAGTAGCAGAGGACTTGTTTCAATTCATTAACTTTGGTGGAACCAACAACGGAGGTTTGTCTTTAATAATTGAATCCATTTAAATTTATAGTGGCTTCATCTATTGATTTACAATTTGTTTCAACACACAAGAAGTGTGTTTCCTTTGAAAAATATTAATCAATGATTTGGAGGATTATTTTAATCAATAGTTAATTTGATCCCAGTTTCCATGATGAATCTCGACAATTTGTTTAAATCAAGTAAACCTCAACCTAACTTCAAAATATCAAAACCCTAAACATCCAGTAAACCTCAACCTTAATTCCCAAAACCAAAACACCCAAGCCCTAAATATCTAATAAACTAATCCATTACCTCAAATCCTAGATACCAGTAGCCACCCTAGGAGTAAGACTAGAAGTACATCTCTTAGCATCTTTAAAGGGGTTTTTATATTCTCTCTTTTAATTCATTTCTAGTTTGTTGCTGTTTGTTAAGAACATTAATATTTAAATGTACAATTGTGATCTTATTTATATTGAGATGAATATTTGTTTCAAATTGATGATGATGAACTAAATTACTCATGCCTAGAGTTTGTAGTAGATTTGATTGAATGACTTGATTTAATGTTTCCTTTAATATACCTTGTTGTTGGTTGATTGCATTGGATTGAATGTTAGGTTGATAGATTAGCTACCTATTGATCTTTAGATATTGAATGAAGGACCGAAAGGTGAAATTTGATATTGGAATTATGCATTCAACTACCCTAAGAATGAGTTAGAAATACAAGTTCGAGGGTTTTATTAATTTGCAATTTCAAAATAATTGGTTGATGTTAATTCATGAATGTGAAAACTAGTGAATTGATAATTACTAATTAAAATCAAGGAAGAAATTAAAATACAAGGTCATGTTAATGGATAATTTAAGAATTAAGTTTTGATTAAATTGATCTACAACCCTATGCACAATTCCTAGAATTGAATTGATCTTGAACAACCATTACACTAATTTCTTTTAAATTAAAATTGCTTTTCACCATTCCAACATATCACACTCTTGCTTTTAAATTTACTTGTCAATCAAACTATTACAAAACAATTCCTTCCTTGTGAGACGACCTTGGGGGCGATTACCGTTGCTATAATTACCTCATATACTTGCGAGTGTCGCTTGCAGTAGTAATTAGTCGAGTGCAACAACACTCATCCATGGTGAATTGGCAATTTCCAATTCACCATGGATGGCTTATCATGGCGAATTGGCAATTTCTAAAACCCAATTTGCCATGGTCCAACTAATCTAGTTTTGATTTGACTTATTAATTCCTTAATTAAGATGGATTTCGTTTAGGCCATAGGGTTAAGTTTTAGTGTTTATTTGAAACCTAATTATGCCTATAAATACTGATGTTTAACATTAAAACAGCCATCAACAATTGTGAAGAAAGAACCATCAATTAGCAAAGTTTAACAAAAGCAACACAGAAGCAACAATCAAGCGATTTCCAGCCAAAAACTACAATTTATCTAGGCACGCAGTAGCAGAGGGCTTGTTTCAATTCATTAACTTTGGTGGAACAAACAACGGAGGTTTGTCTTCAATCATTGAATCCATTTAAATTTATAGTGGCTTCATCTATTGATTTACAATTTGTTTCAACATACAAGAAGTGTGTTTCCTTTGAAAAATATTAATCAATGATATGGAGGATTATTTTAATCAATAGTTAATTTGATCCCAGTTTCCACGATGAATCTTGACATTTTGTTTAAACCAAGTAAACTTCAACCTAACTTGAAAACATCAAAACCCTAAACATCAAGGAAACATCAACCTTAATTCGCAAAACAAAAACACCCAATCCCTAAATATCTAGTAACATAATCCAATACCTCAAATCCTAGATACCAGTAGCCACCCTAGGAGGAAGACTTGAAGTCCAAATCTTAGCATCTTTAAAGGGGTTTTTATATTCTTTCTTTTAATTCATTTCTAGATTGTTATTATTTGTGAAGAACATTAATATTTTAATGTACAATTTTGATTTGATTTATATTGAGATGAATAGTTGTTAAAAATTGATTACGATGAACTAAATTACTCATGCCTAGAGTTTGTAGTAGATTTGATTGAATGACTTGATTTGATATTTCCTTTAATATACCTTGTTGTTGGTTCATTGCATTGGATTGAATGTTAGGTTGATAGATTAGCTACCTATTGATCTTTAGATATTGAATGAAGGACCGAGAGGTGAAATTTCATATTGGAATTATGCATTCAATTACCCTAAGAATGAGTTAGAAATATAAGTTCTAGGGTTTTATTAATTTGCAATTTTGAAATACTTTGTTGATGTTAATTCATGAATGTGAAAACTAATGAATTGATAATTACTAATTAAACTCAAGGAAGAAATTAAAATACAAGGTTATGTTAATGGACAATTTAAGAATTAAGCTTTGATTAAATTGATCTACAACCCTAGGCACCATTCCTAGAATTTAATAATCTTGAACAACCTTTACACACATTTCTTTTAAACTAAAATTGGTTTTCACCATTCCAACATATCAGACTCTTGCTTTTAAATTTACTTGTCAATCAAACTATTACAAAATAATTCCTTCCTTGTGAGACGACCTTGGGGCTATCACCGTTGCTATAATTACCTCGTATACTTGCAAGTGTCGCTTGTAGTAGTAATTAGTCGAGTGCAACAACACTCATCCATGGTGAATTGGCAATTTCCAATTCCCCAAGGATGGCTTACCATGTCGAATTGGCAATTTCTAAAACCCAATTTGCCATGGTCCAACTAATCTAGTTTTAATTTGACTTATTAATTCCTTAATTAAGATGGACTTCGTTTAGGCCTTAGGGTTAAGTTTTAGGGTTTTATTTGAAACCTAATTATGCCTATAAATACTGATGTTTAACATTAAAATAGCCGTCAAAAATTGTGAAGAAAGAACCATCAATTAGCACAGTTTAACAAAAGCAACACATAAGCAACAATCATGCGATCTCCAAACAAAAACTACAATTTATCTAGGCAGACAGTAGCAGAGGACTTGTTTCAATTCATTAACTTTGGTGGAACCAACAACAGAGGTTTGTCTTCAATAATTGAATCCATTTAAATTTATAGTAGCTTCTTCTATTGATTTACAATTTGTTTCAACATACAAGTTGTTTGTTTCCTTTGAAAAATATTAATCAATGATTTGGAGGATTATTTTAATCAATAGTTAATTTGATCCTAATTTCCACGATGAATCTTGACAATTTGTCTAAACCAAGTAAACCTCAACCTAACTTCAAAACATCAAAACCCTAAACATCCAGTAAACCTCAACCTTAATTCCCAAAACCAAAACACCCAAGCCCTAAATATCTAGTAACCTAATCCAATACCTCAAATCCTAGATGCCAGTAGCCACCCTAAACCTTGTCTCTTAAAAGCTAAATCCTAAATCCAAAACCCTAAAACTCAAACCCTAACTTGCAAAACCCTAACACTTAAACCCTCGCTTCCAAACCCCAACTTGCAAAACCCTAATATATTTCTCTTAAGCCTCAAACACCTAAACCCTAATTTCTATGCCTACTTAGTAAACATAATCCAGTAACCAAATTTCTAAACTTAAGACCTAAACCTTCAACCCTAATCCTAGAATTTTAATTTCCTTAAACCCTAATTCCAAAAGTCAAAACCATAATTCCTCAAAACCCTAATTCCTTAATTTAATCCCAAACATCCAGTGAACACTAATCCACTCCCAAAATACAAAAAAACCCTAATTCCAGGTTTAAGCCCTAATTTTGTACATTTAAATAATTAATTTATGATTGAGCCCTAGTTTTGTTTATTTCATTTATTATTATATATTTATGATTCATTTTATTTGATTTACAATCTGATGATTTATTATTGTGGATGTTTGCATAATTTAATTTGCTTAATTAATTATTTGTTTATTTTCTTGAATTTTAAAAGGCAAGTTTTCACTTTGTGGGTGCCTAGGTTTTTATCATATAATTTAAGTTATTTAAAGTTCTAGATTAATGTAAAAGGATACGTTTCCACCTTTTGGTGGGTATCATGTTTATTTTATTTTAAGCTTTGGACATGGTTGTAAGGGCATGTTTTCATCTTATATGGTTGCTCATTTATTGTTTTGTTCTGAACATTACTTTGATTTTAATACAATGATATTTTATTTTAATTGTCGTATATAGTATTGATAGTATCATAATAATTAAGAGTTTTATAATATTTTGAGTAGAAAAGGAGGTTAGTTCCAATGAACCGAGCGCAATGGGATTGTTGGGTCATTCTCACATTCCCTATAATGTTTAAACTTTAAATACTAAACATAAATAATTGATAGTGAATAGTGATATAAGTGGTATAGATAAGTGATATAAATAGTGGATCTTAAAAATTTACTGAAGAAATTATGTATTTTTACGGTTTTACGAGATTAAAAATCAAATTAGAATCAATGGATAGAAAAGAGGGTGCACCATATTTAAAACGAGATTGGCCACACTAGATTAAGCCATATATATATATATATATGTGTATATGGACAGATATGTATGTATGTAGAAGCTTCTTTCTTCTTCTTCCTTCTTCTTTCCACGATCATCATCACCAACACCACCAAAGCTCCTTCTTTCTTCCTTCTTTTCAAGAATTTGGCTAAAATTTAAGAGAAAATCATATCTAGCTATGAGTTTTTAAAAGAATAAGCTAGAAAAGGTGATTTTATCAGTAGGTGATCAAAGAAAAAGAGGGAAAAGATAGAAGAAGTGAGAAATTGAAAGAGGTATGTGCTTATGTATTATACTTTGCAAATAATTGAATTTCTATGAGTTTGAATGTTTGAATTGATTGATTGAGTCATTTATAATGAATTATTTCTTGAAAATATTGATTAAATGGATTGATGTGTGAAAAATGAATTAAAAGAACTTATATGTGGTGAGTTTGATTCTTAATTCAATCTTTATAAGAATTGGGTAGTTTGATGTTGTTTTAGCCATAAGTTATATTTGAAGGTTTGATTAATTGAAGTTTGAGTAAAGTATTAGATGTAGACTCTTTTATGTTAAAAAAATTTGGATTTGATTCATTATTATCATAGATTTTGAATATATTGAGTTAAAATGGTTAAGTGTGCGAAATGCAGAATTTTTGCCTGGCATGGCCAGTGACACGCCCATGTCAGTGGGTGTGTCATAGTTACTGAATTGTAAAATAAATGACATGCCCCGTGACACGCCCATGTCATTGGGGGTGTCAAAGCTACTGTGAAATGGGCAAATGACATGCCCAGTGACACGCGCATGTCATTGGGCATGTCACTTGAAGAAATTTACCCAAAATGTCTCTTTTTCTTATGTTTCATCGGTGATTTCGGCCTAAATAACTATAAGGCCTTAAATTGTAAATGATTTTTTTAAATCAACCCTATCAAGTAGTGTAATAATTTTGAATATATGATAAATATGTGTCATACCAAGTGTTGATCAAAGAATTGTTCCATTGAAGTGATATACATAATTCAATGTTAATTAAAACAAATGAATTGCCTAAATCATACTGATTTTAGATCTAGCTTTGGATCGAATGGCTAACTAGAGGAAGGATAGCCATAGTGATAGTGGACACCTCATGCCATTAATGGACACATTGTGTTATCAGTGACAGTGGGCATAATTGCCATTATACATTCTTTAGATTTGGCATTAAAACCTATGATCTGGGTTCAGTATGTATGGGCATATTTTATAAAGTTATCTAAATTGAAAATATATGTGAATATGACATTGTGAATAATGGAAGAAATACAAAATAATAATATAAGTCAATTACTTGAAATCGACTTACTGTGTTACAATATGAAAGTGATTGGTAATGTATATATTAAGGTTTATAAGTGAAAGTTCTAATGCACAAAATAGAAATGTTATGCTCAAGTTATTGAATTGATCAATAACTTTCTAAGTGTTATAATGATTGAAAGTGTATATAATGATATGAGATACAAAGTGCTCCAAAGTATAGTACTAAATTTAAGTGCTAAAAATTATAGATTGAATGAAATTATTCTATATGTGAAACTGAAAAGTAAGACTTACTGAAAAACAAATAAGTGTAATATGAGCAATGTTAACAAATGAAAAAGTAAGTCTTAAATAAAATGATTCAAAAAGAGAAAAGTTGCAATCCCAAAAGTGTAGTGTAGCATGATAACTTTTAGAGAGTTAAAGTTATTATTTTGTGTAATCAAAATATTATGTTGGTTTGTTATTGAAAATAGTTAATATATTAAAATATTTCTTAAAACTGAGTGTTATTACTATACTTCCATAAGGGATTTCCTTTAATATTAAGTGATAAAATATGTTTATACAAGCACTACTAAGCTTTACTTAGCATGTTAGAATTATTTTCTGACACACAGGTATCAGGTCATCGGAGCAAGTTAAGATGTGGAATTAAAGATCTCAGGAAATTACCTATAGTACATATAAAGATCTTTTGTATATTATACTCATAAGTTATGAGATGTATATATACAATTTAATTTGGCTATTTGAGAGATTGTACAAATTTGTAAACATGAAAGAAATATATGTATTTTGAAGATGAAATTTGAGATTCTAGTGAATGATTATCAAATAAAGCAATGTATTATATATTTATTTGTTTTGATGAACTTATGATGTTTATCTAATTTATAATTACTATTTGGATTATTGGAGATATTCAAGATTGGTTTAAATATTGGGTTTATAAGTGTTGTATTATAGAGATTGTAATATTGTTATTTGAATATTTTTGTTAGTAACATTTTGAAAGAAAACTTTTTCAATGAATTGATTATAGCACTGACAGTATATCGAATAACATTCTCTGATAGTTTTAATGAGAATTGTCAGGGGATGTTACAATCCCCACGTGTATCCAACTTTTCAAACCCAATAGGGGTTGGGAGTTTCTTAGGAATTGAGTCATCCACCCCTTTCTTTTTCCCGACCCATCAGGGTGGCCAATACATTTTCTCTGGGTTTAGGCCCATGTTCCCTAAGGTCCTAAGCCTAACAGTGCTGAATTCACAAGAACCATTCAACTGGGAGTGGAGGCGAAAAAATTCCCACTCACATTAACCTGTCAATAATCAACCAAATTGCATCATGCTTCTTCTGGGTGTTCAGAAGACCAGTTACAAAATCCACAGTGACTCTATCCCATTTCCATTCTAGTATTTAGATGGGTTGCAGAAGATTTGATGCTACTTGTTGCTCTGCTCTAACCTGCTGACATACTAAGCATCTTGTCACATACTTAGTAATCTCTCTTTTCATATTAGGTCACGAATAGAAAGACTTCAAATCCCGATACATCTTGTTGCTTCCTGTATGCATAATATATTTGGTATTGTGAGCTTCTCTAAGAATTCTCTCCTTTAACTCCTTTACATCAAGAACATAAAATTGATTATTAAAGTACAAACCACCACTTCTAAAATAACATAGTCTAATATTTCTCCTTTATATACTTGTCCCATCACTGCTAGCAGCTTTTGGTTCTTTTGTTGATCCTTTATAGCTTTCTGCTAGCAACTTTTGGTTATTTTGTTGATCCTTTAACATAGTCTAATATTTCTCCTTTATATACTTTTCCCACATAACATATTATATTATGTTTGGTTATATAACAAATACATTATATTTAATTTATAACTTAAAAGCATTAAACTACCAATGTCTTTCGACTTAGAGCATTAGCCACCACATTAGCTTTTTCCAAGATGGTAATCAATGACATTGTCATAGTCTTTCATTAATTCCATCCATCTTCTCTGCCTTATCTTTCCAGCTAGGCAGATATTTCAAGTTTTTACAATTGGTAAAAATATAATATCTTTCACCATACAAGCATTGGCAGTAAGTTTTTAGAGCAAATACAATATTTGCTAGCTCTAAATTATGTACGGGATAGTTCAATTCATGTGGTTTTAACAACCTAGAAGCATAAGTAATCGCTTTGCCTTCCTACATCAACACACAACCAAGTCCTTGATGAGAAGCATCACTATAGATTACATACTGTTAGATATGTATACCCTATAGACAATCACTTTAGGTTGTAATATGTATATTACATTCATTTATATTAATGAATTAAGGCATCGTTTATTATTCAGTATTCATGTCATGCATATAGTTGATTATATATCTTATATTATTTAATAAAGTCCTTAGCATAAATTAGAGGGTGAGCGGGGATTTTTGCCCCCACTCCCGGTGGAATGGTTCTTGCGACTTCGGCACTGTTTAGGCTCGGGGCCTTAGAGAACACGGACCTTAGTCGGAAGAAAATAGAGTCGCCACCCGGACGGGCCGGGAAAAAAAAGGGGTGGATGACTCGATTTCTAAGGAATCCCCAACCCCCAAATGGGTTTGGAAAGTTGGATACATGTGGGGAAGGTGAGAAATGGCCCACCACCCCCACAACGCCCGGTTCATTGGAACGGCCTCCTTTACAGGTCTTAATATTATAAAATTCTTAAATATAACAATATTATCCATATTACACACAACAATTGAAATAAAACATCATTATATTAAAGTCAAAGCAATGTCCAAACGAAGTAAATAAATGGACACCCATCCAAAGATGGAAACATGTCCTTACATCATCCGTGTCTAAACTAAACAGGACACCCACAGAAAGGTAGAAACATCTCATTTACATTGGTCCAAAATATAAAAGCAATTTAAATTATATAGAACTTAATTAATGAGGTACCCACAAAGTGGAAACATACCTCTTACAACATTTGGAAATTCAAAATAAATCGATAATATTTAATTTCAATGGTTGATTTATTTAATATATATAATAAATATTCATCCATGATAAATTAAATAAATCAAGCATTGAAATTAAATAAATCAACCATCAAAGCATATAATAAACTACATAATTAAATCTAAAAATAAAGCAAGTAAAGGTACAAATTAGGGATTATTGTTTCTATTATTAACATTTAGGATTTTGGAATTTTAGCATTATTATCGTTATTTGTTTAGCCTACTATAAAGGTTTTGGAAAATTGGAATGGATTAGGGTTTCATGAATCGAATTAGGGTTTAGGGGTAACGTTATGAAATTAGGCTTTTAGAATATTAAAACATAAGGTTTATAGCTCTTGGTTACTGGATTGTTGTTTTTGATTTACTATATTGAGTTTGATTGTTTAGGTTTATAAGGTTTTAAGGTTTTAAGGATTAGGGTTTAGGAAAACTAGGGTTTACGTATTAGTTTTGAGGGAATTAGGGCTTAGGAAAACTTAGGGTTTACTTGTTTTGGTTTTTTGAGAATGTAATATCCCAAAATATACCCTAGATGTTTTGGGTTTTATTATTATTATAATTGGATTTATTGTATATGTTTTATTGGAAGAGAAAAAGGGTTTTTAGAGAGAGTGTATATGTTGTGTATATTAGAATATATACAACATATACATAAGTCTATGGATAGTCAATGGAGATAGTGGAAGAAGATATTTGTTTGTGTTTGAATTAATAATTAATTAATAAGGAAATTAATGAATGGAGGAGGTTTATTTGAATTGTTTAATATTTTTAACTGCTTGGTTGAGAGGATTTTAAGGAAAAGAGTAGTTGACTTTGGGTTTCTCTTTCTTCCTTCTTCTTTCTTTCTTCCTTGCCGTGGTTCATTTTCTTCCTCTTCCTTTGCTCTTGTTTTGGCCGGCTAACAAAAGAAACAAGAGAACAAGAAGAGTTTTGATCTTCCAACTCAAGATCTAAGGAAGTGTTCAAGTGTTCAAGTGGAAAAAGTTAAGAGTTTCTTCATCCTTGGTAAGTTCTTCACTTGACTCTTTAATTTCTTTGAGTTTTGAGTTGAGTTTGTGGATGGTATGTGATTATGTTGTTTAAGATGGGTTTAAGAGTGTTTGGGTAACTGATTTCTTGTTTTTGGGGATGGTGTGAAGGAAAGAGTAAGTTGTTGAAAGTGAATGGTTTGAGTTTGTGTTTAGGTTTGTGTTGATGATTTTTGATTTGAGATTGGAAGAATGTCTTTAGTTGTTTTAGCATTTTTGTAAGTTTGTTATGGTTTTTGGGTATGTTGAGATGACTTTGGTTGAAGTGGTTTTTGGTGAAAGAAAGAGTTTTGTTGGTTGTGTTGTTGTTTTGGCCGGAATCTGGGTTTTTGGTCTGCACGTCCAAGGGCACGTCCAGGATTTTGGGTGTGTCGATGGCTCTGTGTTTTGGTTGGATGGCACGAGCAGTGACACGCCCATGTCACTGAGCGTGTCATAGTTTCTGTGTGGCAATAGGATTGACACGGCCAGTAACACGCCCGTGTTATTGAGCGTGTCATAGCCACTGTGTTTTTGGGGAATTGACACGGCCATGAGCACGTTCATGATGTTGGACGTGTCAATATTGTTGAGAGGCAGAATGTATTACACGCCCAGTAACATGCCCGTGTTGTTGAGCGTGTAAAGGCTACTGTGTTTGCCCTATTTGGTTCTTAGCCTTATGATCTTATATGAGTTTCATCTTCCTTTAGGAATAGGTTGTGAAGAAGGTGAATTACCCTAATTCGAGTAGTGAAAAATTATTGGAAGAAGAAGTGTTTAATATTGTGTGGATTACATTTAAGGTAAGTACAAACATTGCATTGTTGCATACATCCATTTTGATGTGGCCTTGTTGATATATAAATAATGTTATGTTTTGCACATTGCGAATCTTGTGAAATGTACTATTTGTATAATGATGAATTGTTTTGATGTATATGGACATATAATGAAGCCATTGTGGTTGGCCATGGTTACACAAATGAAATTCTTGAGGCATGAGTGCCCAATTGAATATGAGATACATATTGAGAAAGAGAATGGTAAAGAGGCAAATGGATTAATTGTATGTTTAATATGTTGATTCAATTTCAGAGTTCTGGATTTGGTGGCATGCCTAATAAATGTGAATTAAGGTAACAGTCTAGCCGGGTTGAGGATCTCTTCAAATTGAGTTGAATTGAGGTCCAAGAGACTGGGTCTGTTACACTATGAGAAATGTGAAATGATAAATGTGAATTAAAGTAACAGTCTAGCTGGGTTGAGGATCTCCTCGATTAGTCGGGTTGATGGTCCAAGAGACTGGGTCTGTTACAGGTAACAGTCTAGCCGGGTTGAGGATCTCCTCAAGATTGTTGAGTTGATGGTCCAAGAGACTGGGTCTGTTACCCTATCCATGGATAGAGACATATGTATATTGCCTATGGGCTTGATTATTGTGATTTGGACCAAAGCAGCAACTCTGAATTTTGAATATCATATTAAATGCTGGTTGGGCCCATAGGTGTCTTTATTGAATGAGAATAATGGATAATGATATGATTATTGAATTAATGAAATGTAACATTTATAAATATGATCTTTATTGGATGATTGTATGGCATTGATGTTGACATTGCATAATATCATTATGGTTTGTACTATTAAGTTGTTGGCTCAGCGCGATTGTGGTTCGTCGCGCAGGTGGTAGGATTGATAGGGTTGAGACTGAGGATTCTTCTAGACCTAGTTGAGTTTATGCTTGAAGAGTTGGACTAGAGCTTAAAGATCAGAGAGTGAATCTGCCAATCATGTATATATTCTATGTTTTGTAAATTTTGATCTATAATGTATTTGCACTTGTAATATTTATAAAAATTTCCGCTGCGGATTAGTAAACGTTTTTACATATAGTGTCTTTTGAATTTCTTCTAAATGTTTGAGATTTGTTTCACTTATTTTCAAGGATATGATTTGTATATTTTTAAACTGTGACATATTCTATATTCAGTATACGTATATTTCGATCGTCTAAGCATGCTTGGTACGTATACGGAATATAGGGGTGTTACAGAGAAAGTTAGGGTTTTTGGTATTTTAGGAAACATATTTGTTTTTAGGATTGAAGAAAATAGTTTAGAGCTTTATAAAATAATTATGATTTTTAGAAACTGTAAAGTAGGTTAGGGTTTGGAGATTTAAGAAAACATTTGGAAATTTTAGAAAAAAGTTAGAGGAAAACAGTTTAGGGTTTTTAAAAGTTTTTGGAAATAGGAAAAATGATTTAAGGTTTTTGGAAATAGAAGGAACAATTTAGTGTTTTTGAGGTTTCTGGAAACAGAAAAAATAAATTAAGGTTTTTAAGGTTTTTGGAAAACAGAAGAAATAAATTAGGGTTTTGAAGGTTTTTGGAAAACAGAAGAAATAAATTAGGGTTTTGAAGGTTTTTGGAAACAGAAGAAATAAATTAGATTATAGAAACGAAGAACAAGCTACTACATATTTAAAGATCAAAGTTTTGTGTGTATATTCTTATGAATCAAAGAAACAAAGCTACTATGATCATAAGTAATTTATGATGAAGGATCAAACCTGTGTAGTTGGTTCCACCAAAAAGTTGCTTTCTGGATGAACAATGACAAAGACAAGGTTGCTACCATTGATGAATTGTTGATTGCTTGGTTATTGCTAGGGTTTTCTATAATCGAAGTTTCGATCACCTAATCAAAGCCCCACTATAAGATCTCCAAGTTCCAGTCCAAAGTCCCCGTCCAAAGTCTTCTTTTAAAGTGTTATTTATAGGAAAATTTATAAGATTCATTCTAATTGTTTAAGGAAACTAAAATTAATTAGAAAAAGAAAACCGAAACCAAATAGAATTTGGTTTTGGAAAAAATTGTGTTGAAAAAATTTCGCTGGCGAAAACTGCGATCACTGGCCAAAATTACGAGGATTGGTGCGAAATTGCGAGAGCTGGGCGCGCTTGGCTAGGCGGCCAGCCAATTTCGTTGTAGGAAATTCCTGCGCCGAAATTGGCCAAGGCCATTCCTGCCGCGAAAAGGCCCAAGGCCATTTTTCCCACAGGAAAGGAAATTCCTGCGGGCGAATTGGCCTAGGCCAATTGGACCTTCGGTGACGAAATTTTTTCGTCGCGATTTTTCCGTAGTCGATTTTTATTTTTATTTTTATTTTTTTATTTATTATTATTATTATTATATTTTTATTAACTTCACCATTTTTATTTTTATTAAAAATTATAAATAATTGAAATAAATATTATTTAATTAAAATACCACAAAAATTATTTTGGACTATATAAAAAAATATCGGACTGGACTGGGTCAAAAATTAAGTGTCTACAGTTTGCCCCCTGCTTGAACGATCTGAGACTTTTAGTAAAAGAGAGTGAAAAGTAATAAGACTTAATTTTTTCGAGATGGTTGAGGTTTTGGATTCTGGACCCGGTTCGAGTTCTAGACTCAAGGATAATTTTAGGTTCTGGACCTAAGGGTAATTTTGGGTTCTGGACCCGAGCTAAGTTCTGGACTTAAAAGAGATTTTAGGTTTTAGACCTAAGGATAATTTGGGTTCTTGACCCGAGCAAAGTTCTGGACTTAAAAATGATCTTAGATTCTGGACCTAAGGATAATTTGGGTTCTGGACCTGAGCTATGTTCTAGACTTAAAAGATATTTTAAGTTCTGGACCTAAGGATAATTTGGGTTCAGGACCCGAGCTAAGTTCTAGACTTAAAAGAGATTTTAGGTTCTGGACCTAAGGATAATTTGGGTTCTAGACCCCAGCTAAGTTCTGGACTCAAAAGAGATTTTAGGTTCTGGACCTAAGGATAATTTGGGTTCTGGACCCGAGCTAAGTTCTGGACTGAAAAGAGATTTTAGGTTTTGGACCTAAGGATAATTTGGGTTCTGGACCCGAGCTTAGTTCTGGACTTAAAAGTGATTTTAGGTTATGGACCTAAGGATAATTTGAGTTCTAGACCCGAGATAAGCTTTAGACTTAAAAGAGATTTTAGGTTATGGACCTAACAGTAATTTGGGTTCTGGACCTGAGCTAATAGAGATTTAATTATCTACAAAAAATAATTATAGTGAGTAGCATATAAATTTTGTTTGCAAAAAATTTAGCTAATTTTTACACACATATCTTCTCCTTGCCCCCTGCGTGTAAAAATATTTTTTAAAAGTGCAAAAATATTTACGCAAGTATTTGAATGATTAAATTGAATAATTGAGTTTCCTATTTATTTACTGTGCAATCACTGTTCATGCACTATTTACTATTCATAAATAGTAATCTACTATTTATAAATAGTATCATACTATTATAAATAGTAACATACTATTTGTAAATAGTAATTACTATTTATCAATAGTGAAATTTACTTTTTGAATTTTGTTTTTCCTTTGCCGTTCCTCTATATAAACAAACGATTTCTTCATTTCATTTACAGCAAAATTGTTAATTTCATTCGTTCATAGCTATAATTCTTTCAAATTTAGCATACAGTTTTGAAAAAAATGCATGCTTCAAGATCAGGAACTCATTCCAATGCTGAGTTATTGGAGTTTATTCGACATCATGAAGATGGAAATATAGGTCTACTAGCCGGGATGCTGCTTCATCGTAGTTCAAATCAAATGAGCAAGGTAATTATTTCTTTTCTTTTCTTTCTTTTTGTTTTTTTCTCTTTTTTCTTTTATTTGTTTTTTCTTTTTTTTTCTTTATATTTTTTCTGTTTTTATTTTTATTTGTTTTCTTTTCTTTATATTTTCTATTTTTTAGAAAATTTAGGAAAAATATATTAATTTAAGAATTTAAGTAGATAGACTAATGATATACTTACCTAGTGTTAACTTACCTGGCTCAGTGTTATCGTGATCATTGCATTATTTGGGGCAGAGGGAGTATCTACAAAGCCAGACAATGGTATGATGTAGCACCTTCTCGGGTAAGGCAGATTATCCGAGATTACGGCTTTGAGAGCTTCATCTTACAATTACCATCCGAGGAGTATCTGATAGACCGGAGCATAGTCCAGACGCTTGTAGAACGATGGTTGGACACAACTCATACTTTTCACTTGCCCATTGGAGAGATGACAATTGGTCCGGTCTACTTTGCTGCTAAAACCGGTATTCGGTATGATGGTGTTCCTGTTCCTCTTACCAACGATATTTCGACATTTGAAGAAATTCAACAATTAGTTGGTATGGAACCATCATATAAAGGGCCTTTTAAGATAAAAATTGAGCCAATTCATAGTTATTGGATGAACTACGAAGGACGGGTTCATAGAGACACAGCCCAACAGTATGCTCGAGGATTTTTATTATATTTGCTCGGGTCGACCATTTTAGGCAGCACTGAACCCCTCATCCATTTGTCAGTGTTGAGGGCCTTTTCTTATTTTAGGATGATGCCACTTTATGGCTGGGGTGAAGCTAGCCTCGCCTGTCTTTACCATGGTCTTGACAAAATTTGCCGAAATAAGAAGTCTTTTGTCGGCTTTATGGCGGTTATCGAGGTACTCTTCTTCCACCAATGTCGATTCCATTCTTTTCATGTATGAACTTGATTTTTATTATTGTTGTAGGCATGGGCATATGAACACAAGCTTGTGAGGGCGCCTGGTATTTCTTGAGAGATAGTCGGGTATCCGAGATTAAATTTTTGGTTGTCTAAGCATGTAGAAGTTCCCGGCTCTCACCATGTGCATACCCAACATTTTGTCTTGAGCAGCTTAACCTAGGACCAGGTAAGATAACATTAGTATACTTTAAAATTTTTATGAAAGTTTACTTACTGTGAGCGGGGATTTTTGCCCCCACTCCCGGTGGAATGGTTCTTGCAACTTTGGCATTGTTTAGGCTCGGGGCCTTAGAGAACATGAACCTAAGTCCGGAGAAAATGGAGTCGCCACCCGAATGGGCTGGGAAAAAGAAAGGGGTGGATGACTCAATTCCTAAGGAATCCCCAGCCCTCCTAATGGGTTTGGAAAGTTGGGTACGTGTGGGGAAGGTGAGAAATGGCCCAACACCCCCACAACGCCCGGTTCATTGGAACCGGCCTCCTTTACAGGTCTTAATATTATAAAATTCTTAAATATAATAATATTATCCATATTACACAAAAATTGAAATAAAGCATCGTTATATTAAAATCAAAACAATGTCTACATAAAGCAAATAAATGGACACCCATCCGAGGATGGAAACATGTCCTTACATCATCCGTGTCTAAACTAAATAGGACACCCACCGAAAGGTAGAAACATGTGCTTTACATTGGTCTAAAATATAAAAGTAATTTAAATTACATGATATTTAACTAATTAGGTACCCACTAAGTGGAAACATACTTCTTACAACATTTGAAAATAAAAAATAAATCGATAAAAGTAAATAACCATTCATAATAAATAAATCATTCATCAAAGACATCAATCAAAATATATAATAAGCATTCATCCATGATAAATTAAATAAATCAAGCATTAAAATTAAATAAATCAAACCATATAATAAACTACATAAGCAAATCTTAAATTAAATAAAGCAATAAATATATAATTTAGGGTTCGCATCTTAAAATAGAATTTTAGAATTTTAATTACTAAATTAGGGCTTTGGAAAAAGGAAAGTTAAATGCACGGACTCATAATACACAAATGAATATTGACCCCTTCGACGAGCCCATACGGCGGAAATTAAGATTACTAATTTCTAATTACTAATTTTAGAAATTGGCTTCTAGGATTGTAGGTTTTGGTGTTGAAAATTAAGATTTTAGGGTTTAGAAATTGGCTTCTAGGATTGTAGGTTTTAGAATCTTAAGATATTATTATTGTTATTTGTTTAGGCTACTGTAAGTTTTAAGAGAATTGAAATGGATTAGGGTTTTATAATTTGAGAGATTGATAAGGTTATTTGATTAATCAAATTAGGGTTTGAGGGGTAAAATCATGAAATTAGGGTTTGGATAAACATTTGGGTTTAGGACTCATGGTTATTGGATTATTATTTTAGATTTACTACATTGGGTTTGAATGTTTAGGTTGATAAGGTTTTAAGATTTTAAGGATTAGGGTTTAGAAAAATTAGGGTTTACGGTTTTGGGGGAATTAGTGTTTAAGAAAATTTAGGGTTTAGATTAACTAGTTTGGGGTTACTGTCTTGGTTTTGGAATTGAGGAAAATAGTTTAGAGTTTATAAAGTTTTTGAAAATAGGCAAGATGATTTAAGGTTTTTGGAAATAGAAAGTATATTTTTTAGGGTTTTTGGAAATAAAAGGGTCAATTTAGGGTTTTAAATTTTAGAAGAAACAAAGTTAGGGTTCTTGAGTTTTAAAAGAAATAGAGGGAATCACTTAAGGTTTTTGGAAACGAAGATCAAATTATTACATCTTCAAAGATCGAATGTATAATCTTATGAATCAAATAAAGAATGAAGCTACTGTAAGAAATAAAAAGAAATTAAAGATTCAAACCTTCGTTCGTTGGTTCCACCAAAAATTGCTTCTTGGATGAACAAGGACGAAGGCAAGGTTGCTGCCTTTGATAGCTTGATTGCTTGCTTGCTTATTCTCTTCTAAAAAGTCTGATCAATTTGTAATGTTCCAGTTCAAAATCCAAGTCCCAGTCCAAAGTCCAATTCCTCCTCCCCTTTTTTTGCATTTTTTAGTCTTATTCATAGGAAATTTAGATGATTAATTTTAATAGTTTAAGGAAATTGTATTAATTAGGAAAAGAAAACTAAAACCAAATAGAATTTGGTTTCGGAAAAATTGCTTCGGAAAAATTTTGCTGGCAAAAACTGCATCAGCTGCGAGGGATTAGGCGCAAAAACTGGAGAGCGGGCGCGCGCTGGCGGGCTGCGGGCCATTTCATCCAACACTTTTGGCGATGAATTTTTCATCGTCGATTTTTATTTTTATTTATTATTTATTATTATTATTATTTATTATTATATTAATTTTTAAAAACTAAAATAAATATTATTTAATTAAGATAACACAAAAAATTTTTTGGACTAAATAAAATATATTGGACCGGACTGGGTCAAAAATTAAGGGTCTATACTTACCTTATGTCATTTTGTAGGTGAATTTGGCCTGGTGGAACGCAGAAGAGCGGACAAACTGGACTTCCTTCATGAATGCCGCACTGCCTTTTCAACATACTCGCCTAGTCATCGCCGACCCTATCTCTAGTGGCTGGTTTCTCGGAGAGAGAGAGAGTATATGAGTGGTTTCTTGGTCCCGAGCAGTGAAGGATCCCAATGTATTGCCCAGAATATACTTTAAATATTACATCAATGCCAGAGAATGCATGGTGGTTGGCCTGGCACGGTTATGATGTTGAAACATTTTGTCTATCCACCGGGTGCATCTTATACCTATTTTATTCAAATAGGGCTCTTGAACTTTGATGTATCTTTTGTTGGTGTACGAAAAATTCCCAAAGAAAATGAGGATAGAGATGAAGAGGAACATCATGGAGAGGGAGGAGAGTTCATTCCACATCTCGGGGCTAGCACTTCTTAGGTAAAACTTTTACCATTTTTCCATTGCAATCGCTTCTTTCTTAACTTATTTTGATTCTTTAATGATTTTTATAGGTTGCTGGCTCATTTGATCATGAGGCTGGACCTTCTTTTACTACTCCTTCATTTTCTCATTCTAGTATGCCAAATATGCCATCTCATCCACAGGGTATTGAATTAAAATCCAAGCTATCCTCAATCCTTATTGAATCTTGTTAAGACTTTATGAATTGAATAGTTGAAATCACCTCTACATTGACCATGAAGGTTGACCATAAGAAGAGAAACAGGAAGAAGAAGAAGATGAAAGTTCTAGACATTTGACTTCCTATTTTCTTCCACCAATTATATTTATATATTCATTAATTAATTTAGATTTTTATATAAAATATAATTATTTTATATTTTTAACTTTTCTACTTTTAACTTTTTACCTCTTTACAATTTACATTTAACCATTTATATATAATGTATATGTTATTTATAGTTTCAAAATCTTCCATCTAGATCTCCCTTAATCCCCACCAATTAGTGTATCTTGCTGGGTTAAATAAAATTGGGGCATTACAACTCTCTCCCCCTTAAATAATTTCATTCCCGAAATTACCTAGTATTAGCTCTGAAATAGTTGTGGGTGTTGACTCCTCATCACTTGCTTGCTTTCCCAGGTAGCCTCTTCTGTTGAGTAGTTTCTCCATAAAACCTTCATAAAGGCACCTTCTTATTTTAGCTTCTTTACTTCACATGCCAAGATTGCTATTGGTTCTGCCTCATAACTTAATCAGGATTCACCTCAATAGATTTAAATGACAAAATATGAGACGGATTTGACTTGTACCTCTAAAGCATGGAAACATGAAATACATTATGAATTATATCCAACTCTTTCTAATACTTCATATAGGGTAATAAAACATGGACTAGGTTTTTCTTTCTTTACAAATCTTAGTATTTTCTACTAGGAAGACACTTTTAAGAACACCTTCTCACACATATTGGACTCTATACTTCTCCTCTTCAAATCAGAATAAGATTTATGTTGGTCAAAAGCTGCTTTTAGCAGATCCCGAATCTCTTTCACTTTCTCTTCGATTTATTTAATCAATTTAGGGCCTACTAATGTCCCTTTTCCAACTTCATCCCAACATAAAGGTGTTCTGCACTTCCTCCCGCATAGAGCTTCACACTATGCCTTACCAATACTAGGTTGATAACTATTATTATATGCAAACTCAATAAATGGAAAGTATCTATCCCAGCTACCAACAAAATCAATAACACAACTCCTAAACATGTCCTCTAACACTTGTATCACTCTTTCAGATTGCCCATTGGTTTGTGGATGAAAAGCATTACTGAAATGTAATCAAGTACCCAATGCACCTTGTAAACTCCTCCAAAATCTTGAGGTGAATCTGGGATCTCGATCTGATACCAATGAAATAGGGACTCCATCTAATCTCGCAACCTCGCTAATATAAATTTCTTCTAACTTGTCAAGAGAATAATCCATCCTTACAGGTAGAAAGTGAGTTGACTCCGTCATTCTATCCATAATTATCCAGATTAAATCATGCTTTCACTGGGTCAAGGGTAATCCAGTAATAAAATCCATAGTTTCTCTATCCCATTTCCATTCTAGCACCGTTAATGGTTGTAACAATCTGTGAGCGGGGATTTTTGCCCCCACTCCCGGTGGAATGGTTCTTGCGACTTCGGCACTGTTTAGGCTCGGGGCCTTAGAGAACATGGACCTAAGTTTGGAGAAAATGGAGTTGCCACCCGGACGGGCCGGGAAAAAGAAAGGGGTGGATGATTCGATTCCTAAGGAATCCCCAACCCCTAATGGGTTCAGAAAGTTAGGTACGTGTGGGGAAGGTGAGAAATGGCCCAACACCCCCACAACACCCGGTTCATTGGAACCGGCCTCCTTTATAGGTCTTAATATTATAAAATTCTTAAATATAACAACATTAACCATATACACACAATAATTAAGAGAAAGCATCAATATATTAAAATCAAAGTAATGTCCAAACAAAGCAAATAAATGGACACCCATCCAAGGAAAGAAACATGTCCTTACATCACATGCATAAATAGGACACCCACAAAAAAGGTAGAAACATGCCCTTTAAATAGGATCTAAAATAGAAAAGTAAATTAAATTACATGATGTTTAACTAATGAGGTACCCACCAAGTGGAAACATACCTCTTACAACTTTTGGAATTCTAAATTAATTGATAAAAGTAATTAATCATTCATCAAAGCTATTAATCAAAATATAAAATAAACATCCATCCATGATAAATTAAATAAATCAAGTATTGAAATTAAATAAATTAAAGCATAAGAAATAAATCAAAGCATAATCAAGTATGGAATTGAATAAAGCAAATAAAAGTCCAATTATGGCTACTGTGACTTTTTATGGAATTAAAACAAATTAGGGTTTTATGTTTTAAAGGGTTGGTAAGACTCTTTGATTAACAAAATTAAGGTTTGAATGATGATATCATGAAACTAGGGTTTTAAACACTTTAAAATATTTTAATTTGTGATTTTTGGTTATTGGGTTCCTAAGCTATTGTGTAAAATTTAGGTTTTTATGTTTTTATGTTTTTTAATGTTTTAAAAGGATTAGGGTTCATAACAATTAGGGTTTAAGGTTTTAAAAGGATTAGGGTTCATTATCTTAGGTTTAAAAGTTGAATTTTGGATTTTAGGATTTAGAAGTAGGGTCACGGGTGGTGAATAATTTTTAGGGTTTTAGAAATCAATTTGATAATTTCATGAAATTTTATGAATTTAAACAAATAAATTAAAGTTTTTATAAGTAGAAAAGATGTTTTTTAAGGCTTTTTGAATGAAATATAACCGACTTTAAAATTTTTAAAGAAGCAGAATTTACATCTTAGTTTTGTTGAAAAATATGTTCAATGAGAGTTTTAAGGTTTTTAAGAAGAAAAAATAACAATTTTAAGCCTTTTGGAAGATAACCCAACGAAATAAGGTTTTTTTTTTGCTTTAGAAAAACTAAATTAAAGTTCAAAGGTTTTTAATTTTGATTTCATAGATTTGCTACTGTGTAAAAAAAACAATTAAAGAAAATTAATTAACACATACCTTCTTTTGATGATTTCTCCAAAAACAATTCTTCTTGGATGAACTAGCTCCAAAGACAAGCTTTTTTTGCCTTTGAATCCTCTAAATCGTGCTGCTGCTGTTCCAGAAAAAAGTTGAATTGAATTTCTTCTTTTCCTTCCTTGATTTGGTTTCAAATTTTCCAAACTACTCTTGGATTTTTGCCTCCCCTTTTTTTTTAATTGTCTTTGGTCCTTATTTATAGTGGTTTGAGGTTGTTTATTCCTAATTAGTTAAGATAATTAATATTAATAAAAAAAGAAACCAAAACCTAATTGGATTAGGTTTCAAAAAATTTACGTCGGAAAATTTGCACTGCCGAAAAAAAACTGCTGCGGAAAAACTCCGTTGGCAAAAAAATCTGCTGCAGCTGGCTGCGGCAGCTCACGCGGAGCGGGCCCGTAAGCTATTTTGCAGGCAGAAAATTTCTGCGTCGAACGCAGAAAATTTCTGCGTGCGAAATAGCACAGTGATGGCACGGGCCCGCGCTACGATTTTTTCGTCACCGATTTTTTCGACTCTGATTTTTATTTTTATTTTTACTTTTTGACTTTTATTTGTTTATTTCTATTTTTTATCAATAAAAATTAGATACTAAAGCAAAAATTATTTAATAAAAATTATTTTGGACCAATTAGACAATAAAAATTATTTTAGACTAAATAAAACATATTGGACCGGATTGGGTCAAAAATTAAGGGTCTACAGTTTGCCCCCTGCTTGAATGATCTGAAACCTTAGTGAAAGAGAATGAAAAGCAATAAGACTTAATTTTTGAGATGGCGAATTAAATTTGTTTTGAGTACTTGGACCCGAGATTGGGTACTTGGACCCGAAATCGGGTACTTGGATCCGAGATTGATTGAATTTGGGTACTTGGACCCAAGATTGAGTACTTGGACCTGAGATTGGGTACTTGGACTCGAGATTGGGTACTTGGACCAGAGATTGATTGAATTTGGGTACTTGGACCCGGGATTGGGTACTTGGACCCGAGATTGATTTGATTTGGGTATTTGGACCTGAGATTGATTTGATTTGGGTCCTTGGACCCGAGATTGGGTATTTGGACCCGAGATTGGGTACTTGGACCCGGGATTAGGTTGAATTCGGTTTGGGTACTTAGACCCAAGATTGGATGGAATTTGGGTACTTGGACCCAGAATTGGGTACTTGAACCCGAGATTAGATTTGATTTGGGTACTTGGACCCGAAATTAGGTACTTGGACCTGAAATTGGGTACTTGGACCCGAGATTGGGTACTTGGACCCAAGATTGGATTGAATTTGATTTGGGTACTTTGACCCAAGATTGGAATGAATTTGGGTACTTGGACCCAAATTAGATTGAGTTTGACTGACCTTTTATAATTTGAGAAATCTGACTGCTCCGGTTATTCTATGCATTGTGGTTTTTCACCCTCAAAATGGATCTTCATCCTTTGAGATCGGGTCTTCATCCTTAAAAATGAATCTTCATCTTTTGACATCGGGTTTTCATCCTTGAAAAAAATGGATCTTCATCCTTTGAGATCGGGTCTTCACCCTTGCAAATGGATCTTCATCATTTGAGATTGGGTCTTTACCCTTGAAACATGGGTCTTTATCCATTGGAGGTCGGGTCTGTACCCTGGCTTCAGCTTTTTTAGCTGGATTAGTCTTTTGTCTTTTACATCTTCATTCTTTTGAGAGTTCTAATGTTCCACTCTTTTGTTCTTCCTTTTTGCAAAGATTTAGCTATTTTTAATTGGACTTTATATCCTCTCCTTGCCCCCCTGTGTGGCAAAATATTTGTAAGTGAGTTTAAAAATATTTGGTATATAAACTCAAAAAATTGAAAAGGAGAAACTTTGCCCCCTGTGTAGGCTCAAACCAAAGATTTTATCCATGCAAGCTTTGATTGATGTTTTTACCGTCTTGTTCTTCGCATAAGCACGCATTTCTTCTCTTTGCAAGATTACTGGAGCTTTCTCAAGCAATGGGCTTTCTATGCCCCCCCCCCCTAATTTGATATCTTCTTTTGGTTGCTTGCTGTTCATTTTGACAAGGAATAAACAACACAAGATAAGAAAGTGCGATGTGACATGCTCTTGTATGAATGATATGCATGAATGATACTTACAGCGGTTTTATTGACTCACAGACTGAGGTGATCAGCAGAAGTGTTCTCATTGACTCCTTTTGACGCTTGTTCAAGTCTTGCATGGGAATGCTCAAAAGCTTTTGCATTTGTGGCTTTCATCTTCAAGATGTTGAAAACATGAGTGGTGGAGACCTTGAGCAGCAGAGTCAGGGATGCATCCATTTCTAACTATGTTTCAGCATGTCAGTTGATAGCTTCTTCATGACCTTGCCAATAATCATTTCAACAGACTTCCCTTAGCTCAAAGGCTTTGTATGACAAAACACTTTTTTTTTGAATTTTGATTTTGAAAACAAATGTTGGCTTTGCCAAATTAATGTCAATGTACATCAGGACTTGATTTTCAAATTTAATATATCTATAACATGACAACCCTTGTTACCGTACTAAACTCGGGAATTATTTCTATTTAAGCCAGAATTGTTGCACTTTAGATAGGCACATACACATTACTTAGCCAAAGGTCTCATTTGAGTTTAAATATTGCCCATCTCATATGCATGCTTATCCAAACTATCTCCACTAATAGACTCTATCTACCAAGAGAGATCAACAGGTCTTTGATAGGCTCGAAATGGGGTCTATAAGGGACATGGGTTTAAATGAAGGCCATTTTGAGATTGGAGCTGGTGTGACACAAAGGACAAACCTTCACATTACAAATTTCTTGTTTGAATTTTCAGCAGCTTGGAGTAATCTTGCTAAATTCCAAATTCTTGGCATTAATCTAGATCTTGATTAGGACAGTTTATGCCCTTGCAAAAAGTTTAAGACCCAAATTCGTTTCTTTTCTTCTTTTCCCTTTTCTTTCCTCTTATTTTTCTTACTCTTCCCTTCTCTTTCTCTTTCCCTACTCTTCCCTTTCTTTTATCATTTTTGTCCTTCTTTCTTATAGGACTATCAAGTATAGAACTTTCAAGAACTGAATGGTCTTTCTCCTTTTCCTTTGGTTTTGATCGAATCTTTGGTTGGGTTGGACCAATTCAAGTCAAATCATCCTTATAAATCAAATGGAAGCCTTTTGTTGTCTTAGGTAAAAGAGAACTCAGTTGGCTTTTTGAACCATTTTGGGAGTAATTTTTCTTTTCTTTTTTTTTTCTCTCTTTTTTCTTTTCTTTTTTCTTTTCTTTTGTCTCACTTTTTTCTTCTTTTTCTTTTTTTCTTCTTTTTTTCTTCTTCTCTTCTTTCTCTTTTTTTTTTGCTTGGTTCTAGCTCTAAAAGAGTTATCTCGTTTATACTAGCATGGGCTTCCAATAATGGATGAGTGGAGTGACATAAATCTTCTTTAACAGGGATAAATCAATTGTTACTCCGATGTTGTCTTGATAGATTGGAGATATTAGGTGAACTTCAACTACCCTTATGGTCTTGAAAACTTCAACTACCCTTATGGTCTTGGAAATTTCAACTATCTTAATGGCATTGCTTAATCATTGCTTTCTTTGATCTTCTTGCCTATTCATCTTAGTGATCATAAGACTTGTCAAAAGAATCACAACAGCTCAGGGCAGGTTGTTGGGGTTATATGCCAATGAAAAGAAAGCTAAAATTTTATGAAGGCTCAAAGGGATAACTAGGGATTGATATTTAATTGGGTGGATACTAGTTGTTGGCTAACCAAACAATGCCTAGATCATTTCTCCCTTAAATAAGTAGAGTTCAATTTTGCCTCGAAAGTTTTTTAAAGCATGTTCTAAGACTGACTAGGACATAGACAAAGATAATTATGCAGGAGCCCTCTCTAAGTAAGCATACACATCTCAATGCTATATAGAGTAATTCCCTCACCTAGTAAAGTCATTCGAGTCATGATGCATAAATATATTAATTCATGAATTATCAAGCTAGATTCCCCATTGGTTGAGCACCAAAATGAACAAAGACCAACAAAATTTTTTATGAAAGTAATTTATTCAAACAAATTTAAATTTGAAATACACAATAGTTCCAAAACATTAAAGAAAGTAGAATTGAAAAGCAACATTCAAGCTAAGGAAAGTTTGTTGAGTTTAAGCTTCTCTTCCCTTCACATCTTCAATATTTCCATCTTGAAAGGATGATAAAACAAAATCTTCTTCCAATCCTTTTCCCACCATGAAGGTTGCCGGTGGAGGTACTCTATTGAACCTTGGTAATGGATTGTCTTTGGTGTTGGGCTTATCCGGCTCGGGTAGCTTGCCTCTATCAATCAAATTCTGGATCTCATGCCTCAACTTCATGCAATTGTCCATTTCATGTCTAGGCCTTTGATGGAATTGGAAAAATGCAGTAGTATCAAAGTTAGGTGGTAGAGGACGAGGAGTCAAGGATTGTAACAATCCTTTCTTTTGCAGCTTGCTAAAAACCCAAGATAGAGGCTTCCCCAGATCTGAAAATTGTCTTTTATTTCCTTGATCGGTTACATTAACATCAACTTCTTTTTATGTGCTTTGGCTACCAGGTTGATAGCTCCCTTTCTCATTCCTTTTTATTGCAAAGCGACTCTTCTCCCCTTCCCATTCTTCAATTTGCAAACCAGCTTGGAGAAGGTCTTTGAAATCCCTTATAAGGGTGTGAGACATCCTTTCATAGAGATTAGGCAACACCCCTCTCACGATCATCCTTATTTGATCAGATTCATCGGGCCTTTTCTTGAGTAAAGCAGCCTTATTTCTCCATCTCTTCACATAGTCTACAAAATTCTTATTTGGCCTTTGTCTATTGGACTCCACTTCCATTAAGGTAACTTCCATCTCGATATTATATCCATATTGTTGGATGAAGGCCTTGTAGAGCAAATCCCAATTCTTTTGTGTTCCATCATCTAAGGTATTGAACCAAATTTGGACAGCAGGATCCAATGAGAGCATGAAGTACCTTAGAGTTTGAGCCTTAGTAGCTTGGGCAGACTGCATGGCAGTGATATACTGCTTCACATGGAGATGAGGATTTTCGGTGCCATTGTACTTTGCAAAGGATGGCATCTTGAATTTGTATGGAACTTCTTCATCTAGCTCAAATAATTTGTCAATCTCGGGCATCTCTTCGGTCTTCATTTTCTTCTCAAATTTTTTTCTAAATCAGCAATCATCTTTTCAACATCAGAAGTCTCGGTCTTTTCAATAGCTGCCTTCTCAACAACCTTTGGTTCTTTCTTCTTTTCTTGAACCTCTTGGTAGTATTGAGCCCAATCATCATCATCATCAATAATCACCTTTTCATCATCAAAAACCACTTCACTAACTTTGGTCTTCCCTTTGTCCTTTGGTTTCTTAGTGCTAGCAGATGCCTCAGCATGGTTTTCTAAGATTGCAGTCAATTGGTTCTTTATGGTCTCAGCTAGGGCCTCTTTGATTTCTTCCATCTTGGCATTAAGGGCTTCATCCACCATCCTTTGAATTTGTTCCAGCTCCATTACTTTAGGTGAGCAAGTGAATGAGTCGTTGCTAGATACCTCATCTCTGGGGTAGGTCGGATTGTTGTAAGCTTTAGAACTATCGTAATCCAGGGTTGTGAGCCAGAGAGGATCAATGATATGAGATGCAAATGTATGCATGTATGCATGTATGCACAAACAATCAACAAATAAGGATAAATAGGACGTTCCTTCAAACCTTATAACATCCACACACGAATTGCGAGTCTCTTTTCCTAGGTATATGGTTGACAAAATACCATCATGGGGTATCTTGTTTTCGAATAATTCCCTCGGACGTTTCAACCAATAGTTATATTTTCAAATATGGAAATCCATTCATGATAATTCCCATTAATTAGGTTTTAATCCATTCAACCAACTAAAGTAGCTTTTATGCTATGTTGGATTAAAACAAAATTAATTAAGAGGTTTATTATAAATAGATTTCTCACTTGAAAAAGGTAACTAATGGTTCATGCCAAAAATAAGCCCATGGTTAATTTATTCTTAGTGTAAACTAGGCCCACAATTGATTTTTGGTATTTCATAATTGACCTAAATATTTTTGTAAGCTCTTTGTAAGAAAATGTTGGGTGAAAATAGTTTTGTTTCTAAGCCCATTGTAAAAGATTTTAGAAAAATGGATTTTGGGCTTAGTATTTGGGCCATGGGCCAAAGAATTTTTGATTTGTTTTTAGAAAATTCTTATGTCCAAAGACCATTTTGAAAAGTTTTGAAAATTAGCTTTTGAACTGTCGTAATCCAGGGATGTGAGCCACTGAGGATCAATGATATGAGATGCAAATGCATGCATGTATGCATGTATGCACGAACAATCAATGAAGAAAGATAATTAAGATGTTCCTTCCAACCTTATAACATCCACACACAAATGGCGAGTCTGTAACACCCCTACACCCTGTACATGCACACTACACAACACCATAATGTAACATACGTGCACGGAATATAGGAGTGCTACGGTTTTCTTTACAATTTAACACATTTGAAAAGATACCATAATCTTCCTCATTATACATTATAGAAAATAAGTAATTAACTTGTAATATAAAATAAAATAGATATATATATATATTGACTTACTATGCAGCGGAATTTATAAAACATTTACATATATGAATACATCCAAAACCACATTTGTAATTATACACATATTTACATTAGAATCCATACTTTATAAAACATAAAGAAGTTATACATGATTGGCAACTCTTCTCTGATCTTTAAATCCCAAAGATAGATTCTTCAATGTCTACTCTCATTCGGTCTCGAGGAACTCTCGGGTTCACTTCTGTTACCCGTGCGATCAACATTATCGCGCTAAGCCAACGGCTTAGTAAAAACATTATGCTTTCATGCCATGCAATGTCACACATATGACTAATGAATACAACATCATAGGTGGAAATATAATACCACACCTTTACATTTCACCAATCATACTCACATAAGCATATCACAATTCAAAGTCCTTCCATGGATCTCATTATTCAATTAATTTACCATCAATAACTCACATTTAAACAAAGACAAGCATGGGCCCAAAATACACTAATATGTCATTCAATTTTCAGAGTTAATGCTTTGGTTTTGTTATCACATTTATCATTATCATATACCCAACTAGGCTTCAAGGATTAGGTTCAACCAAGCTTCAAGGGGAACAAAGCATGCTAAGTATCAACCCAACTTGGCTTCAAGAACCAACCCAACCTAGCTTCAAGGGTTGTAATATCTCAATTAGGCTTCAAGGACTAGACCCAACCAAGCTTCAAGGGGAGTAAAACATGTTAAACTTCTACCCAACTTGGCTTCAAGGATCAATTCCAACCTAACTTCAAGAGATTGTTACTATCATTAGGCATGCCACCAACAACAAACTCTGAAAATGGAATAACACATTAGTCACACAATTCATTTATTATTTCATTAACCATTTCAGTCTCAATTGAATCATCATCTAGGCAAACATGCCTCATTTATCACAATTGAATCATCATAGCCAATCACAATGGCTTTATATTCCATCACAACTCAATCCACATTATAGCAATTTATATTTCATATATACAATCATTTACATCATTATATCCTTCATTGATATAAACATAACAAAGCACATTATTCATATAGGTAAACAATGTAGTAATGCAACATTTGTACTTACCTCAATAACAATTTACACAACTCTTAACACTTCCTTGTCCAAGATCCTTTTACCTCTTAGATCAATGATCAATCACTTTCTTCAAGACCTAATCCAAAAATAATAACATATACTTGCTTAGGGATACACAAAAGATAATCCAATTAAAAGTAAACTAGGGCAACCCTAAACTTGACACGCTAAGCTACACGGGCGTGTCCCTGACCGTGCCCTAACTCCACAACACAGAAGCATTTACACGCTCAACAACACGGGCGTGTTCCTGGGCATGTAATACCTTCTGCTTCTCAAACATAACAACACGCCCAACATCATGAACGTGCTCCTGGCCGTGCCACACCTACTGCCTCCAACACAATTGACACGCCTAAAGACCCTAGACGTGCTCATGGGCGTGTCCGGCCACAAATCAAGATTCCGGCCAAAACAACCAAACACTCAACAAAACACTTTTATCCATCAACATCCACTTCACACCATCTTAACAAAACATACCCAAAAACCATCTTAAACTCACAAAAACACCAAAACAAGTCAAAACACAAATCAACTATAAATCACAAATCTCATCACAAACCCTAATCACAAACACAACATTATCTCTTCCAACCAACTTACTCTTTTCTTCAATCCACCCTTAAAATCCATGATCAAAACAATCAAAAACTCTTAAACATCTCAAAACCAAACAACACACTCTTAAATCATCTATCAAACTCAATCAAAACTTCAAATAAACAAAGAAATCAAAAGAGGACTTACCAAAGTTACAAAACTTCTTGAATCACCAACTTGATCACTTAGATCTTCCTTCAATTTGAGCCTAGCACATCAAGATCCTCTCTTGTTCTCTTGTTTCTCTTGTCTATGGAGGAGCCGGCCAACAATAAAGGAAAGAGAAGAAGAAAAGAAAAACAAAGACAAGTCAAACTTCTCCTCTTCTTTAAATCTCCACCAAGCAATTCTAACAAAGCAATTACTTAAATGCCCTCATCCATTTGTTTAGATTTCCTTAAAAACACTTACCCCTTTTTAGTCATTTCACAAAACACAAATAAATATCTTCTTCCCTTGACCACTCTTTTGACTTATGTATATGTTATATATATTATCATATAAACAACATATACATTTCTTTCTACACAATCTTTTCCTTTTTAAAACAATACATACACATTCTCTTTTCAATTTCTTTCTTATCAACATAACATATACACATAATTCAAACAAACAATAATTATATCCAAACTTCTAGGGCACACATGGGGATATTACAGAGTCTCTTTTCCTATGTATATGCTTAACAAAATACCAACATGGGGTATCTTGTTTTTGAATAATTCCCTCGGACCTTTCAACCAATAGTTATATTTTCGAAAATGGAAATCCATCCATGATAATTCCCATTAATTAGGTTTTAATCCATCCAACCAACTAAAGTAGCTTTTATGCTATATTGGATTAAAACTAAATTAAGAGGTTTATTATAGATAGATTTCTCACTTGAAAAAGGTAACTAATGATTCATGCCAAAAACAAGCCCATGGTTAATTTATTCTTAGTGTAAACTAGGCCCACAATTGATTTTTGGTATTTTTTAATTGACCTAAATATTTTTGCAAGCTCTTTGTAAGAATAAGATTGGATGAAAATAATTTTATTTCTAAGCCCATTATAAAAATATTTTAGAAAAATAGATTTTGGTTTTAGTATTTGGGCCATGAGCCAAAGAATTTTTGATATGTTTTTAGAAAAGTTTTATGTCCAAAGACCATCTTGAAAAATTTTGAAAATAGCTTTGGTCTTTTGGATTTTCTAATGAAAATTCTATTTTGAGCTTACAATGTACTTAGGTCATATTAGAAAAAGAACAAACCAAATAAGCCATGATTTAAGCCAAGATAAATCAACCATAGTCAAACAACATGCATTTGGGGTAAAACCTAAGGAAAGTAACTAGGCCAATTACATGAGCTTTAGTCTTTGGGTAAAAAGGCTTAGGTTCCCATAGCAAGTATATACCAAATGGTACAAGGCTATGAGTGGTTATGCCATGCTCAATCTCCATACCTTGAATGAAAGTATGGTATCCCTTACATAACACAACAAGGGTAACACGAGCGTCCTAACTAACGTACATGATGCAAACAAATATGATGCAATGGATAATATCGTTATAAGAAAGAATAGAATAATATAAAGACCAACGGAATCAACTTCTCTTATCCCTAGTGGAGTCGCCACTGTGAGCGAGGATTTTCGCCCCCACTCCCGGTGGAATGGTTCTTGCGACTTTGGCACTGTTTAGGCTCGGGGCCTTAGAGAACACGGACCTAAGTCCTGAGAAAATGGAGTCGCCACCAGGACGGGCCGGGAAAAAGAAAGGGGTGGATGACTCGATTCCTAAGGAATCCCCAACCCCCTAATGGGTTCGGAAAGTTGGGTACGTGTGGGGAAGGTGAGAAATGGCCCAGCACCCCCACAACGCCCGGTTCATTGGAACCGGCCTCCTTTACAGGTCTTAATATTATAAAATTCTTAAATATAACAACATTATCCATATTACACACAATAATTAAAAGAAAGCATCAATATATTAAAATCAAAGCAATGTCCAAACAAAGCAAATAAATGGACACCCATCCAAGGATGGAAACATGTCCTTATATCACATGCCTAAATAGGACACCCACCAAAAAGGTAGAAACATGCCCTTTACATAGGTTCTCAAATAGAAAAGCAAATTAAATTACATGATGTTTAACTAATGAGATACCCACCAAGTGGAAACATACCTCTTACAACTTTTGGAAATCTAAATTAATTAATAAAAGTAAATAATCATTCATCATAAATAAATCATTCATCAAAGCTATTAATCAAAATATAAAATAAACATCCATCCATGATAAATTAAATAAATCAAGTATTTAAATTAAATAAATTAAAGCATAAGAAATAAATCAAAGCATAATCAAGTATGGAATTGAATAAAGCAAATAAAAGTCCAATTATGGCTATTGCGACTTTTTATGGAATTAAAAAAAATTATGGTTTTATGTTTTAAAGGGTTGGTAAGACTCTTTGATTAACAAAATTAAGGTTTGAATGATGATATCATGAAACTAGGGTTTTAAACACTTTAAAATACTTTAATTTGTGATTTTTGTTTATTGGGTTCCTAAGCTACTGTGTAAAATTTAGGTTTTTAGGTTTTTATGTTTTTTAATATTTTAGAAGGATTAGGGTTCGTAAAAATTAGGGTTTAAAGTTTTAAAAGGACTAGAGTTCATTATTTTAGGTTTAAAAGTTAAATTTTGGATTTTAGGATTTAGAAGTAGGGTCACGGGTGGTGAATAAATTTTAGGGTTTTAGAAATCAATTTCATAATTTCATGAAGTTTTATGAATTTAAACAAATAAATTAAAGTTTTTATAAGTAGAAAAGATGTTTTTTAAGGCTTTTTGAATGAAATAGAACCTACTTTAAAATTTTAAAAGAAGCAGAATTTACATCTTAGTTTTTTTGAAAAATATGTTCAATTAGAGTTTTAAGGTTTTTAAGAAGAAAAAATAACAATTTTAAGCCTTTTGGAAGATAAACCAACGAAATAAGGCTTTTTTTTCTTTAGAAAAACTAAATTAAAGTTCAAAGGTTTTTAATTTTGATTTCATAGATTTGCTACTGTTTAATAAAAACAATTAAAGAAAATTAATAAACACACACCTTCTTTTGATGATTTCTCCAAAAACAATTCTTCTTGGATGAACTAGCTCCAAAGACAAGCTTTTTTTGCCTTTGAATCCTCTAAATCGTGCTGCTGCTGTTCCAAAAAAAAGTTGAATTCAATTTCTTCTTTTCCTTCCTTGATTTGGTTTCAAATTTTCCAAACTACTTTTGGATTTTTGCCTCCCCTTTTTTTAAATTGTCTTTGGTCCTTATTTATAGTGGTTTGAGGTTGTTTATTCCTAATTAGTTAAGGTAAGTAATATTAATAAAAAAAGAAACCAAAACCTAATTGGATTAGGTTTCGAAAAATTTTCGTCGGAAAATTTGCGCTGCAAAAAAAAAAACTGCTGCGGAAAAACTGCGCTGGCAAAAAAATCTGCTGCAGCTGGCTGCGGCAGCTGCGCGGAGTGGGCCCGTAAGTTATTTCGCAGGCAGAAAATTTTTGCGTGGCTATTTCGCAGGCAGAAATTTCTGCATGCAAAATAGCACAGTGATTTCACGTGCCCGTGCCCACGGGCCCGCGCGACGATTTTTTCTTCGTCGATTTTTTCGACTCCTATTTTTTTATTTTTATTTTTTGACTTTTATTTGTTTATTTCAATTTTTTATTAATAAAAATTAGATAGTAAAGCAAAAATTATTTAATAAAAATTATTTTGGACCAATTAAACAACAAAAATTATTTTAGACTAAATAAAACATATTGGACCGGATTGGGTAAAAAATTAAGGGTCTACACAATCCTAAAGGAACTTGATGTTCAGCCTTTATCTTCTGACATGTGAGGAACTTGGATACAAACTCCGCTATATCCCTCTTCATACCCATCTACAAGTAATGTTGCTTCAAATCTTGATACATTATTGTACATGTTGTCCCAAGATGGCAACCAAGAGGGGGGGGGGGTGAATTGGTTTCCTCAAGAAGTAATGACAATTTAAAAAACTCAACAAACAAGAAGTGCGGAATATGAAGATTGTTGAGTGATGAAGGAAGAAAGAACACACAAGATTTATAGTGGTTCGGATTTGCTTCAATCCTACATCCACTTCCTTAACAACTTGTTAAGGTTCCACTAGACTTTGAAGTTTTTACAAGCTCACTTCCAACTTTGGTGTTTTTACAAGTTCACACCTAACTTTACAAGTGTTTTTCTAAGGCTCACACTTATAACCCAAACAAGAGTTTTACAAGGCTTACTCTCACAACCCAAGTGTTTCCCAAGCTTACACTCAAACTTATACAATGGTGTTTTCAAATGCTAACACCTAACATACATTACAATTTAATTGTAAGTTTAAGTAAATGAAAATTTGTTGCTTGGCTATTACAATATGATTTCTTGCTTGTTCCTTTTTTTGTTTTCTCAGAGAGACATTGTATTTATAGCCAATGTGGTCTTACTAGCCGTTATAGACATTAAGAATAATGTATTGGTAGATTAGACCTTCTTTACTTAAACTGCCCGAAGCACTTCGCGGTCGCCCTTCATGCAAGGATGGTCGCGCTCATGCTTCTCGCGGTCGTCCTTTAACATGGGACGGTCGCTACTTTTGAAAAGACTTCAACGGTCGAATTTTAGTGCTCTGCAGCTGGAATCTTGCCCATGCTGTGTTTGTCGGACCGGTTTCTTGCCCAGCTGTGTTTGTCGGGACGGTCGCGCCTAGCAATGGTGCGGTCGCCCTTTTTGAATAATCAAGTGGGTTTATAACGGTCATATTACGTGTCATTCTCTGACAGGGCAAAATTGAATGTCCGCCATAATTTGAATGTCGCGGTCGCCCTATGTAGATTATCGCGGTCGAATTGAGAAACTCGCGTCGAACTTCTGGACGCTCCTGAGGACGCGAAACCTACTGTCTCTTCAAACAATTTCTTCTTGAATGGTAGAGCGGTCGCGATTCTGAATGGGGCGGTCGCTAAAGTGATAAGCGAGGTCGAGTCATTCACCGTTCTTGTCACCGCGAACCTTATTGTGATTGTAATGATTTAAGTTCCTTGAGTAGCGGTCGTGCAAATATTCGGACGGTCGCTATTCTGTAGGAGCGGTCGCGACATAGGTCGAACTTCTGACCGCGAAACCTACTGTGATAAGGTTTCTTCTTTTAATTACATGGAGCGGTCGTATTCAGGTGAGGTGCGACCGCTATAAGTGTTCTGTTCACCTTATTTGAAGTAACCTAATCCTGCAACAAGATTTCTCAAACACAAGTTAAATAGATCATCCATTTGAGTTGTCAAGGATCAAAATTAAGGTCATTTGTCTAACAATCTCCCCCATTTTGACTTTGACAATTCAAATGGAATGATAAGAAAAATAATGAGTCTAAAAATGCTCCCCCTTAACATATGCAACAATCATGGTTAAGAGCATTTGTGATTTAGTAGTTTATCTTGGTGCAAACATTTTTCTCCCATAAACATTTTTTCTTATTTGCAAATGTTCAATAAATTTCAACAAGAAATTAACTCCCCCATAAACATTTTTCCCAAATTTGCAAATGTTCAAACAGATTGTTCTTATTTCTCCCCCATAATTTTATTGACATTCCATTTATACCACATTCCATTTTGGTATTTTCTCTCCCCCATTGGCATAGGCAAAATGAAATAAATGTTAAGCAAAAATATTAACAAAGCAAATGAAAGGAAATATAAACATTATATAGATTGAAGTGGAGGAAAATACAAAACAGAAAGCAAATTAGCAAACATATGAAAATGCAAGCAAAAACAGACTAAAGCTAAGCTATTCTGAGTCATCATCTAACTCTAACTCTTTTTCAACTAAAGGAGCTTTCCCCTTATCTTGAGGTGCAACAGAGGCAGAGCTAGTGCTAATGGACTCTTCTTCTTCAGCAACGCTTTGGGTGTGATCACTTATATCCCAATCTTCAAGATTGCATTGAGGCAAGTCCAATTTGCCTTGCATGTCATAAAGATCATGATGCATGTGGGATATAAGGTCTATCCTCTTGTTTAAGTGCTGGAATCTCTTGGAAACACTTTTCTTGAGCTTAGTGAGTTTCCTTGAGAGAGTCTTGATAGCTTGGAGGATGAGTTGTGTGGAGGATGAAGCAGTTTCTTTAGCAGCTTTTGATGAAGTTGCTTTTGGAGGTAATTCTACTGCAACTTCTACAGAATCTCCCTCTTCCTCAATTGTATACCTTGGCCTTTTCTTTTGTTTATCCATAACTCCTTTCTTGCCATAGCAGTATACATATGACCCTTCTATCTTCCTTACACAACCAGCATGCTCTAAGTAATCCATTGTGATAGCATTGGAGGCTAGAGTGAAAGGGTTCCTCAAAGTAGCTAAGTTCAAATCATTCAGAAGGTTTAGGTGCCTAGCTATTTGAGTAACTTGAGAGGATAGGAAGAAGGTACCAGTTCTTGTAATAGCATGATGATAAAAGGTATCAATCAAGAACTAGGTGGTGTTCATTTTGATGTTATGGGTGAAAGCTTACAGAAATATAAGATCTCTTTTGGTGACTTTCTCATTCCCATCAGCTCTTTGGTGAATGGTATAGGTGATAATCCTATGGAGCATCCAGTGGGTGAGAGATTTGATATGTCTGGCTTTAGATTCCTTTTCAAAAGAGGTTTCAATGGAAATTTCTCTCCAGAAATCAGAAAGTGTTGGGTTTGAGAAGATTTGGTCATTGTAGGAGGTTATACCTTCAGAGGGGAAGTCCCAAATGCTGCCAAAATCTTCTAGAGATAGGGCTTGGTATTGATCAAAGAGCTTAAATCTAACCCCATACCACCCTAGTGCAGAATTTGCACTCTTCTCTATTTGAAGAGACATTAAAAACTCCTTACTCAGACTAGAGTAGCCTACCTCTTCTGGAAAGACAAATTTTCTCCATCCAAGGACATCCAGCAATCTCTCAATTTCGTCCTTGATGTTCAAGGCAGAAAGCATCCCACCAAAAGGAGATTTGGTGCCTTCAACCTTCTTTCTCTTTAGCATGGCATACCTAACATCTTCTTCAGTGGTTTGATGGTGAGGTTTGTGAATTTTCTCACCTCTTTTAGATTGAGGAGGAGATGGGGGAACAACTTCGGGTTCTCTAATGGTGATTCCTGGAACTCTCTTGGCTTGTCCCTTTATTTTGGAAGTGGTTTTTCTTTTGGGAGCCATTAGAATAGAAGAAACATATGAGTGCAGGAAAACAGAGGTTGATTTGAGAAGTAGATGAGTTGAGAAGATTTTAGGGTTTTAGATTGTTTTCAGAAGCAAAATATCCAAGAAATTTGATGTAACTTACTCTTAAATAGATGGAGTTAAGAAAATAGCCGTTTTTGACTGTTGACTATTAAGAGTTGCGACTTGTCACACAGCCAACGGTTATAAATTTTCGAGCAGAGTGTACAGGGTGCGGTCGCGGATTGAAGATAGTGCGATCGCTACTTATGGTCTAGCGACCATTGTCAAGATAAGTATGCTCGCGAGTGAGGAAAGTAACTGTAACGGTCGAAACTATTCAAATTGGTGCGGCCGCGCACAAATTTTCTCGACCGCGCACAGAGTCATTAGTTTGAATGAAACTGACAGACAGGATAGCGACCGCTAAAGAATACTGGAGCGACCGCTACATACTTAAAAATGAAAGATTCAAGGAAAGATGGAGAATATTTCTATTGTGTTAAGAACCATTAAATTCATGCACATAGAAACCTTATTGATAGGCAATTAATTCAGAGTGTTTCCATCAATCATTCCTAAATTAAGTTTAATAAAATTAAGTCTATCTTCATTCAAGGGTTTTGTAAAGACATCCGCAAGTTGATTTTGTGTTTCAATAAATTCTAGAATTATGTTCTGATTTTGCACATTTTCCCTTAAAAAATGATGTCTAATATCTATATGCTTGGATCTAGAATGTTGTATAGGATTTTTAGACAAATTGATAGCACTAGTGTTGTTACATAATGGAAATATTGTTAAAAACCTTACCATAGTCAAGCAATTGTTGTTTCATCCATAATACTTGTGTGCAACAAAAACAAGCTGCAACATACTCAGCTTCCGTTGTGGATAAAGCAACCGATGCTTGTTTCTTACTATGCCAAGAAACTAGACAATTACCAAGAAAGTGACATGCTCCTGTAGTGCTTTTCCTATCTAATATACTACCAGCATAATCTGCATCTGAAAATCCTATAATATGAAATGATGTGTTCTTTGGATACCAAAGTCCTAAATGTATTGTACCACTCAAATATTTCAAGATTCTCTTTGTGGCATTCAAGTGTGATTCTTTAGGACAAGTTTGAAATCTAGCACAAAGACATACACTGTACATTATATCAGGCCTAGATGCGGTTAAGTAAAGTAGTGATCCGATGATACCTCGATATTTCTTCTCATCTACTGCTTTACCATTATCATCTTTACCTAATTTCAATGATGTGCTCATAGGAGTTTTGCTAGTTTTGCAGCCATCCATTCCAAATTTCTTGATGAGTTCTTTTGTATATTTGGATTGGTTGATGAAGATCCCATCTTTACATTGCTTGACTTGCAGTCCAAGGAAAAACTTGAGTTCACCCATCATGCTCATTTCAAATTCCCTAGTCATACAAGAAGCAAATTCTTTGCACAAGGTTTCATTAGTAGCTCCAAATATTATGTCATCCACATAAATTTGTACAATCAAGATGTTATGCTTATCCTTTTTAACAAAAAGAGTTGTGTCTACTTTTCCTTTTGCAAAACCATTTTCAAGTAAATATGCACTAAGTTTGTCATACCAAGCTCTAGGTGCTTGCTTTAATCCATATAAAGCTTTGGTAAGTTTGAAAACATGATCAGGAAATTTGTAGTTTTCAAAACTAGGAGGTTGTTCAACATAAACTTCTTCATTTATGAGTCCGTTTAGAAATGCACTTTTAACATCCATTTGATAAAGCTTAAAATTCATATGACATGCAAAGGCAAGTAATATTCTAATAGCTTCTAATCTAGCTACGGGGGCAAAGGTTTCATCATAGTCAATACCTTCTTCTTGATTATAACCTTTGGCTACCAATCTTGCTTTATTTCTAATGATGTGACCATTTTCATCAAGCTTATTCCTATAAACCCATTTGCATCCTATTATAGAATGATCTATAGGTCTAGGAGTAAGTTGCCAAACATTATTTCTTTCAAATTGATTAAGTTCATCTTGCATTGCAGTTATCCAATTTTCATCATTTAAAGCTTCCTCAATAGTTTTTGGTTCAATTTGAGAAACAAAAGCAACATTAACATCAATATGATTAATTCTAGATCTAGTAGTTACTCCCTTTGATGTTTCTCCAATGATGAGTTCCTTTGGATGATCTTTCTTGTATTGCCAATCCTTAGGTAGATCTTGAGCCTTTTCTTCAAGTTGATTGATCTTTGGAGCATCAATAGATTCAAGAGGTTCAAGAGTGCCTGCAGGGTCATTGAAAGTAATACCTTTCTTTTGATCAAGTTTAGATAATTCATCAAATACAACATGCATTGATTCTTCTATAACTAGAGTTTTCATATTAAATACTCTATATGCTTTGCTATATGATGAATATCCTAAGAATATGCCTTCATCTGATTTGGATGAGAATTTTCCAAGATTATCCTTGGTATTCAATATGAAGCATTTGCATCCAAATACTCTAAAATATCCAATTCTGGGTATTCTTCCATTCCATAGCTCATAAGAAGTTTTATTAGTTAAATGCCTTTTATAAGCACGATTTGCAATGTAACAAGCTGTATTAACGGCTTCCGCCCAAAAATAAGATGGTAAATCATATTCATTGAGCATTGTCCTAGCCATTTCGATTAAAGTTCTATTTTTCCTTTCAACTACACCATTTTGCTGTGGAGTTCTAGGAGCAGAAAAATTGTGTGAAATGCCAAGTTCATTGCAAAAGTTTTCAAAGTTTTCATTTTCAAATTCTTTGCCATGATCACTTCTAATAGATGTGATCACATATCCTTTTTCATTTTGAACTCTTTTTGCAAAGGTTTTGAAGTAATTAAAGGCTTCATTCTTTTGAGCTAAGAAATTAACCCATGTGAATCTAGAGTAGTCATCAACAAGAACAAATGCATATGATTTGCCTCCTAAGCTTGTAACTCTATTTGGTCCAAACAAGTCTAAATGAATGAGCTCTAAAGGTCTAGAGGTGCTTATAACACACTTTGATTTAAATGAGCTTTTATGTTGCTTACCATGTTGACAAGGTTCACAAATTCTGTCTTTATCATATTTTATCTTAGGTAAGCCATCAACTAAATTCTCATTACAAATATATTTCAATTGATCCATACCAGCATGTCCTAGTCTTCTATGCCATAACCATGCATCATTATTAGTGGACATTAAACATGTATGATTAGAATGTATGCTTACATTGTAAGTGTTGTTTGTTCTAGTACCCTTAAATATGATAACATCATTTGAATTTGTGATTTTGCATTCCTTGGAATCAAACTTAACGAAGTATGCTTTATCACAAAGTTGACTAACACTTAGCAAGTTATGTTTCAAACCATCAACAAGCCATACATCTTCAATTAAATCCTTACCAATAGAACCAATGGAGCCAACACCAAGAATTTTACCTTTAGCATTGTTTCCAAAAGTTACGTTACCTCCATGTTTATAGGTAATACTTGTAAAGAGTTTTGCATTTCCAGTCATATGCCTTGAGCATCCACTATCCACAAGCCATGTGCTTTCATTGGTAGTAGATTTTAGGCATACCTGCAAGCCAATTGTGATCATCCTTTTTTAGGTACCCACATATAGTTGGGTCCTTGATGGTTAGTAGAAAGAGTGTCTTCTAACTTGAGATGAGCCTTTCTTATATAACAGGAAAAAATTTTATGTCCAAATTTCATGCAATATGTGCATTGCCATGGTATTCTATGCTTCTGCATTTTTCTTTTTGCATTATACATACAACTACAAGTATGTGATTTCTTTTGTACAAGTTTAGTGAACAACAATGCATAATTATCTTTAGCTTTATTTCCTAGTGAACCATAAGAAGTTCTTTTAGACTTGGTGCAAGCATCTTTGATATGAACATTAGAAATTCCAATTGTAGATGCTTTCACAAATGTTGGTTTGCTAGGTGCAATGTTGGTTGAGCCATTGAATCCTAATCCATATTTCAAGGAAGGTGATCTTTGATTATTAATTAATGTGTTCAATGCTTCCTTTCCTTTATGAAATCTGGAAATTGATTCTTTTAGTTCTTTTAGTTCATGCTTCAATGCCTCATTCTCTTTAATCACTTTTTCTAAGTCATGTGAGCTTTTATTTAATTCTCCTATTGTATTCATCAAATGTTCATTTGAGGTTTTCAATTCTAAGGTAGAGTTCTTTAAGCATATAAAATCCTTTTCTAACTTAGAGTTTTTCTCTTTATAGAGCATCATTTTGGAGAAATATTTTTCTATTTTAGAATTCATGTGCTCAATCAAATCACTATCATCTATATCACTTATATCATCATGTGCTACAAGATCAAAGGATTGAGTACTTACCTCATTGGAGTCATCTTCAATAGCCATGAGACAAAGATTTGCAATTCCTTCCTCTTCTTCTTCTTCACTTGAGGAAGAGTCATCCCATGTGGCTTTGAGAGACTTTTTCTTTTCTTTATCCCATTTCCTTTTGTTCTTTAATTTGTAGCAATCCGACTTGATGTGACCGGTTTTTCCACATTCATAGCATTTTACCTCATTTTTCTTTTCTTTATCTTTGAAGGAGAATTTAGGAGGTGTACCTTTGTTTGCTTGTAATCTTTTCTTCCTTTTCCATTCATTGATTCTTTTAGAGAACATTGCCATTTCATCTTCATCATCAGTACCTTCATTGCTTGAGCTCTCAGCTTCTTTGATTGCTTTGAGTGCAATTGGTTTTCTCTTTTCTTTCTCACCTTGATCTTCTTCTTTCTCACTGTGTAGCTCAAATGTGAGTAATTTTCCAACTAGCTCGTCGGTTCTTAATGTGCTGAGATCATGAGCTTCTTCTATGGATGATACTTTGGATTCAAAGTTCTTTCTAGCTCTTAGGGCTCTCAAGATTTTGCTGTTTACATCACCTTGATCATATACCTTGCCATACTTCTTTAGTTCATTGACAATTGCAAGTAAGCGATTGGTCATGTCGGTGACATTTTCATTTGGTTTCATCTTGAATAGCTCATATTCATGAACATGCATTTGTTTTTTGGTAAATCTCACTTGAGTCGTACCTTCATGGTAGTTTTCAAGTGTTTTCCAAATGCAATGTGCACAAGTTAAATGTTGAACTCTTCCGCCTTCTTCCCTTGAAATGGAATTCATCAAGATGGAAGCAGCTCTATTGTTCTTGAATCGATCTCTGACATTGCTAGTTGACCATTGAGCTTTGGGAAGTGGAACTTGAATACCGTCAACTTCGTGGGTAGGAGATTTCCATTCATTTTCCACGAAATCCCATAGTTCAATCCCTTCACTATCTAGAAACAAATACATTTTGTGTTTCCAGTATGAATAATCAGTTCCATCAAAGTAGGGTCTAAGAATAGAATTAAGATTTCCATGAGAGCTTGATGAAGAAGAAGTTGCCATAGTGGATCAGATTTCACAATTAAGTTTAAGAAATCTAAGGGCTCTGATACCAATTGTTGTCCCAAGATGGCAACCAAGAGGGGGGGGGGTGAATTGGTTTCCTCAAGAAGTAATGACAATTTAAAAAACTCAACAAACAAGAAGTGCGGAATATGAAGATTGTTGAGTGATGAAGGAAGAAAGAACACACAAGATTTATAGTGGTTCGGATTTGCTTCAATCCTACATCCACTTCCTTAACAACTTGTTAAGGTTCCACTAGACTTTGAAGTTTTTACAAGCTCACTTCCAACTTTGGTGTTTTTACAAGTTCACACCTAACTTTACAAGTGTTTTTCTAAGGCTCACACTTATAACCCAAACAAGAGTTTTACAAGGCTTACTCTCACAACCCAAGTGTTTCCCAAGCTTACACTCAAACTTATACAATGGTGTTTTCAAATGCTAACACCTAACATACATTACAATTTAATTGTAAGTTTAAGTAAATGAAAATTTGTTGCTTGGCTATTACAATATGATTTCTTGCTTGTTCCTTTTTTTGTTTTCTCAGAGAGACATTGTATTTATAGCCAATGTGGTCTTACTAGCCGTTATAGACATTAAGAATAATGTATTGGTAGATTAGACCTTCTTTACTTAAACTGCCCGAAGCACTTCGCGGTCGCCCTTCATGCAAGGATGGTCGCGCTCATGCTTCTCGCGGTCGTCCTTTAACATGGGACGGTCGCTACTTTTGAAAAGACTTCAACGGTCGAATTTTAGTGCTCTGCAGCTGGAATCTTGCCCATGCTGTGTTTGTCTGACCGGTTTCTTGCCCAGCTGTGTTTGTCGGGACGGTCGCGCCTAGCAATGGTGCGGTCGCCCTTTTTGAATAATCAAGTGGGTTTATAACGGTCATATTACGTGTCATTCTCTGACAGGGCAAAATTGAATGTCCGCCATAATTTGAATGTCGCGGTCGCCCTATGTAGATTATCGCGGTCGAATTGAGAAACTCGCGTCGAACTTCTGGACGCTCCTGAGGACGCGAAACCTACTGTCTCTTCAAACAATTTCTTCTTGAATGGTAGAGCGGTCGCGATTCTGAATGGGGCGGTCGCTAAAGTGATAAGCGAGGTCGAGTCATTCACCATTCTTGTCACCGCGAACCTTACTGTGATTGTAATGATTTAAGTTCCTTGAGTAGCGGTCGTGCAAATATTCGGACGGTCGCTATTCTGTAGGAGCGGTCGCGACATAGGTCGAACTTCTGACCGCGAAACCTACTGTGATAAGGTTTCTTCTTTTAATTACATGGAGCGGTCGTATTCAGGTGAGGTGCGACCGCTATAAGTGTTCTGTTCACCTTATTTGAAGTAACCTAATCCTGCAACAAGATTTCTCAAACACAAGTTAAATAGATCATCCATTTGAGTTGTCAAGGATCAAAATTAAGGTCATTTGTCTAACAGTACACTTAGCGTTCATAGCATAAATTGACTGATGTGCCTCTTCCAATATCCTCCTTTTTAATTTTTCATCTTCTGATACACACAACCGTATTCTATACCTCAAATTACCATCATCTCCAATTTGAAAATCTCCACTCTCCACATTTAGACAATCTTGTACAATTTTCTGAATCTTCTCATCTGCCCTTTGTGCTTCTTTAATATGCTCTAGAAGTAATGGCTTAACATGCAATTGTGCCACAAGTGCACCATCATCACCAACCTCAAATCTAGCATTTAAGGTTCTCAATTCAACAAGCAACATGAGAGAGTACCTTGCCATAGCCTTCCAACTTAAAGCATCTGCAATAACATTAGTCTTGCTCGGGTGGTAGTCAATTAAGCAATCATAATCCTTAATTAACTCCAACCATCACCTTTACTAAAGATTCAATTCCTTTTACACACCCAAATACTTCAAATTTTTATGATCTATATAGATAAAACATTTCTCCCCATATAGATAATGTTGCCAAATCTTCAATGCAAAAACTATAGTTGTCAACTCCAAATCATGGGTCAGATAGTTACACTCATATGGCTTCAACTATCTAGAGGCATATACAATGACTCTACCCTCTTGCATCAACATACATCCCAAACCATTATATGAAGCATCACTATATATCACAGTGAGCGGGCATTTTCGTCCTCACTCCCGGTGGAATGGTTCTTGCAACTTCGGTACTGTTTAGGCTTGGGGCCTTAGAGAACACGGACCTAAGTCCGGAGAAAATGTAGTCGCCACCCGGACGGGCCGAGAAAAAAGAAAGGGGTGGATAACTCGATTCTTAAGGAATCCCTAACCCCCTAATGGGTTCGAAAAGTTGTGTACGTGTGGGGAAGGTGAGAAATGGCCCATCACCCCCACAACGCCCGGTTCATTGGAACCGGCCTCCTTTACAGGTCTTAATAATAAAAAATTATTAAATATAACAATATTATCCATATTACACACAATAATTAAAATAAAGCATCGTTATATTAAAAACAAAGCAATGTCCAAACAAAGCACATAAATGGACACCCATCCGAGGATGGAAACAAGTCCTTACATCTCATGCCTAAATAGGACACCCACCGAAAGGTAGAAACATGCCCTTTACATTGGTTCTAAAATAGAAAGCAATTTAAATTACATGATATTTAACTAATGAGGTACCCACCAAGTGGAAGCATACCTCTTACAACATTTGGAAATCTAAATAAAACAATAGAAGTAAATTCCCATTCATAATAAATAAATCATCCATCAAAGATATTAAATATCAATAGAAAGTAAACATCCATCCATGATAAATTAAATAAACCAAGCATTGAACTTAGATAAATAGAAGCATATAAAATAAATCAAAGCATAATTAAATATAAAATTGAATAAGGCAAATAAAGATTCAAAATTATAGCTACTGTTTCCATTTAGGGTTCTTTATTTCATGTGTTTAGGGTTTGGGAATTTATTGAATTAGGCTACTGTGAGTTTTTAATGGAATTAAAATAGATTAAGGTTTTATGATTTAAGAAGTTGGTAGAACTCTTTGATTAACCAAATTAAGGTTTGTGATGTAAAATCATGAAATTAGGATTTGAACACTTTAAAATACTTAGATTTATGGTTTACGGTTATTCATTGAATTATGTCTTAAGCTTACTATATAAAATTATATTTATATGATTTTTAAAGTTTTTAAAGGATTAGGGTTTAGAAAATTAGGGTTTAAGGTTTTAAAGGGGTTAGGTTTCACTATTTTTGTTTTTGGAGTTGGATTAGGGTTTTAAGATTTTTGATTTAGGGTTTCGGGGAATGAGTTTTATTTTAGGATTTGAAAATCAATTTGATAATTTTATGAAGTTTTATGAAAATAAGCAAATGATTTAAAGTTTACATAAATAGAAAAGATATTTGTTAAGGTTTTTAGAAAGAAGCAGAATTTAAATTATGGTTTTGAAAAGAAACATGTTAAATTAGGGTTTTAAGATTTTGATGAAGCAAAAATAATAATTGTAAGTTTTTTGAAAAACAAAGCAATGAAATAAGGTTTTTAAACTTTAGAAAAACTAAATTAAAGTTCTAGGGTTTTTGAATTAAAAGACACAATTGGATAGTTTATGCTACTGTGAAAAAATATAAAGAAATTAAGAATTCAAATCTTCTTTCGTAGGTTACACCAAAATTGCTTCTTGGATGAACAAGGTCAAAGACAATATCTTTTGCCTTTGAATTGCTTGAGTTGTTTTTCTGCTCTCTCAAAAAATCAGCTTGATTCAAGGTTTTCCTTCACAATTTCAGATCCAATTTTCCTCTAAGTTTCTGTCCGATTTATTCCATTATTTCTCCTTCGATTTCTTTCCTTGTTTCTGATTGATTTTTTGTTGTTTTTGATCTTATTTATAGAAGTTTTATGGTTCATTCCTAATTATTCATGGAACATAATATTCAATAAGAAAAGGAAACTAAAACCTAATTGCATTAGGTTTCGAAAAATTTGCGTCGAAAAAATTTCGCTAGAGAAAAAAAACTGCTGCGAAAAAATTGCGCTGGCGAAAAAAATTGCCGCAGTTAGCTGCGGCAGGGGACGAGGACCGGCCTGCTGGCCATCATCCCGCGGGCTGGTTTTCGGCGATGATTTTTTCGTCGCCTATTTTTTATTTTTATTTTTTTTATTTTTATTTTTTATTAATAAAAATTAGATACTAAAGTAAAAATTATTTAATTAAGATAAAAAAAATTTTTGGACCAATTAAAATATATTAAACAACACAAAAATTATTTTGGACTAAATAAAATATATTGGACCGGACTAGGTTAAAAATTAAGGGTCGATTTTTCCGTCGTCGATTTTTATTTTTATTAACTTATTTATTGTTATTATTATTTATTTTTTATTAATTATAAAAACTAAATACTAAAACAAATGTTATTTAATTAAGATAACATAAAAATTATTTTGGACTAATTAAAATATATTGGACAACACAAAAATTATTTTGGACTAAAATATATTGGACCGAATTGGGTAAAAAATTAAGGGTCTACAGTTTGCCCCCTGCTTGAATGATTTGAGACTTAGTAAAAGAGAGTGAAAATCAATAAGACTTAATTTTTGAGATGGTGGAGGTTTTGGGTTTTAGACCCGGTTTGAGTTCTGGACTCAAGGATAATTCTGGGTTCTGGACCTAAGGAAAATTTGGGTTCTGGACCCGATCTAAGTTCTGGGACTTAGAAATAAATTCTAGATTCTGGACCTAAGGGTAATTTGGGTTCTGGACCCAAGCTAAGTTCTGGACTTAGAAATAAATTCTAGTTTCTGAACCTAAGGAAAATTTGGGTTCTGGACCCGAGCTAATAATTTTTAATTTCAAAAAGTTTGGCTAATTTTTATGCATGTCTTCTTATTGCCCCCTGGGTGTAAAAATATTTATATACCCGCAATTATTTGAATGATTAAAGTGTATAATTGAATTTACTGTTTATTTACTATGTAGTCACTGTTCATGCACTATTTACTATTCATAAATAGTAATTTTACTATTTGTAAATAGTAGTAAATAGTATTTACTATTGGAAATAGTAATTTTACTATTTATCAATAGTAATACTATTTATGAATAGTAATATTTACTATTCATCAATAGTAATACTATTCATGAATATGAAATTTACTATTCATGAACAATTTTGAAATTTGTTTTTTTGCTTGCCATTTCTCTATATAAAGGAGTTGATTCTTCACTTCATTTCACAGCAAGATTTCTTAAGTTATATAATTCTCTCAAATTTCTTTCAATTTTAGTACATATTTTTCAAAAACAATGCATGCTTCGAGGTCAGGGACTCATTCTAATGCCGAGTTATTTGAGTTTATTCGGCATCATGAAGATGGAAATATAGATATACTAGCCGGGATGCCGCTTCACCACAGTTCCAACGAAAAGAGCGTGGTAATTATTTTTTCTTTTTCTTTTCTCTTGATTTTTTGTCTCTGTGTTTTTTTTTTTTATCTGTTATATTTATTTTTTGTTATATTTTCGTTATATATATTTTTTGTTATTATTTATTATTATTTTTATATTATGCTCTTTTTATTATTATTGTGTTTGCCTTTATTTTTTATTTATATTTTATATTATTATTCTTTTTTTAGGAAAAATAAATTAATTTGAGCAGACAGAATAATATGTACTTACCTAGTATTAACTTACCTAGCTCTGTGTTAGCATGATCATTGCATTGTTCGGGCAGGAGGGTATATCTACAAAGCACGACAATGGTACAATGTAGTGCCTTCTCGGGTAAGGCGAATTATCCGAGATTGCAGCTTTGAGTAGTTCATCTTACAATTGCCATCCGAGGAATACCAGATAGACCGGAGCGTAGTCCAGGCTTTGTAGAGCGATGGTTGGACACAACCCACACTTTTCACTTGCCCATTGGAGAGATGATAATTGGTCCGGTCAATTTTACTGCTATAACCGGCCTTCGATATGATGGTGTTCTGGTTCCTCTAACCAACGATATTTTAACATATGTTTAAAATGGCTCAGAATTAATTAAATTGGCTTTAATATATTATGAGATAATATGTTTAACGGATTAGATCTATTAAGGAAGAAAAAACTGGGTTTATTAGCTATTGGGCCAAGTCGGGCCCATTTGGGCATAATAAGCTATTAAGTTTAGAAGCTCTAGTTAAATGAAACCCTAAAAGACCATAAAGGATATAAATACCATCTTTAAGAGATAAGAGCTTCTTTTTTGCCTTCTAGCGAAAAAGGAAGATAACAAAGACCTTATTATTCCCCTTAGGTTTTCTTCTTCCTCCACTTAAGTGTCCCTTCTTGCTAGCATAAAGATTCACTCTATGCCACTCCTATTATATAGGAGATTAATTCTTCTCTTGTATGGATACTGTTACAGACAATCATATACCCTTGTATTGTTGTGGTTTGTGACAACCCAATAAGAATATAAGGTGAAGAAGTTGTGAATAACTCTTAGGTATAATCTCTAAACCTTATATATTCTTCCTTTATTTTGGTTTCAACTAATATGGGATGATCTAGGGTTTTGAAAATTTTTTTCACTGCATATGGGCTGCTATGAGTGGGAATTTTTGCCCCCACTCCCGGTGGAATGCTTCTTGAACCTTCAGCACTATTTAGGCTCGGAGCCTTAGAGAACACGGGCCTAAGCCTGGAGAAAATGGAGTCGCCAACCGGTCTGGTCAGGAAAAAGAAAGGGGTGGATGACTCAATTCCTAAGGAATCTCCAACTCCTAATGGGTTCAAAAAGTTAGGTACATGTGGGGAAGGTGAGAAATGGCCCAGCACCACAACAACGCTACGTTCATTGGAACCGGCCTCCTTTGCAGGTCTTAATATTATAAAATTCTTAAATATAACAATAATATCCATATTACATGTAACAACTAAAATAAAGCATCATTATATAAAAATCAAAGCAATTCCCAAACAAAGCAAATAAATGGACACCCATCCGAGGATGAAAACATGTCCTTACATGGTCCATGTCTAAAACTAAATAGGACACCCACCGAAAGGTGGAAACGTGTCCTTTACATTGGTCCAAAACTTATAAAAGTAATTTAAATTACATGAAAATTAATTAATGAGGTATCCAATAATGGAAACATACCTCTTCCAATTTTAATACTAAGACAAACTAATGATCGTCATAATAATAAGGAAAATATCCATCCATGATAAATTAAATAAATCAAGTATTGAAATTAAATAAATCAAAACATATAATAAACTACACAATCAAATCTAAAATTTAATAAAGCAAATAAAGATAGAAATTTAGGGTTCACATTTTCAAATAGGGTTTTAGAATTTTAATTACTAAATTAGGGCTTTGGAAAAAGGAAAATTAAATACATGGACTCATAATACACAAATGAATATTGACCCCTTCGATGACCCATACAGCAATCCCGCTAGCTGATTAGCTTGCGAGGGTTAAGGGAGCAACGCCCCTTTCGGGGTCAGGGGCAGCGCCCCAGAAAATTTTAGAAACTGGCTTTCAGGGTTGTAGGTTTTAGTGTTGAAAATTAAGATTTTAGGGTTTAGGATTTAGAAAATAGGTTTTTGGGATTTTAATGAACTAATATTATTTTTTAAAAGAATAATGTTATTGGATGTTTTAAAGAATTAGGGTTTTGGATGTTTTTATGAAAATAATGCTATTGTGATTTAAAAAATAGGTTTGGTTAGGGTTTTAAGCAAACAGATTATTGTTTTGGTTTTTAGGGTTTTGGAATTAGGGTTTTAGGGTTTAAGAGAGAAAGATTTATGGGATTAGGGTTTTTTTAACTTATTGCCTTTGAAAAATAATTTTGGACTTGGAGAAATAAATTAAAGTTTTGGAAGAATAATCAAGATTTTGGAGTTTAATAATGAAATGGTTTAAGCTTTTGGATAAAAATAGTTTTGAGTTTTAAGTTTTAATGAACTAACTTATGGTTCATGAGGTTTTAGTAAACAAACTAGATTATGACAATTAATTCAAATCCTCAGCAGATACTGGATGGTTTTAAGTTTTTATAAAACATGCAAGTGGATTACAAACACCAACTGATTAATGTATTAACTAAAGCAAACAATTAAAGTTAGTAAAACAAAGATCAAGTTACTGCATGTTCTTATTAATCAAAGAAACGAAGCTACTGTGAACATGAATAATTTATGATTAAACATCAAACCTCCATTGTAGGTTCCACCAAAAAATTAATTTCTGGGTGAACAATGTGAAGACAGTATAGACTCTGCCTTCTTCATTGGTTGTCTTGATATTTATGTTTGTTGTTTCCTTCGTTCTCAAAAAACTGCTGCTTTTCTTCTAGGGTTTTTCTCCTCCTCCCTTTCTTTAGGGTTTTTTCATGTTCTATCTCTCTTTTCTAGTGTGTTTAATGTGGTATTTATAGGAAAAAAAAACCTAATCCTATTTTAGTAAGGAAATACTAACTATTTAGGAAAAATTACAGAACCGTGTAAAACAAGGTTTGGTCAGAAAATCGGTAGCATGCGCGGGCTGCCGGGCCTACGCGCTATGTTGGTGAAAAAATTGTTGCGGCTACGGGCGCAGGCCAGGCGAGCTTGGCAAGCCAGTTTGTAGCAGAACTGGTCAAGCCCAGCTGCGGCGAATTGGGCACTGCCCAATTCCCCGCTGATTGTTGTCTGCAGTGAATTGGGCACTATCCAATTCACCGCTGATTGTTATCTGCGATGAATTGGGCAGTGCCCAATTCGCGGTAGACATTTTCTGAGGTGAAATGCCCTGCCACGCGTCGCTCGCCAATTCGTCTGATTTTTTATTTTTTCATTTTTTATATATTTTATATATTTTTTATTTTTATTAAAAATAACTAGTAATTAAAATATTATTAAAATAAATAAAATACCACAAAAATTATTTTGAACTATCGGATTTGAACGGGTCAAAAATTAAGGGTTTACAGCTGCCAATTTTGATTTTTCATGCTTTAAAATCCCAATAGTGGTATCAGAGCCCACCTATATTGATTAAAATTGAAAGGCATGAAAAACAATTGATTTTAGAATCTCTAGCATTGTGCCATATGTTTTTAATTGATTTTAGTTGTCCCTTTGTGCTTTTGATTGATTTTTTTTTTATGATTTTGATTGAATTAAAATGTTTAATTTGAATTCAAAATGGAACAAAGTCAGAAAAATATTCAAAATGTTAGTCTGTCAAAATTGTCAAAGTTACTATAATATTATTCAGAGTTACGATGTGTTTTTTTTTAATTGCTGAGATGATGCTCAGAGTTACATTGTTTGTGTTTTTGTCTAAAAAGCCAAGATTTTGAATCTTATGCTTTCCTACATGGTTTTTAATATATGATATGATCATTTAAACCATGGCAAACATATGAGATATGTTTTTCAAGTTTGGACATGAAGTATGAAAAAGCCAAAGGGAATTTTGATTAAATTTAGTAACAAAACGGGTTATTGCTTAAAAGAGTTTTATGCAAGAACATATGTTTGATATGTTTTGATACCTTTTGTTATAGTCCAGCAAGTTTTTCTTATTTATATGACATATATGAATTGATTTGATGATTTTCAATTACTAAAATATATTTTTGAATATGGATATTTTAGAAAATTCAATTAACAAATTTTATAATAAATAGAATTGAATTTTCTTAATTTTTCTTAAGACTTGAAATCAACAAATTTAAACATGGATTTTAATGAAATTAAAATTAAGGTTGGACATAATTGAACTAAATTAATGATATTAATTGGGATATAGTTCAAATGAATTTAATCAATCAAAACCAAAATGATTAAATGTTTGATTTCAAGAGTTGGAACTTTAAGGCACAGTGTAGAAAATCAATTGGTTTTTCATGTGTTGCATTAGGCATAATGCATCTAAGGGTGTATGGTTGGCATGATGGATGATTATGGACTTGCCCAATGAGAATGAGCATATGAATAGATTTTTGTATTTGGTAAATAGGGCCTGCATGTGCTGCCTTTCTCTATTCTCTATTGTATTTCTCTTCTCACCTAACTCCCCTCCAATATAACTTGAGGTTTTATGTTTTCTGAAATTATTTAATTAGATTAAATAAGATTATATAGGAATTTAAGTGTAAGGAGATGAAGATGGAGATGGCGCTAATTACAAGATGAAGAAGAAAATGTAAATTTTAGAAATATATATTTCTCTTTGTAATTCATGCATCTAACTAGGTTTAAACTATTGATTTCATTTTTGGCTCGAGGAAACCAATATAAATATGTCCATAATAATGCCATATAATTTGTGAAATTGCCATATTTATCTTGATGATGATGCATAGATAAGATATGCATACTTAAAATATATGAGACTTAAAATAAGAAATCCCTCAATTAAAATTAAGTCTAATGCCTTGTATTAATATAGTAAGAACCAAAGTTTTTCTAAAAGATTGGGTGTATAAAAATATGTTCAAGCTATGGAATGAGAATCTTGATTAATGAGTTGGACTTAACTAATTCCATTAATTTTTTGGGCAAATCAAAGTTAATATAAATTAGAGGCAGGATTGGGTAAGTGTCTATAAGATATAAATAGATCAAGAGTCAATAGCCCAATGATTTAGTAGTTGCTAAGAGAAATTAGTATGAGATACCTACCTTTAGAGTTATGTGGGCTTGTTGGGCAAACCTAAGGATAACAATATTTGATACTGACCCACTAGAAAAGCTTCTAATGAGCTTTCTCCGATCAAAAGTGAGGGTTAATTTGTTTGCAATAAAATAATGGGAGCTATATGTGCTTAATTAAAGAACTAATAATGACGTGTTACATGTGCATATTTACATACTAACATGTTCTATCTTTTTACACCTAGGTTGCTAGAATCATGCCATCCAATGTGAACTTATATAGCGTTCTTGACTCAAATAAGTTGACTGGGTCCAATTACTTGGACTAGTTTAGAAATATGAGAATAGTTCTCAAATTTGAATAGATTGCTTATGTGTTGGACATACAAGTTCCACCCATCCCTGTTGAGGATACGCCAGCTAAAGGGCGCTTAGCTCATGCAAAGCATAAGAAGGACAATGAGATTGCTTCTTGTATTATGCTCGCTTCTAAGTCTCCAGAGTTACAAAAGCAACATGAACACAAGGATGCTTCCCCCATGATTTACCATCTTAGGAAGCTCTTTGATGAGCAAGCCCGAGCTGAGAGATATGAGATATCCAAGTAGCTATTTCATTGTATGATGGTAGAGGGGACATTAGTTGTGTAGCATGGGTTGAAAATACTGGTCTATATTGAGAGTTTGGGATCTCTTGGGTTCACAATGGATCATGAGTTAGGTGTTAACTTAATTCTATAGTCATTACTTGATAGTTATGCAACCTTTGTACTTAACTTTCAAAAGAATAAAATTGATGCTTTAATACTTGAGTTGATCAATATGCTCAAGTCTGTTGGGCCTTCTGTAATGCCCTGAAAATTTTAACTCTGAATTTTTTTTATAATAAGTATATATGCAATAAGTGAGATTTGTTTGGAGCATTATATATTTATTTACAGTATTTAAAATGTGTATAAAACAACCATTTTATCCCCATTGGAGTGGCTTTGGAGTGCCACTACCGTGGAATAGGATTTAGGACTATTTCGTGGAAATTTTTCTAAAGTGACAGAAGCTATTTATTTCACACGGGTGTGTCAGTGAAGGGACACAACTGTATGGCTTGATCCAAATATGGAAATTAAATTTTAAAGGCTATATACATGATATAAATGATATATGTGAATAATAAGGCTTTAAAATAACTAAAGTGATGGTTTATATGATTATTTAGAATTAAGATGTTGGCTTAAAAGATGAATAATAAAAGTTGGTGTACCAAAACTATAGTGTGCATGAGTGCAAGGGATAAAAAACCAAAATCCTATATAAAGGATTTCTAGAGTCTTCTGCCCTCATCCCAAACCACTATCTTCATCCTCATCCACCATCTTCAATTCTTTCTTCTTCTTCTTCCATTCCTTACACTAGAAATCATGGAGATTTCATAGAAAATCAATTTTTGATGGGTTCTAGCTATTCTAAGCTAGATTCATCAAGAAAAACATCATCAAATCAAAGGATTAAAAGAGGAAATGATAGTAGAGAATCTTAAAAGAGGATAGTGCTTGTATACTACATGTTTTGCTATTAAATGATTTTATTACTATTTTTATTATTAAATCATGTTTGTGTTTTGATTTAAAGTGATTATTTATGAAAGAAACTTATGAAAAGTGATTACTGAGATAAGTTCATTTGTAAGTGTTCATATATTAATAATCCGTAACTGTAAAATTTTCTTGAATTTTAAAGCTTTAACAATTTTATTGAACCATTTTAGTTGACTTAAGTGGTAAATAATTGATTAATTGGGGTTTTATGCAAAAAGATAGATTTGGAACTTTTTATCAGAAAAGTTTGTTTTTATTTATTTTATCATGTATAAGTGTGTTGATGTTGATTTTGGGTTTAAAATGAAGTTTGGATTCATTTTTAGTTTGTTAAAAAGTGAATTTTGGAGTTTGGGAAAATTCTGGGGAAAACACACGGGTGTGTGGTACATTCTACACAGGTGTGTGAATTTTTCATATTCTAAAGTCATATTTCCAGCAACATTTTAAAACACACAGGTGTGTGGAGAATTGTCACACAGATGTGTGGAACATTTCACATGGGTGTGTGGATTTTTCAGCTTTGGCAAATGCACTTCCAGCAAGGTTTTTATATGCACGGGCGTGTGGGTTCAATAGACATGCCCGTGTTTGCCCTATTTCTCATGTTTTCTTTTCTTTTATCCCTAAAACAATTCATTTCTTTTCTTTAATGTAATTTTCTTATCAATTAATTATTATAACACATACTTATCTTATAAATATGCAAAGTTAGCCAATGTAGAAAGTTAGTAGTGGATAAAGAGTGTAAAGATTGGAGGAAAAGTGATTAATTATAATATGTTAAACAGATATGTTTCTAATAGTAAGTGGATTTGAAAAGTATAAGATTTTGGAAACATTAATTTAGTGTTATTGATTGATAACCAAGGTTTGAATTGAGTTGTGTATTTGGAGGAAGTTTAATATTATTTATTGAGTTTGGTAAGTGAAATTTATACGAAGAAATTTACCAAAATGAAAGAAGCTAAGTTGAAGTGAGAAAGAAATAAACGAGAGTGATATCATATAAGGTTTAAAAAATGATCTCAATGTCTATCTCAAAGAGTGTAATTTTAATTGTATAGTTGGTATAATGTGTGAGCATAGTGATGATTTGTTAAAATATATTTGGAAATATATGGTATTGTTGTGGGATTATTGTAAATAAAAATGAGTTTAACCTAGGACATGAGATAAGAAAACTAATTTTTTACGTGAAGGGTTTGTTATATAACCCTTGTTGAGTATAATGAATGTAAAGTTAGTGAAATGTTTAAGATAATTGAATGTTGGAACATTTGTATATGAATAAGAAATAAAAAAGAAAGCTAGTACAAAGGAAGTTTGGATGTCAAGATTATATTATAGTGATATATACCAATAATATTTGCATATATACATTGTATAAGCTAAAGAATGCAAAGGAAGAATAAATAGTAGCGTTATAAAAGAAAAGGTAGTGTAGTAACAAGAGTTATTTGGAGAAAAGAAAACATAGTGTTTCATATTTTTAATATTCGAAGTTGGTTTGATTAATTTACTTATGACAGTGTGGACCCAAATATGATTGTGTTTCTGGTGTAATAAATATTGCTTACTTGAAATGAGTAAGTGAAGTTAACAGTGAGAGTTGATGATTTTAGGTTTTAATTTGGCATGAGAGTGTTATAAGGCATTCTTCTTAAAAGCAATTAAAGAGTTATATCAATTAAGATCATAAAGGTGAGTTTATGGGATTCACATGACCGTGTTTCTTATTTGAACTACTAATTGATACTGGTGGATTGAATCACACAGGCATGTTCATGGGTTGACACAGCCGTGTTGTGTAATTTCTTTTGCAAGAGATAGTAAAGAATTGATAAGTACAGGCATGGCACTAGTGTAACACACGTCCATGTCCTAAAACTTTTAAAGATTTATAAATTCTAATAGTAATAGTGTTTAAACCTTAATGATCATTAAGAAAGTAGAGTGAATATCAAATGAGAATGATAATATTTATTACAGAAAATATATTGTCAAATATAATCATATTTTATAAATACATATATAAAATTTATGTAGTGTATGAGTTGTATCTTTATATAAATAATATTGTGAAAAGGGAAAAAGATAATTAATGAAGTGTATTGAATTAGAAAGATTAAACCAATTGAAGTGAAAACAAAGGCCTACTATTATAAAAGTATAAATCATAGAGAAAGAATAAAAGAAGTGTTCTATAATAATAAATGTGATAATTCTAAATTAACTAAGATTAATGGAATAAGTGTGTTTCCCAATATTATCATTTGTAAACCTAGTGTTCGGATTGAATGGCTAGCTAGAGGGTGGACATCCATAGTAATAGTAGACAGTCTTTGCCAATAGATGACACTCCACGTCATCCTATTCAGTGGGCATTGGTGCCGTAGTGGGCCATTGGCCAAATTTTATTTATGGGCATTTACTTGCCATCAGTGACCCATTATCCGAATCTAAGATTTGCATCTCAGTGTTTGTTGGGCAAAAATGTAATGACAATAAAGTGTATTGATAACATAATTATAGTGGCTTAAAAATTAAGGATATTAATGACTAAGTATTAATAAATGTGTTTATAAAAGTGTAATCATTATGTGTTATAAATATATATACATATATGTGTGTTATTTAATTAGCAAGCGATATTTTATAATATTAATATGATTTGAAGGATATTGAATGAAAATGGTAAAAGGATTCAAGTGTGTGTAACTATAATAAATGAGAGTACACTATAATGTAATATAACTCATAATTTATAAGTGATTAGTACAACAGAAGTGTTCTAAGTTAAGCATATTGTAGACCTTGATTTTTGTCTTGACTTGTCCATTGCCTGAGTTATAAACCTTTTGGTTATATGGCACAATGGTTGAACCTTTAAAACCATAAGGAGGTTTGTTTTGATCATTCAATTGCATCTAATTCGATGTTAGGGCATTCGGGGTGTGTTGAAGTCAAACTGGCCCTTCCAGTTCAATATGGGATAGCCCATATTGAATTGGGAAGCTCCAATTCGATATGGGACTTATCCCATATCGAATTGGGACTTCCAATTTGATAAGGTCCCATATCGAATTGGACTTCCAATTTGATATGGGATCTTTAGATTAAGTTCCCATATCGAATTGGAAGGCAAATTCGATATGGGATAGGCTCCATATCGAATTGGACCCTTCCCAATTCGATATGGACCTATATTCTTTCAAATTAAAATTGTTTTATCTCGATTTTAATTGATTTGACTTTGAAAGGATCTCAGTTTTGCTTGGCTTAAGTCCGATATGGTGTAGGTTTGCTACGAATTTAAGGGTTTTTAATTCGATATGTATCAAAGAGGATCCATTTTTAAAAAGAAAAACTCCCATGACTTTTAAACCTAATGCATGCATGTTCTTATAAATACAAACTTTATAAACCTTGAAAGGAGTCGGCACTATTAGGGACTTTTAACTGGAGTAGCTATTCGTAACTTTCAGTAGAGAGTAGCTTTCAGGGATTTTTAACTTGAAAGGACTTTTGTTTTTTCGGCTTAGACGATTGGGACGGCACAATTATTCAAGGATTATTTAAGGACTATTCAAGGACTTGGGAAAATTATTTAGATGAGACTTTTTTCTTTTTTTTGGCTGAGACTCTGGAAAACTCAATAACCAAACTTCATTAAAAAAAACCCAAGTGGGACCGCAGTATGGGCTCGTCGAAGGGGTTAAAATTTATTTGTGTATTATAAGACTTTATGTTTAACTTCCTTTATTTTAAATCCTTATTTATTTATTACAATTCTAAAAACCTTAATTTAAGATATAAACCTTAAACTTATACATTTATTTCTTTATTTAGTTTTAGATTTGATTATGTAGTTTGTTATATGTTTTAACGATTGATTTATTTGATTTCAATATTTGATTTATTTAATTTGTTATGGATGAATATTTTCTTGATTATTATTTATTTATTAAAATTGTAAGAGGTATGTTTCCATGATTGGGTACCTCATTAATTAGTCCTTATGTAATTTAAATTATTTTCATATTTTTGAATTAATGTAAAGGACACATTTTCACCTTTTGGTGGGTGTCCTATTTAATTTTAGACATGGACTGTAACACCCCGATACCTTATATAAGTACTATACATATACCTGGTATACATACGGTAAGTATATAAAGTATAAGGATGTCACTTTTCGTTACCTTTTTAAAACCTGTAAAAGAATTCCAAACCATAATACGTTAATTTAAATAACATTTACCAAATCATTATCTTTATCAAAAACTTCATTTATACATATAATTACTTTCTTGTCATAAATACATCAATATAAAAGTTATACATGTATGCATTACTCTCTAGTTGGTCTCGACAAACTTTTACTCTTCTCGTGGCATAACGAAAGACTTCATATCTTCCACCTAGTTACCTGCGCAAGTACACATCCGGGCTAAGCCCGAGAGCTTAGTAGTACAAATATAAAATATAAACTTATATTATAAACATTCTAACATATAATGATATATCAATTTCATGTACCATTAGTTTCTTATCACGTTTTCCCTTTTTGATTACACCTATTATATATCTTGACTAATTTCATATAATATATACATATATACACATTTATCTCACTAACCATAATCTATTACTAATTCTTACAATCACTATATCAATACACACAATACATATCATACTAATCATGAATCACATTCCAATTAAGATAATCATTATCATCAATCACAATTCATTTACATATTATACTTCATATCATTATTTCAATATTTATATCATCATCTATTATACACATTCAAAGTTTCTCAATATAGCCAACAACTATAACATCATATACGAACTTTCCCCCAACCAGGTCGGTTGCCCACTGAGCCTCAGGCCACTGCCAATCCCAGGGGTCCGCAGGAGGCAGATAAATACGTATAAAACTACCAAATACGATCCTTCCCCCAACCAGGTCGGTGGTCCAAGTTCGGTTGCCCACTCACAGGGTCCGCATGGTTCCGCAGGAGGCAGATAGGAACGTATAAGACTATCAGTAATGTACCTTTCCCCAACCAGGTCGGTAGTCCAAGTTTGGTTGCCCAACCACAGGGTCCGCATGGTTCCGCAGGAGGCAAAGAGGTACATATAATACTGACTGTACTGAACTTTCCCCCAACAAGGTCGGTAGTCCAAGATCGGTTGCCCAGCTCTCTGGGTCCGCATGGTTCCGCAGGAGGCAGATAGGTTCGCTCATTTATATCTTTTAACCTTACTTTCTCAATCCATTTCTATCATTATCAAATAGGCAAACATACCTCAACAATCTTATTTGTATAATCATAGCCATTCACAATAGCTTCTCATCACATTATATCTCAAATCACATTTTACACTTTATCATTCAAGCATACATAATAAATTTCATTACACATGTATTTTAAATTCATTATCATATAAACCATATGTCCATTTATTTCATTTCCATCATTTCTCAAGACACATTAATACCATTCTGTATTAAAACATTTATCACAACCAATTGCATTGCATATACCTTAAGAATGATCATCATTTCTTTCTATCTTATATGATAGCAATTTCATCATTTATAAATATATATAGCAATTTACCTTACTCATTTACATCCATCATATAATAGATTATTTAACACATTCATCTAAATGTGTTAAGGTTCAAAGACATATAGAGATATACAATCAAATAAGGATTATGCGTACCTTTTTAATGATCTTCATATCCTTAACATCATTTAATCATCATCTTAATCAAATTATATTAACAATATAATAAACCACTTAACACATTTGCAAACATATGTGTTAAGTCTCAAGTCATGTAAATAAATACAATCATATAAATTGGTACTTACCTCAAGAACTATTCCCATCCATCTATACATTTCCTCTTCCAAGATTTCTCAACATTTAGGTTAATGCAACACAATCTCTTCAAAACCTAATTCAAAGATCATTATTCATAGGTTTAGAATCATCCACATACATTTGTTTAGGTCATTCTTTGATTACAAAGTATTTAGAGTGTATATAAAATGTTTAGGAACAAAAGACTTTTGAAGAATCAAACAATGGATGAAGAACCAAAAACCATCACAGTAGCAAACACCCCCAAGGGACACGGCCAAGCTTGTGGCCGTGTCTCTCAAGGCCAAAACTTCCCGAGGCAGACACGGGCAAGGACACGGCCGTGTCTCTCAACACAACTCAGGCAGTAGCAAACACATTCAAGGGACACGGCCAAGCCAGTGGCCGTGTCACCCCAAAACCTATCCAACACGGCCAAAATTCTCTAGACTTGGCCGTGTTTCTCAAAAATAATAAGTCTTGGCCGTGTCTCATCTTGCTTATGGCCGTGTCACTCAAGAACACAAACCCTAATTTGGCCAAAGCTCTTTCACTTGCATTTTCACACTTTTTTGCACAACAATAATCTCATTCAATTGGTTCTAATCAATGTTGTTAACACATATCTTATAACTTACAATCCATTTTAAAACTTATAAACACATCACAAACACATTTAATCATCAAATCAACAAACCCTAATTCACTTAAAACACCACTTCACAAGAATAGAAGGAATCAAGGAAAAGAACTTACCAAAGTTGTTGAATTCCACAAATCTTCAACTAAATTCCTTGATTCTCCCTTCAATCTTGATGTTAGAAACCAAAACACTTCAATTGCTCTCTCTTCTCTTTGGATAGCCGGCCACCACTTCAAGCAAAGAAAAGAAAATAACAAGTCAACCTTTGTTTCCTTCTTTTAATCTCCACCAAGAGATTTCCAAAAGAGAATTACCTCAATGCCCTTAACCATTTACTTTAGCTCTCTTTTAACTCACATGTCCTTTATAGTAATTTCACATATCATAAATGAAAATATCTTCTTGCATTGACTCTCCCTTTTGACCAACTTATATGTTATATATATTACCATATAATCAACATATACATTTCTCTCTAAACCCTCTTTTCTTTCCCAAAACACATATACATAAACCTTCTCTTCCCATTTCTTTTCTCTTCACATAACATATACATTCAATCCAACTTACAACAACAACATAATCAAAACTTCTAAGGCATACATGAGGATATTACATGGACGATGTAAGGTCATGTTTCCATCCTGGGATGGGCATCCATTTATTTATTTTATTTGAACATTGTTATGATTTTTAATAAAGTATTTATTTATTTTTGTGATCACATGTAGTATGGATAATATTATGTTAATTAAGAATTTTATAATATTAAGGCCTGAAAAGGAGGCCAGTTCCAATGAATCGGGCGTTGTGGGGGTGCTAGGTCATTTCTCACTTTTCCCACGCGTACCTAACTTTTCAAACCCAATAAAGGGTTGGGGATTCCTTAGGAATTGGGTCATTCACCCCTTTCTTTTTCTTGGCCTGTCCAAGTGGTGACTCCATTTTTCTTCGTGCTTAGGCCCATGTTCTCTAAGGCCTCAAGCCTAATAGTGCTGAAGTCGCAAGAGCCATTCCACCAGGAGTGGCGCGAAAATCCCCGCTTATAGTGGTGACTCCACTGGGGATAAGAGAATTTGATTCTGTTGGCCTTTTTATTATTTTATTCTTTCTTATTATGATATTATCCATTACATCATTTAGATTGCATCGTGTGCATGAGTCAGGATACCCATGTTACCCGTGTTGTGTCATGTAAGGGATACGATACTTTAACTCAAGGTATGGAGATCGAGCATGACATAACCACTCATAGCCTTGTACCTTTTAGTATATACCTGCTATGGGAGCCTAAAGCCTTTCAACCCAAAGTCTAAAGCTCATGTAATTGGCCTAGTTACTTTCCTTAGGTTTTTACCTCAAATGCTTGTTGTTTGACTATGGTTAATGTATCTTAGTTTAAATCATGGCGTATTTGGTTTGTTTTTTTTTTTCTAATATGACCTAATTACATTGTGATCTCAAAAATTTTTTTCCACTAAATCCAAAAGACCAAAACTATTTTCAAAATTGACTTTGGACATAAAATTTTTCCAAAACAAGTCAAAAACTCTTTTCTCATGACCAAAATATAAAGCCCAAAATTCTTTTTTTTCTAAAATCTTTTTACAATGGGCTTAGAAACAAAATATTTTTCACAACCTTTTGAAAGAGCTTATGAATATTTAGGTCAATTATGGAAATGCCAAAAATCAATTGTGAGCCTAGTTTATACTAAGAATTATTAATCATGGGCTTATTTTTGGCATGAATCGTTTGTTACTTTTTCAAGTGAGAAATCTATTTATAATAAACCTCTTAATTTAGTTTTAATCCAATATAGCGTAAAAGCTGCTTTAGTTGATTGGATGGATTAAAGCCTAATTAACGAGAATTATCATGAACTGATTTTCATGTTTGAAAATACAACTATTGGTTGAAACATCCAAGGAAATTATTCAAAAATAAGATACCCCATGTTGGTATTTTGTTAACCATATACCTAGGAAAAGAGACTCACCATTCGTGTGTGGAAGTTATAAGGTTGGAAGGGATGTCCTAACTATCTTTGTTTGTTGTTTGTGCATACAAGCATGTGCATCTCATATCATTGATCTTCTCTGGTTCTCAGTCCTGGATTACAATAGTTCAAAAGCCTATGACAATCTGACCTACGCCGATGATGAAGAATCCAGTAACAACTGAGTTAGCTTCTCACCAAAAGTAATGGAACCTGAGCAGATTCAAAAGATGTTGGATGATTCCCTTGAAGTCAAGATAGAAGAACTAAAGGGGGCCCTAGCTGAGATCATGAAGAGTCAAATGGTTGCAATGTTTGGGAACAATGTCGAAGCATTTGCTAGCACTAAGAAGCTGAAAATAAGGGAAAGACTAAAGTTTGTGAAGTAGTCTTCGATGACGATAGGATGGTTATGGATGGTGATGAATATTGGGCCCAATACTTTCAAAATCCTCAAGATAAAAAGAAGGAGCCGAAGCTTGTTGAGAAGACAACTATTGAAAAGACTTATACTTTCGATGTTGAGAAGATGATTGCTGATTTAGAAAAGAAATTTGAAAAGAAGCTAAAAACTGAAGAGATGTCCGAGGTCGACAAGTTGTTTGAGCTAGACGAGGAGGTCCCATATAAGTTCAAGATGCCTTCCTTTGCCAAATTTGATGGAACTGGAAACCCTCTGTCGACCCTTAATTTTTGACCTAGTCCGGTCTAATATATTTTAATAAGTCCAAAATAATTTTTGTGTTGTCCAATATATTTTAATTAGTCCAAAATAATTTTTTTGTTATCTTAATTAAATAATATTTGTTTTAGTATTTAATTTTTATTAATAAAAAATAAACAAATAATAATAAAAAATAAATAAAAATAAAAATCAGCGACGAAAAATCGGCGACGAAATTTGTTGTGGCGAAATGGCCTTGGGCCATTTCTCTCGCAGGCCAATTTTTGCCCCGCAGCCAGTTGTGGCAGTTTTTTCTCCAACGCAATTTTTTCGCAGCCAGTGCAATTTTTCCGCAACAGTTTTATTCTCCAGGGAAATTTTTTCGACGCAAATATTTTCAAAACCAAATACAATTAGGTTTTGGTTTTCTTTTCTTAATTAATGTTAGATTCCATGAATAACTAAAATTAATCATAAAAATCTTGTATAAATAAGGACTAAAACAACACAGGAAGGGAGGGGAAAATTTGAGACCGAAATTTAGAGGTGAAAATTTGGGACAGAAATTTGGAGGTGAAATTTGAGATCGAAATTGAGGAGGAAAATTTTAGAGGAAAAAACTTTAGACCGAGGAATCAAGAAAATTAAGAGATTAACGATCGGACTTTTGAGAGAGCAAACAAGCAATTCAATCCATCAAAGGAAATCATCTTGCCTTTGTTCTTGTTCATCCAAGAAGTAATTTTTGGTGGAACCAACAAACAAAGGTATGAATGTCTAATTTCTTCATAGTAGCTTGAATCATCCAATTGTCTCTTTTGAATCAAAAAACCCTAGAACCTTAATTTACGTTTTCTAAAGCTTAAAACCCTTAATTCATTTCTTTGTTTTCCAAAAATCATAAAATTGTTGTTTTGTTTCTTCAAAATCTTAAAACCCTAATCTGCCTTCCAATTTTCCAAAACCCTAAATTGAATCGTTTTCTTTCCACAAACCGTAAAAAATATCTTTTCTGTTTCTATAAACCTTAAATCATTTTCTTTATTATCATAAAACTTCATAAAACTATAAATTATTTTTCCAAATTCTAAAATCAAATACATTCTCCGAAACATTAAAACCCTAATTCAACTTCAAAACCCAAAACAGTAAACCCTAAACTAGCAAACCTTAAACCCTAGTTTTCTTAAACCCTAACTCCCTTAAAACCTTAAACCCTAATTTTTCTAAAGTCTAATATTTAAAATTTTAAAACCTTATAAATTTAAATATTAAAATTCAATATGTTAAATACAAAATAATGATCCAGTAACCGTAAGTCATAAATCTAAATGTTTTAAAATATCCAAACCCTAGTTTCATGATTTCACTTCTCAAACATTAATTTGGTTAATCAAAGAACTTTATCAACCTCTTAACTTATAAAACTTTCATTCGTTTCAATTTCTTTAAAACATACAGTAGCTTATTCCAAAATCCTAAACATATTAAATAAAGAATCTTAAATAGAAACAGTATCCCTAATTTGAATCTTTACATGCTTTATTTAATTTTATAGTTGATTATGTAGTCTATTATATGCTTTAATTTATTTTCAATGCTTTGTTGGTTTATTTAAGTTCAATGCTTGATTTATTTAGTTTATCATGGATGGATGTTTACATTCTATTGATGTTTAATATCTTTGATGAATGATTTATTTGTGATGAATGGTTATTTACTTTTATCGATTTATTTAGATTTCCAAATGTTGTAAGAGGTATGTTTCCACTTGGTGGGTACCTCATTAGTTAATTTATCATATAATTTAAATTGCTTTTATATTTTAGACCAATGTAAAGGACATGTTTCTATCTTTCGGTGGGTGTCCTAATTAGACATGGATGATGTAAGGGCATGTTTCCATCTTCGGATGGATGTCCATTTATTTATTTATTATTTTTCTTGGACATTGCTTTGATTTTTACTATAACGATGCTTTATTTCAATTATTGTGTGTAATATGGATAATATTGTTATATTTAAGAATTTTACAATATTAAGACCTGTAAAGGAGGCCGGTTCCAATGAATTGGGCGTTGTGGGAGTGCTGGGCCATTTCTCACCTTCCCCACACGTACCCAACTTTCAGAACCTATTAGGGGGTTGGGGATTCCTTAGGAATCGAGTCATCCACCCCTTTCTTTTTCTCGGCCCGTCCGGGTGGCGACTCCATTTTCTCCAGACTTAGGTCCGTGTTCTCTAAGGCCCCGAGCCTAAACAGTGCCGAAGTCGCAAGAACCATTCCACCGAGAGTGGGGGCAAAATTCCCGGCTCACAGTGGCGACTCCACTGGGGATAAGAGAAGTTGATTTCGTTGGTCTTTATATTATTCTATTCTTTCTTATAACGATATTATCCATTGCATCATCTTAGATTGCATCGTGTGCATGAGTTAGGATGCCCGTGTTACCCGTGTTGTGTTATGTAAGGGATACCATACTTTCACTAAAGGTATGGAGATCGAGCATGGCATAACCACTCATAGCCTCGTACCATTTGGTATATACTTGCTATGGGAACCTAAGCCTTTTAACCCAAAGACTAAAGCTCATGTAATTTGTAACACCCCCACATCCAATACATGCACACTACATACACCACAATGTAGTATACATGCATCGAATATAGGAATGCTATGGATTTTCTTAACATTCAAAACATTTCCAATGATACTATAATCTTTCTCATTATACATAATAGAAAAAAAATAAGTGATTAACCTGTAATATAAAACAAAATAGATATATATATATATATAATCATATACTTAATACGCAGCAGAATTTAGAACTATTTACATATAGGGAAACATTTAAATATTTATATTTACAAATGTACATATATTCACATTATAAACAATACTTTACAAAATATTAAAAGAGTTATACATGATTGGCAAATCTTCTCTGATCTTTAAGTCCCAAAATCAACTCTTCAATGTCTACTCTCACTCGGCCTCGAAGAGCTCTCGGGTTCAACTCTATCAACTCTATCACCTGCGCGGTCAACACTATCGCGCTAAGCCAAGGGCTTAGTAGTACAAAACATTCTAACATTATACTTGTATGCTATGCAATGTCACACATTCCATTAATATCAACATCATAAGTGAAGAGTTAACATCAAACCTTTGCCTTTCACAAATCATAATCATATAAGCATATCACATCTCAAAGTCCTTTCATGAATTTCATTATTCAATTATTTTACCATCAATGAATCACATATAAACAAAGACAAGCATGGGCCCAAAACACACTAATATGCCATTCAATTTTCAGAGTTAATGCTTTGGTTTTATCACATTTATCATTATCACATATACCCAACTAGGCTTCAAGGATTAGGTTCAACCAAGCTTCAAGGGGAACAAAGCATGCTAAGTCTCAACCCAACTTGGCTTCAAGAACCAAACCCAACCTAGCTTCAAGGGTTGTAACATCTCAATTAGGCTTCAAGGACTAGACCCAACCAAGCTTCAAGGGGAGTAAAACATGTTAAACTTCAACCCAACTTGGCTTCAAGGATCAAGCCCAACCTAACTTCAAGAGATTGTTACTATCTTTAGGCATGCCACCAACAACAAACTCTGAAAATGGAATAACACATTAGCCACACAACTCATTTATTAATTTGTTATCAATTTCATTCTCAAATGAATCAATATAGCCAATCACAATGGCTCTACATTTTATTTGAATTATCATAGCCAATCACAATGGCTTTATATTCCATTTCATCTCAATTCACATCATAGCATTTCAATCTTTTATATACACAATCATTTGCATCATCATGTCATTCACATTATTCATATATATATATATATATATCATCATTGATATAAACATAACAACACACATTGCTCATATAAATTAACAATGTAGTAATGCCACATTTGTACTTACATACAATCATATAGGTTTTGTACTTACCTCAAAAGCAAATCACACCACTCTTAACACTTCCTTGTTCAAGATCCTTCTTCCTCTTAAATCAATGATCAATCACTATCTTCAAGACCTAAATCAAAAGTAATAGCATATACTTGCTTAGGGATACACAAGAGATAATCCAATTAGGAATTAATTAGGGCAAACCCTAACCCTGACACGATCACTCACACGGGCGTGTTCATGGGCGTGTAATACCTACTGCCTCTCAACCATAACAACACGTCCAACATCATGAACGTGCTCCTGGCCGTGTCAATTCTCCAAACTCACAGTAGCTATGACACGCTCAATAACACGGGCATGTTACTGGTCGTGTCAAACCTACTGCCTCCAACACAATTGACACGCCTAAAAACCATGGACGTGCTCATGGGAGTGTCCGGCCACAAATCAAGACTCCGGTCAAAACAACCAAACACTCAACAACACACTTCTATTCATTAACATCCTCTTCAAACAATCTTAACAAAACATACACAAAACTCATCTCAAACTTGCAACACACCAAAACAAGCCAAAACACACCTCAAACACAAAACACAAAGTCATCTCAAAACCCTCACCACATATACAACATCATCTCTTCCAACCACTTACTCTTTTCTTCAATCCATACTCAAAATCCATCATCAAATCACTCAAACACTTCTCACATCTCAAAATCAACTAACACACTCTTAAAAATCTATCAAACTCAAATATCATTTCAAATAAGCACAAAGATCACAAGAGAACTTACCAAAGTTATAAGACTTCTTGTATCATCCACTAGATCACTTCAATATTCCTTCAATTTGAGTTAAACACCTCAAGATCTTCACTTTGTCTTTTGCTTTCCTTTGTCTATGGAAGAGCCGGCCAAGATGAAGGAAAAAGAAGAAGAAAACATAAAGAACAATCAAGAAGCCCAAAGTCAACTCATCTTTAAATCTCCACCAAGTATTTCAATTCAAGCAATTACCAAAACACCTTTTAACCACATGTTTTGATTTCCTTACAATCACTTGTCCTTTTAAGTCATTTCACAAATCTCAACTAAAAATATCTTCTTCCCTTGACCACATATTTGACCAACTTATATGTTATATATATATCATATAAACAACATATACACTTCTCTCTAAACCCTCTTTTCTTTCCCAAAACACATATGCATAAACATTCTCTTCCAAATTCTTTTCTTATCACATACATATACATTCAATCCAATATACAACAACAACATAATCAAAACTTTTAGGGCATGCATTGGGATATTACAATTCTCCCCCTCTAAAAAGAAATTTCGCCCTCGAAATTACCTGATATCAAGTCCGAAACAATTGAGGATATTTCTCTCGTATTGTTTGCTCACTTTCCCAAGTTGCCTCTTCCTTTGCATGATTCTTCCACAAAATCTTCACAAGTGGCACTTTCTTATTTCTTAATTCCTTCACTTCACGTGCCAAGACAGCAATTGGTTCCTCTTCGAATGTCAGATCAGGACTTACTTTGATAGATTCAATTGGCAACACATGTGATGGATCTGATCTGTACCTCCTCAACATAGAAACATGAAATACATTATGGATACGGTCCAACTCAGGTGGCAAAGCAAGTCGATAAGCAACTGGCCCAACTCTTTCCAAAACTTCATTCGGTCCAATAAAACGAGGACTCAGCTTTCCTTTTCGACCAAACCTCAAAATCTTTTTCCAAGGAGACACTTTCAAAAATACTTTATCTCCCACATTAAACTCTATGTCTCTCCTTTTCAAATCTGAATAAGACTTCTGTCGGTCTGAAGCTGCTTTCAATCTATTCCGAATCAGCTTCACTTTCTCTTCAGTCTCCTTAATCAAATCAGGGCCAAATAACTTACCTTCACCAAGCTCATTCCAACATAGAGGTGTCCTACACCGTCTACCATACAATGCCTCGAATGGTGCCATATCAATGCTGGATTGATGACTGTTATTGTATGCAAATTCCACAAGTGGTAGAAATCTGTCCCAACTTCCAGAGAAATCAATGACACAACTTCTCAACATGTCCTCGATAATCTGTATCACTCTCTCTGACTGTCCATCTGTCTGTGGATGAAAAGCAGTGCTGAAATGCAGTCGAGAACCCAAAGCACCATGTAAACTCTTCCAAAACCTGGAAGTAAACCAGGGATCTCGATCAGACACTATAGAAATTGGGATACCATGCAACTTCACAATCTCATGAATATACAACTCAGCTAACCTCTCCAAAGAGTAATCCATCCGAACTGGAAGAAAATGAGCTGTCTTAGTCAACCTATCAACAATCACCCATATAGCATCGTTCTTCTTTTGTGTCAATGGTAAACCAGATACAAAATCCATTGTTATTCTTTCCCACTTCCATTCAGGCACTGACAAAGGTTGAAGCAACCCAGTTGGAACTTGATGCTCAGCTTTTACCTTCTGACATGTGAGACATTTCGATACAAACTCAGCAATGTCTCTCTTCAAACCAAACCACCAGTAATGCTGTCTCAAATCATGGTACATCTTTGTATTGCCCGGATGCATAGCAAATACTGATTGATGAGCTTCCTCTAAAAGGATCCTTCTCAAATTAACATCATCGGGTACACACAATCTATTCTTGAACCACAAACTCCCATCATCTTTCACAATAAAATCTCTACTCTTCCCATTCCGACAATCTGAAACAATCTTTTGAATCTTCTCATCCACCAATTGAGCTTCTTTAATCTGCTTCAACAATACTGGTTTTAAATGCAACTGTGCCAACAATGCACCATCATCACAAGATACAAAACTAGCATGCAACGCTCTTAACTCAACAAGCAACGAGAGCGAATAAACAATCAAACCTGCCAAAGACTTCCGACTCGAGGCATCAGCAACAACATTTGCTTTACCCGGATGATAATCAATCAAACAGTCGTAGTCTTTAATCAATTCCAACCATCTTCTCTGTCGAAGATTGAGTTCTCTTTGGACACCTAAGTATTTTAAACTTTTATGACCAGTATAGATAAAACACTTCTCCCCATATAGATAATGTCGCCAAATCTTTAATGCAAACACAATGGCTGCTAATTCCAAATCATGGGTCGGATAATTGAGCTCATGAGGTTTCAACTGTCGAGAAGCATAAGCTATAACTTTACCTTCTTGCATCAGAACACAACCCAAACCCCTATGTGAAGCATCACTATAAATCACATATGGTTTATCTTCCACAGGTAAAGTAAGAACAGGCGCTTGAGTCAACATTTCTCTCAACTGTTCGAAGCTAGCCTGACACTGATCTGTCCACACAAATCTAACTTCCTTTCTAAGCAATCTGGTAAGTGGAGTAGCTATCAAAGAAAATCCTTTCACAAACCATCGGTAATAGCCTGCCAAACCCAGAAAACTTCTAACTTCATTTACAGATTTTGGTGGACTCCAATTCAAAATAGCTTCAACTTTACTCGGATAAACTCTAATACCTTCCGCTGAAACTATATGACCGAGAAAAGTAACTTGATCAAGCCAAAACTCACACTTTGACAGTTTAGCAAACAATTGCTTCTCTCTCAAAATTTGCAACACAATCCGCAGATGCTTGTCATGCTCTTCCTCATTAGGCGAATACACCAAAATATCATCGATAAACACTACCACAAACTGATCCAGATAGGGCCTAAACACCCTATTCATCAAGTCCATAAAAACTGCAGGTGCATTCGTCAAACCAAAAGGCATAACTAGAAACTCATAATGCCCATACCTTGTCCGAAAGGCTGTCTTAGGAACATCTTCGGCTCTGACCCTCAACTGATGGTACCCTGATCTCAAATCAATTTTAGAAAACACTGCTGCACCCTTCAACTGATCAAAGAGGTCATCGATTCTAGGCAAGGGATATTTATTTTTGATTGTCACCTTGTTCAATTGCCTATAATCGATACATAATCTCATTGTACCATCTTTCTTCTTCACAAATAACACAGAAGCTCCCCAAGGAGAAACACTGGGGTGAATAAATCCTTTATCCAACAACTCTTGTAATTGCACTTTCAACTCCCTCAATTCTGCTGGTGCCATTCTATAAGGAGTAATAGAAATAGGAGTGGTACCAGGCAATAATTCAATACCAAACTCCACCTCCCTCTCAGGAGGTAACCCTGGCAACTCTTCTGGAAACACGTCTGGGAATTCTACAACTGTGGCAATGCTATCAATTTGAGGACTCCTTACTCTAGTATCCACCACATGAGCAAGATAAGCATCACACCCCTTTCTAATCAATCTCCTAGCTGCAACCGCTGAAACAAACAAGGATGCTAGCTGTTCCTGCTCATTAAATATTAACACCTCTCTACCATCACTGGTTCTCAAGGTAACAACTTTCTTTTTGCAATCAACCACAGCTCCATATCTATATAACCAATCCATTCCTAGAATCACATCATATTCCTTAAAAGGCATCTCAATCAAATCTCCAAGAAACTCCTCACCTTGAACCACTACTACACTATCTCGGTGCACCTTACTAACAATCACACTATGCCCTAATGGATTTGTCACCAATACATCAAATCCTAGGGATTCAGCATGCACATCAGACACAGGCAAAACAGATGCACTAATATATGAATGCGTGGAACCCGGATCAATCAAAGCAAGTACTGAAGTATCAAATAAAGAAAAAGTACCAGCTATGACTGCCGAAGCATCTGGTTGCTTCTGCATCACATAAATCCTCTGAGAAGATCCAGCCTCCTCTGGTCTACTCTCCCTGGATGTAGAACCTCCTCTAGAACTGAACCCAGATCTGCCTCCTCTGCCAAACCCTCTGCCTCCTCGACCTCCCCTCACACTAGGTCAAGAAGCTGCAGTATCCACTGACATCCGCTCCTGTCTCTCGGGACAATCTCTCACAAGATGATCAGCAGATCCACATCTGAAACATACCCCTGCTACACCAGTCTTCCAACAAGTACCACCATGTGGCCTACCACAATGAATGCATATGGGTAAGGTAGATCTCTGAGTCACTGGGGTCGGAGCACTCACCACTGAAACTGTAGGTCCAGATCTCTGCCTCTGAAACTGTACTGACCTACCAGCTGGCCTCTGACTCCTACTAACCCGAGGAACAAAACTTCCTTTACCTCTTTTCACAGACGAAGATCCTGCCTCAAACTGGGGCCTTCTAACCCTGATCTCTTCCTCTGAAGCAGCTGCAATAGCCTGGGCTCTCTCCACACTCCTAGCTGCTGCCACAAGCTGGGAAAAATCATGATATCTAGATCCAGCCACATGACACATGACAGAGGGCCTCAATCCCTCCTCAAATCTCCTGCATCTATCTATCTCATCAGATATAATACCCCCAGCATACTGACTCAACCGAATAAATTCAACCTCATATTCAGTTACTGACCGGTTATCTTGCTTTAAACTCAAAAACTCCATCTTCTTCATGTCCTTATACTCCCTCGGAGTATACTTCAATTCAAACTCTCTCAGAAAATCAGCATAGGACAATGTTGGTGGATCATCCATAGAATGGGGCACTGTCTTCCACCAATTATATGCATCCTTCTGCAACAATGATCTTGCATAATCAAACTTTTCCTCTGGAGTGGCTTGCAACTGAATAAATATTCTCTGTACTTTGTCTAGCCACTGCTCCGCTACAGCTGGATCAATGGTACCTATAAAATCTTCAGCTCCATACTTCCTTAGCTTATCATACTGTCTCACTGATACCAAAGGCTGTGGGGGTGGTGGCGGTGGTTGCACTGGTGCTTGTCTCAAAGCCTCTATCACATGCCTAAGCCAAACTGGTGGAACCTCCTCACCAGCTGGTCTCCCCGATACAGAAGCAGGTATCTCTCCAGCACTATCCACTCTAGCTCCCTCTCTAATCTCATTAGGAGCTATACTCTCAGCACTACCCTCAACTAACTGACGTGAGTGAGAATCCATCACAATCTATATCTGCAAACACAGCAGAATACCTCTTATTAAAGATCAGAGACTGCCAATGCCAAACATGTATGTTATTCAAAAATGCACGATTTAAAATCAAAACACTCTTTTTCTTACACTTTACCTAGGTTGAGAATCTCAAACCTAGGCTCTGATACCAAAACAATTGTAACACCCCCACATCCAATACATGCACACTACATACACCACAATGTAGTATACATGCATCGAATATAGGAATGCTATGGATTTTCTTAACATTCAAAACATTTCCAATGATACTATAATCTTTCTCATTATACATAATAGAAAAAAAAATAAGTGATTAACCTGTAATATAAAACAAAATAGATATATATATATAATCATATACTTAATACGCAGCGGAATTTAGAACTATTTACATATAGGGAAACATTTAAATATTTATATTTACAAATGTACATATATTCACATTATAAACAATACTTTACAAAATATTAAAAGAGTTATACATGATTGGCAAATCTTCTCTGATCTTTAAGTCCCAAAATCAACTCTTCAATGTCTACTCTCACTCGGCCTCGAAGAGCTCTCGGGTTCAACTCTATCAACTCTATCACCTGCGTGATCAACACTATTGCGCTAAGCCAAGGGCTTAGTAGTACAAAACATGCTAACATTATGCTTGTATGCTATGCAATGTCACACATTCCATTAATATCAACATCATAAGTGAAGAGTTAACATCAAACCTTTGCCTTTCACAAATCATAATCATATAAGCATATCACATCTCAAAGTCCTTTCATGAATTTCATTATTCAATTATTTTACCATCAATGAATCACATATAAACAAAGACAAGCATGGGCCCAAAACACACTAATATGCCATTCAATTTTCAGAGTTAATGCTTTGGTTTTATCACATTTATCATTATCACATATACCCAACTAGGCTTTAAGGATTAGGTTCAACCAAGCTTCAAGGGGAACAAAGCATGCTAAGTCTCAACCCAACTTGGCTTCAAGAACCAAACCCAACCTAGCTTCAAGGGTTGTAACATCTCAATTAAGCTTCAAGGACTAGACCCAACCAAGCTTCAAGGGGAGTAAAACATGTTAAACTTCAACCCAACTTGGCTTCAAGGATCAAGCCCAACCTAACTTCAAGAGATTGTTACTATCTTTAGGCATGCCACCAACAACAAACTCTGAAAATGGAATAACACATTAGCCACACAACTCATTTATTAATTTGTTATCAATTTCATTCTCAAATGAATCAATATAGCCAATCACAATGGCTCTACATTTTATTTGAATTATCATAGCCAATCACAATGGCTTTATATTCCATTTCATCTCAATTCACATCATAGCATTTCAATCTTTTATATACACAATCATTTGCATCATCATGTCATTCACATTATTCATATATATATATATATCATCATTGATATAAACATAACAACACACATTGCTCATATAAATTAACAATGTAGTAATGCCACATTTGTACTTACATACAATCATATAGGTTTTGTACTTACCTCAAAAGCAAATCACACCACTCTTAACACTTCCTTGTTCAAGATCCTTCTACCACTTAAATCAATGATCAATCACTATCTTCAAGACCTAAATCAAAAGTAATAGCATATACTTGCTTAGGGATACACAAGAGATAATCCAATTAGGAATTAATTAGGGCAAACCCTAACCCTGACACGATCACTAACACAGGCGTGTTCATGGGCGTGTAATACCTACTGCCCCTCAACCATAACAACACGTCCAACATCATGAACGTGCTCCTGGCCGTGTCAATTCTCCAAACTCACAGTAGCTATGACACGCTCAATAACACGGGCGTGTTACTGGTCGTGTCAAACCTACTGCCTCCAACACAATTGACATGCCTAAAAACCATGGACGTGCTCATAGGCGTGTCTGGCCACAAATCAAGACTCCGGTCAAAACAACCAAACACTCAACAACACACTTCTATTCATTAACATCCTCTTCAAACAATCTTAACAAAACATACTCAAAACTCATCTCAAACTTGCAACACACCAAAACAAGCCAAAACACACCTCAAACACAAAATACAAAATCATCTCAAAACCCTCACCACATATACAACATCATCTCTTCCAACCACTTACTCTTTTCTTCAATCCATACTCAAAATCCATCATCAAATCACTCAAACACTTCTCACATCTCAAAATCAACTAACACACTCTTAAAAATCTATCAAACTCAAATATCATTTCAAATAAGCACAAAGATCACAAGAGAACTTACCAAAGTTATAAGACTTCCTGTATCATCCACTAGATCACTTCAATCTTCCTTCAATTTAAGTTAAACACCTCAAGATCTTCACTTTGTCTTTTGCTTTCCTTTGTATATGGAAGAGCCGGCCAAGATGAAGGAAAAAGAAGAAGAAAATACAAAGAACAATCAAGAAGCCCAAAGTCAACTCATCTTTAAATCTCCACCAAGTATTTCAATTCAAGTAATTACCAAAACACCCTTTAACCACATGTTTTGATTTCCTTACAATCACTTGTCCTTTTAAGTCATTTCACAAATCTCAACTAAAAATATCTTCTTCCCTTGACCACATATTTGACCAACTTATATGTTATATATATATCATATAAACAACATATACACTTCTCTCTAAACCCTCTTTTCTTTCCCAAAACACATATGCATAAACATTCTCTTCCAAATTCTTTTCTTATCACATACATATACATTCAATCCAATATACAACAACAATATAATCAAAACTTTTAGGGCATGCATTGGGATATTACATAATTGGCCTATTTACTTTCCTTAGGTTTTTACCCCAAATGCATGTTGTTTGACTATGGTTAATTTATCTTGGCTTAAATCATAGCTTATTTAGTTTGTTCTTTTTCTAATATGACCTAAATATATTGTAAGCTCAAAATAAATTTTTCTTTGAAATCCAAAAGTCCATAGCTATTTTTAAAAATTTTCAAGATGGTCTTTGGACATAAGACTTTTCTAAAAATAAATCAAAAATTATTTTGCTCATAACCAAATGTAAAGCCCAAAATCCATTTTTTCTAAAATCTTTTTACAATGGGCCTAGAAATAAAATTATTTTCATCCAACCTTTTCTTACAAAGAAGATGCAAATTATTTAGGCCAATTACGAAATACCAAAAATCAATTGTGAGCCTAGTTTTTACTAAGAATAATTAATCATGGGCTTGTTTTTAGCATGAATCATTAGTTACTTTTTCAAGTGAGAAATCTATTTATAATAAACCTCTTAATTTAGTTTTAATCCAATATAGCATAAAAGCTACATTAGTTGGTTAAATGGATTAAAACCTAATTAATGGGAATTATCATAAGTTGATTTCCATTTTTGAAAATATAACTATTGATAAAAATGCCCGAGGGAAATATTCGAAAACAAGGTACCCCATGTTGGTATTTTGTTAACCATATACCTAGGAAAAGAGACTCGTCATTCGTGTGTGGATGTTATAAGGTTGGAAGGAGCGTCCTAATTATCCTTGTTTGTTGATTGTTTGCGTATACATACATGCATACATTTGCATCTCATATCATTGATCCTCCTTGGCTCACAGCCCTGGATTATGATAGTTCAAAAGCTTATGCCAATCTGACATACGCCGATAGCGAAGAATCTAGCAATGACTCAATCACTTGCTCACCAAAAATAATGGATCCCGAACAAATTCAAAGAATGGTGGATGAAGCCCTCAATGCCAAAATGGAAGAAATAAAAGGGGCCCTAGCTGAGACCATGAAGAACCAATTGACTGCAATTTTAGAAAATCACGCCAAAGCATCTACTAGCACTAAGAAATCAAAGGACAAAGGGAAGTGTAAAATTTGTGAAGTAGCTTTTGATGATGATAAGGTGATCATTGATGATGATGATTGGGCTCAATACTACCAAGATCCTCAAGATAAAAAGGAGCCGAAGATTGTTGAGAAGGCAACTATTGAAAAGACCGAGACATCTGATGTTGAGAAAATGATTGCTGATTTAGAAAAGAAATTTGAGAAGAAACTGAAAATTGAAGAAATGTTTGAAGTCAACAAACTATTTGAGCTAGATGAAGAAGTTTCGTACAATTTCAAAATGCCATCTTTTGAGAAGTTTGATGGAAATGGAAATCCTCATCTCCATGTGAAGCAGTATATCACTACCATGTAGTATGCCCGAGCTACTAAGGCTCAAACTCTAAGGTACTTCATGCTCTCATTGGACCCTGTTGTCCAAAATTGGTTCAATACCTTGGAAGAAGGAACACAAAAGAGTTGGGATCTGCTATACAAAGCCTTCATCCAACAATATGGGTATAATGTCGAGATGGAAGTTACCTTAATGGAAGTGGAGTCCATTAGACAAAGGCCAAATGAAAATTTTGTGGACTATGTGAAGAGATGGAGAAATAAGGCTGCTTTGCTCAAGAAAAGGCCCGATGATTCTGATCAAATAAGGATGATTGTGAGAGGCGTCCTGCCTAGTCTTCATGAAAGGATGTCTCATAAACTCATCCGTGACTTCAAAGATCTTCTCCAAGCTGATCTACAAATTGAAGAGTGGGAAAGGGAGAAAAATTTCTTTTCAATAAAAAGGAATGAGAAAGGGAATTATCAGCCTAGCAATTAAAGCACACAAAAAGAAGTTGATGTTAATGTGACTCGTCAAGGAAATAAAAGACAATTCTTAGAATTGGGGAAACCTCTATCTTGGGTTTTTAGCAAGCTGCAAAAGAAAGGGTTGTTGCAACCATTAGCTCCTCGACCACTACATAATCCACTGCCACCAAACTTCAATGCCGAGGCCTTCTGTCAATTTCAACAAATGCAAGGGCATGAAACAAATAAATGTGCTCGTCTAAGGCATGAGATCTAAGATTTGATTGATAGTGGCAAGCTACCCGAGCCGGATAAGCCCAATACCAAGAACAATCCTTTGCCTAAATTTAGAAGAGTGCCACCACCAGCGACCTTCATGGTGGGAAAAGGATTGGAAGAAGATTTTGTTTTATCATCCTTTCAAGATGGAAATATTGAAGATGTGAAGGGAAAAGAAGCTTAAACTCAATGAACTTTCCTTTGCTTGAATGTTGCTTTGCAATTTTACTTTCTTTAATATTTAAATTGGAACAATCTTGTTTTTTAAATTTAAAGTTGCTTGAAATAAATTACTTTCATCAAAACTTTTGTTGGTCTTTGTTCATTTTGATGCTCAACCAATGAGGAATCTAGCTTCATAATTCATGAATTAATATATTTATGCATCATGACTCAAATGACTTTACTAGATAAGGGAATTGCTCTATAGCATTGAGTTGTGTATGCTTACTTAGAGAGGGCTCCTGCATAATTACCTTTGTCTAGGTCCTAGTCAGTCTTAGAACATGCTTAGACAAACTTTAGAGGCGAAATTGAACTTTGCTTATTTAAGGGAGAGATGATCTAGGCATTGTTTGGTTAGCTAACAACTAGTATCCACCCTATTAAATATCAATCCCTAGTTGTCCCTTTGTGCCTTTATAAAATTTTAGCTTTCTTTTAATTGGCATATAACCCCAACAACCTACATTGAGCTGTTTTGATACTTTTGACAAGTCTTATGATCACTAAGATGAAGAGGCAAGAAGATCAAAGAAAGCAATGATTAGTCAAGATCATGAAGATAGTTGAAGTTCTCAAGACCATAATTGTAGTTGATGTTTTCAAGACCATAAGGGTAGTTGATGTTTTTAAGACCTTAAGGGTAGTTGAAGTTTTCCTAATATCTCCAATAAATCAAGACAGCATCAGAGTAACAAATGATTTATCCCTGTTAAAGAATATTTATGTTACTTCACTCATCCATTATTGGAATCCCAAGTTAGTACAAACAAGACAACTCTTTTAGATCTAGAACTAAACAAAAAAATATTCAAAAAAAACAAACAAACAAAAAAAAGAAGAAAAAGAAAAAAAATAGAAAGAAAAGAGAAAAGAAAAAAAAAAGAAAGAAGAAAAATAAAACCTAAAAAGGCAGTTCAGAAAGCCAACTAAGTTCTCTTTCACCTAAAGCAGCAAAAGGCTTCCATTTGGTTCATAAAGACATTTTTACTTGAATTGGTCCAACCCAACCAAAGATTCAATCAAAATTGGAGAAAAAGGAGGAAGACCATCTAGTTCTTGAAAGTTTTGTATTTGACAGTCATACAAGGAAGAAGGACAAAATGATAAAATGCTCAAAGAAAGGGAAGAGTAAGGAAAATAAAGAGAAAGAAAAGGGAAGAGTAAGAAAAAAAAAGGGAGAAGAAGAAAAGAAACGAATTTGGGAACCAAACTTTTTGCAAGGGAAAAAACTGTCCTAATCAAGATCTAGATTAATGCCAAGAAGATAGAAGGAATTTGGAGTCTAGCAAGATTGCCTCCAAGCTGCCTAAAATTCAAATAAGAAATTTATAGTATGAGGGTTTGTCCATTGTGTCACATTAGCTCCTATCTCAAAATGGCCTTGTAATATCCTAAAGTATACCCTAAAAGTGTTGGGATTACTGTTGTATTTGGATTCAATGTGTGTGTTGAAGAGAAAAGAAGAAGAAAGTCAAAAAGAAATTGTGTGTGGTGGAGATTTAAATGGTATAATTGTTATTATTGTTATTATTATTATTGTTATTATTATTATTATTATTATTATTATTATTATATAAGATAAGAACGAAGGAAGGATGGAGAACCTTCCTTCTTCCTCTTCTTCTGTTTCTTCTTCGTGGACAAGAGAGCACGAGAGAGAGAGAGAGCACGAGAGAGAGAGAGAGAGAGATTGATCTTCATCAAATTTCTTAAGGATTTTAAGAGTATTGAAGATGGAGATGAAGATTTGGCAAGCTATATAGGTAAGTACACATTTCTTGAATGAATTTTATTGATTATACATATATATAAGTATATACCTTCTTGTGTGGTTTTCTTTTGGATTGAGGTTATGTTGGGTATGATTGGTGTGTAAAATGATGATAAGAAGAGATTTAAGTATGTAAATGTGTGGAATTGATATCTAAGTGATGATGAGTTGAGAAAATTGTGAGGAAAATGATGAAATGTTGAATTAGAGTTTGGTTTAGATGAATTTCGAAGTGTTTGGTCTATGAATTATTGAAGGACACGGCCAAGTTATGGGAGACACGGCCAAGTTAGGGCAAATTTGGCCGTGTTGGATGAGTTTTGGAGAGACACGGCCACTGGCTTGGCCGTGTCCCTTGCCTGTGTTTGTTACTGTCTGATTTATGTTGAGAGACACGGCCGTGTACCTTGCCCGTGTCTGGTACTGGATTGTTGTGTTGAGAGACACGGCCACTGGCTTGGCCGTGTCCATTGCCCGTGTTTGCTACTGCTTGTATTGGTGTTGAGTGACACGGCCACAAGCTTGGCCGTGTCACTTGGGCGTGTTGGCTACTGGATGTTTATATTGGGAGACACGGCCACAAGCTTGGCCGTGTCCCTTGAGGGTGTTTGCAAATGTGTTTGTTATTTGGTCTTCAACATTGTTGGATCTTCAAATGTCTTTTGTACCTAAACACACTTAAAACAATAATGATCCAACCAAATGTATATGGAGGATTCTAAGTTCTTGAATAAGGTAAATTGTTATGTATGAATATATCAATGATAATATAGGAAATGTGGAAGATATAATGATCAATGAAAAAGTATGTGCAATGTCATTGATTATGTATACTTGAGTGATGAATTGAATTGATCAATATGATTTGATGATAACGTTGATATTATATGAACCATGTTAGGTTTTATGCATTGTCAATCTCATAAATTGTATTGTACTATATGTAGATTGAGGATGCATATGAATAATGGCATGTTGTGTATAATGTGGAATATCATGAGATCATTGATGATGAATTACTTTAATGTTATGATTGAAGCATGCCTATATGGTATGATTGATTCATGATATGTTTGTGTAGTAATGTAATTGATGTTGCATATATCAATGATGAAACTTGAAATGTGATTTGAGATATAATGTGATATAAAGCCATTGTTCTTGGCAATGATGACTCAAATGTAATATAAAGCCATTGTGATTGGCTATGGTGATGCAATTGAAAGAAATAAGGCATGTTTGCCTAAATGATGATGAGAATTGAGAATATAAATGATAATGAAATAATAAATGAATTGTGTGACTAATGTGTTATTCCATTTTCAGAGTTTGTTGTTGGTGGCATGCCTATTAGTAATAATCTCTTGAAGTTAGGTTGGATTTGATCCTTGAAGCCAAGTTGGGTTGAAGTTTAACATGTTTTACTCCCCTTGAAGCTTGGTTGGGTCTAATCCTTGAAGCCTAATTGAGATGTTACAACCCTTGAAGCTAGGTTGGGTTTGGTTCTTGAAGCCAAGTTGGGTTGATACTTAGCATGCTTTGTTCCCCTTGAAGCTTGGTTGAGCCTAATCCTTGAAGCCTAGTTGGGTCTATGATAATGATAAAATGTGATGAATAAACCAAAGCATTACTCTGAAAATTGAATGGCATATTAGTGTGTCTTGGGCCCATGCTTGTCTTTGTGTAATGTGAGTCATGAATGGTAACATGATTGATAAATAAGATATATGGAAACAATGTTGAAACAAATGAATAATGAGATCTATGAATGCTTTTGATGGAAATGTGTTTCATGATTAATGAATTGTGAATAAAGTGATGTTATGAAGTATGAGTTTGTAATATATGTATTGATTTTGTTGAGATATGAGGTTATGGAATTGTTGTATCATGTGTAACATGTTTGTGAATGTGGAATTTGTGAGAATTGTTCTTTTAAAGGTTTGAATGGTGTTTTGTTGTGATTATATATACATATATATGTGTATATGAAATAGAAAGGGTAGGTATTGTGTTGTGAATATGCTATGTAATGATGTATTTAATTTATGAGATTAGTGGCAATATATGAAGAATCCATTGAGAAAGGAAAAAGTGGTAAGAAAACAATAAAACATGATGCTAAAATTATAAGGTATGATTATTTTGTAATGTATATTTTATTATTTATTTGTACTACTAAGCTCTCGGGCTTAGCGCGGTTGTGTAATCGCGCAGGTATTTATGCGGATGATCTGGATGCTTAGCTGCTATGCCACGAGAAAAGTATGAGTGTCTCGAGACCAACTAGAAGGTGATGCATACATGTATGATTTTAATTATGTTTTATTTTTGATAACAATAATGATTCTTATAAATGTTTCTTAAATTAATATAATATTGCTTGACCTTGGATAAAGATTTTTAAATAGAAACTAAAAGTGACATTCTTATACTTTATATACGCATTGTATGTATACCAAGTATATGTATAGTGCTTATATAGAGTATGGGGTGTTACAGGCCTTCATTTAACCCATATCCCTCATAGACCCCATTTCAAGCCTATCAAAGACCTGTTGATCTCTCTTGGTAGGTAGAGTCTATTAGTGGAGATATTTTGAATAAGCATGCATATGAGATAGACAATATTTAAACTCAATGAGACCTTTAACCATGTAATGTGTATGTGCCTATCTGAAGTGCAACAGTTCTTGCTTAAATAGAATAATTCCCGAGTTTAGTACGGTAACTAGGGTTGTCATGTTATAGATATGTTAATTTGGAAAATCAAGTCCTGAGGCACATTGACATTGATTTGGAAAAGCCAACATTTGATTTCAAAATCAAAATTCAAAATAAAAAATAAAATATTTTTGTCATACAAAGCCTTCAAGTTAAGGGGAGTATGTTGTACTTTTGAATATCGAAAGACGCATTGGGAAAAGGAAATGATTATTGGCAAGGTCAAGAAGAAACTACCAACTAGCATGCTGAAACATAGTTTGAAATGGATGCTTCCCTGACTCTACTACTTGGAGTCTCCACCACTCATGTTCTCAACATCTTCAAGATAAAAGCCATAAATGCAAAGCTTTCTATCATTCCAATGCAAGACTTGAACGAGCGTCGAAAAGGAGTCAATGAAAATACTTCTGCTGATCACCTCAGTCTGTGAGTCAATGAAACCGCTATGAGTATTATCATGCATATCATGTATACATGAGCATATCACATCACACTTTCTTGTCTTGTATTGTCTATTCTTTATCAAAGTGAACAGCAAACACTCTGTGAAGTAAAGAATCAAAAGAAGATGTCAAATCAGGGGGGCATGGAAAGCCCATTGTTTGAGAAAGTTCCAGTAATTTTATAAAGAGAAGAAATGCATGCTTGTGCGAAGAACTAGACAATAAAAATATCAATCAGAGCCCGCATAGAAAAATCATGGGTTTGGGCCTACATAGGTGGCAAAGTTTCTCCTTTTCAATTTTTTGAGTTTATATATAAAACATTTTCGAACTCACTTGCAAATATTTCGCCACGCAGGGGGAAGGAGAGGATATAAGGTCCAATTAAAGATAGATGAATTTTTGCAAAAAGGAAGAACAAGAAAGAATGAGAAAGAAGAAAATTAGAATTCTCAAAAGAATGAAGATGCAAAAGACGAAAGATCAGTTCATCTAAAAGAGATGAAGCCAGGGTAAAGACCCGACCTCCAATGGATAAAGATCCATGTTTCAAGGGTAAAGACCTAACCTCCAGTGGATAAAGATTCATGTTTCAAGGGTAAAGACCCGACCTCTAATGGCTAAAGATCCATGTTTCAAGGGTAAAAACCCGATCTCCAATGGATAAAGATCCAAGTTTAAAGGGTGAAGACCCGAAGTCCAAGGATGAAGATCCAATTTCAATGGGTGAAGACCCGAAGTCTAAAAGGATGAAGATTCATTTTCAAGTGTGAAGGCACGATCTCAAAGGATGAAGATCCCTTTTTTTGAGGGTGAAGAGACACAATGCATAGAACAGTCGGAGTAGTCAGACTTCTCAACTGATAAAAGGTCAGTCAAACTCAGTCTTGGGTCCAAGTAGCCAATCCTGGGTCCAAGTAACCAAATTCAATCTAATCTTGGGTCCAAGGACCCAAATTCAATTTAGTCTCGGGTCCAAGTACCCATTCTCAGGTCCAAGCACCCAAATCAAATCAGTCTTAGGTCCAAGTACCCATTCTCGGGTTCAAGTACCCCTTAATTTTTGACATAGTCCTGTCTAATATATTTTAATAAGTCCAAAATAATTTTTGTGTTGTCCAATATATTTTAATTAGTCCAAAATAAATTTTTTATTATCTTAATTAAATAATATTTGCTTTAGTATTTAATTTTTATTAATAAAAAAATCAAAAATAATAATAAAACAAATAAAAAAATTAAAATCTGCGACGAAAAATTTCATCGCCGAAAAGGGTTGCGGCGAAATGGCCCGCAGGCCAAATTTCGCCCCGCAGCCCACAGCCAGCTGCGGCAGCTTTTTCGCCAGCGCAAATTTTCTGCAGCAGTTTTTTTTTGCCAACGCAATTTTTTCGCAGCAGTTTTTTTTCACCAACGAAAATTTTCCGACGCAAATTTTTTCAAAACCAAATACAATTAGGTTTCGGTTTCCTTTTCTTATTTATTGTTAGATTTCATGAATAACTAAAATTAATCATAAAAATCTTCTATAAATAAGGACTAAAACAACACATGAATGGAGGGGAAAATTTGGGACCGAAATTTAGAGGTGAAAATTTGGGACCGAAATTTAGAAGTGAAAATTTGGGAGAGAAATTTGGAGGTGAAATTTGGGATCAAAATTGAGGTGGAAAAATTTAGAGGAAAAAACTTTGGACTGAGGAATCAAGAAAATTAGGAGATTAACGATTGGACTTTTAAGAGAGCAAACAAGCAATTCAATCCATCAAAGGCAACCGTCTTGCCTTGTTCTTGTTCATCCAAGAAGTAATTTTTGGTAGAACCAACAAACAAAGGTACGAATGTCTAATTTCTTCACAATAGCTTGAATAATCCAATTGTCTCTTTTCATTCAAAAAACCCTAGAACCTTAATTTACCTTTTCTAAAGCTTAAAAACCTTAATTCGTTTCTTTGTTTTCCTAAAATCTTAAAATTGTTGTTTTTGTTTCTTCAAAATCTTAAAACCCTAATCTTCCTTCCAATTTTCCAAAACACTAAATTGAATCCTTTTCTTTCCACAAACCCTAAAAAATATCTTTTTTGTTTCTATAAACCTTAAATCGTTTTGTTTATTTTCATAAAACTTCATAAAACTATAAATTGTTTTTCCAAATTCTAAAGTCAAATACATTCTCCGAAACATTAAAACCTTAATTCAACTTCAAAACCCAAAACAGTAAACCCTAAACTAGCAAACCTTAAACCCTAGTTTTCTTAAATCCTAACTCCCTTAAAACCTTAAACCCTAATTTTTCTAAACTCTAATCTTTAAAATCTTAAAACCTTAAAAATTTAAATATTAAAATTCAATATGTTAAATACAAAATAATGATCCAGTAACCGTAAATCATAAATCTAAATGTTTTAAAATATCCAAACCCTAGTTTCATGATTTCACTTCTCAAATATTAATTTGGTTAATCAAAGAACTTTATCAACCTCTTAAATTATAAAACTTTCATTCGTTTCAATTTCTTTAAAACATACAGTAGCTTATTCCAAAATCCTAAACATATTAAATAAAGAATCTTAAATAGAAGCAGTAGCCTTAATTTGAATCTTTACTTGCTTTATTTAATTTTATTGTTGATTATGTAGTCTATTATATGCTTTAATTTATTTTCAATGCTTTGTTGGTTTATTTAAGTTCAATGCTTGATTTATTTAGTTTATCATGGATGGATGTTTGTTTTATTAGTTTTTATTATAGATTTGTTTCTTGTTTATTATGATAATTATTGTTTATTTAGGTATTTTTTTAGTTTTTTTGTTATAGATTTGTTTCTTGTTTATTATGATAATTATTGTTTATTTAGGTATTTTTTTAGTTTTTATCGGTTTGTTTAGTGTTTTCATTCATTTTGGTAGTTTTAGTTTATTTCAGTGTTTATGTCGTTCTTGATCTAGTTTTTAGTATGTGTTTATGTTTTGTTGGTTAATGTTTATTTACTTCTTATTTACAAATTGTTTGAGTTTTGTTTTAGGTTAAGAAAAGCCAAGGAACCAAGACTAAAAGGAAAAATGGACAGTAGCTGACACAGGCAGAGGAGACGGCCAAGTCACTGGCCGTGTCCCATATCAAGCTGAAAAGAAGCCACAAGACACAGTGATGGACACAGGCAAGGGACACAGCCAAGTCACTGGCAGTGTCCCTCCACAAAGCTCCAACACGGCCAAGTCACCTCTAACATGGCCGTGTCACCTAACCAAAGAAGAAAAGAAGAAAAAAAAGCAAGCAGAAGTGAACACATGCAAGCGACATGGCCAAGTCACTGGCCGTGTCCCTCCAAAATGATCCAACACGGCCAAGTCACCTCAAACATGGCCATGTCCCTCCAAAAATGCTCAAACACGGCCAAGTCACCATCAACTTGGCCGTGTCTCACCTAAATCCAAAGCAAAGAAGAGCAATTCTCACAGTAGGTGACACATGCAAGCGACATGGCCAAGTCACTGGCCATGTCCCTCCAAAATGGTCCAACTTGGCCGTGTCTCTCCCTCAAATTCACCTCCAACACGGCCAAGTTCACTCTAGCTTGGCCGTGTCACTCAAGGATCAATGAAGACGCGCGGAGGTTTCGTATAAATGTAAAAGTTAGGGTTTTTCTTAAGACGGTGGACGATTTTGAGCTGAGATTGAGCCGTCAAAGAGATTAGGGTTTTGATAACTTTGTTTTCTTTTGATTTTGATTAAACTTTGGATCAAAACTAGTTTAGATTAGATTGTTCATGCCATTGATTCATTCTTCTTGCAAGATTTGAACAAGAGATTCTTCAGAAGCTTCAAGGAGTTTGTAACTTAGTTTTGTTCTCAAACTTATTCTCTTTATTTTCATTGAAATTGTATTTATGGATATTATCATGTCTATTTTGATTTCTTTGAATATTAATGAGATGAGTATGTTTGATTGCATCATGAACTAATTTGATCTAGTCTAGGGTTTGTATGGATCTGCTATGATTGTATGAATTGGTTATTCTCTTAGCTAATAATTTCTTTAGCCTTGATTGAATGGAATATTGTTAATATATAATTGATTGGCCACCAATTATGTGTTTTAGGTATTAGATGATGGATTGAGAGATGAAGTCTAATGTTGGAACAATTCAATTACGGACTTAGGTGAATTAGAGATATAACCTATTAAAAAGATTGTTTCAATTATAACGAGATTAGTTGTAAGAGGTTTGAATGTGAGAGCTTATTTCCTTGACTAAATTAATTAAGTTGTTTGAGATTTAATCTTTGAAATTAAATTAGTTAAGAGGAATAACCATTCATACATATAAGTAGTAGAGAAATGCAAACCCTAGACCTTTCTATCCAGTGAATCAATACATCAGTTTTAGTTTACTTTTATTTGTTTTAAACTTCAATCAATCTTCTTCATTATTTAGCCATTTAAATTTCTTTAATTACTTGTTATTTATAATCTGATAATCAATTAGCCACTTTAGCTTCCTTGTGAGACGACCTTGGGGCGATCACCTTTGCTACAGCTACCTCATATACTTGCGAGTGACGCTTTGTGGTATAGTTAATTCGAGCGCAACAATGTTTACATTCTATTGATGTTTAATATCTTCGATGAATGATTTATTTATGATGAATGGTTATTTACTTTTATCAATTTATTTAGATTTTCAAATGTTGTAAGAGGTATGTTTCCACTTGGTGGGTACCTCATTAGTTAAATATCATGTAATTTAAATTGCTTTTATATTTTAGACCAGTGTAAAGGACATGTTTCTACCTTTCGGTGGGTACCCTATTTAGACATGGATGATGTAAGGAGCATGTTTCCATCTTCGGATGGATGTTCATTTTTTTTTTTGCTTGGACATTGCTTTGATTTTTAATATAACAATGCTTTATTTCAATTATTGTGTGTAATATGAATAATATTGTTATATTTAAGAATTTTATAATATTAAGACCTGTAAAGGAGGCCGGTTTCAATGAATTGGGCGTTGTGGGGGTGCTGGGCCATTTCTCACCTTCCCCACACGTACCCAACTTTCCGAACCCATTAGAGGGTTGGGGATTCCTTAGGAATCGAGTCATCCACCCCTTTCTTTTTCCCAGCCTATCCGGGTGGCGATTCCATTTTCTCCGGACTTAGGCCCATGTTCTCTAAGGCCTCGAGCCTAAACAGTGCCAAAGTCACAAGAACCATTCCACCGGGAGTGGAGGCAAAAATCCCTGTTCACACCCTCATCTCCATGTGAAGCAGTACATCACTGCTATGCAGTCTGTCTGAGCTACTAAGGCTCAAACTCTAAGGTAGATCATGCTTTCATTGGATCTTATTGTGCGGAATTGGTTCAACACCTTAGAGGATAGTACTCAAAAGAGTTGGGATTTACTATACAAAGCCTTCATTCAATAATATGGGTATAATGCTGAATTGGATGTTACTTTAATGGAAGTTGAATCCATTTGACAAAGATCGAAGGAAAACTTTGTCGAATATGTGAAGAGATGGAGGAACAAGTCGGCTTTGCTTAAGATGAGACCCGATGAATCGGATCAGATTAGGATGATTGTAAGAGGAGTGCTGCCTAATCTACGTGAGAGGATGTCCCACACTCTTATTAGAGATTTCAAGGATCTTCTTCAAGCTGTTTACAAATTGAAGAATGGGAGAGGGAGAAGAATCGGTTTTCTATAAGAAGAAATGAAAAAGGGCACCACCAGTCGACTAATCAAAGCACCCAAAAGGAAGTTGATGTTAATGCAACTGGTCAAGGAAATAAAAGACAGTTATCAGAGTTGGGGAAACTTCTGTCTTAGGTTTTCAACAAGCTACAAAAGAAAGGGTTGTTAAAACCGTTGGCTCCTCGATCGCTACATAATCCTCTGCCACCAAACTTCAATGCCAAGGCTTTCTACTAATGTCATCAAATGCAAGGGCATGAGATGGATAAATGCACTCATTTAAGGCGTGAGATTCAACATTTAATTGATAGTGGAGCACTGCCTGAGTCGGACAAGCCCAATACCAAAAGAAATCCTTTGCCTATATTTTGAATAGTACCTCCACTAGCAACCTTCATGGTAGGAAAAGGATTGGAGGAAAATTTTATTTTACCCCCTTTTCAAGATGAGAGTTTTGAAGATGTGGAATGAGGAGAAATTTTGTTCAACAAACTTCCCTTAGCTTGGAGTGTTGCTCTATTTTTTTGCTTTCTTTAATATTTAATTGGAACAATTATGTTTTTCAAATTATGTTTGTTTGAATAAATTACTTTCTTTAAATTTATTTTTATTGGTCTTTGTTCATTTTAGTACTCAACCGATGATGAATCTAGCTTGATATTCATAAATTGGTATATCTATGCATCATGATCCGAATGACTTTACTATGTGAGGGAATTGTTCTATAGCATTGAGTTATGTATGCTTACTTAGAGAGGGCTCTTGCATAATTATAAATGTCTAGGTCCTAGTCAGTCTTAGAACATGCTTTAACGGACATGCAAGGTGAAATTGAACTCTATTTATTTATGGGATAGATGATCTAGGCATTGTTTGATAAGCCAACAACTAGTATCCACCATATTAAACATCAATCCATAGTTGTCCCTTTAAGCCTTCATGAGATTTTAGCTTTCTCTCTATTGACTTATAAGGCTAATGACCTGCCCTGAGCTATTGTTACACTTTTGGTAAGTCTTCTTATCACTAAGGAACGAAAAGAAAAGAAGAAAAAGAAAAAAATAATAAAAAGGAAAAGAAGAGAGAAGGGAAAAAAAGAAGAAGAAAGAAAAAAGAAGAAGAAGAAGAAGAAGAAGAAGAAGAAGAAGAAGAGAAGAAAAAAAAAGGAAAAAAAGGAAAAGAAAACAAATTACAAAAGGCAGTTCAGAAAGCCAACTGAGTTTTCTTTTACCTAAAGCAATAGAAAGCAAAGATAGTTTGTCTTAAATTAGTCCAACCCAACTAGAAATTCCACCAAAATTAGAAAGGTAGAAGAAAGGTCATCTAGTGCTTAAAATTCATGTACTTGATAGTCCTACAGGGAAGAAGGACAAAATGATAAAATACTCAAAGAAAAGAAAGAATAAGTAAAAAGAAAGAGTAAAAAAAAGAAGAAAAGGAATGGAATATGGATATCAAACTTTTTACAAAGGCAAAGACTATCCTAATCAAGATCTAGATTCACGTCAAGGAGAAAGGAGAATGTTCAAAGCTCTATCTTTTCATACTAACTGTATAAACAAAAAATTTATAGTATGAGGGTTTTACCATAGTGTCACATTAGCTCCAATCTCAAAATGTCTTTCATTTAACCCATGTCCCGTATAGACACCATTTTAAGCCTATCAAAGACCTATTGACCTCTCTTAAGTCCATTAGTGGAGATAGTTTGAATAAGCATGCATATGAGATAGACAATATTTAAACTCAATGAGACCTTTGATCAAGTAATGTGTGTGTGCCTATCTGAAGTACAATAGTTCTTGGTCAAATAGAAATGATTCCCGAGTTTAGTATGGTAACTAGGGTTGTCATGTTATAGATATGTTAATTTAAAAAATTGAGTCTTAAGATAAATTGATATTGATTTGGCAAAGCCAACATTTGATTTCAAAAGCTAAAAAAATCGTAAAAAGCCTTCAAGTTAAGGGAAGTATGTCGAACCATCGAACCTCGAAGGATACATTGGGCAAAGGAAATGATTATTAGAAAGGTTATGAAGAAGCTACCAATTGACATGCTAGATCATATTTTGAAATGGATGTATTTTTTACTCTACTACTTGGGGTCTCCAACACTCATGTCCTCAACATCTTGAAGATAAAATCCATAAATGCGAAGCCTTCTGTTATACCAATGTAAGACCTAAATGAGCATCTAGGAAGAATCAATGAGAACACTTCAGCTTATCACTTTGGTCTGTGAGTCAATGGAACTGCTGTAAGGATCATCCATGTATACCATGCATACATGAGCATATCATACTAAATTTTTATCTTGTTTTATCTATTCTTGGTCAAAAGTAAACAGCAATACTCCATGAAGCAAACATGAAGAGGTTATGGAATCAGGGGGCATGGAAGGTCCATTGCTTGAGGCAGCTCCAGTCATTTTGCAAAAGAAGAAATGCATGCTTGTCCAAAGAACTAGACAACATACAAACATCAATATGAACCTACATGGGAAAAATCATTTGTTTAAGCCTACACAAGGGCAAAGTTTCTCCTTTTCAATTTTTGAGTTTATGCCTGTACAAAATATTTGAAGACTCACTTTCAATATTTTTCCAGATAGGGGACAAGGAGAAGATATGAGGGCCAACTAAAAATAGCTAAATTTTTTGCAAAAGGAACAACAAAAAGAATGGAACAGCTGGTTCAGCCAAAATTCTCAACTGATAAAAGGTCAGTCAAATTCAGTTTTGGGTCGAGCACCCAAATCCAGTCTAGGGTCGAGCATCCAAAATCTAGTTTAGGATTGAGAATCCAGCTTCAGGTCAAAAACCCAAAATTTTAGTTTAGGGTCGAGAGCCCAGTCTCATGTCCAAGTACCCAATCTAGTTTCGGGTCGAGCACCCAAAATTCAGTTTCGGATCGAGCACTCAAAAATCTAGTTTCGGGTCGAGCACCCAAAATCTAGTTTAGGATTGAGCATCCAAATCTAGTTTAGGATCGAGTATCCAAATCTAGCCAGTTTTAGGTCAAGTATCCAAATCCAATTTTGGGTTGAGAACCCAAAATTCAGTTTTGGGTCGAGCACCCAAATCCAGTTTTGGGTCGAGAATCTAAATCAGTCTCAGGTCAAAAATCCAAATCTAGTTTAGGTTCAAGAATCTATATCAGTCTCGGGTTGAGAACCCAAATCCAATTTAGGAATAAGAATCCAGATCAGTCTCAGATCGAGAACCAAAATCAAGTTTAGGATCGAGCATCCAAATCCAGTTTCGGGACGAGAACCCAAAATCCAGTCTCGGGTGAAAGTACCTAGTCTCGAGTCCAAGTACCCAAATTCAATCCAGTCTCAGGTCCAAGTACCCAAATCAAATTCAGTCTTGGCTCTAGCACCCAAATCCAGATTTGGGTTGAAGACCCAAAAATTTAGTTTTGGGATATGGGACCTTAAGTTCCAGATTTGGGATAACATATCAAATTGGAGCTTCCAAATTCGATATGGGACCTTAAGTTCCATATCGAATTGGACATCCAATTTGATATGGGATCTTAAGATTAAGTTTCCATATCGAATTGGAAGGCCAATTCGATATGGGATAGGCTCCATATCGAATTGGGCCCTTCCCAATTTGATATGGACCTATATTTTTTGAATTAAAATTATTTTATCTCGATTTTAATTGGTTTGACTTCGAGAGGGTCTCGATTTTGCTTGGTTTTAGTCCTATATGGTGTCAGTTTGCTATGAATTTAAGAGTTTTAATTTGATATGCATCAAAGAGTATCCATTTATAAAATGGAAAACTCCCATGACTTTTGAACCCAATGCATTCACGTTCTTATAAATACAAACTTTGTAAACCTAGAAAGGGGTCTGCAGCTATTAGGGACTTTTAACTGGAGCAACTATTAGCAACTTTCAGTAGAGAGCAACTTTCAGGGATTTTTAACTTGAACGGACTTTTGTTTTTTTGGCTGAGACGGTTGGGACAACACAATTATTCAAGGACTTGGGAAAATTATTCAGACAGTACTTTTTTCTTTTTTTGATTGAGATTGGAAAACTCAGTAACCAAACTTCATAAAAAAAAACCCTGGCAAGACCATCGTATGGGCTTGTCAAAGGGGTCAATATTTATTTGTGTATTATATGTCTTTGTGCTTAACTTCCTTTATTTTAAATCCTAATTTAGTTATTACAATTCTACAAACCTTGCTTTATTTAGTTTTAGATTTGATTTTGTAGTTTGTTATATGTTTTATTGATTGATTTATTTGATTTCAATGTTTGATTTATTTAATTTGTTATGGAAAATATTTTCTTGATTATTATTTGTTTATTAAAATTGTAAAAGGCATGTTTCCATGATTGAGTACCTCATTAATTAATCTTTATGTAATTTAAATTATTTTCATATTTTTAGATTAATGTAAAGGACACGTTTCCACATTTTGGTGGGTTTCCTATTTAATTTTAGACATGGACGATGTAAGGACATGTTTCCATCCTCGGATGGGTGTCCATTTATTTATTTTGTTTGAACATTGTTATGATTTTTAATAAAGTATTTATTTATTTTTGTGATAGTATGTAGTATGGATAATATTGTGTTAATTAAGAATTTTATAATATTAAGGCCTGAAAAGGAGGCCGGTTCCAATGAACTGGGCACTGTAGGCGTGCTAGACCATTTCTCACCTTTCCCACGCGTACCCAACTTTCCGAACCCAATAGAGAGTTCGGGATTCCTTAGGAATTGAGTCATCCATCCCTTTCTTTTTCCCAGCCCGTCCCGGTGGCAACTCTATTTTTCTCTTAGCTTAGGCTCGTATTCTCTAAGGTCCCGAGCCTAACAGTGCCGAAGTTGTAAGAACCATTCCACCGGGAGTGGGACGAAAGTCCCCGCTCACACATATGATAGAATAAATTATTGTAGAGGGAAAAGTGAATTCATAGTCCATGTATTAAATGTGAATTGTATTTATCCCACAATGATTAAAGTTTATTAAAATTATTTGATTTTATTTCAACATGTGTGTTTAATATAATATTTTGTTCTTGTAACTATTAGTAAAGTGTATGCATACAAGCACCACTAAGCAATGATCTTAGCGTATTAGGATTTTCTTGACACGCAGGTACAGTGAATCAGTGAAGGTCATAAGAGTATATGAGTGTGAATCTTCAGAGATTAATGACAGATTGAAGTAAAGTTTTTCAAAAAGTTTTAGAAGTATGTTATATGTATATTGTTTAGTGATTGGATCTATCTATGACAATATAGATTACTTAAATGTATGGAGATTGTATAAATCTATTCATAGTGTAAAGATTATGTACTTTTGAATATAATTATTTGTAGTGGTAGTTTGAATAATTTGTACAATTTATTTCAATTTGTGATAGGATGTATCTTTGATGAAATTTTGTTGGTGTCTGTTTAATTTATTAGATTGCTATAGATGTTAAGTTCTTTAAGTATATTATGTAGTGAATGTAAAAAAAATTCTATAGCGAAATGTGCATATGTAAGTGAGTCAAGTTTCAATTTAAATATTGTTCATATTTTCTAGAATGTATGTATCGAATTGAGCTAGAACGGTGCAAGAGTTTAAAGTTACATCTTTGAATAGTTCTTTGCCAGGATTATTTAAGGATGTTACACCTTCTCTCACTAAGGACCAAAAATCAATGTTGGTGGTTGAGTCTTCTAATTCTTAGAAGAAAAATAAGAGTTCTATTCAAAAGAAGAAGAAAAATGCTCAAACTAAGGCTCAAGGTGGAATTAAGAAGAAAAGCATAGAGACTACTTTAAAAGAAACTTGCTTCCATTGTGGGAAGGATGGCCACTGGAAGAGCAAATTTAAGGCATTTATAAAGTCGCAAAAGAAGAAGGAGCTACCAAATGCTTCAACTTCAGGTATGTTTATGATTGAGATAAATATTGCTTTTAATAATAACACATGGTATTGGATACCAGATGTGGGTCTCACACATGTTCTGATATGCTGGGACTAAAGAGTAGCAACAATCTCAAGAAGGGATAGATGGACTACGAGTAGGAAATGGAGCAAGAGTTGCTGCATTAGCTGTAAGGACTTATATATTTTCTTTACCTTTTGGATTTTCTCTAGAACATGGTAATTATTAATATGTTCTAGTACTTACAAAGAACATTGTTTCAGTTTCTTGTTTAAACAAGGATGGTTTTTATTTAACTTTTGAGAAAAATGGTTGTTCTATTTGGTTGAATAATATTTTGTATAGTACTGGTTCATTACAAAATGGTTTGTGTTGTAGATTTGCAAAATGGCATTCTCAACATAACATAAGTAGATAAAACATAGATAACTTAAAACCATCATATATATGGCATTGTCACTTAGGCCATATTAATAAGAATTGCATCACTAAGTTACATAAGATAAGGATCATTTGATTATGAATCATATGATACATGCTTATCTTGTTTACTTGGCACGATGACAAAATCACCTTTTAGTGGAAAGGGTGAGAAGCCAATGGGCTATTAGAACTAATACATATAGATGTATGTGGCCCAATGACAACCCATGATAGAGGTGGTTTCCAATACTTCATTACCTTTATCGTTCATCATTCTAGATATGGGTATTTGTATTTGATGAAATACAAAACTGAAGCATTTGAAAGGTTTGAATAATTCAGAAATTAAATAGAGAAACAACTTGGAAAAAGTATTAAAACACTTATATCATATCAAGGTGGAGAATACATGGGCCAAGAGTTTCAAAGTTATCTAAAGGATAATGGCATATTATCTCAATGGACTTCTTCATACACACCACAACATAATGGAGTGTCTGAGAGGAGAAATCTGACTTTATTGGATATGTTTTGATCCATGATAAGCTTTGCAGACTTACCTAAATCCTTTTGGGGTTATGCACTGGAGACTATTGTTTACATCCTTAATAGAGTTCCATCAAAATAAGTTGATTTTACACCATATGAGCTATGGAATAATAAGAAATTTAGTCTTTAACATATGAAAGTATTGGGATGTCCTGCTTATGTTGTAACACCCTTATACTCTATATACATATAATGCATACACCCAGTATATATAAAATATGCATATACGGTACAAAAATGTCACGGACCGGTTTAATAAAAATTAATCACTTTTCAAATTTAAAATATATATTTAATAACAAATAAAATATTATTATAAATCATACGTGCTAAAATAAGCAATTTTTTATGAAAATCTCTGAGAAAAATTTGCCGGAGTTTTGTTTGTAATTTGGACTTTCCCAAATTCAACAAACAACACAACCTGCATAAAAACACTCCCAAATAACCCAAAAATATATTTCATCCATCCTCCTCAATAGCTCCACATTTTCTCAAAATATTTATACACTTCTATAAATCTACATATCAAAATATATACAAAACCCACAACATAAATTTTTATCCAAAAATTCTTTTTAATTTATAACATATATACACTGGAAACATAATATAATATACTTAATCTCCAAAATGTATGATAATATAAAAATATATATACATGCTGGCAGTCGGCACTGATCTCAAAGAAGCAGCAAAATAAACTCAAATAATCTCAAAGCTAGACTCGACCTGGTCTAGACGAACTCTCTAGCTTAACTAGATCTACCCTGTCACATGCGCGATGAATTTCATTCGCACTAAGCCAAAAGCCTAGCAGTACAAACTTTGATAACTATAAAGCTTAAATGCAATGCCAATGCACAATGCGTATGGATATCATATCTCATATCATTTCATTTAAACATATTTCTCAATTGTTTCACACTTCAAAATTCACATAATAACAAATACAAGCATGGGCCCAAAGGATCTAATACACTATTCAAATTCTAGAGTTACTGTTTTAGTCCATATTAACACCCAGTGTCTAGTCCAAAGGCAAGTGACACACAACTTCTAGCCTGAAGGCAAATCATAGCAATGCCCAGCATCTAGCCCGAAGGCAAGTGACGTCCAACGTCTAGCCCGAAGACAAATCATTATGATGCCCAGCATCTAGCCCGAAGGCAAATAATGAAGATAACCTTATAGGCGTGCCGCCAAACACAGAACTTTGAAAATTGAATAACATACTAGGCACACAATTAATTCACATTTTTTATTATCAATCTCTTTCTCATTTTCTCATAATCAAGCTAGGCACATTACCTCTTTTCTCAATTTTCTCCTTTCATATCATTTTCTCATCTTTTTCTCACTTTTCTCATTTTTCTCATTTATATCAATATCAACTCATCACATTTCATTATATCATCACATTGCATCACAGTTCAAATAATTCACATATGATTCACATTTGATGCATTTTAGCCATTACTAATGGCTTTTTAACAATGCCCTAAACATATACATAATAAATGGCATTACCTAAATACTTTGTGTAATAGCCTATACTCTATATAAGTACTATACATATACCTTGTATACATACAGTACGTATATAAAATATAAGAATGTCACTTTTCATTACAGATTAAAACCTCTACCTTAGTTCCAAATAATAATACATTTTATTTAAAGAACACTTACAAAATCATTAGACTTTTGATGATATTATATATATATATATTACCTTGTCGTTTCCAAAATTCATTTAAGCATATATATACATTTTTTTATTATCAAAATATAACATAATAAAATTGTACATGTATGCACCACCTTCTAGTTGGTCTCGAAATACTCTTACCCTTCTCGTGGCATAACAGTTTGACTCCCAGATCAACCATCTACTCACCCGTGTGATTTACATAACCGCGCTAAGCTCAAAAGCTTAGTAGTACAAATAAATATTTTAAATATACATTACAAAAAAATCATACTTCATATATTAACATCATGTATTATCATTTTCTTATCATGTTTTCCCTTTTCAATGCACTCTTCATATATTTCCACTAATCTCATAATTTATATACATATACACATATATCATTACAATAAACCACAATTCAATGACTTATCAGAACCTTCATGAAATAATACTCACAATTTCCACATCCATATACATATTGCCCATCATATTGTATTTTCATACTCTTATCATTGAGCATAGTTTCTCAAGCCACATTCATTTTCAATAATTTTCTTATGTATTGTAATCATTTCATTCCATAATTATCATCATATATCTCATAACATTTTATCTTATTCCACAATTAACATTAAAGCAAACACAAGCATGGGCCCAAAGAAGCTAATATGTCATTCAACTTTCAGAGTTAATTTTTTGGTTCAATTATCACATTTATCATCCCAACTAGGCTTCAAGAACTAGGCCCAACCAAGCTTCAAGGGGAGTGAAGCATGCTAAGCATCAACCCAACTTGGCTTCAAGGACCAAGCTCAACCCAGCTTCAAGGGTTTGTAACATCCCAACTAGGCTTCAAGGACTAGGCCCAATCAAGCTTCAAGGGGAGTTAAGCATGCTAAACTTCAACCCAACTTGACTTCAAGGACCAAGCCCAACCCAGCTTCAAGGGATTGTTACTTTTAGGCATGCCACCAATAACAAAACTCTGAAAATTGAGTAACATATTAGGCACACAATTCTTTTATTATTTCATTGTCAATTCCATTCTCATGTTCTCATAATCATCTAGGCAAACATGCCCCAAATATTTCATTTGTATCATTATAGCCAACAACAATGGCTTCACATCTCATCATTAGGGTATACATAACCATTTGCATTGTACATACACTTTGAATGCTCATTATATCTTGCATATTTCATATTTCACCTTTATATCCCTTAACAATAGTTTCATATTTCATCATTGAGATATACATGGCAAATTACATTATTCATACATTTAGAATCTTCAACATACATTCTACATAGTACAAATAATACAAATCATAACACATTTCTCATACATCAACAATATAATAAATAACTTAACACATTTTCCAATTAAATGTGTTAAGTCACATAGTCATGCAAATATATACAATAATATAGGGTTTGTACTTACCTCAAGAGCAACTCACACAACACAAAACTCCTCTTCCAAGAATCCTTTAACATTTGGATTAGGGCAACTCAATCTCTTCAAAACCTAATCCAAAGGTGATTATACACATAAGATAATAAGAACAAGAACCAACTAGGGAAAACTCTACACATGACATACTCAACAACACGAGCGTGTCCCTGATCGTGCCCTAAACCAATAACACATAAACTTTGACACGCTCAGTAACACGGGCGTGTCACTGGCCTTGTTAATCCTTCCTCAACACAGTAGCTATGACACTCCCAATGACATGGCCGTGTCACAAACATTAAGCTCAGCACCATTGACACACCCAACGACATGGTCGTGTCAGGCAAAAATTATGCATTTCAAACTCTTATCCATGTAAACACAATCACTCCAAAATCCATACTACAACACCCTTAATCAACATCCTAGTTTATATTCATAAATCACCAATCAATTCAACACTTATATAACTTCAACATATCATAATAATAATCATATATAAATCATCCATGTATCAATTACTCAATTCCCCAACTCATTTATACTAAACCCTTACTAAACAATTTCAACAACTCATCATCACCCTCACAAATAACCATATTATCATCATCTAAATACCAATTCAACACATATATATACTTCAATCTTTCATTATCATCATCTTCACACACAAACCATATCAAAATAAACTCAATCTATAGAAATCAACACAAGGAAAAGAATACTTGAATTCTTTGCCAAATCTTCAATATCCACCTTCAATTCTCTTAAAGCCCTTATGAATTTGATGTGTATGTGAACAAAATCACACCTCTCTCTCTCTCTCTCTCTCTCTCTCTCCCACTTTCTAGAGGAAGAAGAAGAATAACAAAGAAAGAAAGAAAATTTTCTCTTCCCTTTTCAAACTTATCTTATATATAATAATAATAATAATAATAATATAATTAAATACCCTTAAAAATTCTCCCCCACAATATTTGTCCTTCCTTTTGACTTCCTTTTCTTCTTTTTCTCTTGTCATTATTATCATTATTATTATTAATAATTAATTATTTATTTACAATTTACTTTTCCTACACCAATATATACATCATGTATATGTGATGTATATGTTGCTATATGTATATATTGTATTTATATTTCCCATATTTTTCAAATGCAATATATACATATCATCCTTCATATACATCTATCTCTTATACTATCTTCTTTACATATTTCACCAACATATTCTCTCACAACTACTATTCCAAAGTACATCAAAAATCAGGGTATTACACTTTGGGTCATTTTCACACAATATACATATTTCACATTTTACACAATTTAGCCATTACCAATGGCTTTTCACATTGCATTTAACACATATATGACATTACACATGTCATAGCACATTATTCATACATGTTCCATGCATCAAGTAGATTAACACATTTTCCGATCTAAAATGTGTTAAGCCCAATGTAATGAAAATATAACCAATTTATCCAAAGTTTGTACTTATCTCTAAGAGCAACCAAGAACAAGCTCAAACACCCTCCAATCCTTCTCTTCCAACTTGCTTTTCAACACTTGGATGGGGCAAATCAACTCTCATGAATGCCTAAACCAAATGTGATCATAAATAATCATTTAGTACCACATTCTAAGGCATTTCCAATCATAATCCATAATTAAACACCATTCAAACAAAAATCCCAAAGTTAAGGCCAACCTCACTTTAACTTTGGAATTCCATATTAGGCCATTCAATTTGGTATTTTAAGTTTATTTATATTATTAAAAACATATTTTGACATGTTTAAAATAATTACATTACAAAAACACACACTTATAACCAAAACCCTAAAATGGCATAACCTTCCCCCATTGAAGGTTTTCCATTCCAACTCAATCCATTTATCATTTCAAGCTTATATTCATCACTTTTATTACTAAACAACATGCTTAAACCAATAAAATCAAACATTCAACAATTTTGAAAAATCACTTTTCCAAAACCCTAAATCAACACTTCCATTCTCAAACTCCAATCAAACACAACAAAATCCAATATTTGACTTTAAAATACTTCATTATGCATCAAAACAACTCATTTAGAATCAATTTGCACAATTAAAAAGAAATGGTTTCTCAAACCCTAAAAGTCCATAACCCTAAATTCTCTCTCTTCACTAATCCTTACCCGAACTCAACAATTTCTTCAATCCAACCTTAAAATCATTACTAATCACTTAAAATAACATCATGCACACCAATTCCAATAATTATAACATACTACTTAAAAATTCAAAATCACACATAATCATAATTTTCATTGAAATCCAAAGAAACAGCTAAAGAACTTACTTTTTCAAGTGGAAATCAGTAAAAATCCTTTTTGAACCATTGGAATCCTTCAATTAATGGAGTATGGAAGAGAGAAAATTCTCTTGGATGGCTATGGCATTCTCAGCCAAGAAGGAAAGAAGAAGAAGAAGATGAACAAGATGATAGTTTCTCTTTTCTTCCACTCATATTTATAACCATATATATATATATATTAATAATTTAATAATTATTTATTTAATTAATTTAAACCCCAAAATACCTCTTCCACTCAAAAAACATTTAATTTTTAATTAATATAATAATTTTGAATTTCTAAGATTTAATTACTAAAATATCTTTTTACTTTGACTTTTAACTTTTCTTTTAAAAAGTGTTGACTTTTATATGTTGTACTTATTTTGCATATATATCACATATACATTTCACTTTTTCAGTTAAAAACCTCCCATTTTTCATTTAAAATTATTTATTTCCAATTAAATTATAATTTATTTTATTAAAATTTCAAAAATTAGAAATTTTTCAAAAATAATTTTAGGATATTACATATGTAAAAAGGATAGTATCAGATAAGCTTAAAGCTAAGTATGATAAATGTTTGTTTGTTGGGTATCCAAAAGGTATTTGTTTCAAAACATGTTGTCTTCTTAGAGAAAGAGTACTTCTAAAAGAGGATAGTGGGAGTAGAATTGAACTTCATGAAGTTCAAGAGATGAAAACAAACATACATTAACCGATTGATCCCGAGCCTATTACTCATGTTGATGAAGTAACAACAAAACCTATTGATAAATAAGTTCCTCAAAGATCTAATAGGATACGTGTATCTCCACAGAGATATGGATTTCTCTTGACTGACAATAATCATGTATTACTTATTAAGAATGATGAGCCTACTACCTATGAGGAAGTTCTAAAAATTTCAAAATTTGACAAATGGTCAAAAGCCATGCAGTCAGAGATGGATTCCATGTAAGAAAACCAAGTTTGGACTTTGGTTGACCTACCTGAAGGGATAAAGCCCATAGGTTGTAAGTGGGTCTTTAAGAAGAAGACAGACATGGAAGGTAATGTATCTACCTATAAGGCTCGCCTAGTTGCGAAAGGATATCGTCAAAGACAGGGTGGCCCCACCCCACAATAAATGAAATGTATATATATATACATATATATACACACACATAGAATTATATTGTGTGTGTATATTTCATCAAAAATATATATATTATGTGTGTATAAATATTGCCCTCCTTTCACCAAAATCATATCGTGTGTATACATACATATATATATTTTTATATTATATATATTTATTTATGTATTTATAAATATATTATAATATATATTACATATTATATTAAAATCTTTACAATATTTGTATTAAATTAATAAATCTACTCTACATATTTATTACCTTTAATTATTTTCAATTTGTATCCTATAATTAATATTAATAATTATGTTGCAATTTAATTATAAATTGGGTTTAAAAATTTTGTGATTAGATTAATTATTTTACAAAAAATATTCTATCATATAAATTTATTAAAAAATAATTAGTTTAATATTTTTAAATATCTCAAAAAATATATAAATATTATTTAAAAATAACATATATTGTATAATTTTTCAAAGTAATATTTAAATATTAAAATAAAATGAAAAAAATTTAATATTTAAATATTTAGTATGAAAATACATTTGAATATAAATATTAATGCTGACTATTTGTATTAATTCTTTCATATAAAAATAAAATTAAATATAAATTTGCATATAATTTTTTTTCACTTCAAAATTTTGTCCCCCTTCAACTCGATCCTAGTTCAACCACTGGTCAAAGACTAGGTATTGACTTTGATGAAACTTTCTCACTCATGGCTATGCTTAAATCCATCAGGATACTCCTAGCCATTGTTTCTCATTATAATTATGAGATATGGCAGTTGCATGTGAAAATAATTTTCCTTAATGGAAATTTGACTGAGGATGTGTACATGACACAACCTGAGGGTTTCATATCCAATGATACCAATAAGATATCCAAGCTGCAAAAATCCATTTATGAATTAAAGCAGGCCTCTAGAAGTTGGAACATCCATTTTGATAAGACAGTCAAAGAGTTTGGTTTCTTACAAAATATAGATGAACCTTGTGCATATAAGAAGGTCAGTGGGAGTGCAATTATTTTCTTGATGCTACATGTAGATGACATATTTCTCATAGGAAATGGCATCTCTATTCTTCAATCATTTAAAGTTTGGTTGTCCAATAAGTTCTCCATGACAGACCTTAGAGAAGCAACATACATATTGGGGATTAAGATTTATTGGGACAGATCAAGAAGGTTGTTAGGTCTTTCATAGTCTATATACATAGATAAATGTTAAAGGAGTTTATCATGGATCAATCCAATTAAGGATTCTTACCCATGGCCCATGGGATAAGCCTTTCTATGTCTATATGTCCTAAGACACAAGATGAAAGGGATGGCATGAGTAAGATACCATATGTGTCAGCCATTGTATCTATCATGTATGTTATGTTATGTCCTAGACCAGATGTATCTTATGCTCTGTGTGTTTCATGAGTAGATATCAGTATGATCCTGGTGAGGGGCATTGGGTGTCTATTAAGAACATCCTTAAGTACTTAACAAGGACTAAAAATGGATTCTTAGTTTATGGAGATTGGGATTTGATTGTAAAAGGGTATACTGATGCTAATTTCCAATCAGATAAGTATGACTCCAAATCTCAGTCAAATTATGTATTCACATTGTGTTGCATAGCAGTCAATCGGAAGAGTTCCAAATGGGAAACTACTGTTGATTCAACAACTGAAGCTGAGTACATTACAGCTTCTTAAGCATCCAAAGAAGCTATACGGATCAAGAAGTTTATCACTAAGTTAGGAGTGATCCCTAGCATTGTTGATCCAATACCATTGTATTGTGATAATGATGGAGCCATTGCATAAGCAAAGGAACCACGGTCTCATCAGTGATCCAAACATATACTTAAGCATTACCATTTGATTTGGAAGATCATTGGTAGATAGGATAAAAGATGTGAAGATAGAAAGGGTCCCCACGAATCAAAATATAGCATATCTACTCGCTAAGCCACTAGCGCAATGAAAGCATGATGATTACATACATTCCTATAGTATTAGATACATAGGTAATTGGCTCTAGTGCAAGTGGGAGTTTGTTAGATATATATGCCCTAGAGGCAATCACTTGAGGTTGTAATATGCACATTACATTCATTTATATTAATGAATTAAGCATCCTTTATTATTCAGTACTCATATGATGCATATTGTTGATTATATATCTTAAAATGTTTAATAAAGTCCTAGGAATAAATCACAGTGTCGGGGAAATCATGATGAGATCATGATATGAGATTCTTATTACATGAAAATATATTTAAAATGAAATTATCCCTAGTCATAGTATTAAAAAGATGGGAGATTATTAATGCAGATGACTAGCATATGTTATACTTCTTGATTTGATCGAGCAATTATTCTCATAAGTTGTAGGCATGGTGATGCTTAGAGTTGACAAGTGGATACTTGTTGGAAGAACAAGTTCATTGGATGGCCCAACTATGAGATAATCACATGGATTTCTACTCAACGTCAATGATCTTATCTCATAATAGTAGTTGTTCAAATATCCTTAGACTTCAAGTCTTCAAGGTATCTTGGATATCAATTGTTATACTTTAATCCCATTCATTGTTGTCTCATAAGAGGTTGCTCATAGGGTGGTCACTGGGTATTGCATGAGGTATTCAAAGATAGTTGATAGATCAAGAAAGGATACATCACTCCTAATAAAAGGAGAGTATATCTCATGGCCTCTTGTAGAAAGGCATTTATAGACCCTTAATTTTTGACCCAGCCCGGTCCAATACATTTTATTTAGACCAAAATAATTTTTGTGTTATCTTAATTAAATAATATTTATTTTAGTATTTATTTTTTATAATTATAGTAATAAAAAATAATATAAATAAATAAATAAAAATCGGCAACAAAAAAATTCGTTGCCGAAAGTAATTGGTCGAAATGGCCTGGCAGCCTGCAACGCTCAAATTTTCCATGCAGTTTCTCGCAAATTCCCTCACGATCCGCAGCAGTTTTTTCGCCAGCAAAATTTTCCAATGCAATTTTTTTTAAAACCAAACTCTATTTGGTTTCAGTTTCTTTTTCTAATTAATTTGAGTTTCCTTAAACAATTAGAACTAGGCATATAAATTTTCCTATAAATAACACTAAAAAAGGCAGAAAGAGGGGAGGATGAAGGATCGGACTCTGGGGGGACTTTTTAGAGGAGAGAACTTTGGACTTGGATCAGATAGTGGAACTTCAGATTTGAGAGAAATAAGAAAGCCAGCAATCAAGCTATCAAAGGCAGCAATCTTTCCTTTGTCTCTGTTCATCCAGAAGTTAATTTTAGTGAAAACAACTACGCAGGTTTGATCCTTAATCATAAACTACTCATAGCTTTGTTTCTTTGATTCATAATAATATACATACAAAACTTTGATCTTTGAATATGTAATAACTTGATCTTCATTTCAAAAACCTTAAATGATTTCTTCTGTTTCCAAACACTTTAAAAACCCTAAATCGTTTCTTTTGCTTCCAAGAACCCTAAATGATTTCTTCTATTTCCAAATACCTTAAAAAACCCTAATTCATTTCTTTTGTTTCCAAAAACCCTAAATGATTTCTTCTGTTTCCAAATACCTTGAAAATCCTAATATGTTTCTTTTATTTCCAAAAACCTTAAATTGTTTTTCCTATTTCCAAAAGCTTTTAAAAAGCCCTAAACTGTTTTCTTCTAATTCTTTTCCAAAATTTCCAAATGTTTTGTTAAATCACCAATCTCTAACTTACTTTACAGTTTCTAAAATCACAATTACTTTTATAAAACTCTAGACTATTTTCTTCAACTCCAAAACCAAGACAGTAAAGCTCAAACTAATTAATCTAAACCCTAAGTTTTCTAAAACCCTAATTCTCTCAAAACCAAAACCGTAAACCCTAGTTTTCCTAAACCCTAATCCTTAAAACCTCAAAACCTTATAAACCTAAACATTCAAACTCAATATAGTAAATCCAAGACAACAATCTAGTAACCAAGAACTATAAACCTAATGTTTTAATTATTCTAAAACCCTAATTTCATAATGTTACCCCTAAACCATAATTTGATTCATGAAACCCTAATCCATTTTAATTATCCTAAAACTTACAGTAGCCTAAAACAAATGATAATAATACTAAGATTCCAAAACCCTAAAATATTAATTAAAGAAACTTTAAATAGAAACAGTAAAGCTCAATTTATTTCTTTACTTGCTTTATTTTTAGATTTAATTATGTAGTTCATTATATGCTTTGATTTATTTGCAATGCTAAATTTATTTAATTTATCATGGATGAATATTTATTATATATTTTGATTGATATTTAATATCTTTGATGAATGATGAATGGTTATTTACTTTTATCGATTTATTTTGATTTTCAAATGTTGTAAGAGGTATATTTACACTTTATGGGTACCTCAATAATTAAGTTGTATGTAATTTAAATTGCTTTTATATCTTGGACAAATGTAAAGGACATGTTTCTGCCTTTTGGTGGATGTCCTATTGTTTTAGACGTGGATGATGTAAGGATATGTTTCCATCCTCGGATGGGTGTCCATTTATTTTCTTTGCTTGGACATTGCTTTGATTTTAATATAACGATGCTTTATTTCAATTGTTGTGTGTAATATGGATAATATTGTTATATTTAAGAATTTTATAATATTAAGACCTGCAAAGGAGGCCGGTTCCAATGAACCGGGCGTTGTGGGGGTGCTGGGCCATTTCTCACCTTCCCCACACGTACCCAACTTTCCGAACCCATTAGGGGGTTGGGGATTCCTTAGGAATCGAGTCATCCACCCCTTTCATTTTTTCGGCTCGTCCGGGTGGTGACTCCATTTTCTCCAGACTTAGGTCCGTGTTCTTTAAGGCCTTGAGTCTAAACAGTGCCGAAGTCGCAAGAACCATTCCACCGGGTGTGGGGGCGAAAATCCCCGCTCACAGTGGCGGCTCCACTGGGGATAAGAGAAGTTAATTTCGTTGGTCTTTATATTATTCTATTATTTCTTATAATGATATTATCCATTGCATCATATTAGATAGCATCGTGTGCATGAGTTTGGATGCCCGTGTTACCCGTGTTCTGTTATGTAAGGGATACCATACTTTCACTCAAGATATGGAGATCGAGCATGTCATAACCACTCATAGCCTCATACCATTTGGTATATACTTGCTATGGGAACCTAAGCCTTTTAACCCAAAGCTCATGTAATTGACCTAGTTACTTTCCTTAGGTTTTACCCCAAATCCATGTTGTTTGACTATGGTTAATTTATGTTGGCTTAAATCATGGCTTATTTGGTTTGTTCTTTTTCTAATATGAACTAAGTACATTGTAAGCTCAAAATAAATTTTTCTTTAAAGTCCAAAAGACCAAAACTATTTTCAAAACTTTTCAAAATGGTCTTTAGACATAAAACTTTTCTAAAAAAAAAAAAGAAACCAAAAATTCCTCTTGCTCATAACCCAAATACTAAGCCCAAAATCCATTTTTTCTAAAATATTTTTACAATGAGCTTAGAAATAAAATTATTTTTATTGAACCTTTTCTTATAAAGAGCTTGCAAATTATTTAGGTCAATTACAAAATACCAAAAATCAATTGTGAGCCTAGTTTATACTAGAAGTAATTAACCATGGGCTTGTTTTTGGCATGAATCATTAGTTACTTTTTCAAGTGAGAAATCTATCTATAATAAACCTCTTAATTTAGTTTTAATCCAATATAGCATAAAAGCTACTATAGTTGGTTGAATGAATTAAAACCTAATTAATGGGAATTATTATGAACTGATTTCCATTTTTGAAAATATAACTATTGGTTGAAACGTCCAAGGGAAATATTAGAAAGCAAGATGCCCCATGTTGGTATTTTGTTAACCATATATCTAGGAAAAGAGACTCGCCATTCGTGTGTGGAAGTTATAAGGTTGGAAGGAACGTCCTATTTGTAATATCCTAAGTGATACCCTAGAATTTTGGAATTATTATTTGTAAAAATTGGATTAAATGATTTTAAGTGTATATTTGATTAAGTGAAAAGATAAGAAGAAGAAGAAGTGTATATGTTATGTTTATGGAGATAAAAACAATATATACAAGATTATGTCTTTTTGGTTAAAAGATATTTTGTATTTAAATGGATTTGTTTAATGTTAGTGGAAGATGAGGTAAGCGCATTTAATATTATATTGTTTAATCTCTTGGTGGAGAGTGATTTGAGGAGAGAGTGGGTGTTTAAGTGGTTGACTTTCTTTCTTCTTCTTCTTTCATCTTCATCTTCTTCTTTCCTTCTAGTGAGTCGGCCACCCTTATCAACCAAAGGAAAAGAGATTTTGTTGCTTACAAGCTCAAGAGATTGAAGATTTTCAAGAGATCAAGTTGGCGTTTTAAGGATTTTCTTCACTTTTAGTAAGTTTCCAACTTGTTTCTTGGTTTTCTTTTGAGTTTGTGTTCTTGGGTTTGTTGGATGATTGTTGTAGATGTGTTTATGGTTATTTTGGTGTGTTTGAAGTGTTTTGTCTTGGTAACTTTGATTTTTGGGTTTGGATTGAAGAGAAAAATGGTTGAGTTTGGTGAAAGGGGAAAGTGTGTGGATTGTGTGATTTTTTTTAAGTTGTGAATATGGTGGTGTTTGTGTTTGATGTTTGTAATTGAGTTGTTTTAAGGTTTACTCAAGTATTATTTGATTGTTGATGGTTTTGATTGAGTTTGTGTGTTGTTGATATGGTTATTGGAAGATGTTTGGTAGATGTGGCTTTGTTGGTATCGATTTCAGGTTTTTTGGCCTGACACGCCTATTAACACGGCCATGTCTTTGGGTGTGTCATTGGTTTTGTTTTCTGGGTTGGTGACACAAGCAGTGACACGCCCATGTCACTGAGTGTGTCACAGCTTCTGTGTTGTTGTAGCATTGACACGGCTAGTGATACACCCATGTCACTGAGCATGTCATAGCTACTGTGTTATTGGTTGATTGACATGGCCAGTGACACGCCAATGTCACTGAGCGTGTCAAAGCTTCTGTGTTGTGGGTTTAGGGCATGGTCAGGGACACTCCTGTGTTATTAAGCGTGTCAAGTTTAGAGTTTGCCCTAGATAGTTCTCTTCCTTATTTTCTTATGTGTATCACTAAGTGAGTGTATATGATCACCTTTGGATTAGGTTTTGAAGAGATTTGAGCTACCTTAATTCAAGTGTTGAAAGTTATCTTTGAAGAGGAGTTGATAGAGTGGTGTTGTTGCTTTTAGCGGTAAGTACAAACTTTGAATGATTCCATACATTTACATGACATTGAGACTTAACACATTTAGTTGAGAAATATGTTAAGTTACTTGATACATCATTGATGAATGAATTATATGGTATGATATGTATAATGTGAATTATGTTGTTGTATCAAAGCAATTGAGTAATGTGTTAGAAATGAAAGGGAATGTGGAATAACATGATGAGATATATGAAAACATAATGTAACCAATCGATATTGAGATAAAATAGAAAAATGAGAAAAGATGATATACTAAGGCAATGAGCCTAGTTTGATTATGAGAAATGAAATGAGAAATGAATTGTGAAAGAGATTGATAATGAGATAAATGAATAAAATGTGTGCCTATTATGTTATTCAATTTTTAGAGTTCTGGGTTTGGCGGCATGCTTATGAATTGCTGGGCAGGTGAAAAGATCGAGTCGTAAGTGGAGCCGAGCTGATAAATGTGATGTTTTTTTAGTGAAAAGACCGGGTAGTAAGACTCAAAAACTGTAACAGTCTAGCCGGATTGAGGACCAAGATACTGGGGCCCTAGGATCTAGCCGGGTTGAGGTCCAAGAGACTGGGTCTGTTACATTATCCATGGATATATATATTACGGGGCTAGACACAAGGTGTTAATATGGACCAAAGTAGTAACTCTGAACTTTGAATAGCATATTAGATCTTTTTGGGCCCATGCTTGTCTTTGCTTTAATGTGAATTATGAAATGTGATGCAAATGATTAATATGTTGAGATATAATGCAATGAGTTGATATATTCATATATATTGTGCATGAGCATCGTATTGATCTATATGGAATCAAACTTTGTACCACTAAGCTTTATGCTTAGCGCGATTGTGGTTCATTGTGTAGGTGATAGGGTAGATCCGGTTGTGCCGAAAAGCTTGTCTAGACCGAGTCGAGTCTAGGCTTGAGATTAGAGGTAGTTGTAGACATCAATATCAGAGATGAACTGCCAGCATGTATAAATTCTATAATTTTGTAAACATTAATTTTGATGTATATACATATGTATTATCCACTGCTTATTTAACAAATGTTTTGAACAGACTATTTTGGATAAACTTTTGGGTACTAATGTTATATATATATATATTTTAAAGAAGGAATGTTTTATCTATTACTATTTATAATATAGGTTAAATGTTTTAAGTTTACTCGGACTGACTTATGATGCTTATATGTTAAAGTTTTAAGTTTGGTTTGCTTAAAATGAACCGTGGCACCCCTTTATCTGGTATACGTATATCGTGTGTTGTGCGGGTGCATACAGTGTGCGTATATGGGGTACGGGGGTGTTACGCTATTTGTCCTTGTTTGTTGTTTGTGTATACATGCATACATCTGCATCTCATATCATTGATCCTTTATGGCTCACAGCCCTGGATTATGACAGTTCAAAAGCTTACGACAATCTGACCTACGCCGGAAGTGAAGAATCTAGCAACAACTCAATCACTTGCTCACCAAAAGCAATGGAGCCCGAACAAATTCAAAGAATGGTGGACGATGAGCTCAATTCCAAGATGGAAGAAATAAAAGGGGCCATTGCCGAGACCGTGAAGAACCAGTTGGCTGCAATTTTAGGAAATAATGCCGAAGCGTCTGCTAGCACCAAGAAGCCAAAGGACAAAGGAAAGACTAAAGTTGGTGAAGTAGTTTTTGATGAGGATAAGGTGATCATTGATGATGATGATTGGGCTCAATACTACCAATATCCTCAAGACAAGAAGGAAGAACTAAAGATTGTTGAAAGATCAGCTATGGAGAAAATCGAAGCTTCTGATGTTGAAAAGATGATTGTAGATTTAGAAAAGAAATTTGAGAAGAAACTGAAAATTGAAGAAATGTCCGAAGTTGACAAATTATTTGAGCTAGGTGAAGAAGTTCCACACAAGTTCAAAATGCCATCTTTTGCAAAGTTTGATGGAACCGAAAATCCTCATCTCCATGTGAAGCAGTATATCACAGCTATGCAGTCTGCCTGAGCTATTAAGGCTCAAACTCTAAGGTACTTTATGCTCTCATTGGATCCTGTTGTCCAAAATTGGTTCAATACCTTAGATGATGGAACACAAAAGAGTTGGGATTTGCTATACAAGGCCTTCATCCAACAATATGGTTAAAATATTGAAATGGAAGTTACCTTAATGGAAGTTGAGTCCATTAGGCAACAACCAAATAAAAATTTTGTGGACTATGTGAAAAGATGAAGAAATAAGGCTGCTTTGCTTAAGAAAAGGCCCGATGAATCTGATCAAATAAGGATGATTGTAAGAGGGGTGTTGCCTAGTCTTCATGAAAGGATGTCTCATACACTCATCCGTGATTTCAAAGATCTTCTCCAAGCTGGTCTACAAATTGAAGAGTGGGAAAGGGAGAAAAATTGATTTTTAATAAGAAGGAATGAGAAAGGGAACTATCAGCCTAGCAATCAAAGCGCACAAAAAGAAGTGGATGTTAATGTGACCGATCAAGGAAATACAAGACAATTCTCAGAATTAGGGAAACCTCTATCTTGGGTTTTTAGCAAGCTACAAAAGAAAGGGTTGTTACGACCGTTAGCCCCTCGACCTTTGCCAAATTCTTTACCCCCAAAATTTGATGCTAAGGCTTTTTGTCAATTTTATTGGACTCAAGAACATGAGACTGATAGATGTACCCGATTGAAACATGAGATCCAAGATCTAATCGATAGTGGTAAGCTACCGGAGCCGGATAAGCCCAATACCAAAGGTAATCCATTTCCAAGGTTTAACAGGGTGCCACCACCAGCAACCTTCATGGTAGGAAAAGGATTAGAAGAAGATTTTTTTATCATCCATTCAAGATGGAAATATTGAAGATGTGAAAGGAAAAGAAGCTTAAACTCAACGAACTTTCCTTAGCTTGAATGTTGCTTTTCAATTTTGCTTTCTTTAACATTTAATTGGAACAATCGTGTTTTTCAAATTTAAATTTGTTTGAATAAATTACTTTCATCTAAATTTTATTGGTCTTTGTTCATTTTGATGCTCAACTGATGAGGAATCTAGCTTGATGTTCATAAATTAATATATCTAGGCATCATGATTTGAATGACTTTACTAGGTGAGGGAATTGCTCTATAGCATTGAGTTGTGTATGCTTACTTAGAGAGGGCTCCTGCATAATTACCTTTGTCTAGGTTCTAGTCAGTCTTAGAACATGCTTTGACAAAATTTTGAGGTGAAATTGAACTCTGCTTATTTTAGAGAGAAATGATCTAGGCATTGTTTGGTTAGCCAACAACTAGTATCCACCCTATTAAATATCAATTCCTAGTTATCCCTTTGAGCCTTCATAAAATTTTAGCTTTCTTTTCATTGGCATATAATCCCAACAACCTACCCTGAGCTGCTGTGATACTTTTGACAAGTCTAATGATCACTAAGGTGAAGAGGCAAGAAGATCAAAGAAAGGAATGAATAATCAAGATCATAACGATAGTTGATGTTCTCAAGACCATAAGGGTAGTTGAAGTTCACATAATATCTCTAATCTATCAAGATAACATCAGAGTAACAAATGATTTATCCCTATTAAAGGAGATTTATGTCACTCCACTCATCCATTATTAGAAATACCAGTTGGTACAAACAAGACAACTCTGTTAGAGCTAAAACAAAAAAAAACAATACAAAACAAAAAAAGGAGAGAGAAAAAAAAAAGAAAAGAAGAAGAAAAAAAGAAAAAAAGGGCAAAAGAAAAAAGGACAAAAGAAAAAAGAAAGATAAAACCTAAAAAGGTGGTTCAGAAAGCCAACTAAGTTCTCTTTTACCGAAAGCAGCAAAAGGCTTCCATTTGTTTTTTAAGGAAAGTTTAACTTGAATTGGTCCAACCCAACCAACGATTCGATCAAAATCAAAGGAAAAAGGAGAAAGGTCACCTAGTTTTTGAAAGTTTTGTACTTGACAGTATAACAAGGAAGAAGGACAATAATAAAATGCTCAAAGAAAGGGAAAGAAAAATAAAAAGAAAGAAAAGGGAGAAGAATAAAAGAAACGAATTTAGGTACCAAACTTTTTGCAAGGGCAAAGACTGTTCTAATCAAGATCTAGATTAATGCCAAGAAGAAAGAATGAATTTCGAGTCTAGCAAGATTGCTCCCAGCTACCTAAAGTTCAAACAAGAAATTTGTAGTGTGAGGGTTTGTCCACTGTGTCACAATAGCTCCAACTTACAATGGCCTTCATTCAAACCCATGTCCCTTATAGACCCCATTTCAAGCCTATCAAAGACCTGTCGATCTCTCTTGGTATGTAGAGTCTATTAGTGGAGATAGTTTGGATAAGCCTGCATATGAGATAGACCATATTCAAACATAATGAGACCTTTGGCCAAGTAATGTGTATGTGCATATCTGAAGTGCAACAATTCTTGCTTAAATAGAAATGATTCCCAAGTTTAGTACGGTAACTAGGGTTGTCATGTTATAGATGTGTTAATTTGGAAAAATCAAGTCCTGAGGTACATTGACATTGATTTGGCAAAGCCAACATTTGATTTCAAAATCAAAATTCAAAAAATAAACAATGCATGAAGCCTTCAAGTTAAGAGAAGTTTATTGCATCATCAAAACTCAAAGGACACATTGGGCAAAGGAAATGATTACTGGCAAGGTTATGAAGAAGCTACCAACTGACATGCTGAATCATAATTTAAAAATGATGTATCTCTGCTATTTGGGGCCTCCATTATTTATATTTTTAACACTTTGAAGGTAAAAGCTATAAAAGTGAAGCCTTCTGCCATTCCAGTTCAAGACCTAAACAGGCATCTGAAAGAAATCAAGGAGAACACTTCTGCTGATCACCTCGGTCTGTGAGTCGATGGAACAACTGTAAGTATCATTCATGCATATCATGCATACATGAGCATATCACATCGCACTTCCTTGTCTTGTATTGTCTATTCTTTATTAAAGTGAATAGCAAATACCATGTGAAGTAAATAATCAAAAGAAGATATCAAATCAGGGGGGCATGAAAAGCCCATTGCTTGAGAAGGTTCCAGTAATTTTCCAAAGAGAAGAAATGCGTGCTTTTGTGAAGAACTAGACAACAAAAACATCAATCAGAGCCCGTATAGAAAAATCATGGGTTTGGGCCTACACAGGGGGCAAAGTTTCTCCTTTTCAATTTTTGAGTTTATGCATGAACAAAATGAGAATCACTTCTAATATTTTACCATGCAAGGGGGCAAGGAGAGGCTATGAAAGCTAGCTAAAAAGGGCTAAATTTTTTGCAAAAGTGCAAAGGAAGAACAAAAAAGAATGAAAAAAAAGAAGAAAATTAGAATTCTCAAAAGAATAAAGATGCAAAAGACAAAAGATCAGTTCAGCTAAAAGAGCTGAAGCCAAGGTAAAGACCTGAGCTCCAATGGATAAGGATCCATGTTTCAAGGGTAAGGACCCGATGTCCAAAGGATGAAGATCCATTTTCAAGGGTGAAGACTTGATCACAAAGGATGATGATCTATTTTCAAGGGTGAAGACTTGATCTCCAAGGATGAAGATCCATTTACAAGGGTGAAGACCCGATCTCCAAGGATGAAGATCCATTTTCAAAGGTGAATATCCGATGCTAAGGATGAAGATCCAAGGTCCAACAATGAAGATCCATTTTAAGGGTGAAGAACCACAATGCATAGAACAGCTAGAGCATTCAGGCTTCTCAACTGATAAAAGGTCAGTCAAACTCAGTCTCGGGTCCAAGCACCCAAATTCAATTCATTCTCGGGTCCAAGTACCAAAATCAAATTTAATCTCAAGTCCAGGTACCCAAATCTAATTCAATCTCAGGTCCAAGGACCCAAATTTGGGTCCAAGGACCCAAATTAAATTCAATCTCTGGTCCAAGTACCCAATCTCGGGTCCAAGTACCCAAATCTAATTCAATCTAGGGTCCAAGTACCTAATCTCGGGTCTGAGTACCCAAATCAAATTCAATCTCAGGTCCAAGTACTTAATCTCGGGTTCAAGTACCCAAATCAAATTCAATCTCCAGTCCAAGTACCCAAATCAAATCCAAGTACCCATCGTCATCAAAAATCAACCAAAGATCTTATTGCTTTTCACTCCCTTTTGCCGTAGTCTCAGATTGTTCAAGCAGGGGGCAAACTGTAAACCCTTAATTTTTGACCCATTCAAACCCAATAGCCCAAAATAATTTTTATGGTATTTTAATTTATTTTAATAATATTTTAATTACTAATAATATTTAATTAAAACAAAAATATAAAAAACTGTAAAAAAATAAATAAATAATGAAAAAAATAAAAAATCAGACGGATCGGCGAGCGTCGCGTGGCAGCCCAATTCACCGCAGAAATTATCTGCGCCGAATTGGGCAGTCCCAAATTTACCGTAGCCAGTTCTTGCACGAATTGACCCGCTGCGCCCATTTTTGCCAGCGCAGCCCACGGGCCCGACAGCCCGCGCGCTGCCGATTTTTTGATCAAACCTTATTTTACCCAATTTTCTAATTTTTCCTAAACAATTCATATTTCCTTATTAAAATAGGATTATGACTCTGTATTTTCCTTTAAATACTACATTAAAACAAGAAAAAAGAAGAGGAGACAGAACACGAAAAAAAACTGGCTATTGAGATTAAGAAAGATCAAAACCATAAAAGGCAGAAGACGACAAAAAAAATTAGCAAGAAGCAAACATTCATCAGTCATCAAAGACAGCAACGCTGTCTTTGTTCATTGTTCATCCAGAAGTCAATCGTGGAAGAACCAATGAACGGAGGTTTGATTTAATTCTTTAATTTATTTGAATTCATAGTAGTTTCATCCTTGAGTTACAAATTATTTGATTGTCCGGTATATACATTCCCTTCTATAAATATCAATAGAAGTTTGAAGATTAAGAAGTTGTTTAGGTCCAGAACCTAAAATCTCTTTTAAGTCCAGAACTTAGCTCGGGTCTAGAACCTAAATTATCCTTAGGTCCAGACCCTAAAATCTCTTAGTTCGGGTCCAGAAACCAAAATTACCCTTAGGTCCAGAACCTAAAATTATTCTTTGAGACCAGAACTCAAACTGGGTCAAGAACCCAAAACCTCAACCATCTAAGAAAAATTAAGTCTTATTGCTTTCCACTCTCTTTTACTAAAGTCTTAGATCATTCAAGCAAGGGGCAAACTGTAGACCCTTAATTTTTGACCCAGTCCAGTCCAATACATTTTATTTAGTCTAAAATAATTTTCGTGTTATCTTAATTAAATAATATTTGTTTAGTATTTATTTTTTATAATTATAGAAATAAAAAAATAATAAAAATAAAAATAAAAATAAAAATCGGCGATGACAAAATTCATCGCCAAAAGTAATTGGTCTAAATGGCCTGGCAGCCCGCAGCGCGCAAATTTTCCACGTAGTATCTCGCAAATTCCCTCGTGGCCCACAGCATTTTTTTCACCAGCGAAATTTTCCAAAGCAATTTTTTCTGAAACTAAACTCTATTTAGTTTCGGTTTCTTTTCCTAATTAATTTGAGTTTCCTTAAACAATTAAAACTAGGCATATAAATTTTCATATAAATAACACTAAAAAAGATAGAAAGAGGGGAGGATGAAGGATCAGACTCTTGGGGGACTTTTAAGAGGAGAGAACTTTGGACTTGGATCGGATAGTGGAACTTCAGATTTGAGAGGAATAAGAAAGCAAGCAATCAAGCTATCAAAGGCAGCAATCTTGCCTTTGTCTCCCTTCATCCAGAAGTTAATTTTGGTGGAAACAACTATGCAGGTTTGATCCTTAATCATAAACTACTCATAGCTTTGTTTCTTTGATTCATAATAATATACATACAAAACTTTAATCTTTGAATATGAAATAACTTGATCTTCGTTTCAAAAACCTTAAATGATTTCTTCTGCTTCCAAATACTTTAAAAACCCTAAATCATTTCTTTTGTTTCCAAAAACCCTAAATGATTTCTTCTGTTTCCAAATATCTTAAAAAACCCTAATTTGTTTCTTTTGTTTCAAAAAACCCTAAATGATTTCTTCTTTTTCCAAATACCTTGAAAACCCTAATTCATTTCTTCTATTTCCAAAAATCTTAAATTTTTTTCCCTATTTTCAAAAGCTTTTCGAAAACCCTAAACTGTTTTCTTCTAATTCTTTTCCAAAATTTCCAAATGTTTTGTTAAATCACTAAACTCTAACTTACTTTATAGTTTCTAAAATCACATTTACTTTATAAAACTCTAAACTATTTTCTTCAACTCCAAAATCAAGACAGTAAACCCCAAACTAGTTAATCTAAACCCTAAGTTTTCTTAAACCCTAATTCTGTCAAAACCAAAACCGTAAACCCTAGTTTTCCTAAACCCTAATCCTTAAAACCTCAAAACCTTATAAACCTAAACATTCAAACTCAATACAGTAAATCCAAAACAACAATCCAGTAACCAAGAATTATAAACCTAATGTTTTAATTATTCTAAAACCCTAATTTCATAATTTTACCCCTAAACCCTAATTTGATTCATGAAACCCGAATCCATTTTAATTCTCCTAAAACTTAAAGTAACCTAAAACAAATGATAATAATAATACTAAGATTCCAAAACCCTAAAACATTAATTAAAGAAACTTTAAATAGAAACAGTAAACCTCAATTTGTATCTTTACTTGCTTTATTTTTAGATTTAATTATGTAGTTCATTATATGCTTTGATTTATTTACAATGTTTAATTTATTTAATTTTTCATGGATGAATGTTTATTATATATTTTGATTAATGTTTAATATCTTTAATGAATGATGAATGGTTATTTACTTTTATCGATTTATTTTGATTTTCAAATGTTGTAAGAGGTATATTTCTACTTTGTGGGCACCTCAATAATTAAGTTCTATGTAATTTAAATTGCTTGTATATCTTGGACCAATGTAAAGGACATGTTTCTGCCTTTTGGTGGGTGTCCTATTAGTTTAGATGTGGATGATGTAACCACATGTTTCCAATGAACCGGGCGTTGTGGGGGTGCTGGGCCATTTCTCACCTTCCCCACAGTTACACAACTTTCCGAACCCATTAGGGGGTTGGGGATTCCTTAGGAATCAAGTCATCCACCATTTTCTTTTTTACGGCCCGTCCGGGTGGCAACTCCATTTTCTCCTGACTTAGGTCCGTGTTCTCTAAGGACTCGAGCCTAAACAGTGCTGAAGTCGCAAGAACCATTCCATCGGGAGTGGGGGCAAAAATCCCCGCTCGCTGCATTACTCTAGGAATCCTTGGCCAAGGTGGATGGATCTTTGAGAGAGTCTCAAAGATGCCTTTTATAGTGTAATTGGCTTCATGAACAAGAACTAAGAAATTTGGTCTAGGTGTGATGTAGCCAGTCTAGCAAGGCTTGACACAAAGTCTATACTCTGAACCGAATGAGATATAGTATAATGTAAGGAGTTTTGTTGCATGGTAACTATTTGTGGAATGGTTAAAGTCATACCACTTTGACTTTCTTAACACTTGGGTGCCCATGATGCATTGTTAGATTCCAATCTTAGTGTACTTAATATCACTTGGTTGATTAGAGAATCAATCCAAAGTGAAGAGATCATTTTAGGAAACCTTAATTTTAATTAAGGGCAAATTAGTATTTAGCTACCAACATGTTTAGGAGCCTAATGAGTCACACACTAAAAGGGTTCATAATTAATTAAATTGGCTTTAATATATTATGAGGTAATATTTAATGGATTAGATTCACAAGGAAGAAAAAAAATGAGTTTATTAGTTATTGGGCCAAGTTGGGACCATTTAGGCGTAATAAGCTATTAAGTTTATAAGCCCTGGTTAAATGAACCCTAAGAAGAAAATAAAGGATATAAATACCATCCTTAAGAGATAATGGCTTTTTTTTTTCCTTCTAACTAAAAAGGAAGATAAGAAAGAGTTTCTTCTTCCTCTTAGGTTTTCTTCTTCCTCCACTTAAGTGTTTCTTCTTACTATCACAAAAATTCACTATAAGGCACTCCTATTAGATAGGAGATTAATTCTTCCCTTATATGGATGCTATTAGAGACAATCCTACCCTTGGATTGTTGTGAATTGTGACGACCCAACAAGAAGAGAAGGTGAAGAATTTATGAAGAACTCTTAGGTATAATCTCTAAACCTTGTATGGTTTTCCTTTATTTCGATTTAAACAATATGGGATTATCTATGGTTTCGAAATTTTTATTTTTCCACTGTGCATTGGCTTCCAATTTTGATTTGCTTTAAAGTCCTAACACATACTCCTTACCTGGAGTTGGTTGTGTCAAATAGGTGCTTCTATCAACATAACTTTTACCTATTCAAAGCTAGCCTAACATTGATCATCCCACTTGAATTTAGTCTCCTTCCTAAGTAGTTTAGTCAGTAGGAGTGTTATCTTGGAAAATCCCCATAAAAATCTTTTGTAATAACCAGCTAAGCCAAGGAAACTTCAGTCTTTCAAGACATTCATTGGTGGTTGCCATTTAAAAATGGTTTTTATTTTACTAGGATCCACACAGATACCATTAGCAAATAACACATGTCATATAAAAGTTACCTCTTTTAACTAGAATTTATATTTTGAAAGTGTGAGCGGGGATTTTTGCCCCCACTCCCTGTGGAATGGTTCTTAAGACTTCGGCACTGTTTAGGCTCGGGGCCTTAGAGAACACGGACCTAAGTCCGGAGAAAATGGAGTTGCCACCCGGATGGGCTGGGAAAAAAGAAAGGGGTGGATGACCCAATTCTTAAGGAATCCCCAACCCCCTAATGGGTTCGAAAAGTTGGGTACGTGTGGGGAAGGTGAGAAATGGTCGAGCACCCCCACAACGCTCGGTTCATTGGAACCGACCTCCTTTACAGGTCTTAATATTATAAAAATCTTAAATATAACAATATTATCCATATTACACACAATAATTAAAATAAAGCATCGATATATTGAAAATCAAAACAATATCCAAACAAAACAAATAAATGGACACCCATCCGAGGATGGAAACATGTCCTTACATCCCATGCCTAAATAGGACACCCACCGAAAGGTAGAAACATGTCCTTTACATTGGTTCTAAGATAGAAAAGCAATTTAAATTACATGATATTTAACTAATGAGGTACCCACCAAGTGGAAACATACCTCTTACAACTTTTGGAAATCTAAATAAATCGATAAAAGTAAATAACCATTCATCATAAATAAATCATTCATCAAAGGTATTAAACATCAATAGAAAGTAAACATCCATCCATGATAAATTAAATAAACCAAGCATTGAACTTAAATAATTAAAGCATATAAAATAAATCAAAGCATAATCAAATATAAAATTGAATAAGGCAAATAAAGATTCAAATTAGGGCTACTGTTTCTATTTAAGATTCTTTATTTCATGTGTTTAGGGTTTTGGAATTTATGGGTTAAAGCTACTGTAAATTTTAAAATAATTGAAATGGAGTAAAGTTTTAGAATTTAAGAGATTGATGAAGTTCTTTGATTAACCAAATTAGTGTTTGAGTGGTAAAACCATGAAATTAGGGTCTGAACACTTTAAAACATTGGATTTTTATTTACGGTTACTTACTGTGTAGAATTATAACATTTGGATTTATAAGGTTTTAAGGTTTTAAAAATTAGAGTTTAGAAAAATTAGGGTTTAGGTTAGCTAGTTTAGGGTTACTGTTTTGGGTTTTGGAGTTGAATTAGGGTTTTAGAATTTTAGAATTACGGTTTCGGAGAATGCATTAGATTTTAGAATTTGAAAATCAATTGATAATTTTATGAAACTTTATGAAAATAAACAAAATGATTTAAAGTTTATAGAAACAAAAAAGATATTTTTTAGGGTTTGTGGGATGAAACAGATTCAATTTAAGGCTTTGAAAAGAAACAGATTCAATTTAAGGTTTTGAAAAATTGAAAAGCAAATTAGGGTTTTGAGATTTTGAAGAAACAAAAATAACTATTTTAAGTTTTTTCTGAAAACAAATAAATGAATTAAGGTTTTTGAGCTTTAGAAAAGATAAATTAAAGTTCTAGGGTTTTTTGAATCAAAAGAGATAATTGGATTATTTAAACTACTGTGAAAGAAGTTAGACATTCATAACTCTGTTTGTTGGTTCTAGCAAAAATTTCTTCTTTGATGAACAATAGCAAAGACAAGCTTTGCTGCTTTTGATTGATTGAATTGCTTGTTTTCTCTCTCAAAAATCCGATCGATTTCACTACCAGAAGAAATTCTTCAAATCTTTCAAAGTTTTCCTCCTCAATTTTGGTCTCAAAATTTCGCCCAAAATCCGATCCCCTTTGTGTTGTTTTAGTCCTTATTTATAGAAGATTTTTATGTTTAATTTTAGTTATTCATGGAGTCTAACATTAATTAAGAAAAGGAAACCGAAACCTAATTGTATTCGGTTTCGAAAAAATTTACGTCGAAAAAATTTCACTAGCAAAAAAAAACTGCTGCGGAAAAATTGCGCTGGCAAAAAAAAATGCTGCAAAAAAATTGCGCTGACAAAAAAGTTGTCGTAGCTGGCTACGGGCAAAAATTGGCCTACGGGCATTTCGTAGCAACTCTTCGTCGATGATTTTTTTGTAGCCAATTTTTCCATCGCCGATTTTTATTTTAATTTTTTGTTTATTTTTTTATTAATAAAAATTAGATACTAAAGCAAATATTATTTAATTAAGATAACAAGAATTATTTTGGACTAATTAAAATATATATTGGACAACACAAAAATTATTTTGGAGTAATTAAAATATATTGGACCGGACTAGGTCAAAAATTAAAGGTCTACAGTTTGCCCCCTGCTTGAATGATCTGAGACTTTAGTGAAAGAGAGTGAAAAGCAATAAGACTTAATTTTTGAGATGGTTGAGGTTTTAGGTTCTGGACCCGGTTCGAGCTCTGGACTCAAGGATAATTTTAGGTTCTGGACCTAAGTAAAATTTGGGTTCTGGACCCGAGCAAAGTTCTGGACTTAGAAAAGATTCTAGGTTCTGGACCTAAGGATAATTTGGATTCTGGACCCGAGCTAAGTTCTGGACTTAAAAGAGATTCTAGGTTCTGGACCTAAGGAAAATTTGGGTTCTAGACCCGAGCTAAATTCTAGACTTAAAAGAGATTCTAGGTTCTGGACCTAAGGAAAATTTGGCGTTTGGACCCGAGCTAAGTTCTGGACTTAGAACAGATTCTAGGTTCTGGACCTAAGGGTAATTTGAGTTATGGACCCGAGCTAAGTTCTGGACTTAAAAAAGATTCTAGGTTCTGGACCTAAGGAAAATTTGGGTTCTGGACCCTACCTAAGTTCTAGACTTAGAAGAGATTCTAGGTTCTGGACCTAAGGGTAATTTGGGTTCTGGACCCGAGCTAAGTTCTGTACTTAGAAGAGATTCTAGGATCTGGATCTGGAATAGATTGTGTGTACCCGATGATGCTAATTTGAAAAGGATCATTTTGGAAGAAGCACATCAGTCAGTGTTTGCTATGCATCCGGGCAATACAAAGATGTATCATGACTTGAGATAGCATTACTAGTGGATTGGTATGAAGAGAGACATTGCGAAGTTTGTATCAAAATGTCTCACTTGTCAGAGGATAAAAGCTGAGCATCAAGTTCCAACCGGGTTACTTCAGCCGTTGTCAGTGCCTGAATGGAAGTGGGAAAGAGTGACAATGGATTTTGTGTCTGGGTTGCCATTGACACAAAGGAAGCATGATGCTATATGGGTGATTGTGGATAGATTGACTAAGACAGCTCATTTCCTTCCGGTTCGGATGGATTACTCTTTGGAGAGATTAGCTGAGTTGTATATCCATGAGATTGTAAAGTTGCATGGGGTTCCAACTTCTTTAGTGTCTGATCAAGATCCCCGGTTTACTTCAAGGTTTTGGAAGAGTTTGCATAGTGCTTTGGGTTCTCGACTGCACTTCAGCACTGCTTTTCATCCGCAGACAGATGGGCAGTCAGAGAGGGTGATACAGATTATTGAGGATATGTTGAGAAGATGTGTCATCGATTTTTCTGGAAGTTGGGACAGATTTCTACCGCTTGTGGAGTTTGCTTATAACAACACTTACCAATCCAGCATTGGTATGGCCCCATTCGAAGCACTGTATGGTAGACGGTGTAGGACACCTCTTTGTTGGAGTGAACTTGGAGATGGTAAGTTGATTGGGCCTGATTTGATTCAAGAAACTGAAGAGAAAGTGAAGTTGATTCGAGGCAGGTTGAAAGCAGCTTCAGACCGACAGAAGTCTTATGCATATCTGAAGAGGAGAGACATAGAGTTTGATGTTGGAGATAAGGTATTTTTGAAAGTGTCTCCTTGGAAGAAGATATTGAGGTTCGGTCGGAAAGGGAAATTGAGTCCTCGTTTCATTGGACCGTATGAAGTTTTGGAAAGAGTTGGGCCAGTTGCTTATCGACTCACTTTGCCACCTGAGTTGGATCGTATTCATAACGTATTCCATGTTTCTATGTTAAGGAGGTACAGATCGGATCCATCTCATGTGTTGCCAATTGAATCTATCGAAGTGAGCCCAGATTTGACATTCGAAGAGGAACCAGTTGCTATTTTGGCACGTGATGTGAAAAAGTTGAGAAACAAGAGTGTGCCATTGGTGAAAGTTCTATGGAAGAATCATGGAAAGGAAGAGGCAACTTGGAAAAGTGAACAAATCATGCGAGATCAGTACCCTCAGTTATTTCGGACTTGATATCAGGTAATTTCGAGGACGAAATTTCTTTTTAGAGGGGGAGAATTGTAATATCCTCATATATGCCTTAGAAGTTTTGATTATGTTGTTGTTGCAATTGGATTGAATGTATATGTCGTGTGATAAGAAAAGAAATTTGTAAAAGAATGTTTATGCTTATGTGTTTTGGGAAAGAAATAGGGTTTAGAGAGAAATGTATATGTTGTTTATATGATGATATAACTAACATATATATATGTCAAAGGGAGAGTCAATGGAAGAGATATTTATTTGTGTTGAGTGTGTAATTACATAAATGGGCATATAAGAGACAAAAGGTTAGTTATATGGTTGATGGCATTTTGGTAATTGATTGGATAAAATCTCTTGGTGGAGATTTAAAGAAGAAAAGCTATTTGACTTTGTGTCTTTATCATTTTCTTCTTTCTTTCATGAAGAGGCCGGCCATCCAAGAAGAGAAAGAGTTAGAGAGGTGTTTGGAGTTTTATACTCAAATTGAAGAAGGAATCAAGGGATTTGGTTAGAGATTTATGGAATTTCTTCATTTAAAGTAAGTATTCTCTTGTTTTCTTTACTTATTTTGAAGTTGTGTTGAAGTGAATTAGGGTTTGTTGATTTTGTGATTTGATGAGTTTGAGATGTGTTTGTGTTGTGTTTTCAAGTGTTAAATTGGTTTTAAGTTAATAGTTTAAATAGGTGTTGTTGTGGAAGTGGTATATGTTGATTTTGAAAGGGTGGAGAAGGATGGTGATTTTAGGGTTTTGAGATGGTTTGTGTTTAAATGTAATATTAATGTATTGTAAGGTGATTCTTGTGATGAATATATGTTTAGAACATTGATTGTATTCATTTGAAATATATTATATGGTGTATATTGTGTTTGAGTACAATTGAAAGAGTGTTGGATTTGGTTAGGGTTATGTTCATGGGTGACACGGCCAAAAGCAATGGAGAGACACGGCCAAGTCATGGAACATTTTGCCGTGTTGGGTTGATTTTTAGGAGACACGGCCGTGTCCCATGCCAGTGTCTGTCACTGCCAAAGTTAAGTTGAGAGACACGGCCACAAGCTTGGCCGTGTCCCTCAAATGTGTTGGCTACTGTTTTTATTTTTGTTCTTTTTGTATGGTTTTGATTCTTCAAAGATATCATTGATACTTAAACCTAAACATAAACATTTTTAATATACTTCAAAGATAAGAATGACCTAATCAAATATATGTGGAACATACATTCATGGATGTTGAGATTGTAGCACACATTTGTTGATATTGATGAAACATATGAACAATGTTAGGCTATATGCATTGTGAATGGTAATGTGGTATGTACTTTGAAATGTTGTATCAATGATGTTATATGATGTAATATGAATTGAGATATTGTTTGATTTGAGGCCATTGTGATTGGCTATGATGATTCAATTGAAAGATATATGGCATGTTTGCCTAATTGATGAGAATTGAGAATTAAATGTAAATGAATTGTGTGGCTAATGTGTTATTCCATTTTCAGAGTTTGTTATTGGTGGCATGCCTAATGATAGTAACAATCTCTTGAAGTTAGGTTGGATTGAATCCTTGAAGCATAATTGAGATGTTACAACCCTTGAAGCTAGGTTGGGTTGGTTCTTGAAGCCAAGTTGGGTTGAAGCTTAGCATGCTTTGCTCCTCTTGAAGCTTGGTTGAACCTAATCCTTGAAGCCTAGTTGGGTATATGATATTGATAAATGTGATACCAAAACCAAAACATTAACTCTGAAAATTGAATGGCATATTAGTGTGTCTTGGGCCCATGCTTGTCTTTGTTTAATGTTGTTCATGAATGGTTTAATGAGTAACTAATGAGGTATATGAAAAGATGTTGAAATGTGTTATATCTACGTATGTTGGATTATGAAATGTAAAGATATGTTGTTAGCTTTGCATATATGACGTTACATGTATAATATGGATTGAGAATTTACATTGCATTGCACTTAAGCAAAACATTAGCATGAGTAGACTTACTAAGCCCTTGGCTTAGCGCGATAGTGTTTAATCGCGCAGGTGATAGAGTTGATAGAGTTGAACCAGAGAGCTCTTCGAGACCGAGTGAGAGTAGACGTTGAAGAGTTAATTTTGGGAACTTAAAGATCAGAGAAGATTTTCCAATCATGTATAACTCTCTTATATTTTGTAAAGTTTTGTTTATAATGTGAATATATGTATATTTGTAAATATGGATTTAAATGTTTTCACATATGTAAATATTTTCTATATTCCGCTGCGTATTAAGTAAATGTATATTCTATATATATATATATATATATATCTATTTGTTTTATATTATAAGTCAATGACTTATTTTCTGTAATGTATATGAGAAAGATGATGGTATTATTTAGAATGTTTTGAATGTTAATAAAATCCGTAGCATTCCTATATTCGATACATGTATACTACAGGGTGGTGTATGTAGTGTGTATGTATTGGGTGTGGGGGTGTTACAATTGTTTTGGTATCAGAGCCTAGGTTTGAGATTCTCAACCTAGGTAAAATGTAATAAAAAGAATATTTTTACTTAAAAAGTGAATTTTTGAATAACCTACATGTTTGGGATTGGCAATCTCTGATCTTTAATAAGAAGTATTCTGCTGTGTTTGCAGACATAGGTTGTGATGGAACCTCAGTTGCGTCAGTCAGTTGAGGGTAGTGAGGAGAGTGTAGCTCCGGAGGATAGAGCTAGAGTTGATAGTGCTGAGGAGGCACCTGCTTCGGTGTCGGGGAGACCAGTTGGTGAGGAGGTTCCACCAGCTTGGCTTAGGCATGTGGTAGAGGCTTTGAGGCAAGCACCAGTGCAACCACAACCACCCCCTCAGCCTGTGGTATCAGTGAGGCACTATGATAAACTAAGGAAGTATGGAGCGGAGGATTTCCTTGGTACAGTTGATCCAGCTGTAGTGGAGCAATGGCTTGATAAAGTACAGAGGATCTTTATTCAGTTGCAAGCCACCCCGGAGGAAAAGTTTGACTATGCAAGATCTTTGCTACAGAAGGATGCATACGACTGGTGGAGGACAGTGCCCCATTCTATGGATGATCCACCAACCTTGTCATATGTGGATTTTCTGAGAGAATTTGAATTGAAGTATACTCCTAGGGAGTATAAAGACATGAAGAAGATGGAGTTTTTGAGCTTGAAGCAAGACAGCAGGACTGTAACTGAATATGAAGTTGAGTTTATTAGATTGAGTCATTATGCTGGGGGCATTATAGCTGATGAGATAGATAGATGCAGGAGATTTGAGGAGGGATTGAGGCCCTCTATCATGTGCTTAGTGGCTGAATCTCGATATCACGATTTCTCCCAGCTAGTGGTAGCAGCTCGAAGTGTAGAGCGAGCTCAAGTTATTGCAGCTGCTTCAGAGGAAGAGGTTAGGGTTAGGAGGCCCCAGTTTGAGGCAGGGTCTTCTTCTGTTAAGAGAGGTAAAGGAAGCTTTGTTCCTAGAGTTAGTTGGAGTCAGAGGCCAGCTGGTAGGTCAGTGCAGTTACAGAGGCAGAGATTTAGACCTGCAGCTTCAGTGGCAAGTGCTCTGACCCCAATGATTCAGAGATCCACTCTTCCCATCTGCATTCATTGTGGTAGGCCACATGGTGGTCCTTCCTGGAAGACTGGTGTAGCAGGGGTTTGTTTCAGATGTGGATCACCAGATCACTTTGTTAGAGATTGTCCTGAGAGGCAAGAACAGATGTCAGTGGATACTGCAGCTTCTCGACCTAGTGTGAAGGGAGGTCGAGCAGGCAGAGGTAGCAACCGGGGAGGCAGATCTGGGTTCAGTGCTAGAGGAGGTTCTACATCCAGAGAGAGTAGACCAGAGGAGGTTGGGTCTTCCCAGAGGATATATGTTATGCAGAGGCAGCCAGATGCTTCGGCAGTCATAGCTGGTACTTTTTCTTTATTTAATACTTCAGTACTTGCTTTGATTGATCCGGGTTCCACACATTCCTATATTAGTGCATCTGTTATGCTTGTATCTGATATGTATGCTGAGTCCCTAGGATTTGATGTGTTGGTGACAAATCCGTTAGGGCATAGTGTGATTGTGAGCAAGGTGCACCGAGATAGTGTAGTGAGGGTGCAAGGTGAGGAGTTCCTTGGAGATTTGATTGAGATGCCATTTAAGGAATATGATGTGATTCTAGGCATGGACTGGCTATCTAAACATGGAGCTGTGGTAGACTGTAAAAGGAAAATTGTTTCTTTGAGAACCGCTGATGGTAGAGAGGTGATAGTATCTAATGAGCAGGAACAGCTAGCCTCCTTATTTGTTTCAGCTGTTGCGGTTAGGAGATTGATTAGAAAGGGGTGTGAAGCTTATCTTGCTCATGTGGTAGATACTAGAGTGAAGGGTTCCCCTATTGTTAGTATTGCCACAGTTGCAGAGTTTCCAGATGTGTTTCCAGAGGAGTTGCCAGGGTTGCCTCCTGAGAGAGAGGTGGAGTTCGGTATTGAATTGTTGCTTGGTACCACTCCTATCTCTAGTACTCCTTACAGAATGGCACCTGTTGAATTGAGAGAATTGAAAGTGCAATTACAGGAGTTGTTGGACAAAGGATTTATTCGCCCCAGTGTTTCTCCTTGGGGAGCTCCTGTGCTATTTGTGAAGAAGAAAGATGGAACTATGAGGTTGTGTATCGATTATAGGCAATTGAACAAGGTGACTATTAAAAATAAATATCCTTTGCCTAGAATCGATGATCTCTTTGATCAATTGAAGGGTGCAGTTGTATTTTCTAAAATTGATTTGAGATCAGGGTACCATCAGCTGAGAGTCAGAGCTGAAGATGTTCCTAAGACCGCTTTTCGGACTAGGTATGGGCATTATGAGTTTCTAGTTATGCCTTTTGGTTTGACGAATGCACCTGCAGCTTTTATGGACTTGATGAATAGGGTGTTTAGGCCCTATTTGGATCAGTTTGTGGTAGTGTTTATTGATGATATTCTGGTGTATTCGCGGAATAAAGAGGAACATGACAAGCATCTACGGATTGTGTTACAAATTCTGAGAGAGAAGCAGTTGTTTGCTAAACTGTCGAAGTGTGAGTTTTGGTTGGACCAAGTAGCTTTTCTTGGTCATATAGTTTCAGCAGAAGGTATTAGAGTTGATCCGAGTAAAGTTGAAGCTATTCTGAATTGGAGTCCACCAAAATCTGTGACAAAAGTTAGAAGTTTTATGGGTTTGGCGGGCTATTACCAATGGTTTGTGAAAGGATTTTCTTTGATAGCTACTCTACTCACCAGATTGCTTCGAAAGGGAGTTAGATTTGTGTGGACAGATCAGTGTCAGGCTAGTTTTGAGCAGTTGAGAGAAATGTTGACTCAAGCGCCTGTTCTTACTTTACCTGTGGAAGGCAAACCATATGTGATTTACAGTGATGCTTCACATAGTGGTTTGGGTTGTGTGCTGATGCAAGAAGGTAAAGTTATAGCTTATGCATCTAGACAGTTGAAACCGCATGAGCTTAATTATCCGACCCATGATTTGGAATTGGCAGCCATTGTGTTTGCATTGAAGATTTGGCGCCACTATCTGTTTGGGGAGAAATGTTTCATCTACACTGATCATAAAAGTTTGAAATATTTGGGTGTCCAAAAAGAGCTCAATCTTCGGCAGAGGAGATGGTTGGAATTGATTAAAGACTATGACTGCTTGATTGATTATCATCCAGGTAAAGCAAATGTGGTTGCTGATGCCTTGAGTCGGAAGTCTTTAGCAGGTTTAACTGTTTATTCACTTTCGTTGCTTGTTGAGTTAAGAGCATTGTGTGCTAGTTTTATAGCTTGTGACGATGGTGCATTGTTGGCACAGTTGCATTTGAAACCAGTTTTGTTGGATCAGATTAAAGAGGCTCAGTCAGCCGATAAGAAGATTCAGAATATTGTTTCAGCTTGCCAGAATGGGAAAAGTGGAGATTTTGTTGTGAGAGATGATGAGAGTCTCTGGTTTAAGAATAGATTGTGTGTACCCGATGATGCTAATTTGAAAAGGATCATTTTGGAAGAAGCACATCAGTCAGTGTTTGCTATGCATCCGGGCAATACAAAGATGTATCATGACTTGAGACAGCATTACTAGTGGATTGGTATGAAGAGAGACATTGCGAAGTTTGTATCAAAATGTCTCACTTGTCAGAGGATAAAAGCTGAGCATCAAGTTCCAACCGGGTTACTTCAGCCGTTGTCAGTGCCTGAATGGAAGTGGGAAAGAGTGACAATGGATTTTGTGTCTGGGTTGCCATTGACACAAAGGAAGCATGATGCTATATGGGTGATTGTGGATAGATTGACTAAGACAGCTCATTTCCTTCCGGTTCGGATGGATTACTCTTTGGAGAGATTAGCTGAGTTGTATATCCATGAGATTGTAAAGTTGCATGGGGTTCCAACTTCTTTAGTGTCTGATCGAGATCCCCGGTTTACTTCAAGGTTTTGGAAGAGTTTGCCTAGTGCTTTGGGTTCTCGACTGCACTTCAGCACTGCTTTTCATCCGCAGACAGATGGGCAGTCAGAGAGGGTGATACAGATTATTGAGGATATGTTGAGAAGATGTGTCATCGATTTTTCTGGAAGTTGGGACAGATTTCTACCGCTTGTGGAGTTTGCTTATAACAACACTTACCAATCCAGCATTGGTATGGCCCCATTCGAAGCACTGTATGGTAGACGGTGTAGGACACCTCTTTGTTGGAGTGAACTTGGAGATGGTAAGTTGATTGGGCCTGATTTGATTCAAGAAACTGAAGAGAAAGTGAAGTTGATTCGAGGCAGGTTGAAAGCAGCTTCAGACCGACAGAAGTCTTATGCATATCTGAAGAGGAGAGACATAGAGTTTGATGTTGGAGATAAGGTATTTTTGAAAGTGTCTCCTTGGAAGAAGATATTGAGGTTCGGTCGGAAAGGGAAATTGAGTCCTCGTTTCATTGGACCGTATGAAGTTTTGGAAAGAGTTGGGCCAGTTGCTTATCGACTCACTTTGCCACCTGAGTTGGATCGTATTCATAACGTATTCCATGTTTCTATGTTAAGGAGGTACAGATCGGATCCATCTCATGTGTTGCCAATTGAATCTATCGAAGTGAGCCCAGATTTGACATTCGAAGAGGAACCAGTTGCTATTTTGGCACGTGATGTGAAAAAGTTGAGAAACAAGAGTGTGCCATTGGTGAAAGTTCTATGGAAGAATCATGGAAAGGAAGAGGCAACTTGGAAAAGTGAACAAATCATGCGAGATCAGTACCCTCAGTTATTTCGGACTTGATATCAGGTAATTTCGAGGACGAAATTTCTTTTTAGAGGGGGAGAATTGTAATATCCTCATATATGCCTTAGAAGTTTTGATTATGTTGTTGTTGCAATTGGATTGAATGTATATGTCGTGTGATAAGAAAAGAAATTTGTAAAAGAATGTTTATGCTTATGTGTTTTGGGAAAGAAATAGGGTTTAGAGAGAAATGTATATGTTGTTTATATGATGATATAACTAACATATATATATGTCAAAGGGAGAGTCAATGGAAGAGATATTTATTTGTGTTGAGTGTGTAATTACATAAATGGGCATATAAGAGACAAAAGGTTAGTTATATGGTTGATGGCATTTTGGTAATTGATTGGATAAAATCTCTTGGTGGAGATTTAAAGAAGAAAAGCTATTTGACTTTGTGTCTTTATCATTTTCTTCTTTCTTTCATGAAGAGGCCGGCCATCCAAGAAGAGAAAGAGTTAGAGAGGTGTTTGGAGTTTTATACTCAAATTGAAGAAGGAATCAAGGGATTTGGTTAGAGATTTATGGAATTTCTTCATTTAAAGTAAGTATTCTCTTGTTTTCTTTACTTATTTTGAAGTTGTGTTGAAGTGAATTAGGGTTTGTTGATTTTGTGATTTGATGAGTTTGAGATGTGTTTGTGTTGTGTTTTCAAGTGTTAAATTGGTTTTAAGTTAATAGTTTAAATAGGTGTTGTTGTTGGAAGTGGTATATGTTGATTTTGAAAGGGTGGAGAAGGATGGTGATTTTAGGGTTTTGAGATGGTTTGTGTTTAAATGTAATATTAATGTATTGTAAGGTGATTCTTGTGATGAATATATGTTTAGAACATTGATTGTATTCATTTGAAATATATTATATGGTGTATATTGTGTTTGAGTACAATTGAAAGAGTGTTGGATTTGGTTAGGGTTATGTTCATGGGTGACACGGCCAAAAGCAATGGAGAGACATGGCCAAGTCATGGAACATTTGGCCGTGTTGGGTTGATTTTTAGGAGACATGGCCGTGTCCCATGCCAGTGTCTGTCACTGCCAAAGTTAAGTTGAGAGACACAGCCACAAGCTTGGCCGTGTCCCTCAAATGTGTTGGCTACTGTTTTTATTTTTGTTCTTTTTGTATGGTTTTGATTCTTCAAAGATATCATTGATACTTAAACCTAAACATAAACATTTTTAATATACTTCAAAGATAAGAATGACCTAATCAAATATATGTGGAACATACATTCATGGATGTTGAGATTGTAGCACACATTTGTTGATATTGATGAAACATATGAACAATGTTAGGCTATATGCATTGTGAATGGTAATGTGGTATGTACTTTGAAATGTTGTATCAATGATGTTATATGATGTAATATGAATTGAGATATTGTTTGATTTGAGGCCATTGTGATTGGCTATGATGATTCAATTGAAAGATATATGGCATGTTTGCCTAATTGATGAGAATTGAGAATTAAATGTAAATGAATTGTGTGGCTAATGTGTTATTCCATTTTCAGAGTTTGTTATTGGTGGCATGCCTAATGATAGTAACAATCTCTTGAAGTTAGGTTGGATTGAATCCTTGAAGCCTAATTGAGATGTTGCAACCCTTGAAGCTAGGTTCGGTTGGTTCTTGAATCCAAGTTGGGTTGAAGCTTAGCATGCTTTGCTCCCCTTGAAGCTTGGTTGAACCTAATCCTTGAAGCCTAGTTGGGTATATGATATTGATAAATGTGATACCAAAACCAAAACATTAACTCTAAAAATTGAATGGCATATTAGTGTGTCTTGGGCCCATGCTTGTCTTTGTTTAATGTTGTTCATGAATGGTTTAATGAGTAACTAATGAGGTATATGAAAAGATGTTGAAATGTGTTATATCTACGTATGTTGGATTATGAAATGTAAAGATATGTTGTTAGCTTTGCATATATGACGTTACATGTATAATATGGATTGAGAATTTACATTGCATTGCACTTAAGCATAACATTAGCATGAGTAGACTTACTAAGCCCTTGGCTTAGCGCAATAGTGTTTAATCGCGCAGGTGATAGAGTTGATAGAGTTGAACCAGAGAGCTCTTTGAGACTGAGTGAGAGTAGACGTTGAAGAGTTGATTTTGGGAACTTAAAGATCAGAGAAGATTTGCCAATCATGTATAACTCTCTTATATTTTGTAAAGTTTTGTTTATAATGTGAATATATGTATATTTGTAAATATGGATTTAAATGTTTTCACATATGTAAATATTTTCTATATTCCGCTGCGTATTAAGTAAATGTATATTCTATATATATATATTTGTTTTATATTATAAGTTAATGACTTATTTTCTGTAATGTATATGAGAAAGATGATGGTATTATTTAGAATGTTTTAAATGTTAATAAAATCCGTAGCATTCCTATATTCGATACATGTATACTACAGGGTGGTGTATGTAGTGTGTATGTATTGGGTGTGGGGGTGTTACACTAGGCACTAGTACCTGTGATCTTAGCTGAGACTTTAGTTGGGTTAGACCGACTTAAGTCATAATTGTCAAAGAGACTGACTGGGAGTCCGTTGCTGCTTTAGGTAATTACCTAAACTACCCTTTCATTTTTTCAATTTAGGTTTTCTTTTTTCTTCTTTTCTTTATTGCTCTAATTTTTTCCTAGTCCGCCCATGTGGGTTTTCGAAACTAGCGAGCTGTCCTAAATTTTGCCTAAGTTGCCATCGCGGGTTTTCAACTTAGCAGACCTCTTTCTTTTTTGTTAAATATTTTTTATTGCTCTAATTTTTGCCTAATCCGCCCATGTGGGTTTTCGAAACTAGCGAGCTATCCTAATTTTTGCCTAAGCTGCCCTTGCGAGTTTTTAACTTAGCGGACTCTTTTTTTTTTTTTACAGATTTGGCTTCAGGAGCGTCTTTGTTTTCTTGATACTCCATCCATGGATTTTTCCAGATACGTGCCACATCATCATTCTGTTAGGAAACTACTCCATCCTGCTTCTTCAAATGCTGACTGGGTTGACTGGATCCATTCACGCTCTGAAGTCAATATCTATTGGTTGGTACCTTGGTGGAAGATTTCTCGTATCACCATGCGGACATACTTGATGTATGTTCCCCTTGCTGCTCTTCATCAAAGTACATGCTATGATCGTCACCGACTTGGCCGTTAGTACGGAGCTAAGCCTCGCGATTCTGACTTTACTCCCAATTTAGACATGCCTTGTTGACTGAAGCCTACTTGGATCAGCTGAGGCAAAGTTGGCCTGCACGTTACACTTATCGTATGCCATAGATTTTGCATTTATCAATTCAGAAAGTGTATTGTTATAATTAAAGTAATAAAAGATGCTTCTTTTCCATTTATAATTTGTCATCACCTTTTGCTATTGTGTTTATTTATTTCATCCATATCTGGTCAAATAATTATAGCAGTGCACATAGAACAATTTTAACATTAATTCTATTTTATTAAATTGGGGAACAACCAAACATAGAGCCAGCATACACAAGATCACTCCTGTTGCCAACTAGCTTTTTCGGGTTTTCTAATTGACGATTTTCTCTCTTTTAGCCCTAATTGTTGCCTAGCCTGCCCTTTCGGGTTTTCAGAACTAGCGGGCTGCTTTAACTTTTGCCTAGGAGCCCTTTTTGGGTTTTTAACCTAGCGAGCTCTCTTCTTCTTTATTTTTATCATACATAAAACCTCTTCAACCTATCAATGTTTACTGGCTCACTAAATTCGTTCCCGTCCATGTCTGATAACTTCACCACACCTTTGTTCATGACTTGTTTCATGACATATGGCCCTTCCCAGCTAGGCCTGAACTTCCCTCTTGGATCAGATACATTAGGCTTACATTGCTTCAACACCAAATCTGTAACACCCCCATACTCTATATAAGTACTATACATATACCTGGTATACATACAATACGTATATAAAGTATAAGAATGTCACTTTTAGTTTCAATTTAAAAACCTTTATCCTAGTTCAAACAATATTACATTAATTTGAAGAACATTTACAAAATCATTATACTTTCAATGGTCTTATATATATATATTACTCTCATTCTTATTTACCAAAATTTCATTTATACATATGAATATATTCTTATAAAAAATACAACATAATTAAATCACACATGTATGCATCACCTTCTAGTTGGTCTCTAAACACTCTCTTACCCTTCTCGTGGCATAACAGTTTGACTTCCAGATCAACCGCATAATCACCTGCGCGATCACACAACCACGCTAAGCCCGAGAACTTAGTAATACAAATAATTCATGTAAACATATATTATAGAAAATCATATTTACTTGTTAACTTCATATGTCATTATTTTCTTATCATGTTTTCCCATTTTGAATACACCTTTCATATATATTTCTACTAATGTCTTAATTATATACATATACACATATACAATTGACACCAATCACAACTCCATGACTTATTGGAATATTCATAAAAATATTCTCAAGTTCTACATTCACATCCATATTATACTTTCATGTTGTACTTTCATTTCTCATCATTCAACATAGTTCTTTTAATCTACATTCACTGTCAATAATTTACTTATGTATTATAACCATCACATAACATTATATCTCACTCCATAGATCATATTAAAACAAAGACAAACATATATCTCATTATTCATTTGTTTCACTATTCAAGAATCACATATAAACAAGCACAAGCATGGGCCCAAAAGAAACTAATATGCCATTCCACTTTCAGAGTTAATGTTTTGGTTTAATTATCACATTTATCATTATCATTATCCCAACTAGGCTTCAAGGATTTAGGTTCAACCAAGCTTCAAGGGGAACAAAGCATGCTAAGTATCAACCCAACTTGGCTTCAAGAACCAACCCAACCTAGCTTCAAGGGTTGTAACATCTCAATTAGGCTTCAAGGACTAGACCCAACCAAGCTTCAAGGGGAGTAAAACATGTTAAACTTCAACCCAACTTGGCTTCAAGGATCAAGCCCAACCTAACTTCAAGAGATTGTTACTAATAGGCATGCCACCAACAACAAAACTCTGAAAATGAATAACATATTAGACACACAATTCATTTATTATTTCATTATCAATTTCATTTGCAATTCTCATCATCATGTAGGCAAACATGCCCCATTTATCTCAATTGAATCATCATAGCCAATCACAATGGCTTCACATCTCATTTGAATCATAATAGCCAATCACAATGGCTTCATGTCTTATTATGTCTCAATTCACATTATAATACCTCATTATTGAAATATACAAAATCAAACACATTAAACATTCATTAAGAATGATCATCATTGATATACACATATATAATTTACCTTATTCTTAGATTTAGAATCCTCAATACACATTTGTTTAGGTCATCTTTGTTTTAAATATATTTAAAGTGTAGATACAAAAAGACCTTTGGAGGATCCAACAATGCAGGAATAAAATAAATAAATAACAGTAGCCAACACACTCAAGGGACACGGCCAAGCTTGTGGCCGTGTCTCTCAACAAAAATTCCAACACGGCCAAGACTCCCCTAGCTTGGCCGTGTCTCCCTTAAATCCAAAGAACAAACACAAAAGAAGAAAGATGGAATCAGGCAGTAGCAGACACGGGCAAGGGACAAGGCCAAGACAGTGGCCGTGTCTCTCCAAAAATCATCCAACACGGCCAAGTTTCCCCTGACTTGGCCGTGTCTCCCATAACATGGCCGTGTCTCTCCTTAAATTTTGGCCATGTCTCTCAACAATTTAAAAACCAAACACGGCCAAGCCTCCTTGATTGCATTAAGTCACATTATACACAATATAGCATGATTCAAATGGATGTAATCAATGTTCTAGACACATATATTACATGCTTATCACAATATTCACACTATTAATACACATCAACAATGCATTAGATTCATTAACACATTTACAAATTAATTTAATTTGTACTTACCTTAAGAACCACTCACACCAATCTATACACTTTACCTTCCAAGAACTCTTCACCACTTAACTTAAGGCAATCCAATTCCTTCACAACCTAATTCAAATAAAATAATAAGATACATGAATTCCAATACAAGTATTTACTTATGAAACTCATTCTAAAACTTTAGATCACAACTCACAAATCACATCTCTCTCTAGGATCCAAACTCATGTATTTTATGTTTTCAACTTCCTTAAACACAACATACATCAACCATATATCAATTATTCAATTCTCCAACTCCTTTATATTAAACCCTTATTAAACAATTTCAATAATCCATCATCACTCTCACAACTAACCATATCAAATCCAAACTTAAACAATAGAAATCCATACAAGGAAATGAATACTTACTTGGATATTATGCCAAATCTTCAATAACCATCTTCAATTCTCTCAAAATCCCTTTGGATTTGATATGTATATTGATGAAATCACCTCTCTCTCTCTCTCTCTCTCTCTCTCTCTCTTTCTCTCTCTCTCTCTCTCTCTCTTGTGCAAGAAGAAGAAGAAGAAGAAGGAAAGAAGATGTTCTCTTCTTTTCTCATACTTATCATATATATATATATATAATAATAATAATATAATTAATTATTTCTAAAATAATCTCCACCACCACTTTCTTCCTTTGACTTTCCTTTCTTTCTTTTTATTATTATTATTATTATTATTATTATTATTATTATTATTATTATTATATAACTTACTTTTCCTACACCATTTTATACATCATGTATATGTGATGTATATGTGGGTATATGTATATTTCTTATATATTGCATTTATATTTCCCATATCTTTCAAATACCATATATACATTTTATCCTTCATATCCATCTAGCTCTTATAATATTTTCCTTACATATTTTACCAACATATCTTCTCACTACTACAATTCCACTGTACACCAAAATCAGATATTCAATTAATTCATTGCTCTTCTTTTAGCCTTTATTAATTTAACTTGTATATATTCCCATAGATACAACATATACACTCTCTTCACTTCTTTTCTCTTTCCCTTCAATATACACATTAAATCCAATTGCAACAATAATTATTCCAAAACTTTTAGAGTGTATTTTGGGATATTACAATTCTCTCCCCCTTAAATAATTTCGTCCTCGAAATTATCTAGTATAATAGTAATCCATTCATAATACAATACCATCTTAACTTCCATATGAAGTTAATGATATTTTTAAATTATTATATCACCAAATCATATAATTTATACTCTCCCCCTTAGAGTCAATCAACTTCTTTAAATTTCATAATTCACCATTATACATATATATATATCTTATTACTTCTTTAACAAAGCAATCAAGATATTTTCTCACATTCCCAATGAAATTACCTTTATACCAAAAATCAAATCATCTTATAATATACTTATACCTCGTCTAATCATTATCTTCAGGATATGCTATTACTTCATTTCTTTATAATTACTCTTTTAATTTAACCCTAAAAATCATTGAGTTAAATCTTAATATGGATTATCCCGTCATTACAATCACTTTCAAAATAAGCATCTACCAAACCTTAATTGATAACAATATCCTTATTTATAGATAATCAATCTTTTCCCTTTTATCATTATTTACAACTAATATAACTCCTTTCATTCTTTTCCATTCACATTTTAGAATTCTACATCATATACATTATCACTTAAATCTTATGCTCCTAATACAACTGTACACATTAAATTTCAATAACGATTCATAATCTTCATAGAATCTCGATCAATTGATCTATCTGCCACAATATACCCACGTTTCAATCTTGTTTAATTCAAATCAACAATTAATTTATTTAAACTTATCATGAAATTTCACAATATATATATATATAACTTAATTATATTAGAGCAAACTTATATTCAAATCCTGATCTCTTCATATCCATATTCAGTAAAATTATCATGATTACAAATCACTTTAAATTATCTTTCAATATACACATAATTTATCTTCTACTATCTTAGTATAATTTCCACCAATTCTCATGATCATCTCATACCATACTTTCTATCCATAGTTCACTCACTTAAACCTTAAGTCCATTCACTTATTCACTTTATACCATAAACATATTTAGTATAACTTTCAGTCACATTTTGTAATTTTTTTTCCCTTTTTGATATCTCCTCACATTTCATACCATTACTTTATTTACAATAATTACCTCTTTATCACATTATCAATAACTCAAAACATTTCCGTAATTCTCTTTTCTTTCCTTATTTTTCATAATTATAAACAAATTTCTAACATAAAATGATAAAGTATAACTTTACCAATCGTAACTCTTAATCATGTTTCTAGAAACATAATTATCAATCTCACCAAAACTGCATTACAGTCATATTATCCTAATCCCACATCTGGGGATAACAAAGCTAATCAGCCAAATATACTAAACAAATCCTAGAATAATAGGAGATTAATGGTCATGCCTGAAGCTTATAAATCCATACTATTCCTTTATTATTCTTGTTCTAACCTTTCTAATTACAAAGCTAAATTAGATTACAGGAATTACATATTCATTCTCTAAACTTTTGCTACACCAAGAGTTAACACATTTCAACTCTATCTCAAAACAATTTGCACTCGATTATATTCATCATTAGCCTAATTCATGTTCAACAATATTATTATTAACATCTCTTATGTATACATATTCAATCATATACAATTTTTACACAATTTCCCTTTTGTTACTCCATTTCGAATTTATTTCTAATCCATTAACAATCTCCTATTATACACATATACATAAAATCTTCCCACATGTGGATATCTTGGGACTCAAAATATTATATAATTATCAGGTTCAGTGATTATCATAACAATTTCACCATCCAATATTACTCGAGTCCATTCTCACTCTTAATTTCATTACATAATCCATCTAGCTTTGCACAGTTCAAGACCTAATCTCTCTTAGGTCCACTAATACATGCAATATCATTCTTAATATCATTATACCAGTAATTATCACTTACATATTTATAGGCCACATCCACAATGTGACTCACTTCCCATATTCCTTACATATTACACTTACCTTCATATCGAAGAACTCATCTCACATACCCTTTACATATATACACTTATGCATTTTTTTTTATTTCCTCTTTCGCATACAATCTATACCAATTTAATGTTTATCATCATATTTTTTTTCTGAACATTATCAATGTCATGTATTCAACCAATCAAGATCATATTTATAAATGTTACATTTCATTATTTCAATAATTATATCATCATTCATTATACTCACTCAAGTTCATCATTATAGCCAACAACCATGGCTTCATATACGAACCTTCCCCCAACCAGGTCGGTAGTCCAAGTTCGGTTGCCCATCCCAGTAGGTCCGCATGGTTCCGCAGGAGGCAGATAGGTCCATTCATCAATCTTTAAACATTACTTTCTCAATTCCTTTCATTCTCATAAGCAAATTAGGCAACCATGCCTCAATCATCTCATATGATCTCAAATCACAATAAAGCAACTCTTCATAACATCATATCTTTCATATTTCACATTTCATCATCATAATATACAACATCAATTACATTAACTAAACACATATATCATTATTCAATCATATCATTCACATATCTAATGTGACATCTCTTTCACACTTATCTTTTATTTCAAAATAAATTCTCATATGCAAGAATATGCATTGCAAATAGCTCATATGTTTAATATCTAAATAAGCTTTATCAACATTCCATTAAAATTCTAAATTCTCAAATCACTATTTCATTTAAACTTCAACTTACAATTCTCATCTTTTCTTAATATCAACTTTAAAAACATATTATATACATACCACAAAGCAACATCCAAACATATAATTTTCACAATTATAAAGCTCTTTTCAAAAATCCAACTGTCGTATATTACCACCATTAACATGAGCTTTCACAATATTCAAACATATTACATTTTTAACATTGAAATCACAATGTTGCATTACAATAACAATACAAACAATACCAATATATCTTTTTACTTAACCAACATCATCTCTTTTTCTTTTAAACAAAACTTTAACTTTATACACCCAAACCTTAAATGATCACATTTTGTTTATACCAATCAACTCACTTAATATTTCACCATACGCTCTTCAATTAATAACATATCTATCTATTTTAACAATCCAACAATATTTCCTCCCTCTAATAATCCAAACATAAGGTTTATTAGAAAGAGATCCAAACTGTATAGAAAAGAGTACATACTTTAATCTTGATTTTATTTTTAACTCATTTCCAACTATATTCTTCTATTCATTTCTTTATTTTACAACCACATCTCAATAAGCAATATTTCAATATTTGCTTTCCTTAAGTAAATTCCCATTATTTATTTTATCAATTAAGCTTATAATAATTTTTTTTCCATATCATTTCTTTCTCTAATTTTCTTTTCATGTAGAACTTCATCCACATGCTATTATTCATCTCATCAAATTCAATTACATTACAATTCACATAATGCCACATCCGAGACCAACCTAGGTATGAATGCATATGCATGTATTACAAATTTCATTTCAAAACTTTTCTTTTTAATTCTCTTTAAGTTTTTCAAAACTTTCTCTTTTTAATTCTACTTAGGCCGAGAATCTCGAACCTAAGCTCTGATACCAAAATAATTGTAACACCCCCATACTCTATATAAGTACTATACATATACCTGGTATACATACAATACGTATATAAAGTATAAGAATGTCACTTTTAGTTTCAATTTAAAAACCTTTATCCGAGTTCAAACAATATTACATTAATTTAAAGAACATTTACAAAATCATTATACTTTCAATGGTCTTATATATATATATTACTCTCATTCTTATTTACTAAAATTTCATTTATACATATGAATATATTCTTATAAAAAATACAACATAATTAAATCACACATGTATGCATCACCTTATAGTTGGTCTCGAAACACTCTCTTACCCTTCTCGTGGCATAACAGTTTGACTTCCAGATCAACCGCATAATTACTTGCGCGATCACACAACCGCGCTAAGCCCGAGAGCTTAGTAATATAAATAATTCATGTAAACATATATTACAGAAAATCATATTTACTTGTTAACTTCATATGTCATTATTTTCTTATCATGTTTTCCCATTTTGAATACACCTTTCATATATATTTCTACTAATGTCTTAATTATATACATATACACATATACTATTGAAACCAATCACAACTCCATGACTTATTAGAATATTCATAAAAATATTCTCAAGGTCTACATTCACATCCATATTATACTTTCATGTTGTACTTTCATTTCTCATCATTCAACATAGTTCTTTTAATCTACATTCACTGTCAATAATTTACTTATGTATTATAACCATCACATAACATTATATCTCACTCCATAGATCATATTAAAACAAAGAAAAACATATATTTCTCATTATTCATTTGTTTCACTATTCAAGAATCACATATAAACAAGCACAAGCATGGGCCCAAAAGAAACTAATATGCCATTCCACTTTCAGAGTTAATGTTTTTGTTTAATTATCACATTTATCATTATCATTATCCCAACTAGGCTTCAAGGATTTAGGTTCAACCAAGCTTCAAGGGGAACAAAGCATGCTAAGTATCAACCCAACTTGGCTTCAAGAACCAACCCAACCTAGCTTCAAGGGTTGTAACATCTCAATTAGGCTTCAAGGACTAGACCCAACCAAGCTTCAAGGGGAGTAAAACATGTTAAACTTCAACCCAACTTGGCTTCAAGGTTCAAGCCCAACCTAACTTCAAGAGATTGTTACTAATAGGCATGCCACCAACAACAAAACTCTGAAAATGAATAACATATTAGACACACAATTCATTTATTATTTCATTATCAATTTCATTTGCAATTCTCATCATCATGTAGGCAAACATGCCCCATTTATCTCAATTGAATCATCATAGCCAATCACAATGGCTTCACATCTCATTTGAATCATAATAGCCAATCACAATGGCTTCATGTCTTATTATGTCTCAATTCACATTATAATACCTCATTATTGAAATATACAAAATCAAACACATTAAACATTCATTAAGAATGATCATCATTGATATACACATATATAATTTACCTTATTCTTAGATTTAGAATCCTCAATACACATTTGTTTAGGTCATCTTTGTTTTAAATATATTTAAAGTGTAGATACAAAAAGACCTTTGGAGGATCCAACAATGCAGGAATAAAATAAATAAATAACAGTAGCCAACACACTCAAGGGACACGGCCAAGCTTGTGGCCGTGTCTCTCAACAAAAATTCCAACACGGCCAAGACTCCCCTAGCTTGGCCGTGTCTCCCTTAAATCCAAAGAACAAACACAAAAGAAGAAAGATGGAATCAGGCAGTACCAGACATGGGCAAGGGACACAGCCAAGACAGTGGCCGTGTCTCTCCAAAAATCATCCAACACGGCCAAGTTTCCCCTGACTTGGCCGTGTCTCCCATAACATGGCCGTGTCTCTCCTTAAATTTTGGCCATGTCTCTCAACAATTTAAAAACCAAACACGGCCAAGCCTCCTTGATTGCATTAAGTCACATTATACACAATATAGCATGATTCAAATGGATGTAATCAATGTTCTAGACACATATATTACATGCTTATCTGTAATATCCCAATGTGTGCCCTAGAAGTTTGGATATAATTGTTGTTTGTTTGAATTATGTGTATATGTTATGTTGATAAGAAAAAAAATTGAAAAGAGAATGTTTAGGTATTGTTTAGAAAGGGAAAGTAATGTGTAGAGAGAAAGTGTATATGTTGGGTATATGGTAATATATATAACATATATGTTGGTCAAATGAGGAGTCAAGGGAAGAAGATATTTTATTTGTGATATGTGAAATTACTTAAATGGGCATATAAGTTAAAGAAGCTAAGTTAAATGGATGAGGGCATTTAGGTAATTGCTTTGTTAGGATTGCTTGGTGGAGATTTTAAGAAGAAGAGAAGTTTGACTTGTCTTCGTTTTCTCTTCTTTGCTTGGTGTGGCCGGCTACCAAAGGGAAAGAGAGAGCAAGTGAGGTGTTTTGATTTCTAACATCAAATTGATGGAAGAATCAAAGGATTAAGTTGGAGATTTGTGAAATTTCTTCAATTGAGGTAAGTACTCTCTTTTTTTCCTTTGTTATTTTGAAGTGGTGTTTGAGGTGATTTATAAATTGTTGATTTTATGAATAAGTATGTTTAAGATGTGTTTATAAGTGTTAAAATTGATTGTAAGTTAAAAGGTTGAATTGGTGTTGGTTTTGGTTTGAAGATGGTAAGTTAAGGGTGATGTTTGGTTTTAGGGTTTTGAAGTGGTAAGTGTTTGATTGTATGGTTAATATACTGTTAATGTGAATATTTTGATGAATATGTAAAATATGTGTTAATAACATTGATTATATCCATTTGAATGAGGTTAAGTTGTGTATAATGTGTTCTTGATTCAATTAGAAGAGTTTTGGCCATGTTTAGGGTTTATTCATGAGAGACACGGCCAAACCTAAGAAGAGACACTGCTAAAACTAAATATTTTTGGGAGACACGGCCAAGTCTATGGAAATTTGGCCGTGTTGGATGATTTTTGGAGAAGACACGGCCGTGTCCCTTGCCCATGTTTGCCACTGCCTGATTTTTGTTGAGAGACACGGCTGTGTTCCTTTGCCCGTGTCTGCCTCGGCTTGAATTGGTGTTGAGAGACACGGCCACAAGCTTGGCCGTGTCCCTTGAGGGTGTTAGCTACTGTGATTGTTCCTTTGTTCTTCTTGCATTGTTGAGATTGAACATTCATTTGATGATAATGATGATGCATATGATACTATATGAACAATGCTATGTTTTATGCATTGTTAATCTTGTGAATGATAATGTGTTATATGAATAATGTACTTTGTAGTGTTACACCAATGATGCAATATGTAAAATGTGAAGGATATGATGAGGTAATTGATTATGTATAGCTTGATGGGAGTAGTTCTTGAGTGTAAAAGAGATGAGGATCATCCAAAAAGGTATGTGCAATATGTTTTAATAATGAATAATGTTAATGTGTCTTGAGAAATGGATTATGTATGCTTGAATGATGAAGTGTATAATGTGAAGTGAGACATAAAGAGGTGTGAAACTAATGTTCTGAGTTATAATGATGTGAATGATATGATTGAAGCATGCTTAGATGATATGATTGAATAATGATATGTGTGTTTAGTTAATGTAATTGATGTTGTATATATCAATGATGAAATATGAAAGGTAATTTGAGATATAATATGATGTGAAGCCATTGTGATTGGCTATGATAACTCAGTGATGTGAAGCCATTGTGATTGGCTATGATAACTCAAATGTGATGTGAAGCCATTGTGATTGGCTATGATGATTCAATTGTGATAAATAAGGCATGTTTGCCTAGATAATGATTCAATTGAGAATGAAATGGATAATGAAATAATAAATGAATTGTGTGACTAATGTGTTATTCCATTTTCAGAGTTTGTTATTGGTGGCATGCCTAATGATAGTAACAATCTCTTGAAGTTAAGTTGGGCTTGATCCTTGAAGCCAAGTTGGGTAGAAGTTTAACATGTTTTACTCCCCTTGAAGCTTGGTTGGGTCTAGTCCTTGAAGCCTAATTGAGATGTTACAACCCTTGAAGCTAGGTTGGATTGATTCTTGAAGCCAAGTTGGGTTGAGACTTAGCATGCTTTGTTCCCCTTGAAGCTTGGTTGAATCTAAATCCTTGAAGCCTAGTTGGGTCTATGATAATGATAAAAGTGATAACAAAACCAAAGCATTAACTCTGAAAATTGAATGGCATATTAGTGTCTTTTGGGCCCGAGTCTGTCTTTGTTGTCAATGTGTTATACAAATGTTGAAATAAATGAGTAATGAGATCTATGATTGCCTTTGTTGGAAATGTGATTCATGATTGATGAATTGTAAATAAAATAATGATATGAAGTATGATATGTAATATGTATATTGATATAATGATGGTGAGTATTAGTGATGGATTGTGGTTGGTGTTAATGATATGTATATATGTATATATAATATATGAGATTAGTAGAGATATTTGAAAGGTGCAATTCAAAAGGAAAAACATGATAAGAAACTAATGGTACATGAAAGTGATATTTAATTATATGCTAGAATTTCTATAATGTATGTTTATATGTTATATTTGTACTACTAAGCTCTCGGGCTTAGTGCGGATGTGTAATCGCGCAGGTAACTAGGTGGAAGATATGAGGTCTTTCGATATGCCACGAGAAGAGTAAGAGTTTATCGAGACCAACTAGAGGGTGATGCATACATGTATAATTTTTAATTATGATATATATATGTAAGATCATTAAAAGTATAATGATTTTGTAAATGTTCTTTAAATTTATATATTGTGGTTTGAACTCTGTTAAAGGTTTTAAAAATGTAATGAAAAGCGACATCCTTATACTTTATATACTTACTGTATGTATACTAGGTGTATGTATAGTACTTATATGGAGTATCGGGGTGTTACATTATCACAATATTCACACTATTAATACACATCAACAATGCATTAGATTCATTAACACATTTACCAATTAATGTAATTTGTACGTACCTTAAGAATCACTCACACCAATCTATACACTTTACCTTCCAAGAACTCTTCACCACTTAACTTAAGGCAATCCACTTCCTTCACAACCTAATTCAAATAAAATAATAAGATACATGAATTCCAATACAAGTATTTACTTATGAAACTCATTCTAAAACTTTAGATCACAACTCACAAATCACATCTCTCTCTAGGATCCAAACTCATGTATTTTATGTTTTCAACTTCCTTAAACACAACATACATCAACCATATATCAATTATTCAATTCTCCAACTCCTTTATATTAAACCCTTATTAAACAATTTCAATAATCCATCCTCACTCTCACAACTAACCATATCAAATCCAAACTTAAACAATAGAAATCCATACAAGGAAATGAATACTTACTTGGATATTATGCCAAATCTTCAATAACCATCTTCAATTCTCTCAAAATCCCTTTGGATTTGATATGTATATTGATGAAATCACCTCTCTCTCTCTCTCTCTCTCTCTCTCTTTCTCTCTCTCTCTCTCGTGCAAGAAGAAGAAGAAGAAGAAGGAAAGAAGATGTTCTCTTCTTTTCTCATACTTATCATATATATATATAATAATAATAATAATAATATAATTAATTATTTCTAAAATAATCTCCACCACCACTTTCTTCCTTTGACTTTCCTTTCTTTCTTTTTATTATTATTATTATTATTATTATTATTATTATTATTATTATTATTATTATATAACTTACTTTTCCTACACCATTTTATACATCATGTATATGTGATGTATATGTGGGTATATGTATATTTCTTATATATTGCATTTATATTTCCCATATCTTTAAAATACCATATATACATTTTATCCTTCATATCCATCTAGCTCTTATAATATTTTCCTTACATATTTTATCAACATATCTTCTCACTACTACAATTCCACTGTACACCAAAATCAGATATTAAATTAATTCATTGCTCTTCTTTTAGCCTTTATTAATTTAACTTGTATATATTCCCATAGATACAACATATACACTCTCTTCACTTCTTTTCTCTTTCCCTTCAATATACACATTAAATCCAATTGCAACAATAATTATTCCAAAACTTTTAGAGTGTATTTTGGGATATTACAAAATCCCCAACTCTTAGTTTTCTGACCTTAACCCTTCTATTGTAGGCCCGAGCTATCTTCTTTTGATACAGTTGGTGATGATACAATGCCTTTAACCTTCTCTCTTCTAGTAAAGCTAACTGTGTGTATCTGCTCGCTACCCATTCCATTTTAGGTAGTTCAGCTTCCAAGACTACTCTTAATGACTTGATTTCTATGTCAATTGGCAACACTGCTTCCATCCCGTAAACCAAAGAGAATGGTGTCATTCCAGTAGGTGTTCGCACACTTGTCCTATATCCCCTTAAAGCAAAGGGAAGGATCTCTGACCAATCCTGTAAGTCTTGGTCATCTTGGACAGAATTTGCTTAAATGTCTTGTTTGTTGCTTCTACTGCACCATTAGCCTTTGGTCTATAAGGAGAGGATTTATGATGATGGATTCAGTACTTTGAGAATAAATCCTTAACTGCTCCTTGAAACTGTACCCCATTATCTGATATCACACTATGTGAGACCCCGTATCTGCAGATGAGGTTCTTTTCAATAAATCTAGTCATTTGACTTGCACCCAGTTTATTGAAGGATTCGGATTTGACCCATTTTGAAAAATAATCTACTGCTACCATAATGAAACGGTGACCGTTTGAAGCTGTCGGATGTATCTCTCCTATAATGTCGATACCCCAGGTGGCAAATGGATAGGGTGAAGACATAGAATGCAATTCTTCAGGAGGCATGTGATTCAAGTTACCATACATCTGACATTATTGGCACTTCTTTACAAACTCAATACAATCTCCATGGTTAACCAGTAATAACCCCGTCGAATAATCTTCTTAACTAGGGCCAAACCACTCATGTCCAGACCTCAACTTCTCGCATGTATTTCTGACATGATACGCTCCACTTCAGGCTTCTTCAAACATCTTAAATGCACCCCATCAAGCCATCTTTGATATAACTCTCTATGGAATATGATGTATTGCAATGAACACCGCCTTATGGCTCTTCTCTCTTTCTTTGTTGCCCCCGGCGGGTATTCTCTTTCTTCCAAAAATCGCCTTATAGTATCATACCACGCATCATGGTCTGTATCAATTTCCATGATTATCTCATATTCATAGCAAGGAGTTGATGAACTGGTCAAGATCAAAGGCTTAAGGAATAAGCTAGTAGAATTTTCCCATACCAAAGCCAATGTAGCTAGGGCATCATCCATCTGATTTTCTTCTCTTGATAGGTGTACAAACCTACACTCCTTAAAGTTCTTCTTCATCATGGTCAAGTAATGGTGGTATGGTTTTGATTTTTCCTCTTTCAACTCCCATTCTCCATTTACTTGGGATACTACTAGCAATGAATTGCCAAAAACTTCCACCTTATCCACCTTCATAATCATTAAGGTTTCCAAATCGAAAATACAAGGTTCGTACTCCACCATATTGTTGGTTACCCTAAATTTCAACTTTTTGGCTAAAGGGATAAGTTCCCCTTCAGGTGATTCTAGTATGACTCCCAAACCTGCTCCTTTCTGTTTACTGCTCCGTCAAAATACATTCTCCATCCTTGTACTTCAATTGCCTCTAAATGTTCATTCGGAAATTCCAAGACTACCTCTTCGCTATCTGGTAATGGTTGTTGGGCCAAGAATTCTGCCACTGCTCCACTTTTGATTGTTTTCCTGGTTACATACTCAATCACAAATTCTTCTAATATTATCAACCATCAACCATATTTCCTAATGAAAGAGGGTGTCTCCCTTATGTACTTCATTGGATCCAACCTGAGAATTGCTTGCACACTATATGATTGAAAGTAATGTCGTAACATCTTAGAAGACCAAACCATGGCTATACAGGTCTTTTCAATGATACTATACTTAATTTCATAAGGTAGGAGCTTTCTACTCAAATAGTAAACTGCATGCTCAATCCCTGACTCATCTGCTTGGGCTAGCATGGCTCATATTGACTCTTCTTCTACTGCTAAGTATAGTAGTAGAGGTTTGCCAGGTTCAGGTAGTTTAAAAATAGGTGGATTCAATAAATACTCTTTTATTCGCTCAAAGGCCTTTTGACACTCTTTATTCCATAGGACGGGCTAATTCTTTCTAAGCATTTTGAAGATAGGCTCACAGATTGTTGTGAGCTTTGCTATAAATCTGCTAATGTATTGTAATTTACCAATGAATCGCGGAACTTCTCTCTCCGTCTTAGGGGCTGGCATATCCCTGATTGCTTTAACTTTGTCATGATCAATCTTAATGAAATTCGGACCAATTACATGTCCCAATAATTTACCTGAGGTAACACCGAACACACACTTCTTCAGGTTCAATCTTAGCTTATATTTCAAGGCTCTATCGAAGAATAATTCCAAGTTTTGGAAGTGTTGTTCTCTTGTATCTGATTTAACCATCATATCATCAACATATACTTCAACTTCTTTATGCATCATGTCATGAAAGAATGTAGTGGCCATCCTTTGATAGGTTGCTCTAGCATTCTTTAAGCCAAATGGCATCACCCTATAACAAAATATACCCCATGAAGTAATGAAAGCAGTTTTGTCTTTATCCTCTTGGGCCATTAACACTTGCTTGTATCCAGAAAATCCATCTACAAATGAGTGTAGCACGCTAGAGGCTGCACTATCAATGAGAACATCTATATGAGGTAAAGGAAAATCTTCTTTAGGGGAAGCCTTGTTCAAATCTCTATAGTCCACACAGACCCTTATTCTTCCATCTTTCTTTGGCACGGGTACTATGTTGGCTAACCAATCTGGATATTCTATCACTTCAAGGAACTTCACTTGTATTTGCTTAGTGACCTCTTCTTTAACCAATTCAGCCCACTCAGGTCTTAATCATCTAAGCTTTTGTTTGACAGGTTTCATGTGAGTGTAAGTAGGAATATGATGCTCGGCTATGTCTCTATCTATTCCAGGCATATCCTCATAAGACCAAGCAAACACTTCTTCATATTTTTTGATTATTTTTTCAAATCTCTCTTTCTCATCAAGAGTAAGGTCGGATGATATGCTAATGTTTTTAGGATTTTCGGTTGTTCCCAAATTTAATGATTGTGTGTTAACAGAATTAATATTAAAGATGCTCATGTAACTGCTATTTGAATGTATGCAACCATTAGGAGAAACATCACACAAGTAAGCAAAATCAGACTTTATTGCATTCATTTTGGAAAAGAAAACATCATCATCCTCATACAAAGTAGACAAATTAAAATTAAAATCAAAATTATTGTTCTCAAAATCATAAGGCAAGATGTCTTCAAACTTTTCTTCAACCAGGGCAGCAATCTCCTCCGGAGTCTTCTTAGCTTTCAGGACAATTTCATTCTTCTCTTTTGGATTGGATTCTTTATTGGCTGAAAGGTGAGCTCTTTCTTCACTTGGTCGACTAGCTCGGCCACATCTGCAAAAATTTCAAAACCTGGGATCAACTTTTCCATGAACATGATTGGCTCGTGCTTTCCTTGGAGTGGTCCCATATCTGGAGCTTTGACAAAGATCTCTTCAAGTGATGGGAAGCTCATCTTCTCACTCTTCTTTGGTTGGACATCGTTGTTTTCATCATATCCCAACCCTTTCTTAGAAGTTTGAGTTCTTGAGTCTGGCAGCTTTGTCAAACCAGCCTTACCCTTTCCAGGACCAGCTCCGGAAAGATAGTTCATGTTCTTCATCATATTAAAGACTTTGGAGTCCACCACTTCATCATCATAAATTGCAACTGCTTGAAAACCATTGAGAGGCCTCTCAATCATTAGAGCGTTAACAATCTCATTATCTTTAGCTTCAATGACCACCGTCTCATCTTCGTTAGGGAACTTGATCTTTTGATGAAGGGTGGAAGGAACTCTACCAAGAGGATGAAACGATGGTCATCCCAAGAGTAAGGCGAAGGTAACCGGTATGTCTAAAACAACAAATTCAATAATAGATTCAATTGGACCAACCTTGACAGTAGCATTGAAAGTCCCTTCGGCGTGTCTCTTAGTGTTATCATAAGCCCGAATTATTATCTCGGTCGAGTTTAAATCTCTTGTTGACATGGCTAGCTTTGGCAATACCTTAAGTGGACAAACATTTATGGCGGACCCATCATCAACCATTACACATGGAGTCCTCTTCCCCTTGACTTCTATTTTGATAAAGAGAGGGCGAATGTGGTCTCTCCCCTCCTCCGGTAAGTCCACAACCGAAAAAGAAACTGCTCCCATATTAACTTCACTCTTTTCTTAAACCTCTTCACATTTCATTACTCCTCCAATTTTTATGAAGTTGATCAGCTCCTCCGGTGTCATGGAGGTAGAAATTGGCATGCTAGCCAAGGCTTTGGTCATAGTTTCTCGGTGCTTTTTAGAAGTAGCTAATAAGTCCCAAATGCTAACACTTGCTTGGGTTCTTTTCAATTGCTTGAGCACAACATCATCTTCCTCTTCTTTATTTCCTACTTTAACTTCCTTTCCCTTATTAGTTTCTACCTCCTTAGGTGGTGGCCTTGCATAAGGCTTACCGAATCTAGTGTTCATTACTTCATCTTCTTTGGGCTCAGACCAAGTCCACTCCTCCTTCTTGGATACAAGATCATCATCACTATCGCTTGAATCCCAAAACCCATTGACAACACAAATTATTACTTCTTTACCCACCATAACTTGTTTAATTTTGCCAAATACCTCTTCTTCTTCGGTTGCTTCTCTACCCACATCTTGAAAAGAAGACATGACAAAATCCTCATGCAGACCTCCTCCAATCATGAAGGTCGCCGGCGGTGGTACTCTATTGAACTTTGGTAATGGGTTGTCTTTGGTGTTTGGCTTGTTGTGCTCGGGTAGCTTCCCATTATCAATTAGATTTTGGATCTCATGTCTCAACCTTACACATCTATCCGTGTCATGCCCTTGCATTTGATGAAACTGACAAAATGCTTTAGTGTCAAAATTAGGTGGGAGAGGGTTAGGCAAAGGGTGAGGATTTAAAGGATGTAGCAATCCCTTTCTTTGAAGTTTATTGAGAACCCAAGACATCAGTTTCCCCAATTTCGAAAATTGTCTCCTTGTTCCTTGGTTAGTAGCATTGACACCGACTGCCTTTTGCATACTTTGGCTACCAGATTGATAGTTTCCTTTCTCATTCCTTCTTTTTGAAAAATGGTTCTTCTCTCTTTCCCATTCTTCAATTTGTAGACCAGCTTGGAGAAGATCTTTGAAATCACGGATGAGTGTATGAGACATCCTCTCACAAAGACTAGGCAACACCCCTCTCACAATCATCCTTATTTGATCGGATTCATCAGGCCTCTTCTTGAGTAAAGCAGCCTTGTTTCTCCATCTCTTCACACAATCCACAAAATTCTCATTCGACCTTTGCCTAATGGATTCCACTTCCATCAAGGTAACTTCCATCTCGACATTATATCCATATTGTTGGATGAGGGCTTTGTAAAGCAAATCCCAACTCTTTTGCGTTCCATCATCTAAGGTATTGAACCAATTTTAGACAACAAGGTCCAATGAGAGCAAAAAGTACCTTAGAGTTTGAGCCTTAGTAGCTCGGGAAGACTGCATGGCAGTAATATATTGCTTCACATGGAGATGAGGATTTTCGGTTCCATCAAACTTTGCGAAAGATGGCATCTTGAACTTGTACAGGACTTCTTCATCTAGCTCAAATAATTTGTCAACTTCGGACATTTCCTCGGTTTTTAGTTTCTTCTCAAATTTCTTTTCCAAGTCAGCAATCATCTTTTACATTAGAAGTTTCGGTCTTCTCCATAGTTGATCTTTCAACAATCTTCGGTTCTTTTTTCTTCTCTTGAGCATCTTGGTAGTATTGAGCCCAATTATCATCATCATCAATGATCACCTTTTCATCATCAAAAACCACTTCACCAACTTTGGTCTTCCCTTTGTCCTTTGGCTTCTTAGTGCTAGCAGATGCCTCGGCATGATTTTCTAAGATTGCAGTCAATTGGTTCTTCATGGTCTCAGTTAGGACCTCTTTTATTTCTTCCATCTTGGTTTTGAGGACATCATCCACCATTCTTTGAATTTGTTCGGGATCCATTATTTTTTGTGAGCAAGTGATTAAGTCATTGCTAGATTCTTCATCTTCGGCGTAGGTCAGATTGTTGTAAGCTTTTGAACTATCGTAATCCAAGGCTGTGAGCCAGAGAGGATCAATGATATGAGATGCAAATGTATGCATGTATGTATGTATGCACAAACAATCAACAAACAATGATAATTAGGACGCTCCTTCCAACCTTATAACATCCACACACGAATGGTGAGTCTCTTTTCCTAGGTATGTGGTTAACAAAATACCAACATGGGGTACCTTGTTTTAGAATATTTCCCTCAGACGTTTCAACCAATAGTTATATTTTCAAAAATGGAAATCAGTTCATAATAATTCCCATTAATTGGGTTTTAATCCATTTAACCAACTATAGTAGCTTTTATGCTACCTTGGATTAAAACTAAATTAAGAGGTTTATTATAAATAGATTTCTCACTTGATAAAGTAACTAGTGATTCATGCCAAAAACAAGCCCATGATTAATTTATTCTTAGTATAAACTAGGCTCACAATTGATTTTTGGTATTTCATAATTGACCTAAATATTTGTAAGCTCGATGAAAATAATTTTGTTCCTAAGCCCATTGTAAAAATGTTTTAGAAAAAATGGATTTTGGGCTTAATATTTGGGCCATGAGCAAAAGAATTTTTGATTTGTTTTTGGAAAAATTTTATGTCCAAAGACCATTTTCAAAAATTTTGAAAATAGTTTTGGTCTTTTGGACTTTAAAGAGAAAATTTTATTTTTTGAGCTTACAAATGTACTTGGGTCATATTAGGAAAAGAACAAACCAAATAAGCCATGATTTAAACTGAGATAAACTAACCATAGTCAAATAACATGCATTTGGGGTAAGACCTAAGGAAAGTAACTAGGCCAATTACATGAGCTTTAGTCTTTGGGTTAAAAGGCTTAGGTTCCCATAGCAAGTATATCCCAAATGGTACGAGGCTATGAGTGGTTGTGCCATGCTTGATCTCCAAGCCTTGAGTGAAAGTATGGTATCCCTTACATAACACAACACGGGTAACACGGGCGTCCTAACTCCTCACACGATGCAATCTAAAATGATGCAATGGATAATATCATTATAAGAAAGAATAGAATAATATAAAGACCAATGAAATCAACTTCTCTTATCCCCAGTGGAGTCACCACTGTCAGCGGGGATTTTTGCCCCCACTCTCGGTAGAATGGTTCTTGCAACTTCGGCATTGTTTAGGCTCGGGGCCTTAGAGAACACGGACCTAAGTCTGGAGAAAATGGAGTCGCCACCCAGACGGGCCGGGAAAAAAGAAAGGGGTGGATGACTCAATTCCTAAGGAATCCCCAACCCCCTAATGGGTTCAGAAAGTTGGGTACGTGTAGGGAAGGTGAGAAATGGCCGAACAACCCCACAACGCCCGATTTATTGGAACCGGCCTCCTTTACAGGTCTAAATATTATAAAATTCTTAAATATAACAATATTATCCATATTACACACAATAATTAAATAAAGCATCGATATATTGAAAATCAAAACAATGTCCAAACAAAACAAATAAATGGACACCCATCCGAGGATGGAAACATGTCCTTACATCCCATGCCTAAATAGGACATCCACCGAAAGGTAGAAACATGTCCTTTACATTGGTTCTAAAATAGAAAAGCAATTTAAATTACATGATATTTAACTAATGAGGTATCCACCAAGTGGAAACATACCTCTTACAACATTTGAAAATCTAAATAAATCGATAAAAGTAAATAACCATTCATCATAAATAAATCATTCATCAAAGGTATTAAACATCAATAGAAAGTAAACATCCATCCATGATAAATTAAATAAATCAAACATTGAACTTAAATAAATTAAAGCATATAAAATAAATCAAAGCATAATCAAATATAAAATTGAATAAGGCAAATAAAGATTCAAATTAGGGCTACTGTTTCTATTTAAGATTCTTTATTTCATGTGTTTAGGGTTTTGGAATTTATGGGTTCAAGCTACAGTAAATTTTAAAAGAATTGAAATGGAGTAAAGTTTTAGAATTTAAGAGATTGATAAAGTTCTTTGATTAACCAAATTAGTGTTTGAGTGGTAAAATCATGAAATTAGGGTTTGAACACTTTAAAACATTGGATTTATGATTTACAGTTAATTACTGTGTAGAATTATAACATTTAGATTTATATGGTTTTAAGGTTTTAAAAATTAGGGTATAGAAAAATTAGGGTTTAGGTTAGCTAGTTTAGGGTTTATTGTTTTGGGTTTTGGAGTTGAATTAGGGTTTTAGAATTTTAGAATTAGGGTTTCGGAGAATGCATTAGATTTTATAATTTGAAAATCAATTGATAATTTTATGAAACTTTATGAAAATAAAAAAAACGATTTAAGGTTTATAGAAACAAAAAAGATAATTTTTAGGGTTTGTGGAAAGAAACAGATTCAATTTAGGGCTTTGAAAAGAAACAGATTCAATTTAAGGTTTTGAAAAATTGGAAAGCATATTAGGGTTTTGAGATTTTGAAGAAACAAAAACAAATATTTTAAGATTTTTGGAAAACAAATAAACGAATTAAGGTTTTTAAGCTTTAGAAAAGGTAAATTAAAGTTCTAGGGTTTTTTGAATCAAAAGAGATAATTGGATTATTTAAACTACTGTGAAAGAAGTTAGACATTCATACCTCTGTTTGTTGGTTCCACCAAAAATTTCTTCTTGGATGAACAAGAGCAAAGACAAGCTTTGCTGCTTTTGATGGATTGAATTGCTTGTTTGCTCTCTCAAAAATCCGATCGATTTCACTGCCAGAAGGAATTCTTCAAATCTTTCAAAGTTTTCCTCCTCAATTTCAGTCTCAATTTTTCACCAAAATCTGATCCCCTTTTTGTGTTGTTTTAGTCCTTATTATAGAAGATTTTTATGATTAATTTTAGTTATTCACGGAATCTAACATTAATTAAGAAAAGGAAACTGAAACCTAATTGTATTCGGTTTCGGAAAAATTTCGCTGGCGAAAAAAAAAATTGCGATGGCAAAAAAAACTGCTGCGGAAAAATTACGTTGGCGAAAAAGTTGCCGCAGCTGGCTGAGGGCAAAAATTGGCCTGCTGGCCATTTTTTCGCCCGCAGGAAAAACTCTTCGGCAATGATTTTTTTGTAGCCGATTTTTCCGTCCCTGATTTTTATTTTTATTTTTATTTTTTTTGTTTATTATTATTATTTTTTATTTTTTATTAATAAAAATTAGATACTAAAGCAAATATTATTTAATTAAGATAACAAAAATTGTTTTGGACTAATTAAAATATATATTGGACAACACAAAAATTATTTTGAATTAATTAAAATATATTGGACCGGACTAGGTCAAAAATTAAGGGTCTACAGAAAGCTTAGCATATAATTGGTTCTTCCTCATGTTTGTAGCACAATCCTTTAATGTTTATCATGCTTCTCCTTATTCTTTGAATAGGCTAGTATGTTATCAATAAAAACAACCATAAATTGGTCTAAGAAGGCCTGAAGACTCATTTCTTCAAGTCCATGGAAGCTACCAAGGCATTAGTTCTAATAATAGCCCAATTTAAGATGCCCATATCAGGTTTTGAAAACTATCTTTAGAACATCAGCTTCTTTTACTTTCATCTAATAATAGCCCAATTTAAGATCAACTTTAGAGAAAATACATGCTCCCTTAGTTGATCAAATAAGTCATTAATTCGAAGAAGTAGAAACTTATTTTTTATAGTCACTTTATTTAATTGTCGATAGTTAATACGAAACCATAGTGTACTATCTTTCTTTTTTACAAATAGAACTGATGCACCCGAAGGTGACATACTAAGTCTAATGAACCTTCAGGTGCACTAGTTCTATTTGTAAAAAAGAAGGATGGTATGCTACGATTATGCATTTACTATCAATAGTTAAATAAAGTGACCATCAAAAATAAATATTCACTTCCTTGAATTAATGACTTGTTTGATGATCTATTTGATCAATTGAAGGGCACAAGTTTTTTCTCTAAAATTAATCTTAAATTAGGTTATTATGATATGAATGTTAAAGAAGCTGATGTTCTGAAGATAGCTTTTAGAAGCCAATACAGGAATTATGTGTAACGACGCCCACACCCAATATACATACACCTCATACACACACTATATGCGATATACGTATACCGGATATAGGAATGTCACAGTTCATTTTAAATAAGCCAATCTTTAAAACTTTATCATCAAATCATTGTAAATCAATCTAAGTAAACTTAAAATATTTAATCGTATATTATAGAAAATAATAGATAAAACAATCCTTACAAAAATACATATACATATATCTTCATTACCCCAAAAGTTTATCCAAAACATTAGTTTAATAAAAAGCGGAAAATGCAGCGGAGTATACATATGTTTACATCAAAATCAATAAGTACAAAAATATGAAATTTATACATGCTGGCAGTTCATCTCTGATCTTGATGTCCCCTAACAACTCTGATCTCAAAACTCTCAAGCCTAGACTTGACTCGGTCTAGACGAGCTCTCCGGCACAACCGAATCTACCCTGTCACCTGCATGATGAACCACAATTGTAGGTTTCGGTGTTGAAAATTAAGATTTTAGGGTTTAAGATTTAGAAAATAGGGTTTTGAAACTAGAAGAAACTAGTGTTATTTTTAAAAGAATAATGCTTACTATGTGATTTTGGAAAGAAGGATTAATTAGGGTTAAAGCTTTTGATGCTTAAAAAACAAAGCTACTGACTTTTTAGAATAGAGATTAGGGTTTTGGGAATTAATAAAATAATTTAAGGTTTTTGAAGTTTTTGGAAATAGAAGGATGATTTAAGGTTTTTGGAAATAAAAGAAATGAATTAGGGTTATTAAGGTATTTGGAAAAAATGTTTTAGGGTTTTAAGGTTTAGAAGAAACAAAAGAAATAATTTGTTAATTTTCAGTGATTGAAGCTATTGTAAAAAAAGAAAATAGAGATTCAAATCTCCATTCGTTGGTTCCACCAAAAATTGCTTTCTAGATGAACAAAGACAAAGGCAAGGTCGCTGCCTTTGATGAATTGTTGATGGCTTTGCTTGTTGCTAATCTTCTCTGGTTAGAGTTTTCTGTAAACCAAGTTTTGATCACTTAATCAAAGTCCCACTATCCGATCGAAGTCCAAAGTTCTCCTCCCCAAAGTCTTTTTCCCTAAATTCCCGTCTTTTTAAAGTGTTATTTATAGGAAAATTTATAAGATTAATTCTAATTGTTTAAGGAAACTAAGATTAATTAGGCAAAGAAACCAAAACCAAATAGAATTTGGTCTCGAAAAAAATTGCGTTAGAAAAATTTTGCTGGCGAAAACTACGACGGGCTGCAAGGAAATTGCGAGCTGCGAAAAATTTCGCTGGCAAAAACTGTGACAGGCTGTGAGGAAATTGCAAGGTGTGAGCGAGAATTGGTGCGGCCAGCCAATTTCGCAGCAAAATTGCCTGCGGCGAAATGGCCTTCCTATGGGCGAAATTGGCCTTGGCTAATTACTTATTCGTTGCCGATTTTTATTTATTTCTTTATTATTATTATTACTTTTTATTATTTTTATTATTTTTAATTATAAAAAAAATACTAAATTAAATATTATTTAATAAAAATAACACAAAAATTATTTTGGACTATATAAAATATATTGGACCGGATTGGGTCAAAAATTAAGGGTCTACAGTTTGTCCCCAGCTTGAACAATCTAAGACTTTAGTGAAAGAGAGTGAAATGCAATAAGACTTAATTTTGATGAGATGGTTACTTGAATTTCTTTTGGGTACTTGGACGCGAGACTGAACTTGTGTAACACCCCTATATCTCATATACGCACACTACATACAACTACATCTGTAATATACGTATACCAGATACAGGAGTGTCACGGTTCATATAAAACAAACCAATCTTTCTTTTTAGCAATAATATGAGAAAACTGAAAACATTCAAGTTGTATTGTAAAACATGCTAGATAAAACATTTATTTATTATGCAGCGAAAAACGTAGCGGTATTACATACATATACATCAAAATTGATATTTACAAAATATAAAGTTTATACATGTTTGGCAGTTTGTCTCTGATCTTTAAGTCCACAATCAAAACTTCAAAAGCCTATACTCAACTCGGTCTAGCTGAACTCTCCGGTTCTACCCTGTCACCTGCGCGATGAACAACAATCGCGCTAAGTCAATGGCTTTAATGTAATGCCAATGTCATACATTCAAATATTATAAAAAATACATAAGAATATCAAGTTTCAAAACCTTACATTAAATCTTATTATTCATTTGTTTCACCATTCATGATTCACATTTAAATAAAGATAAGCATGGGCCCAAAAAAAACTAATATGCCATTCAACTTTCAAAGTTAATGTTTTGGTTCAATTATCACATTTATCATCATTCCAACTAGGCTTCAAGGGTTAGGCCAAACCAAGCTTCAAGGGGAGCGAAGCATGCTAAGCATCAACCTAACTTGGCTTCAAGGACCAAACCCAACCTAGCTTTAAGGGTTTGTAACATAACAACTAGGCTTCAAGGACTAGACCCTACCAAGCTTCAAGGGGAGTTAAACATGCTAAACTTTAACCCAACTTGGCTTCAAAGATCAAGCCCAACCTAGCTTCAAGGGATTGTTACTATTAGGCATGCCACCAACAACAAAACTCTGAAAATTGACTAACATATTAGACACACAATTCTTTTATTATTTCATTATAAATTCCATTCTCATTTTCTCATAATCATCTAGGCAACCATGCCTCAATTATTTCATTTTCATCATTATAGCCAACGACAATGGCTTCACATCTCATCAATAGAGTATACATAACCAATTGCATTGGACATACATTTTGAATGATCATCATATCTTTCACATTATGCAAGTCATAGCATTAATCAAATGTATGAACAATGTAATAGATTATTGAATACATTTACAGCCAAATGTGTTAAGTTCCAAAGTCATGTAAATGTATGCAATCATATAGGTTTGTACTTACCTCAAGAGCAACTCACACAACACAAAACTCGTCTTCCAAGAATCCTTCAACACTTGGATTAGGGCAACTCAATCTCTTCAAAACCTAATCCAAAAGTGATCATACACACTTACTTAAAGATACACATGAGATAATATGGATTAGAACCAACTAGGGCAAACTCTACACATGACACGCTCAACAACACGGGCGTATCCCTGACCGTGCCCTAAACTCACAACACAGAAGCTTTGACATGCTCAGTGACATGGGCATGTCGCTGGCCGTGTCAATCTTCCCTCAACACAGTAGCTATATCACGCTCAATGACATGGGTGTGTCACTGGACGTGTCAATCCACCAACATCACAGTAGTTATGACACGCTCAGTGACATTGGCGTGTCACTGGCCATGTCAATACTACTCCAACCCAAAAGCTGTGACACGTTCAGTGACATGGGCTTGTCATTGCTCGTGTCACCCATCCAGAAAATAGAACCATTGACACATCCAAAGACTTGGCCGTGTTCATAGGCGTGTCAGGCCAAAAATCTTGATTCCGGCAACAACAACACCACAACCAACAAATCTCTTACTTTCACCATCTTACACTCCAAACAAACTTAACCAAACAAACCAATAAACCATAATAACTTGCAAAAACACCAAAACAATTCAAACATACATCAAACACAAATCACAACCATCACATACCCAAAACACAACACTTGCTTTCTTTCACCAAACTTAACCTTTCCTTCAAACCAATCACAAAATCAAAGCCAAATGGACAACATAATCTCAAACACATCAAAATAACCAGACACATATCATTAACAACCAATCAACAACCTCAATTCACAACTCAAAAGAAAATCAAAGAATCAAGTGGAAAACTTACCAAAAGTGATGAAAACCCTTCAATCTTGAGTTTGGATTAGCAAAATCTCTCTTTCCTCTCTTGCTATGGTGATAGTCGACCAACAAAGAAAAAAGAAGAAGAAGATGAATAAAGAAGAGTAAAGTCAACTACTCACAACCACTCTTAACCATACAATTCTCTCTTTAAATCTCAACAAAACAATTTTTAATAATATAATATATAAATATCTACTTCCACTTAACTCAATTTCCATTTCAATTAATTTAATATAAATTAATTATTTCTTTTGACCACTCATTAATTGACTTGTATATGTTGTATATATCTCTATATATACAACATATACACACTCCTCTAACCTTTCTTATCTTCCCACTTAAACATTTATACCTTAAATCATTTAATCCAATTTCAACAATAATCACTCCAAAAATTTAAGGTATAGTTTGGGATATTACAATTCTCCCCCTCTAAAAATAAATTTCGTCCTCGGAATTACCTGATCTCAATTCTAAAACAATTGAGGATACTGATCTCACATCGCTTGCTCACTCTCCCAAGTTGCCTCTTCCTTAGCATGATTCTTCGAAAGAACCTTCACAAGTAGCACTTTCTTATGTCTTAATTCTTTCACTCCATGTGCCAAAATAGCAACTGGTTCTTCTTCAAAAGTCAGATATGGACTCACCTCAATAGATTCAACTGACAAGACATGAAGTGGGTCTGATCTGTACCTCCGCAGCATAGAAACATAAAAGACATTATGGATTCTATCCAATTCAGGAGGCAAAGCAAGTCGATAAGCAACTGGTCCAACTCTCTCCAATACCTCATAAGGTCCAATAAAACGAGGACTCAACTTCCCTTTTCGGCCAAATCTCAAAATCTTCTTCCAAGGTGACACTTTCATAAATACTTTATCTCCAATATTGAATTCTATGTCTCTCCTCTTCAAATCTAAATAAGATTTCTACCGATCTGAAGCTGCTTTCAACCAATCCCGAATTATCTTCACTTTCTCTTCCGTTTCTTTAATCAAATTGGGACCAACCAATTTGCCTTCTCCAACTTCATTCCAACATAGAGGCGTTCTGCATCTTCTATCATACAATGCCTCATAAGGTGCCATTTTAATACTAGATTGATGACTATTATTGTAAGCAAATTCCATCAATGGCAAAAATCTGTCCCAATTTCCAGAGAATTCAATGACACAGCTTCTCAACATGTCCTTTAAAATCTGTATCACTCTCTCTGACTGCCCATCTGTCTACAGATGAAAAGCAGTACTTAAGTGTAATCAAGAACCCAATGCAGCATGCAAACTCTTCCAAAACCTCAAAGTAAATCATGGATCTCGATTAGACACTAAAGAAATTGGAACTCCATGCAATCTTACAATCTCACTGATATATAACTCAGCCAACTTTTCCAGAGAATAGTCCATTCTAACTTGAAGAAAATGAACTGTCTTCATCAACCGATCAACAATCACCCAAATGGCACCATGCTCCCTCTGAGTCAATGGCAAACCAGCCATAAAGTCCATCATTACACATTCCCATTTCCATTCAGGCACTGATAAAGGTTGGAGCAATCCTGTAGGAACTTGATGCTCGGCCTTCACTCTATGACAAATGAGACATTTAGATACAAACTTTGCTATGTCTCTCTTCATACCTGACCACCAATAGTGTTGCTTCAAATCATGATACATCTTAGTACTCCTAGGGTGCATAGCAAAAACCGATTGATGTGCTTCCTCTAAAATAATCTTGCATCATTAGGAACACACAATCTTTGTACCAAAGGTTACCATCATCTCTCACAAGAAAATCTCAGCTCTCCCCCTTTTGGAAATCCGATACAACTTTCTGAATTTTCTCATTAGCCAATTGAGCCTCTTTAATCTAATCCAACAACACCGGTCTCAACTGCAACTGAGCCAGCAAAGCGCCATCACTACAAGGCTCAAAACTAGCATGTAGTGCTCTCAACTCAACAAGCAACGAGAGTGAATAAATAGTCAAACTTGCTAAAGACTTCTGACTCAAGGCATCTGCTACAACATTCACCTTGCTAGGATGATAATCAATCAAACAGTCGTAGTCTTTGATCAACGCTAACCACTGTCTCTGTCGAAGATTCAGCTCTCTTTGAATCCCCAAGTATTTTCAAACTCTTGTAATTTGTATAGATGAAACACTTCTCTCCATACAAGTAGTGACACCAAATCTTCAAAGCAAACACTATGGCTGCCAATTCCAAATCATGCGTCGGGTAATTAAGCTCATGTGGCTTCAACTGTTGAGAAGCATAAGCTATAACTCTATCCTCTTGCATCAAAACACAACCTAAACCACTATATGAAGCATCACTATAAATCACATATGGTTTATCTTCCACAAGCAAAGTAAGAACAGGATCTTGAGTCAACATCTCTTTCAACTACTCAAAGCTTGCTTGACACTGATCTGTCCACACAAATCTAACTCCCTTCCGAAGTAATCTGGTGAGTGGAGTATCTATCAAAGAAAAATCTTTCACAAACCGTCGATAATAGCCTGCCAAACCCAGAAAACTTCTAACTTCAGTCACTGACTTTGGTGGACTCCAATTCAAAATGGCCTCAACTTTACTTGGATCAACTCTAATACCATCTGCTGAAACCACATGACCTAGAAAAGTCACTTGATCAAGCCAAAACTCACACTTTGACAGCTTAGCATATAATTGCTTCTCTCTCAAAGTCTGCAATACAATCTGCAGATGCTTATCATGATCCTCTTCGTTATGCGAATACACCAAAATATCATCAATAAAAACCACCACAAACTGATCTAAATATGGTCTGAATACCCTATTCATTAAATCCATAAAAGCTGCTGGTGCATTCGTCAATCCAAAAGGCATCACCAAAAACTCATAATCCCCATACCTTGTGCGAAAAGTTGTCTTAGATATATCTTCAGCTCTGACTCTCAACTGATGGTATCCTAATCTCAAATCAATCTTAGAAAACACTATTGCTCCCTTCAACTGATCGAAGAGATTAGCAATCCTAGGCAAAGGATACTTATTTTTGATAGTCACCTTATTCAACTGCCTATAATCAATACACAATCTTAAGGTACCATCTTTCTTCTTTACAAACAAAACAAGTGCTCCCCACGGAGACACACTAGGGTGAACAAACCCTTTATCCAACAACTCCTGCAACTGCACCTTCAACTCTCTCAACTCAGTAGGTGCCATTCGATAGGGAGTAATAAAGATGGGAGTGGTACCAAGAAACAAATCAACACTAAACTCAACATCTCTCTCAGGGGGTAACCCTAGCAATTCTTTAGGAAACACATCTGGAAATTCAGCAACTGTGGGTATACTATCAAGTTGAGAACCCACTACTTTAGTAACTACAACATGAGCAAGATATGCCTCACATCCCTTCCGAATCAACCTCCTAGTTGCAACAGCTGAAACAAACATGGATGCAAGTTGTCTCTGCTCACTAGATACCATAACACTTCTACCATCATAGGTTCTCAGGGTAACACACTTCTTCTGACAATCTACCACAGCTCCATGCTTAGACAACCAATCCATGCCTAGAATTAGATCATACTCCTTAAAAGGCATTTCAATTAAATCACCAAGAAACTCCTCATCTTGAACAACAACTGAACTACCTCGATGCACCTTACTCACAACCACACTATGCCCTAAAGGATTTGTCACCAAAACATTAAATCCTAGGGACTCAGTATGCAATTAAGTCACAGGCAAAATAGATGCACTTATGTATGAATGAGTAGATCCTAGATCAATCAAAGCAAGAACAAAAATGCCAAATAAAGAAAATGTACCTGCAATGACAACTGAAGCATCTGGCTGCCTCTGGATCACATACACTCGCTGAGATGACCCAGCCTCATCTGGCCTACTGCCTCCGGATGTAGAGCCTCCTCTCTAACTGATCCCAGGTTGACCACCTCTACTAAAACCTCTGCTACCACTAGGTCGAGAAGCTGCAGTATCAGTCTATCTATCCTCCTGTAGCTCAGGGAAATCTTTGATAAGATGAGCTGGTGACCCACATCTAAAACATACTCCTGATCCACCCATCTTCCAACAAGCACCCCCATGTGCCCTACCACAATGGACACATGTAGGTAGAATGGATCTCTAAACCATTGGAATCGGAGCACTCGCTACAGAAACTGTAGGTCTTGATCTCTGCCTCTGATACTGAACTGACCTACCAGACTGCCTCTGGCTCTTACTGATCCTCGGAACAAAACTTCCTCGGCCTCTCTTCATAGATGAAGACCCTGCCTCAAACTGGGGTCTCCTAATTCTAGTCTCCTCTTTAGTAGCAGCTGCTACAATACCCTGTGCTCTCTTAACACTTCTAGCCGCTGCAACCAACTGAGAAAAGTCTTGGTACTGAGAACCAGCAACAATACACATAATAGAGGGCCTCAATCACTCCTCAAATATCCTACACCGGTCTATCTCATATGAAATAATCCCACCGGTATAGCGACTCAACCGAATATACTCAATCTCATACTCTGTCATTGTTCGGTTATCTTGCCTCAGATTTAGAAATTCCATCTTCTTGACATCCTTATACTCCCTCAAAACTCCCGCAGAAAATCACTATAAGATAAGGTCGGTGGATCATCCATTGCATGTGGAACCGTCTTCCACCAATCATAAGCATCTTTTTGCAGAAGGGATCTAGCATAATCAAACATCACTTCAAGAGTGGCTTGCAACTGGATGAATACCCTCTGAACTCTATCCAACCATTGCTCAGCTACTGCAGGATCTGTAGTGCCAAAGAAATTCTCAGCCCCATACTTCCTCCATTTATCATACTGCCTCACCGGCACTTATGGTTGTGGTTGCGGTGGCGGCTGATGCACCGGAGCTTGCCTCAATAATTGTACCACATGTCTTAGCCAAACTGGCAGAACCTCATCAGCAGTTGGTCTCTCTGGCATAGGAACAGGTGCCTCTCCAGCTCTCTCAACCCTAACTCTAGCTCTACCCTCTTCAGAAGCTACACTCTCAGTACTACCCTCTATGGACTGACGTGACTAAGATGCCATCACTACCTATATCTGCAAACACAGCATAATATACCTCATCAAAGATCAGAGATTGCCAATACCAAAGCATGTATCTTATTTAAAACCATATGTTAAAATCAAGATTTTTCTTTTTCTTACAATTCACCTAGATTGAGAACCTCAAACCTAGGCTCTGATACCAAAATAGTTGTAACACCCCTATACCCCATATACACACACTACATACAACCACATCTGTAATATACGTATACCAGATACAGGAGTGTCACGGTTCATATTAAACAAACCAATCTTTCTTTTTAGCAATGATATGAGAAAACTGAAAACATTCAAGTTGTATTGTAAAACATACTAGATAAAACATTTATTTATTATGCAGCGGAAAATGTAGCGGTATTACAAACATATACATCAAAATTGATATTTACAAAATATAAAGTTTATACATGTTTGGCAGTTTGTCTCTGATCTTTAAGTCCACTATCAACACTTCAAAAGCCTAGACTCAACTCGGTCTAGCTGAACTCTCCGGTTCTACCCGGTCACCTGCGTGATGAACCACAATCTCGCTAAGCTAACGGCTTAGTGGTACAAACCACAATAATAATATACTTTAATGTAATGCCAATGTCATACATTCAAATATTATAAAAAATACATAAGAATATCATGTATTAAAACCTTACATTAAATCTTTTTATTCATTTGTTTCACCATTCATGATTCACATTTAAACAAAGACAAGCATGGGCCCAAAAGAAACTAATATGCCATTCAACCTTCAGAGCTAATGTTTTGGTTCAATTATCACATTTATCATCATCCCAACTAGGCTTCAAGGGTTAGGCCCAACCAAGCTTCAACGGGAGCGAAGCATGCTAAGCATCAACCCAACTTGGCTTCAAGGACCAAACCCAACCTAGCTTCAAGGGTTTGTAACATCCCAACTAGGCTTCAAGGACTAGACCCAACCAAGCTTCAAGGGGAGTTAAGCATGCTAAACTTCAACCCAACTTGGCTTCAAGGATCAAGCCCAACCCAACTTCAAGGGATTGTTACTATTAGGCGTGCCACCAACAACAAAACTCTAAAAATTGACTAACATATTAGACACACAATTCTTTTATTATTTCATTATAAATTCCATTCTCATTTTCTCATAATCATCTAGGCATCCATGCCTCAATTATTTCATTTGCATCATTATAGCCAACGGCAATGGCTTCACATCTCATCATTAGAGTATACATAACCAATTGCATTGGACATACATTTTGAATGATCATCATATCTTTCACATTATGAAAAATGTAATAGATTACTTAACATATTTACATCCAAATGTGTTAAGTTTCAAAGTCATGTAAATGTATGCAACCATATAGGTTTGTACGTAACTCAAGAGCAACTCACACAATACAAAACTCCTCTTCCAAGAATCCTTCAACACTTGGATTAGGGCAACTAAATCTCTTCAAAACCTAATCCAAAAGTGATCATACACACTTATTTAAAGATACACATGAGATAATATGGATAAGAACCAACTAGGGCACACTCTACACATGACACACTCAACAATACGGGCGTGCCCTGAGCGTGCCCTAAACTCACAACACAGAAGCTTTTACACTCTCAGTGACATGGGCGTGTCGCTGGCCGTGTCAATCTTTCCTCAACACAGTAGCTATGACACGCTCAGTGACATGGGCGTGTCACTGGACGTGTCAATCCACCAACATCACAGAAGCTATGACACGCTCAGTGACATGGGCGTGTCACTGCTCGTGTCACCCATCCAGAAAATAGAACCATTGACACGCCCAAAGACTTGGTCGTGTTCATGGGCATGTCAGGCCAAAAATCTTGATTCCGGCAACAACAACACCACATCCAACAAATCTCTTACTTTCACCATCTTCCACTCCAAACAAACTTATCCAAACAAACCAATAAACCATAATAACTTGCAAAAACACCAAAACAATTCAAACATACATCAAACACAAATCACAACCATCACATACCCAAAACACAACACTTGCTTTCTTTCACCAAACTTAACCTTTTCTTCAAACCAATCCCAAAATCAAAGCCAAATGGACAACATAATCTCAAACACATCAAAATAACCATACACATATCATCAACAACCAATCAACAACCTCAATTCACAACTCAAAGGAAAATCAAAGAATCAAGTGGAAAACTTACCAAAAGTGATGAAAACCCTTAAAATTCCAACTTGATCACTTGAAACACCCTTCAATCTTGAGTTTAGATGAGCAAAATCTCTCTTTCCTCTCTTGCTATGGTGATGGTCGGCCAACAAAGAAAGAAGAAGAAGAAGAAGATGAAGAAAGAAGAGCAAAGTCAACTACTCACAACCACTCTTAACCATACAATTCTCTCTTTAAATCTCAACCAAGCAATTTTTAATAATATAATATATAAATATCCACTTCAACTTAACTCAATTTCTATTTCAATTAATTTAATATAAATTAATTATTTCTTTTGACCACTCATAAATTGACTTGTATATGTTGTATATATCTCTATATATACAACATATACACACTCCTCTAACCTTTCTTATCTTCCCACATAAACATTTATACCTTAAATCATTTAATCCAATTTCAACAATAATCACTCCAAAAATTTTAAGGTATAGTTTGGGACATTGTAACTTGATTTGGGTACTTGGACCCGAGACTAGATTGAATTTGGGTACTTGGACCCGGGATTGGGTACTTGGACCCGGGATTGGGTACTTGGACCCGAGATTGATTTGATTTGGGTACTTGGACCTGAGCTTGAATTGGATTTGGGTACTTGGACCCGAGATTGAACTTGATTTTGGGTACTTGGAACCGAGATTGAATTGGATTTGGGTACTTGGACCCTAGATTGGGTACTTAGAACCAAGACTAAATTTCATTCGGGTACTTGGGCTCGGGATTGGGCACTTGGACCCTAGATTGGGTACTTAGACCCGAGACTGAATTTGATTTTGGTACTTATACCCGAGATTGGGTACTTAGACCCGAGATGAAATTTGATTTGGGTACTTGGACCTGAGATTAGGTACTTGGACCAGAGATTGTGTAGTTAGACCCGAGACTAAATTTGATTTGGATACTTGGACCCGAGACTGAATTTGATTTCAGTACTTGGACCCGAGACTAGATTGAATTTGGGTACTTGGACACGGGATTGGGTACTAGGACCCTAGATTGGGTACTTGGACCCGGGATTGATTTGATTTGGGTACTTGAACTCGAGCTTGAATTGGATTTGGTTACTTGGACCCGGGATTGAACTTCATTTTGGGTACTTGGACCCGAGATGAATTGGATTTGGGTACTTAGACCCGAGATTGGGTACTTATACCCAAGACTAAATTTGATTCGGGTACTTGGGCCCTGGATTGGGCACTTGGACTCGAGATTTGGTACTTGGACCCGAGACTGAATTTGATTTTGGTACTTAGACCCGAGATTGGGTACTTGGACCCGATATGAAATTTGATTTAGGTACTTGGACCCGAGATTGGGTACTTGGACCAGAGATTGTGTACTTGGACACAAAGCCTAAATTTGATTTGGGTACTTGGACCCGAGACTGAATTTGATTTGGGTACTTAGACCCGAGATTGGGTACTTGGACCCGAGACTGAATTTGATTTCGGTACTTGGACCTGAGCTATAATTGGATTTGGGTACTTGGACCCGAGATTGAACTTGATTTTGGGTACTTGGACCCGAGATTGAATTGGATTTGGGTACTTGGACCCTAGATTGGGTACTTAGACCCAAGACTAAATTTGATTTGGGTACTTGCGCTCGGGATTGGGCACTTGGACCCGAGATTGGGTACTTAGACCCGAGAATGAATTTGATTTTGGTACTTATACCCGAGATTGGGTACTTGGACTCGAGATGAAATTTGATTTGGGTACTTGGACCCGAGATTAGGTACTTGGACCAGAGATTGTGTAGTTAGACCCGAGACTAAATTTGATTTGGGTACTTGGACCCGAAACTGAATTTGATTTCAGTACTTGGACTAGAGACTAGATTGATTTTGGGTACTTGGACCCTGGATTGGGTACTTGGACCCTAGATTGGATACTTGAACCCGGGATTGGGTACTTGGACCCGAGATTGATTTGATTTGGGTACATGGATCCGAGACTGAATTTGATTTCGGTACTTGGACTCGAGACTAGATTGAATTTGGGTACTTGGACCCAAGATTGAATTTGATTTGGGACCCAAGATTAAACTTGATTTTGGGTGCTTGGACCTGAGATTGAATTGGATTTGGGTATTTGGACCCGAGATTGAGCACTTGGACCAAAAATTGGGTACTTGGACCCGAGACAGAATTTGATTCGGGTACTTGGACCCGGGATTGGGCACTTGGACCCGAGATTGGTTTGATTTGGGTACTTGGACCCGAGATTGGGTACTTAGACCCAAGACTAAATTTGATTTGAGTACTTGGACTCAAGATTGGGTACTTAGACCCGAGATGGAATTTGATTTGGGTACTTGGACCCGAGATTGGGTGCTTGGACCAAAGATTGGGTACTTGGACCCGAGACTGAATTTGATTTGGGCACTTGGACCTGAGATTGGGTACTTGGACTCGAGACTGAATTTGATTTGGGTACTTAGACCCGAGATTAGGTACTTGGACCCAAGACTGAATTTGATTTGGGTACTTGGACTTGAGACTGAATTTGATTTGGGTGCTTAGACCTGAGATTGAATTTGATTCGGGTACTTGGACCCAAGATTGAATTGATTTGGATTTTTGGACCCGAGATTGGGTACTTGGACCTGAGACTGAGTTTGACTGACCTTTTATCAGTTGAGAAGTCTGAATGCTCCGGCTGTTCTATGTATTGTGGCTCTTCACCCTTAAAATGGATCTTCATCATTGGACCTTGGATCTTCATCCTTAGCATTGGATCTTCACCTTTGAAAATTGATCTTCATCCTTGGAGATCGGGTCTTCACCCTTGTAAATGGATCTTCATCCTTGGAGATTGGGTCTTCACCCTTGTAAATGGATCTTCATCCTTGTAGATCAGGTCTTCACCCTTGAAGATGGATCTTCATCCTTGGAAATCAGGTCTTCACCCTTGAAAGTGGATCTTCATCCTTGGATTCAGGTCTTCACCTTTGAAAATGGATATTCATCCCTGAAAATCGGGTCTTCAACCTTGAAAGTGGATCTTCATCCTTTAAACTGGATCTTCATCCTGGGAATCAGGTCTTCACCTTTGAAAATGGATCTTCATCCTTGAAAATCGGGTCTTCACCCTTGAAAATGGATCTTCATCCTTTGGACTTCGGGTCATCACCCTTGAAACATGGATCTTTATCCATTGGAGGTCGGGTCTTTTACCCTTGAAACATGGATCTTTATCCATTGGAGGTCGAGTCTTTAACCTGCCTTCAGCTCTTTTAGCTGGACTGATCTTTTGTCTTTCGCATCTTCATTCTTTTGAGAATTCTAATTTTCTTCTTTTTTTCATTCTTTCTTGTTATTCCTTTGCACTTTTGCAAAAAATTCTATCCTTTTCAGCTAGCCTTCATATCCTCTTCTTAACCCCATGCGTGGTAAAATATTAGAAGTGGGTCAAAATGTTTTGTTCATGCATAAACTTAAAAATTGAAAAGGAGAAACTTTGCCCCTTATGTAGGTTCAAACCCATGATTTTTCTATGCGGGCTCTGATTGATGTTCTTGTTGTCTAGTTCTTCGCAAAAGCACGCATTTCTTCTCTTTGCAAAATTACTGGAACTTTCTCAAGAAATTGGCTTTCCATGCCCCCCCTGATTCGATATCTTCTTTTGGTTGTTTACTTCACAAGGTATTTGCGGTTCACTTTAATAAAGAATAGACAATAGAAGACAAGAAATCGCGATGTGATATGCTCATATATGCATGATATGCATGAGTAATACTTACAGTGGTTCCACTAACTTACAGACCGAGGTGATCAGCAGAAGTGTTCTCATGGATTTCTTTCAGATGCTCATTGTGAGCGGGGATTTTTGCTCCCACTCCTGGTGTAACACCCCATCTTAGCCTACATTTATAGACCAAGATGAACTGTTATCACATGGTGATTGTGTCTTAATATTTTACTTAGTTAATTTTAAGTGCAGATTTTAAAAAAAAATTTGCCATAACCTCCCCTAAAAATGGAGGTCCCAAGTGTCGACAAAACTATTTTTTCTGATTTTTGAAAACATTTTTACACAAACCAATACGAATACAAACAAATTCAATACACTCCCAATGATCCACCCTTATAACCTCAACTACAATCCTGCAAGAAGAATTCACACTTCTATATTCACAACCCAACTCAATTGAAAACCATATAGCTATTATACATTACTAGACTTACATGTTACATCAAGTTATCTCTTTGTATTGTTCAAATAAGTACATGCCAGTTTCTAATACCCAAATACAAAATGAAGAGCACCTCCTAAGCTTGTTGATGACTGGAAGATCGCAGGACTCCTCTGCTTGCTACTGGCTCCTTGCTAATAATATACGAGTTTAGAAGAAACTAAACTCGCTAAGCATTGCTTAGTGGGTACTTTAACTAATTATGGTAAATAAATAATAAAGCATAATGCACTTTTAAAAGCAATGAGTTGTATTGAAAAATAATATCACAGTAAAACACAATCCATACATGTCATATATTTAGTTATTATCATTTTATCATTTTGCTCCACAAGGTAATTATGAATATACCGATCTCGAAATGAGGCCTCGTATAGAATTACGCGTGGTCTTGACCTCACACGACTAATTGCCATGGTCTTGGTCTCACACAATATAACTGTGTGGTCTTGACCTCACATGACTAATTGCCATGGTCTTGGTCTCACACGATATAGTTGCATGGTCTTGGTCTCACACGACTAGTTGCCATGATCTTGACCTCACACGATATAATCCCCATTCCAGACCGGTTTTACTCATTTACCGAGTAGAGCATATATAACATTTCATATATACACATTCACTTCGTATATATATACCACATATTCTCCATGTATATATAATATATACTTACACAAATACCATATATACTCACATATGTATCATATGTATTCACATATATATCATATACACGCATATATATACCATATGAACAAAAGTTTGTAAGAAAATAAAATTTCTTTTATGTTAAAGTACCAAACCTTGCTTTTCTTTAGTCCTTATTCTATATCACTTCCTTTCCTTCCTTGTCTCCTTGATTTCCTTATAATCTTGTTTGTCACCAAACTCTTTAAATCAAAAGCCTTAAACTTAGGAAAAATACCTCCTTCTTCCTTCTCTTATGGTTTGGACGAATTCACCATGCAAGAGGGGGCTTTTATACTTTCTTTCCTTAGCTTATTTTGATACAAATGGCAGCCATAAGTGGTGAATAGATGTTGACTTCCAATTGGTACACCTTATAGCAAAAATGGCCACTTTTAATTGGTCCATTTGCCTTCTTCTAATTTGTACACCTTATAGCAAATATGGCCACTTTTAATTGGTCCATTTGCCTTCTTCCAATTGGTACACCTTATAGCAAAAATGGCCACTTTTAATTGGTCCACTTGCCTTCTTCTTTTAATAAATGCTATATGGCTAATTATGATCCACTTTTGGGGTGAATGAATGCCTTAGGGCCATTTGTCCATCTCTTTTTCTTTTCTTCTTTTAATAAATGCTAAATGGCTACTTATGATTGGCCCACTTGCCTCCTTCTTTTATCTTATTTATTTGACAAGCCCTTAGGCTTCCTTTTATTCATATTTTGACCCCCTCAACTTTCTTGTGCTGTAATTTTATAGTCTAGGGTGTGAAAATATCAAAATATCCTCCAATGATTAATCGATTGTAACTTTTAAACCGTACGTTTTCGGGAGAAATTGAAACCCATGGTTATGACCCGATTAATCTCGAGAATATTCTTTCGGGGTCGGATATGGGAACTATTAAGAACTTCCGACACTTAATTTTTAAATTTACATAGTTGCCTCTAACTTTTGAGAAATTATCACTTAGGTCCTTTTGATATCCCTTCTTCACCTTTCTGTCTTTCTTTATTAATATCTTTTTACTCACGACTCCAAATTAAGTAATTATTATTCCCACTGAAACTAGACATCCGGGGCTACATTTTTTCAAAATTTAAGGTCGATCTGAGCTATATCTGATTTTTGACAATCCTTTGAAGTCAAGCCTACTATGCTGTCCTGAGGCAGCTTGCACATTGTCTACTAAATCCATCATATCTTATTTTGTACAACTCCAAATTGAGTAATTTCAAGATATACATCTAGATAAGACATCAATAAACAATTAAGTCTTCTTTGAGACTCTCTAATTCTGTCATTAACTTGGATGAAATTCGAGTTTAAATTATAGGTCATGTTCTAAACTCCTTTGTTCTAATCCTAAATCATATCCTCTATGTCTGTTTCTTACCAATATGGAATTCAGGATGTTACAATTCTATCCCCCTTAATTTAAGTTTCGTCCCGAAACTTACTTATTCATGCATGATTCTTACGTATAATTACACATCATCAACATATAACTCGATTATCAATTCCTATCTGGCATGTACTTTTACCTATTCATAATATAACTTTCTCCTTACTTTATCTTACATGGCACACATAGTTATTTACTTACTACCTATCTCCTAGAATCGACTAAACCTATGCTCTGATACCACTAAATGTAACACCCCATCTTAGCCTACATTTATAGACCAAGATGAACTGTTATCACATGGTGATTGTGTCTTAATATTTTACTTAGTTAATTTTAAGTGCAGATTTTAAAAAAAAAATTGCCATAACCTCCCCTAAAAATGGAGGTCCCAAGTGTCGACAAAACTATTTTTTCTAATTTTTGAAAACATTTTTACACAAACCAATACGAATACAAACAAATTCAATACACTCCCAATGATCCACCCTTATAACCTCAACTACAATCCTGCAAGAAGAATTCACACTTCTATATTCACAACCCAACTCAATTGAAAACCATATAGCTATTATACATTACTAGACTTACATGTTACATCAAGTTATCTCTTTGTATTGTTTAAATAAGTACATGCCAGTTTCTAATACCCAAATACAAAATGAAGAGCACCTCCTAAGCTTGTTGATGACTGGAAGATCGTAGGACTCCTCTACTTGCTACTGGCTCCTTGCTAATAATATACGAGTTTAGAAGAAACTAAACTCGCTAAGCATTGCTTAGTGGGTACTTTAACTAATTACGGTAAATAAATAATAAAACATAATGCACTTTTAAAAGCAATGAGTTGTATTGAAAAATAATATCACAGTAAAACACAATCCATACATGTCATATATTCAGTTATTATCATTTTATCATTTTGCTCCACAAGGTAATTATGAATATACCGATCTCGAAATGAGGCCTCGTATAGAATTACGCGTGGTCTTGACCTCACACGACTAATTGCCATGGTCTTGGTCTCACACGATATAACTGCGTGGTCTTGACCTCACATGACTAATTGCCATGGTCTTGGTCTCACACGATATAGCTGCATGGTCTTGGTCTCACACGACTAGTTGCCATGATCTTGACCTCACACGATATAATCCCCATTCCAGACCGGTTTTACTCATTTACCGAGTAGAGCATATATAACATTTCATATATACACATTCACTTCGTATATATATACCACATATTCTCCATGTATATATAATATATACTTACACAAATACCATATATACTCACATATGTATCATATGTATTCACATATATATCATATACACGCATATATATACCATATGAACAAAAGTTTGTAAGAAAATAAAATTTCTTTTATGTTAAAGTACCAAACCTTGCTTTTCTTTAGTCCTTATTCTATATCACTTCCTTTCCTTCCTTGTCTCCTTGATTTCCTTATAATCTTGTTTGTCACCAAACTCTTTAAATCAAAAGCCTTAAACTTAGGAAAAATACCTCCTTCTTCCTTCTCTTATGGTTTGGACGAATTCACCATGCAAGAGGGGGCTTTTATACTTTCTTTCCTTAGCTTATTTTGATACAAATGGCAGCCATAAGTGGTGAATAGATGTTGACTTCCAATTGGTACACCTTATAGCAAAAATGGCCACTTTTAATTGGTCCATTTGCCTTCTTCTAATTGGTACACCTTATAGCAAATATGGCCACTTTTAATTGGTCCATTTGCCTTCTTCCAATTGGTACACCTTATAGCAAAAATGGCCACTTTTAATTGGTCCACTTGCCTTCTTCTTTTAATAAATGCTATATGGCTAATTATGATCCACTTTTGGGGTGGATGAATGCCTTAGGGCCATTTGTCCATCTCTTTTTCTTTTCTTCTTTTAATAAATGCTAAATGGCTACTTATGATTGGCCCACTTGCCTCCTTCTTTTATCTTATTTATTTGGCAAGCCCTTAGGCTTCCTTTTATTCATATTTTGACCCCCTCAACTTTCTTGTGCTGTAATTTTATAGTCTAGGGTGTGAAAATATCAAAATACCCTCCAATGATTAATCGATTGTAACTTTTAAACTGTACGTTTTCGGGAGAAATTGAAACCCATGGTTATGACCCGATTAATCTCGAGAATATTCTTCCGGGGTCAGATATGGGAACTATTAAGAACTTCCGACACTTAATTTTTAAATTTACATAGTTGCCTCTAACTTTTGAGAAATTCTCACTTAGGTCCTTTTGATATCCCTTCTTGACCTTTCTGTCTTTCTTTATTAATATCTTTTTACACACGACTCCAAATTAAGTAATTATTATTCCCACTGAAACTAGACATCCGGGGCTACATTTTTTCAAAATTTCAGGTCGATCCGAGCTATATCTGATTTTTGACAGTCCTTTGAAGTCAAGCCTACTATGCTGTCCTGAGGCAGCTTGCACATTGTCTACTAAATCCATCATATCTTATTTTGTACAACTCCAAATTGAGTAATTTCAAGATATACATCTAGATAAGACATCAATAAACAATTAAGTCTTCTTTGAGACTCTCTAATTCTGTCATTAACTTGGATGAAATTCGAGTTTAAATTATAGGTCATGTTCTAAACTCCTTTGTTCTAATCCTAAATCATATCCTCTATGTCTGTTTCTTACCAATATGGAATTCGGGATGTTACACTTGGCGGAATGGTTCTTGCAACTTCAACACTATTTAGGCTCGGGGCCTTAGAGAACACAGACCTAAGTCCAGAGAAAATGGAGTCGCCACCTGGACGGGCCGGGAAAAAGAAAGGGGTGGATGACTCAATTCCTAAGGAATCCCCAACCCCCTAATGGGTTCGGAAAGTTGGGTACATGTGGGGAAGGTGAGAAATGGCCCAGCACGCCCACAACGGAGGTCCCGCTAGCCGGTTACCGGGTAGGGGTCAAGGGGCTGCACCCCTTGCGGGGTCGAGGCCCGGACCCTGAAGATTTTGAAAACTGGCTTTTAGGATTGTAGGTTTTGGTGTTGAAAATTAAGATTTTAGGGTTTAAGTTTTAGAAAATAGGGTTTTGAAATTGGAAGAAACTAGTGTTATTTTTAAAATAATAATGCTTACTGTGTGATTTTAGAAAGAAGGATTAATTAGGGTTAAAGCTTTTGATGCTTTAAAAACAAGGCTACTGACTTTTTGGAATAGAGATTAGGGTTTTGGGAATTAATAAAATGATTTAGGGTTTTTGAAGTTTTTGGAAACATAAGGATGATTTAAGGTTTTTGTAAATAAAAGAAATGAATTAGGGTTTTAAGGTATTTGGAAAAAATGTTTTAGGGTTTTAAGGTTTAGAAGAAACAAAAGAAATAATTTGTTAATTTTCAGTGATTGAAGCTACTGTAAAAAAAGAAAATAGAGATTTAAACCTCCGTTCATTGGTTCCACCAAAAGTTGCTTTCTGGATGAACAAAGACAAAGGCAAGGTTGCTGCCTTTGATGAATTGTTGATGGCTTTGCTTGTTGCTAATATTCTCTGGCTAGGGTTTTCTATAAACCAAGTTTTGATCACCTAATCAAAGTCCCACTATCCGATCCAAGTCCAAAGTTCTCCTCCCCAAAGTCTTTTACCCTAAATTTTGGTCTTTTCAAAGTGTTATTTATAGGAAAATTTATAAGATTAATTCTAATTGTTTAAGGAAACTAAGATTAATTAGGCAAAGAAACCAAAACCAAATAGAATTTGGTCTCGAAAAAAATTGCGTTAGAAAAATTTTGCTGGAGAAAACTACGACGGGCTGCAAGGAAATTGCGAGCTTCGAGCGAGAATTGCCGCGGCCAGCCAATTCCTGCTGCAAAATGGCCCAGGCCAATTACTTTCGGCGACGAAAAAATTCGTCGTCCATCTTTCAGTCGCCGATTTTTATTTTTATTTATTTATTTATTTATTATTATTACTTTTTATTATTTTTATTTTTTAAAAAATTATAAAAAATAAATACTAAAATAAATATTATTTAATTAAAATAACACAAAAATTATTTTGGACTATATAAAATATATTGGACCGGACTGGGTCAAAAATTAAGGGTCTGCAATAGCTAGTCCACCTATCTTCCAACAAACACCCCCATCTATCCTACCACAATGGACACATGTAGGTTGAGTAGACCTCTGAGTCATTGGGCTCGGTGCACTAGCCATAGAAACTGTAGGTCTTGATCTATGCCTCTGATGTGGTACTGACCTACCAGGTTGCCTCTGGCCCCTATTGAACCTTTGAAAATGACCTCCTCGGCCTCTCTTTGCAGATGAAGACCCTGCCTCAAACTGGGGCCTCCTAACTCTGGTCTCCTCCTCAGTAGCAGCTGCTGCAATACCCTGTGCTCTCTCAACACTCTTAGCCGCTGCAACAAGCTGGGAAAGATCCTGATATCAGGAACCAGCAACAATACACATAATAGAGGGTCTCAACCCCTCCTCAAATCTCCTACACCGGTCTATCTAATCTGAAATAATCCCACCGGCATAATGACTCAACCGGAGAAACTCTACCTCATACTCTATCACCTTCCAGTTATCCTGCCTCAGATTCAGAAACTCAATCTTCTTAACATCCTTATACTCCCTCGGAGTATACTTCTGCTCAAACTCCCGTAGAAAATTACCATAAGACAAGGTCGGTGGATCATCCATGGCATGTGGAACCGTCTTCCACCAATCATAAGCATCTCTCTGCAGAAGTGATCTAGCATAATCAAACTTCTCTTCAGGAGTAGCCTATAGTTAGATGAATACCCTCTGAACTCTATCAAGCCACTGCTCAGCTACTACAGGATCTGTAGTACCAAAGAAGTCCTCAGCTCTAAACTTCCTCAATTTATCATACTGCCTCACTGGTACTTGCAGCTGTAGTTGCAGTGGCAGCTGCTGCACTGGAGCCTGTTTCAACAAATCTACCATATGCCGAAACCAAATCGGCAGAATCTCATCAGCAGCTGGTGTCTCTGTCATGGAGCAGGTCCCTCACCAATTATCTCAACCCTAGCTCCATCTCTACCCTCAACAGGAGCTACACTCTCAGCACTACCCTCTACAGACTAATGTAACTGAGACGCCATCACTACCTATATCTGCAAACACAGCAGAAATTACCTCATCAAAGATCAGAAACTGTCAGTGCCAATGCATGTATCTTATTTAAAAACCATATTTTAAAAATCAAAAATTTCTTTTTCTTACAATTCACCTAGGTTGAGAACCTCAAATCTAGGCTCTGATACCAAAACAATTATACAACCCCACACCCAATATACGTACACCACATAAACACACACACTATATGCGATATACGTATACTGGATGCAGGAATGTCACAGTTCATTTTAATCAAACCAATCTTTAAAACTTTATCATCAAATCATTGTAAATCAATCTAAGTAAACTTAAAATATTTAATCATATATTATAGAAAATAATAGATAAAACATTCCTTACTAAAATACATATTCATATATCTTCATTACACCAAAAGTTTATCCAAAACATTGGTTTGATAAGCAGCAAAAAATGCAGCGGAGTATACATATGTTTACATCAAAATCAATAAGTACAAATATATGATTATACATACTGGCAGTTCGTCTCTGATCTTGATGTCCCCTAACAACTCTGATCTCAAAAATATCAAGCCTAGAATCGACTCGGTCTAGACCAGCTCTCCAGCACAATTGGATCTACCCTGTCACCTGCGTGATGAACCACAATCGTGCTAAGCAGAAAGCTTAGTGGTACAAACTTGGATTCAATATAGATCAATGCGATGCTGATGCACAATACATATGAATATATCAACTCATTACATTATAACTCAACATATTAATCATTTGCATCACAATTCATGATTCACATTAAAGCAAAGACAAACATGGGCCCAAAGAGGATCTAATATACTATTCAAAGTTCAGAGTTACTACTTTGGTCCATAATGACACCTTATGTCTAGTCCCGTAGGCAATATATATATCCATGGATAATGTAACAGCCCCAGTCTCTTGGACCTCAACCCGGCTAGACCCTTAGGCCCCAATATCTTGGTTCTCAACCCAGCTAGACTGCTATAGTTTTTGAGGCTTACTACCTAGTCTTTTCACCCCAAAAACATCTCATTTATCAGCTGGGCCAGGCTTACGACCAGATCTTTTCACCTGCCCAGCAATTCATAGGCATGCCGCCAAACCCAGAACTCTAAAAATTGAATGACATACTAGGCACACAACTTATTCATTTATCTCATTATCGATGCTTTCATAATTCATTTCTCATTTCATTTCTCATAATCAATTTAGGCTCATTGCCTTATTATGTCATCATTTTCCTCACCTTTCTCATTCTTCTCTTTTGTATCAATATCAATTTGTTACATTATAATTTCACATGTCTTACCACATTATTCCATATTTCTTTTCATATACACTACATTACTCAATTGTATTGATACATCAACATAATTCACATCATGCATATCATAACATATAACTCATTCATCAACAATGTATCAATTAACTTAACACATTTCTCAACTAAACATATTAAGTCCTAATGTCATGTAAATGTATGTAATCATTCAAAGTTTGTACTTACCTCTTAAAGCAACCACACCACTCTATCAACTTCCTCTTCTAAGATATCCCTCAAACCTTGGCTAGGGTAACTCAATTCTCTTCAAAACCTAATCCAAAGGTGATTATAAATACTCACTTAGTGTTACACATAAGAAAATAAGGAAGAGAACTATCTAGGGCAAACTCTACACTTGACACACTCAACAACACGGGTGTGTCCCTGACCGTGCCCTAAACCCGCAATATAAAAGCTTTGACACGCTCAGTGACATGGGTGTGTCACTTCACGTGTCAATTCTTCTTCAACACAGAAGCTATGACACGCTCACTGACATATGCATGGCACTGGATGTGTCAATCTTCCAATAATATAGTAGCTATGACATGCTCAGTGACATGGGTGTGTCACTGGACGTGTCAATCTACTACAACACAGAAACTGTGACACGCTTAGTGACATGGGCATGTCACTGGATGTGTCACCAACCCAGAAAGTAGAACCAATGACACGCCCAAAGGCATGGCAGTTCTACTGGGCATGTCAGGCCAAAAACCCTGAAATCGACACCAAAACGCCATATCCAACAAATATCTTTCTTTTATCCTTTTTCACTCCAAACAAACTTAACCAAAACCATCAATATACCATATGAACTTGAATAAACATCAAAACAATTCAATTACAAACATCACAACACAATCACAACCATATATCACAACTCAAAGTCACAACAGCCACAACTCTTGTCTCTTTCACTAAACTTGACCCTTTTCTCTTCAATCCAACCCCACAATCAAAGTTAACAAAACAAAGCAACTTCAATCATACCAAATCAACCATAAACACATCTACAACAACCAATCCAACAAACCCAAAAACACAAACTCAAAAGAAAACAAAGAAACAAGTTGGAAACTTACCAAAAGTGAAGAAAATCCTTAAAACTCCTACTTAATCTCTTGAAGTCCTTCAATCTCTTGAGTTTGGAAGCAACAAAATCTCTCCTTCTTGAAGATGGTGGTGATGTCCGGCCAAAGAAGAAAGAAGAAGAAGAAAAATGCAAAGTCAAACCTCACTCTTCTCTTTAAATCAAACACTTTCCCCAAATCACTCTCCACCAAGTGTTAATTAATATAATAATAACCCAATTAAATCATCTTCCACTAACTTAAATAAATCCATTTAAATACTAAAATATCTTTTGACCTATTAAACCCATTGACTTGTATATAATGTATATATTTCTATATATATATAACATATACTTACTCCTCCCTCTTATCTTCTCACTTAATTAAACATACACTTAAAATCATTTAATTAATTCTCAACAAATAATATTTCCAAAAATTTTAGGGTATTACTTGGGATGTTACATTATGAAGTTCTAGTCATGCCATTTCATTTGACCAATGCCCTGGCAGTTTTTCATGGACTTGATGAATTGAGTTCATAAGCCTTATCTGGATCAATTTATGGTTGGTTTTACTGATGATATATTGATCTATTCTAGGAACAGGGAGGAGCATGTTAAATGTTTGAGGATTATGCTACAGACACTGAGAGAGAATCAATTATATGTTAAATTGCCAAAATGTGAATTCTGGTTAACAAAGGTAACATTCCTAGGACACGTGGTATCAACTGATGGTATCCATATGGATCCTAGTAAAATAGAAACTATTCTGACGCGGCAACCACTAAAGAATGTGATGAAAGATTATATAATCTACAATGATGCTTCTCATTAAGGACTTGGTTATGTATTCATGCAGAAAGGAAAAGTGATCATTTATGCTTCTAGGTAATTAAAACCCCATAAGTTAAATTATCCCACATATGATTTAGAGCTAGCAGCCATTGTATTTGCTATAAAAATCTGATGGTGCTGCATATATGGTGAAATATGTTATATTTATACTAACTATAAAAGTTTTTAACATTTGTCTACCCAGAAAGAGCTTAACTTAAGGCAGAGAAGATGGATGGAATTAATTAAAGATTATGATTGTATCATTGATTACCATCCCAGAAAATCTAATGTGGTAGCTGATACTCTAGGTCAAAGGACTTTGGCAGGTAATAAATTATTATGTTATAAATAAGCTATAATATATATGTTATATAACTAAAAATAATATAATGTGTCATGCTAATAGAACTAAGAACAACCCTTAGGTAGAAAATCATAGAGGCCCAGGAAAAGGACTAAAAAACTACCAAAAGTGATGGAACAAGTACATAACAGTGAAAGATCAAACTATATTATTTTGGAAGATGGTGGTTTATACTTCAAGTATTGGCTTTATGTTCCTAATCTAAAGGAGTTAAAGGAGTGCATTCTTAGAGAAGCTTACAATACTACATGTATTATGCATCCAATAAGTAACAAGATGTATCAGGATTTTTAGCCTTTCTATTAGTGGCCTGGTATGAAAATAGACATTATTGGGTATGTAGCCAAATGTTTAATATGTCAAAAGGTCAAAGTAGAGCATCAAGTACCATTAGGCCTTCTGTAACCCATTTCAATACCAAAATGGAAATGGGATAGAGTTACTATAGATTTTATGATCGATCTTCTAAATACCCAGAAGAAGCAAGATGCAATTTGGGTGATTGTTGACATATTAACCAAGTCAACTCATTTTCTTCCAATCAAGACCGACTATTTACTGGATAGACTTGCATAACTATACATAAATGAGATTGTTAGACTCTATAAGGTGCCAGCGTCTATCATATTTGATCGAGAATAGTGCATTACTTTGAGATTTTGGGAAAAGTTTTAGAAAGTATTGGGTACTCGACTCCATTTCAACATTGCATTCCATCCATTGATTTATGGCCAAGGTTATACAGATACTTGAAGATATACAAAGAAGTTTTGTTATTGAATTTGAAGGTAGTTAGGATAGACATCTACCATTAGTAGAATTTGCTTATAGCAATAATTACCAGACAAGTATCGGTAATTATATGGAAGGAAATGTAAAAATCAACTCTATTGGACATAATTGAGTAAAAGTAAGCTTATGGGATCTATTCTTATCAGATATAAAAAAGATAAGGTGAAGCATATAATGGATCGGCTGAATGTTATAGTAGACAGAAAAAAATCCTATGCAGATTTTAAGAGAAGGGACATTGAATATAATGTGGGGGATAAAGTATTTTTGAAAGTATCACCATGGAAGAAAGTTCTCTACTTTAGCAAGGAGGGGAAACTAAGCCCTAGGTTTATTGGACCATATGAGATACTTGAATGCGGGGGTCCAATAGCCTATCGACTAGCTTTACCTCTAGAACTAGCCAAGATACATAATGTATTCCATGTATTGAAGCTTATATCAGACCCCTTTACATTTGATACAAGTGGAATCCATTGCAATACAACCAGATCTAATTTATGAAGAAGTGCCAGTGGCTATCTTAGCTCAAGAAATCATGAAATTGCATAATAAATGCATTATATTATGCTCAATTAATTGCTACTATAAAGCGACACTCGCAAGTATACGAGGTAGTTGTAGCAATGGTGATTGCCCCAAGGTCATCTCAGAAGGAAGGAATTATTTTGCAATAGTTTGATTTAAACAAAATAAATAAATTTGAGTGTATTTTGTTGAATTGGTGAATTGTAATTAAAATTTGAAAGTAAAAATGAGTAGTACTTGTGTAATATTAATTCAATTCTAGGAATGGTGCCTAGGGTTGTAGGTCAATTTAATCAAAGTTTAATTCTTAAATTATCCATTAATATAACCTTGTATTTTAATTTGTACCTTGAGTTTAATTAGTAATTACCAATTCATTAGTTTTCACATTCATGAATTAACAACAACCAATTATTTTGAAATTGCAAATTAACAAAACCCTAGAACTTATATTTCTAATTCATTCTTAGGGTTGTTAATTACATAGTTCCGATATTGAATTTCACCTCTCGGTCCATCGTTCAATATTAAGTGATTAATAGGTGGCCAATCTATCAATCTAACTTTAAGTCCAATGCAATCAACAAATAACAAGGTACACTAATGAAATTATCAAATCAAGTCATTTAATCAAATCTAATATAACCCAAGGCATAAGTAAATTAGCTCATCATTAGTTTAAAATAAATATTCATCTCAATATAAACTAAATCAAAATTATACATTGTAATATTAATGTTCATAATAAAGCAACAACAATCTAGAAATGAATTAAAAGAGAGAATATGAAAAAACCCCTGTAGATGCCAAGAGTTGAACTACTTGTCTTCCTCCTAGCTTCCACCTTGATGTATGATTAACTGAATCCAAACCCTCTTCAATCAATGGCTTTCTTCTTGAAAGATGGAATGGTAGCTCTCTCAAGCCTATAACTCCAATTAAGCTTTCTTCAAACCCTAATCTTCTAAAGAGCTTGTTCACCTAATTAAACCCCAAACTTGATTAAGTCTTGTCTATGGAAGAAATGAAAGATGAATGGAAATGAAGATGAAGAGAGAATGATTTCTTCTCCCTAAAAAACAAGAACAAAAACTAAGAACTAGATCCCCCTCTTCAAGCCTAACGTGTATGTATTTACATCCCCTCCACTTCCAAATCTTTTTAATTTTTTAAGACACCAAGCATGTCTTGCCAACTCACACACTCTTCTTTGTCTCCCTTTTTTTTCTTATTTAAGATTTCATCCCATAAAACCATCTCTCTTTTACTCATCTTTATCATTTCTTTTTAAAAGATATTGCATTTTGTCTCTCATTTGTCCCTAAACCAATCGTGAAAATAATTCAAGAAATCAAATAGGACACGACCAAGTCAAGAGTTACTTGGCCGTGTCACTCAAACTTTTACTAGACACGGCCAAACCATTAGGCCGTGTCCATGGCTGCATTTTTTTCGCTTCTTTTCTTTTCCAAGTGTGAAAAGGCCAAGACAATGGTCATGTCTTATGACACGCCCAGTGGCTTTGTCATGTCTTATACTTGTGTTCACCTTAGCCATTTGCTTTGCTTCCTTATTCTTTGGTTTTATCAAGTGGGACACAGCCAAGGCCTTGGCCATGTCTCTTGCCAGTGTCTGCCTCTACCCAATTTTTCTGAAGGACATAGCCAAGCCAAGTTGCCTCAGCCTGTGTCAGCTTCTTCCTTGCCTTTGATGAGTGACACAGTCAAGCTAAATTGAGTCTTAGTTGTGTCTCTTGCTATTCCACAAACTTTGATCCATCACTCCATTATTTGGCACTTCAAACAATCTTTAAACACAAATTAAAATAAAAATTAAATAAAAACCAATAAAATTACCCTAAAATTAAATTACAAAAAACAAAAGCTTTGCATTTATGAACACAACTTAGCGCCCCACACCTTAAGATAGAAATTGTCCTCAATGGAAACTATGATAATTTAAAAGAGTAAGAGTTAAGGTACAACCTGATTTTCATCATTTTCTTTGTGAGGCAAGTACTACCTTTTCATCCATAAACATTAATTATTGAAGAAGAAAAAGCAATAAATATAAAATAACCAAAAATATAGAGTTTTAATAACAAAAAGCAGTAAATAAAAATAGAAACTAAAATATTCAACAACTAAAAATAACAAAAATAAGAAGTGTTCTCAAAAGGCAGAAGCTAATATGATCTATAGTGATGGAGGATGTGACGATGATGTTATTGAAGGGTGGAGGCTAAGAATCTTGGCAAGGTTGCTACTGATTTGTTCTAACTGGTGAAGGACTTCAGTATGATTACAATCTACCTTGCTTTCCAATGCTTTAATCTTAATAATAATCTCCTGATTTTCTAGAATCGGAGCATCTTCATCAAAACCGAGTGAATTTGAGTCAGACTCCTTATCAACTCGTGGTCTCTTTTGCCAGTCCCTTGGTGCAACTTGCTCATCTGAAGCCATCACATAAGCCCCTCCCCTTTTTTTAACCATGTGCATCTTCTCAAGAGTAGCAAGGTCTAATGAATCACTTACAAAAATTCTAGTCATATGGCAAGTGCTCGGGTCAAAACCATCGATAAGTGTCATAGCTAAGGTGGTCATGAATCCACCTATACAAATTGCACCTCTTTTTTTATTTGCTACACTATCAAAAACATCGGCTAACCAAGAATTGGTACTCATGGGTATAGCATCGCTAGTACAATCTAAGAAAAAGAGTTCGCTTAGTTCCACCACACCCATACTTTCTTTCCGTGTAAAGAACCCACAAGACATGAACCTATGTAAATACCTCAAGGCAGGATTTATCAATTTCATTGCCTTGACCAATTTGGCCACATACATTCCACCTCAGCCTATTGCTCCCCATGCAAATTGTTGTCTAAAACCTTTAGGCACACATTTTTCCCCTTCTTGATGGAAACCAAAAATAGCATTCAATTGTTCAATATCAAGAACACATGGTTTTCAAAGCAATTTAAACCTAAACCTAGTACAAATCTTCTTTTCATCTCTTTCAACCTTAAGAAAGGTGAGAAATTCCATGGTAAGTTCTTAGAATTGCAAAGGTTTAAGGGAAACTAATTTCTCCCATCCAAGGTTTTGAACATATCTAGTGAAATTTTCTCTAATTTGAAGAGTATCAAGGGATTCTTAGCTTACATACCTTGTTGGAAAGAAACTCCTTGCTAGAAGAGCCAATCTATTTAAAGGCGATGAAGAGGATGACGATGGTTGTCTCCTCTTGTGATGGGACACCATTTTTGTTCTAGCATCTTGATTCTTTGGTGAAAATTGAAGATTTGATGGATTTTATTGATTGTTGATTATAAAATTGGAAGATTTAATGGGTTTAATTGAGTTTTTGGTTAAGAATAATGGAAGATTTGGTGGATTCTTGAGGTTTTAGGGATGGGAATGGAGGTTTGAGAGATAGAGATGAGAGAAAGAAGAAAGAAAATTAGAAGCTAGTTTTTGAAAATGGACACCAGATCGGATTTTAAAAAGGAGTGACATAGCCATGTTGGGAATGGCTTGGCCGTGTTTGATTCTTTAGGAGGGACACAGCCAGTGGCTTGGCCGTGTCCTGTGGGTGTGTCCACCACTATGGGATTTGCTACAGGGGAAAGAAATGGGGACATGGGCTGGCTGGCTTGGTCGTGTCTGGGTGACACGACAAAGCATTCTGTCCATGTCCACACCAGGATTTCCTGGGCTACATGACACGGCCAATGGCTTGGCCATGTCAAGTGGCAGTGTCCTTCACTGCCATTTTTGCCTTATATATTTTTTTATTTTTTATTTTTTTTATTTTTTGTGTCACCCAAGTCTAATTCATGCAATTTTTCTTCCTGGCTTCACCCTGAAACTCCATCAAAAATAAAAACCAATCAAAGCACCCATTCTATTCTCTTAAAATCAAAAATGAAATTCAAATTGTAAAACACAAAACTTTAACTATGAAAAGAAATACAAACCGATGGGTTGCCTCCCATTGAGTGCTTCTTTAATGTCGTGTAGCCGAACATCATTGCATCACTCATCAAAGAATATTATACTTCCTATGGTATTTTGCAACTTCAATTTCTTTAAAATATGGCTTCACCCTTTATCCATTCACTTTAAATGTCTCATTGGTTTTCAAATTCAATAATTCAACAAATCTAAATGGAAGTGTTTGAATGACTTGAAATGGTCCACTCCAATAGGACTTTATTTTTATGGGGAACAATCTCATCTTTGGATTAAACAAAAGGACCTTCATTCCCGATTCAAGGGTTCTACTAGGGATTATTTTATCATACATCGCTTTTATTTTTTCTTTGTACACCCTTGAGCTCATAAAGGCTTCATTCCTAAGTTCATCTCGCTCAGAATTTTTCAACACCTTGTGAAGGGTATATGTCCCAAAGGTGTAGGTGAAGGTCGCCTTGTGTAGATTCTTCCCTTCTATCTTGCAGTCCTCAATTTTCACTTTAGATATTTCAACTTCTTCTCTCAAAGCTTGCCTTTACTAATTTTTTTTAAAAGAAAACTTCTTTAACCACAGAATCAGAATAATCAATAAAAGAACAATTCTCATGTATAACAATGTTGGGAGTAGAGAAAGTGTTAAAAATTGAAAATTCCATAGTTTGTCCTAAGACAGTCATGGACAATTTTTCATTTTTAACATTTATCAAGGTATTACTTGTAGCCATGAAAGCCTTCCTAACAAAACTATATTTTTAGCATCCTTAGGGATATCTTCCCCTATATCCAGGACTATGAAGTCCACAGGAACTATTAAACCTCCAACTTCCACTAGAACATCCTCTATGATTCCCTTAGGAAACCTAAGAGTTCTATCAGCCAATTGGAAGACCATCTTGGTTGGTTTAAGTTCCCCAAACTCTAATTTCAAGTAAATTGAGTAAGGCATTAAATTTATGCTAGCTCCCAAATCACACATGCCAGATGCTTCTTTCCCATTTCCCATGGAAAGGTTAATTACAAAACTTTCAGGGTCTTTAAGCTTAAGAGGTAACTTGCATTGTAAAATAGCACTTGCCGCCTCCAAAACCATCACCTTTTTATTTGGCTCATATCTTCTCATTTTGGTGATTAGTTCTTTGAAAAATTTGCCATAAGTTGGGATGTTCTTGATCACTTTAAGTAAAGAAAGATTTATACTTGCCTTGGAGAGCATGTTATAAATTTTAGAAAATTGCTTACCTTGTTTCTCACTTTTTAACCTGCTCGGGAACAGGATTGGCGGTCTGTAAGGATTTGGAGATTTGTGCAGCTTTGGTACAACTAATGCCTCCTCACTAACTTCTTTCGGCTCACTTGTTTGAGCTTTGCCCTCTTGCATGTCCTCGCCATCTTCTTCAAATGTTCCTGCATCCAAAGAATCATCAATGTTATTATCACTGATTTTATTATCAAGTATGTTACCATTACTTAAAACTATGAGTGCTTTGGCTTGCTCTGGTTGACTCAGAAATTTTCCTTTTTGATGAGCTTGAAGTTGATTAGCCAATTGACACACTTGAGTTTCGACCTTCTTAAGTGATGCTTCCAAAAAGTCAAACCACTTGTTATTCACCTCTTGATTTTGAGTGCTTATTTGAATGAAAGTATTCAAATTATATTCAAGTGAAGGTTTCGTTACTTGCTCTTGATTTGAATTTTGCCCTTGGAAGTTGGGTCCTCTTTGATAAGGTTGGAATTAATGTTGAGGTGGAGCTTGTTGTTGGTTCTTCCATGAAAAATTAGGGTGATTTCTCCATCCGAAGTTATAAGAATTTGAGTGCGGGTCATTCCTTCCCCTTTGTTTGAACCCTTCAAAAGCAAAAGCTTACTCTTGCCCTTCTTAAAATTGGTCAAAGTTCGAAGGACATACATTTGCATTATAACCTACCACGCCACATGATGCACATCATTCTTGGCTTAGCACCGGCAAGTTTCCTCTAGCATTCAACAATTGACTTGCCTTGTTAACACGGCAATTTGCCTTGCCATTTCCGAGTTTGCATTCAGCTCATATGCTCCTCTTCTCCTTTCCCCATTACTCTTTTGTTGAGAATTTTCTCCCAACATTTCAAATAATGCAACTGCTTCAACAGCTATTTTCTCACCCATTGCCCCTCCTGCAACTGTTTTCCCATGCCTCATGAAATGGTTCCCCATCAAATTGGGTGAAAGTTGCAATACTCCTCCTAAGCTCCTTTGTCTTTTGGTGTGAATAAAATTTTCCCATGAATTTGTTATACACTTCGGTCCAAGTGGTCAAGGAAGTCTCCGGTAAGGTCATCAACCACGCTTTTGCCCTATCTTTCAAACTATATGGGAAACATCTCATTTTGAGCTCATCCTCCGTGAATGCTTGCAAAGGGAAAGTATGCAATGTTGTGTAAAAATGTTGAATGAAGTTGAGAGGATCTTCATTCAGCAATCCATGGAAGGATGGTAGCATACTATAATAAGTGTTTTTGAGTTCATAATTTCTTATTGCGTTGCTCAACCGAATACATGATGTGGTTACTCCAATGATCGGTTGGGCAAACTCCTTCATAGGTGGTTCCTCTACATCACCCATTTCTACTTCTGTGTTCTCCTCAAATTGCTCGTCGATTTCTTCTCGTTCTTGTTCCAAAGGATCTACTCCTTTAATCCTTGAAAGTCTATGAATATCGTCTATATATGGAATAAGATCGTTTCCTTAAGACCTTCATCCTTGCATAAATTACCTAGGCAATTCAAAAAGAAAAACTTTAAACAATTAAAAAATTAAGGTAAAAGAATCAAACTAGTAACAACAATTGCCTTCCCAGGCAACGGTGCCAAAAACATGTTGTGCTTGATTAATTACTACTACAAAGCAACACTTGCAAGTATATGGGGTAGTTAGAGCAATGGTGATTGCCCCAAGGTCATCTCACAATAAAAGAATTATTTTGCAATAGTTTGATTTAAACAAAATAAATAAAATTGAGTGTGTGTTGTTGAATTGGTGAATTGTAATTAAAATTTGAAAGTAAAAAAGAGTAGTAGTTGTGTAAGATTGATTCAATTCTAGGAATGGTGCCTAAGGTTGTAGGTCAATTTAATCAAAGCTTAATTCCCAAATTATCCATTAATATAACCTTGTATTTTAATTTGTTCCTTGAGTTTAATTAGTAATTACCAATTTATTAGTTTTCACATGCATGAATTAACAACAACCAATTATTTTGAAATTGCAAATTAATAAACCCTAGAACTTATATTTCTAATTCATTCTTAGGGTGGTTAATTACATAGTTCCGATATCAAATTTCACCTCTCGGTCCATTGTTCAATATTAAGTAATTAATAGGTGGCAAATCTATCAATCTAACTTTAAGTCCAACGCAATCAACCAACAACAAGGCACAATAATGGAATCAAACCACTTAATCAAATCTACTACAACCCAAGGCATGAGTAAATTAGCTCATCATTAATTTAAAACAAATATTCATCTCAATATAAACCAAATAAAAATTATACATTGCAATATTAATGTTTATGATAAAACAACAACAATCAAGAAATGAATTAAAAGAGAGAATATGAAAAAACCCTTGTAGACGCTAAGAGTTGAACTACTTGTCTTCCTCCTAGCTTCCATCTTAATGTATGATGAACAGCTTCCAAACCCTCTTCAATCAATGTCTTTCTTCTTAAAAGATGGAATGGTAACTCTCTCAAGTTTACAACTGCAATAAAGCTTTCTTCAAACCCTAATCTTCTAAAGAGCTTGTTCACCTAATTTAATCCCCAAAGTTGATTAAGACTTGTCTATGGAAGAAATGAAAGATGAATGGAAATGAAGATGAAGAGAGAATGATGTCTTCTCCCTAAAAAACAAGAACAAAAACTAAGAACTAGATCCCCCTCTTCAGTCCCAACGTGTATGTATTTCCATCGCCCTCCACTTCCAAATCTTTTTAAGTTTTTAAGACACCAAGCATGTCTTGCCAACTCACACACTCTTCTTTATCTCCCTCTTTATTTAATATTTCATTCCATAAAACCATCCCTCTTTTACTCATCTTTATCATTTCTTTTTAAAAGATATTGCATGTTGTCCCCCACTTGTCCCTAAACCAATTGTGAAAATAATTCAAGAAATCAAACAGGACACAGCCAAGTCATGAGTAACTTGGCCGTGTCACTCAAACTTTCACTGGACACAGCCAAGCCAACAGGCCATGTCCATGGCTGTATTCTTTCCCTTCTTTTCTTTTCCATGTGTGACACGGCCAAGACCCTGGTCGTGTCATGTGACACGCCCAGTGGCTTGGCCGTGTCTTCTGCTTGTGTTCACCTCTGCCATTTGATTTGCTTCCTTATTCTTTGGTTTTATCAAGTGGGACATGACCAAGGCCTTAGTCGTGTCTAATTCCAGTGTCTGTCTCTGCCCAATTTTTTTTGAAGGACACAGTGTAGACCTTTAATTTTTGACCCAGTCAAATACGATAGTCTAAAATAATTTTGTTGTATTTTAATTATTTTAATAATATTTTAATTACTAATAATATTTAATAGTTATTTTTAATAAAAATAAAAAAAATATAAAAAATAAAAAAAATCAGACGGATAGGCAAGCGTCGCGCGGCAGCCCATTTCGCCGCAGAAATTGTCTGCGGTGAAATGGGCACTGCCCAATTCGTTGCAGCTGGGCTTGCCCATTTCTGCAATGAACTGGCTTGCCCAGCTAGCCCACCAAGCCCATTTTTGCCAGTGCAATTTTTGCCAGCATAGCCCTCGTGATGCTGATTTTTTGACCAAACCTTATTTTACCCGGTTTTGTAGTTTTTCCTAAATATATAGTATTTCCTTATTAAAATAGGATTAAGACTTTATTTTTCCTACAAATACCACATTAAAACACGAAAAAAGGGGGATAGAAAAAAGAGACAGAAAACCCTAGAAAGAGAGAAAAATGGAGAAAAACCCTAGAGGGTGGCAATTAACATTAACAAGGGTTGGCAATTGAGATTAAGAGAGATTAAACTAGAAAGGCAGAAGACGGCAAAAGAAATTAACAATCACCAATCCATCAAAGGCAGTAACACTGCCTTTGTTGATTATTCATCCAGAAGTCAATTGTGGAGGAACCAACGAACGGAGGTTTGATTATAAATCTTTGATTTGATTATATTTACAACATTCTTATGTTTAGATTCATGAATTGTTTAAGCATACGATGTTATTGCTATATTTTCTTTTAAATGTTTCTATCATTTTTTTTATTGAGTCAGTAACCTAAATTATTAAACTTAATAGTATGTTTTATAGATTAGATTGTCCATTCATCCAGTAGCCTAAATCGTTAATTAAATTATCAAAACCCTAAACTATTATTTAATTTCCAAAACTTTTAAACCATAAATTATTCTATTAAAGTCTTACAAACCTAATTATTTTCCAAAATCTCAATTTATCTCCAGAATCAATCTTTCTTCTAAAAAGATAAATCAAAACCTTAATTTATTTTAAAGTTTGTCACCCCGTAACTCTTTCCCCAAACTATTCTACCTAAAGCTTCCAAAGCCCCAATCCAAGAAAATCTTAATTTATTCCTGAAATTCCAAAGCCTCATTTTTTTCAAACCCCCATCCAGTAAACCAAAAAACCTCAAACCCTAATTCCAGTGGCCAAACCTAAAAATCTTAAACCCTAAATCCAATCTTTTAAAATTATAAACTCTAGTTTCCAAAACCTTAAATTACTTAAACCCTAAAACCCTAGTTTAAAAAACCGTAATTCCAAAAACCCTATTCTAAGATGCAAATTCTAAATTTATATATTTATTACTTTATTTAATTTTAGATATGATTATATAGTTTATTATATGTTTTGATGGTTGATTTATTTAATTTCAATGCTTGATTTATTTAATTTATCATGGATGGATATTTTCTTTATTATTATTATTATTATTATTATTATTATTATTATTATTATTTGTTTGTTTTGGTATTAAAATTGTAAGAGGTATGTTTCCACTTTGTGGGTACCTCATTAGTTAAATTTTATGTAATTTAAATTGCTTTTATATTTTGGGCAAATGTAAAGAACATGTTTACACTTTTCGGTGGGTGTCCTATTTAGTTTTAGACATGGACGATGTAAGGACATGTTTCCATCCTCAGATGGGTGTCCATTTATTTATTTTGTTTGGACATTGCTTTAATTTTAATATAGTGATGCTTTATTTTAATTAATGCATATAGTATGGATAATATTATCATATTTAAGAATTTTATAATATTAAGACCTGCAAAGGAGGCCGGTTGTAATGAACCGGGTGTTGTGGGGGTGATGGGCCATTTCTCACCTTCTCCACACGTACCCAACTTTCCGAACCCATTAGGGGGTTGAGGATTCCTTAGGAATCGAGTCATCCATCCCTTTCCTTTTCAAGGCCCGTCCGTGTGGCGACTCCATTTTCTCCGGGCTTAGGCCCGTGTTCTCTAAGGCCTCGAGCCTAAATAGTGCCAAAGTCACAAGAACCATTCCAATGGGAGTGGGGGGTGAAAATCCCCGCTCACAGTGGCGACTCCACTAGGGATAAGAGAAGTTGATTCCATTGCCCTTTATATTATTCTATTCTTTCTTATAATAATATTATCCATTGCATCACTTAGATTGCATTGTGAGCGTGAGTTAAGACGCCCGTGTTACCCGTGTTGTGTTATGTAAGGGATATCATACTTTCACTCAAGGTATGGAGATCGAGCATGGCATAACCACTCATAGCCTTGTACCATTTGGTATATACTTGCTATTGGAACCTAAGCCTTTTAACTCAAAGACTAAAGCTCATGTAATTGGCGTAGTTATTTTCCTTATGTTTTTGCCTCAAATGCTTGTTGTTTGACTATGGTTAATTTATCTTGGCTTAAATCATGGCTTATTTGGTTTGTTCTTTTTCTAATATGACCTAAATACATTGTGAGCTCAAAATAAATTTTTCTTTAATATCCAAAAGACCAAAGCTATTTTCAAAACTTTTCAAGATGGTCTTTGGACATAAAACTTTTTTTTAAAAAAATCTAAAATTCTTTTGCTCATAACCCAAATACTAAGCCCAAAATCCATTTTTTCTAAAATCTTTTTACAATGGCTTAGAAACAAAATTATTTTCATCCAACCTTTTTCTTACAAAGAGCTTGCAAATTATTTAGGTCAATTACGAAATACCAAAAATCAATTGTAAGCCTAGTTTATACTAAGAATAATTAATCATGGGCTTGTTTTTGGCATGAATCATTAGTTACTTTTTCAAGTAAGAAATCTATTTATAATAAACCTCTTAATTTAGTTTTAATCCAATATAGCATAAAAGCTACTATAGTCGGCTGAATGGATTAAAATCTAATTAATGAAAATTATCATGAACTGATTTCCATTTTTAAATATAACTATTGGTTGAAACATCCGATGAAAATATTCAAAAACAAGATACCCCATGTTGATACTTTGTTAACCATATACCTAGGAAAAGAGACTCGCTATCCGTGTGTGGAGGTTATAAGGTTGGAAGGAACGTCCTATTTATCCTTGTTTGTTTATTGTTTGTGTATACATGCATACATTTGCACCTCATATCATTGATCCTCTCTTGCTCACAGCCCTGGATTATGACAGTTGAAAAGCTTATGACAATCCGACCTATGCTGGAGATGAAGAATCTAGTAACGACTCAATCTCTTTTTCACCAAAAGCAATGGAGCCCAAACAAATTCAAAAAATGGTGGATGACGCCCTCAATGCCAAGATGGAAGAAATAAAAGAGGCCCTGGCCGAGACCATGAAGAACCAATTGGCTGCAATTTTAAGAAACAATGCTGAAGCATTTGCTAGCACCAAGAAAGACAAGAGGAAGGCTAAAGTTGGTGAAGTGGCTTTTGATGATGATAAGGTGATCATTGATGATGATGATTGGGCTGAGTACTTCCAAGATCCTCAAGATAAAGAGAAGAAGCCAAAGGTTGTTGACAAGACAACTTTTGAAAAGACTAAAAATTGTGATGGTGAGAAGATGATTGCTGATTTAGAAAAGAAATTTGAAAAGAAACTGAAAATCAAAGAGATGTTCGAGATCAACAAACTATTTGAACAAGATGAGGAGGTCTCTTATAAGTTTAAGATGCCATCCTTTGCAAAGTTTGATGGAACTAGAAATCCTCATCTCCGTGTGAAGCAGTACATCACTGCTATGCAGTTTGCCTGAGCTACTAAAGCTCAAACTCTAAGATATTTCATGTTCTCATTGGACCTTGTTGTCCAAAATTGGTTCAACACCTTAGAGGAAAGTGCTCAAAAAGATTGGGACATGTTGTACAAGGCTTTCATTCAACAATATGGATACAATGTTGAGCTGGAAGTAACCTTGATGGAGGTGGAAACCATTAGGTAAAGACAAAATGAGAATTTTGTGGACAATGTGAAAAGTTAGAGAAATAAGGATGCTTTGCTCAAGAAGAGGCCCGATGAATCTGATAAAATAAGGATGATTGTGAGAGGGGTGTTGCTTTGTCTTCCTGAAAGGATGTCTCATACACTCATCCATGATTTCAAAGATCTTCTCCAAGCTAGTATGAAAATTGAAGAATGAGAAAGGGAGAAGAACTGCTTTTCGGCAAGAAGAAATGAGAAAGGAAATTATCAGCCTAGCAATCAAAGCACGCAAAAAGAAGTTGATGTTTATGTGACTGGTCAAGGAAATAAAAGACAATTTTTAGAATTGGGGAAACCTCTATCTTGGGTTTTTAACAAGCTACAGAAGAAGGGGTTGTTACAACCATTGGCTCATCGACTGCTACATAATCCTCTGCCACCAAACTTCAATGCTAAGGCATTTTGTCAATTTCATCAAATGCAAGGACACAACATGGATAGATGTGTGAGGTTGAGTCATGAGATCCAAGATTTGATTGACAGTGGTAAGCTATCCGAGCTGGATAAGCCCAATACCAAAAGCAATCCTCTACCTAAGTTCAACAAAGTGCCACCACCAGAAACATTCATGGTAGGAGGAGGATTGGAGGAAGATCTTGTCTTATCCTCCTTTCAAGATAGGAATATTGAAGATGTGAAAGGAGAAGAAGCTTAACTCAACAAACTTCCCTTGGCTTGTTTTTTTTCTTGTTTTATTTTCTTTCTTTAATATTTAATTGGAATAAACATGTTTTTCAAATTTAAATTTATTTGAATAAATTACTTTCATTAAAATTTTTGTTGGTCTTTGTTCATTTTAGTGCTCAGCCAATGAGGAATGTAGCTTGATATTCATAAATTAATGTATCTAAGCATCATGATTTGAATGACTTTACTAGATGAGGGAATTTCTCCATAGCATTGAGTTGTGTATGCTTACTTAAAGAGGGCTCCTGCATAATTACCTTTGTCTAGGTCCTAGTCAGTCTTAGAACATGCTTTGATAAATTTTCGAGGCGAAATTGAACTCTGCTTATTTAAGAGAGAAATGATCTAGGCATTGTTTGGTTAGCCAACAACTAGTATCCACCCTATTAAAAATCAATCCCTAGTTGTCCCTTTGAGCCTTCATAAAATTTTAGCTTTCTTTTCATTGGCTTACAAACCCCAACAACCTACCCTGAGTTGTTGTGATACTTATGACAAGTCTTATGATTTCTAAGGTGAAGAGGCAAGAAGATCAAAGAAAGGAATGAATAGTCAAGACCATGAGGATAATTGAAGTTCTCAAGACCATAAGGGTAATTGAAGTTTACACGAATTAGACCAAATATCACAGATAAAGTTAGGACTGGAGCAGATTAATACCACTCCACTCATCCATTACTAGAAATATAAGTTGGTACAAATAAGACAACTCTTTTGGAGCTAGGACCAAAAAAAGAGAAGATAAAAAACAAAAACAAAAAAAAACAAAAAAAAGGAGAAAAAAGAGAAAATAAAAAATAAGAAAATAAAACCCAAAACGGTTCAGAAAGCCAATCGAGTTCTCTTTTACCTAAAGCAGCAAAAGACTTTCATTTGGTTTATAAGGATAGTTTGACTTGAATTGGTCCAACCCAACCAAAGATTCTATCAAAATCAATGAAAAAGGAGAAAGGTCACCCAGTTTTTGAAAGTTATGTACTTGACAAGGAAGAAGGACAAAATGCTCAAAGAATGGGAAGAATAAGAAAAGTAAAAAGAAAGAAAAGGGAGAAGAAGAAAAGAAACGAATTTCGGTACCAAACTTTTTTGCAAGGGCAAAGATTTCCCTAATCCGATCCAGATTAATGCCAAAAAGATAGAAGCAATTTGGAGTCTAGCATGATTGCAACCAGCTGCCTAAAGTTTAAACAAGAAATTTGTAGTGTGAGGGTTTGCCCATAATGTCACAATGGCTCCAACTTACAAATGGCCTTCATTTAACCCATGTCCCTTATAGACTTCATTTCAAGCCTATCAAAGACCTGTTGATCTCTCTTGGTAGGTAGAGTCTATTAGTGAAGATAGTTTGGATAAGCATGCATATGAGATAGACAATATTCAAATTCAAATGAGACTTTTGACCAAGTAATGTGTATGTGCCTATCTGAAGTGCAACAATTCTTGCTTGAATACAAATGATTCCTGAGTTTAGTATGGTAACTAGGGTTGTCATGTTATAGATATGTTAATTTGAAAAATCAAGTCCTAGGGTAAATTGACATTAATTTGGCAAAGCCAACATTTGATTTCAAAATCAAAATTCAAAAAATAAAAAATATTTTTGTCACACGAAGCCTTCAAGTTAAGAGAAATTTGTTGAACCATCAAAACTCAAAGAACACATTGGGAAAAGTAAATGATTATTGGCAAGGTCATGAAGAAGCTACCAACTAACATGCTGAAACATAGTTTGAAATAGATGCATCGCTGACTCTACAGCTTGCGGTCTCCACCACTCATGTTCTCAACATCTTGAAGATAAAAGCCATAAATGCAAAGCTTTCTTTCATTCTAATGCAAGACTTGAACGAGCGTCAAAAAAGAACCAATGAGAACACTTCAATTGATAACCTCAGTCTTTGAGTTGATGGAACCACTGTAAGTATTACTCATGCATATCATGCATACATGTCATATCACACTGCATTTTTCTTTGTCAAAGTGAACAACAGACAATCTATGAAGCAATCATAAAGAAAATATTGAATCAAGGGGCATGGAAGAACCATTACTTGAGGAAGCTCTAGTCATTTTGCAAAAGAAAGAAGAGATACATGCTTATGCAAAGAACAAGGCAAAATACAAACATCAATCAGAGTTCACGTGAGAAAAATTATTAGTTTGAGCCTACACAGGGGGCAAAGTTTCTCCATTTTAATTTTTGAGTTTATGCGTACACAAAATATTTTCAAACTCACTTTCAAATATTTTGGTCTAGAATCCAAATCCAGTTTAGGATTGAGCATCCAAATCTAGTTTGGGATCGAGTATCCAAATCCAGTATAGGATCGAGTATCCAAATCCAGTTTAGGATTGAGCATCCAAATCTAGTTTAGGATCGAGCATCCAAATCCAGTTTAGGATCGAGCATCCAAATCCAGTTTAGGATCCAGCATCCAAATCTAGTTTAGGATCGAGTATCCAAATCCAGTTTAGGATCGAGTATCCAAGTCCAGTTTAGGATCGAGTATCCAAGTCCAGTTTAGGATCAAGTATCTGTTGCGCTCTAATAAACACTACTAGAACTACACTCGCAAGCATACGAGGCTGCTGTAGTATTTTGGTGAACACCTCAAGGTCATCTCACAATGAAGCTAGATAAGCTATAATTATTTATCGAATCATAAATAACAAATTATCAATTAAATTAAATTGCTAAACAAATATTCAAAACAGAACGAGTTGAATTTAAAACAATGAAAGTAAACTGAACAGGTATATTGATTCACTTAATAGAAAGGTCTAGGGTTTGCACTTCTCTACTAACTTATATGTATGAACGGTTATTCCTCTCAATCTATTTAATTTCAAAGATCAGATTTCAAGCAATGTAATTAATCGAATCAAGGAGATAAGTTCTCGCATTCAAACCTCTTTCAAATAATCTTGTTACAATTTAAATGATCTTTTTCTTAGGTTTATATTTCTAATTCACCTAAGTCCTTAATTGAATTGTTCCAGCATTAGACTTCATTTCTCAATCCATCATCTAAATAACTCAAACACATAATTGGTGGCCAATCAATTATATATTAACATTAATTCGTTCAATTTAGGATAAAAGAAACAATTCAGTTAAGAGCAATAACCATTTCATACAATCATAGTAGATCCATACAAACCCTAGACCATTTCAAAATTAGTTCATATTGATGCCTTCAAACAAATTCTTCTCATTAAAATTCAAAGAAATTAATTTAGACATTAGAGAATTCATGAATACAATTCCAATGAAACTTAAGAGATAGAGTATGAGAACAAAACCAAATTACAAACTTCCTTTAGCTTCTGAAGAATCTCTTGCTCAGATTTTTGCTAAAAGAATAATGCAATGGCTAAAACTAATTTAATCTAGAGTGTTTGCATGAAAGTGAAATCAAAATTTAAAAGAAAAATGAAGTGTAGCTCAAAAGTTTGTGTTGGACGACTAGAAAATGTGTAACCCTTTCAAATGCCCTAATCTTCTTATTTATGTAAAACTCTCACTCAAAATCCACATTTCCTTTCTTTCCTTAGCCCATGGAGTGACACAACCAAGCATGTGGCCGTGTCATGTGACACGGCGAGTGGCTTGGCCATGTCACTTGGGTGTGTCAGCTTCTGTGTAATCTTTCTTCTTTGCTTCTGTGGAAATGAGTGTGACACGGCCAGTGGTTTGGCCGTGTCACCTGGGTGTGTCACCTACTGATTCTTTTCTTTCTTTGCTCTTCTTTCTTAGCTAAATATGGGACACGGCCAAGCTTGTGGCCGTGTCATGTGACACGGCCAGTGGCTTGGCCTTGTCACTTGCCAGTGTCAACTTCTGCCAAACATTCCTTTCTTTCCTGGTTCCCTTGGTTTTGCCCTTTAGGTGAGACACGGCCAGTGGCTTGGCCGTGTCTCCTGCCTGTGTCATGATCTGCCAAAAATTTGCTTGAGGTGACTTGGCCAAGCTTAATTTGGATTGGCCATGTCTTGCTGCTTCATGCTTTTCTTTCTTTGTTTTGATCTTCCAAGGGAGTTTTTTTCACATTAACCTAAAAAAACACTTGAAACAAACTTTAAACAAGAATCAAATGAAACATTAACAAAAAAACACATCAACATCACACTAAAAACTAGTACAAAAATGACATAAACACTGGAATAAATTAAAACTACCAAAATTGATGAAATCACTAAATAAACAGATTAAAACTACCAAAACGCATGGAGAAAACAATAATCATCATAATAAATAAGTTACAATTCTATGACAAAAACTAATAAAATAGTATCCAAATCCAGTTTAGGATTGAGTATCCAAATCCAGTTTAGGATCGAGTATCCAAATCTAGTTTAGGATCGAGCATCCAAATCTAGTTTAGGATCGAGCATCTAAATACAGTTTAGGATCGAGCATCCAAATTTATTTTAGCATCGAGTATACAAATCTAGTTTAGGATTGAGTATCCAAATCCAGTTTAGGATAGAGTATCCAAATACAGTTTAGGATCGAGTATCCAAGTCCAGTTTAGGATCGAGTATCCAAATCTAGTTTCATGTTTTGAACCCAAATTACCCTTAAGTCCAAAACTTAGCTCGGGTCTAGAACCCAAGTCCTTTTTCGAGTCCAGAACTCGAACTGGGTCTAGAACCCAAACCATCTCGGGTCCAGAACCCAAGTCTTTTTTGAGTCCAGAACTCGAACCGAGTCTAGAACCCATCTCGGGTACAAAACCCAAGTCTTTTCTAAGTCTAGAACTCGAATTGGGTCCAAAAGCAAAACCATCCTAGGTCTAAAACCTAAGTATTTTTTGAGTCCAAAACTAGAATCAGGTCCAGAACCTAGGCCATCCCGGGTTCAGAACCCAAGTCCTTTCTGAGTCCAGAACTCGAATCGGGTCTAGAGCGCAAACCATCCCAGGTCCAGAACCCAAGTCTTTTTTGAGTCCAGAACTCAAACCGGGTTCAAAGCCCAAATCATCCCGGGTTCAGAACCCAAGTCTTTTTTTAGTTCAGAACTCAAATCGGGTCCAGAACCCAGGCCATCTCAGGTCTAAAAACCAAGTCTTTTCTGAGTCCAGAACTCAAACCGGGTCCAAAACCCAAAACCTAAACCATCTCAGGAAAATTAAGTCTATTTTGACAAAATTAAGTCTTATTGCTTTTCACTATCTTTTGTCGTAGTCTCATATTGTTTAAAAAGAGGGCAAACTGTAGACCCCTAATTTTTGACCCAATCAAATACGATAGTCTAAAATAATTTTTGTAGTATTTTAATTATTTTAATAATATTTTAATTACTAATAATATTTAATAGTTATTTTTAATAAAAATAAAAAATAAAAAAATCGGATGGATCGGCGAGCGACGCGCAGCAGCCCATTTCGTCGCATAAATTGTCTACGGCGAATTGGACACTACCCAATTCGCTGCAGCTGGGCTTGCCCAGTTCTATAATGAATGGGCTTGCCCAGCTAGCCCATGGGCCTGCATAGCCAGCGGGGACTATAGCCCGCGCGCTGCCGATTTTTTTACCAAACCTTATTTTACTCGGTTTTGTAGTTTTTCCTAAATAGATAGTATTTTCTTATTAAAATAGGATTAGGACTTTATTTTTCCTATAAATACCACATTAAAACACAAAAAAAAAGGGGATGGCAAAAAGAGACAGAAAACCCTAGAAAGAGAGAAAAACGGAGAAAAACCCTACAGGGTGGCAATTAACATTAACAAGGGTTAGTAATTGAGATTAAGAGAGATTAAACCATAAAGGCAGAAGATGGCAAAAGAAATTAACAATCACCAATCCATCAAAGGCAGTAACACTGCCTTTGTTCATTGTTCCTCCAAAAGTCAATTGTGGAGGAACCAACGAACGGAGGTTTGATTATAAATCTTTGATTTGATTATATTTACAACATTCTTACGTTTAGATTCATGAATTGTTTAAGCATAAGATGTTATTGCCATATTTTCTTTTAAATGTTTATATCATTTGTTTTATTGAGTCAGTAACCTAAATTATTAAACTTAATAGTATGTTTTATAAATTAGATTGTCCATTCATCCAATAGCCTAAATCGTTGATTAAATTATCAAAACCATAAATTGTTATTTTATTTCCAAAACTTTTAAACCCTAAATTATTCTGTTAAAGTCTCACAAACCTAATTGTTTTCCAAAATCTCAATTTATCTCTAGAATCAATGTTTCTTCTAAAAAGATAAATCAAAACCTTAATTTATTTTAAAGTTTGTCACCACGTAACTCTTTCCCCAAACTATTCTACCTAAAGCTTCCAAAACCCCAATCCAAGAAAATCTTAATTTATTCCCGGAATTCCAAAACCTCATTTTTTTCAAACCCCCATCCAATAAACCAAAAAACCTCAAAGATTTATTAAACCCCATCAAAGAAAATCTTAATGTAGTACAATTGACAATCCCAACGTACCTTCTAATCACTTAGCACTAGACATTAAAGAACCTTTTAGGAACTCCACTTATTAAATTTGCAAAGATCATTCCCAAACTCATTTCAACCCTTCCAATAAGAACAACAATTTCTATTTTTTACCATTACCATTACCATTATTATTATTATTATTATTATTATTATTATTATTATTATTATTATTATTATTAGTAAATTATGGTTTGCAACTAAAGAACACAATAGTTTGCAATCTCAAACCCACTAAATTTAACCCCACTCTTATGTAACACAACACTCAATCATTAAAGCTCTTCAAATGCTCTTGACTTAATGAAAGGGTAAGAGACAAAATAGCATGGTTCAAGGCTAGTAGTGTTATGAAAAAGAAACAAAAGGAGAAATGAAATAGGCTCAAAATTAGCTAACTAAGGTTGAATATAAGGTTGGTCTTCTTAAGCTAAAATGGGTTCATCTAATTGCCTTAATCATATTGATGTCTAATAGAAATTTTTAAGTAGTCTCAAAATGCATTTCAAAGCAAGTTCTAGCAATTCATCAATCAAAGATGCTCGCACATAAAAAAGAATATTAAGTAGGCTAAGAAATTAATAGGCTCAATTTCCCACAATTTTAAAAGGCAATTCAAGGAATATCCACCAAATCAACAATAAGCACCAATTTTATCCAATTCTCCAATTCATGCTTCAAAAATTAAAAGGTTATCTACCAATAATTTATAACAATTAAACTTAACTTAAAAATATACTTCAAAACAATTTGTAAAGTAAGGCAAAACACTTAACAAAATGACTAAAACAAAGACTTAAAAACAACAACTAAATTACAAAAAACAAAAGCTTTGCATTTATGAACAAAAGCTTAGCACCCCACACTTTAAGATTGACATTGTCCTCATTGGAAACTATGATGCAACCTAATTTCTATCATTTTCTTTGTGAGGCAAGTGCTACCTTTTCATCCACAAAACATTAATTGTTGAAGAAGAAAAAGCAATAAACATAAAATAACCAAAAACATAGAGTTTTAATAACAAAAAGTGGTAAATAAAAATAGCAACTAAAATATTCAGCAACTAAAAATAACAAAAATAAGAAGTGTTCTCAAAAGGCAGAAGCTAATATGGAGGATGTGACGATGATGCTGCTGAAGGGTGGAGGATAAGAATTTTGGCAAGGTTGTTATTGATTTGTTCCAACTGGTGAAGGACTTCAGCATGATTATGATCTACCTTGCTTTCCAATGTGGAGAAATTACTCAACCGAGGAAGCAACATGGAAAATAAAAAGACAATGACACAATAGTATCCTCAACTATTTCAAACATCTTGAAAAGGTAAATTTCAAGGACGAGATTTCTTAAGTGTGAGAGAGTTGTAATGTTTGAAGGTTTTAAGCAGTAACTTTTTGAATTATATAGATATTGGACTGTGTATAATGTTGAGAGTGACATGCATATTTGAAATAGATGGAAAATGAGTTGGTTAAGCGTTAAAAAATTGAAAGTTGAATATGGATGTGGATTTAATCGGTATTTTTGAAAAAAATATTTAAGAGATAAAACTTTACAGAGATGCCCTTACGAGGTTAGAATTGGATTTTATTAGGATTGGAATGAGAGATATGGATAATAGAGCTTTAAATTAAGTAAAGAAATTATTTTTAAAGTTCTATGGAATTAAAAGTCAAATTTAGAAATAATTTAAGAAAGTAGGCATACTGAATTTCTTCTTCTTCTTCCTATCCCAGAATCGACCTATCCTTACCACTGTAGTCAAAATTTATTTTCTTCTTCTCTCTTCCATCACCATGCCTAGAAATCAAAGAAACTTTGCATACAACTCAAAATTTTTAGGAGAATTCATTAGATTAGGTGAGAAACACTAAAATTATCACTAAAAATTTAAAGGAAAATTAATGAAGAGAGAGAAAGAGCTACTTTGTAAAGAGTTTTAAGCTTGTATATTGATATTTTGTTATTCTTTTATTTTCTTTTCATTTTCATGTATTATGCAAGTTACTTGAACTACTTTAATTGAATTTTTGTTATGGAAATTAACTAATTGTATTTGTTAAGAAGGAAATTTGACTATGGAACTAAGTGAAGAGAAAATTGATTAGGATTCATTTTTTTAATGATTTTAAGTGTGTATGTATAGTTTTAGCTTGAAACTATGTTTAAAATAACATTTGAGTCATAAAAGAATCAATTTAGGGTTATGGCAACTTTAGGGTTTAGGATTGAATATAGAATTAATTATTGAACAAATTCATCAATGAGTGGAATTAAGTATATTTATGTAGTTATTAACATAAAAATATGTTTAAAAACAATTTTTAATCCATAAAAGAATTAATTTAGGGTTTTGGAAAAATTAGGTTTATAAGTGTGTATGGAACTAAACCATGAAATAATAGATTGTGAGTTCATAATTAATTAAGAATAAATGTATTTATGTAGTTTTTAAACAAAAACTAAGCTTAAGGAAAATTTTGAATTTACAAAGTGATGAATTGAGGGTTATGTAAAATTTAGGGTCTAGAGAAAGTTTAAAGTTTTGGAATTTAAGTGATGGTTACAAAATGTCTGATAAATATGTTCTAAATAAAATGTATTTGGTTTTGATTTAAGAAGTATTTATTTATATTTATAGTTAAAGAAAAGACAAATGAATTATAAAGAAGAAAGTGGCTTTTTCAAATAATTGTTATTGTTTTCAACAAATTGACATTGTAATTGTGTGTTTGATTGAAAATGAGAGAGAATTAAATTGCCCGAACCATACTGATATTAAACCTAGCTTCTAGATTGAATGGTTAGCTAGAGGGTGGACGTCCATAATGCTAGTGAGCACTTTGTATCACCAGTGAACATTTTGTGTCACCAATGATTGTGGGTAGTGACTCGTTATCAGAACCTAAGATTAAAAATTCAGTGTGTGAAAGTAAATGAAATTTATCAAGAAAAGAAAATTGTATAAAGTGATTAATCATTATTAATTATATTAAACATTGAAGTGATTTATGTTGTGATAAATTAACTTGCACTTAAAAAAATCTATTTACACGTCTTATTGATATTTTAAAGTGGAAATTATATTTGTTTTACATAGTAGTTCATAATTATTATCTTATATTATCCTTCTTGGAAATTATGGATATGCAAGCACCACTAAGCAATAGCTTAGCATGTTAGATTTATTTTTGATGCGCAGATCAGGCGATAGAATGATCTAGCATAATGAGCTTTTAACACTTCAAGATTAACTACATCACAAAAGGTGTTGAATGAAGGATTTTGTACTATATAATTTGTTTTGTTCACATAGCAATGCTTAAATTTTAAATGACAGTTGCATAATTATAGGTAATGTGACACTCGTGAATTTTAAATACTTGTAAATAATTAATTTGAAGGATTTAATATGTTAGAAGAGAGAAATATACGATATATAAATAATATAAACAAAATATATACATATTGTATACTTGATGAATACATAAGATATACATGACATATAAGTATATAAAAGATATACATAATATATATATATATACAACGTATAAATATGGTGGTGGAAGATGATGATGATGACGACGACGACGACGATGATGATAATAATAATAAAGAAAAAAAAGTCAATGGAAGAAGAAAATATTTAGTTGAGTAAAAGGAAAAAATATTAAAATAATTAAATATTTAATTAAATAGTTAATTAATTGTTATATATGGTTGGAAATGAAGAAATAAAATTAAAAATAGCTTTCATTTTTCTTCCTTCCAACACCATGGCTGCTTTCTACATGAGAGAGAGAGAGAGAGAGAGAGAAAAAAAGGAAGGGGGAGACTCTTCTTTAAACATACAAATTTCACTAAAAACCTAAGGAAATTAAGTGGATTTTGGAGGAAGAATAAGGATTCAAGTAAGTATTCTCTCTCTCAAGCTTGTTTTTCTCTATTTTTAAGGTGATGTAAGATTTGGGTTGAGAAAGAATGTTGTTGTGAATTGTTAAAATTGATAGAAATGAAGTTAAAATGATGAATATTTAATGATTTTTTGGTTGATTGGTTGAAATGGACATAATTTATGAAATTAGGGTTATGACATGAATATGTAAAAATTAGGGTTTTAATATAGGTATTTATAATTCTTGTAATTGGTTGATTTGATGTTGTTTTAATGTATAAGTTGTGATTTTATCGTTGAAAGTTAAATATGAGTAGGTTTTGGTAAAGTTAGGGTTTTGTAGTTGATTATGTGAAAATAGAATTTTTAAAGAAGGATTCAACAATTGTTAAAATTAATTGTCATGGAGTTATTTTAATGTATAAATGATGATTTTATGGTTGAATGTTGGAAATAAGTAGGGTAAGGTGAAGTTTGAGTAAGGTAGTGAAGGGAGAAAATTGGGATTTTATTAAGATTTTGATAGAATTTGGGTAATTAGTAGTTGGTTGATATAAAATTAAGCATGGAAGTGATTTTGATTGAATAATTTATTTTTTTGTTGGGTTTATTTGTGTGTAGGCCGAATTGATACAAGTGGTGAAGTTTAGGGTTTGGCTTGGAAAGAGGTGTTGAGTTGATTTGAAAGCAAATTAAGGTTAGTACATACTTCAATACCATTTAATTATTTATGCATGGCATTATACATGTGGGCATTCTTTAAAGAATGATGACATTCTCTAAAGCAGCTTCATGTATAGTTTGTATGTAGTTGAAATATATGAGAAATGATATTGTTGTGTGCATTATAAAAATATTATGGAAAAAGATAAAACATGATTAAAAATGTGAAATATGCTAAAATTGATTGGAAAAATTGAGAATGAACAATATGATAGGTAATGAGAAAGAAAACATGGAAAATAGCTAAATATGTGACAAATGTAAAAATTGTAAGAAATGAGAAAATGTAATGAAAATATGATAATGAGATGAAATGTGAAATGTAATGTGATGTGTAATATGGATATGTTTGTGAAATGTGTGGAATGTGTCACATTGTGAATGTGACTCATGATTATGTAAAGTATAATGTAGAAATGGTCAAGGAAAGTGTTGTTGGTACAGTTGATGTCATATCCATGATTTTGAAGAAATTTAATAAGTATTTGAGGGTATAAAAGTCATATATACACAGTGTATACCTTGTGTATGCATAATATGTACATAGTATATATTAATGGTATATGTTGGATTTATATATTGCATACTTGATATATTTAATACACATATAAGGTATTGTAATATCCTCATTTATGCCCTAGAAGTTTTGCTTGTTGTTGTTGTTGTTGTTGTATTGTTGGTCTAATTTGAGAAAAGAAAAGTATAAGTGTTTTGGGAAAGAATTTAGGGTTTAGAGCCAAGTTTATATGTTGTGTATATTGTGATATATATAACATATAAAATGGTCAAAGGGAGAGTCAAAGTGTTGGTTAGTGGAAGAAGATATTTTATTGTTGAGTGTGTAATTACATATATGGGCTTATATAAGACAAAAGGTTAGTTATATGTTTGAGGGCATTTTGGTAATTGTTTGGATGAAATGCATGGTGGAGATTAAGAAGGAAAGAGAGGTTGACTTGTGCATTTTCTTTTCTTCTCATGTTGGTGCCGGCCATTGAAGAAGACAAAGGGAAAGAGAAGTGTTCTTGATGCTATACTCAACTTGATGAAGGAATTGAGAGATTTGGTGAAAGATTGGTGGAATTTCTTCATATAAGGTAAGATCTTCTCTTTAATGTCTTCAATTCTTGTGAAGTGGTGTGAGAAAGGAATTAGGTTTTGTTGGTGTGATGATGAGATGAGTTTGTATTATGTTTTTAAGTGTTAAAATTGATTGTAAGTTAAAAGATGGAATTAGTGTTGGGTTGATTGTAAAGATTGTATGTTTAAATGGATGTTGTTTTTGAAAGATGAAAAAGGATGGTGATTAATTAGGGTTTTGAGATGGTGTTTGTTTAATGTGTTTTAAAGTGATTATTGTAATGAATATATGTTTAGAACATTGATGATGTTCATTTGAAGCATGTGGTATGATGTATATTGAGTTTTAATGCATTTGGAAGAGAGTTGGTTAGAAGTAGGGTTTTGGTTTTGGGAGACACGGCCAAGTCATATGATTTTGGACGTGTTGGATTAATTTTTGGGTGACACAGCCGTGTTCCCAAGCCGTGTGAGCTGCTGTGGGTTTTGGTTGAAGAGACACGGCCGTGTCCCTAAGCCGTGTTTGCTACTGCCAAAGTTGAATTGAGAGACACGGCCACAAGCTTGGCCGTGTCCCTCATGTGTGCTGCCCGTGTCCATCAAATGAGTTGGTTAGGGTTTTGTTTCTTTGTTCTTTTTGCATTGTTTTGGTTCTTCAAAGGTGGGTTGGTTCTTAAACCTAACCCTAAAACACTTTAAACACACTTGAATCAATGAATGAACTAATCAAATGCATATGGAAGATCCTAAAGCTATGAATCATATAAGTTGTTCTTTGCCCTAATTGCATTGTTGAGATTTAAACAAGGTTATGTTATGCATTGTGAAAGGTATTGTATTTTATGAGTAATGTACCTTGAAATGTTGTATCAAAGATGAAATGATAATTCAAATAAGATATGATGAATGATGCTATATGAGATATAATGTGATCATGGATGAGATAAGTATACACTTGATTAATGAAGTGTTATATTGTGAAATGAAAGGTGAGGCCATTGTTATTGGCTATGATGATATTATTGAGAGAATGAAGGCATGTTGCCTAAATGTTGATGAGAATTGAGAATGGAAATGATAATTGATATGAAAATGAATTGTGTGGCTAATGTGTTATTCCATTTTCAGAGTATGTTATTGGTGGCATGCCTAATGATAGTAACAATCTCTTGAAGTTAGGTTGGATTGAATCCTTGAAGCCTAATTGAGATGTTACCACCCTTGAAGCTAGGTTGGGTTAGTTCTTGAAGCCAAGTTGGGTAGAAGCTTAGCATGCTTTGCTCCCCTTGAAGCTTGGTTGAACTTAATCCTTGAAGCCTAGTTGGGTCTATGATATTGATATTGATAAATGTGATGATAGAACCAAAACATTAACTCTGAAAATTGAATGGCATATTAGTGTGTCTTGGGCCCATGCTTGTCTATGGTTAATGTGAGTCATGAATGATGTTTGTTTTGCTTTGTATTGATGATTAAATGAATACTAATGAGGTATATGAAAAGATAATAAAATGTGATATGTAATGTGAAAGTATATTGTAAATTTTGCATATATGATGTTACATATATATTATGGTTTGAGAAATGACATTGCATTGCACGAAGTCATATCATTAGCATGATTATCTTACTAAGCCCTTGGCTTAGCGCGATAGTGTTTAATCGCGCAGGTGATAGAACTGTTAGAATCGAACCCGAGAGCTCTTCGAAACCGAGTGAGAGTAGACAGTGAAGAGTTGATTTTTGGAGACTTAAAGATCAAAGGAGATTTGCCAATCATGTATAACTCTTTTTATATTTTGTAAAGTATTGATTAAATGTACATATTTGTATATTTGTAAATATGGAATTAAGTGTTTTCAAATATGTAAATATTTTATGACTTCCGCTGTGAAATAACTATATGTATGTATATATATATCTAATGTGTTTTATTTTAAAAGTAAATGATCTACTTTTCTATATTATATAATGATAATAGTATTGTATCTATTTAAATGTTTTGAATGTTGAAGAAAACCGTAGCATCCCTATGTTTGGTGCACTTATGCTACATGGTTGTAGTTGTAGTATGTGTGCATTGGATGTGGGGGTGTTACAATTGTTTTGGTATCAGAGCCTAGGTTTGAGATTCTCAACCTAGGTAATATGTTATAAAAAGAATATTTTGAATTAAAAAGTGAGTTTTTGAAGGAAAATACATGTTTGGGATTGGCAATCTTTGATCTTTAATAAGGTGTGTCTTGTTGTGTTTGCAGTATTAGGTGTTGATGGATTCTCATTTGAGACAGTCAGTTGAGGGCAGTGAGGAGAGTGTTGCTCCTGATGAGGGAGTTAGAGTTGAGAGTGCTGGGGAGGCACCTGCTTCTGGGTCGGGGAGACCAACTGGTGAGGAGGTTCCACCAGCTTGGTTTGTGCATATGATGGAGACTTTCAGGCAAGCGCCAGTACAACCAGTGCCACCACCCCCTCAGTCTTTGGTGCCAGTGAGGCACTATGACAAGTTAAGGAAGTATGGAGCTGAGGATTTTATTGGTACCACTGATCCAGCTGTGGCAGAACAGTGGCTTGACAAAGTTCAGAGGATCTTTATTCAGTTACAAGCCACCCCTGAGGAAAAGTTTGACTATGCAAGATCTTTGCTACAGAAGGATGCCTACGATTGGTGGAAGACTGTGCCACATTCTATGGATGATCCACCAACTTTGTCATATGCTGATTTCTTGAGAGAATTCGAGTTGAAATATACTCCTAGGGAGTATAAGGATATGAAGAAGATGGAATTCTTGAGCTTGAAGCAAGATAACAAGACTGTTACTGAGTATGAAGTTGAGTTTATTCGACTGAGTCAGTATGCTGGGGGCATCATTGCTGATGAGATTGATAGATGCCGGCGATTTCAGGAGGGATTGAGGCCCTCGATCATGTGTTTAGTGGCTGGATCTCGATATCATGATTTCTCCCAGCTAGTGGAAGCAGCTCGAAGTGTAGAGCGAGCTCAAGTGATTGCAGCTGCTTCAGAGGATGAGGTTAGGGTGAGAAGGCCCCAGTTTGAGGCAGGGTCTTCTTCAGTGAAGAGGGGTAGAGGAAGCTTTGTTCCTCGGAGTATTAGGAGCCAGAGACCAGCAGGTAGATCAGTGCAGTTCCAGAGACAAAGATTCAGACCTGCAGCTTCAGTGGCAAGTGCTCCAACCCCTATGGTTCAGAGATCCACCTTACCTATTTGCATCCATTGTGGGAGGCCCCATGGTGGTCCATGTTGGAAAGCTGGTGTTGCTGGGGTATGTTTCAGGTGTGGGTCACCGGATCACTTTGTGAGAGATTGCCCTGAGAGGCAGAGGCAGATGTCAGTTGATTCTGCCGCTTCTCGAGCCAGTGTGAGGGGAGGCAGAGGTGCCAGCCGAGGTGGTAGAGCAGGGTTCAGTTCTAGAGGTGGTGCTGCATCCAGGGAGACTAGACCGGAGGAGGTTGGTTCTTCCCAGAGGATGTATGTTATGCAGAGGCAGCCGGATGCATCAGCGGTCATAGCTGGTACTTTTTCTTTATTTGATACTGCAGTACTTGCTTTGATTGATCCGGGTTCCACCCATTCTTATATTAGTGCATCTGTATTGCCTGTGTTTGATGTGCATGCTGAGTCCCTAGGATTTGATGTTTTGGTGACAAATCCGTTAGGGCATAGTGTGATTGTGAGTAAAGTGCATCGGGATAGTGCAGTGAGGGTGCAGGGTGAGGAGTTCCTTGGAGATTTGATTGAGATGCCATTTAAGGAATATGATGTGATTTTAGGCATGGATTGGCTATCTCGACATGGAGCTGTGGTGGATTGTAAAAAGAAAATTGTTTCTTTGAGAACCGGTGATGGGAGAGAGGTGATAGTATCTAATGAGCAGGAACAGTTAGCCTCCTTATTTGTTTCAGCTGTTGCAGCCCGGAGGTTGATTAGGAAGGGGTGTGAAGCCTATCTTGCTCATGTGGTAGATACTAGAGTGAAGGGTTCTCCTATTGATAGCATTGCCACAGTTGCAGAGTTCCCTGATGTTTTTCCAGAGGAGTTGACAGGATTGCCTCCTGAGAGAGAGGTGGAGTTCGGTATCGAGCTGTTGCCGGGTACCACTCCTATCTCCATTACTCCTTACAGAATGGCACCAGCAGAATTGAGGGAGTTGAAAGTGCAATTACAGGAGCTGTTGGATAAAGGATTCATTCGCCCCAGTGTTTCTCCTTGGGGAGCTCCTGTGCTCTTTGTAAAGAAGAAGGATGGTACTATGAGGTTGTGCATCGACTATAGGCAATTGAACAAGGTGACCATTAAAAATAAGTATCCTTTGCCTAGAATCGATGATCTCTTTGATCAGTTGAAGGGAGTGTCAGTATTCTCTAAGATTGATCTGAGATCGGGGTACCATCAGCTGAGAGTCAGAGCTGAAGATGTTCCGAAGACTGCATTTCGGACCAGGTATGGGCATTATGAATTTTTAGTTATGCCTTTTGGTCTGACAAATGCACCTGCAGCTTTTATGGATTTGATGAATAGGGTGTTTAGGCCCTATTTGGATCAGTTTGTAGTGGTCTTCATCGATGATATTCTGGTGTATTCGAGGAATGAAGAGGAACATGATTTGCATCTGCGGATTGTGTTGCAGATTTTGAAAGAAAAGCAGTTATTTGCCAAATTGTCGAAGTGTGAGTTCTGGTTGGATCAGGTAGCTTTTCTCGGACATATTGTTTCAGCAGAAGGCATTAGAGTTGATCCGAGTAAAGTTGAAGCCATTTTGAATTGGAGTCCACCCAAGTCAGTGACAGAGGTTAGAAGTTTTCTGGGTTTGGCAGGCTATTACCGGCGGTTTGTGAAAGGGTTTTCCTTGATAGCTACTCCACTCACCAGATTGCTTCGTAAGGGAGTGAGGTTTTTGTGGACAGATCAGTGTCAGGCTAGCTTTGAACAGTTGAGAGATTTGTTGACTCAAGCGCCTGTTCTCACTTTACCTGTAGAAGGCCAACCCTAAGTGATCTACAGTGATGCTTCACATAGAGGTTTGGGGTGTGTATTGATGCAGGAAGGGAAAGTTATAGCTTATGCATCTCGACAGTTGAAACCGCATGAGCTTAACTATCCTACCCATGATTTGGAGTTGGCTGCCATTGTTTTTGCATTAAAGATTTGGCGCCATTATCTGTTTGGGGAGAAATGTTTCATTTACACTGATCACAAGAGTTTGAAGTATTTGGGTGTTCAGAAAGAGCTCAACCTTCGGCAGAGGAGATGGTTAGAATTGATTAAAGACTACGACTGTTTGATAGATTATCATCCAGGTAAAGCAAATGTGGTTGCTGATGCCTTAAGTCGGAAGTCTTTAGCTGGTTTAACAGTTTACTCGCTCTCGTTGCTTGTTGAGTTGAGAGCATTGCGTGCCAGTTTTGTACCTTGTGATGATGGTGCATTATTGGCACAGTTACAATTGAAGCCTGTTTTGTTGGATCAGATCAAAGAGGCTCAGTTAGCTGATAAGAAGATTCAGAAGATTGTTTTAGATTGTGAGAGTGGAAAGACTAGAGATTTTGTTGTGAAGAATGATGGGAGCCTATGGTTTAAGAATAGATTGTGTGTACCCGATAATGCTGACTTGAAGAGGATCATTTTAGAGGAAGCTCATCAGTCTTTATTTGCTATGCATCCGGGTAATACGAAGATGTATCATGATTTGAGACAGCATTATTGGTGGATTGGGTTGAAGAGAGACATTGCTGAGTTTGTATCAAAATGTCTCACTTGTCAGAAGGTTAAAGCAGAGCATCAAGTTCCAACTGGGTTGCTTCAACCGTTGTCAGTGCCAGAGTGGAAGTGGGAAAGAGTGACAATGGACTTTGTGTCTGGTTTGCCTTTGACACAAAAGAAACATGATGCCATATGGGTGATTGTGGATAGATTAACTAAGACAGCTCATTTCCTTCCAGTTCGGATGGATTACTCTTTGGAGAGGTTGGCTGAGCTATACATCCATGAGATTGTGAGATTGCATGGTGTTCCAACTTCTTTAGTGTCTGATCGAGATCCCAGGTTTACTTCGAGATTTTGGAAGAGTTTGCATGGTGCTTTGGGTTCTCGACTACATTTCAGTACTGCTTTTCATCCACAGACGGATGGACAGTCTGAGAGGGTGATACAGATCATTGAGGATATGTTGAGAAGCTGTGTCATTGATTTCACTGGAAGTTGGGATAGATTTTTACCTCTTGTGGAGTTTGCTTATAATAACAGTCACCAGTCCAGCATCGAAATGGCCCCATTCGAGGCATTGTATGGCAGACGGTGTAGGACACCTCTGTGTTGGAGTGAGCTTGGTGATGATAAATTGATTGGGCCTTATTTGATTCAAGAAACTGAAGAAAAAGTGAAGTTGATTCGGGGCAGGTTAAAAGCAGCTTCAGACCGACAGAAGTCCTATGCAGATCTGAAGAGGAGAGACATTCAGTTTGATGTTGGGGATAAGGTATTTTTGAAGGTATCTCCTTGGAAGAAGATTTTGAGGTTCGGTCGAAAAGGAAAATTGAGTCCTCGTTTCATCGGACCGTATGAAGTGTTCGAAAGAGTTGGGCCAGTGGCGTATAGACTTGCTTTGCCACCTGAGTTGGATCGTATTCATAATGTGTTCCATGTATCTATGTTGAGGAGGTACAGGTCAGATCCATCTCATGTGTTGCCATTTGAATCTATTGAAGTGAGCCCAGACTTGTCATTTGAAGAGGAACCAGTTGCTACCTTGGCACGGGAAGTGAAAGAATTGAGGAACAAGAGAGTACCATTGGTGAAGATTCTTTGGAAGAATCATGCAAAAGAAGAAGCAACATGGGAAAGTGAGCAGACTATGCGAGAGCAATATCCTCAATTGTTTCAGAATTGATTTCAGGTAATTTCGAGGACGAAATTTCTTTTTAGAGGGGGAGAATTGTAATATCCTCATTTATGCCCTAGAAGTTTTGCTTGTTGTTGTTGTTGTTGTTGTTGTTGTTGTTGTTGTATTGTTGGTCTAATTTGAGAAAAGAAAAGTATAAGTGTTTTGGGAAAGAATTTAGGGTTTAGAGCCAAGTTTATATGTTGTGTATATTGTGATATATATAACATATAAAATGGTCAAAGGGAGAGTCAAAGTGTTGGTTAGTGGAAGAAGATATTTTATTGTTGAGTGTGTAATTACATATATGGGCTTATATAAGACAAAAGGTTAGTTATATGTTTGAGGGCATTTTGGTAATTGTTTGGATGAAATGCATGGTGGAGATTAAGAAGGAAAGAGAGGTTGACTTGTGCATTTTCTTTTCTTCTCATGTTGGTGCCGGCCATTGAAGAAGACAAAGGGAAAGAGAAGTGTTCTTGATGCTATACTCAACTTGATGAAGGAATTGAGAGATTTGGTGAAAGATTGGTGGAATTTCTTCATATAAGGTAAGATCTTCTCTTTAATGTCTTCAATTCTTGTGAAGTGGTGTGAGAAAGGAATTAGGTTTTGTTGGTGTGATGATGAGATGAGTTTGTGTTATGTTTTTAAGTGTTAAAATTGATTGTAAGTTAAAAGATGGAATTAGTGTTGGGTTGATTGTAAAGATTGTATGTTTAAATGGATGTTGTTTTTGAAAGATGAAAAAGGATGGTGATTAATTAGGGTTTTGAGATGGTGTTTGTTTAATGTGTTTTAAAGTGATTATTGTAATGAATATATGTTTAGAACATTGATGATGTTCATTTGAAGCATGTGGTATGATGTATATTGAGTTTTAATGCATTTGGAAGAGAGTTGGTTAGAAGTAGGGTTTTGGTTTTGGGAGACACGGCCAAGTCATATGATTTTGGACGTGTTGGATTAATTTTTGGGTGACACAGCCGTGTTCCCAAGCCGTGTGAGCTGCTGTGGGTTTTGGTTGAAGAGACACGGCCGTGTCCCTAAGCCGTGTTTGCTACTGCCAAAGTTGAATTGAGAGACATGACCACAAGCTTGGCCGTGTCCCTCATGTGTGCTGCCCGTGTCCATCAAATGAGTTGGTTAGGGTTTTATTTCTTTGTTCTTTTTGCATTGTTTTGGTTCTTCAAAGGTGGGTTGGTTCTTAAACCTAACCCTAAAACACTTTAAACACACTTGAATCAATGAATGAACTAATCAAATGCATATGGAAGATCCTAAAGCTATGAATCATATAAGTTGTTCTTTGCCCTAATTGCATTGTTGAGATTTAAACAAGGTTATGTTATGCATTGTGAAAGGTATTGTATTTTATGAGTAATGTACCTTGAAATGTTGTATCAAAGATGAAATGATAATTCAAATAAGATATGATGAATGATGCTATATGAGATATAATGTGATCATGGATGAGATAAGTATACACTTGATTAATGAAGTGTTATATTGTGAAATGAAAGGTGAGGCCATTGTTATTGGCTATGATGATATTATTGAGAGAATGAAGGCATGTTGCCTAAATGTTGATGAGAATTGAGAATGGAAATGATAATTGATATGAAAATGAATTGTGTGGCTAATGTGTTATTCCATTTTCAGAGTATGTTATTGGTGGCATGCCTAATGATAGTAACAATCTCTTGAAGTTAGGTTGGATTGAATCCTTGAAGCCTAATTGAGATGTTACCACCCTTGAAGCTAGGTTGGGTTAGTTCTTGAAGCCAAGTTGGGTAGAAGCTTAGCATGCTTTGCTCCCCTTGAAGCTTGGTTGAACTTAATCCTTGAAGCCTAGTTGGGTCTATGATATTGATATTGATAAATGTGATGATAGAACCAAAACATTAACTCTGAAAATTGAATGGCATATTAGTGTGTCTTGGGCCCATGCTTGTCTATGGTTAATGTGAGTCATGAATGATGTTTGTTTTGCTTTGTATTGATGATTAAATGAATACTAATGAGGTATATGAAAAGATAATAAAATGTGATATGTAATGTGAAAGTATATTGTAAATTTTGCATATATGATGTTACATATATATTATGGTTTGAGAAATGACATTGCATTGCACGAAGTCATATCATTAGCATGATTATCTTACTAAGCCCTTGGCTTAGCGCGATAGTGTTTAATCGCGCAGGTGATAGAACTGTTAGAATCGAACCCGAGAGCTCTTCGAAACCGAGTGAGAGTAGACAGTGAAGAGTTGATTTTTGGAGACTTAAAGATCAAAGGAGATTTGCCAATCATGTATAACTCTTTTTATATTTTGTAAAGTATTGATTAAATGTACATATTTGTATATTTGTAAATATGGAATTAAGTGTTTTCAAATATGTAAATATTTTATGACTTCCGCTGTGAAATAACTATATGTATGTATATATATATCTAATGTGTTTTATTTTAAAAGTAAATGATCTACTTTTCTATATTATATAATGATAATAGTATTGTATCTATTTAAATGTTTTGAATGTTGAAGAAAACCGTAGCATCCCTATGTTTGGTGCACTTATGCTACATGGTTGTAGTTGTAGTATGTGTGCATTGGATGTGGGGGTGTTACAGGTATAGTTGATATGTATATACGATACATATTAATTGTGTATATGGGTATTTATATTCACTAAATATACATTACATATATATAGTGTATACATATTATATATATTATGTATCTTAGTTATATGTATATATATTATACTTGATATATAATATATAAATATGGTATATATGATGTGTACATAGGGTATACATGATATATATATAAGTATATGGATAAATATATATATATATTAAATATACATTACATATAGATAATATATATACACATTATCTAAATATGTACATAATGATATATGCAAAATATAAGTAACATATATAAGATATATACATATACATTAAATATATGTAACATATAAAGGAAGTATAAGTAGGTAGTGGATAATTATGGATGTGAAAGAGATAATTAAAATAATTATAAAAAAAAGAAGAAGAAAGAATAAGAAAAAGAAAAGTCAAAGGAAGAAGGGGATTTGTGGTGGAGAATTAAAGTAAAATTAATTAATTAATTAATTAAATGAATAATTAATATAATTATATTTATGGATGGGAAATAAGCAAGAATCAAAAATCAAAGCTTTCTTCTTCTTCATCTTCTCTTTTGAATGTGAGGTTGAGAGAGAAATAGGAAGAGAGTGAGCTTTTCATATCTATACCAAATTCACAATGGATTTTAAGGGGATTTAAGTGGATTTTGAAGATTTACTAAGGATTTAAGTAATTATTTTCTATTTCAAGCTTAATTTCATTGATTTTATGATTATTTTTAAAGTGGTTAGAGAGAGAAAGTATGTTTAAATTGTTAAAATTTGTAGTAATGAAGTTGAAATGATTAATACATGATGATTTGTTAGTTGATTGGTTGAAATGGACATAATTGATGAATTTAGGGTTATGTGAAGTTTGGGTATTTGATGTAGCATGTTATAATTGTTGGAATTGACCTGTATGATGTTTATTTGATTAGTAAACAATAATTTTATGGTTGAATAATTGATTAGCTTGGGTTAAGTTGAAGTTGTAATTGGTTAGTAAGGTTTAGGGTTATGGAAAAGGGCTTTGTTAAAGAATGCTTATTCAATTGGTTTCATCATTTAAATCATGTTGTTTAATTATTTAAATGATGAAAATGGACTCAAATTAATAATTGGAAATGGTTGGAATGAAGAATTAGAAATAAAGAGGTTAGGGAATATTTTAGGGTTTTGTTAAGGAATATGTGTTTATTAGATTTAATTGGTTAAAACTTGTGTTAATATGTTCTTAATGATAAAAATAAATTTAAAATACCAACTAAAATGGATTAAAATGGAATTCTAAAGATAAAGTAAGGTAAGGGAATTTTTTTGGAAAGTGATTGGAGTGAGGCTTAATTAAGGTTTTATGTTTAAAATGCCTTCAAATGTAGTCCAAAATAATTATATTTACTCACATTTTGAATAGGCATTAGATGGAAGCAAGTTGCCCAACCTAAGTGTTGAAGGGCATTGTGGAAGTGGAAGTTAAAGTAATAACTTAGCTTGAATTTGAGTGTTAAGCTATTTAACTATTTGAACATTCAAACATATTGTGATATGACATGAGAAGTGATGAATATGCATTATATGCATTGTGAAAAGCCATTGTTATTGGCTAAAATGAGTAAAATGTGATTTAGGTGCCTTATGTGTAAAATGACCCAAAAATGTTTGGGTAATATAATTGAAATGCTAACTGACATATATTGTGATAAAGTGATTTAGCATTGTTATGAATTAATAAGAAATTAACAAATGAAATGTGAGCATGAAGATGATATGTGAAAATGGGTTACTTGTGAATGTGACCCATAATTGTATAATGTGATAGGAAAGTATAAGAAAAGAGACAATGTGATAAATGGGAAAAAGAGGCATTGAGAAAAATGAGAAAATGAGACAATGTGATGAGGAAAAAAAAAAGAGAAATTGATGCAATGTGATAATAAAAGTGATTATGGAAAATATAAATTATTTATGTGCCTAGTATGTTATTCAATTTTTAGAGTTCTATGTTTGGCAGCATGCCTATGAGATTATCCTCATTATTTGCCTTTGGGGCTAGACAATATGTGTCGCTGATATATGATTTGCCTTTGGGGCTAGACACTAGGCATCACTATTATTTGATTTTCTTTTGGGGCTAGATGCTATGTGTCACTATTATATGATTTGCCTTCGGGGCTAGACACTTGGTGTCATTATGGACCAAAATAGTAACTCTGAGATTTGAATAATATATTAGTTTGTTTGGGCTCATGCCTGTGTATGTGTTAATATGAATTATAAAAAGATTAAAGATTATGTTTTAAAGTGGAATTGTATGCCACATTGTGAAATAACATGAAAAAACATTATGCATTATCATTGTATTAAAGTTTTATTATTATCAAAGTATGTACCGCTAGGCTTTTAGCTTAGCGCAAATATAATTCATCGTGCAGGTGATAGAGTTGGTCCTGTAGATCCGAAGAATTCATCTAGATCTGGTTAGGTCTAGGTTTGAGGTCGATAGTGTTTGAAGTGAGTTTTGCTGCCACATGATCAGAGCCATCTGCTGTCATGTATACATATCATTTTATAAAATACAATATAATTATGTATATTATGTTATGTTTTAAGAGTATTGTAAAATATAAAGAATTTTTGGACTACTTTTATGATAATGGATTGTATTTATGTTTTATAAATATATATATATGTACATACTTAAATGTTTTGAGGAAAATGTGGAGAAATTGAGAAGTTGAGGTGAAATGCTGAATTATTTTTATTGGGAGTGTGCTTTTATGTAGGTTGAGTAAATGTTTATTTTTGGGATGTCCAACTTATAGATAAAACTCTGGCAAATTTTTTCTAGAGATTTCTGTCACATCCGCCCACCGCATTTATGCATGGCAGGCACGTGCACAGTGAGAGAAGGGGAAAGGAGAAGTCAATTCCTGACAATGGCCCCAGATAAGGCTATAGGACCAATGAGACCTAATTGAAGAAATGCAAAGTTTTGGGGAGGTGATTGTAATTACCAAAAGTTGTTCCGGAGGTCCTTAATAGTGCATATAACAGACTCCAGAAATGGAAAGTAGAGAAAAATCGGGTAGCAACGGCACAACACGGTTTTTCCCGAAAACGCACAGTTTGGAAGATATAGGGGATTTTGACCAGGGGCATTATGGTCATTTTCAAAAGTATCTCAAAATTAATAATGGATCTCAAAAATGAAAAGTAGAGGAAAAAATGAGTCAAAAAGTGTATTACAGCATTCGGCGGAAGTGCGCGGTTTAAAAGTTACGAAAGAGTAATCGTCGGAGGGTATTTTGGTCTTTTCACACCCTAGACCATAAAATTACAGCACAAGGAGGTTAAGGGGCCAAAATATAATTAAAAGAAAGCCCAATGGCTTGGGTTTTAAATAAATAAAAGAAAGAGACAAATGGACCAATGGAAATTAGCCATTTTCCCACTTAAGTGTACCAATGGGAAATCAACACTTACACCAACACATCTTAACCTCTCTTAGCTGCCATTTGGAGGAGAGAACAGCAAAGAAATAAAAGGCAAGAGCTCTCCTTTGTTCTTGCTTTGGCCGAATATGAGAGAAAGGGAAAAGAGAGAGTGATTTTTTTTTCAAGTAGCTATTTTTGGTTGCAAACTTTGGTGGAGAATAAGACTTTAAGGTAAGGGGTTTTATTTGTAGCTTTAATTTCATAAATTGTTGGCTATTTTAAGAGATCTAAGTTAAGGTTCACAAAGGTTGAATTTGGGGAAAGTTTGTAGGATGGTTAGAAAATGAATTTAATGGAAAAAATATGTTGATTAATGATGAGAGATGGTTAATTTAGGTAGAAATTCATATGAATTTGGAGGGTAGCTTATTGTTCTAAATTTTTAAGGTTTATGTTTAAGGTTGTGTTCTTGAATTTCTTGAAGGAAAAACAAAGATTAAGGAAGGAGAAGAAGGAAAAACAAAGGGGAATTAAAAGAATAAGGTTTGGTACTTTACCTTGGAAGAATTAATTTTCCTTTCAATTTCTTACCAAAACTTTATCTATGGAACTTTTTCTATGGATGCATAAATATGTTGTTTGAGTTTGAATTCAATTGTTGAGTGGTATTTTTAAATCCATGTAGTGATTGGGTTGTTTAAATTCAAATGAAATCTAATGTTTCCAATGATTTTGGTAAAAGAGTTTATGAACTCTATTTAGTCCAAATTGATTTAAACAATCAAGTTATTTTAAAAGGGAAGTGTCTAAGTCTTCATTACATTATTAGGGAAGCTTTGAAATGGGTTTAAAACAGAAAAATAAACAATTTTGCACCAAGTGCAAGTGTGGGCCGAATTGGTTCCCTTTGGGATCCAATTCTGGACCTAATTTTGTGCAGCCAGTTGAGGCAGCAATCGATGAGATTTTTCGACGAAATTTTACATGAAATTAGTCAATATATGAAATAAGTTTCCTGTAAAATTTTGGTCAAAAATAAGATCATTTACCTAGTCAAATGTAAGACTGAAGTGGACTGAAATTTTGAAGAAAACCCAGATTTTACTATTCATTTGGCGCTTGCCTTTTGCGTTGCTGATTTTATACGCCGCGACACTATTCATTTGGTCATTTTGTGACCTTTTGAGGAATGCTTTGAAATGTTTGATATGTTTATTGTGGATGTTAAATATGTGAAAAAGGGTAATGGTTTGACTAAAGAATGTGGTACGCGGCGTAAATGGCAAAGCGCGACGGGAATTAAAATGATTTCTCGAGTCATTCTAAAATGATGTTTGAGACTTAAATTGAATCATTTTAACCTTTATGCTCTGCTGGGTAGTTGGGGGTGGCAGATAAGGGTATGGTGCACTATACTAACTTATGCAGTACTGCTTGATATTGTGATTGAATTGTTATGATTTGAACTCAATGGTGAGGGCCATTGAAGCCAGTGGTGAGGGCCATTGGTTATAACCAGGATGGTGAGGGCCGTTCCTGTGATATGATAATGGTGGTGAGGGCCACCTATGTTACAGTGGTGAGGGCCACTACCTTATCGCTATGGTTCCCTATATACCAGTAGAGCCAAAGTCCTGTTTGTTTTTTTAAACTACGTAATGCAAAATGAGTTTGAATTATGGTTTTTACATTTGTTGAAAGCATATCTACACTAAATGTACAATAATTTCCATTGGTTTAATGTTGGTTGATTTTTTATCTAATTATTTCCTTTTATTTCAAATGCTTTCATGCTTTACTTTTATTTTCATTGGTAAAGTACCCACTGAGCGACATTGCTCAGCGAGTTAAGTTTTCCTTGACTCGTAGGTTCAAAGCAGTAGCTAACTCTTGGGAAGTGACGACCAGACCCACAGCATCTCAGGGTAGATCTCCTAGTTTCCATTATGAGTTAACTAGTTGTGGCATGTATATGTATATATAAGTATGAGAATTTCTATGTTATACTGTACGTTAGTAGTATGTAATAATAATAAATCTCTACTTTATTTTGTACTAGAAGTGTAAACTCTTCTTGCAGGCTTGTAGTTGAGGTTATAAGGGCATTGGGAGTGTATTGATACTGATTGTGTTCGCATTGGTTTGTGTAAAAATGTTTTCAAAAATTAGAAAAACCAGTTTTGTTGACACTTGGGACCTAATTTCTAGGCGAACCTCTGGCAAAATTTCTGTAAAAATTGGAACTAAATTTTGACTAAGTAAGATTGGTAGCAACATTAGGTTAGTGTGGCGCCTCTACTCAGCTTATACACATAGGCCAGGAAGGGGTGTTACAATTTCTATATAAAGCACTTATTTTGGGTACCTAGAATTAATTATGAAAATTTTATTTACATATAAAAAATTAATAATACATTTTAGTTGTTTGAAATTTTAAATTGAGTTAAGAAACTTTTTATTAAATTGATTGTGACATTCTTATACCTTATATGCATATTTTATATATAAGGGATGTATGTATTATATGAATATAGAGTATAAAGGTGTTACAGTTGAGTTAGCTTGCCAACAACATGTTATGATGTTTGTTATGCCTTTGGGCAAGACACTGGGTGTCTGGTACATTTGTGCTAAGGAGACGGCCTTCGGGTGATAATAGCCACTTAGTCTCTGTGTCGATAGAGGGTAGCCTTTGGGTGATATATTTGACACTTTGCCCTTAGTGTCGAGAAGAGGCTGCCTTTGGATGATATATTTGACACTTACCTCCGGTGTCGATAGGGGATGATTTGTGATATTATGTCCTCGGTGCTGAACCTTTGGGTTACTTTAAATGGAGTGTTGAGCTCGGTATGTGTGTATGTGTGTGATTATGAAATGTTGATGAGTAGTATGAGTTAATGAAGGGTTGGTTAAAATAATGCATATTATATTTATGTAATTAAGCAATTTTTTTATTTAATTTTATATTATTTTTAATATGTACCATAAAGCTATATATGCTTACTGGTTATATGTATCACGCATGTGATACGGCTACAAACCGAAGTGGTCTAGATTGAGGTGTGATTAGAATTTTGAGTTTGCTACTAGACCAACCTTGATGGTGTTGCATTCATGTACTCTGGGTTTTGTAAATCTTAGACATAATATATGTATATTATAAATATTTTCATGTTGTTATATATGTATATATGTAAATACATATGATGAGACATGTTTTGGATATAAAACCTTGTTATATAAATTAATGAAGTGATGTTTTGGAGAATTGTTGGAGATTGTGTATATAAATATTTGAGAGTGAAATTCTATTTACAGGTTGTGTTTGTTGGATTTTGAAAATTTTGGAATTATAGACAAAACTCTAGCTAAATTTTCCTAGAGAATTTCATTTATAAATTTATAAACTATTTTTAATATTAAAGTGGGAATTTTTATACATATTTATTGTAGTACCCTTGTATCCTAGGCATGTATTTACCATACAGGGTATATATATTATATGTATTTAGGGTATAAAGGTGTTACAGGTAATCTAGAGATTTTCTATACTTTGTAGTTGTGGTTGATACTTTATAAATTTCACTTGAATTATAACTTTATATTAAATCATGATAATGATGGAGAATGTTTAATATGCAAACATATTCATAAAAGTAAAGGTAATTGAACTAAATTGTGTGTGATAGATTGGAAATTGTTGAGATTGGATTTGAAATTGAATGTGAGAAATATTAAAAGTGCTTTCTTCTGCAAGTTGTGTTTTGACAGGAGAAGATATTGGTAGTGTCAAATTTTAGGAGAGAGTCTACCAAAATTTTAATTGACATTACCTTTAGTGTTTATCAAAAATTAAATGAAAGGTATATAAGAATTGTGTGACACCTCTTGATAGTTCTTAACATGATTGTCAAGGGGTGTTATAGATGAATATGTGGAAAATGTGGAAATAAGGATGAAATGAAATTAGAATATGAAATGTAATATGACATTGTGTAAGTGTTTGCCCTGCACAATTACTTATTCTAGAATATTGAGTTTGGTATTGTCTAGTTAGCATATGATACATAATAACATTTTATATGCCTTTGGGAGAGGCATTCTGGTATCGAACACTTCGATATTGAGGAGATGACCTTCAAATGAGAGTGATACACAGGTATCACATGACACTTAGTCTCTGGTATTGGTGTTGAGGAGACGACCTTCAAGTGAGAGTGATACACTAGTATCACATGACATTTATTCTTCGATGTTGGACCTTTATGTCGTGATAGGCCAAATCAATCTTTCTAGAACATGAATATTGTGTTGGGATTGTTGGGCCTAATATGTGTTGATGTGATGTGTTTATATAATTTATGAGATAATAAATTAACAAGATGAGCTTTGCATTTTAAGGTGAAGAAAATGTATTTTATGCCATAAAGGAAATACTTTGTTCTAAAACATATTTTTTTATATTATCAAAGTATGTACCACTATACTTTTAGCTTAGCGTGATTGAATTGTATTGCGTTATTGATAGAATTGCAAAGAAGGAAAGTTCTGATTGATATGAGCATGTCTAGATTTGAGGCTATTATTAAAGAGTGAGTCGCTTGTCGTGAGACCCATATTGCCAGTGCTACTATGCATTGCATGTATATACTTGTGTTCTAATTTCTTTGGATATGTACATTATAAACCTTTTTCTAAATATGTTTTAATTACAATATTTGTAATGTATTGTAAATATATAAAGTTGTATAGTATTTATGTTTGCCAAATGTTCAGATATAGATTAGGGAAATAGTGGATTTGTAGAAATGAAATTTTAGTAGTGTATTTTATACAGGTTGAGTTATTTTTATTTTGAAATTTATTAAAATTACAGACAAAACTTTGATGAAATTTTTTTAGATATTTTTATATAAAATTAATCAAAATTATATTTTAAATACTTTTATTTAATTGTTATATACATATTTTTATATACTGACTATATTTACATTTTTGGAATTATATTTATTTTTGGTATGGATGAGAGTGGTTCTACAACTAACAACTGTAGCACTCTCATAATTTATTTACGTATTATAAGTATATATAGTATACTGGTGTTACAAAAGTATTCTGTAAGCTAAGATTATTATTAATTAGTGGCCATTAGTACATACAAGCTAAATATTACCCACGGTATACTAGTGATATTATATTTTATATTGATTTAAATAATTATTAATTGATGTATAAAAAATAATCTTATACATATAAATATATAATATTAATCATTTTCATATTCATTTATTATAAAATATTTATAATAAAATATATTTAATATATTAAGACTTTTTTTAATCAATTCAAGAATTCTTTAATTTAAAATGATGATTAAAATATTAATTTTTAATTTTATTTTTTTAAGAAGAATAAAAGAAATAATTAAAATTAGTATTTAAAAAAAGTGAAGATTTATTAATTGTTGATTAAGTTTTCAAAAAAACTATTATGAATTTATTATTAAAACAATATGAGTAAATAAAAAATGTAAAAGTGATAAAAGAAGTGAAGAACATATAAATATATTAAAATTTAAATTAAGTCAAAAAAAATATATTAAAAATAAAATTAAATAATTATAACTCATAAGTTAAAATAAAAATAAAATCAATGGCTAAATAAAAATGAAACAAAATTGAAAATAAAAAAAAAAGAAAAGAAAAGTAATGGCAAAATAGAAAATAAAAAAATAAAATATGGTTTAAAAGGAAATTTACTATTCATTTGGGGAGGAGTTTTAGTATATTGTATAATGATTCAATAATTTTCTTAATTTTTATTTTTAATATTAAAATAAAATATCACATTGTTATTAAATACTAGTTCACTCACCCATAAGTTCCAATGTTAGAGTACATAAAAATATAAGGACTTAATATCATCAAATCAATGTACAAAAACTTGATATAAAAAACATATAAAATACAAAGGTTCCTTATTTTTTTAATAAAAAACACCAAGTATGACACTTGGTCTAACAAAAATATTCTAATCAAACTACTCATTGAATAAATCTAATATAAAAAAATATGCAGTGTACAGGTGATGCTATTGAAGAGTTTCCATGTATTTGCCTAGTTATTTGTCATGCATGTGATTATATTAATTATCCTTGAAATAACGCTTGTTATGTTTCTTTTTTTGTTGAATTCTATATATATTAGTCAAAACATGAAAAATAGCACGCACATTGTTTGGTTATATTTTACAAACATGTCTTTTTTGCTCACGATCACTAACTAGTACTCTAATTTGCTTGAATAATTATACCACTAATAGCTTCTTTCTCTGTCTCTCATTCATGTATTCTATTGATTGCATATTAACATATTTTTTATGAAATGTATCCTCTACTTGTCTATTCTTTAATTATTGCGCGCTAGCATAATGTTGTTCTTAAATCATAAGTTTTTCCCTTTACTAATTCCAAAAGGTAATGAATTGCCAATAATTGAGAATTATTTCATGAGGCATATACATTAGAAAGTTTTATGACATATGATTAGGTTTTACTATGCAATTATACTCTTGGTCCCTTTTTGGGGTTGCTTTATGGAGTTTAGATCTCAAGATTATCCTTGTCTTATACAAGTTAATTTTAATTATCATCAATTAAAAAATTGCAAACTTTCTCAGATATGTAAGCAATATGAATTTGAGTGAAATTATTTTACTTTTTTGTAATAATTATTCTTTTTCTATCAATAGCTTTGGTGGATTTCTTTGCCTTCTGTTATTTATTGTGCATAAACTTCCATAGAATGAATAATATTTGTCGATACAGAATTCTTTATGTTTGGTTAACTTAATGCTAGAAATATAGAGTGTTGGCTTGTAGTTATGTGGATATGATTATAAGTTGGTTTGAGTATTATTCATCGTAATTAAATTTGTGTGAGAATATGCCTATAAATGAATGAGAGATATATCATAAAGTAACTAGGGAGCCTATTCATGGTTAAGTGATAGTCATGGGTGCAAACTTGATGCCCAAAGATATATATATGGTTCATCTTCTTCCCATGGCTATAGTAAGCAATGTGCAGAAAATAAAATTGAAGAAAATGAAGAATGGGAGAAACAGTTTAATATATTACATGATAAATACAAGGCGTTGGAAAATTAGATACCATTCCTCTTCTAAAATATTTGCAATCATAAGGTATAAAACCATTGGAATCTGATATATTGCAGCCATCTGATGTGTTATGTGACAATTTTTTTTTTAATTTAACTTGTTTGGAACTATATGTTCATATGTCAAATATTATAATAAAAATTATGAGCCATGTTGCATTTTAAATAATAAATTGAGTTGCCTATACTTTGAATTTCTTTTTCTTATAGGGAGGATTGTCTAATATACAGAGGAGATTCTATCGATTCTTTATTTCAAATTAAATTATTTTTTCATAATTTTCTTTTAAATTATAAGTTACCAATAATATTTGTCAATTTTTCATAGGTTGATGGCAATTATTAAGGTGAAATAGGAGATCAGTATGCTGATTGTCTTGAAAATAGTTTTGAAGATGATGACTAATTATCTCTTTTTTTTTATTACATTTTCAATTTCTTTCAAATTTGTTACTATGTTTCTCACGTAACACTTGCAATTCTAAATATAATTAAATAGTTACTAAGGAGAGATGGTTTGAGTGATGGGAGTGGTATATGTATAGTATACCCAATATATGCATAAGATATACATAGGTTATACATTGGATATACATAATATATACGTAGTATATACCTAATATATACATATTCATAAAAGACAAAACTACAAAAAGTTAAAAAGTTAAAAAGTCAAAGTTAAAAGTAAAAGTAATATACATGTATATATATATATAACAAAATAAATCAAAACTAAATTAAATTTGGGTGGGAAGAAGGAAAAAATATCCAAGAATTTAATGATTAAATATTATGTAATTATTTAAATTAATGAGGGGTAAAATTGAAAAGTGAATTTATAAAAGTTTTCTTCTTCTTCTTTCCCATCATCTTTGGCTAAATTTTCTAAGAGAAAAGGGGGAGGAGTTCCTCTCATTTACACACCAAATTCCATAAGATTTTCAAGAGCTTTGAAGTGATTTTGAAGAATTAGTGACAATCAAGTAAGTTTTTCTATTAAAGCTTGATTTCTTTAGTTTTTAAGGTTATGTATGGCTTGGGTAGAGAGGGAAATTGATTTTAAATGTTATAATAGGTTATTTTGAAGTTTTCTTGATATGTGTACATTGATTTTGTGATTGGAAGTTGGATATAATGAAATTTTGGTGAAATTAAATTTTATAGGTGATATGTAAAAATTGAGATTCTGATGGGAGTTTCGATAATTGCTAGTTTTGTTGTTATATTAATAAGTATGTAATAATTTCTGGTTGGATGATTGAAATGGTTGGGTTTGGTGCACTGTGAGAGGGGATTTTTGCCCCCACTACCAGTGGAATGGTTCTTGCGACTTCAACACTGTTTAGGCTCAGAGCCTTAGAGAACACGGGCTTAAGCCCGGAGAAAATAGAGTCGCCACCCAGACAAGCAAAAAAAAAGGAAAGGGGTGGATGAGTCGATTCCTAAGGAATCCCCAACCCCCTAATGGATTCAAAAAGTTGGGTAAGTGTGGGGAAGGTGAAAAATGGCCCAGCACCCCCACAATGCCCGGTTCATTGGAATTGGCCTCCTTTGCAGGTCTTAATATTATAAAATTCTTACACATAATGATATTATCCATACTACATGCGATCATAAGAATAAATAAATACTTTATTAAAATCATAATAATGTCCAAACAAAGCAAATAAATGGACACCCATCCGAGGATGGAAACGTGTCCTTACATCATCCATGTCTAAAACTAAATAGGACACCCACCAAAAGGTGGAAATGTGTCCTTTACATTTGTCCAAAAAAGCTTTAAAATAAAATAAATTACATGATGCTTACGACATGAGGTACCCAAAATATGGAAACATACCTCTTACAATGTTTTGAAATCAAAACAAATCAATAAAAATAGTCAACCATTCATTATAAATAAATCATTCATCAAAGACATCAAACATCAATCAAAATATATAATAAACATTCAACTAACTTAAATAAAACACTAAGTATATAAATTTAGAATTCATTGATCAATTTAGGTTTCTTTGGTTTCATGTTTAACAATTAGGGTCTTGTAATTTAGTTTACTAGATTAATCAATTTGAGAAATATTTAATATAAAAGAAGTAATATAGCTACTGGATGTTTTAAAGATTTATTTCAAAAGTTTTATGAAAATAATATTAAAGTTTAGGGTTTAAATAAATAAGATTGAAGATCATGAAAATTGAATTTTAAGTTAAGTATTTGGAAAGAATAGGGTACTATGAATCTTTCAAAAAAATAGATTTGGTTAGGGTTTTAAGAAAATAGTCTATTGTTTTATGGTTTTAGAAAAGTGTAATTAGGGTTTTATATTTTAAAAATATGTTTTACGGGTATTAAGGCATTAGGGTTTTAAAAATAATTTTTAGGGTTTTAAAATAAAGTTTGGATGGTAAGTAGAACAATTGATCATCTATTGTACATTTAAACAATTAATCCAATTGAGTGATGAGGCTACTGTAAACATAAACAAGTTAATAGAGATTCAAACCTCCGTTGTTGGTTCCACCATAATTTTGAATTATGGCTGAACAATAATAAAGACAGTGTGGGCTACCTTTGATGGGTTGTGTGTTATTTGCTGCCTCTTTATCCATCAAGCTTGAGATTGTCAATCAACTGCAAAAAGGAATTTGGATAGTTCTTGAATAAAATTTCAAAAATCTCAATCCCAAAAGTCCGGTCCTCTCTCTGGCCAAAAAATCTCAAATCTCCCTTTTCTGTGTCTTTAATGTGGTATTTATAAGAAAAAAATAAAAACCTAATACTAATTAGTTAAGGAAATAAAAACCATTTAGGAAATAAAATTAAAAACTAAGCAGAATAGGGTTTCAAAAAAATTGCGCTGGCAAAAATTGCTGCGGGGCGCTGCTGGCTGAGCGCGCGGGTCGCGTTTGTTTCATCGCGCTTTAAACTTTTTGGAAAATAAAGCAACGAATTAAGGTTTTTAAACTTTAGAAAAAGTGAATTGAGGTTCTAGGGTTTTTGAATTAAAAGAAACAATGGGATGATTTAGCTACTGTGAAGAATAGTATTTAGACAATTGATGCATACCTCCATTTGTTGGTTCCACCAAAAATTTCTTCTTGGATGAACAAAATCAAAGACAAGCTTTGCTACCTTTGATGGACTGAATAGTTGTCTACTCTCAAAAAACCAAATTAGGTTGATTCAATGCCTTTCCTACTTAGTTTCGGTCTAAATTTTTCTCCCAAATCATATCAAATTTTTGATCAATTTCTCCTCCCATTTCTTGTTTTGTTTTTGTATTGTTTTTGGTCTTATTTATAGAAGAATTTTATGATTCATTCCTAGTTATTCATGGAAGCTAATATTGATAAGAAAAGGAAACCAAAACCTAATTGCATTAGGTTTCGGAAAAATTTTGCTAGAGAAAAAAAACTGCTGCGGAAAAATTGCGCTGGAAAAAAAAATTGCTGCAGTTGGCTGCAGCAGGGGCAAGGACTGGCTTGTGAGCCATTTCGCCTACAGGAAACTCCTGCGGCGAAATGGCCCACAGCCATTCGTCCTACGCACTGGTTTTCGGCGATGATTTTTTTGTAGCCGATTTTTTTTATTTTTATTTGTTTATTTTTATTTTTATTAATAAAAATTAGATATTAAAGTAGAAATTATTTAATTAAGATAACAAAAATTATTTTGGACTAATTAAAATATATTGGACAACACCAAAATTATTTTGGACTAAATAAAATACATTGGACCGGACTGGGTCAAAATTAAGGGTCTACAGTTTGCCCCCTGCTCGAATGATCTGAGACTTTAGTGAAAAGCAATTTTTGAGATGGTTGAGGTTTTGGGTTCTGGACCCGGTTCGAGTTTTGGACTCAAGGAAAGATTCTAGGTTCTGGACCTAAGGGTATTTTGGGTTCTGAACCCGACCTAAGTTCTTGGGCTTAAAAATAAATTCTAGGTTCTGGACCTAAGGAAAAATTTAGGTTCTGGACCCGAGCTAAGTTCTTGGACTTAGAAATAAATTCTAGGTTCTAGACCTAAGGGTAATTTGGGTTCTGGACCCGACTAAGTTCTGGACTTAGAAAAGATTCTAGGTTCTGGACCTAAGGAAAATTTGGGTTCTGAACCCGAGCTAAGTTCTGGACTTAGGAAAGATTCTAGGTTCTGGACCTAAGGGTAATTTGGATTCTGGACCCGAGCTAAGTTCTGGACTTAAAAGAGATTCTAGGTTTTGGACCTAAGGGTAATTTGGGTTCTGGACCTGAGCTAAGTTTTGGAATTAAAAGAGATTCTAGGTTTTGGACGTAAAGGTAATTTTGGTTCTGGACCCCAGCTAAATTCTTGGACTTAGAAATAATTCTAGGTTCTGGACCTAAGAAAAAATTGAGTTCTGGACCCGAGCTAAGTTCTTGGACATAGAAATAATTCTAGGTTATGGACCTAAGGAAAATTTGGGTTCTGGACCCGAGCTAAGTTCTGGACTTAGAAGAGATTCTAGGTTCTGGACCTAAGTAAAATTTGGGTTCTGCACCTGAGCTAATAATTTTTTATTTCAAAAAGTTTGGCTAGTTTTTATGCACTCTTCTCTTTTTTATTTTTTGCCCCCTGCGTGTAAAAATATTTATATACACGCAAGCAGTTGAAGGATTAAATTGAATAATTGAATTTACTATTTATTTACTGTGTAGTCATTGTTCATGTACTATTTACTATTCATTTATAGTAAATTTACTATTCATAAATAGTAGTAAATAGTATTTATTATTGAAAATAGTAATTTTACTATTTATCAATAGTAATACTATTCACAAATAGTAAAATTTACTATTCACAAATAGTAAAGTTTACTATTCATGAACAGTAAAACTTACTTTTGAATTTTTATTTTTCCTTGCCGTTTCTCTATAAAAACCTACTTACCTGGTATTAACTTACTTGGGTCTGTGTTAGCATTATCATTGCGTTGTTCGGGCTGGAGGGTGTATTTACAAAGCCCGACAATGGTATGATGTAGTGCCTTCTCGGGTAAGGCGGATTATCCGAGATTGCTGCTTTGAGCATTTCATCTTACAATTGTTGTAACACCCCCATACCCAATATACGCACACCGCATACGCCCGCACAACAAGCGATATACGCATACCGGATAAAGGGGTGCTACAGTTCATTTCTAAACAACCCAAAACAAACTTTAGTCTTTAACATATAAGCATCATAAATCAGTCTGAATAAACTTAAAACATTCAACCTATATTATAAATAGTAATAGAGAAAATATTTCTTCGTTAAAATACATATATATATATGGCATTGGTACCCAAAAGCTTATCTAAAATAGTCTGTTCAAAATATTTGTTAATTAAGCAGCAGAAAATACATATGTTTACATCAAAATCAATAAGTACAAAAATATGAATTTATACATGCTGGCAATTCGTCTCTAATCGTGATGTCCACAACTCAACACTGCTCTCACAAATCAAGCCTAGGCTCGACTCGGTCTAGACGAGCCCTCCGGCACAACCGGATCTACCCTGCCACCTGCGCGATGAACCACAATCGCGCTAAGCAGAAAGCTTAGTGGTACAAACTTTGATTCAATATAAATCAATGAGATGCTCATACACAATACATATGAATATGTCAACTCATTACATTATATATTTCAATATATTAATCATTTGGATCACATTTCATAAATCACATTAATACAAAGATAAACATGGGCCCAAAACAAAACTAATATGCTATTCAAAGTTCAGAGTTACTACTTTGGTCCATAATGACACCATGTGTCTAGCCCAGTAGGCTATATATATCCATGGATTGTAACAGACCCAGTCTCTTGGACCTCAACCTAGCTAGACCCTAGGGCCCCAGTTTCCTAGTCCTCAACCCGGCTAGACTGTTATAGTTTTTGAGGCTTACGACCCAGTCTTTTCACCTCAAAAACATCATATTTCACATTTTTCAGCTGGACTCGGCTTACGACCCGGTCTTTTCACCTGTCCAGCAATTCATAGGCATGCCGCCAAACCCAGAACTCTGAAAATTGAATAACATACTAGGCACACAATTAATTCATTTATCTCATTTCATTTCTCATAATCAAAATAGGCTCATTGCCTTATAATAATATCATCTTTTCTCATTCTTCTATTTCATCTCAATATCGACTGGTTACATTATGTTTTCACATCTCATATCACCTATTTCCACATTTCTTTTCATATACAATACTTTGCTCAATTGCATTGATACATCAATAAAATTCACATTATGCATATCACAACATATAACTCATTCATCAACAATGTATCAAGTAACTTAACACACATTTTTCAACTAAATGTGTTAAGTCCTAATGTCATGTGCATGTATGCAATCATTCAAAGTTTGTACTTACCTCTTAAAGCAACAACACCACTCTATCAACTCCTCTTCCAAGATAACTCTCAACACTTGAATAAAGGTAGCTCAACTCTCTTCAAAACCTAAACCAAAGGTGATCATACATACTCACTTGGAAATACACAAGAAGAAAATAACCAGGGCAAACTCTACACTTGACACGCTCTACAACATGAGCGTGTCCTTGACCGTGCCCTAAACTCACAACACAGAAGCTTTGACACGCTCAGTGACATGGGCGTGTCACTGGCCGTGTCAATCCTCCAACAACACAGTAGCTATGACACGCTCAATGACATGAGCTGTCACCGGCCGTGTCAATGCTACTACAACACAGAAGTTGTGACACGCTCAGTGACATGGGCATGTCACTGCTCATGTCACCAACCCAGAAAATAGAACGAATGACACGCCCAAAGACATAGCCGTGCTCCTGGGTGTGTCAGGCCAAAAACCCTGAAATCGACACTAACAAAGCCACAACCAGCACTCATCTTCCAAAAACCAAATCAACCACACATAACTCAACTAAAACCATCAACAACTCAAAAATACTTGAGTAAACCTTAAAACAACTCAATCACAAACATCAAACACAAACACCACCATATAACACAACTCAAACTCACAACACCCACAACTCTTGTCTCTTCAATCCAAACCCAAAAATCAAAGTTACTAAGACAAAACACTTCAAACACACCAAAATAATCATAAACACATCTACAACAACCATCCAACAAACCCAAGAACATAAACTCAAAAGAAAACCAAGAAACAAGTTGGAAACTTACCAAAAGTGAAGAAAATCCTTAAAACTCCAACTTGATCTCTTGAAAACCTTCAATCTTTTGAACTTGGAAGCAACAAAATCTCTTCTCCTTTGGTTGATAAGGGTGGCCAGCCAAAGAGAAGGAAAGAAGAAGATGAAGGTGAACAAGGAAGAAAAAAGAAAGAAAGAAAGAAAGTCAACACTCTTCAACTACTCTCTCCTCAAAACACTCTCCACCATACATTTAAACAATAAAATATTCACCCACTAACATAATTAAATCCATTTAATTAATCAAAATATCTCTTTACTTCTAAGACCCAATGACTTGTATATATATATTGTTTTTATCTCCATATACTTAACATATACACTTTAAATTATTTAATCCAATACAACAATTAACACTCCAAAATATTAGGGTATACTTTGGGATATTACAATTGCCATCCGTGGAGTATCAGATAGATCGGAGCGTAGTCCAGGTGCTTGCAGAACGATGGTTGGACACATCCCACACTTTTCACTTGCCTATTGGAGAGATGACAATTGGTCCGGTCGATTTTACTGCTATAATCGGTCTTCGATATTACTGCTATAATCGGTCTTCGAAATGATGGTGTTCTAGTTACTCTGACCAATGATATTTTAACATTTGAAGAAATTCAGGAATTAATTGGTATGGAACCATCATATAAAGGGTCTTTTAAGATAAAAATCGAGCCAATTTGTAGTTATTGGATGAACTACGAAGGACGGGTTGGCAGAGACACGGCCGAGCAGTATGATCGAGGATTTTTGTTATATCTGCTTGGGTCGACCATCTTAGGCAGCACTGAATCCTCCATCCACTTGTCAGTGTTGAGTGCCCTTTCTTATTTCAGAATGGTACCATCTTCTGGCTGGGGTGAAATAGGTCTCACGTGTCTTTACCATGGTCTTGATAAACTTTACCAAAAAAAGAAGTCTTTTGTCAGCTTGATGGCGGTTGTCGAGGTATTCTTCTTCTACCAATGTCAATTCCACTCTTGTCTTACATGAATTTGATCTTTATTATTATTGTAGGTATGGGCCTATGAACACAACCTCGTGAGAGTACCCGTTATTTCCCGAGATAGGGTCGGGTATTCGAGATTAAATTTTTGGTTGTCTGATCGTGTGGACGCTCCCGGCACTCGCCATGTGCATACTCATCATTTTATGTTGAGCCGCTTAACCTGGGATCAGGTAGTATGCTTTAAATTTTATGTGAAAGTTTACTTACCTTATGTTATTTTACATGTGAATTTGGCCTGGTGGAGCCCAGAAGAGAGGACAAACTGGTCTCCCTTGATGAAGGCTGCACTATCTTTCCAATATTCTCACCGAGTCATCGCCGGCCCAGTGTCTAGTGGCTGGTTTCTTAAGGAGAAAGTTTATGAATGGTTTCTCGGTCCAGAGTAGCGGAGGGTTTTGATGCATATCCTGAAATATACTTTAAATATTATGTCGATGCCGGAGGATGCATGGTGGCCGGCTCGGTACGGTTATGGTGTCGAGTCATTTCTTCATCTACCCGGTGCATTTTATGCCCATTTTATTCAAAGGAGGCTCTTGAACTTTGAAGTATCTCCTGTTGGTGTGCGGGGGATTCTCGAAGAAAATGAGGGTAGAGATGAGGAGGAACATCACGGAGATGCAGGAGAGTTTGTTCAACATCTCGAGGCTAGTACTTCTCAGGTAAAACTTTTATCATTTTTCCCTTGCAACTGCTTCTTTCTTTCTTTGATTCTTTAATGATTATTGCAGGTTGTTGGTTCATTTAATCATGAGGGTGGACCTTCTTTTACTGCCCCTTAATTTGCTCATTCTAGCCTGCCAGATATGTCATCTCATCCGCAAGGTATTGATATGAACTACTTGGTGAGTTTCTTATTTTCTGGTAATTTATGCTATATGTATGCATGATTATGTATGCTCTTACCTTTTTCCTTCCTGGCTCACAGCGGATGCTCGAAGAACAAAATAGGAAACTTCAAGAAGAGTTGGCTGCAAGTCGTTAGCAGGCTTCTCATTTTGAAAGTTTATATCATTAATCAGAATAAAATTTCTGAGACTTCTAATTTCAGGGGATGAGGGATCCCGGTGCTTCTTCATCAAGAGGCCTCCAGACTGATGACCATGAGATCCTTTCATCTGCTTCTGATGAGGACCATGATGGATCGAAACTTCAAGGTAATAGGGATTTTGGTGCTCCCGCTTTGGGTGATCCTGGGATGAGTAATTTGACGAATTTTGGTGCTCCCGCTTTGGGCAGACTCGGGACCAGTGATTTGCCCCCTCCTCCAATAGGCGATGACTTTTTTAAGGCTTTATTTGATGACCTACCACCACCCTCTTAGTGATATGTAAATATTGTAGCATTGTAAAATATTGTACAATAATGAAAAAAAATACAATTTCCATCTTTACTGTATCTTTTTTTTTATTACAGCACCACTTTTTTTTTATCACATCATAAACAGTGAATCATAATTTCTTTTTCCACAGCCGCACCATTTGCTAAAATCAATTCAACGCGGTAAAGGATTTCGTTGCTAATTCCTTTCATTATGCCATATGGTCTTATTCTTTCCAATCACCTTTTCCTCTTCCCTTTTCGAAAAGGTTATTTCTTCTATATGAATCACCTTTCATGCCATATTTCATACAAAATCCAAAATTCTTTCCATTCCCACGCAAAGAACTCCCTTTAACAATTTTAATTTTTCTTTATTCATCCACCATGACCGAGCATCATTTAAAGAAGATAAAAATTCTATTTAAGAATATGGATGCCATTCATTGGAAGCAAATTTCGTGGTCAAAACTTGATGTTTTAAAGTGTTTTCAAAATGTTAAATTGGACCACTCCTTCTTACATGCCATGGCTTCCTTTTGGGGTACGAATTCTAGGGTATTTAAAATTAATGGCTTTGAAATATGTCCCTTGATTTAAGAATTTGAGGCCATCCTTGGATATCCAAATAATCAACAAATGGTGTTACCCACATTGGTTTCCAAAACTCAACAAAAGATGTAGATGTTATTTCAAATTCCAAAACACGAAGTTCTTCGGTTGATGAGAGGTGAAAAAATTCTACTTGCTCCTTTGATTGACTTTTGTCTCTCTCATTTGGCCCCTACTAAGGCATGGGGACGCATGCTCTGTCTTTGCTTCCTCGACCAATTCTTTCTTGCTTCCTCTAACGGCGATATTGATCCTCAAGTATTGGATATTATGGACCAAATGGAAGGAGGCTTGTCGCCGATACCTGTGATCTTAGCCGAGACTTTAGTTGGGTTAGACCAACTTAAATCAGGATTGTCAAAGAGACTGACTGGGAGTCCGTTGCTGCTTCAGGTAATCACCTAAACTGCCCTTTCAGGTTTTCAATTTAGGTTTTCTTTTTTCCTCTTCTTTTTTTTTTGCTCTAATTTTTGCCTAGTCCGCCCATGGGGTTTTCAAAACTAGCGAGCTGTCCTAATTTTTGCCTAAGCTGCCCTTGCGGGTTTTCAACTTAGCGGACTCTTTCTCTTTTTTTTTTCTCTTTTTTTTATTTAATTTTTTCTTCACAGATTTGGCTTCAGGATCATCTTTGTTTGCTTTATATTCCATCCATGGATTTTGCTAGATATCTGCCACGTCATCACTCTGCTAGGAAATTACTCCATCATATTTCTTCATATGCTAACTGGGTTGACTGGATCCACTCACGCGCTGAAGTCAATATCTGTTGGTTGGTACCTTGGTGGAAGATTTCTCGTGTCACCATACGGACATACTTGATGTATGTTCCCCTTGCTGCTCTTCATCAAGGTACATGCTATGATCCTAGCCGACTTGGCCGTCAGTACGGAGCTGAGCCTCGTAATTCTGACTTTACTCCCGATTTAGACATGCCTTGCTTGACTGAAGCCTATTTGGATCGGCTGAGGCAAAGCTGGCCTGCACGTTATATTTATCGACTGCCATAGATTTTTTATTTGTTAATTCAGAAAGTGTATTGTTAGGATGAAAAATTATTAAAGTAATAAAAGATGCTTCTTTTCCATTTAAAATTTGTCATCACCTTTTGCTATTGTGTTTATTTATTTCATCCATATCAGTGCACATAGAACAATTTTAACATTAATTCTGTTTTATTAAATTAGGGAACAACCAAACATAAAGCCAGCATACAGAAGATTACTCTTGTTGCCAACTAGCCCTTTCGAGTTTTCTAATTGATGATTTTCTCTCATTTAGCCCTAATTGTTGCCTAGCCCGCCCTTTCGGGTTTTTGGGACTAGCGGACTGCTCTAACTTTTGCCTAGGCCGCCCTTTTTGGGTTTTCAACCTATCGAGCCCCCCTTTTTTTATATCATACATAAAACCTCTTCAACCTGTCAATGTTTACTGGCTCACTAAATTCGTTCCTGTCCATGTCTGATAGCTTTACCGCACCTTTGTTCATGACTTGTTTCACGACATATGGTCCATCCCAGCTAGGCCTGAACTTCCCTCTTGGATCAGATACATTAGGCTTACATTGCTTCAACACCAAATCCCTAACTCTGAATTTTCTGATTTTAACCCTTCTATTGTAGGCCTGAGCTATCTTCTTCTGATACAGTTGGTAATGATACAACGCTTTTAACCTTCGCTCTTCTAGTAAAGCTAACTGTGTGTATCTACTTACTACCCATTCCATTTCAGGCAATTCGGCTTCCAAGACTACTCTTAATGACTTGATTTCTATTTCAATTGGCAACACTGCTTCCATCCCATAAACTAAAGAGAATGGTGTCATTCCAGTAGGTGTTCGCACACTTGTCCTATATCCCCATAAAGCAAAGGGAAGCATCTTTGACCAATCCCTGTAAATCTTGGTCATCTTGGATAGAATTTGCTTAATCATCTTGTTTGTCGCTTCTACTGCACCATTAGCCTTTGGTCTATAAGGAGAGGATCTATTATGATGGATTCGGTACTTTAGAACAAATCCTTAACTGCTCCTTGAAACTGTACACCATTGTCTGATATCACACTGTACGGGACCCCATATCTACAGACGAGGTTCTTTTCAATAAATCTAGCCATTTGGCTTGCACCTAGTTTGTTGAAGGATTCGGCTTCGACCCATTTTGAAAAATAATCTACTGCTACCACAATGAAACGATGGCCGTTTGAAGCTGTCGGATGTATCTCTCCTATAATGTCGATACCCCAGGTGGCAAATGGCCAGGGTGAAGACATAGAATGCAATTCTTCAGGAGGCATGTGATTCAAGTTACCATACATCTGACATTGTTGGCACTTCTTGACAAACTCAACACAATCTCTCTCCATGGTCAACCAGTAGTAACCTTGCCAAATAATATTCTTAACTAGGGCCAAACCACTCATGTGCGGACCGCAACTTCCCACATGTATTTCTGACATGATACGCTCCAAAACATCTCAAATGTTCCCCATCAGGCCATCTTCGATATAACTCTCCATGGAATGTGATGTATTGCAATGACCACTGCCTTATGGCTCTTCTCTCTTTCTTTGTTGCCCCCGGCGGGTATTCTCTTTCCTCCAAAAATTGCCTTATAGTATCATACCACTCATCATGGTCTGTATTAATTTCCATGATTGTTTCATATTCATAGCAAGGAGTTGATGAACTAGTCAAGATCAGAGGCTTAAGGAATAAGCTGACAGGGTTTTCCCATACCGAAGCCAATGTGGCTAGGGCGTCAGCCATTTGATTTTCTTCTCTCGATATGTGTATAAACCTACAATCCTTAAAGTTCTTCTTCATCATGGTCAGGTAATGGTGGTATGGTTTTAATTTTTCTTCTTTCAACTCCCACTCTCCGTTTACTTGGGATACTACTAGCAATGAATCACCAAAAACTTCCACCTTATCCACCTTCATAATCATTAGGGTTTCCAAACAGAAAATACAAGCTTCGTACTCCACCATATTATTGGTTGCCTTAAATTTTAACTTTTTGGCTAAAGGGATGAGTTCCCCTTCGGGCTATTCTAGTATAACTCCCAAACCTGCTCCTTTCCTGTTTACTGCTCCATCAAAACACATTTTCCACCCTTGTACTTCAATTGCTTCTAAATGTTCATCCAAAAGTTCCAAGATTACCTCTTCGCTATCTGGTAATGGTTGTTGGGCCAAGAATTCTGCCACTGCTCTACCTTTAATTGTTTTCTCGGTTACATATTCAATCTCAAATTCTTCTAATATTATCAACCATCAACCATACTTCCCAGTCAAAGAGGGTGTCTCCCTTAAGTACTTCATTGGATCCAACCTGGAAATTGCTTGCACACTATACTATTGAAAGTAATGCCGCAACTTCTTAGAAGACCAAACCATGGCTATACAAGTCTTTTCAATGATACTATACTTAATTTCATAAGGTAGGAGCTTTTTACTTAAATAGTAAACTGCATGCTCAATCCCTGACACATCTGCTTAGGCTAGCATGGCTCCTATTGACTCTTCTTCTACTGTGAAGTATAGTAATAGAGGTTTGCTGGGTTTAGGTGGTTTTAAAACAGGTGAATTCAACAAATACTCTTTTATTTTCTCAAAGGCCTTTTAACACTCTTCATTCCATATGACCGGCTAATTCTTTCTAAGCAATTTGAAGATAGGCTCACAGATTGTTGTGAGTTTTGCTATGAATCTGCTAATGTATTGTAATTTACCAATAAATCCCCAAACTTCTCTCTCCGTCTTTGGGGTTGGCATATCCCTGATTGCTTTAACTTTGTCAAGATCAATCTCAATGCCATTTAGACCAATCACATGTCCTAATAATTTGCTTGAAGTAACACTGAACACACACTTCTTCAGATTCAATCTTTGCTTATATTTCAAAGACCTATCGAAGAATAATTCTAAGTTTTGGAAGTGTTGTTCTCTTGTATCTGATTTAACCATCATATCATCAACATATACTTCAACTTCTTTGTGCATCATGTCATGAAATAGTGTGGTGGCCATCCTTTGGTAGGTTGGCCCAGCATTCTTTAAGCCGAACGGCATCACCCTATAACAAAATATACCCCATGTGGTAATGAAGGCAGTTTTGGCCTTATCCTCTTGGGCCATTAACACTTGGTTGTATCCGAAAAATCCATCTACAAATGAGTGTAACACACTAGAGGTTGCACTATCAATGAGAACATCTATATGAGGTAAAGGAAAATCATCCTTAGGGGAAGCCTTGTTCAAATCTCTATAGTCCACACAGACCCTTATTCTTCCATCTTTCTTTGGCACGGATACTATGTTGGCTAGCCAATCTGGATATTCTATCACTTCAAGGAACTTCACTTGTATTTGCTTAGTGACCTCTTCTTTAACCAATTCAGCCCATTCAGGTCTTAATCATCTAAGCTTTTGTTTGACAGGTTTCATGTGAGTGTATGTAGGAATATGATGCTCAGCTATGTCTCGATCTATTCCAGGCATATCTTCATAAGACCAAGAAAATACTTCTTCATATTTTTTGAATATTTTTTCAAATCTCTCTCTCTCATCAGGTGTAAGGTCGGATGTTATGCTAATGTTTTTAGGATTTTTGGTTGTTCCCAAATTTAATGATTGTGTGTTAACAGAATTAATATTAAAGATGCTCATGTAACTGCCATTTGAATGTATGCAACCATCCGGAGAAACATCACACAAGTAAGCAAAATAAGACTTTATTGCATTCATTTTGGAAAAGAAAACATCGTCATCCTCATACAAAGCAGACAAATTATAATCAAAATCAAAATCATTTTTCTCAAAATCATAAAGCAGGATGTCTTCAAACTTTTCTTTGACCAGGGTAGCAATCTCCTCCAGAGTCTTCTCGGCTTTCAGGACAACTTCATTCTTCTCTTTTGGATTGGATTCTTTGTTGGCTGACAAGGTGAGCTCTTTCTTTACTTGGTCAACTAGCTCGGCCACATCTGCAAAAATTTTAAAACCTAGGATCAACTTACCCATGAACATGATTGGCTCGGGCTTTCCTTGGAGTGGTCCCATATCTGGAGCTTTGATAAAGATTTCTTCAAGTGGTGGGAAGCCCATCTTCTCATTTTTCTTTGGCTGGACATCGTTGTCTTCATCATATCCCAGCCCTTTCTTGGAAGTTTGAGCTCTAAAGTCTGGCAGCTTTGTCAAACCGGCCTTACCCTTTCCAAGACCAGCTCCGGGAAGGTAGTTCATGTTCTTCATCATATTCAAGACTTTAGAGTCCACTACTTCATCATCAGAAATTACAGTTACTTGAAAACCATTGAGAGGCCTCTCAATCATTAGAGCGTTAACAATCTCATTATCTTCAGCTTCAATGACCACTGTCTCATCTCCGTTGGGGAACTTGATCTTTTGATGAAGGGTGGAAGGGACTCCATCAAGAGGATGAAATCATGGTGGCCCCAAGAGTAAGGCGAAGGTAACAGGTATGTCTAAAACAACAAATTCAACAATAGATTCAATTGGATCAACCTTGACAGCAGCTTTGAATGTCCCTTCGGCATGTCTCTTAGTGTTGTCATAAGCCTGAATTATTACCTCGGTTGGATTTAGATCCCTTGTTGACATGGTTAGCTTTGGCAATATCTTAAGTGGACAAACATTTATGGCGGACCCATCATCGACCATTACACATGGAGTCCTCTTCCCCTTGACTTCTATTTTGATAAAGAGAGGGCGGATGTGATCTCTCCCCTCCTCCGGTAAGTCCGCATCCGAAAAAGAAACTGCTCCCATATTAACTTCGCTCTTCTCTTGAACCTCTTCACATTTCATTATCCTTCCAATTTTTATGAAGTTGATCAGCTCCTCCAGTGTCGTGGAGGTAGAAATTGGCATGTTAGCCAAGGCTTTGGCCATAGTTTCTCGGTGCTTTTTAGAAGTAGCTAATAAGTCCCAAATGCTAACACTTGCTTGGGTTTTTTCAATTGCTTGAGCACAACATCATCATCTTCTACTTTAACTTCCTTTCCCTTATAAGTTTCTACCTCCTTAAGTGGTGGCCTTGCATAAGGCTTACCGGATCTAGTGTTCATTACTTCATCTTCATCGGACTCGGACCAAGTCCACCCCTCCTTCTTGGATACAAGATCATCATCACTATCGCTTGAATCCCAAAACCCATTGACAACCCAAATTGCTACTTCTTTACCTCCCATAACTTATTTAATTCCATCAAGTACCTCTTCTTCTTTGGTTGCTTCTCCACCTACATCTTGAAAAGAAGACATGACAAAATTCTCATGCACACCTCCTCCAATCATGAAGGTTGCTGGTGGTGGTACCCTATTGAACTTTGGAAAGAGATTATGTTTGGTGTTTGGCTTATTGGGCTTGGGTAGCTTCCCATTATCAATTAGATTTTGGATCTCATGTCTCAACCTCACACATCTATCCATGTCATGCCCTTGCATTTGGTGAAATTGATAAAATGCTTTAGTGTTGAAATTAGGTGGGAGAGGGTTAGGCAAGGGATGAAGATTTAAGGGTTGTAGCAATCCCTTTCTTTGAAGTTTATTGAGAACCCAAGACATTGGTTTCCCTAATTCTGAAAATTGTCTCCTTGTTCCTTGGTTAGTAGCATTAACACCGACGGCCTTTTGCATGCATTGGCTACCAGATTGATATTTCCCTTTCTCGTTCCTTTTTGTTGAAAAATGGTTCTTCTCCCTTTTTCATACTTCAATTTGAAACCCAGCTTGGAGAAGGTCTTTGAAATCATGGATGAGTGTATGAGACATCCTCTCATGGAGACTAGGCAACACCCCTCTCACAATCATCCTTATTTGATCGGATTCATCAGGCCTCTTCTTGAGTAAAGCAGCCTTGTTTCTCCATCTCTTCACATACTCTACAAAATTCTCATTTGACCTTTGCCTAAAGGACTCCACTTCCATCAAGGTAACTTCCATCTCGACGTTATATCCATATTGTTGGATGAAGGCTTTGTAAAGCAGGTCCCAACTCTTTTGTGTTCCATCATCTAAGGTATTGAACCAATTTTAGACAATAGGGTCCAATGAGAGCATGAAGTACCTTAGGGTTTGAGCCTTAGTAGCTCGGGCAGACTGCATAGCAGTGATATACTGTTTCACATGGAGATGAGGATTTCTGGTTCCATCAAACTTTGTGAAAGATGGCATCTTGAATTTGTACGGGACTTCTTCATCTGGCTCAAATAATTTGTCAACTTCGGACATTTCTTCGATCTTCAGTTTCTTCTCAAATTTCTTTTCTAAATCAGCAATCATCTTTTCAACATCAGAAGTCTTGGTCTTTTCAATAGTTACCTTCTGAACAACCTTCAGATCTTTTTTCTTCTCTTGAGCATCTTGGTAGTATTGAGCCCAATCATCATCATCATTAATGATCACTTTTTCATCATCAAAAGCCACTTCATCAGCTTTAGACTTCCCCTTGTCCCTTGGCTTCTTAGTGCTAGCAGATGCCTCGGCATGATTTTCTAAGATTGCAGTCAATTTGTTCTTCATGGTCTCAGCTAGGGCCTCTTTTATTTCTTCCATCTTGGCATTGAGGGCTTCATCCACCATTCTTTGAATTTGTTCGGGCTCCATTGTTTTTGGTGAGCAAGTGATTGAGTCATTGCTAGATACTTCATCTCCGGCGTAGGTCAAATTATTTTAAGCTTTTGAACTATTTTAATCCAGGGCTGTGAGCCAGAGAGGATCAATGATATGAGATGCAAATGTATGCATGTATGTATGTATGCATGAACAATTAACAAACAAGGACAAATAGGACATTCCTTCCAACCTTATAACATCCACACATGAATGGCGAGTCTCTTTTCCTAGGTATACAGTTAACAAAATACCAGCATGGGGCATCTTGCTTTCGAATAATTCCCTCGGACGTTTCAACCAATAGTTATATTTTCAAAAATGGAAAGCTATTCATAGTAATTCCCATTAATTAGGTTTTAATCCATTCAACCCACTATAGTAGCTTTTATGCTATATTTGATCAAAACTAAATTAAGAGGTTTATTATAAATAACTTTCTCACTTGAAAAAGTAACTAATGATTCATGCCAAAAACAAGCCCATGATTAATTATTCTTAGTATAAACTAGGCTCACAATTGATTTTTGGTATTTCGTAATTGACCTAAATAATTTGCAAGCTCTTTGTAAGAAAAGGTTGGATAAAAACAATTTTGTTTCTAAGCCCATTGTAAAAAATCTTAGAAAAAATGGATTTTGGGCTTAGTATTTGGGCCATGAGCAAAAGAATTTTTTATTTGTTTTTAGAGAAGTTTTATGTCCAAATAGCTTTGGTCTTTTGAGCTTTAAAGAAAAAATTATTTTGAGCTTACAATATACTTAGGTCATATTAGAAAAAGAACAAACCAAATAAGTCATGATTTAAGCCAAGATAAATTAACCATAGTCAAATAACATGCATTTGGGGTAAAACCTAAAAAAAGTAACTAGTACAATTACGTGAGCTTTAGTCTTTGGGTAAAAAGGCTTAGCTTCCCATAGCAAGTATATACCAAAAGGTATGAGGCTATGAGTGGTTATGCCATGCTCGATCTCCATACCTTGAGTGAAAGTATGGTATCCCTTACATAACATAACACGGGTAACACGGGCGTCCTAACTCACGCACACGATGCAATCTAATATGATGCAATGGATAATATCATTATATGAAAGAATAGAATAATATAAAGACCAACGGAATCAACTTCTCTTATCCCCAGTGGAGTCGCAACTGTGAGCGGGAATTTTTGCCCCCACCCCTGGTGGAATAGTTCTTGCTACTTCGGCACTATTTAGGTTCGGGACCTTAGAGAACACGGGCCTAAGTCTGGAGAAAATGAAGTCCACCCGGACGGACCGGGAAAAAGAAAGGGGTGGATGACTTGATTCCTAAGGAATCCCCAACCCCCTAATGGGTTCGAAAAGTTGGGTACGTGTGGGGAAGGTGAGAAATGGCCCAGTACCCCCACAACACCTGGTTCATTGGAACCGGCCTCCTTTACAAGTCTTAATATTATAAAATTCTTAAGTATAACAATATTATCCATATTACACACAATAATTAAAAAAAAAGGCATCATTATATTAAAATCAAAGCAATATCCAAACAAAGCAAATAAATGGACACCCATCCAAGGATGGAAACATGTCCTTACATCCCATGCCTAAACAGGACACCTACCGAAAGGTGGAAACATGTCCTTTACATTGGTTCTAAAATAAAAAAGCAATTTAAATTACATGATCTTTAACTAATGAGGTACCCAACAAAGTGGAAACATACCTCTTACAACATTTGGATATCTAAATAAATTAATAAAAGTTAATAACCGTTCATCATAAATAAATCATTCATCAAAGGTATTAAACATCAATAGAAAGTAAACATCCATCCATGATAAATTAAATGAACCAAGCATTGAACTTAAATAAATCAAAGCATATAAAATAAATCAAAGCATAATCAAATATAAAATTGAATAAAGCAAGTAAAGATTCAAATTAGGGCTACTGTTTCCATTTAAGGTTCTTTATTCCATGTGTTTAGGGTTTTAGAATTTTATGGGTTTGAGCTACTGTGTTTTTAAGAAAATTAAAATGAATTAAAGTTTTATGATTCAAGAAGTTGGTAAAATTCTTTAATTAACCAAATTAGGGTTTGTGATGTAAAATCATGAACTTAGAGTTTAGGCTCTTCAAAACACTTAGATTTATGTTTTTTGGTTACTGAATTATTATTTTGAGCTTACTGTGTAAAATTATGTTTATATGTTTTTTAAAGTTTTAAAGGATTAGGGTTTAGAAAAAATTAGGGTTTAAGGTTTTAAGGGGGCTTAGGGTTCACTGTTTTGGGTTTTGGAGTTGAATTAGGGTTTTAGGATTTTCGATTTAGGGTTTCGGGGAATGAATTAGTTTTTAGAACTTGGAAATCAATTGATAATTTTATGAAAATAAACAATATGATTTAAAGTTTATAAAAGCAAAAAAAGAAGTTTTTAGGGCTTTTGGAAAGAAACAGAACTCAATTTAGGATTTTGAAAATTTAGAAAGCAAATTAGGATTTTGGGGTTTTAAGGAAACAAAACTAACAACTTTAAACTTTTTGGAAAACAAAGCAATGAATTAAGGTTTTTAAACTTTATAAAAAGTTAATTGAGGTTCTAGGGTTTTTGAATTAAAAGAAACAATGGGATGATTTAGCTACTGTGAAGAATAGAATTTAGACAATTGATGCAAACCTCCGTTTGTTGGTTCCACCAAAAATTTCTTCTTGGATGAACAAAATCAAAGGCAAGCTTTGCTGCCTTTGATGGATTGAATTGTTGTCTACTCTCAAAAAACTAAATCAGGTTGATTCACTGCCTTTCCTACTTAGTTTTGGTCTAAATTTTTCTCCCAAATCCAATCCAATTTTTGATCAATTTCTCCTCCCATTTCTTGCTTCATTTTTGTGTTGTTTTTGGTCTTATTTATAGAAGAATTTTATGGTTCATTCCTAGTTATTCACGGAAGCTAATATTGATAAGAAAAGGAAACCGAAACCTAATTGCATTAGGTTTCGAAAAAATTTGCGTCGAAAAAATTTCGCTGGCGAAAAAACTACAGCGGAAAAATTACGCTGGCAAACAAAATTGCCGCATTTGGCTGCGGCAGGGGTGAGGACTGGCCTGTGGGCCATTTCTCCTGCAGGAAATTCCTGTGGGCGAAATGGCCCGTGGCCATTCGTCCCGCTGGCTAGTTTTTGGGGATGATTTTTTCGTCGCTGATTTTTTATTTTTATTTTTATTTGTTTATTTTTATTTTTTATTAATAAAAATTAGATACTAAAGCAAAAATTATTTAATTAAGATAACTAAAATTATTTTGGACTAATTAAAATATATTGGACAAAACAAAAATTATTTTGGACTAAATAAAATATATTGGACCGGACTGGGTCAAAATTAAGGGTCTACACATCTTGAACAGAATTTGCTTAATTATCTTATTTGTTGCTTCTACTGCACCATTAGCCTTTAGTCTATAAGGAGAGGATCGATGATGATGGATTTAGTACTTCAAGAATAAATTCTTAACTGCACCTTGAAACTGTACCCCATTGTCTGATATCACACTTTGCGGGACCCCATGCCTGCAGATAAGATTTTTTTTTCAATAAATTTAGCCATTTATCTTGCCCCCATTATGTTGAAAGATTCGGCTTCGACCCATTTTGAAAAATAATCTACCGCTACTATAATGAAATGGTGACTTTTTGAGGCTATCAGATGTATCTCTCCTATAATGTCAATTCCCCAAGTTGCGAAGGGCCAGGGTGAAGACATAGAATGCAATTCTCCAGGAGGCATGTGATTTAAATTACCATACATTTGACATTACTGGCACTTCTTCACAAACTCAATAAAATCTCTCTCTATGTTCAGCCAGTAGTAACCTTGTTGAATTATCTTCTTAACTAGGGCTAAACCACTCATGTGTGGACCGCAACTTCCCACATGTATTTCTGACATAATATGCTCCACTTCAGGCTTACTTAAGCATCTCAAGTGCTCCCCATCAGGCCATCTTCGATACAACTCTCCATGAAAGGTGATCTATTGTAAGGACCATCGTCTTATGGCTCTTCTTTCTTTCTTTGTTGCTCCCAACGGGTATTCTTTCTCTTTCAAAAATCATCTTATCGTGTCATACCATGCATCATGGTCTGTATCAGTTTCCTTGATTGTCTCATATTCATAGCATGGAGTTGATGAACTTGTCAAAGTCAGGGCTTAAGGAATAAGTTGATAGGATTTTTCATACCAAAGCCAATGTGGCTAGGGCATCAGCCATCTGGTTTTCTTCTTTTGGTAGGTGTATAAACCTGCACTCTTTAAAGTTCTTCTTCATCATGGTCAAGTAATGGTGGTATTGTTTTAGCTTTTCTTCTTTTAACTCCCACTCTCCATTTACTTGGGATACTACTAGCAATGAATCACCAAAGACTTGCACTTTATCCACCTTCATAATCATCAGGGTTTCCAAACCAAAGATATATGCTTCATACTCCACCATATTATTGGTTGCCTTGAATTTCAACTTCTTGGTTAAAGGGATAAGCTCCCCTTTGGGTGATTCTAGTATGACTCCGAAACCTGCTGCTTTCCTATTCACTGCTCCGTCAAAATACATTTTCCATCCTTGTACTTCTATGGCCTCTAAATGTTCATCAGGAAATTCCAAGACTACCACTTTGTTATCTGGTAATGGTTGTTGAGCCAGGAATTTTGTCACTGCTCTACCTTTGATTGTTTTCCTAGTTACATATTCAAACTCAAATTCTTCCAATATTATCAACCATCGCCCATATTTTTTGATCAAAGAGGGTTTCTTCCTTAAGTACTTTATTGGATCCAACCTGAAAATTGTTTGCACACTATAAGATTGAAAGTAATGCCGCAACTTCTTAGAATACCAAACCACAGCTATGCAGGTCTTTTCAATGATACTATACTTAATTTCATAAGATAGGAGCTTTCTACTCAAATAGTATAGTGCGTGCTCAATCCATGACTCATCTGCTTGGGCTAGCATGGCTCCTATTGACTCTTCTTCTACTGCTAAGTATAGTAACAAGGGTTTATCAGTTTTAGGCGATTTTAAAACAGGTGGATTTAGAAAATACTCCTTTATTCTCTCAAAGGCCTTTTGACACTCTTCATTCTACAGGACTGGCTGATTCTTTTTAAGCAATTTGAAGATAGGTTCACAGATTGTGGTGAGCTTTGCTATAAACCTGCTAATGTACTGCAATTTTCCAATGAATTCCCGAGCTTCTCTCTCCATCTTAGGGGCTATTATATCCCTGATTTCTTTAACTTTGTTAGGGTCAATCTCAATGCCATTTGGACCAATCACATGTTCTAACAATTTGATTGAGGTAACCCCAAACACACACTTCTTTGGGTTTAACCTTAGCTTATACTTCACTACTCTATCGAAGAATAATTGCAAGTTTTGGAAGTGTTGTTCCCTTATATCATCAACATACACTTCAACTTCTTTGTGCATCATATCATGAAACAATGTGGTGGCCATCCTTTGATAGGTTGCTTTAGCATTCTTTAACCCAAACGGCATTACCCTATAACAAAATATATCCCATGTAGTAATGAAAGCATTTTTGGCTTTATCCTCTTGGGCCATTAATACTTGGTTGTATCCAAAAAATCCATCTACAAATGAGTGTAGCACGCTAGAGGTTGCACTATCAATGAGGACATTTATATGGGGTAAAGGAGAATCATCTTTAGGGGAAGCCTTGTTTAAATCTCTATAGTCCACACAAACCCTAATTTTTCCATCTTTCTTTGGCATGGGTACTATGTTGGCTAGCCAGTCTAGATAATCTATCACTTCAAGGAACTTTACTTGTATTTGTTTAGTGACATCTTCTTTAACCAATTCAGCCCTTTTCAGCCTCAAATGCCTAAGCTTTTGTTTGACAGGTTTTATGTGAATGTAAGTAGGAATCAGATGTTCGGCTATATCTCGATCTATTCCAGGCATATCCTCATAAGACCAAGCAAATACTTCTTCATATTTTTTAAATATTTTTTCAAATATCTCTCTCACATCAGGAGTAAGGTCGGATGCTATGCTAATATTTTTAGGATTTTTGGTTGTTCCCAAATCTAATAATTGTGTATCAACAGAGTTAATATTAAAGATGTTCATGTAACCACTATTTGAATGTATGCAACCATCAGGAGAAACATCACACAAGTAAGCAAAATTAGACTTTATTGCAATCATTTTGGAAAAGAAAACATCATCATCCCCATACAAAGCAGATAAATTAAAATCAAAATCAAAATCATTGTCATTGTTCTCAAAATCATAAAGCAAGACATCTTCAAACTTTTCTTCAACTAGGGCAGTAATCTCCTCTGGAGTTTTCTCGGCTTTCAGGATAGATTCCTTCTTCCTTTCCAAATTGGGCTCTTGTCAGTTGGCAGGGTGAGCTCTTTCTTCACTTGTTCCACTATCTCGGCAACATCAGCAAAAATTTCAAAATCCGTGATCAACTTTCCCATGAACATGATTTGCTCGGGCTTTCCTTGGAGTGGTCCCATGTCTGGAGCTTTGACAAAGATCTCGTCAAGTGGTGGGAAGCTCATCTTCTCATTCTTCTTTGGCTAGACATCTTTGTCGGTTTCTTCATACCCTAACCCTTTCTTGGAAGTTTGAGTTTTGAAATTTAGAAGCTTTGTCACACAGGCCTTGCCCTTTCCAAGACCAGCTCCGGGAAGGTAGCTGTAATATCCCAATGTGTGCCCTAGAAGTTTGGATAAATGTTGTTTGTTTGAATTAAATGTATAGATGTTTTTGCAAAGGAAATGATTGTGTTAATGGAATGTATATGTTGTATATATGTTAATATATATAACATATATGTTGGTCATATGGAGAGTCAAGGTAAGAAGATATTTTTAATTGGGATGTGTGAAATTACTAAAGAGGGCAAGAGTTTTTAAGGAAGTGAGAACAAATAGAAAAGGGCATTTAAGTATTTTTGTTTTGTTAGAATTGCTTGGTGGAGATTTAAAGAAGAAGAGAAGTTGACTTGTATTCATTTTCTTTTCCTCTTCTTCTCTTTTCCATATGTTGGCCGGCCATTTCCAAAGCAAGAGAGCAAAGTGAGATTTGTGTATTCCAAGTTTCAATTTGAAGGAGGAATCAAAAGATTGAGTTGAAGATTTGTGAAATTTCTTCAATATAGGTAAGTACTCTCTTGTTTTCTTTTGTTATTTTTGAAGTTGTGTTTGAAGTGAGTTTTGGGTTTGTTGAGATTGTGATTTGGTGTGTTTGAGATGAGTTTATAAGTGTTGAAATTGATTGTAAATTAACAAGTTAAATTAGTATTTGTTTGGTTTTGGTTTGAAGATGGTAAGTTAAAAGTGATGCTGGTTTCTTTTTAGGGTTTTGAAGTGGAAGGTGATTAAATGTGTTGATGATGTGTTGTTAAGGTGAATATTGTGGTAAACATGTGAAATATATGTTTAGAACATGGATTACATTCATTTGAATTATGCTATATTGTGTATAATGTAATTGAGTGCAACCAAAGAGGACTTGGACATGTTCAGGGTTTCAATTCATGAGTGACACGACCAAAAGCAAGGAGAGACACGGCCAAGCCAAGGAAATTTGGCTGTGTTGGATTGATTTTGGAGAGACACGGCCGTGTCCCATGCCCGTGTTTGTTACTACCAAAATTGTGTTGAGAGACACGGCCACAAGCTTGGCCGTGTCCCTCAAATGTGTTAGTTAATGTTTCTATTTTGTGTTCTTCTTGCATTGTTTTGATTCTCCAAAGGTATTTTTGTACCTAAACCTAAACATAAACACTTTAAACACACTTAAAACAAAGAATGACCTAAACAAATGTATGAGAAAGATCCTAAAGCTATGAATAATGTAAATTGTTATATATATATATATATATATCAATAATGATGTATGAAATGTGAAGGATATGATGAGGTAATTGATAATGTATACTTGAATAAGGAAATAGTATAATATGAATTGAGATATGATATAATATGAGGCCATTGTGGTTGGCTATGATAACTCAAATGTGATGTGAAGCCATTGTGATTGGCTATGATGATTCAATTGAAAGATATAAGGCATGTTTGCCTAATTGATGATGAGAATTGAGAATGAAATAATAAATGAATTGTGTGGCTAATGTGTTATTCCATTTTCAGAGTTTGTTGTTGGTGGCATGCCTAATTGTAACACTCTCTTGAAGTTAGGTTGGGCTTGATCCTTGAAGCCAAGTTGGGTAGAAGTTTAACATGTTTTACTCCCCTTGAAGCTTGGTTGGGTCTAGTCCTTGAAGCCTAATTGAGATGTTACAACCCTTGAAGCTAGGTTGGGTTGGTTCTTGAAGCCAAGTTGGGTTGAGACTTAGCATGCTTTGTTCCCCTTGAAGCTTGGTTGAACCTAATCCTTGAAGCCTAGTTGGGTATATGATAATGATAAATGTGATAATAAAACCAAAGCATTAACTCTGAAAATTGAATGGCATATTAGTGTGTTTTGGGCCCATGCTTGTCTTTGTATATAATGTGATATGCTTATATGTGTATGGGTTATTAAATATAAAGGTGTGATGTTAGTTTTCCACCTATGATGTTATCTTTATGATTAAATGTGTGACATTGCATTGCATTAAAGTATAATGTTAATATACTTTGTACTACTAAGCCGTTGGCTTAGCGCGATAGTGTTTGATCGCGCAGGTGACAGAGTTGACCCTGAAAGCTCCTCAAGACCAAGTGAGACTTGACGTTGAGGATTTTCTTTTGGAACTTAAAGATCAGAGAAGAGCTGCCAATCATGTATATATTCTATGTTTTGTAAACTTTGATTTATAACATATTTGTAATAACTTCCGCTGTGAATTAATAAATGTGTTTATATATGGTGTCTTTTGGATTTCTTTTAAATGATTGAGATTGTTTTCACTTATTTACAAAGGTATTTGTTGTGTCTTTTTAAACTGTGGCATTTTCTATATTCAGTATACGTATATTACGATCATTTAAGCATGCTTGGTACGTATACGGGATATAGGGGTGTTACAATTGTTTTGGTATCAGAGCCTAGGTTTGAGATTCTCAACCTAGGTCAAGTGTAAGAAAAAGAATGTTTTGATTTAAAAAAAATGAGTTTTTGAATAACATACATGTTTGGTATTGGCAGTCTCTGATCTTTAATAAGAGGTATTCTGCTGTGTTTGCAGATATAGGTTGTGATGGATTCTCACGTACGTCAGTCTGTTGAGGGGAGTGCGGAGAGTGTAGCTCCTGAGGATGGAGCTAGAGTGGATAGTGCTGGGGAGATACCTGCTTCTGGGTCGGGGAGACCAGCTGGTGAGGAGGTTCCACCAGTTTGGGTTAGGCATGTGGTTGATTTGTTGAGACAAGCACCAGTGCAACCGCCACCACCCCCACAGCCTTTGGTATCAGTGAGACAGTATGATAAACTAAGGAAGTATGGAGCAGAGGATTTTCTAGGTACTATTGATCCAGCTGTAGCTGAGCAGTGGCTAGATAAAGTACAGAGAATATTTGTTCAGTTACAGGCCACTCCAGAGGAAAAATTTGATTATGCAAGATCATTGTTGCAGAAGGATGTATACGACTGGTGGAAGACAGTGCCCCATGCTATGGATGATCCACCAACATTGTCCTATGCTGATTTTCTAAGAGAGTTTGAATTGAAGTATACTCCAAGGGAGTATAAAGATGTGAAAAAAATAGAGTTTCTAAGTTTGAAGCAAGATCACGGGACTGTGACGGAATATGAGCTAGAGTTTATCCGGTTGAGCCAGTATGCTGGGGGTATTATATCTGATGAGATAGATAGATGCAGGAGATTTGAGGAGGGATTGAGGCCCTCTATTATGTGTCTGGTAGCTGGATCTAGATATTATAATTTTTCCCAGCTTGTGGCAGCAGCTCGGAGTGTGGAGAGAGCTCAGATTATTGCAGCTGCTTCAGAGCAAGAGATCAGGGTTAGAAGGCCCCAGTTTGAGGCAGGGTCTTCGTCTGTGAAAAGAGGTAAAGGAAGTTTTATTCCTCGGGTTAGTAGGAGTCAGAGGCCAGATGATAGATCAGTACAGTTTTAGAGGCAGAGATCTAGACCTACAGTTTCAGTGGCGAGTGCTCCGACCCCAATGATGCAGAGATCCACCTTACCCATATGCATTCATTATGGTAGGCCACATGGTGGTCCTTGTTGGAAGACTGGTGTAATAGGGGTATGTTTCAGATGTGGATCTCCTGATCATTTTGTGAGAGATTATCCTGAGAGACAGGAGCAGATGTCGGTTGATACTGCAGCTTCTCGACCTAGTGTGAGGGGAGGTCGAGGAGGCAGAGGTTTCAGCAGAGGAGGCAGATCTGGGTTCAGTTCTAGAGGAGGTTCTACATCCAGGGAGAGTAGACCAGAGGAGGCTGGATCTTCTCAGAGGATTTATGTGATGCAGAGACAACCAGATGCTACTGCAGTCATTGCTGGTACTTTCTTTTTATTTGATATCTCAGTACTTGCTTTGATTGATCCCGGATCCACACATTCAAATATTAGTGCATCTGTTTTGCCTGTGTCTGATATGCATGCTGAATCCCTAGGATTTGATGTATTGGTGACAAATCCTTTAGGGCATAGTGTGATTGTTAGCAAAGTGCACCGAGATAGTGCAATAGTGGTTCAAGGTGAGGAGTTCCTTGGAGATTTGATTGAGATGCCTTTTAAAGAATATGATGTGATCCTAGGCATGGACTGGTTATCTAGACATGGAGCTGTGGTTGACTGCCAAAAGAAAGTTGGTACCCTGAGAACCAGTGATGATAGAGAGGTGATAGTATCTAGTGAGCAGGGACAACTAGCATCCTTGTTTATTTCAGCTGTTGCAACTAGAAGGTTGATTAGAAAAGGGTGTGATGCTTACCTTGCTTATGTTGTGGATACTAGAGTAAAGGGTTCTCAACTTGATAGTATACCCACCGTTGCAGAGTTTCCAGATGTGCTTCCAAATGAGTTGCCAGGGTTGCCTCCTGAGAGAGAGGTGGAGTTTGGTATTGAATTATTGCCTGGTACCACTCCTATCTCTATTACTCCTTATAGAATGGCACCTGCTGAACTGAGAGAACTGAAGGTGCAATTGCAGAAGTTGCTGGATAAAGGGTTTGTTCGCCCTAGTGTTTCACCGTGGGGAGCTCCTGTATTGTTTGTGAAGAAGAAGGACGGTACTATGAGATTGTGTATCGATTATAGGCAATTGAACAAGGTGACTATTAAAAATAAATATCCTTTGCCTAGAATTGATGACCTCTTCGATCAATTGAAGGGTGCAGCTATGTTTTCTAAAATTGATTTGAGATCATGGTACCATCAGTTAAGGGTCAGAGCTGAAGATGTTCCCAAGACAGCCTTTCGGACCAGGTATGGGCATTATGAGTTTCTAGTTATGCCTTTTGGTTTGATGAATGCACCTGCAGCTTTTATGGACTTGATGAATAGGGTGTTTAGGCCCTATTTGGATCAGTTTGTAGTGGTCTTTATAGATGATATTTTGGTGTATTCGCGTAATGAGGAGGAGCATGACATGCATCTGCAGATTGTGTTGCAAATTTTGAGAGAGAAACAATTGTTTGCTAAACTGTCAAAGTGTGAGTTTTGGCTTGACCATGTAACTTTTCTTGGTCATATAGTTTCAGCAGAAGGCATTAGAGTTGATCCGAGCAAAGTTGAAGCTATTTTGAATTGGAGTCCACCAAAGTCTGTGACTGAAGTTAGAAGTTTTCTGGGTTTGGTAGGCTATTACCGATGGTTTGTGAAAGGATTTTCTTTGATAGCTACTCCACTTACCAGATTGCTTCGAAAGGGAGTTAGATTTGTGTGGATAGATCAGTGTCAGGCTAGTTTTGATCAGTTGCGAGCAATGTTGACTAGAGCGCCTATTCTTACTTTACCTGTGGAAGATAAACCATATGTGATTTACAGTGATGCTTCACATAGTGGTTTGGGTTGTGTTCTGATGCAAGAAGGTAAAGTTATAGCTTATGCTTCTCGACAGTTGAAACCGCATGAGCTCAATTATCCGACCCATGATTTAGAGTTAGCAGCCATTGTATTTGCATTGAAGATTTGGCGGCACTATTTGTTTGGAGAGAAATGTTTCATATACACTGATCATAAGAGTTTGAAATATTTGGGTGTCCAAAGAGAGGTCAATCTTCGACAGAGGAGATGGTTGGAGTTGATTAAAGACTACGACTGTTTGATTGATTATCATCCTGGCAAAGCAAATGTTGTTGCTGATGCCTTAAGTTGGAAGTCTTTAGCAAGTTTAACTGTTTATTCACTCTCGTTGCTTGTTTAGTTGAGAGCATTGCATGCTAGATTTGTATCTTGTGATGATGGTGCATTGTTGGCACAGTTGCAGTTGAAACCAGTGTTGTTGGATCAGATTAGAGAAGCTCAAGTGGCTGATGAGAAGATTCAAAAGATTGTTTCAGATTGCCAGAATGGAAAGAGTCGAGATTTTATTGTGAGAAATGATGGGAGTCTTTGGTTTAAGAACAGATTGTGTGTACCTGATGATGCTAATTTGAGAAAGATTATTTTACAAGAAGCACATCAGTCAATGTTTGCTATGCATCCGGGCAATACAAAGATGTATCATGATTTGAAACAGTATTACTGGTGGTCTGGTTTGAAGAGAGACATTGCAGATTTTGTGTCAAAATGTCTCACATGTCAGAGGGTAAAAGTTGAGCATCAAGTTCCAACAGGGTTACTTCAACCGTTATCAGTGCCTGAGTGGAAATGGGATAGAGTAACCATGGATTTTGTATCTGGTCTACCATTGACACAAAGGAAGCATGATGCCATTTGGGTTATTGTTGATAGGTTGACTAAGACAGCTCATTTTCTTCCGGTTCGGATGGATTACTCTTTGGAGAGGTTAGTTGAGCTGTATATTCATGAGATTGTGAAGTTGCATGGTGTCCCAATTTCTATAGTGTCTGATCAAGATCCCCGGTTTACTTCCAAGTTTTGGAAGAGTTTACATGGTGCTTTGGGTTCTCGACTGCACTTCAGCACTGCTTTTCATCCGCAGACAGATGGGCAGTCAGAGAGAGTGATACAGATTATCGAGGACATGTTGAGAAGCTGTGTCATTGATTTCTCGGGAGGTTGGGATGGATTCTTACCACTTGTGAAATTTGCTTACAACAACAGTCACCAATCCAGCATTGGTATGGCCCCATTCAAAGCATTGTATGGTAGACGGTGTAGGACACCTCTATGTTGGAATGAACTTGGTGAAGGTAAGTTAATTGGTCCTGATTTGGTTAAAGAAACGGAAGAGAGAGTGAAGATGATTCGAGATAGGTTGAAAACATCTTCAGACCGACAGAAATCCTATTCAAATTTGAAGAGGAGAGACATTGAGTTTAATGTGGGAGATAAAGTATTTTTGAAAGTGTCTCCTTGGAAGAAGATCTTGAGGTTTGGTCAGAAAGGGAAATTGAATCCTCGGTTTATTGGGCCGTATGAAGTTTTGGAAAGAGTTGGGCCAGTCGTTTATCGGCTTGCTTTGCCACCAGAGTTGGATAGGATCCATAATGTATTCCATGTTTCTATGTTAAGGAGGTACAGGTCGGATCCATCTCATGTGTTGCCAATTGAATCTATCGAAGTGAGTCCAGATTTGACATTTGAAGAGGAACCAGTTGCTATCTTGGCACGTGATGTGAAAGAGTTGAGAAATAAGAAAGTGCCACTTGTGAAGATTTTGTGGAAGAATCATGCAAAGGAAGAGGCAACTTGGGAGAGTGAACAAACAATGCGAGATCAATATCCTCAACTATTTCAGACTTGATATAAGGTAATTTCGAGGACGAAATTTCTTTTTAGAGGGGGAGAATTGTAATATCCCAATGTGTGCCCTAGAAGTTTGGATAAATGTTGTTTGTTTGAATTAAATGTATATATGATTTTGCAAAGGAAATGATTTTGTTAATGGAATGTACATGTTGTATATATGTTAATATATATAACATATATGTTGGTCAAATGGAGAGTCAAGGTAAGAAGATATTTTTAATTGGGATGTGTGAAATTACTAAAGAGGGCAAGAGTTTTTAAGGAAGTGAGAACAAATAGAAAAGGGCATTTAAGTATTTTTGTTTTGTTAGAATTGCTTGGTGGAGATTTAAAGAAGAAGAGAAGTTGACTTGTATTCATTTTCTTTTCCTCTTCTTCTCTTTTCCATATGTTGGCCGGCCATTTCCAAAGCAAGAGAGCAAAGTGAGATTTGTTTATTCCAAGTTTCAATTTGAAGGAGGAATCAAAAGATTGAGTTGAAGATTTGTGAAATTTCTTCAATATAGGTAAGTACTCTCTTGTTTTCTTTTGTTATTTTTGAAGTTGTGTTTGAAGTGAGTTTTGGGTTTGTTGAGATTGTGATTTGGTGTGTTTGAGATGAGTTTATAAGTGTTGAAATTGATTGTAAATTATCAAGTTAAATTAGTATTTGTTTGGTTTTGGTTTGAAGATGGTAAGTTAAAAGTGATGCTGGTTTCTTTTTAGGGTTTTGAAGTGGAAGGTGATTAAATGTGTTGATGATGTGTTGTTAAGGTGAATATTGTGGTAAACATGTGAAATATATGTTTAGAACATGGATTACATTCATTTGAATTATGCTATATTGTGTATAATGTAATTGAGTGCAACCAAAGAGGACTTGGACATGTTTAGGGTTTCAATTCATGAGTGACACGGCCAAAAGCAAGGAGAGACACGGCCAAGCCAAGGAAATTTGGCCGTGTTGGATTGATTTTGGAGAGACACGGCCGTGTCCCATGCCCGTGTTTGTTACTGCCAAAATTGTGTTGAGAGACAAGGCCACAAGCTTGGCCGTGTCCCTCAAATGTGTTAGTTAATGTTTCTATTTTGTGTTCTTCTTGCATTGTTTTGATTCTCCAAAGGTATTTTTGTACCTAAACCTAAACATAAACACTTTAAACACACTTAAAACAAAGAATGACCTAAACAAATGTATGAGAAAGATCCTAAAGCTATGAATAATGTAAATTGTTATATATATATATATATATCAATAATGATGTATGAAATGTGAAGGATATGATGAGGTAATTGATTATGTATACTTGAATAAGGAAATAGTATAATATGAATTGAGATATGATATAATATGAGGCCATTGTGGTTGGCTATAATAACTCAAATGTGATGTGAAGCCATTGTGATTGGCTATGATGATTCAATTGAAAGATATAAGGCATGTTTGCCTAATTGATGATGAGAATTGAGAATGAAATAATAAATGAATTGTGTGGCTAATGTGTTATTCCATTTTCAGAGTTTGTTGTTGGTGGCATGCCTAATTGTAACACTCTCTTGAAGTTAGGTTGGGCTTGATCCTTGAAGCCAAGTTGGGTAGAAGTTTAATATGTTTTACTCCCCTTGAAGCTTGGTTGGGTCTAGTCCTTGAAGCCTAATTGAGATGTTACAACCCTTGAAGCTAGGTTGGGTTGGTTCTTGAAGCCAAGTTGGGTTGAGACTTAGCATGCTTTGTTCCCCTTGAAGCTTGGTTGAACCTAATCCTTGAAGCCTAGTTGGGTATATGATAATGATAAATGTGATAATAAAACCAAAGCATTAACTCTGAAAATTGAATGGCATATTAGTGTGTTTTGGGCCCATGCTTGTCTTTGTATATAATGTGATATGCTTATATGTGTATGGGTTATTAAATATAAAGGTGTGATGTTAGTTTTCCACCTATGATGTTATCTTTATGATTAAATGTGTGACATTGCATTGCATTAAAGTATAGTGTTAATATACTTTGTACTACTAAGCCGTTGGCTTAGCGCGATAGTGTTTGATCACGCAGGTGACAGAGTTGACCCTGAAAGCTCCTCGAGACCAAGTGAGACTTGAAGTTGAGGATTTTCTTTTGGAACTTAAAGATCAGAGAAGAGCTGCCAATCATGTATATATTCTATGTTTTGTAAACTTTGATTTATAACATATTTGTAATAACTTCCGCTGTGAATTAATAAATGTGTTTATATATGGTGTCTTTTGGATTTCTTTTAAATGATTGAGATTGTTTTCATTTATTTACAAAGGTATTTGTTGTGTCTTTTTAAACTGTGGCATTTTCTATATTCAGTATACGTATATTACGATCGTTTAAGCATGCTTGGTACGTATACGGGATATAGGGGTGTTACAGTAGCTCATGTTCTGCATCATGTTCAAGACCTTAGAGTCCACTTCTTCATCATCAGAAATTGCAGCTACTTGGAAACCATTGAGAGGACTCTCTACCATTAGAGCATTAACAACCTCATTATATTCGGCTTCGATGATCACCGTCTCATCTCCGTTAGGAAACTTAATCTTTTGATGAAGGGTGGAAGGAACTCCACCAAGGGGATGAAACCACGGTCGTCCCAAAAGTAGAGCAAAAGTAACAGGTATGTCCAAAATAATAAATTCAATAATAGATTCAATTGGACTAACCTTCACAACAGCTTTGAATGTCCCTTCGGCATGCCTCTTAGTATTGTCATAAGCCCTAATGGTTACCTCGGTTGGGCTTAGATCCCTCATTGACATAGCTAGCTTTGGCAATATTTTAAGTTGACAAACATTTGTGGTGGACCCAACATAAATCATCACACATGGAGTCCTTTTTTCTTTGATTTCTACTTTGATAAAGATAGGATGGATGTGATCTATCCCCTCTTCCGGTAAATCCGCATTTGAGAAAGATACCATTTACATATTAACTTCGCCCTTCTTTTGAATATCTTCACATTTCATTATGCCCTCAACTTTTATGAACATAATCAGTTCCTCCGGTGTTATAGAGGTGGAAATTGGCATGGTAGGAAAGGCCTTGGCTATAGTTTCACGGTGCTTCTTAGAAGTGGCCAATAAGTCCCAAATGATAACACTTGCTTGGGTTCTTTTTAACTGCTTAAGCACAATATCATCTTCCTCTTTTTGGTTTACCACTTTGACTTCCTTTCCTTTATTAGCTTCTACCTCCTTAAGTGGTGGCCTTGCATAAGGCTTACCAGATCTAATGTTCATTACTTCATCTTCTTTGAGCTTGGACTAGGTCCATTCCTCCTTCTTGGGTACAAAATCGTCATCACTATCGCTTGAATCCCAAAACTCATTCACAACACAGATTGCTACTTCTTTTCCAACCATAGTTTGTTCAATTTTACTAAAAACCACTTCTTCTTTGGTTGCTTCTCTACCCACATCTTGGAAAGAAGACATGACAAAACTTTCATGCAAGCCTCCTCCAATCATGAATGTCGCCGATGGTGATACTTTATTGAACCTTGGCAATAGATTGTCTTTGGTGTTTGGCTTGTTGGGCTTGGGCAGCTTCCCACTATCAATTAAATTTTGGATCTCATGCCTTAATCTCACACATCTATCCATGTCGTGTCCTTGCATTTGATGAAATTGACAAAATGCCTTAGTGTCAAAATTAGGTGGGAGAGGGTTAGGCAAAGGATGAGGATTTAAGGATTGTAACAATCCCTTCTTTTGTAGCTTATTGAGGACCCAAGACAGTGGCTTCTCCAATTCTGAATACTGCCTTCTTCCTTCATGGCCAGTAGCATTAACACCAACTGCCTTTCGCATGCTTTGGTTACCAGACTGGTAGTTTCTTTTCTCGTTCCTTCTTATTGAAAAGTAGTTCTTCTCTCTTTCCCACTCTTCAATTTGTAGACCAGCTTGCAAAAGGTCTTTGAAATCCAAAAAATGAGTATATGAGACATCCTTTCATGAAGGCTAGGTAACACTCCTCTCACAATAATTCTAATTTGATTGGATTCATCAGGCCGCCTTCTCTTGAGTAATGCAGCCTTATTCCTCCACCTCTTTATATAATCCATGAAATTCTCATTTGGCCTTTGTCTAATGGACTCCACCTCCATTAGAGGAACTTCTAATTCAGCATTGTATCCATATTGTTGGATGAAGGCCTTGTATAGCAGATCCCAACTCTTTTGTGTGCCATCATCTAAGGTATTGAACCAATTTTGGATAACAGGATCCAATGACAGCATGAAGTACCTTAGAGTTTGAGCCTTAGTAGCCCGGGCAGACCGCATAGCAGTGATATACTGCTTCACATGGAGGTGAGGATTTTCGATTCCATCAAACTTTGCAAAGGATGGCATCTTGAACTTGCACGAAACTTCTTCATTTAGCTCAAATAATTTATCAACTTCGGACATTTCTTCGGTTTTTAGCTTCTTTTCAAACTTTTTTTCCAGATCAACAATCATCTTTTCAACATCTGACGTTTCAGTTTTCTCCACAGCTGATCTTTCAACAACCTTTGACTCTTTCTTCTTGTCTTGAGGATCTTGGAAGTATTGAGCCCAATCGTCATCATCATCAATGATCACCTTATCATCATCAAAAGCCACTTCACCAACTTTAGCCTTCCCCTTATCTTTCTTGGGGCTTGCAGATGCTTCAGTATTGTTCCCAAACATTGTAGTCATTTGATTCTTCATGATCTCAGCTAGGGCCCCCTTTAGTTATTCCATTTTAGCATTGAAGGCATCGTCCACCATTTTTTGAATTTATTCAAGCTCCATTACTTTTGGTAAAAAAGTGATTGAGTCACTGCTAGATTCTTCATCTCCGGCGTAGGTCGAATTGTCATAAGCTTTTAAACTGTCATAATCCAGGACTGTGAGCTAGAAAAGATTAATGATATGTCATGTGATGCATGTATGTACAAACAATAAATAAAGATAATTAGGACATTCCTTCCAACCTTATAACTTCCACACACGGATGGCGAGTCTTTTTTTCTAGGTATATGGTTAACAAAATACCAATATGGGATATCTTATTTTTGAAAATTTATCTTGGATGTTTCAACCAAGAGTTATATTTTAAAAATGGAAATCAGTTCATGATAATTTCCATTAATTAGGTTTTAATCCATTCAATCAACTAAAGCAGCTTTTATGCTATATTGGATTAAAACTAAATTAAGAAGTTTATTATAAATAGATTTCTCACTTGAAAAAGTAACTAATGATTCATGCCAAAATCAAGCCCATGATTAATAATTCTTAGTATAAACTAGGCTCACAATTGATTTTTAGTATTCCATAATTGGCTTAAATAATTTGTAAGCTCTTTCAAAAGGTTATGAAAATAGTTTTTTTCTAAGCCAATTGTAAAAATATTTTAGGAAAAAAAATGGATTTTGGGCTTTGTATTTGGGTCATGAGAAAAGAATTTTTTTATTTATTTTTTAGGAAAGTTTTATGTCCAAAGACCATCTTGAAAAATTTTGAAAATAACTTTGGTCTTTTGGACTTTAAAGAAAAAAAAAATTTCAGCTGACAATGTATTTAGGTCATATTAGAAAAAGAACAAACCAAATAAGCCATGATTTAAACCAAGATAAATTAACCGTAGTCAAACAATAAGCATTTGGTGTAAAAACCTAAGGAAAGCAACTAGGCCAATTACATGAGCTTTAGTCTTTGGGTTGAAAGGCTTAGGTTTCCATAGCAAGTATATACCAAAAGGTATAAGATTATGAGTGGTTATGCCATGCTCGATCTCCATACCTTGAGTGAAAGTATGGTATCCCTAACATAACACAACACGGATAGCACAGGCATCCTAACTCACACACATGATGCAATCTAAATGATGCAATGGATAATATCATGATAAGAAAGAATAGAATAATATAAAGACCAACAAAATTAACTTCTCTTATCCTAGTGGAGTCGCCACTGTCAGCAGGGATTTTTGCCACCACTCCCAGTGGAATGGTTCTTGCGACTTCGACACTATTTAGGCTCAGGGCCTTAGAGAACACGGGCCTAAGCCTAGAGAAAATAGAGTTGCCACCCGGATGGGTCGGAAAAAAAGAAAAGGGTGGATGACTCAATTCCTAAGGAATTTCCAACCCCCTAATGGGTTTGGAAAGTTGGGTACGTGTGGGGAAGGTGAGAAATGGCCAAGCATGCCCACATCGCCCGGTTCATTGGAACCGACCTCCTTTGCAGGTCTTAATATTATAAAATTCTTAAATATAATGATATTATCCATGCTACATGCGATCATAAGAATAAATAATACTTTATTAAAATTACAACAATGTCCAAACAAAACATATAAATGGACACCCAACCGAGGATGGAAACGTGTCCTTACATCATCCATGTCTAAAACTAAATAGGACACCCATCGAAAGGTGAAAACTTGTCCTTTACATTTGTCCAAAAAAGCTTTAAAATAAAATAAATTACATGATGCTCACGTCATGAGGTACCCAAAACATGGAAACATAACTCTTACAATGTTTTGAAATCAAAATAAATCAATAAAAATAGCCAAACATTCATTATAAATAAATCATTCATCAAAGACATCAAATATCAATCAAAATATATAACAAACATTCATCTAATTTAAATAAAACAGTAAGTATATAAATTTAGGGTTCACGAATCAATTTAGGTTTCTTTGGTTTCATGTTTAACAATTAGGGCCTTGTAATTTAGTTTACTAGATTAATCAATTTGAGAAATATTTAATATAAAAGAAGTAATATAGCTAATGGATGTTTTATAGATTTAGGGTTTCAAAAGTTTTATGAAAATAATATTAAAGTTTAGGGTTTAAATAAATATGATTGAAGATCATGAAATTTGGATTTTAAGTTAGGTATTTGGAAAGAATAGGCTACTGTGAATTTTTCAGAAAAATAGATTTGGTTAGGGTTTTAAGAAAATAGTCTATTGTTTTGTGGTTTTAGAAAAGTGAAATTAGGGTTTTATATTTCAATAATATGTTTTACGAGTATTAAGGCATTAGGATTTTGAAAAATAATTTTTAGGGTTTTAAAATAGAGTTTGGATGGTAAGTAGAATAATTGATCATCTATTGTACATTTAAACAATTAATCCAATTGAGTGATGAGGCTACTATAAACATAAATAAGTAACTAGAGATTCAAACCTCCATTGTTGGTTCCACCGTAATTTTGAATTCTGGTTGAATAATAATAAAGACAGTGTGGGCTGCCTTTGATGGGTTGTATGTTATTTGCTACCTCTTGATCCTTCAAGCTTGAGATTGTCAATCAACTGCCAAAAGGAATTCGGATAGTTCTTGAATAAAATTTTAAAAGTCTCAATCCCAAAAGTCTGGTCCTCTCTTTGGCCGAAAAATCCCAAATCCCCCTTTTCTGTATCTTTAATGTGGTATTTATAAATAAAAATAAAAATCTAATACTAATTGGTTAAGGAAATAAAAACTGTTTAGGAAATAAAATTAAAAACCAAGTAGAATAGAATTTTGGAAAAATTACGCTGGCAAAAATTGTTGCGGGGCGCTGCTGGCTGGGTGAGCAGGTCGCGCTCGTTTCTGCCTCTCACAGCCAATTCGCCGTAAGCAAAACTTGCTGTGAATTGGCTTGAGGCCACTTTGCTGCAGGAAATACCTGCAGCGAATTGGCCTGTGGCCAATTCGTCGCCAGCGATGAAACATTTCACCGCTGATTTTGTCTATCATCGATTTTTATTTTTTATTATTTTTATTTATATATTATTATTATTTTTAAAAATGATAAATAAATAAATGAAAAATAAAATAAATACTATATTAAAATAAAATAAATAAATAAATATAAATAAATAAATAATAAATAATAAGTAAAATAAATAATAGATAATAAATATTAAAATTAATAATATATGTCACAAAAATTATTTCGGACTATTTTTAAAAATCTTTGGACCGGACTAGGTCAAAAATTAAAAATCTACAGTTTGGTGGGGTTTTGGAATTAAAGTGATTATTTATAATATATTTAGTGAATATATGTTTTAAATGCAATGGGTTTTGAATTCATTTTGAAAAGTACTTCTTTACTTGTATAGTTAAAGTAAAGACATTTGAATGATAAAGAAGAAAAGTGTAAGAAAGTGTATTTAAAAAAAAAAGAATTGTTATTGGTTTTAACAAAGTAACTTTATAAATATAAAATTGATTGGAAATGAGAAGTAAATGTACTTGCCCAAACCATACTGATATGAAACCTAGATTCAGGATTGAATGGCTAGCCAAAGGGCGGACATCCATACTAATACTAGACACTCTGTTTCATTAATGTTTCTGGACACTATGTGTCATTACTGTTATTGGATACTTAGTGTCACTACTACTACTAGGCATTTCACCATTATTAGGCCATTGGCCATACTGATTGACATTAATGGGATTTACTTGCCACTACTGACACACTATCCGAACTTAGGATTTAAAATTCATTGTGTGAGGGAAAAATAAATGAAATTTATCAAGATAAGAAAATTATATAAAATGATTAATTTTTATTTATTATATGAATCTTAAACTTGTTAATATTAAAATAATTTAGCTTACTTCCATTTGATTTTTATATCAAGTTATTATATTAAAGATGAAATTGTATTTGTATAAATTATTTTCAATTATATTCTTATGTTATAAATTTTGGTAAATAATGAACATGCAAGCACCACTCAGCATTGTTTAGCATGCTATATTTATTTTTGACACTCAAATAAAAGGGCAAGATAGATTTAGCTGAGTGAGTTATAAAATTTCAAGAACAACTGCAGATCAGAAGGTGCTTAATGAAGGGATTTGTATTATGTATTTAGTTTTGTTCATATAGCCGTATTGTACCTTCAATGACAGTTGTATAATTATAATAATCTTAGACTATTGTATACTTTACAATTATGGTTTGGGTTAAACTATATAGTAAAATATATTAGTTTTAAAAAATATTTAATGTGCTAACATTTTGATAAAATCAAAGATAATTAATTTAAATTGTGGATAATAGATGATGGATTATTGAAATTGGAGATGAGATTTAATTTTTTAAAAAAATGGGAGTATTTTCTTCTGTGGGTTGTGCTTTAATTTTAGAAGTTGTTTGCAGTGCCAAATTATAAGGGAGACTCTACAAAAAAAAATTTACTGACATTAGCTTTAGTACTTATTAAAATTTGAATGAATAATTATAAAGGCACTGTGTGACATCTCTTGATACTTAGCAGCATCGTCAAGGGGTGTTACAGATACTTTTATTGAAACTTAGCCCAAATTTTAGCATTCTGACTTGCATTCTTTACAGTCCAAACAATGCAGTCGGTCTAAGGCCTCATAGGTATTTATACTAAAAAATGTGTGTAAGTTAAGAAAAATCATGCCCTGAACACTCCTCAATAAAAAGGGCAGCTTTGGCAGAAAGTAATGAAGAGATGCATCCTTTCCTTTACTTATAAAAGGGGAAGGAAATATAGAGTATGGGATTGACAACATTTACTAATAAAAACTAAGAAAATTGATAAGTGATGAGGAACCCCAAGATTATAAAGAATATGTAACCCCAACACACAAATTCAGTATACCAAGAACCCAAGATGATTGTTTGTCCTACTAAATCCCTAATTTACATGTAATTAGAAACATAGATAATTGGACATAATAAAGAAGAACTAGAAAGAATGCCACAATTGTTATCTTGTTAAGTTGATTCCAATTCCAGATGCAACAACCCTTTTTGAAGTAAAATTCAGCTAAGCTAAAGTCAATTGAATAATATCATAAAAAATTATTGTCTTACAACCCTAAATGAGCTATAAATAGCTAAACCTTAATTAGGGTTACTAAGTAGCATTTGGTTGGCTAATCAAAGTTTCAAGAACTAATAAAGTAAACAAAGTTCAAATTTAACACAAAACAAACAAGGCCCTAACTTTTTAAATAAGTATAACTAGTGGGCCTTAATGCATATTAAATAATAGGCCCATATGATTGGATTAAATTTATAAGCAGCTTCTCCTCTATATCCTTAGCATCAAAGACATGTCCACCAAGCCTTTCTTCTATGAATCACCTTACAAAGCCTTGGAAGGTAGATTTGAGCCAAGTCCTGCGATCTTGTAATAGGCCCACTTGCTAAAATGAGCTTCATGCCATGTTGGCCTCCTTTGCTTGTTTCGCTAGCCTTGCTCACACTGCCATCTTTGTTCTCATTAAGAAGTGTTATATTCATCACTCTTAGAAAAACTAGCATTCTATAAAAACCAAAAAAGAGTAATTTGTCCTTTTTAATCTTTACTGGAGGTGGAAAAGCTCAAGTTGTTAACACCTAGAAGACGCTACAACCAGAAAAGATAGATCCTTGGAAGGACCTCCCTGCAATAATCTTTATCTCTAAAATGAAGGGACCGATGATGGAGGTTATGTATCTTTAAACTCTTCTTAGTTATTTTCTTCTCCTTTCTATACTTTTATACCATTGATTGAGTATTCATATGAAAATCATGACATGCAGACTAAATAGCTTATATGGTAGGAAAATTAAAGAACTAGATTAAATCATTTAGGCCCTATAAAGTAAATCAATGGACTAAAATAAGATGCAAACAATAATGAAATAAGAAGACCCCCTAACAACTATTACCTAAAAATTGGATATTAAATGGACCTTAGAAGATGAAGTAGTGGACATGACAGTTCCCTCATTCCTTCTGGCATATTTAACAAAAGGAATGGTAGCATTGCATGTTCTAGTGGCATCTCTATTATTTTCGTTATCTCGAAATGAAAACTGCCACCTAATGATGGGCTCATTTGAGCTAGTAGTGTGATCACTATAGTTATTAGCTTGACTACAGAAGACCAACACCTAAGAACTAAAGACAATTCGGATAATCTACAGGAATAAAAGTAGTAACATTTAAATAGTGTAGATTGGTTAAAAAAGAGAAATGATTCACATGAGGTATGGGATGATGATTTGTGATTTATGTTATAGTTTAACATTTTGCATGAGACATGAGATGGTGATTTATGATTCTTGATATGATTTAATATGTTCATCAATATAATTGTGAATGATTATTATCGCATCTCATTTCATAACTCATGCATAAATTGTCCATGTTGTCTTCTATTTTGTAGTATTGATGTATTAGAATTGAATCAGAAGTTGTTGTAATCTTCTTTTAGTAGACATAATAGGCTTTTTCTATTGTAATTAATTTCATTCTTTTGGAGGTTTGCAAGGGCCTATTTATACTATATGGGGGCTCATATTTTCTTGCATCATACATGCATTCCATCATCGTTATATGTGCACCTGAGGAATAATAAAAAATTTATTTTACTCCAATGAGAATTATTATTTAATCTTGGATAATACATCAGTAATTAATAATGGCATGTCATTAGAATCAAAGAGGAGGTCGATTTTAATGAATTGAGTGCATGAAGATGCTAAAGCCATCTCTTTATCTTCTTCATACATACCCAACTTTCGAGCTGAGTAGGGGTTGGGAATTCCTTGCCTAAGGATCTTCACCTCTTTCTTTCCTAACCTTTCAGGTGGCGACTTCTTTTCTCCATGTTGTAATATCCCAAAATTTTAAAAATTTTAATTTTTAAAAATTAAATAAATAAATTATAAGTTAATAAATTAAATAAATGATTTAAAAAATTAAGTGAAAAAGTAAATTGTATATGTGGTATATATGTAAATATACATAACATATACAAGTTAATATTTTAAATTAGTCAAAGTTTATTTTAATAATTTAAAAGTAAATTGTATAGTTAGTGGAAGATGAAATTTGATGTTAATTAAATAATATATATATATATACATACTTGGTGGATAATTAAAGTGAAAATTTATGTGGTTAAAAGTGAAGTGGTTGGATAGAGATGATTATGGATCATCATCATCTTCTTCTTCTTCTTCCATTGAAGGCTGGTTTTCTCCATTAGAGGGAGGGAAGGATTTGCTTTTTCCAAGCTCAAGTAATTGAAGGATTTCAAGTGTTCAAGTTGGATTTTTGTGGATTTCCTCCATATTTGGTAAGTTTCCAACTTGTTTTCTTGAATTTCCATGAAAATTTGTATATGTGTGAAATGGATGTTTGATGCAGTATGTTTTAATGGTTAGAATTGGTATGTATGAAGTTGTTTTGACTAGTTAACTATAATTTTAAGGTTGGATTGAAGAAATGGTTAAGTTTGAGTTAAGTTTGGTGAAGATTGGATTATGTAACTTTTAAGTTGTGAAGTCATGGTTTTAAATTGTGTATTTTGCTTTTAATTGAGTTATTTTGATTTATATACAAGTATTTTATAGTTAAATGATGGATTTGGTTGAGTTTGAATAGATTTGGAAAGGGAAAAGAAATATAACTTTGGATGTGACAATTATGTGTTGATATCATGAATTTTGCATGACACGCCCAGTGACACGGCCATGTCATTGGGTGTGTCTATAGTTCTATTTTCTATGTTGGTGACACGTGCAGTGACACGCCCATGTCACTGAGTGTGTCATAGCTTCTGTAATGTTATAGTATTGACATGTGCAGTGACATGCCCATGTCACTGAGCGTGTCACAACTACTGTGATGTAAGAGTTTTAGCACGGGCAGGGACACGCCTATGTCTCTAGATGTGTCATAGCTACTATAATGCAGAGCTAAGGACACGGTCATTGGCATGCCCAGGTCAATGAGCCTGTCAAAGCTTCTAGGTTATGGGTTTAGAGCACGGTCATTGACACGCCAGTGTTGCTGAGCGTGTCATTTATAGATTTTGCCCTAGATAGTTCTTTTTCTTATTTTCCTTTGTGTTTCTTATCCTTGTGTTGAGAAGTTATGTATATGCCTTTAAGTGTGTTACTAAGTGACTATTTATAATCACATTTGGTTTAGGCATTGAGGAGATTTGAGTTGCCAATCCAAGTATTGAAGGATATTTTGGAAAAGAAGGTTGGAAGTGGTGTTTGAGCTTGTTTTGTTGCTTTTAGAGGAAAGTACAAACTTTGAATAAATCGATTATAATTGCATGACATTTGGACTTAACACATTTTGGTTGAAAAATGTGTTAAGTTACTTACTACATTGATTATGCATGAGTAATATGATTACTTACTACTTGTGTAATGTCATAAATGCATTATATGTAATCTCAAAAGCCATTGATAATGGCTAAATTGAGTAAAAGTGAAAAAATATGCAAAATGTGAAAATGACCCAAAATATTCGAGTAATGTGGTTTGTTGTGTATACATTAAAGATATTATGTAAAGCCATTGATAATGTCTAGATTGTATAAAATGTGATACATTATGATTATATGATGATGTTAATATAAATGAGATAAATGAGGTAATGTGCCTAGTAATGAAGAGATAAATGAGGCAATGTGCCTAACTTGATCATAAGAAAATGAGAAAGAGATTGATAATGAAAATATGAAATAATTATGTGCCTAGTATGTTATTTAATTTTTAAAGTTCTGTGTTTGGCGGCATGCCTATGAGGTTATCCTCATTATTTTCCTTCGGGGCTAGCTTTTGAGCAATTATTTGATTTGCCATCCGAGCTAGACACTTGGCGTCACTGTGATATGATCTGCCTTTTGGGCTAGCTTTTGAGCAATTACTTGATTTGCCTTCGGGCTAGACACATGGTGTCAACTTGGACCAAAATAGTAACTCTGAAATTTGAATAGCATATTAGATCCTTTGGGCCCTTGCTTGTGTTTGTTTTTATGTGAATTGTGAATTGTGGAACAATTGAGACATATATTAAGATAAAGTGATATGAGATATGATATCCATGTGCATTGTGTATTGGCATTGCATTTGAACTTTATTGTTATCAAAGTTTGTACAGCTAGGCTTTTGGCTTAGCGCGATTGTGATTCATCGCGTAGGTGGCAGGGTAGATCACGTAGAGCCGGAGAGTTCGTCTAGACCAAACCGAGTCTAGACTTGAGATCTTGAGTGTAGAGTTGATTGTTGGACATCAAGATCAAAGACACACTAACAGCATGTACATATTTTATATTTTTGTACATTTTGACATCATGTATATTATATTATATTTTGATGTATATATATAGTAAACTATAAAGAATGTTTTAGATAAAAATTTTGTAATGGAGGTATGCATGTATTTTTAACAAGTAATATTTTATTTGTTATTTAAATTAAATCCGTTAAAATGATTTAAGATCATATAGATTTGAAAAGTGAGGTTTTTATTAAAATAGGTTGTGACATTCTTGTACCGTATATGCATATATTATATTTGTTGGGTGTATGTGTTGTATGTATATATGGTATAAGGGTGTTACACATGCTTAGGACTATTATTTCCTAAGGGCTCAACTCGAACAATGTCGTGGGTCCAAAGTTGGTTGCCAAACCCCTGGCTCACACACCCCTTTTGTAATACCCCAAACCAAGTAAGATAAATTAAAGTTAGAATATTTAGATCAAATGCTAAGAATGAGCATTGGAATGTGTATATGTTGAAACCAATAGAATAAAGAAAGATTAAATAGAGGATATACAGTTATTTATATCATATTATATATAGATACACATGTAGAGTAATATTCATATGAGTAGAATAAAAAACCTAAAAGAATATCAACTAAAAGTAAAACAAAGAAAATGAGGTTAATTAAATATCAAGTGAAAAATTAGGCCAATGATGATAAATTAGTATTTAACCATATAATTTATTAGGATATGAATTGATGGACCTCAATATAGCAATAGTTAAAAGTTAAAATAAGTGAGCCCAAGAACTTAAAGAAGTTGGTCCAGGATGCAAATGGTAGTATAAGAAGCCCAATTGAAATATTTATGTATACATCTGTAAATGCATAATGATGATGATAATAGGAAGGATAATTATTATAATAGTCATGATGAGTAACCATTGTACGTAATAAAATAATAAACTAATAAGTTGGGAAACCTTGAAACCATTTGTTACATTAATGGTTTTGATGAAAGAATATGCAAGATGGCTAATTACACGCAATAGGGATGACACATGGCAATAATTACAACTTATGAGTAGTCAATAGAAAGATGGGCTAGCAAGCTTCCATCTTGTAAATGAAAGAAATTAGAAAAGTGACACTTGTTAAGCAATCATTATTATTCTATGAGGTAGGAAATGATGATGATGAATGTAGGTAATTATTACAGAAGTATGGAATTGATGATATTGGAACAACTTAATACGTTTAGGAAGATTAAAATGTTAAAATGGGATGAAACATTTGGCTAATGCATGGGAACATCATCATTGATAACAACTCTATATAATCATTAGAAAGTATTAAGCAAATGGGTGATTTGCATGTGGTTAAAACATGTAAAGGGGAAAGGATGAGATGTAAAATTTGACAAGTTATATGATGATTAGTGGACAATTGTTATATGCACATCCTTAGCAAGTGACAAGTGCATTTTAAGAATTGATAAGTTGAAAGTATAAATGGTAAAGGAAATCTAAAATTTCCCTAAGCTATGCCGAAAGGAAATCTAAAATTTCCCTAACCTATGTCGAGACTCATTAAAGAATAAGGAGATAAGAGATACAATTAGTTAAATTTTCCTAAAACCAAAACTTAAAATACAAAATCCTAAACATTAAAATTCTAAGAAATAACTAGCCAATTGGAAGCTTTAATTGGTGAACCAAGCAAAAGGAGCTAAAGATTTTAAACCTATAATATTTTAGCTAACTAAGGTGAGGGTTCCTAAGATCGTTAATTTTAAAGCTTTAGAAAGCTAATATAAATGAAAAACTACTTGTAAATTAATACTTATATTTAATTTAATTGATAAATAAGTTAAATTCAAGATTTGATGTAAAGTATGAAGTAAAATCATGAAATATAAATATAACAGTTGTTGGAATTTTTGTTTATGACTTGTGAAGTAGTTTTATCTGAATTTTTTAAACTAACTTTGAAAGGTTTGGTGTTAAAAGTTGGTGTATAAAATTTCATAATTTTTAAAGATAATTTACTATGAAGGAAATATAGAATAACACGAGCTACCATGGTTGTGCTAGAAGAGCCAGAATTTTAGGATTTAAGATATTCAATTGAAAAACATACTAAAATAATCTAGAAAAATTTAAAATTTTAGAAACAAGCTTATATGTATGTTTAGAATATATGGTTAAAATTTCATTAATTTTTATGAAGTTTTAAGTATATAAATAAAATCAAAAATTGATACTGCCAGAGCTAAGATTGAAAAATTAGAATATGTAAGGATAAGTATATATAATTTAAAAACATAGTAAATAAACTTATAAAATTCTGAAATTTTATACATAAGTTTTTATATATGTCTAGGTTATTCGGTTAAAATTTCATAAATTTTAATTAAGATTTTATATGTAAATAAAATAGGTAAACATATATTTCCAAAGAAAGTGTTATGGAAAAGGATCTGTAGGTATGAAAAGCCTAATTTTTAAATATAGTAAAGGAACTTGAAAAAATCTGAAAATTTAAATATAGTTTATATATATTCCTAAAATGTATGTTTAGAGTTTTATAATTTTTAAGAAAGATTTAGTACTAAAGGAAAATTAGAGAAATAAAACTACCATAAAAATTAGGAAACTAGTAGAATGGAAGAGTTGAGAAATAAATGAAATTTTATGTAGCAAACAGATGAAAATTTTAAAAATGTATACATTGATTATAGATGTATTAAGAATAAATCTTGAGTTTTAATGATCAAGTTTCATAAAAGATAATAGTAAGAATTGGTTATGATAATTAATCTTTACAATGCGAGTATATTTGATAACTCTACTAAAAGGAATATAGTTATAATTAAATAGAGTGTGAGCGAGGATTTTTGCCCCCACTCCCGATGGCATGTGTAACACCCTTATACCCTATATACGTAAAAAACATATTTCTAGCATATGTAAAATATGCATATACGGTACAAAAAATGTCACAAACGGATTTACTAATTTTTTTTTTACATTTCCAATTTTAAATTTCAAATTCTAAATATATAAAAATTAAATAGAATATAAATATTATTTACTTGTTATAAGAACCCAAAATAAATAATATATATATAAATCTCTGGGAAAAATTCACCAGAGTTTTGTCTGTATTTTGGATATCCCAAAATTTAGCAATTACTCAACCTGCAAAAAGAAAACACTCTAAATAATTTCCAATCACCCTCTCAACCATACTTCTCAATTTCACCAATTTTCTCAAACATTTATACATATAGATATATATAATTTAAAACACACTTACTCTCCCATTTCAAATACATTGACCCAAACATTCTTTATAATATACAATACATAAAATTCAAAACATAATATATTATGCATAAAAGTCAAAATGTACAATAACATAAAAATATATGCATGTTGCTGGCAGTGTTTCTGATCTCGATAGCAACTCTACAAGCTCAACTACAAGTCTAGACCCGACCTAGTCTAGAAGAACTCTCTGGCTCAACTGGGTCTACCCTATCACCTGCGCGATGGAAACAATCGCGCTAAGCCAAAGCCTAGTGGTACAAACTTTGATAATAACAATATAACTCAAATCAATACCAAATGCACAATGCATATAGATGTCACATCAATCCACTTTCTTATATTTTTCAAATAATTCATAAGCCCAACTCATAACATTATATTACTCAATTGTATCATAATTCATAATTCGCGGTAAAACAAAGACAAGCATGGGCCCAAAAAGGATCTAATATGCTATTCAAATTTCAGAGTTACTGCTTTGGTCCATAATGACACCATGTGTCTAGCCCCGTAGGCAATATATATCCATGGATAATGTAACAGTCCCAGTCTCTTAGACCTCAACCTGGCTAGACCCTTAGGCCCCAGTATCTTGGTCCTTAACCCGGCTAGACTGCTACAGTTTTTGAAGCTTACGACCCAGTTGTTTCACCCTAAAAACAACATATTTATCAACTGGCCTGGCTTAGGACCTAGTCTTTTCACCATTCCAGCGTATAGCCCGTAGGCAATCATAGGCGTGCCGCCAAACCCAGAACTCTGAAAGTTGAATAACATACTAGGCACACAATTTATTCATATTTCTCATTATTAATCTCTTTCTCATTTTTACATATTCAATCTAGGCACATTGCCTTATTTTCACTTTTTTTTTCTCACTTTTCTCATTTTTCACATCTTTCTCATTTTTCTCACTTTTCTCATTTTTATCAATATCAATTCATTTCATTATTACACATATCTCATTTTTGCATTCACAACACATTACCCAATTACTTTGGGTATTTTCACATAATATGCATATTTCACATGTTACACAAATTAGCCATTATCAATGGCTTTTCACAATGCATTTAACACATATATGACATTACAAATGTCATAGCATATTATTCATACACAATCAATGAACCAAATAACTTAACACATTTTTCAACAAAAATGTGTTAAGTCCAAATGTTATGCAAATATAGACATTATATTCAAAGTTTGTACATACCTCTACTAGCAACCCAAAGCAAGCTAAAAACAACCTTTAATCCAATCTTTCTAACTTGCCTTTCACCACTTGGATGAAGCAAATCAATCTCCCTCAATGCCTAAACCAAATGTGATAGCAAATAATCATTTAGTATCACATTTAAAGGCATTTCCAACATTAAATCATAATTACACATCACTCCTACAAATTTCCAAAATTTTAGCCTTTCCTTACTTCAACATTAGAATTCCATTCTACTACAATTAAATTAGTATTTTAAGTTTATTTATATTATTAAAAATATATTTTAATACATTTAAATCATTTACATTATAAAAATACACTCTTATATACAAAATATCAAAAATGGCCTAACCTTCCCCCATTGAAGGTTTTTCGTTCCAACACAATCCATTACTCATTCCAAGCTTATATTCATCACTTTTAACACTAAACAAACGTGCTTAAACAAATAAAATCACACAATTCAACCACTTTGAAAAATCACTTTTCCAAAACCCTAAATCTCCACTTCCATTCTCAAGCTCCAACCCAACACCACCAAATCCAATATTTGACTTTAAAATACTTGTTTATGAATCAAAACAACTTATTTGGAATCAATTTGCACAATTAAAATTCATGTTTTCAAAACCCCGAAAATCCATAACCCTAAATTCTCTCTCTTCACCATTCTTTAACCAAACTCCATCATCTCTTCAATCTGACCTTAGAATCATTTTTAACTACCCAAAATAACAACATACACACCAATTCCAACAATTATAACATACTACATAAAGATCTAAACACTCACATAATCTAAATTTCCAAGGAATTCAAAGAAAAGAGATGGAAACTTACTAATTTTGGTGGAAATCACCAAAAATCCACTTGAAACTTGTTAATTCCTTCATTTTATGGAGTATGGAAGAAGCAAAATCCTTGGCCTTCAATCATCCATGGAAGCCACGTTCTTGAGAAGAAGAAGAAGAAGACTTTTAAATATTCTTTCCTTTTCATCTTTTTTTTAACCACATATATATATATATATTAAAATAATTTAATATTTAATTATATTTTTAATAAATTAAAAGTCTTAAATTCTCTCTTCCATTCAAAATTAATTTGTTTTTGAATTATTTTATTAGTTTTGAATTTATAAGATTTAATTACCAAAATACCCTTTTCTTTTAAAAAGTGTTGACTTTTATATATGTTATGTATATTTTGCATATATATCATATATATATATATTCCACTTTTTCATTTAAAATCCCTTCATTTTTCCATTTAAAACTATTAATTTAATTTATCCTTTTAAATTATAATTTATTTTATCAAATTTTTGAAAAATTAGAAATTTTCAAAAATTTTGGATGTTACAATTCTCTCCCCCTAAAACAAATTTCATTCCCGAAATTACCTGTCCTTAAGTCTGGAACAAATGGGAAAACTGACTCTGCATCGCCTGCTCACTTTCCCATGTCGCCTCCTCAGTGGCATGATTCCTCCAAAGAACTTTCACAAGTGGCACCCTCTTATTCCTCAATTCTTTAACCTCTCGTGCCAAAATCGCCACTGGTTCTTCCTCGTAAGTCAGATCTGGACTCACCTCAATAGACTCCACTGACAAGATATGAGATGGGTCAGACCTGTATCTCCGAAGCATCGAGACATGGAAAACATTATGTATTCGATCCAACTCAGGCGGCAAAGCTAGTCTATAAGCCACTGGACCAACTCTCTCCAACACCTCATATGGTCCTATGAAACGAGGACTCAACTTCCCTTTGCGGCCAAATCTCAAAATCTTCTTCCATGGAGACACCTTCAGAAATACTTTATCTCCCACACTAAACTCTATGTCTCTTCTCTTTAAATCTGAATAAGATTTATGTCAGTCTGAAGCTGCTTTCAAACGACCCCGAATCACCTTCACTTTCTCCTCTGTTTCCTTAATCAAATCGGGACCAACCAGTTTACCTTCTCCAACTTCATCCCAACGCAAAGGTGTCCTGCATCTCCTGCCATATAAAGCTTCATAAGGAGTCATCCCAATACTCGACTGATGACTATTGTTATAAGCAAATTCAATTAATGGCAAAAATCTATCCCAATTCCCGGTAAAATTAATGATACAGCTCCTCAACATATCCTCCAGAATCTGTATCACTCTCTCTGACTGTCCATCTGTCTGAGGATGGAAAGCAGTAATAAAATGCAATTGAGAACCCAGATCATTATGCAAACTCTTCCAAAACCTAGAAGTAAATCGGGGATCTCGATCCGACACCGAAGAAACTGGGACTCCATGCAACCTGACTATCTCATTGATATACAGCTCAGCCAACCTCTCAATAGAATAATCCATCCAAACTGGAAGAAAATGAGCTGTCTTCGTCATCCGATCAACTATCACCCAGATTGCATCATGCTTCTTCTGAGTCAAAGGTAGTCCACTCTCAAAATCCATTGTCACTCGCTCCCATTTCCACTCTGGCACTGATAAAGGTTGGAGCAATCCTGAAGGAACTTGGTGTTCAGCCTTCACTTTCTGGCAAGTGAGACATCTGGATACAAACTCTGCTATGTCCCTCTTCATACCTGACCACCAATAATGTCACTTCAAGTCCTGATACATCTTGGTACTCCCAGGGTGCATAGCAAAAAGTGACTGATGTGCTTCCTCTAATATCATTCTTTTCAATTTTGCATCATCAGGAATACAAAATCTATCTCTGTACCATAGACTGCCATCATCCCTCACATAAAAGTCTCGACTTTCCCCTTTCTGACAAACCAGCACAATTTTCTGAATTCTTTCATCTGCTAATTGAGCCTCCCTAATATGATCCAACAAGACTGGCCTCAACTACAACTGAGCCATCAAAGCACCATCATCAGAAGACTCAAATCTAGCATGCAATGCTCTCAACTCAACAAGCAACGAGAGCGAATAAGCAGTCAAACCTGCCAAAGATTTTCGACTCAAGGCATCAGTAACAACATTTGCCTTACCAAGATGATAATCAATCAAATAGTCATAGTCTTTAATCAACTCTAACCACCGCCTCTGCCGAAGATTCAGCTCTCTCTGAACACCCAGGTATTTCAAACTCTTGTGGTCTGTATAATTGAAACACTTTTCCCCATACAAATAATGCCGCCAAATCTTCAAGGCAAAGACTATTGCTGCTAATTCCAAATCATGCGTTAGATAATCCAGCTCATGCGGTTTCAACTGTCGAGAGGCATAAGCACTGACTCTACCCTCCTGCATCAATACACAACCTAAACCATTATGTGAAGCATCACTATATATCACATATGGTTTACCTTCCACAGGCAGGGTAAGGACAGGAGCTTGAGTCAACATCTCCCTCAGCTGCTCAAAACTCACCTGACACTGATCTGTCCACACAAATTTAACTCCTTTCCGAAGTAATCTGGTTAGTGGTGTAGCTATTATAGAAAAACCCTTCACAAACTGACGATAATAGCCTGCCAATCCCAGAAAACTTCTAACCTCTGTCACAGTCTTTGGTGGACTCCAATTCAAGATAGCCTCAATTTTACTCGAATCAACTCTAATACCCTCTACTGAAACCACATGACCAAGAAAAGCTACCTGATCGAGCCAGAACTCACACTTAGACAGTTTAGCATACAACTGCTTCTCTTTCAGAGTCTGCAATACGATCCGCCAATGTCTATCATGATCCTCCTCATTACGCAAATACACCAAAATATCATCAATGAAGACCCCCACAAACTGATCTAAATATGGTCTAAATACCCTGTTCATCAAATCCATAAAAGCTGCTGGTGCATTCGTCAATCCAAAGGGCATCACCAGAAATTATAATGCCCATACCTCTTACGAAAAGGATACTTGTTCTTGATGGTCACCTTATTCAACTGCCTATAATCAATACACAATCTCATGGTGCCATCCTTCTTCTTCACAAACAACACAGGCGCTCCCCACGGGGACACATTAGGGCAGATAAACCCTTTATCCAATAACTCTTGCAACTGCACCTTCAACTCTCTCAACTCAGTAGGTGCCATCCGATAAGGGGTAATAGAGATAGGAGTGGTACCAGGCAACAAATTGATACCAAACTCCACTTCTCTCTCAGGAGGTACCCCTGGCAACTCATCAGGGAAAACATCTGAAAACTCGGCAACTATGGGTATACTTTCAAGTAGGGATCCCACTACTCTAGTATCTACAACATGAGCAAGATAAGCCTCACATCCCTTCCGAATCATCCTCCCAGCTGAAACAGCTGAAACAAACATAGATGAAAGATACATCTGCTCACTAGATACTATAACATCCCTAGCATCCTGTGTTCTCAAAGTAACACATTTCTTCTGACAGTCTACCACAGCCCCATGCTTGGATAACCAATCCATGCCCAAAATCAGATCATATTCCCTGAAAGGCATCTCAATCAGGTCATCGAGAAACTCCTCATCTTGAACAACAACTGGACTATCTCGGTGCACCCTGCTCACCACAACACTATGCCCTAAAGGATTTGTCACCAAGACATCAAATCCTAGGGACTCAGAATGCAATTCAGACACAAGCAAGATGGATGCACTTATGTATGAATGCGTAGATCCAGGATCTAATAAAGCAAGGACTGAAATACCAAATAGAGAAAATGTACCCGCAATGACGGTTGAAGCATCCGGCTACCTCTGCATCACATAAACCCGCTGAGATGGCCCAGCCTCATCTGGCCTACTGCCTCCGGATGTAGAGCCTCCTCTCTGACTAAACCCAGGGCAACCACCTCTACTAAAACCTCTGCCACCACGACCCCCTTTGACACTGGGTTGAGAAGATGCAGTATCTGCCTGCCTAACCTCTGGTGGCTCGGGACAATCTCTGATAAAATGGTCTGACAACCCACATCTAAAACACACTCCGGAAGCACCTCTCCACTAGCAGACACCTTCTTGTACTCTACCACAATGAATGCAAGTAGGTAGATTAGGTCTCTGAGCCACTGGAGTCGGAGCACTAGCCACTGAAATTGCAGGTCTTTGTCTCTATCTCTGCTGCTGTACTGACCTGCCAAAATGCCCCTGACTCCTACTAAACCTCTGAAAATGTCCCCCTCGGCCTCTCTTCACTACTGAAGACCCTGCCTCACTTTGGGGTCTCCTAACTCTGGTCTCTTCAACCCTGGCAGCTGCTGCAAGATTCTGCACCCTCTCAACACTCCTGGCAACTGCAACTAATTGGGAGAAATCCTAATACCGAGAGTCTGCAATGATGCACATGATATAGGGTCTCAGTCCCTCCTCAAACCTCCTGCACGTATCAAACTCGTCAGAAATTATCCCACCAGCATAGTGACTCAACCGGATAAACTCGATCTCATACTCGGTCACTATCTTAGTATCCTGTCTCAGACTCAGGAACTTCATCTTCTTTGCATCTTTATACTCTCTCGGAGTATACTTCTGCTCAAATTCCCGCAAGAAATCATCATAGGTCAGGACTGGTGGAACATCCAGAGCATGTGGAACCGTCTTCCACCAATCATATGCATCTCTCTACAGAAGAGATCTGGCATAATTAAACTTTTCTTCTGGACTACCCTAAAACTAAATAAATATCCTCTGAACCTGGTCTAGCCACTGCTCTGCTACAGCAGGGTTTGTAGTACCAACAAAGTCCTCAGCCCTGTACTTTCTCAGTTTATCATACTGCCTCATCGGCAACTGCGGCTGTGACTGTGGTGGCTGCGGAACTGGAGCCTGCCTCAACAACTCTACCATATGCCATACCCAGCTAGGCAGAACCTCATCAGTTGCTGGTCTCACAGGCACAGAAATAGACGCCTCACCAGCAAATACAACTCTAGCTCTATCTCTACCCTCATCTGGAGCCACACTCTCTGCACTACCCTCAGTAGCCTGATGCGGCCGAGACGCCATAACTACCTATATCTGCAAACAAAGCAGAAAATACTATATCAGAGATCAGAAACTGCCAGTGCTAATGCATGTATAACAATTAAAAACTATTTTTCAAATCCCTCATTTTCTCTCTCTATCATCCCCACCTAGGTCGAGAACCTCAAACCTAGGCTCTGATACCAAAATAAATGTAACACCCATATACACTATATACGTACAAAACATATTTCTAGCATATGTAAAATATGCATATACGGTACAAAAATGTCACAGGCGGATTTACTAATTTTTTTTTACATTTCCAATTTTAAATTTCAAATTTTAAATATATAAAAATTAAATAGAATATAAATATTATTTACTTGTTATAAGAACCCAAAATAAATAATATATATATATATATATAAATCTCTGGAAAATTTTTTCAGAGTTTTGTCTGTATTTTGGATATCCCAAAATTTAGCTATTACTCAACCTGAAAAAAGAAAACACTCCCAATAATTTCCAATCACCCTCTCAACCATACTTCTCAATTTCACCAATTTTCTCAAACATTTACACATATAGATATATATAATTTAAAACACACTTACTCTCCCATTTAAAATACATTAACCCAAACATTCTTTATAATATACAATACATAAAATTCAAAACATAATATATTATGCATAAAAGTCAAAATGTACAATAACATAAAAATATATACATGTTGCTGGCAGTGTTTCTGATCTCGATAGCAACTCTACAAGCTCAACTACAAGTCTAGACCCAACCTAGTCTAGAAGAACTCTCTAGCTCAACTGGGTCTACCCTGTCACCTGCACGATGGAAACAATCACGCTAAGCCGAAGCCTAGTGGTACAAACTTTGATAATAACAATATAACTCAATGCAATACCAAATGCACAATGCATATAGATGTCACATCAATCCACTTTCTTATATTTTTCAAATAATTCATAAGCCCAACTCATAACATTATATTACTTAATTGTATCATAATTCATAATTCACAGTAAAACAAAGACAAGCATGGGCCCAAAAAGGATCTAATATGCTATACAAATGACACCATGTGTCTAGCCCCGTAGGCAATATATATATACATGGATAATGTAACAGCCCCAGTCTCTTGGACCTTAACCCGGCTAGACCCTTAGGCCCCAGTATCTTGGTCCTCAACCCGGCTAGATTGCAACAGTTTTTGAGGCTTACGACCCAGTCTTTTCACCCCAAAAACATCATATTTATCAGCTGGCCTGGCTTACGACCTAGTCTTTTCACCATTCCAGCGTATACCCCGTAGGCAATCATAGGCATGCCGCCAAACCCAGAACTCTAAAAATTGAATAACATACTAGGCACACAATTTATTTATATTTCTCATTATTAATCTCTTTCTCATTTTTACATATTCAATCTAGGCACATTGCCTTATTTTCACATTTTTTTTCTCAGTTTTCTCATTTTTCACATCTTTCTCATTTTTCTCATTTTTCTCATTTTTATCAATATCAATTCATTTCATTATTAAACATATCTCATTTTTGCATTCACAACACATTACCCAATTACTTTGGGTATTTTAACATAATATGCATATTTCACATGTTACACAAATTAGCCATTATCAATGGCTTTTCACAATGCATTTAACACATATATGACATTACAAATGTCATAGCATATTATTCATACACAATCAATGAACCAAGTAACTTAACACATTTTTCAACCAAAATGTGTTAAGTCCAAATGTTATGCAAATATAGACATTATATTCAAAGTTTGTACATACCTCCACTAGCAACCCAAAGCAAGCTAAAAACAACCTTCAATCCAATCTTTCTAACTTGCCCTTCACCACTTGGATGAAGCAAATCAATCTCCCTCAATGCCTAAACCAAATGTGATAGCAAATAATCATTTAGTATCATATTTAATGGCATTTCCAACATTAAATCATAATTACACATCACTCCTACAAATGTCCAAAAAGTTAGCCTTTCCTTACTTCAACATTAGAATTCCATTCTACTACAATTAAATTAGTATTTTAAGTTTATTTATATTATTAAAAACATATTTTAATACATTTAAATCAATTACATTATAAAAATACACTCTTATATACAAAATCTCAAAAATGGCCTAACCTTCCCCCATTGATGGTTTTCCATTCCAACACAATCCATTACTCATTCCAAGCTTATATTCATCACTTTTAACACTAAACAACATGCTTAAACAAATAAAATCACACAATTCAACCACTTTGGAAAATCAGTTTTCTAAAACCCTAAATCTCCACTTCCATTCTCAAACTCCAACCCAACACCACCAAATCCAATATTTTACTTTAAAATACTTGTTTATGAATAAAAAAAAACTCATTTGGAATCAATTTTCACAATTAAAATTCATGTTTTCAAAACCCCAAAAATCCATAACCCTAAATTCTCTCCCTTCACCATTCTTTAACCAAACTCCATCATCTCTTCAATCTAACCTTAGAATCATTGTTAACTATCCAAAATAACATCATACACACCAATTCCAACAATTATAATATACTACATAAAAATCCAAACTCTCACATAATCTAAATTTCCAAGGAATTCAAAGAAAAGAGATGGAAACTTACTAATTTTGGTGGAAATCACCAAAAATCCACTTGAAACTTGTTAATTCCTTCAATTTATGGAGTATGGAAGAAACAAAATCCTTGGTCTTCAATCATCCATGGAAGCCACGTTCTTGAGAAGAAGAAGAATAAGAAGAAGACTTTTAAATATTCTTTCCTTTTCATCTTTATTTTTAACCACACATATATATATATATATTAAAAAATTTAATATTTAATTATTTAATTATTTTTTTAATAAATTAAAAGTTCTAATTTCCCTCTTCCATTCAAAATTAATTTGTTTTTGAATTATTTTATTAATTTTGAATTTATAAGATTTAATTACCAAAATACCCTTTTCTTTTAAAAAGTGTTGACTTTTATATATGTTATGTATATTTTACATATATATATATATATATTATATATATTCCACTTTTTCATTTAAAATCCCTTCATTTTTCATTTAAAACTATTAATTTAATTTATCCTTTTAAATTATAATTTATTTTATCAAATTTTCCAAAAATTAGAAATTTTAAAAAATTTTGGATGTTACAGCATGGTTCTTGTGATTTCGACAATATTAGGCTTTGGGTATTAGAGAATATGGGCCTAAACCTAAAAAATAAGAGTCGCCACCCGAATGGGCTGGGAAGATAGAAAGAGGCGAATGACTCGATTCCTAAGGAATCTCTAACTCCTACTAGATTCAGATAGTTAGGTATGCGTGAAAAATGTGAGAAATGACACAACACCCCCATAACGCTTGGTTCATTGGAACCGGCCTCCTTTCAGGTCTAAATATCACTAAATTCTTAATTATCAATACATCATCCATATTACAAACATTATTAAAATAAAGAATGTTATATTATTAGTCTAAACAAATCAAACAAAATGAGTACTCATATAAAATGAAAACATGTCCTTACAATGTCCAAATATCCATAAAAAATAAATAAATAAAATAAAACACCCATCAATAGGTGAAAATATGTCCCTTATAATAGTTTCAAAGTCCTTAAAATTAAAATTAAGATAAAAATTAAAATAAACAAGGCACCCATGAAGTCAAAACATGCCTTTTACAAGTATTTAATATCCCAAATTATAAACAAAGATGAATCAATCATCCATGATAAACAATTAACTTAAACATACCATTAAACATCAAATAATCTTAAAATTAGTATTTCAATTAATAAAATTAGGGCTTGGCATCCAATTAGGGTTTTGGTTGTGATATTAGAGTTAAAAACACATAAATTAAAGTTTTAACATGCAAACTAGGGTCTTATACTAAGCTAGGGTTTAGTCCTAAATCTAAGGTTAAAACATACAAGATTAGAGTTTTAGATTGTAAAGTTAATATGCTATTAATATTGTAATTAAACTTAGACCCTAAGCCATAATTTATTGCAATGGTTTTTAAAATCAAACTTCACAAATAAAATGGCAGAAAATTATGAAGCCATAAATATGATCAAATGGAATTTAATTGGAATAAATTCAAACTTACATTGTTGGCTCCACCAAGGTAATTTATTGAACCACACTTGTTTGATCTATTGAAAAGCTTTGGTCAATTTTAGAGTTACACTTAAAAGTTAATGAATTGAAATTTAAGTTAAAGATTTGAGAAGAGTTACAAGAGGATTCATTATAGTTACCAAGTATAGTATGTGTTTCAGCTGCAAAAGATAACTAAGGAATTAGATAAGAATACAACCGTAAGACACAAGAATTCATTAGTGAAGGTAGTTATAAAAGTAATATGATTATACAAGATTAAATAATATTGTTATAATAGCTAATTAATTAAGATTAGTCAACTAATAAGAAAGAAGTGTTAATATAGAATATCTGAATAATCAATAAGTAAGGAAATTAATGGTGAATAATGTTATTATTATTCACTGTTATTAAAATAATAGTTACCATTAGTTAAGCTAACTAAGAATAAAGAATATGATACATAGCTTTGTATGAAAAAACTAGTATAGCAAATAAAGATATATTCCACAATGGGGTAATATCTTATTAATAAATAAATCAATAAGTAATACTTTAAGTTAAGAATAAAAGAAATAATTTTTGAATAATATAGGAATTTTATTCGAAGGAATAAAATATTAAAAGTAAATAATTGATTTTTTTCCTTTTAATTATATTCTCTAAATAAATATAAAATTTTATTCTAAGGAATAAAGTACTATCAAAAAACTAATTACATATATGTATTTTTCACTATGTTTCCTGAATAAACTTTGTTTTATTGTGATAAGCCTTCCAAAAAATATCTTCCGAGACTAACTTGATGACCTTGTAATATCCCAAAGTGTGCCCTAGAAGTTTTGATATAATTGTTGTTTTATTTGGATTGAATGTATATGTTAAATTTGAAAGAGAAAAGAATTTAAGAGAGAGTGTATATGTTGTATATATGGGAATATATGTAACATATACACAAGTCAAATAAGAAAGTCAAAAGAAGAAGATATTTATGTTTATTTTTGTTGAATTAATTAATTAATGGAAAATAGAAATTTAGATGAGTGGAAGAGAGAAGATGGATTATTTTAATATTAAAAATACTTGGTGGAGAATTGAGAGGAGACTAAATATTTGACTTTGATTTATTTTACTCTTCATTTTCTTCTTTTTCTTTTGGGTTGGCCGGCACACCAAAGACACAAGAGAGCAAGAGAGGTTTTGATTTCTAGGATCAAATTGAAGGAAGATTTCAAGAAAACAAGTTAGAAATTCAAGAAGTTCATCATTTTTGGTAAGTTTTCTCTTGATTTCTCTTGTTCTATTTGGAATTTTGTTTGAGTTTGATGGAGTGTTGTTGATGGTTGGAGTGTGTTTGTGTATGGTGTGTGTAAAAGTATTGAAATTGAATTAAAGATAAGAAGTTAGGTTGGTGCTGGTGATGGAAGAGTAAGATTTGTGTTTAGTGAAGTTGAAAACATAGAATAAATGAGTTTGGTACTTTAACCATTGAACTCCTTTTGAACTTTTTCTGTTTTACAATTAGTAAATATTGTGACTTGTATGATTTTTAATTAAATATAGAAAAATATTCTTGAAGTGAATTTTTGATATGTTGTGCCTATATGAGTCTAGAATGACTGAAAAATATTTTGATTTGATTTTGGAATTGTTATGATTTTGGAAAGATTATTTTTATTAGACCTGTTCCAGCAGGTACCTTGACTGAGACAGCTATCTTTCGGGATTTTTAATAAAATGTATAAAAATAATATCCAATTGAATTTTGGATATGTTGTTACTTAGTGAGTCTAGTATTTGAGAAAAATAATTTGGAACCACGTTGATTGAATTTAATTTACGGAATTCACAAAGTTCAGAACTGCTGCCAGGATGCAGGGCAATTGGAGCAGTCTGGTTGGGTGAACTATTTGACCAAGATTTTGTTTTCAGTTTGATCTGAAATTTTAAAGGAATGATTTTAAGATGTAAAACTAAATTCTGTAAAAATTTTAGAGTTTTTAGTCTAGTAGATTATTTTATACAATTTTTCAAAATAAGGATTAAGTTGAGTCCAAAACCAGAATTTACTATTCATATGGTCATTTTGCTAATATTCCTTTTGGATTAGGTTGTGAAGAGGTTGAATTGCCCTAACCTAAGTGTTGAGAATTCTTGGAAGAGTAAGTGTATAGACTGGTGTGAGTTGGTTTTAAGGTAAGTACAAACTACATTATTGCATACATTCATATGATGTTGAGACTTAACATACATTTGATTGTAAATGTGTTAAGAAATCTAATGCATTGTTAATGCATATTAATAATGTATGTTTGGTATAATGTGAATGTTGTGATGAGCATGTAAAATGTGTGTGTTAATGCCATTGGTTATATACACTTGAGTGATGAATTGATTAATGTGATTTGAGATATAATGAGATGTAAAACCAATGTGTTTGGTTATAATGATGTAAATAAGATGGTTGAAGCATATTTGCCTATATGATGATGAAATGAAATATGGAATATAAAATGTGAAAGATATGATGATTGTGTGCCTAATATGTTAATTCAATTTTCAGAGTTCTGGGTTTGGCGGCATTCCTATGAATCACTAAATAGGTGAAAAGACCGGGTCGTAAGCCGATTCCAGTTGAAAAATATGAAATGATAAATGTGAAATATGATATTTTTAGGGTGAAAAGACTGGGTCGTAAGCCTCAAAAACAGTAACAGTCTAGCCGGGTTGAGGATTTCCTCGGTTCTAACCGGGTTGAGGTCCAAGAGACTGGGTCTGTTACGCTATCCATGGATAGAGATATATATATATTGCCTACGGGCTTGATGATTATGATTATGGACCAAAGCAGTAACTCTGAACTTTGAATAACATATTAGTGTATTTTGGGCCCATGCTTGTCTTTGTTTTCAATGTGAATCATGAATGTTTTGATTAATTATTAAATAATGTAAGATTGTGAAATATAATATTCTTTTGAATTGTTTATGAAACTTGATTGTGTGACATTGGCATTGCATTGATTCATAATATTATAGTTGTTTGTACCAATAAGCCGTTGGCTTAGAGCGATTGTGGTTTATCGCGTAGGTGACAGGGTGGAACCGTGGAGTTCCTCTAGGCCGAGTACAGTTTAGAATCTGAAGTGTGAATAGTGGGCTTAAAGATCAAAGACTGACTGCCAAACATGTATAAACTTTATGTTTTGTAAAATTTGAGTTTTGATGTATATGAATTTGTAAATATTGTTACTTTCCGCTGTATAGTGAACAAATATTTTATCTACTGTGTTTCATAATAAACCTTTACTTTATTCTGTACTAGAAGTGTAAATCCTTTTTGCAGGTTGTAGTTGAGGTTATAAGGGGGATTTATTGGGAGTGTACTGAGAATGATTTTGTTTGCATTGGTTTGTGTAAAAATGTTTTCAAAAATCAGAAAAAACCAGTTTTGTCGACACTTGGGACTCAATTTCTAGGCGAAACTATGGCAAAAATTCTGTAAACATCGGAACTAAAATTTGACTAAATAAAATTGGTAGCAATTTTTGGATAGTGTGGCGCCTCTACTCAGCTTACACAAGTAGGTCGGGAAGGGGTGTTACAATTTTTGGTATCAGAGCCAAGGTTTGAGATTCTCAACCTAGGTGAATTGTAAGAAAAAGAATATTTTGATTTTAAAAGTTGGTTTTTGAATAAAATACATGTCTTGGTATGGCAGTCTTTGATCTTTAATGAGGAATATTCTGCAATGTTTGCAGATATAGGTAGTAATGGAGTCCCATTCACGTCAGACTGTAGAAGGAAGGGCTGAGAGTGTAGCTCCAGGAGAGAGTAGAAATGGAGCTAGAGTTGAGAGGGTTAGTGAGGCACCTGTTTCTGTGCCAGAGAGATCAGCTGCAGAGGAGGTTCCGCCGGGTTGGCTAAGGCATGTGATAGAACTATTGAGTCCAGCTCCAGTGCAGCCCCCACCACCACAGCCTCAGGTGCCGGTAAGACATTATGATAAGTTGAGAAAATATGGGTCTGAAAATTTCTTGGGCACTACCGATCCTGCAGTGGCTGAGCAGTGGTTGGATAAAGTGCAGAGAATATTCATCCAGTTGCAAGCTACTTCAAATGAAAAATTTGACTATGCCAGGTCCCTCCTACAGAAAGATGCCTATGACTGGTGGAAGACGGTTCCTCATGCCATGGATGATCCACCTACATTATCCTATGGTGATTTTCTGAGGGAGTTCGAGCAGAAATATACTCCGAGGGAGTATAAAGATATTAAGAAGATGGAATTCCTGAATTTGAGGCAAGACAACCGAACGGTAACAGAGTATGAGATTGAGTATATCCGATTGAGTCGATATGCCGGGGAAATTATTTCCGATGAAATAGACCGGTGCCGAAGATTTGAGGAGGGATTGAAGCCCTTTATCATGTGCATTGTGGATGGTTCCCGGTACCAGGATTTTTCTCAGCTTGTTGCAGCAGCTAGAAGTGTTGAGAGAGCACAGGGCATTGCAACAGCTGCTACTGAGGAAGAGACCAGGGTAAGGAGACCCCAGTTTGAGGCATGGTCTTCATCTATGAAGAGGGGTCAAGGAGGTTTTGTTCTAAGAACCAGTAGAAGCCAGAGACAGTCGGGCAGATCAGTTCAGTATAAGAGGCAGAGGCCGAGACCGACAGTTTCTGTAGCTAGTGCCCCGACTCCAGTGATTCAGAGGTCTACTCCACCTGTATGTGAGCATTGTGGTAAGACCCATGGGGGTGTTTGTTGGAAGATTGGTGGATCAGCTGGGTGGTTTAGATGTGGGTCACCAGCTCATTTTGTTAGAGATTGTCCTGAGATGTAGGAGTGTAGGCAGGCTGATACTGCAGCTTCTCGACCTAGTGTCAGCAGAGGTGGTCGAGGGGGCAGAGGTTTTAGTAGAGGTGGTAGACCTGGGTTTAGTTAGAGAGAAGGATCTTTATCCAGGGGCAGCAGGCCAGATGAGGCCGGATCTTCTCAGAGAGTATATGTGATGCAGAGGCAGCCGGATGCTTCAGCAGTTATAACGGGTACATTTTCTTTATTTGGCATTTCAGTACTTGCTTTGATTGATCCAGGATCTACTCATTCATACATAAGTGCATCTATCTTGCCTGTGTCTGAATTGCATTCTGAGTCCTTAGGATTTGATGTTTTGGTGACAAATCCTTTAGGGCATAGTGTGGTTGTTAGCAAGGTGCACTGAGATAGTGCTGTAGTGGTGCAAGGTGAAGAGTTTCTTGGAGATTTAATTGAAATGCCTTTTAAAGAGTATGATTTGATCTTAGGCATGGATTGGTTGTCTAAGCATGGAGCTGTGGTGGATTGTCAAAAGAAATGTGTTACTTTGACAATTGGTGATGGTAGAAGTATATTAGTATCTAGTGAGCATAGACAACTTGCATCCTTGTTTGTATCAGCTGTAACAGCTAGAAAGTTGATTAGAAAAGGGTGTGATGCTTATCTTGCTCATGTTATGGATACCAGAGTAGTGGGTTCTCAACTTGATAGTATACCCACAGTTGCGGAGTTTCCAGATGTTTTTCCTGAGGAGTTGCCAGGGTTACCCCCTGAGAGAGAGGTTGAGTTTGGTATCGAGTTGTTGCCTGGTACCACTCCCATCTCTATTACTCCATATCGAATGGCACCTGCTGAATTGAGAGAGTTGAAAGTGCAGTTGCAGGAGTTGTTGGAGAGAGGGTTTGTTCGCCCTAGTGTTTCACCGTTGGGAGCTCCTGTTTTATTTGTGAAGAAGAAGGATGGTACTATGAGGTTATGCATTGATTATAGGCAATTGAATAAGGTGACTATCAAGAATAAATATCATTTTGCCCCGAATTGATGATCTCTTTGATCAGCTGAAGGGAGCAGCAGTGTTTTCCAAGATTGATTTGAGATCAGGGTACCATCAGTTGAGAGTCAGAGCTGAAGATGTTCCTAAGACAGCTTTTCGTACAAGGTACGGGCATTATGATTTTTTAGTAATGCCTTTTGGATTGACGAATGCACCTGTAGCTTTCATGGATTTGATGAATAGGGTGTTTAGGCCCTATCTAGAGCAGTTTGTGGTGCTTTTCATCGATGATATTTTGGTGTATTCACGTAATGAGGAAGAACATGACAAGCATCTGCGAATTGTGTTACAGATCTTGAGAGAGAAGCAGTTGTATGCTAAGCTGTCAAAGTGTGAGTTTTGGCTTGACCAAGTAACTTTTCTCGGTCATATAGTTTCAGCAGATGGTATAAGAGTCGATCCAAGTAAAGTTGAAGCTATTTTGAATTGGAGTCCACCAAAGTCAGTGACTGAAGTTAGAAGTTTTCTGGGTTTGGCAGGCTATTATCGAAGGTTTATGAAAGGTTTTTCTTTGATAGCTACTCCACTCACCAGATTGCTTCGAAAGGGAGTTAGATTTGTGTGGACAGATCAGTGTCAAGCTAGTTTTGATCAGTTGAAAGAAATGTTGACTCAAGCTCCTGTTCTTACTTTGCCTGTGGAAGATAAACCATATGTGATTTACAGTGATGCTTCACATAATGGTTTAGGATGTGTTTTAATGCAAGAGGGCAAAGTTATAGCTTATGCTTCTCGGCAGTTGAAGCCGCATGAGCTTAATTATCTGACGCATGATTTAGAGTTGGCAGCCATAGTGTTTGCTTTGAAGATTTGGCGACACTACTTGTATGGGGAGAAATGTTTTATCTATACGGATCATAAAAGTTTGAAATATTTGGGTGTCCAGAGGGAGCTGAATCTTCGGCAAAGGTGATGGTTAGAGCTGATCAAAGACTACGACTGTTTGATTGATTATCATCCTGGTAAGGCAAATGTAGTTGCTGACGCCTTGAGTCATAAGTCTCTGGCAGGTTTGGCTGTTTATTCGCTCTCGTTGCTTGTTGAGTTGAGAGTGTTACATGCTAGTTTTGAAGCATGTGATGATGGTGTATTGTTGGCTCAGTTGCAATTGAGACTAGTATTGTTGGATCAGATTAAGGAGGCTCAATTGACAAATGAGAAAATTCAGAAGATTGTTTCAGATTGCCAAAATGGGGAGAGCCAAGATTTCTTTGTGAGAAGTGATGGTAGCCTTTGGTTTAAGGATAGATTGTGTGTTCCTGATAATGATAGTTTGAAAAAGGTTATTTTAGAAGAAGCACATCAGTCGGTTTTTGCTATACATCCGGGAAATACAAAGATGTACCATGATTTGAAACAGCATTATTGGTAGTCAGGTATGAAAAGAGACATAGTGGAGTTTGTATCCAAGTGTCTCACTTGTCAGAGGGTGAAACCTGAGCATCAAGTTCCAACAGGGTTGCTTCAACCTTTATCAGTGCCCGAATGGAAATGGGAGAGAGTGACAATAGATTTTGTGTCTGGTTTACCTTTGACACAGAGGAAGCATGAAGCTATTTGGGTGATTGTTGATAGATTGACAAAGACAGCTCATTTTCTTCAGGTTCGGATGGACTTTTCACTTGAGAAGTTGGCTGAGCTGTATATTAGTGAGATAGTGAAGTTGCATGGAGTTCCAATTTCTTTAGTGTCTGATCGAGATCCTAGATTTACTTCGAGGTTTTGGAAGAGATTACATGGTGCTTTGGGTTCTCGATTGCACTTTAGCACTGCTTTTCATCCGCAGACAGATGGGCAGTCAAAGAGAGTGATACAGATTATCGAGGATATGTTGAGAAGCTGTGTCATTGATTTCTCTGGAAGTTGGGATAGATTTTTGCCTCTTGTAGAATTTGCTTATTACAACAGTCATCAATCCAGTATTGGAATGGCACCATTTGAGGCATTGTATGGAAGAAGATGTAGAACGCCTTTATGTTGGAATGAAATTGGAGAGGGCAAGTTAATTGGTCCTGATCTGATTAAAGAGACTGAAGAAAAAGTGAAGATGATTCGGAATAGGTTGAAAGCAGCTTCAGACCGACAGAAGTCTTATTCAGATTTGACGAGGAGAGACATAGAGTTTGATGTTGGAGATAAAGTATTTTTGAAAGTGTCTCCTTGGAAAAAGATATAGAGATTTGGTCGAAAAGGGAAGCTGAGTCCTCGTTTCATTGGACTGTATGAGATATTAGAAAGAGTTGGACCATTTGCTTATCGTCTTGCTTTGCCGCCTGAGTTGGATAGAATCCATAATGTCTTTCATGTTTCTATGTTGCGAAGGTATAGATCTGACCCATCTCATGTTTTACCAGTTGAATCTATTGAGGTGAGTCCGGATCTAACTTTTGAAGAAGAACCAATTGCTATTTTGGCACATGAAGTGAAAGAGTTAAGAAATAAGAAAGTGCCACTTGTAAAGATTCTTTGGAAGAATCATGGTAGAGAAGAGGCAACTTGGGAGAGTGAGCAAACGATGCGAGATCAGTATCCTCAACTGTTTCAGACTTGATATCAGGTAATTTCGAGGACGAAATTTCTTTTTAGAGGGGGAGAATTGTAATATCCCAAAGTGTGACCTAGAAGTTTTGATATAATTGTTGTTTTATTTGGATTGAATGTATATGTTAAATTTGAAAGAGAAAAGAATTTAAGAGAGAGTGTATATGTTGTATATAGGGAAATATATATAACATATACACAAGTCAAATAAGAAAGTCAAAAGAAGAAGATATTTATGTTTATTATTGTTGAATTAATTAATTAATGGAAAATAGAAATTTAGATGAGTGGAAGAGAGAAGATGGATTATTTTAATATTAAAAATACTTGGTGGAGAATTGAGAGGAGACTAAATATTTGACTTTGATTTATTTTACTCTTCATTTCTTCATTTTCTTTTGGGTTGGCCGGCACACCAAAGACACAAGAGAGCAAGAGAGGTTTTGATTTCTAGGATCAAATTGAAGGAAGATTTCAAGAAAACAAGTTAGAAATTCAAGAAGTTCATCATTTTTGGTAAGTTTTCTCTTGATTTCTCTTGTTCTATTTGGAATTTTGTTTGAGTTTGATGGAGTGTTGTTGATGGTTGGAGTGTGTTTGTGTATGGTGTGTGTAAAAGTGTTAAAATTGAATTAAAGATAAGAAGTTAGGTTGGTGCTGGTGATGGAAGAGTAACAGTTGTGTTTAGTGAAGTTGAAAGCATAGAATACATGAGTTTGGTACTAATGCTTTGTTAATCTAATGCTTTGTTAATGCATATTAATAATGTGTGTTTGGTATAATGTGAATGTTGTGATGAGCATGTAAAATGTGTGTGTTAATGCCATTGGTTATATACACTTGAGTGATGAATTGATTAATGTGATTTGAGATATAATGAGATGTAAAACCAATGTGTTTGGTTATAATGATGTAAATAAGATGGTTGAAGCATATTTGCCTATATGATGATGAAATGAAATATGCAATATGAAATGTGAAAGATATGATGATTGTGTGCCTAATATGTTAATTCAATTTTTAGAGTTCTGGGTTTGGCGGCATGCCTATGAATCACTGGATAGGTGAAAAGACAGGGTCGTAAGCCGATTCCAGTTGAAAAATGTGAAATGATAAATGTGAAATATGATGTTTTTGGGGTGAAAAGACTGGGTCGTAAGCCTCAAAAATAGTAATAGTCTAGCCGGGTTGAGGATTTCCTGGGTTCTAACAGGGTTGAGGTCCAAGAGACTGGGTCTGTTACGCTATCCATGGATAGAGATATATATATATTGCCTACGGGCTTGATGATTGTGATTATGGACCAAAGCAGTAACTCTGAACTTTGAATAACATATTAGTATATTTTGGGCCCATGCTTGTCTTTGTTTTCAATGTGAATCATGAATGTTTTGATTAATTATTAAATAATGTAAAATTGTGAAATATAATATTCTTTTGAATTATTTATGAAACTTGATTGTGTGACATTGGCATTGCATTGAGGCATAATATTATAGTTGTTTGTACCACTAAGCCGTTGGCTTAGTGCGATTGTGGTTTATCACGCAGGTGATAGGGTGGAACCGGGGAGTTCCTCTAGGCCGAGTAGAGTTTAGATTCTGAAGTGTGAATAGTGGGCTTAAAGATCAAAGACTGACTGCCAAACATGTATAAACTTTATGTTTTGTAAAATTTGAGTTTTGATGTATATGAATTTGTAAATATTGTTACTTTTCGCTGTATAGTGAACAAATATTTTATCTACTGTGTTTCATAATAAACCTTTACTTTATTCTGTACTAGAAGTGTAAATCCTTTTTGCAGGTTGTAGTTGAGGTTATAAGGGGGATTTATTGGGAGTGTTCTGAGAATGATTTTGTTTACATTGGTTTGTGTAAAATTTTTTTCAAAAATCAGAAAAAACCAGTTTTGTAGACACTTGGGACTCAATTTCTAGGCGAAACTCTGGCAAAATTTTTGTAAAAATTGGAACTAAAATTTGACAAAGTAAAATTGGTAGCAATTTTTGGATAGTGTGGCACCTCTACTCAGCTTACACAAGTAGGTCGGGAAGGGGTGTTACAGACCTAGCCTGATTTCTTGATTCATGTTGGCAGAGCCTAACCTTAGTGGGGGTTAAACCACTAGGTAATGTACACTGGAGTTCTGATATGCACATAAGGGGGAAGTTACCGCCCTAATTACTGTAGCCTTTGGCCTATCTCTTGTGGTCTCTGACCTATCTATTTTGATATGTCATATGAATCTTCTTTTCTGAAAAATGAAATCTATACTATGCCTAAATATGAATATTATTATTTATGTTATGATTTATACTGAGTTTTGAATTAACCAAGTGTTAATCCCTTATTATTTGATTTTCTATTCCTAAAATTACCTATGATATTTCTGAAATGTAGCATCTACATTCTAAATCTTAAATTATATATGTAAAGAAAAAAAATGATAATATGATTTGCATTTACCTTAAGATAGGTAAATATAAAAGAACTATAAGTAAATATGAATATTAAAACCTGAAAGTTATATACATAATTAGCTACCATATAAGAGTTTGACATTTACACATAAAATATTACTTACTATAGTAACTAAATGATAAGTAAGAAATCAATTAAAGAATAGCTTAAATTAAGCATGGTTCAATAAAACTAAAAGTTATTTATGGACTCTGGGAATATAGTTCTGATAAGTTTATTTAAGAACACTGAAAAAAATATAAGTATTTTGCATAATGAAAGAATTCTTAAAACATGCTAGGAATTCTAAATAAATGTCTATAATACCAACTCCAAAAGTTCAAGAAGCTACTTAAACTGTAATAAGCTACTAATCACTTAAAGTGGAAATTAAAACAAATGTGACAAGCCTAAACACTTGCTGAGTTGCAGCTCACCTCTCGATTCTTTGTTGTTTTTAGTGTTGTTTTATAGGTGGAACAACTCTAGTGATGTCAATATTGTGGTATCCAAGAATAGAGAAAAGAGAAGGAGAAGATAGCTAGGAAAGATTCTGGTTAAAAGTATTGGAAGGAAAACTATATGATTGTAATATGAATGGGATGTTTGTAAGAAAAAAAAAATAGTGAACTTTTATTGTTTAATTTTGTTCTTTCCTATTCTGAATCTAGGTTCTACATTATTCTAACATATTAAACCGACCTAAACTCTAGGACCATCATGCCTCCAAAATTGGGGTGTGACACCTTTCTTATTTTTCCAGTCTATTCGAGTGACGACTCTCATTCTTCAAACTTAGATTTGTGTTCTCTAAGGTTGCGAGCCTAAACACTGCTAAAGATAATCACTAGGAGTCAAGGATGGCATCCCCAACTAGTATGATGCTTGTTCATCACCAATTTCAATGAAGCACAAGTTTTCAACCTCTATTTCTTCCTTTTCATCACTTAAGGAATTATCATTCCATGTTACGTTAAGAGCTTTCCTTTTCTCCTCCATACATAATATTTATATTGATTTAGATTCAATTAATCCTACGTCCACTCCTCAACCCTTGATTGAGTATTCCACTACCTACTTAGTGTTTTTACAAGCTCAACTCTCAACCTTTTACAAGAGATTTCAAAGTTCACTCTTAACCCTTTGCATGTGTTTTTCCAAGGTTCACACTCAACTTAGTGTTTCTAAGCTTACACCAAAATTCACATGTGTTTTAATGGTTCACACACAACATCACCATGAGCATTCAATACTTTATAACTCACAAATCGATGAAAATAAAAAGGAAATGGCTCAAGAATTAATTTTGCCAGAATTTAGCTACAATCAATATAGTTAGTTATTAGAAATGATTGTAGGAAGGTGTATTTATAGCTTTCTTACTCAATTTTCCCATTGCAGAACTATGGATGGAAGATTGAAAGTTAACCACCAAATCTCTTGCTTTAAATGCACTATCAAAGAGCTTTTTTTATCAGTAGCCATTAATTTCGATTGAGAAATGCATTTCAAGGGCAAACTGAGGTTGTCTCAAATGTGAGACTAACATTATGTCTAACTTATCTAATATAGGTGGCATTCTTTAATTAGGTTGACTCATAATGCTTGAATTCCACCTACCCCTATAGGATTCTCCGGGTTGCAGTACTGGTTCTCTCAATTGGGAAGTTTAAAACCCAATTTTCTACCCCTTCAGCGCACTGCTACTTGGCAAGGCCTCATTGTATGCTTAATTTATGCCTTTACTTCTTTGACTTACATGAATATCCTAGTCAAAAGTTTAATTGGTTTGGTTGAGATTCTTTATTCAGGCTAGGAATGGACCATGATGCTTAGTGGGATCCTTATTGGAAGTTTTAAAAATGTTGTCTAATGATCTACTGGTCACGCAGGTGGTAGTCTGGGCTTGATATCGTATCACATTGAACATTAGAGAGCGACAACTCGCTGTGAACCTTTATGTATGAAATTAGGTTTTCTCCAACATTATTTTCAGATGGAATGTAGGTTCCTCGGTCAGAAATGTTGTCATGTTGAACTTTAGACCATGATAGAGACTATGATCTTTATTGTTATCCTTTGGATCAAAATGTTTAATAGTTTCTCAGATGTACCATCCCTTATCCAGTCGGGAGTTACATCTTCACCAAAAATTTAACTTCCACAAATTCTTATTTTCTGCACGTGTTCACTTGATAACATAATTAGCAACATTCAATTTGATTGCCTAAGATCAAAATAGAATTAGTAGCTAAAGATTTGGCTAACATATTTGTGTTTTATTATTTTCATTATCGCATAATGCTCAGATAAAAGGACTATTTGTAATTATTCTTTAAACTTTTTCACACTTTTAAATAGAGTTTCTTTTTTGGTTAATTTATATTTTTCGCTTAAAATAAAATAGGATGATATGAGAGTTTTTTTTTTTTAATGGATAATGTGAAAAGAATTTGAAAGATTGAGAATTGTAAGGCCCTTTCTAAAAATAATACAAATAGAAATTTATACGGTTTACCATGTTTTGGTTTCCCTTTTTCAAAAATATTGTCCAAAGTTTTTTTTTCACGTTGTCCCAATATAGCAACCGTATTGGGTGACTCGCGTCGAACTTCTAGGCCCACCCGAGGTCACGAACACTACTGCCAATCCTTGTGATTTCTTTTTAAAATGAATTGACGATTGCGATATGGAGGGGATGGTCATGACAAGGTATAGAGATACTGTTCCTCAGACCGCGCTTGTCACCACTTTCCCTACTGTGAATGTCGGAGATTTGGTCACTTGAGATGCAATCATCCTAAGAAATGGATGGTCGAGAATAAGATTGTCACGGACGCTAATGAGGTCGAGGCTCTAACTACGAACCCTACTATAACTCAACTTGTTCTTTGAATCATCGAGGGCGGTCGCCCATTGGCCTGGTGTAACTGCACCTTGTGCCCTATTCTGGCAATGTATTGAACAACTTATTCCTACATCAAGTAACTTAAAGACATATTAAATGAATCATTCAATTTGAGTGCTAAGAATCAAAATTGAGATTATTTGGTTAACAATCTCCCCCTTTTTGACTTTGGCAATCAAATAGAATGATGATAAAAGATAAACAAAATAATGACAATCTTTGTTTAAGTTTTAAGTCAATCAACTTGTTTATTTTAATATTTGCTTCTTTTAATCTTTTTAATCTCCCCCTAAATGTATGCATTTAATCAACTTGTTTCAATTTAATTGTCCTTTACTTTAACCAATTGATAATCTTATTATTTTCATGCTTTATATCTTATTTTTCTCAATGCATCATCATCTTATCTTCTCCCCTTTTAACAAAAGCAAAAAGAGAAATGAAATTAAAGACATCAATAAAAGAAAACTAGACATTCATTGATGAGGCATGAAGTACAAAACAAGAAAAGAAAAAGAAAACATAAAAACATGAAACAATAAAACATAACCAAAAATGTAAAAACATAAAAACATAGAAAAAAGGAAAACTCAATCAGATTCTTCATCTTCATGCTCTTCTTCTTCCATAGGGGCCTTGCCCTTGTTAAGAGGAGCATGCACACTGTTGTTGAAGCTAGTCCTAATATCATCTCCTAAGGATTCTTCTTCAAAAGGACTTATTTCATGATCACTTACATTCTATTCCTTTAAAACACATTGAGGCAACTCCATCTTGCCTTGTATGTCATAAAGATCATGGTGCATATGGGATAATAGATCAATTCTCTTGTTCAAGTGCTGAAATCTCTTGGACACATCCCTTTTGAAGTGATCAAATTTCTTGGATAGAGATTTGATAGCTCTAAGGATGAGTTTAGTTGGAGAACTAATTTTGCTAGGCTTGGAGGAAAAGGGTTTGTGAGGTATTTCCACAACAACTTTTATAGATTCTCCTTCTCTCTCTATGGTATACCTTGGTCTCTTCTTATGCCTATCCACCACTCCCTTCTTACCAAAGTGATAAATATAAGAGCCATTAATCTTTCTAACACACCCAACATGCTCTAAGTATTCCATGGTGATGGCACTAGAGGATAGATCAAATGGATTTCTCAAGGTAGCTAGATTAATGTCATTTAGCAAGTGCAAATGTCTAGCTATTTGGGTGATATGTGAGGAAAGAAAGAAGGTTCCTGACTTAGTAATAGCATGATGATAGAGGATGTCTATCAAGAATTTTAGTATGTTGATGGAAGTGTTGTGGGTAAAGACATATAGGAAAATCAAGTCCCTTTTGCTAATTTTTTCATTTCCATCTACCTTTTTGATGAATGGTGAAGGTAATGATCCTATGAAGTATCCAATGGGAGAGGGATTTGATGTGTCTAGATTTGGATTCCTTCAAAAAGGACTTCTCTATTGAAATTTCTTGCCAGAAGGTAGAGAGAGTTGAATTTGAGAAGGCAGTATCATTATAGGATGTGGCTCCACCTATTGGAAAATCCCAAATTTTCCTAAAATCTTTTAGGGTTAAGGAAAGATATTGTTCAAACAACTTAAACCAATCCCATACCACCATAAGGCTAAGTTTGCACTCTTCTCTATTTGAAGGGACATGAGAAATTCTCTACTCAAGCTAGGGTAACCTACCTCTTCAGGGAAAACAAACTTTCTCCACCCAAGAACATTAAGAAATCTATCAATTTCATCCTTGATGTTAAGGGCAATAAGCATGCCTCTAAAAGGACTTTTGGTTCCCTCCATCTTCTTCCTCTTAAGCTTGGCATATCTTAGGTCTTCTTCAGAAGTTTGGTGATGAGGTTTGTGTATTTTCTCACCTCTTCGAGGTGGTGGAGGAGAGGGAGAAGCCTCTTGTTGTTCCCTAATGGCTATTCTTGAAGGTTTCTTTCCCTTGCTCTTTCCCTTAGATGGAATTTTCTTCTTAGGAGCCATTTGGTGTAAGAAGGATGAAATAAAAAGAAAAATAGAGTATGTTTTTAGAGTGAGGGATTTTGAGCTGATTCTTGTGTTTGAGGGAAGTTTATATGATAAGAGTAATTAAAGAAGTATGTAACTGAAATTTAGTGGGTTTAAATAGAGAAATGATGAAGAAATAGCCATTTATGGCTGTTAAAGATTGGAAAAACACAAACTGACACACTACCAATGGTTAGAAAATATTATGCAAAGTGTACAGGGTGTGATCGCCTTTTTACATAAGGACACTCGCAAAAAAGATATGGCATGACGGTTAAATAGTGAGGGGCGCTCACTACCTATGAGAAGGCCTATAACAGTCAAGACTTTTCAAATTCTCGCTACCATCCATCCTCTTTGCCCGACCACTCGCTGAAAGGTCATCTGGGATGAACCTATCCAGTGGACTCGAGACTGCAATTTATGGCGGGATGACTGCAGTAAACCAAGAAAAGAAAAAATGGAATGAAAGAAAGAAAATAGGATTTGCTATGAACAATGTATGATCAAAACTAAATGTTTTAATAGATAATAAAGCATTGCATACACATCAATACTTAACACACTACATCATTGTGAGCGGGGATTTTTGCCCTACTCCCGGTGGAATGGTTCTTGCGAATTCGGTACTGTTAAGCTCATGGTCTTAGAGAACACGGACCTAATTCTAAAGAAAATGGAGTCATCACCCAGACGAGCCAGGAAAAAGAAAGGAGTGGATGACTAGATTCTTAAGAAATCCCTAACCCCCTATTGGGTTTAGAAAGTTGGGTATGCATGGGGAATATGAGAAGTGGCCTAGCAGTGCCATAACACATGGTTCATTGGAACCGGCCTCCTTTTCAGCTCTAAATATTATAAAATTCTTAAAGACTATGACATTATCCATATTACACACAATTTAAAAGAAATAAACATCCATTATTTTATTAAAATAAACAAATAAAATAGGCACCCATCTAAGGATGGAAACATGCCTTACACAATGTCCAAAGTCCAAAAAAGAAAGTAAAATAAACAAAATAAGACACCCACCATAGGTGGAAACATGTCCTTTACAATAGTCCCAAAATCTTTAAACGATAAATTAAACTACATGATAAAAACCAAGGCACTCATGAAGTGGAAACATGCCTCTTACAATCCAAATGAACAATCAAACAAATTAAATCATTCAAGCATGACAATTAAAACAAAACATACATCATAAAATAAAATAAACCATCCATGGTATAACAAATCAAATAATCAAAAATAAGGTTTTAAATAAAGAAAGTTAATCACAAAGACTTACAATGCACAAATAAATATTAACCCTTTCGATGAGCCCATACGGCGGTCCCTTACGGGGTCGGGGGCAACATCCCAAAAAGTTTTAAAAACTAGTTTTTTTAGGCCTTTAAGTTTTAGTGTTGAAAACTAATTTTAAAATTTTGATAAACAAGTTACTGGGATATTAAGGTTTGGTAAAATAATTATTTAATGCTTCGGATTTTAAGGTTAGGGTTTTGATTTTGAAAAATTGATTTTAGGGTTTGGTATTTAAAGAATGTTTTAAGGTTTTAAAAACTTATTTTAGCTACTATGAAGGTTTGAAATTACTTTTAAAAAGTTATTTTGAAAACTAATTAAACAGTTGAATGTGGCTTAATGCACAGTAAACGTATAAAATAATTAACCTTTGTATAAATCATGTTTCATTGGATTATACTTCAAGTGAGGCTACTAGACGTTTTTTTATCTATGAAATAATGAATCAAAACAAAGAAACATAAATTAAAATAAAACAATGAAACAAAAGGATCAATTTACTGTAAACTTAAAACAAATTAGATAAAACACTGCAAACCTCCGTCATTGGTTCCACCAATATTTCACGTTGGTTTAACTTGTAAAATCTTGGTTGAAACAAGTTGAAGACAGCTGCATTCTACCTTCTAGTTGGTGGATTCAAGCTTCTGTTCATTTGTTTACTAAAGTTGCTAGATTTTGATCGTTTAATTCTTTGATGATTACTAATGATTGTTCCTTCTCCCCTTCATGAGTCTGTTTGACCTGTATTTATAAGAAACAATTAGGTTAACTTGTAAACCTGTCTTTGTTTCCTAATCAAACACGGTTTCCTGAAACATATTAAACAACTTAACGAACAAGACCCATATCGTACTAAAATCCTCTGAATTCAAGGCTAAATTGACCATATCAGACAGAAAATTGCCTAAGTCGATTGGACTAGTGTAACACCCCTATATCCCGTATACGTACAAAGCATGCTTATACGATCGTAATATACGTATACTGAATATAGAAAATGCCACAGTTTAAAAATACCCAAGTCGTATCTCAAAGAGAAATAAAACAATTATCAATCATTTAAAAGAAATTCATTAAATATAATAGATGAAAACGTTTATTAATACACAGCGGAAGTAATAACAAGTACTTACAAATACAAATACGTAAAAATCCAAAATTTACAAAACATAAAATATATACATGATTGGCAGCTTGACTCTCTGAACTTTAATCTCTAGTCCAACTCTTCAAGCACAAACTCAAATAGGTCTAGAAGAATCCTCTGTCTCAACCCTATCAACTCTATCACCTGCGCGATAAACCACAATCGCGCTGAGCCAACAACTCAGTAGTACAAACCATAATGATAATATGCAATGTCAATATCAATGTCATACATTCAACCAATAAAGATCATACTTATAAATGTTACATTTTAATATTTCAATAATTATGTCATTATCCATTATACTCATTCAAAGTTCATCATCATAGCCAACAACAATGGCTTCTCATACGAAACTTTCCCCCAACCAGGTCGGTAGTCTAAGTTCGATTGCCCACTCATTGGGTCCGCATGGTTCCGCAGGAGGCAGATAGGCACGTATAAGACTATCAGTAACGAACCTTCCCCCAACCAGGTCGGTAGTCCAAGTTCGGTTGCCCACTCATTGGGTCTGCATGGTTCCGCAGGAGGCAGATAGGCACGTATAAGACTATCAGTAATGAACCTTTCCCCAACCAGGTCGGTAGTCCAAGTTCGATTGCCCACTCATTGGGTCCGCATGGTTCCGCAGGAGGTAGATAGGTACGTAATACTGACTATATCGAACCTTCCCCCAACCAGGTCGGTAGTCCAAGTTCGGCTGCCCAACTCATTGGGTCCGCATGGTTCCGCAGGAGGCAGATAGGTCCGTTCATTTATCTCTTTAAACATTACTTTCTCAATTCATTTCATTTTTATTTTCATCATTATAATATACAACCTCTCTTACATTAACATAACAAACATATCAATATTCAATCATATCATCTAAGCATGCTTTAATCATATCATTCACATCATTATAACTCATCACATAAATTTCACATCTCTTTATGTCTCAATTCCCATTAAGGTAATTCATATACATCATCAATGTTCACATTATGTTCCCCCTTGTATACAACATAACATTATTCATATGCATCATTAATGTTCACATTATATTCCACCTTGTACACAACATAACATTATTCATATGCATCATTAATGTTCACATTATATTCCACATTGTACACAACATAATATTATTCATATGCATCATCAATGTTCACATTATGTTCCACCTTGTACACAACATAACATTATTCATATGCATCATCAATGTTCACATTATGTATGCAAAAATGCAAGGTTTGTACTTACCTTAAGCACCACTTAAACAACTCTATTCACTTCTTTTTCCCAAGAACTCTTCACTTCTCAAATAAGGGCAAATCACCTTCTTTACAACCTAAACCAAAACAATGATGAACCACATCAATTCCAACACAATTTATCACTTGTTAACCTCCTCTTAAACCTTTAGATCACAAATTACAACTCAACAATACATGGAATAGCCCACGGCCGTAGCCACCCCAACCCCCACGGGCGTGGGTTAGATTATGATTCTGCCTCCCTTGCTCCACACCTCCACGGCCATGGCTAAAAATGGCCACGGCCATGGCAACCAAGGCCACGGGCGTGGCATGCAAAACTTTACTGTTTCTGACCAAATTCACCTATTCCATGCTTACAACTCCAACAAACATCAACAACATGTAAATCTATGAAAATACTAGATCAAACTCAAGTTAAACATCACTTACCACTTCAAAACCCTAAAACCAACAACACTCCTACTCTTTCAAAACTAACAACAACCCATCTTTTTATTTCTCATTCAAAACCAACACCACAATTAATTTAAATCAAACACACACCAATAAACTACCATAAACACAACTTTACTTCCAAATACCCACAATCAAACTCACAAACAACTTAAAATAAAACAAGAGAATTCAAGAGAGACTTACCAAAAATAATAAATCTTCTTGGATTTCCACTAAATCACTTGAAAACTCCTTCAATTTGATCTTAGAACTCAAAACCTTCCTCTTGCTCTCTTGTCTTGATGAGGTTCGGCCACCAAAGGGAAAGAAAAGAAAATGAAGAAGCAAAGTCAACTTTCTCTTCTCTTTAAACCTCCAAGCAATTTCAAAAGAAAAAAATACCCAAATACCCTTTTCATTATAATTTAACTTCATTTCATTAACATACCCTTTTTAGTAATTTCACAAATCAAAAATTAAATATCTTCTTCCCTTGACCCACCATTTTGACCAACATATATGTTATATATCTTGCCATATACACAACATATACATTTTCTCTATACATTCTTTCCTTTCCCACTACACATATACATTTGATTCAAACATAACAACAATTATCTCAAAACTTCTAGGGTACATTTTGGGATATTACAATTCTCCCCCTCTAAAAAGAAATTTCATCCTCGAAATTACCTGATATTATCTCTGAAACAGTTGAGGATATTGATCTTGCATTGCTTGCTTGCTCTCCCAAGTTACTTCTTCTCTCCCATGATTCTTCCATAGAACCTTTACCAATGGCACTTTCTTATTTCTCAACTCTTTCACTTCATGTGCTAAAATAGCAACTGGTTCTTCTTCAAATGTCAGATCCGAACTCATTTCAATGGATTCAACTGGCAAGATATGAGATGGATCCGATCTATACCTTCTTAACATAGAAACATGAAAGACATTATGAATTCTATCCAATTCAGGTGGCAAAGCAAGACGATAAACAACTGGCCCAACTCTTTTCAAAACTTGATATGGTCCAATGAAATGAGGACTCAGCTTTCCTTTTCGACCAAATCTCAATATCTTTTTCCAAGGAGACACTTTCAAAAATACTTTATCTTCCACATTATACTCAATGTCTCTCCTCTTCAAATCTGAATAAGACTTCTGTCGGTCTAAAGCTGCTTTCAATCTATTCCGAATCATTTTCACTTTCTCTTCAGTCTCTCTAACTAAATCAGGACCAATTAACTTACCTTCTCCAGTTTTATTCCAACATAGAGGTGTTCTACACCGTCTACCATACAATGCCTCAAATGGCGCCATTCCAATACTGGATTGATGACTGTTGTTATAGGCAATTTCCACCAGTGATAAAAATCTGTCCCAACTTCCAGAAAAATCAATGACACAGCTTCTCAACATATCTTCGATAATCTGTATCACCCTTCCTGACTGTCCATCTGTCTGCGGATGGAAAGCAGTGCTGAAGTGCAGTCGAGAACCCAAAGCACCATGTAAACTCTTCCAAAACCTTGAAGTAAACCGGGGATCTCGATTAGACACTAAAGAAATTGGGATACCATTCAATTTCACAATCTCATAGATATACAGCTCAGCTAACCTCTCCAGAGAATAATACATCCAAACTGGAAGAAAATGAGCTGTCTTAGTTAATCTATCAACAATCACCTTTCACAAGAAAATCTCGGCTCTCACCTTTTTGACAATCTGAAACAATCTTTTGAATTTTCTCATCAGCCATCTGAGCCTCCTTAATCTGATCTAACAATACTGGCCTCAATTGCAATTGAGCCAATAATGCACCATCATCACAAGATACAAATCTAACATGCAACGCTCTCAACTCAACAAGCAATGAGAGCGAATAAACAGTCAATCCTGCCAAAGAATTCCAACTCAAAGCATCAGCCACAACATTTGTCTTACCTGGATGATAATCAATTAAGCAATCATAATCTTTAAAGCAAACACTATGGTCGCAAATTCTAAATCATGAGTCGAATAGTTAAGCTCATGCGGCTTCAATTGCCGAGAAGCATAAGCTATAACTTTACCCTCTTGCATCAAAACACACCCTAAACCATTATGTGAAACATCACTATAAATCACATATGGTTTATCTTCCACGGGTAAAGTAAGAACAGGTGCTTGAGTCAACAATTCCTTCAACTGCACAAAGCTAGCTTAACACTGATCCGTCCACACAAATCTAACTCCCTTCCGAAGCAATCTGGTGAGTGGAGTAGCTATCAAATAAAAACCTTTTATAAATCGTCTGTAATAGCCTGCCAAACCCAGAAAACTTCTAACTTCAGTCACAGACTTCGATGGACTCCAATTCAAAATAGCTTCAACTTTACTTGGATCGACTCTTATTCCATCTGCTGAAACTACATGACCCAGAAAAGTCACTTGGTCAAGCCAAAAATCACACTTCGACAGCTTAGCATACAATTACTTCTCTCTCAAAATTTGCAACACAATTCGCAAATGCTTGTCATGCTCCTCTTCATTACACGAATACATCAAAATATCATCAATGAAAACCACCACAAATTGATCCAAATAGGGCCTGAACACCCTATTCATCAAATCCATAAAAGTTGCAGGTGTATTCGTCAATCCAATAGGCATCACTAAAAACTCATAATGCCCATACCTTGTACGAAAAGCTATCTTAGAAACGTCTTCAGTTCTAACCCTCAACTGATGGTACCCTGATCTCAAATCAATCTTGGAAAACATTGCTGCTCCTTTCAATTGATCAAAGAGATCATCAATTCTAGGCAAAGGATATTTATTCTCGATAGTCACTCTGTTCAATTGCCTATAATCAAGGCATAACCTCATGGTACCATCCTTCTTCTTCACAAACCACACAGGAGCTCCCTATGGAGACACACTGGGGCGAATAAATCCTTTATCCAACAACTCCTATAACTGCACCTTCAACTCTCTCAATTCAGCAGGTGCCATGCAATAAGGAGTGATAGAGATGGGAGTGGTACCAGGCAACAATTCGATACCAAACTCAACCTCTCTCTCAGGAGGCAACCCTGGCAACTCCTCTGGAAACACATCTGGAAATTATGCAACTATGGTTATATCATCAAGTTGAGAACCCCTTACTCTAGTATCCACAACATGAGCAAGATAAGCATCACACCCTTTCCTAATCAACCTTCTAGCTGTTACAGTTGATACAAATAAGGATGCAAGCTGTCTCTGCTCACTAGACACCATCACATTCCTACCATCACTAGTTCTCAAAGTGACACATTTCTTTTGACAATCTACCACAGCTCCATGTCTAGATAACCAGTCCATGCCGAAAATCAAATCATACTCTTTAAAAGGAATTTCAATCAAATCTCCACGAAACTCTTCACCTTGAACCACAACTGCACTATCTCAGTGCACCTTGCTAACAATCACACTATGCCCTAATGGATTTGTCACCAACACATCAAATCCTAGGGACTCAGCATGCAAGTCAAACACAGGCAAAACAGATGCATTAATATATGAATGAGTAAAACCTGGATCAATTAAAGCAAGAATTGAAATGCCAAATAAAGAGAAAGTACCAGCAATGACTGCTGAAGCATCTGGTTGTCTTTGCATCACATATACCCATTGAGAAGGCCCAGCCTCATCTGGCCTAGTATCCCTGGAAGAAGATCCTCCTCTCTGGCCATACCCAGGTCTACCCCCTCTGCTAAAACCTCTGCTCCCTCGACCACCTCTGACACTAGGTCGAGAAACTGCAGAATCTGCTGGCCTCTGCTCCTGCATCTCTGGACACTCTCTAACAAAATGATCAGGAGATCCACATCTGAAGCATACAGCTGGTCCACTATTCTTCCAACAAGCACCCCTATGTATTCCACCACACTGAACACAAACAGGTGGAGTGGATCTCTTAACTAGTGGAGTAGGAGCACTCGCTACTGAAACTATAGGTTTCGATCTCGGTCTCTGAAGTTGAACTGACCTACCAACCTGCCTCTAACTCCTACTGATCCTAGGAGCAAAACTGCCCCTGCCTCTCTTCCCAGATGAAGACCCTGCCTCAAACTGGGGTCTCCTAACCCTGATCTCCTCTTCAAAAATAGCTGCTGCTATACCTTGAGCTCTCTCCACACCTCTAGCCGCTGCAACCAGCTGAGAGAAATCCTGATATCTAGAGCCAGCCACAATACACATAATTGAGGGTCTCAATCCCTCCTCAAACCTTCTACACCGGTCAATCTCGTCAGAGATAACCCCCCCGGCGTAATGGCTCAACCGAATGAATTCTAACTCATATTCTGTTACAGTCCGGTGATCTTGCCTCAAGGTCAGAAATTCCATCTTTTTCATATCTTTATACTCCCTCGGAGTATATTTCAACTCAAACTCCCATAGGAAATCACCATAGGATAATGTTGGTGGATCATCCATAGCATGAGGCACTGTCTTCCACCAATCATATGCATCCTTCTGAAGCAATGATCTAGCATAATCAAATTTTTCTTCTGGAGTGGCTTGCAACTGAATGAAGATTCTTTGTACCTTATTTAGCCACTGCTCAGCTACTGCTGGATCAATGGTTCCCAGAAAATCTTCTGCTCCATACTTTCTTAATTTATCGTAATGCCTCACTGATACTATTGGTTGTGGTGGTGGTGGCGGTTGTTGCACTGGTGCTTGTCTCAATATTTCAACCATATGCCTAAGCCAAACTGGTGGAACCTCCTCACCAGCTGGTCTCCCTGACACAGAAACAGGGACCTCTCCAGTTATATCCACTCTAGCTCCATCTCTACTATCATTAGGAGCTACACTCTCAGCACTACCCTCAACAGATTGACGTGACTGAGGATCCATTATAACCTATATCTGCAAATACAGTAGGATACACTTCATTAAAGATCAGAGACTGCCAATACCAAACATGTATTTTATTCAAAAACCCACTTTTTAAAATCAAAATATTCTTTTTTTCTTACACTTGACCTAGGTTGAGAATCTCAAACCTAGGCCCTGATACCAAAATAATTGTAACACCCCTATATCTCATATACGTACAAAGCATGCTTATACGATCGTAATATACGTATACTGAATATAGAAAATGCCACAGTTTAAAAATACCCAAGTCGTATCTCAAAGAGAAATAAAACAATTATCAATCGTTTAAAAGAAATTCATTAAATATAATAGATGAAAACGTTTATTAATACACAGCGGAAGTAATAACAAGTACTTACAAATACAAATACGTAAAAATCCAAAATTTATAAAACATAAAGTATATACATGATTGGCAGCTTGACTCTCTGAACTTTAATCTCTAGTCCAACTCTTCAAGCACAAACTCAAATAGGTCTAGAAGAATCCTCTGTCTCAACCCTATCAACTCTATCACCTGCGCGATAAACCACAATCGTGCTGAGCCAACAACTCAGTAGTACAAACCATAATGATAATATGCAATGTCAATATCAATGTCATACATTCAACCAATAAAGATCATACTTATAAATGTTACATTTTAATATTTCAATAATTATGTCATTATCCATTATACTCATTCAAAGTTCATCATCATAGCCAACAACAATGGCTTCTCATACGAAACTTTCCCCCAACCAGGTCGGTAGTCTAAGTTCGGTTGCCCACTCATTGGGTCCGCATGGTTCCGCAGGAGGCAGATAGGCACGTATAAGACTATTAGTAACGAACCTTCCCCCAACCAAGTCGGTAGTCCAAGTTCGGTTGCCCACTCATTGGGTCCGCATGGTTCCGCAGGAGGCAGATAGGTACGTAATACTGACTATATCGAACCTTCCCCCAACCAGGTCGGTAGTCCAAGTTCGGTTGCCCAACTCATTGGGTCCACATGGTTCCGCAGGAGGCAGATAGGTCCGTTCATTTATCTCTTTAAACATTACTTTCTCAATTCATTTCATTTTTATTTTCATCATTATAATATACAACCTCTCTTACATTAACATAACAAACATATCAATAGTCAATCATATCATCTAAGCATGCTTCAATCATATCATTCACATCATTATAACTCATCACATAAATTTCACATCTCTTTATGTCTCAATTCCCATTAAGGTAATTCATATACATCATCAATGTTCACATTATGCTCCCCCTTGTACACAACATAACATTATTCATATGCATCATTAATGTTCACATTATATTCCACCTTGTACACAACATAACATTATTCATATGCATCATTAATGTTCACATTATATTCCACATTGTACACAACATAATATTATTCATATGCATCATCAATGTTCACATTATGTTCCACCTTGTACACAACATAACATTATTCATATGCATCATCAATGTTCACATTATGTATGCAAAAATGCAAGGTTTGTACTTACCTTAAGCACCACTTAAACAACTCTATTCACTTCTTTTTCAAAAGAACTCTTCACTTCTCAAATAAGGGCAAATCACCTTCTTTACAACCTAAACCAAAACAATGATGAACCACATCAATTCCAACACAATTTATCACTTGTTAACCTCCTCTTAAACCTTTAGATCACAAATTACAACTCAACAATACATGGAATAGCCCATGGCCGTGGCCACCCCAACCCCCACGGGCGTGGTTTAGATTATGATTCTGCCTCCCTTGCTCCACACCTCCACGGCCATGGCTAAAAATGGCCACGGCCATGGCAACCAAGGCCACGGGCGTGGCATGCAAAACTTTACTGTTTCTAACCAAATTCACCTATTCCATGCTTACAACTCCAACAAACATCAACAACATGTAAATCTATGAAAATACTAGATCAAACTCAAGTTAAACATCACTTACCACTTCAAAACCCTAAAACCAACAACAATCCTACTCTTTCAAAACTAACAACAACCCATCTTTTTATTTGTAACACCCGATCTTAGCCTACGTTTATAGACCAAGATGGACTGTTAACTCATGGTGGTTGTGCCTTAATATTTTACTTAGCCAATTTTAAATGCAGATTTTAAAAAAAATTTACCATAACCTCCCCTAAAAATGGAGGTCCCAAGTGTCGCCAAAACTGATTTTTCTTATTTTTGAAAAATATTTTGTTTCACTATTCAACTCAAGCACACTCCCAATAATCCACCCTTATAACCTCAACTACAATCCTGCAAGAAGAATTCACACTTCTATACTTGCATACATAAGTGCTAAACCAAAATAAGATTTATTAGATTACTAGCAGTGTACGTGTTCTAGCTTTTCATTATTATACATTTATTTGCTAGATCATACAAGCTTATGTACATGCCATATTACTACAATCAATCATATCCAAGCTCCTACCCAAAGTAGTAGTCAAGGCCAGCTGTGCAGGACATGCTGCAATCTCGTCTCCTCGTTTAACCTACGAGTTTAGAGGGAAACTAAACTCGCTAAGCAATTGCTTAGTGGGTACTTAAATCATTGCAATAAAATAATAAAATAAAAGAATGATTTGATCATACATTTATATACTTTAAATACTTGAAAGGAATCAATACAAAACACAGATGGTAAAAAGGCTTGACTGAATAATTTGAATTTAAATCATTTTTCTTGCTTTTATCATTTTGGTTGCTCTACTGGTTTAACAGAACGTCAGCGGATAAGGAAGGGTCATGATAAACATATCTTGTCATGATCATATTTCATTATCATTCATCATAATTCTTGCACATGTGCTAATGGCCATTATCATTGCATCATTGATCATGTCATTGCAATCATCGGCCTTCAGCCGGAATATCATATCATGTCATAAGCAGTACTGCAGTAATAGTATGATGCATCATACCCTTATCTCAAGGGTTCTGATATACCAAGTAGAGCATAAATAATTTATTAAATTACTTTGGTCATGATATTCAATAGATCATGATTTTTCCATAAGGTATGTATTGTCGGAATAGCTTGTCATGATGCCTTTCTGATCATTTCCAATTCTCCTTCATGTCATTTTATATGATTTAACATCAATCCATATCATAATATTCAAGTTTTAACACATTTAGAAAAATGACCAAATGAATAGTAGCACGGTGCGTAAAATCGGCAACGCAATGGCGCGCGACAACTAAATGGTAAAATCTGTTTTTACTGCTGAAAATCAGTCAACTTTGGCAACGGCGGTTTTGACCAAGTAAACAAACTTATTTTTGGCTGAATTTTTGCAGGAAAACACTTTCATAAGTTAACTAAATGCATGTAAAATTTTGTCGAAAAATTCTTTCGTTTGCCCCTTCAACGGACTGCCCAAAATGAAAGCTGCAGAATGGTGCCCAAAAGGGACCATTCGGCCCAATTTTCAAAACTTGAGGGAAATTCATTTTTTTCTTGCAAAATTGATTTTTAGACTCCTTTTGTGATACCATTGAAGGACTAAGGGTCCCTCTTTCAAAAATCAAACCAAAGGAATGATTAAAAGTTCATCAAAGTTTATGGATAATTGAGCAAAGTTTAGCTAGTTTGTTTTGTTTTCATTCTTTTCACAATCAATTGATTACAAATGGTTCAAGAGCACTTTCCCACATATTTACCACACATAATAACATTATTTCAAAACCATTTCAAAAGTCCCATAATGCAAAATATGTGAATTAATTGAAAAGGCAATGATTTAAGTACCAAACCTTAATTCTTTTCACTTGTTTCTAGTTCTTTTATGCCTTCTTTGCTTCCTTCTCTCTCACTTCTTGATTTCCTATAATTTTCATAAAATCCATGTCAAGAACATAATAAAATTTAAGTGCTTCATGCCTTCTTTTGCTAACTAAACTACTAGTCATCCTTTTTATCCTTAATCTTATATGTGCAAATCACCTCTTTCACTTCTCTTCAACTTCTTAAATTTTCTATAATCATCATATTTATTCTTTCATTTTTATCTTACAAATACTATAACCAATGAAAGAAATAGAACCATAGATGAATTTCCTTACCTCAAAATCTTATTCTCCACCCAAGTTTGCAATCTCTCTCAATTCTCCAAATTTAGCTACTTGAAAAAAAAAACAATCTCTCTCTCTTTTCCCTTCCTCCTATTTTCGGCCAAGCAAGAACAAAGAGAGTTCTTGGCTTTATTTTTGTGGTGTTCTCTCCTCCAAATGGCAGCCAAGAGAGGTTGATAGGTCATGGTGTAGATGTTGATTTCCCATTGGTACACATATGTGAGAAAATGGCCAATTCTCATTGGTCCAAATGTCTCCTTCTTTAATTTATTTACAACCCAAGCCCTTGGACTTCATCTTAATTATATTTTGGCCCCTCAACCTCATTGTGCTGAAATTTTATGGTCTAAGGTGTGAAAAGACCAAAATACCCTCCGGCGGTTACTCGTTCGTAACTTTTAAACCGCGCACTTTCGCCGAATGCTGTGGTACACTTTTTGACTCAGTTTTTCCTCTACTTTTCATTTTTGAGACCCTTTATTACTTTCGAGACACTTTTAAAAATGACCATGATGCCCCTGGTCAAAATCCCCTATATCTTCCAAACCGTGCTTTTTCGGGAAAAACCGTGTCGCACCGTTACTGTCCGATTTTTCTCTACTTCCCATTTCTGGAGTCTGTTATGTGCACTATTAAGGATCTCCGGAACAACTTTTGGTAATTACGGTCACCTCCCCAAAACTTTACAATCTTTTCAAATAGGTCCTTTCAATTCTATAGAACTTCCCTTCACTTCGCGCTCTTGAGTAGCTTCTCGGGATGGTTCCTCTTACTATACACGGATGTACTGTACATTGATATATTGTACATATGTACTGTACATGGATGTACTATAAATATGTACAAATTGGGTCGTGACATTATTTCTCATTCAAAACCAACACCACAATTAATTTAAATCAAACACACACCAATAAACTACCATAAACACAACTTTACTTCCAAATACCCACAATCAAACTCACAAACAACTTAAAATAAAACAAGAGAATTCAAGAGAGACTTACCAAAAATAATAAATCTTCTTGGATTTCCACTAAATCACTTGAAAATTCCTTCAATTTGATCTTAGAACTCAAAACCTTCCTCTTGCTCTCTTGTCTTGATGAGGTTCGGCCACCAAAGGGAAAGAAAAGAAAATGAAGAAGCAAAGTCAACTTTCTCTTCTCTTTAAACCTCCACCAAGCAATTTCAAAAGAAAAAAAATACCCAAATACCCTTTTCATTATAATTTAACTTCATTTCATTAACATGCCCTTTTTAGTAATTTCACAAATCAAAAATTAAATATCTTCTTCCCTTGACCCACCATTTTGACCAACATATATGTTATATATCTTGCCATATACACAACATATACATTTTCTCTATACATTCTTTCCTTTCCCACTACACATATACATTTGATTCAAACATAACAACAATTATCTCAAAACTTCTAGGGTACATTTTGGGATATTACAACTAGTGCCCATGTCGAACTGGGCATGCCCCAGTTTGATATGGGCATGTCCATATCAAACTGGGGCTTTCCCAATTCGATATGGGTGTCCATATCAAACTGGGTTATGCCCAGTTTGACATGGGCACACACATATCTAACTGGGCATGTCCCAGTTTGATATGGACCCATCCATATTGAACTGGGGAGCCCCAGTTTGACATGGATGCCCACTCTCGAACCAAAAAGGTTTCAGGCTATTTTTTACGTTTAAAAAACCTATTTTGGACCATTTTAAGGTTTTAAAAGCTGAATCAGACTACTTTATGCCTTATAAAAATTGGACCAACCAAAATATGTTTAAGCCAATAAGAATGGACCGATAAACACTAAGGCCATCTTTAATCAGGAACAAACTATCTTAGGGTCAAAATCAAGGGTCTATAGTCATTTATTCATTCAAGGAGCTTCCATCAAACATTCCTAATTTATGCTTGATGAAGTTTAGTCTATCTTCATTCAAGTGTTTTATAAAGATATCAACAAGTTGATTTTGTGCATCAATGAATTCTAAGATAATGTTTTATTTTGGCACATTATTGTGAGCGGGGATTTTTGCCCCCACTCCCGGTGGAATGGTTCTTACAACTTCGGCACTATTTAGGCTCAGGGCCTTAGAGAACACGGACCTAAGTCCGGAGAAAATGGAGTCACCACCCGGATGGGCAGGGAAAAAAGAAAGGGGTGGATGACTCAATTCCTAAGGAATCCCCAACCCCTTAATGGGTTCAAAAAGTGTGGAGAAGGTGAGAAATGGCCTAGCACCCCCACAATGCCCGGTTCATTGGAACCGGCCTCCTTTACAGGTCTTAATATTATAAAATTCTTAAGTATAACAACATTATCCATATTACACACAATAATTAAAAGAAAGCATCATTATATTAAAATCAAAGCAATGTCCAAACAAAGCAAATAAATGGACACCCATCCATGGGTGGAAACATGTCTTTACATCACATGCCTAAATAGGACACCCACCGAAAGGTAGAAACATGCCCTTTACATAAGTTCTAAGATAGAAAAGCAAATTAAATTACATGATATTTAACTAATGAGGTACCCACCAAGTGGAAACATACCTCTTACAACATTTAGAAATCTAAATAAGTTGATAAATGTAAATAACCATTCATAATAAATCATTCATCAAAGGTACTAAATATCAATAAAAAGTAAACATCCATCCATGATAAATAAAATAAACCGAGCATTGAAATTAAATAAATCAACCATCAAAAATATAATAGTCTATATAATAAAATCTAAAATTAAATAAAGTAATAAATATGTAAATTTAGGGTTTTAAAGGATTATCAATTGAATTTAGGGTTTCAAAATTTAGGGTTTTAGAAACTAAAGTTTTATAATTAAGGTTTTGAAATTAGGATTTTTAGGGTTTTTGAAACAAGGGTTTTGGAATTAGGGTTTTTAAAAATAGGGTTTTGGAATTAGGGTTTTTAAAACTATGGTTTTGGAATTAGGGTTTTGGAATTAGGTTTTTAAAACTAGGGTTTTGGAATTAGGGTTTTTGGAATTAGGGTTTTAAAATTAGGTTTTTGGAATTGACTTACTGCCTAAAAAAACACAATTTTGGATTTGGAAAAATAAATTAAGGTTTTGGAAAAATAATCAATATTTTGGAGTTTAATAAAGAAATGGTTTAGGCTTTTGGATAAAAATAGTTTGAGGTTTTGAGTTTTAATGAAATAACATATGGTTCTCAAAGTTAAAGTAAACAAGATAGATTTTAACAGTTAATTGTTGACTACTGGATAGTTTTATGCTTTATGAAATATGCCAGTGGGATTATGAATACCAATTGATCAATGTGATAATTAAAGTAAAAGATTAAAGTTATTAAAACAAAAACCAAAGCAAACGATTAAAGTTATTAAAAAAAAATAATTTACTGCATGTTCAAAGATCAAGCTACTGTGTGTTCAAAGTTACTGCATGCATGCATGTTCTTATTAATCAAAGAAACAAAATTACTGTAAACATAAATAATTCATGATTAAAGATCAAACAAATTAAATCATTCAAGCATGACAATTAAAACAAAACATACATCATAAAATAAAATAAACCATCCATGGTATAACAAATCAAATAATCAAAAATAAGGTTTTAAATAAAGAAAGTTAATCACAAAAACTTACAATGCACAAATATATATTGACCCTTTCGATGAGCCCATACGGCGGTCCCTTGCGGGGTCGGGGGCAACATCCCAAAAAGTTTTAAAAACTAGTTTTTTTAGGCTTTTAAGTTTTAGTGTTGAAAACTAATTTTAAAATTTTGATAAACAAGTTACTGGGATATTAAGGTTTAGTAAAATAATGATTTAATGCTTTGGATTTTAAGGTTAGGGTTTTGATTTTGAAAAATTGATTTTAGGGTTTGGTATTTAAAGAATGTTTTAAGGTTTTAAAAACTTATTTTAGCTACTATGACTATTTGAAATTACTTTTAAAAAGTTATTTTGAAAACTAATTAAATAGTTGAATGTGGCTTAATGCATAGTAAACATATAAAACAATTAACCTTTGTATAAATCATGTTTCATTGGATTATACTTCAAGTGAGGCAAATAGACGTTTTTTTATCTATGAAATAATGAAGCAAAAAAAAAGAAATATAAATGAAAATAAAACAATGAAACAAAAGGATCAATTTATTGTAAACTTAAAACAAATTAGATAAAAGACTGCAAACCTCTGTCATTGGTTCCACCAATATTTCACGTTGGTTTAACTTGTAAAATCTTGGTTGAAACAAGTTGAAGACAACTGTGTTCTACCTTCTGGTTGGTGGATTCAAGCTTCTGTTCATTTGTTTACTCAAGTTGCTAGATTCTGATCGTTTAATTCTTTGATGATTGCTAACGATTGTTCCTCCTCCCCTTCATGAGTCTGTTTGACCTGTATTTATAAGGAACAATTAGGTTAACTTGTAAACCTGTCTTTGTTTCCTAATCAAACACGGTTTCCTGAAACATATTGAACAACTTAATGAACCAGGCCCATATCGTACTAAAATCCTCTGAATTCAAGGCTAAATTGACCATATCAAACAGAAAATTGCCTAAGTCGATTGGACTAGTGCCCATGTCGAACTGGGCATGCCCCAGTTTGATATGGGCATGTCCATATCAAACTGGGGCATGCCCAGTTCGACATGGGTGTCCATATCAAACTGGGTTATGCCCAGTTCGACATGGGCACACACATATCTAACTGGGCATGTCCCAGTTTGATATGGACCCATCCATATTGAACTGGGGAGCCCCAGTCCGACATGGATGCCCACTCTCGAACCAAAAAGGTTTCAGGCTATTTTTTACGTTTAAAAACCCTATTTTGGACCATTTTAAGGTTTTAAAAGCTGAATCAGACTACTTTAGGCCTTATAAAAAATTGGACAAATCAAAATATGTTTAAGCCAATAAGAATTGACCGATAAACACTAAGGCCATCTTTAATTAGGACCAAACTAGCTTAGGGTAAAAATCAAGGGTCTACAATCATTTATTCATTCAAGGAGCTTCCATCAAACATTCCTAATTTATGCTTGATGAAGTTTAGTCTATCTTCATTCAAGGGTTTTATAAAGATATCAACAAGTTGATTTTGTGCATCAATGAATTCTAAGATAATGTTTTATTTTGGCACATTATTGTGAGTGGGGATTTTTGCCCCCACTCCCAGTGGAATGGTTCTTGCGACTTCGGCACTGTTTAGGCTCAAGGCCTTAGAGAACACAGACCTAAGTCCGGAGAAAATGGAGTCGCCACCCGGACGGGCTGGGAAAAAAGAAAGGGGTGGATGACTCGATTCCTAAGGAATCCCCAACCCCTTAATGGGTTCGGAAAGTTGGGTACGTGTGGGAAAGGTGAGAAATGGCCTAGCACCCTCACAACGCTCGGTTCATTGGAACCGGCCTCCTTTACAGGTCTTAATATTATAAAATTCTTAAGTATAGCAACATTATCCATATTACACACAATAATTAAAAGAAAGCATCATTATATTAAAATCAATGCAATGTCCAAACAAAGCAAATAAATGGACACCCATCCAAGGGTGGAAACATGTCCTTACATCACATGCCTAAATAGGACACCCACCGAAAGGTAGAAACATGCCCTTTACATAAGTTCTAAGATAGAAAAGCAAATTAAATTACATGATATTTAACTAATGAGGTACCCACCAAGTGGAAACATACCTCTTACAACATTTAGAAATCTGAATAAGTTGATAAATGTAAATAACCATTCATAATAAATCATTCATCAAAGGTACTAAATATCAATAAAAAGTAAACATCCATCTATGATAAATAAAATAAACCAAGCATTGAAATTAAATAAATCAACCATTAAAAAATATAATAAACTATATAATAAAATCTAAAATTAAATAAAGCAATAAATATGTAAATTTAGGGTTTTAAAGGATTATCAATCGAATTTAGGGTTTCAAAATTTAGGGTTTTAGAAACTAAAGTTTTATAATTAATGTTTTGAAATTAGGATTTTTAGGGTTTTTGAAACTAGGGTTTAGGAATTAGTGTTTTGGAATTAGGGTTTTAGAATTAATGTTTTTGGAATTAGGGTTTTTAAAATTAGGGTTTTGGAATTAAGGTTTTTAAAACTAAGGTTTTGGAATTAGGGTTTTTAAAACTAGGGTTTTGGAAGTAGGGTTTTCGGAATTAGGGTTTTTTAAAATTAGGGTTTTGGAATTATGGTTTTTGGAATTGACTTACTGCCTAAAAAAAACACAATTTTGGATTTGGAAAAATAAATTAAGGTTTTGGAAAAATAATCAATATTTTGGAGTTTAATAATGAAATGGTTTAGGCTTTTGGATAAAAATAGTTTGAGGTTTTGAGTTTTAATGAAATAACATACGGTTCTCGAAGTTAAAGTAAACAAGATAGATTTTAACAATTAATTGTTGACTACTGGATAGTTTTATGCTTTATGAAATATCCCAGTGGGATTACAAATACCAATTGATCAATGTGATAATTAAAGCAAAAGATTAAAGTTAATAAAACAAAAACCAAAGCAAACGATTAAAGTTATTAAAACGAAAAAACAATTTACTGCATGTTCAAAGATCAAGCTACTGTGTGTTCAAGGTTACTGCATGCATGCATGTTCTTATTAATCAAAGAAACAAAACTACTGTAAACATAAATAATTCATTGTTAAAGATCAAACCTCCACTCGTTGGTTACTCCACAATTAACTTCTAGATCAACAATTAACAAAGACAGCACTGCTATCTTTGATGGATTGATTACCGATGAATGTTTGATGCTAATCTTTTCTGTTTGTTGCCGTCTCTTTTCTATCTTGTTAATGTTCCTTGCCGTCCCCTCTTAATGTTGCCTTGTTAATCTTTTCTCTCTACCCCTTTTGAATTCTAAAACATTGTTACTTATAGCCGAACCTCACTCAAAATCCTTAACCTAATATAAAATAGTCCCTAAAACAAATTCTAGTTTAATTAGGAAACATATTGAACCCATGTCGACCTAGTTTCCCTAGGTCAACATGAGACCAACCTCATGTCGAACTTGGGCTATCCAAGTCGACATGAGGCATGCTCATGTTGATCTTGGGTTGCCAAGGTCGACATGAGGCATGTTCATGTCGACCTAGCCTCCCAAGGTGGACATGAAGCATGCTCATGTCGACCTAGCTTGCCCAAGTCGACATGAGGCATGCTCATGTCGTGAAGCATGCTAATGTCTCCAGGCTGGCCTCCATTAAATTATTCTGACCTTTTTTAACTTATGAACCGAAAAATTTTAATTTGGGCGAATTCCACTTGGTTTTAGGGTTTTCCAATCAAATATATGCCTCTTTAATCTGAACCGACTCCTTTAAAAATTATAAACTAGGTTTAAATATTTAAAGTCGGATCAAATTTATTTTGGCATCCTTTAATTAGGACCATATCAAATTGGGGTAAAAATTAAGGGTCTACAATTATCTATTAAAAATGATACCTAATATCTATATGTTTAGACCTAGAATGTTAAATTGGATTCTTAGATAAGTTAATGGCACTAGTGTTATCATATTTGATAGGAATATGATTAAACACTTTTCTATAGTCAAGCATTTATTGCTTCATCCATAAAACTCGTGTGCAACAAAAATATGCCGCAACATATTAAGCTTCCACTGTAGATAAAGCAACCGACACTTGTTTCTTGCTAAACCAAGAAACTAGGCAATCACCAAGAAAAAATGACATGTCCCGATCGTGCTTTTCCTATCCAAAAGACTACCGGCAAAATCTACATATGAAATATCAAATGATGTATTTCTAGGATACCAAAGTCCTAAATGAAATATACCGTTCAAAAATTTCAAAATTCTTTTAGTGGCATTCAAATGTGATTCTTTAGAGCATGATTGAAATCTAGCACATAAATAAATATTATATATTATATCGGTCTAGAAGCGGTTAAGTAAAGTAGTAATCCAATAATACCTTGATATTTCATCTCATCTACTACCTTACTACTTTCATCTTTGCCAAGTTTGAAGGATATGCTCATGGGAGTCTTGCTAGTCTTATAACCATCCATTCCAAATTTCTTGAGGAGTTCCTTTGTGTACTTGGATTGGTTAATGAAGATGCAATCCTTGCATTGCTTAATTTGTAGTCCAAGGAAGAATTTGAGTTCACCCATCATGCTCATTTCAAATTCTCTAGTCACATAAGAAGTAAATTCCTTGCACAAAGATTTATTAGTAGCACCAAATATAATGTCATCAACATAACTTTGCACAATCAAAATGTTATGCATTTTCTTTTTAATAAAAAGAGTTGTGTCAACTTTTCCTTTTGAAAATTCATTTTAAAGCAAATATGTACTAAGTCTATCATACCAAGCTCTTGGAGCTTGCTTCAATCCATATAGTGTTTTGGTAAGTTTGAAAATATAATTTGGAAATTTATAGTCTTCAAAACCGGGAGGTTTTTCAACATAAACTTTCTCATCGATAAAATCATTTTAAAAAGCACTTTTAACATCCATTTGAAAAAGTTTAAAGTTCATATGACATGCAAATGTAAGCAAAATTCTAATAGCTTCTAATCTAGCTATGGGAGCAAATGTCTCATTATAGTCAATGTCTTCCTTTTGATTATAGCCTTTGGCTACCAATCTAGCTATGTTTCTAGTAATGAGACCATTTTCATCAAGTTTATTCTTATATACCATTTACATCCTATAAATGGATGGTCCTTAGGTCTAGGAACAAGTTCTCACTCATTATTCCTCTCAAATTGGTTGGTTGAGTTCATCTTGCATAGCAATCACCTAACTCTCATCACTAAGTGTAACACCCATATACCCTATATATGTACCATACATATACCCCATATACATACAATATGCATATAAAAAATAAGGATGTCATGCTACAGTGTTGTTTAAACCCTTACCTTAATTTCACACCAATTAAATATTTAATTCTAGAATAATTTAAATTAACAAATCTCATATTTAATAAGTAACATTTCCAAAATCATTAAACTTTTCATTTGATTACATATATATATAATTATACATTGTCTTTCCAAAATTCACTTATATACATATACATATGATCAAAATACAACATAACAAAATTGTACATGCATGCACCACCTTCTAGTTGGTCTCAAAACACTCTTACTCTTCTCGTGGCATAACCGTCTAACTCTCAGATCAATAATCTACTCACATGTGCGATTCACACAACCGCGCTAAGCTCAAAAGCTTACTGGTGCATATAAATAACATATTCATACATTACAGAAAATCACACTCACAACACTAACATCATTTATCATCATATTCTTTGTATTTTCTTTATTATTATTAGCTTTATATTTATACTTAATGACGATGATGGATCTATGCTATCGCAGTGTTACTGCAAGTGCACGGGTCGCTCAAGTAATAAAATAGTGAGTAAGATATCGTTCTTTTGGGGATAAGGCCAAATATTAGTATAAATTTTAACTATTATTCAGTGAATCAATAGTTTGTGTGATGATTAAAATAAAATAAAAATTGCTCAATAAACTAAAGTGAAGAAAAGTTGAATATATTGCAACAAAAGTTGGTGATGATAATACTATCCAGATATTGAATCCCCCTAGACATTAAAAGTATTTATGAATATCTATTCAATTAAATCAAATAATAGAGTTGAATTGGCATTTCCCTAAATTAGACTAAAACCTCTCTTAAGTGAATTAATCCCTAATCACTAAGTAGAATGCTAGGAATCTCTTCTCAAGCATAATTAAATAGATCTTACAATAAGAACAAGAAACTTTAAACCAAAGGGACTTGTAAGTCTATCTCTAGCACTCCAATCAACCCTCAATCCTAATGAGCAGTCTGTTCATATCAAGCTTTCTCAAGTCAATAATATGAAAATTGCAACCAATCAATAAGCATGTTATTATCAATTGGAAATAAGAAATTAAGAATCAAAAGGATAAAACAACTCAATCAATTGATTTAACTTAATAAGAACTATTCAATCCATATAATAAAGCTAGGGTTCATCAATATCTAGATAGATAAAATGTTTAGCTCATGTTCATAACCAGAAACCAAAACAGAGGAAATAAGTAAAAGAATTAAAATAATCCATAATGAATGATTTGTGTTTCTTCACTTCAATCCTCGAATCTTTGATTAAATCTCCCAGGAATCGGGTCTTCACCTTCACTCTTGGCTGCCAAAAATTCTCTTTTTCTTGGGAGGTCAGTTCTAAATAATAAACTCCATCCCTAATTCACTCTTTAGCTCAGGTTTTATAGCCCAGATATTTTTACCTAACACGCCCGTGTATGAGCGCATGTCAACGGTGTTGTTTCGAACTTTAATGACATGGGCAGTGACATGCCCATGTCCTTAGGCGTGTTGTTGCTACTGCAATGTTGAGTTAGGGACACAGTCATGGACATGCCCGTGTCATTGGGTATGTCACAGCTTCTGTAAGTCTGGAGTATTGGCATGTTCAGTGACACGCCCATGTCTCTGGGCGTGTCAAAGCTTCTGTAAAGTAGTTGAATGACACGGCCATAGACACACCCATGTCACTGGGCGTGTCACTTGAAGAATATGCCTAAAATAGCTTCTTCCCTTGTCTTTTATTTGTGATTCTGGCCTAAATAACCTTAAGGTCCCAACGTGTTAAAAGTTCATGGAATCAGCCCTAATAACCACTTGAACAAACAAATTAAACTCAATTTGACAATAAATATATTAAGAAATAGGGACAAAAATATCATCAATTATACACTTATCAAATTCCCCCATACTTGAGTTTTTTCTTGTCCTCAAGCAAACCAAATCACTATAATAAGTAGAAATGAAAGACCCCTCTATATCCAAAGAAAACAAAAGTTTTTACAATACTTGAATTAGAAAACCCAACATTCTCAACCAAAAACTAAATCTCAAACATGGTAGCTGAATTAAGAAGTTTTAAAACAAAAATCTAACAGATCTAAAATTTAAAAGTTCAAAGTTAAAAGATTGAGCATAAAATTTCAAGAACTCAAAAGCCATGAAAAAAGTAAGTTTTCTCTTAAGTAAAAAAAAGTAAGTTTTCCCTTCATAAAATGCATTGCATGAAACATTAATTTTTTTTTCAAAAGGAGCCCGACTTATTTGAACTGATACTAACTTTTTGATGCAAAAGTAAACATCTGTGATGCCGAACCCCTGGTTACTCAGTTAGAACCATCATTTAAATGGCTACTAGCACTATTCATGATTCCAACTCATTTGTTTTGATTCAAGAGTTAAAATCAGCGGAACAGGGATAAATTTTCAAAGCTCCTAAAAATTTGGTTTAATTTATTTATTTATTTATTTATTTTATTTATAGCAAAGTGGTCAAGAACTTAAGATAATAAAGATATCATACTAAGTTCGACTCAAGTATCTAAAGAATTAGGCTGTGCTTAAAAATGTAACTAAGTTTTTAAACTTCAGATGTACAACTCTCATCAATCAACTACCTAATTCAAACTATCACATTTAGTCTTTAGCAATCATTTAAGAAAATCGAGTCAACCTCAACAAGAGATTGTCGTTTGTTAAATCAATCATTATTTTAATGAAAAGAGGAACCATTTCACTTCATATTATAATAGCAATCTAGTTTACTTGATTCCAAAAAAAAATAAAATCAAAGAAACTAATTGAGACAAATGTAACCAATGGCAAAAAATGAAAATAAAAGCTTAATTTATAAAATATGTCCCTCCACCACACTTAAGACACACATTGTCCCCAATGTGTGTAAAATAATAAAAAGAACAAAAGAGAGAAAACAGTCCTGACATGTCCTGAATCGACATATATGAATAGGGTTCCCCTATATGATAAAAAATGTAACACCCCTATACCCCGTATACGTACACTGCATGCAATTACGATCGTAATATACGTATACTGAAGATAGGAATGCCACGACTTACTAAACAAACGACTCACTTCTTTCTATAAAAATATACATAAACTTAAACATTTAGGTTAAATTTAAAACACAATAAATAAAACATTCATTTAATACGCAGCGAAAAATATAGTTATAGTTACAAATACAAATACATCAAAAACAAATTTTACAAAACATAAAGTTTATACATGTTTGGCAGTCAGTCTTTGATCTTTAAGCCCACTATCCACACTTCAGAGTCTAAACTTGACTTGGCCTAGAGGAACTCTCCGGTTCTACCCTGTCACCTACGCGATGAATCATAATCGCGCTAAGCCAATGGCTTAGTGGTACAAACCACAATAATAATATGCTTCAATGCAATGCTAATATCACACAATTCAACCAAAGGGACAACCTTCATAAAAGGAATGTGAATGTCACACATTTGTAAATCAAAATAATATATATATATAAGAACATCACATTTCAAAGTCTTATATTAAATATCATTATTCATTTGTTTCCACCATTAATAAATCACATTTAAATAAGGACAAACATGGGCCCAAAAAGAATTTAATATGATATTCAAAGTTCAGAGTTACTGCTTTGGTCCATAATCATAATCATCAAGCCCGTAGGCGATATATATATATATATCCATGGATAGTGTAACAGACCCAGTCTCTTGGACCTCAACCCGGATAAACCCGAGGTGATCCTCAACCCGGCTAGACTATTACTGTTTTTGAGGCTTATGACCCGGTCTTTTCACCCCAAAACATCATATTTCACAAATTTCACATTTCTCAACTGGAATCGGCTTACGACCCTGTCTTTTCACCTATCCAATGATTCATAGGCATGCCGCCAAACCCAGAACTCTGAAAAATTGAATAACATATTAAGCACACAATTATTTCATTTATCTCTTTATCAATCTCTTTCTCAATTCATTTCATATTCCACAATCAATAGGCAACCATGCCCCAATTATTTCATTTACATTGTCATAGCCAACCACAATGGCTTCATGTCACATCATATCTCAATTCACATTAAGGCAATTCATCATTAAAGTATTCATAATCAATTGCATTAAACATACATTTTGAATGATTATCATAGCTTTCACATTTCATATTCAATCATATCATTATATATTTAAAATCTTCAACATACACTCCACCAAGTTCACATTATGCAAAACATAACATTATTCATATGCATCAACAATGCAATAAGTTTCTTAACACATTTACAACCAAATGTGTTAAGTCTCAAGATCATATAATAAATGCAATAATGTATGGTTTGTACTTACCTCAAGAACCACTCACACCAATCTAAACACTTCCTCTTCCAAGAATTCTTCACAACTTTTGAATTAGGGCAAAACAACTTCCTCAAACCTAATCCAAAAGAAATAACACACTTACTCAAAGATACACATGAATCCCAATACAATTATTCACTTATTAAACTCAAACTAGACCCATAGATCACAAATTACAAAGCAACATTTCTCTCTAAGACCCCATGGTCGTGGCCTCCCAACCCCCACGGGCATGGGTTACCAAATGGTTCTGCCTCCCTTGCTCCAAATCCCCACGGCCCTAGTTCCAATGGCCACGGTCGTGGCAGCCAAGGGCCACGGTCGTGGCAGCCAAGATGCTTCTGTTTCGGACCAAACTCATGTATTCTATGCTTCTAACTTCATTAAACACAAACATCTTGAAAGATTTACAAAATTAATTGATCAAACTCAAAACAACATCAATTACCAAATCAAAACCCTAACACAAACATAACTCTCACTTCTTCCATTCAACTCCAAAATCACAAACAATTAAACTCAACACTCTCAAACACACCACAATCAAACACACTCCTACTATCAACAACAATTCATCAAACTCAAACACAACTCCAAATAAAACAAAGGAAATCAAGAGAGAACTTACCAACAATGATGAAACTTCTTGAATTTCCAACTTGGTTACTTGAATCACCTTTGAATTTGAGCTTGGAAATCAAAACCTCTCTTCCTCTCTATTGCTTTGATGATGCCCGGCCAACAAAGGAAAAGGAAAGAAAAGAAGAAGAAAATTAAGTTGCCAAGTCAAACACTTTTCTTTTTAAAACCTCCACCAAGTATTTTAATAATAAAATAATCAATTTCCTCTCTTCCATTTATTTTACTTTCCTTTTTAATTAATTCCATTAATAATAAAAATAAATATCTTCTTTGACTTCCACACTTTGACTTGTGTATATGTTATATATATTTCTATATATACAACATATACACTCTCTTCACTTCTTTCCTCTTTCCAATTAAACACATATATTAAATCCAAATACAACAACAATTATTCCAAAACTTTTAGGGTATATTTTGGGATATTACACAAAATGGTGAAGATTCATTTATATATAAAAATAGAAAGAAATGAAAACAAAAATAAAATAAAATAAAGGAAAGGAAAAAGAAGAAAAGAAAAAAAAACAAAAGTACAAACTGGTGAAAAGTACAATCATCCATACTCAAGGTGATACAAAAGGGTCTTGAGTTCAAAGTTGGGTGGATCAATCACAGATGGTAACGGCTTCTGTTCTTTTGGCATTTCAATTGTTTCATATGCCTGACTCTTAAATGATTTTCTTGCTTCAAGATAAGTAAGCTACTCCAGTGCTTCCTGATCCTCAACATTATCCTGCAATAAACACAACTCCAGGGGATCCTTGGAAACAATGTTAGTAACACAATTTAATGTTTCATGCTCAATGATATCATTGCATGAATCCACCTCAATAAGTTTAAGTGGGTGCTTCATAGCATAATGTATATTAAAAATAACTTTCTCGTTTCCCACTCTTATGGTCAATGTGCCATCATGGACATTGATAAGGACACGGGCTGTATTCAAAAATGGCCTACCAAGGATAAGTGAAACATCTGCATCCTCATCTACATCAATGACAACAAAATCATTAGGGAAAATGAATTCTCTGACTTTTAACAACACATCCTCTATAATGCCACGAGGGTGAATTACTGACTTATCAGCAAGTTGAATTGTCATGAGTGTTGGTTTAGGTTCTCCGACTCCTAACTCTTTAAACATCTTGTAGGACATAACACTTATGCTAACCCCCAAGTCAGCCAATGTATTTTAAACTTCAAGATTACCTATTGAACATGGAATAGTAAAACTACTAGGATCTTTTAATTTCTTAGGTAATCTCTTCTACAAAATTGCTGAACTCTTTTTCGACAATTGCACCAAAGATACTTCCTCAAGTTTCCTTTTGTTGGAAAGGATATCTTTCAAAAATTTAACATATTTGGGCATCTGTGATAAAGCTTCAGCAAATGGAATATTAACGTGCAGTTGTTTAAAGAGTTCAAGGAACTTACCAAATTGAGCATCCATCTTGTCCTTGTTTAACCTTGTTGGATATGGCACTCAAGGTCAGTATTCCTTCACTACTGGATTGGGTTCTTGAGTTTGATTTTCTTTCTCATTTTGCACTATAGCCTTCTCTCCCGAAGTGACAGTAGAGTTATCTTCTTTTTCTTTCTGTGTCTCAACCTCTTTTGCTTGTGACTCCGCTTCTTTTTCAACTGTACCACCCTTAATTTCCTTTCCACTCCTTAGAGTAATTGCCTTTAGCTGCTCCTTCGGGTTTGCCTTAGTATTGCTAGGTAAACTCCCTTGTGGTCGTTCACTGAGTAACTTGGCAATTTGCCCCACCTTATTTTCCAAATTGTGAATGAAGGTTTGCTAATTTCTAAGGGTAGTTTTTGTTGATTGAAATCTGGTTTCCGAAGCTGCTATAAACTTCTCCATCATTTCCTCCAAATTATTCTTTCTTGAAGGGGCAGCTTATTGATGTTGAGGATGCTAAAATCCAAGAGGAGGCCTTGGATTATTCTGATTATTTCAGGAGAAATTGGGATGAATTCTCCACCCTGGTTTATATGTGTTGCTGTAGGGATTGTTCTGTTGTTGCCTAGGCATGTTTCCAACATAATCCACCTGCTCTTGTCTAGCAAACATAATCCACTTTGGCAATCTTGACTTTGATGTCCACCCCCACACCATTTACAAGACATTACTTGCATTGATTTCCCTGAAGATGACACTAAAAAAATCAATCTTTTTATTCATTACTTCCAACTGTGTTGTCAAAGCAACTACGGGATCCAATTGATGTGAACCAGTAACCTTAATTTTCCTTGTTCCCTTGGAGTTTGCCACTGATAATTGGTAAGGGCCATATCTTCAATCAAATCCCTTGCTTGTTCAGGTGTTTTATTATTTATGGTACCTCCGCCGGCTGCATTGATGGACAGCTTACTTGCATAATTCAATCCATTGTAGAAAGTTTGAATTTATAGCCACAGCGGAAGCCCATGGTTAGGACACCTTCTCAATAAATCTTTGAATCTTTCCCAAGCATCATAAAGAGTTTCACCATCTAGTTGGAGAAAAGATGAAATATCATTCCTCAACTTGGCAGTCTTGGATGGTGGAAAATATTTCTCTAGGAATTTTTCTACCCATGTGGTGAAAGTGTTTGGGGGGAAAGATTTCAGCCATTTCTTTAGTCCATCTCTAAGCATGAATGGGAACAACCTCAGTCTAATTGCATCTTTGGAGACATTCTATATCTTGAATGTGTCACATATTTCCAGAAAACTCTCAATATGTACATTAAGATCTTCATCTGGGAACCCATCAAACTGACAAGTTTGCTGCACTATTTGAATTACATTTGTCTTTATCTCGAATTTATTTGCAGCAACTACCGATCTTTGTATGCTTGAATCAGCCTCATTAAGAGTAGGCCTAGCAAATTCCTGCATTGTCCTTGCCTCATTTCCTGCCATCATTTCCAGTTCTTCTTCTGAGCTGAGATCTTCAAAGTTTGGTTCCATTTCTACCAAAATTGCTTCCTCTTCTTCCTTTCGCTTTCTCCTTAACGTTCTCTCTAGCTCTTGATCTAATTCAAGTAGTTGGGAAGAGCTAGCTTGAGTCATAAAGGGGAAGAAGTACCTAGAATGACAATCAACAAGCAAGAACTAATGTTAAAACAAATAAAATAAAATCTAAATCAACGGTCTTGATTATATTACTAATATTGAAAACCGTTGTCCCCAGCAGCGGCGCCAAAAACTTGACGACGACGGATCTATGCTATCGCAGTGTTACCGCAAGTGCACAGGTCGCTCAAGTAATAAAATAGTGAGTAAGATATCATTTCTCTGGGGACAAGATCAAATATTAGTGCAAATTTTAACTGTTATTTAGTGAATCAATAGTTTGTATGATGATTAAAAAAAAGACAAATTACTCAATAAACTAAAGTGAAGAAAAGTTGAATATTGTGCAACAAAAGTTGATGATGAAAATACTACCTAGATATTGAATCCCCCTAGCCATGAAAAGTATTTATGAATATCAATTCAATTAAATCAAATAATAGAGCTGAATTGGCATTCCCCTAAATTAGATTAAAACCTCTCTCAAGTGAATTAATCCCTAATCACTAAGTAGAATGCTAGGAATATCTTCTCAAGCATAATTAAATAGATCTTGCAATAAGAAGAAGGAACTTTAAACCAAAGGGTCTTGTAAGTCTATCTCTAGCACTCTAATCAACCCTCAATCATAATGAGCATTATGTTCATATCAAGCTTTCTCAAGTCAATAATATGAAAATTGCAACCAATCAATAAGCATGCTATTATCAATTGGAAATACGAAATTAAGAATCAAAAGGATAAAACAACTCAATCAAATGATTTAATTTAATAAGAACTATTTAATCCATACAATAAAGCTGGGGTTCATCAATATCTAGATAGATAAAACCAAAAAACCAAAATAGGCGAAAACCAAAAAACAGAGGAAATAAGTAAAAGAATTCAAACAATCCATAATGAATGATTTGTGTTTCTTCACTTCAATCCTCGGATTTTGGATTAAATCTCGCAAGAATCGGGTCTTCACCTTCACTCTTGGTTGCCAAAAACTCTCTTTTTCTTGGGAGGTCATCTCTGAATAATAAACTCCATCCTTAATTCGCTCTTTAGCTCAGATTTTATAACCCATATATTTTTGCCTGACACACCTGTGTCTGTGGGCGTGTCAACGGTGTTGTTCCAAACTTTAATGACATGGGCAGTGACACGCCCATGTCCTTAGGCATTTTGTTGCTACTGCAATGTTGAGTTAGGGACATGGTCATGGACACACCCATGTCATTAGGCATGTCACAGCTTCTGTAAGTCAAGAGTAATGGCACGTTCAGTGACACGCCCATGTCTCTGGGCGTGTTGAAGCTTCTGTAAAGTAGTTGAATGACACGGCCATGGACATGCTCATGTCATTGGGTGTGTCACTTGAAGAATCTGCCCTCTGGCCTAAATAACCTTAAGGTCCCAACGCGTCAAAAGTTCCTGGAATCAACCCTAATAACCACTTGAACAAACAAATTAAACTCAATTTGACAATAAATATATTAAGAAATAAGGACAAAAATATCATCAATTATACACTTATCACTTAAATATATATATATATATCATTCATAATTCATAATATCATTCTTGTCTACCACAAACATATACATTAAGCCCAATTATCCTTATACAATAAACTAGTTCTGGAACCATTGCCTTGGCCTATCTCATCATAATGACACCAATGTGTCTCGCTAGTGGACATAACAATATCTGTGATACCCAGTGTCTCATCCATAGTGTATCTCAACAGTAATGACACGTAAGTGTCAAACTCAGAGGTGTAGTAATATATCTGTGGCACCCAGTGCCTCCACCCCATCATGTAAGGCATGCCAATTACCAAGCACAATCTTCTAGCAACTAGATATTGTACAAGGTACACACAATGCACATTTAATTTTCAACATATTTTCACATCTCAACTCATATCATGGTTTCCATCAACCATCATCATATCTTTAACAAATATCACATTCACATTTTACATTACATGATTATCATAACAATAGCACGTCTTCTCTAAAGCCAAGACTGTGCCTCGCACAAAACACAAAACAATTATCAATACACATTTCATGGCTTTTCAGTCTTTATATAACATTATCGCATGCCATAATTCTGTAGCTTACTCACATTGCACAACACTTCATATACATATTTCACATTAAATTGCTAATACTATAGTACAACTCATATATAAGGTATTTGAATATCATCATGGCATTTTTTATACCAAGATATTAATAATATCAATCTGTATATCTCTATTATACAACTCAAATCCTTTCTTTCTTTCTCAACTATTTTGGGCAAAATTCTATAATTGACACGCCTAAAGACATGGGCATATCACTTACCGTGTCATTTATCTACTTCACAGAAGCTTTGACATGCCTAGTGACATGGGCGTGTCACTATCCCTATCATTTATATTGAAAAACATCATCTATGACATGCCTAGTAACATGGGGTGTGTCACTGCCCCTGTCAGGCTAATATTTTGGTATAAAATCTGAACTAAAGTACGAATTAGGCACCCAATAGCTATACCTATTGCATCTCAAAACCACTTTTTTCATACCATATTTATCAACAAAACACACACCTATGAACTTAAAATGATGCAAACCAAAATCAAGAGCATAATCCAAGTATATACTTACTCAAAATCATATGTACCAATCAAAAGATTATATGTACAAACCAAAGAAATTATATGTACAAACCTTTGTTAATCCAAGCTTACTCTTCTTCTCTTGATCCCCTCAGCCTAAACACAAAATCATAACAATGATCATCATATAATTCATTCATAAAGTCATCCATATATCAATTAACTCAATTCACAACTCATTTCTACAAAACCCTTACTCTTTTCCTCAATTCAAACTATTCATCATCATCCTCAACATCTAACCATATTTACTTCATCTATGCATCAATTCAACATTTATATATACTCCACCTACCAAAGTTATCATCTTATTCAATTAATCATCACTTTCTCTCACTAATCATATCACACATAAATATATATACATAAAATCCATAAGAAATCAGCTCAAGGAAAAGAGCACTTAAATTTTTTGTCAAATCTTCAATATCCACCTTCAAATCTCTTAAAACTCTTATGAATTTGGTATGTATATGAACAAAATCAAGCTATCCTCTCTCTCTCTCTCTCTCTCTCTCTCTCTCAATTCTCACGTTCAAAGAGAAAAAAGAAGAAGAAATATGCCTCTTCTTTTCCCATCTTTATCTCTTATATATAATAATAATAATAATAATAATAATAATAATAATAATATAAAAAAATTTCCACCATTCACTTTCTCTCTATAATATATTTAAATATATATACATTTATTTAATCACTTAATTAATTTAAGTAGCCATTCACCAAAAATATCTAGACTTTTATCTTTTTACCTAACTTCATCATTTAGTGCCTTTATACTTTATATATATCTTATGTATATTTTATGTATGTGTATGTCTTATATACTCTATTTATATTTCTCATATATTTCAAATACATAATATATATGTATAACATCCATCATACACATCCACCTCTTACTATATTTTCTCTGCCTATTTCACCAATATACTCTCTCATAATTATTATTCCAAAGTACATCAAAAATCGAGATATTACAATTCTCTCCCCCCTTAAATAATTTCGTCCTTAAAATTATACAGTACGATAATAATCCATTCATAATAAAATACCATCTTAAATTTTCATATGACATTAATCATATCATCAAATTATTATTTCATTAAATCAGATAATCTCTACTCTTCTCTTAGGGTCAATAATCTTCTCCCAATTTCATAACTCATCACTATATTTTTTTAAGCAAAGCAATCATGATAAATCATTACATCACCAATCAAATTTTTATTAGACAAAAATCAGTTCATCTCATTAGTATATATGCCTCACACATCTATTATACTCAAGATATTTTATCAGTTCATCATTTTATAAATATACTCTCTTAACCTTAAATTTAAAGGTTATTGAATTATATCTTAACACTGACTATCCAGTCACCACAGTTATTTTCAGGATTGTATCCCTGTTTATCTATCTTTTTCCTATATTTACAAATAGGTATTTGTAAAATTATAAATGATAACAATTTTCAATCCTTATGTAACAAGTCTCATTGCTATAATTTATGCATCTCCACCATGATTTTATCCTTTATACAATTATCATACATTATTTCAGCACAATCAATATATACTACTACAAAATCCTATTTTCACCATTAAAATTCATTTTCATAATTTATTCATCAAGCCAACATGTACATGCATTCCAATCACACATAACTGACATCTTTCTCAAATTAACCACTATTCTCTTAAACAATTCTCTTATCATTTAAACTAATATACCTTGACTCACTTTATGTCCATACACGTATACATTGCATCATACTTGCTATCACATATCTCTCATATTCTTAATACAACAATACATATTGAATCTCAATAATTACTCACAACTTTACCACATTCCAGATCAATTGATCTAACTATCACAATATCAGCATCACAGCTTTATTTTCTTCTAGTCAACTTTTAGCTTGTTTAAACTCATCATTTTATCTCAATTCATGACCTAACTCTATTAGGTCAAACTTATTTTCAAATTTTGATTTTCTTCAAATCCATCATCAGTAATACTCATTTCGACTTATTGGAGCTAATGACTATATACAGCCGATATTCATCATTTCAAATTAATTATTTTTCTTTTTACATTTCTTTTCTATTATCTCTTTTTTTTTATTACACATAATATCAATTTCATGACCAAACTCTGCTTAGGTCATTAGCATATTCATTATACATCATATATCTTTAATCATATCACATTCAATTCATCATATTTTGAGCTATAATCACAATGTGACTAGTAAATCACATTCCTTATAACTCATGCGATCATTTCAAACTATGATCACCATCAAATAGCTCATTAATCATCACATTACTTATCGTATATATATATATATATACACAAATATAAATACACTATTGAGCCTAACACTTCTATACAATTATCATGTCCATTTAATACAATATCATGGTCCAAATCTACTCGAAACCATAGCTAATGTCAATCACATGACCTAGCACTACTCAAGTCAAGACCTAGCCCTGCTAAGGTCTATCAATATATGCATCTCTAGTCCTAGCTCTGCTTAGGACTTCTCATACATATCCAATCAATCTCAACACAACTGGATAAGTAATTGTATAGGCTACACATATATAACATCACTTTACATTTTATTTTCACATACTCTGATGCAGAACCCCAAGATTATAAAGAATCCAAAACCCCAACACACAAATTCAGTATACCAAGAACCCTAGCTGGTTGTTTATCCTACTAAACCCCTAATTAACATGCAACTAGAAACGTAGATAATTGGACAGAATTAAAGAAGAACTAGAAAGAATGCCACAAGTGTTACCTTGATAAGTTGATTCCAATTCTTGATGCAACAAGAGGAACAGAACCCTCTCTTAATGAAATTCGGCCAAGCTAAAATAATTGAATAATATCAAAACTAAAACTTCTGTCTTACAACCCTAAATGAGATATAAATAGCTAAACCCTAATTAGGGTTATTAAGTAGCATTTGGTTGTCTAATCAAATTTTAAGAACTAATAAAGTAAATAAAGTTCTAATTTAACACAAAACAAACAAGTCCTTTACTTTTTAAATAAGCATAACTAATGGGCCTTAATACATATTAAATAATAGGCCCATATACTTGGATTAAATTTATGGGCTGCTTCTCCTCTATATCCTTAGCATCAAAGGCCTGTCCACCAAACCTTTCTTCCATGAATCATTTTACAAAGCCTTAGAAGGTAGATTTGAGCTTCTAGGCCTGTAATCTTGTAATTGGCCCACTCAGTAAAATGAGCTCCATGCCATGTTAGCTGGTTGTTTGTCCTACTAAAACCCCTAATTGACATGTAACTAGAAATGTAGATAATTGGACAGAATTAAAGAAGAACTAGAAAGAACACCACAAGTGTTACCTTGATAAGTTGATTCCAATTCTTGATGCAACAAGAGGAAGAGAACCCTCTCTTGATGAAATTCGGCCAAGCCAAAATAATTGAATAATATCAAAACTAAAACTTCTGTCTTACAAACCTAAATGAGATATAAATAGCTAAACCCTAATTAGGGTTATTAAGTAGCGTTTGGTTGGCTAATCAAATTTTAAGAACTAATAAAGTAAATAAAGTTATAATTTAACACAAAACAAATAGGTCCCTTACTTTTTAAATAAGCATAACTAGTGGCCCTTAATACATATTAAATAATACGCCCATATACTTGGATTAAATTTATGGGATGCTTCTCCTCTATATCCTTAGCATCAAAGGCTTGTCCACCAAACCTTTCTTCCATGAATCGCCTTACAAAGCCTTGGAAGGTATATTTGAGCTTCTTGGCCTGAAATCTTGTAATTGGCCCACTTTGTAAAACGAGCTCCATGCCATGTTGGCCTCCTATGCTTGCTCCGTTAGCCTTGCTCATACTGTCATCTTTGTTCGCATCATACTCATTACTCTATACTTTTCTCGTGTTCACCACTATCCATGATCACACCATATTAGCATTTTACATTTAACATAACTCTTAGTTACATTCCACTTTCTATAACTCATTATATTTTCACAATTCTCTTCTCTTTCACATTTTCTATAATTATGGATAAATTTCTACACAAGGTTACTAGTTCCAACTATACAACCCATAAATCTTGCATGTATCTCATGAAACAAAACTATCAATCTCACCAAAACTATCCCATGGCCATGTTATCTCAGGCCCACACCAGTGAATAACAAAACTAATCTGCCAATATACTAAATAAGTCACATGGCCGTGTTAATTTAATTAACACATCCACATATAATAAATCTCTTTTACTTTGAATAAATTATCTCACCACTTTGCAACACAATTACATGTCCTTTAAAGTTATACTGAATAAATTCAACCATTATGATTTTCCTTCAATCTGTCAACACAATTGATAAATTTACATTCTTAATAAGTATTCAATTAGTTCTGCGTCAATTTTCCTCATTGCTCAAATCATTCACTTAACTCAAACTTACTCTTTAATATACCATATAACGACTCATGCACTCTTTATAATTGAATAAATATTTTCAATATTTCAAATCTTTAATTTTTTTTATATCCAAATCATCATTTCACTCCAACAACACATTTCACCTCAAATTAAATAACTGACATACTGAGTATTCCTTAAATCATGTGTATATATTTTCCATATTAAAATCTTACTTCTCTATTTATTATTCCATTTCCAATATATCTCTTATAAAAATTCTCATTCATTCCTTTCTCATAATAATTTTACCAAATAACACTCAATGCACTTGTATAAAATTTCATTAAATCAAATTCCATTCTACTCTAGTCAAACCAATTTTTCCACTTGCACATTCTTTTCATTATAATTCTATTTTCCTTACAATCTCTTACTTATACACATTTTTATTACAATAAACTATAACCAACATAATTCTTTTAAATCAATCTCATATCTCATATAATTTTACTCAATAATAAATATTTCATTTTCTTTTATAATCTTATAACTCAATTCTAACATTATTCTCAAATTCATTCTCTTCTAACTTATTTCACAAACACATTCCAATAATCAATAATTTCAAAATTATTTACTTAAGTAAAACTCCATTTCTTTAATTCATCAATTAAACTTATATAACTTTTTCCACATCATTTCTTTATCTAGCTTTCCTCCAATGTGAAGTACGAATTAGGCAACCAATAGCTATACCTATGGCATCTCAAACCACTTTTTCATACCATATTTATCAACAAAACACACATCTATCAACTTAAAATGATGCAAACCAAAATCAAGAGCATAATCCAAGTATATACTTACTCAAAATCATTTGTACCAATCAAAAGATTATATGTAGAAACCAAAGAAATTATATGTACAAACCTTAGTTAATTCAAGCTTACTCTTCTTCTCTTGATCCCCCTTAGCCTAAACACAAAATCATAACAATAATCATCATATAATTCATTCATACAATCATCCATATATCAATTCACCCAATTCACTCAATTCATAACTCATTTCTACAAAACCCTTACTCTTTTCCTCAATTCCAACTACCCATCATCATCCTCAACATCTAACCATATTTACTTCATTTATACATCAATTCAACATTTATATATACTCCACCTACCATAGTTATCATCTTATTTAATTAATCATCACTTTCTCTCACTAATCATATCACATATAAATATATATACTTAAAAACCATAAAAAATCAGCTCAAGAAAAGATAACTTACTTAAATTCTTTGTCAAATCTTCAATATCCACCTTCAAATCTCTTAAAACTCTTATGAATTTTGTGTGTGTATGAACAAAATCAAGCTCTTCTCTCTCTCTCTCTCAATTCTCATGTTCAAAGAGGAAGAAGAAGAAGAAGAAGAAGAAATACGCCTCTTTTTTTCCCATCTTTATCTCTTGTATATATATAACAAATTTTCCACCATTCACTTTCTCCCTATAATATATTTAAATATATATACATATAATTAATCACTTAATTAATTTAAGTAGCCATTCACAAAAAATATCTAGACTTTTCCATAATCATCTCTTTTTTCTACTTTTATCTTTTTACCTAACTTCATCATTTAGTGCCTTTATACTTTATATATATCTTAATTATATTTTATATATATGTATATGTCTTATATACTGTATTTATATTTCTCATATATTTCAAATACATATGTATAACATCCATCATGCACATCCATCTCTTATTATATTTTCTCTACCTATTTTACCAATATACTCTCTCATAATTATTATTCCAAAGTACATCAAAAATTGGGATATTACACTAAGAGCCTCCTCGATGGTCCTTGGCTCAATTTGAGAAACAAAAGCAACATTAACATCTAAGTATTTAAGTTTGGATCTAGTAGTTATTCCCTTTGATGCATCACCAATGATGAGCTCTTTTGGATGATCCTTCTTGTATTCCTAATCCTTTAGTAGCTCTTGGGTCTCCTCTTCTTGTTCATCATGATTGTTCTTTGGAGCATTAATTATTTCTTATTGTTCAAAAGTACCTACAAGATCATCAAGAGCACTACCTTTCCTTTGATCAAGTTTAGAGGATTCATCAAAAATAACATGCATTGATTCTTCAACTACTAGAGTTCTCTTATTAAATACCCTATATGTTTTGATAGATTATGAATATCCTAAAAATTTGGATGAGAATTTTCCAAGATTATCCTTGGCATTCAATATAAAGCATTTTCATCCAAATAGTCTAAGGTATGAAATTTTAGGTATGCTTCCATTCCATAGCTCATAAGAAGTTTTGTTTATCAAAGGCCTTTTGTTAACTCGATTTGAAATATAACAAGCGGTATTAATGGCTTCAGCCTAAAAGTAAGATGGTAACTCATACTCATTAAGCATTGTCCTAGCCATTTCAACCAAAGTTCTATTTTTCCTTTCAACCACACCATTTTGTTATGGTGTTCTAGGAGCCAAAAAATTGTGTGAAATACCAAATTCATTGCAAAAGTTTTCAAAATTTTCATTTTATCACTTCTAATAGATGTGATCACATAGCCTTTTTCATTTTGATATCGTTTTGCAAATATTTTAAAATGATTGAAAGCTTCATTCTTTTGAGCTAAAAAATTTACCCATATATACCTTAAGTAGTCATCAACAAGTTCAAATGCATATAACTTGCCACCTAAGCTAGCAACTCTATTTGGTCCAAACAAATCCAAGTGAATGAGTTCTAAGGGTTAGAAGTGCTTACAACATTTTTAGATTTGAATGAACTTTTATGTTGCTTACCAAGTTGACAAGGTTCACATGTTCTATCTTTATCAAATTTTGCTTTGGGAAGACCATCAACTAGTTCTTCTTTAGTAATGCAATTTAAATGATCCATACTAGCATGTCCTATTCTTCTATGCCATAACCAAGCATCATTATTAATGGAAATCAAACATTCAAATGCATTATTGGAATGTATGTCAATTTTATATCTATTACTTACTCTAGCTCCTTTGAATGCAATTTCACCATATGAATTGATAACTTTACATCCTTTAGAGTCAAAACTTACATCATTTCTTTTATCACATAGTTGACTTATACTAAGAAAATTATGTTTTAACCCATCAACAAGCCACACATTTTCAATCAATTTTTTACCGAGCATGCCAATGGAACCAATGCCAATAATTTTACCTTTAGCATTATTTCCAAAAGTGACATTACCTCCATGCTTTTAAGTGAGTGTTGTGAAAGACTTTGCATTGCCTATCATATGCCTTAAGCAACCACTATCTACAAGCCAAGTGCTCTCATTGATAGTAGATTTTAGGCATACCTACAAAACAATAATGTTCATCTTCTTTTAGGTACCCAAATAAAGTTGGGTCCTTGAGGATTAGTGGTTGAAGGATTCTCTAACTTGAGATGAGCCTTCTTGATGTAGCAAAATGTGCTTTTATGTCCAAATTTAATATAATATGTGCATTGATACAATGGTCTATACCTATGCACTTTTTTATTGAAATTCAATGAGCCATGCACATAACTGCAAGTATGAGCATGTTTTTTGCTTCTTTTTTTTTTTTGGTTTATATACATGTATAGTATACATGAATGCATGATTTGCTCTTGGAACTTTAGTTCTAGAGTCTTATGAATCTAATGTAAATCCTTTTAGGATTTTTAGGATTAGTTTATGCATTGGTGTTCTTTACAACTTCAACACTAGAGGTTTGAGTTGTAGCTACTTTTATAAATGTTGGTGTACTAGATGTAGTATTGGATGAGCCATTCAATCCTAAACCATGTTTCAAGGAAGGTGACCTTTGATTATCAAGTAATGTATCTAATGCTTCTTTTCCTTTCTGAAATTTTGAAATTGATGCTTTAAGTTCTTTTAGTTCATGCTTCAAATTTTCATTTTTCTTGATCACATTTTCTAAGTTAGATGAAATTTTATTCATTTCATCAATGGATTTCAACAATTGTTCATTTGAGATTTTTAATTCAAATGTAGAATTTTTTAAGTACTCAAAATCCTTTTCTAGCTTAGAGCATTTATCTTTATAAAATTTCTTCTTAGAAAAATACTTTTCTACTCTAAGGTTCATATGTTCAATCATATCACTATCATCTAGAGCATCATTATCATTATTATCATATGCAATTAGATTCAAGGATTGAGTACTTACCTCATTAGAGTCTTTTTCATCCTCAATAGCCATGAGACATAGATTGGCAATTCCTTCCTCCTCTTCTTCTTCTTCTTCACTTGAGGAAGAGTCATCCCATGTAGCTTTGAGTGATTTTTTCTTTTCTTTATCCCACTTCTTTTTGTTTTTCAACTTGAAGCAATCCAATTTTATGTGACCAGATTTGCCACATTCATAATATTTCACTTCATTCTTTTTATCTTTATCTTTGAAGGAAGATTTAGAAAGTGTACCTTTGTTAGCTTGCAATCTTCTCTTTCTCTTCCAATCGTTCATTCTCTTTGAAAACATTGTCATTTCTTCTTCGTCATCACTATCTTCATTGCTTGAGCTCTCAACTTCTTTGATTGCCTTGAGAGCTATTGCTTTCTTCTTATCCTTTTCACCTTGTTCTTTTTCTCTTTCAGTGTGCAATTCAAAGGTGAGTAGTTTTCTGACAAGTCCATCAATTCTCACAGAGCTAAGGTCATGAGCTTCTTCAATTGAAGAAATCTTAGACTTAAAGTTTTTCTTTGCTTTAAGTGCTCTCAAGATCTTGCTATTAACATCATCTTGATCATATATCTTACCTTATTTCTTTAATTCATTGACAATGACAAGCAACCGATTTGTCATGTCGGTGACATTTTCATTAGGCTTCATCTTGAATAGCTCATATTCATGTACATACATTTGCTTCTTGGTGAATCTCACTTAGTAGTACCCTAATGATAATTCTCAAAAGTTTTTCAAGTGCAGTAGGCACAAGTGAGATGTTGAACTCTCCCACCTTCATCTCTTGATATTGAATTCATCAAGATGGAGGCTACCCTACGGTTCTTGAACTGATCTCTCACATTGGCATTTGACCATTGTGATTTAGGAAGGGGAACCTTAACACTATCAACTTCATGAGTGGGAGATTTCCACTCATTTTCATCATAATCCCAAAGCTCTAGTCCTTCACTATCTAGGAATAAAAACATCTTGTGTTTTTAATAGGAATAATTCGTTCCATCAAAGTAGGGTCTAAGAAGAGAATTGAGATTTCCATGAGAGGTTGAGGTAGATGAAGAAAAGGTTTCCACTTAGGATCAAATTTCACATTTAAGTTTAAGCAATTTTGAGGCTCTAATACCAATTGTTGTCCCAATATAGCAGCTAAGAGTGTAATATCTGTGGTTTTGGATAGATTAAATATATATTCGGACGTTAGTTAAAGTATTGGGAACATATATATGTTGTATATACCTAATGTACACCTATTATATATATAATATATACATATCATAAACTTATTATATATGTTGGATATATATTATATACTTAATATATATAATATACACATAATGTATATTTGAAGTATACATGAATATACATTACATATTCATATAAGTAAAAATATACATTAGATATATATAATATATACATATACATAAAATATACCACATATATATTAAGTATAAAGTGATGTTGGAAAAGTTAATAATAATAATAATAATAATAATAATAATAATAATAATAATAATAATAATAATAATAATAATAATAATAATAATAATAATAATAATAATAAGAAGAAGAAGAAGAAGAAGAAGAAGAAGAAGAAGAAGAAGAAGAAGAAGAAGAAAAGAAAGAAAAGTCAAATAAGAAAATAAATTAATTAGTTGGAATTATTTAAATTAATTAATTATTATATATTTATGGATAGAAAATGTGAATTAAATAAATAAATAATTCAAAATTAAAATTATTTTAGATAGTGAAAGATGATAAAAAAAATTTTGGTATATATTAAATATTAAATTAAATTAATTATGAATGGAAGATAGAAAATTGCAATTTTAAAATAAATAAATAATTAAAATAATAATCATACTAAAATAATTCAAAATTTAAATTATTTTGTATGGTGGAAGACAATAAATGAAAAATATTAAATATTAAATAATTAGTTATTAAAATATATATATATATAAGTGGTTAAGAAAGAAAGAAGGAAAATTAAAAATTAAAAACTTTCTTCTTCTTCTTCTTCTAGCCCATGGACGAACCCATCATTGATGAATTATTTTATTAGTTTTTGTTATAGATTTATGTCTTGTTTATTATAATAATTATTGTTTTATTTAGGTATTTTGTTAGTTTTAATATGTTTATTTAGTGTTTTCGTTAATTTTGGTAGTTTTAGTTTATTTCAGTGTTTATGTCGTTTTTGTCCTAGTTTTTAGTGTGTGTTTATGTTTTGTTGGTTAATGTTCATTTAATTGTTGTTTAAAGATTGTTTCAAGTCTTGTTTTAGGTTAAAAAGCCAAGGAACCAAAAAGAAGAAAAATGGACAGTAGTTGACACATACAGAGGACATGGCCAAGTCACTGGCCGTGTCCCATATCAAGTTAAAAAGGAAGATCAAGACACAGAGAGCGACACACTCAAGGGACACGGCCAAGTCAGTGGCTGTGTCCCTCCAAAAATGCTCCAACACTGCCAAGTTGCTATAACTTGGCCGTGTCTGACCAAAATCCAAAGCAAAGAAGAGCAATTCTCATAGAAGCAAACAAAGGCAAGGGACACGGCCAAGTCACTGGCCGTGTCCCTCCAAAAAGGTCCAACACGGCCAAGCCTACTCCAACACGGCCGTGTCACTCAACCAAAGAAGAAAATAAGAAAAGCAAGCAGTGGTGAACACAAGCAAGGGACACGGCCAAGTCACTGGCCGTGTCCCTCCAAAGACTACCAACACGGCCAAGTCTCATCCAACTTGGCCGTGTCTCTCATGGACCAAAGGCAACGCGGATTTTTAAAAGCGGGGATTCGTATAAATATGGATTTAGGGTTTTCTTAAGAGGGTGTTGAGATTTTGGGAGCTGAGATTGAGCCGTCAAAGAGAAGAACTTAGGGTTTTACATTTGTTTTCTCTAATTTTGATTACACTGTGGATTAAACTAGCTAGATTAGATTGTTCATGCCATTGATACATCCTTCTTGCAAGATTTGAACAAGAGATTCTTCAGAAGCTTTAAGGAGTTTGTAATTTGGTTTTGTTCTTGAACTTATTCTCTTTATTTTCATTGGAATTGTATTTATGGATATTATCATATCTAAATTGATTTCTTTGAATATTAATGAGATGAGTATGTTTGATAGCAATATGAACTAATTTGATCTAGTCAAGGGTTTGTATGGATTTGCTATGATTGTATGAATTGGTTATTACTCTTAACTCAATTATTTCTTTAAGCCTTTATTGAATGAAATATTGTTAATATATAATTGATTGGCCACCAATTATGTGTTTTAGGTATTAGATGATGGATTGAGAGATGAAGTCTAATGCTGGAACAATTCAATTAGGGACTTAGGTGAATTAGAGATATAACCTATTAAAAAGATTATTTCAATCATAACAAGATTAGTTGAAAGAGGTTTGAATGCGAGAGCTTATTTCCTTGACTCGATTAATTAAGTTGCTTGAGATTTAATCTTTGAAATTAAATTAGTTAAGAGGAATAACCATTCATACATATAAGTAGCAAGAAGAGCAAACCCTAGACCATTCTATTAAGTGAATCAAATCATCAACTCAATTACTTTTATTTGCTTTAAACTTCAATCAATCTGTTTTCTTTAATTGATAGCAATCTAAATTTATTTATTACTTGCTATTTATAAACTGATAATCAATTAGCTACTTTAGCTTCCTTGTGAGACGACCTTGGGGCGATCACCTTTGCTACAGCTACCTCGTATACTTGCGAGTGACGCTTTGTGGTAGAGTTAATTCGAGCGCAACAAGTTTTTGCTGCCGCTGCCGGGGAGGCTAATTGGCGTAATTGTTTATTAGTTTTAGAAATTTTAGATTATTTTTCATTGTTTACTTTTGATTTTATTTTTCTTTTGTTTTTAATAATTTCTTTTTCTAGAAAATTCTGTTTATGCAAGGCAGGTGATCACTCGAAGAAGAGCTACATCCATTTATTCCAGAAATTCAGAGAGTGAAAAGGAGCAGAGAAGAGTTTGAGCTCTACACCGAATTTGATACAGAGGAGGACACTTCTGAATTTGAGTTAGATACTGCATAATCAGTTAACATGGGAGAAGAAAGACAAAGAACCATGAGAGATTTTGCTAGACCTGTCATTGGGACTTCCACATCTTGTATAAGGTTGACAGATGCAGCAAGAAACTATGAGTTGAAGAACATTCATTACAACATGCTGCCATCATTTTATGGAGTTCCAAATGAAGATCCTTTGAACTTTATTCGGGATTTCTACTCCACCCTCAACACTTTTCCATTGGGAGGATTAACAGAGGATCAGTTGAGGATGAGGTGTTTCCCATATACTTTGAAGGATAGGGCAAAGAGCTGGCTTATGATGTTGCCCGAAAACTCTTTGACAACTTGGGAGCAAGTTTATAACAAGTTCATGGGCAAGTATTACTCTCATCAAAAGACAGCTGAATTGAGAGGGAAGATTGCTACATTCTCTCAATTTGAAGGAGAACCATTTCATGAGGCTTGGGAAAGATTCAAGATGTTATTGATCCAGTGTCCACATCATCACTACCCACTTCAACTTCTTAATCAGTTTTTCTATGATGGTCTAACCCAGCAATTTCAGAACACTGTTGATAATGCAGCTGAGGGAGCTATGGGAGAAAAGACAACTGATGAAACTTATGAGATCTTTGAGATGTTGGGAGCTAATTCTCAACAGAAAAGTGTAAGGGGAAGAAGTAAAGGGGTGAATCAACTGGAAGCCAATAGTGAGATGGTTAGTCAAATAGCTGAATTGACAAGACAGGTGCAGATGTTGAACATGAAGAACAATATTTCTTCATCTACTAAAGAAGTGTGTGAAATCTGTGGGACATTCGGGCATGGAGCAAATATATGCCCCTCTGCATATGAGTCTTTTGGTAATGAAGCTGAGCAAGTCAATGCTATGGGGGGATTTCAACCAAGGGCCCAGAATGATCCTTACTCCAATTCTTATAACCCTGGTTGGAGGAATCACCCAAATTTTTCTTGGGCAACAAATAATTCTCAGTAGCCTTTCCATTTGCTCCAGAGACAGAACCATCAGCAGGGTCAATCCTCAAATCAAAGGCAGTCTAAGATAGAGAGTTTGGAGGAAAGTTTACAAGCTTTTATCCAAGTCAGTGCTGAAAATCAAGAGGTGACCAACAAGAGGCTGGATTCATTAGAAGCATCTTTTAAGAAAGTGGAGACTCAAGTAGGGCAACTTGCACAACAGATGCAGATTCAACAAAAGGGGAAATTCCCAAGTCAACCTGAGCAGGCACAATCAGTGACTGTTCTTAGAAGTGGTAAGGTAATTAACAATAATGTTGAAAATGATTCTGTGAATGCAGGTGAACAAGAGAATAAAAAGGAAAGAGAACCAGAGAACAAAGGCACTGGAGAAAGATCAACGGAGAAATCCCCTTTAACAGATTTACATAAGGCAAGCAATCCATACCGGCCACCTATACCATTCCCCAGCAGGTTGAAGGATGATAAACCAGATAAGCAATTTTCTAACATCTTCAACATGCTGTCTAAGGTAAGTATTAACTTACCTTTACTTGAAGCAATAAAGAACATGCCGGCTTATTCCAAATTCTTCAAAGAGCTGATCACCAAGAAAAAGAGGTATGAACCGAATGAAAAGGTGATAGTTTCAGAGGTAGCTAGTGTTGTTCTGCAGCATAAACTACCTCCCAAACTAAAGGATCCCGGAAGCTTTATAATTCAAATTACTGTCGGGAATGGAAAGGGGACTGATGGCATGTGTGATCTAGGAGCTAGTGTGAATTTGATGCCTTATTCTGTTTATAAAGAATTAGAACTAGGAGAACTTAAACCGACAAAAATGGTGTTGTAATTAGCTGATAGGTCTTTTAGATTCCCGAAAGAGGTTATAGAAGATGTGTTAGTTAAGGTTGGAGGGTTAATAGTACCTGTGGATTTCATAGTTCTTGACATGGAAGGAAGTAACCCTGCACCATCAGCACACACTATTTTGTTGGGTAGGCCTTTCATGGCTACTACCAACACCTTAATAGACGTTAAAAATGGTAAGTTGTCAATGACTGTCTTAGGACAAACTGTTGAATTTTCTATTTTTAACAATTCTCCTATTCCTACAACTGCTTTATATGAGGAATGTTATTTAATTAATTGTGTTGAAGCAGTTGTTTCAGATGTTTTCTTGCAGACAGACTCCTCAGATAAATTGGAGCCGAAACTGACCCTAGAGGAGGGGACGAAACCAGTGAGGGGGACTCAAAGACGCCTTAACCCAAAGGCATATGAGAGCTCGAGGAATTATAAGGATCACACTAAAGCACTTCATGACAGATTTATTGGGCAACAGACATTGAGTCCAGGTATGAAAGTTTTACTTTTTAATTCTCGACTCCGTCTGTTTTCAGGTAAACTCAAATCTTGATGGAGTGGTCCTTTCGAGGTAACTAAGGTATGTCCTTCTGGTGCCATTGAATTGCTTAACTCTCGAACCAATAAGACTTTTAAAGTAAATGGACAGAGAGTTAAGCCATATAAAGAAGGATTTCATGAAGTGAGGATCATTGACAGCACTTTGATCCATGAGCCATAAGTCTTGCATGATGTCCAGCTATATGACATTAAAGAAGCACTAAATGGGAGGCAACCCATCGGTTTGCATTTCTTTTCATAGTTGTAATTTTAAATTTAGTAAATTTTGATTTTATGTTCGGTTTAAATAAATGGAATGGGTGCTTTGATCGGTTTTTATTTTGTGTTTCAGGGTGGTTTAAAGGAGAAGGTTTGCAAAATCTTTAAGAAAAGATCTCAAATTAAAAAAAATTTAAAAAAAAGGGTAAAAGTGGCAGAAGGAGACACGGCCAAGGAGCTTGCCCGTGTCCCTTGGCCGTGTCACATGGGACACGGCCAAGCCTCATAAAACAAAATTTTTGCACTTTGTCACAGTGAGTGACACGGCCAAGGGACTTGGCCGTGTCCTTTGGCCATGTCACCTGGACACGGCCAAGCTTCACCAATTTCTCTTTGATTTAATTTTTTGTAGCTTTTCTTCACAGAGACGAACACGTCCATGGGACACGGCCAAGTCACTGGCCGTGTCCCTCAAAAAACACATGACATGGCCGTGTTGCCCACAACTTGGCCGTGTCTCCCACTTTTTCACTTTAAAAAGCCACAATTTTTGCACAGATGTTCCATTCAATCCCTAGTTCTCTTTCGTATCTCTCTCTCGCTCTTTCATTTTCTCTCTCACCAAACCTCCATAACTTATGTTTCCAATCACCAAATCCTCCATTAAACCTAAAATTTCTTCACCAAAACTAAAAATAATCCATTAAAACTTCTTCTTTTCTCATAAAGTTTGATTTAATCAAGTTTTGGTGTTGAATTTTTCAGATTTCTCAAGATGCCAAGAACAAAGATAGTTTCACATCACAAGAAGAAGAGGCCTACAACCGAAGGAGCTTCTTCCTCTTCATCAATTTCATCTTTGAAGAGAGCAAATCTTTTGGCTCGGGGTTTTTTCCCAACGAGGTATGTTAATGATGAATCACTTTATGCTCTGCAAATTAGGACTAATTTTTATCGTTATGTGCAAATTCTTGGGTGGGAGAATCTAGTCTCCTTGCGACCTTTGCAGTTTGAGGAGCTGACTTTGGAATTTCTGACATCTCTTAAGGTTGAAAGAGATGATAAGAAAATCTGCACTAGAATGAGTTTTAAATTGCTGGGTAAATCATTTGTGCTTAATATTGAACAATTGAATGCTATATATGGTTTCCATCAGCATGGGGAAAGGTCGGTACCTAAAGAATTTAAACAACAATTTGCTTAGGGAGAATTAGGCTCGGGGACCTATGTGGCCAAATCGACCAAGGCATCTAAATTAAGAAATTTCCCTTTGAGGTATTTGCATCGTTTCATATCTTGCGGATTCTTTACTAGGAAAGAGAGCGGGGATGTGGTGGAATTGAATGAGCTATTTTTCCTAGATTGTGCTTGTAATGCAATGCCTGTTAGTGCCGGCTATTGGTTAGCCGATATTTTTGATACTGTGGTGAATAAAAGGAAGGGGGCAATTTGTGTTGGAGGGTTGATAACCACATTAGCAGTAGCCCTTGTTGAGGATTTTGACCCGAGTACTAGTCGCATGACTAGAATTTTGGGTAATGACTCTTTGGATTTAGCTACACTAGAGAAGATGCACATGGTGGTGCACAGAAAAGGAGCTTATATGATGGCTTCAACTGAGCCAGAGGCACCGGGGGACAGGTAGAAGAGAGCACGGGTTCAAGAAGATTCTGACTCAGATTCACTTGATCTAGATGAGGATGCTTCGGTCTTGAAAAGTCAAGAGGTACTTATTAGGATTGAGGCCCTGGAGGGAAAGGTAGATAGACTAGAAGGCAAGGTGGACCATAACCATGCTGAGGTCTTGCAGCAGTTGGAACAGATTAATAGCAACCTTGCAAAGATTTTGAGTCTACACCCCTCGGCTGCATCATCTTCACGCCCGCCTTTTCCATAGATTTTGAGTTCCTTGCATTATTTTGTTTAGTGTATTTTTGTTATTATTTTTCATTTTTGTTTTTCATGTTAACATTTTATATTTGGATATTTTATTTTCATATATTGTACTTTTGTTTTTGAACTTTTGTGTTTGTGATGAAAAGTTAGGGTTTTGCCTCACTAGGGTACGATGGAAGACAGGTTGTCCTTTAACTCTTTCTTTATTATTCTTGTTTCCATTGAGGACAATGTAAATTCTAAAGTGTGGGGTAATCTTTAAGCTTTTCTTTAATTTTTGTTTCATTTTGTTTATTGTGTTTGTTGTGCATGGCATAATTGTTGAAATCTTATTAATCTTTTCTGTGATTTTAGCATTATAGTTGAGACTTTAGTATCAGCATAGAGATTAGCATTTGAATTCATTCAGGATCAATTTTCACATTCTGCAATTTATGACATATAAATCTTTGAGAACCCACCTGTGTGAGTTTTGAGCCTCATAATTTGATATTATTATCAGTTGATTTTCTTTTCTTAAGTGTGCACCTTCATGATTTTGCATCTCTAGAGTTTGCTTTTGCATACTAATTGAACTCACATTATGATTTAATCTCAAGTTTTAAAATGATGAAAGCAAATTAGGTTAGCCCTTTAGCTTAAAAAGACCTCCCTTAATATTGAATTCCTTAGTGAGCCAAGTTGAGCCTTTGACCTTTTCTTGTTTGATCAACACAATTCACAACTCAACTTTCTCTTATTATCATCATACCTACATTAAGGAATGGAGTTCTTATTATATGACAATAGGGTGGTTTATTTCAAAGTGTGGGGTAAGCAAATAAAAAAAATGGTATTGCTATTTGGGGTTGAAAAGCATACTGTGCACATTGTATTTGATTAAGAGTTGATTATTCTTTTCCTCTACATTTTAAGCTAGATGTTCTATGCAATGTTATATTTTGTATATATATGTATTTTTAAAAAAAAAGAAAAAAATTTATATATGATAAAAAAAAGAGAATAAAAAAAAGATATATATATACAAAATTCATATATGTTCTAGCATTGGTTATCAAAAGAGGAATGTTGACTCATGTATTTTTCTTTAAGTATACAAGTGTGTGAATTATCAAGGGTTGGTGAATATGCCATTTGAGGGAGCTATGAGTTTCTTAGCAAGAGTATTGTCTAATTTAGATACTCCATTTCTTGATGCTCCAGCTTAAATGTCTTTTCTCACACCTTTACCTTAGCCCCATTACATCCAAATAAAAGACCTTCAGATTATTTCTTGAGAAAGTCAGTGAGGGAGATTGGATAATTAAGCAAGTTTATGGTAGTATGCAGTCATGAGTGGTTTGAGTTAATTAACCTTTGAAATCGAGTGAAACACTTAGATGAGAGATAAGATTTGTATGTCTGGATTAATGAATGAGTTAAGAAAATCCTTGATTGAAGTAAGATGCAAATATTTATGGCTGAGTCTTAAAGGATTTCATTTTATATACTGGAATTACAGTTAAGGTTGTTTGAGTTTTTAATTTATGCCATGTGAATTTGCTTGAGGACAAGCAAAGTTGTAAGTGTGGGGTAGTTGTTTTATTAGTTTTTGTTATAGATTTGTGTCTTGTTTATTATAATAATTATTGTTTTATTTAGGTATTTTGTTAGTTTTAATATGTTTATTTAGTGTTTTCGTTAATTTTGGTAGTTTTAGTTTATTTCAGTGTTTATGTCGTTTTTGTTCTAGTTTTTAGTATGTGTTTATGTTTTGTTGGTTAATGTTCATTTAATTGTTGTTTAACGATTGTTTCAAGTCTTGTTTTAGGTTAAAAAGCCAAGGAACCAAAAAGAAGAAAAATGGACAGTAGCTGACACATGCAGAGGACACGGCCAAGTCACTGGCCATGTCCCATATCAAGTTAAAAAGGAAGATCAAGACACAGAGAGGGACACACTCAAGGGACACAGCCACTGACTTGGCCGTGTCCCTCCAAAAATGCTCCAACACGGCCAAGTTGCTATAACTTGGCCGTGTCTCACCAAAATCCAAAGCAAAGAAGAGCAATTCTCACAGAAGCAAACACAGGCAAGGGACACGGCCAAGTCACTGGCCGTGTCCCTCCAAAAAGGTCCAACACGACCAAGCCTACTCCAACACGGTCGTGTCACTCAACCAAAGAAGAAAATAAGAAAAGCAAGCAGTGGTGAACACAAGCAAGGGACACGGCCAAGTCACTGGCCGTGTCCCTCCAAAGACTACCAACACGGCCAAGTCTCATCCAACTTGGCCATGTCTCTCATGGACCAAAGGCAACGCGGATTTTTAAAAGCGGGGATTTGTATAAATATGGATTTAGGGTTTTCTTAAGAGGGTGTTGAGATTTTGGGAGCTGAGATTGAGCCGTCAAAGAGAAGAACTTAGGGTTTTACATTTGTTTTCTCTAATTTTGATTACACTATGGATTAAACTAGCTAGATTAGATTGTTCATGCCATTGATACATCCTTCTTGCAAGATTTGAACAAGAGATTCTTCAGAAGCTTCAAGGAGTTTGTAATTTGGGTTTGTTCTTGAACTTATTCTCTTTATTTTCATTGGAAATGTATTTATGGATATTATCATATCTAAATTGATTTCTTTGAATATTAATGAGATGAGTATGTTTGATAGCAATATGAACTAATTTGATCTAGTCTAGGGTTTGTATGGATTTGCTATGATTGTATGAATTGGTTATTACTCTTAACTCAATTATTTCTTTAAGCCTTTATTGAATGAAATATTGTTAATATATAATTGATTGGCCACCAATTATGTGTTTTAGGTATTAGATGATGGATTGAGAGATGAAGTCTAATGCTGGAACAATTCAATTAGGGACTTAGGTGAATTAGAGATATAACCTATTAAAAAGATTATTTCAATCATAACAAGATTAGTTGAAAGAGGTTTGAATGCGAGAGCTTATTTCCTTGACTCGATTAATTAAGTTGCTTGAGATTTAAGCTTTGAAATTAAATTAGTTAAGAGGAATAACCATTCATACATATAAGTAGCAAGAAGTGCAAACACTAGACCATTCTTTTAAGTGAATCAAATAATCAACTCAATTTACTTTTATTTGCTTTAAACTTCAATCAATCTATTTTCTTTAATTGATAGCAATCTAAATTTATTTATTACTTGCTATTTATAAACTGATAATCAATTAGCTACTTTAGCTTCCTTGTGAGACGACCTTGGGGCGATCACCTTTGCTACAGCTACCTCGTATACTTGCGAGTGACGCTTTGTGGTAGAGTTAATTCGAGTGCAACATGAACCAAGGGAGGTTTTAGCTTCATCCAAATAATTTTTGGAAGGATTTTCAAGAATCAAATAAAATTTTGGTGAATTTCCAACAAACTAGTAAGCTTTCTTTCACAATTTTGAAGTTTTATTGAAATATATGAATATGTGATATATAGATTTTTTATTGGGTATATTATAATTATTGAAATGGGTATGGATGATACTAATTTGATGAGTAAACAATGATTCTATAGTTAATTGGTTGATTTGCATAAGTTTGGTTGGAGTTTGGATGAAGTAGAGAAGAATTGTGGGTTTCCTTGGGACTCTTATAAAGAAATGGTTTAAATTTAATTTAATTATTTAAAATGTGTTAGAATATAGTTTTAAAGATATATTTGAACTTAAATTATCTTTTGGAAGTTGTTGAAATAGTGTTCCAAAATTGAAGAAGGTGATTTAAGATTTTGGTAGAAGCTTATTAAAGAATTGATGTGAATTGAATTAAATTATTTAAATCATATTCTAATATGATTTTAAGGATGAATATGAATTCAAATTAACATTTAGAATTGATTAGGATGAAGTTCTAGAATTAAAGAAGGTTAGAGAAAAAATGTGAAAGTTGGAAGAATTGATGTTAAATTGGTAGTTGATGGTTAAAACACCTAAAAATGCGATTCTAATGTGTTATATACATCTATATTTGGATTAGGTGTGGAGTAGAATCAAGTTGTCTATATCTAGTGGTAAAAGACACTTGAAGAAAGTGAAGAGAAAGCTGTACATTTAACATGGAAGTGATCTTGGTTAAAGGATAGTACATACTTTGATAGAATTATATTGTAATGCATTAAGAATGGCATATTATATTGTATTTAGAAATTAAGACTATTCTACTTTGATGTGTGAATTCATATGAAAAGGGCATACATATGTGTTTAAAGGCATGAAATGCATGTGAACGTGTCATATGATGGCTTTATGAGGAAAATATATAAGTTTCATCATGTGTCTATGTAACACCCTTATACCCTATATACGTACAATACATATTTTCAGCATATGCAAAATACGCATTTACGGTACAAAAATATCACAGACCGGTTTAATAAAAAATTTCATATTTCTGATTTAAAATTTTAAATACTAAATATATAAAATTAAATAGTATATAAATATTCTTTACTTGTTATAGGAACTTAAAATAAACATATTATATGAAAATCTCTAAAAACAATTCGCCATAGTTTTGTCTGTAATTTGGACGTTCCCAAAATTCAGCAAAACACATCCTGCATCAAAAAAATACTCCCAAATAATTTTAAATCACCATTTCACCCATACTCCTCAATTTCACCAAGTTTCTCAAACATATATATATATATATAATTTAGAACACATTTAAACCCCCATTTCAAATAACTTAACTCAAACATTCTTTATAGTTTACAATACATAAAATCCAAAAGCATGATATAATATGCATAATATCCAAAATATGCAATAACATAAAATATATAAATACTGCTGACAGTATTTCTGATCTTGATATCAACTCTACAAGCACAACCATAAGTTTAGACCTGACCTGGTCTAAAAGAACTCTCTAGCTCAGCCGAATCTACCCTGGCACCTATGAGATGTAAATAATCGCGCTAAGCCAAAAGCCTAGTAATACAAACTTGATAACAATAAAACTCAAATGCAATGCCAATGCATAATGCATATGGATATCACATCATTCCATTTTCTCATACTTTTCAAATATTTCACAATCCACAATTCACATCAAAACAAACACAAGCATTGGCTCAAAGATAACTAATATGTTATTCAAAATTCAGAGCTATTGTTTTGGTGTAGACCCTTAATTTTTGACCCATTCAAATCCGATAGTCTAAAATAATTTTTATGGTATTTTATTTATTTTAATAATATTTTAATTACTAATAATATTTAATAGTTATTTTTATTAAAAATAAAAAATATATAAAATATATAAAAAAATCAGATGGATCGGTGAGCGACGCGCGGCAGCCCATTTCGCCGCAAAAATTGTCTGCAGTGAATTGGGCAGACAATTTTCCACAGATACAATCTGGGGCCGCAGTCAATTCTGGGGCGAATTGGCTGCCAGCTAGCCCGCCGCGCCCGTTTTTGCCAGCGCAGCCCACGGGCCCGACAGCCCGCGCGCTACCCATTTTTTTACCAAACCTTGTTTTACCTAGTTTTCTAATTTTTTTCTAAACCATTGGTATTTCCTTATTAAAATGGACGCTTTATTTTCCTATAAATACTAGCATTAAACAAAAGAAAAAAATGGAAAGAACACAGAAAAACCTTAAAGAAGGAGAAAAACCCTAAAGGTCGGGCAATGGAGATTAAGAGAGATTAAAAGCAGAAATGGCAAAAAGAAATTAGCGAGAAGCAAACATTTATCAGTCATCAAAGAAACAAACGCTGTCTTTGTTCATTGTTCATCCAGAAGTCAATTGTGGAGGAACCAAAGAAAACGGAGGTTTGATTTAATTCTTTAATTTATTTGAATTCGCAGTAGTTTCATCCTTGAGTTACAACTTATTTGATTGTCCAGTATATACATTCCCTTCTATAAATATCATTAGAAGTTTAAAGATTAAGAAGTTGTTTAGGTCCAGTAGTTAACTTAAACCTCGTAGTCTTGATTACTTGATTTAAACAACATAATTTGAGTTTACTGTTCATATAATCACAAAACATTATCAAAACCCTAATCCAATTGCCCAGTTACTAAAAACCCTAATCTGCTTTCCAATTTCAAAAACTCTATATTGTTTATTAACTCCCAAAACCTTAATTGTTTTCATAATTTTCCAAAACTCTAAATCATTTTATTAATTCCCCAAACCCTAATTGTTTTCTTAATTTTCTAAAACCCTAAAATTTTTCCTAAATTTTGAACTTAAATTTATAAAATCTATTTTCAAAATTCAAAACACCAAAGCCCTTATCAAATTCTAAAATGTCAGAATCCTTTAATTTTAGAAAACCTAAAACCCTAACTCTAGTTGCTTAATTCCCAAACCTAGACCCAAACCCTAATTCCAATAACTTAATTCCTAAACCCTAGTTTCATAGAAACCTTGAAATTTTTTAAACCCTAAATTTCATAATCCCAGCAACTTCAAAAAAAAAACCCAAAACCCTAAATGATAAATTAAAGAACCCTAAATTGAGGCATAAACCTAAATTTGTATCTTTACTTGCTTTATTTAATTTTAGATTTGATTATGTAGTTTATTATATGTCTTGATGGTTGATTTATTTAATTTCAATGCTTGATTTACTTAATTTGATTCATTTAATATATCATGGATGGATATTTTCTTTATTATTATGATTATTATTTGTTTGTTTTAGTATTAAAATTGTAAGAGGCATGTTTCCACTTTGTGGGTACCTCATTAGCTAAGTATTATGTAATTTAAATTGCTTTTATATTTTGGACCAATGTAAAGGACATGTTTCCACCTTTCGGTGGGTGTCCTATTTAGTTTAGACATGAACGATGTAAGGACATGTTTCCATCCTCGGATGGGTGTCCATTTATTTACTTTGTTTGGACATTACTTTAATTTTAATATAATGATGCTTTATTTTAATTGTTATATATAGTATGGATAATATTGTTATATTTAAGAATTTTATAATATTAAGACTTGCAAAAGAGGCCGGTTTCAATGAGCCAGGCATTGTGGGGGTGTTGGGCCATTTCTCACCTTCCCCACACGTACACAACTTTTTGAACCCATTAGGGGGTTGGAGATTCCTTAGGAATTGAGTCATCCACCCCTTTCTTTTTTCCAGCTCGTCCGGGTGGCGATTCCATTTTCTCCGTGCTTAGGCCCGTGTTCTCTAAGGCCCAGAGCCTAAACAGTGCCGAAGTCGCAAAAACCATTCCACAAGGAGTGGGGCCAAAAATCTCCGCTCACAGTGGCCACTCCACTGGGTATAAGAGAAGTTGATTCTGTTGGTCTTTATATTATTCTATTCTTTCTTATAATGATATTATCAGTTGCATCATATTAGATTACATCGTGTGCATGAGTTAGGATGCCCGTGTTACCCATATTGTGTTATGTAAGGGATACCATACTTTCACTCAAGGTATGGAGATCGAACATGGCATAACCACTCATAGCTTTGTACCATTTGGTATATACTTGCTATGGGAACCTAAGCCTTTTAGCCCAAAGACTAAAGCTCATGTAATTGGCCTAGTTACTTTCCTTAGGTTTTTACCCCAAATACTTGTTGTTTGACTATGGTTAATTTATCTTGGCTTAAATCATGGCTTATTTTGTTTGTTCTTTTTCTAATATGACCTAAATACATTGTGAGCTCAAAATAAATTTTTCTTTAAAGTCCAAAAGACCAAAGCTATTTTCAAAACTTTTCAAGATGGTCTTTGGACATAAAACTTTTCTAAAAACAAATCAAAAATTCTTTTGCTCATGACCCAAATACTAAGCCCAAAATCTATTCTTTCAAAAATCTTTTTACAATGGGCTTAGAAACAAAATTATTTTCATCCAACCTTTAAAAGAGCTTACAAATGTTTAGGTCAATTACGAAATACCAAAAATCAATTGTGAGCCTAGTTTATACAAAGAGTTATTAATCATGGGCTTATTTTTGGCATGAATCATTAGTTACTTTTTCAAGTGAGAAATCTATTTATAATAAACCTCTTAATTTAGTTTTAATCCAATATAGCATAAAAGCTATTATAGTTGGTTGAATGGATTAAAACCTAATTAATGGGAATTATCATGAACTGATTTCCATTTTTGAAAATATAACTATTGGTTGAAACGTCCGAGGGAAATATTCGAAAACAAGATACCCCATGTTGGTATTTTGTTAACCATATACCTAGGAAAAGAGACTCGCCATTCGTGTGTGGATGTTATAAGCTTGGAAGGAATGTCCTACTTATCTTTGTTTATTGTTTGTGCATACATGCATACATGCATACATACATGTCATTAATCCCTTCTGGCTCACAGACCTAGAATACGGCAATTTAAGAGCATACAATGACACCACCTACAACATTAATTTTGATTCAAGTACTTCATTGGAAGGATTGATGCAAACTAGCTAAGGGACATAGTCGATGAATTTGTCAAAGCTAGGATGGCCGAGCTATGAGATCAATTGGTTGAAATTATGAGGACCCAGTTGATTCAAATTCCAGAGATCATCAACAATTCTAAGGAGGCATCTCCCATTGACATAAGAAAGAAGGGAAAGGCAGCATTGATGGGGAATATGTTCACTAATAGAGATCGAATGAAAAATGAGGGACCAATCCCTATTCTATAAGACCAGTCAAATCATGTGCTATCTAACTGGAGCAATAAGGGTAGCTACCACCCCAATGAGCAAAATCAAAGAAAAAGAAGAGGTGTTGAGAAAAATGTAGCAACTGAACCAGCAAAGAAGCATAAATTTTCAAACTTGGGGCAGCCTTTGTCAAAAATGTTAGAAAATCTAATAAAGATGGATTTGCTACAACCATTGACACCTCGGCCTCTACATAAGCCTCTACCACCAAATTTTGATGCCAAGGTCTTCTGTCAATTCCATCAAATGCAAAGGCATGAGACAGATAAATGTGTTTACTTAAGGCACAAAATCCAAGATTTGATTGACAATGGAAAGTTGCCTGAGCCTGATAAGCCCAACACTAAGAATGATCCTCTGCCTAAATTTGTAAGGGTGCCACTGCTTGCAACCTTCATGAAGAGTTTTATCTTATCATCTCGACATGATATAGATAGAGAAGCTGCTAAAGGGGATGTACTACTAAGCAAGTTTGGATTAACTGTGGATGATGAAGCAATGATCCTTGATCCTTGCCCTTGATATGTCTAAATAAATGAAGTATCTTTGACTCCAACTCAACGGACCTTCCTTAGCTTGAATGTTGCTTTTCAATTTTACTTTCTTTAATATTTAATTGGAATAATCATTTTTTTTTATTTAAATTTGTTTGAATAAATTACTTTCATCAAAAATTTTGTTGGTCTTTGTTCATTTTGGTGCTCAAACAATAAGGAATCTAGCTTGATGTTCATGAATTAATATATCTATGCATCATGATTCGAATGACTTTACTAGATGAGGGAATTATTCTATAGCATTGAGTTGTGTATGCTTAATTAGAGAGGGCTTCTGCATAATTACCTTTGTCTAGGTCCTAGTCAGTCTTAGAACATGATTTGACAAACTTTCGAGACGAAATTGAACTCTGCTTATTTTAGGGAGAAATGATCTAGGCATTGTTTGGTTAGCCAACAACTAATATCCTCCTAATTAAATATCAATTCCTAGTTGTCCCTTTGAGCCTTCATAAAATTTTAGCTTTCTTTTTATTGGCTTACAAACCCCAACAGCCTACCATGAGCTGTTGTGATATTTTTGACAAGTCTTATGATCACTAAGATGAAGAGGCAAGAAGATCAAAGAAAGGAATGAATAGTCAAGACCATGAAGATAGTTGAAGTTCTTAAGACCATAAGGATAGTTGAAGTTCTCAAGACTATAAGGGTAGTTGATGTTTTCAAGACCATAAGGGTAGTTAAAGTTCACATAATATTTCCAGTCTATCAAGATAATATCAGAGTAACAAATGATTTATCCCTGTTAAAGGAGATTTATATCACTCCACTCATCCATTATAGGAAACCCAAGTTGGTACAAACAAGACAACTCTTTTAGAGCTAGAACCAAAAAAAAAGAAGAAAAGAAAAAAGAGGCAAAAAAAGAAAAAAATCAAAGAAAAAAAAGACAAAACAAAAAGAAAAAAAAAAAAAAAAGAGAAAAGAAAACCCAAAATGGTTCAGAAATCCAATTGAGTTCTCTTTTACCTAAGATAGCAAAAGGCTTCCATTTAGTTTATAAGGACAATTTGACTTAAATTGGTCCAACCTAACAAAAGATTCAATTAAAATTGGAGAAAAAAAGGAGAAAGACCATCCAGTTCTTGAAAGTTCTGTACTTGACAGTCCTACAAGGAAGAAGGACAAAATGATAAAATGCTCAAAGAAAGGGAAGAGCAAGAAAAATAAAAAGAAAGAAAAGGGAGAAGAAGAAAAGAAACGTATTTGGTACCATACTTTATGCAAGGGCAAAGACTGTCCCAATCAAGATCCAGATTAATGCCAAAAAGATAGAAGGAATTTGGAGTCTAGCAAGATTGCCTCCAAGCTACCTAAAGTTCAAATAAGAAATTTGTAGTGTGAGGGTTTGTCCATTGTGTCACATCAGCTCCTATCTCAAAATGGTCTTCACTTAAACCCGTGTCCCTTATAGACCCCATTTCAAGCCTATCAAAGACATGTTGATCTCTCTTGGTAGGTAGAGTCTATTAGTGGAGATAGTTTGAATAAGCATGCATATGAGATAGACAATATTTAAACTCAATGAGACCTTTGGACAAGTAATGTGTATGTGCCTATCTGAAGTGCAACAATTCTTGCTTAAATAATCCCGAGTTTAGTACGGTAACTAGGGTTGTCATGTTATAGATATGTTAATTTGAAAAATCAAGTCCTGAGGTATATTGACATTGATTTGGCAAAGCCAAAATTTTATTTCAAAATAAAAATTCAAAAAAAAGAAAAAAAAATTTCAAGTTAAGGGAAGTTTGTCGAATCATTGAACCTCCAAAAGACACATTGGGCAAAGGAAATGATTATTGGCAAGGTCATAAAAAAGCTACTGACTGACATGCTGAAACATAGTTTGAAATGGATGTATCCCTGACTCGTCTCCACCACTCATATTTTTAGCATCTTGAAGATAAAAGCCATAAATGTGAAGCATCCTGTCATTCCAGTGCAAGACCTGAATGGGCATCTCAAAGGAGTCAATGAGAATACTTTTGCTGATCACCTCGGTCTGTGAGTCAATGGAACCACTGTGAGTATTATCATGCATATCATGCATACATGAGCATATCACATCGCACTTTCTTGTCTTGTATTGTCTGTTCTTTGTCAAAGTAAACAGCAATGCCCTGTAAAGTAAAGAATCAAAAGAAGATATTGAATCAAGGGGGCATGGAAAGCCTATTGCTTGAGGAAGCTCCGGTCATTTTGCAAAAGAAGAAATACATGTTTGTGTGAAGGGCTAGACAAGACAAACATCAATTAGAGCCCGCATAGAAAAATCATGGGGGGCAAGGAGAAGATATGAAGGCTAGCTAAAAAAATGGTTGAAATTTTTTGCTTTGCAAAAAGTGAAAAAGAAGAACAAAGAGAATGGAAAAAGAAGAAAATTAGAATTCTCAAAAGAATGAAGATGCAAAAGACAAAAGATCAGTCCAGGTAAAAGAGTTGAAGCCAGGGTAATGACCCGACCTCCAATGGATAAAGATCCATGTTTCAAGGGTAAAGACCCGACCTCCAATGGATAACGATCCATGTTTCAAGGGTAAAGACCCGACCTCCAATGGATAAAGATCCATGTTTCAAGGGTAAAGACCCAATTTCCAATGGATAAAGATCCATAGTTTAAGGGTGAAGACCCGAAGTCTAAAGGATGAACATCCATTTTCAAAGGGGTGAAGACCCGATTTTAAAGGATGAAGATCCATTTTCAAAGGTGAAGACCTGATTCCAAGGATGAAGATCCAATTTCAGAGGGTGAAGACCTGAAGTTCAAAGGATGAAGATCCATTTTCAAGGGTGAAGTAAAGGATGAAGATCTAGTTTGAAGGATGAAGGTCCATTTTCAAGGGTAAAGACCCAACGCCCAAAGGACGAAGATCCAGTTTCAAGGGTGAAGACCCGATGCCAAGGATGAAGATCCAGCTTAAAGGATGAAGATCCAATTTCAAGGGTAAAGACCTGATGTCCAAAGGATGAAAATCCATTTTTAAGGGTGAAGACCCGATCTCAAAGGATGAAAATCCATTTTCAAGGGTGAAGACCTAATCTCCAAGGATGAAGATCTATTTACAAGGGTGAAGACCCGATCTCCAAGGATGAAGATCCATTTACAAGGGTGAAGACCCGATCTCTAAGGATAAAGATCCATTTTCAAAGGTGAAGATCTGATGCTAAGGATGAAGATCCAAGGTCCAACGATGAAGATCCATTTTGAGGGTAAAGAACCACAATGTGTTAAAGAATAGAACAGCCGGAGCAGTCAGACTTCTCAACTGATAAAAGGTCAGTCAAACTCAATCTCGGGTCCAAGCACCCAAATTTAATTCATTCTCGGGTCCAAGACCCAATCTCAAGTCCAAGTACTCAAATCAAATCAATCTCGGGTCCAAGTACCCAAATCAAATTCAATCTCGGGTCTAAGTACCCAAATCAAATTCAGTCTCGGGTCCAAGTACCCAATCTTGGGTCCAAGTACTCAAATCAAATTCAGTCTCAGGTCCAAGTACCCAATCTCGGGCCCAAGTACCCAAATTAAATTCAGTCTCGGGTTTAAGTATCCAATCTCAGGTCCAAGTACCCAAATCAAGTTCAATCTCGGGTCCAAGTACCCAAATCAAATTCGATCTCGGGTCCAAATACCCAATCTCGGGCCCAAGTACCCAAATCAAATTCAGTCTTGGGTCCAAGTACCCAAATCAAGTTCAGTCTCGGGTTTAAGTATCCAAATCAAATCCAAGTATCCGTCCTCATCAAAAATCAATCAAAGATCTTATTGCTTTTCACTCTCTTTTGTCGTAGTCTCAGATCGTTCAAGTAGGGGGCAAACTGTAGACCCTTAATTTTTGACCCATTCAAATTCGATAGTCTAAAATAATTTTTATGGTATTTTATTTATTTTAATAATATTTTATTTACTAATAATATTTAATAGTTATTTTTAATAAAAATAAAACATATAAAAATATATAAAAAAATGAAAAAATAAAAAAATTGGACGAATCGACGAGCGACGCGCGGCAGCCCATTTCGCCGCAGAAATTGTCTGCGGCGAATTGGGCAGTGCCCAATTTGCCACAGATACAATCTAGGGCGAATTGGCTGCTAGCTATCCCACCGTGCCCATTTTTCCAGTGCAATTTTTGCCAGCGCAACCCACAGGCCAGACAGCCCGTGCGCTGCCGATTTTTTGACCAAACATTGTTTTACCCAGTTTTCTAATTTTTCCTAAATCATTGGTATTTCCTAATTAAAATAGGATTAGCACTCTTTATTTTCCTATAAATACTAGCATTAAACAAAAGAAAAAAATGGAAAGAACACAGAAAAACCTTAAAGAAGAAGGAGAAAAACCCTAGAGGTTGGGCAATGGAGATTAAGAGAGATTAAAAGCAGAAACGGCAAAAAGAAATTAGCAAGAAGCAAACATTCATCAGTCCTCAAAGGCAGCAATGTTGTCTTTGTTTATTGTTCATCCAGAAGTCAATTATGGAGGAACCAACGAACGAATGTTTGATTTAATTCTTTAATTTATTTGAATTCACAGTAGTTTCATCCTTGAGTTACAACTTATTTGACTGTCCAGTATATACATTCCCTTCTATAAATATCATTAGAAGTTTGAAGATTAAGAAGTTGTTTAGGTCCAGTAGTTAACTTAAATCTCGTGGTCTTGATTACTTGATTTAAACAACATAATTTGAGTTTAATGTTCATATAATCACAAACCATTATCAAAACCCTAATCTAATTGCCTAGTTGCTAAAAACCCTAATCTGCTTTCCAATTTCAAAAACTCTATATTGTTTTATTAATTCCCAAAACCTTAATTGTTTTCATAATTTTCCAAAACTCTAAATCATTTTATTAATTCCCAAAAACCCTAATTGTTTTCTTAATTTTCCAAAACCCTAAAATTTTTCCTAAATTGTGAACCTAAATTTATAAAATCTATTTTCAAAATTCAAAATACCAAAGCCCTGGTCAAATTCTAAAATGTCAAAATCCTTTAATTCCAAAAAACCTAAAGCCCTAACTCTAGTTGCTTAATTCCCAAACCTAAGCCCAAACCCTAATTCCAATAACTTAATTCCTAAACCCTAGTTTCATAGAAACCTTAAAATTTCTTAAACCCTAAATTTCATAATCCCAGCAACCTCAAAAAAAAAAACCCAAAACCCTAAATGATTAATTAAAGAACCCTAAATTGAGACATAAACCTAAATTGTATCTTTACTTGCTTTATTTAATTTTAGATTTGATTATATAGTTTATTATATGTTTTGATGGTTGATTTATTTAATTTCAATGCTTGATTTACTTAATTTGATTTATTTAATTTATCATGGATGGATATTTTCTTTATTATTATGATTATTATTTGTTTTTTTTTAGTATTAAAATTGTAAGAGGTATGTTTCCACTTTGTGGGTACCTCATTAGCTAAGTATTATGAAATTTAAATTGCTTTTATATTTTGGACCAATGTAAAGGATATGTTTCCACCTTTCGATGGGTGTCCTATTTAGTTTAGACATGAACGATGTAAGGACATGTTTCCATCCTCGGATGGGTGTCTATTTATTTACTTTGTTTGGACATTACTTTGATTTTAATATAATGATGCTTTATTTTAATTGTTGCATGTACTATGGATAATATTGTTATATTTAAGAATTTTATAATATTAAGACCTACAAAGGAGGTCGGTTCCAATTAGTCGGGCGTTGTAGGGGTGCTGGGCCATTTCTCACCTTCCCCACACGTACCCAACTTTTCAAACCAATTAGGGGGTTGGGGATTCCTTAGGAATCGAGTCATCTACCACTTTCTTTTTACCAGCCCGTCCATATGGCGACTCCATTTTCTCTGAGTTTAGGCCCGTGTTCTCTAAGGCCTTGAGCCTAAACAGTACCGAAGTCACAAGAACCATTCCACCGGGACTGGGGGCGAAAATCCCCGCTCACATTTGGTTTATAATGACACCATGTGTCTAGCCCCATAGGCAAAATATCAATGTAATAGTCCAACTAGCTCTGAGCTTACGACCCGATCATTTCACCCAGCCCAGCTTCAAGGACTTGTTTTTGAGGCTTACGACCCGGTCATTTCACCTCAAAAATATTTTCACAGTGACGCCTAGCATCTAACTCATAGGCAAATCATAGGCATGCTGCCAAACACAGAACACTAAAAATTGAATAACGTACTAGGCACATAATTTATTCATATTTCTCATTTATATCGACATCAATTCATTTCATTATGTTTCCACATATCTCATTACATTATACCACATTTTTACATTTACAACACATTACCCAATTACTTTGGGTATTTCAACATAATTCACATACTAATCACATTTAATGTAATCTAGCCAATACTAATGGCTTTTTAACAATGCACTTAATGCATACACAACAAATGACATTACCCAAACACTTTGGGTCATTTTCACATAATACACATATTTCACATTTTACACAATTTAGTCATTATCAATGGCTTCTCACAATGCATTTAACACATATATGACATTACAAATGTCATAGCACATTATTCATACATAACCAATGTATCAAGTAGCTTAACACATTTTTCAACTAAAATGTGTTAAGCCCAAATGTCATGCAAACATAACCAATGTATTCAAAGTTGGTACTTACCTCAAATAGCAACCAAAATAAGCTTAAAACAATCTCCAATCCTATCCTTCCAACTTGCCCTTCACCACTTGGATGAAGCAAATCAACCTTCCTCAGTGCCTAAATTCAATGTGATAGCAAATAATCATTTACTATCACATTTAATGGCATTTCCAATATTAAACAATAATTAAACCCCATCCAAGCAAAAATTTAAAATTTAAGGCTAACCTCACTTTAACTTTGGATTCTCATACTAGGCCATTCATTTTAATATATTAAGTTTATTTATATTATTAGAAACATATTTTAATATAATTAAACCATTTACATTATAAAAACACACTCTTATACACAAAACCCTAAAATGGTATGACCTCCCTCCATTAGAGTTTTTCCCTTCCAACACAATCCATTAATCATTTTAAGTTTATATTCATCACTTATATCACCAAACAACAAGATTAAACCAATAAAATTATACAATTCAACAACTTTGGAAAAATCATTTTCAAAAACCCTAAATCACACTTTCATTCTCAAACTCCAACCAAACACAACCAAATCCAATATTTGAATTTAAAATACTTGTTTAAGCACCAAAACAACTCATTTGAATCAATTTGCACAATTAAAACACATGATTCCAAGAATCCAAATTTTCCATAACCTTAAATTCTCTCTCTTCACCCAACTCATCCCAAACTTAATTCTTTCTTCCATTTAACTTGAAAATCATTAATAATTAATTACAATAGCTTCATTCATACCCAATTAAACAATTAATTCTTAAGAAAAGAAGCTTACTAACCTATTAGAAACCCACCAAAACTTCAATTAATTCTTGAAAATTCTTGTCAAAATGAGTATTTGGATGAAGAAAAATCACTCCCATGGCCATGAAATTTCTTTTTTGTTTTTGAATAAGAAGAAGAAGAAGACTAATTTTAATTTTTTTCTTTCTTTCCACTTAAAAAAAATATGACCATATATAAATATTTATTTTATTTTAATAAATTATTAATTATTTAATTATTTTAAAACCCCAAATTACCTCTTTCAACCTAAAATAATTTATTTTTAATTTATTTAAATAATTTTAAGTTTATAAGGTATAATTATCATTTTGCTCTTAGACTTTTGACTTTTCTTTTAAAAGAGTTGACTAATGTATTTGTTAAGTATATGTTAGGTATATTTCACATATACATTCTAATTTTTCACTTAAAATCATTTCATTTTCTATTTAAATCATTAATTTAATTTATCCAATTTAATTATAATACATTTTATAAAATTTTCAAAAATTAGAAATTTTCAAAAAAATTTGGGATATTACAATTCTCTCCCCCTAAAATAAATTTCATCCTTGAAATTTAGTCCTTAATCAAATCGGGACCGACCAATTTACCTTCTCCAGCCTCATCCCAACACAAAGGTGTCCTGCATCTCCTACCATACAAGGCCTCATAAGGAGCCATCCCAATACTAGACTAATGACTGTTGTTATAAGCAAACTCAATTAGTGGCAAAAATCTATCCCAATTTCTAGTAAAATTAATGATATGGCTCCTCAACATAACCTTTAGAATCTGTATCACTCTCTCTGACAATCCATCTATCTGAGGATGGAAAGCAATACTAAAATACAACTGAGAACCCAAAGCATCATGCAAACTCTTCCAAAATCTCGAAGGAAATCGGGGATCTCAATCTGACACCAAAGAAACTGGAACTCCATACAACCTCACTATTTTACTGATATACAGCTCAACCAACCTTTAAGAGAATAATCCATCCGAACTAGAAGAAAATGAGTTATCTTCATCATCCGATCAACCATCATCCAAATTGCATCATGCTTCTTCTGGGTCAAAGGCAATCCAGTCACAAAATCCATTGTCACTGGCTCCCATTTCCACTAGGGCACTGATAAAGGTTGGAGCAACACTGAAGGAACCTGGTTCTTAGTCTTCACTCTCTAGCAAGTGAGACATCTGGATACAAACTCTGCTATGTCCCTCTTAATACCTGACCACCAATAATGTCACTTCAAGTCCTGATACATCTTGGTGCTTCCAAGGTGCATAGCATAAGGTGACTGATGTGCTTCCTCTAATATTATCCTTTTCAATTCTACATCATCAGGAATACACAACCTATCTCTATACCAAAGACTGTCATCATCCCTCACAAAAAAGTCTTGACTCTCCCCCTTCTGACAAACCAATACAATTTTTTGAATTCTCTCATCTGCCAACTGAGCCTCCCTAATATGATCCAACAAGACTAGCCTCAACTGCAACTGAGCCATCAAAGCACCTTCATCACAAGACTCAAATCTAGCATGCAACGCTCTCAACTCAACAAGTAACGAGAGTGAATAAGCAGTCAAACCTGCCAAAGAATTTTGACTTAAGGCATCAGCAACAACATTTGCCTTACCATGATGATAATCAATCAAATGGTCTTAGTCTTTAATCAACTCTAACCACCATCTCTGCCGAAGATTCAGTTCTCTCTGAATACTCAGGTATTTCAAACTCTTGTGATCCATATAAATGAAACACTTTTCCCCATAAAAGTAATGTCGCCAAATCTTCAAGGCAAAAACTATAACTGCTAATTCCAAATCATGCGTCAGGTAATTCAGCTCATGTGGCTTCAACTGTCGAGAGGCATGAGCAATGACTCTACCCTCCTGCATCAGAACATAACCTAAACCACTATGTGAAGCATCACTGTATATCACATATGGTTTACCTTCCATAGGCAGGGTAAGAACAGGAGCTTGAGTTAACATCTCCCTCAGCTGCTCAAAACTCACCTGACACTGATCTGTCTACACAAATCTAACTCCTTTCTGAAGCAATCTGGTGAGTAGAGTAGCTATCATAGAAAAACCTTTCACAAACCGATGATAATAGACTGCCAATCCTAGAAAACTTCTAACCTCTATCACAGTCTTCGGTGGACTCCAATTCAAGATAGCCTCAGCCTTACACGGATCAACTCTAATACCCTCTTTTGAAACCACATGACCAAGAAAAGCTACCCGATCGAGCCAGAACTCACACTTAAACAGCTTAGTGTGAGCGAAAATTTTTGCCCCCACTCCCGGTGGAATGGTTCTTGCGACTTTAGCACTGTTTAGGCTCGGTTCATTAAAGAACAAGGGCCTAAGCCTGGAGAAAATGGAGTCACCACCCAGATGGGCCGGGAAAAAGAAAGGGGTGGATGACTAGAATCCTAAAAAATCCCCAACCCCTTAATGGGTTCAAAAAGTTAGGTATGTGTGGGGAAGGTGAGAAATAGCCCAACACCCCCACAATGCCCGATTCATTAGAATCGGCCTCCTTTGTAGGTCTTAATATTATAAAATTCTTAAATATAACAATATTATCCATACTACATGCAACAATTAAAATAAAGCATCATTATATTAGAATCAAAGCAATGTCCAAATAAAATAAATAAATGGACACCCATCCGAGGATGGAAACATGTTCTTACATTGTCCAAGTCTAAAACTAAATAGGACACCCACCGAAAGGTGGAAACGTATCCTTTACATTGGTCCAAAATATAAAAGCAATTTAAATTACATGATGCTTAATGCATGAGGTACCCATCATATGGAAACATACCTCCTACAAGGTTTTGAAATAAAAAAAAATTAATAAAAGTAAACAAACATTCATCATAGATAAATCATTCATCAAAGACATCAAACATCAATCAAAATGTATAATAAACATTCATCTAATTTGTATAAAATAGTAAATATATAACTTTAGGGTTCATGCATCAATTAAGGTTTCTTGGGTTTTATGTTTAACAATTAGGGTTTTGCATATACTAGCTTAATTAGTTGAGAAACATTTTAAAGAAATAACATGGCTATTGGATGTTTGAATATAAAGATTAGATTTGAAATAAATTAGGGTTTCAATCTAAAGTATGGATTTTTGGATTTAGGGTTTCGAAAGTTGTATGAAAATAATATTAAAATTTATGGTTTAAATAAATAAGATTGAAAATCATAAAATTTGGTTTTTAGATTAAGTATTTGAAAAAAATAAGCTACTGTGATTTTAGAAAAATAGATTTGGTTAGGGTTTTAAGAAAATAGATTATTGTGGTTTTAGAAGAATGTAATTTAGGGTTATAGATTTTAAAAATATGTATTACAGGTATTAAGGCATTAGGATTTTGAAGAAATATTTTTAGGGTTTCAAATAAAGTTTGGATAGTTAGTAGAATAATTGATCAAATTGTATGATGAAGCCACTGTAAACATAAACAAAGAAATAGAGATTCAAACCTTCGTTGTTGGTTCCACTACAATCTTTGAATTCTGGTTGAACAATAATAAAGGCAGTGTAGGCTGCCTTTGATGGATTGTTGTTGCTTGCCCACTGCCTCTTGCTCCTTTAAGCTTGAGATTGGCCGAAAAAATCCAAAAGTTCAAAGTTCGATAAAAAAATTTAGATCCTTCATTCTGTGTCTTTAATGTGGTATTTATAAGAAAAAATCATAAACCTAATCCTAATTGGCTAAAAAAATAATAACCTTTTAGGAAATAAAATTAAAAACCAAGTAGAATAGGGTTTTGGCAAAACCGCGTGCGGGCGGCGTGCAAAAGTGCGCTGGCAAATCCTATGGCGAATTGGCTTGTGGCCAAATCCTGCGGTGAATTGGCCTATGGCCATTTTGCCACAGAAAAATCTGCAGCGAATTAGCTTGTGGCCAATTCATCGCAGGTTTTTTCTGAGGTGAATTGGCCCAAGCCAATTCATCACCGATTTTTCCATCGCCGATTTTTATTTATTTATTTTTTATCCTTTTTATTGTTACCTTTTTTATTTTTTTTATTAAAAATAAATATTATAAGTAATAAATATTAAAATAAATATTATTTAATTAAATACCACAAAATTTATTTTAGACTGTTTATAAATCTCGGATCGGACTGGGTCAAAAATTAAGGGTCTACAGCTTGCCCCCTGCTTAAGCGATCTAAGACTACAACAAAAAAGAGCGAAAAGCAATGCGACTTTTGACTAGATTTAGAGCCATACTGGACTCCATAATCAAGATTGGTTTGAGCTCTGGACTCAAAAATAATTTAGGTTCTGGACCCAAGGTGAATTTAAGATTTCGATTCTGGACCAGAGGTAAGTTCTAGATTTAAAAATAATTTGGGTTCTGGACCCAAGGTGAATTTAAGATTTAGGTTCTGGACCTGAGGTAAGCTCTAGACTTAAAAAAAATTTGGGTTCTGGACCTAAGATGAATTTAAGATTTGGGTTCTGGACCCGAGGTAAGTTTTGAACTTAAATATAATTTGAGTTCCAAGGTGAATTTAGGATTTGGGTTCTGGACCCAAGGTGAATTTAAGATTTAGGTTCTGGACCCGAGGTATGTTCTGGACTTAAAAATAATTTGGGTTCTGGACCCAAGGTGAATTTAAGATTTAGGTTCTGGACCTGAGGTAAGCTCTGGACTTAAAAATAATTTGGGTTCTGGACCTAAGATGAATTTAAGATTTGGGTTCTGGACCCAAGGTAAGTTTTGAACTTAAAAATAATTTGAGTTCCAAGGTGAATTTAGGATTTGGGTTCTGGACCCAAGGTGAATTTAAGATTTAGGTTCTAGACCCGAGGTATGTTCTGGACTTAAAAATAATTTGGGTTCTGGACCCAAGGTCAATTTAATATTCGGGTTCTGGACCCAAGGTGAATTTAGAATTTGGGTTCTGGACCCAAGGCAAGTTTTGGAGTTAAAAATAATTTTGGTTCTAGACCCGAGGTGAATTTAGGATTTGGGTTCTGGACCCGAGGTAAGTTCTAGACTTAAAAATAATTTGGGTTCTGGACCCAAGGTGAATTTAGGATTTGGGTTCTGGACCCGAGATAAGTTCATGACTTAAAAATAATTTGGGTTCTGGACCTAAGGTGAATTTAGGATTTGGGTTCTGGACCTAAGGTGAATTTAGGATTTGGGTTCTGGACCCGAGGTAAGTTCTTGACATAAAAATAATTTGGGTTCTAGACCCAAGGTCAATTTAGGAATTGGGTTCTGGACCCAAGATAAGTTCTGGACTTAATTTGGATTCTGGACCCGAGGTAAGTTTTAGGTTTTGGGTTCTAGACTCGAGCTAGAGTAATTTGGGTTCTGTATCCGAGATAAGTTCTGGACTTAAAAGCCATCTGAGACTCCAACAAAAGGGAGAGAAAAGCAATGTGATTTTTTACTGGATTTAGAGTCATACTGGACTCCGTACTCAAGGTTGGTTTGAGCTCTAGACTCAAAAATAATTTGGGTTCTAGACCCAAGGTGAATTTAAGATTTGGCTTCTGGACCCGAGGTAAGTTCTGGATTTGAGGTAAGTTCTGGATTTAAAAATAATTTGGATTCTGGACCCAAGGTGAATTTAAGATTTAGGTTCTAGACCCGAGGTAAGTTCTAGACTTAAAAATAATTTTGGTTCTGGACTTGAGGTGAATTTAAGATTTGGATTCTGGAACCGAGGAAAGTTTTGGACTTAAAAATAATTTGGGTTCTGGACCCGAGGTGAATTTAAGATTTGGGTTCTGGACCCGAGATAAGTTCTGGACTTAAAAATAATTTGGGTTTTGGACCCGAAGTGAATTTAGGATTTGGGTTTTGGACCCAAGGTAAGTTCTGGACTTAAAAATAATTTGGGTTTTGGACCCAAGGTGAATTTAGGATTTGGGTTCTGGACCCGAGGTAAGTTCTAGACTTAAAAATAATTTGGGTTCTAGACCCGAGGTGAATTTAGGATTTGGGTTCTGGACCGAAGGTAAGTTCTAGACTTAAAAATAATTTGGGTTCTAGACCCAAGGTGAATTTAGAATTTGGGTTCTAGACTCGAGGTAAGTTCTAGATGACCCAAGGTGAATTTAGGATTTGGGTTCTAGACCCGAGGTCAGTTCTGGACATAAAAGTAATTTGGGTTCTGGACCTGAGATAACTTTTGGGTTTTGGGTTTTGAACTCGAGCTAGAGTATTTTGGGTTCTGGACCCGAGGTAAGTTCTGGACTTAAAAGTAATTTGGGTATCTACAAAAATAATTGTAGTCAGTAGGATACTAAAGAATTTAGGTACTTTTACCATACCTATATCTTCTTTGTTTGCCTCCTGCTTGAATGATCTGAGACTTTCAGTAGAAGAGAGTGAAAAGCAACATGACTTTGATTAGATTTTGGATGAGGAGGGGTACTTGGACCTGTGACTGGATTGGGTACTTGGACCCGAGACTGGATTTGGATACTCGATCCTAAACTGGATTTGGATTCTCGATCCTAAACTAGATTTGGATGCTCGATCCTAAATTGGACTTGGATTCTCGATCCTAAATTGGACTTGGATACTCGATCCTAAACTGGATTTGGATGCTTGATCCTAAACTGGATTTGGATACTCGATCCTAGACTGGATTTGGATACTCGATCCAAAACTAGATTTGGATACTCGATCCTAAACTGGATTTGGATTTGGGTTCTAGATCCAAAACTGGATTTTGGGTGCTCGACCCGAGATGAGTTCAGAACTCAAAAGTTATTTGGGTTTTGGAACCGGTGGTGAGTTCTGGACTCAAAAGTGATTTGGGTTCTGGACCCGGTGATGAGTTCTGGACTCAAAAGTGATTTGGGTTCTGGACCCGGTGGTGAGTTCTTGACTCAAAAAGTGATTTGGGTTCTGGATCAAAATATTTGAAAGTGAGTTTGAAAATATTTTGTATATGCATAAACTCAAAAAATTAAAATGGAGAAACTTTGCCCCTTGTGTAGGCTAAAACCCATGATTTTTCTGTGCGGGCTTTGGTTGATGTTTGTAGATTGTCTAGTTCTTTGGACAACCATGCATTTCTTCTTTTGCAAAATGACAGGAGCTTCCTCAAGCAATGGGCTTTTCATGGTTTCTTCATAGAATATTACTGTTTATTTTTTACAAAGAAAAATAGAGTGTGATATGCTCATGTATGCATGATATGCATGGATAACACTTACAGTGGTTCCATTGACTCATAGACTGAGGTTATTAGCTGAAATGTTCTCATTGACTCCTTTCAAATGCTCGTTCAAGTCTTGCATTGGAATGACAGAAAGCTTCACATTTATGGCTTTTTATCTTCGAGATATTGAAAATATGAGTGGTGGAGACCTCAAGCTTGCAGAGTCAGGGATACATTCATTTCAAACTATGTTTCAGCATGTCAATTGGTAGCTTCTTCATAACCTTGCCAATAATCATTTTCTTTACCCAATGTGTCTTTCGAGGTTTGATGGTTCGACATACTCCCCTTAACTTGAAGGCTTTGTAATTTTTTTTTTTTGATTTTTGAATTTTGAAATCAAATATTGGCTTTGCCAAATAAATGTTAATTTACCTCAGGACTTGATTTTCCAAATTAATATATCTATAATACGACAACCCTTATTACCATACTAAACTCGGGAATCATTTTCAATTAAATAAGAATTATTGCACTTCAGATAGGCACATACACATTACTTGGTCAAAGGTCTCATTAAGTTTAAATATTGTCTATCTCATATGCATGTTTATTCAAACTATCTCCACTAATAGACTCTACCTACCAAGAGAGATCAACAGGTCTTTGATAGGCTTGAAATGGGGAAGGGACACGGGTTAAAAGAAGGCCATTTGTAATTTAGAACCGTTGTCACATTATGGGCAAATCCTCACACTACAAATTTCTTTTGGAACTTTAGGCAGTTGGGAACATGAAAAGATAGAGCTTTGAACGTTCTCCCATCTTCTTGGCATTAACTTGGATCTTGATTGGGATAGTTTTCTCCCTTATAAAAGGTTGATACCCACATTCCTTTCTTTTTTTTCTCTTCTTTCTCTTTCTTTTTCTTACTCCTTCTTTTCTTTGAGAATTTTATCATTTTATCATTCTTTCCTGTAGGATTGTCAAGCACAGGACTTTTAAGAACTGGGTGACCTTTCTTCTATCTCTCTAATTTTGATTGAATCTTTGGTTGACTTGACCAATTCAAGTCAAACTGCCCTTATGGAAAGTCTTTTACTACTTTAGGTAAAAGAGAACTTGGTTGGCTTTCTGAACCATTTTGAATTTTATTTTATTTTCTTTTTCTTTTTTCTTTTCTTCTTTTTTTTCTTTTCCTTTTCTTTTCTTTCTTTTTTTTTCTTTTTTTTTTTTGGTTCTAGCTCTAAAAGAGTTGTCTTTTTTGTGCCAACTTGGGTTTCTAATAATGGATGAGTGGAGTGGCATAAATCTTCTTTAACAGGGATAAATTATTTGTTACTCTGATGTTATCTTGATAGATTTGAGATATTAAGTGAACTTCAACTACCCTTATGGTTTTGAGAACATCAACTACCCTTATGGTCTTGGGAACTTCAACTATCTCCATGGTCTTGACTACTCATTTCTTTGTTTGATCTTCTTGCCTCTTCATTTTAGTGATTATAAGACTTGTCAAATGTATCACAATAGCTCAAGGTAGGTTGTTGGGATTATATGCCAATGAAAAGAAAGCTAAAATTTTATGAAGCCTCAAAGGGACAACTAGGGATTGATATTTAATAGGGTGGATACAAGTTGTTGGCTAACCAAACAACGCCTAGATCATCTCTCCCTTAAATAAGCATAGTTCAATTTTGCCTCGAAAGTTTGTCAAAGCATGTTCTAAGACTGACTAGGACCTAGACAAAGGTAATCATGCAGGAGACCTCTGTAAGTAAGCATACACAACTCAATGCTATAGAGTAATTCCCTCATCTAATAAAGTCATTCAAATCATGATGCATAGATACTCTAATTTATAAATATCAAGTTAAATTCGTCATCGGTTGAGCACCAACCTGAACAAAGACCAATAAAAATTTTGATGAAAGTAATTTATTCAAACAACTTTAAATTTGAAAAACACGATTGTTCCATAAAACACCAAATAAAGAAAATAAAATAAAAAAACAAACAAGCCAAGGGAAGTTTGTTGAGTTAAGCTTCTTCTCCTTTCACATCTTCAATATTCTCATCTTGAAAGGAGGATAAGACAAGATGTTCCTCCAATCCTCCTCCTACCATGAAGGTTGCTGGTGGTGGCACTCTGTTGAACCTTGGCAAAGGATTGTCTTTTATGTTGGGCTTATCAGGCTCAGGCAACTTACCACTATCAATCAAATCTTGGATCTCATGCCTTAGACGAGCAAATTTATCCATTTCATGCCCTTGCATTTGATGAAATTGACAAAAGGCCTCGGTATTGTAGCTTTGTGGCAGAGGATTATGTAGCGGTCGAGAAGCCAAAGGTTGTAACAGCCCCTTCTTTTATAGCTTGTTGAAAACCCAAGATAGAGGTTTCTCCAATTCTAAAAATTATCTTTTATTTCCTTGACCAGTCGCATTAACATCAACTTCTTTTTGCATGCTTTGATTGCTAGGCTGATAATTCCCTTTCTCATTCCTTCTTGCCAAAAATTGGTTCTTCTCCCTTTCCCACTCTTCGATTTGCAAGCCATCTTGCAAAAGGTCTTTAAAGTCCCTTATAAGGGTGTGAGGCAGCCTTTCACGAAGGTTGAGCAGGACATCTCTGACTATCATCCTGATTTGGTCTGACTCATCAGGCCTCCTTTTGAGAAGTGCAGCCTTATTTCTCTATCTTTTCTCATAGTCCACAAAATTCTCATTTGATCTTTGCCTAATGGTTTCAACCTTCATCAAGGTTACTTCCAACTCAACATTATACCCATATTGTTGAATGAAAGCCTTGTACAACATGTCCCAATCTCTTTGAGTACTTTCCTCTAAGGTGTTGAACTAATTTTGGACAACAGAGTCCAATAAGAGCATGAAATACCTCAGAGTTTGAGCTTTAGTAGCTCGAGCAAACTGCATAACTGTGATTTACTGCTTCACATGGAGATGAGGGTTTCCAGTACCATTGTACCTAGCAAAGGAAGGCATCTTGAACTTATAAGGGACCTCCTCATCTTGTTCAAATAGTTTGTCAATCTCAGACATCTCTTCAGTTTTTAGTTTCTTCTCAAATTTCTTTTCTAGGTCAGCAATCATCTTCTCAATATCAGAATTTTCAGTCTTTTCAAAAGTTGTCTTCTCAACAACCTTTGGCTCCTTTTTATCTTGAGGATCTTGAAAGTATTGAGCCCAGTCATCATCGTCATCAACGGCTACCTTGTCATCATCAAAAGCCACTTCACCAACCTTAGCCTCCCCTTTGTCCTTTGGCTTCTTAGTGCTAGTGGATGCTTCACCATTGTTTCCTAAAATTGTAGCCAATTGATTCTTCATGGTCTTGGCCAGGGCCTCTTTTATTTCTTCCATCTTGGCATTGAGGGCGTCATCCACCATTCTTTGAATTTTTTTGAGCTTCATTGCTTTTGTTGAGAAAGTGATTGAGTCATTGCTAGATTCTTCATCTCCGGTGTAGATGGGATTGTCGTAAGCTTTTGAACTATCATAATCTAGGGCTGTGAGCCAGAGAGGATCAATGATATGAGATACAAATGTATGTATGCATGTATGCACAAACAATAGACAAAGATAAGTAGAACGTCCCTTCCAACCTTATAACTTCCAGACACGAATGGCGAGTCTCTTTTCCTAGGTAATATGGTTAACAAAATACCAACATGGGGTATCTTGTTTTCGAATAATTCCCTCTGACATTTCAACCAATAGTTATATTTTCAAAAATAGAAATTAGTTCATGATAATTCCTATTAATTAGGCTTTAATCCATCCAATGCTAAATTAAGAGGTTTATTATAAATAGATTTCTCACTTAAAAAAAGTAACTAATGATTCATGCCAAAAAAAAAAGCTCATGATTAATAATTCTTAGTATAAACTAGGCTCACAATTGATTTTTGGCATTTCCATAATTGACCTAAATAATTTGTAAGCTCTTATAAATGATTATAAAATTAATTTTATTTCTAAGCCCATTGTAAAAAGTTTTTAGAAAAAAAATAGATTTTGAGCTTTGTATTTTATTCATGAGAAAAGAATATTTGACTTGTTTTTTAGAAAAGTTTTATGTCCAAAGACCATCTTAAAAAGTTTTGAAAATAGCTTTGGTCTTTTGGACTTTAAAGAAAATTTTTTTTTGAGCTTACAATGTATTTAGGTCATATTAGAAAAAGAACAAACCAAAAAAGCCATGATTTAAGCCAAGATAAATTAACCATAGTCAAACAACAAGCATTTAGGGTAAAAACCTAAGGAAAGTAACTAGGCCAATTACATGAGCTTTAGTCTTTGGATTAAAAGGCTTAGGTTCCCATAGCAAGTATATACCAAAAGGTATAAGGCTATGAGTGGTTATCACATGCTCGATCTCTATACCTTGAGTGAAAGTCTGGTATCCCTTACATAACATAACACGGGTAATACAGGCGTCCTAACTCATGCACACGATGCAATCTAATATGATACAATGGATAATATAAAAGCAATTTAAATTACATGATGCTTAATGCATGAGGTACCCAACATATGGAAACATACCTCTTACAAGGTTTGAAATCAAAACAAATTAAAAAAAGTAAACAAACATTCATCATAGATAAATCATTCATCAAAGACATCAAACATCAATCAAAATGTATAATGAACATTCATCTAATTTGTATAAAACAGTAAATATATAACTTTAGGTTTCATGCATCAATTAGGGTTTCTCAGGTTTTATGTTTAGTAATTAGGGTTTTGCATATACTAGTTTAATTAGTTGAGAAACATTTTAAAGAAATAACATGGTTGGATGTTTGAATATAAAGATTAGATTTGAAATAATTAGGGTTTGAATCTAAAGAATGGATGTTTTGGATTTAGGATTTCGGAAGTTATATGAAAATAATATTAAAATTTAGGGTTTAAATAAATAAGATTGAAAATCATGAAAATTGGTTTTTAGATTAAGTATTTGAAAAAAAATAAGCTTCTGTGATTTTAGAAAAATAGATTTGGTTAGGGTTTTAAGAAAATAAATTATTATGGTTTTAGAAGAATGTAATTTAGGGTTGTAGATTTTAAAAATATGTATTACGGGTATTAAGGCATTAGGGTTTTGAAGAAATATTTTCAAGATTTCAAATAAAGTTTGGATAGTTAGTAGAATAATTGATCAAATTGTATGATGAAGCTACTGTAAACATAAATAAAGAAATAGAGATTCAAACCTTCGTTGTTGGTTCCACCACAATCTTTGAATTCTGGTTGAACAATAATAAAGACAGTGCAGGCTGCCTTTGATGGATTGTTGTTGCTTGCCCACTGCCTCTTGCTCCTTCAAGCTTGAGATTGACCGAAAAAATTCAAAAGTCCAAAGTCCGATAAAAAATTTTATATCCTTCATTTTGTGTCTTTAATGTGGTATTTATAAGAAAAAATCATAAACCTAATCCTAATTAGCTAAAAAAAATAATAACCTTTTAGGAAATAAAATTAAAAACAAAGTAAAATAGGGTTTTGGAAAAACTGCGTGCAGGCCGGGCGTGCGAAAGTGCGCTGGTGAAAAAAATTGTTGTGGGTGCTGGGCGCGGGCTTGCCAGTTCGCCGCAGGAAAATCCTACTGCGAATTAGCTTGTGTCCAAATCCTGCGGCGAATTGGCCCAAGCCAATTCGTCGCCAGCGATGAAAAATTTTCATCGCCGATTCTTCCGTCTTCAATTTTTATTTATTTATTTATTTATCCCTTTTATTGTTACCTTTTTATTTTTTATTAAAAATTAATATTATAAGTAATAAATATTAAAATAAATCTTATTTAATTAAAAGACCACAAAAATTATTTTAGACTGTTTATAAATCTCGGATCGAACTAGGTCAAAAATTAAGGGTCTACACTTAGCATGCAACTGCTTCTCTCTCAGAGTCTGTAATACAATCCACAAATGCCTATCATGATCCTCCTCATTATGTGAATACACCAAAATGTCATCAATGAAGACCACCACAAACTGATCTAAATATGGTCTAAACACCCTATTCATCAAATCCATAAAAGTTGCTGGTGCATTCGTCAATCCAAAGGGCATCTCCAGAAACTCATAATGCCCATACCTTGTGCAAAAAGCTATCTTGGGTACATCCATATCTCTTACTCTCAACTGATGGTACCCTGATCTCATATTAATCTTAGAGAATACTGTTACTCCCTTCAACTGATCAAAGAGATCATCTATCCGAGGTAAAGGATACTTGTTCTTGATGGTCACCATATTCAACTGCCTATAATCAATACACAATCTCAAGGTACCATCCTTCTTCTTCACAAACAACACAGGTGCTCCCCACGGAGACACACTAGGGTGGATGAACCATTTATCTATCAACTCCTATAACTGCACCTTCAACTCTCTCAACTCAACAAGTGCCATCCGATAAGGAGTAATAGAGATAGGAGTGGTACCAGGCAACAAATCGATACCAAACTCTACTTCTCTCTCAAGAGGTACCCCTGGCAACTCATCAGAAAAAGTATCTGAAAACTCAGCAACTATGGGTATACTGTCAAGCTGAGACCCCACTACTCTGGTATCTACAACATGAGCAAGATAAGCCTCACATCCCTTCCAAATCACCCTCCTAGCTGAAACAGTTGAAACAAACATGGATGAAAGATACCTCTGCCACTAGATACCATCACATCCTTACCATCACGTGTTCTCAAAGTAACATATTTCGTCTGAAAATCTACCACAGCCCCATGCCTAGATAACCAATCCATGACTAAGATCAGATCTTACTCCCTGAAATGCATCTCAATCAGGTCACTGAGAAACTCCTCATTCTGAACAACAACTGGACTATCTCAGTGCACCCTTCTAACCACAACACTATACCCTAAAGGATTTATAACCAAAACATCAAATCCAAGGGACTCAGAATACAAATCACTCACAGGCAAGATGGATGCACTGATGTAAGAATGAGTCGACCCAGGGTCTAATAATGCAAGATCTAAAGTACCAAATAAAGTAAAAGTACCAGCAATAACAGTTGAGGCATCCAACTACCTCTGCATCACATAAACCTGCTGTGATGGCCCTACCTCATCTGGTCTACTACCTCCGGCTATAGAACCTCCTCTCTGACTAGTCCCAGATCGACCACCTCTACCAAAACCTCTGCCACCATGACCCCCACTGACACTAGATCGAGAAGCTGCAGTATCTGCCTGTCTAACCTTTGGTAGCTCTGGACAATCTCTGATCAAATGGTCTGACGACCCACATCTAAAACACACTCCTGAAGCACCTCTCCACCAGCATACACCTCCGTGTAATTTACCACAAGTAACACAAATAGGTGGAGCAGGCCTCTGAGCTACTGGGGTGGAGCACTAGCCACTAAAACTGCAGGTCTCTGTCTTTGTCTCTGTTGATGTACTAACCTGCCAAACTGCTCTTAGCTCCTACTGAACCTTTGAAAATAACCCCCTCGACCTCTCTTCACTGATGAAGACCCTGCCTTACTCTAGGGTCTCCTAGATCTGGTCTCCTCAACCCTAGAAGCTGCTGCAAGACTCTTTGCTCTCTCTACACTCTTGGCATCCGCAACCAACTGAGAAAAATCTTGATATTGAGAGCCTGCTATGATATACATGATAGAGGGTCTCAGTCCCTCCTCAAATCTCCTGCACCTGTCAATCTCATCATAAATGATCCCACCAGCATAATGACTCAACCGAATAAACTCGATCACATACTCTATTACTGTCCTGGTATCCTATCTCAGACTCAGGAACTCCATCTTCTTTGTATCCTTATATTCTTTCGGAGTATACTTCTACTTAAATTCCCATAGGAAATCATCATAAGTCAGAACTGGTGCATCATCCAGAGCCTGTGGAACCATCTTCCACCAATCATATGTATCCCTCTACAGAAGAGATCTGGCATAATCAAACTTCTCTTTTGGACTAGCCTGTAACTGAATGAGCACTCTCTGAACCCTGTCTAGCCACTACTCTTCTATAGCAGGGTCTATAGTACCAACGAAGTCCTCAGCTCCGAACTTTCTCAACTTATCATACTTCCTCACGAACAACTATGGTTGTGGTTGTAGCGGCGGCGGCTGCTGAACTAGAGTCTGCCTCAACAACTCTTCCACATGCCGTACCCAGCCAGGCGAAATCTCATCAGCTGCTGGTCTTACAGGTACAGAAATAGACGCCTCACCAGCAGACACAACTCTAGCTCCGTCTCTACCCTCATCAGGAGCCACAGTCTCTGCACTTCCCTCTGCAGACTGATGCATCCAAGACACCATAACTACCTATATCTGCAAACACAGCAGAAATTACTATATTAGAGATCAAAAATTGACAATGCCAATGCATGTATTATAATTGAAAATAATTTTTAAATCCCCTATTTTCTCTCTCTATCAACCCACCTAGGTCGAGAACCTCAAACCTAGGCTCTGATACCAAAATAAATGTAATACCCTTATACCCTATATACGTACAATACATATTTTTAGTCTATGCAAAATACGCATATACGGTACAAAAATGTCACAGACCGATTTATTAAAAATTTTCACATTTCTAATTTAAAATTTTAAATACTAAATATATAAAATTAAATAGTATATAAATATTCTTTACTTGTTATAGGAACTCAAAATAAAAATTTTACATGAAAAACTCTGAAAAAAATTTGCCAGAGTTTTGTCTGTAATTTGGACGTTCCCAAAATTCAGCGAAACACAACCTGCATTAGAAAAACACTCCCAAATAATTTCAAATCACCATTTCACCCATACTCCTCAATTTCACCAAGTTTCTCAAACATTTATATATATATAATTTAGAACACATTTAAACCCCCATTTCAAATAACTTAACCCAAACATTCTTGATAGTTTACAATACATAAAATCAAAAAGCATGATATAATATGCATAATACCCAAAATATACAATAACATAAAATATATATGTGCTGTTGATAGTGTTTTTGATCTTGATATCAACTCTACAAGAACAACCACAAGTCTAGACCCGACCTGGTCCAGAAAAACTATCCAGCTTAGCCGAATCTATCCTGTCACCTGCGCAATATAAACAATCGCGCTAAACCAAAATCCTAGTAATACAAACTTGATAACAATAAAACTCAAATGCAATGCCAATGCATAATGTATATGGATATCACATTATTCCATTTTTCTCATACTTTTTAAATATTTCACAATCCACAATTCACATAAAAATAAACACAAGCAAGGGCCCAAAGATAACTAATATGCTATTCAAATTTCAGAGTTACTATTTTGGTCTATAATGACACCATGTGTCTAGCCCCGTAGGCAAAATATCAATGTTATAGTCCAACTAGGTCTGAGCTTACGGCCCGGTCATTTCACCCAACCCAGCTTCAAGGACTTATTTTTTAGGCTTATGACCCGGTCATTTCATCTCAAAAATATAATCGCAGTGACGCCCAGCGTCTAGCTGGTAGGCAAATCATAGGCATGCCGCCAAACACAGAACTCTGAAAATTGAATAACATACTATTCACATAATTTATTCATATTTCTCATTTATATCGATATCAATTCATTTCATTATGTTTCCACATATCTCATTACATTATACCACATTTTTGCATTTACAACACATTACTCAATTACTTTGGGTATTTCAACATAATTCACATATTAATCACATTTAATGTAATCTAGCCAATACCAATGGCTTTTTAACAATGCACTTAATGCATACACAACAAATGACATTACCCAAACACTTTGGATCATTTTCACATAATACACATATTTCACATTTTAAACAATTTAGCCATTATCAATGGCTTTTCACAATGCATTTAACACATTTATGACATTACAAATATCATAGCATATTATTCATACATAACCAATGTATCAAGTAGCTTAACACATTATCCAACTAAAATATGTTAATTCCAAATGTCATGCAAACATAACCAATGTATTCAACGTTTGTACTTACCTCAAATAGCAACCAAACCTAGCTTAAAACAACCTCCAATCCTATCCTTCCAACTTTCCTTTCACCACTTGGATGAAGCAAATCAACCTTCCTCAATGTCTAAACCCAATGTGATAGCAAATAATCATTTAGTATCACATTTAATGGCATTTCCAATATTAATCCATAATTAAACCTCATCCAAGCAAAAATTCAAAATTTAAGGCTAACCTCACTTTAACTTTGGATTCTCATACTAGGCTATTCATTTTAATATATTAAGTTTATTTATATTATTAGAAACATATTTTAATACATTTAAACCATTTTCATTATAAAAACACACTCTTATACACAAAACCCTAAAATGGCATAACCTTCCCCCATTGGAGGTTTTCCATTCCAACACAATCTATTAATCATTTTAAGCTTATATTCATCACTTATATCACCAAACAACAAGATTAAACTAATAAAATTATACAATTCAACAACTTTGGAAAAATCATTTTCCAAAACCCTAAATCACACTTTCATTCTCAAACTCCAACCAAACACAACCAAATCCAATATTTGACTTTAAAATACTTGTTTAAGCACCAAAACAACTCATTTGGAATCAATTTCCACAATTAAAACACATGCTTCCAAAAATCCAAATTTTCCATAACCCTAAATTCTCTCTCTTCACCCAACTCATCCCAAACTTAATTCTTTCTTCCATTTAACTTGAAAATCATTAATAATTAGTCAAAATAGCTTCATTCATACCCAATTCAATCATGCTAATAGAAAATCCCAAAATCCACATATTCATACTTTCATAAAAAATCAAAAATTAAGAAAAAAAAGCTTACTAACCTATTGGAAATCCACCAAAACTTCAATTAATTCTTGAAAATTCTTGTCAAAATGAGTATTTGGATGAATAAAAATCACTCCCATGGCCATAGAATTTCATTTTTTTATTTGAAGAAGAAGATGACTAATTTTTATTTTCTCTTTCTTTCCACTTAAAAAAATATGACCATATATAAATATTATTTTATTTTAATAAATAATTAACTATTTAATTATTTTAAAACCCCAAATTACCTCTTCCAACCAAAAATAATTTATTTTTAAGTTATTTAAATAATTTTAATTTTATAAGATATAATTACCATTTTGCCCTTAGACTTTTGACTTTTCTTTTAAAAGAGTTGACTAATGTATATGTTAGGTATATTTCACATATACATTCTACTTTTTCACTTAAAATCCTTTCAATTTCCATTTAAATCATTAATTTAATTTATCCAATTTAATTATAATATATTTTATCAAATTTTCAAAAATTAAAAATTTTCAAAAAAAATTGGAATATTACAGTCTACATGTCACATAAAATTTCAAAGTAAAAGCATTTTGCACTGTTCTTTAAATTTTCTTTCATTATCAAAGTATGTACATACTTTTGATAATTTAAATGTAGTTGCATTTAATTTGGCTTAACAAATTTTAGATAGAAAATGTATTAAGCTACTTGACTATTTGAACATTCATGTACATGGTGATATGAGATGTGAAATGATGAGTATGCATTATGAAAAGCCATTATTAATGGCTAAAATGAGTGGAATGTGGTTTATATGAATTATATGAAAATAACCCAAAAATATTTTTGTAATATGATCGTAATGCTAAATGACATACATTATGATAAAGTGATAAGAAATAATGAATTAAAGTGATTTGGCATTGTTATGAATAAGAAAAATGAGAAAAAGAAACAATGTAATAGAAAAATTGATTATGGAAGATATGTACTATTTGTATATTGCCTAGTATATTATTCAATTTTCAGAGTTTTGTGTTTGGTATCATGCTTATGAGATTATTCTCATCATTTGCTTTCGGGGCTGACGTTGTTCGTCATTGATATATGATTTTTCTTCAGGCTAGATGTTGGACATCACTGTGATTTGCCTTCAGGCTAGACGCTGAGTGTCACTTGTATTGCCTTCGGGCTAGGCACTAGGTGTCAAAATAAATCAAAACAGTAACTCTGGAATTTGAATATTATATTAGGTTACTTGGGCTCAATGCTTGTGTATGTGTTAATGTGATGCTTAGAAAGAATGATAAATGTAAAGTAAAGTGGAATTGCATATTACAATGTAAAAATGTCATGATACAACATAATACATTATTTTTTCTTTTAAAGTTTCATTATTATCAAAGTATGTACCACTAAGCTTTTAGTTTAGCGCGATTGAAATTTATCGCGCAGGTGATAGAGCTGATCACATAGATCTGGAGAGTTTATCTAGACCTAGTCAGGTCTAGACTTGAGGTTATTTGAGCTTGAGGCAATTTTGCTGCTACAGTATCAGAGCCAGTTGTTGCTATGTATATATTCTATGTTATAGTGTAACATCCAAAATTTTTAAAAATTAAATAAAATAAATTAAAATTTAATTGGATAAATTAAATAAATGATTTTAATGGAAAATGAAAAGATTTTAAGTGAAAAATTAGAATGTATATGTGATATATATACAAAATATATATAACATATACAAAGTCAACAAAAGTCAAATTTTAAAAGTCAAAGGTCAAAGGTCCAAGGGAATTTTTATAATTAAACTTTGAAAATTCAAAATTATTTCAAAAATAAATTATTTTTAATGGAAGATAATATTTTGGGGTTTTAATTAATTAAATAATTAAATAAATAATATAATTAAATAATATATATATGTGGTGGAAATTGAAAGTGGAAAGAAAGAGAAAATATTTTTGAATCTTCTTCTTCTTCTTCTCTCCTTCTAGCCAAATTGCCATAGCCATGGAACTCAAGCTTTTTTCTTCTTCCATGCTTCAAGAGTTGAAAGAAATTCAAGGTTTTAAGTGAAGATTTGGAGTTTCCTACTTAAATTAGTAAGTTTACTCACTTTTTCTTTTAATTTCAATGAAAATAAGAATATGTTTGTTTTGGGTTTGTGAAGTAGTATGATTTAATTATTGGAATTGATATGTATGAAGTTATTTTAAGTGGTTAACAATGATTTTAAGATTGGATAGAAGAAATGGTTAAGTTTGAGTAAAGATTGGTGGAGAGAGAGAATTTAGGGTTACAAAATCTTAGGGTTTGTGAAATCATGGATTTTAATTGTGAAAATTAATTCTAAATGAGTTATTTTGATACATAAACAAGTATTTTAAAGTTAAATAATAGATTTGGTTGAGTTTGATTAGAGTTTGAAAATAGAAGTGTTGATTTAGGATTTTGAAAAAGGGCATTTTCAAAGTTGGTAAATTGATTGGTTTTATAGTTTAAAACATGTCCTTTAGTGATAAAAGTGATGAATATAAGCTTAAAATGATAATTGGATTGAGTTGGAATAGAAAACCTTCAATGGGGAACATTATGCCATTTTAGGGTTATGGACATAAGTGTGTGTTTATGTAACATAATTATTTTTAACATGTTATAATATGTTTTTAATAATATAAATACACTTAAAATACCAAATTAAATGGTTCGATATGGTTTTCCAATATTAAAGTGATATTAGTCTTAACTTTGGGATTTTAGTTTGAATGATGTTTAATTATGGTTTAAGATTGAAAATGTCTTTAAATGTGATACTAAATGATTATTTATGATCACATTTGGTATAGACATTGAGGAGAATTGATTTGCCAATCCAAGTGTTGAAGGGCAAGTTGAAAGAGAAGTTTGGTATTAATTTTGTGGCTTGCATTTGGTTGCTTTTAGAGGTAAGTAAAAACTTTGAATAAATTGGATATGTTTGCATGACATTTAGGCTTAACACATTTTGGTTGAAAAATGTGTTAAGTTACTTGATGCATTGAATATGCATGAACAATGTGCTATGTTATGTGATTTGTTAAGAATGCATTATATGCATTGTGAAAAGCCATTGATAATGGCTAAATTAAGTAAAAAGTGAAATATGTGCAATATGTGAAAATGACCCAAAGTGCTTGAGTAATGTGGTTTGTTGTATATGCATTAAAGACATTGTGAAAAGCCATTGGTAATGGCTAGATTGCATAAAATGTGATTTATATGTGAATTATGTGAAAATACCCAAAATATTTGGGTAATGTGCATTAATGCAAATGTGAGACATTGTAATGATATATTGAGATATGAAGAAATGTGATAAATTGAAATGAAATGATATTGATATGAATGAGAAAAATGAAAAAAGAGGCAATGTGCCTAGTTGATAATGAGAAATGGGACAGTGTGCCTAGTATGCTATTCAATTTCTAGAGTTTTGTATTTGGCGGCATGCCTATGAGGTTATCCTCATTATTTGCCTTCGGGGCTAGCTTTTGAGCAATTATTATAATTTTCCTTTGGGGTTAGACGCTTGGCATCACTGTGATATGATTTGCCTTCGGGGCTAGCTTTTGAGCAATTATTACGATATGCTTTTAGGACTAGTTTTTAGCAATTATTATTATCTGCCTTCGGGGCTAGCTTTTAAGCAATTATTATGATCTGCTTTCAGGGCTAGCTTTTGAGCAACTATTATCATTTGCCTTTGGGGCTAGATACATGGTGTCAACTTGGACCAAAACAGTAACTCTAAAATTTGAATGGCATATTAGATCCTTTGGACCCATGCTTGTGTTTGTTCTTACGTGAATTATTAAATGATGTAAGAATATGTTCAAAAGTGAGCTTGGATGCCACATTGTGATATAACATAAAGGTGTTTTGTATTGGCATTTCTTTACATTTTTATTGTTATCAAAATTTGTAGCGCTAAGTTTTTAGCTTAGCGCAATTGTAATTTATCACACAGGAGATAGGGGCGATTTGGTAGAGCAGAAGGGTTCTACTAGACCAAGTCAGGTCTAGATTGAAGTTGCTTGTTGAGTTGATTTTGCTACGTCAAGATCAAAGCCATTTTGCCATCATGCATATAGATATTATATTATATTACAATTTGTTATGATGTATTTTATGATTATATTTTTGGAGAATAAATTATAAATTATAAAGAATTCTTGGATAAATTGTGTAATGTGGGGTTTTACACGTGTTTTAATATAAATATATGTATATGTTTAAATGTTTTGAGAATTATGGAGAAATTGAGAATTTGGAATGAAAGGTGTGTTTTATTATGTATTGGGAGTATTTCTTTTGCAGGTTATGTTTTGTTAAAATTTTGGATGTCCTATTTACAGATATAACTATGGCAAATTTTTTTCTAGAGATTTTTATGTAAAATGCTTATTTTGAAACTTATAATCTATAAAGAATATTTTATTTATTATTTAAATATACATTTTAAAGTATTTGAGATTTAAAATTGGTAAAGTGTAATTTTTTATGAAACTGAGTTGTGATATTCTTATACTGTATATGCTTATTTTTCATATACTAGGTGTATGTACTATACATATATAGGGTATAAGGGTGTTATATATAGTACATTTCATCATTATGTATTGTATGTTTATGTTTTTGGGAGTATTATAAATTATAAAGAATTTTTAGACTAATTTTGTGATATGGGATTGTATATATTATATATATATATATGTATATATTTAAATGTTTTAAGGAAAATGTGGAAGATTAAAAAGATGGGGTGAAATGTTTGATTTATTATTATTGGGATTGTATTTTTCTGCAGGTTGAGTATTGTTGAAATTTTTGGAATGTCCAATTTATAGATAAAACTCTGGTAAATTTTTTCTATAGATTTTTACATAAAATACTTATTTTGGGTATCTAAAATTAATAAATAATATTTTATTTATTTTTTTAAAATATACATTTTAAAGGTTTGAAATTTTAAGTTGAGAATATGAGAATTTTTAATAAACTGAATTGTGACATTCTTATGCTGTATATGCGTATTTAATATATACTGGGTGTATGTGTTATACATATATAGGGTATAAGAGTCAAAGAGGAGGGGAGGGAGGGGGTGAATTGGTTGATTTAAAGAATTGAAGGCAAATTGAAAACTCACTACTAGAAGTAGCCTTTTTAGTGCTAGCTGATCGTAAAATAATGGCTTTTGTGCAATGTCGAAAGGGCCCTGATGTAGTGGATTATTCGGATTATTACAATCTCCGGCAGATGGTTCGAAATTGATTTTAAAAGAACTTATTTCACCAAGTAGTGCTAATTTCTCCCTTTTTAGAATGGCTTCAGTGGCTACATTTATGTTAAGTTTGGTCGCTTAGGCCGTTGCACCTTTTGATTATGGTATGGTATTATCAGACCTGAACGGGCTACTTATTTAAATCTGATAGAAAGAGTCTCAGGAGTCTTTTAGTCTCCTTGGTGCCTGCACATGTGGCTGACTGCCTGCACAATTTGTAACATCTGAAATTTTTAAAAATTAAATAAAATAAATTAAAATTAAATTGGATAAATTAAATAAATGATTTAAATAAAAAATTGAATTATTTTAAGTGAAAAAGTGGGATATATATATGTGAAATATACATAATATATATAAGTCAATAAAAAGTCAACTCTTTTAAAAAGAAAAGTCAAAGTCAAGTGGCATTTTGGTAATTATACTTTGAAAATTAAAAATTATTTAAATAATTTTCAAATAAATTATTTTGGATGGAAGAAGTATTTTTGGGATTTTTATTAATTAAATAATTAAAAATATAATATAATATTATATATATGGTTAATAAGTTAGTGGATGGAAAGAGAAAATAAATTTTATCATCTTCTTCTTCTTCCTTCTTCAAGGCCGATCCACCATTGATGAACAAGATAAGGTTTTGCTTCTTCCATGCTTCAAGAATTGAAGGGTTTTCAAGGTTTTAAGTGGATTTTTGGTGATTTCCACCATAATTAGTAAGTTTTCTAACTTTTTCCTTGAAACTGCATGGTTATATGATTATGTGTGATTTGAATTTTTGAAGTAGTATATTTTAATTGTCTATTTGGGTGTAAATGAAGTTTTTTTGAGTAGCTAATAATGATTTTAAGGTTGGATTGAAGAGGTGGTTGAATTTAAGTTGAGTTTAGTGAAGAGACAGAATTTGGGGTTATGGGAGAATTGGACTTTTGAATTCACATGTTTTAATTGTACAATTTGATTCTAAATTTGTTATTTGATGCATAAACAAGTATTTTAAAGTCAAATGATGGATTTGCTTGTGTTTGGATAGAGCTTGAATGAAATAGTATTGATTTAGGATTTTGGAATAGTGAAATTTCAAAGATGGTGAATTGATTGGTTTTAATGTCTAAAGCATGTTGGTTAATAATATAAGTGATGAATATAAGCTTGGATTGATAATTGGATTGAGTTAGAATGGAAAACCTTCAATGGTGAAGGTTATACCATTTTTAGGATTTTGTACTAAAGTATGTATTTAATTAATGTAATTGGTTTAAACATGTTAAAATATGTTTGAAATGATATAAATAAACTTAAAATATAAATTTAAATGGATTCTAATGGTTTTTCAAAGTTAAAGTGAGGTAAGACTTAATTTTGGAGTTTTAATTAAAGTGGTGTATAATTAAGGTTTGATGCTTAAAATGCCTTAGAATGTGATATTAAATGATTGTATTTGATCGCATTTTGTATAGGCATTAAGGAGAGGTGATTTGCCCAACACTAGTGTTAAAGGGCAACTTGAAAAGAGGAGGTTGGAGTTTGATTTTGAGCTTGTTTTTAAGAGCTTATAGAGGTATATACAAACTCTTGATAAATGTGGCATAATTGAATTATATTTGGGCTTAATATATTTTGGTTGGAAAGTGTGTTAAGCTAGCTACTTGATGCATTGGTTATTCATGAACAATGTGCTATGACATGTATAATGTTATATATGAATTAAATGCATTGTGAAAAAGCCATTGTTAATGGCTAAATTGCATAAAATGTGAATTATGTGAAAATAGCCCAAAGTGTTTGGGTAATGTGATTTTGATGTGGAATGTGATACATTGTGATGATATATTGAGATATGATATGATGTGATAAATTGATATGAAATGACATTGAGAAAAATGTGAAAATGAGGCAATGTGCCTAATTGATAATGAGAAAAGAGGTAATGTGCCTAGTTGATTATGAGAAAATGAAAAAAAAATGATAATGAAAAATATGAAATAATTGTGTGCCTAGTATGTTATTCAATTTCCAGAGGTATGTATTTGGCGGCATGCCTATGAGTTTATCCTCATTATTTGCCTTCGGGGCTAGCTTTTAAGCAATTACTTTGATTTACCTTCGGGGCTAAACGCTTGGCGTCACTGTGATATGATTTGCCTTCGGGGCTAGCTTTTGAGCATTATTATGATTTACCTTCGGGGCTAGACTCATGGTGTCAATTTGGACCAAAACAGTAACTCTGGAATTTGAATGACATATTAGATCTTTTGGGCCCATGCTTATGTTTGTTCTTGTGTGAATTATTGAATGATGAAAAAATATGTTTAAAAGTGAGCTTAGATGCCACATTATGACATAGCATAAAAGCATTAAGCATTGACATTGTATTTAAATTTATTTGTTATCAAAGTTTGTAACGCTAGGCTCTTAGCTTAGCGAGATTGTAATTCATCGTGCAGGTGACAGGGATGATCCGGCTGAGCCAGGAGAGTTCTTCTAGATCGGGTTGGGTCTAGATTTGAGATTTTGCTTGTAGAAATAGGCATCAAGATCAGAGACACTGTCAGCATGTATATGTTTTATATTACATTTTGATATTATGTATGTTATATTATGTTTTGATGTATATATTGTAAATTATAAAGAATGTGTTGAAAAATTTTATAATATGGATTTTATATATGTATATAATATAACATACATAATATGTTTTTGATAAATATATATGTATGTGTATAAATATTTTGAGAAACTTGGAGAAATTGAGGAGTTGGGTGAAATATATGATTGGTTTTTTATTTGGAGTGTTTTTCTTATTCAGGTTGTGGTTTTTTCCAGAGATTTTTATAAAAAATACTATTGTGGAACCTATGATTAATATATATATATTCTAAAGTATTTAAGATTTTAATTTGGTAAAGAGAAAGTTTTTATTAAACCGTATTGTGACATTTTTATACCGTATATGCATATTTTACATATATAAGGTGTATGTATTATATGTATGTATGGTATAAGAATGTTACACAATTAGTGCTTGGCATTCTTGGAGCAGCGCCCTCTTCCTATTTTTGCAGGAGCGCTTCTATTCTCATTGGGATTGGCTATAGATGGGGAATATATAGGTCGTAGTAGTTCGCCAACCTCTCTAACTAACATACGATACAATTTTGCTTCACGACATGGCCAAAAAAAAAAGAAAGAGCTTTGTTCGGTGGGCCTTCCAACACTGACGAATGCCTCCTTTCTCTTCTCTAATGTCTACAACAAAAAAGTGGGAGAGGTGTTTTGATCATATATGTACATATATTTAGGTTAGTTTTATTGGCTTTAAGTTAATTTTTCTCTTAATTTGTGTTTAAAGTTTGCTTAAAGTGTTTGATTTAGATGGAAGCTCAAAAGAATGAATTGAAGGATCAAAAAAGTGAAAAAGCAAGTGAACACACCCAAGAGACATGGCCAAGCCATTGGTCGTATCCCTCATCCAAGGCAACACACACATGACATGGCCTGAGTTAACAAGCCACTGGTCGTGTCTTTCAGAACAAATTGGCAGAAGCAGACACTGGGAGAAGAGACGGCCAAGCCACTGGCCGTGTCTCACTTGATGAAGCCAAAGAGTGAAACCAAAGAAGCAAAGGCAGAAGTGAACACACTCAAGAGACACGGCCAAGCCATTGGCCGTGTCTCATCTAAAGAACAAAGCAAGGATGGAAGCAGTGGAGAACACACTCAAGAGACATGGCCAAGCCACTGGCCGTGTCTCACATGGAAAAGAAAGGAGGTTTTGAGGCAGCCATAGACACGACCACATGACTTGGCCGTGTCCATAAGAAAATGAGTGACACAGCAAGTCACTCATGACCTAGCCGTGTCTTGTGAAAATTCTTTCAATCATTTTTCCCGTATTGGGGGACAAAATGGGGGACAATAGGTGACATCTTTTAAAAAGAAACAATAAAAGATCAAAAAGTTTGCCTAATTTATGGAAAAAATTATAAAACAAAGACAAAAGTGGGAGACAAAGTGTGATGTGTGAGCTGGCAAGAGATGGATGTTTCTTAAAAAATTAAAAGAAGATGAGAGTGGTGGAGTATATACACGTTGGCTATTTTTGAAGGAGGGAGTTCTTAGTTTTTGTTCTTGATTTTCAAGAGGAGAGACACCATTCTCTCTTCATCTTCATTCCCATTCATCCTTCATTTCTTCCATAAACAAGAGCCAATCAATATTGGAGATTAAATTGAGTGAGCAAGTTTCTTAGACAATTAGGGTTTGAAGAAAGCTTGATTGGGGTTAAAGCTTGAGAAAGTTACATTCCATCCTTCAAGAGGAGAGCCATTGATTTAGGGAGCTTGTAAGTTGTTCATCACACATCAAGGTGGAAGCTAGGAGGAAGACAAGTAGTCCAACTTTTGGCATCTACAAGGGGTTTTTCATATTCTCTCTTTTGATTCATTTCTATATTGTTGTTGTTTTATTATGAACATTAATATTACAATGTATAATTTTGATTTGATGAATACTGAGATCGATATTTGTTTTAAATTGATGATGAGCTAATTCACTCATGCGTTGGGTTGTAGTAGATTTAATTAGATGACTTAATTTGATAATTCCATTAGTATACCTTGTTGTTGGTTGATTGCATTGGATTAAATGTTAGGATGATAGATTGGCCACCTATTAATCACTTAATATTGAATGATGGACCGAGAGGTGAAATTCGATATTGGAACTATGTAATCAACTACACTAAGAATGAATTAGAAATATAAGTTCTGTAACACCCCTATATCCCATATACGTACACCACATACACCCACATCTGTAATATACGTATACTAGATATAAGAATGTCACAGTGTAGACCTTAATTTTTGACCCAGTCCAGTCTAATATATTTTGTTTGGTCCAAAATAATTTTTGTTATCTTAATTAAATAATTTTTGCTTTAGTATCTAATTTTATTAATAAAAAATAAAAATAAACAAATAAAAATCAAAAAATAAAAATAAAAATCGGCGACGGAAAAATCATAGCCGAAAACCACCAGCGCGGGCTTGGCCATGGGCCATTTCGCCCGCAGGAATTTCCTGTCAGCGAAATGGCCCACAGCCAGTTCCCCGCCCCCTGCCGCAACCAACTGCGGCAAATTATTTCGCCAGCGCAATTTTTTCGCAGTAGTTTTTTTCGCCAGCGCAATTTTCCCGACGCAAATTTTTCAAAACCTAATACAATTAGGTTTCGGTTTCCTTTTCTTATTCAATAAAGATGCCGTGAATAATTAGGAATGAAGGATATAAAAACTTCTATAAATAAGGAGGCAGAGGGAGACAAAAATCAATCAAAAATTGGGACGAAATTGAGAGAGTTTTGAAACCGAATCTGTGAAGGAAACTTTAATCAAGCTGATTTTTTGAGAAAGCAGGAAAGCAATTCAAACAATTCATCAAAGGCATCAACTGCCTTTGTTTTTGTTCATCCAAGAAAAATGATTTTTGGAGGAACCATCAAAAGGAGGTATGTATTAAATTCTTTTTTGCTTTTCACAGTAGCTCAGATTATACAATTGGGTCTTTTAAAATCAAAAATCCCAGAACCTTAATTCCCTTTGTTCAAAGTTTAAAAACCTTATTTCGTTGCTTTGTTTTCCAAAAAAAACTTACAATTGTTATTTTTGTTTCATCAAAATCTTAAAACCCTAAATGAACATGTTTTTCTTCAAAACCAAAATTTGATTCTATTTCCTTCAAAACTTTAAACTTGATTCTGTTTCTTTCAACAAACCTTAACAAATATCTTTTCTATTTATGTAAACTTAAAATCGTTTGTTTATTTTCATAAACTTCATAAAATTATCAATTACTTTTTCCAAATTCTAAAAAACCTAAGCATCCACCGAGACCCTAGTTCTAAAACACCAAACCCAAATGCAACTTCCAAACCTTAAAAAGTAAACCCTAACCTCTTTAAAACCTTGAACCTAATTTTTTTTTAAACCCTAATCCATTAAAACTTTAAAAACCATAAAACACAAATATTTTAATTTCACACAGTAAACTTGAAAACATAAATCAAAAGTATTCTAAAGAGTCCAAATTCTAGTTTCATGATTTTACATAACAAACCCTAGTTTGGTTAATCAAAGAGCCTTACCAACCTTTTAAAACATAAAAATTCAATCTATTTTAATTCTCTTAAAGTCACAGTAGCCTAATTCTATAAAATCCAAAACCCTAAACACATGAAATAAAGGACCCAAAATGGAAACAGTAGCTATAATATTCAATTCCATATTTAATTATGCTTTGATTTATTTTATATGCTTTAACTTATTTAAGTTCAATACTTGGTTTATTTAATTTGTCATGAATGGATGTTTACTTTTTATTGATGTTTAATACCTTTGATGAAGGATTTATTTATGATGAATGATTATTTACTTTTATCAATTTATTTATATTTCCAAATGTTGTAAGAGGTATGTTTCCACTTGGTGGGTACCTCATTAGTTAAATATCATGTAATTTAAATTATTTTTCTATTTTAGAACCAATGTAAAGGACATGTTTCTACCTTTCGGTGGGTGTCCTATTTAGGCATGGATGTAAGGGCATGTTTCCATCTTCGGATGGGTGTCCATTTATTTGTTTTGCTTGGACATTGTTTCTTAATATATTGATGCTTTCTTTTAATTATTGTGTGTAATATGGATAATGTTGTTATATTTAAGAATTTTATAGTATTAAGACCTGTAAAGGAGGCCGACTCCAATGAACAGGGCATTGTGGGGTGCTGGGCCATTTCTCACTATCTCCACACGTACCCAACTTTCCGAACCCATTAAGGGGTTGGGGATTCCTTAGGAATCGAGTCATCCACCCCTTTCTTTTTCCCAGCCCGTCCGGGTGGAGACTCCATTTTCTCCGGACTTAGGTCCGTATTCTCTAAGGCCCTGAGCTTAAATAGTGCCGAAGTCGCAAGAACCATTCCACCGGGAGTGGGGGCAAAAATCCCTGCTCACACACAGTCTATTTGAAGCAAACCAATCTTTAAAACTTTAACATCAAATCATCATTAAAAATAGTAATAGGTAAAAGATTCCTTGTTAAAATACATATACATATATCTTCATTACACCCAAAGTTTATCCAAAACATTTGTTTAATAAGCAGCGAAAAATGTAGCGAAATATACATATGTATACATCAAAATCAATATTTATAAAATATAGAATTTATACATGCTTGGCAGTTCGTCTCTGATCTTGAAGTCCAAAACAACACTGCTCTCACAAACTCGAGTCTAGACTTGACTCGGTCTAGCTGAACTTTTCGGCTCAACCGGATCTACCCTGTCACCTGCGTGATGAACCACAATCGTGCTAAGCAGAAAGCTTAGTGGTACTAACCATAATAACAATATGATTCAATATAATGCCAATGTCAAACATTCAAGAATTAGAAGCAATATACAAGTATATCAGATTTCATAACATTAAATCTCATTATATTGTTCAATTGTTCCATTATTCATAATTCACATTAAAGCAAAGACAAGCATGGGCCCAAAAGAAACTAATATGCCATTCAAATTCCAGAGTTACTGTTTTGGTCCAATAATCACATTTATCAAGCCCGAAGATGAATCATTATCACAATGAGGATAGCCTCATATGTAACATCCCAACTAGGCTTCAAGGACTAGGCCCAACCAAGCTTCAAGGGGAGCATAGCATCAACCCAACCTGACTTCAAGGACCAAGCCCAACCCAGCTTTAAGGAATTGTTACTTTTAGGCATGCCACCAACAACAAAACTCTGAAAATTTAATAACATACTAGGCACACAATTCTTTCATAATTTCATTATCAAATCCATTCTCATTTTCTCATGATCATCTACGCATAATGCCCCAAATATTTCATTTATATTATTATAGCCATCACCAATGGCTTAACATATCATTATTAGAGTATGCATAACAAATTACATTATTCATATATTTTGAATCCTTAACATATATTTCACATAGTTCGCATAATGCAAATCATAGCACCATTCTCATATATCAACAATATAATAGGTAACTTAACATATTTTCCAACCAAATGTGTTAAGTCCCAAAGCCATGTAAATGTATGCAATCATGTAAGGTTTGTACTTACCTCTAAGAGCAACAAACACCAATTCAAATCTCCTCTTTCCAGAATCCCTCAACACTTGGATTAGGGCAACTCAAATCTCTTCAAAACCTAATCCAAAGGTGATTACACACACTCACTTAGTGATACACATAAAAAAATAAGGATAAGAGCTAACTAGGGCAAACTCCACACATGACACGCTCAACAACACGGGCGTGTCCCTGGCCGTACCCTAAACCCACAACACAGAATCTTTGACACACTCAGTGACATGGGCGTGTCACTGCACGTGTCAATTCTCCTCCAACACGGTGGCTATGACACACTCAGTGACATGGGCGTGTCACTGGACGTGTCAATTATCCAACAACACAGTAGCTGTGACACGCTCAGTGACATGGGCGTGTCACTGGATGTGTCACCAACCCAGAAAATAGGACCAACGACATGCCCAAAGACATGGTCTTGCTACTGGGCGTGTTAGGCCAAAAATCTGAAATCGACACTAAAAATGCCACATCCGACAAACATCTTTCTTTTACCCTTTTCCACTCCAAACAAACTTAACCAAAACCATCAATATACCATAATAAACTTGCATAACATCAAAACAACTCAATTATATGCATCAACACACAATCACAACCATATTCACAACTCAAAGTCACAACACCCACAACTCTTATTTTCTTCACCAAACTTAACATTTTCTTAAATCCAAGCCCAAAATCAAAGTTAATAAGACCAAACATTTCAAACATACCAAACCAACCAAAAACACATCTACAACAACCATTCACCAAACTCAAATACACAAACTCCAAAAGAACACAAAGAAACAAGTTGGAAACTTACCAAAAGTGAAGAAAATCCTTAAAACTCCAACTTGATCTCTTGAAATCCTTCAATTACTTGAGTTAGGAATCAATAAAACCTCTCTTTCCCTTTGGCAATGGTGATGGCCGGCTCTTGGAGAAGAAAGAAAAAGATTATGATAAAAAGTCAATAATCACTTCACTTCATTAACCACATAAATCCTCATTAAATCTCCACCAAGCAATTTATATATTATAATAATATAAATATCATCTTCCACTTATATTTAATTTCTATTTTTAAATAAACAAAATATCATTTGATCACTCTACTTGTTGACTTGTATATGTTCTATATATCTCTATATATATAACATATACACACACCTTCTTTTTATCTTCTCACTTAATCAAATATACACTTTAACATTTAATTCCATTACAACAATAAGCATTTCCAAAATTTTAGGGTATCATTTGGGATATTACAAGTTCTAGGATTTATTAATTTACAAATTCAAAACAATGGGTTGTTGTTAATTCATGAATGTGAAAACTAATGAATTGGTAATCACTAATTAAACTCAAGGAAAAAATTAAAATATAAGGTCATATTAATGGATAATTTGAGAATTAAGCTTTGATTAAATTGATCTACAACCCTAGACACCATTCCTAGAATTGAATTGATCTTACACAACTACTACTCGTTTACTTTTAAATTAAAATTGTTTTTCACCATTCCAACATATCACACTCTTGTTTTTAAATTTACTTGTCAATCAAACTATTGCAAAACAATTCCTTTCTTGTGAGACGACCTTGGGGCAATCACCGTTGCTACAACTACCTCGTATACTTGCGAGTGTCGCGTGTAGTAGTAATTAGTCGAGCGCAATAATTTTTTGGTGCCGCTGCCGGGGAAGATAATTGTTATTTGTAGTTTGATTATTTTATTTTAATTGTTTTATTGTTTAAAGTGTTCCTTTTTGAATTGCCTAGGTGATTTATGCAAGGACGAAGGTCTCAAAAAAATGAACTTGTTCCTTATATAGATGATATTCATAGACTACCAAAAGCTGAAGGAGTAGATCCCTTGAGACAGGAAGGAGAAGAAACCGACGAGCAATTTGAGGAGGACACTGAAGTAGAAATGGGTGACGTAGAGGAACCACCTATAAAGGAGTTTGCCCGACCGATCATTGGAGTAACCACATCGTGTATTCAGTTGAGCAACGCAAAAAGGAACTATGAACTTAAAAACACTCATTATAGTATGCTGCCATCCTTCCATGGATTACCGAATGAAGATCCTCTCAACTTCATTCGAGATTTTTACACAACACTGCATACTTTCCCTTTACAAGCACTAACAGAGGATAAACTTAAAATGACATATTTCTCATATAGTTTGAAAGATAGGGCAAAAGCATGGTTAATGACCTTACCAAAAAATTCTTTGACCACTTGGACCGAAGTGTACAAAAAATTTATGAGAAAATTTTATTCACACCAAAAGACCAAGGAGCTTAGAGGGAGTATTACTACATTCACCCAATTTGATGGGGAGCCATTTCATGAGATGTGGGATCACTTTAAATCTCTATTATTTCAATGCCCTCATCATTATTATCTGCAACAATTGCTCAATCAGTTCTTTTATGATGGGCTAACTCAACAATGTCAAAACACAGTGGATAATGCTGCAGGAGGGGCATGGGTGAGAAAACAATAGCTAAAATAGTTGCATTATTTGAAATGTTAGGAGCCAGTTGTCAACAAAAGAGCATTGGAGAAAGGAGAAGAGGGGCATATGAGCTGAATGCAAACTCAGAAATGGCAAGGCAAATTGCCGAGTTGACAAGGCAAGTTAAATTGTTGAATTCTAGAGAAAACTTGTCGGGGCCAAGCCAAGAATCATGTGCATCATGTGGTGTGGTAGGCCACAATGCAAATGTATGTCCTTCAAACTTTGACCAATTCCAAGAAGGGCAAGAACAAGCTTTTGCTTTTGAAGGGTTCCAACAAAGGGGAAGGAATGACCTGTACTTAAATTCTTATAATCCCAGTTGGAAAAATCATTCTAATTTTGTATGGAAGAACCAACAATAAATTCCACCTCAACATTCATTCCAACCTTATCAAAGGGGACCTCAATTTCAAGGCCAAGGTTCAAATCATGAGCAAGTCAACAAACCTTCACTTGAAGATAATTTGAATGCTTTAATTCAAATAAGCACTCAAAATTAAGAGGTGAACAATAAATGATTCAACTCTTTAGACGCCTCACTTAAGAAGGTTGAGATGCAAGTGGGTCAATTGGCTAATCAATTACAAGCTAATCAAAAAGAAAAATTTCCAAGCCAACCGGAGCAAGCCAAAGCAATCACAGTCCTAAGAAGTAATAAAGTACTTGATAACAAAATCGATGATAATAACATTAATGATTCTTTGGATGCAGGAACAATGGAAGAAGATGATGAAGAAATACAAGGAGGCAAAGCTCAACCAATTGAGCCTAAGAAAGTTAGTGAAGAGGCATGGTGACACCAAAGCTGCACAAATCTCCAAATCCGTACAGACCACCAATTTCTTTTCCAAGCAGGTTAAAAAATGAAAAGCATGATAAGCAATTTACTGAAATTTATAATATGCTCTCAAAGGTAAGTATTAACCTTCCCTTACTTGAGGTGATTAAAAATATACCACATATGCTAAATTTTTTAAGGAGCTTAACACAAAAAAGAAAAAATATGAGTTGAATGAGAAGGTGATAGTCTCGGAAGTTACAAGTGTTGTTTTACAACATAGGTTACCTCCAAAACTAAAGGATCCTGGAAGCTTTATAGTTAGTATCTCTATGGGGAATGGGAAAGAAACTATTGGTATGTGTGACTTAGGAGCAAGTATAAATTTGATGCCATACTCTGTTTACTTGAAATTAGAGCTAGGCGAACTTAAACCAACTAAAATGGTTTTGCAACTTGCGGAAAGAACTCTTCGATACCCTAAGGGAATTGTAGAAGATGTTCTAGTTAAGGTAGATAGTTTAATTGTACCCATTGATTTCATTGTCTTAGATATGGGGGAAGAAATTCCTAGAGATTCTAAACATACAATTTTGTTAGGGAGACCTTTTATGGCCACAACTAACACATTAATTGATGTTAAAAATGGAAAATTGACCATGACTGTTTTAGGTCAAACTGTAGATGACTGTTTTAGGTCAAACTGTAGAATTTTCAATTTTTAACACTTCCCTTATTCCCACTACTGCTTTATATGAGGACTGTTCTTTCATTGATTTTACTGATAATGCTGTTGAAGAAGTTTTTTTGCATGAGAGTGGTGAAGACAAACTGGAAAGGGCTTTAAATTTGGAGGAAGAAGTTGAAGGTTCAAATGAGGAGATTCAACCAAAGGGGGTTGAACTTAAAAAACTTCCAAAGCACATAAAGCATGTTTTTCTTGGGGAAAATAACTCACAACTAGTGATCATTTCTGCTACTCTTGGTAGTGAGAAGGAAGATAAACTTGTGAGGATGTTGAAAAAATTCAAGAGAGCTATTAATTGGGGGTTGAGTGATATCAAGGGTATTAGTCCCTCTATGTGCATGCACAAGATAGTTCTAGAGGAAGGGGTTAAACCAGTGAGAGAGGCTCAAAGGAGACTTAACCCTAATATGAGCGAAGTAGTGAAGAAGGAGGTTCTTAAATTGCTTGATGAAGGGGTAATCTACCCTATTGTTGATAGTGAATGGGTTAGTCTCGTCACGTCATGCCAAAGAAAGCAGGTTTGACTGTGGTCTAGAATTAGAAAGGAGAGTTGGTACCTACTTGAACACAAATCGGCTGGCGAATGTGCATAGATTATAGGAAATTAAATAATGTCGCCAAGAAAGATCACTTTCCTTTAACATTTATTGATCAAATGCTTAATAGGTTATCTAAACATGCTTTTTACTGTTTTCTTGATGGTCTTTCAGGTTACTACCAAGTCCCGATGGCACCAGAAGATCAACCAAAGACAACCTTTACTTGTCTCTTTGGGACATTTGCCTTTCGGAGGATATCATTCGGACTATGCAATGCACCAGGTACATTTCAAAGATGTATGCTTTTGATTTTTTCTAATATGATGGACAAATGCATTGAGGTGTTTATGGATGACTTCTCTGTTTTTGGTAATTCTTTTGATGGTTGTTTGCAAAAACTGATTCTCGTGCTTGAAAGATGTATTGAATGTAATCTTACCTTGAGTTGGGAAAAGAGTAATTTCATGGTTGATCATGAAATTGTTTTGGGTCATGTCATTTCTCACAAAGGGATTGAGGTAAACAAGGCTAAGGTTGAATTAATTATGAATCTACCTTCACCTACAACTGTTAAGAGGATTAGAAGCTTTTTGGGATATGCTGGATTTTATAGGAGGTTTATAAAAGATTTTTCAAAAATTTCACTTCCTTTATGTCATTTGCTAGGAAAGATGTTCCATTTGTTTTTTATGACAAGTTCTTAGAAGCTTTTGAAATTTTAAAAGAAAAATTAACTTCTGCTCCTATAATTGTTGCCCCAAATTGGGATTTGCCATTTGAAATCATGTGTGATGCATAGAATTATGCCATTGGAGCTGTTGTGGGCCAAAGAGTAAATAAATTGATGTGTGTAATTTATTATGCAAGTTTATCTTTAAATGATGCACAAGTGAATTACACAGCCACTGAAAGGGAAATATTAGTAGTGGTGTTTGCACTAGATAAATTCAGATCTTACTTGATAGGTTCTAAAGTCACAGTATTTTCAGACCATACGGCGTTGAAATACCTATTGACCAAACCACAAGCTAAACCCAGGGTCATTAGGTGGATATTGATGCTGTAAGAATTCGATGTTGAAATAAAAAATCGGAAGGGAAGTGAGAATGGAGTAGCCGACCATCTCTCTAGATTGAACTCTCACGATAATGATGTAGAAATTGATTGTGAAAATGCTTTTGAAAAAATCCCGAATGAACACTTGTTTGCTTTAACTCAAGTACCTTGGTATGCAGATATTGCTAACTATCTCTTTTGAGGTGTTGTGAGAAAGGATTTGAATTTTCAGGCAAAGAAGAGGTTCCTGCATTCATGTACGTACTATTTTTGGGATGAGCCATATTTGTTTAGAATTTGCAGGAATGAAATTATAAGAAGATGTGTACCGGAGGAAGAAAAAAATAAGTGTTGCAATTTTTCCACAACATGTATTGTGGAGGGCATTTTGAAGGAAAGAAGACCGCCGAGAAAATTCTTCAAAGCGGTTTGTATTGGCATATTCTTTTTAAGGATGCTCATAATTTTTGTACAAGATGTGACAAATGCCAAAGAGAAGGAAACATTAGCAAAAGGAATAAAATGTCTCTCAATATGTTTATTGTGGTTGAAATTTTTTATGTATGGGGGATAGACTTCATGGGGCCATTTTCCAAGTCATTTGATTTTGAATATATTCTTCTTGTAGTGGATTACGTGTCTAAGTGGGTGGAGGCTATCCCCATTAGGACTAATGATGCTAATGTTGTTTTGAAATTTTTGAAGGAGAATATTTTGAGCAGGTTCAGAACCCCAAAGGCAATAATAAGTGATGGAGGAAGCCACTTTTGCAACAAATGGTTCAAGAAGTTAATGACCAAGATGGACATCCGACATAAAGTGGCAACTCCATACAACCCTCAAACATCTGGACAAGCCGAGATCTCCAACAAGCAAATTAAGGGGATCTTGGAAAAGACAATGAGCACAACGAGAAAGGATTGGTCAATCTGACTTCCAGAAGCATTATGGGCTTATAGAACTACTTTCAAAACACCATTAGGAATGAATCCATATAGGTTGGTCTTTGGCAAGGCTTGCCTCCAATCGGTGGAATTGGAGCATAAAGCCTATTGGGCAATAAAGACCATAAATATGGACTTAGAAGGAGCAAGGGAGCAAAGAATATTGCAAATTTTTGAGCTTGATGAGCTTAGAAATGAGGCCTATGAGAGTTCAAGAATCTATAAGGAAAGGGCAAAAGCTATGCATGACAGGATGATCCTTCGAAGAACTTTTAAACTGGGAATGAAAGTCCTCCTATTCAATTCCAGAATGCGATTGTTTCCCGAAAAATTAAAGTCCTGTTGGAGCAGACCATTTCAAGTAATTCAAACATTCCTATATGAGGTTGTTGAGTTACTCAATTTGAAAACTAACAAGTCATTTAAGGTAAATGGACAAAGGATGAAGCCTATCTTGAAGAAATTGATGTTGCAAAAACTGTTGAAAATTTGATGTTTATAGACAAATGATGCAATAATGTCCAGCTACACGACATTAAAGAAGCGCTCAGTGGGAGACAACCCATCAATTTGTATTTCTTTTCATAGTTAAATCTTCATGTTTTTTCATTTAAATTTTGTTTTGTTTTAAGAGAATAGAATGGGTGCATTGATCAGTTTTTATTTTTGATGGAGTTTCAAGATAAAGCTGAAAAGATAAATGCATATCTTAGACTTGGGTGACACATTTGTTTAAATAAATAAATAAATAATAAATAAAAAAGGGGGAAAATAAAAAATTTTGGCAGTAGAGGACACGACCACTTGACACAGCCAAGCCATTGGCCATGTCAAGCAAACCTAGAATTCTCAGGCGTGGACATGGCCAAAAGGCTTGGGCGTGTCCTTGGCCGTGTCACCCAGAAATGCCCAAGTGCCAGTCCATGTCCTTAATCCCTTACCCGACACCCAAACACATAAACCCGGACATGCCCACAGGATACGCCGAAGCCACTAGTCGTGTCCCTCCTAAAAGCCCAAACACAGCCAAGCCATTTCAAGCTTGGCCATGTCACCCTCTTTAAAAACCTGATCACATCCTTTTTGTTCATCCCTAACCTTGGTTTTCCCTTTTTCTTTCTCTCACCTCTCTCTCTAAACCTCCATCACTATCTCTCAAAACTTAAAAATCTCACCAAATCTTCCATTTCTCTTACTCAAAACTCAATTAAACCCACTCAATCTTCCAATTTTCAACTCAAAACTCTGTAAAATCCATCAAAGTTCTATTTTCACCAAAAAGATCAAGATGCGTAAAACAAAAATGGTGTCCCACCACAAGAGGAGGCAACCTCCATCATCCACTCCATCATCCTCTTCATCATCTTCAAAGAGGTCAACTCTTCTAGCAGGTTTCTTTCCGACGAGGTATGTGAGCGATAAATCCCTTAATACTCTCAAAATTAGAGAAAATTTTGCTACATATGTTCAAAACCTTGGATGGGAAAAATTAGTTTCCCTTAAACCTTTATAATTCCAAGAACTCACTATAGAATTTTTAACCTCTCTTAAAGTTGAAAGAAATGAAACGAAGATTTGCACTAGGTTTAGCTTTAAATTTGTTGGAAAACAATGTGTTCTTGATATTGAGAAATTAAATGCTATTTTTGGTTTTCACCAAGAAGGGGAAAAATGCATTCCTAAAGGTTTTAGACAATAATTCGCATGGGGAGGAATAGGCTCGGGGGGTATGTATGTGGCCAAATTGGCCAAAGCAACCAAATTGATAAATCCCGCCTTGAGGTATCTACATCGATTTATGTCTTGTGGGTTCTTTGCAAGGAAAGAAAGCACGGGTGTGGTGGAACTAAGTGAGCTATTTTTCTTAAATTGTGCTAGCAATGTTATACCCGTAAGTGCCGGCTATTGGTTGGCCGATGTGTTTGATGGCATAGCAAATAGGAAAAAGGGCGCACTTTGCATAGGTGGATTGATGACCACCTTGGCTGTAGCTCTTATTGATGGATTTGATCCGAGCACTTGCCAAATGACTAAAATTTCTAGGAGTGATTCATTGGATCTTGCTACCCTTGAAAAGATGCACATGATTGTAAAAGGGAGAGGGGCTTATGTTATGCGTTTAGATGAGCAGGTTGCACCAGAGGATCGGCAAAAGAGGCCATGAGTTGATGAGGAGTCTGACTCGGATTCACTTGGTTTGGATGAAGATGCTCTGACGCCGGATAATCAGGATATTATTAGTAGGATTGAAGCATTGGAAAGCAAGGTAGATCATAATCATGTTGAAGTCCTCGCCCAGTTAGAACAAATCAATAGCAACCTTGCAAAGATTCTTATCCTCCACCCTTCAGCAGCCTCATCTTCATATCCTCCACCATTGTAGAGCATATTAGCTTCTGCCTTTTGAAGACACTTCTTATGTTTCTTATTTTCAGTTGTTGAATATTTCAGTTGTTGTTTTTCACAAGCTTACACCAAACTTTACAATGGTTTGAGATCAATCCTCACAACCCTTACAAGAGTTTTCCCAGGCTCACTCTCACAACCTAAGTGTTTCCAAGTTAACACTCAAACTTACATTTTTGGTGTTTAATGCTCACACCTAACACTATAACAATTCAAATGTTAATTATAGTAAGTGAAAATGGAAGTATATTGCTTAGGCTATCACAATAAAAAAAATTACCCTTGAACAGGATGTTTCTTAGGATATTTATAGCCAATATGGTCCAATTGGTCATTATAAGTCATGTGATGAATATTAGTAGGCTAGTCCTTATGTTAAACAAAAATTTTCACATGGAGCAGTCGTCCTGGCAGAAGGGATGGTCTCCCTAGCACATTGGGCGGTCCTCCTTTACATAGGGATGGTCGCTCCATTTAAAAATTTTCCAATGGTCAAATATGAGTACTCTACTGGTGGAATCTTGCCCATACTGTGGCTATCGGGACAGTCACCCAAGGTCCAGGGACGGTCACCCTTTTTGAATTTGAAAGTGGCTTTATAACGGTCATTTCACGTGTCACTCCCTTATTTGACAAAGAGTTTTTCTGCCAAAATATGAAAGGGGGCGGTTGCGCTAGTACTAAAATCATAGTTAGATTGGGCAACTTGCATCAAACTTCTAGGTGCACCCGAGGTCTTGAACACTACTGCCAATCCTTGTGATTTCTTCTTGAAATGAATGGACGGTCACGATATGAAGGGGACGGGTGTGATAAGGTACAGAGAGACCGCTCCTCAGACCACACTTGTCACCACATTCTCTATTGTGAATGTTGAAGATTTGGTCACTTGAGGTGCGATCGTCCTAAGAAATGGATGGTCGCGAATAAGATTGTCTTGGTTGCTAGTGAGGTCGAAGCTCTGATCGCAAATCCTATTGTAACTCAACTTGTTCTTCAAATCATCAAGGGCAGTCACCCTTTGGCCTAGTGTGACCGCACCTTGTGCATTATTCTAGCAATGTATTGAGCAACCTATTCCTGCATCAAGTAACTTAAAGACACTAAATTAATTATTTACTTCGAGTGTTAAAGATCAAAATTGAGATTATTTGGTTAACATTTTATTTCTATACTTCAACACTTTTTTTTCTTTTTTTCTCTTTTTTCAACTGTGATTTTTAATTTTTATTTTTGTTTATATTTTTTTACTCATAAATAATTTTTTGATTCTCATATTTTCAACATATACACAGAAAACACAAGCATATATATTATATATATAATACACACAATAAACATAAACATATTCAATCAAAATATACCAAACATACATACAATATTTACATAATTTATTTAATATTTTTAAAATTTTATATATAACGTTCACACAACATCCATATAACATATACACTACACAATAAATATATTGTAACACCTTTATACCTTATAAACATATAATACACACACTCTCAGTATGTAAAATACATATATACGGTATAAAAATATCATCATCCAGCTTAATAAAAACTTCTATATTCTCTTATTATTTAAAACATTTGTATTTATACAAATATATATATGTATCAGAATACATGATGCCTTACATTACTCCATTATTTAAAATATTCTTTATAATTTACAATATATATATATATATACTCTCAAAACATAATATAATAAACATAATGTCAAAATATACTATAAAATAAAATATGTACATGCTGGCAAAGTGGCACTGATCTTGCTGTAGCACAAACACTTCAAGCTTAATCAACAAAAGCCTAAATCCGATCTGGCCTAGTAGAACTCTCCGGCTTTATCGGATCACCCCTGTCATCTGCGCGATGAATTACAATCGTGCTAAACTGAAATCTAGTGGTACAAACTTTAATAATAACAATATTCAAATACAATGCCAATGCAGAATGTTCATATGCTATGTCGTCACATGATATTCAAGACCATTTTTGAATATATGCTTTCATCACTTGATAATTCACACAAACACATACATAAGCATGAGCCCAAAACAACTAATACATCATTCAATTCTCAGAGTTACCATTTTGGTCCATAATAACACCATGTGTCTAGCCTCGAAGGCAAAATATCAATATATCAGTCCAACTAGGTATGGGCTTACGACTCGATCTTTTCACCCAGTCCAACTTCAAGGACTTGTTTCTGAGGCTTAAGACTCGGTCTTTTCATCTCAAAAATATTTTCACAGTGACGCCAAACGTCTATCCCCATAGGCAAATATAAGCATGCCGCTAAACACAGTACTCTAAAAATTGAATAACATATTAGGCACACAATTATTTTATATTTCCATTATCAATCTCTTTCTAATTTTCTCATGATCTAGCTAGGCATATTGCCTCATTTATCTCATTTATATCAACATCATCATATAATCATAATGCATCTCATTTTATACAATCTAGCCATCAACAATGGCTTTACATTTCATTCAATTGAGCCATTAACAATGGCTTTTCACAATGCATAATAATTCATACATAGCAATTTACATGTCCTAGCACCATACTCATGAATACTTAATGTATCAAGTAGCTTAACACATTTTTCATTCAAAATGTGTTAGGCCAAATGTAATGCAATCACATATTCCATTTATCAAGAGTTTGTACATACCTTAGGAAACACTCCAAAATGAGCTTTAAAACTTTCTCTAACCTTCCCTTCCAAGTTGCCCTTCAACACTAGGGTTGGACAAACTAATTTCTCTCATTGCCTATACCAAATGTGATCATAAATAGCCATTTAATATCACATTCTAAGGCATTCTAAACATTAAATCATTTAAATAGGAATTACAAATGAAAAACAAAGAAAAGATTTATTCTCAAGTGACACGCCCAACAAAACGGGCGTGTTACTGACCGTGTCATTAACTCACTCACACAGAAGCATTGACATGTCCAATGACATGGGCGTGTCACTGCCCATGTTGTTCATGTTGCCTAAAAGAATATTTGACACATCCAACAATACGGGCGTGTTAATGGCTGTATCAATTATTTTGCCTTACAGAAGCTACGACATGCTTAGAGACATGGTCGTGTCATCAAAGTGGAACTCAGCACCATCGACATGCTCAATGACATGGCCATGTCAAGCGAAATCTGCATTTTAAACTCTCAACCAAACAAACACAGTCATTCCAAACTCAACAATACAACACCCCAAATCATCATCTTAGCTTATATCCATAATTCTTCCACAAATTTAACATTTATATAACTCCAACATATCATAACTATCATCTTATTAAATCAATCATCACTTTCCCTCACAACACATTCAAAGAAGAAGAAAGAAAAGAAATCTCTTCTCTTTCAATCGAACCTTAAAAATCACCATTAACTACTTACAACATCTTCTTACATATTCAAATAAGCCATTAAAACATACTAATACAAAATTCTCAAAATCCAAATATCATGTTCTTCCATAGAATTCTAAAGAAACTTGCAAAATGATAAAGCAACTTACCAATTGATGAAAAATCCTCAAAATCTTCACTTGAATATTTGAAATCCCTTCAATTCTTTGATGAATGGAAGAACTCTCCTCTAGACTCTCTCTCTCTCTCAAACTCACGCCAAAGAAGAAGGAAGAAAAGAAAAGACTCCTCTCTTTTTTTTCATCCTTATCTCTATATATATATATTAATTATTTTTTTATATGTGTTGTATATGTTTGGTATATGCATATATTATATTTACTTTAAATATATTTTGAATATATATAATTTACTTAAAATCCTTTCATTTTATTTAAATTATTTATTTAATGTATCCAAATTTAATTTATTTTATTTAATATTAAAAAATTAGGGGTATTACATATATAACATACATAACATCTACAATATCTACATACATCAACATAACATACATGTAATATATATATATATATAATATTTATGCAATATTTAAAAAATAAAATTAATAATTTTTAACTTTATTTTTTATGTATATAATATATAAAATTTATTTAAAAATAAATTTAATAATTTTTATTAATATATTTTTATATTTTTTACTATTATTTTTATTTGTAATAAAAATAAAAATTTTTTTCTTTATAAAAAAATAATATACTTTATTGTTTGAAAATATAATATAAGATATTAATTTTTATTATTTTATTTGAATATTTTTATTTAATGGTAAAGTTTGAAAAAAAGTTAAAAATTAAATTAAAATATTATTTATAGTGTGAGTGATTATATTTTTGAAAAAAATCTTATTTTAGTGAGAGGGAAGAGTGAAGTATTTTAAAAATTAAACTCAATTTATTCTAAAAATGTATTTTTTTTAATATCTTTTAAACAAAATTATTTTTGTTGGTGATTTTGTAAATGTGCCATGAAAAAATATATAGAGGGCGTTTCTCAAAACTTAAAAGCTGGTCAAAACTGATTATAAGCAATTTTTAGATTATAAGTTGTTTATTTAAGTATTTCTGAAAACTTAAATAGTAGATTAAATCTAATTTTAATCAGTTTTTTAAAAGTTGGGTTTTGATACTTTTTTTAAGCACTTATTTTTTAAGCAGTTTTGACCAAGTAAAAGATCATACTATCCCTACCTAATCTTCAATATTCCAAATAAGTTTTATTAAATAAATTATTATTATTATTAAATAAATTTTATTATTATTATTATTATCAAATAAATTTTATTAAATAAATTTTATTATTATTAAATAAATTTTATTATTATTATTATTATTGCAAAATAAATTTTAAATTGACATTTAAAAAATTATTTTTATACAATAAATAAATTAAGGGACAGTTTAGTCATTTTGATAATTTCTGCAATTAAAAACTGATTATAAGCTGATTTTACAAAAACACTTAACTGATTATAAATTGATTATCAGCTAATTATTAACTAGTTTACAGAAACGCTTAACTGCTTATTTTTAATCTAATTATAATTTAAAAATTACTTATTCACAATAAGCTGAAAAGCTTAAGTTTTGAGAAACACCCTCGTATTATGGGTTGAATTAAAATAGAAGGAAAGTTGAAGGATCCGCTTCCTTTGGTCGAGCTTTAACGTCTCAGCACAGCTCATTCAAATTGGCGGTGGGTATTACAGTTGGGCAAGGTAACCAAACAATCCGCAATTTAAACTACGTTTCATAACGCCACCACTTTACTTCACACACATTACACGGCAACATATCACCAAAAATCAATTCCATACCAATCTCTCTCTTTAATAATTTTTAATTTTTTTTAAGGAGAAATCTAAAGCCAAACTCCATTAGCAGTTTTTTTTTTCTCTATTTTCTTTCTCGTTGTCTTTCTGTGAAACTCTTCGTCTTCCTGAGGAGGTGCTGGAACGAATCACCTCACCTCTTCGGAAAACCTTTTATTTGCAGTCAAATTCAATGGCTTCCGAGAACTTCACCGACAGAGACACTGTCTTCAGAAAACTCAAAGCCAAATCTGATAACAAGGTTTAGGGCCTTTTCCTTATGGATCTTAGTCGGATCTGGTTGTTTTTTAATTGGATCTCGTTTTTTAATTATGGTTTTTTTCGTACTTTTTTTTTAAAATTTTATGGGTGTTTTTATAGATGTGCTTTGATTGCAACGCAAAAAATCCGACTTGGGCTTCTGTGACTTATGGGATCTTCCTTTGCATCGATTGCTCCGGTGTTCATCGCAGTCTTGGAGTACACGTTAGCTTTGTCAGGTATTTTGATTTTATTCTTTATTAATTTTTCCCCAGTATTAATGGTTTGCTGTTTAATTAGCTTATTTTAGTTTATATTTGGTCCTAAGTACATGTGCACCTTAATCATCTCTATTGCTAATATTATGTATGAAATAGCTAAATAGGTCTGGAAATGTGAAAGATGATGCTTTGTATTGTAATCTTTACTTAAAAGATATTATTTTATTGCTAGCCCTCATGCATAATAACGATGCCAATGTGTTGGAGACAACAGAAATGAGGAGGGTTTGTTGGGCAAACGAGAAGGATAGCTGGATAGGTGACAGCAAAGAAGAAGAAATAGACCTTGTGGTAGAGAATGAAATAGTGGCTGGTGATGACAACTTGTCGTAGCAGCTGGTGGATCAGTTGCATTATAGTTATGGTAGGTGAACATCGAATAATGATGGTGGTATAGGAGTGGCAGAGAGAATATAATGATAAATAAGATGAAAAAACAACTTAAACCCTCAAATTTTAGATAGACAACCAAACATGATCCAGAAAAAGGTTGACACATGTACTGACCCAATTTTGAATTGCAAATTAAAAGACACTTGGCATTTATTGAATCATGTCAAGTACTTAAAAGGCATCATTTCAACTGCCATAAAATATATCCCACAAAAAAAAATATTAGTTTGATCTTTGGATTGGTAAATCCACATCAATGGGTTCATGTCACTCTCTCATACCCTTTATTAATCTTAACTCCTTTTTTACCAATAAGTATATTGCACTCGGTGCCAAGTACTAAAAAATTTGAATAGTTGATTATGAATTAAACTCAACTGCATCATTGCAGAATTCCTATGTCAGCGTATTAACTTATTCCTTGTTTTGTATTAGATATGCTGGGTTTTCCAAATTTTTATGGCTATTATATTTATTGTAATTCTAGTGATTTGATTATTATTGTGACCATAATAGCTAGTTTTCTACTAGTATGTGTAATAAATGTGTGGCTCCACTTCAAAAGATTTAGAAGAACATATTCGTGAAATGCTTCTAGGAACAAAATTTTAGCAATAAACGGTCTAGTAATGCAAACGAGTGTAATACATGTACAGTGTAAGTGAGCTTACATCATTCCAGTACTGGTAACATAATCAAAATCTTATTACTTTGACCACTTGCAATCGAGTTTGAACATTTTTTAGAAAATTTTGTAAACTACTGTTGATAAATCATGGCTGGCTAAAAAAAGAGGCAAACTTTCCTTAAACCATGATTTTTCTACGATCAAAATATTACAAAAGCAGTTTGCCAAAAGCAATTTGTTAAAATTACCCTATAACATACAATACAGAAAAAATAAATGTGGGAAATCCCACATTTGTTAAATAATGATTCGATTAATATAAAAATAGGTTTCCAATCTTAACAACTAGTTTTTAGGTTGGCAGTCCCAAATCTATATTAACATAAATCAAAATTTAATATGATATCATAGTAAATTTGACCTATGAATGTAGGGTTGCATTCCTACAAAAAGTAAGATACTGTTCCTAGATGACTTGGATAGCAATAAACTTGTCAAGTGTCAACTGGAGTAGTTGGCACTTGAGAGGAAGTTTTAAAACTATCCTATAATATACAATATAAAAAACAAATGTGGGAAATCTCACAGTTATTAAATATAAAAAATATGATTCAATTAATATTGAAAAAATAAACTCTCTAACCCTAACAACTAGTGTTTTAAGGGTTGGCAGTCTCCTTGATCTATATTAAAGAAAAGAAAAAATTTAACACAATTGAATCGCGTATTGACAAATTCTCATGAGGATAACTGAAGTTTGGTTTGGGTTTATGAACAATTGCAGTATGAAAGTCTCCTTCCTTTTCTCTTTCCTTTATGTTTATCAGTAGGATTAGGGATTTAACTCTAATGACATTTGTGGACCACTTTCTCATTTATGAATCAAAAAATGAATCGAAGTATTTTAATTGAAAAGACTTGTTTTTTCAATGAAATTTACTAAACAATAAATGAATGCAAATAAATAAATAAAGGTTTTCCTGGTATTTTTTCTAAGACTTCGATTCTTCACAGTGCAAATTCTAAACTTCCTTCTGCAATTTAAGGGAAGACTTTTGGTTCAACCATTGCTACAAGCAGTTAGCCTCTTGTGACTAGCTGTCGGTGACTAAGTTGCTGGGAGGCTAATTTTTATTAGTTAAAAATTTGAATTTCAGCTTTTAACATTTTATTTTTTTATTTAAAATGCAGATCCAAATGCCAGTCTAGCAAAATCTCAAACTAGCGGATGCCAACTTAGTAGTCCCTCCTTCGTTAATACTTTAGATATTATGTAGTAGTTCTTGTTAGGCCTTTGACCTGATCAAAGTCATATTGCTATTATCATGCTGTGTTAATGTTTGAACCTTGTTTGGTCTTTTGCAGACCTTAGAATTGATAGATATGTCAAAATGATGTAAAGAATATCTATAAAGGCATACAAGTAGGGTCTTAATTTTAAAAGACGCAAGTTGGATTTTTTTTTTTTTTGCATAAAAAATATGAGTGGTGATAATGATGTCATGATAAAATGGGAAAGGAGCAAACCTTGACTTAGAAGATTCTCCCAAGGGTTGAAAGGAATTTTCTTTGTTTAATCTCTCTTGCTGCTCTGAAAGTTTATTTTTTTTAGTATTCATTGCTATATGATAAATTTTTAACTAGCCAAGCAGTTTTTAGAACTATAAAGAAAACCCATCGGATTGTTATCTGGTGAAAATGTTTCTGACATATGGGTTGATAAATGGTAGAAATCAGCAGCAAATTATTTATTCTGGTAATACTAGAGTACACCAAATCAAATATCTCGTATTTTTTAAACGTTTTATGATTGCTGCCAAAAAACATACGTGATTTTGTTATATGATGCTTTTGAAAGTGCTTATGGTTTGTTTTACATTCACCTTTTTTTTTCACGTTCTACAAAGTAATTCACCTGCCATAAGCTGATAAATTATTCTATAAACTTGATATGATGGCTTTAGCTTGCCTCTCCATGTGCTCTTTGGAGTGCAAGTGCTGATCTAGAGTGGCTTTATTGAAGGGCTGCTATCTATGTAGCCTAGGAATAAATGCTTTTAGATCATGTATGCAAGGTTTAGAGTTATTGTTAAAAGCCCTAGGTGCAAGGCCAGGCAGCCACCTGGTGGATACAAGTTGCAGTTTTACTAAATATAAATATTTCGTAGTGGATAATAAGGTAATAAAATAGAAGATGAACAAGAACAAGAAGAAAGAAGAAGAATGAAGGGATAGTATAGAAGAAAAGAAAAAGTTGTTAGAAGATGAACAGAAAAATATAATAGATTAAAAAATTAATGTAAAGAAGGAGAAGAAGAAAAAAATATTGTAGACAAAAAAAAAAGAAAATATCTTGTAAAGAAGGGGGAGAAAATTTAAAGAAAAGGAAGATAATGTACCGGGAAATATTTGTTGTTTGCCTAGAAGGACACTGATGTGACATTTTAATGTGAATTGTTTTAATTGTTCTTCAGTGAGATTCTTTTGTAGTTATATACATTAGGGAAGTTCAAAAGTTGCCTTTTTGCATTAGGTTTATATAAGGAATTTTTTTCTATAAGGTATTTTTTTTAATGTGAATTTTTTTAATTGTTCTTAAGTCAGATTCTTTTGCAGTTATATTATATTAGGGAATTCAAAAATTACTTTTTTGCAATAGGTTTTATAAGGGACCATCAATTTTTAAGGACCCGCATTTTTTTTGAGCATTTGGGAGGCGGAATCAATCTTAAGTCTATTATCTAGGGGAATATGCGCATTCCGCCATGTTGTATCTTGGTGTGCAAAGACCCACATAGTTAAAACAGTAAAAACAATTAAAAGCTTCAAGCCAACATGTCATTACGCCTCACCTGGGTATAGTGCAGGTGAGAGACCTGCGCCTGGTTGTGCCTTGCTCCTTGTGCCTAGAGCGCCTTTAGCAGCACTGCTGTTTGAATATTTCCAATTGGGTTTCTACATTTTTCAAAGCCTTTCAAATTCCATCTTCCCCTGTTTGGTCCTGAGATACCATTCCATTTGCCCACAATTGGAAGCCCTTCCAAACTTTTTATTTCATTCCTACATTTTCTGCATAGACCTAAACATTTTCAAGAGTTGCTCCTCATGCTCTACCAGAACTGCATACACTAGGATCATTTCTTAGAAAATTGGACATCATTCAGTTCCCTAATTTTACTCAGGACTTCTATAAAACTTTTGACAAATCCAGAAATCTTCAAGCTCCTAATTGTGAGGCTCCCTTCTAAATCCAATTTTAAATCACTTTGCATTTTCTTTCCCATATTTATTGATTTTTAGTTACTTATCTAGGAGTAGGCACCTGTGTGAGAGTTGCCGTCTTTAATGACGTGTGATTTTCCCTTGTTGCCTTGACAAGTGCTTTGTCATATTTTTCCCTGATTTATCCTGCCAGTCCTTTTCAGCACATTCATCTGCCAAAAAAAGATCATAAATTATGAGATGATCCTTCCATGCCTTTTTACATTTTAATTTTTTAGAAACTTCAAGATAAAATCTTTGTTTCCAAGTTAGTTACATTTTGTTAAAATATATGGTGGTGGTTCCGCTTACACTTGTTAATGATATATTATATTCCATGTGTTTGTGTGTATATATATATATATATATAATCTTTTGATGCCTTTGTTTGAGGCATCCATCCTGTTGTTTTCCATTTTTCTCATAGTCTAACCTTTTTTTAAAGGGAAGCAGTTGCAATTTTCAAAAATTAAGAGAGAAATTATGGTTATCTTGAAAATTTAATGCTGAAATGGTGAATTACATTTTGCTAAAATATATGGTGGTGGTTCCGCTTACACTCGTTAATGATATATTATATTCCATGTGTTTGTGTGTCTATATATATATATATAATCTTTTGATGCCTTTGTTTGAGGCATCTGTTTTGTTGTTTTCCATTGTTTTCATAGTCTAGCCTTTTTTTAAAGGGAAGCAGTTGCAATATATTGGAAGTAAGGAGTCATTGTTAAAATATATGGTTATCTTAAAAATTTAATGCTGAAATGGTGAATCACATGTTGTAACATTATATTGGAAGTAAGGAGTCAATGTTGCCCTCTTAATAATAGATACCCTTTTATCATCCGTTGTGGCAAGTTTGGTTTGAAAGTAGCTGAGGGCTTTGAGGGATTTAAGTTGTAGTGAATAGTTGGCTCGGTACCCAAAACTTTGGCGTAGTGACAGCTTTTATGAATGCTTTTGATAGGTCTTAATGAGTTTTTTTTTCATGCAAGTAACTTCCTTTTTTCTACTCAGTTTGAAACAGCTTGGTGTGCTATATTGAGAACTCCTTACAATAAAATAAAATAGCGGAAAACAATTGTAATCATAATAGTATTTATTCTATTCATGTAGGTCTACAAATTTGGACTCATGGAGTCCTGAACACTTGAAAATGATGAGCTTAGGGGGAAACAATCGTGCACAGGTATTCTTCAAGCAGCATGGATGGACTGATGGGGGAAAAATTGAGGCCAAGTATACATCAAGAGCTGCTGAACTGTATCGGCAAATCCTTTCAAAAGAACTTGCCAAATTTATGGCAGAAGATTCAGGCTTGCCATCATCACCTGTTGCTTCTCAGTCAGCCCAAGCATCCAATGGGCTTCCTGATGTCAAGACCAGTGAGACTTCTAAAGAAAGTTCCTTAGGAAACCAAGAAACACCTGACGTTGTTCGTACCCCTAAAGCTGCTCATCCAGGTATTATAAGTTCAAACAAGAAGCCTCTGGTTGCTAAGAAAACCGGGAAAACTGGGGGGCTTGGTGCTAGGAAGCTTGCTACAAAGGTAAGCTCTCCCACTTTTACGAATGCATTATCTATGATTAGAACTAACTTGGAATTATTACCTTAATTTAATTTGTTGTAAGGAATTAAAACAATCAGTCTAAAATTTTCATAAACCGAAATAAAAAACCAAATTAGATTGAAAACCAAAACCTATCAGGTTTTCTATTCAGTTTGATCAGTTTATTTGGTTGCTGGATGCATAATTGCATATTAGATTTGAAAGATAACCTGGGGGCTTTTTGACTCTTCAAAAATGAAAAAAAAAGAAGAATAGAAAGAAAGGATGTACTTGCTACGAGTATGAATCTTTTTTTGTTCTCTCATAGAACTCCTAAACAAAGGGAGATCATTCACCCTGTTTAGAATAAATTACGTGATAGAATTCAGGTATTTTGTGATAGAATAGAAGTTGTGTATTTGGAACAATTTCTAAAATGGTAAAGCTCAATTGAAATATGGTATTTGGAATGATTGGAAAGGGAACTAAATTGTATAACCTCTTTCACTTATATAGATTTCTAATAATGTAGTAAGAGAAAGTTGCTTGCAAGATTTTTTTTTTCCAAGGATTGTCTCAGTGTTATTCTCGCAAAGTTATAACACTTTTGGAGTGATTTGCAATTCATTGAAAATAGTAGTTTTTGATTACTTGAGAATTGAATTCTGTTATTCAATGAGCTTCCCAAATATAAGAACCTAAATATTGTGCAAAATATAATTGAATTGAATTCTTGCATTTTATTGGTCTCCAAACAAACAATCTAGAAAGGGAAAAATGAAAAATGCAACAACTTGAGGATGATAAAAGGTAAAAAATTTGAAATCAATCTAGAAAATAGAAATTAGTATTTGATGTTAAAATTCAAAAATGAATTAACAGAAAAAAATTTGAAAATTCTAAATGAATCAAACTTAGTGAAAGAACCAAAAAAAAAAAGTAACTGAAATGTTTTATTTTGGTTTCAGCTGATTAATGCTTACTTGTAGTACATGATTTATCATCGTATGCCTTCTTAGTGGAGCTACCCTTCTATTGATTGCAGCCTGGTGAAAACCTCTATGATCAAAAACCTGAAGAACCAGTTCTTTCTGTTCCTTCTTCAACTAACAGCACTCCAAAAGCCGGTGCATCATTCACATCTCGTTTTGAATATGTGGATAATGTCCAGTCTACTGATTCAGTTGCCAGTGGTCCACAAGTGATTAGCCATGTATCTCCTCCGAAGTCATCAAGCTTTTTTGCAGAGTTTGGAATGGATAGTGGATTTCAGAAGAAATCAAGCTCAAACTCCTCAAAAGTGCAGGTTAGCTTTATTCATTTTATGCTTGATGCAAATAACTCATACTTGACATGGATATCATTTGTTAAATTCTAAAAATTTATCTGATAAAATAAAACTACTGTACATTCTATACCCAGTACACCATACTTCAGAATCTCTGCCTACAGTGCTAAATGATGCTTTAGGCCTCATTTCTTTATTCATAAGGTGTGAACTAAAATTAAAAATTTTGGATGGCTGATATAACGTGGAAATACAATTTCTTGGGCAGAGGCACTATATTTTTACTGGCCTAATTGTGAAAAAATTCTCAGAACTTTAATGCTTTTTGCAATTATATCACAAACTTCTAATTTTGAATTCTATAATGTAACATTTTATGTCAAAAATCCAAATTGAGGTAATATGAGGCCTTAATTTTCTCGTGTTTTAGGCTGAATCTGTTTCTTTTGTTACATACTAGTGGAAAAATATATGATAAAATATTTCATATCAAGTATCAACAACATACAATATTGGACTCAGTAACATAAATTAAGAAGTTTAGGCCTGAGACATCTGAAATTGGATCAGCGATAGAATTTCAAAAATCTAAATTTGTTGTGTAAAACTGCCAAAATAAAAAACTTGTGATATAATTATTAAAAGCACTAAATTTTAGCTTTTTATTTATTTATTTTGTCATTAAGCAATGTTTAATTGATTTTTTTTGTTGCTTGTCGATGAGGAGTCATAGAATTGGTGGTTGTATAATGGGTTGGGAAGGTAACAAAAGCTTTCCAAAGCCATGAACATTTAGATAACTGGATCCATATAATAGGGTCTAAAGATTGAGAAACTTGGATAGAGGCTATTTTTGCATTGATCTCATATGCAAACTGGATCCAATCATACCTTCAGGTGCAGATGACTCTGCCAAACTGGTTTCTCATTTTTCAAATTCGGTTATCAAGATGAAGTTAATGATGGGGGGAAAATAAGTATAGTAACTCCCTTAAAATATATATGCCTATGGATGAGAGAAGGTTGCAGAAAGTGTCTCCTAAAAGGGGAGGAAGAAAATTAGGCTGATTCTTGACAGTTTTTCTATGTGATGCTTAAAATAATGTCATCTCATGTATGATTGGATACTTGTTCAGCTCTATTTTAATTGATTTGAAATTCAGAAAAGAGAAAAGGTACAAAAATGATTTTTAATTATTTGTGGTATCTCACATTGGACCTTGAAATTATTTTTGATCAATTCGCACTCTTTTTTTTTTGTCAGAAACGGCTTGTTTTAGACTCCAGCATAACAGAATACTAGACCTTCATTTATTTTTTCATTAGTTGGCTTTGTGGGCCCCACATATTAAATATTTAATAGGATGAAATGTAGTTTTTAGTGTATATATAAATGTAACTCAACTCAACAAAGCCTTAATCCCAAGTTAATTGGATTGGTTATATGGATTCTCATTTTCTATTTGGAGCAATAATGGACTATATCTTTAGAGAGATATAAAACTGTAAGATCATATTGAACCATTTTTATCAAGTTAATTTAGGTTTACCCCTGTTTCTCTTGGTTATATCCCTTAATTTGTTCAATCTTTCTAACAAACGCATCACTAGGTCTTCGTTTCACATGACCAAATTATCTCAACTGATGTTTTCTTATTTTATACTCAATTGGTGCTATCCACATCTTTTCTTTAATGCATTCATTACGGATTTTATTTGTCCTAGTATATCATTACATCCATCGTAGTATTCTTATTTTAGCAACATGTAACTTACTTGTATATTATCATTTCAATGCCCAACACTCGCTATCATACATTGTAGTAGGTTGTATCTCACCTCGGTAAAGTCGTCTTCTTCTTCTTCTATTATTAAAATTGAATTTCTAGCATTTGATCCAAGATTCTCCAAATACTCATTGTATTCTTGCTTTCAGCTTCAAGTGCTATTTCAATGATTCCGGGGTTTTCAAAGGTTTTACTCTATAAGGTTTTTTGAGTATTACTGCCATTACAGTTAAGAAAGGAGATTTTGCAAAAGAAATATGAGAAAAAAAAAATCTGAGATAATTCTTTGAAGCTTCAGTGGAAAACATAGAAGAAGAAGACACCTTCTTATTGGTTTTTGATGATTGATTCTTTTTTGTGATAAATAGTTTGATTTGAGTGTGTGAGAGAGGAGAGATCTAATGATCAAAAGAAAGATTTAAAAAAAAATGATTCTTGATTTGAGATTATGCAATGGTGGTAGTAGCAGTGGTGGTGGGGAAGAAAGGCTGAGAGTTCATATTTTTGTCAGTTACCATTTTTTATGAAATTATTCTGAAATGTCATTGGCTTTTGGAGAAAATTTAACATTTGTTTTATTATTCTTAAAAAGGACCCACTAAACTCAAAAGCATACGTCGAACTCATAAAAAATAAACGGCATCTTCAATTCCTTATTGTTGGGGTTCAAATTGAGCTGTTTTTAACTAAAAAAAAATAAAGGTTCACAAATGGATTAGGAAAACTATAAGGTTCAATGTGAGATATCACAAATAGTTTAGGAGCATTTTTATATCAATTTGCTCATAATTGTCATGTTATTTATGAACAGAACTCCATACTGCACTTGACCCACATTATATGGGACAGTGCAGGACCCTGTTTTCAGTTGGTTGGTTAATATATAATCTTATAGCTGGATCATTGATAGCCCACTAAATTTGTATGCTACCACTTGCCGGCTGTACCATATTGTGTGACCTTGAGTAAAGAATATATTGCTACTTCTGGAATCCCTATTAATTGTAACGGTTATTTAGCATCCTTGCATGTTTTATAGCCAGCTCTATTTTGCATGTTGGTGGTCTCTGTCTTGATCTACTGCTGTTTCGCTCTTTATCTTTTAGTCAATATTGAATTCAGTGTTTTACTCTTCTTTTGGGATATAAATTTTTACAATAAGAAAATTTGCTTGTTTGTGCCAGAACTTTTACGTTTTTGTCAATGGTGACATGATATTTAGCTATGAGATGGCCCAGTTTTTTCCCATATTATCTTGTTCTAACATCCTAGTATTATCAGATTCAGGAAACAGATGAAGCAAGGAAGAAGTTCTCAAATGCAAAATCAATCTCGTCATCTCAATTCTTTGGAGATCATAGCAAGGCAACTGATATTGATTCTCAAGTTTCCTTGCAGAAATTTTCAGTATGTTGCTGCCAACTATAGTTTCTTCTTATTGTCTGCTTTTTAACATTCATTTTCTTTATTAATTCACTATGAGCTTCTTAGGGAAATTATTTCATATAATATTCTTAAACACCCCCTCCCCTCTGCTTTGGGATAATCCAAGAAAAGTCTGAAAAAGTGAAGATTTGTTTTTTTGGAGGTGGGGATGGGGCTCAAAACAGCTACCACCTAAGCAAGTCACCAATACTGCTATAATTCTCATTTCTCCTTGTGTGTGTGTATAGTGATATATATCAGAATTCAGACAATGAGACCAAATAAAAAAAGCTACTGCCGTCCCCTTTCAGTTCGGTATATCCAATGACCCAGAAGCTTTAATTGTAGACTTGTAGGTATCAATCAATTCACTCTACATAGTGATGACAAAAGCCTTTCCAAGAAAGAAACTTGTATTTTGAGATTGCCACCACCATTAAGTGTCTTCTGTTCTGAAATTTGCTTTGAGGCAAGGTAGTAATCTTCATGTTATTCCAGGGTTCAACAGCTATTTCTAGTGCTGATCTTTTTGGTCATGGCAACGATCAATCATCCATGGATCTGGCTGCAAGTGACCTTATCAACCGGATATCTTTCCAGGTATGCTTTCCCTAGTACTCAGTTTTTATTGCTTAAAGCTGGGAAATTCTCTTTCCTTCTCTGTTCACTTCCATACCCCATATGTAACAAGTAAATAAAAGATAAATAATGCTTTTGTATTGATAAAAATCTGTTCCGTATTCTATCTGTCTCAGGCTCGACAGGATATTTCTTCCCTAAAGAATATGGCAGGAGAAACTGGGAAAAAACTCAGTTCCTTTGCGTCCACATTAATGACTGATCTTCAAGATCGAATCCTCTAATGGTGTGCAAAATATCCAAGGAGCTTGTTACATTACCAGCTGATATTTGTTTAATGTAAAATGAGTTCATTATAAAATCCTTCGGAAATACAAATAAAACTAAGAGTTTTATTATTTTGCAGTTCAGTTTGTTCTGAGAATTATGTTAGTGTATTACTTTTTTTAACTATACGTCAGTTTGTAAACCAGAACAGGTTTTCTTGCAGCGTACTAAGAGATCTAGGAATTACAATGATGAACAATTTGTGTTTTTGAAACTTGTCATCATTATTGTAAGGGAAGCAACGTGCACGTGGTGAGTATGAGATTAGTGAGTTGTCAATCCTTCTAAAGAAAAGCTTAAGCTTGAAATATGAAGCATCGGCATCTTAATACACCTTTTAGCAGATTAAGTTTTTTTTTTTAGCAGAACAAGTTGAGTAAAAGATGGTAAAATATGAGTTTGGAATTTTTGTCAGTATCCTGGTGGTGTATGTTTTGTCTCTCCCATTACGTTCAATAGGAAATCCCAAGTATTTTCATAGATATAGAGTTTATTATTATTACTATTATTATTATTGCTGTTGGAAAATTTTTTTTTTGCTGGTAAAAAATATGTCGAAAATATTTATTAAAAGTCGTTAGAAATGAGAAATTATTTTCCATATTAATTGTAAAATTTTTGAAAATAACCAAAAAACATTTCATAATCATTCTTTTCAACATCATCTAAAATGTTTTTTTTCGGAAAAACATATTTGAACCTCCTCGGACGCCTCTCGGACGTAGTCCGACAAGCTGCTCCATATATATATATATATATATATATATATATATATGTATGTATGCTAAGGATCGAAGACTTTTTGGATATATATATATATATGTGTGTGTTTTTTTTTTATTTTTTATGAAAGGTGGACGGCACCACCATAATTTTTATTGATTAAATAAAAAAGTATGGCAAACCATACCAATACAAAACAATACAATACTCATATAGAGAGGGCAAGATATGTCATTTAAATCTTAAATAAGGCATGCCTAAACTATTAGAAATTACAATGCCCTTGAGCATGGAAGGCAAAGAGCTAAAATCCAAATACACAGCAGCAGTGTTCCTAAGCCTACTATTAATAGCAATGAAGTTAGCGGCTTGGTTAGCCTCACGGAAAATATGGCTGATAGAAGAAGAAGTATCATGCAGCAACTGTCTTGCTTTAGACGCTAAAACAGAATAAGAACTAGAAAAAATCTCCTCCACCACAGAATAAGCGTCAGCTTCCACTGCAAGTGTATAAAAACCTTGCTGTTTACACCATTCCAGAGCATGAACGATGGCTTGAATTTCTGCATCAGCTGCAGAGTTTGCTCTTAACAGAAAACCAATACCCGCTACAAAAGTCCTTTGAGAATTCCTTATAATCGCTCCGCCCGAAGAAGCCATTGGAGTGTATGAGGCATCTGTGTTCATCTTGAACTGTTGAACAGGTTTATTCCACCATACCAGAGAAGGCCGAAGCTTATGCCCTTTACCGAAGTTGGCGGGAAGCAGATCTTGAAATCTTGCAATTTGCTTAGCAAATTTATCAGAAGCATGAGCTATCCCCCAACTATAAATAGACATTTGAATATTACGAAGAATATGAGGAGCATAAATCTTTTCATTCCCCCAAACTACCTTATTGTAAGCTAGCCATAAATTATACATGATAACCTGTGGAACCAGCTTTAACAATCTTCCAAGAGTAGAAGAAGGCGAAGACTCAAGCCACCATAACATTAATTAATATATATATGTGTGTATATATATATATATATATATATATATATATATGCATGAAGAAATTATTCGACTTATTGTAGATTAACGGCTGAATGCATATTTTGCATATTAAGCTTAGTACTGTTAATGACTTTCTATTGAACACCATCACTTGCAGTATTTTACCAATTAAACACCTATTTATCAGTCAGCATGGATTGTGTTTACCGAAAATTATAATTTAATTAACTTATTAAAATGATAAATAAATTATGATTTGAAATAAATGAATTAAGAAAAATATATGTTTATCATGAAGTGAGTATTAATATTATTTACTTTTTTATTTGTGCTTCTTCACCAATCCTAAAACTATATATTTAATATATAAAATTATAAAATATTGAAAAGCTTTTATATATAACATAATTTTGGCAAAGATAAATTTGGTTCATATGTCACGTGCATCCCAAACAGTCCAAAAAATTATTCCCATACTAAACAGCCATTCATTGAATATTTTTGTTGAATGCTTGAACTTGGATATAATATCGTTAAAAACTTGATGCGTATATGACCTAATCCAAAATCATATTAATAATGATGGTGTGAATGAGATTTAAGAAAGGGTTTTCGGATTTTAATTTTATTATTATTTTTTTAAGTTTGTCAAAAGTAACAAAAGAAGTACGTAAATAATCAAACAAGCTAAATTTGAAGAAATCCAAGTTCAAATCCAACAACTTATTGTCAGCAATTGCCTCTTCGACTTATCTTGTAACTCATAAGACTTTATCATCCTTCAATTTATGAGATTTATGTTTTTCCTCCGTTCTAAATTTGAGATTTAGAAACTTTTTAATTTTTTTGTTTTATTTTTGCTTAAAAATATTTTCTAAATTTATAATTTATTAAAGTTAATTTTAATTTAAAAGCTGATCCTAAAACATAATGAAATTTTATGTCAAATAAAATATTCTTTAATCTATATTATATTTTAAATTGTTAAATATTAAAATTAACGATATTAATGAATTTACTATTTAAATATTTAATAGAAAAAACCACAAGTTATTTACAGAAAAAAAAAAATCAAAGTCCACTTTTAAGAAAAATGTCAAAATTTATTTCTTTTCTCAAATAAAATTTTATCGCTGCAGTATTAATTTAAAATGTAGTTAGAAATTACAATAAAAATACTTTTGGTAAGTTTATCTCTTAAATAAAAAAAATCCTAAAAAACAGTTTTTTATTTAATTTTGACTGAAAATTTATATACGACATTCATAAAATAAGAGATTATTTTTTTATGAGGAAATTACATCTTTTACTCATTTCTGAGTTTACTTTTTTAAATTGCGATATATATTTTTTTTTCATTTTAGTTCCACGCGGCATTTTTTTTTTCCTTTTTTAACTTTTATTTCAATGGTAATATTTTCTTTTTTTTTTCTTTTTGTTTTTTTATTTAGGTTTATTTATTAATAAACAATTTTTTGAGATCTTATTATCAATATACATATAAAAAATAAATATATACACAATATATACATAACATATACAAAATATATATAATAAATAATAATAGATACACATAATATATCAAACATCTACTGAATATCTATCACATCTATCAAATATCTATTAAATATCTACCAAGCATTTACCAAAAATCTATTAAACATCTACATAATATTTTTAATATTTTTTAACATTATATCTATACAACATACACTCAACTTTTACACAATATCTACATAAAATACATACAATATATACAAACAATATATATATAACATAAACCAAGATTTGAAACAACGTCTGAGAGCCAAACCCTATTAGAATCATAGATAAGACCACTAGCACCTGCATGCATAGTGGAAGACTTGAAAGCTCCATCAGTATTTAACTTGTGCCAGCCTAAAGGAGGGAGAGCCTATAATGCCTAAAAATTCTTAGTACTGATTTTCTGCACTAAAAGTATATATATATATATATGTATGTATTGGAGTGATTATGATATTGTATGAAGTTTGAGTATTTAGAATTGGTAGAAATAAGGTTGATTATGCTCTAAAAAGAGAAAAATTAAATTCAAGTATGAGCTTAATTGGTATTTTTTAAAAAAAAATTAAAAGGGTAAGAAATTATGAAAATACCTTTATGACCATAAAATGCAATTGTATTGTAATTGGAATATGAAATATGAATAATCAGGCTTTAAAATAATTAAAGTAATTATTTGTATGACTTTATGAAATTAAAAATTGAATTAAAATGTAACAGCCTTATACCTAATATACGTACACTACATACACTCATATATGTAATATACGTATAGAGGATACAAGAATATCACGACTATTTAAACAAAAACAAAACTTCACTTTTAAAAATCTATGTAAACTTAAAACAATTAATTGATATCTTATAATTAGTAAATAAAATATTACTTGTTGAAACATATATGCATCTTCATTACTCAAAAGTTTATCCAAAATATTTTTAATAAGCAGCGGAATATGCAGCGGAATATACATCTATATATATACATCAAAATCAATATGTACAAAAATATAAGATTTATACATGCTAGCAGTTTGTCCCTGATCTTGACGTTCCACTAACAACTCTGATATCAAAGTCTCAAGCCTAGACTCGACTCGGTCTAGCTGAACTCTCTGGCTCAACCGGATCTACCTTGTCACCTGTGCGATGAATCACAATCGCGCTAAGTTAAAAGTTTAGTGGTACAAACTTTGATAACAATATATTCCAAATGAAATGTCAATGCACAACACACACACACACACACACACATATATATATATATATCACAACTCATAATATTATATCTCATTATATTGCTTAATTGTATCACAATTCATCATTCACATTAAAGCAAAGACAAGGATGGGCCCAAAAAGGATCTAATATGTTATTCAAATTTTAGAGTTACTGCTTTGATCCATAATAACACCTTGTGTCTAGCCCCGTAGGCAATATATATATCCACGGATAATCTAACTAGATCTGAGCTTACGATCCTGTCTTTTCACTTAGTCTAGCTTCAAGGATTTATTTTTGAGACTTACGACCCGATCTTTTCACCCCAAAAATATCATATTTATCAGCTGAGTCTGGCTTATGACCCGGTCTTTTCACCAGCCCAGCATTTAGCTCATAGGCATTCATAGGCATGCCGCCAAACTCAGAACTCTGAAAATTGAATAACATATTAGGCACACAATTTATTCATATTTCTCATTATCACATCCTTTCATAATTCCATTCTCAGATCCTTTTTCATTTTCTCATGATCAACTAGGCACATTACCTTATTATGTCATCCTTTTCTCATTTATATCATTTTTCTCTTTTATAACAATAACAATTTATTACATTATGTTTTCACATATCTCATCACATTATTCCACATTTCTTTTCAATTACAACACATTACTTTGATACATCAACATAATTCACATTATGCATATCATAACATATTTCTCATTCATCAAAAATATATTAAGTAACTTAACACATTTTTCCAACCAAATGTGTTAAGTCTCAATGTCATGTAAATGTATGCAATCAATCAAAGTTTGTACTTACCTCTAACAATACCACTTCAACCTCCTCTTCCAAGATATCCCTTAACACTTGGATTGATAGCTCACTTCTCTTTAAAGCCTAAACTAAAGGAGATTATAAATACTCACTTAGTGATACACATAAGAAATAAGAAAAAGTACTATCTAGGGCAAACTCTACACTTGACACGCTCAACAATACGGGCGTGTCCCTGACCGTGCCCTAAACCCACAACTCAGAAGCTATGACACGCTCAGTGACATGGGCGTGTCACTGCACGTGTCAATTCTTCAACAACACAGCAGCTGTGACACGCTCAGTGATATGGACGTGTCACTGGTCGTGTCAATTCTTTAACAACACAACAGCTATGACACGCTCAATGACATGGGCGTGTCAATCCTCCTCCAACACAGCAGCTATGACACGCTCAGTGACATGGGCGTGTCACTGGTCATGTTACCCACACTGAAAATAGAACTATCAACAAGCCCAAAGACATGGCCGTGCCACTGGGCGTGTCAGGCCAAAAACCTGATATCGCCACAATAATGCCTCATCCAAAAAATAATCTTTCATTAACCTTTTCAACTCCATACAAACTCAACCAATTCCATCATAATACCACAATACACTTATGTAAACATCAAAATAACTCAAACACAATAAAAAATACACATTTATAACCATATTTCACAACTCAAAACTTACACAATCCGCAACTCTTATTTTCTTCACCAAATTTAACCTTTTTCTTCAATCCATCCCAAAATCATAGCAAACTAGACAAAAGAACTTCAAACATACCAATTTCAACCATAAACACAACTACATCAAACATCCAACAAACTCATAAACACACTCTTAAAGGAAATCAAAGAAACAAGTTGGAAACTTACCAAATATGAAGAAAAATCCTTAAAACTCCAATTTGATCACTTGAAATCCTTCAATTGCTATTTCCATCTTCTTCTTTCTTCTTCAAGAGGGCGGCCACCATCTTCATCCAAAGGAAAAGAGATTTTGCTTAATATGAAGAAAAATCCTTAAAACTCCAATTTAATCACTTGAAATCCTTCAATTGCTTGAGTTAGCAAGAAGCAAAATCTCTTTTCCGTTGGATGAAGATGGTGGCTGCCCTCTTGAAGAAGAAAGAAGAAGATGGAAATAGCAATAGCCAATAACTCATTCAACACTTTCCTTAAAACCACACAAATCCCTTCTTTTAATCTCCACCAAGCAAATATATTAATATAATATTCTTAAAACCAAATATCCTCTTCCACTAACAATAATTAATATCTAATTAAATAATTAAATATCATTTAACCATAATAAAAGGTTGACTTGTCTATATTGTATATATCTTCATATACATAACATATACACATCTTTCCTTTTCTCTTTTCTTGTTCACTTAATCAAATATATACACTAATCATTTAATTAATTTTCAACAATTAGTATTTCTAAAATTTTGGGGTATTATATTGGATATTACATAAAATAAAATTAAAGAAAGTCGGTGTACCACAATTTCGATGTGAGCATCACATAGTATAAAAATCTAAATATTAAAAAAAAAGAAAGAAGAAGCTAAATTGACTTTTACTTTTTTTCCTTATCCAACATGTAAGTCTCACCATTCCCATCGTCTTCTTCTTCTTTCACTTTCTATATAAAAACCATGGAATTATTAGAACTAATTTAAGGTTTTGATGGATTTATTCAAATTATACATGATTTCTTAAGAAAAATCATTAAAGAATCAAGGAGAATAGAGAAAAGAGGGTGGATAAAGGTTCTTGGTAGAGGTTAGTGTTTGTTTGTTTAACAATTTGCTATTATTTAGATATTCTTAATTTTAATAATTTATGAAAGATTGATAAATTCTAATAAATGAATTGTTTGTGAAAGAATTGATTAATTGAATTATTTGAGTAAAGAATTGAATATGGAACCTATAGACAAAGAAATTGATTATGGACTAATTTGTCAATGAGCTTAAGTGTGTTTTATGATTTTTAACCTAAAGCTATGCTAAAAGAAACTTTGAACTAGTAAAGATTTGGTTTAGGGTTATGTAAAAATTTAGGGTTTTGAGAGGATTTGGCTAGTATATGTGTGATTTCACAAAGAAATCATCATCAAACTAAGGACTTGAAGCAAAAAATAAAATAAAAAGAGGCATTTGCTTGTATGTTACATAGTTTGTTATTTAATGAGTCCTACCTTGATTTTAATTGCTTATGGATGATTAGATATTGATTAAATGAACTAAATTGTGAAAATAATTAATTATAAATTAATTAGCGATAATAATTTAATATGGATTATGTAATGTCTCAAATTTTTAAAAATTCTTAACTTTTGAAAATTTAATAAAATAAATTATAAATAATTGGATAAATTAAATAAATGGTTTTAAATGAAAAATGAGAGGATTTTAAGTGAAAAAGTGAAATGTATATATGATATATATGAAAAAAAATATATATAATATATAAAGTCAACACATTTTAAAAGAAAAGTCAAAGTCAAAGGGTATTTTGGTAAATATACTTTAGAAATTAAAAATTTTAAAAATAATTCAAAAATATTTTATTTTTGAATGGAAGATATGAATTTTGAATTTTTATTAAATTAATTAATTAATTAATTAAAATTATTAAAATATATATATATATGGATATTATTTAAAGTGGAAAGAAAGAGAAAATTTTAACTTTTCTTCTTCCTCCAAGGGCCGAGCCCCATTGTTGGAGAGCTCAAGAGTTTTTCTTCTTCTTACTCCATGAATTGAATGATTTAACAAGTTTTCAAGTGAATTTTTGGAGTTTTCTTCCATAAATAGTAAGTTTTCTAACTTTTTCCTTAGATTTCCATAAAGATTTGATTATGTGAATTTTGGATTGTTAAAGTAGCATGTTTTAATTGTCTATTTGGATATGAATGAGATTGTTTTAAATGATTAATAATGATTTTAAGGTTAGATTAAAGAAATGGTTGAGTTTGGGTAAAGATTGGTAAAGAAAGAGAATTTAGTTTTATGGACTTTTACGGTTTGAGAAACCATGGGTTTTAATTGTGTAAATTGATTCTAAATAAGTTGTTTTGATGCATAAATATGTATTTTAAGGCCAAATATTGGATTTGGTTGAGTTTGATTGGAGTTTAAGAATGGAAGTGGTGATTTAGGGTTTTGGAAAAGTAATTTTTTCAAATTTATTAAATTATTTGATTTTATTGGTTAAAGCATGTTCTTTAGTGATAAAAGTGATGAATATAAGCTTGAAATGATCAATGGATTGAGATGGAATAAAAAACCTTCAATGGGGGAAGGTTATGCCATTTTAGAGTTTTGGTCATAAGTGTGTGTTTTTGTAATATAATTATTTTAATTATGTTAAAATATATTTTTAATAATATAAATAAACTTAAAATACCAAATTAAATGGCCTAGTATGGTATTCCAAAGTTAAAGTGAGGTTAGCCTTAACTTTGAAATTTTTGTTTGAATGGTGTTTAATTATGATTTAAGATTGAAAATGCCTTAGAATGTGGTACTAAATGATTATTTATGATCACATTTGTTATAGGCATTGAGGAGAGTTGATTTGCCCCATCCTAGTGTTGAAGGGCAAGTTGGAAGAGAAGGTTGGAGGTGGTGTTTGAGCTTGCTTTTGGTTATTTTTAGAGGTAAGTACAAACTTTGAATAAATTAGTTATGTTTGCATGACATTTGGACTTAACACATTTTGGTTAAAAATGTGTTAAGTTACTTGATGCATTGAATATGCATGAACATTGTGCTATGTTATGTGATTTGTTACGAATGCATTATATGCATTATGAAATATGGGTATTATGTGGAAATGACCCAAAGATTTTAGCTAATGCCATTTATTATGTATGCATTAAGGGCATTATTAAAAAGCTATTGGTAATGACTAAAGTGTATAAAATGTGAATCATATGTGGATTGTGTAAAATTACCCAAAATATTTGGGTGATGAGTTTTAAGGTAAAATGTGATGCAATGTGATGATATGATGAAATGTGATGAATTGATATTGCTATAAATGAGAAAAATGAAAAAAGTGAGAAAAGGATGAGAAAATAAGGCAATGTGCCTAATAGATCATGAAAAATGAGGCAATGTGTCTAGCTTGATTATGAGAAAATGAGAAAGAGATTAATAATGAGAAATGTGAATTAATTGTGTATCTAGTATGTTATTCAATTTCTAGAGTTCTGTGTTTGACGGCATACCTATGAGGTTATCCTCATTATTTGCCTTCGGGGCTAGCTTTTGAGCAACTATTTGATTTGCCTTTGGGCTAGACGTTGGACGTCGCTTTTCTTTGTGCTAGATGTTGAGAATCACTATGATTTGCCTTCGAACTAGACGCTGGGCATCACTTACCTTTGGGCGAGACACTGGGTGTCAATATGGACTAAAACAGTAACTCTGAAATTTAAATAGCATATTAGATCCTTTGGTCCCATACTTGTGTTTATTTTTATGTGAATTATGAATTATAAAATAATTGAAAAATATGTTTTAATGAAATGATGTGAGATATGATATCCATATGCATTGTGCATTGACATTGCATTTAAGCTTTATTGTTATCAAAGTTGTACCACTAGGCTCTTGGTTTAGCGTGATTAAAATTCATCGCGCAAGTGACAGGGGAGATCCGGTAGAGCCGGAGAGTTCTTCTAGACCAGGTCGGGTCTAGATTTGAGATTTTCAGTGTAGAGTTGATTTTTGGGCATCAAGATCAGAAACACTGTCAGCATGTATATGTTTTTATTACATTTTGATATTTCATATATTATATTATTTTTGATGTATATATATTGTAAATTATAAAGAATGTGTTGAAAAACTTGATAATGTGGGTTGATATGTATTTTGAAAACTTATATATATGTATATGTATAAATGTGTTGTGGAATTTGGAGAATTTGAGGAGTATGGGTGAAATAGTGATTTGATATTATTTGAGAGTGTTATCTTATGTAGGTTGTGATTTTGTTGAATTTAAAAATATCCAAATTACAGATAAAACTCTAGAGATTTTTTTTCAGAAATATTTATGAAAAATACTTATTTTACTACCTATAATTTTTGATAATATTTTATTTATTATTTGAATATAAATTTTAAAGTGTTTAAGATTTTAAATTTGAAAAGTGCAAAATTTTCATTAAATCAGACTGTGGCATTTTTGTACCGTATATGCATATTTTACATATAATGAGTGTATATATTGTACATAACTAGGGTATAAGGGTGTTACAAATTAATTGTGAAAATAATTGATTATGAATTAATTGGTGATAATAAGATTGTGAAAGTAATTGATTATGGATAACTTGTGATAATAATTCACTACAAGGAAAATTGAATCAGACAACGCTTTCTGGCCGTTGTCTGATGAAGACAAAAACCGTTGTCTATTGAAGCGATGTTTGATAGCATTTCAGATAACGGTTTTAAAACCGTTATCTGATGTAGGTTTGCACAACGGTTTTTAATTTTATCAAACAACGGTTTTTGGCCGTTGTCTGATGATGGTTCAGACAACGGTTTCTAATTTTTCAGACAACGGTTAAAAACCGTTGTCTGATGGTTTCCACAACGGTTTCTAAATTGTCAGACAAAAGTTTCTAAATTTTTAGACAACGGTTTTTAACCGTTGTCTGATGAAGGTTTAGACAACGCTTTTTGACCGTTGTCTGATGAAGACAAAAACCGTTGTCTATTGAGGCGATGTTTGATAGCATTTCAGACAACGGTTTTTAATCGTTGTTTGAAGATGGTTTCCACAACGGTTTTTAGTTTTATCAGACAACGATTTTTAACCGTTGTCTGATGAAGGTTTAGACAACGTGTTTTGACCGTTGTCTGATGAAGACAAAAACCGTTATAGAAAGACGCTAAATACAACGGTTAATTACTGTGGCACACTGAATATTAGACAATAGTTTCAATGTTCATTTTCATTTCACCACCATTGTCTGTTAAACTGTACATTATACATATAAGACAACACTTTACAATGAAGGATTGCAAATTTGGAAATCAAAAAACCTCCACAAATTCAACCATTCAACATATTAACAAACTAAAAAAAAAAATCAACACTATACATATATCACTGAATTATACTATTAACTTCAACTTGAATGACGCTTCATGAAATATTTGGCGAAGTCAATCCTAATCTTGTTGATGTCGGCATCACTATACTCCAAGTTGCCTCTGCGTAGCCACTGAAAAATGAATCAAATTTTGGTTCCTGAAGAAAATAGGTCCCTTCTCCAGTAGAAGAATTATCTGCACTAAAAACAGGACTATGTATGCCAAACAGAAATGATGTAACATGAAAGCAGTGGCTGAAGTGAAAATGAAGATTGTGGTCATCAAAATCAAATCTTACTTTCAAGTTAACAAATAACAAGAAAGAAATGAAGCAACACATACATGACACTTGTGCTTTTTCAGGTGCAAACTTTTCATCTTCAAAAACCTTTGATATTCTATTAACTAGACTGCTTTTTCCAGATCCCTTAGAACCAATTAGTAAGAGTGTGGTTGTTTTTGGCACATTATAGTCAATCAACTTCATGCCACCAGCCTTCCCAATCCATTCTCCAGGTGTGTAACTTCAAAATCATCACATCAATTTACAAAAACCATTAAATGAATTTTCAGATATATACAACAAAAGCATATGATCAAAATATTTCAGTTAGACAAGTATTCAGATTCAAGGAAGCCTTTATGTAAAATGTCATCCAATTGCACTAGTACAGCCAACAAATACTTGTCATATACCACATATTTCTATAATTCCTAAGTCCAATTACTGCTGGAGTAACTGGATGTAACACAATTTGAAACATATCGATGTTTCAGTCTTAATATTTACCTTCTTCTGCAGAATTAATTCTGGGTTTAAAACAAGCTTGCCTCTGAGGACCAAGACATAGAGTACAATACCTAAGTTGCAGTGCTTCATGTACATATAAATTTGTAAACCAGAACAATTTTGATTGACCTTTGTCCAACTCTAATGAAAAACGAGATTCAATAGATGCATGCTATAATCTATCTTTGTTGAGATTGGGAAACCTACTTACTCGAGAGCGAGGCAACATACCAGTGAATGCGATACCAGTCTCTAACCAAAACCTTCAAATATTTAAGGCAATGGGTTTATGATTTTATATCCCTTCTTAATCTCTCCTCTTTACCATGTAACACTAGATTATGTGCAAGATAATAATTTGAGATAAAATGCAGTATATCTATCTACCATGTTCTGTTCACCCAAACAAATAAAAGTCTGCTGGAAAGAAGAGAAAACAAACATGAATACCTCAAAATTATCCTCTTGGCCTCCTCCAATCTCTCAGTCCTACCCTGCAACTGATGATAACTCTGTAACACTTCCTTGTAAGCATTGTCTCTCCTCCTCTTATTCACTTCAAATTCCAACTAACTTGAAGAAAAATTTTTAAGATCCACTAGTTAAGACTCTCCAAAAACCAATCCATACTCTTCATTTACTGTTTTATCCTCAATCTTCCTGCTTGAATCATCTCTGATAGATCTCAAAATACATACATATATATATATATACAAGCAATCAGATTCAACAAAACCCAACATTACGCAACTCCATCAATAAAATTCAGTGTCAAAAACTAAAAAAAATAGAATTAAACATAGAATTCGAGTTCACAATTTTAATTTTCTCAGGGTTAACTTAATCTATAGGCAAGCGAAATCTTTAAAAAAAAAGACAAGGAATTAGAGAAAGAGCAAAAAAAAGTATTAAATGAAACCTGAGGGTATGAGAAGAGGGGCTAACTTAATCTCGCAACTTTCAACTGTGGCTGACTACCCATTTCTTCCAAGTTCAAGTTCAAGGTCTGTACGAATCTGGCTGGTACTAGAACAGTTGAGCAAGCTATTAAGAAATTAATAAAATCTTAATTAGTATCAAGCCAAGACTAAAAAGAATACCCAGATCTGGTAAGAAAGTGACTGCTCCGGATAAAGACCAATATCATGATTTGAGTTTTTCAACGGAAAAGAGACTGGAGATGGATTTCGAGGTGGACCTAAGATGCCTCTGTTATGACTATTGAAGCCATAGCCTTCTTCGTTCATTCTCATTCTTGCTACTTCACCTGCAACAGCATAAAACAAATCCCATGTGGCCGGCGGTGAGGAGACTCTGGATGATCCATTTGGGCTTCCACGGCTAGACCCTTGCCTACACCCACATCCATTTCCAACCCAATAAAGCGTTGATTGCGGTGAACCAGAGACAAGCCAACCCTGCAAGTATAAACGAAAAATCCCCAAATCAGTACATAAGCAAGTTAAAACGGCCGTGTTTTTTTTGCAAAATGGGGGCAAATGAAATTTTTTTTTGGAAAAAAAGGGGGGAATTTAAGTGTTAAAATTTTTTGAAGTTTTGACATCCCTCTTTTGAAACAAAATGAATTTTTCAGAATTTTGTTAAATTAACTTTATAAATTCACATATATAGATGACTTATAAATACTAATGTATATACTTGTATATATTAATGTATATACTAATATATACTTTGTATATACTAATGTATATACTTATATATACTAATATATATACTTGTATATATACTAATATATACTAATGTATATTCTTGTATAAACTAATATATACTTGTATATACTAATATATATACTTGTATATACTAAATATACTTGTATATATACTAATATATACTAATATATATACTTGTATATAATTGTATATATATATACTTGTATATATTAGTATATATACTAATATATACTTATATATACTTATATATATACTTATATATACTAATATATACTTATATATACTTATATATATATACTAATATATATACTTATATACTAAAATATATACTTGTATATATTAGTATATGTACTAATATATACTTATATATACTAATATATACTTATATATACTTATATATACTAAATATATACTTATATATACTAAATATATACTTATATATACTAATATATACTAAATATATACTTAATGTATATTCTTGTATAAACTAATATATACTTGTATATATACTAATATATACTAATATATATACTTATATATATACTAATATATACTAAATATATACTTATATATACTTATATATACTAATATATACTAAATATATACTTATATATACTTGTATATATACTAATATATACTAATATATATACTTATATATACTAATATATACTAAATATACTTGTATATATACTAATATATACTAATATATATACTTATATATACTAATATATACTAAATATATACTTATATATACTTATATATACTAATATATATATACTTATATCTACTAATATATACTAATATATATACTTATACTTATATATACAAAATATATACTTATATATACTAATATATACTTGTATATACTAATATATACTTGTATATACTAATATATATACTAATGTATATACTTGTATATACTAATATATACTTGTATGTACTTGTATATATACTAATGTATATACTTGTATATACTTGTATATACTAATGTATATACTTGTATATATACTATTATATACTTGTATATACTAATATATACTTGTATATACTTATATATATACTAATGTATATACTTGTATATACTAATATATACTTGTATATACTTGTATATACTAATATATACTTGTATATATACTAATATATACTAATGTATATACTTGTATATACTAATATATACTTGTATATACTTGTATATATACTAATGTATATACTTGTATATATACTTTTATATACTAATATATATACTTATATACTAATATATACTAATGTATATACTTGTATATACTAATATATACTTATATATACTTGTATATACTAATATATACTAATGTATATACTTGTATATACTAATATATACTTGTATATATACTAATGTATATACTTATATATACTAATATATACTAATATATATACTTGTATATACTAATATATACTTGTATATATACTAATATTTACTAATGTCTGACAACGATTTTTTTACTAATGTCTGACAACATCTTATATATACTAATATATACTAATGTATATACTTGTATATACTAATATATACTTGTATATATACTAATATATACTTGTATATACTAATGTATATACTTGTATATATACTTGTATATACTAATATATACTTGTATATATACTAATATACATACTTGTATATACTAATATATACTTGTATATATACTAATATATACTAATGTATATACTTGTATATACTAATATATACTTGTATATACTAATATATACTAATGTATATACTTGTATATACTAATATATACTTATATATATACTAATGTATATACTTGTATATACTTATATATACTAATATATACTAATATATATACTTGTATATACTAATATATACTTGTATATATACTAATATTTACTAATGTCTGACAACGATTTTTTTACTAATGTCTGACAACATCTTATATATACTAATATATACTAATGTATATACTTGTATATACTAATGTATATACTTGTATATATACTAATATATACTTGTATATACTTGTATATATACTAATGTATATACTTGTATATACTAATATATACTTGTATATATACTAATGTATATACTTGTATATACTAATATATACTTGTATATATACTAATATATACTTGTATATTCTTGTATATATACTAATGTATATACTTGTATATATACTAATATATACTTTTATATATTAAGATATATACTTGTATATACTAATATATACTTGTATATATACTAATATATACTAATGTATATACTTGTATATACTAATATATACTTGTATATATACTAATGTATATACTTGTATATACTAATATATACTTGTATATATACTAATATATACTAATGTATATACTAATATATACTAATATATATACTTGTATATACTAACATATACTTGTATATATACTAATATATGCTAATGTCTGACAACGATTTTTTTACTAATGTCTGACAACATCTTATCAGACAACGATTTTTTTTTTACCAAAAAAATACTTGTCTGAACATATATTACACAACGGTTCCTAAAAACCGTTGTCTGTATTCTTGATTCAGACAACGGTTTTTTTAACCGTTGTCTGAAACGCTGAATTATACAACACTTTCGAAAAAACCATTGTCTGAATCATCTTATCAGACAACGGTTTTGTATGACCAGAAAAACAGTTGTCTGAACATATATTACACAACGGTCCCTAAAAAACCGTTGTCTGGTGTGACCAAAATGAAACCTAATAGACAACGGTTAAAAAAAATACCAAAAACAGTTGTCTGAAAATTAATCAGACAACGCTTTTTTGGGAAAAAAAATAAAACAATTGTCTGTTTTTTTAATACAATGGTTTTTTCCTTAGCCGTTGTCTGATGACCGTTGTCTTATTCAGTTTTTCTTGTAGTGATTGATTATGAATTAGTTTATGAAGTTCTTTGACTATAGATTAAATTGTGAAAATAATTGATTATTTGCAGTAGTAATTGATTATGGATTGATTAGTAGAAATAATTGATAATGGATTAGGTTATTTAAAATAATTTTTTAAGGTTTAAATTGTGAAAGTAATTAAATATGGAATAAATTGTGAAGAAATGAATATGGAACTGCCTAGAGAAGAAAATTGATTATAGATTCAATTGTGAATAAAATTAAGTATTGTTTATATGGTTTTCAATTTAAACTATGCTTAAAGAAATGAAATAAATAAGCATTGAATTTTAGGGTTATGGGAGATTTTAGAATTATGAAATAAAATGATTATTTAAAGCATATTGTTAGTTAAAGATCAATTGATATATATATTTAGAATTAATTGAAATTGAATTTATTTATTTCTATTATTTAAGTATGAATATATTCTAGTTGATGAGAAAAAGAAATGAACAATCAAATAAGTCCTAGTATCTAAATTTAATAAACAATGTGTAGATATATAAATTGTATACCTACTGTACACTTGATAGCAACACCACTAGGTGATTTATGATAATTTATAAATTGTAGATGTAATATCCTCATGTATGCCTTAGAAGCTTTGATTATATTATTGTTATAAGTTGGATTGAATGTATATGAGATTTGAAAGAGGAAAGAAATTAAAAGAGAATGTGTATGTGTTGTTTTAAAAAAAGAAAGTAAGGTGTAGAGAGAAATGTATATGTTGGGTATATGGTGGTATAACTAACATATACATTAGTCATAAGAGAGAGTCAATGAAAGGGGATATTTATTTGGATATGTGAAATTACTATTATGGGCATACAAATGACAAAAGTTAAGTTAAATGGAAAAGGGTATATAGGTAATTGCTTGGTTAAAATCTTTGGTGGAGATTTAAAGAAGAAGAGGAAGTTGACTTTTGTTTATTTTTCTTTTCTTCTCTTTGGTGTGCCGGTCATTCAAGAAAGGAGAGAGCAAGAGAGGTGTTCTTGATGCAAGAATCAAATTGATGAAGCAAGCAAAGGGTTTGGTTTAAGATTAGTAAAATTTCTTCATTTAAGGTAAGACCTCTCTTGTTTTCCTTTGTTAATTTTGAAGTTGGGTCTAAAAGAAATTGTGATTGGTTGATGTGATGATTTGGTGTGTTTGATATGTGTTTATAAGTGTTTAAATTGATTGTGAGATTAAAAGATTGAATTGGTATTAATTTGGTTGTGAATATGGTAAGATATGTGAAGGTTGATTGTGGAAGATCAAGTGGGGAGTTGGTTTTAGGGTTTGGTATTGGTGAATGTTTTAATGTAATGTTTATGTGTTGTTTAAGTGGTTAATGTGATGAATATGTAAGATATGTGTTGATAACATTGATTAGAACCAATTGAATGAAGTTATTGTTGTGCTAAGGAAGAGAAAATGCATTTGGAAGAGTGTTGGTTTTGATTAGGGTTGTGTTCTTGAGTGACACGGCCAGAATTAATGAGAGACACGGCCAAGACTTGAGAAATTTGGGCGACACGGCCAAGTTGGAGGGATTTTGGCCGTGTTGGATAGGTTTTGGGGTGACACGGCCACTGGCTTGGCCGTGTTCCTTGACCGTGTTTGCTACTGCCTGATTTATATTGTGAGACACGGCCGTGTCCTTGCCCGTGTCTGCCTCGGGAAGTTTTGGTTTTGAGAGACACGGCCACAAGCTTGGCCGTGTCCCTTGGGTGTGTCTGCTACTGTGATGGTTTTTGGTTCTTCATGCATTGTTTGATTCTTCAAAAGTCATTTGCTCCTAAACATTTTATATACACTCTAAATACTTTGTAATCAAAGAATGACCTAAACAAATGTATGTGGATGATTCTAAACCTATGAATAATGATCTTTGGATTAGGTTTAAAGAGATTGTGTTGCATTAACCTAGTGTGGAGAATTCTTTGAAAGAGGAAATGTATAGATGGATGGGAATAGTTCTTGAGGTAAGTACTAATACATATGATTGTATTTATTTACATGATTTGAGGCTTAACACATTTGTTTGCAAATGTGTTAAGTGATTTATTATATTGTTAATATAATTGGATTAAGGTGATGATTGAATGATGTGAAGGATGTGAAGATCATTAAAAAGGTAAGCATAAACCATATTTGATTGTATATCCTTATATGTCTTTGAACCTTAACACATTTGGATGAAAAATGAAATGGGAAAGGTAGGAAGGAATGAGGATCATTCTTAAGGTATGTGCAATTTGTTATGATAAATGCTCTAGAAATGAATGATGTTAATGTGTTTTGAGAAGTGAGAAAATGTTATGTTATATGCATTGTGAATCTTGTGTATGGCAATGTATTATATGAATAATATACTTTGAAATGTGATATCAATGATGCTATATGTATCATATGGATTGACATATGATATGATATGTGGCCATTGTGATTGGCTATGATGATTCAATGGAAAGAGATAAGGCATGTTTGCCTAATTGATGATGAGATTGATAATGAAATGATAAATGAATTGTGTAACTAATGTGTTATTCGATTTCAGAGTTCTGGGTTTGGAGGCATGCCTATAAAATGAAAAAGGTAACAGTCTTGCCGGGTTGAGGATCTCTTCATTTTGAGTTGAATTGAGATCCAAGAGACTGGGTCTGTTACACTATGAGAAATTGTGATTATGAGATATATGATTGGTAACAGTCTTGCCGGGTTGAGGATCACCTCGAGTTTAGCCGAGTTGATGATCCAAGAGACTGGGTTTGTTACGCAATCCATGGATAGAGATATTGATATATGATGCCTACGGGCTTGATAATTATGATTATAGACCAAAGCAGTAACTCTGAACTTTGAATAACATATTAGTGTTTTGGGCCCGAGTCTGTCTTTATTGTCAATGTGAAATGCAAGTATTGAAATATTGATTGTGAGTATTAATACTGAATTATGCTTGGTGAATTGTGAATAATATAATGTTATTAAGTGTAATATGTAAATGAATTGTGGTTGATGATAAAGGTTGTCTTTATTGGAAATGTGATTTATGATTTGTATGATATGTAATTTGTGTATTGCAATAATGAGTGATATGATGTGTAATGTGTGTATTGCAATAATGAGTGTATGATATGTAATTTGTGTATCGCAATAATAATTGGTATGATATGTAAAGTGTGTATTGCAATAATGATTGGTATGGTATATATAATGTAGGGGTATTAATATATTGGTTTTGAGTATTGGTGATGCATTGGGGTTGGTGATAATATTATGTATATATGTACATCATATATGAAATTAGCTATGATATATTAAAGATGAAATTAAAAAGAAAAGAAGATATGATAAGAACTAATTATATATTGAATTGATGTATCATTATATGTCAATACTTCTATACTATATGTTTATATCTTTATAGTTGGATTACTAAGCTCTCGGGCTTAGCGCGGGTGTTTATTCGCGCAGGTATATAGATGGAAGATATGAAGTCTTTTATTATGCCACAAGAAGAGTAAAGTTTGTCGAGACCAACTAGAGGGTAATGCATACATGTATAAATTTTAATTATGATGTATTTCTGACAAGAGAGTACTTATATGTATAAATGAAGTTTTGATAAAGATAATGATTTCATAAATGTTATTTAAATTAATGTATTATGGTTTGAACTCTGTTACAGGTTTTTTTAAAAAGGTAACGAAAAGTGACATCCTTATACTTTATATATTTACTGTATGTATACTAGGTATATGCATAGTACTTATATAGGGTATCGGGGTGTTACAGTAGATGGATGTATTTGATACGCTAAATTATTATTGTTTAACAAGTAACTAAGAGAAAAAGAAAAGTAGTATAATTGTGAATTTAATAAGAAGGTAGTTTTAAAGAGAAAATATACATACTGTATATATAATATATTCATAAAATATACATCTTCAGAATGATAAGGATAATTTATGAAATTTATGTATGTAGAAAGAGTTGTTTAAGAAAAACTAGAGTACCTATTTGAAATTTAATTGTTAAAAGTAGAATGTAAAATATGAGCTTAAAAAATCATTGTTATATGAATAAAGTTCACCAATTTACACCCATTTATGTATGTTTAAAGTAAGTGATGAAATAATGTGTAAAGAGTAACATATAATGTTATTTTTATATATGATATTTGATTGGAAGTAAATTTTTTGTATATATATATATATATTTACAAACATGCATGTTGAGTAATTTCATTGGTGAATAATTTAAGCATAATTAATAAAAATATATTAGAGATAATTGATATAAAGTTTATTTAATCAAATAGTTAAAGATTGACTATTATATGATTAATGAGAGAATAGATTATTACTTTAAAGAATTGTAAAAATAAAATTATAATTATTAACTGTGAAATTGACTGAAAATAAGATAATAATTGGATTACCCGAATTATACTGGTGATAAAACTAGTTGTTGAATTGAATGACTAGCAAGATGGTGGACATCCATAGTGTTAGTGGACACTTTATTCCATCAGTGGATACTTTGTATCACCAGTGATTGTGGGCACTTTACACCATCAGTGGACACTTTGTCATCAATGATGGTGGGCATTCATGCCATCATTGGGCTATTGGTCATATTCTCTACAGTAGGTATTTGCTTGCTATTAGTGACTCATTATCCGGATCTAGGATTTTGAAAGTTAGTATATGAGAGCAATTTAATGATATTTATTAGATAAATGATATTTACCAAAATAAGTGATATTTATTGAAATGAGTGAAATTTAATGAAACAAGTGAAATTTATTGAAATAAATAAATAAGTGCATTAACAAGGTTTATAATGAAATGTATTGATCAGTGAACTTTACTAAGACATGAGAAATGTATAAATAAGGTTCATAATGAATCTAATTGATAAGTGAAATTTCTTAAAGAATAGAAAATGCATTGTAAAAATTTATATTGAATTGTATTGACACAAATAATTTGTTTAAACATAAGAAATGCATTAAAATTTATAATGAATGTACTAGAATTAAGGGTGAAAATGTAATTTTTATTTTAATATATGGTGTTCTAATGAAGCAAGATAAAGATGCCAGAAACATTATTTTGATGCTACATGCAATGTCTATATGATAATGATATATAATATAGTGTGATACCATAGTATGTATTGAAATATATGTTTAAATGTGATATAGTGATATTTTATAGAGTGATGAATGATAAATGATTAGTATAGGTGAATAGCGAGTGGTTCATTAAAAGCTTGAGTGGAAAAATAAGAAAAGGTCTAAAAATGTTAATCTGTGCTAAAGATAGATAGTAATGATAGTTGTTTTTTGTATAAAAAATAATTGTGTTATTGGAACATTAGTGATATCTTAAGAAGATAATAAAATATTTTTTTAATATACATGATTAAATATGTTAATTTATTATTGTGATTAACTATTTATAATATTAAATAACAAATTATTAACATACAAGCACCACTAAGTATTAAGCTTAGCGTGTTAGATCTTTCTGACACAGATAATATGGACTGGAGCAAACTTATCAATTGAAGATTTAAAGTTTCAAATATTAACTACAAAATAGATAATGTCTTTTTATAAAGTTTTTTTATTATATATTTATTCATAGTTTTCATAGTGGTATTGTAGTTTAAAAGACAATTGTATAATTATTAGTTAAATTTATAGTTTATAAATGTTATAAGTGCTGGATGGATTTTTATTTTTTTTGGAACTTGTATTTGCATTATAAGGATCTATTGTGGAGAGTGTATCAATATATATATGTATAGATTGATATAGTATATGATGTTGGATTTGGATTGTGATTGATTGTTGATTTATTGAAGAAGTTGGAGTTGAGTTCGCTTAGATGGAAGATAAAAGTGTTATTTTGTAGGTGGAGTTAAATTGAAGTAAATTTGGATAGTGAATATTATAGAGAAGACTTTGCCAAGGTTTTCAGTTGATCTTTTCACTTGGAACTAGATATTAGATTGTTATGACATTGTTTAGTGTATCGAGTAGCATCTTCTGACATTTCTCTAAAAGGATTGTCAAGGGGTGTAACACTCCTATACCACGTATACGCACACTACATACTACTACACCTGTAATATACATATACCGAATACAGGAGTGCCACGGTTTATATTAAACATACCAATCTTTCAATTTAACAACATTATAGGAAAACTTAAAACATTCAAGTTATATTATAAAGTACAATAGATAAAACGTTCATTTGATACGCAACGGAAAATATAGCGGTATTTACAAATATATATACATCCAAAAATCAAATTTTACAAAATATAACATTTATACATGTTTGCCAGTTTGTCTCTGATCTTTAAGCCCACTATCAACACTTCAGAGTCTAGACTCAACTCGGTCTAGCTGAACTCTCTGGCTCTACCCTGTCACCTGCGCGATGAACCACAATCGCGCTAAGCCAACGGCTTAGTGGTACAAACCACAATAATAATATGCTTCAATGCAATGTCAATGTCACACATTTCAACAATAAAGATAATATTCATAAATGATATATTAATATTTCTCATAAAACTACATTCCATTATTTTATTCAATTGTTTCACCATTCATGAATCACATTGAAACAAAGACAAGCATGGGCCCAAAAGACACTAATATGCCATTCAACTTTCAGAGTTAATGTTTTGGTTCAATTATCAATTATCACATTTATCATTATCCCAACTAGGCTTCAAGGATTAGGCTCAACCAAGCTTCAAGGGGAACAAAGTATGCTAAGTATCAACCCAACTTGGCTTCAAGAACCAAACCCAACCTAGCTTCAAGGGTTGTAACATCTCAACTAGGCTTCAAGGACTAGACCCAACCAAGCTTCAAGAGGAGTTAAGCATGCTAAACTTCAACCCAACTTGACTTCAAGGATCAAGCCCAACCTAGCTTCAAGAGATTGTTACTATTAGGCATGCCACCAATAACAAAACTCTGAAAATGGAATAACACATTAGACACACAATTCATTCATTATTTCTTTATCAATTCCATTCTCATTTCCTCATAATCATCTAGGCAAACATGCCTCAATTATTTCATTTGCAATATTATAGCCAACAACAATGGCTTCACATTTCTTCTTGATCATCTAGGCAATCGTGCCTCAATTATTTCATTTGAATCATTATAGCTAACCATAATAGCTTCACATCTCATCATATCTCAATTCACATTAAAGCAATTCATCATTAAAGTATCCACAACCAATTGCATTGAACATACATTTTGAGTGATCATCATATCTTTCACATTATGCAAATCATAACATTAATCAAATGTATTAACAATGTAATAGATTACTTAACACATTTACAACCAAATGTGTTAAGTCCCAATGTCATGTAAATGTATGCAATAATGTAGGGTTTGTACTTACCTCAATAACAACTCACACCAATCTATACACTTCCTCTTCCAAGAATTCTTCACTATTAGGATTAGGGCAACTCAACCTCTTCACAACCTAATTCAAAAGGAATAATACACACTTATTTACAAATACACATGAATTCCAATACTCTTATTCAACTAGTAGTCTCATACTAGACCCATAAATCACAAATTATAAGCCAACACAACTATCTAGGGCCCCACGGTCGTGGCCTCAAAACCCCACAGTCGTGGCCTCACAACCCCCACGGGCATGGGTTAGAAAACGAATCTGTCCAATTTGCCTAACACCCCCACGGTCGTGGAATCCAAGGGCCACGGTCGTGGCATCCATTTTGCTTCTGTTTCGGACCAAACTCATGTATTCTATGCTTCCAACTTTATTAAATACAAACATCTTGAAAAACCAAGATAATAATTGCTCAAACTCACAACATACATCAATTACTAATTCAAAACCATAACATAAATACAATTCTTACTCTTCCATTCAACTCCAAAATCACAATCAATTAAACCCAACACTCTCAAATACACCACAATCAAATATACTCATACTATCCACAATCAATCATCAAACTCAAATACAACTTAAAATAAAACAAGGAAATCAAGTGGAAACTTACCAAAAATGATGAAACTTCTTAGATTTCCAACTTGATCACTTGAAATCTCCTTTAATCTTGAGCATGGAAAACAAAAACTCTCTTTCTCTCTTTTTGCTTTAGTGATACCTGGCCAAGAAGGAAAAGAAGAAGAGAAGAAGAAAAACAAGAAGCAAAGTCAAACACTCTTCTCTACTTAAACCTCTACCAAGCAATTATAATATTAAAATAATATAAAATATCCTCTTCCACTCACTTAATTCAATTTCCTTTTAATTAATTTAATTAATTATAAATAATTAATTCATCTTCTTTTGACTTCCATATTTTGACTTGTATATGTTGTATATATCACTATATATACAACATATACACTCTCTCTTTACTTCTTTTCTCTTTCCATTAAACATATACATTAAATCCAAATACAACAATAATACCAAAACTTTTAGGGTATACTTTGGATATTACAATTCTCCCCCTCTAAAAAAAAATTCATCCTCGAAATTACCTTATATCAAGTCTGAAACAACTGAGGATACTGATCTTGCATCGCTTTCTCACTCTCCCAAGTTGCCTTTTCCTTTGCATGATTCTTCCAAAGAACTTTCACAAGTGGCACTTTCTTATTTCTCAACTCTTTCACTTCATGTGCCAAAATAGCTATTGGTTCTTCTTCAAAAGTCAGATCTGGACTCACCTCAATAGATTCAACAGACAGAACATGAGATGGGTCTGATCTATACCTCCGGAACATAGAAACATGGAAGACATTGTGGATTCTATCCAACTCAGGCGGCAAAGCAAGTCGATAAGCAACTGGTCCAACTCTTTCTTATACTTCATAAGGTCCAATAAAACGAGGACTTAGCTTCCCTCTTCGACCTCTCAAAATCTTTTTCCAAGGAGACACTTTCAAAAATACTTTATCTCCAACATCAAACTCTATGTCTCTTCTCTTCAAATCTGAATAAGATTTCTGTCGATCTGAAGCTGCTTTCAACCGATCCAGAATTATTTTCACTTTCTCTTCCATTTCTTTAATCAATTCGGGACCAACCAACTTGCCTTCTCCAACTTCATTCCAACACAGAAGCATTCTACATCTTCTACCATACAATGCCTCAAATGGTGCCATTCCAATACTGGATTGATGACTGTTGTTGTAAGCAAATTCCACAAGTGACAAAAATCTGTCCCAACTTCCAGAAAAATCAATGACACAGCTTCTCAACATATCCTCTATAATCTGTATCACTCTCTCCGACTGCCCATCTGTCTGCGGATGAAAAGCAGTGCTAAAGTGCAATCGAGAACCCAAGGCACCATGTAAACTCTTCCAAAACCTTGAAGTAAACCGAGGAGCTCGATCAGACACTAAAGAAATTGGAACTCCATGCAACTTCACTATCTCACTGATATACAGCTCAACTAACTTCTCAAGAGAAAAGTCCATCCGAACTGGAAGAAAATGAGCTGTCTTTGTCAATCGATCAACAATCACCCAAATAGCATCACGCTTCTTCTGAATAAATGGCAAACCAGACACAAAATCCATTGTCACTCGCTCCCATTTCCATTCAGGAACTGATAAAGGTTGAAGCAATCCAGTTGGAACTTGATGCTCAGCTTTCACCCTCTGACAAGTGAGACATTTAGATACAAACTCTGCTATGTCTCTCTTCATACCTAACCACCAGTAATGTTGCTTCAAATCCTGATACATCTTTGTACTCCTAGGGTGCATAGCAAAAATCGACTGGTGTGCTTATTCTAAAATAATCTTTCTTATACTAGCATCATCAGGAACACACAATCTATCTTTGAACCAAAGGCTACCATCACTTCTCATATGGAAATCTCAGCCAATTGAGCCTCTTTAATCTGATCTAACAACACCGGTCTCAACTGCAATTGAGCCAACAACGCACCATCATCACATGATTCAAAACTAGCATGCAACGCTCTCAACTCAACAAGTAATGATAGCAAATAAGCAGTTAAACCTGCCAAAGACTTCCGACTCAAGGCATCTGCAACAACATTCACCTTACCAGGATGATAATCAATCAAACAGTCATAGTCTTTAATCAATTCCAACCACCGTCTTTGCCGAAGATTAAGCTCTCTCTGAACACCCAAGTATTTCAAACTCTTATGATCCGTATAGATAAAACACTTCTCTCCATACAAATAGTGTCACCAAATCTTCAAAGAAAAAACTATAGCTGCTAACTCCAAATCATGCGTCGAATAATTAAGCTCATGCGGCTTCAACTGCCTAGAAGCATAAGCTATGACTTTACCCTCTTGCATCAAAACACAACCTAAACCATTATGTGAAGCATCACTGTAAATCACATATGGTTTATCTTCCACAAGTAAAGCAAGAACAGGTGCTTGAGTCAACATCTCCTTTAACTGCTCAAAACTAGCTTGACACTTATCCGTCCACACAAATCTAACTCCCTTCCAAAGTAATATGGTGAGTGGAGTAGCTATCAAAGAAAAACCTTTCACAAACCGTCGATAATAGCCTGCCAAACCCAGAAAACTTCTAACTTCAGTCACAGACTTCGGTGGACTCCAATTCAAAATAGCCTCAACTTTACTCGGATCAACTCTTATACCATCTGCTGTAACTATATTACCCAGAAAAGTCACTTGATCAAGCCAAAACTCACACTTCGACAGCTTAGCATATAATTGCTTCTCTCTCAAAGTCTGCAACACAATCCGCAGATGTTTGTCATGATCCTCTTCATTACGTGAATACACCAAAATATCGTCAATAAAGACCACCAAAAACTGATCCAGATAGGGCCTAAACACTCTATTCATCAAATCCATAAAAGCTGCAGGTGCATTCGTCAATCCAAAAGGCATCACTAAGAACTCATAATGCCCATACCTTGTGCGAAAAGCTGTCTTAGGAACATCTTCAGCTCTAACCCTCAACTGATGGTACCCTGATCTCAAATCAATCTTGGAAAACACTGCTGCTCCCTTCAACTGATCAAAGAGATCATCAATCCGAGGCAAAGGATACTTATTCTTGATAGTCACCTTGTTCAATTGCCTATAATCAATGCACAACCTCAAAGTACCATCCTTCTTCTTCACAAACAAAACAGGAGCTCCCCACAGAGAAACACTATGGAGAACAAACCCTTTATCCAACAACTCCTGCAACTGCACCTTCAACTCTCTCAACTCAGCAGGTGCCATTCGATAAGGAGTAATAGAGATGGGAGTGGTACCAGGCAACAAATCGATACCAAACTCAACCTCTCTCTCAGGGGTTAACCCTGGCAACTTCTTCGGAAAAACATCCTGGAATTCGCAACTGTGGGTATACTATCAAGTTGAGAACCCACCACTCTGGTATCCACAACATGAGCAAGATAAGCATTGCACCCCTTTCTAATCAACTTTCTAGCTGCAAAAGCTGATACAAACAAGGATGCAAGTTGTCTCTGCTCACCAGATACCATCACACTTCTACCATCATCAGTTCTCAAGGTGACACACTTCTTTTGACAGTCTACCACAGCTCCATGCTTAGACAACCAATCCATGCCTAAGATCAAATCATATTCCTTAAAAGGCATTTCAATCAAATCACCCAAAAATTCCTCACCTTGCACCACAACTGAACTGTCGCGATGCACCTTACTCACCACAACACTATGTCCTAAAGGATTTGTCACCAAGACATCAAATCCTAAGGACTCTGAATGCAATTCAGACACAGGCAAGATAGATGCACTTATGTATGAATGAGTAGATCCTGGATCAATCAAAGCAAGAACTGAAATGCCAAATAAAGAAAATGTACCCGCAATGACTGCTGAAGCATCTGGCTGCCTCTGCATCACATACACTCTCTGAGAAGACCCAACCTCATCTGGCCTACTGCCTCCGGATGTAGAGCCTCCTCTCTGACTGATCCTAGGTCGACCGCCTCTACTGGAACCTCTGCCCCCTCGACCAACTCTGCTAACACTAGGTCGAAAAGCTGCAGTATCAGTCTATCTATCATCCTGTAGCTCAGGGCAATCTTTAATAAAATGAGATGGTGACCCACATCTAAAACATACTCCTGATCCACCCGTCTTCCAACAAACACCCCCATGTGTCCTACCACAATGAACACATACAGATGGAATGGATCTCTGAACCACTGGAGTCGGAGCACTTGCTACAGAAACTGTAGGTCTCGATCTCTGCCTCTGATACTAAACTGACCTATCCGACTGCCTCAAGCTCCTACTGACTCTCGGAATAAAACTTCCTCTGCCTCTTTTAATAAATGAAGACCCTACTTCAAACTGGGATCTCCTAACTCTGGTCTCCTCCTCGGTAGCAGTTGCTGCAATACCCTGCGCTTTTTCAACACTTCTAGCTGCTGCAACGAACTGAGAAAAATCCTGATACCGAGAACCAGCAACAATGCACATAATAGAGGGCCTTAACCCCTCCTCAAATCTTCTACACCGGTCAATTTCATCAGAAATAATCCCCCCGGCATAGTGACTCAACCAGATATACTCAATCTCATACTCTGTCACTGTCCGGTTATCTTGTCTCAAATTTAGAAATTCCATCTTTTTAACATCCTTATACTCCCTCGGGGTATATTTTTGTTCAAACTCCCTCAGAAAATCACTATAAGACAACGTCAGTGGATCGTCCATGACATGAGGAACCGTCTTCCACCAATCATAAGCATCTTTATGCAATAAGGATCTAGCATAATCAATTTTCTCTTCAGGAGTAGCTTGCAACTGAATAAATACCCTCTGCACTCTATCCAACCACTGCTCAGCTACTGCAGGATCTGTAGTACCAAAGAAATCTTCAGTCCCAAACTTCCTCAATTTATCATAATGCCTCACCGGCATTTGAGGCTGTGGTGGCGGTGGCGGCTGCTGCACTGGAGCTTGCCTCAACAATTCTACCACAAGAGTAGGTGCCTCACTAGCTCTCTCAACCCTAGCTCCATCTCTACCCTCTTCAGGAGCTACACTCTCAGCACTACCTTCTATGGACTGACGTGACTGAGATGCCATCACTACCTATATCTGCAAACACAGCAGAATATACCTCATCAAAGATCAGAGACTACCAATACCGAAAAATGTATTTTATTTAAAAACCAACTTTTAGAATCAAAATGATATTTTTCTTACAATTTACCTAGGTTGAGAATCTCAAACCTAGGCTTTGATACCAAAACATTTGTAACACCCCTATACCCCGTATACGCACATTACATACTACTACACCTGTAATATACGTATACTGAATACAGGAGTGCCACGGTTTATATTAAACATACCAATCTTTCAATTTAACAACATTATAGGAAAACTTAAAACATTCAAATTATATTATAAAGTACAATAGATAAAACGTTCATTTGATACGCAGCGGAAAATATAGCGGTATTTACAAATATATATACATCCAAAAATCAAATTTTACAAAATATAACATTTATACATGTTTGGCAGTTCGTCTCTGATCTTTAAGCCCACTATCAACACTTCAGAGTCTAGACTCAACTCGGTCTAGCTGAACTCTCTGGCTCTACCCTGTCACCTGCGCGATGAACCACAATCGCGCTAAGCCAACGACTTAGTGGTACAAACCACAATAATAATATGCTTCAATGCAAGTCAATGTCACACATTTCAACAATAAAGACAATATTCATAAATAATATATTAATATTTCTCATAACACTACATTCCATTATTTTATTCAATTATTTCTCCATTCATGAATCACATTGAAACAAAGACAAGCATGGGCCCAAAAGACACTAATATGCCATTCAACTTTCAGAGTTAATGTTTCGGTTCAATTATCAATTATCACATTTATCATTATCCCAACTAGGCTTCAAGGATTAGGCTCAACCAAGCTTCAAGGGGAACAAAGCATGCTAAGTATCAACCCAACTTGGCTTCAAGAACCAAACCCAACCTAGCTTCAAGGGTTGTAACATCTCAACTAGGCTTCAAGGACTAGACCCAACCAAGCTTCAAGAGGAGTTAAGCATGCTAAACTTCAACCCAACTTGACTTCAAGGATCAAGCCCAACCTAGCTTCAAGAGATTGTTACTATTAGGCATGCCACCAATAACAAAACTCTGAAAATGGAATAACACATTAGACACACAATTCATTCATTATTTCTTTATCAATTCCATTCTCATTTCCTCATAATCATCTAGGCAAACATGCCTCAATTATTTCATTTGCAATATTATAGCCAACAACAATGGCTTCACATTTCTTCTTGATCATCTAGGCAACCATGCCTCAATTATTTCATTTGAATCATTATAGCTAACCATAATATCTTCACATCTCATCATATCTCAATTCACATTAAAGCAATTCATCATTAAAGTATCCACAACCAATTGCATTGAACATACATTTTGAGTGATCATCATATCTTTCACATTATGCAAATCATAACATTAATCAAATGTATTAACAATGTAATAGATTACTTAACACATTTACAACCAAATGTGTTAAGTCCCAATGTCATGTAAATGTATGCAATAATGTAGGGTTTGTACTTACCTCAATAACAACTCACACCAATCTATACACTTTCTCTTCCTAGAATTCTTCACTACTAGGATTAGGGCAATTCAACCTCTTCACAACCTAATTCAAAAGGAATAATACACACTTATTTACAAATACACATGAATTCCAATACTCTTATTCACCTAGTAGTCTCATACTAGACCCATAGATCACAAATTATAAGCCAACACAACTATCTAGGGCCCCACGGTCGTGGCCTCAAAACCCCAAGGTCGTGGCCTCACAACCCCTACGGGCGTGGGTTAGAAAACGAATCTGTCCAATTTGCCTAACACCCCCGCGGTTGTGGCATCCAAGGGCCACGGTCGTGGCATCCATTTTGCTTCTGTTTTAGACCAAACTCATGTCTTCTATGCTTCCAACTTTATTAAATACAAGCATCTTGAAAAACCAAGATAATAATTGCTCAAACTCACAACATACATCAATTACCAATTCAAAACCATAACATAAACACAATTCTTACTCTTCCATTCAACTCCAAAATCACAATCAATTAAACCCAACACTCTCAAACACACCACAATCAAATATACTCATACTATCTACAATCAATCATCAAACTCAAATACAACTTAAAATAAAACAAGGAAATCAAGTGGAAACTTACCAAAAATGATGAAACTTCTTAGATTTCCAACTTTATCACTTGAAATCTCCTTTAATCTGGAGTTTGGAAAACAAAAACTCTCTTTCTCTCTATTGCTTTAGTGATACCTGGCCAAGAAGGAAAAGAAAAAGAGAAGAAGAAAAATAAGAAGCAAAGTCAAACACTCTTCTCTACTTAAACCTCCACCAAGCAATTATAATATTAAAATAATATAAAATATCTTCTTCCACTCACTTAATTCAATTTCCTTTTAATTAATTTAATTAATTATAAATAATTAATTCATCTTCTTTTGACTTCCATATTTTGACTTGTATATGTTGTATATATCACTATATATACAACATATACACTCTCTCTTTACTTCTTTTCTCTTTCCATTAAACATATACATTAAATCCAAATACAATAATAATATCAAAACTTTTAGGGTATACTTTGGGATATTACAAGGGGTGTTACAGAGCCCATCCAAAAAACCTTTCAACATGTTGTCTCTCTGCAGTGAGGTTCAAAGTCTATACCTTATTTGATTTGAAAGTATCTTGCACTTTGGAATGAATATCAGATAGTATACAAGGGATACGTGGGATTTTATGATCAAAGATCATCTCATTCCTCATTTGCTAGATTCTTTAACAACTAATTCCAAAATTTAGGTTCCAAACTTATGACTATCTATAATCAAATTGCATGAAAGATTAGAGGTCAACCAATCTTTTAGATTCATTTCAAAGAAATTACTTCTTATTTCCAAAGATATAATACCTAGCGAAATCTGTTTAGAGGAAGGGCAGTCCCCTAATACATGAAGGCTATCCTCAATTGGGTAGTCACACCTTGTGTAGTAGCAATTGGGGGCAAGATGACATCTACTTCTTTCTCTATTCATCAACAATTTATCATTCATTAACAATAAAAAAAAATATTTTATTCTATGTTGGCCTTTCTAATCCCAAACCAAATTTCGCTTCTGATTCTTTTCTGCCCATGAATCCTTTGTTAAAAAAATGTAAGCTAATTTCACACTAAACTTCCCATTAGTATATTGAAACTAGTAATAAGAGTCATTAGGGAGAGATGGATTAGGAGGTGTTATAGTTGCTAGCTTTATTAGAGTAGAGTAAAGGAGTACATGCTCAAACATACTCCAATTTTAGCTACCACTAGGATTAATGAAGTCACAAACCTTTAGGTGAAGACTCTCCTCAGGAACAATTGCAGTGGAATGCTCAATTAGAGATCTGGCATCATTAAACTAGGGATCCTACCAGAAGGATGTTGACTCACCATTATTCACCACTCTTTTTATTCCTTTCACCATGTTGTGCCATATTCTAACAACAACTCTCCAAAGGTGAGAGGCTTTAGGATATTTGGATAGATTAGGGTTGAGTGAATCATTGATCCCATATTTTGTAATAAATATATATAACATATATACGACATATAACAAACATATATAACATCTATCAAACATCTACACAATATCTACAAAATGACATTAATATTTTTTAGTTTTTTTAACGTTTATAATATGTATAATTTATTTAAATATAAATTTAATAATTTTTATTAATATATTTCTATATATTTTGAGTTTTTACAATTTTTTGTGTGCATTATTTATTTTTTACAATTAGAATTAAATTTTTTCTTTACAAAAATTAATAAATTTTATATGCCGAAAAAAGAATTTAAAATATTAAAATTTGACCAAATTATATAAAAAGTACCTCCTTTTTTTCTAATAACTCCCGTTACACCCCATTAACTATAAATAGACTAAAAAATATATATACTTTTACACCCTTAATTGGGAAAAAAAGGGAAAATTTGCACATTTACCCTCCCTCTTACATTTACTCTCCCGCTTACTACTATTGAACTCAATTAGCAAACCTTAAGCTCCAATTCTCTTAGTAATTCTTTTTCAAAAATGATTTGACAAGCAAGTTGTGCTAGAGTCCTTATTGTAATTTCATGTGTGGAAAACTCATATTTGGGTAAGTCTTAATATGGTTTGCGATGCTTACATGTTTATTTGAGTCTTTGAGATGGGTTTAACGTAAACTATGGTTGAAAATGGGTTTAGCAATACTATGATATTAATATATATTTTTTATTTTCATTGCACAAGGAGTATGGTTTTGGTTGTGTTAGTTTTAAAAGAAGTTGGTGGGAATGGGGATTTAAATTTAAATTTTAGTAAGTCTATATGATTTATTTTTATGTCATTATCTTTGTGATGCCTGAATCTATTTTTGAGTAATTGTGATGGATTTAACAAGAATGAGTTTCAATATGTTACAATTTAATACGAATAAGTCAAAATCATATGTGTAGAGTATAATATTTTTCTAACAAAGCAAAATAACTTTGTAATATTTACTTATTATAATTTTATAATGAAAATAGAACAATATAATATGGTTAAATGATAAAGTCATTGATGTAGAATATAATATTATTCATAAATATACATAATTTGTTTGTTCAAAATAATTGGTATGTTAAAAGAATAATGTAATATTCGAGTATTGACAAAGTATTATGTGTGTAGCACATTATAATTTGTAACAATACAAATTTACTTTGATTACTTAAAATAGTACGATCGTATTAAAGTAAATATTTTTTCAAATTAATTCAATTATTATGGCATTAGAATAAAGTCAGTCAACTGCAAGTGAGAACACTTCCATATTAGATAATAATCTTAAGGAGAAGCTGCTTAAGATTAAGTTTCTAAGTCCAAGAGCTTTGTCAACTAATGATAAGAAAGGTCATAACAAAAAGAGGAAGTCTGACTCTCATCAAACCAAGAGCAGAAACAAGTCCAAGAAAGCTGTGAGAAGTGTTAAATTTATGGTTGAGAATAAGGATGTAATTGAGAAGGAGGATGTAAAAAATGAGGAGGATGTAAAAAATGATGAAGTTCATGATGGTGATGGTGATGCTGCTGAAATGGAGACTGAAACCAATTCGAAGGTTAGCATAGTTATTACAAACATTAGTTTTTTTTATAAGATTCCTTAGTGTTATTATATACTTGACTTTTTAGTTATTTAGGGTTTCTTCAAAGAGAAGGTTATGTAAAACCCAGGAATATATGGTGACATCTTTAAATTAACCCTATCGAAAATAGGGTGCAAAGTTATAGAACTAGTTAAAAAAGTATCAAAAAAATATGGAATTAAATTTTGTTATTTCCTAATAATTTAAAAGTAAATCATATATATATACAAGCTTAAACCAATTATTTGTTCTGTCATATTCGTGATTTTGGAGAAATTAAATAAGTACTTGGAGATATAAAAGTTGTATATGCCCAATATATATACCTAGTATATATATAACATATACATATAGTATATTAATTGTATATATTGGATATATACATTACATACTTAATATATTCAATACACATATAAGGTACATTTGATGTGTATATAAGATACACATTATTTGTGCATATGTATAATATCCCAACTTTTTTTTTGAAAATTTTTAATTTTTGAAAATTTGATACAATATATTATAATTAAATTGGATAAATTAAATTAATGGTTTTAAATGAAAAATGAAGGGATTTTAAATGAAAAAGTGGAATATATATGTGATATATATAAAATATATACAACATATAAAAGTCAACATTTTTTAAAGAAAAAGTCAAAAGTCAAAGTAAAAAAAGGGTATTTTAGTAATTAAATCTTAAATCTTAAAAATTATTAAATTAATTTAAAAATAAATAATTTTTGAATGAAAGAGAAATTTTTGGACTTTTAATTTATTAAATAAATAAATAAATAATTATTAAATTAAATTAAATAATATATAAATAGTTGAAATTAAAAGATGAAAGGAAAGAGAAAAATCAAAAGCCGTTTTCATTTTCTTCTTCTTTCTCCTTGGCCGAAACTTCCATTGGTGGTGTCCAAGGAATTTTGCTCTTCCATACTCAATTTATTGAAGGATTTAACAAGTTTAAAGTTAATTTTTGGTGATTTCCACTAAATTTGGTAAGTTTCCAACTCCTTTCTTTGAATTCCATGGAATTTTTGATTATGTGTGATTTTGGATTTTTAGGTAGTATGTTATAATTATTGGAATTGGTGTGTATGATGTTATTTTGGGTAGTTAACAATGATTTTAAGGTTGGATTGAAGAAATGGTTGAGTTTGGGTAAGATCAGTGAAGAGAGAGAATTTGAGGTTGTGTAATTTTTGGGGTTTTGAAATCATAGTTTTTAATTGTGAGAATCAATTCCAAATGAGTTGTTTTGTTGCATAAATAAGTATTTTAAAGTCAAAAATTAGATTTGGTTGTGTTTGGTTGGAGTTTGAGAATGGAAGTGTGATTTAGGGTTTTGGAAAAATGATTTCTCCAAAGTTGTTGAATTGTATAATTTTATTGGTTTAATCTTGTTGTTTGGTGATATAAGTGATAAATATAAGCTTAAAATGATTAATGGATTGTGTTGAAATGAAAAACCTTCAATGGGGGAAGATTATGCCATTTTAGGATTTTGTGTATAAGAGTGTGTTTTTGTAATGTAAATGGTTTAAATGTATTAAAATATATTTCTAATAATATAAATAAACTTAATATATTAAAATGAATGGCCTAGTATGAGAATCCAAAGTTAAAGTAAGGTTAGCCTTAAATTTTAGATTTTTGCTTGGATGGTTTAATTATGGTTTAATATTAGAAATGCCATTAAATGTGATACTAAATGATTATTTGCTATCACATTTGGTTTAGGCATTGAGGGAGGTTGTTTTGCTTCATCCAAGTAGTGAAGGACAAGTTGGAAGGATAGGATTGGAGGTTGTTTTAAGCTTGTTTTGGTTGCTATTGGTTATGTTTGCATCACATTTGGGCTTAACACATTTTGGTTGAAAAATGTATTAAGCTACTTGATACATTGGTTATGTATGAATAATGTGCTATGACATTTGTAATACCGTATATGTGTTAAATGCATTGTGAAAAGCCATTGATAATGGCTAAATTGCGTAAATGTGATTAATATGTAAATTATATGGAAATACCCAAAGTAATTGGGTAATGTATTGTGAATGCAAAAATGTGGTATAATATAAGGAGATATGTGGAAACATAATGAAATAAATTGATATTGATATAAATGAGAAAAATGAGAAAAGTAAGAAAAAGATGAGAAAATAAGGCAATATGCCTAGCTTGATTATGTGATAATGAGAAAGAGATTGATAATGAGAAATATGAATAAATTGTATGCCTAGTATATTATTCAATTTTCAGAGTTCTGTATTTGAAAGCATGCCTATGATTTGCCTACGGGCTAGACGCTGGGCGTCACTGTAAAAATATTTTTGAGGTGAAATGACCGGGTCGTAAGCCTCAAAAATAAGTTCTTGAAGCTGGGTTGGGTGAAATGATAGGGTCATAGCTCAGACCTAGTTGGACTATTACATTAATATTTTGCCTACGGGGCTAGACTCGTGGTGTCATTATAGACCAAAACAGTAACTCTGAAATTTGAATAGCATATTAGTTATCTTTGGGACCATGTTTGTGTTTGTTTTTATGTGAATTGTGGATTGTTAAATATTTGAAAAGTATGAGAAAATGGAATGATGTGATATCCATAAGCATTTTTCATTGGCCTTACTTTACAGTTTTATTATTATCAAAATTTGTACTGCTATGCTTTTAGCTTAGCGCGATTGTAATTCGTCGCATAGGTGACATGGGAGATTTGGTAGAGCCAGAGAGTCCTACTAGACCTAGTCGTGTCTAGGCTTGCATTTATCGAGCTTGAAGTATTTTTGGGTACATCAAGATCAGAGCCATTTGCTAGCATTTACATATTTGATATTATAGTATATTTTGATATTATGTATATTATGTTTGTTTTTGAAGTATATATTGTAAATTGTAAAGAATATTTTGGATAATTTGTTTAAAATGAGATTCTATATGTGTTGTTGATATATATATATATATAAATATTTTGAGAAAATATGGAGAAATTGAGAAGTATTGGTGAAATGGAGATTTGATTTTATTAGGAGTATTTGTTTTATACAGGTTGAGTTTATTAAATTTTGGGATGTCCAATTTACAGATAAGCAAAATTTTTTTCCAGAAATTTTCATATAAAATATTTATTTTGGGTTCCTATAACAAATAAAGAATATTTATATATTATTTAATTTTACAAATTTAGTTTTTAAAATTTTAAATCAGAAATGTGAAATTTTTTTATTAAACAGGTCTGTGACATTTTTATACTGTATATGCGTATTGTACATATGCTAAAAATATGTATTATACATATATAGGGTATAATGGTATTACATGTTCTTTTGCAGATTAAATCATTTGAGGAATATAATGTAGGCCACCTTCTATGGATGGGGGATACTAGTTTTTGGCTTGGACTTACCAATAGTGTGATCCTACATTCAATTGATAATCGAACTGAAGATGTATTATAATTTAAATTTAGAGAGAAGGTTGTCTGTAACACCCTTATACCCTATATACATACAATACATATTTTCAGTATATGTAAAATACGCATATACAGTACAAAAATGTCACAGACCGGTTTATTAAAATTTTTTTTCACATTTCCAATTTAAAATTTAAAATTCTAAATATATAAAAATTAAATAGAATATAAATATTCTTTACTTGTTATAAGAACCCAAAATAAATAATATATATAAAAATCTCTAGGAAATATTCGCCAGAGTTTTGTCTGTAATTTGGATATCCCAAAATTTAGCAATTACTCAACCTGCAAAAAGAAAACACTCCCAAATAATTTCCAATCACCATCTCAACCATACTTCTCAATTTCACCAAGTTTCTCAAACATTTATATATATAGATATATATAATTTAAAACACACTTACTCTCCCATTTTAAATACATTGACACAACCATTCTTTATAATATACAATATGTAAAATTCAAAACATAATATATTATGCATAAAACTCAAAAATGTACAATAACATAAAAATATATACATGCTGCTGGTAGTGTTTCTGATCTCGATAACAACTCAACAAGGTCAACTATAAGTCTAGACCCGACCTAGTCTAGAAGAACTCTCTGGTTCAGCTGGGTCTACCTTGACACACCTGTCCGATGGAAACAATCGCGCTAAGCCGAAGTCTAGTGGTACAAACATTGATAATAACAATATAACTCAATGCAATATAAAATGCACAATGTATATAGATGTCTCATCAATCCACTTCCTTATATTTTTTAAATATTTCATAATTCACTTTAAAACAAAGACAAGCATGGGTCCAAAAAGGATCTAATATGCTATTCAAATTTCAGAGTTACTGCTTTGGTCCATAATGACACCATGTGTCTAGCCCTGTAGGCAATATATCCATGGATAATGTAACAGTCCCAGTCTGTTGGACCTCAACCCGGCTAGACCCTTAGGCCCCAGTATCTTGGTTTTCAACCCGGCTAGACTGCTACTATTTTTGATGCTTATGACCCAGTCTTTTCGCCTCAAAAACATCATTTTTATCAGCTGACCTGGCTTATGTCCCAGTCTTTTCACCATTCCAGCGTTTAGCCCGAAGGCAATCATAGGCATGCCGCCAAACTCAGAACTCTGAAAATTGAATAACATACTAGGCACACAATTTATTCATATTTCTCATTATTAATCTCTTTCCCATTTTTACATATTCAATCTAGGCACATTGCCTTATTTTCAAATTTTTTTTTCTCACTTTTCTCATTTTTCACATCTTTCTCATTTTTTCTTACTTTTCTCACTTTTCTCATTTTTATCAATATCAATTCATTTCATTATTACACATATCTCATTTTTGCATTCACAACACATTACCCAATTACTTTTGGTATTTTCACATAATATGCATATTTCACAAGTTACACAAATTAGCCATTATCAATGGCTTTTCACAATGCATTTAACACATATATGACATTACAAATGTCAGCATATTATTCATACACAATCAATGAACCAAGTAGCTTAACACATTTTTCAACCAAAATGTGTTGAGTCCAAATGTTATGCAAATATAGACATTATATTCAAAGTTTGTACATACCTCCACTAGCAACCCAAAGCAAGCTAAAAACAACCTTCAATCCAATCTTTCCAACTTGCCCTTTACCACTTGGATGAAGCAAATCAACATTCCTCAAAGCCTAAACCAAATGTGATAACAAATAATAATTTAGTATCACATTTAATGGCATTTCCATCATTAAACCATAATTACACATCACTCCTATAAATTTCCAAAAATTTAGCCTTTCCTTACTTCAATATTAGAATTCCATTCTACTACAATTAATTTAGTGTTTTAAGTTTATTTATATTATTAAAAACATATTTTAATACATTTAAATCATTTACATTATAAAAATACACTCTCATACACAAAATCTCAAAAATGGCATAACCTTCCCCCATTGAAGGTTTTCCATTCCAACACAATCCAATACTCATTCCAAGCTTATATTCATCACTTTTAACACTAAACAACATGCTTAAACAAATAAAATCACACAATTCAATGACTTTGGAAAATCACTTTTGCAAAACCCTAAATCTCCACTTCCATTCTCAAACTCCAACCCAACACCACCAAACCCAATATTTGACTTTAAAATACTTGTTTATGAATCAAAACAACTCATTTAGAGCCAATTTGCACAATTAAAGTTTATGTTTTCAAAACCCCAAAAATCCATAACCCTAAATTCTCTCTCTTCACCATTCTTTAACCAAACTCCATCATCTCTTCAATCTAACCTTAGAATCATTGTTAACTACCCAAAATAACATCATACACACCAATTCCAATAATTATAACATACTACATCAAAATCTCAAAACTCACATAATCCAAATTTCCAAGAAATTCAAAGAAAAGAGATGGAAACTTGCTAATTTTGGTGGAGATCACCAAAAATCCACTTGCAACTTGTTAATTCCTTCAATTTATGGAGTATGGAAGAAGTAGAATCCTTGGTCTAGCTCCCATGGAATTTCAGCCAAAGGAAAGAGAAGAAGAAGAAGAAGATTTTAATATTTCTTTTCCTTTCATTTTTTTTAAACCACATATATATTAAAATAATTTAATATTTAATTATTTAATTATTTTTTAATAAATTAAAAGTCTTAATTTCCCTCTTCCATTAAAAAATAATTTATTTTTGAATTATTTTATTAATTTTGAATTTATAAGATTTAATTACCAAAATACTCTTTTCTTTTAAATAGTGTTGACTTTTATATGTTATTTATATTTTGCATATATATCACATATATATTCCACTTTTTCATTTAAAATCCCTTCATTTTTCATTTAAAATCATTAATTTAATTTATCTTTTTAAATTATAATTTATTTTATCCAATTTTTTAAATATTAAAAAATTTCAAAAAATTTAGGATGTTACAATTCTCTCTCCCTAAAACAAATTTCGTCCTCAAAATTAGTTATCCTCAAGTCTGGAACAGTTGGAAAAAGTGACTCTGCATCGCCTGCTCACTTTCCCAGGTCGCCTCCTCAGTGGCATGATTCCTCCAAAGGACTTTCACAAGTGGCACCCTCTTATTCCTCAATTCTTTAACCTCTCATGCCAAAATCGCCACTGGTTCTTCCTCGTAAGTCAGATCTGGACTCACCTCAATGGACTCCACTGACAATATATGAGATGGGTCAAACCTATATCTTTGAAGCATCGAGACATGGAAAACATTATGTATTCGATCCAATTCAGGCTGCAAAGCTAGTCTATAAGCCACAGGACCAACTCTCTCCAACACCTCATATGGTCCTATGAAACAAGGACTCAACTTTCCTTTGCGGTCAAATCTCAAAATTTTCTTCCATGGAGACATCTTCAGAAACACTTTATCTCCCACACTGAACTCTATGTCTCTTCTCTTTAAATCTGAATAGGATTTCTGTCGGTCTGAAGCTGCTTTCAAATGACCCCGAATCATTTTCACTTTCTCCTCTGTTTCCTTAATCAAATTGGGACCAACCAGTTTACCTTCTCCAACTTCATCCCAACACAAAAGTGTCTTGCATCTCCTGCCATATAAAGCCTCATGAGGAGTCATCCCAATATTGGACTGATGACTATTATTATAAGCAAACTCAATTGATGGCAAAAATCTGTCCCAATTCCCGGTAAAATCAATGATACAACTCCTCAACATATCCTCCAGAATCTGTATCACTCTCTCTGACTATCCATCTGTCTAAGGATGGAAAACAGTACTAAAATACAATTGAGAACCCAAAGCACATGCAAACTCTTCCAAAACCTCGAAATAAACTGGGAATCTCGATTCGACACCAAAGAAACTGGGACTCCATGCAACCTGACTATCTCGTTGATATATAGCTCAGCCAACCTCTCAAGAGAAAAATCCATCCGAACTGGAAGAAAATAAGCTATCTTCATCATTCGATCAACTATCACCCAGATTGCATTATGCTTTTTCTGAGTCAAAGGTAGTCCAGTCACAAAATCCATTGTCACTCGCTCCCATTTCCATTCTGGCACTGATTAAGGTTGGAGCAACCCTGAAGGAACTTGGTGCTCAGCCTTCACTTTCTGGCAAGTGAGACATCTGGATACAAACTCCGCTATGTCCCTCTTCATACCTGACCACCAATAATGTCGCTTCAAGTCCTGATACATTTTGGTACTCCCAGAGTGCATAGCAAAAAGTGACTGATGTGCTTCCTCTAATATCATTCTTTTCAATTCTGCATCATCAGGAATACACAATCTATCTCTGTATCATAGACTGCCATCGTCCCTCACATAAAAGTCTCGACTCTCCCCCTTTTGACAAACCAACACAATTTGCTGAATTCTCTCATCTTCCAACTGAGCCTCCCTAATATGATCCAATAAGACTGGCCTTAATTGCAACTGAGTCATCAGAGCACCATCATCAAAAGATTCAAATTTAGCGTGCAATGCTCTCAACTCAACAAGCAACGAGAGCGAATAAGCAGCCAAACCTGCCAAAGACTTTCAACTCAAGGCATCAGCAACAACATTTGCCTTACTAGGATGATAATGAATCAAACAGTTGTAGTCTTTAATCAACTCTAACCACCAACTCTGCCGAAGATTCAACTCTCTCTGAACACCCAGGTATTTCAAACTCTTGTGATCTGTATAAATGAAACACTTTTCCCCATAAAAGTAATGCCGCCAAATCTTCAAGGAAAAAACTATTGTTGCTAATTCCAAATCATGCGTCAGATAATTTAGCTCATGCGGTTTCAACTATCGAGAGGCATAAACAATGACTCTACCCTCCTGCATCAGAACACAACCTAAACCACTATGTGAAGCATCACTGTATATCACATATAGTTTACCTTCCACAGGCAGGGTAAGGATAGGAGCTTGAGTCAACATCTCCCTCAGCCGCTCAAAACTCGCCTGACACCGATCTGTCCATATAAATTTAACTACTTTCTGAAGTAATCTGGTGAGTGGTGTAGCTATTATAGAAAAACCCTTCAGAAATCGACGATAATAGCCTACCAATCCTAGAAAACTTCTAACTTCTGTCACAGTCTTCGGTGGACTCCAATTCAAGATAGCCTCAATTTTACTCGGATAAACTCTAATACCCTCTGCTGAAACCACATGACCAAGAAAAGCTACCTGATCGAGCCAGAACTCACACTTAGACAGCTTAGCATACAACTGCTTCTCTCTCAGAGTCTACAATACGATTCGTAAATGTCTATCATGATCCTCCTCATTACTCGAATGCATCAAGATGTCATCAATAAAGACTACCACAAACTGATCCAAAAATGATCTGAATACCCTATTCATCAAATCCATAAAAGTTGTTGGTGCATTCGTCAATCCAAAGGGCATCACCAGAAACTCATAATGCCAATACCTCGTGCGAAAAGCTATCTTGGGTACATCCACATCTCTGACTCTCAACTGATGGCACCTTGATCTCAGATTAATCTTAGAGAATACTGATGCTCCCTTCAACTGATCAAAGAGATCATCTATCTGAGGCAAAGGATACTTGTTCTTGATGGTCACCTTATTCAACTGCCTATAATCAATACACAATCTCATGGTGCCATCCTTCTTCTTCACAAATAACACAAGCGCTCCCCATGGGGACACACTAGGGCGGATATACCCTTTATCCAATAACTCCTACAACTGCACCTTCAACTCTCTCAACTCAGCAGGTGCCATCCGATAAGGGGTAATAGATATAGGAGTTGTACCAGGCAACAAATCAATACCAAACTCCACTTCTCTCTCAGGAGGTACCCCTGGCAACTCATCAGGGAAAACATCTAAAAACTCAACAACTGTGGGTATACTTTCAAGCAGAGATCCCACTACTCTAGTATCTACAACATGAGCAAGATAAGCCTCACATCCCTTCCGAATCATCCTCCCAGCTGAAATAGCTGAAACAAACATAGATGAAAGATACCTTTGCTCACCAGATACCATCACATCCCTACCATCGCGTGTTCTCAAAGTAACATATTTCTTCTGACAGTCTACCACAGCCCCATGCTTGGATAACCAATCCATGCCCAAAATCATATCATATTCCCTAAAAGGCATCTCAATCAGGCCACCGAGAAACTCCTCATCCTAAACAACAACTGGACTATCTCGGTGCACCCTGCTCACTGCAACACTATGCCTTAAAGGATTTGTCACCAAGACATCAAATCCTAGGGACTCAGAATACAATTCAGTCATAGGTAAGATAGATGCACTTATGTATGAATGCGTAGATCCAGGATCTAATAGAGCAAGGACTGAAATACCAAATAAAAAAAAGTACCTGCAATGACGGCTGAAGCATCCGGCTGCCTCTGCATCACATAAACCCATTGAGATGGCCCAGCCTCATTTGGCCTACTGCCTTCGGATGTAGAGCCTCCTCTCTGACTAAACCCAGGTCGACCACCTCTACTAAAACCTCTGCCACCACGATCCCTTCTGACACTGGGTCGAGAAGTTGCAGTATCTGCCTGCCTAACCTCTGGTGGCTCGGGACAATCTCTAATAAAATGGTCTGACGACCCACATCTAAAACACACTCCCGAAGCACCTCTCCACTGAAACTGCAGGTCTCTGTCTCTATCTCTGCTGTTGTACTGACCTGCCGAATTTCCCCTGACTCCTATAAAACCTCTGAAAATGTCCCCCTCGGCCTCTCTTCACTGATGAAGACTCTGCCTCACTCTGGGGTCTCCTAACTCTGGTCTCCTCAACCCTGGCAGCTGCTACAAGACTCTGTGCCCTCTCAACACTCCTGGAAGCTGCAACTAACTGGGAAAAATCCTGATGCCGAGAGCCTATGATGATGCACATGATAGAGGGTCTCAGTCCCTCCTTAAACGTCCTACACCTGTCAAACTCATCAGAAATGTTCCCACTAGCATAGTGACTCTGTCACTGTCCTAGTATCCTGTCTCAGACTCAGGAACTCCATCTTCTTTGCATCTTTATACTCTCTCGGAGTATACTTCTACTCAAATTCCTGCAGAAAATCATCATAGGTCAGGACTGGTGGATCATCCAAAGCATGTGGAACCGTCTTTCACCAATCATATGCATCTCTCTACAGAAGAGATCTGGCATAATCAAACTTCTCTTCTGGACTAGCCTGTAATTGAATAAACATCCTCTGAATCTGGTCTAGCCACTGCTCTGCTATAGTAGGGTCTGTAGTACCAACAAAGTCCTCAGCTCCATACTTTCTCAGTTTATCATACTGCCTCATCGGCAACTGCGGCTGTGGCAGTGGCGGCTGTGGAACTGGAGCCTGCCTCAACAACTCTACCATATGCCATACCCAGCCAGGTGGAATCTCATCAGCTGTTGGTCTCACAGGCACAGAAACAGACTCCTCACCAGTAGATACAACTCTACTCTCATCTGGAGCCACACTTTCTGCACTACTCTCAGCAGCCTGATGCGGCTGAGATGCCATAACTACTTATATTTGCAAAAAAAAGTAGAAAATACTATATTAGAGATCAGAAACTGCCAGTGCCAATGCATGTATTACAATTAAAAACTATTTTTCAAATCCCCCATTTTCTCTCTCTATCATCCCACCTAGGTCGAGAACCTCAAACCTAGGCTCTGATACCAAAATAAATGTAACACCCTTATGCCTTATATACGTACAATACATATTTTCAGCATATGTAAAATACGCATATATGGTACAAAAATGTCACAGACCGGTTTACTAATTTTTTTTTCACATTTCCAATTTAAAATTTCAAATTGTAAATATATAAAAGTTAAATAGAATATAAATATTCTTTACTTGTTATAAGAACCCAAAATAAATAATATATATAAAAATCTCTGGGAAAAATTCGCTAGAGTTTTGTCTGTAATTTGGATATCCCAAAATTTAGCAATTACTCAACCTGCAAAAAGAAAACACTCCCAAATAATTTCCAATCACCATCTTAACCATACTTCTCAATTTCACCAAGTTTCTCAAACATATATATATATATATATATAATTTAAAACACACTTACTCTCCCATTTCAAATACATTGACCCAACCATTCTTTATAATATACAATACGTAAAATTCAAAACATAATATATTATGCATAAAACTAAAAAATGTACAATAACATAAAAATATATACATGCTGCTGGTAGTGTTTCTGATCTCGATAGCAACTCAACAAGCTCAACTACAAGTCTAGACCCGACTTGGCCTAGAAGAACTCTTTGGTTCAGTTGGGTTTAACCTGTCACCTGCGAGATGGAAACAATCAGGCTAAGCCGAAGCCTAGTGGTACAAACTTTGATAATAACAATATAACTCAATTCAATACAAAATGCACAATGTATATGATGTCACATCAATCCACTTCGTTATATTTTTAAAATATTTCATAATTCACATTAAAACAAAGACAAGCATGGGCCCAAAAAGGATCTAATATGCTATTCAAATTTCAGAGTTACTGCTTTGGTCCATAATGACACCATGTGTCTAGCCTCGTAGGCAATATATCCATGGATAATGTAACAACCCCAGTCTCTTGGACCTCAACCCGGCTAGACCCTTAGGCCCTAGTATCTTGGTCCTCAACCTGGCTAGACTGCTACAGTTTTTGAGGCTTACGACCCAGTCTTTTCACCCCAAAAACATCATATTTATCAGCTGGCCTAGCTTACGACTTAGTCTTTTCACCATTCCAGCATTTAGCCCGTAGGCAATCATAGGCATACCGCCAAACCCAGAACTTTAAAAATTGAATAATATACTAGGCACACAATTTATTCATATTTCTCATTATTAATCTCTTTCTCATTTTTACATATTCAATCTAGGCACATTGCCTTATTTTCATATTTTTTTTCTCACTTTTCTCATTTTTCACATCTTTCTCGTTTTTTTTCTCACTTTTCTCATTTTTATCAATATCAATTTATTTCATTATTACACATATCTCATTTTTGCATTCACAACACATTACGCAATTACTTTGGGTATTTTCACACAATATGTATATTTCACATGTTACACAAATGCCATTATCAATGGCTTTTCACAATGCATTTAACACATATATGACATTACAAATGTCATAGCATATTATTCATACACAATCAATGAACCAAGTAGCTTACCACATTTTTCAACCAAAATGCGTTAAGTTCAATTGTTATGCAAATATAGACATTATATTCAAAGTTTGTACATATCTCCACTAGCAACCCAAAGCAAGCTAAAAACAACCTTCAATCCAATCTTTCCAACTTGCCCTTCACCACTTGGATGAAGCAAATCAACCTCCCTCAAAGCCTAAACCAAATGTGATAACAAATAATCATTTAGTATCACATTTAATGGCATTTTCAACATTAAACCATAATTACACATCACTCCTACAAAATTCTAAAAATTTAGACTTTCCTTACTTCAACATTAGAATTCCATTCTACTACAATTAATTAGTGTTTTAAGTTTATTTATATTATTAAAAACATATTTTAATACATTTAAATCATTTACATTATAAAAATACACTATTATACACAAAATCTCAAAAATGGCCTAACCTTCCCCCATTGAAGGTTTTCCATTCCAACACAATCCATTACTCATTCCAAGCTTATATTCATCACTTTTAATACTAAACAACATGCTTAAACAAATAAAATCACACAATTCAACCACTTTGGAAAATCACTTTTCCAAAACCCTAAATCTCCACTTCCATTCTCAAACTCCAACCCAACACCATCAAATCCAATATTTGACTTTAAAATACTTGTTTATGAATCAAAGAAACTCATTTAGAACCAATTTGCACAATTAAAGTTCATGTTTTCAAAACCCAAAAAATCCATAACCCTAAATTCTCTCTCTTCACCATTCTTTAATCAAACTCCATCATCTCTTCAATCTAACGTTTGAATCATTGTTAACTACTCAAAATAACATCATATACACCAATTCCAACAATTATAACATACTACATCAAAATCTCAAAACTCACATAATCCAAATTTCCAAGGAATTCAAAGAAAAGAGATGTAAACTTACTAGTTTTGGTGGAGATCACCAAAAATCCACTTGCGACTTGTTAATTCATTCAATTTATGGAGTATGGAAGAATTAGAATACTTGGTCTAGCTTCCATGGAATTTTGGCCAAAGGAAAGAGAAGAAGAAGAAGAAGAAGAAGAAGAAGACTTTAATATTTCTTTTCCTTTCATTTTTTTTAAACCACACACACATATATATATATATATTAAAATAATTTAATATTTAATAATTTAATTATTTTTTTAGTAAATTAAAGTCCTAATTTCCCTCTTCCATTCAAAAATAATTTTTTTGAATTATTTTATTAATTTTGAATTTATAAGATTTAATTACCAAAATACCCTTTTCTTTTTTAAAAGTGTTGACTTCTATATGTTATGTATATTTTGCATATATATCACATGTATATTCCACTTTTTTCATTTAAAATCCCTTCATTTTTCATTTAAAACCATTAATTTAATTTATCCTTTTAAATTATAATTTATTTTATTCAATTTTTTAAAAATTAAAAATTTTCAAAAATTTTAGGATGTTACATTGCCTACCTAGGATGCGAGGAATTTTATTTACTTACTAGATTACCCTTTAATGGGAAGGAGATTATTAGAGGTGGAAAGAAGATGCTTCATGATAAAATTAGGCTCATCACTAGAGCAAATTTGCTTGAAATTTTTAAAGAGTGTAAAGACACATTAAGGAGAAAATTAGGTGTTGTTTGCCTAGTTGAGCTTCTTATATTGGGGAGATCCATTTGATATGAGGTAGATAAGAAGGTTCTGATGCTTATTGATGATTCATATGCATTCAACAAAATTGTATGGGGTAAAATTGCATGGACATATCTAGTTCCAAAGATAGAAGATTTGCTTGATGTGAAGAAGAAAAATATAGAGGGTGTCTAATGCCCCAATTTTCATTGAACCTAATTACATACATTAACTAGTGAGAGATTAAGGGAAGATTTAGATGAAAGACCTTGGAAATATAAACAACATATATTTAACATATAAGAGGTTAAATGTGAATGGTAAAATGGAAAAAAAGGTTAAAATATAAATTAATAATATTTTATATAAAATATCTTAAATATTTAATAATATATATATATAGAGCAAAAGATGATTTAAATGTCAAATTTATCTAGAAAATTCATCTTCCTTCTTCCAACTTTTCCTTCTTGGCCGAATCCCATGGTGGATTGGAGGTATTAATTTTCATCTTTTAAATTATCAAGATTTTAGTTAGTTTCAACAAGAGGTGAAGGTGAAGAAAGCTTGGTTTTTGATTCAAATGATAAGTATGTTTTCTAACCCTTAATGATTTTCTTTTAGTAGAAATGATATGGAATTGTAGTATAATAAGATATAAGGGAAACTATAACATGAAATTGATATAGAAATTATAATTCTAGGTTTGGTTAAGTATTTGGATGAAGTTTGGCTAGAATTTGGGGAGTGATTGAATACTAGGATTTTGTAAGGGATTTAGCTAATCTTGAGTTGGAAGATGTTTAATGGGCTTAAAAGTGGTTATATGGGTTGCTAATATTATCTTTGAATTTATAAATTGATTAGGGTTGATTGAATTGAGTGAAGGAACCAATACAAGGAAGTAAAAGGTTGGGAGAAATTATTGTGTAAAGGATTTGTTTCTCCAATTTGAGCTTCAAAAAGGTAAGTATATACTTGGATAATGTTCCTATCTTTGGTTTGCATCATTCTAAGTTCATACGTGTGTTATATTGATGAAAAAGGCATGAAAGAGTGATTTTGGAATGCCATGGGTGTGGCCATGAAGGACCACGACCGTGGGATTTACAGTGAAGCTGTTTCATGTGAGATTTATGAAGCAAAATGTATGCCACGGGCATGGTGCTTGAGTGCCACGACCATGGGGGTGTTCAAAAGTGTTTGATAGCTTCGTTTCACATCCCACGGGCATGGCTATTGGATGCCATAACCATGGGGTTGGTTTGTTGATGTTTATTGCTGTGTTTCACACTATATGGGTATAGTAAAAAGTTTGCATAGCTGTCTTTATATATATTGTATTAAAAATGTATATGCAATTATAAAGTAAATAATTATGATAAAATATGTTGACTATGTTGAATGTTGGTGTGTTGATGAGTCACATGGTGAATGGCACATACATGCATAATGTGGAATGTTGTGTGTTGTCTTATACTTTACTTAGTTGCAAGATGATTGTGTTTGGTGATTGGCATGCCATACACGATGGGTTGAGACACTGAGTGTCATAGAGATGTTACTACACCTCTGAGTGAGACACATGAAGTGTCATATTGATGATAATGTTGTGGATGAGAAACTAGGTGTCACAGATTTAGTTACATCTACTAGCAGGACACAGAGGTGTCATTATTAGTGAGATAGGCCTAAGCAATGATTTTGGAACAAGGTATTGTATAAGAATGTTGAGCCCAATGCATGATAGTTGTTTATGTTTATTTGTAAAATAAAGATGAGAATGTTTATAACATTAAAACTTTATGCATGTTCATATACATTTGTCATAATAATATTGCATTATCAAGTACATACCGCTAAGCTTTAGGCTTAGCGTGATTCATTTATTCCATAGGTGACAAGATTACAGCTGGAAGTCCTTCTAGAACAAGATAGGTATAGTTAGAGGTTGGATACTAGAAGTCTCTGGTTGCCACAAACCAAGCTTAAGCATGGCATGTTAATATTCTTTTGAGTTGATGTATATGTAATATCTTTTTTGTAAAATATAATGAATTGTAACATGATTTAAAGATGTTTTGTATATAAGTAATATCATGCTCTCATATTTATAAATGTATGTATGAAACATGGGATTTTGGGATGTGAGTGAGTGGAAACATTTTAAGAACTATTGGATATTCACAGGTTGAGTTGATTGGATTTGGTAATACTCATATTTTAAATGAAACTCTGGCAAAATTTCTATAGATTTATTTATTTTCTTATACCTATTTATTTATCTATATAATACTATAAACTAGAAACTAAATGACAAAGGGTGATAAGGTACAATAGTAACATTTTGGTAATGCTCTTATACCCTATTTGTGCATAGTACATATCTGAGGGTATGTGTACTATGTATGGGTAGGTTATGAGGGTGTTATATTTATTTTGAGATCAGAGCCTAGATTTGAGATTCTCAATCTAGGTGAGTTTTAAGTGAAAAAAAGGATTCCAAAGTTGATTTTAAAAGTGTTATACATGCATATGCACAGGCATTTGAATTGATCTTTAATATAGCAACCTTTGATTTTATAACAAATATAGATAGTGGAGATGTCTTGATCTCATAGATCATTTGAGGGTAGTGTAGAGAGTTTTGGTCCAGGGGAAGGAATGGCTGGAGCAAGTACAGAAGCTGCTAAAGAGGCATTAGTTCCATCTAGACTAGCAGTGCCAGAAATTCCACCAATTTGGGCACAATAGATGGTGGAATTATTACGTTAAGTCCCAGCTCAATAGCAATAGCAACCGATTAGGAAGTATGAGAAGTTGAGAAAGTTTAGGGCTATTGACTTTGTAGGCACTGCAAATCCAGCAGAGGCTGAGCAGTGGTTGGATCGAATTGAGAGGGTGTTTGTCCAGCTGCACGCTACTGTGGAAGAAAAGTTTGACTATGCTTTGTCTCTTCTATAAGGAGATACTTATGATTGGTGGAAGACCATTCTTAATGGGATGAAGCAAACCCCAATCTTGAAGTAAGAAGATTTTCTAAGAGAATTTGGAAAGAAATACACTCCTCAGGAGTATAAAGACATGAAAAAGAAGGAGTTTCTTAATTTGAAGCAAGGAGACAAGATTGTAAATGAGTATGAGAAAGAGTTTCTCTGCTTGAGCAAGTATGGAGGTGGCATTTTGAAGATTCAAAGAAGGGTTGAAACTATCTATTATGTGTCAAGTGGCAGCGATTCACTATGATAATTTTTTCAAGATGGTAGCAGCTGTACGAAATGTAGAGAAAGCAGAAGGGCTTATAGCTGCACTGAGGGCTGAAGAAAGCAGAGTTAAAAAAGCTCCATTGGAGATAGTTTCCTCATCTTTGAAGAGAGGCAGATGTGGTTATCTTTAGAAATTTAACAGGGGCCAGGGATAGTTTGGTAGATCACAACAACAGAGGTAGAGACCTACAGCCTTGGTAGCTAGCACACTGACTTTAGGTTCTCGTAGGTCTCAACCACCTACCTATGCACAATGTGGTTGAATGCATAGGGGGGTTTGTTGGGAAGCTGATTTCAGAGGTTGTTATAGGTGTGGATCTTTAGGTCATTTTGTTAGAGATTATCCAGAGCCACCGAATGAAAGATCATCTGAGACAACAGGATCCAGACAGAGTAACAGAGGAGGTAGGGGAAGTCGAGGTGGTGGTAGAGGTGGTAGATTAGGGCTAGTAAGAGAGGGGATTCAACATTTATGAGCCAGCCGAAGGAGACTAAAGTTGCTCAGAGAGTTTATGTGATGCAGAAGAAGTCAGATGCTTTAAATGTCATAGCTTGTACATTTTTTTATTTGGTACCCCCATGCATGCATTAATAGATCCTGGATCTATCCATTCATATATTAGTGCATTAACTTTGCCTATGCATGGTGTGTTTTGTGAATCTTTGTGTAACACCCTTATCCCCTATATACGTATAATACATATTTCTAGCATATGTAAAATATGCATATACGGTACAAAAATGTCACAGACCGATTTACTAAATTTTTTTTTACCTTTCCAATTTAAAATTTAAAAATCTAAATATATAAAAATTAAATAGAATATAAATATTATTTACTTGCTATAAGAACCCAAAATAAATAATATATATAAAAATCTCTGGGAATAATTCGCCAGAGTTTTGTCTGAATTTTGGATATTCCAAAATTTAGCAATTACTCAACCTGCAAAAAGAAAACACTCCCAAATAATTTCCAACCACCATCTCAACCATACTTCTCAATTTCACCAAGTTTCTCAAACCTTTATACATATAGATATATATAATTTAAAACACACTTACTCTCCCATTTCAAATACATTGACCCAAACATTCTTTATAATATACAATACATAAAATTCAAAACATAATATATTATGCATAAAACTCAAAATGTACAATAACATAAAAATATATACATGTTGCTGGCAGTGTTTCTGATCTCGATAGCAACTCTACAAGCTCAACTACAAGTCTAGACCTGACCTGGACTAGAAGAACTCTCTGGCTCAATTGGGTCTACCCTGTCACCTGCGAGATGGAAACAATCGCACTAAGCCGAAGCCTAGTGGTACAAACTTTGATAATAACAATATAACTCAATGTAATACCAAATGCACAATGCATATAGATGTCACATCAATCCACTTTATTATATATTTTTTTAAAATATTTCATAAGCATAACTCATAATATTATATTGCTCAATTGTATCATAATTCATAATTCACATTAAAACAAAGACAAGCATGGGCCCAAAAAGGATCTAATATGCTATTCAAATTTCAGAGTTATTGCTTCGGTCTATAATGACACCATGTGTCTAGCTCCATAGGCAATATATCCATGGATAATGTAACAACCCCAGTCTCTTGGACCTCAACCCGGCTAGACCCTTAGGCCCTAGTATCTTGGTCCTCAACTCGGCTAGACTGCTATAGTTTTTGAGGCTTATGACCCAGTCTTTTCACCCCAAAAAATCATATTTATCAGCTGGCCTAGCTTACGACCCAGTCTTTTCACCATTCCAGCGTTTAGCCTGTAGGCAATCATAGGCATGCCACCAAACCCAGAACTCTGAAAATTGAATAACATACTAGGTACACAATTTATTCATATTTCTCATTATTAATCTCTTTCTCATTTTTACATATTCAATCTAGGCACATTGCCTTATTTTCATTTTTTTTTCTCACTTTTCTCATTTTTCACATCTTTATCATTTTTTCTCACTTTTCTCATTTTTATCAATATCAATTTATTTCATTATTACACATATCTCATTTTTGCATTCACAACACATTACCCAATTACTTTGGGTATTTTCACATAATATGCATATTTCACATGTTACACAAATTAGCCATTATCAATGGCTTTTCACAATGTATTTAACACATATATGACATTACAAATGTCATAGCATATTATTCATACACAATCAATGAACCAAGTGGCTTAACACATTTTTCAACCAAAATGTGTTAAGTCCAAATGTTATGCAAATATAGACATTATATTTAAAGTTTGTACATAACTCCACTAGCAACCTAAAGCAAGCTAAAAACAACCTTCAATCCAATCTTTCTAACTTGCCCTTCACCACTTGGATGAAGCAAATCAATCTCCCTCAATGCCTAAACCAAATGTGATAGCAAATAATCATTTAGTATCACATTTAATGGCATTTCCAACATTAAATCATAATTACACATCACTCCTACAAATTTTAAAAATTTTAGCCTTTCCTTACTTTAACATTGGAATTGCATTCTACTACAATTAAATTAGTGTTTTAAGTTTATTTATATTATTAAAAACATATTTTAATACATTTAAATCATTTACATTATAAAAATACGCTCTTATACACAAAATCTCAAAAATGGCCTAACCTTCCCCCATTGAAGGTTTTCCATTCCAACACAATCCATTACTCATTCCAAGCTTATATTCATCACTTTTAAGACTAAACAACATGCTTAAACAAATAAAATCACACAATTCAACCACTTTGGAAAACAACTTTTCCAAAACCCTAAATTTCCACTTCCATTCTCAAACTCCAACCCAACACCACCAAATCCAATATTTGACTTTAAAAATACTTGTTTATGAATAAAAAAAACTCATTTGGAAACAATTTGCACAATTAAAGTTCATGTTTTCAAAACCCCAAAAATCCATAACCCTAAATTCTCTCTCTTCACCATTCTTTAACCAAACTCCATCGTCACTTCAATCTAACCTTAGAATCATTGTTAACTACCCAAAATAACATCATACACACCAATTCTAACAATTATAACATCCTACATAAAAATCCAAATTCTCACATAATCTAAATTTCCAAGGAATTCAAAGAAAAGAGATGGAAACTTACTAATTTTGGTGGAAATCACCAAAAATCCACTTGAAACTTGTTAATTCCTTCAATTTATGGAGTATGGAAGAAGCAAAATCCTTGGTCTTCAAACTTCCATGGAAGCAACGTTCTTGAGAAGAAGAAAAAGAAGAAGAAGACTTTTAATATTCTTTTCTTTTCATCTTTTTTTTAACCACACACACACATATATATATATAAATAATTTAATTATTTTTTTAATAAATTAAAAGTCCTAATTTCCCTCTTCCATTCAAAATTAATTTTTTTTTGAGTTGTTTTATTAATTTTGAATTTATAAGATTTAATTACTAAAATACCATTTTCTTTAAAAAAGTGTTGACTTTTATATATGTTATATATATTTTGCATATAAATCACATATATATTTCACTTTTTCATTTAAAATCCGTTAATTTTTCATTTAAAACCATTAATTTAATTTATCCTTTTAAATTATAATTTATGTTATTTAATTTTTCAAAAAATTAGAAATTTTCAAAAAATTTTGGATGTTACACTTTGGGATTTGATGTATTGGTGACTAATCCTTTGGGACATAGTGTGGTGGTTAGTAGAGTTTATCGAGATAGTTTGATTATGATACAAGAAGAGTAATTTCTTGGTGATTTTATTGAGATGCCCTTTAGGGAGTATGATATTATTTTAGGTATGGATTGGTTGGCGAGACCTGAAGCTGTGGTGGATTGCCAGCAGAAAAGTGTTACTCTAAGAACACTTGAGGGGAAAGAAGTGGTGGTGAGAGGTGAGCCATGACACCTCTTGTCTACTTTTATTTCTGCAGTGGCCACCCAAAGGATGAAAATGAAGGGCTATGAGTCATATTTGGCACATGTAGTGGATACTAGAATAGAGAAGTCTAAGCTCGATAGTATTCCTGTAGTGGCTAAATTTTTGGATATATTCTCAGATGAGCTACCTGGGTTAGCTCCAGTGAGAGAGGTGGAGTTTGATATCGACGTGACATTGGGTACCACTCATATCTTTATTACCCCTTATCGAATGGCACCGGTAGAGTTAAAGGATTTGAAGGTGCAATTACATGAATTGTTGGATAAGGGATTTATATGTCCTAGTGTTTCACCACAGGGAGCATCGATATTATTTGTTAAAAAGAAGGATGGTACCTTTAGGCTATGTATCGATTATCGATAGTGGAATAAGGTGACTATCAATAATAAGTATCCATTACCTCACATTGATAATCACTTTGATCAATTAAAGGGAGTAGTTGTATTCTCTAAAATTAATTTGAGATTAGGATATCATCATGTAACACCCTTATACCCTATATACATACAATACATATTTTCGGCATATGTAAAATATGCATATACGGTATAAAAATGTCACAGACCGATTTAATAAAAAAATTTTACATTTCTATTTTAAGATTTCAAAAACTAATATATAAAATAAATAGTATATAAATATTATTTGCTTGTTATAGGAATCCAAAATAAATATTTTATATGAAAATCTCTAGAAGAAATTCGCTAGAGTTTTGTTTGTAATTTGAACGTTTCCAAAATTCAACAAAACACAACCTGCATAAAACAAACACTCCAAATAAAATCAATTCACCAATTCACCAATAATTCTCAATTTCTCCATATTTTCTCAAAATACTTATATATAGGTATATATATATATATCAACATTACATATAAAATCCCATCTTTAGCAAAATTATTTAAATCATTCTTTACCATTTGCAATAAATGCTTCAAAAACATATCATAACATACATAATATAAAAAATGTACATGCTGGCAACTGGCTCTGATCTTGATGTACATAAAACAACTCTTCAAGCTTAATAAATACAAACCTAGACCCGACCAGGTCTAGTAAAACTCTCCAGCTCTACCAAAACGTCCATGACACCTGCGCGATGAATTACAATCGCGCTAAGTCGAAGCTAGTGGTATAAACTTTGATAACAATATAATCCAAATGAAATGTCAATGCACAACACATATACATATCACAACTCATAACATTATATCTCATTATATTGCTCAATTTTATCACAATTCATAATTTACATTAAAACAAAGACAAGCATGGGCCCAAAAAGGATCTAATATGCTATTCAAATTTCAGAGTTACTGCTTTGGTCCATAATGACACCATGTGTCTAGCCCCATAGGCAATATATCCATGGATAATGTAACAGCCCCAGTCTCTTGGATCTCAACCTGGCTAGACCTTTAGGCCCCAGTATCTTGGTCCTTAACCCGGCTAGACTGCTACAGTTTTTGAGGCTTAAGACCCAGTCTTTTCACCCCAAAAACATCATATTTATCAGCTGGCCTGGTTTACGACCCAGTCTTTTCACCATTCCAGTGTTTAGCCTGTAGGCAATCATAGGCATGCCGCCAAACCCAGAACTCTGAAAATTGAATAACATACTAGGCACATTGCCTTATTTTCACTTTTTTTTTCTCATTTTTCTCATTTTTTTACATCTTTCTCATTTTTCTCACTTTTCTCATTTTTGTCAATATTAATTCATTTCATTATTCCACATATCTCATTTTTGCATTCACAACACATTACCCAATTACTTTGGGTATTTTCACATAATATACATATTTCACATTCTACACAATTTAGCCATGATCAATGGCTTTTCACAATGCATTTAACACATATATGACATTACAAATGCCATAGCACATTATTCATACACAATCAATGAACCAAGTGACTTAACACATTTTCCAACCAAAATATTTTAAGCCCAAATATCATGCAAATATAAACAATATATTCAAAGTTTGTACATACCTCTACTAGCAACCCAAAGCAAGCTTAACACAACCTCCAATCCTATCCTTCCAACTTGCCCTTCACCACTTGGATGAAGCAAATCAACCTCCCTCAATGCCTATACCAAATGTGATCATACATAATCATTTAATATCACATTCTAAGGTATTCTCAACATCAAACCATAATTAAACATCACTCTAAACCAAATCCCAAAATTAAGCTTCACCTCACTTTAACTTTGAACAACCATATCAAGCCATTTTGTGAGTGGGGACTTTCGCCCCCACTCCCGGTGGAATGGTTCTTACGACTCCGGCACTGTTTAGGCTAAGGGCCTTAGAGAACACAAACTTAGGTCTAGAGAAAATAGAGTCGCCACCCGGACGGGCCGGGAAAAAAAGAAAGGGGTGGATGACTCGATTCCTAAGGAATCCCCAACCCCCTAATGGGTTCGGAAAATTGGGTGCGTGTGGGGAAGGTGAGAAATGGCCCAGCACCCCCACAATGCCTGGTTCATTGGAACCAGCCTCCTTTAAAGGTCTTAATATTATAAAATTCTTAAATATAACAACATTATCCATATTACACACAATAATTAAAAGAAAGCATCAATATATTAAAATCAAAGCAAGGTCCAAGCAAAATAAATAAATGGACACCCATCCAAAGATGGAAACATGTCCTTACATCACATGCCTAAATAGGACACCCACCAAAAGGTAGAAACATGTCCTTTACATAGGTTCTAAAATAGAAAAGCAAATTAAATTACATGATATTTAACTAATGAGGTACCCACCAAGTGGAACATACCTCTTACAATATTTAGAAATCTAAATAAATTGATAAAAGTAAATAACCATTCATCATAAATAAATCATTTATCAAAGGTATTAAACATCAATAGAAAGAAAACATCCATCCATGATAAATTAAATAAACCAAGCATTGAACTTAAATAATTCAAAGCATATAAAATAAATGAAAGCATAATCAAATATAGAATTAAATAAGGCAAATAAAAATCTAAATTATAGCTACTATTTCCATTTAAGGTTCTTTATTTTATGTGTTAGGGTTTTGGAATTTATGGAATTTAGGCTACTGTGACTTTAAGAGGATTAAAATGAATTAAAGATTTTGTGTATTAAAAGGTTGGTAAAAAATTCTTTGATTAACCAAATTAATGTTTGGATGGTGAAATCATGAAACTAGGGTTTGAACACTTTAAAATACTTTTGATTTATGGTTTCAAGCTTACTGTGTCTAAATATGGTTTTAAAGTTTTAAAGAATTAGGGCTTAGAAAAATTAGGATTTAGGTTTTAAAGGAGTTAGAGTTCACTTGTTTTGAATCTAAAGTTGAATTAGGGTTTAGTGTTCTTAGAATTAAGTTTTTAGAATTTGTAAATCAATTGATAATTTTATGAAGTTTATGAAAGTAAATAAACAATTTAAGGTTTATATGACTAGAAAAGATGTTTTTAGGATTTATAGAAAGAAATAGAATCAAATTTTGGTTTTGAAGAAAAACATGTTCAATTAGGGTTTTGAAGAAACAAAAATTAATAACTTTAAGTCTTTTTGGAAAACAAAGCAACGAAATAATATTTTTTAAACTTTAGAAAAGGGGAATTAAGGTTCTGGGATTTTTGAATTAAAAGAAGCAACTAGATGAATTAAGCTACTGTGAAAAAAAAAACAAAAAGAATTTAAGAGCTCAAACCTTGATTCGTGAGTTACACCCAAAAATTGCTTCTTAGATTAATAAAAAAAAAAAGGCAATTGCTGCCTTTGATGGATTGAATTGTTTGTTTGCTCCCTCCAAAGTCTGATTCAATTTACTGCCAGAAGGAATTTTTAAAGTTTCCAAGTTTTCCTCCTTACTCTCGGTCACCAATTTCTGTCCCAATTTCTCCTTCTTTTCTCTCTTTTCTTCCTCCTTATTTATAGAAGAATTCTATTGTTAATCCTAGTTACTCACGGTATACAATATTGAATAAGAAAAGGAAACTAAAACCTAATTGTATTAGGTTTCAAAAAATTTGCGTCGAAAAATTTCGCTGGCAAAAAAAAAAAACTGATGCGGAAAAATTGTGCTAGCGAAAAAAAATTGCCACAGGAAAAATTACGCTGGTGAAAAAATTTGCGGCAGTTGGCTGCGGCAGGGGGAGGGGAATGGCCTACGGGCCATTTCGCCCGTAGGAAACTCCTGTGGGTGAAATGGCCCACGGCCAAGCCAGTGCTGGTTTTCGGCGACGATTTTTTCATCGCCGATTTTTTCGTCGCTGATTTTTATTTTTATTTTTATTTTTTTATTTTTTGATTTTTATTTTTTATTAATAAAAATTAGATAATAAAGCAAAAATTATTTAATTAAGATAACAAAAATTATTTTGGACCAATTAAAATATATTAGACAACACAAAAATTATTTTGGACTAAACAAAATATATTGGACCGGACTGAGTCAAAAATTAAGGGTCAACAGTTTTTTCCCTGCTTGAATGATCTGAAACTTTAGTGAAAGAGAGTGAAAAGCAACAGGACTTAATTTTTGAGATGGTGGAGGTTTTGGGTTCTGGACACGGTTCGAGTTCTGGACTCAAGGATAATTTTAGGTTCTGGACCTAAGGCAAATTTGGGTTCTGGACTTGATCTAAGTTCTAGGACTTAGAAATAAATTCTAGGTTCTGGACCTAAGGGTAATTTGGGTTCTAGACCTGAGCTAAGTTCTTGGACTTAGAAATAAATTCTAGGTTCTGGACCTAAGGGTAATTTGGGTTCTGGACCCGAGCTAAGTTCTAGACTTAGAAAAGATTATAGGTTCTGGACCTAAAGAAAATTTGGGTTCTGGACCTGAGCTAAGTTCTGGGCTTAGGGATAATTCTAGGTTCTGGATCTAAGAAAAATTTGGGTTCTGAACCCGGTTCGAGTTCTGGACTCAAGGATAATTCTAGGTTCTAGACCTAAGGAAAATTTGGATTCTGGACCCGAGCTAATAAATTTTTATTTCAAAAAGTTTGGCTAATTTTTTTGCATATGTCTTCTTATTGCTCACTGGGTGTAAAATTATTTATATACCTACAATTATTTAAATGATTAAAGTGAATAATTAAATTTACTGTTTATTTACTGTGCAGTCACTGTTCATGCACTATTTACTATTTATAAATAGTAAATTTACTATTCGCAAATATTATCAAATAGTATTTACTATTAGAAATAGTAATTTTACTATTTATCAATAATAATACTATTCATAAATAGTAAAATTTACTATTCATCAATAGTAAAGTTTACTATTCATAAATAGTAAAATTTACTATTCATGAACAATTTTGAATTTTGTTTTTTTGCTTGCCGTTTCTCTATAAAAAGCCACCATTCCTTCATTTCATTTCACAGCACAATTTTAATTTCATAATTCTCTCAAATTTCTTTCAATTTTAGCACATATTTTTCAAAAACAATGCATATTTCGAGGTCAGGGATTCATTCTAATGCCGAGTTATTGGAGTTTATTTGGCATCATGAAGATGGAAATTTAGATATACTAGCCGGGATGCCGCTTCACCGTAGTTCCAGCGAAAAGAGCGAGGTAATTATTTTTTCTTTTTTATTTCTTTTGATATATATATATTTATATTTTTTTATTTATATTATTTTTTTGATTTTTTTAATTTATATATTTGTTATTATGCTCTTTTATTATTATTGCGTTTGCCTTTATTATTATTTTGTATGTTTATTTTGTATTATTATTTTTTAGAAAAATAAATTATACTAAGCAGATAGAATAATATGTACTTATCTGGTATTAACTTACCTGGGTCTGTGTTAGCATGATCGTTGCGTTGTTCGAGCTGGAGGGTGTATTTACAAAGCCCGACAATGGTACGATGTAGTGCCATCTCGGGTAAGGCGGATTATCCGAGATTGCGGCTTTGAGTAGTTCATCTTACAATTGCCATCCGAGGAATATCAGATAGATCGGAGCGTAGTCCAGGTGCTTGCAGAGTAATGGTTGGATACAACCCACACTTTTCACTTGCCCATTGGAGAGATGACAATTGGTCTGGTCAATTTTACCGCCATAACCGGCCTTCGATATGATGGTGTTCTGGTCCCTTTGACCAATGATATTTTAACATTTGAAGAAATTCAGAAATTAATTGGTATGGAACCTTCATATAAAGGGCCTTTTAAGATAAAAATTGAGCCAATTCATAGTTATTTAATGAACTACAAAGGACGGATTGGCAGAGACAGGGCCAAACAGTATGCCCGAGGATTTTTGTTATATTTGCTTGGGTTGACCATCTTAGCCAGCACTAAATCCTCCATCCACTTGTCAGTGTTGAGTGCCCTTTCTCATTTCAAAATGGTACCATCTTCTGGCCGGGGTGAAGCTGGTCTCGCGTGTCTTTACCATGGTCTTGATAAACTTTGCCAAAACAAGAAGTCTTTTGTCGGCTTGATGGCTGTTGTCGAGGTATTCTTTTCCTTCACCAATGTTATTTCCACTCTTTTCTTGCATGAATGTGATCTCTATTGTTATTGTAGGTATGGGCATATGAACACAACCTCGTGAGGGTACTCTGTATTTCTCGAGAGAGAATCGGGTATCCGAGATTAAATTACTGGTTGTCCTATCGTGTGGACGTTCCCGGCTCTCATCATGTGCATACTCATCTCTTTGTGTTGAGCCGCTTAACCTGGGATCAGGTAAAATAACATTAGTATGCTTTAAATTTTATGTGAAAGTTTGCTTACCTTATGTTATTTTGCAGGTGAATTTGGCCTGGTGGAGCTCAGAAGAGCGAGCAAACTGGTCTCCTTTGATGAGGGCTGCACTGTCTTTCCAACATTCTCGTCGAGTTATTGCTGGCCCAGTGTCTAGTGGCTGGTTTCTCGGGGAGAGAGTTTATGAATGGTTTCTCGGTCCAGAGCAGCGGAGGGTTCCGATGCAAATCCAGGAATATACTTTAAATATTATGTCAATGCCGGAGGACGCATGGTGGCCGGCCAGGTATGGTTATGGTACCGAGTCATTTCTCCATTTACAGGGTCCATTTTATGCCTATTTTATTCAAAGAAGACTCTTGAACTTTGATGTATCTCCTATTGGTGTGAGGGAGATTTTCGATGAAAATGAGGGTAGAGATGAAGAAGAACATCACGAAGCTGCAGGAGAGTTTGTTCCACATCTCGGGGCCAGTACTTCTCAGGTAAAACTTTTATCACTTTTCCCTTGCAACTATTTTTTCTTTCTTTGATTCTTTAATGATTGTTGTAGGCTGTTGGCTCATTTGATCATGAGGCTAGACCTTCTTTTACTGCTCCTTCTTTTGCTCGTTCTAGCCCGCCGGATATGCCATCTCATCTACAGGGTATTGATTTGAAATACCTGGTACGTTCCTTATTGCATGGTAATTTATGATATATGTATGCTCTTACCTTTTCCTCTTTGGCTCACAGCGGATGCTCAAAGAACAAAATAGGAAACTTCAAGAAGAGTTGGCTGCAAGTCGTCAGCAGACTTCTCATTTTGAAAGTTTATATCATCAATCTGAACAACATTTTCGAGACTTTCGATTTCAGGGGATGAGGGATCTCGGTGCTTCTTCATCAAGAGGCCCCCAGACTGATGAACATGAGATCCTTTTCTTCTGCTTCTGATGAGGACCATGATGGATCGAAACCTCAAGGTAATAGGAATTTTGGTGCTCCTACTTTGGGTGATCCCGGGACTAGTAATTTGCCGGGTTTTGGTGCTCCCGCTTCAGGTGGACTCGGGACAAGTGATTTTCCCCTCCTCTATCAGGCGATGATTTTTTTAAGGCTTTATTTGATGACTAACCACCACCCTCTTAGTGATATGTAAATAATATAGTAATTGTAAAATATTGTACAATAATGAAAAATACAATTTTCCTCTTTACTGTAACTTCTTTTTTTTTTTTTCGGTTACTGCACCACTTTTTTTTTTTAGTACATCATAATTTCACAATTTACATCCACCTCATTTGCTAAACCAAATCCAACGTGGTAAAGGAAATTCATTGCTAATCCCTTTCTTTATGCCATATGGTCTTATTCTTTCCCATCACCTTTTCCTTTTCACTTTTGGAAAAGGTTTGTTTCTTCTATATAAATCACCCTTCATGCCATATTTCAATACAAAATTCAAAATTCTTTCTCTTTCAACATGAAGACTCTCTTTAACAATTTTAATTTTTTCTTTATTCATTCACCATGATCGAGCATCATTCAAAGAAGATAAAAATTATATTTAAGAATATGGATGCCACTCATTGGAAGCAAATTTCGTGGTCAAAACTTGATGTTTTAAAATGTTTTCAAAATATTAAATTGGACGACTCCTTCTTACATGCCATAGTTTCCTTTTGGAATACGGATTCTGTAACACCCCTACACCCTGTACACGCACACTACACAACACCACAATGTAACATACGTGCACGGAATATAGGAGTGCTAAGGTTTTCTTTACAATTTAACACATTTGAAAAGATACCATAATCTTCCTCATTATACATTATAGAAAATAAGTAATTAACTTGTAATATAAAATAAAATAGATATATATATATTGACTTACTATGCAGCGGAATTTATAAAACATTTACATATATGAATACATCCAAAACCACATTTGTAATTATACACATATTTACATTAGAATCCATACTTTATAAAACATAAAGAAGTTATACATGATTGGCAACTCTTCTCTGATCTTTAAATCCCAAAGATAGATTCTTCAATGTCTACTCTCATTCGGTCTCGAGGAACTCTCGGGTTCACTTCTGTTACCTGCGCGATCAACATTATCGCGCTAAGCCAACGGCTTAGTAGTACGAAGTATAAAAACATTATGCTTTCATGCCATGCAATGTCACACATATGACTAATGAATACAACATCATAGGTGGAAATATAATACCACACCTTTACATTTCACCAATCATACTCACATAAGCATATCACAATTCAAAGTCCTTCCATGGATCTCATTATTCAATTAATTTACCATCAATAACTCACATTTAAACAAAGACAAGCATGGGCCCAAAAAACACTAATATGTCATTCAATTTTCAGAGTTAATGCTTTGGTTTTGTTATCACATTAATCATTATCATATACCCAACTAGGCTTCAAGGATTAGGTTCAACCAAGCTTCAAGGGGAACAAAGCATGCTAAGTATCAACCCAACTTGGCTTCAAGAACCAACCCAACCTAGCTTCAAGGGTTGTAACATCTCAATTAGGCTTCAAGGACTAGACCCAACCAAGCTTCAAGGGAAGTAAAACATGTTAAACTTCTACCCAACTTGGCTTCAAGGATCAATTCCAACCTAACTTCAAGAGATTGTTACTATCATTAGGCATGCCACCAACAACAAACTCTGAAAATGGAATAACACATTAGTCACACAATTCATTTATTATTTCATTAACCATTTCAGTCTCAATTGAATCATCATCTAGGCAAACATGCCTCATTTATCACAATTGAATCATCATAGCCAATCACAATGGCTTTATATTCCATCACAACTCAATCCACATTATAGCAATTTATATTTCATATATACAATCATTTACATCATTATATCCTTCATTGATATAAACATAACAAAGCACATTATTCATATAGGTAAACAATGTAGTAATGCAACATTTGTACTTACCTCAATAACAATTTACACAACTCTTAACACTTCCTCGTCCAAGATCCTTTTACCTCTTAGATCAATGATCAATCACTTTCTTCAAGACCTAATCCAAAAATAATAACATATACTTACTTAGGGGTACACAAAAGATAATCCAATTAAAAGTAAACTAGGGCAACCCTAAACTTGACACGCTAAGCTACACGGGCGTGTCCTTGACTGTGCCTAACTCCACAATACAGAAGCATTTACACGCTCAACAACACGGGCATGTTCCTGGGCGTGTAATACCTTCTGCTTCTCAAACATAACAACACGCCCCAACATCATGAACGTGCTCCTGGCCGTGCCACACCTACTGCCTCCAACACAATTGGCACGCCTAAAGACCCTGGACGTGCTCATGGGTGTGTCCGGCCACAAATCAAGATTCCGGCCAAAACAACCAAACACTCAACAAAACACTTTTATCCATCAACATCCACTTCACACCATCTTAACAAAACATACCCAAAAACCATCTTAAACTCACAAAAACACCAAAACAAGCCAAAACACAAATCAACTATAAATCACAAATCTCATCACAAACCCTAATCACAAACACAACATTATCTCTTCCAACCAACTTACTCTTTTCTTCAATCCACCCTTAAAATCCATGATCAAAACAATCAAAAACTCTTAAACATCTCAAAACCAAACAACACACTCTTAAATCATCTATCAAACTCAATCAAAACTTCAAATAAACAAAGAAATCAAAAGAGGACTTACCAAAGTTACAAAACTTCTTGAATCACCAACTTGATCACTTAGATCTTCCTTCAATTTGAGCCTAGCACATCAAGATCCTCTCTTGTTCTCTTGTTTCTCTTGTCTATGGAGGAGCCGGCCAACAACAAAGGAAAGAGAAGAAGAAAAGAAAAACAAAGACAAGTCAAACTTCTCCTCTTCTTTAAATCTCCACCAAGCAATTCTAACAAAGTAAATTACTTAAATGCCCTCATCCATTTGTTTAGATTTCCTTAAAAACACTTACCCCTTTTTAGTTATTTCACAAAACACAAATAAATATCTTCTTCCCTTGACCACTCTTTTGACTTATGTATATGTTATATATATTATCATATAAACAACATATACATTTCTCTCTACACAATCTTTTCCTTTTTAAAACAATACATACACATTCTCTTTTCAATTTCTTTCTTATCAACATAACATATACACATAATTCAAACAAACAATAATTATATCCAAACTTCTAGGGCACACATGGGGATATTACAGATTCAAGGGTATTTAAAATTAATGGCTTTGAAATATGCCCTTTGATTGAAGAATTTGAGGCCGTCCTTGGATATCCAAATAATCAACAAATGGCATTACCCACATTGATTTCCAAGACTCAACAGAAGATGCAGATGTTATTTCAAATTTCAAAACCCAAAGTTCTTCGATTGATGAGAGGTGAAAAAATTTTACTTGCTCCTTTGATTGACTTTTGTCTCTCTCATTTGGCCCCTACTAAGGCATGGGGACGCATGCTCTGTCTTTGCTTGCTCGGCCAATTCTTGCTTGTTTCTTCTGACGGCGATATTGATCCATGAGTATTGGATATTATGGACCAAATGGAAGGAGGCTTGTCACCGGTACCTGTGATCTTAGCCGAGACCTTAGTTGGATTAGACCGATTTAAATTAGGATTGTCAAAGAGACTGACTGGGAGTCCGTTGTTACTTCAGGTAATTACCTAAACTGCACTTTCAGATTTTCAATTTAGGTTTTCTTTTTTCTTCTTTTCTTTATTGCTCTAATTTTTGCCAAGTTCGCCCATGTGGGTTTTCGAAACTAGCGAGTTGTCCTAATTTTTGCCTAAGCTACCCTTGCAGGTTTTCAACTTAGCGGACTCTTTTTTTTTTTTTAAATTTAACTCTTTCTTTATAGATTTGGCTTCAGGAGTGTCTTTGTTTGCTTGATACTCCATCCATGAACTTTGCTAGGTACCTACCACGTCATCATTCTGCTAGGAAGCTACTCCATCCTGCTTCTTCATATGCTGACTGGGTTGACTGGATCCACTCACGTTCTGAAGTCAATATCCGTTGGTTGGTATCTTGGTGGAAGATTTCTCGTCTCACCATGCGGACATACTTGATGTATGTTTCCCTTGCAGCTCTTCGTAAAGGTACATGCTATGATCCTCGCCGACTTGGCAGTCAGTACGGAGTCGAGCCTTGCGATTCTGACTTTGCTTCCGATTTGGACATGCCTTGCTTGATTGAAGCCTACTTGGATCGGCTGAGGCAAAGCTGGCCTGCACGTTACACTTATCGACTGCCATAGATTTTATATTTATCAATTCAGAAAGTGTATTGTTAGGATGAAAAATAATTAAAGTAATAAAAGATGCTTCTTTTCCATTTATAATCTGTCATCACTTTTTGCTATTGTGTTTATTTATTTCATCCATATCTGGTCAAATACTTATAACAGTGCATATAGAACAATTTTAACAATAAAACCAGCATACACATGTTGCCAATTAGCCCTTTCGGGTTTTCTAATTGACGATTTTCTCTCATTTAGCCCTAATTGTTGCCTAGCCCACCCTTTCAGGTTTTCGGGACTAGCGGACTGCTCTAACTTTTGCTAGGCCATCCTTTTTGTGTTTTTAACCTAGCGAGCTCTTTCTTTTTTATTTTTCATACATAAAACTTCTTCAACCTGTCAATGTTTACTGGCTCACTAAATTCATTCCCGTCCATGCTGACAACTTCACCGTACCTTTGTTCATGACTTGTTTCACGACATATGGCCCTTCCCAGCTAGCTCTAAACTTCCTTCTTGGATCAGATACATTAGGCTTACACTACTTCAACACCAAATCCCTAACTCTGAATTTTCTAAGCTTAACCCTTCTATTGTAGGCCTGAGCTATCTTCTTTTGATACAGTTGATGATGATACAGCGCTTTTAACCTTCTCTCTTCTAGTAAAGCTAACTATGTGTATCTGCTCGCTACCCATTCTACTTTAGGCAGTTTGTCTTCCAAGACTACTCTTAATGACTTGATTTCTATTTCAATTGGCAACACTGCTTCCATCTCGTAAACCAAAGAGAACGGTGTCATTCCAGTAGGTGTTCGCACACTTGTCCTATATCCCCATAAAGCAAAGGGAAGCATCTCTGACCAATCCTTGTAAGTCTTAGTCATCTTAGATAGAATTTGCTTAATTGTCTTGTTTGTTGCTTCAACCACACCATTAGCCTTTGGTCTATAAGGAGAGGAACGATGATGATGGATTTGGTACTTCGAGAATAAATCCTTAACTGCCCCTTGAAACTGAACCCCGTTGTCTGATATCACACTATGTGGGACCCCGTATCTGCAGATGAGGTTCTTTTCAATAAACCTAGCCATTTGGCTTTCACCCAGCTTGTTGAAGGATTTAGGTTTGACCATTTTGAAAAATAATCTACTGCTACTATAATGAAACGGTGACCGTTTGAAGCTGTCAGATGTATCTCTCCTATAATGTCGATACCCCAGGTGGCAAATGGCCAGGGTGAAGACATAGAATGCAATTCTTCAGGAGGCATGTGATTCAAGTTACCATACATCTGACATTGCTGGCACTTCTTTACAAACTCAATATAATCTTTCTCCATGGTCAACCAATAGTAACCTTGTCGAATAATCTTCTTAACTAGGGCCAAACCGTTCATGTGCGGACCGCAACTTCCCGCATGTATTTATGACATGATGCACTCCACTTCAGGCTTTCTTAAACATCTCAAATGCACCCCATCAGGCCATCTTCGATATAACTCCCCAAGGAATGTGATGTATTGCAATGACCACCGCCTTATGGCTCTCCTCTCTTTCTTTGTTGCCCCCGGTGGGTATTTTCTTTCCTCCAAAAATTGTCTTATAGTATCATACCATGGTCTGTATCAATTTCCATGATTGTTTCATAGTCATAGCAAGGAGTAGATGAACTGGTCAAGATCAGAGGCTTAAGGAATAAGCTGACAGGGTTTTCCCATACAGAAGCCAATGTGGCTAGGGCATCAGCCATCTGATTTTCTTCTCTTGATAGGTGTATAAACTTACACTCCTTAAAGTTCTTCTTCATCATGGTCAAGTAATGATGGTATGGTTTTAATTTTTCCTCTTTTAACTCCCACTCTCCATTTACTTTGGATACAACTAGCAATGAATCACTAAAAACTTCCACCGTATCCACCTTCATAATCATTAGGGTTTCCAAACCGAAAATACAAGCTTCGTATTCCACCATATTATTGGTTGCCCTAAATTTCAATTTTTTGGCTAAAGGAATGAGTCCCCCTTCGAGCGATTCTACTATAACTCCCAAACTTTCACCTTTCCTATTCACTGCTCCATCAAAATACATTTTCCACCCTTGTACTTCAATTGCTTCTAAATGTTCATCTGGAAATTCCAAGATTACCTCTTCGCTTTCTGGTAATGGTTGTTGGGCTAAGAATTCTGCCACCGCTCTACCTTTGATTATTTTCCTGGTCACATACTCAATCTCAAATTCTTCTAATATTATCAATCATCGACCATATTTCCCAATTAAAGAGGGTGTCTCCCTCAAGTACTTTATTGGATCCAACCTGGAAATTGGTTGCACACTATACGATTAAAAGTAATGCCGCAACTTCTTAGAAGACCAAACCATGGCTATACAGGTCTTTTCAATGATACTATACTTAATTTCATAAGGTAGGAGCTTTCTACTCAAATAGTAAACTACATGCTCAATCCCTGACTCATCTGCTTGGGCTAGCATGGCTCCTATCAACTCTTCTTCTACTGCTAAGTATAGTAATAGAGGTTTGCCGGGTTTAGGGGGGTTTTAAAATAGGTGGATTCAACAAATACTCTTTTATTCGCTCAAACGCTTTTTGACACTCTTCATTCCATACGACCGGCTGATTCTTTTTAAGCAATTTGAAGATAGGTTAACAAATTGTTGTGAGTTTTGATATGAATATGCTAATGTATTGTAATTTACCAATAAATCCCCGAACTTCTCTCTCCGTCTTAGGGGCTGGCATATCTCTGATTGCTTTAACTTTGTCAGGATCAATTTCAATGCCATTCGAACCAATTACATGTCCCAATAATTTACCTGAGGTAACACCGAATACACACTTCTTCGGATTTAATCTTAGCTTATATTTCAAAGCTCTATCGAAGAATAATTCTAAGTTTTGGAAGTGTTGCTCCCTTGTGTCCGATTTAACCATCATATCATCAACATATACTTCAACTTCTTTGTGCATCATGTCATGAAATAATGTGGTGGCCATCCTTTGGTAGGTTGCTCCAGCATTCTTTAAGCTGAACGGCATCACCCTATAACAAAATATACCCTATGTAGTAATGAAAGCAGTTTTTGCTTTATCCTCTTGGGCCATTAACACTTGATTGTATCCAAAAAGTCCATCTACAAATGAGTGTAGCACGCTAGAGGCTGCACTATCAATGAGGACATCTATATGAGGTAAAGGAAAATCATCGTTAGGGGAAGCCTTGTTCAAATCTCTATAATCCACACAGACCCTTATCCTTCCGTCTTTCTTTCGAACAGGTACTATGTTTGCTAGCCAATCTAGATATTCTATCACTTCGAGGAACTTCACTTGTATTTTCTTAGTGACCTCTTCTTTAACCAATTCAGCCCACTCGGGTCTTAATCGCCTAAGCTTTTATTTGACAGGTTTTATGTGAGTGAGTTGGAATATGAGTCTCGGCTATGTCTCGATCTATGCCCGGCATATCTTCATAAGAACAAGCAAACACTTCATATTTTTTGAATATTTTTTCAAATCTCTCTCTCTCTCATCAGGAGTAAGGTCGGATGCTATGCTAATGTTTTTAGGATTTTCATTTGTTCCCAAATTTAATGATTGTGTGTTAACAGAATTAATATTAAAGATGCTCATGTAATTGCTATTTTAATGTATGCAACCATCAGCAGAAACATCACACAAGTAAGAAAAATCAGACTTTATTGCATTCATTTTGGAAAAGAAAACATCATCATCCTCATACAAAGCAGACAAATTAAAATCAAAATCAAAATCATTGTTCTCAAAATCATAAAGCAGGATGTCTTCAAACTTCTCTTCAACCAGGGTAGTAATCTCCTCTGGATTCTTCTCGGCTTTCTTCACAGCTTCATTCTTCTCTTTTGGATCAGATTCTTTGCTGGTTGGCAGGGTGAGTTCTTTCTTCACTTGCTCCACTAGCTTGGCTACATCTGCAAAAATTTCAAAACCTGGGATTAACTTACCCATGAACATGATTGGCTCGGGCTTTCCTTGGAGTGGTCCCATATCTGGAGCTTTGACAAAAATCTCTTCAAGTGGTGGGAAGCTCATCTTCTCACTCTTGTTTGGCTGGACATCATTGTCTTCATCATATCCCAACCCCTTCTTGGAAGTTTGAGTTCTAAAATCTGGCAACTTTGCCAAACCGACCTTTCCCTTTCCAAGACCAACTCCGGGAAGGTAGTTCATGTTCTTCATCATATTCAAAACTTTAGAGTCCACCACTTCATTATCAAAAATTGTAGCTACTTGAAAACCATTGAGAGTCCTCTCAATCATTAGAGCGTTAACAATCTCATTATCTTCAGCTTCAATGACCACTGTCTCATCTCCATTGGGGAACTTGATCTTTTGATGAAGGGTAGAAGGAACTCAACCAAGAGGATGAAACCATGGTTGCCCTAAGAGTAAGGAGAAGGTAACTGGTATGTCTAAAACAACAAACTCAATAATAGATTCAATTGGACCAACCTTGACAGCCGCTTTGAAAGTCCCTTCGGCATGCCTCTTAGTGTTGTCATAAGCACGAATCGTTACCTCGGTCGGGTTTAGATCTCTTGTTGACATGGCTAACTTTGACAATATCTTAAGTGGACAAACATTTATGGCAGACCCATCATCGACCATTACACATGGAGTCCTCTTCCCCTTGACTTCCATTTTGATAAAGAGAGGGCGGATGTGGTCTCTCCCCTCCTCCGGTAAGTCCGCATCCGAAAAAGAAACTGCTCCCATATTAACTTCACTCTTTTCTTGAACCACTTCACATTTCATTACTTCCCCAATTTTTATGAAGTCAACTCCTCCGGTGTCGTGGAGGTAGAGATTGACATGCTAGCCAAGGCTTTAGCCATAGTTTCTTGGTGCTTTTTAGAAGTAGCCAATAAGTCCCAAATTCTAACACTTGCTTGGGCTCTTTTCAATTGTTTGAGCACAGCGTCATCTTCTTCTACTTCAACTTCCTTACCCTTATTAGTTTCTACCTCCTTAGGTGACGGCCTTGCATAAGTCTTACCAGATCTAGTGTTCATTATTTCGTCTTCTTCAGGCTCGGACCAAGTCCACTCCTCCTTCTTGGATACAATATCATCATCACTATCAATTGAATCCCAAAACCCGTTAACAACACAAATTGTTACTTCTTCACCCATCATTGCTTGTTTACTTTCACCAAATATCTCTTCTTCTTTGGTTGCTTCTCTACCCACATCTTGAAAAGAAGACATGACAAAATCCTCATGCAAACCTCCTCCAATCATGAAGGTTGCTAGTGGTGCTACCCTATTGAATTTTGGTAATGGGTTGTCTTTGGTGTTTAGCTTATTGGGCTCGGCTAGCTTCCCATTATCAATTAGATTTTGGATCTCATGTCTCAACCTCACACATCTATCCGTGTCATGCCCTTGCATTTGGTGAAATTGACAAAATGCTTTAGTGTCAAAATTAGGTGGGAGAGGGTTAGGAAAAGGACGAGGATTTAAGGGTTGTAGCAATCCCTTTCTTTGAAGCTTATTGAGAACCCAAGACATCGGTTTTCCCAATTTCAAAAATTGTCTCCTCGTTCCTTGGTTAGTTGCATTAACACCGATGGCTTTTTGCATGCTTTGGCTACCAGATTGATAGCTCCCTTTCTCGTTCCTTTTTGTTGCAAAAAGGCTCTTCTCCCTTTCCCATTCTTCAATTTGCAAACCAGCATGGAGAAGGTCTTTGAAATCATGGATGAGTGTATGAGACATCCTCTCATGAAGATTAGGCAACACCCCTCTCACAATCATCCTTATTTGATCGGATTCATCAGGCCTCTTCTTGAGTAAAGCAGCCTTGTTTCTTCATCTCTTCACATAATCCACAAAGTTCTCATTCGACCTTTGCCTAATGGACTCCACTTCCATTAAGGTAACTTCCAACTCGACATTATACCCATATTGCTGGATGAATGCCTTGTAAAGTAGATCCCAACTCTTTTGTGTTCCATCATCTAAGGTATTGAACCAATTTTGGACAACAGGGTCCAATGAGAGCATAAAGTACCTTAAGGTTTGAGCCTTAGTAGCTCGGGCAGACTGCATGGCAGTGATATACTGCTTCACATGGAGATGAGGATTTTTGGTGCCATTGTACTTTGCAAAGGATGGCATCTTGAACTTGTACGGGACTTCTTCATCTAGCTCAAATAGTTTATCAATCTCTGACATCTCTTCGGTTTTTAGCTTCTTCTCAAATTTCTTTTCTAAATTAGCAATCATCTTTTCAACATCGGATGTCTCGGTCTTTTCCATAGTTGATCTTTCGACAATATTTGGTTCCTTTTTCTTCTCTTGAACTTCTTGGTAGTATTGAGCCCAATCATCATCATCATCAATGATCACCTTTTCATCATCAAAAACCACTTCACTAACTTTGGTCTTTCCTTTGTCCTTTGGCTTCTTAGTGCTAGCAGATGCCTCGGCATGATTCTCTAAGATTGCAGTCAATTGGTTCTTCATGGTCTCAGCTAGGGCCTCTTTTATTTCTTCCATTTTGGCATTGAGGGCTTCATCCACCATTCTTTGAATTTTTTCGGGCTCCATTGTTTTAGGTGAGCAAGTGATTGAGTCGTTACTAGATACTTCCTCTCCGGCATAGGTCGGATTGTTGTAAGCTTTTGAACTGTCGTAATCCAGGGCTGTGAGCCAGAGAAGATCAATGAGATGCAAATGTATGCATGTATGCATGAACAATCAACGAAGAAAGATAATTAGGATGTTCCTTCCAACCTTATAACATCCACACACGAATGGCGAGTCTCTTTTCCTAGGTATATAGTTAACAAAATACCAACATGGGATATCTTGTTTTCAAATAATTCCCTCGAACGTTTCAACCAATAGTTATATTTTCGAAAATGGAAATCCATTTATAGTAATTCCCATTAATTAGGTTTTAATCCATTCAACCAACTATAGTAGCTTTATGTTATATTGGATAAAAACTAAATTAAGAGGTTTATTATAAATAGATTTCTCACTTGAAAAAAGTAACTATTGGTTCATGCCAAAAACAAGCCCATGATTAATTATTCTTAGTATAAACTAGGCTCACAATTGATTTTTGGTATTTCTTAATTGACTTAAATAATTTGCAAGCTCTTTGTAAGAAAAGGTTGGATAAAAACAATTTTGTTTCTAAGCCTATTGTAAAAAGATCTTAGAAAAAATGGATTTTGGGCTTAGTATTCGGGCCATGAGCAAAAGAATTTTTGATTTGTTTTTAGAAAAGTTTTATGTCCAAAGGCCATCTTGAAAAGTTTTGAAAATAGCTTTGGTCTTTTGGACTTTAAAGAAAAATTTATTTTGAGCTTACAATGTACTTAGGTCATATTAGAAAAAGAACAAACTAAATAAGCCATGATTTAAGCCAAGATAAATTAACCATAGTCAAACAACATGCATTTGGGGTAAAACCTAAGGAAAGTAACTAGGCCAATTACATGAGCTTTAGTCTTTGGGTAAAAAGGCTTAGGTTCCCATAGCAAGTATATACCAAATGGTACGAGGCTATAAGTGGTTATGCCATGCTCGATCTCCATGCCTTGAGTGAAAGTGGGGTATCCCTTATATAACACAACACGGGTAACACGAGCATCCTAACTCACACACACAATGCAATGTAATATGATGCAATGGATAATATCATTATAAGAAAGAATAGAATAATATAAAGACCAATGAAATCAACTTCTCATATCCCCAGTGGAGTCGCCACTGTGAGCGGGGATTTTCGCCCCCACTCCCGGTGGAATGGTTCTTGCGACTTCGGCGCACTGTTTAGGCTCAGGGCCTTAAAGAACACGGACCTAAGTCTGGAGAAAATGGAGTCAACACCCGGACGGGCTGGGAAAAAAGAAAAGTGTGGATGACTCGATTCCTAAGGAATCCCTAACCCCCTAATGGGTTCGAAAAGTTGGGTACATATGGGGAAGGTGAGAAATGGCCCAGCACCCCCACAACGCCCGGTTCATTGGAACCGGCCTCCTTTACAGGTCTTAATATTATAAAATTCTTAAATATAACAACATTATCCATATTACACACAATAATTAAAAGAAAGCATCAATATATTAAAATCAAAGCAAGGTCTAAGCAAAACAAATAAATGGACACCCATCCAAAGATGGAAACATGTCCTTACATTGCATGCCTAAATAGGACACCATCGAAAGGTAGAAACATGTCCTTTACATAGGTTCTAAAATAGAAAGGCAAATTAAATTACAAGATATTTAACTAATGAGGTACCCACCAAGTGGAACATACCTCTTACAACATTTGGAAATCTAAAAAAATTGATAAAAGTAAATAACCATTCATCATAAATAAATCATTAATCAAAGGTATTAAACATCAATAGAAAGAAAACATCCATCCATGATAAATTAAATAAACCAAGCATTGAACTTAAATAAGTTAAAGCATATAAAATAAATCAAAGCATAATCAAATATAGAATTAAATAAGGCAAATAAATTATAGCTACTGTTACCATTCCAACCGGGAGTGGGGGCGAAAATCCCCGCTCACAGTGGCGACTCCACTGGGGATAAGAGAAGTTGATTCCGTTGGTCTTTATATTATTCTATTCTTTCTAATAATGATATTATCCATTGCATCATATTAGTTTGCATCGTGTGCATGAGTTAGGACGCCCGTGTTACCCGTGTTATGTTATGTAAGGGATACCATACTTTCACTCAAGGTATAGAGATCGAGCATGGCATAACCACTCATAGCCTCATACCATTTGGTATATACTTGCTATGGGAACCTAAGCCTTTTAACCCAAAGACTAAAGCTCATGTAATTGGCCTAGTTACTTTCCTTAGGTTTTACCCCAAATGCATGTTGTTTGACTATGGTTGATTTATCTTGGCTTAAATCATGGTTTATTTGGTTTGTTCTTTTTCTAATATGACCTAAGTATATTGTAAGCTCAAAATAAATTTTTCTTTAAAATCCAAAAGACCAAAGCTATTTTTCAAAACTTTTCAAAATGGTCTTTGGACATAAGACTTTTCTAAAAACAAATAAAAAATTCTTTGGCCCATGGCCCAAATACTAAGCCCAAAATCCATTTTTCTAAAATCTTTTACAATGGGCTTAGAAACAAAACTATTTTCACCCAATATTTTCTTACAAAGAGCTTGCAAAAATATTTAGGTCAATTATAAAATACCAAAAATCAATTGTGGGCCTAGTTTACACTAAGAAAACAATTAACCATGGGCTTGTTTTTGGCATGAATCATTAGTTACCTTTTTCAAGTGAGAAATCTATTTATAATAAACCTCTTAATTTCGTTTTAATCTAGCATAGCATAAAAGCAACTTTAGTTGGATAAATGGATTAAAACCTAATTAATAGGAATTATCATGGATTGATTCCTATTTTCAAAAATATAACTATTAGTTGAAACGTCCGAGGGAATTATTCGAAAGCAAGATACCCCATGTTGGTATTTTGTTAACCATATACCTAGGAAAAGAGACTCGTCATTCGTGTGTGGATGTTATAAGGTTGGATGGAACATCTTATTTATCCTTATTTGTTGATTGTTTGTGCATACATGCATACAAGCATACATTTGCATCTCATATCATTGATCCTCTCTGGCTCACAGCCCTAGATTACCATAGTTCAAAAGCTTACAACAATCCGACCTACGCCAGAGACGAAGTATCTAGCAATGACTCAATCACTTGCTCATCTAAAATGATGGAGCCCAAAAAAATTCAAAGGATGGTGGATGAGGCCCTCAATGCCAAGATGGAAGAAATCAAAGAGGCCCTAGCTGAGACCATGAAGAACCAATTGACTGCAATCTTAGAAAACCATGCCGAGGCATCTGCTAGCACTAAGAAACCAAAGGACAAAGGGAAGACCAAAGTTAGTGAAGTGGTTTTTGATGATGAAAAGGTGATCATTGATGATGATGATGATTGGGCTCAATACTACCAAGAGGTTCAAGAAAAGAAGAAAGAAACGAAGGCTATTGAGAAGGTAACTATTGAAAAGACCGAGACATCCGACGTTGAAAAGATGATTGCTGATTTAGAAAAGAAATTTGAGAAGAAGTTGAAAACCGAAGAGATGTCTGAGATCGACAAACTATTTGAACAAGATGAAGAGGTCCCTTATAAATTCAAGATGCCTTCCTTTGCTAAGTACAATGGCACCGGAAATCCCCATCTTCATGTGAAGCAGTATATTACTGCCATGCAATTGGCTCGAGCTACTAAGGCTCAAACCCTAAGGTACTTTATGCTCTCATTGGACCCTGTTGTCCAAAATTGGTTCAATACCTTAGATGATGGAACACAAAAGAGTTGGGATCTACTTTACAAAGCCTTCATCCAACAATATGGATATAATGTTGAGTTAGAAGTTACCTTGATGGAGGTGGAGTCCATTAGGCAAAGGCCGAATGAGAATTTTGTGGACTATGTGAAAGGTGGAGAAACAAGGCCGCTTTACTCAAGAAGAAGCCCGATGAATCTGATCAAATAAGGATGATTGTGAGAGGGGTGTTGCCTAGTCTTCGTGAGAGGATGTCTCATAAACTCATCCGTGATTTCAAAGATCTTCTCCAAGCTGGTCTACAAATTGAAGAGTGGGAAAGGGAGAAGAATCGATTTTCAATAAGAAGGAATGAGAAAGGGAACAACCAGCCTAACAATCAAAGCTCACAAAAAGAAGTTGATGTTAATGTAACCGGTCAAGCAAATAGAAGGCAGTTTTCAGATCTGGGGAAGCCTTTGTCTTGGGTCTTCGATAAGCTACAAAAGAAAAGGTTGTTACAACCATTGGCTCCTCAACTTTACCTAGGCCATTACCCCCAAAATTTGATACTAAGGCTTTTTGTCAATTTCATCAGACTCAAGGACATGAGACTGATAGGTGTACCCGATTAAGGTATGAGATCCAAGATTTGATTGATAGTGGCAAGCTACCCGAGCCGGATAAGCCCAATACCAAGGACAACCCTTTGCCTAAATTTGGAAGAGTGCCACCACCAGCAACCTTTATGGTGGGAAAAGGATTGGAAGAAGATTTTGTTTTATCCTCTTTCCAAGATGGGAATGTTGAAGATGTGAAAGGAAAAGAAGCCTAACTCAATGAACTTTCCTTAGCTTGAATGTTGCTTTTCAATCTTACTTTATTTAATATTTTGGAACTATTGTGTTTTTCAAATTTAAAGTTGTTTGAATAAATTACTTTCATCAAAATTTTTATTGGTCTTTGTTCATTTTGGTGCTCGACCAATGAGGAATCTAGCTTGAAAATTCATGAATTAATATATTTATGCATCATGACTTGAATGACTTTACTAGGTGAGGGAATGGCTCTATAACATTGAGTCGTGTATGCTTACTTAGAGAGGGCTCCTATATAATTACTTTGTCTAGGTCCTAGTCAGTCTTAGAACATGCTTTGACAAACTTTTGAGGCTAAATTGAACTCTGATTATTTAAGAGAGAAATGAACTAGGCATTGTTTGGTTAGCCAACAATTAGTATCCACCCAATTAAATATCAATCCCTAGTTGTCCCTTTGAGCCTTCATAAAATTTTAGCTTTCTTTTTATTGGCTTACAAACCCCAATATACTACCCTGAGCTGTTGTGATACTTTTGACAAGTCTTATGATCACTAAGATGAAGTGGCAGGAAGATTAAAGAAGGCAATGATTAGTCAAGATCATGAAGATAGTTGAAGTTCTCAAGACCATGAAGATAGTTGATGTTTTCAAGACCATAGGGGTAGTTGAAGTTCCCTTAATATCTCCAATATATCAAAACAACATCATCATTAGAGTAATAAATGATTTATCCCTATTAAAGAAGATTTATGTTACTCCACTTATCCATTATTGGAAGCCTAAGTTAGTACAAACAAAGCCTAAGTTAGTATAAACAAGATGACTCTTTTACAGCTAGAACAAAAAAAACAACAAAAAAAAGGGGAGAGAAAGAAAGAAAAGAAATAAGGAGAAAAAAATCAATAGAAAAAGAAAAGAAAAAGAGAAAAAAAAAACCCAAAATGGTTCAAAAAGCCAACTGAGTTCTCTTTTACCTAAAGCAACAAAAGGCTTCCATTTAGTTCATAAAGACATTTTTACTTGAATTGGTCCAACCCAATTAAAGATTCAATCAAAAAGAGAAAAGACCATTCGGTTCTTGAAGGTTCTGTACTTGACAGTCCTATAAGGAAGAAGGATAAAATTATAAAATTCTCAAAGAAAGGGAGGAGTAAGAAAAATAAAGAGGAAGGAAAAGGGAAAAGAAGAAAAGAAATGAATTTGGGTCCCAAACTTTATGCAAGGGTAAAAATTGTCCTAATCAAGATCCAAATTAATGCCAAGAAGATAGAAGGAATTTGGAGTCCAGAAAGATTGCTCTCAACTGTCTAAAGTTCCAACAAGAAATTTGTAGGGTGAAGGTTTGTCCATTGTGCCTTCAAACCCGTGTTCCTCATAGACCCCATTTCAAGCCTATCAAAGACCTGTTGATCTCTCTTGGTAGGTAGAGTCTATTAGTGGAGATAGTTTAAATATGCATGCATATGAGATAGACAATATTTAAACTCAAATGAGACCTTTGGCCAAGTAATGTGTATGTGCCTATCTGAAGTGCAACAATTCTTGCTTAAATAGAAATGATTCCCGAGTTTAGTACGGTATAGATATGTTAATTTGGAAAAAATCAAGTCCTGAGGTACATTGACATTAATTTGGCAAAGCCAACATTTGTTTTCAAAATCAAAATTCAAAAAAAAAGAAAGAAAAAAAAAAGAAAAAGGAAAGGAAAAAAAAGTGTTTTGTCATACAAAGCCTTCGAGCTAAGGGAAGTATGTTGAATTGATTATTAGCAAGGTCATGAAGAAGCTATAACAGACATGCTGAAACATAGTTTGAAAAGGATGAATCCCTGACTCTACTGCCTGGGGTCTCCACCACTCATGTTTTCATCATCTTGAAGATAAAAGCCATAAATGCAAAGCTTTCTATCATTCCAATGCAAGACTTGAACGAGCGTCAAAAAGGAACCAATGAGAACACTTCTGCTAATCACCTCGATCTGTGAGTCGATGGAACGACTATAAGTATTATTCATGCATATCATGCATACATGATCATATTACATCACACTTTCTTGTCTTAATGAACAGCAAACACCCTGCGAATTAAAGAATCAAAAGAAGATATTGAATCAAGGGGGCATGGAAAGCCTATTTGCTTGTGGAAGCCCCAGTCACTTTGCAAAGAGAAGAAATGCGTGCTTATACAAAAAACTAGACAAGAAAAACATCAATCAAAGCTTGCATGAAAGAAAAAATCCTTGGGGGCAAGGAGAGGATATAAGATCCAATCAAAATTGGAGAAAAAAGGAAAAGCAGTTGCAAGGGAAAAGTGGTTAAAGTGCAAAAACTCCCTTGGAAGATCAAAACAAGGAAAGAAGAACATGGATCAAGTAAGACATGGCTAAGCCAAATCAAGCTTGGCCATGTCACCTCAAAGGAAATCTTGGCAGAACATGACACGGGCAGGAGACACGGCCAAGCCACTGGCCATGTCTCACCTAAAGGGCAAAGCCAAGAAAGACCAAGCAAAGAGAGAAGGGAAGCAGTAGGTGACACTGGCAGGCGACACGACCAAGCCACTGGCAGTGTCACATGACACGGCCACAAGCTTGGCCGTGTCCCATCCTAAGCTAAGAATAAAGAAGAACAAAAAAAAACACAGAAGCTGACACACCCAGAGGACACGGCCAAGCCACTGGCCATGTCACTCCCATCTTCAAAGAACAAAGAAGACCCGATCTCAAAGGATGAAGATCCAATTTCAAGGGTGAAGACCCGATCTCAAATGATGAAGATCCATTTTCAAGGGTAAAGACCCGATCTCAAAGGATGAAGATCCATTTTCAAGGGTGAAGACCTGATCTCAAAGGATGAACATCCATTTTCAAGGGTGAAGACCCGATCTCAAAGGATGAAGATCCATTTTAAAGGGTGAAGACCCAATCTCAAAGGATGAAGATCCATTTTTAAGGGTGAAGACCCGATCTCAAAGGATGAAGATCCATTTTGATGGTGAAGAATCACAATGCATAAAATAGCCAGAGCAGTCAGACTTCTCAAATGATAAAAGGTCAGTCAAACTCAATCTCGGGTCTAAGCACCCATTCTCGGGTCCAAGTACCCATTCTTGGGTCTAAGTACCCATTCTCGGGTCCAAGTACCCAAATCAAATCTATCTCGGATCCAAGTACCCAATCCCGGGTCCAAGTACCCAAATCAAATCAATCTATGGTCTAAGTACCCAAATCAAATCAATTTCGGGTCCAAGTACCCAATACCGGGTCCAAAACCCAAATTTTCCTTAGGTCCAGAACCTAGAATTATCCTTGAGTCCAGAACTCGAACCAGGTCCAGAACCCAAATTTTTCTTAGGTCCAGAACCTAGAATTTCCCTTGAGTCCAGAACTCGAACCGGGTCTAAAACCCAAATTTTCCTTAGGTCCAGAACCTAGAATTATCCTTGAGTCCAGAACTCAAACCGGGTCTAGAACCCAAATTTTCTTTAGGTCGAGAACCTATAATTATCCTTGAGTCCAGAACTCGAACCGGGTCCAGAACCCAAATTTTCCTTTTGTCCAGAACCTAGAATTATCCTTGAGTCCAGAACTCAAACCGGGTCTAGAACCCAAATTTTCCTTAGGTCCAGAACCTAGAATTATCCTTGAGTCTAGAACTCGAACCGGGTCCAGAACCCAAATTTTTCTTAGGTCCAGAACCTAGAATTATCCTTGAGTCCAGAACTCGAACCGGGTCCAGAACCTAAAACCTCAACCGTTTGATCAAAAATTAAGTCTTATTGCTTTTCACTCTCTTTTACTAAGGTTTCAGATCATTCAAGCAAGGGGCAAACTGTAGACCCTTAATTTTTGACCCAATCCGATCCAATATGTTTTATTTAGTCTAAAATGATTTTTGTTGTCTAATTAGTCCAAAATAATTTTTATTAAATAATTTTTGCTTTAGTATCTAATTTTTTTTTAAAAAAATAGAACTAAAAAAATAAAAATAAAAAAATAAAAATAAAAATCAGAGTCGGAAAAATCGGCGACGAAAAAATCATCCGCAGGAAATTCCTGCGGGCGAAATCACTGTGCTATTTCGCAAGCAGAAATTTTCTACCTGCGAAACAGCCCAGCTATTTCGCATGCAGAAATTTTCTGCCTGCGAAATAGCTTACAGGCCCACTTCGCTCGCGCTGCCGCAGATTTCTGCTGCAGAATTTTTTTCGGCGGCGCAAATTTTTCGACGCAAATTTTTTGAAACCTAATCCAATTAGGTTTTGGTTTCTTTTTTTTTATTAATATTACTTACCTTAACTAATTAGGAATAAACAACTTCAAACCACTATAAATAAGGACCAAAGGCAATTAATTTAAGGGAGGCAAAAATCCAAGAGTAGTTTGGAAAATTTGAAACCAAATCAAGGAAGGAAAAGAAGAAATTCAATTCAACTCTTTTCTGGAACAGCAGCAGCACGATTTAGAGGATTCAAAGGCAAAAAAGGCTTGTCTTTGGAGCTAGTTCATCTAAGAAGAATTGTTTTTGGGGAAATCATCAAAAGAAGGTAGATGTTAATTAATTTTCTTTAATTGTTTTTTTTACACAGTAGCAAATTTATGAAATCAAAATTAAAAACCTTTGAACTTTAATTTAGTTTTTCTAAAGCCAAAAAAACCTTATTTCATTAGTTTATCTTCCAAAAGGCTTAAAATTCTTATTTTTTCTTCTTAAAAATCTTAAAACTCTAATTGAACATATTTTTCAACAAAACTATGATGTAAATTCTGCTTTTTTTAAAATTTTAAAGTATGTTCTATTTCATTCAAAAAGCCTTAAAAAACATCTTTTTTACTTATAAAAACTTTAATTTATTTGTTTAAATTCATAAAACTTCATGAAATTATCAAATTGATTTCTAAAACCCTAAAAATTATTCACCACCCGTGGCCCTAAATTCCAAAATATCAAATCCAAAATTCAACTTTTAAATTCAAAATAATGAACACTAACCCTTTTAAAACCTTAAACCCTAATTTTTATGAACCCTAATCCTTTTAAAATATGAAAAAACATAAAAACCTAAATTTTACACAATAGCTTAGGAACCCAATAACCAAAAATCACAAATTAAAATATTTTAAAGTGTTTAAAACCCTAGTTTCATGATATCATCATTCAAACCTTAATTTTGTTAATCAAAGAGTCTTACCAACCCTTTAAAACATGAAACCCTAATTTATTTTAATTCCATAAAAAGTCACAGTAGCCATAATTGGACTTTTATTTGCTTTATTCAATTCCATACTTGATTATGCTTTGATTTATTTCTTATGCTTTAATTTATTTAATTTCAATACTTGATTTATTTAATTTATCATGGATGGATGTTTATTTTTCTATTTTGATTAATAGCTTTGATGAACGATTTATTTATGATGAATGATTATTTACTTTTATCAATTAATTTAGATTTCCAAAAGTTGTAAGAGGTATGTTTCCACTTGGTGGGTACCTCATTAGTTAAACATCATGTAATTTAATTTGCTTTTCTATTTTAGAACCTATGTAAAGGACATGTTTCTACCTTTTTGGTGGGTGTCCTATTTAGGCATGTAATGTAAGGATATGTTTCCATCCTTGGATGGTTGTCCATTTATTTGCTTTGTTTGGACATTGCTTTGATTTTAATATATTGATGCTTTCTTTTAATTATTGTGTGTAATATGGATAATATTGTTATATTTAAGAATTTTATAATATTAAGACCTGTAAAGGAGGCCGGTTCTAATGAACCGGGCGTTGTGGGGGTGCTGGGCCATTTCTCATCTTCCCCACACGTACCCAACTTTTCAAACCCATTAAGGGGTTGGGGATTCCTTAGGAATCGAGTCATCCACCCCTTTCTTTTTTTTGGCCCGTCCGGGTGGTGATTCCATTTTCTCCGGACTTAGGTCTGTGTTCTCTAAGGCCCCGAGCCTAAACAGTGCCGAAGTTGCAAGAACCATTCCACCGGGAGTGGGGGCGAAAATCCCCTCTCACAGCTACTGTGACTTTAAGAGGATTAAAATGAATTAAAGATTTCGTGTTTTAAAAGGTTGGTAAAAAATTCTTTGATTAACCAAATTAATGTTTGGATGGTGAAATCATGAAACTAGGGTTTGAACACTTTAAAATACTTTTGATTTATGGTTTCAAGCTTACTGTATCTAAATATGGTTTTAAAGTTTTAAAGAATCAGGGCTTAGAAAAATTAGGATTTAGGTTTTAAAGGAGTTAGAGTTCACTTGTTTTGAATCTAAAGTTGAATTAGGGTTTAGTGTTCGAGAATTAGGGTTTAGTGTTCTTAGAATTAAGTTTTTAGAATTTATAAATCAATTGATAATTTTATGAAGTTTATGAAAGTAAACAAACGATTTAAGGTATATATGACTAGAAAAGGTGTTTTTAGGATTTATTGAAAAAAACAGAATCAAATTTTGGTTTTGAAGAAAAACATGTTCAATTAGGGTTTTGAAGTTTTGAAGAAACAAAAATTAATAACTTTAAATCTTTTTGGAAAACAAAGCAACGAAATAAGATTTTTTAATTTTAGAAAAGGGGAATTAAGGTTATGGGATTTTTGAATTAAAAGAAGCAACTAGATGAATTAAACTACTGTGAAAAAAAACAAAAAGAATTTAAGAGCTCAAACCTTGATTCCTGAGTTACACCCAAAAATTGCTTCTTGGATGAATAAAAAACAAAGGCAATTGCTGCCTTTGATGGATTGAATTGCTTGTTTGCTCCCTCCAAAGTTTGATTCAATTTACTGCCAGAAGGAATTTTTAAAGTTTCCAAGTTTTCCTCCTTACTCTCGGTCACCAATTTCTGTTCCAATTTCTCCTTCTTTTCTCTCTTTTCTTCCTCCTTATTTATAGAAGAATTCTATTATTAATCCTATTTACTCATGGCATACAATATTGAATATGAAAAGGAAACTGAAACCTAATTGTATTAGGTTTCAAAAAATTTGTGTCAAAAAATTTCGCTGGCGAAAAAAAAAGCTGCTGCGAAAAAATTGTGAAGGCGAAAAAATTTGCCACAGTTGGCTGTGGCAGGGGGCAGGGAACAGCCTGCGGGCCATTTCACCCACAAGAGTAATTTTTGACCCATTCCAGTCCACTGCCAAGCCCGCGCTGGTTTTCGGCGATCATTTTTTCGTCGCCGATTTAAAATAGTGTTTTAAGTTTATTAATATCATTAGAAACATATTTTAGCTTGTTTAAACCAATTACATTAATTAACCACATGCTTATGTCCAAAACTCTAAAATGACATAACCTTCACCATTGAAGGATCTCCATTCCAACTCAATCCAATTATTATTTCAATCTTATTTCCACCACTTATATCCTTAAATAACATGATTTAAGCATTAAAATCAAACAACTAATCATTCTTTGAAAATTCACTTTTCCAAAACTCTAAATCAATACTACCCTCTTCAAACTCTAACCAAACACAACCAAATCCAATATTTTACTTTAAAATACTTGTTTATGCATCAAAACAACTCATTTGGAATCAATTTGCAAAATTAAAAATCATGATTTCAAAAACTCAAATGTTCCATAACCCTAAATTCTATCTCTTCACCAATCTTACCCAAACTCAACCATTTCTTTAATCCAACCTTAAAATCATTATTTACTCATCAAAAGAACATCTTCCATACCCATTCCAACAATTATAACTGTAATATCCCTAATTATGCTCTAGTAGTCTTGGTGTTAGTGTTGTTGCACTTGAATTATGTATATATGATAAGTTGATAAGAAATTGGAAGAGAATGTTTTTGTATGTGTTTTGGAGAAGAAATTTAGGGTTTAGAGACAAATGTATATGTTGTGTATATGATGATATATATAACATATAAATGGGTCAAAGGAAGAGTCAATGCAAGAAGATATTTTTGTGGAATGTGCAATTACATATAAGGGCTTATATGAGACAAAAAGTTAGTTATATGATTGAGGGCATTTTGGTAATTGCTTGGATAAGATCACTTGGTGGAGATTAAAAGCAAATTTGACTTTGTGTCTTCATCATTTTCCTTCTTTCTTTCAAGAGGTGCCGGCTCTCCAAAAACCAAGAGAGAAAGAGAGGTGATCTTGAGGTTTGAAGCAATTTGAAGAAGGAAGCAAGGGTTTTGGTTAAAGATTTGTGGATTTCTTCATCTAAGGTAAGATCTTTTCTTTAAATTCTTCAATTCTTTTGAAGTGGTGTGAGAAAGGAATTAGGGTTTGTTGGTTTGATGATGAGATGAGTTGTGTTTAGTGAAATTCTTTTTCTGTTTTACAATTAGTAAAGGCTGTGACTTGTATGATTTTTAATTAATTATAGAAAAATGTTCTTGAAGTGAATTTTTGATATGTTGTGCCTCTATGAGTCTAGAATGACTGAAAAATATGTTGATTCGATTTTGGAATGGTTATGAGTTTAGAAAGATTATTTTTAGTAGAACTGTTCCAGCAGGTACCTTAACTGAGACAGCTATATTTCGGGATTTTTAATAAAATGTAGAAAAATCATATCCAATTGAATTTTGGATATGTTGTTGCTTAGTGAGTCTAGTATTTGAGAAAAATAATTTGGAACCACGTTGATTGAATTTGATTTATGGAATTCACAAAGTTCAGAACTGCTGCCAGGATGCAGGGCAATTGGGGCAGTCTGGTTAGGTGAACTATTTGACCAAGATTTTGTGTTCAGTTTGATCTGAAATTTTAAAGGAATGATTTTAAGATACAAAACTAAATTCTGTAAAAAGTTTAGAATTTTTAATCAAGTAGATTATTTTATACAAATTTTCAAAATAAGGATAAAATAGAGTCTAAAACCAGAATGTATTATTCATATGAATCATATCAATTGTTCTTTGCCCTAATTGCATTGTTGAGATTGAACAATGTTATGTTATGCATTGTGAATGGTTATGTGTTTCATGAATAATATACATTGAAATTGAAATGATAATTCAAATAAGACATGATATGAGACAATGCCATTGTGATTGGCTATGATGATGATGTTGAAAGAAAGAAGGCATGTTTGCCTAAATGTGATGAGAATTTGAGAATGGAAATGGTAACTATATAATAAATGAATTGTTTGTTTAATATGTTATTTAGTTTCAGAGTTCTGGATTTGGGTGGCATGCCTAAGAAATGATGAAAGGTAACAGTCTTGCCGGGTTGAGGATCTCCTCATATGTGTTGAGTTGATGGTCCAAGAGACTGGGTCTGTTACACTATGAGAATTGTGAATATAAGATATATGATTTGTAACAGTCTTGCCGAGTTGAGGATCTCCTCATATGTGTTGAGTGATGGTCCAAGAGACTGGGTCTGTTACACTATCCATGGATAGAGATACATGTATATACATTGCCTACGGGCGTGATTATTGTGACTATGAACCAAATCAGTAACTCTGAACTCTGAATATCATATTAAATACTTGTTGGGCCCATAGGTGTCAAGGTTATATGAATGTCCTAAATAATGTTATGAGTTAATGAAATGAGATGTTGGTTATTGAGTATGATTGAGTAATGTTGAATGTGGAAAGATGTTGAAATGTGGTATACTCATATGACTATGATTTGTGAAATGCATAATTATGTGTTAACTTTATATTTATGATGTTGATATTATCAATAACATATGTGGCATTGCATTACATTTAAGCATACCATTAACATGTTTTATCTTACTAAGTCGTTGGCTTAGCGCGATAGTGTTTAATCGCGCAGGTAATAGAGTGGATAGAGTTGAACCCGAGAGTTCATCAAGACCAAGTGAGAGTAGACCTTGTTGAATCCATTTTTGGAGCTTAAAGATCAGAGCAGACTTGCCAATCATGTATATTTCTTTATATTTTGTAAAGAAATGTTTAGTATGTAAATATGTAAATATTTTATAACTTCCGCTGTGTAATATTTAAATATAGGGGTTGTCACAAAACCTTTATTTTATGTTGCACTAGAAGTGTAAATTCTTTTTGCAGGTTGTAGTTGAGGTTACAAGGGGGATTTATTGGGAGTGTACTGAGAATGATTTTGTTTGCATTGGTTTGTGTAAAATGTTTTTAAAAATAAGAAAAAAACCGGTTTTGTCGACACTTGGGACTCAATTTTTAGGCGAAACTATGGCAAAATTTTTGAAAAAAAAATCGGAACTAAAATTTGACTAAGTAAAATTGGTAGCAACATTAGGTTAGTGTGGCGCCTCTACTCAACTTACACATGTAGGTCGGGAAGGGGTGTTACAATTGTTTTGGTATCAGAGCCTAGGTTTGAGATTCTCAACCTAGGTAAAATGTAATAAAAAGACTATTTTTACTTAAAAAGTGGTTTTGAATAACATATACATTTGAGATTGGCAGTCTCTGATCTTTAATAAGATATAATCTGCTGTGTTTGCAGTGTTAGGTTGTGATGGATTCTCACTCACGACAGTCGGTTGAGGGTAGTGCCGAGAGTATTGCCCCTGATGATGGAGCTAGGGTTGTTAGTGTTGAGGAGGCACCTGCTTCGGTGTCAGGGAGATCAGCTGGGGAGGAGGTTCCGCCAGCTTGGGTTAGGCATGTGATAGAGGCTTTGAGGCCAGCACCAGTGCAACCACAGCCACCACCACCACCCCCACAGCCTTTGGTAGCAGTGAGGCAATATGGTAAACTAAGGAAGTTTGGAGCAGAGGATTTTATAGGTACTACTGATCTAGTTGTGGCTGAGCAATGGTTAGACAAAGTTCAGAGAATATTTGTGCAGTTGCAAGCCACTCCAGAGGAAAAGTTTGATTATGCAAGATCATTGTTGCAGAAGGATGCTTATAGTTGGTGGAAGACAGTGCCCCATTCTATGGAAGATCCCCCAACATTGTCCTATGCAGATTTTCTGAGGGAGTTCGAATTGAAGTATACTCTGAGGGAGTATAAAGATGGGAAGAAGAGAGAGTTTTTAGATTTGAAGCAAAACAACCGGACCGTGACGGAGTATGAGGTTGAATTTATCCGGTTGAGTGAGTATGCCGGGGGCATTATATCGGATGAGATAGATCGATGCCGGAGATTTGAGGAGGGGTTGAGGCCCTCTCTTATGTGCCATGTGGCTGGTTCTCGGTATCAGGATTTTTCTCAGCTTGTGGTAGCAGCTCGGAGTGTGGAGAAAGCTCAGAATATTGCAGCTGTTTCTGAGGAAGAGGTTAGGATTAGAAGGCCCTAATTTGAAGCAGAGTCTTCTTCTGCTAAAAGAGGTAAGGGAAGCTTTGCTCCTCGGGTCAGTAGAAGTCAAAGATCAGCTGGTAGGTCAGTGCAGTTCCAGAGGCAGAGATTTAGACCTGCAGCTTCAGTAGCGAGTGCTCCTACTCCTGGAGTTCAGAGATCCACCTTACCTGTGTGTAACCAGTGTGGTGGAAGACATGGGGGCGTTTGTTGGAGGCATAGTAGATCAGGGGTATGCTTCAGGTGTGGATCACCTGACCACTTTGTGAGAGACTGTCCTGAGAGGCAGGAGCAGATGCCAGTTGATTCTGCTGCTTCTCGAGCTAGTGTGAGGGGAGGCAGAGGAGGCAGAGGTACCAGCCGAGGAGGTAGACCAGGGTTCAGTTTTAGAGGAGGTGCTACATCCAGGGAGAGTAGACCAGAGGAGGTTGGATCTTCCCAGAGGATGTATGTTATGCAAAGGCAGCCGGATGCATCGGCAGTTATAGCTGGTACTTTTTCTTTATTTGATACTGCAGTACTTGCTTTGATTGATCCCGGATCCACCCATTCTTATATTAGTGCATCTGTTTTGCCTGTGTTTGATATGCATGCTGAGTCCCTAGGATTTGATGTTTTGGTGACAAATCCTCTAGGGCATAGTGTGATAGTTAGTAAAGTGCATAAAGATAGTGCAGTGAGGGTGCAAGGTGAGGAGTTCCTTGGAGATTTGATTGAGATGCCATTTAAGAAATATGATGTGATTCTAGGCATGGACTGGCTATCTCGACATGGAGCTGTGGTAGATTGTAAGAAGAAGATTGTTTCTTTGAGAACTGGTGATGGTAGAGAGGTGATAGTATCTAATGAGCAGGAACAGCTAGCCTCCTTATTTGTTTCAGCTGTTGCAGCTAGGAGGTTGATTAGAAAGGGATGTGAAGCCTATCTTGCTCATGTGGTAGATACTAGAGTAAAGGGTTCTCCCATTGATAGCATTGCCACAGTTGCTGAGTTCCCAGATGTTTTTCCCGAGGAGTTGCCAGGATTGCCTCCTGAGAGAGAAGTGGAGTTTGGTATCGAATTGTTGCCCGGTACCACTCCTATTTCGATTACTCCTTACAGAATGGCACCAGCAGAATTGAGGGAGTTAAAAGTGCAATTACAGGAGTTGTTGGACAAAGGATTCATTCGCCCCAGTGTTTCTCCTTGGGGAGCTCCTGTGCTATTTGTGAAGAAGAAAGATGGTACTATGAGATTATGTATCGATTATAGGCAATTGAACAAAGTGACCATTAAGAATAAATATCCTTTGCCTAGAATCGATGATCTATTTGATCAGTTGAAGGGTGCAGCTGTGTTTTCCAAAATTGATCTGAGATCAGGGTACCATCAGCTGAGAGTCAGAGCTGAAGATGTTCCGAAGACAGCTTTCCGGACCAGATATGGGCATTATGAATTTTTAGTTATGCCTTTTGGTCTGACGAATGCACCTGCAACTTTTATGGATTTGATGAATAGGGTATTTAGGCCCTATCTGGATCAGTTTGTAGTGGTCTTCATCGATGACATTCTGGTGTATTCGCGGAATGAGGAGGAACATGATATGCATCTGCGGATTGTGTTGCAGATTTTGAGAGAGAAGCAGTTGTTTGCTAAATTGTCGAAGTGTGAGTTCTGGTTGGATCAAGTAGCTTTTCTCGGACATATTGTTTCAGCAGAAGGCATTAGAGTTGATCCAAGTAAAGTTGAAGCTATTCTGAATTGGAGTCCACCTAAGTCTATGACAGAGATTAGAAGTTTTCTAGGTTTGGCAGGCTATTACCGGCGGTTTGTGAAAGGATTTTCTTTGATAGCTACTCCACTCACCAGATTGCTTCGTAAGGGAGTGAGGTTTTTGTGGACAGATCAATGTCAGGCGAGCTTTGAGCAGTTGAGAGATATGTTGACTCAAGCGCCTGTTCTTACTTTACCTGTAGAAGGCAAACCATATGTGATTTACAGTGATGCTTCACATAGTGGTTTGGGATGTGTGTTGATGCAGGAAGGTAAAGTTATAGCTTATGCATCTCGACAGTTGAAACCGCATGAGCTTAACTATCCGACCCATGATTTGGAATTGGCTGCCATTGTGTTTGCATTGAAAATTTGGCGCCACTATCTGTTTGGGGAGAAATGTTTCATCTACACTGATCACAAGAGTTTGAAGTATTTGGGTGTCCAGAAAGAACTCAATCTTCGTCAGAGGAGATGGTTAGAATTGATTAAAGACTACGACTGCTTGATTGACTATCATCCAGGTAAAGCAAATGTTGTTGCTGATGCTTTGAGTCGGAAGTCTTTAGCTGGTTTAACAGTTTACTCGCTCTCGTTGCTTGTTGAGTTGAGAGCATTGCATGCCAGTTTTGTACCTTGTGATGATGGTGCATTGTTGGCACAGTTGCTTTTGAAACCAGTTTTGTTAGATCAGATCAAAGAGGCTCAGTTGATTGATATGAAGATTCAAAAGATTATTTCAGATTGCAAGAATGGGAAGACTAGGATTTTGTTGTGAAAAGTGATGGGAGCCTATGGTTTAAAAACCGATTGTGTGTACCCGATGATGCTGATTTGAAAAGAGTCATTTTGGAAGAAGCTCATCAGTCAATGTTTGCTATGCATCCGGGTAATACGAAGATGTATCATGATTTGAGACAGCATTATTGGTGGATGGGGTTGAAGAGAGACATTGCTGAGTTTGTATCGAAATGTCTCACCTGTCAGAAGGTTAAAGCAGAGCATCAAGTTCCAACCGGGTTGCTTCAACCATTGTCAGTGCCAGAATGGAAGTGGGAAAGAGTAACAATGGATTTTGTGTCTGGTTTGCCATTGACACAAAAGAAGCATGATGCCATATGGGTGATTGTAGATAGATTGACTAAGACAGCTCATTTTCTTTCGGTTCGAATGGATTACTCTTTGGAGAGATTGGCTGAGCTGTATATCCATGAGATTGTGAAACTGCATGGTGTTCCAACTTCTTTAGTGTCTGATCGAGATCCCAGGTTTACTTCCAGATTTTGGAAGAGTTTGCATAGTGCTTTAGGTTCTCGACTGCATTTCAGCACTGCTTTTCATCCACAGACGGATGGACAGTCAGAGAGGGTGATACAGATTATTGAGGACATGTTGAGAAGCTGTGTCATCGATTTCTCTGGAAGTTGGGATAGGTTTTTACCTCTTGTGGAGTTTGCTTACAACAACAGTCACCAATCCAGCATTGGTATGGCACCGTTTGAAGCATTGTATGGCAGACGGTGTAGGACACCTCTTTGTTGGAATGAGCTTGGAGATAATAAGTTGGTTGGTCCTGATTTGATTCAAGAAACTGAAGAAAAAGTAAAGTTGATTCGAGGCAGGTTAAAAGCAGCTTTAGACCAACAGAAGTCTTATGCAGATCTGAAAAGGAGAGATATAGAGTTTGATGTTGGAGATAAGGTATTTCTGAAAGTGTCTCCTTGGAAGAAGATTTTGAGGTTCGGTCGGAAAGGAAAATTGAGTCCTCGTTTCATTGGGCCGTATGAAGTGTTAGAAAGAGTTGGGCCAGTGGCGTATCGACTTGCTTTGCCACCTGAGTTGGATCGTATTCATAATGTATTCCATGTTTCTATGTTGAGGAGATATAGGTCGGATCCATCTCATGTGTTGCCATTTGAATCTATTGAAGTGAGCCCAGACTTGACATTTGAAGAGGAACCAGTTGCTATCTTGGCACGTGATGTAAAAGAGTTAAGAAATAAGAATGTGCCTTTGGTAAAAGTTCTGTGGAAGAATCATGCAAGAGAGGAAGCAACTTGGGAAAGTGAGCATACCATGCGAGACCAGTATCCTCAGTTATTTCAGAGTTAATTTCAGGTAATTTCGAGGACGAAATTTCTTTCTAGAGGGGGAGAATTGTAATATCCCTAATTATGCTCTAGTAGTCTTGGTGTTAGTGTTGTTGCACTTGAATTATGTATATATGATAAGTTGATAAGAAATTGGAAGAGAATGTTTTTGTATGTGTTTTGGAGAAGAAATTTAGGGTTTAGAGACAAATGTATATGTTGTGTATATGATGATATATATAACATATAAATGGGTCAAAGGAAGAGTCAATGCAAGAAGATATTTTTGTGGAATGTGCAATTACATATAAGGGCTTATATGAGACAAAAAGTTAGTTATATGATTGAGGGCATTTTGGTAATTGCTTGGATAAGATCACTTGGTGGAGATTAAAAGCAAATTTGACTTTGTGTCTTCATCATTTTCCTTCTTTCTTTCAAGAGGTGCCGGCTCTCCAAAAACCAAGAGAGAAAGAGAGGTGATCTTGAGGTTTGAAGCAATTTGAAGAAGGAAGCAAGGGTTTTGGTTAAAGATTTGTGGATTTCTTCATCTAAGGTAAGATCTTTTCTTTAAATTCTTCAATTCTTTTGAAGTGGTGTGAGAAAGGAATTAGGGTTTGTTGGTTTGATGATGAGATGAGTTGTGTTTAGTGAAATTCTTTTTCTGTTTTACAATTAGTAAAGGCTGTGACTTGTATGATTTTTAATTAATTATAGAAAAATGTTCTTGAAGTGAATTTTTGATATGTTGTGCCTCTATGAGTCTAGAATGACTGAAAAATATGTTGATTCGATTTTGGAATGGTTATGAGTTTAGAAAGATTATTTTTAGTAGAACTGTTCCAGCAGGTACCTTAACTGAGACAGCTATATTTCGGGATTTTTAATAAAATGTAGAAAAATCATATACAATTGAATTTTGGATATGTTGTTGCTTAGTGAGTCTAGTATTTGAGAAAAATAATTTGGAACCACGTTGATTGAATTTGATTTATGGAATTCACAAAGTTCAGAACTGCTGCCAGGATGCAGGGCAATTGGGGCAGTCTGGTTAGGTGAACTATTTGACCAAGATTTTGTGTTCAGTTTGATCTGAAATTTTAAAGGAATGATTTTAAGATACAAAACTAAATTCTGTAAAAATTTTAGAATTTTTAATCAAGTATATTATTTTATACAAATTTTCAAAATAAGGATAAAATGGAGTCTAAAACCAGAATGTATTATTCATATGAATCATATCAATTGTTCTTTGCCCTAATTGCATTGTTGAGATTGAACAATGTTATGTTATGCATTGTGAATGGTTATGTGTTTCATGAATAATATACATTGAAATTGAAATGATAATTCAAATAAGACATGATATGAGACAATGCCATTGTGATTGGCTATGATGATGATGTTGAAAGAAAGAAGGCATGTTTGCCTAAATGTGATGAGAATTTGAGAATGGAAATGGTAACTATATAATAAATGAATTGTTTGTTTAATATGTTATTCAGTTTCAGAGTTCTGGATTTGGGTGGCATGCCTAAGAAATGATGAAAGGTAACAGTCTTGCCGGGTTGAGGATCTCCTCATATGTGTTGAGTTGATGGTCCAAGAGACTGGGTCTGTTACACTATGAGAATTGTGAATATAAGATATATGATTTGTAACAGTCTTGCCGGGTTGAGGATCTCCTCATATGTGTTGAGTGATGGTCCAAGAGACTGGGTCTGTTACACTATCCATGGATAGAGATACATGTATATACATTGCCTACGGGCGTGATTATTGTGACTATGAACCAAATCAGTAACTCTGAACTCTGAATATCATATTAAATACTTGTTGGGCCCATAGGTGTCAAGGTTATATGAATGTCCTAAATAATGTTATGAGTTAATGAAATGAGATGTTGGTTATTGAGTATGATTGAGTAATGTTGAATGTGGAAAGATGTTGAAATGTGGTATACTCATATGACTATGATTTGTGAAATGCATAATTATGTGTTAACTTTATATTTATGATGTTGATCTTATCAATAACATATGTGGCATTGCATTACATTTAAGCATACCATTAACATGTTTTATCTTACTAAGTCGTTGGCTTAGCGCGATAGTGTTTAATCGCGCAGGTAATAGAGTGGATAGAGTTGAACCCGAGAGTTCATCAAGACCAAGTGAGAGTAGACCTTGTTGAATCCATTTTTGGAGCTTAAAGATCAGAGCAGACTTGCCAATCATGTATATTTCTTTATATTTTGTAAAGAAATGTTTAGTATGTAAATATGTAAATATTTTATAACTTCCGCTGTGTAATATTTAAATATAGGGGTTGTCACAAAACCTTTATTTTATGTTGCACTAGAAGTGTAAATTCTTTTTGCAGGTTGTAGTTGAGGTTACAAGGGGGATTTATTGGGAGTGTACTGAGAATGATTTTGTTTGCATTGGTTTGTGTAAAATATTTTTAAAAATAAGAAAAAACCGGTTTTGTCGACACTTGGGACTCAATTTTTAGGCGAAACTATGGCAAAATTTTTGAAAAAAAAATCGGAACTAAAATTTGACTAAGTAAAATTGGTAGCAACATTAGGTTAGTGTGGCGCCTCTACTCAGCTTACACATGTAGGTCGGGAAGGGGTGTTACAATAACATGCTCTTTCAAAAACTCAATTCATACATATTCATAAGCTTTAAAGAACTTCATAATTTTGGAAATAAAGCTTACTTGTTGGAAAATCATCAAAACTACTCTTATTCCCTTGAAAGCTTGAAGAATTTGATGATGGAAGAAGCTAAAAATCTCCCTATTTGGCCATGAAAGTCGTCCTTGGAGGAAAGAAGAAGAAGAAGACTTTATTTTTTTTATTTCTCTTTCCTTTCACCTTTTAATTTTAAACCATATATATATATATTAAAATAATTTAATAATTAATTAATTAACTATTTATTTAATAAATTAAAAGTCCTAAATTCCCTCTTCCATTCAAAAATAATTTATTTTTGAATTATTTCATTAATTTTAAATTTCTAAGACTTAATTACCAAAATACCCTTTTTCTTTAACTTTTCTTTTAAAAAGTGTTGACTTTTATATGTTATGTCTATTTTACATATATATCACATATATGTTTCACTTTTTCATTTAAAACCCCTTCACTTTTCATTTAAAACCATTAATTTAATTTATCCATTTAAATTATAATTTATTTTATCAAATTTTCAAAAATTAAAACTTTTCAAAAATTTGGGATATTACACATATGCACAAGTAATGTGTATCTTATATACACATCAAATGTACCTTATATGTGTATTAAATATTAAGTATGTAATGTATTAATCCAACATATACAATTAATATACCATATGTATATGTTATATATACTCTAGATATATATTGAGTATATACAATTTATATCTCCAAATACTTATTTAATTTTTCCAAAATCACGGATGTTACACATCAGTTGAGAGTGAAGGAGGTGGATGTATCCAAGACTGCAATTCATACAAGGTATGGACACTATGAATTTCTTGTGATGCCTTTTGGGTTGACAAATGCACCAGCATTTTCATGGACCTAATGAATCGGATTTTTCAACCTTATTTGGGTCAATTTGTAATAGTGTTCATTGATGATATTTTAATGTATTCATGTTGTAAGGAGGGTCATGATAGACACTTACGGATTGTATTACAAACATTAAAGGAGAAGCAATTGTTTGTAAAATTGTCTAAATGTGAGTTTTGATTAGATCAAGTAACTTTTCTCAGGCATGGTTTTTTAGCAGAAGGGATTAGAGTAGATCCAAGTAAAGTTAAGGCCATCTTGAATTGGAGTCCACCTAAAAATGTTACATAAGTGAGAAGTTTTTTGGGATTGGTAGGTTACTATTGTCAAATTCTGAAGGGATTTTCTATGATAGCTATGCCACTCGCTAGATTACTTCGGAAAGGGATGAAATTTGTATGACAGATAAATGTCAAAGGAGTTTTGAAAAGTTAAGGGATATGTTGAATCAGGCTTCTATTCTTACTCTACCTATAGAAGGAAAACCATATGTGATATTTATTGATGCTTCACATAATGGTTTGGGATGTGTGTTGAAGCAGGAAGGTAGAGTCATTGCATATGCTTACAGACAGTTAAAGCCACATGAGTTAAACTACCCAACCCATGATTTATAGTTGGCAGCTATAGTGTTTGTATTAAAGATTTAGCGACATTATCTATATGGGGAAAATATTTTATCTATACAGATCATAAAATTTTGAAGTATTTGGGTGTGCAAAAAGAGTTGAATATTCAGCAAAGGTGATGGTTGGAGTTGATCAAAGATTATGATTGCTTGATTGATTACCATCCGGGCAAGGCTAATGTAGTTATAAATGCTTTAAGTTGGAAGTCTATGGCCAGGTTGACTGCCTAGTCTCTCATATTGTTGGTTGAATTAAGAACCTTACATGCTAGATTTGAAGTTGATGATGATGGTGCACTTATGGCGCAGTTACAAATTAAGCCGTTACTTTTAGAACAAATTAAAGAGGCACAAAAGGTAGATGGGAAGATTCAAAAAATTGTGCCAGATTGCCTAAAGGGGGAAGAGTAGAGATTTTCAAATTGAAAATGATAGTAGTTTGAGGTATAAAACATGATTGTGTATATCAAAAGATGCAGGATTGAAGAAGAAGATTCCAGAAGAGGCACATCAATCGACTTATGCTATGCACCCTAAGAGTACTAAGATGTATCAAGATTTAAAACAACAATATTGGTGGAAGGGTACGAAGAAGGAAATAGTGGAGTTTATATCCAAGTGTCTCACTTGTAAGAAGATAAAAGCAGAACACCAGGTTCCTTTGGGATTGTTGCAGCCCTTATCGGTGCTCGAATGAAAGTGGGATAGAGTAACTATGGATTTTGTTACTGGATTACCTTTAACCCAGTGAAATCATGATGCAATCTGGGTGGTTGTGGATAGAATGACAAAATTGACTCATTTATTACCTATGAGAATGGATTACTACCTTGATAAGTTAGCAAAAAATTTATATCAGTGAGATTACGAGGTTGCATGGAGTTCTAATTTCATTGGTGTCGGATCGAGATCCCAGATTCACCTCGAGATTTTGGAAGAGTTTACAAGGTGCATCGGGTACTTGATTATATTTTAGTACTACTTTCCATCCACAGACCGATGGGTAGTCTAAAAGAGTGATATTAATATTGAAAGATATGCCAAGGAGTTATGTTATTGATTTTGTTTGCAGTTGGGATAGACAATTGCCGTTGATTGAATTTGCATATAATAGCAATTATCAATCTAGCATTGGTATGGCACAATATAAAGCTTTGTATGGGAGTAAATGCAGAACACCTTTATATTGTGATGAAGTTAGTGAAGGGAAATTAGTAGGTCCTGAATTGATTAAGAAAACTGAAGAGAAACTAAAATTGATTCAGGATCAGCTGAAAGCAGCTCCAGATCGACAGAAATCTTATTCAGATTTAAAGAGGAAAGATATAAAGTTTAAGGTGGGTGACAAGGTGTTTTTAAAAGTATCTCCATGGAAGAAGGTGTCGAGATTTGGAAAGAAATGAAAACTGAGTCCATGTTTCATTGGCCCATATGAAGTATTGGAAAGAGTTGGACCTATTGCCTATAGATTAGCATTGCCACCAGAGTTGGATAGAATTCACAATGTATTTTATGTTTCTATGTTAAAAAGATATAGATCAGATCTGTCTCATGTTTTATCATTTGAATCTATTGAGGTGAATCCGGACCTGAGTTACGAGGAAGAACTAGTAGCAATCTTAGCACGGAAATGAAAGAGCTAAGAAATAAGAAAGTGCCTTTGGTTAAGGTTTTGTGGAGGAATCACTCAACAAAAGAGGCTACTTGGGAAAATGAAAAAATAATGTGGAGTTAAGACCCACAACTTTTCAAAGTTAACATCAGGTAGTTTCAGAGATTAAATTATTTAAGGGGGAGAAAGTTGTAACACCTTAATTTTCATTGAACCTAATTAGATACATTAATTGGTGAGAGATTAAGGGGAGATTTAGATAAAAAAAAAAAGGTTGGAAATATAAACAACATATATCTAACATATAAGAGGTTAAATGTGAATGGTAAAATGGTAAAAAGGTTTAAATATAAATTAATAATATTTTATATAAAATTTCTTTAATTATTTAGTATTATATATGTGTATATAGCAAAAGATGATTTAAAAGTCAAAATTTATCTAGAAAATTCATCTTCCTTCTTCCATCTTTTCCTTCTTGGTTGAATCCCATGGTGGATTGAAGGTATTGATTTTCATCTTTTAAATTATCATGATTTTAGTTAGTTTCAACAAGAGGTGAAGAAAGCTTGGTTTTTTTTATTCAAATGATAAGTAAGTTTTCTAACCCTTAATGTTTTTCTTTTAGTAGAAATGATATGGAATTGTAGTATAATAAGATATAAGGGAAACTATAACATGAAATTGATATAGAAATTATAATTCTAGGTTTGGTTAAGTATTTGGATGAAGTTTGGCTAGAATTTGGGGCAGTGATCGAATACTAGGATTTTGTAAGGGATTTGGCTAATCATGAGTTAGAGGAAGTTTAAAGGGATTAAAAGTGCTTATATGGGTTGCTAATATTATCTTTGAATTTAAATTGAGTGAAGGAACCAATAGAGGGAAGTGAAAAGTTGGGAGAAATTATTGTGCAAAGGAGTTATTTCTCCAATTTGAGCTTCAAAAAGGTAAGTATATACTTGTATCATGTTCTTATCTTTGGTTTGCATCATTATAAGTTGATATGTGTGTTATATTGATGAAAAAGGTATAAAAGAGTGATCTTGGGATGCCATGGGCATGGCCATGAAGGGCCGCAGCCGTGGACTTTGCAGTGAAGTTGTTTCGTGTGATATTTATGAACATGCAGAAGCAAAATATGCCACGGGCTTGACTCTTGAGTGCCATGACCATGGGGGTGTATAAAGGTGTTTGACAACTTCGTTTCACATCCCACGGGCATAGGTATTGGATGCCACGGCCATTGGGTTGGTTTGTTGACTTTTATTATCGTGTTTCACACTATATGGGTGTAGCACATGGCTTGCATAGCTATTTTTTTTAGCAGAAATATATATGTATTATTATTGATATCTTAAATAAGGCAAGCCGCTACAATCAGAAATTATAAGGCCCTTGATTAATCTGGGCAGAGAATCAAATGTCAAAAAAGTAAAAGAAACATTATTAACACGACTCAGCAAAGCTAGTGAATGGGCAACTTGATTCCCCTCTCTAAAAATATGTGTAAGAATTATGATAAAATATGTTGACTATGTTAAATGTCAGTGTGTTGATGAGTCATATATATGCATAATGTGGAATGTGGAATGTTGTATGTTGTCTTATACTTTACCTAGTTGCCAGATGATTGCGTTTGGTGATTGGCATGCTATACGCGATGGGGTGAGACACTCAGTGTCACAGAGATGTTGTTATGCCCTTGAGTGAGGCACATGAGGTATCATATTGATGATTATGTTGTGGATGAGATACTGAGTGTCACAAATTTATTTACATCCACTAGAAGGACACATAGGTGTCATTATTGGTGAGATAGGAAAAATCAATGATTTTGGAACAAGGTTATTATATAAGATTGTTGGGCTTAATGCATGATGGTTGTTTATGTTTATTTATAAAATAAAGATGAGAATCTTTGTAACATTAAAGCTTTATGCATGTTCATATACATTTGTCATAGTAATATTGCATTATCAAGTATATACCACTGAGCTCTAGGCTTAGCGTGATTCATTTATTATGCAGGTGATAGGATAGAAGCTGAAAGTCCTTCTAGACCTGGATAGGTCTAGTTAGAAGTTGGATACTAGAAGCCTCTAGAAGTTACGGATTGTTTTGATCATTTGTGTATGTATTTTTAGGGTAATTTTATTGGCTTTTGATTGATGGTTCTTTAAATTTGTGCTTAAGTTTGTTTGAAGTATTTGATCCAGGTTGAAGAACAAAATAATGGAGTTTTAATTCAATTTGATGGATTAATGAGGTGGAAAAACATGAGACACGACCAAGACACTTCATGGCTTGGCTATGTCCCTCATCCAAGGCAAGAGGCATGATTCACTCACATGACACGGCTAGGTCAAGTCAGCTTGGCTGTGTCCCTTAGGAAAATTTGGCAAAGACAGACACAAGCAAGAGACATGGTGAAGCCATTGGCTATGTCTCACCAGAAGAACAAAACAAAGAAGAAGCAAAGAGAATAGGTAGAGGTGAACACATTCAAGAGACACAACCAAGCCACTGGTCGTGTCACATGACACATCCAAGGCCTTAGTTGTGTCCCATCTAAAGAGCAAAGCAAAGAGAAGAGACAACATAGAGACAATGGAGAACACATTCAGGAGACATGGCCAAGCCATTGGCCGTGTCACATGACAGGACCAAGGCCTTGGTCATGTCTCACCTAGAGAATAAAGAGGGTAGAATGGCAGCCAACGACATGGCCACATGGCTTGGCCGTGTCCATATGGAAATGAGTGACATGGCCAAGTCACTCATGACTTGGGCGTGTCTTGTAAGAATTCTTTTAATTTGTTTACACAAGATGGGGGACAAAGTGGGAGGCAACAAGTGCTATCTTTTAAAAAGAAACAACAAAAGAAGAAAAAGGTTCCCTAATTCATGGGATGAAGATTTAAATAATGAAAAAAGAGGGAGACAAAGAGGAGTGTGTGAGTTGGCAAGACATGCTCAGTGTCTTAAAAAATTAAAAAGAATTGAAAGTGGAGATATTCATACACGTTGGGGGATTGGTACTAATCTTGTTCTTAATTCATCCTCTTGTTCTTGGTCTTGAGAGGGACCATGAACATCACCTTCATCTTCATTTTCTATTTCTTCCATAGACAAGACTCTTATCATTTTTGTGATAAAGTTAGGTAAGCAAGCTCTTGTGAAGGTTAGGGTTTGAAGAAAGCTTGATTGAGGAGTTGGAGGCTTGAGAGAAGGCTTATTAGTTCTTCATCATATTCAAAATGGAGCTAGGAGGAAGACTAGATGTTCAACTCTTAGCATCTTCAAAGGTTTTTATATTCTCTCTTTTAATTTATTTCTAGATTGTTGTTATTTGTTAAGAACATTAATATTTCAATGGACAATTATGATTTGATTTATATTGAGATGAATATTTATTTTAAATTGATGATGATGAGCTAAATTACTCATGCCTAGGGTTTGTGGTAGATTTGATTGAATGACTTGATTTGATATTTCCATTAATATACCTTGTTATTAGTTGATTGTATTGGATTAAATGTTAGATTGATAGATTAGCTACCTATTGATCTCTAGTTATTGAATGAAGGACCGAGAGGTAAAATTTGATATTAGAATTATGCATTCAACTACTCCAAGAATGAATTAGAAATATAAGTTCTAGGGTTTTATTAATTTGTAATTTCAAAACAATTGGTTGTTGTTAATTCATGAATGTGAAAACTAATGAATTGGTAATTACTAATTAAACTCAAGGAACAAATTAAAATACAAGGTTATATTAATGGATAATTTGAGAATTAAGCTTTGATTAAATTAATCTACAACCCTAGGCACCATTCCAAGAATTTGAATTAATCCTGTACAACCATTACACACATTACTTTTAAATTTAAATTGCTTTTCACCATTCTAACATATCACACTCTTCTTTTCAATTTATTTGTTAATCAAACTATTGCAAAACAATTCCTTCCTTGTGAGACAATCTTGAGGCAATCCCCATTGCTAGAATAATCTTGTATACTTGCGAGTGTTTCTTTATAGTAGTGTTAGTTGAGCGCAACACAGATCAAGTCTAAGCATAGCATGTAAATATTCTTTTGAGTTGATTTATGCGTTGTAACATCCTAATTTTTGGGTTATTGATGTTTGGAGTATGAAATAGTGTGATTTTATTACCCATGGGCATGGCATTGGTGAACCACGACCATGGCATTTATGTTGGTTCTGTTTGAGGATTTATCCTGACCTGGCAGTGATGATTTCTATTATGTGCACGTCGTAATGGAGGGGCCACGGCCATGGCTGTGTGGACTAGAATGTTTGAAAATTCGGTTTTAATATCGCAGTGGCATTAGGATCCCAAGCACAATAAACACAAGCCTAGACCCGACCAGGTCTAGTAGAACTCTTCGGCTCTACCGGATCACCCATGTCACCTACACAATGAAGCTTAGCGGTACAAACTTTGATAACAATAAAAATATAAAACAATGCCAATGCAAAATGCTTTTACATGATGTTTCACAATGTAGCACTAAATTTCACCTTAAAACATATCCTTAAAGCTAGCCCCAAAGGCAAATCATATCACAGTGACACCAAGCGTCTAGCCCCAAAGACAAATCATGTATCAGTGATGCATAACGTCTAGCCCCGAAGGCAAATAATGAGATAACCTCATAAGCATGCTGCCAAACATAGAACTTTAGAAATTGAATAACATACTAGGCACACAAATAATTTGTATTTTCCATATTCAACATTTTCTCAATTTTCCATAATCAACAAGGCTCATTGCCTCATTTCTCATTATCAATTAGGCACATTGCCACATTTTCTCATTATCAACTAGGCACATTACCTCATTTTTTTGTCAATAAACAGTGCCTCATTTTCTCATTCATATTAATGTCAATTCACTTTAATTCATCATATTTCATCATTTCGTCAAAATTATACACATTTCTCATCACAAATACATCACCCAAATATTTTGGGTTATTTTCACATAATTCATATAAATCGCATTTTATGCAATTTAGCCATTAACAATGGCTTTTCACAATGCATATAATGCATACATAACAAATCATATGTTATAGCACATTGTTCATGAATGTTCAATGTATTAAGTAGCTTAACACATTTTCAAACCAAAATGTATTAAGCCCAATTTAATGCCAAACATATCCAATTTACCAAAAGTTTGTACTTACCTTAGTAAGCACTTAAGATTAAGCTCAAAATATCCCCCAAACTTGCACTTCCAAGTTTTCCTTCAACCCTAGGATTGGATAAATCACCTCTTCTTAATGTCTGTACCAAATGTGATCAAATACAACCATTTAATATCACATTTTAAGGCATTCTCAACATCAAACCTTAATTAAATATCATTCAATTCAAAACCCCAAAGTTAAGCCTAACGTTACTTTAACTTTGCAAAACCATTATAATCCATTTAAATTGGTGTTTTAAGTTTATTTATATCATTACAAATATATTTTAATATGTTTAAATCAATTTCATTAGTTAAACTCATGCTTTTGTTCAAAACCCTAAAATGGCATAACCTTCACCATAGAAGATTCTTCATTCCAACTCAATCCAATTGTTAATCCAATTTTATTTCCATTACTTATATCATTAAAGAACATGATTTAAGCATCAAAACCAAACAATTAACCAATCTTTCAAAATTTCCTTTTCAAAACCCTAAATTCAACAGTACCATTTCCAAACTCTAACCAAACTTAACCAAATCCATCATTTGATTTTAAAATACTTGTTTATGCATTAGAATAACACATTTAGAACCAAATTGCACAATTAAATCACATGAATTAAAAATCCAAAAGTTCCAGAACCCTAAATTCTCTCTCTTCAACCAACTCATCTCGAACTTAACCATTTCTTCAATCCAACTTAAAAATCACTGTTAACTACTCAAAATAACTTTATTCATGCCCAATCAAACAATTAAATTATGATATTCTAAAAACTCAATCTCAACATATTCAAATAACCATGGATTTCTGAAGAAAAAGTTAGAGAACTTACTTTTTATTGTGGAAATCACTAAAAATCCCACTTGAAATTTTGAAATTCTTCAATTAATAGAGCTTGGAAGAAGCATAAAGCTTAGATTCTTGGCTATGGAAAATCGGTACACTAAGGAAGAAGAAGAAGAAGAAGACCAAATTTCTATTTCTCTTTCTTTCCACTTTCATTTTTGTCCTTATATATATTATTATTTTATTATATTTTTAATTAATTAATTAATCATTTATTTATTAAAAAAATAATTTTCCTCTTGCATACAAAAATAAATTAATTTTCAATTATTCAAATAATTTTAATATCCAAAGTTTATTTATAAAAATGTCATTTAACTTTTGATTTTTGACTTTTAAAGTATTGATTTTTAGTTGACTTTGTATATATTATGTATATTTCATATATATTTCACATATACATTTCATATTCTCATTTCTAAACCTTTCATTTTCCATTTAAATAATTTATTTAATTTATCCTTTAATTTATTTTATTTAATTTCTAAAAATTAGGGATGTTACAATTCTCTCCCCCTAAAACAATTTCGTTCTTGAAATTATCCAGTACTGTAATAAAACATCCAAATTAAAACATAATCTTAAAATCTCTTATGAAATTAATCATCCCATAAAATTATTCTTTCATCAAATTACGTAATTTCTACTCTTCCCCTTAGGATCATTGTCAATTATCTTTTCACAATTTCATAACTCTTTACTATACTTTCTATTTAATCAAACAATCACAATAGATTATTATATATTTAACCGAATTGCCATTAGATAAAATTAGTTCATTTCTTTAGTATATATGCACCACATATCTATTACACTTAAGATATTTAATCACTTTATCATCTTAAAAATATACCCTCATAACCTTAAATTCAAATATTAATAACTTATATTTTAACACTGACTACTCTATCATCATAGTCATTTTCAAAATTGTATATTTGTTTAATTATCACCTTGCATATATTTACGAATAGTTATATTTTCAATTAATAAGTCTTAACACAATAATTTTGCAGATCTTCACTTTGATCCTACCCTTTATACCATTACCACATAGTAATTTAATATCATTATTATATAACAACAAAATCTTATTTCCTTATTAAGATTTAGTCCTACAGATTATTCCTCAACCCAACATATATATATATATTCCTTCCAATTATACTATAATTAATATTTTTCTCTTATAATTTTTATAACTAATATAATTTAGTTCCTTTCATATGCATATACATATCAGAATACTGCCTTATGCACATTGTCATACATCTTTCATACTCTTAATACAACTACATATATTGAATTTTAATAATTACTTGTAAACTTATTACATTCCAGATCAATTGATCTAACTATCACAATATGACCATTGCAACCTTATTATATTCCAACCAACCTTTAGTTTATTTTAAATTTATCATCTTATTTCAATTCATGACCTAATTCTATTATGTCAAACTTATTCTCAAATCTTAATTCTCTTTGAATTCAACATCACAAATAATATTCAATTTAATTTTTTGCGGAGTAATGCTTGTATACAATCAATATACATCTTTTCAAATTAATTTACTTTTCAATTATCTCTATACAATTTCCACACAATTCTTATGACCATCTCCTCTTTATTCATTTTCCCTAGTCTTATTCATTTTAAATGTCATTTTTATCAACTTATTCATAATACACCATTTTCAAACATATTCAATATAACTCTTATTCACATTTCATAATTCCTCTCATTTATCATCTTCTCACATTTCTTATCATTACCATATTTACAAAATCACTATCCGTACACATTATTTATAACTGATCATATTTTCACAATTCTCTTCTGTTTCCACACTATCTAGAGTAATAAATGAATTTATAACATAAGGTTATGAGTCCAACTATACCAACCACAAATTTTGCTTGTATCTCATGAAGCAAAATTATCAATGTCATTAAATATATTTCACCATTGTATCATCTTAAGCCCACGCCTATGGGTTATAAATAAACACTACCTTTACTATAATTCTTTCTCAAATAGTTCTTATGTCGATACTATGCCCATGTCTCAATGGTCACACACCCGTGGCATTTCAAAATAATATACTTGCTCTTTAAACTCTTACTAAATGAAGAGTTAATGCATATCACCTCTGTTTTAAAACAAGTTACTTATCCACTTATTTTTATTAGCCTAAACATATGATCCACCAACATTATTATCAATAACTCATATATATATATATATATATATATCTATTCTTGTTCCAATTTTATACAATTATTCAATAAAAACTCCCTTTCAAATTTTAAAATCCATTTACCAATAATTACCAATTATATCTCAATTTATACAACAAATTTTTACCAATTTCTCCTTCTTAAATTAAATAAGTAATTATATAGGGTTATCAACATACAATAATACTTCAATAACACTTTTTCACATCTTTAAGTGATCAACTCAATACTTGATCACTTTCGCATTACGTCACATTGTCACAATCTCCAGGTGATCAACTTTATTATGATCACCTTAACCTCACATATTCATATTATTTCACATTTTAAACATTTCTCATATTCTTAAATCATCCACATATACATCCATAAGTCAAATTTATAATGTGACTTACTTTCCATATTTTCTTACATATCACAATGGTGTCCATATTGGACAACTCACCACACATATCATATACATGTTTACATACAATCACACACTTATATTCAATTCCGGATTTACACACAATCTATATAAATTTAACATTTATCACATTTCATAAAATATTATCATTTCTTATTCTTATAACATTATTTAGGCCATTTCCCAATTTTCCCATCTTATATATTAAATAAATTATCCTCTTTTTTTCACAATTTACATAAATCTTAGTCACATTTTCAATGTGATTTCTCTCTTACATTTCCCATACATTTACCATACTATTCATATTCATTTTCATCACTACCAATTAAATTACCTAATGAAATTCATTTTCACTTTCTTAATCATTTCTCTTTACTTCATATCCAATTTCTATACTATCGACCACATTACACGTTACATGATACTTTCATAAATAATATTACTCATTCAAAATTATTCACATGCTCATTAAACATTAAACCATCTATGAGTGGGGATTTTTCCCCCACTCCCTGTGGAATGGTTCTTGCGACTTCGGCACTATTTAGTCTCGGGGCCTTAGAGAACACGGACTTAAATCTGGAGAAAATGGAGTTGCCACCCGGACAGATCGGGAAAAAGAAAGGGGTGGATGACTCGATTCCTAAGGAATCCCTAACCCCTTAATGGGTTTGGAAAGTTGGGTACGTGTAGGGAAGGTCAAAAATGGCCTAGCACCCCCACAACGCCCGGTTCATTGGAACCGGCCTCCTTTATAGGTCTTAATATTATAAAATTCTTAAATATAATAATATTATCCATATTACACACAATAATTAAAAGAAAGCATTATTATATTAAAATTAAAACAATGTCCAAACAAAACAAATAAATGGACACCCATCCGAGGATGGAAACATGTCCTTACATCCCATGCCTAAATAGGACACCCACCGAAAGGTAGAAACATGTCCTTTACATTGGTTCTAAAATAGAAAAGCAATTTAAATTACATGATATTTAACTAATGAGGTATCCACCAAGTGGAAACATACCTCTTACAACATTTGGAAATCTAAATAAAAGAATAAAAGTAAATAACCATTCATAATAAATAAATCATTCATCAAAGGTATTAAACATCAATAGAAAGTAAACATCCATCCATGATAAATAAAATAAACCAAGCATTGAACTTAAATAAGTTAAAACATATAAAATAAATCAAAATTGAATAAAGCAAGTAAAGATTCCAATTAGAGCTACTGTTTCCATTTAAGGTTCTTTATTTCATGTGTTTAGGGTTTTTGAATTTGTGAAATTAGGCTACTGTGAGTTTTTAAGGAATTGAGATGGAGCCAAGTTTTAGAATTTAATAGGTTGATAAAGTTCTTTGATTAACCAAATTAGTATTTGAGTAGTAAAATCATGAAATTAGGGTTTGAATACTTTAAAACATTAAATTTATGATTTACGGTTACTCATTAAATTATGGTTTTAAGCTTACTGTGTTTGAATTATAATATTTAAATTTATAAGATTTTAAAGTTTAAAGGATTAGGGTTTATAAAACTTTAGGGTTTAGGTTTTAAGGGAGTTAGGGTTCACTGTTTTGGTTTTGGAATTGAATTAGGGTTTTAGAATTTTTGATTTAGGGTTTCGGGGAATGAATTTAGGTTTTTAGGATTTGAAAATCAATTTGATAATTTTATGAAACTTTATGAAAATAAACCAAATAATTTTAAGTTTATAGAAGCAAAAAAGTTGTTTTTAGGGCTTTTGGAAAGAAACAGAACTCAATTTAGGATTTTGAAAATTTGGAAAGCAAATTTGATTAAGCTACTGTGAAGAATAGAATTTAGACAATTGATGCATTCCTCCGTTTGTTGATTTCACCAAAAATTTTCTCTTGGATGAACAAAAACAAGGACAAGCTTTGCTGCCTTTGAATTGCTTGAATGGATTTTCTGCTCTCTAAAAAAAAATCAGATTGTTTCAAAGCTTTTCCTCCTCATTTTCGGTTTCAATTTTACTTCAGATTTCCGTCCCAATTTTTTTTGATCCCTTTTTGTGTTGTTTTTGGTATTATTTATAGAAGATTTTTTTTATTAATCTTAGTTATTCACAGAATATAACATTCATTAAGAAAAGGAAACCGAAACCTAATTGCATTAGGTTTCAGAAAATTTTGGGTCGGAAAAATTTTGCTGGCGAAAAAAAAATACTGCGGAAAAATTGTGCCGGCGAAAAAAAACTACTGCAGAAAAAATGCTTTGGCAAAAAAGCTGCCGCAGTTGGCTGCACTAGCAGGGGGCGAATTGGCCTGCTGGCCATTTCGCCGCAGCCGACTTCTTTTTTTTTTCTTTTATTATTTTTTTGTTTATTATTATTATTTTTTTATTAATAAAAAATAAATACTAAAGCAAAAATTATTTAATTAAGATAACATAAAAAATATTTTGGACTAATTAGAATATATTGGACCATACAAAAATTATTTTGGACTAATTAAAATATATTGGACCGTATTGGGTCAAAAAAATTTTTTTGTCAAAAAATCGGCAGCGCGCGAGCTGTCGGGCCCGTGGGCTGTGTTGGCAGCAATTGTGCTAGCAAAAATGGGCATGCGCCAGTGCGGCAGCGCTGCCGTGCGACGCTCGCTGATCAGTCCGATTTTTTTTAATTAAAAATAACTATGAAATAATATTAGTAATTAAAATATTATTAAAATAAATAAAATACCACAAAAAATTATTTTAGACTATCAGATTTGAATGAGTAAAAAATTAAGGGTCTACACCATCAATATCTAAGCAATCATCATCAAAATTCCTTACAACTCTAAATTTCCAACTTACTACTTTACATAAACTTCATTCTATTAATCTCATTTTCAACATCTAACTTTATAAACATTATCTATATATTAATATAACATCCAATACACATCACTTTCACAATTATGGAAACCCATTTCAATAATTCAAATTTTACATAATGCAACCAATAACATGATCCTCATCAAATCTCATCCATGTCACATTCCAAATCTTAAGATCATAACATTTACATTTAAATAATACCAGTTCATTTCATTACACTAATTAACATCATCCATTTAAATACCCTAATTTTACATACTCATACCCTAAATCATGCATCATTTTTCCACAATAAATAATTCGCTAACACATACCATTTCTGTCTTTGATTTTTAATAATGAACTTTTTGTCCTAAATTATTAAAAACTCCATATTCCTTCTTCATACTTCTACCCGTCTGTATATAAATTTTCATAATTTTTCACATGAAATTAGTTTATTACTCACTTATACAAAACTGCATTACTTCCTCTGTAACATCCCCTAACAGTTCTCATTAGAACTATCAGAGAATGTTATTCGATATACTGCCAGTACTCCAATCAATTCATTTATAAAGTTCTCTTCCAACTAACAAAAATTTTCAAATAATAATACAATCTGTATAATACAACACTTATAAATCCAACATTTAATCCAATCTCCAATATCTCTAATAATCTAAATATTAATTATAAATCATATAACTATCATAAGTTTGTCAAATCAAATAAATATATAATACATTGCTTTATTTGATAATCATTCACAAGAATCTCAAACTTCATCCTCTAAATATATATATTCCTTTCATGTTTACAAATTTGTATAATTTCTCAAATAGTCAAACTAAATTGTACATATAAATTTCATAACTTATGAGTACAATATACAAAAGATCTCTATATGTACTATAGATAGTTTCCTAAGATCCTTAATTCCACTTCTTAACTTGCTCCGATGACATGATACCTGCGTGTCATAAAGCAATTTTAACATGCTAAGCAAAGCTTAGTGGTGCTTGTATAAACATATTTTGTCACTTAATATTAAAGAAAAATACTTATGGAAATATAGTAATAATACTCAGTTTTAGTAAACATTACAATATTTTAAATGCTTTTAATAACAAACCAACATAATATTTTGATTACACAAAATAATAACTTTAACTCAATAAAAGTAATCATGCTACACTACACTTTTGGTATTGCAATTTTTCTCTTTTTGAATCATTTTATTTAAGACTTAATTTTCATTTGTTAGCATTGCTCATATTACACTTATTTATTTTTCAGTAAGTCTTCCTTTTCAATTTCATATATAGGATAATTTCATTCAATCTATAATTTATAGCACTTAAATTTAGTACTATACGTTGGAGCACTTTGTATCTTATATCATTATATACACTTTCAATCATTATAACACTTATAAAGTTATTGATCAATTCAATAACTTGAGTATAGCATTTCTATTCCATGCATTAGAACTTTCACTTGTAAACTTTAATATATACATTACCAATCACTTTCATATTGTAACACAGTAAGTTGATTTCAAGTAATTGACTTATATTATTATTTTGCATTTCTTCCATTATTCACAACATCATATTCACATATATTTTCAATTTAGATAACTTCATTAAATATTCCCATACATACTGAACTCAGATCATAGGTTTGGATAACATGTTAGTGTAGCAATTTTAATGCCAAATCTCAAAAATGTATAATGGCAACTATGCCCACTGTCACTGATGACACAATGTGTCCATTAATGGCATGAGGTTCCCACTATCATTATAGTTATCCTTCCTCTAGTTAGCCATTCAATCTAAAGCTAGATCTAAAATCAGTACGATTTGGGCAATTCATTTGTTTTAATTAACATTGAATTATAAATATCACTTCAATGGAATAATTCTTTGATCAACACTTGGTATGACACATATTTATCATATATTTAAAATTTATTACACTACTTGATAGGGTTGATTTCAAAAATCCTTTACACTTTAAGGCCTTATAGTTATTTAGGCCAAAATCATGGATGAAACATAAGAAAAAGAGCCATTTTAGGCAACTTTCTTCAAGTGACATGCCCAATGACATGGGCGTGTCATTGGGCGTGTCATTTGCCCATTTCACAGTAGCTTTGACACGCCCAACGACATGGGCGTGTCACTGGGTGTGTCATTTATTTTGTAATTCAGTAACTATGACACACCCACTGACATAGGCATGTCACTGGCCATGTCAAGCAAAAATTCTACGTTTCGTACACTTAACCATTTTAACTCAATATATTCAAAACCTATGATAAAAAAGAATCAATTCTAATTTTTTTGACATAAAAAGAGTCTACATCTAATACCTTACTCAAACTTTAATTAATCAAGCTTTCAATCATCACTTATGGCTAAACAACATTAATCTACCCAATTCTCATAAAGATTGAATTATGAATCATACTCACAACATATAAGTTCTTTTGATCCATTTTTCACTCTTCAATCCATTTAATCAATATTTTCAAGAAATAATTCATTATAATTGACTCAATCAATCAATTCAAACATTCAAACTCATAGAAATTCAAATATTTGCAAATTAAAATACATAAGCACATACCTCTTTCAATTTCTCTCTTCTTCTCTCTTTTTCCTCTTTTTCTTTGATCACTTGCTGATAATCTCACCTTTCTATCTTATTCTTATAAAAATTTATAATTATATGTAATCTAATCTCAATTTTATTTGATTTGAAGAAAGGAAAATGAAGAAAATAAGAAAGATGGTGGAGGTGATGGTGTTTGGCGTGGAAGATGGGAGAAAGGAGAAGAAGACTCTACACACACACACACACACGCGTCCACACACATATATATTCAATATATTTAATCTAGTGTGGCCAATCTCATTTTAACTATGGTGTACCCTCTTTCTTATCCTTTGATTCTAATTCGATATTTAGCCTCGTAAAACTGTAAAAAATAATTTCTTCAGTAAATTTTGAGATATACTATTCACTATTCTTGTAACATCCTAAAATTTTTGAAAATTTCTAATTTTTGGAAATTTTGATAAAATAAATTATAATTTAAAAGGATAAATTAAATTAATGGTTTTAAATGAAAAATGAAGGAATTTTAAATGAAAAAGTGGAATATATATGTGATATATATGCAAAATATACATAACATATATAAAAGTCAACACTTTTTAAAAGAAAAGGGTATTTTGGTAATTAAATCTTACAAATTCAAAATTAATAAAATAATTCAAAACAAATTATTTTTGAATGGAAGAGGGAAATTAGTACTTTTAATTTATTAAAAAAATAATTAAATATTAAATTATTTTAATATATATATATATGTGGTTTAAAAAAAAGATGAAAAGAAAAAGAAATATTAAAAGCCTTCATCTTCTTCTTCTTCTTCTTCATGGGCTGAATTTTCCATGGGAGCTAGTTCAAGATTTTGATTTTTTCATACTCCATAAATTGAGGGATTTAACAAGTTTCAAGTGGATTTTTGGTGATTTCCACAAAAATTAGTAAGTTTCCATCTCTTTTCTTTGAATTCCATGGAGGATTGTATTATGTGAGAATTTGGATTTTGATGTAGTATGTTATAATTGTTGAATTTGGTGTGTATGATGTTATTTTGGGTAGTTAACAATGATTCTAAGGTTAGATTGAAGAGATGATGGAGTTTGGTTAAAGAATGGTGAAGAGAGAGAATTTAGGGTTATGGATTTTTGGGATTTTGAAAACATGAACTTTAATTGTGCAATTTGGTTCTAAATGTGTTGTTTTGATTCATAAACAAGTATTTTAAAGTCAAATATTAGATTTGGTGGTGTTGGGTTGGAGTTTGAGAATGGAAGTGGAGATTTAGGGTTTTGGAAAAGTGATTTTCCAAAGTTGTTATATTATGTGATTTTATTTATTTAAGCATGTTGTTTAGTGTTAAAAGTGATGAATATAAGCTTGGAATGAGTAATGAATTGTGTTGGAATGGAAAACCTTCAATGGGGGAAGGTTATGCCATTTTTGAGATTTTGTGTATAAGAGTGTATTTTTATAATGTAAATGATTTAAATGTATTAAAATATATTTTTAATAATATAAATAAACTTAAAACACTAAGTTAATTGTAGTAGGATGGAATTCCAATGTTGAAGTAAGGAAAGGCTAAATTTTTTAAAATTTGTAGGAGTGATGTGTAATTATGGTTTAATGATGGAAATGCTATTAAATGTGATACTAAATGATTATTTGCTATCACATTTGGTTTAGGCATTGAGGGAGGTTGATTTACTTCATCCAAGAGGTGAAGGGCAAGTTGGAAAGATTGGATTGAAGGTTGTTTTTAGCTTGCTTTGGGTTGCTAGTGGAGGTATGTACAAACTTTGAATATAATGTTTACATTTGCATAACATTTGGACTTAACACATTTTGGTTGGAAAATGTGTTAAGCTACTTGATTCATTGATTGTGTATGAATAATGTGCTATGACATTTGTAGTGTCATATATAAGTTAAATGCATTGTGAAAAGTCATTGATAATGGCTAAATTGTATAAAATGTAAAATATGCATATTTTGTGAAAATACCCAAAGTAATTGGGTAATGTGTTGTGAATGCAAAAATTGAGATATGTGGAATAATGAAATGAATTGATATTGATAAAAATGAGAATAGTGAGAAAAGTGAGAAAAATGAGAAAGATGTGAAAAATGAGAAAAGTGAGAAAAAAAGTGAAAATAAGGCAATGTGCCTAGATTGAATATGTGAAAATGAGAAAGAGATAAATCATGAGAAATATGAATAAATTGTGTGCCTAGTATGTTATTCAATTTTTAGAGTTCTGGGTTTGGCGGCATGTCTATGATTGCCTACGGGCTAAGTGCTGGAATGGGGAAAAGACTAGGTCGTAAGCCAGGCCAGCTGATAAATATGATGTTTTAGGGGTGAAAAGACTAGGTCGTAAGCCTTAAAAACTATAGCAGTCTAGCTGGGTTGACGACCAAGATACTGGGACCTAAGGGTCTAGCCGGGTTGAGATCCAAGAGACTGGGGCTATTACATTATCCATGGATATATTGCTTATGGGGCTAGACACATGGTGTGATTATGGACCAAAGCAGTAACTCTAAAATTTGAATAGCATATTAGATCCTTTTTGGGCCCATGCTTGTCTTTGTTTTAATATGAAATATGAATTGTGATACAATTGAGCAATATAATGTTATGAGTTGTGATTGTGAAATATTTGAAAAATATAAGAATGTGGAATGATGTTACATTTATATGCATTGTGCATTGGTATTGCATTGAGTTTTATTGTTATTATCAAAGTTTGTACCACTAGGCTTCTGCTTAGCTCGACTGTTTCCATCGCGCAAGTGACAGGGTAGACCCAGCTGAGCCAGAGAGTTCTAGTAGACCAGGTCGGGTCTAGACTTGTAGTTGAGTAATTGGTAAATTTTGGGATGTCCAAATTACAGATAAAACTTTGGCTAATTTTTCCCAGACATTTTTATATATATTATTTATTTTGGGTTCTTATAACAAGCAATGAATATTTATATTATATTTAATTTTTATATATTTAGAATTTAAAATTTAAAATTGGAAATGAGAAATTTTTTTATTAAACTGGTCTGTGACATTCTTGTGCCGTATATGCATATTTTACATATACTGAAAAATATGTATTGTACATATATAGGATATAAGGGTATATTCTTGTACAATATATGTGTATTTTACATATACTGGAAATATGTATTGTACGTATATAGGGTATAAGGGTGTTACATTTATTTTGGTATAAGAGCCTAGGTTTGAGGTTCTCGACCTAGGTGGGATGATAGAGAGAGAAAATGGGGGATTTTAAAATAGTTTTTAATTGTAATACATGCATTGGCACTGGCAGTTTCTGATCTCTGATATAGTACTTTTTGCTGTGTTTGCAGATATAGGTAGTTATGGCGTCTTGGCCGCATCAGGCTGCTGAGAGTAGTGTAGAGAGTGTGGCTCCAGATGAGGGTAGTGATGGAGCTAAAGTTGTATCTGCTGGTGAGGCGTCTGTTTCTGTGCCTGTGAGACCAGCAGCTGATGAGGTTATGTCTGGCTAGGTATGGCATATGGTAGAGTTTTTGAGGCAGGCTCCAGTTCCGCAGCTGCCACAGCCGCAGCCGCAGTTGTCGGTGAGGCAGTATGATAAACTGAGAAAGTATGGAGCTGAGGACTTTGTTGGTACTACAGACCTTGCTGTAGCAGAGCAGTGGCTAGACCGGGTTCAGAGGGTATTCTTTCAGTTACAGGCTAGACCAAAAGAGAAGTTTGATTATGATTATGCTAGATCTCTTCTGAAGAGAGATGCATATGATTGGTGCAAGACGGTTCCATATGCTCTAGATGATCCACCAGTCCTGACCTATGATGATTTCCTCTGGGAATTTGAGCAAAAGTATACTCCGAGAGAGTATAAAGATGCAAAGAAGATGGAGTTCCAGAGTATGAGACATGATACCAGGACAGTGACCGAGTATGAGATCGAGTTTATCCGGTTGAGTCATTATGATGGTGGGATCATTTCTGATGAGTTTGATAGGTGCAGGAGGTTTGAGGAGGGACTAAGACCCTCTATCATGGGCATCATTGTAGACTCTCGGTATCAGGATTTTTTCCAATTAGTTGCAACTGCCAGGAGTGTTAAGAGGGCACAGAGTCTTGCAGTAGCTACCAGGGTTGAGGAGACCAGAGTTAGGAGACCCCAGAGTGAGGCAGGGTCTTCAGCGGTGAAGAGAGGCTGAGGGGGACATTTTTAGAGGTTTAGTAGGAGTCAGGGGCAGTTTGGCAGGTCAGTACAACAACAGAGATAGAGACAGAGACCTGCAGTTTCAGTGGCTAGTGCTCCAACCCCAGTGGCTTAGAGACGTACTCCACCTACTTGTGTTCATTGTGGTAGAGTGCACAGAGGTGTCTGCTGGTGGAGAGGTGCTTCGAGAGTGTGTTTTAGATGTGGTTCGTCAGACCATTTTATCATAGATTGTCCCGAGCCACCAGAGGTTAGGCAGACATATACTGTAGCTTCTCAACCCATTGTTAGAGGGGGTCGTGGTGGCAGAGGTTTTAATAGAGGTGGTCGACCTGGGTTTAGTTAGAGAGGAGACTCTACATCCGGAGGCAATAGGCCAGATGAGGCTGGGCCATGTCAACGGGTTTATGTGATGCAGAGGCAGCCGGATGCTTCAGTCGTCATTGCGGGTACATTTTCTTTATTTGGTATTTCAGTCCTTGCTCTACGCATTCATACATAAGTGCATCTATCTTGCCTATGACTGAAATGCATTTTGAGTCCCTAGGATTGATGTTTTGGTCACAAATCCTTTAGGGCATAATGTTGTGGTGAGTAAGGTGCACCGAGATAGTCCAGTTGTTGTTTAGGATGAGGAGTTTCTCGTTGACCTGATTGAGATGCCTTTTAGGGAATATGATCTGATTTTGGGCATGGATTGGTTATCCAAACATGGGCCTATGGTAGACTATCAGAAGAAATGTGTTACTTTGAGAACACGTGATGGTAGGGATGTGATGGTATCTGGTGAGCAAAGGTATCTTTCATCTATGTTTGCTTTAGTTGTTTCAGCTGGATGGATGATTCGGAAGGGATGTGACGCTTATCTTGCTCATGTTGTAGATACTAGAGTAGTGTGATCCCTGCTTGAAAGTATACTCACAGTTGTCGAGTTTCCAGATGTTTTCCCTGATGAGTTGCCAGGGGTACCTCCTGAGAGAGAAGTGGAGTTTGGTATCGATTTATTGCCTGATAACACTCCTATCTCTATCACCCCTTATCGGATGGCACCTGCTGAGTTAAGAGAGTTGAAGGTGCAGTTGCAGAAGTTATTGGATAAAGGGTTTATTCGTCCTAGTGTGTCCCCATGGGGAGCACCTGTGTTGTTTGTGAAGAAGAAGGATGGCACCATGAGATTGTGTATTAATTACAAGTAGTTGAATAAGGTGACCATCAAGAACAAGTATCCTTTACCTCGGATAGATGATCTCTTTAATCAGTTGAAGGGAGCAGCAGTATTCTTTAAGATTGATTTGAGATTAGGGTATCATCAATTGAGGTTCAGAGCTGAAGATGTATCTAAAATAGCTTTTTGCACAAGGTATGGGCATTATGAGTTCTTGGTGATGCCTTTTGGGTTGACAAATGCACCAGCAGCTTTTATGGATTTGATGAACAGGGTATTCAGACCATATTTAGATCAGTTTGTGGTAGTCTTCATTGATGACATCTTGGTGTATTCGCATAATGAGGAGGATCATGATAGACATTTGCGGATCATATTGCAGACTCTGGGAGAGAAGCAGTTGTATGCTAAGTTGTCTAAGTGTGAGTTCTGGCTCGATCAGGTAGCTTTTCTTAGTCATGTGGTTTCAGCAAAGGGTATTAGAGTTGATCTGAGTAAAGTTGAGGCTATCTTGAATTGGAGCCCACCAAAGACTGTGATAGAGGTTAAAAGTTTTCTAGGATTGGCAGGCTATTATCGTCGATTTGTGAAGGGATTTTCTATAATAGCTACACCACTCACTAGATTACTTCGGAAAGGAGTTAAATTTGTGTGGACAGATCAGTGTCAGGCGAGTTTGAGCAGCTGAGGGAGATGTTGACTCAAGCTCCTGTCCTTACCCTACCTGTGGAAGGTAAACCATATGTGATATACAATGATGCTTCACACAGTGGTTTAGGTTGTGTTCTGATGTAAGAGGGTAGAGTCATTGCTTATGCCTCTCGACAGTTAAAACCGCATGAGCTGAATTATCCAACGTATGATTTGGAATTAGCAGTAATAGTTTTTGCCTTGAAGATTTGGCGGCATTATTTGTATGGGAAAAAGTGTCTCATTTATATGGATCACAAGAGTTTGAAATACCTGGGTGTTCAGAGAGAGCTGAATCTTCGGCAGAGACGGTGGTTAGAGTTGATTAAAGGCTACATCTGTTTAATTGATTATGATCCTGGTAAGGCAAATGTTGTTGCTGATGCCTTGAGTCAAAAGTCTTTGGCAGGTTTGACTTCTTATTCGCTCTCGTTGCTTGTTGAGTTGAGAGCGTTGCATGTTAGATTTGAATCTTCTGATGATGGTGCTTTGATGGCTCAGTTGCAGTTGAGGTCAGTCTTGTTGGATCATATTAGGAAGGCTCAGCTGGCAGATGAGAGAATTCAAAAAATTGTGTTGGCTTGTCAAAAGGGGGAGAGTCAAGACTTTTATGTGAGGGATGATGGCAGTCTATGGTACAGAGATAGATTGTGTATTCTTGATGATGCAGAATTGAAAAGAATGATATTAGAGGAAGCACATCAGTCACTTTTTGCTATGCACCCTGGAAGTACCAAGATGTATCAGGACTTGAAGCGACATTATTGGTGGTAAGGAATGAAGAGGGACATAACAGAGTTTGTTTCCAGATGTCTCACTTGCTAGAAGTGAAGGTTGAGCACCAAGTTCCTTTAGGGTTGCTCCAACCTTTATCAGTGCCAGAGTGGAAATGGGAGCGAGTGACAATGAATTTTGTGACTGGACTGCCTTTGACCCAGAAGAAGCATGATGCAATCTGGGTGATAGTTGATCGGATGATGAAGATAGCTCATTTTCTTCTATTTCGAATGGATTTTTCTCTTGAGAGGTTGGCTGAGCTGTATATCAATGAGATAGTCAGGTTACAAGGAGTCCCAGTTTCTTTGGTGTAGGATCAAGATCCCCGATTTACTTTGAGGTTTTAGAAGAGTTTGCATGATGCTTTGGGTTCTTGATTGCATTTTAGTACTGCTTTCCATCCTCAGATAGATGGACAGTAAGAGAGAGTGACACAGATTCTGGAGGATATGTTAAGGAGCTGTATCATTGATTTTACCAAAAATTGGGACATATTTTTGCCATTAATTGAGTTTGCTTATAACAATAGTCATCAGTCGAGTATTGGGATGACTCCTTGTGCGGCTTTACATGGCAAGAGATGCAAGAAACCTTTGTGTTGGGATGAAGTTAGAGAAGGTAAACTGGTTGGTCCCGATCTGATTAAGGAAACAGAGGAGAAAGTGAAGGTGATTCGGGGTCGTTTGAAAGTAGCTTCAGACCGACAAAAATCCTATTCAGATTTAAAAAGAAGAGATATAGAGTTCAGTGTAGGAGATAAAGTGTTTCTAAAGGTGTCTCCATGGAAAAAGATTTTGAGATTTGGCCGCAAAGGGAAATTGAGTCCTCATTTCATAGGACCATATGAGGTGTTGGAGAGAGTTGGTCCAGTGGCTTATAGACTAGCTTTGCTGCCTGAGTTGGATCGAATACATAATGTTTTCCATGTCTCAATACTATAGAGATACAGGTCTGACCCATCTCATATCTTGTCAGTGGAGTCCATTGAGGTGAGTCCATATATGACTTACGAGGAAGAACCAGTGGCTATTTTGGCACGAGAGGTTAAAGAATTGAGAAATAAGAGGGTGAAACTTGTGAAAGTCCTTTGGAGGAATCATGCCACTAAGGCGGCGACATGGGAAAGTGAGCAGGCGATGCAGAGTCAGTTTCTCCATTTGTTCCAGAATTGAGGACAGGTAATTTCGAGGACAAAATTTGTTTTAGGGGGAGAGAATTGTAGCATCCTAAAATTTTTTGAAAATTTCTAATTTTTAGAAAATTTGATAAAATAAATTATAATTTAAAAGGATAAATTAAAATAATGGTTTTAAATGGAAAAATGAAGGAATTTTAAATGAAAAAGTGGAATATATATGTGATATAAATGCAAAATATACATAACATATATAAAAGTCAATACTGTTTAAAAGAAAAGGGCATTTTGGTAATTAAATCTTATAAATTCAAAATTAATAAAATAATTCAAAAACAAATTATTTTTGAATGGAAGAGTGTAGACCCTTAATTTTTGACCCAATCTGGTCCAATATATTTTATTTAGTCCAAAATGATTTTTGTTGTCTGATTGGTCCAAAATAATTTTAATTAAATAGTTTTTGCTTTATTATCTATTTTTTATTAATAAAAAATAAAAATAAACAAATAAAAGTCAAAAAATAAAAATAAAAATAAAAATTGGAGTCGAAAAAATCGGTGACAAAAAAATCGTCGCACGGGCCCGTGGGCATTTCGCCCGCAGGAAATTCCTGCGGGCGAAATAGCTTTTCTATTTCGCTCGCAGGATTTTCCTGCGAGTGAAATAGATTTTCTATTTTGCCCGCAGGAAAATCATGCGAGCGAAATAGTCGCCTGCAGGAATTTCCTGCGGGCGACGTGCCCGCAGGCCCACTGCCGCAGTTCCCTGCGGCAGATTTTTTTCGCCAGCACATTTTTTCCTGCGGCAATTTTTTTCGGCAGCGCAATTTTTCCGATACAAAATTTTCTGAAACCTAATTCAATTAGGTTTTGGTTTCCTTTTCTTATTAATATTACTTGCCGTGATTAGTTAGGATTATACATAGAAAAACCTCTATAAATAAGGACCAAAGGCAATTAAATTGGGGGTCCGAAAATCAAAGAAAATTGGACAGTGGCTTGGAAAATTGGAAACGAAATCAGTGAAGGAAAAGTAATAATTCAATTCAATTGATTTTTAAAGGAGTAGAAACACGATTTAAAGGATTCAAAGGCAAAAAAGGCTTGCCTTTAGAGCTAGTTCATCCAAGAAGAATTATTTTTGGAGGAATCATCAAAAGAAGGTATGTATTAAATTATTTTTGTTATGTTTTTACAGTAGCATGAAATTATTTTCTTTTAATTCAAAAACATCGCAGAACCTAATCCCTTTTGTTCAAAGTTAAAAACATTAATCCGTTGCTTTATTTTCTAGAGAATTTAAAGTTATTAATTTTATTTCTTCAAAACCCCAAAACTCCAATTTACTTTTCAAATTATGTAAACTCTTCAAACATATTATGTTTCTTATAAAAAAAACCCTAAAATACTTTTTCCAATTACATAAATCTTTTCTATTTATAAAAACTTTAATTTGTTTAGCTTAAACTTATAAAATCTCATAAAAGTATCAAATTGATTTTCAATCCCAAAAGCTTCATGCATCACCCGAAACTCCAATCCAAAGCTCCTAAAAACCGAATTCAATTCCTAAACCTAAAATAGTAAACCCAAACCCTTTAAAACCTTAAACCTTAATTTCTTCAAGCTCTAATCCTTTAAAACATTAAAAAACCATAAAATACAAATACTTTAAATTTTACACAGTAGCTTGAAATCATCATTTAAAACCACAAATCAAAAGTATTTTAAAGTGTCTAAAACCCTAGTTTCATGATTTCACCATTCAAATATTAATTTAGTTAATCAAAGAGTCTTACCAATCTTTTAAAATATAAAACCCTAATCTATTTTAATTCCATAAAAAGTCACAGTAGCTATAATTGGACTTTTATTTGCTTTATTTAATTCTATACTTGATTATGCTTTGATTTATCTCTTTTGCTTTAATTTATTTAATTTTAATACTTGATTTATTTAATTTATCATGGATGGATGTTTATTTTATATTTTAATTAATAGCTTTGATGAATGATTTATTTATGATGAATGATTATTTACTTTTATCAATTAATTTAGATTTCCAAAAGTTGTAAGAGGTATGTTTCCACTTGGTGGGTACCTCATTAGTTAAACATCATGTAATTTAATTTGCTTTTCTATTTTAGAACCTATGTAAAGGGCATGTTTCTAACTTTTGGTAGGTGTCCTATTTAGGCATGTGATGTAAGGACATGTTTCCATCTTTGGATGGGTGTCCATTTATTTGTTTCATTTTGTTTGGACATTGCTTTGATTTTAATATAATGATGCTTTCTTTTTATTATGTGTAGTATGAATAATGTTGTTATATTTAAGAATTTTATAATATTAAGACATATAAAGGAGGCTGGTTCCAATGAACCGGGCGTTGTGGGGGTGTTGGGCCATTTCTCACCTTCCCAACACGTACCAAACTTTCTGAACCCATTAGGGGGTTGGGGATTCCTTAGGAATCGAGTCATCCACCCCTTTCTTTTTTCCCGGTCCGTCTGGGTGGCGACTCCATTTTCTCCGGACTTAGGTTCGTGTTCTCTAAGGCCCCGAGCCTAAACAGTGCCGATGTCGCAAGAACCATTCCACCGGGAGTGGGGCAAAAATCCCCGCTCACAAAGAGGGAAATTAAGACTTTTAATTTATTAAAAAAATAATTAAATATTAAATTATTTTAATATATATATATGTGGTTTAAAAAAAAGATGAAAAGAAAAAGAAATATTAAAAGTCTTCATCATCATCTTCTTCTTCTTCTTCAAGGGCTGAATTTTCCATGGGAGCTAGACCAAGATTTTGATTCTTCCATACTCCATAAATTGAAAGATTTAACAAGTTTCAAGTGGATTTTTGGTGATTTCCACCAAAATTAGTAAGTTTCCATCTCTTTTCATTGAATTCCATGGAAGATTGTATTATGTGAGAATTTGGATTTTGATGTAGCATGTTATAATTGTTGGAATTGGTGTGTATGATGTTATTTTGGGTAGATAACAATGATTCTAAGGTTAGATTGAAGAGATGATGGAGTTTGGTTAAAGAATGGTGACGAGAGAGAATTTAGGGTTATGGATTTTTGGGGTTTTGAAAATATGAACTTTAATTGTGCAAATTGGTTCTAAATGTGTTGTTTTGATTCATAAACAAGTATTTTAAAGTCAAATATTGGATTTGGTGGTGTTGGGTTGGACTTTGAGAATGGAAGTGGAGATTTAGGGTTTTGGAAAAGTGATTTTTCAAAGTTGTTGTATTATGTGATTTTATTTGTTTAAGCATGTTGTTTAGTGTTAAAAGTGATTAATATAAGCTTGGAATGAGAAATGGATTGTGTTGGAATGGAAAACCTTCAATGGTGGAAGGTTATGCCATTTTTGAGATTTTGTGTATAAGAGTATATTTTTATAATGTAAATGATTTAAATGTATTAAAATATGTTTTTAATAATATAAATAAATTTAAAACACTAATTTAATTGTAGTAGGATGGAATTCCAATGTTGAAGTAAGGAAAGGCTAAATTTTTGAAAATTTTTAGGAGTGATGTTAATTATGGTTTAATGTTGGAAATGCCATTAAATGTAATACTAAATGATTATTTGCTATCACATTTGGTTTAGGCATTGAGGGAGGTTGATTTGCTTCATCCAAGTGGTGAAGGGCAAGTTGGAAAGATTGGATTGAAGGTTGTTTTTAGCTTGCTTTCGGTTGCTAGTGGAGGTATGTACAAACTTTGAATATATTGTTTATATTAGCATAACATTTAGACTTAACACATTTTGGTTGGAAAATGTGTTAAGTTACTTGGTTCATTGATTGTGTATGAATAATGTGCTATGACATTTGTAATGTCATAAATGTGTTAAATGCATTGTGAAAAGCCATTGATAATGGCTAAATTGTGTAAAATGTAAAATATGCATATTATGTGAAAATACCCAAACTAATTGGGTAATGTGTTGTGAATGCAAAAATGAGATATGTGAAATAATTAAATGAATTGATATTGATAAAAATGAGAAAAGTGAGAAAAATGAGAAAGATGTGAAAAATGAGAAAAGTGAGAAAAAAAAAGTGAAAATAAGGCAATGTGCCTAGATTGAATATGTGACAAAGAGAAAGAGATTAATAATAAGAAAAATGAATAAATTGTGTGTCTAGTATGTTATTCAATTTAGAGTTCTGGGTTTGGCGGCATGTCTATGATTGCCTACGGGCTAAATGCTGGAATGGTGAAAAGACTGGGTCGTAAGCTAAGCCAGCTGATAAATATGATATTTTTGGGGTGAAAAGACTAGGTCGTAAGCCTCAAAAACTGTAGCAATCTAGCCGGATTGAGGACCAAGATACTGGGGCTTAAGGGTCTAACCGGTTTGAGGTCCAAGAGACTGGAGCTGTTACATTATCCATGGATATATTGCCTACGGGGCTAGACACATGGTGTCATTATGGACCAAAGCAGTAACTCTGAAATTTGAATAGCATATTAGATCCTTTTTGGGCCCATGCTTGTCTTTGTTTTGATATGAAATATGAATTGTGATACAATTGAGCAGTATAATGTTATGAGTTATGATTATGAAATATTTGAAAAATATATGAATGTGGAAAGATGTGACATCTATATGCATTGTGCATTGGTATTGTATTGAGTTTTATTGTTATTATCAAAGTTTGTACCACTAGGCTTCAGCTTAGCACGACTATTTACATCGCGCAGGTGACAAGGTAGACCCAGCTGACCCAGAGAGTTCTTCTAGACCAGGTCGGGTCTAGACTTGTAGTTGAGTAATTGCTAAATTTTGGGATGTCCAAATTACAAACAAAACTCTGGCAAATTTTCCCAGAGATTTATATATATATTATTTATTTTGGGTTCTTATAACAAGTAAAGAATATTTATATTCTATTTATTTTTTATATATTTATAAATTGAAATTTTAAATTGGAAATGTGAAAAATTTTTGGTAAACCGGTCTGTGACATTCTTGTACCGTATATGCGTATTTTACATATATTGAAAATATGTATTGTACGTACATTCTTGTATCGTATATGCATATTTTACATATACTGAAAATATGTATTGTACGTATATAGGGTATAAGAGTGTTACAATTCTCTACTTATAGCATTTATCCACATTACTTTCATCACTATACATTATCAATTTTTCAATATTAGTTAAAAGGTTTCCTATTTAAAATCTTGACCATTACATCCTCAATTTCATGTCAACCTCACTTTTAAATTTTTATATTCCTGACCAATTTGTAGTCCCTTAATTTTTTATCCAGTTCAGTCTAAAAATTTTAAAACAGTCCGAAATAATTTTTATGGTATATATTATTTATTTTAGTATTTATTATTTATTTTGATTTTATTTATTTATTTATTATTTATATTATTTATTTATAAATATTTATTATTTATTTTAATATAATATTTATTTTACTTTTTATTTATTATTTATTTATTTTTAATATATATATATAAATAAAAATAAAAAATTTGGCTACGAAAGTCGTTAGCGACGAATTGGCCATAGGCTTTGCCTGCGGCGAATCAGCGCCTCAGCCTCTGGCCTCACAGTTGGTCCTTGCAAATTCTCATAGTGCCCAGGCCAATCCTTGCCAGCCTGCAGCAATCCTCGCAGGCCCAGCAACACGCTCGCATGCCAATCCTCACAGCATGCAGGCCCAGTGCCCCAGCGTTCCAGCGCGTTGTTTGATTTTTGCCAAAATCTTATTTTACTTGGTTTTAATTTTATTTCCTAGACAATTTATTTTCTTAAAGAATTAGTATTAGGTTTTTATTTTTTTCTTATAAATACCACATTAAAAACGCACAAAAAAGAGGGAATTTTATTTGGCCAGGAAGGAATAAAAAGGAGAGGAGAAAGGGAATTGATTCAAGAATTATTCGAACTTTTTAGCAACTGATTCAAGGACTAGAGGAAACAAGCAAAAAATAAGAAGTGATCAAGGCAGCAAGCAATCTTCTGCCTTGGTGTTAAGCTCAGCCAAGAATTTTACCAATAATTTTTTTTGGAGTCTTCAAACGCAGGTATGTGTATTTAAATTTTAACTCTCATCCAGTAGCAATTGATACATCAAAATTGATACTTGCAATTGGATAGTGGTTTTTAAAATTTTAAAATTTATAGTAGTCAACTTAAAAGCTTTAATCTATTTAATTCAAACCCTAATCATTCTTTAAAACACAAATCTCAAGTTCCTTAAAACCTAAATCTCACGTTCTGCTTTCTTAAAAAAACTCAAATTCCGTTCCTTTAAAACAAAAAACCCTAATTAGTTCTTTTTTCTTTTAATTATTATAGTAGCTTAAGCTTTCATTAAATAATAATAATAATTATGTTTTTTTCAAATTATCACAGTAGCCTATTCTTTCCAAATACTTAACTTTTAAATCCTATTTACATACAACTTTCGAAACTCTAAATCTAAAACATCCATTCTTTAGATTTGAACCATAATTTATTTCAAACCTAATCTTTGACTCAAATATCCAGTAGCAATATTATTTCTTTTATATTAAATATTTCTCAATTGACTAATCCAGTAATTAAAAAACCCGAATTATTAAACATAAAACCATGAAATCCCAATTTTATTAAAGAGATAATTGATGCATAAACCCTAAATTTATATACATACTGCTTTATTTAAGTTAGATAAATATTTATTATATATTTTGATTGATGTTTTATATCTTTGATGAGTAATTTGCTTGTGATGAATGGTTGGTTATTTTTATTGATTTGCTTTGGTTGCAAAATATTGTAAGAGGTATGTTTCCATGTTTTGGGTACCTCATATTGTGAGCATCATGTAATTTAGTTTATTTTAAAGTTTTTGGATCAATGTAAAGGACACGTTTCCACCTTTCGGTGGATGTCCTATATAGTTTTAGATATTAGACAATGTAAGGACATGTTTCCATCCTCAAATGGGTGTCCATTTATTTGTTTTGTTTGGACATTATTGTAATTTTAATAAAGTATTTATTTATTCTTACGATCGCATATACTATGGATAATATCATTATGTTTAAGAATTTTATAATATTAAGACCTACAAAGGAGGTCGGTTCCAATGAACTGGGCGTTTTGGGGATTTTGGGCCGTTTCTCACCTTCCCCATATGTACCCAACTTTTCGAACCCATTAGGGGGTTGGGGATTCCTTAGGAATAGAATCATCCACCCCTTTCTTTTTCCTGGGCCGTCCAGGTGGTGACTCCATTTTCTCTGGGCTTAGGCCCATATTCTCTATGGCCCCAAGCTTAATAGTGCCGAAGTTACAAGAACAATTTCCCCGGGAGTGGGGGCGAAAATCCTCGCTTACAATGGCGACTCCACTGGGGATAAGAGAAGTTCATTCTGTTGGTCTTTATATTATTCTATTCTTTCTTATCATGATATTATCTATTGCATCATATTAGATTATATTGTGTGCATGAGTTAGGACGCCCGTGTAACCCGTGTTGTGTTATGTGAGGGATACCATACTTTCACTCAAGGTATGGAGATCGAGCATTACATAACCACTCATAGCCTTGTACCTTTTGGTATATACTCGCTTTGGGAACCTAAGCCTTTCAACCCAAAGACTAAAGCTCATGTAATTGACCTAGTGTTTTTTTTCCTTAGGTTTTACCCCCAAATACTTGTTGTTTGACTATGATTGATATATATTGGTTTGAACCATGGCTTATTTGGTATCTTCTTTTTCTAATATGACCTACCTATATTGTAAGCTCAAAAATAATTCTTTTCCTTTAAGATCCAAAAGACCAAAAATATTTTAAAAATTTTTAAGATGGTCTTTGGACATAAAACTTTTCTAAAAACAAATCAAAAATTATTTTCTCATGACTCAAATACAAAGTCAAAAATCCATTTTTTCTAAAAATTTTCTTACGATGGGTTTTTCAAAAATAAAACTATTTTAGCATTTCATTCAACCTTTTCTTACAAAGAGCTTACAAATTATTTAGGTCAATTATGGAATACCACTTACAAATTATTTAGGTCAATTATGAAATATCAAAAATCAATTGTGAGCCTAATTTATAATAAGAATTATTAATCATGGGCTTATTTTAGGCATGAATCATTAGTTACTTTTTCAAGTGAGAAATCTATTTATAATAAACCTCCTAATTTAGTTTTAATCCAATATAGTATAAAAGCTACTTTAGTTGGTTGAATGGATTAAAATCTAATTAATGGAAATTATCATGAACTGATTTTCATTTTTAAAATATAACTATTGGTTGAAATGTCCGAGAGAATTTTTCAAAAATAAGATACCCCATGTTGGTATTTTGTTAACCATTTACCTAGGAAAAGAAACTCGCCATTTGTGTGTGGAAGTTATAAGTTTTGAAGGGATGTTCTACCTATCTTTATTTGTTATTCATCCATACATGCTACATGCATACATACGTTTGCATCACATATCATTAATCCTTTCTGGTTCACAGCCTTGAATTAGAACAGTTTAAAATCTTACGACAACCCCACTTACACCGGTGACGAAGAATCCAGCATTGACTCAATCACTTTTTCACCAAAAGCAATGGAGCCCGAACAAATTCAAAGAATGGTGGATGACGCCCTCAATTATAAAATGGAAGAATTAAAGGGGGCCTGTAGACCCTTAATTTTTGACCCGGTCTAATCCAATACATTTTAATTAGTCCAAAATAATTTTTGTGTTGTCCAATATATGTTTTAGTCCAAAACAATTTTTGTTATTTTAAGTAAGTAATATTTGCTTTTAAAAAAATAATAATAAACAAAAAAAATAAAAATAAATAAAAAAAGGGGTCGGATTGGGGGAAATGGCCGAAGGCCATTTCGCTCGCAGGAAAAACCTACGGGTGAAATGGCCAGCAGGCCCGTTTCGCTCGCAGCTGCGGCAGCTTTTTCGCTAGGGCAATTTTTCCTGCGGTAGTTTTTTTGCGAGCGCAATTTTTTCGCAGTAATTTTTTTTCGCAAGCGAAATTTTCTGACGCAAATTTTTTTGAAACCTAATATAATTAGGTTTCGGTTTCCTTTTCCTAATTAGGATTAAATACTGTGAATAACTAGATTTATATCATAAATTCTTATATAAATATGGACTAAACAACACAAAAAAGGGGAGGAGAAAAGAGAGAAAATTGATCAAAAATTGGATCAGAATTTGAAGGGAACTTTGAATTTGAGACTTCGGATTTGAGAGCAAAGGCAGCAACTGCTTTTGTCTTTTTTCATCCAGAAAATAATTTTTTTGGTGGAACCAACGCAGAAGGTTTGAATCTTTAATTTATTTTTCCTTCTTACAGTAGCTTCATTATTGATTTGATCCATAAGATTACACAAGCAAATCTTCAATCTTTGAAGATGTTATAATTTGATCTTTGTTTTTAAATACCTTAAATACTTTCCATTGTTTCTAAATACTTTGAAAATCTTATTTCGTTGCTTTATTTTCCAAAAAGTTTAAAGTTATTAATTTTGTTTCTTCAAAACCCCAAAACCAAAATTTGCTTTCTAAATTTATAAAACCCTAAATTGAGTTCTGTTTCTTTCCAAAAGCCCTAAAAACATCTTTTTTGCTTTTATAAATTTTAAATCATTTGTTTATTTTCATAAAACTTCATAAAAGTATCAAATTGATTTTCAAACCCTAAAAGCTTCATGCATTCACCGAAACCCTAATTCAAAATTTCAAAAACCATAATTCAACTTTAAAACTAGACAATAAACCTTAAACTAGCTAACCTAAAACCTAATTTCTCTAAACCCAAATCCTTTAAACTTTGAAAATCATATAAACACAAATGTTTCATTTTACACAAAACACAATTCAATGAGTAACCATAAACCATAAATCAAAAGTATTTTAAAGTGTTCAAACCCTAGTTTCATGATTTCACCATCCAAACATTAATTTGATTAATCAAAGAACTTTATCAACCTTTTAAAACATAAAACCTTAATCTATGTTAATTCCTTAAAAAACTCACAGTAGCCAAATTCCATAAATTCCAAAACCCAAAACACATGAAATAAAGAACCCTAAATGGAAATAGTAGTTATAATTTAGATTTTTATTTTCCTTATTCAATTCTATTATGCTTTGATTTATTTTATATGCTTTAATTTATTTAAGTTCAATGCTTGGTTTATTTAATTTGTCATGGATGGATGTTTACTTTCTATTGATGTATGATTTATTTATGATGAATGGTTATTTACTTTTATCAATTTATTTAGATTTCCAAATGTTGTAAGAGGTATTTTTCCACTTGGTGGGTACCTCATTAGTTAAATATCATGTAATTTAAATTGCTTTTCTATTTTAGAACCAATGTAAAGGGCATGTTTCTACCTTTTGGTAGGTGTCCTATTTAGGCATGGAATGTAAGGACATGTTTTCATCTTCAGATGGGTGTCCATTTATTTGTTTTTATTTTGCTTGGACATTGCTTTGATTTTAATATAATGATGCTTTCTTTTTATTGTGTGTAATATGGATAATGTTATTTTATTTAAGAATTTTATAATATTAAGACCTGTAAAGGAGGCTGATTCCAATGAACCGGGCATTGTGGGGGTGCTGGGCCATTTCTCACCTTCCCCACACGTACCCAACTTTTTGAACCAATTAGAGGGTTGGGGATTCCTTAGGAATCGAGTCATCCACCTCTTTCTTTTTCCCAGCCCGACCAGGTGGTGACTCCATTTTCTCCGAACTTAGGTCCGTGTTTTCTAAGGCCCCTAGCCTAAACAATGCCAAAGTCGCAAGAACCATTCCACTGGGAGTGGGGGCAAAAATTTTCGCTGACAGTGGAGACTGTTTAGGATCGAGCAAACTATAGACCCTTAATTTTTGACCCGGTCCGGTCCAATATATTTTAATTAGTCCAAAATAATTTTTGTGTTGTCCAATATATGTTTTAGTCCAAAACAATTTTTGTTATTTTAAGTAAGTAATATTTTCTTTTAAAAAAATAATAATAAACAAAAAATAATAAATAATAAATAAAAATAATTAAAAAAAGGGGTCAGATTGCAGTGAAATGGCTTTGGATCTGCGGGCGAAATGGCACGCAAGCCCATTTCGCCTGCGGCAGCGGCAGCTTTTTCGCCAGCGTAATTTTTCCTGCGGCAGCTTTTTTTGCCAGCGCAATCTTTATGCAGCAGTTTTTTTTTGCCAGCGAAATTTTCTGACGCAAATTTTTTCGAAACCTAATACAATTAGGTTTCGGTTTCCTTTTCCTAATTAGGATTAAATACCATGAATAACTAGAATTATATCATAAATTCTTATATAAATATGGATTAAACAACACAGAAAGGGGAGGAGAAAAGAGAGAAAATTGATCAGAAATTTGATCGGAATTTGAAGGGAACTTTGAATTTGAGACTTCGGATTTAAGAGCAACAAGAAAAGCTATTAACAATTCATCAAAGGCAGTAACTGCTTTTGTCTTTGTTCATCCAGAAAACAATTTTTTTTGGTGGAACCAACGCAGAAGGTTTGAATCTTTAATTTCATTTTACTTCTTCCAGTAGCTTTATTATTGATTTGATCCATAAGATTATACACGCAAATCTTCAATCTTTCAAGATGTTATAATTTGATCTTTGTTTCTAAATACCTTAAATAGTTTCCTTTGTTTCTAAATACTTTGAAAATCTTATTTCATTGCTTTATTTTCAAAAAAGTTTAAAGTTATTAATTTTGTTTCTTCAAAACCCCAAAACCAAAATTTGCTTTCTAAATTTATAAAACCCTAAATTGAGTTCTGTTTCTTTCCAAAAGCCCTAAAAACATCTTTTTTGCTTTTATAAACTTTAAATCGTTTGTTTATTTTCATAAAACTTCATAAAAGTCTGAAACCCTAATTCAAAATATCTAAAACCATAATTCAACTTTAAAACTAAACAATAAACTTTAAACTAGCTAACCTAAACCCTAATTTCTCTAAACCCAAATCCTTTAAACTTTAAAAATCATATAAACACAAATGTTTAATTTTACACAGTAAGCTTAAAACATAATTCAATGAGTAACCATAAACCATAAATCAAAAGTATTTTGAAGTGTTCAAACCCTAGTTTCATGATTTCGCCATCCAAACATTAATTTAATTAATCAAAGAACTTTATCAACCTTTTAAAACATAAAACCTTAATCTATTTTAATTCCTCAAAAAACTCACAGTAGCCAAATTCCATAAATTCCAAAACCCTAAACACATAAAATAAAGAACCCTAAATGGAAATAGTAGTTATAATTTAGATTTTTATTTTCCTTATTCAATTCTGTTATGCTTTGATTTATTTTATATGCTTTAATTTATTTAAGTTCAATGCTTTGTTTATTTAATTTGTCATGGATGGATGTTTACTTTCTATTGATGTATGATTTATTTATGATGAATGGTTATTTACTTTTATCAATTTATTTAGATTTCCAAATGTTGTAAGAGGTATGTTTCCACTTGGTGGGCACCTCATTAGTTAAATATCATGTAATTTAAATTGTTTTTCTATTTTAGAACCAATGTAAAGGGCATGTTTCTACCTTTCGGTGGGTGTCCTATTTAGGCATGGGATGTAAGGATATGTTTCCATCTTTGGATGGGTGTCCATTTATTTGTTTTTGTTTTGCATGGACATTGCTTTGATTTTAATATAATGATGCTTTCTTTTTATTGTGTGTAATATGGATAATGTTGTTATATTTAAGAATTTTATAATATTAAGACCTGTAAAGGAGGCCGGTTCCAATGAACCGGGCGTTGTGGGGGGTGCTGGGCCATTTTTCACCTTCCCCACACATACCCAACTTTCCTTAGGATCGAGTCATCAACCCCTTTCTTTTTCCCGGCCCGTCCGGGTGGCGACTCCATTTTCTCTGGACTTAGGTCTGTGTTCTCTAAGGCCCCGAGCCTAAACAATGCTGAAGTTGCATGAACTATTCCACCAGGAGTGGGGGCAAAAATTCCCGCTCACAGGGCCTAGCTGAGATCATGAAGAATCAAATGGCTACAATATTTGAAAACACTGCGAAAGCATATGCAAGCACCAAGAAAGACAAAGGGAAGGCTTAGGTTGGTGAAGTGGTTTTTGATGATGACAAGGTAGTCATTAATGATGATGATGACTGAGCTCAATACTTGTAATATCCTCAATACAAGAAGAAGGAGCCGAAGGTTGTTGAAAGATCAGCCGTGGAGAAAAATAAAACTTCAGATGTTGAGAAGTTGTTTGCTGACCTGGAAAAGAAGTTTGAAAAGAAGCTGAAAACTGAAGAAATGTTTGAGGTCAACAAATTGTTTGAGCTAGATGAAGAGATTCCATACAAGTTCAAGATGCCATTCCTTTGCCAAGTTTGATAGAACTGAAAATCCTCACGTCCACATGAAGTAATATATCACTGCTATGCAATCTGCCCGAGCTACTAAAGCTCAAACTCTAAGGTACTTTATTCTCTCATTAGATTCTTTGGTCCAAAATTGGTTCAATACCTTAGATGATAGCACTCAAAAAAGCTGGGATCTGCTATACAAGGCCTTCATCCAATAATATGGATACAATGCTGAATTGGAAATTACTCTAATAGAGGTGGAGTCCATTAGACAAAGGCTAAATGAGAACTTCGTGGACTATGTGAAGAGGTGGAGGAATAAGGCTGCATTGCTCATGAGAAGGCCTGATGAATCTGATCAAATTAGAATGATTGTGAGAGGGGTGTTACCTAGCCTTCACGAAAGGATGTCTTATACACTCATTCGGGATTTCAAGGACCTTTTGCAAGCTGGTCTACAAATTGAAGAGTGGGAAAGAGAGAAGAACCACTTTTCAACAAGAAGGAATGAGAAAGGAAACTAGCAGTCTGGTAACCAAAGCATGCATAAGGCAGTTAATGTTAATGCTACTGGCCTAGGAGGAAGAATGCAGTTTTCAAAATTGGAAAGCCGCTGTCTTAGGTCCTCAATAAGCTATAAAAGAAGGGATTGTTACAACCCTTAAATTTTCATCCTTTGCCTAACCCTCTCCCACCTAATTTTGACACTAAGGCTTTTTGTCAATTTCATCAAATGCAAGGCCACGACATGGATAGATGTGTGAGGTTGAGGCATGAGATCCAAAATTTAATTGATAGTGGGACTGCCCGAGCATAATAAGCCAAACACCAAAGATAATCCACTACCAAGGTTCAATAGAGTACCACCACCGATGACTTTCATGATTGGAGGAGGTTTGCATGAAAGTTTTGTCATGTCTTCTTTCCAAGATGTAGATGGAGAAGAAACCAAAGAAGAAGTGGTGTTAGGAAAGTTGAACAAACTGTGGTTGAAAAAGAAGTAGCAATCTGTGTTGTGAATGAGTTTTGGGATTCAAGCAATAGTGATGATGATCTTGGACCCAAGAAGGAAGAATGGACCTGGTTCGAGCCTGAAGAAGATGAAGTGATGAACACTAGATCTAGTAAGTCTTATGCAAGGCCACCACCTAAGGAAGTAGAGGCTAATAAAGGAAAGGAACCTAAAGTTGGGAATAAAGAAGAGGAAGATGACACTGTGCTTCAGTAGTTAAAGAGAACCCAAGCAAGTATCAGTATTTGGGACTTATTGGCCACTTCCAAGAAGCACCATGAAACTATGGCCAAGGCCTTGGCTAGCATGCCAATTTCTACCTCTATAAAACCAGAGAAGCTGGTTAACTTCATGAAAGTTGGAGTGATGAAATGTGAAGATATTCAAAAGAAGGATGAAGTTGACATGGGAATGATATCTTTCTCAAATGCGGATTTATCAGAAGAGGGCAGAGATCACATTCACCCTCTCTTTATCAAAGTAGAAGTCAAAGGAAAAAGGACTCCATGTGTAATGGTTGATGATGGGTCTGCCATAAATGTTTGCCCACTTAAAATTTTGCCAAAGTTAGGTATGTCAACAAGGGATCTAAGCCCAACCGAGGTAACCATTAGGGCTTATGACAATACCAAGAGGCATGCCGAAGGGACATTCAAAGTTGTTGTGAAGGTTGGTCTAATTGAATCTATTGTTGAATTTGTGGTTTTGGACATACCTGTTACTTTTGCTCTACTTTTGGGATGACCATGGTTTCATCCTCTTGGTGGAGTTCCTTCCACCCTTCATCAAAAGATTAAATTCCCAAATGGAGAAGAGACGGTGGTCATCGAGGCCAAAGATAATGAGGTGTTTAACGCTCTAATGATTGAGAGGCCTCTCAATGGTTTTCAAGTAGCTGCAATTTCTAATAATGAAGTAGTGGACTCCAAGGTCTTGAACATGATGAAGAACATGAGCTACCTTCCTGGTACTGGTCTTGGAAAGGATAAGGCTAGTGTGACAAAGCTTTCAGATTTTAAGACTCAAACTTCCAAGAAAGGGTTAGGGTATGAAGAAGCTAGAAAAGATGTTCATCCAAAGAAGAATGAAAAGATGAGCTTCCCACCACTTGAAGAGGTCTTTAATCAATTCCAGCCATCATCTATATCGAAGATTTAGCTCTCTCTGAACACCCAAGTATTTCAAACTCTTGTGATCTATATAAATGTAACACTTCTTCCCATACAAGTAATGTCGACAAATCTTCAAAGCAAAAACTATAGCTGCTAACTCCAAATCATGCGTCAGATAATTCAGCTCATGCGGCTTCAACTGTCGAGAGGCATAAGCAATGACTCTACCCTCCTGCATCAATACACAACCTAAACCACTATGTGAAGCATCACTGTAAATCACATATGGTTTACCTTCTACACGCAGGGTAAGGACAGGAGCCTGAGTCAACATCTCCTTCAGTTGCTCAAAGCTCACCTGACATAAATCTATCCACACAAATCTAACTCCCTTCCAAAGTAATCTAGTGAGTGGAGTAGCTATCATAGAAAAATTTTTCACAAACCATCTATAATAGCCTGCCAAACCTAGAAAACTTCTAACCTCTGACACAGTCTTCGGTGGACTCCAATTCAAAATAGCCTCAACTTTACTTGGATCAATTCTAATACCCTCTGCTGAAACCACATGACCGAGAAAAATCACTTGATCAAGCCAAAACTCACATTTAGAAAGCTTAGCATATAACTGCTTCTCTCTTAAAATATGCAATACAATATGCAAATGCTTGTCATGATCCTCCTCATTACTTGAATACACCAAATTGATCTAGATAGGATCTAAGTTCTCTGTTCATCAAATCCATAAATGTTGCTGGTGCATTCGTCAACACAAAAGGCATCACCAAAAACTCATAATGCCCATACCTTGTGCGGAAAGCTGTCTTAGGTACATCTTCATCTCTGACTCTCAACTAATGGTATCCTGATCTTAGATCAATTTTAGAGAAAACTGCTGCTCCTTTCAACTGATTAAAGAGATCATCTATTCGAGGCAAAGGATACTTGTTCTTGATGGTCACTTTATTCAATTGCCTATAATCAATGCATAATCTTAAAGTACCATCCTTCTTCTTCACAAATAAAACGGGCGCTCCCCATGGAGATACACTAGGGCGAACAAACCCTTTATCTATCAACTCCTGCAACTGCACCTTTAGCTCTCTCAACTTAGCAGGTTCCATACGATAAGGAGTAACAAAGATAGGAGTGGTATCGGGCAACAAATCAATACCAAACTCAACCTCTCTCTCAGGGGGTATCCCTAGCAACTCCTCAAGAAAAGCATATGGGAATTCAGCAACTGTGGGTATTTTGTCAAGCTGAGAACCCACTACTCTGGTATTTACAACATGAGCAAGATAAGCTTTGTAACACCCCCATATTCTATATAAGTACTATACATATACCTGGTATACATACAATACATATATAAAGAATGAGAATGTCACTTCTAGTTTTAGTTTAAAAACCTTTATCCGAGTTCCAGCAATATTATATTAATTTAAAGAACATTTACCAAAAATCAATATTCTTAGTTATCTAAAACTTCATCTATACATATGAATATATATATTCTTATAAAAAATACAACATAATTAAAATTACACATGTATGCATCACCTTCTAGTTGGTCTCGAGACACTCTTACCCTTCTCGTGGCATAATAGCTAGGCTTCCAGATCATCCGCATAACCACCTGCGCGATTACACAACCGCGCTAAGCTCGAGAGCTTAGTAGTATAAATAAATATTAAAATATACTTTACAAAATAATCATACCTCATGTTTTTAGCATTATGTTCTATTGTTCGCTTAACCCGTTTTTCCTTTCTCAATGCATTCTTCATATCTTCCCACTAATATCATAAATTATATACATATTTACATAGAACATTCACAACACGATACTTACCCTTTCTATCTCATATACATACTCATATGCACCATTTTAACAAATCACCATTCAATGACCTATCCAAACCTTCATGAAAACAATTCTCACAAATTCCACATTCATATACATTTTACACATCATACTATATTTTCATAAAATCATATCTCAACAAAGCTCCTCAAGCCATATTCACTTTCAATATATATCAATACATACATTACAAAATCATATTTCATAACATCATTTTATTTACAATTCATCAATCATGAATCCCACCTTCAACAAAGGCAGCCATAGATATCATTACTCATTTATTTCAACATTTGAATATCACATTGACAACGAAGACAGACTCAGGCCCAAACAACACACTAATATGCTATTCAATTTTTCAGAGTAATGCTTTGGTTTAATCATGACATTTATCAATATCATTATCCCAACTAGGCTTCAAGGATTTAGGTTCAACCAAGCTTCAAGGGGAACAAAGCATGCTAAGTATCAACCCAACTTGGCTTCAAGAACCAATCCAACCTAGCTTCAAGGGTTGTAACATCTCAATTAGGCTTCAAGGATTAGACCCAACCAAGCTTCAAGGGGAGTAAAACATGTTAAACTTCAACCCAACTTGGCTTCAAGGATCAAATCCAACCTAACTTCAAGAGATTGTTACTCATATTAGGCATGCCACCAACAACAAACTCTGAAAATGGAATAACACATTAGCTATACAATTCATTTATCAATTTCATTCTCAATTGAATTATCATAGCCAATAACAATGGCTTCACATCTCATTTGATTCATCATGGCCATTCACAATGGCTTCCCATCACATTTGAATCATCATAGTCAATAACAATGACTTCACATCATGTTATAACATTTCACTATTCAATTGTACATAATCAATTAATTCATCATATCCTTCACAATATATATATATATATGTATATATAGATCATCATTGCAATTCACAAGATTCACCATGCATTATACACAACATTGTTCATATAGTATCATAAACATCATCATTATCATCAAATCATATTGATCAATTCATCACTCAACAATACATAATCAATGGCATTGCACATACCTTTTTCCATGATCATTATATCCTCCACATTTCCTATATCATCATTGTTATATACAAAACAATTTACATTATACATGAATGTAGAATCTTCCATGTACATTTGATTGGATCATTATTGTTTTAAGTGTGTTTAGGTACAAAAACATTTGAAGATCCAACAATGTATGAAGAACAAATAACAAACACAAAAGCTAACACCCTCAAGGGACACGGCCAAGCTTGTGGCCGTGTCTCCCAACACAAACATCCAGTAGCCAACACACTCAAGGGACACGGCCAAGCTTGTGGCCGTGTCTCTCAACACAAATCAAACCGAGGCAGACACGGGCAACGGACACGGCCGTGTCTCTCAACAAAAATCCCACAGTAACAAACACAAGCAAGGGACACGGCCAAGCCAGTGGCCGTGTCTCTCCAAAACTCATCCAACACGGCCAAGTTTGCCCTAACTTGGCCGTGTCTCTCATAACTTGGCCGTGTTCTTCAAAGATTCAAAGACCAAATACTTCAAAATCCATCCAAACCCTTCCAAATTCACACCACCACCCTCTAAATTATTATCTTTGTTTATGTTTATCAATTTCCTATCACTTTAGCATTTATATAACTTCATTATATCATCATAATAATCAATATATATATATACATCACTATAACCAATTACTCAAAGTACCAATTCATTCATACTAAACCCTAACTCAACAATTCATCATCATCCTCACAATTTCCCCAACTATCATCACTTAAATACTAATTCAACACATTTACACACTTCAATCTTTCCTTATAATCATCTTACACACCAACCATCACCTCAATCAAAAGAAATCAAAACAAGAAGATAAAAACTTACATATATATATATAATCAATAAAATCAACTCAAGAGAGAGTACTTACATTAATATGTTGCCAAATCTTCATCTCCATCTTCAATACTCTTAAAATCCTTAAGAAATTTGATGAAGATCATCACCTCTCTTTATCTCTCTCTCTCTCTCGTGCAAGAACCAAAAGGAGAAGAAGAAGAAGAAAGAAAATATCTTTCTCCTCTTCTCACGATAGCCATATATATATATAATAATAATAATAATAATAATAATTATTATTATTATTATTTATTTCCAAAAATCCTCCACCACACCCTTTCTTCTCTTGACTTTTCTTTTGACCAACTTATATTTATTATATATTAACATTTATACAACATATACATTCAATTTACACAATCATTTCTTTTGCAAAAACATATATACCTTTAATTCAAATCACACAACAATTGTATTAAAACTTCTAGGGCATATCTTGGGATATTACAAGCTTCACATCCTTTTTGAATCATACTTTTAGCTGATACAGCTAAAACAAACAAGGATGAAATATTTCTTTGCTCACTAGATACCATCACACTTCTACTATCACGGTTTCTCAGGGTAACACACTTTTGCTGACAATCTACCACAGTCCCATGCTTAGATAACCAATCCATGCCTAAAATTAAAGCAAACTCCTTAAAAGGCATCTCAATCAAATTACCAAGAAACTCCTCATCCTGAACCACAAATCACGGTGCACCTTGCTAACTATAACACTATGCCCTAAAGGATTTATCACCAAAGCATCAAAATCCTAGGGACTCAGAATGCAAATCAGTCACAGGCAAGATAGATGTACTAATATATGAATGAGTAGATCTAGGATCAATTAAAGTAGGAATTGAAGTACCAAATAAAGAGAAGGTACCAGCAATAACAGTTGAAGCATCCGGCTGCCTCTGTATCACATAAACCCGTTGTGATGGTCCTGCCTCATCTGGTCTACTACCTCCGGATGTAGAACCTCCTCTCTGACCAGACCATGTCCGATCTCCTCTGCTAGAACCTCTGCCACTATGACCTCCTCTGACACTGGGTCGAGAAGCTGCAGAATCTGCCTGTCTATCCACTGGTGGCTCTGGACAATCTTTGATGAAATGATCTGGTGACCCACATCTAAAACACACTCCCAAAGCACCTCTCCACCAACAGTCACCTTTGTGTGCTCTACCACAATGAAAACAAGTAGGTGGAGCAGACCTCTAAGCCACTGGGGTCGGTGCACTAGCCACAGAAATTGTAGGTTTCGACCTCAACCTCTGATACTGTATTGACCTACCAGACTGCCTCTGGCTCCAACTAAACCTCAAAAAATATCCTTCTTGGCCTCTCTTCATAGATAAAGATCCTGCCTCATTCTGAGGTTTCCTAACTCTGGTCTCCTCATCTCTAATAGCTGTTGCAAGACCTTTTGCTCTCTCAACACTCCTGGCTGCTGCAACCAGCTAGGAAAAATCCTGATATCGGGAGCCTGCAATAATGCACATGATAGAGGGTCTCAACCCCTCCTCAAATCTCCGACACCTGTCTATATCATCTAAAATAATCCCACTGGCATAATGACTCAACCGGATAAATTCGATCTCATACTCCGTCACTATCCTGGTATCCTATCTTAGACTTAGGAACTCCATCTTCTTTGCATTTTTATACTCTCTTGGTGTATACTTCTGCTCAAACTCTCGCAAAAAATCATCATAAGTCAAGGTTGGTGGATCATCCAAGGCATGTGGAATCATCTTCCACCAATCATATGCATCCCTGTATAGAAGAGATCTAGCATAATCAAACTTTTCTTTTGGAGTAGCCTGCAACTGGATGAACACTCTATGAACTCTATCAAGCCACTGCTCAGCTACAGCAGGGTTTGTAGTACCCATAAAGTCCTCTGCTCCATACTTTCTCAACTTATCATATTGCCTCAACAAAACTTGCTGCTGCGACTGCGGTGGCTGCTGAATTGGAGCCTGCCTCAACAACTCCACCATATGTCGTACCCAAACTGGCGAAATCTCATCAACTGCTGGTCTCTCTGGCACAGAAGCAGGTACCCCTCCAGTTATCTCAACTCTAGCTCCATCTCTACCCTTAATAGGAGCTATACTTTCTGCACTACCCTCTACAGACTGACGTGTCTGAGACGTCATCACTACTTATATCTGCAAACATAGCAAAAATTACTACATCAGAGATTAGAAACTACCAGTGCCAATGCAAGTATTTTATTTTAAAAAAACCATATTTTGAAATCTCAACTTTGTTTTTCTTACAATTCACCTAGGTTGAGAACCTCAAACTTGGCTCTGATACTAAAACAAATGTAACACCCTTATACCCAATATACGTACACCACATATACTCACTATATGAGTAATATATGTATAGAGGATACAAGAATGTCACAACTTTTTAAAAAAATCAAATCATCACTTATAAAATTTGAATAATCTTAAAACATTCAATCGACATTATAAAAATAATAGATGATATATTACTTGTTAAAACATATTTAAATTCATTACCAAAGGTTTATCCAAAACATTTTTGATAGATTGTGGAATTGAAATATACATATTTATATACATCCAAAATCAATATGTACAAAAATATGAAATATATACATGCTGGCAGTTTGTCTCTGATCTTGATGTTCCACTAATAACTCTGCACTAAAAGGCCCAAGCCTAGACTCGACTTGGTCTAGATGAACTCTCTGGCTCAATCGGATCTACTCTATCACCTGCACGATGAATCACAATCGCGCTAAGCTAGAAGCTTAGTGGCACAGACTTTGATAACAATATTATACAATTGCAATGCTAATGCACAACACATAAGGATATCATAAGGATAACAAGACAAAAGGCTAAAGGGAAAAATAATACTTCTCGTGAAAAAAAAAATTCAATATCACTGTTGATAAATAATGAATAAATAGTTACTAAATATTGAGTAAATAGTGAATAAACAGTGAATAAATAATAAATTCAATTATTCAATCCAATTATTCAGATATTTGCATGTCTAAAAATATTTTTGTACATTTAAAATATTTTTCTACGCAGGGGGCAAAAGGAGATAGGTATGGTAAAAATAGCTAAATTTTTTTTATAAATTTCTTTAATATCCTATTGATTACAATCATTTCTTGCAAATAATTCAAATTATTTTTTAAGTCCAGAACTTACCTTAGGTCCAGAATCCAAATTATTTTTTAGTCCAGAACTTACCTCGGGTCCAGAACCCAAATTATTTTTGAGTCTAGAACTTACCCCGGGTCCAAAACTCAAATTATTTTTAATTTCAAAACTTACCTCGGGTCCAGAACCAAAATTATTTTTGAGTCCAAAACTCACTCCAGGTCCAGAACCCAAATTATTTTTTAAGTCCAGAACTTATCTCGGATCCAGAACCCAAATTATTTTTGAGTTCAAAACTCACCCCGGGTCTAGAAGCCAAATTATTTTTGAGTCTAAAACTCACCTCGTCCATAACTCAAATTATTTTTTAGTCCAGAACTCAAATCAACCTTCGGTACGGAGTCCAGTCTGGCTTTAAACCCAATTAAAAATCACATTGCTTTTCACTCTCTTTTATTGTAGTCTTAGATCACTCAAGCAAGTGGCAAACTGTAGACCCTTAATTTTTTATCTAGTCCAGTCCAAAAATTTTAAAATAGTCCCAAATAATTTTTATGGTATATATTATTTATTTTAATATTTATTATTTATTTTGATTTATTTTATTTATTATTTATTTATATTATTTATTATTTATTTATAAATATTATTTATTATTTATTTTAATATAATATTAATTTTACTTTTCATCTATTATTACTTATTTTTAAAATATATATATATATGTAGACCTTTAATTTTTTACCTAGTCTGGTCTGATATTTTTATATAGTCCAAAATAATTTTGCGGTATTTTAATTAAATAATATCTATTTTAGTATTTATTATTTTTAATTTTTTATAAAAATAAAAAATTAAAGTAATATTAGGAAAGTTAAAAATAAAAATAAAAATAAAGTTAAAAATAAATAAAAAAAAATAAAAAAATAAGAATCGATGACAAAAAAATTTGTCGCCGAATTTTGAATTGGGCAGGCCAATTCTCCCTCAGGAAATTCCTGCGGCGAATTGGCTGGCCGTCCAGTGCCCGCCCTCGCAGCTCGCAATTCTCACAGTTTTCGCTAGCAATTTTCTCGCCAGCGCAATTTTCCATTGCGGTTTTTTTTAAAACCAAAGTCTATTTTGTTTTGATTTCTTTTCCTAATTGGCTTTAATTTCCATAAGCAATTAGAAGTAGGTTTATTATTTTTTCCTATAAATACCACATTAAAACACATAATTGAGGATTGAAAAAAAATTATTTTACAAGGGTCGAAAAATTTGTTTTACTGAGTAAAACTTGGGACTTTTGATCGGGGAGAAATTTTGGACTTGACCTTGGACTTTTTGATTTCTTCGGCCAACCTCAAGCTTGAAAGAACAAGAAGCATTCATCAATCCATCAAAGGCAGCAACATTGCCTTTGTTATTATTCATCCATAAATTAGTTTTTGGTGGAACCAACTACGCAGGTTTGAATCTCTATTTTCTTTGTTTATATTTACAGTAGCTTCATCAAATTAGATTAATTATTTCATCATACAATTTGATCAATTATTCTACAAACCATTCAAACTTTATTTCAAAACTTAAATACTATTTTTCAAAACCCTAATTCCTTAATACCCGTAAAATATATTTTTGAAATCTGAAACCCTAATTACACTTTTCTAAAACCATAAAATAATAAACTGATTTCTTAAAACCTTAACCTAATCTCTAATTCAAACATCCAGTAACCTTATTTTTCAAATATCAAAATCTTTAACTCTAATTAATTCTTCTTTCCAAAATCACACAGTAAGCATTATTCTTTTAAAAAGTAACATTAGTTTCTTCCAATTTTGAAACCCTATTTTCTAAATCTTAAACCCTAAAATCTTAATTTTCAACCCCAAAACCTACAACCCTAAAAACCAACTTCTAAAATTTTCTGGGGCGCTGTCCCCTTGACCCCGTCCACTAACTGGCTAGTGGGACTGCCGTATGGGCTCATCGAAGGGGTCAATATTCATTTGTGAATTATGAGTCCGTGTACTTAACTTTCCTTTTTCCAAAGCCTTAATTGTTAAACATAAAACCCTAGAAACCCTATTTCATGATGTTAGTCCCAAACCCTAATTAAATCAATTTTTCAAAATCTTCACAGTAGCCTAAATAATAAATATAATAATTTTAAAATCACAAAACCCTAAATGTTAATTAAAGAACCCTAAATTGACACATAAACTCTAAATTTATATATTTATTACTTTATTTTAGATTTGATTATGCAGTTTATTATATGTTTTAATGGTTGATTTATTTAATTTAATACTTGATTTATTTAATTTATCATGGATGGATGTTTTCTTTATTATTATGATTATTATTTGTTTGTTTTGGTATTAAAATTGTAAGAGGTATGTTTCCACTTTGTGGGTACCTCATTAGTTAAATTTTATGTAATTCAAATTGCTTTTCTATTTTGGACCAATGTAAAGGACATGTTTCCACCTTTCGATGGGTGTCCTATTTAGTTTAGACATGAACGATGTAAGGACATGTTTCCATCTTCGAATGGGTGTCCATTCATTTGCTTTGTTTGGACATTACTTTAATTTTAAAATAATGATGCTTTATTTTAATTGTTGCATGTAATATGGATAATATTGTTATAATTAAGAATTTTATAATATTAAGACCTGCAAAGGAGGCTGGTTCTAATGAACCGGGCGTTGTGGGGATGCTGGGCCATTTCTCACCTACCCCGCATGTACCCAACTTTTCGAACCCATTAGGAGGTTGGGGATTCCTTAGGAATTTAGTCATCCACCCCTTTCTTTTTCCCGGCTGTTAGCGGGGATTTTCGCCCGCACTCCCAGTGGAATGGTTCTTGCGACTTTGGCACTGTTTAGGCTCGGGGCCTTAGAGAACACAGACCTAAATATGGAGAAAATGGAATTGCCACCCGGATGGGTCGGGAAAAAAGAAAGGGGTGGATGACTCGATTCCTAAGGAATCCTCAACCCCTTAATGGGTTCGGAAAGTTGGGTACGTGTGGGGAAGGTGAGAAATGGCCCAGCACCCCCACAACGCCCGGTTCATTAGAACTAGCCTCCTTTGCAGGTCTTAATATTATAAAATTCTTAATTATAACAATATTATCCATATTACATGCAACAATTAAAATAAAGCATCATTATATTAAAATTAAAGCAAGGTCCAAGCAAAGCAAATAAATGGACACCCATCCGAAGATGGAAACATGTCCTTACATCACATGTCTAAATAGGACACCCATCGAAAGGTAGAAACATGCCCTTTACATAGGTTCTAAAATAGAAAAGAAAATTAAATTACATGATATTTAACTAATGAGGTACCTACCAAGTGGAAACATACCTCTTACAACATTTTTTTGAAACCTAAATAAATTGATAAAAGTAAATAATCATTCATCATAAATAATCATTCATTAAAAGTATTAAATATCAATGGAAAATAAACATCCATCCATGATAAATTAAATAAACCAAGTATTGAACTTAAATAAATTAAAGCATATAAAATAAATCAAAGCATAATCAAATATGGAATTGAATAAGGCAAATAAAAATCCAAATTATAGCTACTGTTTCCATTTAGGATCCTTTATTTCATGTGTTTAGGGTTTTGGATTTTTCATGGGTTTAAGCTACTGTGACTTTTTAAAGAATTAAAATAGATTAAGGATTTTATGTTTTAAATGGTTGGTAAGACACTTTGATTAACCAAATTAAGGTTTGAATGGTGAAATCATGAAACTAGGGTTTTGGACACTTTAAAATACTTTTGATTTGTGGTTTTAAATGATGATTTCAAGCATACTGTGTAAAATTAAAATATTTATGTTTATATGATTTTTAAGGTTTTAAAGGATTAGTGTTTATAAAAAAATTAGGGTTTAAGGCTTTAAAGGGCAAGGGTTTTACTATTGGAGTTGAGTTAGGGTTTAGTGTTTTAAAATTAGGGTTTCGGTGGATGCATGAAGCTTTTAGGGTTTGAAAATCAATTTGATACTTTTATGAGGTTTTATAAAATTAAACAAATGATTTAAAGTTTATAAAAGCAAAAAAGAAGTTTTTAAAGCTTTTGGAAAGAAACAAAATATACTTTAAGGGTTTTGATAATTTGGAAAGTAAATTAGGGTTTTGGGGTTTTGAAGAAACTAAATTAATAACTTTAAATTCTTTGGAAAATAAAGCAACGAATTAGTTTTTTTAACTTTAGAAATGCTAAATTAAAGTTCTGGGATTTTTGAATTAAAAGAAAGAATGAGATGTTTAGCGACTGTGAAAATATAAAAGGAATCAAGAAGTCAAACCTTCTTTCGTGGGGTTGCACCAAAATTGCTTCTTGGATGAACCAGGTCAAAGACAAGCTTTTTCTTACCTTTGAATTGCTTGAATTGCTTATTTGCTCCCTCCAAAATCCGATTCAGTTTACTGCCATAAGGAATTTAAAGTTTCCAAGTTTTCCTACTCACTTTGTCATCAATTTCTCCTCCCTTTTTGTGTTGTAATCATACTTATTTATAGAAGTTTTTTGTGATTTTTTCCTAGTTGCTCATGGCATACATTATTTATTAAGAAAAGAAAACCAAAACCTAATTGCATTAGGTTTTGAAAAATTTGCGTCAAAAAATTTCGCTGGCAAAAAAAAAACTGCTGTGGAAAAATTGCGCTGGCAAAAAAATTTGCCGCAGAAAAAATTGCGCTAGCGAAAAAGCTGTGGTAGCCAGCTACGGCGAAGAAGGTCTGCGGGCCATTTCGCCCACAGGAAACTCCTGCGGGCAAAATGCCTACGGGCCGCTGACTATCTTTGCCGATTTTTATTTTTATTTTTATTTTTATTTTTTGATATTTGTTTTTTTATTTTTATTTTTTATTAATAAAAATTGGATACTAAAGGAAAAATTATTTAATTAAGATAAAAAATTATTTTGGACCAATTAAAATATATTAAACAATACAAATTATTTTGGACCGGACTGGGTAAAAAATTAAGGGTCTACAGTTTGCCCCTTGCTTGAATGATCTGAAACTTTAGTGAAAGAGAGTGAAAAGCAATAAGACTTAATTTTTGAGATGGTGGAGGTTTTGGGTTCTGGACCCGGTTCGAGTTCTGGACTCAAGGATAATTATAAGTTCTGGACATAAAAAAAATTTTGAGTTCTGGACCCGAGCTAAGTTCTGGACTTAGAAATAATTCTAGGTTCTGGACCTAATGGTAAATTTGGGTTCTGGGCCCGAGCTATGTTCTGGACTTAGAAGAGATTCTAGGTTCTGGACCTAAGAAAAATTTGGGTTCCGGACCCGAGCTAAGTTCTGGACTTAGGAATAATTCTAGGTTCTGGACCTAATGATAATTTAGGTTCTAGACCTATTGGTAATTTAGGTTCTGGACCCAGTTCGAGTTCTGGACTCAGGAATAATTCTAGGTTCTGGACCCAATGGTAATTTGGGTTCTGGACCCGAGCTAAGTTCTGGACTTAGGAATAATTATAGGTTTTGGACCTAATGGTAAAATTTGGGTTCTGGACCCGAGCTAAGTTCTGGACTTAGAAATAATTCTAGGTTCTGGACCTAATGGTAAAATTGGGTTCTGGACTCGAGCTACGTTCTGGACTTAGAAGAGATTCTAGGTTCTGGACCTAAGGAAAATTTGGGTTCCGGACCCGAGCTAAGTTCTGGACTTAGGAATAATTCTAGGTTCTGGACCTAATGATATTTTAGGTTTTGGACCCGGTTCGAGTTCTGGACTCAGGAATAATTCTAGGTTCTGGACCTAATGGTAATTTGGGTTCTGGACCGGAGCTAAGTTCTAGACTTAGGAATAATTCTAGGTTCTAGACCTAATGGTAAAATTTGGGTTCTAGACCCGAGCTAAGTTCTGGACATAGAAATAATTCTAGGTTCTGGACCTAATGGTAATTTGGGTTCTGGACTCGAGCTAAGTTCTGGACTTAGAAGAAATTCTAGGTTCTAGACCTAAGGAAAATTTGGGTTCTGGACCCGGTTCGAGTTCTGGACTCAGAAGAGATTCTAGGTTTCGGACCTAAGAAAAATTTGGGTTTTGGACCCGGTTTGAGTTCTGGACTCAAGGGTAATTCTAGGTTCTGGACCTAAGGAGAATTTGGGTTTTGGACCCGAGCTAAGTTTTTGGACTTAGAAATAAATTCTAGGTTCTGGACCTAAGGAAAATTTGGGTTCTGGACCCGAGCTAAGTTCTGGACTTAGAAAAAAATTCTAGGTTCTGGATCTAAGAAAAATTTGGGTTCTGGACCCATTTCGAGTTCTGGACTCAAGGAAGATTCTAGGTTCTGGACCTAAGGAAAATTTGGGTTCTGGACCCAAGCTAATAATTTTTTATTTCAAAAAGTTTGGCTAATTTTTATGCATATGTCTTCTTATTGCCCCCTGGTGTAAAAATATTTATATACCTGCAATTATTTGAATGATTAAAATGAATAAATGAATTTACTATTTATTTACTGTGTAATCACTGTTCATGCTCAAATAGTATCAAATAGTATTTACTATTAGAAATAGTATTTTTCACTATTTATCAATAGTAATACTATTCATAAATAGTAAAATTTACTATTTATCAATAGTAATACTATTTATAAATAGTAAATTTTACTATTTATCAATATTAAATTTACTATTCATGAATAGTAAAAATTAATATTCATGAACAGTTTTGAATTTTGTTTTTTGCTTGTCGTTCCTCTATAAAAACCACCATTCCTTCATTTCATTTCACAGCACAATTTCAATTTTGTAATTCTCTCAAATTTCTTTTCAATTTTAGCACATATTTTTCAAAAACAATGCATGCTTTGAGGTCAGGGACTCATTCTAATGCCGAGTTATTGGAGTTTATTCAGCATCATGAAGATGGAAACTTAGATATACTAGTCGGGATGCCGCTCCATCGCAGTTCCAACCAAAAGAGGGAGGTAATTATTTTTTCTTTTTTTTTCTTGATTTTTTTGTTTTGCACTTTTTTTGTTATATATTTTTGTATTTTTTTTGGTATTATTTGTTATTGTGAAAAATAAATTAATTTAAGTAGATAGAATAATATATACTTACCTGGTATTAACTTACCTGGGTCTGTGTTAGCATGATCGTTGCGTTGTTCGGGCTGGATGGTGTATTTACAAAGCCCGACAGTGGTACGATGTAGTGCCTTCTCGGGTATGGCGGATTATTCAAGATTGCGGCTTTGAGCAGTTCATCTTACAATTGCCATCCGAGGAATATCAAATAGACCAGAGCGTAGTCCAAGCGCTTGCAGAGTGATGGTTGGATACAACCCACACTTTTCACTTGCCCATTGGAGAGATGACAATTGGCCCGGTCGATTTTACTGCCATAACCGGTCTTCGATATGATGGTACTCCGGTTCCTTTGACCAATGATATTTTAACATTTGAAGAAATTCAGGAATTAATTGGTATGGAACCATCATATAAAGGGAATTTTAAGATAAAAATCGAGCCAATTCGTAGTTATTGGATGAACTATAAAGGAATTTTTGTTATATCTGCTCAGGTCGACCATCTTAGGTAGCACTGAATCCTCCATCCACTTGTCAGTGTTGAGTGCCCTTTCTTATCTCAGAATGGTACCATCTTCTGGCTGGGGTGAAGCTGGTCTCGCGTGTCTTTACCATGGTCTTGATAAGCTTTGCCGAAACAAGAAGTCTTTTGTCGGCTTGATGGCGGTTGTCAAGGTATTCTTTTCCTTCACCAATGTTATTTCCACTCTTTTCTTACATGAATTTGATCTTTACTATTATTGTTGTAGGTATGGGCATATGAACATAACCTAGTGAGGGTACCCGGTATTTCCCGAGAAAGAGTCGAGTATCCGAGATTAAATTTCTGGTTGTCTGATCGTGTGGACGTTCCCAGCTCTCATCATGTGCATACTCACCGCTATGTGTTGAGCCGCTTAACCTGGGACCAGGTAAAATAACATTAGTATGCTTTAAATTTTTTGTGAAAGTTTTACTTACCTTATGTTATTTTGCAGGTGGATTTGGCCTGTGGAGCCCAAAAAATTGAGCAAACTGGTCTCCTTTGATGAGGGCTGCACTGTCTTTCCAACATTCTTGCCGAATTATTGTTGGCCCAGTGTCTAGTGACTGGTTTCTCGGGCAGAGAGTTTATGAATGGTTTCTCGGTCCAAAGCAGCGGAGGTTTTCGATGCAAATCCCAGAATATACTTTAAATATTATGTCAATGCCGAAGGATGCATGGTGGTTGGCCCGATATGGTTATGGTGCCGAGTCATTTCTCCATTTACCGGGTTAATTCTATGCCTATTTCATTCAAAGAAGACTCTTGAACTTTGATGTATCTCCTGTTGGTGTGCTGGAGATTTCTAACTAAAATGAGGGCAGAGATGAAGAAGAACATCATGGCGCTGCAAGAGAGTCTGTTCCACATCTCGGGGTTAGTACTTCTCAGGTAAATGGCCGTGTCACCTAAGTGTGTCATCTTCTATTTCTCCTCTAGTCTTCTTTGTTCTTTAAAGATGAGAGTGACATGGCCAAGCTCCTAGCCATGTCATGTGACACGGCTAATGGCTTGGTCGTGTCCCCTGGGTGTGTCAGCTTCTGTGTTTTTTCTTTGGTTCTTCTTTGTTCTTGGCTTCGGATGGGACACAGTCAAGCTTGTGGCCGTGTCATGTGACAAGGCCAGTGGCTTGGCCGTGTTGCCTGCCAGTGTCACCTACTGTTTCTTTTCTTTCTTTGCTTGGTCCTTCTTGACTTTGCCCTTTAGGTGAGACACGGCCAGTGGCTTGGCCGTGTCTCCTGCCCGTGTCATGTTCTGCCAAGATTTCCTTTAAGGTGACACGGCCAAGCTTGATTTGGCCTGGCCATGTCTTGCTTGATTCATGCTCTTCTTTCCTTGTTTTGATCTTCCAAGGGAATTTTTGCACTTTTATCACTTTTCCCTTGCAACTGTTTTTTTCTTTCTTTGATTCTTCAATGATTATTGTAGGCTGTTGGCTCATTTGATCATGAGGCTGGACCTTCCTTTACTGCCCCTTCATTTGCTCGCTCTAGCCCATCAGATATACCATCTCATCCGCAGGGTATTGATTTGAATTACTTGGTACATTCCTTATTTCATGGTAATTTATGCTACATGTATGCATGATTATGTAGGCTCTTACCCTTTCCTCCTTGGCTCACAGCGGATGCTCGAAGAACAAAATAAGAAACTTCAAGAAGAGTTGGTTGCAAGCCATCAGCAGGCTTCTCATTTTGAAAGTTTATATTATCAATCCAAACAACATTTCTGAGACTTCCGATTTTGGGGGATGAGGGATCCCGGTGCTTCTTCATCATGAAGCCCCCAGACTGATAAACATGAGATCCTTTCGTCTGCTTCTGATGAGGACCATGACGGATCGGAACCTCAAGGTAATAGGAATTTTGGTGCCCCTCCTTTGGGTGATCCTGGGACGAGTGATTTGCCCCCTCCTCCAACAGGCGACTATTTTTTCAAGGCTTTATTTGATGACCTACCACCACCCTCTTAGTGATATATAAATATTATAGCCATTGTAAAATATTGTACAATAATGAAAAAAAATACAATTTTCCTCTTTACTGTAACCTTTTTCTTTCGTTACTGCACCACTTTTCTCTCTTTTTTTTTATTACTGTACATCATAATTTTAGAATACACATCATTTGCTAAACCCAATCCAACGTGGTAAAGGAAATTGCCACTAATTCCTTTCCTTATGCCATATGGTCTTATCCTTTCCCATCACCTTTTCCATTTCACTTTTAGAAAAGGTTTGTTTCTTCTATATAAATCACCCTTCATGCCATATTTCATATAGAAACCAAAAAACAATTTTTCCATTTCAACGTGAAGACTCATTTAACAATTTTTGTAAAATCCCAAAGTATGCCCTAGAAGTTTGGTATAATAATTGTTGTAATTGAATTAAGAGTATATGTGTTTAATTGGAAAGAGAAGAGGTTTTTGAGAAGAGTGTATATGTTGTATATATTGGGATATATATATAACATATACAAGTCAAATAAATGAAAGTCAAAGAAAGAACTAATTGTCATTAATTAATTAATTATAAGGAAATTAATTAATTGGAAATTGAGTTAGTGGTATGAGTGGAAGAAGATATTTTGAATATTTTATTGTTTAATGCTTGGAGGAGAGGGTTTTGAGGAAGTGAGTGGTTGAAGGTTGACTTGGTTTTCTTTGCTTTCTTCTTTCTTTCTTTCTTCTTCGTGGGTCACTTTCCTTTTCTTTTCTTTTCTTTGTTTTGGCCAATCCTCCATAGCAAGAGAGCAAGAGAGAGAGGTTTGATCTTCCATACTCATGATTGAAGGAAGCTTTCAAGTAATCAAGTTGGAAATCTAAGAGTTTCTTCATCCTTGGTAAGTTTTCCACTTGATTCTTTGATTTCTTTGAGTTTGTGAGTTGAGATTGTGGTTGATATGTATTTGTTTGATTGTGGTGTGTTTAAGAGTGTTTGGTTCAAGTGATTTTGGATTTTTGGGGTTGGATTGAAGGAAAGAGTAAGTTTGTTAGAAGTGATAGTATTGTGGTTGTGTTTTGGGGTTTGTGGTGATGATTATGATTTGTGTTTGATATATGTGTTGAGTTGTTTTGGTATTTTTGTAAGTTTGTTATGGTTTTTGGGGGTGTTTAATTGAGTTGGGTTGAAGTGGAAAAGGGTGGAAGGAAGTGAATTGTTGGATGTAGTGTTGTTGTGGCCGGAATCTGCATTTTTGGCCTGACACGCCCATGAACACGGCCAGGTTTTTAGGCATGTCGATGGTTCTGTGTTTTTGGATGGGTGACACGAGCAGTGACACGCCCATGTCACTGAGCGTGTCACAGCTTCAGTGCGTAGTAGCATTTACACGAGCAGTGACACGCCTATGTCACTGAGCGTGTCATAGCTACTGTGATGTTGGAGAATTGACACGGCTATGAGCACGCTCGTGTTGTTGGACGTGTCAATGTTTCTGGGAGACAGAATGTATTACACATCCAGTGACACGCCCGTGGTTCTGAGCATGTCAATGCTTCTGTGATGTGAGTTTAGGGCACGGTCAGGGATACGCCCGTGTTGTTGAGCGTGTCATGTGTAGAGTTTGCCCTAGTTGATTCTTAGTCTTATTATCTTATGTATATTCTTCCTTTTGGATTAGGTTGTGAAGAGTTTGAGTTGCCCTAACCTAAGTGTTAAGAATTCTTGGAAGAGGAAGAGTATAGATTGGTGTGAATTGTCTTTGAGGTAAGTACAAACCATATTTGATTGCATATATTTATATGTCTTGGACCTTAACACATTTGGATATAAATGTGTTAAGTAATCTATTACATTGTTGATGCATATTAATAATGCTATGTTGTGCACAATGGGAATTATGTGGAATGTATGTTAAAGATTCTAAATCTATTAAAAATGTAAATTGCTATGTATACATCAATGATGAATTGAGACATAATGAGATGATTGAAGCATGTTTGCATATATGGAATATGAAATGTGAAATGTGAAAGATATGATGATATAATGAATTGTCTAAATGTGATTTGAGATAATATGAGATATGAGGCCATGGTTGTTGGCTATGATGATACAAATGAGGTAATTAAGGCATGGTTGCCTAGTTGATTGTGATATATGAAATGAGAAATGAATTGAGACAGAAATTGATAAAGTGATAAATGAAATGATTGTGTGCCTAATATGTTATTCAATTTTCAGAGTTCTGGGTTTGGCGGTATGCCTATGAAACACTGGATAGGTGAAAAGACTGGGTCGTAAGCCGATTCCAGTTGAGAAATGTGAAATATGTGAAAATATGATGTTTTTGGGGGTGAAAAGACCGGGTCGTAAGCCTCAAAAACAGTAACAGTCTTACTGGGTTGAGGATCTCCTCGGGTTTTGCCGGGTTGATGGTCCAAGAGACTGGGTCTGTTACACTATCCATGGATAGAGATATATATATATCGCCTACGGGCTTGATGATTGAGATATGGACCAAAGCAGTAACTCTGAACCTTGAATAACATATTAGATTCTTTTTGGGCCCATGCTTGTGTTTGTTTAATTGTGAATATTACTTCATAAATAGTGTGATAAGTTATTGAAGAATGTAAGGTTTGAAATATAGTATTCTTTTAAATTGTTATTGAAGTTGGATTGTATTACATTAGCATGGCATTGCAGCATCATTGTATTGTAGTTTGTACTACTAAGCCGTTGGCTTAGCGCGAGTGTGATTCTTCGCGCAGGTGACAGGGAAGAACCTGAGAATTCCTCTAGGCCGAGTAGAGTCTAGATTTTGAGGTGTCGATAGTGGAGCTTAAAGATCAAAGACATACTGCCAACCATGTATATATTTTATAAAACTTGAGTTTTGATGTATATGTATTTGTAAATATTTGTTATATTTTCCGTTGCGTTTTAAACAAACACTTTATCTTTTATGTTTTATAATTTCTTTTAAATGTTTCAAATTTGTTCGTATTATATTAAAAGGAATGATTTGTGTGTCTTGTAAACCGTGGCATTTCTATATTCAGTATACGTATATTACGATCGTATTAGCATGCTATGTATGTATACGGAGTATAGGGGTGTTACAATTGTTTTGGTATCAGAGCCTAGGTTTGAGATTCTCAACCTAGATCAATTATAAGAAAGAAAGAAATCTTGAGTTTTAAAATATTGTTTTAAATAAGATATATGTTTGGTATGGCAGTCTTTGATCTTTAATGAGGTATATTCTTTTGTGTATGCAGAAATAGGTAGAGATGGCATCTCATTCACGACAGTCTGTAGAGGGTAGTGCGGAGAGTGTAGCTCCTGAAGAGAATAGAGATGGAGCTAGAGTTGAGAGAGTTAGTGAGGCACCTGTTTTTGTGCCAGAGAGATCAGCTGGAGAGGAGGTTCCGCCGGGTTGGTTAAGGCATATGATAGAACTTTTTAGACAAGCTCCAGTGCAGCCACCACTACCACCACAGCCTCAAGTGCCGGTAAGACATTATGATAAGTTGAGAAAATATGGGGCTGAGGATTTCTTGGGCACTACCAATCCTGCAGTGGCTGAGCAGTGGTTGGATAAAGTGCAGAGGATATTTATCCAGTTGCAAGCTACTCCAGATGAGAAATTTGACTATGCCAGATCCCTCCTACAGAAAGATGCCTATGACTGGTGGAAGACGGTTCCTCATGCCATGGATGATCCACCTACATTATCTTATGGAGATTTTCTAAGGGAGTTCGAACTGAAATATACTCCGAGGGAGTATAAAGATATGAAGAAGATGGAATTCCTGAATTTGAGGCAAGACAACCGGACGATAACAGAATATGAGATTGAGTACATCCGGTTGAGTCGCTATGCCGGTGGGATTATCTCTGATGAAATAGACCGGTGCTGGAGATTTGAGGAGGGATTGAGACCCTCTATTATGTGCATTATTGCTGGTTCTCGGTAACAGGATTTCTCTCAGCTGGTTGCAGCAGCTAGAAGTGTTGAGAGAGCACAGTGCATTGTAGCAGCTGCTACGGAGGAGGAGACTAGAGTGAGAAGATCCCAGTTTGAGGCAGGGTCTTAATCTATGAAGAGGGGTGAAGGAAGTTTTATTCCGAGGATCAGTAGAAGCCAGAGATAGTCGGGCAGATCAGTACAGTATCAGAGGCAGAGGCCGAGACCGGCAGTTTCAGTAGCTAGTGCTCCGACTCCAGTGATTCAGAGGTCTACTCCACCTGTATGTGAGCATTGTGGTAGAACCCATGGGGGTGTTTGTTGGAAGATTGGTGGATCAGCTGGGTGTTTTAGATGTGAGTCACCAGCTCATTTCGTTAGAGATTGTCCTAAGATGCAGGAGCATAGACAGGCAGATTTTGCAGCTTCTCGACCGAGTGTTAGCAGAGGTGGTCGAGGGGGCAGAGATTTCAATAGGGGTGGTAGACCTGGGTTTAGTCAGAGAGGAGGTTCTACATCCGGGGGTAGTAGGCCAGATGAGGCTGGGCCTTCTTAGAGAGTGTATGTGATGCAGAGACAGCCGGATGCTTCAGCAGCTATAGCGGGTACATTTTCTTTATTTGACATTTCAGTACTTGCTTTGATTGATCCAGGATCCACTCATTCATACATAAGTGCATCTATCTTGCCTGTGTCTGAATTGCATTCTGAGTCCTTAGGATTTGATGTCTTAGTGACAAATCCTTTAGGACATAGTGTTATGGTGAGTAAGGTGCTTCGTGATAGTGCAATTGTGGTGCAAGGTGAGGAGTTTCTTGGTGATCTGATTGAAATGCCTTTTAAAGAATATGACTTGATCTTAGGCATGGATTGGTTGTCTAAACATGGAGCTGTGGTAGACTGTCAAAAGAAGTGTGTCACATTGAGAACCAGTGATGGTAGGAGTGTGATAGTATCTAGTGAGCAGAGACAACTTGCATCTTTGTTTGTATCAACTGTAACAGCTAGGAAATTGATTAGAAAAGGGTGTGATGCTTATCTCGCTCATGTGGTAGATACTAGAGTAGTAGATTCTCAACTTGATAGTATAACCACAGTTGCAGATTTTCCAGATGTGTTTCCTGAGGAGTTACCAGGGTTACCCCCTGAGAGAGAGGTTGAGTTTGGTATCGAATTGTTGCCTGGTACCACTCCCATCTCTATTACTCCTTATCGAATAGCACCTGCTGAATTGAGAGAATTGAAGGTGCAGTTGCAGGAGTTGTTGGATAAAGGGTTTATTCGCCCTAGTGTTTCACCGTGGGGAGATCCTGTGTTGTTTGTGAAGAAGAAGGATGGTACTTTGAGGTTATGCATTGATTATAGGCAATTGAACAAAGTGACTATTAAGAATAAGTATACTTTGCCTCGGATTAATGATCTCTTTGATCAATTGAAGGGAGCAGCAGTGTTGTTTCCAAGATTGATCTGAGATCAGGGTACCATCAGTTGAGGGTCAAAGCTGAAGATGTTCCTAAGACAGCTTTTCGCATAAGGTATGGGCATTATGAGTTTTTGGTAATGCCTTTTGGGTTGACGAATGCACCTGCAGCTTTCATGGATTTGATGAATAGGGTGTTTAGGCCCTATCTGGATCAGTTTGTGGTGGTTTTCATCGATGATATTTTGGTGTATTCGCATAATGAAGAGGAGCATGACAAACATTTGCGGATTGTATTACAAATTTTGAGAGAGAAGCAGTTGTATGCTAAGCTGTCGACGTGTGAATTTTGGCTTGATCAAGTGACTTTTCTGGGTCATATAGTTTCAGCAGATGGTATTAGAGTTGATCCAAGTAAAGTTGAAGCTATTTTAAATTGGAGTCCACCAAAGTCAATGACTGAAGTTAGAAGTTTTCTGGGTTTAGCAGGCTACTATCGACGGTTTGTGAATGGTTTTTCTTTGATAGCTACTCCACTCACCAGATTGCTTTGGAAAGGAGTTAGATTTGTGTGGACGGATTAGTGTCAAGTTAGCTTTGAGCAGTTGAAAGAGATATTGACTCAAGCGCCTGTTCTTACTTTACCTGTGGAAGATAAACCATATGTGATTTACAGTGATGCTTCACATAATGGTTTAGGTTGTGTTTTGATGCAAGAGGGTAAAGTTGTAGCTTATGCTTCTAGCAGTTGAAGCCGAATGAGCTCAATTATCCGACACATGATTTGGAGTTGGCAGCTATAGTGTTCGCTTTGAAGATTTGGCGACATTATTTATATGGAGAGAAATGTTTTATCTATACGGATCATAAGAGTTTAAAATATTTAGGTGTCCAGAGGGAGTTGAACCTTCAGCAAAGGCGATGGTTAGAGCTGATTAAAGACAACGACTGTTTGATTGATTATCATCCCGGTAAGGCGAAAATTATTGCTGATGCCCTAAGTCGGAAGTCTTTGGCAAGTTTGGTTGTTTATTCACTCTCGTTGCTTGTTGAGTTGAGAGCGTTGCATGCTAGTTTTGAGGTATGTGATGATGGTGCATTGTTGACTCAATTGCAGTTGAGACCAGTATTGTTGGATCAGATTAAGGAGGCTCAATTGGTTGATGAGAAAATTCAGAAGATTATGTCAGATTGCCAAAATGGGGAGAGCTGAGATTTTCATGTGTGAAGTGATGGTAGCCTCTGGTTCAAAGATAGGTTGTGTGTTCCTGATGATGATAGTTTGAGAAAGGTTATTTTAGAGGAAGCACACCAATCAGTTTTTGCTATGCACCCTGGAAGTACAAAGATGTACCATGATTTGAAACAGCATTTTTGGTGGTCAGGTATGAAGAAAGACATAGCAGAATTTGTATCTAAGTGTCTCACTTGTCAGAGGGTGAAAGCTGAGCATCAAGTTCCAACAGGGTTACTTCAACCTTTATCAGTGCCTGAATGGAAATGGGAGAGAGTGACAATGGATTTTGTATCTGGTTTGCCATTGACTCAGAAGAAGCATGATGCTATCTGGGTGATTGTAGATCGATTGACTAAGATAGCTCATTTTCTTCCAGTTCGGATGGACTATTCTCTTGAAAGATTGGCCGAGTTGTATATAGGTGAGATAGTGAAGTTTCATGGAGTCCCAATGTCTTTAGTGTCTGATCGAGATCCTAGGTTTACTTCGAGGTTTTGGAAGAGTTTACATGGTGCATTGGGTTCTCAATTACACTTTAGTACTGCTTTTCATCCTCAGACAGATGGGCAGTCAGAGAGAGTGATACAAATTATAGAGGATATGTTGAGAAGTTGTGTCATTGATTTCTCTGGAGGTTGGGACAGATTTTTGCCACTTGTGGAATTTGCTTACAACAATAGTCATCAATCCAGTATTGGTATGGCACCATTTGAGGCATTGTATGGTAGAAGATGTAGGACGCCTTTATGTTGGAATGAACTTGGAGAAGGCAAGTTAATTGGTCCTGATTTGGTTAAAGAGACTGAAGAGAAAGTGAAAATAATTCGGGATCGGTTGAAAGCAGCTTCAGATCGACAGAAGTCTTATTCAGATTTGAAGAGGAGAGACATAGAGTTTAATGTTGGAGATAAAGTATTTTTGAAAGTGTCTCCTTGGAAAAAGATTTTAAGATTTGGTCGAAGAGGGAAGTTGAGTCCTCGTTTCATTGGATCGTATGAAGTTTTAGAAAGAGTTGGGCTAGTTGCTTATCGTCTTGCTTTGCCGCCTGAACTAGATAGAATTCTTAATGTTTTCCATGTTTTTATGTTGAGGAGATACAGATAAGATCCATCTCATGTCTTGCCAGTTGAATCTATTGAGGTGAGTCCGGATCTGACTTTTGAAGAAGAACCAGTTGCTATTTTAGCATATGGTATGAAGGAGTTGAGACATAAGAAAGTACCAATTGTGAAGGTTCTTTGGAAGAATCATGGTAGAGAAGAATCAACTTGGGATAATGAGCAAGCGATGCTAGATCAGTATACTCAACCGTTTCATACATAAAATCAGGTAATTTCGAGGACGAAATTTCCTTTTAGAGGGGGAAGAATTGTAATATCCCAAAGTATGCCCTAGAAGTTTGGTATAATAATTATTGTAATTGAATTAAGAGTATATGTGTTTAATTGGAAACAGAAGAGGTTTTTGAGTAGAGTGTATATGTTGTATATATTGGGATATATATATAACATATACAAGTCAAATAAATGAAAGTCAAAGAAAGAACTAATTGTCATTAATTAATTAATTATAAGGAAATTAATTAATTGGAAATTGAGTTAGTGGTATGAGTGGAAGAAGATATTTTGAATATTTTATTGTTTAATGCTTGGAGGAGAGGGTTTTGAGGAAGTGAGTGGTTGAAGGTTGACTTGGTTTTCTTTGCTTTCTTCTTTCTTTCTTTCTTCTTCGTGGGTCACTTTCCTTTTCTTTGTTTTGGCCGATCCTCTATAGCAAGAGAGCAAGAGAGCAAGAGAGAGAGGTTTGATCTTCCATACTCATGATTGAAGGAAGCTTTCAAGTAATCAAGTTGGAAATCTAAGAGTTTCTTCATCCTTGGTAAGTTTTCCACTTGATTCTTTGATTTCTTTGAGTTTGTGAGTTGAGATTGTGGTTGATATGTATTTGTTTGATTGTGGTGTGTTTAAGAGTGTTTGGTTCAAATGATTTTGGATTTTTGGGGTTGGATTGAAGGAAAGAGTAAGTTTGTTAGAAGTGATAGTATTGTGGTTGTGTTTTGGGGTTTGTGGTGATGATTATGATTTGTGTTTGATATATGTGTTGAGTTGTTTTGGTATTTTTGTAAGTTTGTTATGGTTTTTGGGGGTGTTTAATTGAGTTGGGTTGAAGTGGAAAAGGGTGGAAGGAAGTGAATTGTTGGATGTAGCGTTGTTGTGGCCGAAATCTGCATTTTTGGCCTGACACGCCCATGAACACGGCCAGGTTTTTAGGCGTGTCGATGGTTCTGTGTTTTTGGATGGGTGACACGAGCAGTGACACGTCCATGTCACTGAGCGTGTCACAGCTTCTGTGTGTAGTAGCATTTACACGAGCAGTGACACGCCCATGTCACTGAGCGTGTCATAGCTACTGTGATGTTGGAGAATTGACACGGCCATGAGCACGCTCGTGTTGTTGGTCATGTCAATGTTTCTGGGAGACAGAATGTATTACACGTCCAGTGACACGCCCGTGGTTCTGAGCGTGTCAATGCTTCTGTGATGTGAGTTTAGGGCACGGTTAGGGACACGCCCATGTTGTTGAGCGTGTCATGTGTAGAGTTTGCCCTAGTTGATTCTTAGTCTTGTTATCTTATGTATATTCTTCCTTTTGGATTAGGTTGTGAAGAGTTTGAGTTGCCCTAACCTAAGTGTTAAGAATTCTTGGAAGAGGAAGAGTATAGATTGGTGTGAATTGTCTTTGAGGTAAGTACAAACCATATTTGATTGTATATATTTATATGTCTTGGACCTTAACACATTTGGATATAAATGTGTTAAGTAATCTATTACATTGTTGATGCTTATTAATAATGCTATGTTGTGCACAATGGGAATTATGTGGAATGTATGTTAAAGATTCTAAATCTATTAATAATGTAAATTGCTATGTATACATCAATGATGAATTGAGACATAATGAGATGATTGAAGCATGTTTGCATATATGGAATATGAAATGTGAAATGTGAAAGATATGATGATATAATGAATTGTCTAAATGTGATTTGAGATAATATGAGATATGAGGCTATGGTTGTTGGCTATGATGATACAAATGAGGTAATTAAGGCATGGTTGCCTAGTTGATTGTGATATATGAAATGAGAAATGAATTGAGACAAAAATTGATAAAGAGATAAATGAAATGATTGTGTGCCTAATATGTTATTCAATTTTCAGAGTTCTGGGTTTGGCGGCATGCCAATGAAACACTGGATAGGTGAAAAGACCGGGTCGTAAGCCGATTCCAGTTAAGAAATGTGAAATATGTGAAAATATGATGTCTTGGGGTGAAAAGACCGGGTCGTAATCCTCAAAAATAGTAATAGTCTTGCCGTGTTGAGGATCTCCTTGGGTTTTGCCGGGTTGATGGTCCAAGAGACTGGGTCTGTTACACTATCCATGGATAGAGATATATATATCGCCTATGGGCTTGATGATTGTGATATGGACCAAAGCAGTAACTCTGAACCTTGAATAACATATTAGATTCTTTTTGGGCCCATGCTTGTGTTTGTTTAATTGTGAATATTACTTCATAAATAGTGTGATAAGTTATTGAAGAATGTAAGGTTTGAAATATAGTATTCTTTTAAATTGTTATTGAAACTGGATTGTATGACATTAGCATGGCATTGCAGCATCATAGTATTGTAGTTTGTACTACTAAGCCGTTGGCTTAGCGCGAGTGTGATTCTTCACGCAGGTGACAGGGAAGAACCTGAGAGTTCCTCTAGGCCGAGTAGAGTCTAGATTTTGAGGTGTCGATAGTGGAGCTTAAAGATCAAAGACATACTGCCAACCATGTATATTTTTTATAAAACTTGAGTTTTGATGTATATGTATTTGTAAATATTTGTTATATTTTCCGTTGCGTTTTAAACAAACACTTTATCTTTTATGTTTTATAATTTCTTTTAAATGTTTCAAATTTGTTCGTATTATATTAAAAGGAATGATTTGTGTGTCTTGTAAACCGTGGCATTTCTATATTTAGTATACGTATATTACGATCATATTAGCATGCTATGTACGTATACGGAGTATAGGGGTGTTACAATTTTGATTTTTCTCCATTCACCCACCATGACTAAGCATCATTCAAAAAAGATAAAAATTCTATTTAAGAATATGAATGCCATTCATTGGAAGCAAATTTCATGGTCAAAACTTGATGTTTTAAAATGTTTTCAAAATGTCAAATTGGACCAATCCTTCATACATGTCGTGGCTTCCTTTTGGAATACGGATTCTAGGGTATTTAGAATTAATGGCTTTGAAATATGTCCCTTGATTGAAGAATTTGAGGCCATCCTTGGATATCCAAATAACCCATAAATGGCGTTACCTACATTGATTTCCAAGACTCAACAGAAGATGCAGATGTTATTTTAAATTTCAAAACCCGAAGTTCTTCGGTTGATGAGAGGTGAAAAAATTCTACTTGCTCCTTTGATTGACTTTTGTCTCTCTCATTTGGCCCCTACTAAGGCATGGGGACACATGCTTTGTCTTTGCTTGCTCGGTCAATTCTTGCTTGTTTCTTCTGATGGCAATATTAATCCATGAGTATTGGATATTATGGACAAAATGGAAGGAGGCTTGTCGCCGGTACCTGTGATCTTAGCCGAGACCTCAGTTGGATTAGACCGATTTAAATCAGGATTGTCAAAGAGACTGACTGGGAGTCCGTTGCTGCTTCAGGTAATTACCTAAACTGCCCTTTTGGGTTTTCAATTTAGGTTTTCTTTTTTCTTCTCTTCTTTTTATTGCTCTAATTTTTGCTTAGTCCGCCCATGTGGGTTTTCAGAACTAGCGAGCTGTCCTAATTTTTGCCTAAGCTGCCCTTGCGGGTTTTTAACTTAGCGGACTTTTTTTATTTAATTCTTTCTTTACAGATTTGGCTTCAGGAGTGCCTTTGTTTGCTTGATACTCCATCCATGGATTTTGCCAGATACCTGCCACGTCATCATTCTGCTAGGAAGCTACTCCATCCTACCTCTTCATATGTTGATTGGGTTGACTGGATCCACTCACGCTCTGGAGTCAATATCAGTTGGTTAGTACCTTGGTGGAAGATTTCTCGTATCACCATGCGGACATACTTGATGTACATTCCCCTTGCTGCTGTTCGTCAAGGTACACGCTATGATCCTCACCGTCTTGGGCGTCAGTATGGAGCTGAGCCTCGTGATTCTGACTTTGTCCCCGACTTAGACATGCCTTGCTTGACTGAAGCCTACTTGGATCGGCTGAGGCAAAGCTGGCCTGCACATTACATTTATCAACTACCATAGATTTTACATTTGTCAATTTAGAAAGTGTATTGTTAGGATGAAAAAATAATTAAAGTAATAAAAGATGCTTCTCTTCCATTTATAATTTGTCATCACCTTTTGCTATTGTGTTTATTTGTTTCATCCATATTTGGTCGAATACTTATAACAGTGCACATAGAACAATTTTAACATTAATTCTGTTTTATTAAATTGGGGAACAACCAAACATAAAGCCAGCATACACAAGATTACTCTTGTTGCCAATTAGCCCTTTCGAGTTTTCGTAACTAGCGGACTGCTCTAACTTTTGCCTAGGCAGCCCTTTTTGGGTTTTCAACCTAGCGAGCTCTTTTTTCCTTTTTTATCATACATAAAACCTCTTCAACCTGTCAATGTTTACTGGCTCACTAAATTCATTCCCGTCCATGTTTGATAACTTCACCGCACCTTTATTCATGACTTGTTTCATGACATATGGCCCTTCCCAGCTAAGTCTGAACTTCCCTCTTGGATCAGATACATTAGGCTTACATTGTTTCAACACCAAATCCCCAATTCTGAATTTTCTAATTTTAACCCTTCTATTGTAGGCCCGAGCTATCTTCTTTTGATACAGCTGGTGATTATATAGTGCCTTTAATCTTCTCTCTTCTAATAGAGCTAATTGTGTGTATCTGCTTGCTACCCATTCCGTTTCAGGCAGTTCAGCTTCCAAGACTACTCTCAATGACTTAATTTCTATTTCAATTGGTAATACTGCTTCCATCCCATAAACCAAAGAGAACAGTGTCATTCCAGTAGGTGTTCGCACACTTGTCCTATATCGCCATAAAGCAAAGGGAAGCATCTATGACCAATCCCTATAAGTCTTGGTCATCTTGGACAAAATTTGCTTAATTGTCTTGTTTGTTGCTTCTACGATGCCATTAGCCTTTGGTCTATAAGGAGAGGATCTATGATGATGAATTTGGTACTTCGAGAATAAATCCTTAACTGCTCCTTGAAATTGTACCCTGTTGTCTGATATCACACTGTGCGGGACCCCATATCTACAGATGAGGTTCTTTTTGATAAACCTAGCCATTTGACTTGCACCTAGCTTGTTGAAAGATTCGGCTTTGACCCATTTAAAAAAATAATCTATTGCTACCACAATGAAACGGTGCCCGTTTGAAGCTGTCGGATGTATCTCTCCTATAATGTCAATACCCCAAGTGGCAAATGGCCAAGGTGAAGACATAGAATGCAATTCTTTAGGAGGCATGTGATTCAAGTTACCATACATCTGACATTGCTGGCACTTCTTTACAAACTCAATACAATATTTCTCCATAGTCAACCAGTAGTAACCTTGTCGAATAATCTTCTTCACTAGGGCCAAACCACTCATGTGTGGACCGCAATTTCTGACATGATGCACTTCACTTCAGGCTTTCTTAAACATCTCAAATGCACCCCATCAGGCCACCTTCGATATAACTCTCCATGGAAGGTGATTTATTGCAATGACCACCTCCTTATGGCTCTTCTCTCTTTCTTCGTTGCCCCCGGCGGGTATGCTCTTTCCTTCAAAAATCTTCTTATAGTATCATACCACGCATCATGGTCTGTATTAACTTCCATGATTGTCTCATATTCATAGCAAGGAGTTGATGAACTTGTCAAGATTAGAGGCTTAAGGAATAGGCTAACAGGGTTTTCCCATGCCGTAGCCAATGTGGCTAGGGCATCAGCCATCTGATTTTCTTCCCTTGATAGGTGTATAAACCTACACTCCTTAAAGTTCTTCTTCATCATGGTCAAGTAATGGTGGTATGGTTTCATTTTTTCTTCTTTCAACTCCCATTCTCCATTTACTTGGGATACAACTAGCAATGAATTGCCATAAACTTCCACCTTATCCACCTTCATAATCATTAGGGTTTCCAAACCAAAAATACAAGCTTCATACTCCACCATATTATTGGTTGCCCTAAATTTCAATTTTTTGGCTAAAGGGATGAGTTCCCCCTTCGGGCGATTCTAGTTTAACTCCCAAACCTACTCCTTTCCTGTTTACTGCTCCATCAAAATACATTTTCCACCCTTGTACTTCAGTTGCTTCTAAATGTTCATCTGGAAATTCCAAGATTACCTCTTCACTATCTGATACTGGTTGTTGGGCTAGGAATTCTGCTACCGCTCTACCTTTGACCGTTTTCCTGGTTACATACTCAATCTCAAATTCTTCTAATATTATCAACCATCGACCATATTTTTCAATCAAAGAAGGTGTCTCCCTTACGTACTTCATTGGGTCCAACCTGGAAATTGCTTGCACACTATACGATTAAAAGTAATGCCACAACTTCTTAGAAGACCAAACCATGGCTATACATGTCTTTTCGATGATACTATACTTAATTTCATAAGGTAGGAGCTTTCTATTCAAATAGTGAACTGCATGCTCAATCCCTGATTCATCTGCTTGGGCTAGCATGGCTCCTATCGACTCTTCTTCTACTACTAAGTATAGTAATAGAGGTTTGTCGGGTTTAGGTGGTTTTAAAATAGGTGGATTCAGCAAATACTCTTTTATTCGCTCAAAGGCCTTTTGACACTCTTCATTCCATACGACCGGTTGATTCTTTCTAAGCAACTTGAAGATAGGCTCACAGATTATTGTGATCTTTGCTATAAATTTGCTAATGTACTGCAGTTTACCAATGAATCCCCAAACTTCTCTCTCCATCTTTGGGGCTGGCATACCTGATTGCTTTGACTTTTCAAGATCAATTTCAAAGCCATTCGTACCAATTACATGTCCCAACAATTTACCTGAGGTAACGCCGAATATACACTTCTTAGGGTTCAATCTTAGCTTATATTTCAAAGCTCTATCGAAGAATAATTCTAAGTTTTAGAAGTGTTGTTCCCTTGTATCTGATTTGACCATCATATCATCAATATATACTTCAACTTCTTTGTGCATCATGTCATGAAATAATGTGGTGGCCATCCTTTGGTAGGTTGCTCCAGCATTCTTTAAGCCGAACGACATCACCCCATAACAAAATATACCCCATGTAGTAATAAAAGCAGTTTTGGCTTTATCCTCTTGGGCCATTAACACTTGATTGTATCTAAAAAAATCCATCTACAAACAAGTGTAGCATGCTAGAGGCCGCACTATGAATGAGGACATCTATATGAGGTAAAGGAAAATCATCCTTAGGGGAAGCCTTGTTCAAATCTCTATAGTCCACACAGACCCTTATTCTTCCATCTTTCTTTGGCATGGGTACTATGTTGGCTAACCAATTTGGATATTTTATCGCTTCAAGGAACTTCACTTGCATTTTCTTAGTGACCTCTTCTTTAACCAATTCAGCCCACTCAGGTCTTAATCGCCTAAGCGTTTGTTTGACAGGTTTCATGTGAGTGTGAGTTGGAATATGATGCTCAGCTATGTCTCGATCTATTCCAGGCATATCCTCATAAGACCAAGCAAACACTTCTTCATATTTTTTGAATATTTTTTCAAATCTCTCTCTCTCTCATCAGGAGTAAGGTCGGATGCTATGCTAATGTTTTTAGGATTTTTAGTTGTTCCCAAATTTAATGATTGTGTGTTAACAGAATTAATATTAAAGATGCTCATGCAACTGCTATTTGAATGTATGCAACCATCAGGAGAAACATCACACAAGTAAGCAAAATCAGACTTTATTGCATTCATTTTGGAAAAGAAAACATCATAATCCTCATACAAAGCAGACAACTTAAAATCAAAATCATTGTTCTCAGAATCATAAAGCAGGATGTCTTCAAACTTTTCTTTGACCAGGGCGTCAATCTCTTCTGGAGTCTTCTTGGCTTTCAGGAAAGCTTCATTCTTCTCTTTTAGTTTGGATTCCTTGCTGGCTGACAGGGTGAGCTCTTTCTTCACTTGCTCCACTAGCTCGGCAACATCTGCAAAAAATTTCAAAATTTGGGATTAACTTACCCATAAACATGATCGGCTCGGGCTTTCCTTGGAGTGGTCCCATATTTGGAGCCTTGACAACGATCTCTTCAATTGGTGGGAGGCTCATCTTCTCACTCTTCTTTGGCTGGACATTGTTGTATTCATCATATCCCAATCATTGCTTGGAAGTTTGAGTTCTAAAATTTGGCAGCTTTGTCAAACCGGCCTTTTCCTTCCCAAGACTAGCTCCGGGAAGGTAGTTCATGTTCTTCATCATGTTCAAGACTTTGGAGTCCACTACTTCATCATCAGAAATTGCAGCTATTTGAAAACCATTGAGAGGCCTCTCAACCATTAGAGCGTTAACAATCTCATTATCTTCAGCTTCAATGACCACTGTCTCATCTCCATTGGGGAACTTGATCTTTTGATGAAGGGTAGAAGGAACTCCACCAAGGGGATGAAACCATGGTCACCCCAAGAGTAAGGCGAAGGTAACCAGTATGTCTAAAACAACAAACTCAACAATAGATTCAATTGGACCAACCTTGACAGCGGCTTTGAAAGTTCCTTCGGCATGCCTCTTAGTGTTGTCATAAACATGAATTGTTACCCCAGTTGGGTTTAGATCTCTTGTTGATATGGCTAGCTTTGGCAATATCTTAAGTGGACAAACATTTATGGTGGACCCATCATCAACCATTACACATGGAGTCCTCTTCCCCTTGACTTCTATTTTGATAAAGAGAGGGCGGATGTGGTCTCTCCCCTCCTCCGGTAAGTCCGCATCCGAAAAAAGAAACTATTCCCATATTAACTTCACTCTTTTCTTGAACCTCTTCACATTTAATTACTTCCCCACTTTTTATGAAGTTGATCAACTCCTCCGGTATTGTGGAGGCAGAAATTGGCATGCTCACTAAGGCCTTGGCCATAGTTTCTTGGTGCTTTTTAGAAGTAGCTAATAAGTCCCAAATGCTAACACTTGCTTGGGTTCTTTTCAATTGCTTGAGCACAGCATCATCTTCTTCTACTTCAACTTCCTTCCCCTTATTAGTTTCTACCTCCTTAGGTGGTGGCCTTGCATAAGGCTTACCAAATCTAGTGTTCATCACCTCATCTTCTTTGGGCTCGGACTAAGTCCACTCCTCCTTCTTGGATACAATATCATCATCACTATCACTTGAATCCCAAAACTCGTTGACAACACAAATCATTACTTCTCCACCCATCATAGCTTGTTCAATTTTGACAAATGCCTTTTCTTCTTTGGTTGCTTCTCCACCCACATCTTGAAAAGAAGACATGACAAAGTCCTCACGCAAACCTCCTCCAATCATGAAGGTTGCCGGTGGTGATACCCTATTGAATTTTGGCAATGGGTTGTCTTTGGTGTTTGGTTTATTGGGTTAGGGTAGCTTCCCATTATCAATTAGATTTTGAATCTCATGTCTCAACCTCACACATCTATCCGTGTCATGCCCTTGCATTTGGTGAAATTGACAAAATGCTTTAGTGTCAAAATTAGATGGGAGAGGGTTAGGCAAAGGACGAGGATTTAAGGGTTGTAGCAATCCCTTTCTTTGAGGTTTATTGAGAACCCAAGACATTGGTTTCCCCAATTCTAAAAATTGTCTCCTCGTTCCTTGGTTAGTAGCATTAACACCGACGGCCTTTTGCATGCTTTGGCTACCAGATTGATAGCTCCCTTTCTCGTTTCTTTTTGTTGCAAAACGGCTCTTCTCCCTTTCCCATTCTTCAATTTGCAAACCAGCTTGGAGAAGGTCTTTGAAATCACGGATGAGTGTATGAGACATGAAGGCAACACCCCTCTCACAATCATCCTTATTTGATCGGATTCATCGGGCCTCTTCTTGAGTAAAGCAGCCTTGTTTCTTCACCTTTTCACATAATCCACAAAGTTCTCATTCGACCTTTGCCTAATGGACTCTACTTCCATTAAGGTAACTTCAACTCGACATTATAGCCATATTGCTGTATGAAGGCTTTGTAAAGCAGATCCTAATTCTTTTGTGTCCCATCATCTAAGGTATTGAACAAATTTTGGATAGTAGGATCCAATGAGAGCATGAAGTATCTTAGAGTTTGAGCCTTAGTAGCTCGGGCGGACTGCCTAGCAGTGATATACTGCTTGACATGGAGATGAGGATTTCCAGTACCATTGTATTTAGCAAAGTAAGGCATTTTGAACTTATAAGGGACCTCTTCATCTTGTTCAAATAGTTTGTCGATCTCGGACATCTCTTCGATTTTCAGCTTCTTCTCAAATTTCTTTTCTAAATCAGCAATCATCTTTTCAATATCAGAAGTTTCGGTCTTCTCCATAGTTGATCTTTCAACAATCTTTGGTTCCTTTTTCTTCTATTGAGCATCTTGGTAGTATTGAGCCCAATCATCATCATCATCAATGATCACCTTTTCATCATGAGAAACCACTTCACCAACTTCGGTCTTCCCTTTGTTCTTTGGCTTCTTAGTGCTAGCAGATGCCTCGGCATGATTCTCTGAGATTGCAGTCAATTGGTTCTTCATGGTCTGAGCTAGGGCCTCTTTTATTTCTTCCATTTTGGCATTGAGGGCCTCATCCACCATCCTCTGAATTTGTTCGGGCTCCATTGTTTTTGGTGAGCAAGTGATTAAGTCATTGCTAGATACTTCATCTCCGGTGTAGGTCAGATTGTTGTAAGCTTTAGAACTATCGTAATTCAGGGCTGTGAGCTAGAAAGGATTAATGATATAAGATGCAAATGTATGCATGTATGCACGAACAATCAAGGATAATTAGGACATTCCTTCCAACCTTATAACATCCGCACTCGAATGGCGAGTCTCTTTTCCTAGGTATATGGTTAACAAAATAACAATATGGGGTATCTTGTTTTCGAATAATTCCCTCGGACGTTTCAACCAATAGTTATATTTTAAAAAAATGGAAACCAGTTCATAATAATTCCCATTAATTAGGTTTTAATCCATTTACCCAACCATAGTAGCTTTTATGCTATATTGGATTAAAACAAAATTAAGAGGTTTCTTATAAATAGATTTCTCACTTGAAAAAGGCAACTAATGATTCATGCCAAAAACAAGCCCATGGTTAATTTATTCTTAGTGTAAACTAGGCCCACAATTGATTTTTAGTATTTCATAATTGACCTAAATATTTTTGCAAGCTCTTTATAAGAGAAGGTTGGGTGAAAATAGTTTTGTTTCTAAGCCCATTGTAAAAGATTTTAGAAAACTAGATTTTGGGCTTAGTATTTGGGCCATGGGCCAAAGAATTTTTGATTTGTTTTTAGAAAAGTCTTATGTCCAAAGACTATCTTGAAAAATTTTGAAAATAGCTTTGGTCTTTTGGATTTAAAGAAAAATTTATTTTGAGCTTACAATGTACTTAGGTCATATTAGAAAAAGAACAAACCAAATAAGCCATGATTTAAGCCAAGATAAATTAACCATAGTCAAACAACATGCATTTGGGGTAAAAACCTAAGGAAAGTAACTAGGCCAATTACATGAGCTTTAGTCTTTGGGTTAAAAGGCTTAGGTTCCCATATCAAGTATATACCAAATGGTACGAGGCTATGAGTGGTTATGCCATGCTCGATCTCCATACCTTGAGTGAAAGTATGGTATCCCTTACATAACACAACACGGGTAACACGGACGTCCTAACTCACGCACACAATGCAATCTAAGATGATGCAATGGATAATATCATTATAAGAAAGAATAGAATAATATAAAGACCAATGGAATCAACTTCTCTTTTCCCCAGTGGAGTCGCCACTGTGAGCGGGGATTTTCGCCCCCACTCCCGGTGGAATGGTTCTTGCGACTTCGGCACTGTTTAGGCTCGGGGCCTTAGAGAACACGGACCTAAGTCCGGAGAAAATAGAGTCGCCACCTGGACAGGCCGGGAAAAAAAAGGGGTGGATGACTCGATTCCTAAGGAATCCCCAACCCCTTAATGGGTTCGGAAAGTTGGGTACGTGTAGGGAAGGTGAGAAATGGCCCAACACCCCCACAACGCCCGATTCATTAGAATCGGCCTCCTTTATAGGTCTTAATATTATAAAATTCTTAAATATAACAACATTATCCATATTACACACAATAATTAAAATAAAGCATCAATATATTAAAATCAAAGCAAGGTCCAAGCAAAACAAATAAATGGACACTCATCCGAAGATGGAAACATGTCCTTACATCACATGCCTAAATAGGACACCCACTGAAAGGTAGAAACATGCCCTTTACATAGGTTCTAAAATAGAAAAGCAAATTAAATTACATGATATTTAACTAATGAGGTACCCACCAAGTGGAAACATACCTCTTACAACATTTAGAATCCTAAATAAATTGATAAAAGTAAATAATCATTCATCATAAATAAATCATTCATTAAAAGTATTAAATATCAATGGAAAATAAACATCCATCCATGATAAATTAAATAAACCAAGTATTGAACTTAAATAAATTAAAGCATATAAAATAAATCAAATCATAATCAAATATGGAATTGAATAAGGCAAATAAAAATCCAAATTATAGCTACTGTTTCCATTTAGGATCCTTTATTTCTTGTGTTTAGGGTTTTGGATTTTCATGGGTTTAAGCTACTGTGACTTTTTAAAGAATTAAAATAGATTAAGGATTTTATGTTTTAAAAGGTTGGTAAGACACTTTGATTAACCAAATTAAGGTTTGAATGGTGAAATCATGAAACTAGGGTTTTGGACACTTTAAAATACTTTTGATTTGTGGTTTTAAATGATGATTTCAAGCTTATTGTGTAAAATTAAAATATTTATGTTTATATAATTTTTAAGGTTTTAAAGGATTAGGGTTTTAAAAAAATTAGGGTTTAAGGCTTTAAAGGGCTAGGGTTTTACTATTGGAGTTGAGTTAGGATTTAGTGTTTTAAAATTAGGGTTTTGGTGGATGCATGAAGCTTTTAGGGTTTGAAAATCAATTTGATACTTTTATGAGGTTTTATTAAAAAAAACAAACGATTTAAAGTTTATAAAAGCAAAAAAGAAGTTTTTAAAGCTTTTGGAAAGAAACAGAATATACTTTAAGGGTTTTGATAATTTGGAAAGTAAATTAGGGTTTTGGGGTTTTGAAGAAACTAAATTAATAACTTTAAATTCTTTGGAAAATAAAGCAATGAATTAGTGTTTTAAACTTTAGAAAAGCTAAATTAAAGTTCTGAGATTTTTGAATTAAAAGAAAGAATGAGATGTTTAGCTACTGTGAAAAAATAAAAGGAATCAAGAATTCAAACCTTCTTTCATGGGGTTGCACCAAAATGGCTTCTTGGATGAACCAGGTTAAAGACAAGCTTTTTCTTGCCTTTGAATTGCTTATTTTCTCCCTCCAAAATCCGATTCAGTTTACTACTAGAAAGAATTTAAAGTTTCTAAGTTTTCCTACTCACTCTCGATCATTAATTTCTCCCCCCTTTTTGTGTTGTAATCATACTTATTTATAGAAGTTTTTTGTGGTTTTTTCCTAGTTGCTCATGGCATACATTATTTATTAAGAAAAGGAAACCGAAACCTAATTGCATTAGGTTTCGGAAAATTTGAGTCGAAAAAATTTCGCTGGCAAAAAAAACTGTTGCGGAAAAATCACGCTGGCGAAAAAATTTGCCGCAAGAAAAATTGCGCTGGCAAAAAACTGCCGCAGCAGGCTAAGCAGGCCTGCGGGCCATTTCGCCAGCAGGAGCCCACGGGCCCGCTGACAAATCATCGCCGATTTTTATTTTTTTATTTTTGTTTGTTTATTTTTATTTTTTATTAATAAAAATTAGATACTAGAGCAAAAATTATTTAATTAAGATAAAAAATTATTTTGGATCAATTAAAATATATTAAATAACACAAAAATTATTTTGGACCGGACTAGGTTAAAAATTAAGGGTCTACACTAGCTCGTCCGGGTGGCGACTCTATTTTCTCTGGACCTAGGTTCGTGTTCTCTAAGGCCCCGAGCCTAAACAGTACCGAAGTCGCAAGAACCATTCCACAGGGAGTGGGGGAAAAAATCCCCGCTCACAATATATAAATAAAAAGTAAAAAAAATAATAAAAACTTTGACGACAAAAGTCGCTAGAGATGAATTGGCTCGGGCCAATTTGCCGTAGGTTTTGCCTGCTGCCAATCAGCACCCCAGCCTCTGGCCTAGCAGTTTGCCCTCACAAATCCTCATAGAGTCCAGGCCAATCCTTTCCAGACCGCAGCAATCCTCGCAGGCCCAGCAGCACGCTCGCATGCCAATCCTCACAGCATGCAGGCTTAATGCCCCTGCGTGCCAGCTCGTTGTCTGATTTTTGACAAAACTTTATTTTACTGGGTTTTAATTTTATTTCCTAGACAGTTTTATTTTCTTAAACAATTAGTATTAGGTTCTTATTTTTTCTTATAAATACCACATTAAAAACACACAAAAAAAGGAGAATTTTATTTGGCCAAGAAGGAAAAAAAAGGAGAGGAGAAAGGGAATTGATTCAAGAATTATTTGGAATTTTTAGCAATTGATTCAAGGATTAGAGGAAACAAGCAACAAATAAGAAGTGATCAAGGCAGCAAGCAATCTCTTGCCTTGGTGTTAAGCTCAGCCAAGAATTTTGCCAATAATTTTTGGTGGAGTCTTCAAATGCAGGTATGTGTATTTAAATTTTAACTCTCATCCAGTAATAATTGATACATCAAAATTGATACTTCCAATTGGATAGTGGTTTTTAAATTTTTAAAATTCATAATAGTCAACTTAAAAGCTTTAATCTAATTAATTCAAACCCTAATTACTCTTTAAAACCTAAATCTAAAGTTCCTTAAAACCTAAATTTCAAGTTCTGCTTTCTTAAAAAACTCAAATTCCATTCCCTTAAAAAAACCCTAATTAGTTCTTTTTTCACTTAATTATTATGGTACCTTAAGCTTTCATTAAATAATAATAATTAATTTTTTTTCAAATTATCACAGTAGCCTATTCTTTCTAAATACTTAACTTTTAAATACTATTTACATATAACTTCCGAAACCCTAAATCCAAAACATCCATTCATTAGATTTAAACCCTAATTTATTTCAAACCTAATCTTTGACTCAAACACCCAGTAGCCATATTATTTCTTTTATATTAAATATTTCTCAATTGACTAATCCAGTAATTAAAAAATCCTAATTGTTAAACATAAAACCCATGAAATCCTAATTTTATTCAAGAGACCCTAATTGATGCATAAACCCTAAATTTATATACATACTGCTTTATTTAACTTAGATGAATGTTAATTATATATTTTCATTCCTGTTTCATATCTTTGATGAATAATTGACTTATGATGAATGGTTGGTTATTTTTGTTGATTTGCATTGGTTGCAAAATATTGTAGGAGGTATGTTTCCATATTTTGGGTACCTTATATTGTGAGCATCATGTAATTTAGTTTATTTTAAAGTTTTTGGATCAATGTAAAGGACACGTTTCCACCTTTCGGTGGGTGTCCTATTTAGTTTTAGATATTAAACGATGTAAGTATATGTTTCTATCCTCGGATGGGTGTCCATTTATTTATTTTGTTTGGACATTGTTGAGATTTTGATAAAGTATTTATTTATTCTTATGATCACATATAGTATGGATAATATCATTATATTTAAGAATTTTATAATATTAAGACCTGCAAAGGAGGCCGATTCCAATGAACCAGGCATTGTGGGGGTGCTGGGCCATTTCTCACCTTCCCCACACGTACCCAACTTTTCGAACCCATCAGGGGGCTGGGGATTCCTTAGGAATCGAGTCATCCACCCCTTTCTTTTTCTTGGCCCTTCCGGGTGGCAACTCCATTTTCTCCGGGCTTAGATCCGTGTTCTCTAAGACCCCGAGCCTAACAGTGTCGAAGTCACAAGAACCATTCCACCAGGAGTGGGGGCAAAAATCTCTGCTCACACAATTCTTTATAAAAGATTATAAAATTTTAACCATATGTTCTGGGAATACATATGATATTGTGTATACATTTTTAGATTTTTTTTCTAGGTTGATTTACCATAGTTTTTAAAATGTTCCTCAATTTCTACAGATTCTGAGTTGCTGAAACTATTCCAACAATTTGTGTTCTTTTATTTTTCTTAATTAGTAATTCATCTGTAAAAATTATAAAATTCTGTACATTGGATTCTAACACATAGTAAAACTTTCTATTAAATTTTCAAGCTCATCCAACATTCCTAGAGATGATGTCCAAACTTTAATAACCATAAAATTATAAAATAATGCCAATGGAAAATGCTTTTACATGATGTTTCACAATGTAGCACTCAATTTCACCTTAAAACATATCATTTAATCATTTTAAAATTCACATAAGAATAAACACAAACATGGGTCCAAAGGATCTAATATGCTATTTAAATTCCAGAGTTACTATTTTGGTCCAAATTGACACCAAGTGTCTAGCCCCGAAGGCAAATCAAAGTAATGGTCAAAAGCTAGCCCGAAGGTAAATCATATCACAGTGATGCCAAGCGTCTAGCCCTGAAGGCAAATCATAAGGATAACCTCATAGGCATGCCGCCAAACACATAACTCTGAAAAATTGAATAACGTACTAGGCACACAAATAATACATACTTTCCATATTCAACTTTTTCTCATTTTTCCATAATCAACTAGGCTCATTGCCTCATTTCTCATTATCAATTAGGTACATTGCCACATCTTCTCATTATCAATTAGGCACATTGCCTCATTTTCTCATTATCAATTGGGCACATTGCCTCATTTTTTTTTGTCGATAAACATTGCCTCATTTTCTCATTCATATCAATGTCAATTCACTTTAATTCATCATATTTCATCATTTCATCACAATGCATGCACATTTCTCATCACAAATACATCACCCAAATATTTTGGGTTATTTTCATATAATTCATATAAATCACATTTTATGCAGTTTAGCCATAAACAAAGGCTTTACACAATGCATATAATGCATACATAACAAATCACATGTAGCACATTGTTCATGAATGTTCAATGTATTAAGTAGCTTAAAACACTTTCCAACCAAAATGTGTTAAGCTCAATTTAATGCCAAACATATCTAATTTACCAAAATTTTATACTTTCCTTAGTAAGCACTCAAGAGTAAGCTCAAAATCTTCACCAAACCTTCACTTCCAAGTTACCCTTCTGTGAGCAGGGATTTTCGCCCCCACTCCCTGTGGAATGGTTCTTGCAACTTCGGTACTATTTAGGCTTGGGGCCTTAGAGAACACGGGACTAAGCCCGGAGAAAATGGAGTCATCATCTGGACAGACCGGGAAAAAGAAAGGGGTGGATGACTCGATTCTTAAGGAATTCCCTACCCCCTAATGGGTTCAAAAAGTTGGGTACATGTGGGGAAGGTGAGAAATAGCCCAGCACTCCCACAATGCCCAGTTCATTAGAACTGGCTTAATATTATAAAATTCTTAAATATAACAATATTATCCATACTACAAGCAACAAATTAAAATAAAGCAACATTATATTAAAATCAAAGCAATGTACAAACAAAACAAATAAATGGACACCCATCCAAGGATGGAAACATGTCCTTACATCGTCCATGTCTAAACTAAATAGGACACCCACTGAAAGGTGGAAACATGCCCTTTACATTGGTCCAAAATATAAAAGCAATTTAAATTACCTGAAAATTAATTAAGGAGGTACCAAATAATGAAAACATACCTCTTACAATTTTAATACTAAAACAAACTAATAATAATCATAATAATAATAAAAATATCCATCCATGATAAATTAAAAAAAAATCAAGTATTGAAATTAAATAAATCAAAACATATAATAAACTACATAATCAAATCTAAAATTTAATAAAGCAAATAAAGATACAAATTTATGTTTATGTCTCAATTTAGGGTTCTTATTTAATATTTAGGGTTTTGGGATTTTGGAATTATTGTTATTATTATTTAGGCTACTATGAGAATTTTTTTGAAAAAATGGGATGGATTAGGGTTTTATAAATTTAAAAAAGTAGTAAGATTTTTGGTTAATCAAATTAGGGTTTAGGGCTAACATCATGAAATTAGGGTTTTGGAACCTTAAGACATTAGAGTTTATAATTTTAAAAGATTAGGATTAGGGTTTAAGATTTTTTTAGGTTTACTGATGAGAAAGATTTATGAGATTTATTGGATTTGGGCTTAAGGATTTGTAGGTTTACTAGATGAGGGTTTGAAAAATTAAGGTTTTGATTTATCATTTTAGAAGAAATATTGATTTTGGAAATAAATTAAGATTTTGGAAAATAATTAGGGTTTTGAGACTTTAATGGAATAATTTAGGGTTTAAAGTTTTGGCAAAAATAGTTTAGGGTTTTTAAAGTTTTGAAAACAGAAGAACAATTTAGGATTTTGATAATTTAATCAATGACTTAATCTACTGGATGAATGGAAAATCTGATTTATAAAACATACAATTAGGGTTTTATAATTAATAATTTAGGTTACTGAAAAACTCAATATCAATGCAAATAATAGAAACACTTAAAAGAAAATATGGCAATATTATCATATGCTTAAACAATTCATGAATCAAAACATAAGAATGTTGCAAATATAACAAATCAAAGATTTATAATCAAACCTGCACCGCATTGGTTCCACCACAGTTGAATCTGGCTGAACAGGAATAGAGACAGTGTTGTTGCCTTCGATGGATTGATGATTGATGAGTGCTATTTGTTACTAATCTCTTTTGCTGCCTTCTTTGCTGTTTTATCTCCCTTAATGTTAATTGCCGCCCCCTAGCGTTTTTCTCCTCCTCCTCTTTTTTCATGTTTTAATGTGGTGTTTATAAGAAAAAAAAATAAGGACCTAATCCTATTTTAATAAGGAAATACCAATTGTTTAGGAAAAATTAGAAAATCAGGTAAAACAATGTTTGGTAAAAAAAATCGACAGGCTACGCTGGTAAAAATTACTGCAAGGATCAGTGGCGGGCTAGCTGGGCAAGCTAGTTCATCACAGAACTGGGCAAGCCCAGCTGCGGTTAATTGGGCAGTGCCCAATTCACCGCTGATTGTTATCTGCGGAGAATTGGGCAGTGTCCAATTTGCCGCAGAAATTTTCTGCAAGCAAAATGCCCTACCGCGCATCGTTCGCCCATCCGTCTGATTTTTTATTATTTTTATTATTTTTTTATTTTTTTTATTAAAAATAACTATTAAATATTACTAGTAATTAAAATATTATTAAAATAAAAAAAATATCACAAAAATTATTTTGGACTATCAGATTTGATTGGGACAAAAATTAAGGGTCTACAGTTTGCCCCCTGCTTGAACAATCTGAGACTTGGTAGAAGAGAGTGAAAAGCAACATGACTTTGAATAGATTTTGGATAAGGATGGGTACTTGGAATCGATTTGAGTACTTAGACCCATGATTGGATACTTGGATCCGAGATTGGGTACTTGAACCCGATATTGAATTGGATTTGGGTACTGAGACCCGAGATTGGATACTTGGACCCGAGACTGAATTTGATTTGGGTACTTGGACCCAAGGCTGAATTGAGTTTGGGTACTTGGACCCGAGATTGGATATATGGACCTGAGATTAAATTTGATTTGGGTACTTGTACCCGTGATTGAATTTAATTTGGGTACTTGGTCTCGAGATTGGGTACTTGGATCCGAGACTGAATTTGATTTGGGTACTTGGACCCATGATTGAATTGGATTTGGGTACTTGGAACCGAGATTGGATACTTGAACCTGAGATTGAATTTGATTTGGGTACTTAGACCCGAGACTAGATTGGATTTGGGTACTTGGACATGAGATTGGGTACTTGCACCCGTGACTGAATTGGATACTTATACCCAAGACTGGGTACTTGAACCTGAGACTGAATTGAATTTGGGTACTTAGACCCAAAACTGGGTACTTGGACCTGAAACTAGATTGGATTTGGGTACTTAGACATGAGACTGCATTGAATTTGGGTGTTTGGACCCGAGACTGGATACTTGGACCCGAGACTGAATTGAATTTGGGTTCTTGGACCTGAGACTGGATACTTGGACCCATGACTGAATTGGGTACTTGGACCCGAGACTTGGTACTTAGACCCTAGATTGAATTGAATTTGGATACTTGGACTTGAGATTGGGTACTTGGACCCGAAACTGAATTGGATTTGGGTGCTTGGATCCGAGATTGGATTCAATTTGGGTACATGGACCCGAGATTGGGTACTTGGACCCGAAACTTGATTAGATTTAGGTACTTGGACTCATGATTGGGTAATTTGGGTTCTGGACCCGAGCTAAGTTCTTGACTTAAGGATAATTTGGGTTCTGAACCCGTGCTAAGTTTTGGACTTAAGAGAGAATTTAGGTTCTAGACCTAACCTAAGTTCTGGACTTAATGATAATTTGGGTTCTGGACCCGAGCTAAGTTCTGGACTTAAGAGTAATTTGGGTTTTGGACCCGAGCTAAGTTTTGGACTTAAGAGGGAATTTAGGTTCTGGATCTAAGCTAAGTTATGAACTTAAGGATAATTTGGGTTCTAGACCCGAGCTAAGTTCTGGACTTTAGAGGGAATTTAGGTTCTGGACCTAAGCTATGTTTTGGACTTAATGATAATTTGGATTATGGGCCCGAGCTAAGTTCTGGACTTAAGGGTAATTTGGTTTCTAGACCCGAGCTAAGTTATGGACTTAAGAGGGAATTTAGGTTCTGGACCTAAGCTAAGTTCTTGACTTAAGAGAAATTTGGGTTCTGGACCAAAATATTTGAAAGTGAGTTTGAAAATATTTCATATACTCATAAATCAAAAATTAAAATGGGGAATCTTTGCCCTCTGTGTAGGCTCAAACCAATAATTTTTCTCATGCAGGCTCTGATTGATGTTTATATTTTGTTTGGTTCCTTTACAAAACCATGCATCTCTTCTTTCTTTTGCGAAATGACTAGAGCTTCCTTAAGCAATGGGTCTTCCATGCCCCCCTGATTCAATGTCTTCTTTTGATTGCTTCATACAATATTACTATTTAATTTTGACAAACAAAAATGGAGCGTGATATGCTCATGTATGCATGGATAATACTTATAGTGGTTCCATCAACTCACAGACCGAGGTGATTAGCTGAAGTGTTCTCATTGACTCCTTCCATATGCTTGTTCAGATCTTTCATTGGAATGATAGAGGGCTCTGCATTTATGGCTTTTATCTTTGAGATATTGAAAATATGAGAGGTGGAGACCCCAAGCTGCAGAGTCAGGGATACATAAATTTCAAACTATGCTTTAGCATGTCAGTTGGTAGCCTCTTCATAACCTTGCCAATAATCATTTACTTTGCCCAATGTGTCCTTCGAGGTTCGATAGTTCAACATACTCCCCTTAACTTAATTTTTTTTGAATTTTCAATTTTGAATTTTGATTTCAAAATCAAATGTTGGCTTTGCCAAATTAATGTCAATTTACCTCAGGACTTGATTTTTCAAATTAACATATCTATAACATGACAACCCTAGTTACCGTACTAAACTCGGGAATAATTTCTATTTAAGCAAGAATTGTTGCACTTCAAATTGGCACATACACATTACTTGGTCAAAGATCTCATTAGAGTTTGAATATTTTCTATCTCATATGCATGCTTATTCAAACTACCTCCACTAATAGACTCTACCTACCAAGAGAGATCAACATGTCTTTGATAGGGTTGAAATGGGGTTTACAAGGGACAGGGGTTAAATGAAGGCCATTTGTAAGTTAGAGCCATTGTGACACTATGGGCAAACCCTCACACTACAAATTTCTTGTTCAAACTTTAGGCAGCTGGGAGCATGAAAAGATAGAGCTTTGAGTATCCTCCCATCTTCTTGGCATTAATCTAGATTTTGATTGGGATAGTCTTCATTTCTTTTCTTCTTTTCCCTTTTCTTTCTCTTTATTTTTCTTACTCTTCCCTTTTCTTTTTTTTTTCTTACTCTTCCCTTTTTTTGAGCATTTTATCATTTTGTCCTTCTTCTCTGTAGGATTGTTAAGTATAGGACTTTCAAAAACTAGGTGACCTTTCTCCTTTTTCTCTGATTTTGATTGAATCTTTAGTTGGGTTGGATCAATTCAAGTCAAACTGTCCTTATAAACCAAATGGAAGCCTTTTGCTACTTTAGGTAAAAGAGAACTCAGTTGGCTTTTTGAACCACCTTTTTAGGTTTTATCTTTCCTTTTTTTCCTTTTTTTTCCTTTTGTCCTTTTTTTCTTTTCTTTTTTTTTTCTTCTTTTTTTCCTTTTCCTTTTCCTTTTTTTATTTCTAGAATAGTTGTCTTGTTTGTACCAACTTGGGTTTCTAATAATGGATGAGTGGAGTGACATAAATCTCCTTTAATAGGGATAAATAATTTGTTACTCTGATGTTATCTTGATAGATTGGAGATATTAGGTGAACTTCAACTACCCTTATGGTCTTGATAACATCAACTATCCATATGATCTTGACTATTCATTCCTTTCTTTAATCTTCTTGTCTCTTCACCTTAGTGATCATAAGACTTGTCAAAAGTATCACAACAACTTAGGGTAGGTTGTTGGGTTTATATGCCAATGAAAAGAAAGCTAAAATTTTATGAAGGCTCAAAGGGACAACCAGGGATTGATATTTAATAGGGTGGATACTAGTTGTTGGCTCGTCAAACAATGCCTAGATCATCTCTCTCTTAAATAAGCAGAGTTCAGTTTTGCCTCAAAAATTTGTCAAAAAATGTTCTAAGACTGACTAGGACCTAGACAAAGGTAATTATACAGAAGCCCTCTCTAAATAAGCATACATATCTCAATTCTATAGACCAATTCCCTCACCTAGTAAAGTCATTCTAATCATGATGCCTAGATATGCTAATTTATAAATATCAAGTTAAATTCCTCATGGTTAAGCACCAAAATGAACAAAGACCAATAAAAATTTAATGAAAATAATTTATTCAAGCAACTTTAAATTTGAAAAACATGATTATTCTAATTAAATATTAAAGAAAGCAAAATTGAAAAGCAACATTCAAGCTAAGGAAAGTTTATTGAGTTAAAATTCTTCTCCTTTCACATCTTTAATATTTCCCATCTTAAAAAGATGACAAGACCAGATCTTCCTCCAATCCTCCTCCTACCATTAAAGTTGCTGGTGGTGGCACTCTGTTGAACCTAGGCAAAGGATTACTTTTGGTATTGGGCTTATCCGGCTCAGGCAACTTTCTATTATCAATTAAATTCTGGATCTCATGCCTCAACTTCATACAGTTGTCCATTTCGTGTCTAGACCTTTGATGGAATTGGCAAAATGCATTAGTATCAAAGTTAGGTGGAAGAGGATTAGGCAAAGGACGAGGAGTCAAGGGATGTAAAAATCCCTTCTTTTGTAGCTTATTGAGAACCCAAAATAGTGGCTTCCCTAATTTCCAAAACTGCCTCATTCCTCCTTGACTAGTGGCATTAACATCAGCTTCCTTTTGTGTACTTTGATTGCTAGGCTAATAATTTCCTTTCTCATTCCTTTTTGTCGAAAAGCGGTTCTTCTCCCTTTCCCACTCTTCAATTTGTAGACTAGCTTGGAGAAGATCTTTGAATTCCCTTATAAGGGTGTGAGACAGCCTTTCACAGAGGTTGGACAGGACACCTCTGACTATCATCCTGATTTGGTCTAACTCATCAGGCCTCTTCTTGAGCAGTGCAACCTTATTTCTCCATCTTTTCACAGAGTCCATAAAATTCTCATTTGGTCTTTGCCTAATGGTTTCCACCTCCATCAAGGTTACTTTCAACTGGACATTATACCCACATTGCTGAATGAAAGCCTTGTACAACATGTCCTAATCTTTTTGAGTACTTTCCTCTAAGGTGTTGAGCCAGTTTTGGACAACAGGTTCCAATGAGAGTATAAAGTACCTTAGAGTTTGAGCCTTAGTGGCTCGGGCATACTGCATAGTAGTGATGTACTACTTCACATGGAGATGAGGTTTTCCAGTACCATTGAACCTAGTGAAGGAAGGCATCTTGAAGTTATAAGGGACCTCCTCATCTTGTTCAAACAGTTTGTCGATCTCAGACATCTATTCGATTTTCAGCTTCTTCTCAAATTTCTTTTCAAAATCAGCAATCATCTTCTCAACATCAGACGTCTCGGTCTTTTCAATTGTTGTCTTCTCAACAACCTTCAGCTCCTTTTTGTCTTGAGGATATTGGAAGTATTGAGCCCAGTCATCATCACCATCAAGGACTACCTTGTCATCATCAAAAGCCACTTCACCAACCTTAGCCTTCCCTTTGTCCTTTGGCTTCTTGGTGCTAGCAGATGCTTCGGCATTGTTCCCTAAAATTGTATCTAATTGATTCTTCATGGTCTCGGCTAGGGCCTCCTTTATTTCTTCCATCTTGGCATTGAGGGCTTTATCCATCATTCTTTGAATTTGTTCGGGCTCCATTACTTTTGGTGAGAGAAAGTGATTGAGTCATTGCTAGATTCTTCATCTCCGGCATAGGTTGGATTGTCATAAGCTTTTGAACTATCATAATCCAGGGTTGTGAGCCAGAAGGGATTAATGATATGTCATGTGATGCATGATGCATGATGCATGTATGCATGTATGCTCAAACAAACAAAAATAGGACATTCTTTCCAACCTTATAACTTCCACACACAAATGGTGAGTCTCTTTTCCTAGGTATGGGGTATCTTATTTTTGAATATTTTCCTCGGACGTTTCAACTAATAGTTATATTTTTAAAAATAAAAATTAGTTCATGATAATTCCCATTAATTAGGCTTTAATCCATCCAACCAACTAAAGTAGCTTTTATGCTATATTGGATTAAAACTAAATTAAGAGGTTTATTATAAATAGATTTCTCACTTGAAAAAGTAACTAATGATTCATGCCAAAAACAAGCCCATGATTAATTATTCTTAGTATAAACTAGGCTCACAATTGATTTTTAGTATTCCATAATTGACCTAAATATTCATAAGCTCTTTCAAAAGGTTATGAAAATAGTTTTGCTTTCAAGCCCATTGTAAAATGATTTTAGAAAAAAATGGATTTTGGGCTTTGTATTTGGGCCATAAGAAAAGAATTTTTCAAAAGTTTTATAACCAAAGACCCTCTTGAAAAATTTTTAAAATTGCTTTGGTCTATTGGAGTTTAAAGAAAAAAATTTATTTTGAGCTTACAATGTACTTAGGTCATATTAGAAAAAGAACAAACCAAATAAGCCATGATTTAAACCAAGATAAATTTACCATAGTCAAACAACATGCATTTGGGGTAAAAACCTAAGGAAAGTAACTAGGCCAATTACATGAGCTTTAGTCTTTGGGTTAAAAGGCTTATGTTCCCATAGCAAGTATATACCAAATGGTACAAGGCTATGAGTGGTTATGCCATGCTCAATATCCATGCCTTGAGTGAAAGTATGGTATCCCTTACATAACACAACATGGGTAACACAGGCGTCCTAACTCACACACACGATGCAATCTAATATGATGCAATGGATAATATCATGATAAGAAAGAATAGAATAATAAAAAGACCAACGGAATTAGATTCTCTGACCCCCAGTGGAGTCGCGACTGTGAGTGGGGATTTTTGCCCCCACTCCCGGTAGAATGGTTCTTGCTACTTCGGCACTGTTTAGGCTCGGGGCCTTAGAGAACACGGGCCTAAGCCCAGAGAAAATGGAGTTGCCACTCAGAAGAAATAGGAAAAAGAAAGGGGTGGATGACTCAATTCCTAAAGAATCCCCTACCCCCTAATGGGTTCGAAAAGTTGGGTACGTGTGGGGAAGGTAAGAAATGGCCGAGTACCCTCACAATGCCCAGTTCATTGGAACCGGCCTCCTTTTCAGGTCTTAATATTATAAAATTCTTAAATATCATGATATTATCCATAATACATGCAACAATTAAAATAAAGCATCATTATATTAAAATCAAAGCAATGTCCAAACAAAGTAAATAAATGGACACCCATCCGAGGATGGAAACATGTCCTTACATCGTCCATGTCTAAACTAAATAGGACACCCACCGAAAGATGGAAACATGTCCTTTACATTGGTCTAAAATATAAAAGGAATTTAAATTATATGAAAATTAATTAATGTGGTACGCAATAATAAAAACATACCTTTTACAATTTTAATACTAAGACAAACTAATAATAATCATAATAATAATAAAAATATCCATCCATGATAAATTAAATAAATCAAGTATTGAAATTAAATAAATTAAAACATATAATAAACTACATAATCAAATCTAAAATTTAATAAAGCAGAGAAAGATACAAATTTAGCTTTATGTCTCAATTTAGGGTTCTTTAATTAATATTTAGGGTTTTGGGATTTTGAAATTATTGTTATTATTATTTAGGCTACAATGAGAATGTTTTTGGAAAAATGGGATGGATTAGGGTTTTATAAATTTAAGAAAGTAGTAAGGCTTTCGGTTAATCAAATTAGGGTTTATGGCTAACATCATGAAATTAGGGTTTTGGAACCTTAAGACATTAGGGTTTATAATTTTAAAAGATTGGGATTAGAGTTTAAGTTTTTTTTAGGTTTACTGGAGAGAAAGATTTATGAGATTTATTGGATTTGGGCTTAAGGATTTGTAGGTTTACTGGATGAGGGTTTGAAAAATTAAGATTTTGATTTATCATTTTAGAAGAAATATTGATTCTGGAAATAAATTAAGATTTTGGAAAAGAATTAGGGTTTTGAAACTTTAATGGAATAATTTAGGGTTTAAAGTTTTGGGAAAAATAGTTTAGGTTTTTAAAGTTTTGAAAATAGAAGAACAGTTTAGGGTTTTGATAATTTAATCAATGACTTAAGCTACTGGATGAATGAAAAATCTGATTTATAAAACATACGATTAGGGTTTAATAATTAATAATTTAGGTTACTGAAAGACTCAATATCAAAGCAAATAATAGAAATACTTAAAAGAAAATATGGCAATACTATCATATGCTTAAACAATTCATGAATCAAAACATAAGAATGTTGTAAATATAAACAAATCAAAGATTTATAATCAAACCTGCGTCACATTGGTTCCGCCACAGTTGACTCTGGCTGAACAAGAACAAAGACAGTATTGCTGCCTTTGATGGATTGATGATTGATGTAATATCCTCATTTATGCCCTAGAAGTTTTGCATATTGTTGTTGTTGTTATTGTTATATATTGGATTGAATATATGTGTTAAATTGTAAGAGAAAAGAAATTGAGAAGAGAAAGTATATGTATATGTATTTTGGGAAGAAATAGGGTTTAGAGACAAATTTATATGTTGTGTATATGTTAATATATATGACATATAAAGTGGTCAAAAGGCTTGGTCAATGCAAGAGAAGATATTTATTTGAGATTGGTAAATTACTTAATTGGGCACATATAAGACAAAAAGATAATTATGTGAATAAGGGCACTTTGGTAATTGCTTGGATAAAATCACATGGTGGATATTTAAAGAAGGTTTGACTTGTGTTTTCTTTATCATTTCTTCTTCTTCTTCTTGTTGATGGCCGGCCCTCCATAGCCAAAGAGAAAGAAAGAGACAAGTGATGGTTTTGATGATTTCAAGCTTAAATTGAAGAAAGATTAAGTGTTCAAGTGTTGATTTAAGAAGTTTTTAACTAAGGTAAGATCTTTTCTCTAATTTCTTCAATTCTTTTGAAGTGGTATGATTAAGTTGCTTATGGTATGATTGTAAGTATTGATTTTGCTTGATAGATGAGAAGTTGGGTTGGTGTTGGTGATGGAAGAGTAAGATTGGTGTTTAGTGAAATTGTTTCTGTTTTAGGATTAGTAAAGGCTGTGACTTGTATGATTTTTAATTAATTTTAGAAAAATGTTCTTGAAGTGAAATTTTGATATGTTGTGCCTATATGAGTCTAGAATGACTGAAAAATATGTTGATTCGATTTTGGAATGGTTATGAGTTTAGAAAAATTATTTTCATTAGACCTGTTCCAGCAGGTACCTTAACTGGGACAGCTATACTTCGGGATTTTTAATAAAATTTAGAAAAATCATATCCAATTGAATTTTGGATATGTTGTTGCTTAGTGAGTCTAGTATTTGAGAAAAATAATTTAGAACCACGTTGATTGAATTTGATTTATGGAATTCACAAAGTTCAGAACTGCTGCCAGGATGCAGGGCATTTGGGGCAGTCTGGTTAGGTGAACTATTTGACCAAGATTTTGTGTTCAGTTTGATCTTAAATTTTAAAGGGATGATTTTAAGATACAAAACTAAATTCTGTAAAAATTTTAGAATTTTTAGTCAAGTAGATTATTTTATACAAATTTTCAAAATAAGGATAAAATGGAGTTTAAAACCAGAATGTACTATTTATGGTTAGGGTTTTAATTCTTTGTTCTTCTTGCATTGCTTTGGTTCTCCAAAGGTAGGTTGGTCCTTAAACCTAACCCTAAACACTTTAAACACACTTGAATCAATGAATGTTATAATCAATTGTTCTTTGCCCTAATTGCATTGTTGAGATTGAACAATGTTATGTTGTGCATTGTGAATGGTAATGTGTTTCATGAGTAATGTGGAATGAAATGTTGATATTTATGAATGATGCTATGTGAGATATAATGTGATCATGGATGAGATATATATATATATACTTGAATAATGAGATGTTATATTGTGAAATGAAATGTGAAGCCATTGTTATTGGCTAAGATGATGTAATTGAAAGAAAGAAGGCATGTTTGCCTAAATGTGATGAGAATTGAGAATGGAAATGAATTGTTTGTTTAATATGTTATTCAGTTTCAGAGTTCTGGATTTGGGTGGCATGCCTAAGAAATGATGAAAGGTAACAGTCTTGCCGGGTTGAGGACCTCCTCATAGGTGTTGAGTTGATGGTCCAAGAGACTGGGTCTGTTACACTATGAGATATATGATTTGTAACAGTCTTGCCGGGTTGAGGATCTCCTCATATGTGTTGAGTTGATGATCCAAGAGACTGGGTCTGTTACACTATCCATGGATAGAGATACATGTATATACATTGCCTACGGGCGTGATTATTGTGACTATGAACCAAAGCAGTAACTCTGAACTCTGAATATCATAGTAAATACTTGTTGGGCCCATAGGTGTCAAGGTTATATGAATGTCCTAAATAATGTTATGAGTTTAATGAAATGAGATGTTGGTTATGGAGTATGATTGATTAATGTTGAAATGTGGTATGCTCATATGACTATGATTTGTGAAATGCATAATTGTGTGGTTAACTTTATATTTATGATGTTGATCTTATCAATAACATATGTGGCATTGCATTTCATTAAAGCATACCGTTAGCATGTTTTATCTTACTAAGCCGTTGGCTTAGCGCGATAGTGTTTAATCGCGCAGGTAGTAGAGTGGATAGAGTTGAACCCGAGAGTTCATCAAGACCTAGTGAGAGTAGACCTTGAAGAATCCATTTTGGGAGCTTAAAGATCAGAGCAGACTTGCCAATCATGTATAAATTTTATGTGTTGTAAAACTTGAGTTTTGATGTATATGAATTTGTAAATATGTAAATATTTTATAACTTCCGCTGTGTAATATTTAAATATGGGGGTTGTCCCAAAACCTTTATTTTATGTTGTACTAGAAGTGTAAATCCTTTTTGCAGGTTGTAGTTGAGGTTACAAGGGGGATTTATTGGGAGTGTACTGAGAATGATTTTGTTTGCATTGGTTTGTGTAAAATGTTTTTAAAAATAAGAAAAAAACCGGTTTTGTCGACACTTGGGACTCAATTTTTAGGCGAAACTATGGCAAAAATTTTGTAAAAATCGGAACTAAAATTTGACTAAGTAAAATTGGTAGCAACATTAGGTTAGTGTGGCGCCTCTACTCAGCTTACATATGTAGGTTGGGAAGGGGTGTTACAATTGTTTTGGTATCAGAGCCTAGGTTTGAGATTCTCAACCTAGGTAAAATGTAAGAAAAAGACTATTTTTACTTAAAAAGTGAGTTTTTGAACAAAAATACATGTTTGGGATTGGCAGTCTCTGATCTTTAATAAGAGGTATTCTGTTGTGTTTGCAGACTTAGGTTGTGATGGATTCTCACTCTCGTCAGTCGATTGAGGGTAGTGCCGAGAGTATTGCTCCTGCTGAGGGAGCTAGAGTTGATAGTGTTGAGGAGGCACCTGCTTCGGTGTCGGGTAGACCAGCTGGGGAGGAGGTTCCGCCAGCCTGGTTTAGGCCTATGATGGAAGCTATGAGACAAGCACCTGTGCAACCACAGCCACCGCCACCACCCCCTCAGCCTTCAGTACCAGTAAGGCACTATGATAAGTTAAGGAAATATGGAGCAGAGGATTTCTTTGGTACAGTTGATCCGGCTGTAGCAGAACAGTGGCTTGATAGAGTTCAGAGGGTATTTGTGCAGTTGCAAGCCACTTCAGAGGAGAAGTTTGACTATGCAAGATCTTTGCTACAGAAGGATGCCTACGACTGGTGGAAGACAGTGCCCCATTCTATGGATGATCCTCCAACACTGTCTTACACTGATTTTCTGAGGGAATTTGAGTTGAAGTATACTCCTAGGGAGTATAAAGATGGGAAGAAAAGAGAGTTTCTAGATTTGAAGCAAGATCATCAGACCGTAACTGAATATGAAGTTGAGTTTATTCGACTGAGTCAGTATGCTGGGGGTATCATTGCTGATGAGATTGATAGATGTCGGCGATTTGAGGAGGGATTGAGACCCTCGATCATGTGCTTAGTGGCTGGATCCAGATATCAGGATTTCTCACAACTTGTGGCAGCAGCTCGAAGTGTAGAGCGAGCTCAAGTTATTGCAGCTGTTTCAGAGGAGGAGGTTAGGGTTAGAAGGCCCCAGTTAGAGGCAGGGTCTTCTTCTGCGAAGAGGGGTAGAGGAAGTTTTGTTCCTCGGAGTAGTAGGAGCCAGAGACCAGCGGGTAGGTCAGTGCAGTTCCAGAGGCAGAGATTTAGACCTGCAGCTTCAGTAGCGAGTGCTCCTACTCCTAGAGTTCAGAGATCCACCTTACCTTTGTGTAACCAGTGTGGTGGAAGACATGGGGGCGTTTGTTGGAGGCATAGTAGATCAGGGGTATGCTTCAGGTGTGGATCACCTGACCACTTTGTGAGAGACTGTCCTGAGAGGCAGGAGCAGATGTCAGTTGATTCTGCTGCTTCTCGAGCTAGTGTGAGGGGGAGGCAGAGGAGGCAGAGGTGCCAGCCGAGGAGGTAGACCAGGATTCAGTTCTAGAGGAGGTGCTACATCCAGGGAGGGTAGACTAGAGGAGGTTTATCTTCCCAGAGGATGTATGTTATGCAGAGGCAGCCAGATACATCGGCAGTCATAGCTGGTACTTTTTCTTTATTTAATACTCCAGTACTTGCTTTGATTGATCCGGGTTCCACGCATTCATATATTAGTGCATCTGTTTTGCCTGTATTTGATGTGCATGCTGAGTCCCTAGGATTTGATGTGTTGGTGACAAATCCGTTAGGGCATAGTGTGGTTGTGAGTAAGGTGCATAGAGATAGTGCAGTAGTGGTGCAGGGTGAGGAGTTCCTTGGAGATTTGATTGAGATGCCATTTAAGGAATATGATGTGATCCTAGGCATGGATTGGTTAGCTAGACATGGAGCTGTAGTTGATTGTAAAAAGAAAATTGTTTCTTTGAGAACGGGTGATGGTAGAGAGGTGATAGTATCTAACGAGCAGGAACAGCTAGCCTCCTTATTTGTTTCAGCTGTTGCAGCTAGAAGATTGATTAGGAAGGGGTGTGAAGCCTATCTTGCTCATGTGGTGGATACTAGAGTGAAGGGTTCTCCTATTGATAGTATTGCCACAGTTGCAGAGTTCCCTGATGTTTTTCCAGAGGAGTTGCCAGGATTGCCTCCTGAGAGAGAGGTGGAGTTCGGTATCGAATTGTTGCCTGGTACCACTCCTATCTCGATTACTCCTTACAGAATGGCACCAGCAGAATTAAGGGAGTTGAAAGTGCAATTACAGGAGTTATTGGACAAAGGATTTATTCGCCCCAGTGTTTCTCCTTGGGGAGCTCCTGTGATATTTGTGAAAAAGAAAGATGGTACTATGAGGTTGTGTATCGATTATAGGCAATTGAACAAGGTGACTATTAAAAATAAATATCCTTTGCCTAGAATTGATGACCTTTTTGATCAATTGAAGGGTGCAACTGTATTTTCTAAAATTGATTTGAGATCTGGGTACCATCAGCTGAGAGTCAGAGCTGAGGATGTTCCGAAGACCGCCTTTCGGACCAGGTATGGGCATTATGAATTTCTAGTTATGCCTTTTGGTCTAACGAATGCACCTGCAGCTTTTATGGATGTGATGAATAGGGTGTTTAGGCCCTATTTGGATCAGTTTGTAGTGGTCTTCATTGATGATATACTGGTGTATTCGCAGAATGAGGAGGAACATGATATGCATCTGCGGATTGTGTTGCAGATTTTGAGAGAGAGGCAGTTGTTTGCTAAATTGTCGAAGTGTGAGTTCTGGTTGGATCAAGTAGCTTTTCTCGGACATGTTGTTTCAGCAGAAGGCATTAAAGTTGATCCGAGCAAAGTTGAAGCTATATTGAATTGGAGTCCACCCAAGTCTGTGACTGAGATTAGAAGTTTTCTGGGTTTGGCAGGCTATTACAGGCGGTTTGTGAAAGGGTTTTCTTTGATAGCTACTCCACTCACCAGATTGCTTCGTAAGGGAGTGAGATTTGTGTGGACGGATCAGTGTCAGGCGAGTTTTGAGCAGTTGAGAGAATTGTTAACTCAAGCGCCTGTTCTTACTTTACCTGTTGAAGGTAAACCTTATGTGATCTACAGTGATGCTTCACATAGAGGTTTGGGGTGTGTATTGATGCAAGAAGGTAAAGTTATAGCTTATGCATCTCGACAGTTGAAACCGCATGAGCTTAACTATCCAACCCATGATTTGGAATTGGCTGCCATTGTGTTTTTGCATTAAAGATTTGGCACCACTATCTGTTTGGGGAGAAATGTTTCATCTACACTGATCACAAGAGTTTGAAGTATTTGGGTGTCCAGAAAGAACTCAATCTTCGTCAGAGGAGATGGTTGGAGTTGATTAAAGACTACGACTGTTTGATTGACTATCATCCAGGTAAAGCAAATGTTGTTGCTGATGCCTTAAGTCGGAAGTCTTTAGCTGGTTTAACAATTTATTCGCTCTCGTTGCTTGTTGAATTGAGAGCTCTGCGTGCTAACTTTGTATCTTGTGATGATGGTGCATTGTTGGCACAATTGCATTTGAAACCAGTTTTATTGGATCAGATCAGAGAGGCTCAGTTGACTGATATGAAGATTCAGAAGATTGTTTCAGATTGTCAGAATGAAAAGGGTAGAGATTTTATTGTGAAGAGCGATGGGAGTCTCTGGTTTAAGAACCGATTGTGTGTACCCGATGATGCTGATTTGAAAAGGGTCATTTTGGAAGAAGCTCATCAGTCTATGTTTGCTATGCATCCGGGTAATACGAAGATGTATCATGATTTGAGACAGCATTATTGGTGGATTGGGTTGAAGAGAGACATTGCTGAGTTTGTATCTAAATGTCTCACTTGTCAGAAGGTTAAAGCAGAGCATCAAGTTCCAACCGGGTTGCTTCAACCATTGTCAGTGCCAGAATGGAAATGGGAAAGAGTGACAATGGATTTTGTGTCTGGTTTGCCATTGACACAAAAGAAGCATGATGCTATATGGGTGATTGTGGATAGATTGACGAAGATAGCTCATTTCCTTCCGGTGCGGATGGATTACTCTTTGGAGAGATTGGCTGAGCTGTATATTCAGGAGATTGTGAAATTGCATGGTGTTCCAACTTCTTTAGTGTCTGATCGAGATCCCCGGTTTACTTCAAGATTTTGGAAGAGTTTGCATAGTGCTTTGGGTTCTCGACTACACTTCAGTACTGCTTTTCATCCACAGACGGATGGACAGTCAGAGAGGGTGATACAGATTATTGAGGACATGTTGAGAAGCTGTGTCATCGATTTCTCTGGAAGTTGGGATAGGTTTTTACCTCTTGTGGAGTTTGCTTACAACAACAGTCACCAATCCAGCATTGGTATGGCACCGTTTGAAGCATTGTATGGCAGACGGTGTAGGACACCTCTTTGTTAGAGTGAACTTGGTGAAGGTAAAATAATTGGATCTGATTTGATTCAAGAAACTGAGGAAAAAGTGAAGTTGATCCGAGGTAGGTTAAAAGCAGCTTCAGACCGACAGAAGTCTTATGCAGATCTGAAGAGGAGAGACATTCAGTTTGATGTTGGAGATAAGGTGTTTTTGAAAGTATCTCCTTGGAAGAAGATTTTGAGGTTCGGTCGGAAAGGAAAATTGAGTCCTCGCTTCATTGGGCGGTATGAAGTGTTAGAAAGAGTTGGGCCAGTTGCATATCGACTTGCTTTGCCACCTGAGTTGGATCGTATTCATAATGTATTCCATGTTTCTATGTTGAGGAGGTACAGGTCAGATCCATCTCATGTGTTGCCATTTGAGTCTATCGAAGTGAGCCCAGATTTAACATTTGAAGAAGAACCAGTTGCTATCTTGGCACGTGATGTGAAAGAATTGAGGAACAAGAAAGTGCCATTGGTGAAGATTCTTTGGAAGAATCATGCAAAAGAAGAAGCAACTTGGGAAAGTGAGCAAACTATGCGAGAGCAATATCCTCAACTATTTCAGAGTTGATATCGGGTAATTTCGAGGACGAAATTTCTTTTTAGAAGGGGAGAATTGTAATATCCTCATTTATGCCCTAGAAGTTTTGCATATTGTTGTTGTTGTTATTGTTATATATTGGATTGAATATATGTGTTAAATTGTAAGAGAAAAGAAATTGAGAAGAGAAAGTATATGTATATGTATTTTGGGAAGAAATAGGGTTTAGAGACAAATTTATATGTTGTGTATATGTTAATATATATGACATATAAAGTGGTCAAAAGGCTTGGTCAATGCAAGAGAAGATATTTATTTGAGATTGGTAAATTACTTAATTGGGCACATATAAGACAAAAAGATAATTATGTGAATAAGGGCACTTTGGTAATTGCTTGGATAAAATCACATGGTGGATATTTAAAGAAGGTTTGACTTGTGTTTTATTTATCATTTCTTCTTCTTCTTCTTGTTGATGGCCGGCCCTCCATAGCCAAAGAGAAAGAAAGAGACAAGTGATGGTTTTGATGATTTCAAGCTTAAATTGAAGAAAGATTAAGTGTTCAAGTGTTGATTTAAGAAGTTTTTAACTAAGGTAAGATCTTTTCTCTAATTTCTTCAATTCTTTTGAAGTGGTATGATTAAGTTGCTTATGGTATGATTGTAAGTATTGATTTTGCTTGATAGATGAGAAGTTGGGTTGGTGTTGGTGATGGAAGAGTAAGATTGGTGTTTAGTGAAATTGTTTCTGTTTTAGGATTAGTAAAGGCTGTGACTTGTATGATTTTTAATTAATTTTAGAAAAATGTTCTTGAAGTGAAATTTTGATATGTTGTGCCTATATGAGTCTAGAATGACTGAAAAATATGTTGATTCGATTTTGGAATGGTTATGAGTTTAGAAAAATTATTTTCATTAGACCTGTTCCAGCAGGTACCTTAACTGGGACAGCTATACTTCGGGATTTTTAATAAAATTTAGAAAAATCATATCCAATTGAATTTTGGATATGTTGTTGCTTAGTGAGTCTAGTATTTGAGAAAAATAATTTAGAACCACGTTGATTGAATTTGATTTATGGAATTCACAAAGTTCAGAACTGCTGCCAGGATGCAGGGCATTTGGGGCAGTCTGGTTAGGTGAACTATTTGACCAAGATTTTGTGTTCAGTTTGATCTTAAATTTTAAAGGGATGATTTTAAGATACAAAACTAAATTTTGTAAAAATTTTAGAATTTTTAGTCAAGTAGATTATTTTATACAAATTTTCAAAATAAGGATAAAATGGAGTTTAAAACCAGAATGTACTATTTATGGTTAGGGTTTTAATTCTTTGTTCTTCTTGCATTGCTTTGGTTCTCCAAAGGTAGGTTGGTCCTTAAACCTAACCCTAAACACTTTAAACACACTTGAATCAATGAATGTTATAATCAATTGTTCTTTGCCCTAATTGCATTGTTGAGATTGAACAATGTTATGTTGTGCATTGTGAATGGTAATGTGTTTCATGAGTAATGTGGAATGAAATGTTGATATTTATGAATGATGCTATGTGAGATATAATGTGATCATGGATGAGATATATATATATATACTTGAATAATGAGATGTTATATTGTGAAATGAAATGTGAAGCCATTGTTATTGGCTAAGATGATGTAATTGAAAGAAAGAAGGCATGTTTGCCTAAATGTGATGAGAATTGAGAATGGAAATGAATTGTTTGTTTAATATGTTATTCAGTTTCAGAGTTCTGGATTTGGGTGGCATGCCTAAGAAATGATGAAAGGTAACAGTCTTGCCGGGTTGAGGACCTCCTCATAGGTGTTGAGTTGATGGTCCAAGAGACTGGGTCTGTTACACTATGAGATATATGATTTGTAACAGTCTTGCCGGGTTGAGGATCTCCTCATATGTGTTGAGTTGATGATCCAAGAGACTGGGTCTGTTACACTATCCATGGATAGAGATACATGTATATACATTGCCTACGGGCGTGATTATTGTGACTATGAACCAAAGCAGTAACTCTGAACTCTGAATATCATAGTAAATACTTGTTGGGCCCATAGGTGTCAAGGTTATATGAATGTCCTAAATAATGTTATGAGTTTAATGAAATGAGATGTTGGTTATGGAGTATGATTGATTAATGTTGAAATGTGGTATGCTCATATGACTATGATTTGTGAAATGCATAATTGTGTGGTTAACTTTATATTTATGATGTTGATCTTATCAATAACATATGTGGCATTGCATTTCATTAAAGCATACCGTTAGCATGTTTTATCTTACTAAGCCGTTGGCTTAGCGCGATAGTGTTTAATCGCGCAGGTAGTAGAGTGGATAGAGTTGAACCCGAGAGTTCATCAAGACCTAGTGAGAGTAGACCTTGAAGAATCCATTTTGGGAGCTTAAAGATCAGAGCAGACTTGCCAATCATGTATAAATTTTATGTGTTGTAAAACTTGAGTTTTGATGTATATGAATTTGTAAATATGTAAATATTTTATAACTTCCGCTGTGTAATATTTAAATATGGGGGTTGTCCCAAAACCTTTATTTTATGTTGTACTAGAAGTGTAAATCCTTTTTGCAGGTTGTAGTTGAGGTTACAAGGGGGATTTATTGGGAGTGTACTGAGAATGATTTTGTTTGCATTGGTTTGTGTAAAATGTTTTTAAAAATAAGAAAAAAACCGGTTTTGTCGACACTTGGGACTCAATTTTTAGGCGAAACTATGGCAAAAATTTTGTAAAAATCGGAACTAAAATTTGACTAAGTAAAATTGGTAGCAACATTAGGTTAGTGTGGCGCCTCTACTCAGCTTACATATGTAGGTTGGGAAGGGGTGTTACAATTGATGAGTGCTATTTGTTGCTAATCTCTTTTGCTGCCTTCTTTGCTGTTTTATCTCCCTTAATGTTAATTGCCGCCCCCTATGGTTTTTCTCCTCCTTCTCTTTTTTTTTTTGTGTTTTAATGTGGTATTTATAAGAAAAAAATAATGACCTAATCCTATTTTAATAAGGAAACACCAATTATTTAGGAAAAATTAGAAAACTGGGTAAAACAAGATTTGGTCAAAAAATTAGCAGTGCGTGGGCTGCCGGGCCTGCGGGCTGTACTGCAAAAATTGCTGCGAGGATCGGTGGTGGGATAGCTGGGCAAGCCAGTTCATCGCAGAACTGGGCAAGCCTAGCTACGGCGAATTGGGCAGTGCCCAATTCGCCACAAAAATTTTCTGCGGGCAAATGCCCTGCCGCACGTCGTTCACCTATCCATTCAATTTTTTTTATTTTTATTAAAAATAACGGTTAAATATTATTAGTAATTAAAATATTATTAAAATAATAAATACTAAAAAAATTATTTTGGACTATCGAATTTGACTGGGTCAAAAATTAAGGGTCTACACCTTCAACACCAGGATTGGGAAAATTACCTCTCCATAATGCCTATACCAAATGTGATCAAATACAATCATTTAATATCACATTTTAAGACATTCTTAACATCAAGCCTTAATTAAACATCATTCAATTCAAAACCGCAAAGTTAAGCCTAACCTTACTTTAATTTTAAAAAATCATTATAATCCATTTAAATTGGTGTTTTAAGTTTATTTATATCATTATAAACATATTTTAATATGTTTAAACCAATTACATTCATTAAACTCATGCTTTTGTTCAAAACCCTGAAATGGCATAACCTTCACCATAGAAGGTTCTTCATTCCAACTCAATCCAATTATCAATCCAATCTTATTTCCATCAATTATATCATTTAAGAACATGATTTAAGCATTAAAACCAAACAATTAACCAATCTTTGAAAATTTCCTTTCCAAAACCCTAATTCAACAGTACCATTTCCAAACTCTAACCAAACTTAACTAAATTCATCATTTGACTTTAAAGTACTTGTTTATACATTAGAATATCACATTTAAAACTAAATTGCACAATTAAATCACATGAATTCAAAAATTCAAAAGTTTCATAACCCTAAATTCTCTCTCTTCAACCAACTTATCTCAAACTTAACCATTTCTTCAATCCAACTTAAAAATCATTGTTAACTACTCAAAATAACTTCATTCATACCCAATCAAACAATTAAATTATGCTATTCCAAAAACTCAATCTCAACATATTCAAATAACCTTGGATTTCCAAGAAAAAGTTAGAGAACTTACTTTTTATGGTGGAAATCACTAAAAATTCCATTTGAAACCTTGAAATCCTTCAATTAATGGAGCTTGGAAGAAGCAAAAATCTTGAGTTCTTGGCTATGTTAAATCGGCACACTAAGGAAGAAGAAGAAGAAGAAGACCAAATTTCAATTTCTCTTTCTTTCCACTTTCATTTTTTTTCCTTACATATAATTATTTTATTATATTTTTTATTAATTAATTAATTATTTATTTATTTTAAAAAATAATAATTTTCCTCTTTCATACAAAAATAAATTAATTTTGAATTATTTAAATAATTTTAATTTTTAAAATATATTTACACAAATGTCATTTAACCTTTGACTTTTGACTTTAAAGTGTTGACTTTTAGTTGACTTTGTATATATTATATATATTTCATGTATATTTCACATATATATTCCATATTCTCATTTCTAAACCTTCCATTTCCCATTTAAATAATTTATTTAATTTATCTAATTTAATTTTAATTTATTTTATTTAATTTTTAAAAATTAGGGATGTTACACCTATGACCCTAGAATTAGACTTTACAGTAATTGGGATAAGAGATTAAGGTAACAGAGCCTTAAATTATTTAAAACAATTTTTTTTATAATTTTACAGAGTTAAAGTCAGATTAAGAAATAATTTAAGAAAATTGGTATACCGAAGCAAAGGTATAAGTACCACATGTGATTAAAATCCTAAATACTATCTAAAGTGGCTTTGACTTCTTTTCTCTTCTTCTTTTTAACCATGGCCAACCTACCTTCATCACCATCACCATATCTTCTTTTTTTTTTCTTTTTTTCTTATTCTTCCATCATCATACTTAAAACCAAATGATCTTTACTTATAATTCAAAATTTTTAAGGGAAATAGGTAGTGTATGAGATATTTTTTCTAAGATTATCACCATAAAACCAAAGCAAATTGAGAAAAGAGAAAGGAAGAGCTACTTTGAAAGAGATTTGTGCTTGTGTATTTGATAATTTGCTATTATTTGGTTTTCTTTTAATTTTTAATGCTTATGGAAGTTAGTTGAGCTAAATTAATTGAATTAATTGTGGAAGAATAGATTAATTGAAATTTTGTCCAAGAATAGAATATTGATCTTTTTAAGAAAATAATTGATTACTAACTCATTATTGAAAGATATCAAGTGTGTTTATTTAGTTTTTAACTTAAAATGATGCTTAAAATAACTTTTGATCCATTAAATAATTAGTTTAGGGTTTAGAATTGAATATGGAACTAATTGATCAAGAAATTGATTATGGATTCATTATTAAGTGAGATTAAGTGTATTTGTGTAGTTTTTAACCTAAAATTATGCATAAGGAAAATTTTGAACTAATTAAGTGTTGAATTTAGGGTTATGGAAAATTAGGGTTTTAGTAAAGTATAGGGTTTTGGAAGAAAAGTGATTATTTATAGTATGTTTGGTAAATATATTTTAAATGAAATGTGTTTTGTTTTAACTAAAGAAGAATTTACCTCCATGTATGGTTAAAGTGAAAATAATTGAATGGTAAAGTAGGGAAGTGTTTTCTCTTTTAAAGAAATATTTTTAACAAATTGATATCATGATTGTAAGATTAATTGGAAATGAGAAAGTAATTGGGTTGCCTGAATTATACTAATGCTAAATCTAGTTTTCAGATTGAATGGCTAGCTAGAGGGTGGATATCTATATTGTTACTGGACGCTTTGTGTAATTACTATTACTAGACACTTTATGTCATTACTGTAACACCCTTGTACCTCATATACGTACACCACATATAACCACATATGTAATATACGTATACAGGATACAAGAATGTCAAAATCTATTTGAAGCAAACCAATCTTTTTAAAACTTTAACATCAAATCATCATCTCAAAAGTCTGAGTAAACTTAAAACATTTAAAAATATATTATAAAACATTTCTTGGTAAAATACATTTACATATATCATCATTACCCTAAAAGTTTATCCAAAACATTTGTTTAATAAGCAGCAAAAAATGTAGCGGAATATATATATATGTATACATCAAAATCAATATTTACAAAATTATAGAGTTTATACATGCTGGCAATTTGTCTTTGATCTTGAATTCCAAAAATTCAACACTTCACAAAGGATCACAAGCCTATACTTGACTCAGTCTAGCTGAACTCTCCGGCTCAACCGGATCTACTCTGTCACCTGTGCAATAAATCACAATCGTGCTAAGCCAAAGGCTTAGTGATACAAACCTTGATAACAATATGATTCAAATGTAATGCCAATGACAAACTTTCAAGAATTAGAAGCAATATACAAGGATATCATATTTCATAACATTAAATCTCATTACTTTGTTCAATTGTTCCATTGTTCATAATTCACATTAAAGCAAAGACAAGCATGGGTCCAAAAGAAACTAATATGCCATTCAAATTCTAGAGTCATTGTTTTGGTCCAATAATCACATTTATCAAGCCTGTAGGAGAATCATTATCACAATTAGGATTACCTCATATGTAACATCCCAACTAGGCTTCAAGGACTAGGCCCAACCAAGCTTCAAGGGGAGCTCAGCATCAACCCAACCTGGCTTCAAGCACCAAGCCCATCCCAGCTTCAAGGGATTGTTACTTTTAGGCATGCCACCAACAACAAAACTCTAAAAATTGAATAAAATACTAGGCACACAATTCTTTCATAATTTCATTATCAAATCCATTCTCATGTTCTCAAGATCATCTAGGCATAATCCCCTAAATATTTCATTTATATCATTATAGCCATCATCAATGGCTTCACATATCATCATTAGGGTTTACATAACAAATTACAGTAATCATACATTTTGAATCCTCAACATATATTTCACATAGTTTACATAATGCAAATCATAGCGCCATTCTCATTCATTAACAATATAATAGGTAACCTAACACATTTACACATTTTCCAACAAAATGTGTTAAGTCCCAAAGTCATGTAAATGTATGCAATCATGTAGGGTTTGTACTTACCTCTAAGAGCAACAAACACCAATCTATCAACGTCCTCTTTCAAGAATCCTTCAACACTTGGATTGGTTACCTCAAATCTCTTCAAAACTTAATCCAAATGTGATTATACAAACTCACTTAGTGATACAAATAAGAAAATAAAAATAAGAACTATCTAGGGCAAACTCTACACATGACACGCTTAACAATATGGGCATTTCCCTGGCCGTACCCTAAACCCACTACACAGAAGCTTTGACACGCTCAGTGACATGGATGTGTCACTGCACATGTTAATTCTCCTCCAACACAGTGGTTATACACGCTCAGTGACATGAGCGTGTCACTGGACGTGTCAATATTACTACTACACAGAAGCGGTGACACGCTCAGTGACATGGGAGTGTCACTGAGCGTGTCATCAACCCAAAAAACAAAACCAACGACACTCCCAAAGACATAGCCGTGTTACTGGGCGTGTCAGGCCAAAAACCTGAAATCGACACCAAAAACACCACATCCAACAAACATCTTTCTTATACCATTTTCCACTCCAAACAAACTTAACCAAAACCATCAATATACCATAATAAACTTGCATAACATCAAAACAAGTAAATTATATGCATCAACAAAAAATCACAACCATATTTTACAACTCAACTCATTCATAATCCACAACTCTTGTTTTCTTCACCGAACTTAACCTTTTCTTCAATCCAACCCCAAAATCAAAGTTAATTAGACCAAACAACCTCAAACACACCAAAATCAACCATACACACAACTACACCAACCATCCACCAAACTCATAAACACAAATTCAAAAGAAATCAAAGAAACAAGTTGGAAACTTACCAAAAGTGAAGAAAATCCTTAAAACTCCAACTTGATCTCTTGAAATCCTTCAATTGCTTGAGTTAGGAATCAACAAAACCTCTCTTTCCCTTTTGACAATGGTGATGTCCGGCTATCAAAAAGAAGAAAGAAGAAGATGATGAAAAGTCAAACCCAAACACTACTCTTAACCGCTTAAATCTTTACTTAATTCCCACCAAGTATTTATATATTATTATAATATAAATATCATCTTCCACTCACATCTAATTTCTATTTTATATAATTAAATATATCATTTGACCATCATTAAAACATTGACTTATATATGTTATATATATCTCTATATATACAACATATACACACTCCTTCCTCTTATCTTTTCACTTAATCAAATATACACTTAAAATCATTTAATTCAATTTCAACAATAAGCATTTCCAAAATTTTAGGGTATCATTTGGAATATTACAATTCTCCCCCTCTACAAATAAATTTTGACCTCGAAATTACCTGATCTCAATTCTAAAACAACTGGGGATACTGGTGTTGCATCACTTGCTCACTTTACCAAGTTGCCTCTTATTTAGCACGATTCTTCCAAAGAACCTTCACAAGTGGCACTTTCTTATTTCTCAAGTCTTTCACTTCATGTGCCAAAATAGCTACTAGTTCTTCTTCAAAAGTCAGATCCAGACTCACTTCAATAGATTCCACTGACAAAATATGAGATGGGCCTGACCTGTACCTCCGTAGCATAAAGACATGAAAGACATTATGAATTCTATCCAATTCAGGTGGCAAAGCGAGTCGATAGGCAACTGGTCCAACTATTTCCAGTACCTCATAAGGTCTAATGAAACAAGGATTCAACTTCCCTTTATGGCCAAATCTCAAAATTTTCTTCTAAGGAGACACTTTCAGGAAAACTTTATCTCCAACACTAAACTGAATGTCTCTTCTCTTCAAATCTGAATATGACTTCTGTCGGTCCGAAGCTGCTTTCAACCGATCCCGAATTATCTTCACTTTCTCTTCCGTTTCTTTAATCAAATCGGGACCAACTAACTTACCTTCTCCAACTTTATCCCAACATAGAGGCGTCCTGTATCTTCTACCATACAATGCCTCAAAAGGTGCCATTTTAATACTGGACTGATGACTGTTATTATAGGAAAATTCTATCAATGGCAAGAACCTGTCCCATCTTCTAGAGAAATCAATAACATAGCTTCTCAACATATCCTCTAAAATCTGTATCACTCTCTCTGACTGCCCATCTATCTGCGGATGGAAAGCAGTGCTAAAATTGAGAACCCAAAGCATTTTGCAAACTCTTCCAAAATCTCAAAGTAAACCGGGGATCTTGATCAGATACCAAAGAAATTGGGACTCCATGCAATCTTACTAGCTCACTGATATACAGCTCAGCCAACTTCTCAAGAGAATAGTCCATCCGAACTGGAAGGAAATGGGCTGTCTTCATCAGCTGATCAACAATCACCCAGATGACATCACGCTTCTTCTGAGTCAATGACAAACCAGTCACAAAATCCATCGTTACATGCTCCCATTTCCATTCAGGCATTGATAAAGGTTGGACCAATCCCGAAGGAACTTGGTGCTCGGCCTTCACTCTCTGACAAGTGAGACATTTGGATACAAACTCTGCTATGTCCCTTTTCATACCTGACCACCAATAATGTTGCTTCAAATCATAATACATCTTAGTACTCCCAGGGTGCATAACAAAAGCTGACTAATATGCTTCCTCCAAAATGATCTTTTTCAATCTTGCATCATTAGGAACACACAATCTATCTTTGTACCAAAGGCTGCCATCATTCCTCACTTGAAAATCTCTACTCTCTCCTTTTTGACAATCCAAAAAAATCTTATGGATTTTCTCATCTGCCAACTGAGCCTCTCTAATATGATCTAACAACACCAATCTCAATTGCAACTGAGCCAACAAAATACCATCATCACATGATTCAAAACTAGCATGTAACAACCTCAATTCAACAAGCAACGAGAGCGAATAAGCAGTCAAACCTGCCAAAGACTTCCGACTCAAGGCATCAACAACCACATTTGCCTTACCAGGATTATAGTCAATCAAATAGTCGTAGTCTTTAATCAACTCCAACCATTGTCTCTATCGAAGATTCAGCTCCCTCTTAACACCCAAATATTTCAAACTTTTGTGATCTGTATAAATGAAACACTTCTCCCCATAAAGATAATGTCGCCAAATCTTCAAAGAAAAAACTATGGCTGTCAACTCCTAATCATGCGTCGGGTAATTAAGCACATGCGGCTTCAACTGCCAAGAAGCATAAGCAATGACTCTACCCTCCTGCATCAAAACACAACCTAAACCACTATCTAAAGCATCACTGTAAATCACATATGGCGTATCTTCCACAGGCAAGGTAAGAGCAGGAGCTTGAGTCAACATCTCCTTCAACTACTCAAAGCTTGCTTGACACTGCTCTATCCACATGAATCTAACTCTCTTCCGAAGTAATCTGGTGAGTGGAGTAGCTATCAAAGAAAAACCATTCACAAATCGTCGATAATAGCCTACCAAACTCAAAAAACTTCTAACTTCAGTCATAATCTTCGGTGGATTCCAATTCAAAATGGCATCAACTTTTCTTAGATCAACTCTTATACCCTCTGCTGAAACCACATGACCGAAAAAAGTCACTTGATCAAACCAAAAATCACACTTAGACAGCTTAGCATACAATTGCTTCTCTCTCAAGGTTTGCAATACAATCCGCAAGTGCTTATCATGATCCTCTTCATTATGCGAATACACCAAAATATCATTGATAAAGACCACTACAAACTGATCTAGATAGGGTCTAAACTGTAACATCCCGAATCCTAGATTGGTAAGAAACAAACATAGAGGATATGATTTAGGCTTAGAACAAAGGAGTTTAGAACATGACCTATAACTTGAGCTCGAATTTCATCCAAGTTAATGACAAAATTAGAGAGTCTCAAAGAATACTTAATTGTTCATTTGTGTCTTAGCTGTATAACTTGAAATTACTCAATTTGGAGTTGTAAAGAATAAGATATGATGGATTTAGTAGACAATGTGCAAGCTGCCTCAAGACAACATAGTAGGCTTGAATTCGAAGGACCGTCAAAAACCAGATATAGCTCGGATCGACCTAAAATTTTGACACAATGTATCCCCGGATGTCTATTTTCAGTGGGAATAATAATTACTTAATTTAGAGTTGTGAATAAAAAGATATTAATAAAGAAAGACAACAAGGTCAGGAAGGGATATCAAAAGGACCTAAGTGAAAATTTCTCAAAACTTAGGGGCAACTATGTAAACCTAAAAATTAAGTGTCGGAAGCTCTTAATAGTGCCCATATCCAACCCTGGAAGAATATTCTCAAGATTAATCGGGTCATAATCGTGGGTTTCAATTTTTTCCGAAAACGCACGGTTTAAAAGTTACAATCGATTAATCGCTGGAGGGTATTTTGATATTTTCAAACCCTAGACTATAAAATTACAGCACAAGAAAGATGAGGGGTCAAAATATGAATAAAAGGAAGCCTAATGCTTCCCAAATAAATAGATAAAAGAAGAAGGCAAGTGGACCAATTAAAAGTGGCCATTTTTGCTATAAGGTGTACCAATTGGAAGTCAACATCTATAACAACATATTTTCACCACTTATGGCTTCCATTTGGATCAAAATAAGCTAATGAAGGAAAATAAAAGCCCTCTCTTACATGGTGAACTCGTCCAAACCATAAGAGAAGGAAGAAGGAGGTGATTTCCCAAAGTTTAAGGCTTTTGGTTGATGATTTGGGTGACAAACAAGATTATAAGGTAAGAGAAACCTATCTCTAGTTTTAATTTCATGGATTAATGGTTAATTTAAGAGATTGAAATTAGGGTTCATGTAGCTAGATTTGGAGAAAATTCAAGAAATAATTATTTGAAGGATTTGATGAAAGAAATAATGGTTTTAAGGTTAGAGGAGATTAGATTGAGGAAAAATTGGCAATAAATGAATTGGTAGCTTATGTTTTCAAACCATAGGATGTATGTTTAAAGTGTGTATAATGGAATTCTTGTAGGAAATCAAGAAAAGCTAAAGGAAAAAGAAGAAAAAGATCAAAGATGAGCTAAGGAAAGCAAAGGGGAAAAAGGTTTGGTACTTTAACCTTCTTGAATTAGTAATATCTATTGCCTTTGCATTTGGATGTGTAATTGCTATAATTGTTCATGTGATTGAGTTGTGGTGGTTATGTGGTTGAGATTGATGATGATATAAAAGTGTCTGTTGTGTATTGATTGATTTTGGGGTTGAGGTTATAAGGGAGGTAAATATGGGAGTGCTATGTTGTGTTATTTTGTTGCAGCCAGTCATGTGTCCTGCATTTTTCTGGAACTTCAACCGAAATTTAGACTAGGAAAATGATAGAAATAGAACTTGACAAAGAATACTTAATTGTTCTCCATTAAGTCAGTAAACCATAGGATTTTGAACCAACTCATTTTCATTTGTGGAATGAAAGTTATGATCAAAATGATACCAGGCGTACAAACTGAAAAATTGAGATTCCTCAGTCAGTAACCTGTGAATTGGGACTACGTTTAGGTGACCTTAAGGACACATTTAGAAGCTGTGAAAGAATACTTAAATGTAACTTTATGTGTTAGGAAACCATATAATTTTGAATTTCCTAAATCCCACTTGTAGATAAAAAGATATGATCAAAAGAGTATAACTCATGCACACTGGAATTGTGAAACCGGACAGACTGAGATTTGTGCCTTGAGTCCAGGTTTTGGTCCATTTACCTCAGAAATTAGATGTTGTGATAGAAGATATAAATGAACCCTTGTAATCATAGGAGTTGGATTCATCTCTATTGGACTTAAAATGTAGAAGTTACACATGAATGAGCGAACCATGCGCAGGCCGACCCTAGCAGACTACAGGGCTGAGTTAGAAATTGTGCCAAAAATCACGTGTTTCCTTTTTTAAGCTGAAAATTTTACTTAATATAGTCTTATGTGTCTAGTTTAATTTAAGATAAGAATCGTCTCAATCCAAGTTGCGTAGGTAAATTTATAAATGAAATAGTACGCATTGCACAGACTTGAGTAACCAATTGATCAGGGAAGAGTTCAAGAAGTCATCAAGAATTATGTGTGACAAATTTAAATTTAGAAATTTAACCATAAGGACTCATATGAGTCTAGTTCGAATGAAAACAAGAATTTTTACATTCATATTAGTAGAACAAAAGTTATTGGGGAAATAAGATAACAAGGTACATAAGAAACTAAATGCTAGAATTCACTGTTAATTTGGTAAGAAATAAATGAGGTATAATTGAGATAAAATATTCGTTTGGAATGAAATAAATTATCAAAAATATGCTCTTGAAAGTTTGACCAATTAAGAACAAGATAGCATTTTTCATTTTTTGAAAATCACATCCCAATTGTGTTTTATTTAGATTTTAAAGCCCAACGAGGGATTTTTGCAGTATTGTAAGACCCGGTGTGGCCTAAAAAGTGCAGTATGACCCAAAGGCCCGGAATAAAAACTTTGAATTACAAATTAGTTCTATTTAGCTGATTTAGGATAAAAATAGTCAGATTCTTAATCACTGGTGCTATATCTGTAACATTGTGTGGTTTGCATCTAATTTCTACTTAACGGTTAAAGTACCCACTAAGCTATATGCTTAGCGAGTTTAGTTTTCTAAACTCATAGGTTATGGAGTCCAAGCTGACAAATGAGAAGCTACAAAGGAGCACCAGAGTGCGCAATAGGAGGCGAAGTGAGGAGCAATGCAAAGTTTAGCTTGGCATGTACTGTTAAGGACTTTCAAAATGTAATTATAAAAATTAAAGAAATGTGTAAATTATTATTTTTTGTAATAAAAAGGAAAAAAAATTTATTTAGTACATGTTCTATATACCATGTTGCATATACTGTAGCACACTTGGCTCAGCTGGAAATAGTCGGGTTAAGGGGTGTTACAATTTTTGGTATCAGAGCATTGGTTTAGCCGTTCCTGGGCGATTAACCATAGGAAAGTATGTGCCAATTAGTATACGGAGGAAAGGTAAACAGAGTGAGATAGAAAGATATCAGGTAGAAAGAGGTTAATGCAGTGAGTGAATATGATTAACACGAAACAGTAAGCCCTGTACTAGTTAGAAATTGAGAAATATATGACAATTGGAATAGACGGTCAGTAAGAAATGTTAGAAAGTAGACCGAAAGGTGCATATAGATATATACAGATACATAGTATGATAGAAAGAAATTAGATAGTGGCAGACATTCAGAAGGTTAAAAAGAATGAACAATAAGTTAAGAATAGAAACAAAAAATTTATATGAGCAAGATAAATACACATAAGGGCAAAAACAAGTATGTTAAAGACCGAAATATATGCAATAAAGGTTAAGGCAATTATGAGAGGTAAGTAATAAAGGCACCGAAAGAATAATAACGAATAGAATACCGACCATAATACAAGAGTCTAAAATTGAAAGAGTGAAGAATAATAGTACGGCAAGAAAAAAAATCATAGAAAATAAAATTGAGAACTAAGAAAAGGAAGCAAAACTAGTTAGATTCTCCAGGATTAATGCTTTACTTGGTTGAAATCATGTGTTCCTTATATAATGAACTATTTAAACTTGTGTTGGAAATGTTTGGTAATGTGTTCTGACAACTTGAGAATTTTTTTTTGTACCTATGTGTGCATTGATATGAATGTGATTCAATCATGTTAAATGAGTTTGATTACTATGCCAATATTATGTGATTGACTTATTATGGGAATGTTATGGTTGCTGAATTGAAAATTAAGCTATGAATGATTGGACCCGAAAATCAATGTACATGTGATATATCATAAATTGTACAAAGCATATCCATGTGAGACATACCGAACACGGTGCATATAATATCTATATTTATGTGAGACATACTGAGTACTATACATACAATATTTAAATGTCTTCACATAAAATGTAACATATACTGTACAAACAGAAAGACATACCATACATACATAAAGACGTGCTAAATAATACATATGCAGAAAGAAAATAAAGAGATGAAACAGTGGAAAGCCTGATACTTGAAAAATATAAGGCTCATAAAGTATAGTATTGGGGAAATAAATAATATGACAGTATGAGTGAATAAAAATGCCAATGAGCCCGTATATGACACTGAGCATTGTGAATGAGCCAAGAAATGGCTCGAGATATGATATGGTGACATCCATGTAGTTGTGAATACATATGAAACATATGGCAATCCGTGCATATAGAAAGCAGGAAAGAATGAAGGAAAGAGAATAAAATATTAGAAATATATGCTTACCTTGGTAATTCAGATTGAATCAGAGTTGGGATGAGTGTATTTATATGGCATTAACATTTATACTCAATGGTGAGGGCCATTGGGGCCAGTGGTGAGGGCCACTGGGGCCAATGGTGAGGGCCATTGGTTTGATGAAAAAAAGTGGTGAGGGCCACTCCTGTGATATGATGGCAGTGATATGAACTCAGTGGTGAGGGCCATTGGGGCCAATGGTGAGGGCCATTGGTTGATTATAGAGTGGTGAGGGCCACTCCTGTGATATGAAAATGGTGGTGAGGGCCACCTGTGCCATGGAAATGAAACGGTGGTGAGGGCCACCCGTGCCATGTTGGTTCCATATGGTATTGCCTCATCCCACTTTGATTCTACTGTTATTACCTTGAGGAGCTAAGTAAGAAAAATATGTAATAATATACATATGAAAAAAAAAGTATATATGAAAATAAACAGAAAGTGAATTGAAACATATTCGAAAAAGAAAGGAAAGAAAGAGTTTGAAATGTAATAAAAAGGGAAAGATGTTCTCACCTTATGTTGGGATCGACCGTAACCAACATAGAGCGAGACACGTAATGAAATAAATAGTACTTCAAGAATAATGGTATCATGGACTGATCACCCATGAGCTATTATTCGAGATGTATATATGACAACACAAGGGAAGTCAGATGAGCCGATACTTAAGGAATGCCACCACACTGCACGAATATACATAGGACATACAAATTCAGTAAGAAGTAAATAAAGAATAACCACAATGCAAAGAGAAGGAAGCTTAGAAATGTATACATTAGAAAGTGAAAAATGTACAAGAAGGAATGAGAAAGAACAAACATGAATCAAAGTTGAAGGAAATACAAGAGAGTAATAGTGATGCTTCAAATGAGAAATCGTGACAAAAGTCAAAGCATGTTGAACCACATAATAGTCTATTGGACAATCTTGTAGAATAATAAACAACAAGTGAGCAGAGATGGGAAGAAAACAGAATACAAAAGGTAAAACATGTTGAATCTTAAAATAGTTAATCCTAGTAAATGAATAAGTGTCAAAATAAGGCAATGCGTAAACAATATAGAGAGATGACAGAGAGCAATCAAGTGAATAAGGTTAAGTATATAGAATGAGTAAGCTTCAGGGTGAAGCTTAAATTAAGGGGGATAGAATTGTAACATCCCGAATCCCATATTGGTAAGAAACAGACATAGAGGATATGATTTAGGCTTAGAACAAAGGAGTTTAGAACATGACCTATAACTTGAGCTCGAATTTCATCCAAGTTAATGACAGAATTAGAGAGTCTCAAAGAAGAATTAATTGTTTATTTGTGTATTAGCTAGATTTATAACTTGAAAATACTCAATTTGGAGTTGTACAGAATAAGATATGATGGATTTAGTAGACAATGTGCAAGCTGCCTCAGGATAGCATAGTAGGCTTGAATTCGAAGGACCGTAAAAAACCAGATATAGCTCAGATAGACCTGAAATTTTGACATAATGTAGCCCCGGATGTATAGTTTCAGTGGGAATAATAATTACTTAATTTTGAGTTGTGAGTAAAAATATATTAATAAAGAAAGACAACAAGGTCAGGAAGGGATATCAAAAGGACCTAAGTGAAAATTTCTCAAAAGTTAGGGGCAACTATGTAAACTTAAAAATTAAGTATCGAAAGTTCTTAATAGTTCCCATATCCGACCCCAGAAGAATATTCTCAAGATTAATAGGGTCATAACCATGGGTTTCAATTTTTTCGAAAACGCACGGTTTAAAAGTTACAATCGATTAATCGCTGGAGGGTATTTTGATATTTTTCACACCCTAGACTATAAAATTACAGCACAAGAAAGTTGAGGGGGTCAAAATATGAATAAAAGGAAGCCTAATGGCTTGCCAAATAAATAGATAAAAGAAGAAGGCAAGTGGACCAATTAAAAGTGGTCATTTTTGCTATAAGGTGTACCAATTGGAAGTCAACATCTATACCAACATATTTTCACTACTTATGGCTGCCATTTGGATCAAAATAAGCTAAGGAAAGAAAATAAAAGCCCTCTCTTACATTGTGAACTCGTCCAAACCATAAGAGAAGGAAGAAGGAGGTGATTTTTTCCAAAGTTTAAGGCTTTTGGTTGATGATTTTGGTGACAAACAAGATTATAAGGTAAGAGAAACCTATCTCTAGTTTTAATTTCATGGATTAATGGTTAATTTAAGAGATTGAAATTAGGGTTCATGTAGCTAGATTTGGAGAAAATTCAAGAAATAATTATTTGAAGGATTTGATGAAAGAAATAATGGTTTTAAGGTTAGAGGAGATTAGATTGAGGAAAAATTGGCAAGAAATGAATTGGTAGCTTATGTTTTCAAACCATAGGATGTATGTTTAAAGTGTGTATGCTGGAATTCTTGTAGGAAATCAAGAAAAACTAAAGGAAAAAGAAGAAAAAGATCAAAGATGAGCTAAGGAAAGCAAAGGGGAAAAAGGTTTGGTACTTTAACCTTCTTGAATTAGTAATATCTATTGCCTTTGCATTTGGATGTGTAATTGCTATAATTGTTCATGTGATTGAGCTGTGGTGGTTATGTGGTTGAGATTGATGATGATATAGAAGTGTTTGTTGTGTATTGATTGATTTTGGTGTTGAGGTTATAAGGGAGGTAAATATGGGAGTGCTATGTTGTGTTGTTTTGTTGCAGCCAGTCATGTGTCCTGCATTTTTCAGGAACTTCAACCGAAATTTAGACTAGAAAAATGATAGAACTAGAACTTGAAAAAGAAGAAATAATTGTTCTCCATTAAGTCAGTAAACCATAGGCTTTGGAACCAACTCATTTTCATTTGTGGAATGAATGTTATGATCAAAATGATACCAGGCGTACAAACTGAAAAATTGAGATTCCTCAGTCAGTAACCTGTGACTTGGGACTACGTTTAGGTGACCTTAATGACACATTTAGAAGCTGTTAAAGAATACTTAAATGTACCATTATGTGTTAGGAAACCATAGAATTTGGAATTTCCTAAATCCCACTTGTAGATAAAAAGATATGATCAAAAGAGTATAACTCATGCACACTGGAATTGTGAAACCGGACAGACTGAGATTTGTGCCTTGAGTCCAGGTTTTGGTCCATTTACCTCAGGAATTAGATGTTGTGATAGAAGATATAAATGAACCCTTGTAATCATAGGAGTTGGATTCATCTCTATTGGACTTAAAATGTAGAAGTTACACACGAATGAGCGAACCATGCGCAGGCAGACCCTAGCAGACTACAGGGCTGCGTTAGAAATTGTGCCAAAAATCACGTGTTGCCTGTTTTAAGCTGAAATTTTTACTTAATATATCCTTATGTGTCTAGTTTAATTTAAGATAAGAATCGTCTCAATCCGAGTTGCGTAGGTAAATTTATAAATGAAATAGTACGCATTGCACAGACTTGAGTAACCAATTGACCAGGGAAGAGTTCAAGGAGTCATCAAGAATTATGTGTAACAAATTTAAATTTAGAAATTTAACGATAAGGACTCATATGAGTCTAGTTCGAGTGAAAACAAGAAGTTTTACATTCGGATTAGTAGAACAAAAGTTATTGGGGAAATAAGATAACAAGGTACATAAGAAACTAAATGCTAGAATTCACTGTTCATTTGGTAAGAAATAAATGAGGTATAATTGAGATAAAATATTTGTTTGGATTGAAATAAATTATCAAAAATATGCTCTTGAAAGCTTGACCAATTAAGAACAATATAGCATTTTTCATTTTTTGAAAATCACATCCCAATAGTGTTTTATTTAGATTTTAAAGCCCAACGAGGGATTTTTGCAGTATTGTAAGACCCGGTGTAGCCTAAAAAGTGCAGTCTGGCCCAAAGGCCCGGAATGAAAACTTTGAATTACAAATTAGTTCTATTGAGCTGACTTAGGATAAAAATAGTCAGATTCTTAATCACTGGTGCCATATATGTAACATTGTGTTGTTTGCATCTAATTTCTACTTAACGGTTAAAGTACCCACTAAGCTATATGCTTAGCGAGTTTAGTTTTCTAAACTCGTAGGTTATGGAGTCCAAGCTGACAAATGGGAAGCTACAAAGGAGCACCAAAGTGCGCAATAGGAGGCAAAGTGAGGAGCAAAGCAAAGTTTAGCTTGGCATGTACTGTTAAGGACTTTCAAAATGTAATTATAACAATTAAAGAAATGTGTAAATTATTATTATTTGTAATAAAAAGGAAAAAAATTTTATTTAGTACATGTTCTGTATACCATGTTGCGTATACTATAGCACACTTGGCTCGGCTGGAAATAGTCGGGTTAAGGGGTGTTACATAAACACCCTATTCATCAAATCCATAAAAGCTGTCGGTGCATTCGTTAACCCAAAAGGAATCACCAAAAACTGATAATGCCCATACCTTGTAAGAAAAGTTATCTTAGATACATCTTCAGGTCTGACTCTCAACTGATGGTACCCTGATCTCAAATCAATCTTAGAGAAAACTGCCGCTCCCTTCAATTGATCAAAGAGATCATCTATCCTAGGCAAAGGATACTTGTTCTTGATAGTCACCTTATTCAACTGCCTATAATCAGTGCACAATCTCAAAGTACCATACTTCTTCTTCACAAACAAAATAGGCACTCCCCATGGAGACACACTAGGGTGAACAAACCCTTTATCCAACAACTCCTACAATTTCACCTTCAACTCCCTCAACTCAGCAGGTGCCATTAGATAGGGAGTAATAGAGATGGGAGTGGTACCAGGCAACAAATCGATACTAAACTCAACCTCTCTCTCAGACGGTATCCCTGGCAACTCCTCAGAACAAACATCTGGGAATTAACAACTATGGGTATACTATCAAGTTGATAACCCATTACCCTGGTATCCACCACATGAGGAAGATAAGCCTCACATCCCTTCCGAATCAACCTCCTAGCTACAACAGCTGAAACAAACATAGATGCAAGATGTCTCTGCTCCCAAAATACCATAACACTTCTACCATCACCAGTTTTCAGGGTAACACACTTCTTTTGATAGTCTACCACAACCCCATGCTTGGACAACCAATCCATGCCTAAGATCAAATCATACTCCTTAAAAGGTATTTCAATCAAATCACCAAGGAACTCCTCATTCTGTACCACAACTAAACTAGCATGATGCACCTTGCTAACTACCGCACTATGCCCTAAAGGATTTGTCACCAAGACATCAAATCCCAGGGACTCTGAATGCAATTCAGTCATAGGCAAGATAGATGCACTTATGTATGAATGAGTAGATCCAGGATCTATTAGAGCAAGAACTAAAATGCCAAATAAAGAAAATGAACCCGCAATGACGGCTGAAGCATCCGGTTGCCTCTGCATCACATACACTTACTGAGATGGCCCAACCTCATCTGGCTTACTGCCTCCGGATGTAGAGCCTCCTCTCTGACTAATCCCGAGTCGACCACCTCTACTAAAACCTCTGCCCCCTTGAACTCCTCTAACAATGGGTCGAGAAGCTACAGTATCAGTCTGTCTATCCTCCGGTAGCTCAGGGCAATCTTTGATGAAATGATCTGGTGACCCACATCTAAAACACACTCCTGGTCCACCCGTCTTCCAGCAAGTACCCCCATGTGCCCTACGACAATGGACACATGTAGGTGGAGTAGACCTATGAACCACTGGAGTCGGAGCACTAGCTACAGAAATTGTAGGTCTCGGTCTTTGCCTCTGATACTAAACTGACCTACCAGACTGCCTCTGGCTCCTACTGACCCTGGAAAAATAGCTTCCTCTGCCTCTCTTCATAAATAAAGGCACTGCCTCAAACTGGGATCTCCTAACTCTAGTCTCCTCCTCATTAGCAGCTGCTGCAATACCCTGTGCTCTCTCAACACTTCTTGCAGCTGCAACCAACTAAGAAAAATCTTTATATCGGGAACCAACAACAATACACATAATAGAGGGTCTCAACCCCTCCTCAAATCTCCTGCACCAGTCTATCTCATCTGAAATAATCCCACCGGCATAATGACTCAATTAGATATACTCAATCGCATACTCTGTCACTATCCAGTTATCCTGTCTCAGACTCAGAAACTCCATCTTCTTCGCATCCTTGTACTCCCTTAGAGTATACTTTTGCTCAAAATCCTATAGAAAATCACCATAAGTCAGGGTTGGTGGATCATCCATCACATGTGGAACCATCTTCCACCAATCATATGCATCTCTCTATAGAAGGGATCTAGCATAATCAAATTTTTCTTTAGCAGTAGCCTACAACTGGATGAATACCCTCTGAACTCTATCTAACCACTGCTCAGCTACTGCAGGATCTGTAGTACCAAAGAAATCCTCAGCTCTGAACTTCCTCAATTTATCATACTGCCTCACCGGTACTTGTGGCTGCGGTTGTGGTGGTGGCTGCTGCACTGGAGTCTGCCTTCAAAATTCTACCATATGCCGTAACCAAACCGGCGGAATCTCATCAGCTGCTGGTCTCTCTGGCATAGGAGCAGGTGCCTCACTAGCTATCTCAACCCTAGCTCCATATTGAGATGCCATCACTACCTATATCTGCAAACACAGCAGAAGATTACCTCATCAAAGATCAGAAATTGCCAGTGACAATGCATGTATCTTATTTAAAAACTATATTTTAAAATCTCAATTTTCATTTTCTTATAGTTCACATAGGTTGAGAACCTCAAACCTAGGCTCTGATACCAAAACAATTGTAACACCCTTGTACCATATATATGTACACCACATACAACCACATATGTAATATACGTATACCAAATACAAGAATGTCACAGTCCATTTGAAGCAAACCAATCTTTTTAATACTTTAACATCAAATCATCATCCCAATAATCTGAGTAAACTTAAAACATTTAAAAATATATTATAAAACATTCCTTGGTAAAATACATTTACATATATCTTCACTACCCTAAAAGTTTATCCAAAACATTTGTTTAATAGGCTGTGAAAAATGTAGCGGAATATACATATGTATACATCAAAATCAATATTTACAAAAATATAGAGTTTATACATGCTGGCAGTTCATCTTTGATCTTGAAGTCCAAAAATCAACACTTTACAAAGGAGCACAACTCTAGACTCGACTCAGTCTAGCTGAACTCTCCAGCTCAACCGGATCTATCCTGTCACCTGCGCGATAAATCATAATCGCGCTAAGCCAAAGGCTTAGTGGTACAAACCTTGATAACAATACGATTCAAATGTAATGCCAATGACAAACTTTCAAGAATTAGAAGCAATATACAAGGATATCATATTTCATAACATTAAATCTCATTACTTTGTTCAATTGTTCCATTATTCATAATTCACATTAAAGCAAAGACAAGCATGGGCCTAAAAGAAACCAATATGCCATTCAAATTCCAGAGTTACTGTTTTGGTCCAATAATCACATTTATCAAGCCTGTAGGAGAATCATTATCACAATGAGAATTACCTCATATGTAACATCCCAACTAGGCTTCAAGGACTAGGCCCAACCAAGCTTCAAGGGGAGCTCAGCATCAACCCAACCTGGCTTCAAGGACCAAGCCCGACCCAGCTTCAAGGGATTATTACTTTTAGGCATGCCACAAGCAACAAAACTCTGAAAATTGAATAACATACTAGGCACACAAATTCTTTCATAATTTCATTATCAAATCCATTCTCATTTTCCCATGATCATCTAGGCACAATGCCCAAATATTTCATTTATATCATTATAGCCATCACCAATGGATTCACATATCATCATTAGGGTTTACATAACAAATTACATTAATCATACATTTTGAATCCTTAACATATATTTCACATGGTTTGCATAATGCAAATCATAGCACCATTCTCATACATTAACAATATAATAGGTAACCTAATGATGGTGAGGACTTACGCTATTGCAATACCACAAGTGCACAGGTCGCTCAAGTAATAAAGTAGTGAGTGAGTTATCATTCCACTGGGGACAAGGTCAAGTACTATTGCAAATTTTAACTGTTGTTTAGCAAATCAATAGTTTTGTGAAGTTTTGTAATTAAAGATAATTAACTTAATAACTGAAAGTAGAGAGAGATTGAGAGTTGTGCAAAAAGGATTAATGATGAAAATACTATCCAGTTATTGAATCCCCCTAGCCACAATTATATTTATGAAAATTAATTTAGTTAAATCACATAATAGAGTTGAATTGGCATTCCTCTAAATTAGACTAAAACCTCTCTCAAGTGAATTAATCCCTAATCACTAAGTAGAATGCTAGAATCTCTTCTCAAACATAATTAAGTAGATCTTGCATTAAGAACAAGGAATCATAAACCAAAGGATCTTGTAAGTCTATCTCTAGCACTCCAATCAATCCTCAATCCTTATGAGTATTTAATTCATATGAAGCTTTCTCAAGACAATAATATGATAATTGCAACCAATCAATAAGCATGCTATTATCAATTGGAAATAAATCATTAAGCATCATAAGAATAAAGCAACTCAATCAAATGATTTAATTAAATAAAATTATTCAATCTATACAATAAAGCTAGGGTTCATCAATATCTAGATAGAGAATGAGTTAGTTCATGTTCAAAACTAGAAAACCAGAACAACAGAAATAAGAGAAAGAATCCAAACAATCCATGGCGAATAATTTGCATTTCTTCACTTGAATCCTTGAGTCTTAGTTTAGATCTTGTTTAGGATGTGTCTTCACCTTCAATCTCAGCTTCAAATCTCTCCTTCTAGCTCTAGAAGTCGGCTCTAGGTTAAAAAATATGAAAATCAGATCCCTAATTCGCTCTTCAACTCAGTATTATACTGTAGATATTTTCACCTGACACACCCATGTCACTGGGCGTGTCATTGCTACTGGAATTTTGAATATAAGGCACGTCCAGTGACAGCCCCATGTCACTAGACGTGTCATAGCTTCTGTGAATCATTGCAATAGGCACGCTCGATGACATGCCCATGTCACTGGGTGTGTCAATGCTTCTGTATGGCAGTATCAAGGGCACGTCCATTGACATGCCCATTGCCACGGGCGTGTCACTTGAAGAGTTTTGCTCTTTTCCTCTGCTTCCATCCGTAATTTCCTCCGAAATGACCATAAGTCCCAAAATGCAAAGAATTCCTGAAATTGATCCTAAAAAGCACTTGAACAAACAAATTAAACTCAATTGGAAAATAATCATATTAAGAAATAGAGGCAAAATATCATCAATTGTGCACTTATCAAATTCCCCCACACTTGAGTTTTTGCTTGTTCTCAAGCAAACTAAATCACTATAATAAGCAGAAATGACAGACCCCTCTATATTTAAAAAGAAAAGAAAAGTTTGACAATAATTGAATCAGGAAACTCGACGTTCTCAACCAAAAACTAATTCACAATCATGATAGTTGAATCAAGAAGTTTCAAAACAAAAATTTCACAGACCTAAAACCCAAAAATCCAGAGTTAAAAGATTGAGCATAAAATTTCAGATAATCCAAAAGTCATGAACCAAGTACGAAAAATGTAAATTTTCTCTTAAGTTCTTTAACCCTTTTATTTTATTTATTTATTTTTATTTGTATATACACATATATATACATTTTAAGGAGCCCAACTTGTTTGAACTGATACTAACCTTTTGACGTGAAGGTAAACATTTGTGATGTCGACCCCCGGTTACTCAGCCAGACTCACCATTCAAATGGCTACTAGAACTATTCATGATTCCAAACTTATTTGTTTTAATTCAAGAGTAAAAATCAGCGGAATAGGGATAAATTTTCAAAGCTCCTTTTATTAGAATAATTTATTTATTTATATATTTTTTTAACTGTACAAGGGTCAGGAACTTAAGGGTCATACTAAGTCTGACTCTAGAATCTAAGGAATTACAACATGCTAAAAAATGTAACTAAGGTTTTAAACTTTAGTTGTGTCCAATTTCCATCAATCCACTACCTAATTATAGCTATTACAGTCAATCCTCAGCAATTGATCAAGAAAACCAAGTTAACCTTAACAAGAAATTTTCATTTAGAAAATCACAAATTAATTTAATATATAAAGAGGAACAATTTAAATTCACATTATTATAGCAATCTAGCTTACTTGAATCCAAAAAAAATCAATTTACAGAACTTAATTGAGACAAATGAATCAAATGGAAAGAATGAAATAATAGTAACTCATTCAAGAAAGTATACCTCTCCCCCACACTTAAGATGTACATTGTTCTCAATGTGTGTGCAAAACAAGAACTAACAAAGAGAGAGAAAAACTGCCCTTCCATGTCCTTGATTGAAAAAATATGAGTACGATTCCAAGAGTATGGTGATGGCAAATTTGCTTCAAAACAAAAACTAAAATGTATAAACAAAGTTAAGACATAAGTAAATGAAATAAACAAACAGATAAAATAGTTTGTAAAGAAAAAATGCAATTGTCCAACAGGCATAAAAATAAAAGAAAAAGAAAAATAACATGAAATAAGTCATGAAAATGAAATGAAATGTGGGCTAGTAAAAAATCGGCGCATCACTGGAATCATCACCGATGGTCTCATCATCGGACACATCAAATGGAGGTGCAGGTGGTTGGTATGGTGAAGGTGGTGGTTGCGAAGGGTTAAACCTTTGATACCTTCAGAACTCTAACATGGATTATTCCAGCCATTGCCTTCTTAAGATCTCGTGATTTAGCTAGGCTTGGAATGAAGTAGTCTATTCAAGCATGAACTGCTGCATCTGGTCCTGCTGAATTAAGATCTTATTCTGATTCAGCTCGATATCCCTATCTTACCTTCAATCCTACAAATCTGACGCTCTAAATCTATGGGCTTCCTATCATCATCCCACTCAATGTTAACTGACTGGCGCCAGTCTCAAAATGTAGGGATCCGGATAAAAGATGGTCCAGCAGAAGAAGAAGGTGTAGTCGTGGAAGAAGGCCCAGCTGCAGTTGTTGAAGGCCCAGCGGTAGTGGATGAACCCAAAAAATCTGTCGGTGGAGGTAGCGGTATATCCGAAGGAGGAGCAGAAGGGGTTGCCTCTGGTATATTTGAATCCATAGGAGGTGCCTGCAGCCCAGCTACCTTCTCCCGGTTTAGTCTCTTCAATGTGTCCATACCCAATAGTTTGGGCAAACCATCCACCGTCATAGGTAGGCAGCCATATAACACACCCAAGCGATGAGCGAGTCGTGTGACATACATGCCACCATGCAAAGTACCTGATGCTCCCTTTTTAGACTACTCATAAAAGAAGTGTGTGATGGTATTTGCGACATTGCACCGAGTCTTCTATACGATGCAGTGTAGGAAAAATAGATCTTAGGCTCACAACCCCTGTGCTGCTCAGCTGAGCTGTAAGAGTGTGAACTAACGGGTTGTGCACCACTCGGCAGAGGAAGGACTCAAAGTTGGATGCCTTAGATACCTTGGGCTGATATTTATCTGCAATGGGTGCAAAGGTCCTCCAAACCCGAGGGGGACCAACCTCATACTCTACAAAATCCACCTCGAAATTTAGATAGTCAAAAGTCTGTACCTCCTCTGCAGTGTATAACCCGAGATGCACCCCAAGGTCATTAATGCTCATATGGAATCTTTGCCTTCCCAGTCTAAATTTAATTGTTCGCTCAGTAATTGAAACCTTGGTCTTTTGGAACTAAAAGGTGCAGTAGAATTCTAATGTCAGCTCTCTGTAGGTAGGCTCATTGATGGAGAACGGTTGGTCCCATCCTAGTTGGTTGATCAATTCCCGAATATCTGCTGCAATATTGGCCAGTTCCATAGCGTTCCAATCCAAAACACGAGGTGGGGACCAATCCTTGTTGCCGAAAAGTTCAAATCACCTTCTTTCCTCGGCATTCGAGAATCTAAGGCTTTTGTGGTTTGCCATGAACTTAGAAGTTGGTCAAGTAGCGGGTTGGCTTGAACTGCCTTCCCCACATGCACATTTAGCGGGTAGCTGGGAGGATGATTGTTTGTGATGGCCCATTGTCTGCAAAAAAAATAAGAATTCCTCAATAACAACAAAAAATATAGCACGATACGAAACACCAACAAAAGATCGACACAAAGTTACTGAAATACCGGCATTATAATGATGAAGCGCAATGTAAATCCCAACAAAATTAATGCCAACTTTAATCAACATATATCAACAAAAACTTAACCAACAAAAGCGACAAAATTATTATCTAGGCCAATCCAACAAATACTTAATCACAACAGCGATGACCCAATTCGAACGATGGCAATTCCAGCAATAGCGATTTTGTTTGTCCAACAATAGCGATTAACCATAAACCAACAAAGAAATCAAGCAATTTATAATTCAAGCAAAAACTAAATCAAAATAAATCAAATGCCGAATCAAAATGGAATTAAAATCAAAACAAAAACAAAATAGATCAATCGCCGCAGAAATCTCGATAAATTAAAATGAAGCAAAATAAAGCAAACGCAGCATAAGTCATGCAATTCTAAGGAAAATAAAAGATAATACAAGGAATCCATAAGAAAAAAAATGAAAGAAATCCAACAAAAATCGCAAAAGTGAGAGTTCAAACCTGAAAAGTGTGAAAATCGTGTGGAATCAAATGGAAATCGAGCGAATCCGTGCAAAAAATGCAAAAACAAAAGTTAAAATCTCTTCTAAAGTGAATGGGTGTGTGAGTGTGGCGGTGGGAGTGCAAGAAATTTGAGGGAAAATGAGAGATGAGGGAGGAAGAAAACTGATTTTTGCGTTTAAAATGACTTCGGGTCATATATAAAGACGTCGGCACGCCTAGTGACACGCCCGAGTTACTGGGCGTGCCCTGTGTAATGCGAGACAGTGTATACGACATGTCCATGAACATGATCATGTCCATGGGCATGTCACAGGTACTGGATGAGTCGATAAATGACATGCCCATTGACACGGGCGTGTCAATGCACGTGTCACATGTACTGTGACAACAAAAGAAATGACACGCTCACTAGTCTGGGGGTGCTGGCTATTTTTTTTTTAGGCATGACCAATGACACGGGGGTGTCCCTAGGTGTGCCATAGCTACTGTTTCTCATTCAAAACGACATGCTCAGTGACACGGTCATGTCACTGGGCATGTTGTAGCTACTGCCTCTAAAAAAAATGACACGCCCAATGACATGGGCGTGTCCTTCAATATGCTCAATTTAGCCCTCAAAATCAAACTTCCTCTATAAATTCCAATGAACACAAGGCAAACAAACCACCAACCAATGATAGATGGATAAAAATAAAAAAATTGATGGCATAAACCAAAAACACAGAAATTAAAGACATAAAAATTAAGGAATGAATAAAACGGTGGGTTGTCTCCCACCCGGCACTTCTTTAACGTCGCATTAGTTGGATGTTAAGGGAAAATTTCCCAAGTCTTGGAGGTGTAAAACCTCCTTCAAGTCATGTATTTCCCCCTCCAAGTATAATTTGAGCCTGTGCCCATTTACATTAAAATCTCCTTTTTTCGGATGAGTTATTTGAACCACTCCATAGGGGAAAACTTCCTTAACTGTAAAAGGACCAGACCATCGAGATTTTAACTTACCTGTAAAGAGTAGAAGCCTCAAATTGTATAATAATACCTGATCTCCCTCTTAAAACTCTTTCCGCTCTTTAATACGAGCATCATGCCATCTCATAGTATGCTCCTTATACATTCTTGCATTGACATAAGGTTGCAATCTCCACTCATCCAACTTGTTTACCTGCAATTTTCTCCTTTCACATGCACTAGCTAGATCAAAGTTAATCTATTTTATAGCCCAATATGCATTATGTTCAATTTCAATAGGTAAATGACAAGCTTTTCCATATACCAGCCTAAATGGCATAGTGCCCAAAGGAGTTTTGAATGCAGTCCTAAAAGCCCATAGAGCATTATCTAATTTCTCGGACCAATCCTTTTGGGATCGCTCTACAGTTTTTTTTAGAATTCTTTTTATCTCCCTGTTCGTGTTCTCAACTTGGCAACTAGTTTGGGGATGGTAAGGAGTAGCAAACCTACGTGTAACACCTAATCTTTTGAAAACTTTCTCAAGCTCAATGTTACAAAAGTGAGTACCCCTATCACTTATGATTGCTTTCGATGTACCAAATTGAGAGAACAACTTCTTCAAAAACTTCATCACTACCCTAGCATCATTGGTTGCCAAGGCTTGGGCTTCAGGCCATTTAGAGACATAGTCTATAGCTATAAGAATATATTTGTTACCAAAGGAATTTGGAAATGGTCCCATAAAATTGATTCCCCATACATCAAAGACTTCACATACTAAAATTCCATTTTGGGGCATCTCATCGCGAGATGAAACATTTCCAGTCATTTGGCAATGATCACAACAGTTCACAAATTCGTAGCTATCCCTAAACAAAGTGGGCGAATAAAATCATGATTCTAGTACCTTTTGAGCAGTTCTATTGGCTCCCATATGACCATCAGCTGGTCCAGCGTGGCATTGACTAAGAATGTTCATCGTTTCGGCCATGCCACACACCTTCGGATCATGTGATCCTTACATAATCTAAAGAAAAAGGGATCCTTCCAAAAATAATATTTTAAATCGGAAAAGAATTTCTTATTTTCTTGATAAGTTAAAGAATTTCTTCTTTTCTTGATAAGTTAAGCCCTTAGGAAGTTCCCTAACAGCTAAATAATTAGCAAAATCTGTAAACCAAGGTGTTTCAAAATTTAAATTACTTACCTCACTTACCATGGCATACAGTTGCTCATCGGGGAAATGATCATCAATGCCCCCTTCTTCAAACCTCTCCAAGGTTGGATTCTCCAAGCGAGAAAGGTGATCTGCTGCCAGATTTTCAGCTTCCTTCTTATCTTGAATCGTCAAGTCAAATTCCTGCAATAACAAGACCCAACGGATTAGCCTAGGCTTTGCATCAATTTTCGCAAATGAATACCTCAAAGCCGAATGGTCAGTATAAACAATCACTTTTGACAAGATTAGATATGATCTAAACTTGTCAAAAGCAAAAACTATAGCTAGCAGCTCTTTCTCTATAGTTGTGTAATTAGCTTGAGCTGTGTTCAAAGTCTTGCTTGCATAGTAGATAGGCTGAAAGTATTTCTCCTTGTGTTGACCCAAGACTTCTCCCACTGCAAAATCACTCACATCACACATTAGTTCAAATGGTAGATTCCAATTGGGAGCTACCATGATTGGAACATGGGTCAATTTCTCCTTAAGAGTTGTGAATGCTCAAAAACACTCCTCATCAAAGACAAAATCCACATCCTTCTCAAGGAGTCTTGTTAGTGGGCAGGCTATCTTAGAAAAATCTAGTATGAACCTCCGATAAAAACCCGCATGTCCTAAAAAACTTCTGATGGCCTTCACAGATGTGGGTGGTGGTAGCTTCTCAATGGTGTCTAACTTAGCCCGATCTACCTCAATACCTTAGCTTGAAATTTTGTGTCCCAACACGATTCCCTCTTGAACCGTGAAATGACATTTTTCCCAATTAAGCACTAGGTTTGTTTCCTCACATCTAATCAACACTCTTTCAAGATTTTCCAAGCATCTTTCAAATGAGCTGCCATAGACCGAGAAATCATCCATAAACACCTCCATAATATCCTCAACAAGTTCATCAAAGATTACCACCATGCACCTTTGAAAAGTCGCAGGTGCATTGCATAACCCAAATGGCATTCTTCGATAAGCAAATGTCCCATATGGGCAGGTGAATATAGTTTTCTCTTGGTCTTTCGAGGCAATAGGAATTTGGAAATAGCCTGAAAGACCATCCAAAAAGTAGTAATACTCATGCCCGGATAACCTCTCCAACATCTGATCAATGAAGGGCAAAGGAAAACAGTCCTTCTTAGTTGCATCATTCAATTTTCTGTAATCGATGCAAACCCTCCAACCGGTAACTATTCTTATCGGAATTAGCTCATCATTTTTATTAGGGACCACCATCATCCCTCCTTTCTTTGGTACTACCTGAGCTAGGCTCACCCAAGAGCTATCCGAGATCGGATATATAATCCCTGCATCAAGTAGTTTTATCACTTCAGCCTTTACTACATCTTTCATCTTTGGGTTTAGTCTCCGTTGTGGTTGCACTACTAGCTTGAATTCATCCTCCATCAGTATCTTGTGAGTGCAATAGGATGGACTGATACCCTTGATGTATACTATCTTCCTAGCTATCACTTTCTTATACCTTTGCAACAACTGGATGAGCTTTGCCTTCTGCTCAGAAGATAGGTAGGAACTCAGAATTATTGGCAATTTCTTTTTATTTCCCAGAAATCCATACTCAAGGTGATCTGGAAGGGGCTTAAGTTCCAAGTTGGGTGGATCAATCACCGATGATTTTGGCTTTTCTTCCTTTGGCATCTCAATAGTGTCATATGCCCGACATTTGAATGATTTGCTTGCTTCAAGAAAAGCAAGCTGCTTCATTGCTTCTCGATCCTCAACATTTCCCTACAATAAACAAAACTCAAGGGGATCCTTGATAACAATGTTACTAACACAATTGATGGTTTCATGCTCAATAATATCATTGCATGATTCCTTCTAATCAAGTGAAAGTGAGTGTTTCATAGCATCATGTATTCTAAAAATAACTTTTTCACTTCCCACTCTCAAAGTTACTGTGCCATCATGAACATCGATAAGGGCACGGGCTGTATTTAAAAATGGCCTACCAAGAATAAGTGAAACATCCACATCCTCATCGATATCGATGACAACAAATTCATTGGGGAAAATGAAATCCCTGACTTTTACCAACACATCCTCTATAATGCCATGAGGGTGGACTACTAACTTATCAGCAAGTTGGATGGTCATAAGTGCTGGTTTAGGTTAACCAATGCCTAACTCTTTAAAAATTTTGTAGGGCATAACACTTATGCTAGCCCTCAAATCAGCCAATGCACTTTTAACCTCAAGGTTACCTATCAAACATGGAATGGTGAAACTACCTCGGTCTTTTAACTTCTTAGGTAACCTCTTTTGCAAAATTTCCAAACTCTTTTCAAACAAATGCACTAAAGACACTTCCTAAAGTTTCCTTTTGTTAGAAAGGATATCTTTCAAAAATTTAGCATACTTAGGAATTTGTGACAAAGCTTCAGCAAATGGAATATTAATGTGCAATTGTTTAAAAAGTTCAAGAAACTTACCGAACTGAGCATCAATCTTGCTGGATATGGTACTCTAGGTCGGTATTCCTTCATTATGGGGCTGCTTTCTTATGGCTGGTTCTCTTTCTCACTTTCTATTGCAACTTTCTTTCCCGAAGTGACAGTAGGATCATCTTCTTTTTCTTTTTCTTGTACTTCAGCCCCTTTCTCTGGCACTTCTTCTCTTTTCTCAACCACATTGCCCTTAATCTCTTTTCCACTCCTTAGTGTAATTGCCTTAAGCTGTTCTTTAGGATTTGCCTCACTGTTGCTAGGTAAACTCCTTTGTGACCTCTCACTAAGCAGTTTGGCAATTTGCCCCACCTGATTCTTGCCTAGCAAACATGTTGCCAATTTGGAAATCTTGACTTTGATGTCCACCCCCACACCATTCACAAGACATCACCTGCATTACTTTCCCCGAAGAAGAAGAAGTTAAAGAATCAATCTTTTTGTTCATTGCTTCCAACTGTGCTGTCAAAGCAACGACGGGACCCAATTGATGTGAACCAGCAACCCTTACTTTCCCTTGTTCCCTTGGGGTTTTCCACTGATAATTTGTAAGGGCCATGTCTTCAATTAAATCCCTTGCTTCTTCATGTGTTTTATTATTTATGGTACCTCCGCCGGCTGCATTGATGGACTGCCTACTTGCATAGTTCATTCCACTGTAGAAAGTTTGGTTCTGAAGCCACAGCGGAAGACCATGGTGAGGAAATCTTCTAAATAAATCCTTGAATCTTTCCCAAGCATCATAAAGGGTCTCACCATCTAGCTAGAGAAATGATGAAATATCATTCCTCAGCTTGGCAGTCTTGGATGGTGGAAAATATTTCTTTAAGAATTTTTCTGCTTGTTGGCCCCATGTAGTGAAAGTGTTTGGAGGGAAAGACTTCAGCCACTTCTTTGGTCGGTCTCTGAGCGTGAATGGGAACAGCCTCAGCCTAATTGTATCTTCATAGACATTCTGTATCTTGAATGTGTCACATATTTCCAGAAAAAGTCTCAATGTGTGCATTAGGATCTTCGTCTGGGAACCCATCAAACTGACAAGTCTGTTGCACCATTTGAATGACATTTGTCTTTATCTCAAATTTATTTGCAGCAACCACCGGTCTCTGAATGCTTGATTCAGCCCCATTAAGAGTAGGCCTAGCAAACTCTTGTATGGTCCTTGGCTCATTTTCTGCCATTTCTTCTTTTATGATGAGATCTTTCAAGTTCGGTTTCGTCTCTGCCATAACTGTTTCCTCTTCTTCCTTTCGCTTTCTCCTCAGTGTTCTCTCTAGCTCTTGATCTAATTCAAAGAGTTGGGAAGAGCTAGCTCAGGTCATAAATAGGAAGAAGTACCTAGAATGATAGTCAAAAAGCAAGAACTTTTGTTAAAACAAAATAAAATAAAAACTAAATCAACACTCTTAATTATATTACTAATATTGAAAACCGTTATTCCCCGGCAGCGGTGCCAAAAACTTGATGGTGAGGACTTATGCTATTTCAATACCGCAAGTGCACGGGTAGCTCAAGTAATAAAGTAGTGACTGAGTTATCATTCCACTGGAGATAAGGCCAAGTACTAGGGCAAATTTTAACTGTTGTTTAGCAAATCAATAGTTTTGTGAAGTTTTGTAATTAAAGATAATTAACTTAATAACTGAAAGTAGAGAGAGATTGAGTGTTGTGCAAAAAGGATTGATGATGAAAATACTATCCAGTTATTGAATCCCCCTAGCCACAATTATATTTATGAAAATTAATTCAGTTAAATCACATAATAGAGTTTAATTGGCATTCCTCTAAATTAATCACTAAGTAGAATGCTGGAATCTCTTCTCAAACATAATTAAGTAGATCTTGCATTAAGAACAAGGAATCATAAACCAAAGGATCTTGTAAGTCTATCTTAAGCACTCCAATCAATCCTCAATCCTTATGAGTATTCAATTCATATCAAGCTTTCTCAAGACAATAATATGAAAATTGCAACCAATAAATAAGCATGCTATTATCAATTGGAAATAAATCATTAAGCATCATAAGAATAAAACAACTCAATCAAATGATATAATTAAATAAAATTATTCAATACATATAATAAAGCTAGGGTTCATCAATATCTAGATAGAGAATGAGTTAGTTCATGTTAAAAACCAAAAAACCAGAACAAGAGAAATAAGAGAAAGAATCCAAACAATCCATGGTGAATAATTTGTATTTCTTCACTTAAATCCTTGAGTCTTGGTTTAGATCTTGTTTAGGATGTGTCTTCACCTTCAATCTTAGCTTCAAATCTCTCCTTCTAGCTCTAGAAGTCGGCACTAGGTTCTAAAATATGAAAATCGGATCCCTTATTCGCTCTTCAGTTCAGCTTTTACAATGCAGATATTTTTGCCTGACACGCCCAGTGACATGCCATGTCACTGGGCGTGTCATTGCTACTGGAATTTTTAATATAAGGCACGTCCAGTGACACGCCCATGTCACTTGGCGTGTCACAGCTTCTGTGAATCATTGCAATAGGCACGCTCAGTGACACGCCCATATCACTGGGCGTGTCAATGCTTCTTTATGGCAGTATCAAGGGCATGCCCATTGCCATGGGCATGTCACTTGAAGAGTTTTGCTCTTTTCCTTTGCTTCCATCCATAATTTCCTCCGAAATGACCATAAGTCCCAAAATGCAAAGAATTCCTAAAATTGGTCCTAAAAAACACTTGAACAAACAAATTAAACTCTATTGGATAATAATCATATTAAGAAATAGGGGCAAAATATCATCAATTGTGCACTTATCACCTAACACATTTTCCAACCAAATGTGTTAAGTCCCAAAGTCATGTAAATGTATCCAATCATATAAGGTTTGTACTTACCTCTAAGACTAACAAACACCAATCTATCAACCTCCTCTTCCAAAAATCCTTCAACACTTGGATTGGTTACCTCAAATCTCTTTAAAACCTAATCCAAATGTGATTATACAAACTCACTTAGTGATACAAATAAGAAAATAAAAATAAGAACTATCTAAGGCAAAATCTACGCATGGCATGCTCAACAACACGAGCGTGTCCCTGGCCATGCCTTAAACCCACAACACAAAAGCTTTGACATGCTCAGTGACATGGGTGTATCACTGCACGTGTCAATTCTCCTCCAACACAGTGGCTATGACACACTCAGTGACATGGGCGTGTCACTAGATGTGTCAATACTACTACTACATGGACTTGTCACCAACCCAAAAATAGAACCAATAACACCCCCAAAGACATGGTCATGTTACTGGGGGTGTCAGACCAAAAACCTAAAATCGACACCAAAAACACCACATCCAACAAACATCTTTCTTTACCCTTTTCCACTCCAAATAAACTTAACCAAAACCATCAATATATCATAATAAACTTGCATAACATCAAAACAACTCAATTATATGCATCAACACACAATCAAAACCATATTTTACAACTCATCACATACACAATCCACAACTCTTGTTTTCTTCACCAAACTTAACATTTTCTTCAATCCAACCCCAAAATCAAAGTTAATTAGACCAAACAACCTCAAACACACCAAAATCATAAATACACACAACTACACCAACATCCACCAAACTCATAAACACAAATTAAAAAGAAATCAAACAAACAAGTTGGAAACTTACCAAAAGTGAAGAAAATCCTTAAAACTCCAACTTGATCTCTTGAAATCTTTCAATTGCATGAGTTAGGAATCAACAAAACCTCTCTTTCCCTTTTGACAATGGTGATGGCCGGCTATCAAAGAGAAGAAAGAAGAAGATGATGAAAAGTCAAACCCAAACACTACTCTTAACCACTTAATTCCCACCAAGTATTTATATATTATTATAATACAAATATCATCTTCCACTCACATCTAATTTCTATTTTATATAATTAAATATATCATTTGACCATAATTAAAACATTGACTTGTATATGTTGTATATATCTCTATATATATAACATATACACTCTCCTTCCTCTTATCTTTTCACTTAATCAAATATACACTTAAAATCATTTAATTCAATTTAGGGTATCATTTGGGATATTACAATTACTATCACTAGGCATTTTGCCACCACTTGGCCATTGGCCATACTGATAGATCTATTATCGTGCATTTAATTGCCATTACTAAACTCATTATTTGAACAAAAGAATTCAAACTTAGTGTATGAGGGCGTAAATAAAGAAATTTACTGAAACGTGAAAACTAGGTAAAGTGATTAATTTCTATTGATTATGTTGAACCTTGAACTTATTAATATTAAGACAACTTAACTTGTATTTAGTTGATTACATGTCTTATTCATTCTTTAAAGTTGTAATTTTATTTACATACATTACTTTAATTAGTTTTTTATGTTATAAATTTGGCAAATTATGGATACACAAGCACCATTAAGCATATCTTAGCGTATTAGTTTTTTCTAATGCACAGATCAGACGGACATGATATATATATATATATCAAAGTGAGATTTGAGAGTTTCAAGATCAACTACAGCTCAGAAGGTATAGAAATGAAGGATTTTGTATTTTGTATTTAGTTATTATTCACATAACAATGTTTTAATTTAAATGAGAGATTTATAATTATGGATAACCTTGAGATTTCTATACTTTGTAAATATGGCTTGGGTTATAACTTTATAGTAAATTATATTAGTTCTTGGAGAAATTTTCACATACAAATAGGTTGATAAAAGTATAGATATTTAAATTGTCATTGATTGTTGATGAATTAATGAAATTAGAGTTGAGATTGAATGAGAGGATGTTAGAAGTGTTTTTCTGCAAGTTATGTTTGATTAGAGAAGATGTTAGTAGTGATAATTACAGGGGACAGTCTTTTGAAGTTTTTATTTTAATTACTTTTATAGTTTATTAAATATTAATTATAGATTTAATAGGTATTGTGTAGCATCTTGTGATAGTTCTCAGATAGGATTATCATGGGGTATTATATTTGATAGTGCCAGAGTCAGGTTTAGGCGATTCATTATATGGGGTTATGGGAAAGGTGAAATACAACTGTCATTGCTATGTAAACTATATAAGTGGATAAGTATTCTGATGCAGTTGATCTTTTTATGTTTATAGATATAGGATGGCTTTTGGATCTCACCATGGTACAAAGGAAGAAGCTACATCCTCACACAGTCAGGAAAATGTGGGGAGCTAACAACCAACCAAACCCTCTGTAAGGCAGGCGGAGGAGATTCTTAGATAGATTATAGGTGTAGTTCCTCTACCATAGCCATAGCCACCAGTACCTTCATTAGAGAGAGTTAGGAAGTTAGAAGCTGAAGATTTTAAAGCTCAGAATACATATAAATCTTTAGTTGTAGAGTATTGGCTGGAGAGGACTATGACGGTCTTTGATCTTCATTTTATTGATGAGGATAGGCTGGAGTGTGTAGTTTTCTTACTGTAGGAATAAGCTTATGACTAGTTGGATATAAAACAAAAAACTACTCCAACTGACAGGCTCACTTGGATTTTTCAAGAGGAGTTTAAAAAGAAGTATATCAGTGAGGTATATATAGAGGAAAACCATATGGAGTTTTTATATTTGTAGCAGAGATAGTTGTATGTGTCAAAATATGATAGACAATTTATTCATCTCAGCAAATACTTTCCTAAACTAGTTGCATCTGAGGAAGAGACATGAAAGTAGTTTGAGCAAGGTTTGAATAATCAAATCCATGTTTATTTAGTAGCATTGAGAATTAAGGAGTTTTCTACACTTGTCAATGCAATAATGGCCATAGAAAATGAAACCAACCATGAGCAGAGTAGAAGACAACAACAATAGAGAAAAAGATCACCTAGCGAGCAGCAGTAGGATGGTCAAAAAAAGCAAAAATGTGTTCAAGCACATATACAGACACATGGATTTTGCAGAAGAGGTCGCTGGTTGGGTCTAGTATTCCTATAGGCCGGTCTTCATAGGCAATTTCTACACCCTGTCAGCAATGTGGCAAGAAGCATGATATCGATGTTTGTTGGAATGTGACTAGAGCTTATTTGAGATGAGGTTCCATATACTACAAGATCTAGGGTTTTCCAGTAATGAAGAAATACGATGCTTCTGAAGGACAGAAATTCATACAAGGATCATAAATGGGTCATAAACTATGTAGAGGTGGCTGATTTAGTGCCAGTCACTAAAAAGAATCTCAAACAGTTAACAGAACCTAGACATGGAGTAGTGCTCCAACCAGGGCTTATGCTATAAAAGAAATAAAGGATTAGGATGCCCCTGATGTAGTTGTTAGTAAATTCTCCTTACTTAGCCTTGATGTTTATGCTTTACTAGATCTTGGTTCTACACATTCATACATATGCATAGCTATAGCCTTAGGGAAGAACATGCATTTTGATAAGCTTAAATATAATATAGAAGTTATTAATTCCTTAGACTATAGTGTGAGGGGTAAACATAATGTATCAAAATTGTCTAATTAGAATCAATGGCATAAAACTTTTGGCTGATCTAATTGAACTTCCATTTCATGATTTTGATGTAATCTTAGAAATGAATTGGTTATCATGACATCAAGTAATCATGGATTATCATTTAAAGACTTTGAGTTTTAAGATTCTTTGACATTGTGATGTTGTTGTTCAGGAAGAAACCAATTTTAACCTTCTAGTTTGATTTTGGCTGCTAAGGCAGAAGATTAATTAAGAAGAAATGTGAAGCTTACTTTACTTATGTGATTGATACCGAAAATTGGGCAAGACTTTGGAAGATATACCTATAGTGTGTGAATTTTCAAATGTCTTCCCATAAGAATTACCAGGGATACCACTAAACAGGGAAATGGAGTTTTTTTTATTGATGTTGTTCCTACTATAGTATCAATTTTTATACCAGCTTATAGGATGGCACCTCCAGAATTCAGAGAGTAAAAAGTGTGGCTTCAGAAATAGCTTGACCAAGGGTCCATTAGACTCAGTGTGAGGCCTTAGGGTGCACCAGTCCCATTTGTGAAAAAGAAGAATGGTTCACTATAATTGTCTATCGAGTATCGGTAGTTAAAAAAGGGACCATCAAAAATAAATATCCATTTCCTCGAATTAATGATCTATTTGACCAATTGACGGGAGCAGGTGTTTTCTCTAAAATTGATTTGAAATTGGGTTATCATCAGATGAAATTTAGGGAAGCTAATGTTCCAAAGATAACTTTTAGAATCGGATATAGGCATAATGAATTTGTAGTCATGTTATTTAATTTGACTAATGTCGCGGTAGCTTTTATGGACTTGATGATTTGGGTCTTTAAGCCTTATCTGGACTAGTTTGTGATTATTTTTATTGATGATATACTAGTTTATTCTAGGAACAGAGAGAAGAATGATAGGTATTTGAGGATTGTGCTACAAATACTGAGAGAGAACCAATTATATGCTAAGTTTTCAAATTTTGAATTTTGGTTAATAGAGGTGTAACACTCTTAGACCATATATACGTATGACGTTTACATACAATACATATATAGAATACAAGAACGATACAAAAAATAACTGTAGAATACTTAGTTATTGAAAATAATTACAACTTTAAAAATCCATTTAATTTAATGAATATATTTATATTTAGTAATTCATAAAATCTTTATAAGAAAATCTGTAGGAAAAATTTTACCAGAGTTTTATTTGTAATTTTAATAATTCCCAAGTCAACAAAGAAGAACAAAACCTGTAAAAGATTTCCCTCCTAAAATATATCCATTTATCTATTTCTCTAACATTCCTCTATACAAGATCAAATATTTAATAAGTAAAAATAATGTACCTTGTATACATACTTATAATTATATAAATCATCCTTTGCTACAAATACCTTTACAATTGGTTAATATATTATACAAATCTAATGTTCTCAAACTACCTTGTACATGATATACAACACTAATAAACTGTAACACCCCTACACCTTATATATATACCGCATATATACCCTGTATATATATAATACGCATATAAGATATAAGGGTGCCACATTACAGTTCCATATAAACCTTTTATTCTAGTATTTAAATAAATATATATTTAATAAAAGAACATTTTCTATTATAAAATCACATTCTCATTAAAAATAATGTTTCCAAATCCATTGCATTATTATACTATTCACTTGATTACATATTTAGGAAATATACTCTATTCTTTCTAGTATCCATTGATATACATATACATATGTTCAAAATACAAAATATCAATCTAGTTGGTCTCGAAGCACCCTTAATCTTCTTATGACACAACCGCATGACTCTCAGATCAACAATCTACTCACCTGGGCAATTGCGATTCACACAATTACGCTAAGCTCAAAAGCTTAGTGGTACATATAAACAACATATACATACATTAAAATCACATCATATACTCACACACATATAACATACACATACACAGTCACACTATTGGGCCCAATACCTCTATACAATTATCATGTCCATTTAGCATAATCTAATGGTCTTGCCTGTTCGGAACCATCACTAATCTCGATCTCATGACCTAATGCTACTCAGGTTAAGACCTAGCTCTACTCATGTCCATCAACATATGCACCTCAAGGCCTAGCTCTACTCAAGACCTCCAATGCATATCTAATCAGTCTCAACATAACTGGACAAGTAATTATATAGGCTACACATATAACATTACTTTACATTTTATTATCACATTCTGTTTACTCTATACTTTTTTTGTTGATCACCACTGTGAGCGAGGATTTTTTCCCCCACTCTTGGTGGAATGGTTCTTGCGACTTTGGTACTATTTAGGCTCGGGGCCTTAGAGAACACGGACCTAAGCCAGGAGAAAATGGAGTCGCCACCCGGACGGGATGAGAAAAAGAAAGGGGTGGATGACTCAATTTCTAAGGAATCACCAACCCCCTAATGGGTTCGGAAAGTTGGGTACGTGCGGGGAAGGCGAGAAATGACCCAGCATCCCCACAATGCCCGGTTCATTGGAACCAGCCTCCTTTGCAGGTCTTAATATTATAAAATTCTTAAGTATAACAATATTATCCATATTACATGCAACAATTAAAATAAAGCATCATTATATTAAAATCAAGGCAATGTCCAAACAAAGCTAATAAATGGACACCCATCCGAAGATGGAAAATGTCCTTACATCATCTAAGCCTAGACTAAATAGGACACCCACCAAAAGGTAGAAACATGTCCTTTACATTGGTCCAAAATTTAAAAGCAATTTAAATTACATGATATTTAACTAATGAGATACCCACAAAGTGGAAACATACCTCTTACACTTTTAATACTATAATAAACAAATAATAATCATAACAATAAAGAAAATATTCATCCATGATAAATTAAATAAGTCAAGCATTGAAATTAAATAAATCAACCATCAAAGCATATAATAAACTACATAATTAAATCTAAAACTAAATAAAGCAAGTAAAGATACAAATTAGGGTTTATTATTTTTTATTAGAGTTCTTTAATTAACATTTAGGGTTTTGGAATTTTAGTATTATTATTGTTATTTGTTTAGGCTACTGTAAAGGTTTTGGAAAATTTGAATGGATTAGGGTTTTATAAATTTAAGTAGTAAGGTTTTTTTGTTAATCAAATTAGGGTTTAGGGGTAACATCATGAAATTAGGGTTTTAGAATCTTAAGATATTAGAGTTTATAATTCATGGTTACTAGATTGTGATTTTAGGTTTATTGGATTATAGCTTTAGGGTTTAAATTTATTAGATTGGATTTTTAAGTTAACTAAATTAGGGTTTAGGAAAACTTGGGTTTATTGTTTTGGTTTTTTGAAAAAAGTTAGGGTTTTTGGTATTTTAGAAAACATATTTGGTTTTAGAATTTAAGAAAGCAGTTTAGAGTTTTATAAAATAATTATGACTTTTAGAAAACGTAAAGAGAACTAGGGTTTGGAGATTTAAGAAAACATTTGGAGATTTTGGACAAAAAGTTATGGTGTAGATGAAAATAGTTGGGAAAAACAATTTAGGGTTTTAAAGCTTTTGGAAACAGAAGAAACCCTTTAGGTTTTTTAAGGTTTTTGGAAACAGAAGAGTAATTTAGGGTTTTTGAAGTTTTTGGAAACAGAAGAGTCGTTTAGGGTTTTTAAGATTTTTGGAAACAAAAGAAACACTTTTAGGGTTCTTAAGGTTTAGATCATTGACTAAGGCTACTGGAAGAATGTATGATACATTACTAAGTTTAATAATTTAGATTACTTAGAAAAATAAACGATGGAAACATTGTAAATAACATCAAACCAAAGATTTATAATCAAACCTCCATTCGTTGGTTCCTCCACAATTTGTTTTTGGATGAACAAAGACAAAGGCAATGTTGCTGCCTTTCATGGATTGATGAATGCTTCTTGTTCTTTCAAGCTTGAGGTTGGCCAAAGAAATCCAAAAGTCCAAGGTCAAGTCCAAAATTTCTCCCCGATCAAAAGTCCCAAGTTTTGCTGAGCAAAACAAAATTTTCGACCCCCCTAATTCTGTGTTTTAATATGGCATTTGTAGTAAAACTCATAAACCTACTTCTAATTGTCTAAGGAAACTAAAACTAATTAGGAAAAGAAACCAAAACCAAATAGAATTTGGTTTTCGAAAAAACTGCGTTGGAAAATTGTGCTGTCAAAAAAACTACTGCGGGCTGGAAACTGTGAGAATTGCAAGAGTTGCTACGGGCAGGCGCCAATTCGCCGCAGGAATGGCCAATTTTGACGCAGATTTTTTTGTCGCTGATTTTATTTATTTATTTATTTAACTTTACCATTTTTATTTTTATTAGAAATTATAAATAATAAATACTAAAATAAATATTATTTAAATAAAATACAACAAATTATTTTGGGCTATAAAAAATATCGGACCAGACTAGGTCAAAAATTAAGGGTCTACAGTTTGTCTCTTGCTTGAATGATCTGAGACTACAGCAAAAGCGAGTAAAAAACAATAAGACTTAATTTTTCTAAGATGGTTTAGGTTTTAGATTCTTGGCCCGGTTCGAGTTTTGGACTTGGTATTGTTTGGATTCTGGACCCGGTTCGAGTTCTAGACTCGAAAAAGACTCGGGTTCTGGACCCGAGCTAAGTTCTGGACTGAAGGGTAATTTGGGTTCTTGACATGAAACTAGATTTGGATACTCGATCCTACACAAGACTTGGATACTCGATCTTAAACTGGATTTGGATACTCGTTCCTAACTGGATTTGGATACTCGATCCTAAACGGATTTGGATACTCTATCCTAAACCGGATTTGGATCCTCAATCCTAAACTGGATTTGGATGCTCAATCCTAAACTGGATTTGAATGCTCGATCCTAAACTGGATTTGGATACTCGGACCCTAAATTAGATTTGGATACTCGATCCTAAAACCGGATTTGGATACTCGATCCTAAACCAGATTTGGATACTCAATCCTAACTAGATTTGGATACTCGATCCTAAATTGGATTTGGATACTCGATCCTAACTAGATTTGAATACTCGATCCTAAACAGGATTTGGATACTCGATCCTAAACTGGATTTGGATACTCAATCCTAAATTAGATTTGGATACTCGATCCTAAATTGGATTAGATACTCGATTCTAACTGGATTTGGATGCTCAATCCTAAAGTAGATTTGGATACTCGATCCTAAACTGGATTTGGATACTCGATCCTAAACTAGATTTGGATACTCCATCTTAAATATTTGAAAGTGAGTTTGAAAATATTTTTTATATGCATAAACTCAAAAATTAAAATTGAGAAACTTTGCCCCCTGTATAGGCTTAAACCAATAATTCTTCTCATGCATGCTCTGATTGATGTTTGTATTTTGTCTTGTTCTTTGCATAAGCATGCATCTCTTCTTTCTTTTGCGAAATGACTAGAGCTTCCTCAAGCAATGGGTCTTCCATGCCCCCCCTGATTCAATATCTTCTTTTGATTCTTAACTTCACAAGGTATTTGCTGTTCACTTTGACAAAGAATAGATAATACAATAAAAGAAAATGCAATGTGATATGCTCATGTATGCATGATATGCATGAATAACACTTACAATGGTTCCATCGACTCACAGACCGAGGTGATTAGCAGAAGTGTTCTCATTAACTTTGTAACACCCCTTCCTGACCTATGAATAAGCCGAGGAGGAATGCTACATCGGGATACGAGCTCTGGTTATGTTAGCTTACTTAATGTTCCTTATAAAAATTTTCCAAAAATTTAGACGTAAGTCTCCCTTAAAATTCTAGGTCCCAAGTGTCAACAAAACTAATTTTTCTTATTTTTGAAAAAAAAATTTTGTTTCACAATTCAACTCAAGCACACTCCCAATAATCCACCCTTATAACCTCAACTACAATCCTGCAAGAAGAATTCACACTTCTATATTCACAACCCAACTCAATTTAAAACCATACAGTTATTATACATTACTAGATTTACATGCTACATCAAGTTATCTCTTTGTATTGTTCAAATAAGTACATGCCAGTTTCTATTACCAAAATACAAAATGAAGAGCACCGCCTAAGTTTGTTAATGACCGACAGATCGCAGGACTCCTCTGCTCGCTACTGGCTCCTTGCTAATAGCCTATGAGTTTAGAAGAAACTAAACTTTCTAAGCATTGCTTAGTGGGTACTTTAACTAATTATGGAAAATAAATAATAAAAGCATAATGCACTTTTAAAAGCAATGAGTCGTATTGAAAAATAATATCACAGTAAAAACAATCCATACACGTCATATATTCAGTTATTATCATTTTATCAGTTCGCTCCACAAGGTAATTTGGTAGACTAACGTATGGTAAGGAACTAACTGAAACAACTGTATCTATATTCTGTGGCTGTGGCCCTAAAAAAATTGCGGACCAAGCCCTGTGAAATCTGTGGCCGAAGCCCTCGGACTGGAGTCCTATATAACTCGGACCGAAGTCCTATATAGCTCGAGTCATCACCTTATATAACTCGGACCGAAGTCCTATATTAAAGCAGCACTGCATATAGTATGATATATCATACCCTTACCCTACTCAGTACTTTCCCAGATACCCAGTGGAGCCAAAATTTTCATGCTATTTCTTAATCGAATATGCATTATACAATTATCGACTTATGTTTCTTATATTATTTCAACGTGAAATATCATATTTTGTCATTTTAATAACATATCATGCTCATTTATATGCATAAGGAATCAATTGGATTACTTTTGAAAAATGACCAAATGAATATTAGCAAAATGACCATATGAATAGTAAATTCTGGTTTTGGACTCAACTTGATCCTTATTTTGAAAAATTGTATAAAATAATCTACTTGACTAAAAACTATAAAATTTTTACAGAATTTAGTTTTACATCTTAAAATCATTCCTTTAAAATTTCAGATCAAACTGGACACAAAATCTTGGTCAAGTAGTTCACCCAACCAGACTGCTCCAGTTGCCCTGCATCCTGGCAGCAGTTCTGAATTTTGTGAATTCCGTAAATTAAATTCAATCAATGTGGTTCCAAATTATTTTTATAAAATACTAGACTCACTAAAAAACAAAATATCCAAAATTTAATTGAATATTATTTTTCTAAATTTTATTAAAAATCCGGAAACATGGCTGTCTCAGTCAAGGTACCTCCTAGAGCAGGTCTAACAGAAATAATTTTTCCATAATCATAACCATTCCAAATTCAACTCCAAATATTTTTCAGTAATTCTAGACGAATTGAGGCACAACATATCAAAAATTCACTTCAGGAAAATATTTCTATATTTAATTAAAAATCATACAATTCACAACATTTCACTAATTCTAAAACAGAAAAATTTCAAGAAAATGAACAAACAATTAGTTAAAGTACCAAACCTTGCTTTTCCTTGCTCTTCTTGTATATTTCACTTCCTTTCCTCTCTAATCTCCTTGATTTCCTATGAATTTAACATGTCACATATGTAAAAACAAACCCTAGATATGAACATGATGCTACCTTATGATTTTCTAACAATCCTTTACTTATTCTTACTAATAATCACCATTTTCATCATTTCCTTTAAGTAGTTTATCATTTTTCACCATAATCATCAACTTACTAATACTTTCCCAACATGAACATAATATCAAATCTTCCTAAACATAGCCTAATACCTAATTCTAATGAAAGAATAAGACTTAGGTTGGTTCTTACCTTATTTCCTATTGAATTTCACTTGAAAAATGGCTTAGACTTGAAAATTTTCTCCTTGAAAATGGAAGGGAGGGGGAAGCACGACCTAAGGAAGAAGAAAAGTGGTGATGGTGGTGTTTTTTTATCCTTTACTTGTGTTTGGAAGACCAAAATTAGTTGTTTATAATTTAATTTCCATTTAATTAATTTGTTTATTTTCAATGGCCATGATTTGTCCAACCCATTTGGACTTAATGGCTAGGATTTGGCCACTTGAAAGTGGCTTTTTGTTCTTTTAAATTTTTCCCCCAAAGTTATATTTAATTATAAAATCGCCCCTCCGGTGGAAATGTCCAAAATGCCCTTGTTGGAAAATCGCCCGTAACTTACAAACCGTGCGTTTTTGGAAAAAATTGTGTGCCACCATTATGACCCGATTAATGCCGAGAACACATTTATGGCATCCGTTAGGGTCACTATTAAGAACTGACACAACTTTTTGGAAAATTACTCTTAGGTCTTCGGCCTTTCGAAAAATTACTTTTAGGTCCCGTCGACTTGACGGGCCTCCTTTGCGCACCGATTTTATTTTTGACTATCTCGAGTCTCTATTTGACCACTTATTTATGTCCTTCTTGCCTAATACTCGACTACCTAAACTTTGGGATGTGACAGACTTCTTCTAGATGCTCATTCAAGTCTTGCTTTGGAATGACAGGATGCTTCACATTTATGGCTTTTATCTTCGAGATATTGAAAACATGAATAATGGAGGCCCCCAAGCAGCTGAGATACATCCATTTCAAATTATGATTCAATAGCTTCTTCATAACCTTGCCATTAATCATTTCCTTTGCCCAATGTGTCCTTCGAGGTTTGATAGTTCAACATACTTCCCTTAACTTGAAGGTTTTGAATTTTTTTTTCAATTCTCTTTTTTTTTGAAATCCAAATGTTGGCTTTGCCAAATCAATGTCAATTTACCTCAGGACTCGATCTTCAAATTAATATATCTATAACATGATAACCCTTGTTACCGTACTAAACATGGGAATCATTTCTATTTAAGCATGAATTATTGCACTTCAGATAGGCACATACACATTGCTTGGCCAAAGGTCTCATTGAGTTTAAATATTGTCTATCTCATATGCATGCTTATTAAAATTGTCTCCACTAATAGACTCTACCTACCAAGAGAGATCAATAGGTCTTTGATAGGCTTGAAATGGGGTCTATAGGGGACATGGGTTAAATGAAGGCCATTTGTATGTTGGAGTCATTGTGACACTATGGGCAAACCTTCACACTACAAACTGCTTGCTGGAACTTTAGAGAGTTGGGAGCATGAAAAGATAGAGCTTTGAACATTCTTCTTTCTTTTTGGCGTTAACCTAAATCTTGATTGGGATAGTCTTTGCCTTTGCAAAAAGTTTGGTACCCAAATTTGTAATATCCCAAAGTATACCCTAAAAGTTTTGGAATATTTATTGTTGTATTTGGATTAAATGTATATGTTTAAGTGGAAAGAGAAAAGAGGTAAAGAGAAGAGTGCATATCTTGTATATATAGAGATATATACAACATATACAAGTCAAAGAAATGAAAGGTCAAAAGAAGATTTAATTATTTTTTTAAATTAAATTAATTGAAATGGAAATTGGTAAGTGGATGAAGATTTTTATGAATATTATATTAATAAAATTGCTTGGTTGAGAATGAAAGGAAGTTTTAGTGGTTGAGAGAGAAGAGTTGAGTGTTGACTTTGCTCTTCTCTATTCTTCTTCTTCTTCTTCTTTTCTTTTCTCTTTGGCCTGCTACTCCATAGCAAGAGAGAAAGTGAGATTTTGTCTTTACAAACTCAAGATTTGAAGGTGTTTCAAGTGATCAACACTTTTGGTAAGTTTTCCACTTGATTCTTTGGTTTTCTTCTAAGTTTTTGTTTTGAGTTTGCTGCTTGATTATTGATGGTATGTGTATTTTTTATTATGGTGTATTTGAGGGCGTGTGATCTTCTTGGTATTGATTTTGGAGTTTGATTTAAGAGATAGAGTTAAGTTTGGTGTTGGAAGAGCAAGTGTTGTGTTTGAGTTGTGTGTATGTGATGGTTGTGTATTGGTGTTTGATGTATGTATTGAGTTGTTTTGGTGTTTTTGCAAGTTATTATGGTTTATGGGTGTATTTAGTTAAGTTTGTTTGAAGTAAAAAATGGTGGAAATAAGGGGTTTGTTGGATGTGATGTTGATGTTGCCGGAATCAAGATTTTTGGCCTGACACGCCCATGAGCATGGCCAGGTCTTTGGGAGTGTCAATGGTTCTATTTTCTAGATGGGTGACACGACCAGTGACACGCCCATGTCACTGAGCGTGTCACAGCTACTGTGATGTTGGTGGATTGACACGGCCAGTGACACGCCCATGTCATTGAGCGTGTCATAGCTACTGTGTTGAGGGAGGATTGACACGGCCAGTGACACGCCCATGTCACTGAGCGTGTCAAAGCTTCTGTGTTGTGGATTTAGGGCACTGTCTGGGACATGCCCATGTTGTTGAACGTGTCACGTGTAGAGTTTGCCCTAGTTGGTTCTTATCTATATTATCTCATGTGTACCTCTAAGTGAGTGTGTATGATCACTTTTGGATTAGGTTTTGAAGAGATTGAGTTTCCCTAATCCAAGTGTTGAAGGATTCTTGGAAGAGGAGTTTTGTGTTGTGTGAGTTGCTCTTGTGGTAAGTACAAACCCTAAATTTTTGCATACATTTACATGACATTGGGACTTAACACATTTGGTTGTAAATGTGTTAAGTAATCTATTACATTGTTGATACATTTGATTAATCCTATGATTTGCATAATGTGAAAGATGTGATGATCATTCAAAATATATGTCCAATGCAATTGGTTATATATATACTCTAATGATGAGATGTGAAGCCATTGTTGTTGGCTATAATGATGCAAATGAAATAATTGGGGCATGGTTGCCTAGATGATTATGAAGAAATTAGAATGGAATTGATAATGAAATAATAAAAGAATTGTGTGCCTAATAAGTTATTTACTTTTCAGTGTTTTGTTGTTGGTGGCATGCCTAATAGTAACAATCTCTTGAAACTAGGTTGGGCTTGATCCTTGAAGCCAAGTTCGGTTGAAGTTTAGAATGCTTAACTCCCCTTGATGCTTGGTTAGGTCTAATCCTTGAAGTCTAGTTTAGATGTTACAACCCTTGAAGCAAGGATGGGTTTGGTCCTTGAAGCCAAGTTGGGTTGATGCTTAGCATGCTTCGCTCCCCTTGAAGCTTGGTTGGGATGAATCCTTGAAGCCTAGTTGGGATGATAAATGTGATAATTGAACCAAAACATTAACTCTGAAAGTTGAATGGCATATTAGTTTCTTTTGGGCCCATGCTTGTCTTTGTTTAAAAGTGAATCATGAATGGTGAAACAAATGAATAATAAGACTTAATATAAGGTTTTGAAATACGCTATTCTTATGTATTGTTCATAATATTTGAATGTATGACATTGGCATTACATTAAAGCATATTGTTATTATGGTTTGACCACTAAGCCGTTGGCTTAGCGCGATTGTGGTTCATCGCGCAGGTGACAGGGTAGAACCGGACAGTTCAGCTAGACCAAGTTGAGTCTAGGCTTGTGAAGTATTGATTGTGGACTTAAAGATCAGAGATGAACTGCCAAACATGTATAAACTTTATGTTTTGTAAATATGTAAATACCGCTACATTTTCCGCTGTATAATAAATAAATGTTTTATCTAGTATATTTTATAATATAATTTGAATGTTTTAAGTTTTCTTATATTGTTATTAAATTGAAAGATTAGTTTGTTTAAAATAACCGTGACACTTCTTTATCTGATATACGTATATTATAGATGTAGTCGTATGTAGTGTGCGTATATTAGGTATAGGGGTGTTACAGTTGTTTTGGTATCAGAGCCTAGGTTTGAGATTCTCAACCTAGGTGAATTGTAAGAAAAAGAAAATCTTGGTTTTAAAATATGGTTTTTGGATAAGATACATGCTTTGGCATTGGCAGTCTCTGATCTTTGATGAGGTATATTCTGCTGTGTTAACAGATATAGGTAGTGATGGCATCTCAGTTACGTCAGTCCGTAGAAGGTAGTGCTAAGAGTGTAGCTCCTGAAGAGGGTAGAGATGGAGCTAGGGTTGAGAGAGCTGGAGAGGCACCTACTCCTGTGCAAGAGAGACCAGCTGCTGAGGAGATTCCACCGGTTTGGTTACGGCAGGTGGTAGAATTATTGAGGCAAGCTCCGGTGCATCAACCGCCACCGCCACCACAGCCACAAGTGCCAGTGAGACATTATGATAAATTAAGGAAGTTTGGGGCTAAGGATTTCTTTGGTACTACAAATCCTACAGTAGCTGAACAGTGGTTGGATAGAGTGCAGAGGGTATTTATCCAATTGCAAGCCACTTCTGAAGAGAAGTTTGATTATGATAGATCACTTCTGCGGAAAGATGGTTATGATTGGTGGAAGACGGTTCCACATGCCATGGATGATCCACCGACCTTATCTTATAGTGATTTTCTACAGGAATTTGAGTAGAAATATACTCCGAGGAAGTATAAGGATGTCAAGAAGATGGAGTTTTTGAATCTGAGACAAGAGAACTGGACAGTGACAGAGTATGAGATTGAGTATATCCGATTGAGTCACTATGCCGGTGGGATTATTTCAGATGAGATTGACCGGTGTAAGAGATTTGAAGAGGGATTGAGGCTCTCTATTATGTGTGTTGTTGCTGGTTCTCGGTACCAAGACTTTTCTCAATTGGTTGCAGCAGCTAGAAGTGTAGAGAGAGCACAGGGTATTACAGCAGCTGCTATTGAAGTGGAGATCAGAGTTAGGAGACCCCAGTTTGAGGCAGGGTCTACATCTTTAAAGAGAGGTAGAGGAAGTTTTGTTCCGAGGATCAGTAGGAGCCTGAGGCAGTCAGGTAGGTCAGTTCAGTATCAGAGGTAGAGACCGAGACCTACAGTTTCTATAGCGAGTGCTCCGACTCCAGTGGTTCAGAGATCCATTCCACCTACATGTGTTCATTGCAGTAGGACACATGGGGGTGCTTGCTGGAAGACGGGTGGATTAGGAGTATATTTTAGATGTGAGTCACCAGCTCATTTTATCAAAGATTGCCCTGAGCTACAGGAGGATAAACAGACTGATACTGCAGCTTCTCGGCCTAGTTTTAGCAAATGAGGTCGAGGGGGCAGAGGTTTCAGTAGAGGTGGTCCACTGGGGATCAGTTAGAGAGGAGGCTATACATCCGAAGGCAATAGGCTAGATGAGGTTGGGTCTTCTCAGCGAGTGTATGTGATGCAGAGACAGCCGGATGCTTTAGCAGTTATTGTGGGTACATTTTCTTTATTTGGCATTTAAGTTCTTGCTTTGATTGATCCAGGATCTACTCATTCATACATAAGTGCATTTATTTTTCCTGTGACTGAATTGCATACTGAGTCCCTAGGATTTGATGTCTTAGTGACAAATCCTTTAGGGCATAGTGTGGTTTTTAGCATGGTGCACCAAGATAGTTCAGTTGTGGTGCAAGATGATGAGTTTTTGGGTGATTTGATTGAAATGCCTTTTAAGGAATATGATCTGATTCTAGGCATGGATTGGTTGTCTAAGCATGGAGCTGTGGTAGATTGTTAAAAGAAGTGTGTTACCCTGAGAATCGGTGATGGTAGAAGTGTGATGGTATCTAGTGAGCAGAGACAACTTGCATCCTTGTTTGTGTCAATTGTTGCAGCTAGGAAGTTTATTCAAAAAGGGTGTGATGCTTATCTTGCTCACGTGGTAGATACCAGAATAGTGGGTTCTCAACTTGATAGTATACCCATAGTTGCGGAATTCCCAGATGTGTTTCCTGAGGAGTTGCCAGGGTTACCCCCTGAGAGAGAGGTTGAGTTTGGTATCGATTTGTTGCCTGGTACCACTCCCATCTCTATTACTCCATATCAAATGGCACCTGCTGAGTTGAGAGAGTTGAAGGTGCAGTTGCAGGAGTTGTTGGATAAAGGGTTTGTTCACCCTAGTGTTTCTCCGTGGGGAGCTCCTATTTTGTTTGTAAAGAAGAAGGATGGTACTTTGAGGTTGTGCATTGATTATAGACAGTTGAATAAGGTAACTATTAAGAATAAGTACCCTTTGCCTAGGATAGATGATCTCTTCGATCAGTTGAAGGGAGCAACAGTGTTTTCCAAGATTGATTTGAGATCAGGGTACCATCAGTTGAGAGTCAGAGCTAAAGATGTTCCTAAGACAGCTTTCCGCACAAGATATGGGCATTATATGTTTTTAGTGATGCCTTTTGGATTGACGAATGCACCAGTAGTTTTCATGGATTTGATGAATAGGGTGTTTAGGCCCGATCTAGATCAGTTTGTGGTTGTCTTTATTGATGATATTTTGGTGTATTCACATAATAGGGAGGAGCATGACAAGCATCTGCGGATTGTATTATAGATCTTAAGAGAGAAGCAATTGTATGCTAAGCTATCGAAGTGTGAGTTTTGGCTTGATCAAGTGATTTTTCTTGGTCATATAGTGTCAGCTGATGGTATAAGAGTTGATCTGAGAAAAATTGAGGCCATTTTGAATTGGAGTCCACCAAAGTCTGTGACTGAAGTTAGAAGTTTTCTGGGTTTGGTAGGCTATTATTGATGGTTTGTGAAAGGTTTTTCTTTGATAGCTACTCCACTCACCAGATTGCTTCGAAAGGGAGTTAAATTTGTGTGGACAGATCGGTGTCAAGCAAGCTTTGAGCAGTTGAAAGAAATGTTAACTCAAGCTCATGTTCTTACTTTACTTGTGTAAGATAAACCATATGTGATTTACAGTAATGCTTCACATAATGGTTTAGGTTGTGTTTTGATGCAGGAGGGTAAAGTCATAGCTTATGCTTCTTGACAGTTGAAGTCGCATGAGCTTAATTATCTGACACATGATTTGGAGTTAGCAGCCATAGTTTTTGCTTTGAAGATTTGGTGACACTACTTGTATGGGGAGAAGTGTTTCATCTATACGGATCATAAGAGTTTGAAATATTTGGGTGTTCAAAGAGAGCTGAATCTTCGACAGAGACGGTGGTTAGAATTGATTAAAAACTACGACTGTTTGATTGATTATCATCCTGGTAAGGCAAATGTTGTTGCTGATGCCTTGAGTCGGAAGTCTTTGGCAGGGTTGACTGCTTATTCGCTCTCGTTGCTTGTTGAGTTGAGAGCGTTGCATACTAGTTTTGAATCATGTGATGATGGAGCTTTGTTAGCTCAGTTGCATTTGAGAGCGGTATTGTTGGATCAAATTAAAGAAGCCCAATTGGTAGATGAGAAAATTTAGAAAGTTGTGTCAGATTGCCAAAAAGGAGAGAGCCGAGATTTTCTTATGAGAAGTGATGGTAGTTTATGGTTCAAAGATAGATTATGTGTTCCTGATAATGTAAGATTGAGAAACATTATTTTGGAGGAAGCACATCAGTCGACTTTTGCTATGCACCCTGGGAGTACTAAGATGTATCATGATTTGAAGCAACATTATTGGTGGTCAGGTATGAAGAGGGACATAGCGGAGTTTGTATCCAAATGCCTCACTTGTCAAAGAGTGAAGGTTGAGCATCAAGTTCCTTCAGGGTTGCTCCAACCTTTATCAGTGCCTGATTGGAAATGGGAACGTGTGATAATGGATTTTGTGTCTGGTTTGCCATTGACTCAGAGGAAGCATGATGCCATCTGGGTGATTGTTGATCGATTAACGAAGATAGCTCATTTTCTTCCAGTTGGAATGGACTATTCTCTGGAGAAGTTGGCTGAGCTGTATATCAGGGAGATAGTGAAGTTGCATGGAGTCCCAATTTCTTTGGTGTCTAATTGAGATCCCCAGTTTACTTTGAGGTTTTAGAAGAGTTTACATGGTGCTTTGAGTTCTCGATTACACTTTAGCACAACTTTTCATCCACAGACAGATGGGCAGTCAGAGAGAGTGATACAGATTTTGGAGGATATGTTGAGAAGCTGTGTCATTGAATTCTCTGGAAGTTGGGACAGATTTTTGCCATTGATGGAATTTGCTTACAACAACAGTCATCAATCCAGTATTGGAATGGCACCATTTGAGACATCGTATGGTAGAAGATGCAGAACACCTCTATGTTGGAATGAAGTTGGAGAAGACAAGTTGGTTGGTCTAGATTTGATTAAAGAAACGGAAAAGAAAGTGAAGATAATTCGGGATCGGTTGAAACTAGCTTCAGACCGACAGAAATCTTATTCAGATTTGAAGAGAAGAGACATAGAGTTTGATGTTGGAGATAAAGTTTTTCTGAAAGTGTCTCCTTGGAAGAAGATTTTGAGATTTGGCAGAAAAGGGAAGCTAATTCCTCGTTTTATTGGAACTTATGAGGTATTGGAGAGAGTTGGACCAGTTGCTTATCGACTTGCTTTGCCGCCTGAGTTGGATAGAATCCATAATGTCATCCATGTCTCTATGCTGCAGAGATACAGATCAGACCCATCTCATGTTCTGTCCGTTGAATCTATTGAGGTGAGTTCAGATCTGACTTTTGAAGAAGAACCAGTTGCTATTTTGGCACATGAAGTGAAAGAGTTGAGAAATAAGAAAGTGCCACTTGTGAAGGTTCTTTGGAAGAATCTTGCAAAGGAAGAGGCAACTTGGGAGAGTGAGCAAGCGATGCGAGATCAGTATCCTCAATTGTTTCAAACTTGAGATCAGGTAATTTCGAGGACGAAATTTATTTTAGAGGGGGAGAATTGTAATATCCCAAAGTATACCCTAAAAGTTTTGGAATATTTATTGTTGTATTTGGATAAAATGTATATGTTTAAGTGGAAAGAGAAAAGAGGTAAAGAGAAGAGTGCATATGTTGTATATATAGAGATATATACAACATATACATGTCAAAGAAATGGAAGGTCAAAAGAAGATTTAATTATTTTTTTTAATTAAATTAATTGAAATGGAAATTGGTAAGTGGATGAAGATTTTTATGAATATTATACTAATAAAATTTCTTGGTTGAGAATTAAAGGAAGTTTTAGTGGTTGAGAGAGAAGAGTTGAGTGTTGACTTTGCTCTTCTCTATTCTTCTTCTTCTTTTCCTTTCTCTTTGGTCGGCTACTCAATAGCAAGAGAGAAAGTGAGATTTTATCTTTCCAAACTCAAGATTTGATGGTGTTTCAAGTGATCAAGTTAGAATTCTAAGGGTTTTCATCACTTTTGGTAAGTTTTCCACTTGATTCTTTGGTTTTCTTCTAAGTTTGTGTTTTGAGTTTGGTGTTTGATTTTTAATAATATGTGTATTTTTTATTATGGTGTATTTGAGGGTGTGTGATCTTCTTATTGTTGATTTTGGAGTTTGATTTAAGAGATAGAGTTAAGTTTGGTGTTGGAAGAGCAAGTGTTGTGATTGAGTTGTGTGTAAGTGATGGTTGTGTATTGGTGTTTGATGTATGTATTGAGTTGTTTTGGTGTTTTTGCAAGTTATTATGGTTTATGGGTGTGTTTAGTTAAGTTTGTTTGAAGTGGAAAATGGTGGAAATAAGAGGTTTGTTAGATGCGATGTTGATGTTGCCGGAATCAGGATTTTTGGCCTAACACCCCCATGAGCACGGCCAGGTCTTTGGGCGTGTCAATGGTTCTATTTTCTGGATGGGTGACACGACCAGTGACACACCCATGTCATTGAGCATGTCACAGCTACTGTGATGTTGGTGGATTGACACGGCCAGTGACACGCCTATGTCACTGAGCGTGTCATAGCTACTGTGTTGAGGGAGGATTGACACGGCTAGTGACACGCCCATGTCACTGAGCATGTCAAAGCTTCTATGTTGTGGATTCAGGGCATAGTCTGGGACACGCACGTGTTGTTGAATGTGTCACGTGTAGAGTTTGCCCTAGTTGGTTCTTATCTATATTATCTCATGTGTACCTCTAAGTGAGTGTGTGTGATCAATTTTGGATTAGGTTTTGAAGAGATTGAGTTGCCCTAATCCAAGTGTTGAAGGATTCTTGGAAGAGGAGTTTTGTGTTGTGTGAGTTGCTCTTGAGGTAAGTACAAACCCTAAATTATTACATACATTTACATGACATTGGGACTTAACACATTTGGTTGTAAATGTGTTAAGTAATCTATTACATTGTCAATACATTTGATTAATGATATTATTTGCATAATGTGAAAGATGTGATGATCATTCAAAATGTATGTCCAATGCAATTGGTTATATATATACTCTAATGATGAGATGTGAAGCCATTGTTGTTGGCTATAATGATACAAATGAAATAATTGGGGCATGGTTGCCTAGATGATTTTGAAGAAATGAGAATGGAATTGATAATGAAATAATAAAAGAATTGTGTGCCTAATGTGTTATTTACTTTTCAGAGTTTTGTTGTTGGTGGCATTCCTAATAGTAACAATCTCTTGAAGCTGGGTTGGGCTTGATCCTTGAAGCCAAGTTGGGTTGAAGTTTAGCATGCTTAACTCCCCTTGAAGCTTGGTTGGGTCTAATCCTTGAAGCCTAGTTTAGATGTTACAACCCTTGAAGCTAGGTTGGGTTTGGTCCTTGAAGCCAAGTTGGGTTGATGCTTAGCATGCTTCGCTCCCCTTGAAGCTTGGTTGGGCCTAATCCTTGAAGCCTAGTTGGGATAATAAATGTGATAATGGAACCAAAACATTAACTCTGAAAGTTGAATGGCATATTAGTTTCTTTTGGGCCCATGCTTGTCTTTGTTTAAAAGTGAATCATGAATGGTGAAACAAATGAATAATAAGACTTAATATAAGGTTTTGAAATACGATATTCTTATGTATTGTTCATAATATTGGAATGTATGACATTGGCATTACATTAAAGCATATTGTTATTGTGGTTCATTGCACAGGTGACAGGGTAGAACCGGAGAGTTCAACTAGACCGAGTTGAGTCTAGGCTTGTGAAGTGTTGATTGTGGACTTAAAGATCAGAGACGAACTGCCAAGCATGTATAAACTTTATGTTTTGTAAATATTGATTTTGATGTATAGATATATGTAAATACTGCTACATTTTCCGCTGCATAATAAATAAATGTTTTGTCTAGTATATTTTATAATATAATTTGAATGTTTTAAGTTTTCTTATATTGTTATTAAATTGAAAGATTAGTTTGTTTAAAATAACTGTGACACTTCTGTATCTGATATATGTATATTACAAATGTAGTCATATGTAGTGTGCGTATATGGGCTATAGGGGTATTAAAAAATTAGTTTCTTTTCTTCCTCTCCCTTTCTTTTTATTTTTCTTACTCTTCCCTTTCTTTGAGCATTTTATCATTTTGTCCTTCTTCCTTGTAGGACTGTCAAGTACAAAACTTCCAAGAACTGGATGGTCTTTCTCCTTTTTTTTTCCTACAATTTTGAATAAATCAGTGGTTGGGTTGGACTAATTCAAGTCAAAATGTCCTCATAAACCAAATGGAAGCCTTTTGTTGCTTTACGTAAAAGGGAACTCAATTGGCTTTTTGAACCGCCTTTTTAAGTTTATTTTTCTTCTTTTTTTCCCCCTTTTTTTTCTTTTGCATTTTTTCCTTTCTTTTTTTTTCTTCTTCATTTTTTTTTCTTTCTTCTTTTTTTTAGTTCTCTCTCTAAAAGAGTTGTCTTATTTGTACTAACTTGGGTTTCTAATAATGGATGAGTTGAGTGACATAAATCTCCTTTAACAAGGATAAATCATTTTTTACTCTGATGTTGTCTTGATAGATTGGAGATACTAGGTGAACTTCAACTATCCTTATGGTCTTGAGAACATCAACTATCCTTATGATCTTGACTATTCATTCCTTTCTTTCATCTTCTTGCCTCTTCACCTTAGTGATCATAAGACTTGTCAAAAGTATCACAACAACTTAGGGTAGATTATTGGGGTTATACGCCAATGAAAAGAAAGATAAAATTTTATGAAGGCTCAAAGGGACAACTAGAGATTGATATTTAATTGGGCGGATACTAGTTGTTGGCTAACCAAACAATGCCTACCTCATCTCTCTCTTAAATAATCAGAGTTCAATTTCACCTCAAAAGTTTGTCTAAGCATGTTCTAAGACAAACTAAGACCTAGACAAAGGTAATTATGCAAGAGCCCTCTCTAAGTAAGCATACACAACTCAATACTATAGAGCAATTCCCTTACCTAGTAAAGTCATTCAAGTCATGATGCCTAGATACATTAATTTATAAATATCAAGCTAGATTCCTCATTTGTTTAGCACCAAAATGAACAAAGACCGACAAAAATTTTCAATGAAAGTAATTTATTAAAAAAAAATTAGAAAAACATAATTGTTCCAATTAAATATTAAAGAAAGCAAAATTGAAAAGCAACATTCAAGCTAAGGAAAGTTTGTTGAGTTAAGCTTCTTTTCCTTTCACATCTTCAATTTTTCCATCTTGAAAGGATGACAAAACAAAATCTTCTTCCAATCCTTTTCCCACCATGAAGGTTGCCGGTGGAGGTACTCTTCCAAACTTAGGCAAAGAATTATTATTGGTATTGGGCTTGTTCGGCTTACCACTATCAATCAAATCTTAGACGAGCACATTTATCTATTTCATGCCCTTGCATTTGATGAAATTGATAGAAGGCCTCGGCATTGAAGCTCGGTGGCAGTGGATTATGTAGTGGTCGAGGAGCTAACGGTTGTAACAACCCTTTCTTTTGCATATTGCTAAAAACCCAAGATAGAGGTTTCCCCAATTCTGAGAATTGTCTTTTATTTCCTTGACCAATCGCATTAACATCAACTTCTTTTTGCGTGCTTTGATTGCTAGGCTGATAATTCCCTTTCTCATTCCTTCTTATTAAAAAGCGATTTTTCTCCCTTTCCTACTCTTCAATTTGTAGACCAGCTTGGAGAAGATCTTTGAAATACCTTATAAGGATGTGAGACATCCTTTCACAGAGATTGGGCAGGATGCCTCTCACAATCATCCTTATTTGATCAAATTCTTTAGGCCTTTTCTTTAGCAAAGCAGCCTTATTTCTCCATCTTTTCACATAGTCCACAAAATTCTCATATGTCCTTTGTCTAATGGACTCAACTTCCATCAAGGTAACTTCCAGCTCGACATTGTACCCATATTGTTGAATGAAAGACTTGTATAACATGTCCCAATCTTTTTGAGTACTTTCCTCTAAGGTGTTAAACCAATTTTGGACAACGGGGTCCAATGAGAGTATGAAGTACCTCAGAGTTTGAGCCTTAGTAGCTCGGGCAGACTACATGGCAGTGATGTACTACTTCACATGGAGATGGGTGTTTCCAGTACCATTGAACTTTGCAAAGGATGACATCTTTAACTTATAAGGGACCTCCTCATCTTGTTCAAATAGTTTGTCGATCTCGGACATCTCTTCAGTTTTCAGTTTCTTTTCAAATTTCTTTTCTAAATCAGCAATCATCTTCTCAACATCAGAATTTTTAGTCTTTTCAACGGTTGTCTTCTCAACAACCTTCGGCTCCTTTTTGTCTTGAGGATCTTGGAAGTATTGAGCCCAATCATCATCATCAATGTAACACCCCTTCCCGACCTACGTGTGTAAGCTGAGTAGAGGCGCCACCCTATCCTAATGTTGCTACCACTTTTACTTAGTCAAATTTTTGTTCCGATTTTTATAGAAATTTTGCCATAGTTTTGCCTAAAAATTCAATCCCAAGTGTCGACAAAACTGGTTTTTTTTTTCTAATTTTTGAAAACATTTTTACACAAACCAATGCAAACAAAATCATTCTCAGTACACTTCCAATAAATCCCCCTTATAACCTCAACTACAACCTGCAAAAGGATTTACACTTCTAGTACAAAATAAAGTAAAGGTTTATTATGAAATACAGCAGATAAAATCTTTGTTCACTATGCAACGGAAAGTAACAATATTTACAAATTCATATACATCAAAACTCAAGTTTTACAACACATAAAATTTATACATGTTTGGCAGTCAGTCTTCGATCTTAAAGCCCACTATTCAATCTTCAAAATCTAGGCTCGACTCGGCCTAGAGGAACTCTCTGGTTCTTCCTTGTCACCTGCGCGAAGAATCACATTCGCGCTAAGCCAACGGCTTAGTAAGATAAAACATGCTAATGGTATGCTTTAATGTAATGCAATGCCACATATGTTATTGATAAGATCAATATCATAAATATAAAGTTAACCACATAATTATGCATTTCACAAATCATAGTCATATGAGCATACCACATTTCAACATCTTTCCACATTCAACATTAATCAATCATACTCAATAACCAACATCTCATTTCATTAACTCATAACATTATTTAGGACATTCATATAACCCTGACACCTATGGGCCCAACAAGTATTTAATACGATATTCAGAGTTCAGAGTTACTGCTTTGGTTCATAGTCACAATAATCACGCCCGTAGGCAAGTGTAACAGACCCAGTCTCTTGGATCATCAACTCAACACATATGAGGAGATCCTCAACCCGGCAAGACTGTTACAAATCATATATCTCATAGTGTAACAGACCCAGTCTCTTGGACCATCAACTCAACACCTATGAGGAGGTCCTCAACCCGGCAAGACTGTTACCTGTCATCATTTCTTAGGCATGCCACCCAAATCCAGAACTCTGAAACTGAATAACATATTAAACAAACAATTCATTTCCATTCTCAATTCTCATCACATTTAGGCAAACATGCCTTCTTTCTTTCAATTACATCATCTTAGCCAATAACAATGGCTTCACATTTCATTTCACAATATAACATCTCATTATTCAAGTATATATATATATATATCTCATCCATGATCACATTATATCTCACATAGCATCATTCATAAATATCAACATTTCATACCACATTACTCATGAAACACATTACCATTCACAATGCACAACATAACATTGTTCAATCTCAACAATGCAATTAGGGCAAAGAACAATTGATTATAACATTCATTGATTCAAGTGTGTTTAAAGTGTTTAGGGTTAGGTTTAAGGACCAACCTACCTTTGGAAAACCAAAGCAATGCAAAAAGAACAAAGAATTAAAACCCTAACCATAAATAGTACATTCTGGTTTTAAACTCCATTTTATCCTTATTTTGAAAAATTGTATAAAATAATCTACTTGACTAAAAATTCTAAAATTTTTACAGAATTTAGTTTTGTATCTTAAAATCATCCCTTTAAAATTTCAGATCAAACTGAACACAAAATCTTGGTCAAATAGTTCACCTAACCAGACTGCCCCAATTGCCCTGCATCCTGGCAGCAGTTCTGAACTTTGTGAATTCCATAAATCAAATTCAATCAACGTGGTTCCAAATTATTTTTCTCAAATACTAGACTCACTAAGCAACAACATATCCAAAATTCGATTGGATATGATTTTTCTACATTTTATTAAAAATCACGAAATATAGCTGTCCCAGTTAAGGTACCTGCTGGAACAGGTCTAATGAAAATAATCTTTCTAAACTCATAACCATTCCAAAATCGAATCAACATATTTTTCAGTCATTCTACACTCATAGAGGCACAACATATCAAAAATTCACTTCAAGAACATTTTTCTATAATTAATTAAAAATCATACAAATCACAGCCTTTACTAATTGTAAAACAGAAACAATTTCACTAAACACAACTCTTACTCAACACAATCACTTCCAACACCTTCACCAACTCAACTTCTCATCATCAAACCAACAAACCCTAATTCCTTTCTCACACCACTTCAAAAGAATTGAAGAAATTAAAGAAAAGATCTTACCTCAAATGAAGAAATCTACAAATCTTTAACCAAAACCCTTGTTTCTTTCTTCAAAATGCTTCAAACCTCAAGATCACCTCTCTTTCTCTCTTTGTCTATGGAGAATCCGGCCACTTCAAGAAAGAAAGAAGAAAATGCACAAGTCAAACACCTTTTCTTCTTTTAATCTCCACCATGCATCTTACAAGGAAAATTACCAAAACACCCTTAACCATATAACTAACTCTTTGTCTCATATAAGCCCTTTATAGTAATTTCATTAACAACCAAAAATATCTTCTTCCACTTAACCATCACCTTGACTCTTCATTTGACCAATGTATATGTTAATTATATCATCATATAAACAACATATACATTTGTCTCTAAACCCTAAATTTCTTCTCCAAAACACATATACATATACATTCTCTTCCCATTTCTTTTCTCTTACAATTTAACACATATATGCACAAACATTCACTTCCCAATATATATATCAACAACCACAATAACAACAACATACTCAAAACTTCTAGGGCATAAATGAGGATATTACAATTCTCCCCCTCTAAAAAGAAAATTTCGTCCTCGAAATTACCTGATATCAAAGCTGAAACAATTGCGGATACTGCTCTCGCATGGTATGCTCACTTTCCCAAGTCGCTTCTTCTTTTGCATGATTCTTCCAAAGAATCTTCACCAATGGCACTCTCTTGTTCCTTAACTCTTTCACTTCTCGTGCCAAGATAGCAACTGGTTCCTCTTCAAATGTCAAATCTGGGCTCACTTCAATAGACTCAAATGGCAACACATGAGATGGATCCGACCTATATCTCCTCAACATAGAAACATGGAATACATTATGAATACGATCCAACTCAGGTGGCAAAGCAAGTCGATACGCCACTGGCCCAACTCTTTCTAACACTTCATACGGCCCAATGAAACGAGGACTCAATTTTCCTTTCCGACCGAACCTCAAAATTTTCTTCCAAGGAGACACTTTCAGAAATACCTTATCTCCAACATCAAACTCTATATCTCTCCTTTTTAGATCTGCATAAGACTTCTGTCGGTCTGAAGCTGCTTTTAACCTGCCTCGAATCAACTTTACTTTATCTTCAGTTTCTTGAATCAAATCAGGACCAACCAACTTATTATCTCCAAGCTCATTCCAACAAAGAGGTGTCCTACACCGTCTGCCATACAATGCTTCAAACGGTGCCATACCAATGCTGGATTGGTGACTGTTGTTGTAAGCAAACTCCACAAGAGGTAAAAACCTATCCCAACTTCCAGAGAAATCGATGACACAGCTTCTCAACATGTCCTCAATAATCTGTATCACCCTCTCTGACTGTCCATCCGTCTGTGGATGAAAAGCAGTGCTGAAGTGCAGTCGAGAACCTAAAGCACTATGCAAACTCTTCCAAAATCTGGAAGTAAACCTGGGATCTCGATCAGACACTAAAGAAGTTGGAACACCATGCAGTTTCACAATCTCATGGATATACAGCTCAGCCAATCTCTCCAAAGAGTAATCCATTCGAACCGGAAGGAAATGAGCTGTCTTAGTCAATCTATCCACAATCACCCATATAGCATCATGCTTCTTTTGTGTCAATGGCAAACCAGACACAAAATCCATTGTCACTCTTTCCCACTTCCATTCTGGCACTGACAATGGTTGAAGCAACCCGGTTGGAACTTGATGCTCTGCTTTAACCTTCTGACAAGTGAGACATTTCGATACAAACTCAGCAATGTCTCTCTTCAAACCAATCCACCAATAATGCTGTCTCAAATCATGATACATCTTCGTATTACCCGGATGCATAGCAAACATTGACTGATGAGCTTCTTCTAAAATGACTCTTTTCAAATCAGCATCATCGGGTACACACAATCGGTTCTTAAACCAGAGACTCCCATCATCTTTCACAACAAAATCTCTAGTCTTCCCATTCTTGCAATCTGAAAAAATCTTCTGAATCTTCTTATCGGCCAACTGAGCTTCTTTGATCTGATCTAACAAAATCGGCTTTAATTGCAACTGTGCCAATAATGCACCATCAACACAAGGTACAAAACTGGCATGCAATGCTCTCAACTCAACAAGCAACGAGAGCGAGTAAACAGTTAAACCAGCTAAAGACTTCCGACTCAAGGCATCAGCAACAACATTTGCTTTACCTGGATGATAGTCAATCAAGCAGTCGTAGTCTTTAATCAATTCTAACCATCTCCTCTGACGAAGATTGAGTTCTTTCTGGACACCCAAATACTTCAAACTCTTGTGATCAGTGTAGATGAAACATTTCTCCCCAAACAGATAGTGGCGCCAAATCTTTAATGCAAACACAATGGCAGCCAATTCTAAATCATGGGTCGGATAGTTAAGCTCATGCGGTTTCAACTGTCGAGATGCATAAGCTATAACTTTCCCTTCCTGCATCAATACACACCCCAAACCTCTATGTGAAGCATCACTGTAGATCACATATGGTTTGCCTTCAACAGGTAAAGTAAGAACAGGCGCTTGAGTCAACAACTCTCTCAACTGCTCAAAACTAGCCTGACACTGATCTGTCCACACAAATCTCACTCCCTTTCGAAGTAATCTGGTGAGTGGAGTAGCTATCAAAGAAAACCCTTTCACAAACCGTCGGTAATAGCCTGCCAAACCCAGAAAACTTCTAATTTCTGTCACAGACTTGGGTGGACTCCAATTTAAAATGGCTTCAACTTTGCTCGGATCAACTCTGATGCCTTCTGCAGAAACAATATGTCCGAGAAAAGCAACTTGATCCAACCAGAACTCACACTTCGACAATTTGGCAAATAACTGATTCTCTCTCAAAATCTGCAACACAATCCGCAGATGCATATCATGCTCCTCTTCATTCCGCGAATACACCAGTATATCATCAATGAAGACCACTACAAACTGATCCAAATAGGGCCTAAACACCCTATTCATCAAATCCATAAAAGCTGCAGGTGCATTCGTTAGACCAAAAGGCATAACTAAAAACTCATAATGCCCATACCTGGTCCGAAAAGCAGTCTTAGGAACATCTTCACTTCTTACCCTCAGCTGATGGTACCCAGATCTCAAATCAATTTTGGAGAACACTGACGCTCCCTTCAACTGATCAAAGAGATCATCGATTCTAGGCAAAGGATATTTATTTTTAATAGTCACCTTGTTCAATTGCCTATAATCGATACACAACCTCATAGTACCATCTTTCTTCTTCACAAATAGCACAGGAGCTCCCCAAGGAGAAACACTGGGGCGAATGAATCCTTTGTCCAACAACTCCTGTAATTGCACTTTCAACTCCCTCAATTCTGCTGGTGCCATTCTATAAGGAGTAATAGAGATAGGAGTGGTACCAGGCAACAATTCAATACCGAACTCCACCTCTCTCTCAGGAGGCAACCCTGGCAACTCCTCTGGAAACACATCCGGGAACTCAGCAACTGTGGCAATGCTATCAATAGGGGAACCCTTCACTCTAGTATCCACCACATGAGCAAGATAGGCTTCACACCCCTTTCTAATCAACCTCCTGGCTGCAACAGCTGAAACAAATAAGGAGGCTAGCTGTTCCTGCTCATTAGATACTATCACCTCTCTACCATCACCCGTTCTCAAAGAAACAATTTTCTTTTTACAATCCACCACAGCTTCATGTCGAGATAGCCAATCCATACCTAAGATCACGTCATATTCCTTAAATGGCATCTCAATCAAATCCCCAAGGAACTCCTCACCCTGCACCACTACTGCACTATCTCTATGCACCTTACTCACAACCACACTATGCCCTAACGGATTTGTTACCAACACATCAAATCCTAGGGACTCAGCATGCAAATCAGATACAGGCAAAACAGATGCACTAATATATGAATGTGTGGAACCCGGATCAATCAAAGCAAGTACTGGAGTATTAAATAAAGAAAAAGTACCAGCTATGACTGCCGATGTATCTGGCTGTCTCTGCATAACATACATCCTCTGGGAAGATCCAACCTCCTCTGGTCTACCCTCCCTGGATGTAGTACCTCTTCTAGAACTGAATCCTGGTCTACCTCCCCGGCTGGCACCTCTGCCTCCTCTGCCTCCCCTCACACTAGCTCGAGAAGCAGCAGAATCAACTGGCATCTGATCCTGCCTCTCAGGACAGTCTCTCACAAAGTGGTCAGGTGATCCACACCTGAAGCATACCCCTGATCTACTATGCCTCCAACAAACGCCCCCATGTCTTCCACCACACTGGTTACACACAGGTAAGGTGGATCTCTGAACTCCAGGAGTAGGAGCACTCGCTACTGAAGCTGCAGGTCTAAATCTCTGCCTCTGGAACTGCACTGACCTACCCACTGGTCTCTGGCTCCTACTACTCCGAGGAACAAAACTTCCTCTACCCCTCTTCGCAGAAGAAGACCCTGCCTCGAACTGGGGCCTTCTAACCCTAACCTCTTCCTCTGAAGCAGCTGCAATAACTTGAGCTCGCTCTACACTTCGAGCTGCTGCCACAAGCTGTGAGAAATCCTGATATCTGGATCCAGCCACTAAGCACATGATCGAGGGCCTCAATCCCTCCTCAAATCGCCGACATCTATCAATCTCATCAGTAATGATACCCCCAGCATACTGACTCAGTCGAATAAACTCAACTTCATACTCAGTTACGGTCCGATGATCTTGCTTCAAATCTAGAAACTCTCTTTTCTTCCCATCTTTATACTCCCTAGGAGTATACTTCAACTCAAATTCTCTCAGAAAATCCGCATAAGACAAGGTTGGTGGATCATCCATAGAATGGGGCACTGTCTTCCACCAGTCGTAGGCATCCTTCTGTAGCAAAGATCTTGCATAGTCAAACTTCTCCTCTGAAGTGGCTTGCAACTGCACAAATACCCTCTGAACTCTATCAAGCCACTGTTCTGCTACAGCCGGATCAACTGTACCAAAGAAATCCTCTGCTCCATATTTCCTTAGCTTATCATAGTGCCTTACTGGTACTGAAGGCTGAGGGGGTGGTGGCGGTGGCTGTGGTTGCACAGGTGCTTGTCTCATAGCTTCCAACATAGGCCTAAACCAGGCTGGCGGAACCTCCTCCCCAGCTGGTCTACCCGACACCGAAGCAGGTGCCTCCTCAACACTATCAACCCTAGCTCCCTCAGCAGGAGCAATACTCTCGGCACTACCCTCAACAGATTGTCGTGAATGAGATGCCATCTCTACCTATATCTGCAAACACAGCAGAATATTCCTCATTAAAGATCAAAGACTGCCATACCAAAACATGTATTTTACTCAAAAACCCACTTTAAAAATCAAAATATTCTTTTTCTTACAATTGATCTAGGTTGAGAATCTCAAACCTAGGCTCTGATACCAAAAATTGTAACACCCCTTCCCGACCTACGTGTGTAAGCTGAGTAGAGGCGCCACCCTATCCTAATGTTGCTACCACTTTTACTTAGTCAAATTTTTGTTCCGATTTTTATAGAAATTTTGCCATAGTTTTGCCTAAAAATTCAATCCCAAGTGTCGACAAAACTGGTTTTTTTTTTTCTAATTTTTGAAAACATTTTTACACAAACCAATGCAAACAAAATCATTCTCAGTACACTTCCAATAAATCCCCCTTATAACCTCAACTACAACCTGCAAAAGGATTTACACTTCTAGTACAAAATAAAGTAAAGGTTTATTATGAAATACAGCAGATAAAATCTTTGTTCACTATGCAACGGAAAGTAACAATATTTACAAATTCATATACATCAAAACTCAAGTTTTACAACACATAAAATTTATACATGTTTGGCAGTCAGTCTTCGATCTTAAAGCCCACTATTCAATCTTCAAAATCTAGGCTCGACTCGGCCTAGAGGAACTCTCTGGTTCTTCCTTGTCACCTGCGCGAAGAATCACATTCGCGCTAAGCCAACGGCTTAGTAAGATAAAACATGCTAATGGTATGCTTTAATGTAATGCAATGCCACATATGTTATTGATAAGATCAATATCATAAATATAAAGTTAACCACATAATTATGCATTTCACAAATCATAGTCATATGAGCATACCACATTTCAACATCTTTCCACATTCAACATTAATCAATCATACTCAATAACCAACATCTCATTTCATTAACTCATAACATTATTTAGGACATTCATATAACCCTGACACCTATGGGCCCAACAAGTATTTAATACGATATTCAGAGTTCAGAGTTACTGCTTTGGTTCATAGTCACAATAATCACGCCCGTAGGCAAGTGTAACAGACCCAGTCTCTTGGATCATCAACTCAACACATATGAGGAGATCCTCAACCCGGCAAGACTGTTACAAATCATATATCTCATAGTGTAACAGACCCAGTCTCTTGGACCATCAACTCAACACCTATGAGGAGGTCCTCAACCCGGCAAGACTGTTACCTGTCATCATTTCTTAGGCATGCCACCCAAATCCAGAACTCTGAAACTGAATAACATATTAAACAAACAATTCATTTCCATTCTCAATTCTCATCACATTTAGGCAAACATGCCTTCTTTCTTTCAATTACATCATCTTAGCCAATAACAATGGCTTCACATTTCATTTCACAATATAACATCTCATTATTCAAGTATATATATATATATATCTCATCCATGATCACATTATATCTCACATAGCATCATTCATAAATATCAACATTTCATACCACATTACTCATGAAACACATTACCATTCACAATGCACAACATAACATTGTTCAATCTCAACAATGCAATTAGGGCAAAGAACAATTGATTATAACATTCATTGATTCAAGTGTGCTTAAAGTGTTTAGGGTTAGGTTTAAGGACCAACCTACCTTTGGAAAACCAAAGCAATGCAAAAAGAACAAAGAATTAAAACCCTAACCATAAATAGTACATTCTGGTTTTAAACTCCATTTTATCCTTATTTTGAAAAATTGTATAAAATAATCTACTTGACTAAAAATTCTAAAATTTTTACAGAATTTAGTTTTGTATCTTAAAATCATCCCTTTAAAATTTCAGATCAAACTGAACACAAAATCTTGGTCAAATAGTTCACCTAACCAGACTGCCCCAATTGCCCTGCATCCTGGCAGCAGTTCTGAACTTTGTGAATTCCATAAATCAAATTCAATCAACGTGGTTCCAAATTATTTTTCTCAAATACTAGACTCACTAAGCAACAACATATCCAAAATTCGATTGGATATGATTTTTCTACATTTTATTAAAAATCACGAAATATAGCTGTCCCAGTTAAGGTACCTGCTGGAACAGGTCTAATGAAAATAATCTTTCTAAACTCATAACCATTCCAAAATCGAATCAACATATTTTTCAGTCATTCTACACTCATAGAGGCACAACATATCAAAAATTCACTTCAAGAACATTTTTCTATAATTAATTAAAAATCATACAAATCACAGCCTTTACTAATTGTAAAACAGAAACAATTTCACTAAACACAACTCTTACTCAACACAATCACTTCCAACACCTTCACCAACTCAACTTCTCATCATCAAACCAACAAACCCTAATTCCTTTCTCACACCACTTCAAAAGAATTGAAGAAATTAAAGAAAAGATCTTACCTCAAATGAAGAAATCTACAAATCTTTAACCAAAACCCTTGTTTCTTTCTTCAAAATGCTTCAAACCTCAAGATCACCTCTCTTTCTCTCTTTGTCTATGGAGAATCCGGCCACTTCAAGAAAGAAAGAAGAAAATGCACAAGTCAAACACCTTTTCTTCTTTTAATCTCCACCATGCATCTTACAAGGAAAATTACCAAAACACCCTTAACCATATAACTAACTCTTTGTCTCATATAAGCCCTTTATAGTAATTTCATTAACAACCAAAAATATCTTCTTCCACTTAACCATCACCTTGACTCTTCATTTGACCAATGTATATGTTAATTATATCATCATATAAACAACATATACATTTGTCTCTAAACCCTAAATTTCTTCTCCAAAACACATATACATATACATTCTCTTCCCATTTCTTTTCTCTTACAATTTAACACATATATGCACAAACATTCACTTCCCAATATATATATCAACAACCACAATAACAACAACATACTCAAAACTTCTAGGGCATAAATGAGGATATTACAATCAATGATCACCTTATCATCATCAAAAGCCACTTCACCAACTTTAGCCTTCCCCTTGTCTTTCTTGGTGCTAGCAGATGCTTCGGCATTTTTTCTAAAATTGCAGCTGGCTGATTCTTTATGGTCTCGGCCATGGCCTCTTTTATTTCTTCCATCTTGACATTGAGGGTGTCATCCACCATTCTTTGTCTCCGGCGTAGGTCGGATGGTTGTAAGCTTTTGAACTATTGTAATCCAGGGCTCCAAGCCAGAGAGGATCAATGATATGAGATGCAAATGTATGTATGCATGTATGCACAAATAATAGGCAAAGAAAGATAATTAGAACGTTCCTTCAAACATTATAACTTCCACACACAGATGGCGAGTCTCTTTTCCTAGGTATATGGTTAACAAAATACCAACATGGGGTATCTTATTTTCGAATATTTCCCTCAGAAGTTTCAACCAATAGTTATATTTTAAAAATGGAAATCAGTTCAGGATAATTCCCATTAATTAGGCTTTAATCCATTGAAACAACTAAAGTAGTTTTTATGCTATATTGGATTAAAACTGAATTAAGAGGTTTATTATAAATAGATTTCTCACTTGAAAAAGTAACTAATGATTCATGCCAAAAACAAGCCCATGATTAATTATTCTTAGTATAAACTAGGCTCACAATTGATTCTTGATATTTTGTAATTGACCTAAATAATTTGTAAGCTCTTTGTAAGAAAAGGTTGGATGAAAATAACTTTATTTCTAAGGCCATTGTAAAAAGATTTTAGAAAAAATGGGCTTAGTATTTGGGTCATGAGCAAAAGAATTTTTGATTTGTTTTTAGAAAAGTTTTGAAAATAGCTTTGGTCTTTTGGACTTTGAAGAAAAATTTATTTGAGCTCACAATGTAATTAGGTCATATTAGAAAAAGAATAAACCAAATAAACCATGATTTAAGCCAAGATAAATTGACCATAGTCTTTGGATTAAAAAGGCTTAGGTTCCCAAAGCAAGTATATACCAAATGGTACAAGGCTATGAGAGGTTATGCCATGCTCGATCTCCATACCTTGAGTGAAAGTATGGTATCCCTTACATAACACAATACGGGTAACATGGGCGTCCTAACTCACACACACGATGCAATCTAATATGATGCAATGGATAATATCATTATAACAAAGAATAGAATAATATAAAGACTAACGAAATCAACTTCTCTTATCCCAAGTGGAGTCGCCACTGTGAGCGGGGATTTTCGACCCCACTCCCGATGGAATGGTTCTTGCTACTTCGGCACTGTTTAGGCTCGAGTCGCCACTGTGAGGGGGATTTTTTCCCCCACTCCCGGTGGAATGGTTCTTGCTACTTTGGCACTATTTGGGCTCGGGTCCTTAGATAAAACGAGCCTAAGCCCAGAGAAAATGGAGTTGCCAACCGAATGGGCTGGGAAAAAGAAAGGGGTGGATGACTCAATTAATAAGGAATCCTCGACCCCTTAATGGGTTCGAAAAGTTGGGTATGTAAGGTGAGAAATCGCCCAGCACCCCCACAACGCCCGATTCATTGGAACCAGCCTCCTTTGCAGGTCTTAATATTATAAAATTCTTAAGTATAACAATATTATCCATATTACATGCAACAATTAAAATTAAGCATCATTATATTAAAATCAAGGCAATGTCCAAACAAAGCAAATAAATGGACACCCATCCGAAGATGGAAACATGTCCTTAGATCATCCATGTCTAAACTAAATAGGACACCCATCGAAAGGTAGAAACATGTCCTTTACATTGGTCCAAAATATAAAAGCAATTTAAATTACATGATATTTAACTAATAAGGTACCCACAAAGTGGAAACTTACTTCATACAATATTAATACTAAAACAAACAAATAATAATCATAACAATAAAGAGAATATCCATCCATGATAAATTAAATAAATCAAGCATTGAAATTAAATAAATTAGCCATCAAAACATATAATAAACTACATAATCAAATCTAAAATTAAATAAAGCAATAAAGATATAAATTTAGGTTTATGTCTCAATTTAAAGTTCTTTAATTAGTATTTAGGGTTTTGAAATTTTAGAATTATTATTGTTACTTATTTAAGCTACTGTTAAGGTTTTGAAAAATTGGAATGGATTAGGGTTTTACGAATTTAAGAAAGTAGTAAGGTTTTTTGATTAATCAAATTAGGGTTTAGGGGTAACATCATGAAATTAGGGTTTTGGAATCTTAAGACATTAGAGTTTATAATTCATGGTTACTGGATTGTGATTTTAGGTTTACTGGATCATGGCTTTAGGATTTAGATTTACTAGATTGGATTTTTAAGTTCACTGGATTAGGGCTTAGGATGTTGTTGAATTTGTCATAAAGTTTTTATGCTTTAAGAATTTAGGGTTTAGGAAAACTAGGGTTTACTATATTTTGTTTTGAGAGAATTAGGGTTTTTGGTATTTCTTGTGCTAGGGTTTTTCTGTCTCTTTTTTACTGCACTAAAAACTAATATTTTTTTATCCCATCAAAGTCCCTTAATTATGAGTTTTAATGTGTTATTTATAGGAAAAATTATCAACCTAATTCTAATTGTTTAAGGAAATTAAAAATAATTAGGAAAAGAAACCAAAACAAAATAGAATTTGGTTTCAGAAAAACTGTGTTGGAAAATTGCGCTGCCAAAAAAATTACTGGCGAAAACTGCGAGCGAGCGAGCTGCTGCGGGCGGGCGTTGGGCGGTTAGCCAATTCACCGTAGGAATTTCTTGCGACAAAATTGCCTTGGGCCATTTCTCCCACAGGACTGCGAGCGAATTGGCCTGGACAATTCAACTTTCGACGAAAATTTTTTTTCATCACCGATTTTTTCATTGTCGATTTTTATTTTTTATTTTTTATTTTTATTATTATTTTTTTATTTTATTAACTTTACCATTTTTATTTTTATTAAAAATTATAAATAATAAATACTAAAATAAATATTATTTAATTAAAATACCACAAAAATTATTTTGGACTATATATAAAAAATATCGGACCAGACTAGGTCAAAAATTAAGGGTCTATAGTTTGCCCCCTGCTTGAACGATTTGAGACTAAAGTAAAAGAGAGTGAAAAGCAATAAGACTTAATTTTTCTGAGATGGTTAAGGTTTTGGGTCCTGGACCCGGTTAGAGTTATAGACTCAAGGGTAATTTTAGGTTTTGGATCTAAGGATAATTTGGGTTCTGGACCCGAGCTAAGTTCTGGACTTAAGATAGATTTTAGGTTATGGACCTAAGGGTAATTTAGGTTCTAGACCCGAGTTAAGTTTTGGACTTAAAAAAGATTTTAGGTTCTGGACCTAAGGATAATTTGAGTTCTGGACTCAAGGGTAATTTTAGGTTTTGAACCTAAGGGTAATTTGGGTTCTGGACCCGAGCTAAGTTCTGGACTTAAAAAAATTTTAGGTTCTAGACCTAAGGGTAATTTGGGTTCTGGGCCCGAACTAAGTTCTGGACTTAAAAAAGATTTTAGATTTTGGACCTAAGGATAATTTGAGTTCTAGACTGAAAGGTAATTTTAGGTTCTGGACCTAAGGGTAATTTAGATTCTGGACCCGAACTAAGTTCTGGACTTAATTAAATTAAAAAAATTAAGCTTATTTTTACCATGCACATGCACATATCTTCTCCTTGCCCCCTGCATGTAAAAATATTTTAAAAGTCCAAAAATATTTATATACACACAAGTATTTGAATGATTAAATTGAATAATTGAGTTTCCTATTTATTTACTGTATAGTCACTGTTAATGCACTATTTACTATTCGTAAATAGTAACTTACTATTTATAAATAGTAACCTACTATTTGTAAATAATAACCTACTATTTATCAATAGTGAAATTTACTTTTTAAAATTTGTTTTTTTCTTTGCTGTTCCTCTATATAAATGACTGATTTCTTCATTTCGTTCACAGCAAACTTCATCATTTCATAGCTATAAGCATTTCATTTTGGAGAGTTTAACATACAATTTTAGAAAAATGTATGCTTCAAGATTAGGAACTCGATCTAATGCTGACTTATTTGAATTTATTCGGTGGCATGAAAATGGAAATATAAATCTACTAGCCGGGATGCCGCTTCATCACAGTTCAAATCAAAAGAGCAAGGTAATTATTTATTTTAACAGCAAATTATTTTTTTGTTTTTTTGTTTCCTCTTTATATATATATTTTCATTTTTCTTTTTCCTTTCTGTTTTTATTTTGTTTGTTTTCTTTTTCTTTATATTTTCTATTTTTTCCTTTTCATATATTTTTTGGTTTTTTAGAAAATTTAAGAAAAATATATTAATTTAAGAATTTAAGTAAACAGAATATAAATTAATTTAGCCTAAAAGTCGGTGGTATTGATATAATGATATGCTTACCTTGTGTTAACTTACTTGGCTCCGTGTTAGCATGATCGTTGCATTATTCGGGGCGGAGGGTGTGTCAACAAAGCCCGACAATGGTATAATGTAGCGCCTTCTCGGGTAAGGCAGATTATCCGAGATTGCAGTTTTGAGAGCTTCATCTTGCAATTACCATCCGAGGTGTATCCAATAGACCGGAGTGTGGTCCAGGTGCTTGCAGAATGATGGTTGGACACAACTCATACTTTTCATTTACCCATTGGAGAGATGACAATTGATTCGGTTGACTTTGCTGCTATAACCGGCATTCGGTATGATGGTCTTCTGGTTCCTCTTACCAATGATATTCTGACATTTGAAGAAATTCAACAATTAATTGGTATGGAACCATCATTTAAAGGGCCTTTCAAGATAAAAATTGAGCCAATTCGTAGTTATTGGATGAACTACGAAGGATGGGTTCATAAAGACACAACCCAACAGTATGCTCGAGGATTTTGTTGTATTTGCTCGGGTCGACCATTTTAGGCAGCACTGAATCCGCCAACCATTTGTCAGTGTTGAGGACCCTTACTTATATGAGGATGGTACCACTTTACGGCTGGGGTGAAGCTGGTCTTGCCTGTCTTTACCATGGTCTTGACAAAATTTACAGAAATAAAAGTATTTTATTGGCTTTATGGTGATTGTCGAGGTACTCTTCTTCCACCAATGTCAATTCCATTCTTATTCTTGCATGAATTTGATTTTTATTATTGTTGTAGGCATGGGCATATGAGCATAATCTTGTGAAGGTGCCTGGCATTTCCCGAGAGAGAGTCGGGTATCCGAGATTAAATTTTTGGTTTTCAGATTGTGTAGATGTTCCCGGCTCTCACCATGTGCACAGCCAATGCTATTTCTTGAGTTGCCTAACCTGGGACCAGGTAAAATTTCATTAGCATACTTTAAAATTTATATAAAAGTTCACTTACCTTATGTCTTTTTTTAGGTCAATTTGGCCTGGTGGAATACAGAAGAGCGGACGAACTGGACTTCCTCCATGAATGTTGCACTGTGTTTTCAACATACTCGGTGAGTCATTTGCCAGCCCTGTGTTTAGTGGCTGGTTTCTCAGAGAGAGAGTATATGAGTGGTTTCTTGGTCCAGAGCAGAGGAGGATCTCGATGCGTTGCCCAGAGTATACCTTAAATATCACATCAATGCCGGAGAATGCATGGTGGTTGGCTCAGCACGGTTATGATGTTGAAACCTTTCTCTATCCACCGGGTGCATCTTATACCCAGTTTATTCAAATTGGGCTTTTGAACTTTGACGTATCTCCACTTGGTGTACAAAAAATTTCTGAAGAAAATGAGGATAGAGATGAAGAGGAACATCGTGGAGAGGGAGGAAAGTTTGTTCCACATCTCGGGGCTAGCACTTCTCAGGTAAACTCTTACCATTTTTTTTTCATTATAATCGCTTCTTTCTTAACTTGTTTTGACTTTTTAATTATTATTGCAGGCAGCTGGCCCATTTGATCATGAGGCTGGACCTTCTTTTACTGCTCCTTCATTTGCTCATTCTAGTCCACCAGATATGCCATCCTATCTACAGGGTATTAATATCAATTACCTGGTAAGTTTTCTTATTTCATGGTAATTTATGCCATATGTATGCATGATTATGTATGCTCTTACTCTTTTCCTTTTTGGCTCACAGTGGATGCTTGAAGAACAAAATAAGAAACTTTAAGAAGAGTTGGTCGCTAGTCTTCAATAAGTTTCCCATTTTGAGAATTTGTACCATCAATCAGAGCAAAATTTTTGAGACTTCCGATTTCAGGGGATGAGAGATCCTGGTGCTTCTTCATCTAGAGGCCCCCAAACTGATGAGCATGAGATCCTTTCATCTACTTTTGATGAGGACCGTTACATATCAGAACTCCAAGGTAATAGAGATTCTGGTGCTCCTGCTTCCGGCGGACTTGGGATGGGTGATTTGCCTCCTCCTCCAACGGGCGATGATTTTTTCAGAGCTTTATTTGATGATCTACCACCTCCTTCTTAGTGATGTATGAATATTGTGTCAATTGAGGAAACATTGTACAATAAGTATAAAATAATAATGATAATATATAATGTTTATTTTACTACAACTTTTTTTTTTCATTTTTTTGTTTCTCTTTGAAATAAAATGTTGGTCTCGCCAAATCAATGTCAATGTACCTCAGAACTTGGTTTTCAAATTAACATATCTATAACATGACAACCCTAGTTACCGTACTAAACTCGGAAATCATTTCTATTTAGGTAAGAATTGTTGCACTTCAGATAGGCACATACACATTACTTGGCCAAAAGTCTCATTGAGTTTAAATATTGTCTATCTCATATGCATGCGTATTCAAACTATCTCCACTAATAGACTCTACCTACCATGAGAGATCAAGAGGTCTTTGATAGGCTTGAAATGGGATCTATAAGGGATATGGGTTAAATGAAGGCCATTTGTAAGTTGCAGCATATGTGACACAATGGACAAACCTTCACACTACAAATTTCTTATTTGAACTTTAGGCAGCCAGGAGCAATCTTGCTAGACTCCAAATTCCTTCTATCTTCTCGGCATTAATATGGATTTTGATTAGGACAGTCTTTGCCCTTGTAAAAGGTTTGATACCCAAATTCCCTTTTCTTTCTTTTTATTTTTCTTACTCTTCCCTTTCTTTGAGCATTTTATCATTTTGTCCTTCTTCCTTGTAGGACTGTCAAGTATAGAATTTTCAAGAACTGATGGTCTTTCTCCCTTTTTTCTAATTTTGATTGAATCTTTGGTTGGGTTGGACCAATTTAAGTCAAAATGTCCTTATAAACCAAATGGAAGCTTTTTGTTGCTTTAGGTAAAAGAGAACTCAGTTGGCTTTCTGAACCATTTTGGGTTTTTTTTTCTTTTTTCTTTTTTTCTTTGTCTTTTTTCCTTTTCTTTTCCTTTTCTTTTTTTTTCTTGCCTTCTTTTTTTCTTTCTCTCTTTTTTTGTTTTCTTTTCTTCCCTTTTTTTTTGGTTTTAGCTCAAAAAGAGTTGTCTTGTATGTACCAACTTGGGTTTCTAATAATGGATGGGTGGAATGACATAAATCTTCTTTAACAGGGATAAATTATTTGTTTCCCTAATGTTATCTTGATATATTAGAGATATTAGGAAAACTTCAACTACCCCTTTAGTCTTGAGAACATCAACTATCCCTACAGTCTTGGCTAAACATTCCTTTCTTTGATCTTCTTGCCTCTTCACCTTAGTGATCATAAGACTTATCAAAAGTATCACAACAGCTCAGGGTAGGTTGTTGGGGTTATATGCCAATGAAAAGAACGCTAAAAATTTTATGAAGACTCAAAGGGACAACTAGGGATTGATATTTAATTGGGTGGATACTAGTTATTGGCTAACCATGCAATGCCCAGATCATTTCTCCCTTAAATAAGTAGAGTTCAATTTTGCCTCAAAAGTTTATCAAAGCATGTTCTAAGACTGACTAGGACCTAGACAACGGTAATTATGTAGGAGCCCTCTCTAAGTAAGCATACACAACTCAATTCTATAGAGTAATTCCCTCACCTAGTAAAGTGATTCAAGTCATGATGCCTTGACACGTTAATTTATGAACATCAAGCTGGATTCCTCATTGGTTAAGCACCAAAATGAACAAATACTAACAAAAAATTTGGCAAAAAAAATTTATTTCAAGCAACTCTAAATTTGAAAAACACAATTGTTCCAATTAGATATTAAAGAAAGTAAAATTGAAAAGCAACATTTAAGCTAAAGAAGGTTCGTTGAGTTGGCGTCGAAGATACTTCATTTATTTAGACATATCAAGGGCAAGGATTTTTTCCATCATTAAAGATCATTGCTTCATCCATAGTTAATCCAAACTTGTTTAGTAGTACATCATCTTTAGCAGTTTCTCTATCCATATCATGATGAGATGACAAGATAAAACTCTTCATGAAGGTTGCAAGAGGTGGCGCCCTTCCAATTTTAGGCTAAGGCTTATTCTTAGTGTTGAGCTTATCAGGCTCAAACAGCTTTTCACTGTTAATTAAATTCTGGAACTCATGCCTCAGCTTCATACAATTGTTCATTTCGTGTCCAAGCCTTTGATGAATTGGCAAAATGCTTTAGTATCAAAGTTAGACGAAAAAGGATTAGGCAAAGGATGAGGAGTCAAACGCTGTAACAATTCCTTTTTCATTAAATTCTCCAACATTTTTGACAAAGGTTCCCGAAGTCTGAAAATTTATGCCTCTTTGCTGGTTCTATTGCTGCATTTTTCTCAACACCTCTTCTTTTCTTTTGATTTTGCTCATTGAGGTGGTAGCCGCTCTTATTGCTCCATTTAGACAGCATATGGTTCGGCTGATCTTGTAGAATAGGGATTAATCCTTCATTTTTCATTTGATCTCTATTAGTGAACATGTTCTCTGTTGATGCTGCCTTTCCCCTCTTTCTTATGTCAATGGGAGATGCCTTATTAGCATTGTTGATGATCTCAATAATTTCAATCAACTGGGTCTTCATAATTTCAACCAATTGATATTGTAGCTCGGCCATCCTAGCTTTGACAACTTCATCAATTATATCCCTTAGCTGGTTTGCATCCATCCTCCCAATGAAGCACTTGAATAAAAAATCAATGTTGTAGGTGATATCGTTGTATGCTTTTAAATTGTCGTACTTTAGGTCTATAAGCCATAAATGATTAATGATATGTCATGTGATGCATGTATGCATGTATGTATGTATGCATAATAAACAAACAAGGATAAATAGGAACGTTCCTTCCAACCTTATAACTTCCACAAACAAATGGCGAGTCTCTTTTCCTAGGTATATGGTTAACAAAATACCAACATGGGGTATCTTATTTTCGAATATTTCGCTCGGACGTTTCAACCAATAGTTATATTTTCAAAATGGAAATCAGTTCATGATAATTCCCATTAATTAAGTTCTAATCCATTCAACCAACTAAAGTAGCTTTTATGCTATATTGGATTAAAACTAAATTAAGAGGTTTATTATAAATAGATTTCTCACTTGAAAAAGTAACTAATGATTCATGCCAAAAACAAGCCCATGATCAATTATTCTTAGTATAAACTAGGCTCACAAATTGATTTTTGGTATTTCATAATTGACATAAATAATTTGCAAGCTCTTTTTAAGAAAAAGGTTGGATGAAAATAATTTTGTTTCTAAGCCCATTGTAAAAAGATTTTAGAAAAAAAATGGATTTTTGTATTTGAGTCTTGAGTAATTTTTTTTATTTATTTTTAGAAAAAGTTTTATGTCCAAAGACCATCTTGAAAAGTTTTGAAAATAGCTTTGGTCTTTTGGATTTAGAGAAAAATTTATTTTGAGCTTACAAATGTACTTGGGTCATATTAGAAAAAGAACAAACCAAATAAGCCATGATTTAAGCTAAGATAAATTAACCATAGTCAAACAATATGCATTTGGGGTAAAATCCTAAGGAAAGTAATTAGGCCAATTACATGAGATTTAGTCTTTGGGTTAAAAGGCTTAGGTTCCCATAGCAAGTATATACAAAATGGTACGAGGCTATGAGTGGTTATGCCATGCTCGATCTCCATACCTTGAGTGAAAGTATGGTATCTCTTACATAACACAACATGGGTAACATGGGCATCCTAACTCACGCACACGATGCAATCTAAATGATGCAATAGATAATATCATTATAAGAAAGAATAGAATATTATAAAGACCAACGGAATCAACTTCTCTTATCTCCAGTGGAGTTGCCACTTTCAGCGGGGATTTTCGCCCCCACTCCCGGCGGAATGATTCTTGCGACTTCATCACTGTTTAGGTTCGGGGCCTTAGAGAACACGAACCTAAGCCCAGAGAAAATGGAGTCACCACCCAAACAGGCCAGGAAAAAGAAAGGGATGGATGACTCGATTCCTAAGGAATCCCCAACCCCCTAATGGGTTCGAAAAGTTGGGTACGTGTGGGAAAGGTGAGAAATGGCCCAGCACTCCTACAATGCCCGGTTCATTGGAACCGGCCTCCTTTGCAGGTCTTAATATTATAAAATTCTTAAGTATAACAATATTATCCATATTACATGCAACAATTAAAATTAAGCATCATTATATTAAAATCAAAGCAATGTCCAAACAAAGCAAATAAATGGACACCCATCCGAAGATGGAAACATGTCCTTACATCATCCATGTCTAAACTAAATAGGACACCCACCGAAAGGTAGAAACATGTCCTTTACATTGGTCCAAAATATAAAAGCAATTTAAATTACATGATATTTATCTAATAAGGTACCCACAAAGTGGAAACATACCTCTTACAATTTTAAATCTAAAATAAACAAATAATAATCATAACAATAAAGAGAATATCCATCCATGATAAATTAAATAAATCAAGCATTGAAATTAAATAAATCAACCATCAAAACATATAATAAACTACATAATCAAATCTAAAATTAAATAAAGCAATAAAGATATAAATTTAGTTTTATGTCTCAATTTAAAGTTCTTTAATTAACATTTAGGGTTTTGGGATTTTAGAATTATTATTCTTACTTATTTAGAATACTGTAAAGGTTTTGAAAAATTGAATTTGATTAGGGTTTTATGAATTTAAGAAAGTAGTAAGGTTTTTTGATTAATCAAATTAGGGTTTAGGGGTAACATCATGAAATTAGGGTTTTGGAATCTTAAGACATTAGAGTTTATAATTCATGGTTACTGGATTGTGATTTTAGGTTTATTGGATCATGGTTTTAGGATTTAGATTTACTAGATTGGATTTTTAAGTTCACTGGATTAGGGTTTAGGGTGTTGTTGAATTTTTCATAAAGTTTTAATGCTTTAAGAATTTAGGGTTTAGGAAAACTAGGGTTTACTGTATTTGGTTTTGAGAGAATTAGGGTTTTAGGTATTTTGAAAAACATATTTGATTTTAGGATTTAAGAAAATAGTTTAGAGTTTTATAAACATAATTATGATTTTTAGAAAATGTAAAGAAGATTAGGGCTTAAAGATTTAAGAAAACATTTGGAAATTTTGGATAAAAAGTTATTTAGGTAAAAATAGTTCGGGGAAAAATAATTTAGGGTTTTCAAGCTTTTGGAAGCAGAAGAATAGTTTTAGGGTCTTTAAGGTTTCTGGAAAAAGAAAAATAGTTTTAGGGTTTTGAAGTTTTTGGAAATAGAAGAAACAATTTAGGGATTTTGGAGTTTTGGAAATAGGAGAGTAGTTTTGGGTTCTTAAGGTTTTTGGAAATAGACTAAGGCTACTGGATGAATATATTACTAAGCTTAATGGTTTAGGTTACTGAAATAAAAATCAATGATAGATGTATTTAAAAGAAAATATGGCCATAACATTGTAAATATAATCGAAGCAAAGATTTATAATCAAACCTCCGTTCGTTGGTTCCACCAAAATTGATTTCTGGATGAACAATGACAAAGGCAGTGTTGTTGCCTTTGAATGGATTATTGATTGCTTCTTGTTGCTAATGTCTCTTGTGCTAGGGTTTTTCTGTCTCTTTTTTACTCCACTAAAACTAATATTTCTGATCCAATCAAAGTCCCTTAATTCTGAGTTTTAATATGTTATTTATAGGAAAAATTATCAACCTACTTCTAATTGTTTAAGGAAATTAAAACCAATTAGGAAAAGAAACCAAAACCAAATAGAATTTGGTTTCGAAAAAACTGCATTGAAAATTATGCTGGCAAAAACTGCAAGCGAGCGAGCTACAGCGGGCGGGCACTGGGTGGCCAGCCAATTCGCCGCAGGAAATTCCTACGGCGAATTGGCCCAAGGTCCTGCTGGTGAATTGGCCTGGCCAATTCAACTTTCGGCGATGAATTTTTTTCATCGCTGATTTTTTTGTCATCGATTTTTATTTTTATGTTTTATTATTATTTTTATTATTATTATTTTTTTATTTTATTAACTTTACCATTTTTATTTTTATTAAAAATTATAAATAATAAATACTAAAATAAATATTATTTAATTAAAATACCATAAAAATTATTTTAGACTATATATAAAAAATATCGGACCTGACTGGGTCAAAAATTAAGTGTTTACATATGGAACCATCATTTAAAGGGCCTTTTAAGATAAAAATTGAGCCAATTTGTAGTTATTGGATGAACTACGAAGGATGGGTTCACAGAGATAGCCAAACTGTAGGCTCGAGGATTTTTGCTATATTTGCTCGGGTCGACCATTTTAAGCAGCACTGAATTCGCCATCCATTTGTCAGTGTTGAGGGCCCTTACTGATATGAGGATGGTACCACTTTATGGCTGGGGTGAAGCTTGTAATATCCCAATGTATGCCCTAGAAGTTTTGAATATTATTGTTGTTTTAATTGGATTGAATGTATATGTTAATTTGAAAGAGAAAGAATTTTTAAAGGAAGTGTATATGTTGCATATATGGTAGTATAAATAACATATACATAAGTCAAAAGGGATGGTCAATGGAAGAGGATATTTATGTGTGATATGTGAAATTTCTTTAATGGGCATATAAGTGACAAAGGTTAAGTTAAATGGATGAGGGCATTTAGGTAATTGCTTGGCTAGAATTGCTTGGTGGAGATTTAAAGAAGAAAAGAAGTTGACTTGTGTTTATTTTTCTTTTCTTCTCATTTGTGTGCCTGCTATCCAAGAAAAGAGAGAGCAAGAGAGGTGTTCTAAATGCTAGAATCAAATTGAAGGAAGAATCAAAGGATTAAGTTGGAGATTTGTGAAATTTCTTCATTTAAGTTAAGTACTCTCTTGTTTTCCTTTGTTATTTTGAAGTGGTGTTTGAGGTGATTTATAAATTGTTGATTTTATGAATAAGTATGTTTAAGATGTGTTTATAAGTGTTAAAATTGATTGTAAGTTAAAAGGTTGAATTGGTGTTGGTTTTGGTTTGAAGATGGTAAGTTAAGGGTGATGTTTGGTTTTAGGGTTTTGAAGTGGTAAGTGATTGATTGTATGGTTAATATAGTGTTAATGTGAATATTGTGATGAATATGTAAAATATGTGTTAATAACATTGATTATATCCATTTGAATGAGGTTAAGTTGTGTATAATGTGTTCTTGATTCAATTAGAAGAGTTTTGGCTATGGTTAGGGTTTATTCATGAGAGACACGGCCAAACCTAAGAAGAGACACGGCCAAAACTAAATATTTTTGGGAGACACGGCCAAGTCTATTGAAATTTGGCCGTGTTGGATGATTTTTGGAGAAGACACGACCGTGTCCCTTGCCCGTGTCTGCCTCGGTTGATTTGGTGTTGAGAGACACGGCCACAAGCTTGGCCGTGTCCCTTGAGTGTGTTGGCTACTGTGATTGTTCTTTGCTCCTCTTGCATTGTTGAGAAAGAACATACATTTGATGATGCATATGATACTATATGAACAATGTTATGTTATATACATTGTGAATCTTGTGAATGGTAATGTGTTATATGAATAATATACTTCATAATGTTACATCAATGATGCTATATGTAAAATGTGAAGGATATGATGAGATAAATGATTATGTATAGCTTGATGGGAGTGGCTCTTGAGGTAAGTACAAACCCTAATCCACATTATTGCATATCAATAATATTATGTTTGGCATAATATGAGCTTTAGGAAATGTGAATTGAGATAATTGAAGCATATTTGCTTGGATGATAATGTTCAATGTAATTGATTATGTATACTTGAATAATGAAGTATTAATATGTGAATTGAAATATAATGTGATGTGAAGCCATTGTGATTGGCTATGATGATTCAATTGAAAGACATAAGGCATGTTTGCCTAATTGATGAAGAGAATTGAGAATGAAATTGATAAATGAAGGGTGTGGCTAATGTGTTATTCCATTTTCAGAGTTTGTTGTTGGTGGCATGCCTAATGATAGTAACAATCTCTTGAAGTTAGGTTGGGCTTGATCCTTGAAGCCAAGTTGGGTAGAAGTTTAACATGTTTTACTCCCCTTGAAGCTTGGTTGGGTCTAGTCCTTGAAGCCTAATTGAGATGTTACAACCCTTGAAGCTAGGTTGGGTTGGTTCTTGAAGCCAAGTTGGGTTGATACTTAGCATGCTTTGTTCCCCTTGAAGCTTGGTTGAACCTAAATCCTTGAAGCTTAGTTGGGTCTATGATAATGATAAATGTGATAACAAAACCAAAGCATTAACTCTGAAAATTGAATGGCATATTAATGTCTTTTGGGCCCGAGTCTGTCTTTGATGTCAATGTGTTATACAAATGTTGAAATAATTGAGTAATAAGATCTATGGTTGCTTTGTTGGAAATGTGACTCATGAAAGATGATAATGATTGCCTTTGTTGGAAATGTGATTTATGATTGGTGAATTGTGAATAAAATAATGATATGAAGTATGATATGTAATATGTATATTGATATAATGATTGTGAGTATTAGTGATGGATTGTGGTTGGTGTTAATGATATGTATATATGTATATATAATATATGAGATTAGTAGAGATATTTGAAAGGTGCAATTCAAAAGAAAAAAAAATGATAAGAAACTAATGGTACATGAAAGTGATATTTCATTATATGCTAGAATTTCTATAATGTATGTTTATATGTTATATTTATACTACTAAGCTCTCGGGCTTAGCGCGGATGTGTAATCGCGCAGGTGGCTAGGTGGAAGATATGAAGTCTTTCGTTATGCCACGAGAAGAGTAAGAGGTTGTCGAGACCAACTAGAGGGTGATGCATACATGTATAATTTTTAATTATGATATATATGTAAGATCATTAAAAGTATAATGATTTTGTAAATGTTCTTTAAATTTATATATTGTGGTTTGAACTCTGTTAAAGGTTTTAAAAAATGTAATGAAAAGTGACATCCTTATACTTTATATACTTACTATATGTATACTAGGTGTATGTATAGTACTTATATGGAGTATCGGGGTGTTACAAAGCTGGTCTTGTCTGTCTTTACCATGGTCTTGACAAAATTTGCAGAAATAAGAAGTCTTTTATCGACTTTATGGTGGTTGTTGAGGTACTCTTCTTCCACCAATGTAAATTCCATCCTTATTCTTGCATGAATTTGACTTTTATTATTGTTGTAGGCATGGGCATATGAGCACAATATTGTGAAGGTGCCTGGCCTTTCCAGAGAGAGAGTCGGGTATCCGAGATTAAATTTTTGGTTGTCAGATCATGTAGAAGTTCCCGGCTCTCACCATGTGCACAACCAACGCTATTTCTTGAGTTGCCTAACCTAGGACAAAGTAAAATATCATTAGCATACTTTAAAATTTATATAAAAGTTCACTTACCTCATGTCTTTTTGTAGGTCAATTTGTCCTGGTGGAATACAGAAGAGCGGACGAACTGGACTTCCTCCATGAATGCCGCACTGCCTTTTCAACATACTTGTCGATTCATCGCCGGCCCTGTGTCTAGTGGCTGGTTTCTTGGAGAGAGTATATGAGTGATTTCTTGGTCCCAAGCAGCGGAGGATCCCGATGCATTGCCCGAAATATACTTTAAATATCACATCAATGCTGGAGAATGCATGGTGGTTGGCCCGACATGGTTATGATGTTGAAACCTTTCTCTATCCACCGGGTGCATCTTATACCCAGTTTATTTAAATAGGGCTCTTGAACTTTGACGTATCTCCTGTTGGTGTACAGAAAATTCCTAAAGAAAATGAGGATAGAGATGAAGAGGAACATCATGGAGAGGAAGGAGAGTTCGTTCCACATCTCGGGGCTAGAACTTCTCAGGTAAACTTTTACCATTTTTCCATTGCAATCACTCCTTTCTTAACTTATTTTGATTTTTTGATGATTGTTGTAGGCTGCTGGCTCATTTGATCATGAGGATGGACCTTCTTTTATTGTTCCTTCATTTGCTCATTCTAGTCCATCAGATATTGTTTAGATCATTTTTGTACTTGTTTTTAGTATGATTTTTATGTGTTTTTAGTTAATGTTTCATTTGATTTTTGTTTAAAGTTTGTTTGAAGTGTTTGTTTTAGGTTAAAGTGCAAAAACTCCCTTGGAAGATCAAAACAGTGCAGGAAAAGCATGAATCAAGCAAGACATGGCCAAGCCAAATCAAGCTTGGCCGTGTCACCTCAAAGGAAATGAAGGCAGAGCTTAACACACCCATGAGACATGGCCAAGCCACTGGCCGTGTCTCACTTAAAGACCAAAAAAAAAAAGAAACCAAAAAAGAAAAGAAAATACACAGTACTTGACACACTCACATGACATGGCCATGTCGCTTGAAGCTTGGCCATGTCTGCTCGTCTTGGCCATGTCTTTGCCCATGTCTGATCATCTTGGCCATGTCGCTTGAAGCTTGGCCATGTCGCTTGAAGCTTGGTCGTGTTTCATCCTAAGAAAATAAAATCATATGAAAATAGAAGCAGTGTTGAACACAAGCACCATCTTGGCCATGTCTCTGCCCATGTCGCTCGAAGCTTGTCCATGTCGCTTGAAGCTTGGTCGTGTTTCATCCTAAGAAAATAAAATCATATGAAAATAGAAGCAGTGTTGAACACAAGCACCATCTTGGCCATGTCTCTGCCCATGTCGCTCGAAGCTTGGCCATGTCGCTTGAAGCTTTGCCATGTCCAAGGAAAAATTGGTAAACATGGCCATGTCACCCTTATCTTGGCCATGTCCCTCAAAGAAATTGAAGCGCTGACTGACACTGGCAAGAGACACAGCCAAGCCATTGGTCATGTCTCACCTAAAGAGCAAAATCCAAAGAACAAAGAAAGAAAAGAAAGAAGGCAGAAGGCGACACTGGCAAGTGACATGGCCAAGCCACTGGTCATGTCACATGACACGGCCAGGAGCTTGGCCGTGTCACCACTTGAGAACAAAGAAAAGAAAGAAGGCAGAAGGTGACACTGGCAAGAGAGATGGCCAAGCCACTGGCCATGTCACATGACATGGCCAGGAGCTTGGCCGTGTCACCCTTAATATATATAAATTCTTTTGCATGAAACAAGAGGAGAGGTCAATTTGAGGGAGGAGAGACGGCTATGGTTTGCGAAAAGAGAAAAAAGAAAAGATAAAGAGGGAGGATACACGATTTGGGAGAGGAGAGAGTGACACTCTCCTTGTCCCTTCATCTTCATCCTCCATTTCTATCCTCTCCATCTTCTCCATCTTCCATTGACAAGCTTCAATTTGGTTCTTTGGGATAAATTGGGTTAACAAGCTCTTGAGGGTTGAAGAAGCTTTATTGAAAGGTTTGGTGACTTGAGAAAACTCCATTCCATCTTCCAAAGGCATAATCAATTGAAGGTTTGGTGACTTGAGAAAGCTCCATTCTATATTGAAAAAGGGAATCACCATTGAAGAGGGCTTGAGTTCTTCATCATACATCAAAGTGGAGCTAGGAGGAAGACTAGTAATCCTACTTTTGGCATCTACAAGGGGTTTTCTATTCTCTCTTTTAATTCATTTCAGTATTGTTTTTGTTGTATTAAGAGAATTTATATTGCAATGAACAATTTGCATTTGATTTATATTGAGTTGAATGAATGTTATAAATTGATGATGATGAGCTAAATACCCATGTCTAGGGTTTGTATTTGATTGAAGGCTTTGATTTGATATTTCTATTGATGTACCTTGTTGTTGGTTGATTGCATTGGATTGTATGCTAGATTGATAGATTAGCTACCTATTGATCTCTAGATATTGAATGAAGGACCGAGAGGTGAAATTTGATATCGGAATTATGCAATCGACCACCCTATGAATGAATTAGAAATATAAATTCTAGGGTTTCATTAATTTGCAAATGTAAAATAATTGGTTATTGCTATTTCATGAATGTGAGAACTAATGAATTGGTAATTGACTAATTAACCTTAAGGAACAAATTAATTTACAAGGGTATGTTAATGGATAATTGAGAATTGAACTTTGATTGAATGGGAATTGATTTGATTTTGTACAACTATAACTTCCATTAGTTTTAGTTGTTTTAAAACCACATTCCAAACAACGCACAAACTTGCATTTTTAAATTAATTGTCAATCAAGCTATTACGAACTATACCTTCCTTGTGAGACGACCTTAGGGTGATCACTTTTGCTACAACTACCTCGTATACTTGCGAGTGACGCTTGTAGTAGCACTTAACTCGAGCACAACAGATATGCCATCTCATTCACAAGGCGTTGACATTAATTACCTGGTAGATTTTCTTGTTCCATGATAAATTATGCTATATGTATGCATGATTATGTATACTTTTACTCTTTTCCTTTTTGGCTCACAGCGGATGCTTGAAGAACAAAACAAGAAACTTCAAGAAGAGCTGGCCGTTAGTCATCAACAGGTTTACCATTTTGAAAATTTGTATCATCAGTCAGAGCAAAATTTTCAAGACTTCCAGTTTTAGGGGATGAGAGATCTTGGTGCTTCTTCATCTAGAGGCCCCTAAGCTAATGACCATGAGATCCTTTCATCTACTTTTGATGAGGACCATTACAGATCGAAACTCCAAGGTAATAGAGATTATGGTGCTCCTACTTTGGGCGGACTTGGGACGAGTGATGTGCCTCCTCCACCAACAAGCGATGATTTTTTTAGAGCTTTAGTTGATGATCTACCACCTCCTTCTTAGTGATGTATGAGTATTATATCAATTGAGGAAATATTATAAAAGAAGTATAAAAATAATAATTACAATATATAATTTTTACCTTTAGTGCAACTCCCTTTTTTTTCTTTTTTTATCATGATTATTACTACGATATAATTATTATATTTTCCTCTTCATATTTAACATTTACATAGTATCACTACATAACCAAATGCAAAGTGGCAATTTAAGATCCTTTCATCGCCAATTCCTTATCCTCATGCCTCTCGGCCTCACTCTTTCCTTATCAATTTTGGAATAGCACAATCTTCCTATATAAATCACTTATCACGCCAGAATTTCATACAGAAACCAAGAAATTTTCCGCTTCAACGTTAAAACTCCTTTTAACAATTCTAATTTTCCTTCAACCTTCCACGATGACCGAACTCCATTTGAAGAAAATAAAAATTCTATTTAAGAATATGAATGCCATTCATTGGAAACAAATATCTTCGTCAAAGATTGATACTTTTAAGTGTTTTCACAATGTTAAATTGGACCATTCTTTTTTACATGCCATGGCTTCTTTTTGGAATACGGATTCTAGGACATTTAAAATTAATGGCTTTGAAATATGTCCCTTGATTGAAGAATTTGAGGCCATCCTTTGATATCCAAATAATCAACAAATGGCGTTATCCATATTGATTTCCAAGACTCAACAGAAAATGCAAATGTTATTTCAACTTTCAAAACCAGAAGTTCTACAGGCATGGGGACGTATGCTTTGTCTATGCTTGCTTGGCCAATTCTTGCTTGTTTCTTCTGATGGCGATATTGATCCATGAGTATTGGATATCATGGACCAAATGGAAGGAGGCTTGTAGCCGATACCCGTGACCTTAGCCGAGACTTTAGTTGGATTAGACCAACTTAAATCAGGATTGTCAAAGAGACTGATCGGGAGTCCGTTGTTGCTTTAGGTAATTACCTAAACTGTCCTTTCAGGTTTTCAATTTAGGTTTTCTCTTTCATCTTCTCTTTATTATTTTATTGCTCTAATTTTTGTCTAGTCCGCCCATGTAAGTTTTCAGAACTAGCGAGTTGTCCTAATTTTTGCCTAAGCTGCCCTTGCGGGTTTTCAACTTAGCAGACTCTTTTTTTAATTTAATTTTTCCTCACAGATTTGGCTTCAGGAGCGTCTCTACTTTCTTGATACTCCATCCATTGATTTTACCAGATATCCACCATGGCATCATTCCGCTAGGAAACTACTCTATCCTGTTTCTTCATATGGTGACTGGATTGACTGAATCCACTCACGCACTAAAGTCAACATCCGTTGGTTGGTACCTTGGTGGAAGATTTCTATCACCATGCGGACATACTTGATGTATGTTTCTCTTGCTGCTCTTCATCGAGGTACTTGCTATGATCCTCGCCGACTTAGTCGTCAGTATGGAGCTGAGCCTCGCGATTCAGAATTCACTCCCGATTTAGACATGCCTTGCTTGACTGAAGCCTACTTGGATCTGCTGAAGCAAAGCTGGCCTGCACGTTACACTTATCAACTACCATAGATTTTTCATTTATCAATTTCTTTAGGAAGCACATTGTTAGGATGCAAAAATAATAAAAGTAATAATAAGAGATGTTTCTTTTCCTTTTATAATTTGTCATCACCTTTTGCTATCGTGTTTATTCATTTCATCCATATCTGGTCAAATACTTATAATAGTGCACATAAAACAATTCTAATATTAATTCTATTTTATTAAATTGGGGAACAACCAAACATAAAGCCAGCATACACAAGATCACTCTTGTTTCCAACTAGCCCTTTCGGGTTTTCTAATTGACGATTTTCTCTCATTTAACTCTAATTGTTGCCTAGCCCGCCCTTCCGGGTTTTTGGAACTAGCGGACTGCTCTAACTTTTGCCTAGGCCGCCCTTTTTGGGTTTTCAACCTAGCGAGCTCTTTTTTTTATCCATAAAAACTCTTCAACCTGTCAATGTTCACTGGTTCACTAAATTCGTTCCCGTCCATGTCTGATAACTTCACTGTACCCTTGTTCATGATTTGTTTCACAACATATGGCCCTTCCCAACTAGGCCTAAATTTTCCTCTTGGTTCAGATATGTTAGGCTTACATTGTTTCAACACCAAATCCCTGACTCTGAGTTTTCTAATCTTAACCCTTCTATTGTAGGCCCGAGCTATCTTCTTTTGATACAGTTGATGATGATACAGTGCCTTTAACCTTCTCTCTTCTAGTAAAGCTAACTGCGTGTATCTGCTCACTACCCATTCTATTTAAGGCAGTTCAGCTTCCAAGACCACTCTTAACGACTTGATCTCAATTTCAATTGGCAACACTACCTCCATCCCATAAACCAAAGAGAACGGTGTCATTCCAGTCGGTGTTCGCACACTTGTTCTTTATCCCCACAAAGCAAAAGGAAGCATCTCTGACCAATCCCTATATGTTTTGTTCATCTTGGACAGGATCTGCTTAATTGTCTTGTTTGTTGCTTCTACCACACCATTAGCCTTTGGTCTATATGGAGAGGATCGGTGATGATGGATTTGGTACTTCGAGAATAAATCCTTAACTGCTCCTTGAAATTGTACCCCATTGTCTGATATCACACTGTGCAGGACCCCATACCTGTAGATGAGGTTCTTTTCAATAAATCTAGCCATTTGACTTGCCCCCAGTTTGTTGAAGGATTTTGCTTTTACCTATTTTGAAAAATAATCTACCGCTACTATAATGAAATGGTGACCATTTGAGGCTGTCGGATGTATCTCTCCTATAATGTCAACACCTCAAGTGGCAAAGGGCCAGGGTGAAGACATAGAATGCAATTCTTCAGGAGGCTTGTGATTCAAGTTACCATAAATCTGACATTGTTGACACTTCTTTATGAACTCTATACAATCTCTCTCCATGGTCAACCAGTAGTAACCTTGTCGAATTATCTTCTTAACTAGGGCCAAACCACTCATGTGTGGACCGCAACTTCCCGCATGTATTTCTAACATGATGTGCTCCACTTCATGCTTCCTCAAGCTTCTCAAATGCACCCCTATTAGGTCATCTTCGATATAACTCTCCATGGAATGTGATTTATTGCAAAGACCACTGCCTTATGTCTCTTCTTTCTTTCTTCGTTGCCCCCGACGGGTATTCCCTTTCATCTAAAAATCATCTTATAGTATCATACCACGCATCATGGTCTATATCAGTTTCCATGATTGTTTCATTTTCATAGCAAGGAGTTGATGAACTGGTCAAAATCAAAGGCTTGAGGAATAAGTTGGCAGGATTTTCCCATACCGAAGCCAATATGGCTAGGGCATCAGCCATCTAGTTTTCTTCCCTTGATAGGTGTATAAACCTACACTCCTTAAAGTTCTTCTTCATCATGGTCAAGTAATGGTGGTATGGTTTTAATTTTTCTTCTTTCAACTCCCACTCTCCGTTTACTTGAGATACTGTGAGTGGGGATTTTTGCCCCTACTCTTGGTGGAATGGTTCTTGCGACTTTGGCACTGTTTAGGCTTGGGGCCTTAGAGAACATGGACCTAAGTCCGGAGAAAATGGAGTCGCCACCTGGATGGGCCGGGAAAAAGAAAGGGGTGGATGACTCAATTCCTAAGGAATCCCCAACCCCTTAATGGGTTCGGAAAGTTGGGTACGTGTGGGGAAGGTGAGAAATGGCCCAGCACCCCCACAACGCCCGATTCATTAGAACCAGCCTCCTTTATAGGTTTTAATATTATAAAATTTTTAAATATAACAATATTATCCATATTACATGCAACAATTAAAATAAAGCATCATTATATTAAAATCAAAGCAATGTCCAAGCAAAACAGATAAATGGACACGCATCCGAGGATGGAAACGTGTCCTTGCATCATCCAAGTCTAAACTAATAGGACACCCACCAAAAGGTAGAAACATGTCCTTTGCATTGGTCTAAAATATAAAAAGCAATTTAAATTACATGACATTTAACACAAAGTGGAAACATACCTCTTACAAAATTTGGAAATCAAAATAAATCAATAAAAGTAAATAACCATTCATCATAAATAAATCATTCATCAAAGATATTAAACATCAATCAAAATATATAATAAACATTCATCCATGATAAATTAAATAAATCAATCATTGAAAATAAATCAAAGCATATAATGAACTACACAATCAAATCTAAGAATAAAGCAAGTAAAGATACAAATTAGGGTTTACTGTTTCTATTTAAAGTTCTTTAATTAATATTTAGGGCTTTGGGATCTTAGTATTATTATTGTTATTTGTTTAACCTACTGTAAAGGTTTTGGAAAATTGGAATGGATTAGGGTTTCATGAATCAAATTAGGGTTTAGGTTAACTAGTTTGGGGTTTACTTTCTTGGTTTTGGAATTGAAGAAAATAGTTTAGAGTTTTATAAAGTAATTGTGATTTTTAGAAATTGTAAAGTAAGTTAGGGTTTTTAAGGTATTTGGAAACAGAAGAAATCATTTAAAGTTTTTGGAAATAAAAGAAACAAATTAGGGTTTTTAAGATATTTGGAAACATAAGAAATCATTTAAGGTTTTTGGAAATAAGAGAAACGAATTAAGGTTTTTAAAGAATTTGGGAACAAAATAAATCATTTAAGGTTTTTGGAACGAAGATCAATTTTATTACATATTTATAGATCAAAGTTTTGTATGTATATTATTATGAATCAAAGAAATAAAGCTATGAGTAGTTTATGATTAAGGATCAAACCTACGTAGTTGGTTCCACCAAAAAGTTGCTTTCTGGATGAACAAAGACAAAGGCAAGATTGCTGCCTTTGATGGCTTGATTGCTTGCTTATTCCTCTCAAAAAGTTCGATCCTTCATCCTCCTTTTTCTGTGTTTTTTAGTGTTATTTATAGGAAATTTAGAAGATTAATTCCAATTAATTAAGGAAACTATAATAAATTAGGAAAAGAAAACCAAAACCAAATAGAATTTGGTTTCGGAAAAAATTGCGTTGGAAAATTTCACTGGCGAAAAAACTGCTGCGAGCCGCAATGGAATTTGTGAGAAACTGCGTGGAAAATTGCGAGCGAGAATTGGCGCTGGCGGGCTGCCAGGCCATTTCCCTATAGGAAACTCCTGCGAGCAAAATGGCCCAAGGCCATTTCGACCAACACTTTCGACGATGAATTTTTTCATCGCCGATTTTTCCGTCGTCGATTTTTATTTTTATTTATTTATTTATTATTATTATTTATCATTTTTATTTATTAAAACTTATAAAAAATAGATACTAAAGTAAATATTATTTAATTAAAATAACACAAAAATGATTTCGGACTAAATAAAATATATTGGACCGGAATTGGTCAAAAATTAAAGGTCTACAGATACTACTAGCAATGAATCACCAAAAACTTTCACCTTATCCACATTCATATTCATTAGGGTTTCCAAACCAAAGATACATGCTTCGTACTCCACCATATTATTGGTTGCCCTGAATTTCAACTTTTTGGCTAAAGGGATAAGTTCCCCTTCGGGCGATTGTAGTACTACTCCCAAACCTGCTCCATTCCTATTCATTGCTCCGTCAAAATACATTTTCCATCCTTGTACTTCAATGGCCTTTAAATGTTCATTCAAAAATTCCAAGACTACCTCTTCGCTATCTGGTAATGGTTGTTGGGCTAGGAATTCTGCCACTCCTCTACCTTTGATTATTTTCTTAGTTACATACTCAATCTCAAATTCTTCCAATATTATTAACCATTGCCCATACTTCCTAATCAAAGAGGGTGTCTCCCTCAAGTACTTCATTGGATCCAACCTGGAAATTGCTTGCACATTATAAGATTGAAAGTAATGCTGCAACTTCTTAGAAGACCAAACCATGGCTATGTAGGTCTTTTCAATGATACTATACTTAATTTCATAAGGTAGGAGTTTTCTACTTAAATAGTAAACTGCATGCTCAATCCCTGACTCATCTGCTTGGGCTAGCATGGCTATTATTGACTCTTCTTCTACTGCTAAGTATAGTAACAAGGGTTTACCGGGTTTAGGTGGTTTTAAAACAAGTGGATTTAGTAGATACTCTTTTATTCGCTCAAAGGCCTTTTGACACTCCTCATTCCACAGGACTGGCTGATTCTTTTTAAGCAACTTGAAGATAGGCTCACAGATTATTGTGAGCTTTACTATAAATCTGCTAATGTATTGTAATTTACCAAAGAATCCCCAAACTTCTCTCTCCATCTTAGGGGCTGGCATATCCTTGATTGATTTAACATTATCAGGATCAATCTCAATGCCATTTGGATTGATCACATGTCCCAACAATTTACCTGAGGTAACCCCGAACACACACTTCTTCGGGTTTAATCTTAGCTTATATTTCAATGCTCTATCAAAGAATAATTCTAAGTTTTGGAAGTGTTGTTCCCTTGTATCCGATTTCACCATCATATCATCAACATATACTTCAACTTCTTTGTGCATCATGTCATGAAATAGTGTGGTGGCCATCCGTTGGTAGGTAGCTCCAGCATTCTTTAAGCTAAAAGGCATCATCCTATAACAAAATATACCCCATGTAGTAATGAAAGCAGTTTTGGCTTTATCCTCTAGGGCCATTAATACTTGGTATATCCGGAAAATCCATCTACAAATGAGTGTAGCATGCTAAAGGCTGCACTATCAATGAGAACATCTATATGAGGTAAAAGAAAATCATCTTTAGGGGAAGCCTTGTTTAAATCTCTATAGTCCACACATACCCTTATTCTTCCATCTTTCTTTGGCATGGGTACTATGTTTGCTAGCCAATTTGGATATTCTATCACTTCAAGGAACTTCACTTGTATTTGTTTAGTGACCTCTTTTTTAACCAATTCAGCCCACTCAGGTCTTAATCGCCTAAGCTTTTGTTTGATAGGTTTCATGTGAGTGTAAGTAGGAATAAGATGTTCGACTATGTCTCAATCTATTCCAGGCATATACTCAAAAGACCAAGCAAATACTTCTTCATATTTTTTTCAAATCTCTCTCTCTCATCAGGAGTAAGGTCGGATGCTATGCTAATGTTTTTAGGATTTTCAATTGTTCTCAAATTTAATGATTGTGTGTCAATAGAATTAATAGTAAAGATGCTCATGTAACTGCTATTTGAATGTATGCAACAATCGGGAGAAACATCACAGAAGTAAGCAAAATCAGACTTTATTGCATTCATTTTGGAAAAGAAAACATCATCATCCTCATACAAAGCAGACAAATTAAAATCAAAATTAAAATCATTGTTCTCAAAATCATAAGGCAGAATGTCTTCAAACTTCTCTTCAACCAGGGCAGCAATCTCCTCCGGAGTCTTCTAAGCATTCAGGATAGCTTCCTTCTTTTCTTCCGGATTGGACTCCTTGTTGGCTGGCAGGGTGAGCTCTTTCTTCACTTGCTCCCCTATCTCAGCTACATTTGTAAAAATTTTAAAACTCGGGATCAACTTTCCCATGAATATGATTGGCTTGGGCTTTCCTTGGAGTGGTCCCATGTCTAAAGCTTTGACAAAGATCTCTTCAAGTGGCGGGAAGCTCATCTTCTCATTCTTCTTTGGCTGGACATTGTTGGCTTCATCATATCCCAACCCCTTCTTGGAAGTTTGAGTTTTAAATCTAGCAACTTTGTCAAACCGGCCTTGCCCTTTCGAAGACCAACTCCGCGAAGGTAGTTAATGCTTTTCATCATGTTCAAGACTTTAGAGTCCACTACTTCATCATCAGAAATTGCAACTACTTGGAAACCATTGAGAGGCCTCTCAATCATTAGAGCATTAACAACCTCATTATCTTCAGCCTCGATGACCACTGTCTCATCTCCGTTAGGGAACTTGATCTTTTGATGAAGGGTGGAAGGAACTCCACCAAGAGGATGAAACCATGGTCATCCCAAGAGTAAGGCTAGTTTCAATTGGACCAACCTTGACAGCAGCTTTGAAAGTTCCTTCAGCATGTCTCTTAGTGTTGTCATAAGCCCGAATGGTTACCTCGGCTGGGTTTAGATCCCTTGTTGACATGGCTAGTTTTGGCAATATTTTAAGTGGACAAATATTTATGGCAGACCCATCATCGACCATTACACATGGAGTCCTTTTCCCTTTGATTTTTATTATGATAAAGAGAGGGCAGATGTGATCTCTCCCCTCTTTCGGTAAATCCGCATCTGAGAAAGAAACCGCTCCCATATTAACTTCGCTCTTCTCTTGAATATCTTCACATTTCATTACTCCTTCAATTTTTATGAAGTTGATAAGCTCCTTTGGTGTTATGGAGGTAAAAATTGGCATGCTAGCCAAGGCTTTGGCCATAGTTTCTCGATGCTTTTTAGAAGTAGCCAATAAATCCCAAATGATAACACTTGCTTGGGTTCTTTTCAATATCTTGAGCATGGTATCATCTTCCTCTTCTTTATCCCTACTTCAACTTCCTTTCCTTTATTAACTTCTAGCTCCTTAGGTGGTGGCCTTACATAAGGCTTACCAGATCTAGTGTTCATTATTTCATCTTCTTCAGGCTTGGACCAGGTCCATTCCTCCTTCTTGGATACAAGATCATCATCACTAATGCATGAATCCCAAAACCCATTGACAACACAAATTGCTACTTCTTTACCCACCATAGCTTGTTCAATCATGCAAAATACATCCTCTTCTTTGGTTTCTTTTCCACCCACATCTTGGAAAAAATACATGACAAAACTTTCATGCAAACCTCCTCCAATCATGAAGGTTGCTGGTGGTGGTACTCTATTGAACCTTGGTAATGGATTGCCTTTGGTGTTCGGCTAGTTGGGCTTGGGTAACTTCCCACTATCAATCAAATTTTGGATTTCATGCCTCAACCTCACACATCTATCCTTATCATGCCCTTGCATTTGATGAAACTGACAAAATGCTTTAGTGTCAAAATTAGGTGGGAGAGGGTTAGGCAAAGGACGAGGATTTAAGGGTTGTAACAATCCCTTCCTTTGAAGCTTATTGAGAACCCAAGACATTAGTTTGCCCAATTCTAAAAATTGTCTTCTTGTTCCTTGGTTAGTAGCATTAACACTAACTGCCTTTTGCATGCTTTGGTTACCAGATTGATAGTTTCCTTTCTCGTTCCTTCTTGTTGAAAAACGGTTCTTCTCTCTTTCCCATTCTTCAATTTGCCGACCAGCTTGGAGGAGATCTTTGAAATCACATATGAGTTTATGAGACATCCTTTCACGAAGACTAGGTAACACCCCCCTCACAATAATCCTTATTTGATTGGATTCATCGGGCCTTTTCTTGAGCAAAGCGACCTTATTTCTTCATCTTTTCACATAGTCCACAAAATTCTCGTTTTGCCTTTGTCTAATGGACTCCACTTCCATTAAGGTAACTTCCATTTCAACATTATATCCATATTGTTGGATGAAGGCCTTGTATAGCAGATCCCAACTCTTTTGTGTTCCTTCTTCTAAGGTATTGAACAAATTTTGGATAACAGGGTCCAATGAGAGCATGAAGTACCTTAGAGTTTGAGCCTTAGCAGCTCGGGCAGACTGCATAGCAGTGATATACTGCTTCAAATGGTGGTGGGGATTTTCAGTTCCATCAAACTTCGCAAAGGATGACATCTTGAATTTGTATGGAACTTCTTCATCTAGCTCAAATAGTTTGTCGACTTCGGACATTTATTTGATTTTTTCCATAGCTGATCTTTCAACAATCTTTGGTTATTTCTTCTTGTCTTGATGATATTGGAAGTATTGAGCCCAATCATCATCATCATCATCAATGATCACCTTATCCTCATCAAAAACCACTTCCCTATGTTCTTAGTGCTAGCAGATGCTTCGGCATGATTTCCTAAAGTTGTAGCCAATTGGTTCTTCATGGTCTCAGCCAGGGCCTCTTTTATTTCTTCCATCTTGGCATTGAGGGCGTGTAATATCCTCATTTATGCCCTAGAAGTTTTGCATGTTGTTGTTGTTGTTGTTGTTGTTGTTGTATTGTTGGTTTAAATTGAGAAAAGAAAAGTATAAGTGTTTTGGGAAAGAATTTAGGGTTTAGAGACAAGTTTATATGTTGTGTATATTGTGATATATATAACATATACATTGGTCAAAAGAGTTGGTTAAGGCAAGAGGAGATATTTTTTTTAGGGCATGTGAAATTACCAAAATGGGCAAGAGATAACAAAGAGAATTAAGATATGTATGAGGGCATTATAGTAATTTTCCTTTGGATGGGTATTTAATGAAGTTTGACTTTGTGATTCTTCATCATCTTTTCTTCTTTCTTTCAAGAGGTGGCCGGCTCTCCATTAGCAAAAGGGAAGGAGAAGTGTTCTTGATACTAAGATCAAATTGAAGAAGGAATTGAGAGCTTTGGTGAAAGAATTGTGGAATTTCTTCATCTAAGGTAAGTATTCTTTTGTTTCCTTTACTTATTTTGTAGTAGTGTTGAAGTTATGATTAGGGTGATTTGTGATTTGTTGGTTTGATGATTAGATGTGTTTGTGTTGTGTTCTCAAGTGTTGAATTGGTTTTAAGTTAAGAGTTTAAATAGGTGCTGTTGTTGGAAGTGGTGGATGTTGATTTTGAAAGATGGTGATTTTAGGGTTTTGAGATGATTTGTGTTTAAGTGTAATATTAATGTGTTATGAGGTGATTCTTATGATGAATATGTGTTTAGAACATTGTTTATGTTCATTTGAAACATGTTGTAAGGTGTATATTGTGATTGAGTGCAATTGAAAGAGGGTTGAAGATGGTTAGGGTTTGGTTTGGGTGACACGGCCAAAAGCAAAGGAGAGACACGGCCAAGTCATGAAAGTTTTGGGCGTGTTGAATTGGTTTTGAGAGACACGGCCGTGTCTAGTGCCTGTGTTCACTACTGTGTGTTTTGGTTTGAGTGACATGGCCACAAGCTTGGCCGTGTCCCATACCGTGTTGCCTACTGTCCAATTGAGTTGAGAGACACGGCCACAAGCTTGGCCGTGTCCCTCATGTGTGCTGCCCGTGTCTCTCATATGGGTTAGGTAAGTTTTGTTTTCCTTGACCTAGTTGCAATGTTTTGGTTCTTCAAAGGTAGGTTGGTTCCTAAACCTAAACTTAAACACTCTAAACATACTTTAAACTATGAATGAGCTAATCAAATGCATATGAAAGATCCTAAAGCTATGAATCATATAAATTGTTCTTTGCTCTAATTGCATTGTTGAGATTTAAACAAGGTTATGTTATGCATTGTGAAAGGTAATGTGTTTTATGAGTAATGTACCTTGAAATGTTATATCAAAGATGTGATATCAATGATGTTTTATGCATAATATGAATTGAAATGTGAAATGTAATACAAAGTCATTGTTATTGGCTATGATGATGATATTGAGAGAAAGAAGGCATGTATGCCTAAATGTTGATGATAATTGGAAATGGAAATGATAATTGAATAATAAATGAATTGTGTGGCTAATGTGTTATTCTATTTTCAGAGTTTGTTGTTGGTGGCATGCCTAGTAAGTGTAACAATCTCTTGAAGTTAGGTTGGATTGAATCCTTGAAGCCTAATTGAGATGTTACCACCCTTGAAGCTAGGTTGGGTTGGTTCTTGAAGCCAAGTTGGGTTGAAGCTTAGCATGCTTTGCTCCCCTTGAAGCTTGGTTGAACCTAATCCTTGAAGCCTAGTTGGGTATATGATATTGATAAATGTGATGATAGAACCAAAACATTAACTCTGAAAATTGAATGGCATATTAGTGTGTCTTGGGCCCATGCTTGTCTATGATTAATGTGAGTCATGAATGATGCTTGCCTTTGCTTATTGTTGATGATGAATGATTAAATGAATATAAATGAGGTCTATGATAAGATGTGAAGTATGATATGCCTATATATATATATGTTGAGTTATAAAATGGAAAGCTATGTTATCAACTTGGCATATATGATATTACATGCATAATATGGATTGAGAATTGGTACTGCATTGCATTAAAGCATAACATTAGCATGATTATCTTACTAAGCCGTTGGCTTAGCGCGATAGTGTTTAATCGCGCAGGTAATAGAGTTGATAAAGTTGATCCCGAAAGCTCTTCGAAACCGACCGAGGGTAGACAGTGAAGAGTTGATTTTGGAGACTTAAAGATCAAAGAAAACTTGCCAATCATGTATAACTCTTTTATATTTTGTAAAGTATTGATTAAATGTACATATATGTATATTTGTAAATATGGAATTAAGTGTTTTCAAATATGTAAATATGTAAATATTTTATGACTTCCGCTGTGTAATAACTATATGTATGTATATATATATATATATATCTAATGTGTTTTATTTTAAAAGTAAATGATCTACTTTTCTATAATATATAATGATAATAGTATTGTATCTATTTAAATGTTTTGAATGTTGAAGAAAATCGTAGCATCCCTATGTTTGGTGCACTTATGCTACATTGTTGTGGTTGTAGTGTGTGTTCATTGGATGTGGGGGTGTTACAATTGTTTTGGTATCAGAGCCTAGGTTTGAGATTCTCAACCTAGGCAATATGTTATAAAAAGAATATTTTGAATTAAAAAGTGAGTTTTTGAAATAAAATACATGTTTGGGATTGGCAATCTTTGATCTTTAATAAGGTGTGTCCTGTTGTGTTTGCAGTGTTAGGTGTTGATGGATTCTCATTTGAGACAGTCAGTTGAGGGCAGTGAGGAGAGTGTTGCTCCTGATGAGGGAGTTAGAGTTGAGAGTGCTGGGGAGGCACCTGCTTCTGGGTCAGGGAGACCAACTGGTGAGGAGGTTCCACCAGCTTGGTTTGTGAATATGATGAAGACTTTCAGGCAAGCGTCAGTACAACCAGTGCCACCACCCCCTCAGCCTTTGGTGCCAGTGAGGCACTATGACAAGTTAAGGAAGTATGGAGCTGAGGATTTTATTGGTACCACTGATCCAGCTGTAGCAGAACAGTGGCTTGACAAAGTTCAGAGGATCTTTATTCAGTTGCAAGCCACCCCTGAGGAAAAGTTTGATTATGCAAGATCCTTGTTGCAGAAGGATGCATATAGTTGGTGGAAGACAGTGCCCCATTCTATGGATGATCCACCAACCTTGTCATATGCTGACTTTCTGAGAGAATTTGAATTGAAGTATACTCCAAGGGAGTATAAAGATGGGAAGAAAAGAGAATTTTTAGATTTGAAGCAAGATCACCGGACCGTAACTGAATATGAGGTTGAGTTTATTCGATTAAGTCAGTATGCTGGGGGCATAATATCAGATGAGGTAGATAGATGTAGGAGGTTTGAAGAGGGATTGAGGCCCTCTATCATGTGTCATGTGGCTGGATCCAGATATCAAGATTTTTCCCAGCTAGTGGCAGCAGCTCGGAGTGTGGAGCGAGCTCAGGGTATTGCAGCTGCTTCAGAGGATGAGGTTAGGGTGAGAAGGCCCCAGTTTGAGGCAGGGTCTTCTTCAGTGAAGAGGGGTAGAGGAAGCTTTGTTCCTCGGAGTATTAGGAGTCTGAGACCAGCAGGTAGATCAGTGCCGTTCCAGAGACAAAGATTCAGACCTACAGCTTCAGTGGCAAGTGCTCCAACCCCTATGGTTCATAGATCCACCTTACCTATCTGCATCCATTGTGGGAGGCCCCATGGTGGTCCTTGTTGGAAGGCTGGTGTTGCAGGGGTATGTTTCAGGTGTGGGTCACCTGACCATTTTGTGAAAGATTGCCCTGAGAGGCAAAGGCAGATGCCAGTTGATTCCGCCGCTTCTCGAGCCAGTGTGAGGGGAGGCAGAGGTGTTAGCAGAGGAGGTAGATCAGGGTTCAGTGCTAGAGGAGATGCTACATCCAGGGAGAGTAGACCAGAGGAGGTTGGATCTTCCCAGAGGATGTATGTTATGCAGAGGCAGCCAGATGCATCGGCAGTCATAGCTGGTACTTTTTCTTTATTTGATACTCCAGTACTTGCTTTGATTGATCCGGGTTCCACACATTCATATATTAGTGCATCTGTTTTACCTGTATTTGATGTGCATGCTGAATCCCTAGGGTTTGATGTTTTGGTAACAAATCCGTTAGGGCATAGTGTGATTGTTAGTAAAGTGCACAAAGATAGTGCAGTAGTGGTGCAGGGTGAGGAGTTCCTTGGGGATTTGATTGAGATGCCATTTAAGGAATATGATGTTATTTTGGGCATGGACTGGCTATCTCGACATGGAGCTGTGGTGGATTGTAAAAAGAAAATTGTTTCTTTGAGAACTGGTGATGGTAGGGAGGTGATAGTATCTAATGAGCAAGGACAGCTAGCCTCCTTATTTGTTTCAGCTGTTGCAGCTAGGAGATTGATTAGGAAAGGGTGTAAAGCCTATCTTGCTCATGTGGTAGATACTAGAGTAAGAGGTTCTCCTATTGATAACATTGCCACAGTTGCAGAGTTCCCAGATGTATTTCCAGAGGAGCTGCCAGGATTGCCTCCTGAGAGAGAGGTGGAGTTTGGTATTGAATTGTTGCCTGGTACCACTCCTATCTCTATTACTCCTTACAGAATGGCACCAGCAGAATTGAGGGAGTTGAAAGTACAATTACAGGAGCTGTTGGATAAAGGATTCATTCGCCCCAGTGTTTCTCCTTGGGGAGCTCCTGTGTTATTTGTAAAGAAGAAAGATGGTACTATGAGGTTGTGCATCGATTATAGGCAATTGAACAAGGTGACCATTAAAAATAAGTATCCTTTGCCTAGAATCGATGATCTCTTTGATCAGTTGAAGGGAGCGTCAGTATTCTCTAAGATTGATCTGAGATCGGGGTACCATCAGCTGAGAGTCAGAGCTGAGGATGTTCCGAAGACCGCATTTCGGACCAGGTATGGGCATTATGAATTTTTAGTTATGCCTTTTGGTCTGACAAATGCACCTGCAGCTTTCATGGATTTGATGAACAGGGTGTTTAGGCCCTATTTGGATCAGTTTGTAGTGGTCTTCATCGATGATATTCTGGTGTATTCGAGGAATGAAGAGGAACATGATAAGCATCTGCGGATTGTGTTGCAGATTTTGAGAGAGAAGCAGTTATTTGCCAAATTGTCGAAGTGTGAGTTTTGGTTGGATCAAGTAGCTTTTCTTGGACATATAGTTTCAGCAGAGGGTATTAGAGTTGATCCGAGCAAAGTTGAAGCTATTCTGAATTGGAGTCCACCCAAGTCTGTGACTGAGATTAGAAGTTTTCTGGGTTTGGCAGGCTATTACCGGCGGTTTGTGAAAGGGTTTTCTTTGATAGCTACTCCACTCACCAGATTACTTCGTAAGGGAGTTAAATTTGTGTGGACTGATCAGTGTCAGGCGAGCTTTGAGCAGTTGAGAGATATGTTGACTCAAGCGCCTGTTCTTACTTTACCTATTGAAGGCAAACCATATGTGATCTACAGTGATGCTTCACATAGAGGTTTGGGGTGTGTGCTGATGCAAGAAGGTAAAGTGATAGCTTATGCATCTAGACAGTTGAAATCGCATGAGCTTAATTATCCTACCCATGATTTGGAGTTAGCAGCCATTGTGTTTGCATTGAAGATTTGGCGCCACTATCTGTTTGGGGAGAAATGTTTTATCTACACTGATCACAAGAGTTTGAAATATTTGGGAGTTCAGAAGGAACTCAATCTTCGCCAGAGGAGATGGTTAGAATTGATTAAAGACTACGACTGCTTGATAGATTATCATCCAGGTAAAGCAAATGTTGTTGCTGATGCCTTGAGTTGAAAGTCTTTAGCTGGTTTAACTTTTTACTCGCTCTCGTTGCTTGTTGAGTTGAGAGCATTGTGTGCTAGTTTTGTACCTTGTGTTGATGGTGCATTGTTAGCACAGTTGCATGTGAAACCAGTTTTGTTGGATCAGATTAAAGAGGCTCAGTTGGCTGATAAGAAGATTCAGAAGATTATGTCAGATTGTCAGAATGGAAAGAGTAGAGATTTTGTTGTGAAAAGTGATGGAAGCCTCTGGTTTAAAAACAGATTGTGTGTACCCGATGATGCTGATTTGAAAAGGATCATTTTGGAAGAAGCACATCAGTCAGTGTTTGCTATGCATCCGGGCAATATAAAGATGTATCATGACTTGAGACAGCATTACTGGTGGATTGGGTTGAAGAGAGACATTGCTGAATTTGTATCTAAATGTCTCACTTGTCAGAAGGTTAAAGCAGAGCATCAAGTTCCCACTGGGTTGCTTCAACCGTTGTCAGTGCCAGAATGGAAGTGGGAAAGAGTGACAATGGACTTTGTGTCTGGATTGCCTTTGGCACAAAGGAAACATGATGCCATATGGGTGATTGTGGATAGATTGACTAAGACAGCTCATTTCCTTCCGATTCGGATGGATTACTCTTTGGAGAGGTTGGCTGAGCTGTACATCCATGAGATTGTGAGATTGCATGGTGTTCCAACTTCTTTAGTGTCTGATCGAGATCCCAGGTTTACTTCGAGATTTTGGAAGAGTTTGCATAGTGCTTTGGGTTCTCGACTGCATTTCAGCACTGCTTTTCATCCACAGACAGATGGACAGTCTGAGAGGGTGATACAGATCATTGAGGATATGTTGAGAAGCTGTGTCATCGATTTCACTGGAAGTTGGGATAGATTCTTACCTCTTGTAGAGTTTGCTTATAACAACAGTCACCAATCCAGCATTGGTATGGCACCATTCGAAGCACTGTATGGTAGACGGTGTAGGACACCGCTGTGTTGGATTGAACTTGGGGAAAATAAGTTAATTGGGCCTGATTTGATTAAAGAAACTGAAGAGAAAGTGAAGTTGATTCGGGGCAGGTTAAAAGCAGCTTCAGACCGACAGAAGTCCTATGCAGATCTGAAGAGGAGAGACATTCAGTTTGATGTTGGGGATAAGGTATTTTTGAAGGTATCTCCTTGGAAGAAGATTTTGAGGTTCGGTCGGAAAGGGAAATTGAGTCCTCGTTTCATCGGACCGTATGAAGTGTTAGAAAGAGTTGGGCCAGTGGCGTATAGACTTGCTTTGCCACCTGAGTTGGATCGTATTCATAATGTGTTCCATGTATCTATGTTGAGGAGGTACAGGTCGGATCCATCTCATGTGTTGCCATTTGAATCTATTGAAGTGAGCCCAGACTTGACATTTGAAGAGGAACCAGTTGCTATCTTAGCATATGATGTGAAAGAGTTGAGAAACAAGAGAGTGCCATTGGTGAAGGTTCTATGGAAGAACCATGGAAAAGAAGAAGCAACTTGGGAAAGTGAACAAACCATGCAAGAGCAATATCCTCAGTTGTTTCAGACTTGATATCTGGTAATTTCGAGGATGAAATTTCTTTTTAGAGGGGGAGAATTGTAATATCCTCATTTATGCCCTAGAAGTTTTGCATGTTGTTGTTGTTGTTGTTGTTGTTGTTGTATTGTTGGTTTAAATTGAGAAAAGAAAAGTATAAGTGTTTTGGGAAAGAATTTAGGGTTTAGAGACAAGTTTATATGTTGTGTATATTGTGATATATATAACATATACATTGGTCAAAAGAGTTGGTCAAGGCAAGAGGAGATATTTTTTTAGGGCATGTGAAATTACCAAAATGGGCAAGAGATAACAAAGAGAATTAAGATATGTATGAGGGCATTATAGTAATTTTTCTTTGGATGGGTATTTAATGAAGTTTGACTTTGTGATTCTTCATCATCTTTTCTTCTTTCTTTCAAGAGGTGGCCGGCTCTCCATTAGCAAAAGGGAAGGAGAAGTGTTCTTGATACTAAGATCAAATTGAAGAAGGAATTGAGAGCTTTGGTGAAAGAATTGTGGAATTTCTTCATCTAAGGTAAGTATTCTTTTGTTTCCTTTACTTATTTTGTAGTAGTGTTGAAGTTATGATTAGGGTGATTTGTGATTTGTTGGTTTGATGATTAGATGTGTTTGTGTTGTGTTCTCAAGTGTTGAATTGGTTTTAAGTTAAGAGTTTAAATAGGTGTTGTTGTTGGAAGTGGTGGATGTTGATTTTGAAAGATGGTGATTTTAGGGTTTTGAGATGATTTGTGTTTAAGTGTAATATTAATGTGTTATGAGGTGATTCTTATGATGAATATGTGTTTAGAACATTGTTTATGTTCATTTGAAACATGTTGTATGGTGTATATTGTGATTGAGTGCAATTGAAAGAGGGTTGAAGATGGTTAGGGTTTGGTTTGGGTGACACGGCCAAAAGCAAAGGAGAGACACGGCCAAGTCATGAAAGTTTTGGGCGTGTTGAATTGGTTTTGAGAGACACGGCCGTGTCTAGTGCCTGTGTTCACTACTGTGTGTTTTGGTTTGAGTGACACGGCCACAAGCTTGGCCGTGTCCCATACCGTGTTGCCTACTGTCCAATTGAGTTGAGAGACACGGCCACAAGCTTGGCCGTGTCCCTCATGTGTGCTGCCCGTGTCTCTCATATGGGTTAGGTAAGTTTTGTTTTCCTTGACCTAGTTGCAATGTTTTGGTTCTTCAAAGGTAGGTTGGTTCCTAAACCTAAACTTAAACACTCTAAACATACTTTAAACTATGAATGAGCTAATCAAATGCATATGAAAGATCCTAAAGCTATGAATCATATAAATTGTTCTTTGCTCTAATTGCATTGTTGAGATTTAAACAAGGTTATGTTATGCATTGTGAAAGGTAATGTGTTTTATGAGTAATGTACCTTGAAATGTTATATCAAAGATGTGATATCAATGATGTTTTATGCATAATATGAATTGAAATGTGAAATGTAATACAAAGTCATTGTTATTGGCTATGATGATGATATTGAGAGAAAGAAGGCATGTATGCCTAAATGTTGATGATAATTGGAAATGGAAATGATAATTGAATAATAAATGAATTGTGTGGCTAATGTGTTATTCTATTTTCAGAGTTTGTTGTTGGTGGCATGCCTAGTAAGTGTAACAATCTCTTGAAGTTAGGTTGGATTGAATCCTTGAAGCCTAATTGAGATGTTACCACCCTTGAAGCTAGGTTGGGTTGGTTCTTGAAGCCAAGTTGGGTTGAAGCTTAGCATGCTTTGCTCCCCTTGAAGCTTGGTTGAACCTAATCCTTGAAGCCTAGTTGGGTATATGATATTGATAAATGTGATGATAGAACCAAAACATTAACTCTGAAAATTGAATGGCATATTAGTGTGTCTTGGGCCCATGCTTGTCTATGATTAATGTGAGTCATGAATGATGCTTGCCTTTGCTTATTGTTGATGATGAATGATTAAATGAATATAAATGAGGTCTATGATAAGATGTGAAGTATGATATGCCTATATATATATATATGTTGAGTTATAAAATGGAAAGCTATGTTATCAACTTGGCATATATGATGTTACATGCATAATATGGATTGAGAATTGGTACTGCATTGCATTAAAGCATAACATTAGCATGATTATCTTACTAAGCCGTTGGCTTAGCGCGATAGTGTTTAATCGCGCAGGTAATAGAGTTGATAGAGTTGATCCCCAAAGCTCTTCGAAACCGACCGAGGGTAGACAGTGAAGAGTTGATTTTGGAGACTTAAAGATCAAAGAAAACTTTCCAATCATGTATAACTCTTTTATATTTTGTAAAGTATTGATTAAATGTACATATATGTATATTTGTAAATATGGAATTAAGTGTTTTCAAATATGTAAATATGTAAATATTTTATGACTTCCGCTGTGTAATAACTATATGTATGTATATATATATATATCTAATGTGTTTTATTTTAAAAGTAAATGATCTACTTTTCTATAATATATAATGATAATAGTATTGTATCTATTTAAATGTTTTGAATGTTGAAGAAAATCGTAGCATCCCTATGTTTGGTGCACTTATGCTACATTGTTGTGGTTGTAGTGTGTGTGCATTGGATGTGGGGGTGTTACAGGGCGTCATCCACCATTCTTTGAATTTGTGAGGGCTCCATTGCTTTTGGTGAGCAAGTGGTTGATTTGCTACTAGATTCTTCATCTTCGGCGTAGGTCAGATTATCGTAGGCTTTTGAACTGTTGTAATCCAGGGTTGTGACCCAGAAAGGATTAATAATATGAGATGCAAATGTATGTATGCCTGTATGAACAAACAATCAACAAAGAAGAGTAGAATGTCCCTTCCAACCTTATAACATCCACACACGAATGGCCAGTCTCTTTTCCTAGGTAATATGGCTAACAAAATACCAACATGGGGTATCTTGTTTTTCGAATAATTCCCTCAGACGTTTCAACCAATAGTTATATTTTTAAAAATGGAAATCAGTTCATGATAATTCCCATTATTTAGGTTTTAAATATAACAATATTATCCATACTACACACAATAATTAAAAGAAAATATCATTATATTAAAATCAAAGCAAGGTCCAAGCAAAACAAAACAAATAAATGGACACCCATCCGAAGATGGAAACATGCCCTTACATCCATGCCTAAATAGGATACCCACCAAAAGGTAGAAACATGTCCTTTACATAGGTTCTAAAAAAGAAAAGCAAATTAAATTACATGATATTTAACTAATGAGGTACCCACCAAGTGGAAACATACCTCTTACAACATTTGGAAATCTAAATAAATTGATAAAAGTAAATAATCATTCATCATAAATAAATCGTTCAATAAAAGTATTAAATATCAATAAAAAGTAAACATCCATCCATGATAAATAAAATAAACCAAGCATTGAATTTAAATAAATTAAAGCATAAGAAATAAAACAAAGCATGATCAAATATGGAATTGTATAAGGTAAATAAAAATCCAAATTATAGCTACTATTTCCATTTAGGGTTATTTATCTCATGTGTTAAGGTTTTGGAATTCATGAAATTAAGCTACTGTGACTTTTTTATGGAATTAAAATAGATTGTGGTTTTATGTTTTAAAAGGTTGGTATGACTTTTTGATTAAACAAATTAAGGTTTGAATGGTGAAATCATGAAACTAGGATTTTAGACACTTTAAAATACTTTTGATTCATGGTTTAAAATGGTGATTTCAAGCTACTGTGTAAATTTAAAATATTTGTGTTTTTATGGTTTTTAATGTTTTAAAGGATTAAGGTTTAGAAAAAGTTAGGGTTTAAGGTTTTAAAGGAGTTAGAGTTTACTATTTTAGGTTTAGAAGTTGAATTTGGGTTTAGCATTTTAAAATTAGAGTTTCGGTGATGCATGAAGTTTTTAAGATTTGGAAAAAGCAATTGAAGATTTTATGGAATTTTATGAAAATAAACCAACGATTTAAAGTTTATAAAGCAAAAAAGATATTTTTAAAGCTTTTGGGAAAGTAACAGAACACAATTTTGAGTTTTGAAAATTTGGAAAACAAATTTTGGTTTTGGAGTTTTGAAGAAATAAATCTAATAGGTTTAAACTTTTAGAAAATAAATCAATGAAATAAGATTTTTAAACCTTAAAAAAAGTGATTTGAGGTTTTAAAGTGTTTTGAATTAAAAGAAAGAATGAGATGTTTAGATACTGTGACAAAATAAAAGAAATTAAGAATTCAAACCTTATTTTGTAAGTTTCACCAAAATTGCTTCTTGGATGAACAAAATCAAAGGCAAGCTTTGTTGCCTTTGAATTCTTGAATTCCCTTCACTGCTTCTCTCCAAAAAGTCCCAATTTCGTCTCCAATTTTTCTCCTTTTTCCTCTCGGATTTCGTTTCCTCTTTTTGCCCCCTTTTTTTTTGTGTTTAGTCCACATATATAAAAATTTTATATCCTTCATTCCTAATTATTCACGGCATCTTTATTGAATAAGAAAAGGAAACCAAAACCTAATTGTTTTAGGTTTCAGAAAATTTGCGTCGAAAAAATTTTGCTAGCGAAAAAAAACTGCTGCGGAAAAACTGCGCTGGCGAAAAAATCTGCGCAGCTGGCTTGGGCAGTGCGCGCTGAACGGGCCCGTAGGCCATTTCACCTGCAGGAATTTCCTGTAGGCAAAATGCCCATTGGCCCGCGCTGACTTTTGGCGACGAAAAAATCATCGCCTATTTTTCCATCGCCAATTTTTTTTTGTTATTTTTTTATTATTTTTGAATTTTTATTCCTTTTACCATTTTTACTAAAATAAATATTAAAATTAATTAAGATGCCATAAAAATTATTTTGGACTAACTAAAATATATTGGACAACACAAAAATTATTTTTGACTAATCAAAATATATTGGACTAAACCGGGTAAAAAATTAATGGTCTACAGATGCCATCCATTGGAAGCAGATTTCATGGTCAAAACTTGATGTTTTAAAATGTTAAATTGGAACACTCCTTCTTACATGTCGTGGCTTTCTTTTGGGATACGAATTCTAGGGTATTTAGAATTAATGGCTTTGAAATATGTCCCTTGATTGAAGAATTTGAGGCCATCCTTGGATATCCAAATAATCAACAAATAGCGTTACCCACATTTATTTCCAAGACTCAACAGAAGATGCAGATGTTATTTCAAATTCCAAAACCCGAAGTTCTTCGGTTGATGAGAGGTGAAAAAATTCTACTTGCTCCTTTGATTGACTTTTGTCTCTCTTATTTGGCCCCTACTAAGGCATGGGGACGCATGCTCTGTCTTTGCTTGCTCGGCCAATTCTTGCTTATTTCTTCTGACGGCAATATTGATCCATGGGTATTGGATATTATGGATCAAATGGAAGGAGGCTTGTCACCGGTACCTGTGATCTTAGCCGAGACCTTAGTTGGATTAGACCGATTTAAATCAGGATTGTCAAAGAGACTGACTGGGAGTCTGTTGCTGCTTCAGGTAATCACCTAAACTGCCCTTTCGGGTTTTCAATTTAGTTTTTCTTTTTTCTTTATTTCTTTATTGCTCTAATTTTTGCCTAGTACTCCCATGTGGGCTTTCAGAACTAGCGAGCTGTCCTAATTTTTGCCTAAGTTGCCTTGCAGGTTTTCAACTTAGCGAACTCTTTTTTTTTAACTGTTTCTTCACAGATTTGCCTTCAGGAGCGTCTTTGTTTGCTTGATAGTCCATCCATGGATTTTGCTAGATACCTGCCACATCATCATTCTACTAGGAAGCTACTCCATCCTGCTTCTTCATATGCTGACTGGGTTGACTGGATCCACTCATGCTCTGAAGTCAATATTCGTTGGTTGGTACCTTGGTGGAAAATTTCTCGTATCACCATGCAGACATACTTGATGTATGTTCCCCTTGCTGCTCTTCGTCAAGGTACATGCTATGATCCTCGCCGACTTGGCCGCATGGTGAACATACATCAAGTATGTCCGCATGGTGATACGAGCCTCGCGATTCTGACTTTACTCCTAGCTTAGACATGCCTTGTTTGACTGAAGCCTACTTTGATCTGCTGAGGAAAAGCTGGCCTGCACGTTACATTTATTGACTACCATAGATTTTGCATTTATCAATTCAGAATGTGTATCGTTAGGATAAAAAATAATTAAAGTAATAAAAGGTGCTTCTTTTCCATTTATAATTTGTCATCACCTTTTGCTATTGTGTTTATTTATTTCATCCATATCTGGTCAAATACTTATAACAGTGCATATAGAACAATTTTAATATTAATTCTATTTTATTAAATTAGGGAACAACCAAACATAAAGCCAGCATACACAAGATCACTCCTGTTGCCAATTAGCCCTTTTGGATTTTCTAATTGACGATTTTCTCTCATTTAGCCCTAATTGTTGCCTAGCCCGCCCTTTTGGGTTTTTGGAACTAGCAGACTGCTCTTACTTTTGCCTAGGCCACCCTTTTTGGGTTTTCAACCTAGTGAGCTCTTTTTTTCTTTTTTATTTTTTTATCATACATAAAACCTCTTCAACTTGTCAATGTTTACTGGCTCACTAAATTCGTTCTCGTCCATGTCTGACAACTTCACCTCACCTTTGTTCATGACTTGTTTCACGACATATAGCTCTTCCTAGCTAGGCCTAAACTTCCCTCTTAGATCATATACATTAGGCTTACATTGTTTCAACACCAAATCCCCAACTCTGAATTTTCTGACCTTAACCCTTCTATTGTAGGCCCGAGCAACCTTCTTTTGATACAGTTGGTGATGATACAGCGCTTTTAACCTTCTCTCTTCTAGCAAAGCTAACAATGTGTATCAGCTCGCTACCCATTCTGTTTTAGGCAGTTCGACTTCCAAGACTAATCTTAATGAATTGATCTCAATTTCGATTGGCAATATTGCTTCCATCCAGTAAACCAAAGAGAATGGTGTCATTCCAGTAGGTGTTCACACACTTGTCCTATATCCCCATAAAGCAAAGGGAAGCATCCCTGACCAATCCCTATAAGTCTTGGTCTTTTTGGACTAAATTTGCTTAATTGTCTTGTTTTTTGCTTCTACTGCACCATTAGCCTTTGGTCTATAAGGAGTGGATCTATGATGATGGATGCGATACTTTGAGAATAAATCCTTAACTGCTCCTTGAAACTGAACCCCATTGTCTGATATCACACTGTGTGGGACACCATATCTGTAGATGAGATTCTTTTCAATAAACCTATCCATTTGGCTTGCACCCAGCTTGTTGAAGGATTCGGGTTCGACCCATTTTGAAAAAGAATCTACTGCTACCACATTGAAACGGTGACCGTTTGAAGCTGTTGGATGTATCTCTCCTATAATGTTGATACCCCAGGTGGCAAATGGCTAAGGTGAAGACATTGAATGCAATTCTTCAGGAGGCATGTGATTCAAGTTACCATACATCTGACATTGTTGGCACTTCTTGACAATACAATCTTTCTCCATGGTCAACCAGTAGTAACCTTGTCGAATAATCTTCTTTACTAGGGCCAAACCACTCATGTGTGGACCGTAATTTCCCGAATGTATTTCTGACATGATACTCTCCACTTCAGGTTTTCTTAAACATCTTAAATGTACCCCATCAGGCCATCTTCGATATAACTCCCCATGGAATGTGATGTATTGCAAAGACCACTGCCTTATGGCTCTTCTCTCTTTCTTTGTTGCCCCCGGTGGGTATTCTCTTTCCTCCAAAAATCGCCTTATAGTATCATACCATGCATCATGGTCTGTATCAATTTCCATGATTGTTTCATATTCATAGCAAGGAGTTGATGAACCGGTCAAGATCAGAGGCTTAAGGAATAAGCTGACAGGGTTTTCCCATACCGAAGCCAATGTGGCTAGGGCATCAGCCATCTGATTTTCTTCTCTCGATAGGTGTATAAACCTACATTCCTTAAAGTTCTTCTTCATCATGGTAAGGTAATGGTGGTATGGTTTTAATTTTTCATCTTTCAACTCCCACTCTCCATTTACTTGGGATACTACTAGCAATGAATCACCAAAAACTTCCACCTTATCTACCTTCATAATAATTAGGGTTTCCAAACCAAAAATACAAGCTTCGTACTCCACCATATTATTGGTTGCCCTAAATTTCAACTTTTTGGCTAAAGGGATAAGTTCCCCCTTTGGGCGATTCTACTATAACTCCCAAACCTGCTCCTTTCATGTTTACTACTCCATCAAAATACATTTTCCACCCTTGTACTTCAGTTGCCTCTAAATGCTCATTCAAAAATTCTAAGATTACCTCTTCGCTATCTGGTAATGGTTGTTGGGCCAGGAATTCTGCCATCGCTCTACCTTTGATTGTTTTCCTAGTTACATATTCAATATCAAATTCTTCTAATATTATCAACCATCGACCGTATTTCCCAATCAAAGAGGGTGTCTCCCTTAAGTACTTCATTGGATCCAACCTGGAAATTGCTTGCACACTATACGATTGAAAGTAATGTTGCAACTTCTTATAAGACCAAACCACGGCTATACAGGTCTTTTCAATGACACTATACTTAATTTCATAAGGTAGAAGCTTTCTACTCAAATAGTAGACTGCATGCTCAATCCCTGACTCATCTGCTTGGGCTAGCATGACTCCTATCGACTCTTCTTCTACTGCTAAGTATAGTAATAGAGGTTTGCTAGGTTTAGGTGGTTTTAAAATAGGTGGATTCAACAAATACTCTTTTATTCGCTCAAAGACCTTTTGACACTCTTCATTCCATATGACCAGCTGATTCTTTCTAAGCAATTTGAAGATAGGCTCACAGATTGTTGTGAGCTTTGCTATAAATCTGCTAATAAATTTTAATTTACTGATAAATCCCCGAACTTCTCTCTCCGTCTTAGGGGCTGGCATATCCCTGATTGCTTTAACTTTGTCAGGATAAATCTCAATGCCATTTGGACCAATCACATGTCCTAATAATTTGCCTGAAGTAACACCGAATACACACTTCTTTGAGTTTAATCTTGGCTTATATTTCAAAGCTCTATCCAAGAATAATTCTATGTTTTGGAAGTGTTGTTCCCTTGTATCTGATTTAACCATCACATCATCAACATATACTTCAACTTCTTTGTGCATCATGTCATGAAATAGTTTGGTGGCCATCCTTTGGTAGGTTGCACCAGCATTCTTTAAACCAAACAGCATCACCCTATAACAAAATATACCCTATGTAGTAATGAAAGCAGTTTTGGCTTTATCCTCTTGGGCCATTAACACTTGATTGTATCCGAAAAATCCATCTACAAACGAGTGTAGCACACTAGAGGATGCACTATCAATGAGAACATCTATATGAGGTAAAGGAAAGTCATCCTTAGGAGAAGCCTTGTTCAAATCTCTATAGTCCACACAGAGCCTTATTCTCCCATCTTTCTTTGGCAAGGGTACTATGTTGGCTAACCAATCTGGATATTCTCTATGTTGCTTAGTGACCTCTTCTTTAACCAATTCAGCCCACTCAGGTCTTAATCGACTAAGCTTTTGTTTGACAGGTTTCATGTGAGTGTGAGTTGGAATATGATGCTCAGCTATGTCTCGATCTATTCCAGGCATATCCTCATAAGACCAAGCAAACACTTCTTCATATTTTTTGAATATTTTTTCAAATCTCTCTCTCTCATCAGGAGTAAGGTCGGATGTTATGCTAATATTTTTAGGATTTTCAGTTGTTCCCAAATTTAATGATTGTGTGTTAACATAATTAATATTAAAGATGCTCATGTAACTGCTATTTGAATGTATGCAACCATCAGGAGAAACATCACACAAGTAAGCAAAATTAGACTTTATTGCATTCATTTTGGAAAAGAAAACATCATCATCATCATACAAAGCAGACAAATTAAAATCAAAATCAAGATCATTATTCTAAGAATCATAAAGCAGGATGTCTTTAAACTTTTCTTCGACTAGGGCAGCAATCTCTTCAGGAGTCTTCTCGGCTTTCAGGACAGCTTCATTCTTCTCTTTTGGATTGGATTCTTTGCTGGTTGGCAGGGTGAGTTCTTTCTTCACTTACTCCACTAGCTCGGCAACATCTGCAAAAATTTCAAAACCTGGGATTAACTTACCCATGAACATGATTGGCTCGGGCTTTCCTTGGAGTGGTCCCATATCTGGAGCCTTGACAAAGATCTCTTCAAGCGGTGGGAAGCTCATCTTCTCACTCTTCTTTCGCTAGACATCATTGGCTTCATCATATCCCAACCCTTTCTTGGAAGTTTGAGTTCTAAAATCTAGCAACTTTGTTAAACCAGCCTTACTCTTTCCAAGACCAGCTCCGGGAAGGTAGTTCATGTTCTTCATCATATTCAAGACTTTGGAGTCCACTACTTCATCATCATAAATTGCAGCTACTTGAAAACCATTGAGAGGCCTCTCAATCATTAGAGTGTTAACAATCTCATTATCTTCAGCTTCAATGACCACTGTCTCATCTCCGCTGGGGAACTTGATCTTTTGGTGAAGGGTGGAAGGAACTCCACCAAGAGGAAGAAACCATGGTCACCCAAGGAATAAGGCAAAGGTAACCGGTATGTCTAAAACAACAAACTCAACAATAGATTCAATTGGACCAACCTTGACAGCCGCTTTGAAAGTCCCTTCGGCGTGTCTCTTAGTGTTGTCATAAGCCCGAATTGTTATTTTGGTCGGATTTAGTTCCCTTGTTGACATAGCTAGCTTTAGCAATATCTTAAGTGGACAAACATTTATGGCAGACCCATCATCGACCATTACATAAGGAGTCCTCTTCCCCTTGATTTCTACTTTGATGAAGGGAGGGCGGATGTGGTCTCTCCCCTCCTCCGGTAAGTCCGCATCCGAAAAAGAAACTGCTCCCATATTAACTTCACTATTTTCTTCACATTTCATTACCCCTCCAATTTTTATGATGTTGATCAGCTCCTTTGGTGTCGTGGAGGTAGGAATTGGCATGCTAGCCAAGGCTTTGGCCATAGTTTCTCGGTGCTTTTTAGAAGTAGCTAATAAGTCCCAAATGCTAAGACTTGCTTGGGTTCTTTTCAATTGCTTGAGTACAGCATCATCTTCTTTTACCTCAACTTCCTTTCCCTTATTAGTTTCTACCTCCTTAGGTGGTGGCCTTGCATAAGGCTTACCAAATCTAGTGTTCATTACTTCATCTTCTTCGGGTTCGGACCAAGTCCACTCCTCCTTCTTGGATACAATATCATCATCACTATCACTTGAATCCCAAAACCCATTGACAACACAAATTGTTACTTCTCCACCCATCATAGCTTATTTAATTTCACCAAATACCTCTTCTTCTTTGGTTGCTTCTCCATCCACATCTTGAAAAGAAGACATGACAAAATCCTCATGCAACCCTCCTCTAATCATGAAGGTTGCTGGTGGTGGTACCCTATTGAATTTTGGTAATGGGTTGTCTTTAGTGTTTGGCTTATTGGGCTCAGGTAGCTTCCCATTATCAATTAGATTTTGGATCTCATGTCTCAACCTCACACATCTATCCGTGTCATGCCCTTGCATTTGGTGAAATTGACAAAATGCTTTAGTGTCAAAATTAGGTGGGAGAGGGTTAGGCAAAGGATGAGGATTTAAGGGTTGTAGCAATCCCTTTCTGTGAAGCTTATTGAGAACCCAAGACATCGATTTTCCCAATTCTGAAAATTGTCTCCTCGTTCCTTGGTTAGTAGCATTAACACCGATGACCTTTTGCATGCTTTGGCTACCAAATTGATAGGTTCCTTTCTCATTCCTTTTTGTTGCAAAACGGCTCTTTTCCCTTTCCCATTCTTCAATTTGCAAACCAGCTTGGAGAAGGTCTTTGAAATCATGGATGAGTGTATGAGACATCCTCTCACGAAGACTAGGCAACACCCCTCTCACAATCATCCTTATTTGATCGAATTCATCGGGCCTCTTCCTGAGCAAAGCAGTCTTGTTTCTCCATCTCTTCACATAATCCACAATGTTCTCATTCGACCTTTGCCTAATGGACTCCACTTCCATTAAGGTAACTTCCAACTCGACATTATACCCATATTGTTGAATGAAGGCCTTGTATAGCAAATCCCAATTCTTTTGTGTTCCATCATCTAAGGTATTGAACCAATTTTGGACAACAGGGTCCAATGAGAGCATGAAGTACCTTAGAGTTTGAGCCTTAGTAGCTCGGGCAGACTGCATAGCAGTGATATACTGCTTCACATGGAGATGAGGATTTCCAGTACCATTTTATCTTGCAAAGGAAGGCATATTGAACTTATAAGGGACCTCCTCATCTTGTTCAAATAGTTTGTCGATCTCGGACATATCTTCATTTTTCAACTTCTTCTCAAATTTCTTTTCTAAATTGGCAATCATCTTTTCAATATCAGAAGTTTTGGTCTTCTCCATAGTTGATCTTTCAACAATCTTCGGTTCCTTTTTCTTCTCTTGAGCATCTTGGTAGTATTGAGCCCAATCATCATTATCATCAATTATCACTTTTTCATCATCAAAAACCACTTCACCAACTTTTGTCTTCCCTTTGTCCCTTGGCTTCTTAGTGCTAGCAGATGCCTCAGAATGATTCTCTAAGATTGCAGTCAATTGGTTCTTCATGGTCTCAGCTAGGGCCACTTTTATTTCTTCCATCTTGGCGTTAAGGGCCTCATCCACCATCCTTTGAATTTGTTCGGGCTCCATTGTTTTTGGTGAGCAAGTGATTGAGTCTTTGCTAGATACTTCATCTCAGATGTAGGTCGGATTGTTGTAAGCTTTTGAGCTGTTGTAATCCAGGGCTGTGAGCCAGAGAGGTTCAATGATATGAGATGCAAATGTATGCATGTATGCATGTATGCACGAACAATCAATGAAGAAAGATAATTAGGACGTTCCTTCCAACCTTATAACATCCACACACGAATGGCGAGTCTCTTTTCCTAGGTATATGGTTAACAAAATACCAACATGGGGTATCTTGTTTTCGAATAATTCCCTTGGATGTTTCAAGCAATAGTTATATTTTTAAAAATGGAAATCCATCCATGATAATTCCCATTAATTAGGTTTTAATCCATCCAACCAACTAAAGTAGCTTTTATGCCGTATTGGATTAAAACTAAATTAAGAGGTTTATCATAGATAGATTTCTCACTTGAAAAAGGTAACTAATGATTCATGCCAAAAACAAGCCCATGGTTAATTTATTCTTAGTGTAAACTAGGCCCACAATTGATTTTTGGTATTTCTTAATTGACCTAAATATTTTTGCAAGCTCTTTGTAAGGAGAGGTTGGATAAAAACAATTTTGTTTCTAAGTCCATTATAAAAAGATTTTAGAAAAATAGATTTTGAGCTTAGTATTTGGGCCATGAGCCAAAGAATTTTTGATATGTTTTTAGAAAAGTTTTATGTCTAAAGACCATCTTGAAAAATTTTGAAAATAGCTTTGGTCTTTTGGATTTTCTAAAGAAAAATTTATTTTGAGCTTACAATGTACTTAGGTCATATTAGAAAAAGAACAAACCAAATAAGCCATGATTTAAGCCAAGATAAATGAACCATAGTCAAACAACATGCATTTGGGGTAAAAACCTAAGGAAAGTAACTAGGCCAATTACATGAGCTTTAGTGATTATGCCATGCTCGATCTCCATACCTTGAGTGAAAGTATGGTATCCCTTACATAACATAACACGGGTAACACGGGCATTCTAACTCACGCACACGATGCAATCTAAGATGATGCAATGGATAATATCATTATAAGAAAGAATAGAATAATATAAAAACCAATGGAATCAACTTCTCTTATCCCCAGTGGAGTCGCTACTGTGAGCGGGATTTTTGCCCCCACTCCCGGTGGAATGGTTCTTGCGACTTCGGCACTGTTTAGGCTTGGAGCCTTAGAGAACACAGACCTAAGTCTGGAGAAAATGGAGTCTTCATCCGGATGGGCCGGGAAAAAGAAAGGGGTGGATGACTCGATTCTTAAGGAATCCCCAACCCCCTAATGGGTTTGGAAAGTTGGGTACGCGTGGGGAAGGTGAGAAATTGCCCAGCACCCCCACAATGCCCGGTTCATTGGAACCGGCCTCCTTTACAGATCTTAATATTATAAAATTCTTAAATATAACAATATTATCCATATTACACACAATAATTAAAATAAAGCATCGATATATTAAAAATCAAAACAATGTCCAAACAAAGCAAATAAATGGACACCCATCCGAGGATGGAAACATGTCCTTACATCCCATGCCTAAATAGGACACCCACTAGAAGGTAGAAACATATCCTTTACATTGGTTCTAAAATAGAAAAGCAATTTAAATTACATGATATTTAACTAATGAGGTACCCACCAAGTGGAAACATACCTCTTACAATATTTAGAAATCTAAATAAGTTGATAAAAGTAAATAACCATTCATCATAAATAAATCATTCATCAAAGGTATTAAACATCAATAGAAAGTAAACATCCATCCATGATAAATTAAGTAAACCAAGCATTGAACTTAAATAAATTTAAGCATATAAAATAAATCAAAGCATAATCAAATATAGAATTGAATAAGGCAAATAAAAATCTAAATTATGGCTACTGTTTCCATTTAGGATTCTTTATTTCATGTGTTTAGGGTTTTGGATTTTGTGAAATTAGGCTACTGTGAGTTTTTAAAGGAATTAAAATAAATTAAAGTTTTATGATTCAAGAAGTTGGTAAAATTCTTTGATTAACCAAATTAGGGTTTGTGATGTAAAATCATGAATTTAGAGTTTGGACTCTTCAAAACACTTAGATTTTAATTTACGGTTAATGAATTATCATTTTGAGCTTACTGTGTAAAATTATGTTTATATGGTTTTTAAAGTTTTAAAGGATTAAGGTTTAGAAAACTTTAGGGTTTAGGTTTTAAAGGTGTTAGGGTCCACTGTTTGAGTTTTGGAGTTGATTTAGGGTTTTAGGATTTTTGAATTAGGGTTTCGGACAATTAATTACTTTTTAGAATTTGGAAAAATAATTGATAATTTTATGAAACTTTATAAAAATAAATCAAACGAATTAAAGTTTATAGAAGCAAAAAAGAAGTTTTTAGGGCTTTTGGAAAGAAACAGAACTCAATTTTGGATTTTGAAAATTTGGAAAGAAAATTAAGGTTTTGGGGTTTTAAAGAAACAAAACTAACAACTTTAAACTTTTTGGAAAACAAAGCAATAAATTAAGGTTTTTAAACTTTAGAAAAAGTGAATTGAGGTTATTAGGTTTTTGAATTAAAAGACACAATTTGATAATTTAAGCTACTATGAAGAAAAATTTAAACAATTGATGCATACCTTGGTTTGTTGGTTCCACCAAAAATTTCTTCTTAGATGAACAAAATCAAAGACAAGCTTTACTGCCTTTGAATTGCTTGAATTGTTTTTCTGCTCTCTCAAAAAATCACCTTGATTCAAGGTTTTCCTTCACAGTCTCGGTCTCCAATTTTTCCCAAGTTTCTGTCCGATTTCCTCCTTCTTTCTTCTTTATTTTTCGTGTTGTAATTGTACTTATTTATAGAAGTTTTTTGTGGCTTATTCCTAGTTGCTCACGTCATATAACATTCATTAAGAAAAGGAAACCGAAACCTAATTGTATTAGTTTTTGAAAAATTTGCATCGAAAAAATTTTGCTGGTGAAAAAAAACTGCTACGGAAAAAATGCGCTGGCAAAAAAGTTGCCGCAGCTGGCTGCGGCAGCGAGAACTCGAGCTGGCCTGCGGGCGGGCGAAGGCCATTTCGCCAGCAGGATTTTCCTGCGGCTGAAATGGCCCACGGCCATGCCCCGTGCTGGTTTTTAGGAGACTATTTTTTTTGTTGCCAATTTTTTTTTGTTTATATTTATTTTTTATTAATAAAAATTAGATGCTAAAGCAAAAATTATTTAATTAAGATAAACAAAAATTATTTTGGACCAATTAAAATATATTAGACAATATAAAAAATTATTTGGGATTAAATAAAATATATTGGACCGGACTGGGTCAAAAATTAAGGGTCTACAAATACCCTCTAATATTAGTAGTTATATCTTTTTATCAAATTCTAAACACCTAAACACTCAAAATACTCAAGATCACTCAAAGCATACTCTACTCTTCATCTATTTTTCTTAATCAAACTTGATGGCTCCTAAAGATCATAAGAAGAAGGCTTTAAGGGCTGAGAAAGGGAAGGGAATCACTGCTCCTTCTCAACAAGAAGAACATCCTAGAAGAAGCCACAAGATAAGGTTTAGAGATAATGAAGAAAGGCGAAGGTATGAAATTATCAAAGATAAAATCGTAGAAGCTAACCATCTCTTCTCTAACCTCACTCTAGAGACCCTAGGAATTGAGAATGACATTAGGGGATGTCTTAGAACTTTGGGTTGGGAAAAATTTATGTTCTTAGAACACGATGATCTTGGTTGGGAAAGCTTGATAAAAGAATTTCTCACCACCTTAGTAGTAAGTAAGAAGAGCACTAATCCATTTGGCTATTATGAAATTTCCTTTAGACTTTTTAATCAAGAATATGGCCTCACATTAGAAGATTTTTCTTACATTTGGGGTTTCCAATTAGAAGGAATTTCTCATATAGGCAACAATATCCTCACTTTGGAGAGACAAAAAGAATTTTGGACCGAAATCTCTATAGAAACCACTCTCCACAAGCAATCCAATACAAAACACCTTAGGACCCTCACATATTGGATGTTGCATAGGATAATTACTTACAAAATTAGTGTTAGAGATGACAACAATGAGAAAGTAACCCAAAAGGATCTACTCTTTTCTTTATTGTTTGATTAGAGGTCAACCAATACAAACTGGAAAATTCCTTATTGATACTTTCCTACACCATAGGAAAATAAAATCTGAACTTATTCTTCTCTCTTCATAAGTGACCTAAATTGCCAAATATGTTGGTGCACTTAAACCAACAAATAAGGCAACCATCTCCAATCCCTTGGATCCCATAAAAAAATCCATAAACATAGCATACCTAAAACATGCCAAATGTATTATGGATGATAATTTGAACTATATTTATCTTTTAGGAGCACTAAGTGCTAGGGCTCAACAAAGAAAGAGACCAAGGATTGTAGAGGAAAGTGAAGAGACTTTTCAAATGGAATTTCCAAGACCTACCACTCCAAGACCTCAGTCCTCTATCTTCCAACTCCATCAAGACATTCATGGACAAATGAGCTCACAAAGCTCAAGGATAGATAAAATTACCAATGATATCTTTCATCTCCATCTTGACATTCAAACCATTCAAGAAGCCTTAGGCATGCCAAAGTGCTTTGAGGATGAACCAAGCTTGTTACCCTCCATTCATGGCTCCTACCCTAAAGAAGAAGAAGGAGAAGCTGCTGTCTCTCTACCAAGAGATGAAGAGGAAGGGAAAATTGAAGAAGAGGATGGGGATGAAGGAGAAGAGGGAGATGAAGAAGAAGGAGAGGAAGAAGAAAGTGATAATGATGTTTAGAACTTAGTTTCTTAATTATTTGTTTTTCTTTTCATATTGTATTTGTTATGTTCCTTGCCTCTTAATTTAATAAATGAAATTGATTTTTCCATTTAAAGATTTTGCATTTAGGTCTATCTTTTTACTTTTGTCAAAGGAAGGAGAAACTATCTAATTGAATTTGAACAAACTTAAATTTTGAATTTAAATTAATCAAAGAGCATAAAGCACACAATGAGGGGAGTAAATTAAGCAAAGTCTGTAACATCCATATACCATATATACGTACCATACATATAGCCCGTATACATACAATATGCATATAAAATATAAGGATGAGGATGTCATGTTACAGTGTTATTTAAACCCTTACCTTAATTTCACACCAATTAAATATTTAATTAAAGAATAATTTAAATTATCAAATCTCATATTTTATAGGTAATATTTCCAAAATCATTAAAATTTTTATTTGATTACATATATATAATTATACATTGTCTTTCCAAAATTCACTTATATACATATACATATGATCAAAATACAACATAACAAAATTGTACATGCATGCACCACTTTATAGTTGGTCTCGAAACACTCATACTCTTCTCGTGGCACAATCGTCTGACTCTCAGATCAACAATCTACTCATCTGTGTGATTCAAACAACCGTTGTAAGCTCAAAAGCTTAGTGGTACATATAAACAACATATAAATACATCACAGAAAATCTCACTCACAACACTAACATCATTTATCATCATATTCTTTGTATTTTCTTTATTATTATTAGCTTTATATTTATACTTAAATATAAATATATATATCATCCACAATTCATAATATCATTCTTGTCTACCACAAACACATACATTGGGCCCAATTATCCTCATACAATAAACTAGTTCTAGAATCATTGCCTTGGCCTATCTCATCATAATGACACCAATGTGTCTCGCTAGTGGATGTATGTGAACAAGGATTTTTGCCCCCACTCCCGGTGGAATGGTTCTTGTGACTTCGGCAGTGTTTAGGCTCGGGGCCTTAGAGAACACGGACCTAAGTCCTGAGAAAATGGAGTCACCACCCGGACGGGCCGGGAAAAAAAGAAAGGGGTGGATGACTCGATTCCTAACGAATCCCCGACCCCCTAATGGGTTTGGAAAGTTGGGTACGTGTGGGGAAGGTGAGAAATAGCCCAGCACCCCCACAACGCCCGGTTCATTGGAACCGGCCTCCTTTATAGGTCTTAATATTATAAAATTCTTAAATATAACAACATTATCCATATTACACACACTAATTAAAAGAAAGCATCAATATATTAAAATCAAAACAAGGTCCAAGCAAAACAAATAAATGGACACCCATTCGAAGATGGAAACATGTCCTTACATCACATGCCTAAATAGGACACCCGCCGAAAGGTAGAAACATGCCCTTTACATTTGTTCTAAAATAGAAAAAGCAATTTAAATTACATGAATTTAACTAATGAGGTACCCACCAAGTGGAAACATACCTCTTACAACAATTGGAAATCTAAATAAATTGATAAAAGTAAATAACCATTAATCATAAATAAATCATTCATCAAAGGTATTAAATATCACTAAAAAGTAAACATCCATCCATGATAAATTAAATGAACCAAGCATTGAACTTAAATAAATTAAAGCATATAAAATAAATCAATGCATAATCAAATATGGAATTGAATAAGGAAAATAAAAAATCTAAGTTATAGCTACTGTTTCCATTTAGGATCCTTTATTTCATGTGTTTAGGGCTTTGGATTTTCATGAGTTTAAGCTACTGTGACTTTTTAAAGAATTAAAATAGATTAAGGATTTTGTGTTTTAAAAGGTTGGCAAGACACTTTGATTAACCAAATTAAGGTTTGAATGGTGAAATCATGAAACTAGGGTTTTGGACACTTTAAAATACTTTTGATTTGTGGTTTTAAATGATGATTTCAAGCTTACTGTATAAAATTAAAATATTTGTGTTTATATGATTTTTAAGGTTTTAAAGGATTAGGGTTTATAAAAAAAATAGGGTTTAAGGCTTTAAAGGGGTTAGGGTTTAACTATTTTAGGTTTGGAGTTGAGTTAGGGTTTAGTGTTTTAAAATTAGGGTTTCAGTGGATGCATGAAGCTTTTAGGGTTTGAAAATCAATTTGATGGTTTTATGAAGTTTTATGAAAATAAACAAATGATTTAAAGTTTTTAAAAGCAAAAAAGTAGTTTTAAGGCTTTTGGAAAGAAACTGAATATAATTTAAGGGTTTTGATGATTTGGAAAGTAAATTAGGGTTTTAGAGTTTTGAAGAAACTAAATTAATAACTTTAAATTCTTTATAAAATAAAGCAACGAATTAGTGATTTTAACTTTTGAAAATCTAAATTAAAGTTCTGGGATTTTGATTTTGAAAGCCACAATTAGATAGTTTATGCTATTGTGAAAAATATAACAAAACAAGAATTTAATACATACATCATTTTGATAGTTCCTCCAACAAATAATTCGTCTTGGATGAATAAAAACAAAGGCAGTTGCCATCTTTGATGGCGAAATGCCCACGGGCCCGCGCTGACTTTCGGCGACGATTTTTCAGTCGCCGATTTTTTCATTACCGATTTTTTTTGAATTTTTATTCATTTCACCATTTTTTACTAAAATAAATATTAAAATTAATCAAGATACCATAAAAATTATTTTGGATTAACTAAAATATGTTGGGCAACACAAAAATTATTTTGGACAAATTAAAATATATTGGACCGGACTAGGTCAAAAATTAAGGGTCTACTGTTTGCCCCCTGCTTGAACGATCTGAGACTTAAGTGAAAGAGAGTGAAAAGAAATAAGACTTAATTTTTGAGATGGTTAGACTTAATTTTTGAGATGGTTATTTAAATTTATTTTGGGTACTTAGACCCGAGACTGACTTGATTTGGATACTTGGACCTGGGATTGGGTACTTGGACCCGAGATTGGATTTTATTTGGGTAATTAGACCCGAGAATGGATTGAATTTGGATACTTAGACCCAGGATTGGGTACTTGGACCCCAGATTGAATTTGATTTGGGTACTTGGACCCAAGATTAGATTTGATTTGGGTACTTGGACCCGAAATTGATTTGATTTGGGTACTTGGATCCGAGATTGATTGAATTTGGGTACTTGGACCTAGGATTGGGTACTTGGACCCAAAATTGATTTGATTTGGGTACCCAAACCCGAGATTGGGTACTTGGACCCGAGATTGGGCACTTGGACCCAAGATTGGATTTGATTTGGGTACTTGGACCCGAGATTGGGTACTTTGACCCAAGATTGGGTACTTAGACTCGAGATTGGGTACTTGGACCCGAGATTGGTTACTTGGACTTGAGAATAGGTGCTTGGACCCGAGATTGGGTACTTGGACCCGAGCTTAAATTGATTTGGGTGCTTGGACCCGAGATTGGGTACTTGGACCCGAGATTGGATTGAATTTGATTTGGGTACTTGGACCCGAGATTAGATTTGATTTGGGTACTTGGACCCAAAATTGATTTGATTTGGGTACTTGGACCCGAGATTGATTGAATTTGGGTACTTGGACCTAGGATTGGGTACTTGGACCCGAAATTGATTTGATTTGGGTACTTAGACCCGAGATTGGGCACTTAGACCCAAGATTGGATTTGATTTGGGTACTTGGACCCAAGCTTGAATTGATTTGGGTACTTGGACCGGAGGATGGGTCCTTGGACCCGAGATTGGGCACTTGGACCCGAGCTTGAATTGATTTGGGTACTTAGACCCGAGATTGGGTGCTTGGACCCGAGATTGGATTGAATTTGATTTAGGTACTTGACCAAAGATTGGATTGAATTTGGGTACTTGGACCCAGGATTGGATACTTGGACCCAAGATTGATTTGATTTGGGTACTTGGACTCGAGATTAGATTTGATTTGGGTACTTGGACCCGAAATTGATTTGATTTGGGTACTTGGACCTGAGAATGGGTGCTTGGACCCGAGATTGATTTGATTTGGGTACTTGGACCCGAAATTTATTTGATTTGGGTACCTGGACCCGAGAATGGGTACTTGGGCCCGAGACTGAATTGAATTTGGGTGCTTGGACCCGATATTGAATTAGAATTGGGTACTTGAACCCGAGATTGAGTTGAATTTGGGTGCTTGGACCCGAGATTGAGTTTGAATGACCTTTTATCATTTGAGAAATCTGACTGCTCCGGTTATTCTATGCATTGTGGTTTTTCACCCTCAAAATGGATCTTCATCCTTTGAGATTGTGTCTTCATCCTTGAAAATGAATCTTCATCTTTTGACATCGGGTCTTTATCCTTGAAAAATGGATCTTCATCCTTTGAGATCGGGTCTTCACCCTTGCAAATGGATCTTGATTCTTTGAGATCACCCTTGCAAATGGATCTTCATCCTTGGAGATTGGGTCTTCACCCTTTGTAAATGGATCTTCATCCTTTGAGATCAGATCTTCACCCTTGAAAATATGGATCTTCATCCTTTGAGATTGGGTCTTCACCCTTGAAAATGGATCTTCATCCTTTGAGATCGGGTCTTCACCCTTGAAAATGGATCTTCATCCTTTGGAGATCGGGTCTTTACCCTTGAAACATGGATCTTTATCCATTGTAGGTCGGGTCTTTACCCTGGCTTTAGATCTTTTAGCTGGATTGATCTTTTGTCTTTTGCATCTTCATTCTTTTGAGAATTCTAATTTTTCTTTTTTATTCCATTCTTTTTTGTTCTTCCTTTGCACTTTTGCAAAAAATTCAGCCCTTTAAGCTAGCCTTCATATCCTCTCCTTCTCCCCCTGCGTGGTGAGATATTTGCAAGTGAGTTTGAAAATGTTTTATATATAAACTCAAAAAATTGAAAAGGAGAAAGTTTGCCCCCTGTGTAGGCTCAAACCCATTATTTTTCTATGTGGACTTTGATTGATGTTGTCATTGTCTCATTCTTTGCACAAGCATGTATTTCTTCTCTTTGTAAGTTTACTGGAGCTTTCTCAAGCAATGGGCTTTCTATGCCCCCCTGATTTGATATCTTCTTTTGATTCTTTACTTCACAGGGTGTTTGCTATTCATTTTGCCAAAGAATAGACAACACAAGACAAGAAAGTGCGATGTAATATGCTCATGTATGCATGATATGCATGAATAATACTAACAGTTGTTCCATCGACTCACAGACCGAGGTGATCGGCAGAAGTATTCTCATTAACTCCTTTTCGACGCTCATTCAAGTCTTGCATTGGAATTATCAAAAGCTTTGTATTTGTGGCTTTTATCTTCAAGATGTTGAAAACATGAATAATAGAGACCCCAAGCAGCAGAGTTAGGGATTCATCTATTTCAAACTATATTTCAGCATGTCGGTTGGTAGTTTCTTCATAACTTTGCCAATAATAATTTCCTTTGCCCAATGTGTCCTTTTGAGGTTCAACATACTTCCCTTAACATGAAGGCTTTGTATGACAAAAAACTTTTTTTTTTGAATTTTGAATTTGAAATCAAATGTTGGCTTTGCCAAATCAATGTCAATGTACCTCAAGACTTGATTTTTCCAAATTAACCCACTATAACATGACAACCCTACTTACCGTAATAAACTCAGGAATTATTTCTATTTAAGCAAGAACTATTGTACTTCATAAAGGCACATACACATTACTTGGTCAAGGTCTCATTTGAGTTTAAATATTGTCTATCTCATATGCATGCTTATCCAAACTATCTCCACTAATAGACTTGTGAGCGGGGATTTTTGCCCCCACTCCCGGTGGAATGGTTCTTACGACTTCGGCACTGTTTAGGCTCAGGGCCTTAGAGAACATGGACCTAAGTTCGGAGAAAATGGAGTCGTCACCCGGACGAGCCGGGAAAAAAGAAATGTAACACCTCATCTTAGCCTATGTTTATAGACCAAGATGGATTATTATCTCATGGTGGTTGTGTCTTAATATTTTACTTAGCCAATTTTAAGTATAGATTTTAAAAAAGTTTGCCATAACCTCCCCTAAAAATGAAGGTCCCAAGTGTCGACAAAACTGATTTTTTTTCTTATTTTTGAAAAACATTTTGTGTCACAATTGAATACAAGCACACTCCCAATAATCCACCCTTATAACCTCAACTACAATCCTGCAAGAAGAATTCACACTTCTATATTCACAACCCAACTCAATTCAAAACCATACAGTTATTATACATTACTAGATTTACATGCTACATCAAGTTATCTCTTTGTATTGTTCAATTAAGTACATGCCAGTTTCTAATACCAAAATACAAAATGAAGAGCACCACCGAAGTTTGTTGATGACCGATAGATCGCCGGACTCCTCTACTCAGTACTGGCTCCTTACTAATAACCTACGAGTTTAGAAGAAACTAAACTCGCTAAGCATTGCTTAGTGGGTACTTTAACCATTGCTGAATACAAATAGTGCTAGGAAGGTTTGTTGAAACACATGTAAAAGTAGAATACTGCATAATTAAACTATTTTCATACAATCAACATATTTATATTTTCTAATTAAGTTAAGATTCACATTATGTATGTAAACAACATGTAATATAACTTCATTATAATTACAAGTTAATCTGCTCCACTAGGTAATTATGAATACACCGATTTCGAAATGAGGCCTCGTATAGAGTTACACGTGGTCTTGACCTCACATGACTAATTGCCATGGTCTTGGTCTCACACGATATGGAATATACAAGATAACTGCATGGTCTTGGTCTCACACGATATGGAATATACAAGATAACTGCATGGTCTTGGTCTCACACTACTAGTTGCCATGATCTTAACCTCACACGATATAACCCCCATTCCAGACCAGTTTTACCCATTTACCGAGTAGAACATATATAACATTTCATAAATACCCATTCCAAATTCAACTCGACATATTTTTCAGTCATTCTAGACTCATTGAGACACAACATATCAAAAATTCAACTCAAGATAATTTTTCTATATTTAATTAAAAATCATACAAGTCACAGCATTTTACTAATTGTAAAACAGAAAAATTTCAAAAGGAGTTCAATGGTTAAAGTACCAAACCTTGCTTTTCCTTAGTCCTTATTCTATATCACTTCCTTTCCTTCCTTGTCTCCTTGATTTCCTATGAAATTTAACATCACATATACAAAGGTAAGAATGATAGGTATAGACATAGTCTTATCTTATGATTTTTCTAATGGTTGCTAGCTTATTTTCACCATTAAACACCATTATTTCCTTCATCAAATCCTTCAATTAATTATTTCTTGAATTTTCTCCAAATCTAACTACATGAACCCTAATTTCAATCTCTTAAATTAACCATTAATCCATTAAATTAAAACTAGAGATAGGTTTCTCTTACCTTATAATCTTGTTTGCCACCAAACTCTTTAAATCAAAAGCCTTAAACTTTGGAAAAATCACCTTCTTCTTCCTTCTCTTATGGTTTGGACGAATTCACCATGCAAGAGAGGGCTTTTATACTTTCTTTCCTTAGCTTATTTTGATCCAAATGGTAGCCATAAGTGGTGAATAGATGTTGACTTCCAATTGGTACACCTTATAGCAAAAATGGCCACTTTTAATTGGTCCACTTGCCTTCTTCTTTTATCTATTTATTTAGCAAGCCATTAAGCTTTCTTTTATTCATATTTTGACCCCCCTCAACTTTCTTGTGTTGTAATTTTATAGTCTAGGGTGTGAAAATATCAAAATACCCTCTAGCGATTAATCGATTGTAACTTTTAAACCGTGTGTTTTCGGGAAAAATTGAAACCCACTGTTATGACCCGATTAATCTCGAGAATATTCTTCCGGGGTCGGATATGGGCACTATTAAGAACTTCTGACACTTAATTTTTAAGTTTACATAGTTGCCCTTAACTTTTGAGAAATTTCCACTTTGGTCCTCAGCCTTTCAAAAAATTACCTTTAGGTCCCGTCGACTTCACGGGCCTCCTTTGCACACCGATTTTGTTTTTAACTATCTCGAGCCTCTATTGGACCACTTATTTATTTCCTTCTTACCTAATACTCGACTACCTAAACTTTGGGATGTGACAAGAAAGGGGTGGATGACTCGATTCCTAAGGAATGCCCAACCCCCTAATGGGTTCAGAAAGTTGGGTATATGTGGGGAAGGTGAGAAATGGCCCAGCACCCCCCACAATGCCCGGTTCATTGGAACCGGCCTCCTTTACAAGTCTTAATATTATAAAATTCTTAAATATAACAACATTATCCATATTACACACAATAATTAAAAGAAGGCATCAATATATTAAAATCAAAGCAAGGTCCAAGCAAAACAAATAAATGGACATCCATCCAAAGATGGAAACATGTCCTTACATCACATGCCTAAATAGGACACCCATCAAAAGGTAGAAACATGCCCTTTACATAAGTTCTAAGATAGAAAAGTAAATTAAATTACATGATATTTAACTAATGAGGTACCCACCAAGTGGAAACATATCTCTTACAACATTTAGAAACCTAAATAAATTGATAAAAGTAAATAATCATTCCTCATAAATAAATCATTCATTAAAAGTATTAAGTATCAATGGAAAATAAACATCCATCCATGATAAATTAAATAAGCCAAGTATTGAAATTAAATAAATTAAAGCATATAAAATAAATCAATGCATAATCAAGTATAGAATTGAATAAGGCAAATAAAAAATCTAAGTTATAGCTACTGTTTCCATTTAGGGTTCTTTATTTCATGTGTTAGGGTTTTGGAATTCATAGAATTAGGCTACTGTGACTTTTTTTAAGGAAATAAAATAGATTAAGGTTTTATGTTTTAAAAGGTTGGTAAGACTCTTTGATTAACCAAATTAAGGTTTGAATGGTGAAATCATGAAACTAGGGTTTTGGACACTTTAAAATACTTTTGACTTGTGGTTTTAAATGATGATTTCAAGCTTACAGTGTAAATTTAAAATATTTGTGTTTTTATGGTTTTTAAAGTTTTAAAAGATTAAGGTTTAGAAAAAAATTAGGGTTTAAGGTTTTAAAGGGGTTAGAGTTTACTATTTTAGGTTTGGAAGTTGAATTTGGGTTTAGTGTTTTAGAATTTAGGGTTTCGGTGGATGTTTAGGCTTTTAGGATTAGAAAATCAATTTGATACTTTTATGAGGTTTTATGAAAGTAAACCAAACGAATTAAAGTTTTTATAGATAGAAAAGATGTTTTTTAAGGCTTTTGAAAGAAACAGAATTTTAATTTAAGGTTTTGAAAAGAAACATGTTAAATTAGGGTTTTAAGATTTTGATGAAACAAAAGTTGCAATTGTAAGTTTTTTGGAAAATAAAGCAACGAAATAGTATTTTTAACTTTAGAAAAACTAAATTAAAGGTTCTGGGATTTTTTTCTTTGATGAATTAAGCTACTGTAAACAAAAAACAAAAAGAACTTAGAATTCAAACCTTCTTTCTTGGGGTTGCACCAAAATTGCTTCTTGGATCAACCAAATCAAAGGCAGTTGATACCTTTGATTAATTATTTAAATTGATTTTCGGCTCTCTAAAAAAACAGATTGGTTCCCAGTTTTCCTTCACAGATTTGGTTTCCACTTTATTTCAAGTTTTTGTCCCTTATTTTCTCCCTTTCACTCTCTCTGCCTCCTTATTTATAGAAAATTTTTCATGGTTTTTTCTAGTTACTCACGGCATACAATATTTAATAAGAAAAGGAAACCGAAACCTAATTGTATTAGGTTTCAGAAAATTTGCGTCAAAAAATTTCGCTGGTAAAAAAAAACTGTTGCGAAAAAATTACGCTGGCAAAAAAAATTTCCACTGAAAAAATTGCACTGGCGAAAAAAATTGCACTGCGGCAGCTGCGGGCAAGACGGGCCTGCGGGCCATTTCGCCCGCAGGAAACTCCTGCGAGCCAAATGCCTACGGGCCCGCTGACTTTCGGCGACGAAAAAATCATCGCCGATTTTTATTTTTTTATTTTTTGATTTTTTTGTTTATTTTTATTTTTTATTAATAAAAATTAGATGCTAAAGCAAAAATTATTTAATTAAGATAAAAAATTATTTTAGACTAAATAAAATACTTTGGACCGGACTGGATCAAAAATTAAGGGTCTACAGTTTGCCCCCTGCTTGAGTGATCTGAAACCTTAGTGAAAGAGAGTGAAAAGCAATAAGACTTAATTTTTGAGATGGTGGAAGTTTTGGGTTCTGGTCCCGGTTTGAGTTCTGGACTCAAGGATAATTCTAGGTTCTGGACCTAAGGAAAATTTGGGTTCTGGACCCGAGCTAAGTTTCGGACTTAGAAATAATTCTAGGTTCTGAACCTAGGGGTAATTTGGGTTCTGGACCCGAACTAAGTTATGGACATAGAAAAGATTCTAGGTTCTGGACCTAAAGAAAATTTGGGTTCTGGACCCGAGCTAAGTTCTGGACTTAGGAATAATTCTAGGTTTTGGACCTAATTGTAATTTGGGTTCTGGACCCGAGAGATTTGTATACTGGATCCTAAACTGGATGAGGATACTCGATCCTAAATTAGCTTTGGATACTCGATCCTAAACTGGATTGGGATACTCGATCCTAACTGGATTTGGATACTTGATCCTAAACTGGACTTGGATACTCGATCCTAAAATGGATTTGGATACTCAATCCTAAACTGAATTGGGATACTTGATCCTAACTAGATTTGGATACTCGATCCTAAATTGGATTTGGATACTTGATCCTAAATTGGATTGGGACACTCGATCTTAACTGGACTTGGATACTCGATCCTAAACTGGACTGGGATACTCGACCCTAAATTGGATTCGGATACTTGATCCTAAATTGGATTGGGATACTCGATCCTAACTTGGATACTCGATCCTAAACTGGATTGGGATACTCAATCCTAACTGGATTTGGATACTCGATCCTAAACTGGACTTGATACTCAATCCTAAACTGGATTTGGATACTCAATCCTAAACTGGATTTGGATACTCGATCCTAAACTGGATTGGGATACTCGACCCTAAATTGGTCACTTGGACTCGAGCTTGAATTGATTTTGGGTACTTGGACCCGAGATTGATTTGATTTGGGTACTTGGACCCGAGAATGAGTTTGACTAACCTTTGAGATCGGGTCTTCATCCTTGCAAATGGATCTTCATCCTTTGAGATGGGGTCTTCACCCTTGCAAATGGATCTTCATCCTTTGAGATCGGGTCTTCACCCTTGAAAGTGGATCTTCATCCTTTAAGATCGGGTCTTCACCCTTGTAAATGGATCTTCATCCTTTGAGATTGGGTCTTCACCCTTGAAAGTGGATCTTCATCCTTTAGACTTCGGGTCTTCACCCTTGGAACATGGATCTTTATCCATTGGAGGTCGGGTCTTTACCCTGGCTTCAGCTCTTTTAACTGAACTGATCTTTCATCTTTTGCCTCTTCATTCTTTTGATAGTTCTAATGTTCCATTCTTTTGTTCTTCCTTTTTGCAAAAATTCAGCTATTTTTAATTGGACCTTAGATCCTCTCCTTGCCCCCCTATGTGGCAAAATATGTAATATCCTCATATATGCTCTAGAAGTTTTGATTATGTTATTGTTATTATTGTTGTTGTTATATTGGATTGTATATATGTGTTAATTGCAAGAGAAAAGAAATTGGGAAAGAAAATAGGGTTTAGAGAGAATGGTATATGTTGTGTATATGATGATATATATAACATATAAATTGGTCAAATGAAGAGTCAAGGGGGTAGAGATATTTATTTGGTTATTGGTGAAATGACTATTAAGGGCATTGGATTAAAAAGAAAGCTAGAACAAATGATAAAAGGGTGTTTTGGTAATTGTTTGAATTGGAACACTTGGTGGAGATTAAAAGAAGAGTTGACTTTATTTTTGTGGTTCATTTCTTCTTTCTTCTTTGTGTGGCCGGCTCCTTCATAGACAAAGGAAAACAAGAGACAAAGTGAAGATCTTGATGTGTTAAGCTCAAATTGATGGAAGATTGAAGTGATCTAGTGGATGATACAAGAAGTCTTATAACTTTGGTAAGTTCTCTTGTGATCTTTGTGTTTATTTGAAATGATATTTGAGTTTGATAGATTTTTAAGAGTGTGTTGGTTGATTTTGAGATGTGAGAAGTGTTTGAGTGATTGGATGATGGATGTTGAGTATGGATTGAAGAAAAGAGTAAGTGGTTGGAAGAGATGATGTTGTATATGTGGTGAGGGTTTTGAGATGATTTTGTGTTTTGTGCTTGATGTGTGTTTGGCTTGTTTTGGTGTGTTGCAAGTTTTAGATGAGTTTTGAGTATGTTTTGTTAAGATGGTGTGAAGTGGATGTTGTTGGATAAAAGTGTTTTGTTGAGTGTTTGGTTGTTTTGGTCGGAATCTTGATTTGTGGCCGGACACGCCCATGAGCACGTCCAGGGTCTTTAGGCGTGTCAATTGTGTTGGAGGCAGTAGGTTTGACACGACCAGTAGCACGCCCGTGTTATTGAGCATGTCATAGCTACTGTGAGATTTGAGAATTTACACGCCCAGGAACACGCCCATGTTGTTGAGCGTGTAAATACTTCTGTGTTGTGGAGTTAGGGCACGGTCATGGACACGCCCGTGTGGGTGAGCGTGTCAGGGTTAGGGTTTGCCCTAATTAATTCCTAATTGGATTATCTCTTGTGTATCCCTAAACAAGTATATGCTATTACTTTTGATTTAGGTCTTGAAGATAGTGATTAATCATTGATTTAAGAGGTAGAAGGATCTTGAACAAGGAAGTGTTAAGAGTGGTGTGATTTGTTTTTGAGGTAAGTACAAAACCTATATGATTGTGTGTAAGTTCAAATGTGGCATTACTACATTGTTAATTTATTTGAGCAATGTGTATTGTTATGTTTATATCAATGATGATATATATATATATGAATAATGTGAATGACATGATGATGCAAATGAATGTGTTTATGAAAGATTGAAATGTTATGTTGTGAATTGAGATGAAATGGAATATAGAGCCATTGTGATTGGCTATATTGATTCATTTGAGAATGAAATTGATAACAAATTAATAAATGAGTTGTGTGGCTAATGTGTTATTCCATTTTCAGAGTTTGTTGTTGGTGGCATGCCTAATGATAGTAACAATCTCTTGAATTTAGGTTGGGCTTGATCCTTGAAGTCAAGTTGGGTTGAAGTTTAACATGTTTTACTCCCCTTGAAGCTTGGTTGGGTCTAGTCCTTGAAGCCTAATTGAGATGTTACAACCCTTGAAGCTAGGTTGGGTTTGGTTCTTGAAGCCAAGTTGGGTTGAGACTTAGCATGCTTTGTTCCCCCTTGAAGCTTGGTTGAACCTAATCCTTGAAGCCTAGTTGGGTATATGTGATAATGATAAATGTGATAAAACCAAAGTATTAACTCTGAAAATTGAATGGCATATTAGTGTGTCTTGGGCCCAATGCTTGTCTTTGTTAATGTGAGTCATGATTTGTTTAATGTTGTTCATGATTGGTTAAATGAATAACTAATGAGGCATATGAAATGCAAAGGTATGTTGTTAGCCTTGCATATATGATATTACATGTATAATATGGATTGAGAATTGGCATTGCATTGCACTGAAGCATAACATTAGCACATTTTGTCTTACTAAGCCGTTGGCTTAGCGCGATAGTGTTTGATCGCGCAGGTAATAGGGTTGAACCCGAGAGCTCTTCGAGACCGAGTGAGAGTAGACAGTGAAGAGTTGATTTTGGGAACTTAAAGATCAGAGGAGACTTGCCAATCATGTATAACTCTTTTATATTTTGTAAAGTAATGATTTTAATGTACATATGTGTATATTTGTAAATATGGAATTAAATGTTTTCATATATGTAAATATTTTCTATATTCCGCTGCGTATTTAGTAACAGTATATATATATATATATTTGTTTTATATAATAAGTTAATGACTTATTTTCTCTAATGTATAATGAGAAAGCTTCTAGTATCATTTAAAATGTTTTGAATGTTAATAAAATCCGTAGCATCCCTATGTTCAGTGCACGTATGTTACATTGTGGGGTTTGTAGTGTGCGTGTATTGGATGTGGGGGTGTTACAAAATATTTGTAAGTGAGCTTAAAAATATTTGGTATATAAACTCAAAAATTTGAAAAGGAGAAACTTTGCCTATAATATCCCAATTTATGCCTTAGAAGTTTTGAATATTGTTGTTGTTTTAAATTGGATTGAATGTATATGTTAATTTGCAAGAGAAAGGAAATTAAAAGAAAGTGTATATGTTGTTTATATGGAAGTATAAATAACATATATGCTAGTCAAATGAGTGGTCAAGGGAAGAAGATATTTTAATTTGAGATTTGTGAAATTACTAAAAGAGGGCAAGTGCTTTAAAGGAAATCAAAACAATTTGTAAAAGGGTGTTTAGGTAATTGCTCATGTTGAAATACTAGGTGGAGATTTAAAGAGAAGTTTGACTTTGTTTCTTTATGTTCTTTTCTTCTTTTCCATGGTGTTGGCCGGCTCATCCAAAGACAAGAGAAAGCAAGAGAGCAAGAGAGGATTTTAAGGTTCTAAGCTCAAATTGAAGGAAGATTTAAGTGATCAAGTTGATGATTCAAGAAGTTTCATTACTTTGGTAAGTCCTCTTTTGATTTCTTTGCTTATTTGAAGTTGTGTTTGAGTTTGATAGATTATTTAAGGGTGTGTTGTTTGATTGTGATATGTTTAAGAGTGTTTGATTAGATTGATTATGGATTATAAGGATGGATTGAAGAAAAGAGTAAGTTGGTTGGAAGAGAATGGTGTTGTATTTGTGTTTAAGGTTTTGTGATGATATTTGTGATTTGTGTTTGTTATAGATGTGGAGTTGTTTTGGTGTTTTTGTAAGTTTAAGATGGTTTTTGGGTATGTTTTTTTTAAGTTTGTTTGATGAGGATGTTGGTGAAAAGAAGTGTTTTGTTGTTTTGGCCGGAATCTGAGTTTTTGGCCTGACACGCCCATGAGCACGTCCAGAGTTTTAGGAGTGTCAATTGTGTTGGAGGCAATAGGTTTGACACGACCATTAACACGTCCGTGTTATTGAGCGTGTCATAGCTACTGTGAGATTGGAGAGTTTACACGGCCATGAGCACGCTCACGTTGTTGGACGTGTTGATATTTTTCAGAGAGGCAGAATGTATTACACGCCCGTGGTTCTGAGCGTGTAAAAGCTTCTGTGTTGTGGAGTTAGGGCACGGTCAGGGACACGCCCGTGTGGTTGAGCGTGTCATGTTTAGAGTTTGCCCTAGTCAACTCTTAACTTGATTATCTCATGTGAATCCCTAAGCAAGTGTATGTTATTATTTTTGGATTAGGTCTTGAAGAAAGTGATTTGTCATTGATCTAAGAAGTAAAAGAATCTTGGAAAAGGAAGTGTTTAGAGTTGAGTGAATTGTTATTGAGGTAAGTACAAATATTGCATTATTACATTGTTGACTTATATGAATAATGTATTTTGTTATGTTTATATCAATGATGCTATGTGAATAATGTGAAGGATATGATGATGTAAATGATTGTGTATTTGAAAGATGAATTGTTATAATGTGGATTGAGATGTGATGAAATATAAAGCCATTGTGATTGGCTATAATGACTTTAATGAGGCATGTTAGCCTAATTGATAATGAAATAATGAATGAATTGTGTGTCTAATGTGTTATTCCATTTTCAGAGTTTTGTTGATTGGTGGCATGCCTATTAGTAACAATCTCTTGAAGTTAGGTTGGAATTGATCCTTGAAGCCAAGTTGGGTAGAAGTTTAACATGTTTTACTCCCCTTGAAGCTTGATTGGGTCTAATCCTTGAAGCCTAATTGAGATGTTACAACCCTTGAAGCTAGGTTGGATTGGTTCTTGAAGCCAAGTTGGGTTGATACTTAGCATGCTTTGTTCCCCTTGACGCTTGGTTGAACCTAATCCTTGAAGCCGAGTTGGGATAATTATAATGATAAATGTGATAACAAAACGAAAGCATTAACTCTGAAAATTGAATGGCATATTGGTGTCTTTTGAGCCCATGCTTGTCTTTGTTTAAATGTGATTCATTAATGGTAAAATAATTGAATAATAAGATCTATGGAATGACTTTGAAATGTGATATGTTTATATGTGTATGATTTATGAAATATGAAGGTGTGATATTATCTTTCCACCTATGAGGTTGTCTCTATTGTTAAATGTGTGACATTGCATTGCATTGCATTGCATTAAAGTATAATGTTAGTATACTTTGTGTTACTAAGCCATTGGCTTAGCGCGATAGTGGTTGATCGCGCAGGTGACAGGGTTGAACCCGAGAGTTCCTCGAGACCGAGTGAGAGTAGACATTGAAGGATTTATTTTGGGACTTAAAGATCAGAGAAAAGCTGCCAATCATGTATAACTTCTTTATATTTTGTAAAGTATGGATTCTAATGTAAATATATGTATAATTGTAAATATGGATTTGAATGTATTTATATATGTAAATATTTTATAAATTTCGCTGCGTATTAAGTAAACGTATATATATCTATTTTGTTTTATATTACAAGTTAATTACTCTATTTTCTATAATATATAATGAGAAAGAATATCTTATCATCTAAAATGATTTAAATGTTAAAGAAAACTGTAGCGTCCCTATATTCAGTGTACGTATATTACATTGTGGTGTTCTGTAGTGTGCGTGTACAGTATGTAGGGGTGTTACAATTGTTTTGGTATCAGAGCCTAGGTTTGAGATTCTCAACCTAGGTAAAATGTAAGAAAAAGAGTATTTTGACTTTAAAAGTTAGTTTTTGAATAACATACATATTTGGTATTGGCAGTCTCTGATCTTTAATGAGATGTATTCTGCTGTGTTTGCAGACATAGGTTGTGATGGATTCTCACTTACGTTAGTCAGTAGAGGGGAGTGCAGAGAGTGTAGCTCCTGATGAGGTTAGAGAGGGAGCTAGAGTGGATAGTGCTAGAGAGGTACCTGCTTCTGTGTTGGGGAGACCAGTTGGTGAGGAGGTTCCGCCAGTTTGGCTTAGGCATGAAATAGGGTCTTCATCTGTGAAGAGAGGTAAAGGAAGTTTTGTTCCTCGGATTAGTAGGAGTAAGAGGCCAGCTAGTAGGTCAGTACAGTTTCAGAGGCAGAGATCGAGACCTACAGTTTCAGTGGCGAGTGCTCCGACCCCAGTGATTCAGAGATCCGCTCTACCCATATGTATTCATTGTGGTAGGCCACATGGTGGTACTTGTTGGAAGACAGGTGTAGCAGGGGTATGTTTCAGATGTGGATCACCTGATCATTTTGTTAGAGATTGTCCTAAGAGGCAGGAGCAGATGTTAGTAGATTCTGCAGCTTCTCAACCTAGTGTGAGGGGAGGTCGAGGAGGCAGAAATGTCAGTAGAGGAGGTAGATCTGGGTTCAGTTCTAGAGGAGGTTCTTCATCCAGGGAGAGTAGACCATAGGAGGCTGGATCTTCTCAGAGGATATATGTGATGCAGAGGCAGCCAGATGCTTCAGCAGTCATAGCTGGTACTTTTTCTTTATTTGGTATTTCAGTACTTGCTTTGATTGACCCAGGATCTACACATTCATATATTAGTGCATCTGTTTTGCCTGTGTCTGAATTGTATGCTGAATCCCTAGGATTTGATGTATTGGTGACAAATCCTTTAGGGCATAGTGTGATTGTTAGCAAGGTGCACCGAGATAGTGCGGTAGTAGTGCAAGGTGAGGAGTTTTATAGAGATTTGATTGAAATGCCTTTTAAAGAATATGATTTGATCCTAGGAATGGGCTGGTTATCTAGACATGGAGCTGTGGTAGACTATCAAAAGAAACTTGTTACTTTGAGAACTGGTGATGGTAGAGAGGTGATAGTATCTAGTGAGCAGGGACAGCTAGCATCCTTGTTTGTTTCAGCTGTTGCAGCTAGGAGGTTGATTAGAAAATGGTGTGATGCTTATCTTGCTCATGTGGTGGATACTAGAGTAAAGGGTTCTCAAATTGATAGTATACCTACAGTTGCAGAGTTTCCAGATGTGTTTCCAGAAGAGTTGCCAGGGTTACCTCCAGAGAGAGGTGGAGTTTGGTATTGAATTATTGCCTGGTACCACTCCTATCTCTATTACTCCTTATACAATGGCACCTGCTGAATTGAGAGAATTGAAGGTGCAGTTGCAGGAGTTGTTGGATAAAGGGTTTGTTCGCCCTAGTGTGTCACCGTGGGGAGCTCCTGTTTTGTTTGTGAAGAAGAAGGATGGTACTATGAGATTGTGTATCGATTATAGGCAATTGAACAAGGTGACCATTAAAAATAAATATCCTTTGCCTAGAATTGATGATCTCTTTGATCAATTGAAGGGTGTAGCAGTGTTTTCCAAGATTGATTTGAGATCAGGGTACCATCAGTTGAGGGTTAGAGCTGAAGATGTTCCTATGACAGCCTTTCGTACAAGGTATGGGCATTATGAGTTTCTAGTTATGCCTTTTGGTTTGACGAATGCACCTGCAGCTTTTATGGATTTGATGAATAGGGTATTTAGGCCCTATTTGGATCAGTTTGTGGTAGTTTTTATCGATGATATTTTGGTGTATTCGCGTAATGAGGAGGAGCATGACAAGCATCTGCGGATTGTGCTGCAGATTTTGAGAGAGAAGCAATTGTTTGCTAAACTGTCGAAATGTGAGTTTTGGTTTGATCAAGTAACTTTTCTCGATCATATAGTTTCAACAGAGGGTATTAGAGTTGATCCGAGTAAGGTTGAAGCTATTTTGAATTGGAGTCCACCAAAGTCTGTGACTGAAGTTAGAAGTTTTCTGGGTTTGGCAGGCTATTACCGACGGTTTGTGAAAGGATTTTCTTTGATAGCTACTCCACTTACCAGATTACTTCGAAAGGGAGTTAGATTTGTGTGGACAGATCAGTGTCAGGTTAGCTTTGAACAGTTGAGAGAAATGTTGACTCAAGCGCCTGTTCTTACTTTACCTGTGGAAGATAAACCACATGTGATTTACAGTGATGCTTCACATAATGGTTTGTGTTGTGTTCTGATGCAAGAAGGTAAAGTTATAGCTTATGCTTCTCGACAATTGAAACCGCATGAGCTCAATTATCCAACCCATGATTTAGAGTTAGCAGCCATTGTGTTTGCATTGAAGATTTGGCGACACTATTTGTTTGGCGAGAAGTGTTTTATCTATACAGATCATAAAAGTTTAAAATATTTGGGTGTCCAAAGAGAGCTCAATCTCCGACAGAGGAGATGGTTGGAATTGATTAAAGACTACGACTGTTTGATTGATTATCATCCTAGTAAAGCAAATGTTGTTGCTGATGCCTTGAGTCGGAAGTCTTTAGCAGGTTTGACTGTTTATTCGCTCTTGTTGCTTGTTGAGTTGAGAGCGTTGCATGTTAGTTTTGTATCTTGTGATGATGGTGCATTGTTGGCACAGTTGCAATTGAAACCGGTATTGTTGGATCAGATTAAAGAGGCTCAAGTGGTTGATGAAAAGATTCAAAAGATTGTTTCAGATTGCCAGAATGGAAAGAGTCGAGATTTTATTGTGAGAAGTGATGGGAGTCTTTGGTTTAAAAACAGATTGTGTGTACCTGATGATGCTAGTTTGAGAAGGATTATTTTAGAAGAAGCACATCAATCAATATTTGTTGTGCATCCGGGCAATACAAAAATGTATCATGATTTGAAGCAGTATTACTGGTGGTCTGGTATGAAGAGAGACATAGCGGAGTTTGTATCCAAATGTCTCACATGTCAGAAAGTAAAAGCTGAGCATCAAGTTCCAATAGGATTACTTCAACCGTTATCAGTGCCTGAATGGAAATGGGAAAGAGTGACAATGGATTTTGTGTCTGGTCTACCATTGACACAAAGGAAGTATGATGCTATTTGGGTAATTGTTGATAGGTTGACTAAGACAGCTCATTTTCTTCCAGTTCGGATGGATTATTCTCTGGAGAGGTTAGCTGAGCTGTTTATCCATGAGATTGTGAAGTTTCATGGTGTCCCAATTTCTTTAGTGTCTGATCGAGATCCCCGGTTTACTTCAAGGTTTTGGAAGAGTTTACATGGTGCTTTGGGTTCTCGACTGCACTTTAGCACTGCCTTTCATCCGCAGACAGATGGGCAATCAGAGAGAGTGATACAGATTATTGAGGACATGTTGAGAAGCTGTGTCATTGATTTCTCTGGAAGTTGGGATAGATTCTTGCCACTTGTGGAATTTGCTTACAATAATAGTCATCAATCCAGCATTGGTATGGCACCATTCGAAGCATTGTATGGTAGACGGTGTAGGACACCTCTATATTGGAATGAACTTGGAGAAGGTAAGCTAATTGGTCCTGATTTGGTTAAAGAAACTAAAGAGAAAGTGAAAGTGATTCGAGATAGGTTGAAAGCAGCTTCAGACTGACAAAAGTCTTATTCAGATTTGAAGAGGAGAGATATTGAGTATAATGTGGGAGATAAAGTATTTATGAAAGTGTCTCCTTGGAAAAAGATTTTGAGATTTGGTCGAAGAGGGAAGCTGAGTCCTCGTTTCATTGGACCTTATGAAGTATTAGAAAGAATTGGACCAGTTGCTTATCGGCTTGCTTTGCCACCTGAGTTGGATAGGATCCATAATGTATTCCATGTTTCTATGTTGAGGAGGTACAGGTCGGATCCATCTCATGTTTTGCCAATTGAATCTATCGAAGTGAATCCAGATCTGACATTTGAAGAAGAACCAGTTGCTATTTTGGCACATGAAGTGAAAGAGTTGAGGAATAAGAAAGTGCCTTTGGTGAAGGTTCTATGGAAGAATCATGGGAGAGAAGAGGCAACTTGGGAGAGTGAGCAAGCAATGCGAGATCAATACCCTCAGTTGTTTCGGACTTGATGACAGGTAATTTCGAGGATGAAATTTCTTTTTAGAGGGGGAGAATTGTAATATCCCAATGTATGCCTTAGAAGTTTTAAATATTATTGTTGTTTTAAATTGGATTGAATGTATATGTTAATTTGCAAGAGAAAGGAAATTAAAAGAAAGTGTATATGTTGTTTATATGGAAGTATAAATAACATATATGCTAGTCAAATGAGTGGTCAAGGGAAGAAGATATTTTAATTTGAGATTTGTGAAATTACTAAAAGAGGGCAAGTGCTTTAAAGGAAATCAAAACAATTTGTAAAAGGGTGTTTAGGTAATTGCTCATGTTGAAATACTAGGTGGAGATTTAAAGAGAAGTTTGACTTTGTTTCTTTATGTTCTTTTCTTCTTTTCCATGGTGTTGGCCGGCTCATCCAAAGACAAGAGAAAGCAAGAGAGCAAGAGAGGATTTTAAGGTTCTAAGCTCAAATTGAAGGAAGATTTAAGTGATCAAGTTGAAGATTCAAGAAGTTTCATTACTTTGGTAAGTCCTCTTTTGATTTCTTTGCTTATTTGAAGTTGTGTTTGAGTTTGATAGATTATTTAAGGGTGTGTTGTTTGATTGTGATATGTTTAAGAGTGTTTGATTAGATTGATTATGGATTATAAGGATGGATTGAAGAAAAGAGTAAGTTGGTTGGAAGAGAATGGTGTTGTATTTGTGTTTAAGGTTTTGTGATGATATTTGTGATTTGTGTTTGTTATAGATGTGGAGTTTTTTTGGTGTTTTTGTAAGTTTAAGATGGTTTTTGGGTATGTTTTGTTAAGTTTGTTTGATGAGGATGTTGGTGAAAAGAAGTGTTTTGTTGGGTGTTTTGTTGTTTTGGCCGGAATCTGAGTTTTTGGCCTGACACGCCCATAAGCACGTCCAAAGTTTTAGGTGTGTCAATTGTGTTGGAGGCAGTAGGTTTGACACGACCATTAACACGTCCGTGTTATTGAGCATGTCATAGCTACTGTGAGATTGGAGAGTTTACACGGCCATGAGCACGCTCACGTTGTTGGACATGTTGATATTTTTCAGAGAGGCAGAATGTATTACACGCCCAGTGACACGCTCGTGGTTCTGAGCGTGTAAAAGCTTCTGTGTTGTGGAGTTAGGGCACGGTCAGGGACACGCCCGTGTGGTTGAGCGTGTCATGTTTAGAGTTTGCCCTAGTCAACTCTTAACTTGATTATCTCATGTGAATCCCTAAGCAAGTGTATGTTATTATTTTTGGATTAGGTCTTGAAGAAAGTGATTTGTCATTAATCTAAGAAGTAAAAGAATCTTGGAAAAGGAAGTGTTTAGAGTTGAGTGAATTGTTATTGAGGTAAGTACAAATATTGCATTATTACATTGTTGACTTATATGAATAATGTATTTTGTTATGTTTATATCAATGATGCTATGTGAATAATGTGAAGGATATGATGATGTAAATGATTGTGTATTTGAAAGATGAATTGTTATAATGTGGATTGAGATGTGATGGAATATAAAGCCATTGTGATTGGCTATAATGACTTTAATGAGGCATGTTAGCCTAATTGATAATGAAATAATGAATGAATTGTGTGTCTAATGTGTTATTCCATTTTCAGAGTTTTGTTGATTGGTGGCATGCCTATTAGTAAAAATCTCTTGAAGTTAGGTTGGAATTGATCCTTGAAGCCAAGTTGGGTAGAAGTTTAACATGTTTTACTCCCCTTGAAGCTTGGTTGGGTCTAATCCTTGAAGCCTAATTGAGATGTTACAACCCTTGAAGCTAGGTTGGATTGGTTCTTGAAGCCAAGTTGGGTTGATACTTAGCATGCTTTGTTCCCCTTGAAGCTTGGTTGAACCTAATCCTTGAAGCCTAGTTGGGATAATGATAATGATAAATGTGATAACAAAACGAAAGCATTAACTCTGAAAATTGAATGGCATATTGGTGTCTTTTGGGCCCATGCTTGTCTTTGTTTAAATGTGATTCATTAATGGTAAAATAATTGAATAATAAGATCTATGGAATGACTTTGAAATGTGATATGTTTATATGTGTATGATTTATGAAATATGAAGGTGTGATATTATCTTTACACCTATGAGGTTGTCTCTATTGTTAAATGTGTGACATTTCATTGCATTGCATTAAAGTATAATGTTAGTATACTTTGTGTTACTAAGCCGTTGGCTTAGCGCGATAGTGGTTGATCGCGCAGGTGACAGGGTTGAACCCGAGAGTTCCTCGAGACCGAGTGAGAGTAGACATTGAAGGATTTATTTTGGGGCTTAAAGATCAGAGAAAAGCTGCCAATCATGTATAACTTCTTTATATTTTGTAAAGTATGGATTCTAATGTAAATATATGTATAATTGTAAATATGGATTTGAATGTATTTATATATGTAAATATTTTATAAATTCCGCTGCGTATTAAGTAAACGTATATATATGTATTTTGTTTTATATTACAAGTTAATTACTCTATTTTCTATAATATATAATGAGAAAGAATATCTTATCATCTAAAATGATTTAAATGTTAAAGAAAACTGTAGTGTCCCTATATTTAGTGTACGTATATTACATTGTGGTGTTCTGTAGTGTGCGTGTACAGTATGTAGGGGTGTTACATTGCCCCTTGTGTAGGCTCAAACCAAAGATTTTATCCATGCAAGCTTTGATTGATGTTTTTTCCGTCTAGTTCTTTGTACAAGCACGTATTTCTTCTCTTTACAAAATTACTGGAGCTTTCTCAAGAAATGGGCTTTCCATGCCCCCCTGATTTTACTTCTTCTTTTGATTCTTCACTTCACAGAGTGTTTGCTGTTCACTTTGATATAGAATAGACAATACAAGAAAAGAAAGTGCTATGTGATATGCTCATGTATGCATAATATGTATGAATAATACTTATAGTTGTTCCATCGACTCACAGACCGAGGCGATCAGTAGAAGTGTTCTCATTGGTTCCGTTTTGACACTTGTTCAAGTCTTGCATTGGAATGATCGAACACTTTGCATTTGTGGCTTTTATCTTCTAGATGTTGAGAACATGAGTGGTGGAGACCCCTAATAGTAGAGTCAGGGATGCATCCATTTCAAATTATGTTTCAGCATGTCAATTGGCAGCTTGCCAATAATCATTTCCTTTGCCCAATATGTCCTTTGGAGGTTCAACATACTTCCCTTAACTTGAAGGCTTTGTATGACAAAACACCTTTTTTTTTTTGAATTTTGAATTTTGAATTTTAATTTTGAAATCTAATGTTGGCTTTGCCAAATTAATGTCAATGTACCTCAGGACTTGATTTTTCCAAATTAACATATCTATAACATGACAACCCTAGTTTCCATAGTAAACTCGGGAATCATTTCTATTTAACCAAGAATTGTTGCACTTCAGATAGTCACATACACATTACTTGGCCAAAAGTCTCATTTGAGTTTAAATATTGTCTATCTCATATGCATGCTTATCCAAACTATCTCCACTAATAGACTCTACCTACCAAGAGAGATCAACAGGTCTTTGATAGGCTTGAAATGGGGTCTATAGGTTTAAAGTGAAGGCCATTTTGAGATTTGAGCTGGTGTGACACAATGGACAAACCCTCACACTACAAATTTCTTGTTTGAATTTTAGGCAGCTTGGAGGCAATCTTGCTAGACTCCAAATTCCTTCAATCTTCTTGGCATTAATCTGGATCTTGATTAGGATAGTTTTTGCCCTTGCAAAAAATTTGGTTCCCAAATTTGTTTCTTTTCTTCTTCTCCCTTTTCTTTCTTTTTATTTTTCTTACTTCTTCCTTCTTCTTTCTCTTTCCTTACTCTTCCCTTTCTTTTATCATTTTGTCCTTCTTTCTTGTAGGACTATCAAGTACAGAACGTTCAAGAACTGGATGGTCTTCCTCCTTTTTCTCCAATTTTGATTTAATCTGTGGTTGGGTTGGACCAATTCAAGTAAAAATGTCTTTATGAACCAAGTGGAAGCTAGTTGACTTTTTGAACCTTTTTTTTTAGGTTTTATTTTTTTTCTTTTTGTTTTTTTCCTTTTGTTTTCTTCTCTTTTTTTTTTGGTTCTAGCTCAAACAAAGTTGTCTTATTTGTACCGACTTGGGCTTCCAATAATGGATGAGTGGAGCAACATAAATCTCCTTTAATAGGGATGAATCATTTGTTACTCTTATGTTGTCTTGATACAATGGAAATATTAGGAAAACTTCAACTACCTTTATAGTCTTGAAAGCATCAACTACCCTCATGGTCTTAAGAACATCAACTACCTTCATGGTCTTAAGAACTTCAACTACCCTTATGGTCTTAGCTTTGCATTCCCTTTTTTTTATCTTCTTGTCTCTTCACCTTAGTGATCATAAGATTTATCAAAAGTACCACAACAGCTCAGGGTAGGTTATTGAGGTTATATGCAATGAAAAGTAAGCTAAAATTTTATGAAGGCTCAAAAGGGACAACTAGGGATTGATATTTAATAGGGTGGATACTAGTTGTTGGCTAATCCAAACGATGCCTAGATCCTATCTCTCTTAAATAAGTAGGGTTCAATTTCACCTCGAAAGTTTGTCAAAGCATGTTCTAAGACTGACTAGGACCTAGACAAAGGTAATTATGCAGGAGCCCTCTCTAAGTAAGCATACACAACTCAATACTATAGAGTAATTTCCTCACCTAGTAAAGTCATTCGAGTCATGATGCATAAATATATTAATTCATGAATTATGAAGCTAGATTCCTCATTGGTTGAGCACCAAAATGAACAAAGACCAATAAATTTTTTTGATGAAAGTAATTTATTCAAGCAACTTTAAATTTGAAAAAACACAATAGTTCCAAAAATATTAAAGAAAGTAAGATTGAAAAGCAACATTCAAGCTAAGGAAAGTTCATTGAGTTAGGCTTCTTTTCATTTCATATCTTCAATATCCCCATCTTCTAAGGATGATAAAACAAAATCTTCTTCCAATCCTTTTCCTACCATGAAGGCTGCTGGTGGTGGCACCCTGTTGAACCTTGGAAATGGATTACCTTTGGTATTGGGCTTATCTGGATCAGTCAACTTTCCATTATCAATTAAATCTTGGATCTCATGCCTTAGACGAGCACATTTATCTGTTTCATGCCCTTGCATTTGGTGAAATTGACAGAAGGCCTTAGCATTGAAGTTTGGTGAAAATGGTTTATGTAGTTGTTAGACAAATGATCTTAATTTTGATCCTTGACAACTCAAATGGATGATCTATTTAACTTGTGTTTGAGAAAGCTTGTTGCAGGATTAGGTTGCTTCAATTAAAGGTGAACAGAACAATTCTCGCGGTCGCACATCACCTAAATACGACCGCTCCATGCAATTACAGAATGAAACCTTGTCACAGTAGGTTTCGCAGTCAGAAGTTCAACCATAGTCGCGACCGCTCATACATAATAGCGACCGTCCTAATATTTGCCCGACCGCTACTCAAGGAACTTAAATCATTACAATCACAGTAAGGTTCGCGGTGACAAGAACGGTGAATGATTCGACCTCGCTTACCAATTTAGCGACCGCTCATTTATAGTCGCGACCGCCCAACAATTCAAGAAGAAATTGCTCAAAGAGACAGTAGTGTTCGCGTCCTCAGGTGCGTCCAGAAGTTCGACGCGAGAATATGAGTTCGACCGCGAAAAGCTACTAAGGGCGACCGCGAGATTCAAATTATGGCGGACATCTCTTTTGCCCTGTCAGAAAATGACACGTGACATGACCGTTGTAATCCCACTTCAGTATTCAAAAAAGGGCGACCGCACTTTGTGATGCGCGACCGTCCCGACAAACACAGCATGGGCAAGAAACGGTCCGACAAAAACATCATGGGCAAGATTCCTGCTGTAGAGCACTAAAATTCGACCGTTGAACTTTTTCAAAAGTAGCGACCGTCCCTGGTCAAAAGGACGACCGCGTGAAGCATGAGAGCGACCATCCTTGTATGAAGGGCGACCGCTAAGTGCTTCGGACAGTTTAAGTAAAGAAGGTCTAATCTGCCAAGACTTTATTCTAAACAGCAATAACGGCTAGTAAGACCACATTGGCTATAAATACAATGTTTCCATGAGAAAACAAAGTAGAAGAACATTATTAAGAAAAGATTTTCATAGCCAAGCAACAAATTTCCTTTTGCTTAAACTTGTATTTGAATTGTTATGAATGTTAGGTGTTAGCATTGAAAACACCATTGTATAAGTTTGAGTGTAAGCTTGGGAAACACTTAGGTTGAGAGAGTGAGCCTTGTAAAACTCTTGTGTGGGTTGTAAGTGTGAGCCTTAGAAAAACACTTGTAAAGTTAGGTGTGAACTTGTAAAAACACCAAAGTTGGAAGTGAGCTTGTAAAAACTTCAAAGTCTAGTGGAACCTTAACAAGTTGTTAAGGAAGTGGATGTAGGATTGAAGTAAATCCGAACCACTATAAATCTTGTGTGTTCTTTCTTCCTTCATCACTCAACAATCTTCATATTCCGCACTTCTTATTTGTTGAGTTTTTTAAATTGTCATTACTTCTTGTGGAAACCAATTCACCCCCCCCCCCTCTTGGTTGCCATCTTGGGACAACAATTGGTATCAGAGCCCTGAGATTTCTTAAACTTAATTGTGAAATCTGATCCACAATGGCAACTTCTTCTTCATCAAGCTCTCATGGAAATCTTAACTCTATTCTTAGACCTTACTTTGATGGAACGGATTACTCATACTGGAAACACAAAATGTATTTGTTTCTAGACAGTGAAGGGATTGAACTATGGGATTTCGTGGAAAATGAGTGGAAATCTCCTACTCATGAGGTTGACGGTATTCAAGTTCCACTTCCCAAAGCTCAATGGTCAACTAGCAATATCAGAGATCGATTCAAGAACAATAGAGCTGCTTCCATCTTGATGAACTCCATTTCAAGAGAAGAAGGTGGAAGAGTTCAACATTTAACTTGTGCACATTGTATTTGGAAAACACTTGAAAACTACCATGAAGGTACAACTCAAGTAAGATTTACCAAGAAACAAATGCATGTTCATGAGTATGAGCTATTCAAGATGAAACCAAATGAAAATGTCACCGACATGACAAATCGCTTGCTTGCTATTGTCAATGAACTGAAGAAGTATGGCAAGGTATATGATCAAGGTGATGTAAACAGTAAGATCTTGAGAGCCCTAAGAGCTAGAAAGAACTTTGAATCCAAAGTATCATCCATAGAAGAAGCTCATGATCTCAGCACATTAAGAACCGACGAGCTAGTTGGCAAATTACTCACTTTTGAGCTGCACAGTGAAAAAGAAGAAGATCAAGGTGAGAAAGAAAAGAGAAAACCAATTGCACTCAAAGCAATCAAAGAAGTTGAGAGCTCAAGCAATGAAGGTACTGATGATGAAGATGAAATGGCAATGTTCTCAAAAAGAATGAATGAATGGAAAAGGAAGAAAAGATTACAAGCAAACAAAGGTACACCTCCTAAATTCTCCTTCAAAGATAAAGAAAAGAAAAATGAGGTAAAATGCTATGAATGTGGAAAAACCGGTCACATCAAGTCGGATTGCTACAAATTAAAGAACAAAAGGAAATGGGATAAAGAAAAGAAAAAATCTCTCAAAGCCACATGGGATGACTCTTCCTCAAGTGAAGAAGAAGAAGAGGAAGGAATTGCAAATCTTTGTCTCATGGCTATTGAAGATGACTCCAATGAGGTAAGTACTCAATCTTTTGATCTTGTAGCACATGATGATATAAGTGATATATATGATAGTGATTTGATTGAGCACATGACTTCTAAAATAGAAAAATATTTCTCCAAAATGATGCTCTATAAAGAAAAAAACTCTAAGTTAGAAAAGGATTTTATATGCTTAAAGAACTCTACCTTAGAATTGAAAACCTCAAATGAACATTTGATGAATACAATAGGAGAATTAAATAAAAGCTCACATGACTTAGAAAAAGTGATTAAAGAGAATGAGGCATTGAAGCATGAACTAAAAGAACTAAAAGAATCAATTTCCAGATTTCATAAAGGAAAGGAAGCATTGAACACATTAATTAATAATCAAAGATCACCTTCCTTGAAATATGGATTAGGATTCAATGGCTCAACCAACATTGCACCTAGTAAACCAACTTTTGTGAAAGCATCTACAACTAAAATTTCTGATGTTCATATCAAAGATGCTTGCACCAAGACTAAAAGAACTTCTTACGGTTCACTAGGAGAAAAAGCCAAAAACAATTATGCATTGTTGTTTACTAAACTTGTACAAAAGAAATCACATACTTGTAGTTGTATGTATAATGCAAAAAGAAAAATGCAGAAGCATAGGATACCATGGCAATGCACATATTGCATGAAATTTGGTCACAAAAATTTCTATTGTTATATAAGAAAAGCTCATCTAAATTTAGAAGGCACTCTTTCTACTAACCATCAAGGACCCAACTATATGTGGGTACCTAAAAAAGGATGACCACAATTGGCTTGCAGGTATGCCTAAAATCTACTACCAATGAAAGCACATGGCTTGTGGATAGTGGATGCTCAAGGCATATGACTGGAAATGCAAAGCTCTTTACAAGTATTACCTATAAACATGGAGGTAACGTAACTTTTGGAAACAATGCTAAAGGTAAAATTCTTGGTGTTGGCTCCATTGGTTCTATTGGTAAGGATTTAATTGAAGATGTATGGCTTGTTGATGGTTTGAAACATAACTTGCTAAGTGTTAGTCAACTTTGTGATAAAGCATACTTTGTTAAGTTTGATTCCAAGGAATGCAAAATCACAAATTCAAATGATGTTATCATATTTAAGGGTACTAGAACAAACAACACTTACAATGTAAGCATACATTCTGATCATACATGTTTAATGTCCACTAATAATGATGCATGGTTATGGCATAGAAGACTAGGACATGCTGGTATGGATCAATTGAAATATATTTGTAATGAGAATTTAGTTGATGGCTTACCTAAGATAAAATATGATAAAGATAGGATTTGTGAACCTTGTCAACATGGTAAGCAACATAAAAGCTCATTTAAAACAAAGAATGTTATAAGCACCTCTAGACCTTTAGAGCTCATTCATTTAGACTTGTTTGGACCAAATAGAGTTACAAGCTTAGGAGGTAAATCATATGCATTTGTTCTTGTTGATGACTACTCTAGATTCACATGGGTTAATTTCTTAGCTCAAAAGAATGAAGCCTTTAATTACTTCAAAACCTTTGCAAAAAGAGTTCAAAATGAAAAAGGATATGTGATCACATCTATTAGAAGTGATCATGGCAAAGAATTTGAAAATGAAAACTTTGAAAACTTTTGCAATGAAATTGGCATTTCACACAATTTTTCTGCTCCTAGAACTCCACAGCAAAATGGTGTAGTTGAAAGGAAAAATAGAACTTTAATTGAAATGGCTAGAACAATGCTCAATGAATATGATTTACCATCTTATTTTTGGGCGGAAGCCGTTAATACAGCTTGTTACATTGCAAATCGTGTTTATAAAAGGCATTTAACTAATAAAACTTCTTATGAGCTATGGAATGGAAGAATACCCAGAATTGGATATTTTAGAGTATTTGGATGCAAATGCTTCATATTGAATACCAAGGATAATCTTGGAAAATTCTCATCCAAATCAGATGAAGGCATATTCTTAGGATATTCATCATATAGCAAAGCATATAGAGTATTTAATATGAAAACTCTAGTTATAGAAGAATCAATGCATGTTGTATTTGATGAATCATCTAAACTTGATCAAAAGAAAGGTATTACTTTCAATGACCCTGCAGGCACTCTTGAACCTCTTGAATCTATTGATGCTCCAAAGATCAATCAACTTGAAGAAAAGGCTCAAGATCTACCTAAGGATTGGCAATACAAGAAAGATCATCCAAAGGAACTCATCATTGGAGAAACATCAAAGGGAGTAACTACTAGATCTAAAATTAATCATGTTGATGTTAATATTGCTTTTGTTTCTCAAATTGAACCAAAAACTATTGAGGAAGCTTTAAATGATGAAAATTGGATAATTGCAATGCAAGATGAACTTAATCAATTTGAAAGAAATAATGTTTGGCAACTTACTCCTAGACCTATAGATCATTCTATAATAGGATGCAAATGGGTTTATAGGAATAAGCTCGATGAAAATGGTCACATCATTAGAAATAAAGCAAGATTGGTAGCCAAAGGTTATAATCAAGAAGAAGGTATTGACTATGATGAAACCTTTGCCCCCGTAGCTAGATTGGAAGCTATTAGAATATTACTTGCTTTTGCATGTCATATGAATTTTAAGCTTTATCAAATGGATGTTAAAAGTGCATTTCTAAACGGACTCATAAATGAAGAAGTTTATGTTGAACAACCTCCTGGTTTTGAAAACTACAAATTTCCTGATCATGTTTTCAAACTTACCAAAGCTTTATATGGATTAAAGCAAGCACCTAGAGCTTGGTATGATAAACTTAGTGCATATTTGCTTGAAAATGGTTTTTCAAAAGGAAAAGTAGACACAACTCTTTTTGTTAAAAAGAATAAGCACAACATTTTGATTGTACAAATTTATGTGGATGACATAATATTTGGAGCTACTAATGAAGCCCTGTGCAAAGAATTTGCTTCTTGTATGACTAAGGAATTTGAAATGAGCATGATGGGTGAACTCAAGTTTTTCCTTGGACTGCAAGTCAAGCAATGTAAAGATGGGATCTTCATCAACCAATCCAAATATACAAAAGAACTCATCAAGAAATTTGGAATGGATGGCTGCAAAACTAGCAAAACTCCTATGAGCACATCATTGAAATTAGGTAAAGATGATAATGGTAAAGCAGTAGATGAGAAGAAATATCGAGGTATCATCGGATCACTACTTTACTTAACTGCTTCTAGGCCTGATATAATGTATAGTGTATGTCTTTGTGCTAGATTTCAAACTAGTCCTAAAGAATCACACTTGAATGCCACTAAGAGAATCTTGAAATATTTGAGCGGTACAATACATTTAGGACTTTGGTATCCTAAAAACACATCATTTCATATTATAGGATTTTCAGATGCAGATTATGCTGGTAGTATATTAGATAGGAAAAGCACAACAGGAGCATGTCACTTTCTTGGTAATTGTCTAGTTTCTTGGCATAGTAAGAAACAAGCATCAGTTGCTTTATCCACAACGGAAGCTGAATATGTTGCAGCATGTTTTTGTTGCACACAAGTATTATGGATGAAACAACAATTGCTTGACTATGGTAAAATGTTTAACAATATCTCCATTAAATGTGACAACACTAGTGCTATCAATTTGTCTAAGAATCCTATCCAACATTCTAGATCCAAGCATATAGATATTAGACATCATTTTTTGAGGGAAAATGTACAAAATCAGAACATAATCTTAGAATTCATAGATACAGAAAATCAACTTGCTGATGTCTTTACAAAACCCTTGAATGAAGATAGACTTAACTTCATCAAACTCAATTTAGGAATGATTGATGGAATCACTTTGAGTTAATTAGAATTTTTTTGCCTTAAAATAAAGTTTCTATGTGCATGAAATTAATTTTTCTTAACACACTTAGAATATCTTCCATCTTTCCTTGAATCTTTTATTTTTGAGTATGTAGCGGTCGCTCCAGTGTTCTTTCGCGCTCGCTACTTCGTCTGCTAGTTTCATTCAATAAAATTCTCTGAGCGCGGTCGAGAAAATTTGTGCGCGATCGCACCAATTTGAATAGTTTCGACCGTTACAGATGTTTTTCTTCACTCGCGAGCGTACTGATCATAATAATGGACGCTGTACCCCATGTCGCGATCGCACCTTATTAAATATGCGACCGCACCCTGTACACTCTGCTCGAAAATTTATAACCGTTGGCTGTGTGACAGGTCGCAATTCTTGATTTTCAACAGTCTTAAACGGCTATTTTCGTTATTTCATCTATTTAAGAGCATAATAAATCATTTTCTCTGATATTTTGCTTCTGAAAACTTTCTGAAACCCTAAAATCTACTCATCATCATCTGTCATTCAATTGAACCTCTGTTTTCCTGCTCTCATCTGTTCTTTCTGTTTCAATGGCTCCCAAAAGAAAAACCACTTCCAAAATTAAGGGTCAAGCTAAGAGAGTTCCAGGAATCACCATTAGAGAACCTGTTGTTGAACCTCCATCTCCTCCACAATCAAAAAGGGGTGAGAAAATTCACAAACCTCATCACCAAACCACTGAGGAAGACATTAGGTATGCCATGCTAAAGAAGAAGAAGGTTGAAGGCACCAAATCACCTTTTGGTGGGATGCTGTCTGCCTTGGGCATCAAGGACGAAATTGAAGGATTGTTGGATGTCCTTGGATGGAGAAATTTTGTCTTTCCAGAAGAAGTAGGTTACTCTAGTCTAAGTAAGGAGTTTCTAATGTCATTCCAGATAGAGAAGAGTGCAAACTCTGCACTAGGGTGGTATGGGGTTAGGTTCAAACTCTTTGATCAGTATCAATTCTTAACCCTTGAAGATTTTGGCAGAATTTGGAACTTCCCTTCTGAAGGTATAACCTCCTACAATGACCAAATCTTCTCAAACCCAACCCTTTCTGATTTCTGGCGAGAAATTTCCATTGAAACTTCCTTTGAAAAGGAATCTAAAGCCAAGCACATCAAATCTCTCACCCACTGGATGCTCCATAGGATTATCACCTATACCATTCACCAAAGAGCAGATGGGAATGAGAAAGTAACCAAGAGAGACCTTATCTTTCTCTATGCTTTCACCCACAACATCAAAATGAACACAACCAAGTTCTTGATTGATACCTTTTATCATCATGCTGTTACAAGAACTGGTACCTTCTTCCTATCCTCTCAAGTTACTCAAATAGCTAGGCACCTAAACCTTCTGAATGATTTGAACTTAGCCACTTTGAGGAACCCTTTCACTCTAGCCTCCAATGCTATCACAATGGATTACTTAGAGCATGCTGGTTGTGTAAGGAAGATAGAAGGGTCATATGTATACTGCTATGGCAAGAAAGGAGTTATGGATAAACAAAAGAAAAGGCCAAGGTATACAATTGAGGAAGAGGGAGATTCTGTAGAAGTTGCAGTAGAATTACCTCCAAAAGCAACTTCATCAAAAGCTGCTAAAGAAACTGCTTCATCCTCCACACAACTCATCCTCCAAGCTATCAAGACTCTCTCAAGGAAACTCTCTAAGTTCAAGAAGAGTGTCTCCAAGAGATTCCAGCACTTGAACAAAAGGATAGACCTTATATCCCACATGCACCATGATCTTTATGACATGCAAGGCAAATTGGACTTGCCTCAATGCAATCTTGAAGATTGGGATATAAGTGATCACACCCAAAGCGTTGCTGAAGAAGAAGAGTCCATTAGCACTAGCTCTGCCTCTGTTGCACCTCAAGATAAGGGGAAAGCTCCTTTAGTTGAAGAAGAGTTAGAGTTAGATGATGACTCAGAATAGCTTAGCTTTAGTCTGTTTTTGCTTGCATTTTCATATGTTTGCTAATTTGCTTTCTGTTTTGTATTTTCCTCCACTTCAAACTATATAATGTTTATATTTCCTTTCATTTGCTTTGTTAATATTTTTGCTTAACATTTATTTCATTTTGCCTATGCCAATGGGGGAGAGAAAATACCAAAATGGAATGTGGTATAAATGGAATGTCAATAAAATTATGGGGGAGAAATAAGAACAATCTGTTTGAACATTTGCAAAATTAGGAAAAAATGTTTATGGGGGAGTTAATTTCTTGTTGAAATTTATTGAACATTTGCAAATAAGAAAAAATGTTTATGGGAGAAAAATGTTTGCACCAAGATAAACTACTAAATCACAAATGCTCTTAACCATGATTGTTGCATATGTTAAGGGGGAGCATTTTAGACTTATTATTTTTCTCATCATTCCATTTGAATTGTCAAAGTCAAAATGGGGGAGATTGTTAGACAAATGATCTTAATTTTGATCCTTGACAACTCAAATGGATGATCTATTTAACTTGTGTTTGAGAAAGCTTGTTGCAGGATTAGGTTGCTTCAATTAAAGGTGAACAGAACAATTCTCGCGGTCGCACATCACCTAAATACGACCGCTCCATGCAATTACAGAATGAAACCTTGTCACAGTAGGTTTCGCGGTCAGAAGTTCAACCATAGTCGCGACCGCTCATACATAATAGCGACCGTCCTAATATTTGCCCGACCGCTACTCAAGGAACTTAAATCATTACAATCACAGTAAGGTTCGCGGTGACAAGAACGGTGAATGATTCGACCTCGCTTACCAATTTAGCGACCGCTCATTTATAGTCGCGACCGCCCAACAATTCAAGAAGAAATTGCTCAAAGAGACAGTAGTGTTCGCGTCCTCAGGTGCGTCCAGAAGTTCGACGCGAGAATATGAGTTCGACCGCGAAAAGCTACTAAGGGCGACCGCGAGATTCAAATTATGGCGGACATCTCTTTTGCCCTGTCAGAAAATGACACGTGACATGACCGTTGTAATCCCACTTCAGTATTCAAAAAAGGGCGACCGCACTTTGTGATGCGCGACCGTCCCGACAAACACAGCATGGGCAAGAAACGGTCCGACAAAAACATCATGGGCAAGATTCCTGCTGTAGAGCACTAAAATTCGACCGTTGAACTTTTTCAAAAGTAGCGACCGTCCCTGGTCAAAAGGACGACCGCGTGAAGCATGAGAGCGACCATCCTTGTATGAAGGGCGACCGCTAAGTGCTTCGGACAGTTTAAGTAAAGAAGGTCTAATCTGCCAAGACTTTATTCTAAACAGCAATAACGGCTAGTAAGACCACATTGGCTATAAATACAATGTTTCCATGAGAAAACAAAGTAGAAGAACATTATTAAGAAAAGATTTTCAAAGCCAAGCAACAAATTTCCTTTTGCTTAAACTTGTATTTGAATTGTTATGAATGTTAGGTGTTAGCATTGAAAACACCATTGTATAAGTTTGAGTGTAAGCTTGGGAAACACTTAGGTTGAGAGAGTGAGCCTTGTAAAACTCTTGTGTGGGTTGTAAGTGTGAGCCTTAGAAAAACACTTGTAAAGTTAGGTGTGAACTTGTAAAAACACCAAAGTTGGAAGTGAGCTTGTAAAAACTTCAAAGTCTAGTGGAACCTTAACAAGTTGTTAAGGAAGTGGATGTAGGATTGAAGTAAATCCGAACCACTATAAATCTTGTGTGTTCTTTCTTCCTTCATCACTCAACAATCTTCATATTCCGCACTTCTTGTTTGTTGAGTTTTTTAAATTGTCATTACTTCTTGTGGAAACCAATTCCCCCCCCCCTCTTGGTTGCCATCTTGGGACAACAGTAGTGGTCGAGGAGCTAACAGTTGCAACAACCCTTTCTTTTACAGCTTGCTAAAAACCCAAGATAGAGGTTTCCCCAATTCTGAGAATTGTCTTTTATTTCCTTGAACAGTCGCATTAACAACAACTTCTTTTTGCGTGCTTTGATTGCTAGGCTGATAATTCCCTTTCTCATTCCTTTTTATTGAAAAATGGTTCTTCTCTCTTTCCCACTCTTCAATTTGTATACCAGCTTGGAGAAGATCTTTGAAGTCACAAATGAGTGTATGAGACATCCTTTCACGAAGATTGGGTAGGACACCTCTCACGATCATCCTTATTTGATCAGATTCATCGGGCCTTTTCTTGAGCAAAGCAGCCTTATTTCTCCATCTCTTCACATAGTCCACAAAATTCTCATTTGGCCTTTGTCTAATGGACTCAACTTCCATTAAGGTAACTTCCAACTAGACATTATACCCATATTGCTGGATGAAGGCCTTGTATAGCAAATCCCAATTCTTTTGTGTTCCATCATCTAAGGTATTGAACCAATTTTGGACAACAGGGTCCAATGAGAGCATGAAGTACCTTAGAGTTTGAGCCATAGTAGCTCGGGCAGACTACATGGCAGTGATATACTGCTTCACATGGAGATGAGGATTTCCAGTGCCATTGTACTTAGCAAAGGATGGCATCTTGAACTTGTATGGAACTTCTTCATCTAGCTCGAATAACTTGTCAACTTCAGACATCTCTTCAGTTTTCAGCTTCTTCCCAAATTTCTTTTCCAAATCAGCAATCATCTTCTCAACATTAGAAGTCTCATTCTTTTCAATAGTTGCCTTCTCAACAACCTTCGGCTCCTTTTGAAGATCTTGGTAATATTGAGCCCAATCATCATCATCAATGATCACCTTATCATCATCAAAAGCTACTTCATCAGCTTTAGCCTTTCCCTTGACTTTCTTGGTTCTAGCAGATGCTTCGACATGGTTTCCTAAAATTGCAGCTAGTTGATTCTTTATGGTCTCGGCCATGGCCTCTTTTATTTCTTCCATTTTGGCATTGAGGGCATCATCCACCATTCTTTGAATTTGTTTGGGATCCATTATTTTTGGTGAGCAAGTGATCGAGTCGTTGCTAGATACTTCATCTTCGGCGTAGGTCGGATTATTGTAAGCTTTTAAACTCTCATAATCCAGGGCTGTGAACAAAAGAGGATCAATGATATGAGATGCAAATGTATGCATGTATGCATATATGCACAAAAAATCAATGAAGAAAGATAATTAGGACGTTCCTTCCAACCTTATAACATCCACACACGAATGGCGAGTCTCTTTTCCTAGGTATATGGTTAAGATGGGGTACCTTGCTTTTGAATAATTCCCTCGGACGTTTCAACCAAATAGTTATATTTTTCGAAAGTGGAAATCAATCCATGATAATTCCAATTAATTAGGTTTTAATCCATTCAACCAACTAAAGTAGCTTTTATGCTATGTTGGATTAAAATGAAATTAAGAGGTTTATTATAAATAGATTTCACACTTGAAAAGAGTAACTAATGGTTCATGCCAAAAGCAAGCCCATGGTTAATTTATTCTTAGTGTAAACTAGGCCCATAATTGATTTTTAGTATTTCATAATTGACCTAAATATTTTTGCAAGCTCTTTGTAAGAGAAGGTTGGGTGAAAATAATTTTGTTTCTAAGCCCATTGTAAAAGATTTTAGAAAAATGGATTTTGGGCTTAGTATTTGGGCCATGGGCCAAAAATTTTTGATTTATTTCTAGAAAAATTTTATGTCCAAAGACCATCTTGAAAAGTTTTGAAAATAGCTTTGGTCTTTTGGACTTTAAAGAAAAATTTATTTTGAGCTTACAATACACTTAGGTCATATTAGAAAAAGAACAAACCAAATAAGCCATGATTTAAGCAAAGATAAATTAACCATAGTCAAACAACATGCATTTGGGGGTAAAACCTAAGGAAAGTAACTAGGCCAATTACATGAGCTTTAGTCTTTGGGTAAAAAGGCTTAGGTTCCCATAGCAAGTATATACCAAATGGTACGAGGCTATGAGTGGTAATGCCATGTTCAATTTCCATACCTTGAGTGAAAGTATGGTATCCCTTACATAACACAACACGGGTAACACGGGCATCCTAACTCACGCACACGGTGCAATCTAATATGATGCAATGGATAATATCATTATAAGAAAGAATAAAATAATATAAAGACCAACGGAATCAACTTCTCTCATCCCCAGTGGAGTCGCCACTGTGAGCGGGGATTTTTGCCCCCACTCCCGGTGAAATGGTTCTTGCGACTTCGGCACTGTTTAGGCTTGGGGCCTTAGAGAACACGGATCTAAGTCCGGAGTAAATGGAGTTGCCACCCGGACGGGCCGAGAAAAAAGAAAGGGGTGGATGACTCGATTCCTAAGGAATCCCAACCCCCTAATGGGTTCAAAAAGTTGGGTACGTGTGGGGAAGGTGAGAAATGGCCCAACACCCCCACAATGCCCGGTTCATTAGAACTGGCCTCCTTTATAGGTCCTAATATTATAAAATTCTTAAATATAACAACATTATCCATATTACACACAATAATTAAAAGAAAGCATCAATATGTTAAAATCAAAGCAAGGTCCAAGCAAAACAAATAAATGGACACCCATCTGAAGATGGAAACATGTCCTTACATCACATGCCTAAATATGACACCCACCGAAAGGTAGAAACATGCCCTTTACATTGGTTCTAAAATAGAAAAGAAATTTAAATTACATGAATTTAACTAATGAGGTACCCACCAAGTGGAAACATACCTCTTACAACATTTGGAAATCTAAATAAATTAATAAAAGTAAATAACCATTCATCATAAATAAATCATTCATCAAAGGTATTAAATATCAATAAAAAGTAAACATCCATCCATGATAAATTAAATGAACCAAGCATTAAACTTAAATAAATTAAAGCATATAAAATAAATCAAAGCATAAACAAATATGGAATTGAATAAGGCAAATAAAAAATCTAAGTTATAGCTACTGTTTCCATTTAGGATCCTTTAATTCATGTGTTTAGGGTTTTGGATTTTCATGAGTTTAAGCTACTGTGACTTTTTAAAGAATTAAAATAGATTAAGGATTTTTTGTTTTAAAAGGTTGGTAAGACACTTTGATTAACCAAATTAAGGTTTGAATGGTGAAATCATGAAACTAGGGTTTTGGACACTTTAAAATACTTTTGATTTGTGGTTTTAAATGATGATTTCAAGCTTATTGTGTAAAATTAAAATATTTGAGTTTATATGATTTTTAAGGTTTTAAAGGATTAGGGTTTATAAAAAAATTAGGGTTTAAGGCTTTAAAGGGGTTAGGGTTTAACTATTTTAGGTTTGGAGTTGAGTTAGGGTTTAGTGCTTTAAAATTAGGGTTTCGGTGGATGCATGAAGCTTTTAGGGTTTGAAAATCAATTTGATGGTATTATGAAGTTTTATGAAAATAAACAAATGATTTAAAGTTTTTAAAAGCAAAAAAGTAGTTTTTAAGGCTTTTGGAAAGAAACTGAATATAATTTAAGGGTTTTGATGATTTGGAAAGTAAATTAGGGTTTTGGGATTTTGAAGAAACTAAATTAATAACTTTAAATTCTTTGGAAAATAAAGCAACAAATTAGTGTTTTTAACTTTTGAAAAGCTAAATTAAAGTTCTGGGATTTTGATTTTGAAAGCCACAATTAGATAGTTTATGCTACTGTGAAAAATATAACAAAACAAGAATTTAATACATACCTCCTTTTGATAGTTCCTCCAACAAATAATTCTTCTTGGATAAACAAAAACAAAGGCAGTTGCCGCCTTTGATGTTTCTTTTTTTTTTTTTGTCTCTCAAAAAGTCAGATTTATTTTCACTGCTTTCCTTCACAGATTCGGTTTCAAAGTCCCAATTTCGTCCTCAATTCTCATCCCCTTTTTTTTGTGTTGTTTAGTTCATATTTATAGAAGAATTCTATGGGTAATTCTAATTATTCATGACATACAATATTCAATAAGAAAAAAACCGAAAGCTAATTGCATTAGGTTTCAAAAAATTTGCGTCGAAAATATTTTGCAGGCGAAAAAAAACTGCTGCGGAAAAACTGCGCATACAAAAAAAAGCTGCCGCAGCTGGCTGCGGTAACGCAAGCGGAAAGGGCCCGCGGGCCATTTCACCTGCAGAAAAATTCTGCGGGCGATTCCTGTAGGCGAAATGCCCATGGGCCCATGCTGACTTTCGATGACGATTTTTTCATCGCCGATTTTTCCGTTGCAGATTTTTTTTATTTTTGAATTTTTATTCATTTCACCATTTTTTACTAAAATAAATATTAAAAATAATCAAGATACCATAAAAATTATTTTGGACTATCTAAAATATGTTGGACAACACAAAATATTTTAGACTAATTAAAATATATTGGACCGGACTTGGTCAAAAATTAAGGGGGTCTACAATGTAACAATATCTGACACCCAATGTCTCATCCACAATATATCTCAATAGTAATGACACATAAGTGTCTAACTCAGGGGCACAATAACAACTCTATGGCACCCAGTGCCTCCACCAATCATGTAAGGCATGCCAATTACCAAGCGCAATCTTCTAGCAACTATATATTGTATAAGGTACACACAATACATATTTATTTTTCAACATATTTTTACATCTCAACTCATATCATGGTTTCCATCAACCATCATCATAAATAATGCCAATGTGGCTTACATCCACATTTTAATGCACAAATTGCACTTCTCATATCTCTAACAAATATCACATCCACATTTTACATTACATGATTATCATAACAATAGCACATCTTCTCTAAAGCCAAGACCGTGCCTCGCACAAAACAGAAAACAATTATCAATACACATTTCATGGCTTTTCAATCTTTATATAACATTATCACTTGCCATAATTCTATAGCTCACTCACATTGAACAACACTTCATACACATATTTCACATTAAATTGCTAATACTATAGTACAACTCATATATAAAGTATTTCAATATCATCATGGCATGTTTTATACCAAGATATTAATAATATCAATCTGTATATCTCTATTATACTCAAATCCTTTCTTTCTCAACTCATAACACTTAATTCAACACTCCATGCTTTGGAGTTTCTCATTAATTAAGATTATATTTAGTTTCCAAACTATCAATAATATTATATTTATCTCATCTTTATCATATTCATTATTCATTTATAATTCACACTCGATATCCAACCACATATCTCATTTCATATTTTCATCATGCAATCATGAGCCACATTCACCATATGACTCCTCAACATGCCAACATTTTGTATAATCAACATATTTGATTAATATTTATTCACTTTATAATCACATAACATTTTTAATTCAATATATATAAAGATATAGCTATGCAAGCTATGAATCATGTATGAAAGACAATGAAAAGAACTATTTTGGGCAAAATTCTATAATTAACATGCCTAAAGACATGGACATGTCACAAACCATGTCATTTATCCACTTTACGGAAGTTTTGACACGCCCAGTGACATGGGCGTGTCACTGCCACTGTCATTTAAATTGAAAAAAAACATCTACGACATGCCTAGTAACATGGGCGTGTCACTGCTCCCATCAGACTAATTTCTACATATAATTCATCATACAATTCATTCATACAATCATCCATATATCAATTCACTCAATTCACAACTCATTTCTACAAAACCCTTACTCTTTTACTCAATTCCAACTACCCATCATCATCCTCAACATCTAACCATATTTACTTCATCAATGCATCAATTCATCATTTATATATACTCCACCTACCATAGTTATCATCTTATTCAATTAATCATCACTTCCTCTCACTAATCATATCACATATATATGTATTTAAAATCCATAAAAATCAGCTCAAGGAAAAGAGCATTTACTTGAATTCTTTGTCAAATCTTCAATATCCACCTTCAAATCTCTTAAAATTCTTATGAATTTGGTGTGTATATGAACAAAATCAAGCTCTTCTCTCGCTTTCTCAATTCTCACATTCAAAGAGGAAGAAGAAGAAGGAAGAAAAATATGCCTCTTCTTTTCCCATCTTTATCTCTTATATATATAAAAATATAACAAATTTTCCACCATTCACTTTCTCCCTATCATATATTTAAATTTATATACATATAACTAATCACTTAATTAATTTAAGTATCCATTCACAAATAATATCTAGACTTTTCCATAATCATCTCCTTTTTTTTTAACTTTTATCTTTTTACCTAACTTCATCATTCAGTGCCTTTATACTTTATATGTATCTTATGTATATTTTATGTAAATGTATATGTCTTTTATACTCTATTTATATTTCTCATATATTTCAAATACATAATATATATGTATAACATACATCATACACATCCATCTCATATTATATTTTCTCTACCTATTTCACCAATATACTCTCTCATAATTATTATTCCAAAGTACATCAAAAATCAGGATATTACAATTCTCTCCCCCTTATATAATTTTGTCCTCAAAATTACCCAATAAGATAATAATCCATCCATAATAAAATATCATCTTCAATTTTCATATGAAATTAATCATATCATCAAATCATATAACCTCTGCTCTTATCAATAGGGTCAATCATCTTCTCCCAATTTCATAACTCATCACTATATTTTTTTTAAGCAAAAAAATCATGTCAAATCATTACAACACCAATCAAATTTTCATTAGACAAAAATTAGTTCATCTCATTAGTATAAATGCCTCACAAATCTATTATACTCAAGATATTTTATCAGTTCATCATTTTATAAATATACTCTCTTAACCTTTAATTTAAAGGTTATTAAATTATATCTTAACACTGACTATCCAGTCACTACAATCATTTTTAGGATTGTATCATTGTTCATCTATCTCTTTTCTATATTCACAAATAGGTATTTGTAAAATCATAAATGATAACAATTTTCAATCCCTATGTAACAAGTCTCATTGCGATAATTTATGCATCTCCACCATGATTTTATCCTTTATACAATTATCACACATTATTTCAATAAAATCAATATATAATTCTACAAAATCTTATTTCCACCATTAAAATTCATTCTCGTAATTTATTCATTAAGCCAACATGTATATGAATTCCAATCACACATAACTAACATCTTTCTCAAATTAACCACCATTCTCTTAAACAATTCTCTTATCATTTAAACTGATATACCTTAACTCACTTCATGTCCATACACATATTAGGACATTGCATCATACTTGCTATCACATATCTCTCATATTCTTAATACAACTATACAAATTGAATCTCAATAATTACTCGCAACTTTACCACATTCCAGATCAATTGATCTAACTATTACAATATCTGCATCACAACTTTATTTTCTTCTAGTCAACTTTTGGCTTGTTTAAACTCATCATTTTATCTCAATTCATGACCTAACTCAATTAGGTCAAACTTATTTTAAATTCTAATTTTCTTAGGATTCATCACTAGTAATACCGATTTCTACTTATTGGAGCTAATGATTGTATACGACCAATATACATCATTTCAAATTAATTATTTTTTTTACATTTCTTTTCTATTATCTCTTTATTTTCTATTACACATAATATCAATTTCATAGCCAGACTCTGCTTAGGTAATCAATAAATGCATTATAAATCATATATCTTTAATCATATCACATTCAATTCATTATATTTTGAGCTATAATCACAATGTGACTAGTAAATCACATTCCTTAGAACTTATGTAATCATATCAAACTATGATCACCATCAAATAGCTCATTAATCATCACATTACATATTCATATATATATATATAACATACACATATATAAATATACTATTGAGCCTAACACTTCTATACAATTATCATGGCTAGTTAATACAATATCATGGTCCAACTTTTCTCGGAACCATCATTGATCTCAATCACATGACCTAGCATTGCTCAGGTCAAGACCTAGCCCTGCTCAGGTCTATCAATATATGCGTCTCTAGTCCTAGCTTTGCTTAGGACCTCTCATGCATATCCAATCAATCTCAACACAACCGGACAAGTAATTATATAGGCTACACATATATAACATCACTTTACATTTTATTATCACATACTCATTACTCTATACTTTTCCCATGATCACCACTGTCTGTGATCATGCCATATTACCATTTTACATTTAACATAACTCTTAGTTGCATTCCAATTTCTATAACTTATAATATTTTCACAATTCTCTTCTCTTTCACACTTTCTATAATTATAGATAAATTTCTACACAAGGTTACTAGTTACAACTATATAATCCATAAATCTTGCATGTATCTCATGAAACAAAACTATCAATCTCACAAAAACAATCTCACGGCCATGTTATCTTAGGCCCATGCCCATGAATAATAAAACTAATATGCCAATATACTAAACAAGTCACATGGCCATGCTAATTTAATTAACACATCCGTGTATTATAAATCTCTTTTACTTTGAATAAATTATCTCACCACTTTGCAACACAATTACATGTCCTCTAAAGTCATACTGGATAAATTCAACCATTATGATTTTCCTTCTATCTATCAACATAATTGATAAATTTACATTCTTAATAAGTATTCAATTGGTTCCACGTCAATTTTTCTCACTGCTCAAATCATTCACTTAACTCAAACTTACTCTTTAATATACCATATAACTACTCTTGCACTCTTTATAATTGAATAAATATTTTCAATATTTCAAATCATTAATTTTTTATATCCAAATAATCATTTCAATCCAACAACACATTTCGCCTCAAATTAAATAACTGACATACTGAGTATTCCTTAAATCATGTAATATATACACCATATTAAAATCTTACTTCTCTATTTATTATTCCATTTCCAATATATCTCTTATAAAAATTCTCATTTATTCCTTTCTCATAATAATTTTACCAAATAATACTCAATGCGCTAGCATAAAATTTCATTAAATCAAATTCCATTCCTCTCTAGTCAAACTAATTTTTTCCACTTGTACACTCTTTTCATTAGAATTCTATTTTCCTTATAATCTCTTACTTATACACATTTTTATCACAATATACTATAACCAACATAATTCATTTACATCAATGTCATATCATATATAATTTTACTCAACAGTAAATATTTCATTTTCTTTTTATAATCTTATAACTCAATTCTAGCATTATTCTCAAATTCATTCTCTTATAACTTATTTCACAAACACATTTCAATAATCAATAATTTTAAAATTAGTTTTACTTAAGTAAAACTCCACTTCTTTAATTCATCAATTAAACTTAAACAACTTTTTCCATATTATCTCTTTCTCTAGCTTTACTATCAATATGAACCTCGTTTTCCACACTATCATCTAGATCATATCATTCAAATACATGACATCATAAACCACATTATGCCACATCCGAGACTAACCTAGGTGTCAATTCATATGCATATATCACATCTCCCTTCATTTTTGTTTCCAAAATTTCCATTTCTTTTTCAAAACTCACTTTGGCTGAGAATCTTAAACCTAAGCTCTAATACCAAAAATTGTAACACCCATACACCCTATATACGTACCATACATATACCCCGTATACATACAATACGCATATAAAATATAAGGATGTCACGTTACAGTGTTGTTTAAACCCTTAGCTTAATTTCACACCAAATAAATATTTAATTAAAGAATAATTTAAATTATCAAATCTCATATTTAATAAGTAACATTTCCAAAATATTAAACTTTTCATTTGATTACATATATATAATTATACATTGTCTTTCCAAAATTCACTTATATACCTATACATATGATCAAAATACAACATTATAAAATTGTACATGCATGCACCACCTTCTAGTTGGTGTTGAAACACTCTTACCCTTCTCGTGGCACAACCATCTAACTCTCAAATCAATAATCTACTCACCTGCGTGATTCACACAACCACAGTAAGCTCAAAAGCTTAGTAGTACATATAAACAACATATACAAACATCACATAAAATCGCACTCACAACACTAACGTAATTTATCATCATTTTCTTTGTATTTTCTTTATTATTATTAGCTTTATATTTATACTTAAATATATATATCATCCGTAATTCATAATATCATTCTTGTCTACCACAAACACATACATTGGGCCCAATTATCCTTATATAATAAACTAGTTCTAGAACCATTGCCTTGGCCTATCTCATCATAATGACACCAATGTGTCTCGCTAGTGGACGTAACAATATCTGTGACACCTAGTGTCTCATCCACAACATATCTCAACAGTAATGACACCTAAGTGTCTAAATCAGGGGCACAGTAACATCTCTATGGCACCTAGTGCCTCCACCCAATCATGTAAGGCATGCCAATTACCAAGCGCAATCTTCTAGCAACTAGATATTGTATAAGGTACACATAATACATATTTTTTTATCAACATATTTTCACATCTCAACTCATATCATGGTTTCCATAAACCATCATCATATATAATGCCAATGTGGCTTACATCCACATTTTAATTGATAAATTCCACTTCTCATATCTTTAACAAATATCACATCCACATTATACATTACATGATTATCATAACAATAGCACGTCTTCTCTAAAGCCAAGATCATGCCTCGCACAAAATAGAAAACAATTATCAATACACATTTCATTAATTTTCAATCTTTATATAACATTATCACTTGCCATAATTCTATAGCTCACTCACATTGCACAACACTTCATACACATATTTCACATTAAATTGCTAATACTATAGTACAACTCATATATAAAGTATTTCAATATCATCATGGCATGTTTTATACAAAAATATTAATAATATCAATCTGTATATCTTTATTATACAACTCAAATCGTTTCTTTATTTCTCAACTCATAACACTTAATTCAATACTCCATACTCTTGAGTTTCTCATTAACTAAGATTATATTAAGTTTCCAATCTAACAATAATATTATATTCATCTCAACTTTATCATATTCATTATTCATTTATAATTCACACCTTATATTTTATTAATATTTATTCACTTTATAATCACATATACATTTTTAATTCAATATATATAAAGATGTAGCTATACAAGCCATGAATCACAGATGAAAGACAATGAAAAGAACTATTTTAAGAAAAATTCTATAATTGAGATGCCCAAAGACATTGGTGTGTCACTAACTATGTCATTTATCCACTTTACAAAAGCTTTGACATGCCCAGTAACATGGGCATGTCACTGCCCATGTTATTTATATTGAAAAACAACATCTATGACATGCCCAGTGACATGGGCATGTCACTATCCCTGTCAGATTAATTTTCATGGTATAAAATCTGAATTAAAATATGAATTAGGCACCCAATAGCTATACCTATGGATCTCAAAACCACTTTTTCATACCATATTTATCAACAAAACACACACCTATCAACTTAGAATGATGCAAACCAAAATCAAGAGCATAATCCAAGTATATACTTACTCAAAATCATATGTACCAATCAAAAGATTATACGTACAAACCAAAGAAATTATATGTACAAACCTTAGTTAATCCAAGCTTACTCTTCTTCTCTTGATCCCCCTTAGCCTAAACACAAGATCATAACAATAATCATCATATAATTCATTCATATAATCATCCATATATCAATTCACTCAATTCACAACTTGTTTCTACAAAACCCTTACTTTTTTCCTCAATTCCAACTACCATCATCATCCTCAACATCTAACCATGTTTACTTCATCTATGCATCAATTCAACATTTATATATACTCCACCTACCATAGTTATCACCTTATTCAATTAATCATCACTTTCTCTCACTAATCATATCACATATATATACTTAAAATCCATAAAAATCAGCTCAAGAAAAAGAGCACTTACTTAAATTCTTTGTCAAATATTCAATATCCACCTTCAAATCTCTTAAAACTCTTAATAATTTGGTTTGTATATGAAAAAAATCAAGCTCTTCTCTCTCTCTCTCTCAATTCTCTCATTTGAAGTGGAAGAAGAAGAAGGAAGAAGAAATATGCCTCTTCTTTTTCCCCTCTTTATCTCTTATATATAATAATAATAATAATATAACAAATTTTCCACAATTCACTTTCTCCCTATCATATATTTAAATATATATACATATAATTAATCACTTAATTAATTTAAGTAGCCATTAACCAAAAATATCTAGACTTTTCCATAATCATCTCCTTTTTTTTTAACATTTATCTTTTTACCTAACTTCATCATTTAGTGCTTTTATACTTTATATATATCTTATGTATATTTTATGTATGTATATCTCTTGTATACTATATTTAGATTTCTCATATATTTCAAATACATAATATATATGTATAACATCCATTATACACATCCATCTCTTATTATATTTTCTCTACCTATTTCACCAATATACTCTCTCATAATTATTATTTCAAACACCTTAAATTCAATTTAATTTCTATAGTAAAAAAGGGGGACATTGTTAGTCCAAATACTCTATTTTTGATCTTAGCCAATCAAATTGAATTAAACTAACACTTGTATTAAGTTATATTTTGTAGGAAGTTTTTTTTTTTTGAAGAAACCATGAAAAGTCCTATTGGACCATGAAGAAGACTGACCGGAGCATCAATTACCAATTGAGAAAATTTACACAGAAGGTTTCACAATGGAGAGAACTCCCAAAATCTCACCGTACGACATAAAATCTGACCGAACTATTCATAATTACGAGCAAACCATTAAATATAAATTTAGGCAAAACACACAGAAGGATTCACAGTCAGAAGTACTCGCATTTTCTCAGAGGACCACAAGAAGTCCGACCGGACCTCATGATATTCCGACCAGACAATGAAGGTAGATTTTCTCAAAATCATCAGTGAAGTTCCCGACTTGAAGTACGCTCAAAATCTGAAAGGACCGCCAATGTTCTAACCAAACCTCATGCAATTCTGAATATTTAAATATTAATCAAGTCAAAAATTGTTACACCTCAACTCAATTAGTGGACGCTACGTGGACCAATCATTGAAAGAGCATTTAGCAGAATTTCAAATATTTCGACTGGACAAATATGTTTTTCGATTAGTATCATTGAATTTCGACCGGACCACATGAAGTCCGACCATAAAATTACTCTGGCTAAGAAATTAGTAGAAGACAAGAATCAAACATGTTGGACTACGCCTCAAACGACTATTTCATGGCTTGTAGGCTATAAATTCCATAAGTTACTTCAATTTTACAAGTGATTGAATTTGTAATAGCCTACTTTGATATCTTTACTTACTTTGCATCAAAATTACCATTTGTATTGATTGAGTGTTAGGTGTGAGCTTTAAACACCATCTTAAGTTAGAATGTGAGCTTGGAAATACTTAGGTTGTGAGAGTGAGCCTGAGAAAACTCTTGTAAGGGTTGCGAGGATTATACTCAAACTATTGTATAGTTTGGTGTGAGATAAAAAAGACACCAAGTTAGAGTTAAGCTTATAAAAACTCAAAGATGGTGGAACCTTAACAAGTTATTAAGGAAGTGGATGTAGGATCAAAGTAAATCCAAACCACTATAAATCTCTTGTGTTCATTATTCTATTCTTTACTTAATCTTCTTATACATCTTTTACATTTCTTGTTTGTTTAATTTTTGAATTTGCAATTAATTCTCAAATAACCAATTCACCGCCCCCCCCCCTCTTGGTTGCCATCTTGGGACAACAGAAAGGAAACCAAAATTCAAGTGGGATGATTAATGTTATGCTAGTTTTGAGCAGTTAAAATCTATATTGATAAAAGCACCTATTTTGACACAACCAACTCCATGTAAAGATTATGTAATCTACAATGATGCTTCTCATTAGGAACTTGGTTGTGTATTCATGCAAGAAGGCAAAGTGATTGCTTATGCTTCTAGGTAGTTGAAACCTCAAAAGTTGAATTATCCTACAAATGATTTAAAGTTTGCAACTATTATATTTGTTTTGAAAATCTGACGATACTTGTATGGTAAAAGATGTTATGTTTGTATTGGCCATAAATGTAAAACCATGGATTTTAAATGCTACTAAATAATCAATTTGAAGGGTAGTTAATATGTTGGAACAGAGAAATACAAGATACATGCATAATTTATACTTGATGTATACATAAAATATACATTACATATACATATACATAAAGATGTAAACAACATATATAATAAATATACATGAAATATAAATGTATATATATATTTATGAATGGGAAGGTAATAATAATAAATAAATAAATAAATAAAAGAAAAAGAAAAGTTAAAGTAAGAAAGAAAATACTTGGTTAGGAAATAAGGTAGAAAATAATAAAATAATAAAATAAATTAATATTTATGGATGGAAATTAAGAAGAAACAAAACGAAAGCCTTCTTCTTCTTCATTTTCTCACCATGGCTGGATTTTGAAGGATGAGAGAGAGTGAGAGTTTTTGTTCTTCTAAGACACCAAATTTTACACGAAAATTCAAAGGTTTCAAGGAGATTTGAACAATCATCATGAATTCAAGTAAGCAATTCTTCTTTAAGCTTGTTGTTTTGAGTTTTTAAGGCTATGTTTGAGATGGCTAGAGAGAGAAAGTGGTTTTAAATTGCTAAAATAGATAGTAATGAAATTAAAATGATGAGTATATGATGAATTGATGGTTGGTTGGTTGAAATGGGCATAGTTGATGAATTTAGAGTTATGGGAGGATTACGTAAAAATTAGAATTTTTTTATGGGTGGCTATAATTATTGTAATGGGATGATTTAATATTGTTTTAGTGTAAATTTTATGATTTTATAGTTGGAAATTGGATTTGAGTAGGTTTTGATAAAGTTGGGGTTTAGGGATAGGTTATGTGAAATTAGAGTTTTGGATGGAGGTTGATGAAATTATTGAAATGTGGTGTTTTGTTATTATTTTGATATGTAAGTAATGAATTTAAGGTTAAATGTTTGAAATGAGTTGGGTAGGATAAAGTTTAAATAAAGTAGTAAATGGTGAAATTAGACCTTTATTGAGATTTTGCTGGAAATTGTATAAATAATGATAATTTGATATACATAGAACATGGAAGTGATTTTAAGTGGATAATGTTGTTTATTGTATGAAATATGTGTGTGCAGGACAAGAAATCCCTAAAGAAGATCATTAGGGTTTTGGTGGAGGTATGAGGTGGAGAAGTAATTGGAGTGATTTTAAAGCTTTTTTCAATGTTAGTACATATTTAAATGGCTTGAGATTTTATTAAATATGATTTGGTATTATGATGCCTCATCCGAGCGTCGGGACCTTACTGACCAACGAAGGAGTTAAGACATTGCTCTTTTGGACTTAGTCTTACACGATACCGTCATGTACAGTCTTCGCTCAGTTCAATAAGTGGGGGTTTAAGAAAATATGATGTTTTGTTATGAAAAGATTTGTTTCTTTTATTTTTTCAAAAGAAAATCTCTTATTTTGAAAAGAAATTGGTGGCTTTTATTTTAAAAAGCATCGATTGGAGAGTCACCACCTTAGTTTATTTAGTTGGAAAAATTAAAGAAAAACCTATTTTTATTGACTCCATAAAAATGTATCATTTTGCACCCAAAAAGACACTAGTCCAAAACCAATCATGATGGGTCCCGACCTAAGTTTTCTAAACTAGTTTTAATAAAAAAAAACCTTTCTCTCGGGTTAATTTTTCTTTTCTTTCGAATCATTAAAAAAGTAGTTTTTAATGAATTATGTCATAATTAATTATGAATGACAGTAATATGATGCATGAACATTTAATAATAATGACATCTATAAATGCAGTACGAGAAAAATAAAATATTATAACTCTACCAAAATAATAATTTTAATGGAGCTTCAACTCTAGCCCTTATGAGTCCTAGGTTGAGCAAAAATCCCCAATTAATTAATAAAATAAGCAAACAAATAAATAACAACTATTGCAAAACTCATCAAATTTGCAATAGTTATAAAAAATCTAATAAAAAGGCAATAACAAAAGAATAATAGGAAAAAAAATATAAAATAAAATGAAAGATATATTTGAAATTATTTAAGTTAGGGCTCACAACTCGAAGTAACATTCCTAGTGTTCCTATTTATCCTGTTTGAATGGGAATCAAAGCCATAAGTAGATCGTGCCTTTAGTTGCAAAAGACTTTTAATTAACCAATTTTAGTTAATTTAGATTACCAAATTGACAAGAAAAGAGTGAGGAACCGTTTCTTTTGGATGCACAATTGAGGCAACTTTACTTAGGGAGTCTAGAAATGACTTTGAATCCATTGCAAGAGAATTGAATTTAATTTGATTAAATAAGCTCAAGATGAATTTTATTGTACTTTTATGTCAAAAATGATTAGCTGAGTTTTGGTATGTAAAATTTTACAAATCCCCTTTTTGAAGAAGAAAACTTCAATTTATAATGAAAAAGTTAGAAAAATCAAACAAAAATGACCCTGAGTTGCACCGTGGACTGTTTTGCCTTTTCATGCCCATTTGACCTTTGATTTCCACCATTTAAGTTGAATTGGATTTGTTATCTCGTATGATTTCATTTGGAGGTAAAATTGATGATTTTTCATCATGTCTAAAAACAAGGGTTTTTGGACCCATTTTAGGTTGTTCGAGTCTATTTGGGTCCATTTGAATTTTGATTTGTACAATTCTAACTTTGTTAAAACTTTGATCATATGAACTTTAATGTAGGTACAAAGTTTGGGGTCCACAACTGCCCCTCATCGTGGTTCCTTTATTTGAAAAGGAATCATGATGTTGTGAACATGATGACTTGGATGCAAGTAGCATGTTTTGAAATGATTGTCCACTATAGGGTGATTGTGATGGCCCTAGGTTAGATTTTGGCCTTTGGTTTGGCTGTAGGGCTACTATGAAGGATGGGGTCTGGCTTTGACATTTTGGTGGGGCGATTAAGGCAAATTTCTAATTTGGCTTGAATTGACCGGCTTAGCTTCCAAAGTTTTAGTCTTAGTTTGGTTTTGGTTTCAAGGCTTTGGCCTTGGTTTGATTTGGAAGCTGGTGCCAAAAATAGATTTTTGGTTTTGAGTGAAGGCCTATTTGATCAGTACAAGGAAGGGCTTTCTTGGGAGATCAAAATTTTTGAGGCCTTAGGCCTTAAAAGGGTAGCTCAAGCTTCTTTTCCTGAGTATGGTCTCGTATGTTTGTCTTGGTTATGGGCTTTGCTCCTTAAGAGTTAAGGTAACAAGGTAGAGAGGTTGCTTAGGCTTATCTGAGCATGGCTGAAGGCTAATGATGTAGTTGATTGGTTTTGTTTTTATAAAGATGGATTGGTTGTTTGGTTTGTCCAAGGGAGGCCCAGTTTTGCCTTATTGATTTCTTGTTACCCAAGCAATGAGCTTTTTGTTAGGTAAAACATTATGTATGGCTCTATTTGCATAGGAAAATGAGGTTAATGTGCCCAAGAATTTTTATTGAATGCTTCTTTTGCAAGAGGGCGATGATATGATCTTTGTCAATCATGAGATGAGCTTTCAAAGACCATAGCTCAAGGGGAAATGATTGGTATTTTCATTATGTGGTTATATGTGTTCCATGTATGGTCCTATGACAAGGTGCAACTACTGAACTTGGGTGATTGGAATAGAGGAAGACATTAAGGAGGAGGCTGCACTTAAGATTTAATTGAAGACTTTGGGGTATACCCCCTTAGAGATATGACTCTAAAATTTTGATTTTTTCATTGGAAGCTTAATTTTAACAAGCCTTGATTTGGGTAAAACACACATTCTTTTAGCTCTAATTTTTTCCAAAGCTACCCTTTCAGGTTTTTAACTCGACGAGCTTGCTCTAATTTTTGCCTAAGCTGTCCTTTCAGGTTTTCAGCTTAGCAAGCTTCCTCCCCTTGTTTTCTTTTTTTGTTATTTATTTATTTATTTTACATGACCTTAGAATGAAAAGATTTAGCATTACATGGAACAACTCAGATTGGGTTGGGAAAACTAGGATCAAGCCCAATAGGGCTGCCTATGTATCAACTACATGTGTAAGAGAATTAGATCGACATAGTTCTTTTCTTAATCCCATCTAAATATGCTAAGATGGGAGTTAATGCCTATATGGGTGGCATGTACTTTCTTCAAGGGTTCCTTGATATCCTTTCTTTTTAAAGTGTTTGGCTAATTTTGTTGATAGCCCTTTCTCATATTTCTATTTGGATTAAAGGGATGGTTACTATTTGTGAGTGGGGATTTTTGCCCCCACTCCCGGTGGAATGGTTCTTACTACTTCGGCACTGTTTAGGCTCGGGGCCTTAGAGAACACGAACCTAAGTCCAAAAAAAATGGAGTCGCCACTCGGACAGGCCGGGAAAAAGAAAGGGGTGGATGACTCGATTCCTAAGGAATCCCCAACCCCCTAATGGGTTCGGAAAGTTGGGTACGTGTGGGGAAGGTGAGAAATGGCCCAGCACCCCCACAATGCCAGGTTCATTAGAACCGGCCTCCTTTACAGGTCTTTATATTATAAAATTCTTAAATATAATAATATTATCCATATTATACATAATAATTAAAATAAAGCATCGATATATTGAAAATCAAAACAATGTCCAAACGAAGCAAATAAATGGACACCCATCCGAGGATGGAAACATGTCCTTACATCCCATGCCTAAATAGGACACCCACCGAAAGGTAGAAACATGGCCTTTACATTGGTCTAAAATATAAAAGCAATTTAAATTACATGATATTTAACTAACGAGATACCCACAAAGTGGAAACATACCTCTTCATCATTTGGAAATCAAAAATAAATCAATAAAAGTAAATAACCATTCAGAATAAAGAAATCATTCATCAAAGATATTAATCAAAATATAAAATAAACATCCATCCATGATAAATTAAATAAATTAATCATTGAACTTAAATAAATCAACAAAGCATTGAAAATAAATTAAAGCATATAATAGACTACATAATCAAATATAAAATTAAATAAAGCAAATAAAGATTCAAATTAGGGCTACTGTTTCTATTTAAGATTCTTTATTTAATATGTTTAGGGTTTTGAAATTCATGGGTTTAAGCTACTGTAAATTTTAAAAGAATTGAAATGGAGCATAGTTTTATAATTTAAGAGGTTGATAAAGTTCTTTAATTAACCAAATTAGTGTTTGAGGAGTGAAATCATAAAATTAGGGTTTGGACACTTTAAAACATTTAGATTTATGATTTACGGTTACTGGATCATTGTTTTGTATTTACCATATTGAATTTTAATATTTAAATTTATAAGGTTTTAAGATTTTAAAGATTAGGATATAGAAAAATTAGGGTTTAAGGTTTTAAGGGAATTAGGGTTTAAGAAAACTAGGGTTTAGAATAATTGGTTTGAGGTTACTGTCTTGATTCTAAAGTTGAATTAGGGTTTAGTGTTTTCAGAGAATATATTTTATTTTAGAATTTGGAGAAACAATTTATAGTTTTATGAAGTTTTATGAAAATAAACAAAATGATTTAAGGTTTATAGAAACAAAAAAGATATTTTTTAGGGTTTTGGAAAGAAACAAATTCAATTTAGGGTTTTGAAAAATTGAAAAGCAAATTAGGGTTTTGGTAAATCTTGAAGCAATTTAAGGTTTTGAAAAGCTAGAAAGTATATTAGGGTTTTAAGATTTTGAAGAAATAGAAATAACAATTTTTTAATCTTGAGTGATGAGGCTACTGCAAAGAAAAATAAATAAAGAAATTCATACCTTCATTTGTTGGTTCCACCAAAAATTGTTTCTTGGATGAACAAGAACAAAGGCAAGATGGTTGCCTTTGATGGATTGAATTTGCTTATTTGCTTTTCTCAAAAAGTCTGATTGATTCAACGTTTTTCAATTCACTCCATTGTCTTTTCTTTTTCTCCTTAATTTCGATCCCAAATTTCACCTCCACCTTTCTGTGTTGTTTTAGCCCTTATTTATAGAAGATTTTTATGATTAATTTTATTTATTCACGGAATCTAACATTAATTAAGAAAACGAAACTGAAACCTAATTGTATTTGGTTTTGGAAAAATTTGCGTCGAAAAAATTTTGCTGGCGAAAAAAACTGCTGCGGAAAAATTGCGCTGGCAAAAAAAAATTGCGCTGGCAAAAAAGCTGCCACATGGGGTAGCGGGATGCGGCGGGCAAAATTGCCTACATGCTATTTCGCTGCAACCCTTTTCGGCGATGAAATTTTTCGTCGCCGATTTTCCATCGTCGATTTTTATTTTTATTTATTTGTTTATTATTATTTTTATTAATAAAAATTAAATACTAAAGCAGATATTATTTAATTAAGATAACAAAAATTGTTTTGGACTAATTAAAATATATTGGACAACACAAAAATTATTTTGGACTTATTAAAATATATTGGACTGGACTGGGTCAAAAATTAAGAGTCTACAGTTTGCCCCCTACTTGAATGATCTGAGACTTTAGTGAAAGAGAGTGAAAAGCAATAAGACTTAATTTTTGAGATGGTTGAGGTTTTGGGTTCTAAACCCGATTCGAGTTCTAGACTCAAGGATAATTTTAGGTTCTGGACCTAGGCGTAATTTTAGGTTCTGGACCTAAGGAAAATTTGGGTTCTGGACCCGAGCTAAGTTCTGGACTTAGAAAAAATTCTAGGTTATGGACCTAAGGATAATTTAGGTTCTGGACTCGACCTAAGTTCTAGACTTAAAAGATATTCTAGGTTTTGGGCCTAAGAAAAATTTGGGTTCTGGACCCGAGCTAAGTTGTGGACTTAAAAGAGATTCTAGGTTCTGGACCTAAGGAAAATTTGGGTTCATGACCCAAGCTAAGTTATTGACTTAAAAGAGATTCTAGGTTCTGGACCTAAGGAAAATTTGGGTTCTGGACTCGGTTTGAGTTTTGGACTCAAGAATAATTTTAGGTTCTGGACGTAAGGAAAATTTTAGATTCTAGACCTAAGAAAAATTTAGATTCTGGACCCGAGAAAAAATTGGGTTCTGGACTCGAGCTAAGTTCTAGACTTAGAAAAGATTCTAGGTTCTGGACCTGACCTAAGTTCTGGACTTTGAAGAGATTCTAGGTTCTGGACCTAACGGTAATTTGGATTCTGGACCCGAGCTAAGTTCTGGACATAGAAGAGATTCTAGGTTCTGGACCTAAAAAAATTTGGGTTCTAGACCCGAGCTAAGTTCTGGACTTAGAAGAGATTCTAGGTTCTGGACCTAAGAAAAATTTTGGTTCTGGACCCGAGCTATGTTTTGGACTTAGGAAAGATTCTAGGTTCTGCACCTAAGGGTAATTTAGGTTCTGCACCTAATAAAGAATTAATTATCTGCAAAAAATAATTTTTTGGTTTCAAAAGGTTTGACTAATTTTTATGCACGTCTTCTCCTTTGCCCCTTTGTGTAAAAATATTTATACACATGCAAGCATTTGAATGATTAAATTGAATAATTAAATTTACTGTTTATTTACTATGTAGTCACTGTTCATGCACTATTTACTATTTATAAATAGTAACTTACTATTCATAAATAGCAGTAAATAGTATTTTACTATTGGAAATAGTAATTTACTATTCATCAATAGTAATTTACTATTCATCAATAGTAAAAATTTACTACTCATCAATAGTAAAGTTTACTATTCATGAACAGTAAAACTTACTTTTGAATTTTGTTTTTTTCCTTGCCGTTTCTCTATATAAACCAACGAATTCCTTCATTTCATTCACAGCAAAATCCTTAATTTTTATGATTCTCTTAAATTCTTTCAAATTTAGCATATAGTTTTGAAAAAAATGCATGCTTCAAGGTCAGGAACTCATTCTAATACTGAGTTATTAGAGTTTATTCGGCATCATGAAGATGGAAATATAGATCTACTAGCTGGGATGCCGCTTCATCGTATTTCAAACCAAAAGAGCTCGGTAATTATTTTTCCCTTTCTTTTTTTTCTTTTCTTGATTTTTCGTCTTTCTGTTTTGTTGTTTGTTATTTTTTTCTCCTTTTTTTTCTTTTCTGCTATTTGTTTATATTATTATTTTTTATTTTTTATTTTTTATTTATGTTTTTATATTATGCTCTTTTTTAGAAACTTTAGGAAAAATATATTAATTTAAGCAGATAAGATAATATGTACTTACCTTGTATTAACTTACCTTGCTCCATGTTAGCGTGATCATTGCGTTGTTCGGGCCAGAGGGTGTATTTACAAAGCCCGACAATGGTATGACGTAGTGCCTTCTCGGGTAAGGCAAATTATTCGAGATTGCGGCTTTGAGAGCTTCATCTTACAATTGCCATCCGAGGAGTATTAGATAGACCGGAGCGTAGTCCAGGTACTTACAGAATGATGGCTGGACACAACTCATACTTTTCACTTGCCCATTGGAGAGATGACAATCGGTCCGATTGATTTTACTGCTATAACCGGCCTTCGATATGATGGTGTTCCGGTTCCTCTGATCAATGATATTTTAACATTTGAAGAAATTCAGGAATTAATTGGTATGGAACCATCATTTAAAGGGCCTTTTAAGATAAAAATTGAACCAATTCATAGCTATTGGATGAACTACAAAGGACGGGTTCACAGAGACACGGCCCAACAGTATGCTCGAAGATTTTTGTTATATTTGCTTGGGTCGACCATCTTAGGCAGCACTGAATCTTCCATCCACTTGTCAGTGTTGAAGGCCCTTTCTTATTTTAGGACGGTACCATCTTCTGGCTGGGGTGAAGCTGGTCACGCCTGTCTTTACCATGGTCTTGATAAACTTTGCCAAAATAAGAAGTCTTTTGTCGGCTTGATGGCGGTTGTCGAGGTATTCTTCTTCCACCAATATCATTTCCATTCCTTTCTTGTATGAATTTGATCTTTACTATTATTGTAGGCATGGGCATATGAACACAACCTCGTGAGGGTACTCGGTATTTCCCGAAAGAGAATTAGGTATCCGAGATTAAATTTCTAGTTGTTCGATCGTGTGGACGTTCGCGGCTCTCACCATGTGCATACTCACCACTTTGTGTTGAGCCGCTTAACCTAGGACCAGGTAAAACAACATTAGTATACTTTAAATTTTATGTGAAAATTTACTTACCTTATGTTAATTTTTAGGTGAATTTGGCCTGGTGGAACCCAGAAGAGCAGACCAACTGGTCTCCCTTCATGAAGGCTGCGCTATCTTTCCAACATTCTCGCCGAGTCATCGCTGGCCTAGTGTCTAGTGGCTGGTTTCTCAGAGAGAGAGTTTATGAGTGGTTTCTTGGTCCAGAGCAGTGGAGGATTCCAATGCCTTGCCTGGAATATAGTTTAAATATTATGCCAATGCCAAGGATGCATTGTGGCCAGCTCGATACGGTTATGGTATTGAAGCATTTCTCTATCTGCCGAGTGCATCTTATGCCCATTTTATTTAAAGAAGGATCTTGAATTTTGATGTATCCCCTATTGGCATATGGGAGATTCCCGAAGAAAATGAGGGTAGAGAGAAAGAGGAACATCATGGAGATGCAGGAGAGTTTGTTCCACATCTCGGGGCTAATACTTCTCAGGTAAAACTTTTACCATTTTTCCCTTGCAACTGCTTCTTTCTTTTTTGATTCTTTAATGATTGTTGCAGGCTATTGGGTCATTTGATCATGAGGCTGGACCTTCTTTTACTGCCCCTTCATTTGCTCATTCTGGCCTGCCAGAAATGCCATCTCATCTGCAGGGCATTGATATGAATTACCTGGTAAGTTCCTTATTTCATGGTAATATATGCTATATGTATGCATGATTATGTATGCTCTTACCTTTTTCCTTCCTGGATCACAGCGGATGCTTGAAGAACAAAATAGGAAACTTCAAGAAGAGTTGGCTGCAAGTCGTCAGCAGGCTTCTTATTTTGAAAATTTATATCATCAATCCGAACAAAATTTCTGAGACTTTCGATTTCAGGGGATGAGGGATCCTGGCGCTTCTTCATCAAGAGGCCCCCAGGCTAATGACCATGAGATCCTTTCATTTTCTTCTAATGAGGACCATGACATATCGGAACCCCAAGGTAATAGGGATTTTGGTGCTCCCGCTTTGAGCGATCTCGGGACGAGTAATTTGCCTCCTCCTCCAACAGGCGATGACTTTTTCAGGGCTTTATTTGATGACCTACCACCACCTTCTTAGTGATGTTTAAATATTGTATCAATTATATAAACATTGTACAATAAGCATAATAATGAAAAATACAATTTCCATCTTTACTGCAACTTTTTTTTTACTACTGCGCCACAATTATTATACTACTTTTTTTTCTTTTTTCTTTTTTTTATCACATCATAAACAGTGCATCACAATTTCCTTTTCACAGCCGCATCACTTTGCTAAAACCAAATGCAACACGGTAAAGGATTTTGTCGCCAATTCCTTTCCTTATCCCATGCGGTCTCACCCTTTCCCATCACCTTTTCCTTATCAATTTTGGAAAGGCTTGTTTCTTCTATGTAAATCACCTTTTATGCCTAATTTAATACATAAGCCAAAATATTTTCCATTTCAACGTAAAAACTCCTTTAATAATTTTAATTTTTCTTCATTCATCCAACATGACCGAACATCATTTAAAGAAGATAAAAATTTTGTTTAAGAATATGGATGTCATTCACTAGAAGCAAATTTCATGGTCAAAACTTGATATTTTCCAAAATGTTAAATTGGACCACTCCTTCTTACATGCCATGTCTTCCTTTTGGAATGACGATTCTAGGACATTTAAAATTAATGGCTTTGAAATATGTCCCTTGATTAAAGAATTTGAGGTCGTCCTTGGATATCCAAATAATCAATAAATGACGTTACCCACATTGATTTCCAAGACTCAACAGAAGATGCAGATGTTATTTCAAATTCCAAAACTTGAAGTTCTTCAGTTGATGAGAGGTGAAAAAATTCTACTTGCTCCCTTGATTGATGTTTGTCTCTCTCATTTGGCTCATACTAAGGCATGGGGATGCATGCTCTGTCTTTGCTTGCTTGGCCAATTCTTGCTTGTTTCTTCCGATGGTGATATTGATCCACGGGTATTGGATATTATGGACTAAATGGAAGGAGGCTTGTCACCGGTACCTGTGATCTTAGCCGAGACTTTAGTTGGGTTAGACCAGCTTAGATCAGGATTAACAAAGAGACTGACCGGGAGTCCATTGCTGCTTCAGGTAATTACCTAAACTGCCCTTTCAGGTTTTCAATTTAGGTTTCCTTTTTTCTTCTTTTATTGCTCTAATTTTTTTCTAGTCCACCCATGTGGGTTTTTGGAACTAGCGAGCAGTCCTAATTTTTGCATAAGCTGCCCTTGCAGGTTTTCAACTTAGCGGACTTTTTTTTTTATATATACATTTTTTTATTGCTGTAATTTTTGCCTAGTCTGCCCATATGGGTTTTCGGAACTAGTGAGTTGTTCTAATTTTTGCCTAAGCTGCCCTCGTGGGTTTTCAACTTAGCAGACTCTTCTTCTATCTTTTTTTTAATTCAATTCTTTCTTCACAGATTTGGCTTCAGGAGCGTCTTTGTTTGCTTGATTCTCCATCCATGGATTTTTTCAGATATCTGCCACGTCATCATTCTGCTAGGAAACTACTCCATCCTGCTTCTTCATATGTTGACTGGGTTGACTGGATCCACTCACTCGCTAAAGTCAACATCCACTGGTTGGTACCTTGGTGGAAGATTTCTTGTATCACCATGCAGACATACTTGATGTATGTTCCCCTTGCTACTCTTCGTCAAGGTACATGCAATGATCCTCACCAACTTGGTCGTCAGTACGGAGCTGAGCCTCACAATTTTGACTTTACTCCCAATTTAGGCACACCTTGATTGACTGAAGCCTACTTGGATCGGTTGAGGCAAAGCTGGCCTACACATTATACTTATCGTCTGCCATAGATTTTGCATTTATCAATTCAAAAAGTGTATTGTTATGATGAAAAATAATCAAAGTAATAAAAGATGCTTCTTTTCTATTTATAATTTGTCATCACCTTTTGCTATTGTGTTTATTTTTTTTATCTATATCTGGTCAAATACTTATAACAGTGCACATAGAAAAATTTTAACATTAATTCTGTTGTCCCAAGATGGCAACCAAGAGGGGGGGGTGAATTGGTTTCCACAAGAAGTAATGACAATTTAAAAAACTCAACAAACAAGAAGTGCGGAATATGAAGATTGTTGAGTGATGAAGGAAGAAAGAACACACAAGATTTATAGTGGTTCGGATTTACTTCAATCCTACATCCACTTCCTTAACAACTTGTTAAGGTTCCACTAGACTTTGAAGTTTTTACAAGCTCACTTCCAACTTTGGTGTTTTTACAAGTTCACACCTAACTTTACAAGTGTTTTTCTAAGGCTCACACTTACAACCCACACAAGAGTTTTACAAGGCTCACTCTCTCAACCTAAGTGTTTCCCAAGCTTACACTCAAACTTATACAATGGTGTTTTCAATGCTAACACCTAACATTCATAACAATTCAAATACAAGTTTAAGCAAAAGGAAATTTGTTGCTTGGCTATGAAAATCTTTTCTTAATAATGTTATTATCTTGTTTTCTCATGGAAACATTGTATTTATAGCCAATGTGGTCTTACTAGCCGTTATTGCTGTTTAGAATAAAGTCTTGGCAGATTAGACCTTCTTTACTTAAACTGTCCGAAGCACTTAGCGGTCGCCCTTCATACAAGGATGGTCGCTCTCATGCTTCACGCGGTCGTCCTTTTGACCAGGGACGGTCGCTACTTTTGAAAAAGTTCAACGGTCGAATTTTAGTGCTCTACAGCAGGAATCTTGCCCATGATGTTTTTGTCGGACCGTTTCTTGCCCATGCTGTGTTTGTCGGGACGGTCGCGCATCACAAAGTGCGGTCGCCCTTTTTTGAATACTGAAGTGGGATTACAACGGTCATGTCACGTGTCATTTTCTGACAGGGCAAAAGAGATGTCCGCCATAATTTGAATCTCGCGGTCGCCCTTAGTAGCTTTTCGCGGTCGAACTCATATTCTCGCGTCGAACTTCTGGACGCACCTGAGGACGCGAACACTACTGTCTCTTTCAGCAATTTCTTCTTGAATTGTTGGGCGGTCGCGACTATAAATGAGCGGTCGCTAAATTGGTAAGCGAGGTCGAATCATTCACCGTTCTTGTCACCGCGAACCTTACTGTGATTGTAATGATTTAAGTTCCTTGAGTAGCGGTCGGGCAAATATTAGGACGGTCGCTATTATGTATGAGCGGTCGCGACTATGGTCGAACTTCTGACCGCGAAACCTACTGTGACAAGGTTTCATTCTGTAATTGCATGGAGCGGTCGTATTTAGGTGATGTGCGACCGCGAGAATTGTTCTGTTCACCTTTAATTGAAGCAACCTAATCCTGCAACAAGCTTTCTCAAACACAAGTTAAATAGATCATCCATTTGAGTTGTCAAGGATCAAAATTAAGATTATTTGTCTAACAATCTCCCCCATTTTGACTTTGACAATTCAAATGGAATGATGAGAAAAATAATAAGTCTAAAATGCTCCCCCTTAACATATGCAACAATCATGGTTAAGAGCATTTGTGATTTAGTAGTTTATCTTGGTGCAAACATTTTTCTCCCATAAACATTTTTTCTTATTTGCAAATGTTCAATAAATTTCAACAAGAAATTAACTCCCCCATAAACATTTTTTCCTAATTTTGCAAATGTTCAAACAGATTGTTCTTATTTCTCCCCCATAATTTTATTGACATTCCATTTATACCACATTCCATTTTGGTATTTTCTCTCCCCCATTGGCATAGGCAAAATGAAATAAATGTTAAGCAAAAATATTAACAAAGCAAATGAAAGGAAATATAAACATTATATAGTTTGAAGTGGAGGAAAATACAAAACAGAAAGCAAATTAGCAAACATATGAAAATGCAAGCAAAAACAGACTAAAGCTAAGCTATTCTGAGTCATCATCTAACTCTAACTCTTCTTCAACTAAAGGAGCTTTCCCCTTATCTTGAGGTGCAACAGAGGCAGAGCTAGTGCTAATGGACTCTTCTTCTTCAGCAACGCTTTGGGTGTGATCACTTATATCCCAATCTTCAAGATTGCATTGAGGCAAGTCCAATTTGCCTTGCATGTCATAAAGATCATGGTGCATGTGGGATATAAGGTCTATCCTTTTGTTCAAGTGCTGGAATCTCTTGGAGACACTCTTCTTGAACTTAGAGAGTTTCCTTGAGAGAGTCTTGATAGCTTGGAGGATGAGTTGTGTGGAGGATGAAGCAGTTTCTTTAGCAGCTTTTGATGAAGTTGCTTTTGGAGGTAATTCTACTGCAACTTCTACAGAATCTCCCTCTTCCTCAATTGTATACCTTGGCCTTTTCTTTTGTTTATCCATAACTCCTTTCTTGCCATAGCAGTATACATATGACCCTTCTATCTTCCTTACACAACCAGCATGCTCTAAGTAATCCATTGTGATAGCATTGGAGGCTAGAGTGAAAGGGTTCCTCAAAGTGGCTAAGTTCAAATCATTCAGAAGGTTTAGGTGCCTAGCTATTTGAGTAACTTGAGAGGATAGGAAGAAGGTACCAGTTCTTGTAACAGCATGATGATAAAAGGTATCAATCAAGAACTTGGTTGTGTTCATTTTGATGTTGTGGGTGAAAGCATAGAGAAAGATAAGGTCTCTCTTGGTTACTTTCTCATTCCCATCTGCTCTTTGGTGAATGGTATAGGTGATAATCCTATGGAGCATCCAGTGGGTGAGAGATTTGATGTGCTTGGCTTTAGATTCCTTTTCAAAGGAAGTTTCAATGGAAATTTCTCGCCAGAAATCAGAAAGGGTTGGGTTTGAGAAGATTTGGTCATTGTAGGAGGTTATACCTTCAGAAGGGAAGTTCCAAATTCTGCCAAAATCTTCAAGGGTTAAGAATTGATACTGATCAAAGAGTTTGAACCTAACCCCATACCACCCTAGTGCAGAGTTTGCACTCTTCTCTATCTGGAATGACATTAGAAACTCCTTACTTAGACTAGAGTAACCTACCTCTTCTGGAAAGACAAAATTTCTCCATCCAAGGACATCCAACAATCCTTCAATTTCGTCCTTGATGCCCAAGGCAGACAGCATCCCACCAAAAGGTGATTTGGTGCCTTCAACCTTCTTCTTCTTTAGCATGGCATACCTAATGTCTTCCTCAGTGGTTTGGTGATGAGGTTTGTGAATTTTCTCACCCCTTTTTGATTGTGGAGGAGATGGAGGTTCAACAACAGGTTCTCTAATGGTGATTCCTGGAACTCTCTTAGCTTGACCCTTAATTTTGGAAGTGGTTTTTCTTTTGGGAGCCATTGAAACAGAAAGAACAGATGAGAGCAGGAAAACAGAGGCTCAATTGAATGACAGATGATGATGAGTAGATTTTAGGGTTTCAGAAAGTTTTCAGAAGCAAAATATCAAAGAAAATGATTTATTATGCTCTTAAATAGATGAAATAACGAAAATAGCCGTTTAAGACTGTTGAAAATCAAGAATTGCGACCTGTCACACAGCCAACGGTTATAAATTTTCGAGCAGAGTGTACAGGGTGCGGTCGCAGATTTAATAAGGTGCGATCGCGACATGGGGTACAGCGTCCATTATTATGATCAGTACGCACGCGAGTGAAGAAAAACATCTGTAACGGTCGAAACTATTCAAATTGGTGCGATCGCGCACAAATTTTCTCGACCGCGCTCAGAGAATTTTATTGAATGAAACTAGCAGACGAAGTAGCGAGCGCGAAAGAACACTGGAGCGACCGCTACATACTCAAAAATAAAAGATTCAAGGAAAGATGGAAGATATTCTAAGTGTGTTAAGAAAAATTAATTTCATGCACATAGAAACTTTATTTTAAGGCAAAAAAAAATTCTAATTAACTCAAAGTGATTCCATCAATCATTCCTAAATTGAGTTTGATGAAGTTAAGTCTATCTTCATTCAAGGGTTTTGTAAAGACATCAGCAAGTTGATTTTCTGTATCTATGAATTCTAAGGTTATATTCTGATTTTGTACATTTTCTCTTAAGAAATGATGTCTAATATCTATGTGTTTGGATCTAGAATGTTGGATAGGATTCTTAGACAAATTGATAGCACTAGTGTTGTCACATTTAATGGAGATATTGTTAAACATTTTACCATAGTCAAGCAATTGTTGTTTCATCCATAATACTTGTGTGCAACAAAAACATGCTGCAACATATTCAGCTTCCGTTGTGGATAAAGCAACTGATGCTTGTTTCTTGCTATGCCAAGAAACTAGACAATTACCAAGAAAGTGACATGCTCCTGTTGTGCTTTTCCTATCTAATATACTACCAGCATAATCTGCATCTGAAAATCCTATAATATGAAATGATGTGTTTTTAGGATACCAAAGTCCTAAATGTATTGTACCGCTCAAATATTTCAAGATTCTCTTAGTGGCATTCAAGTGTGATTCTTTAGGACTAGTTTGAAATCTAGCACAAAGACATACACTATACATTATATCAGGCCTAGAAGCAGTTAAGTAAAGTAGTGATCCGATGATACCTCGATATTTCTTCTCATCTACTGCTTTACCATTATCATCTTTACCTAATTTCAATGATGTGCTCATAGGAGTTTTGCTAGTTTTGCAGCCATCCATTCCAAATTTCTTGATGAGTTCTTTTGTATATTTGGATTGGTTGATGAAGATCCCATCTTTACATTGCTTGACTTGCAGTCCAAGGAAAAACTTGAGTTCACCCATCATGCTCATTTCAAATTCCCTAGTCATACAAGAAGCAAATTCTTTGCACAGGGCTTCATTAGTAGCTCCAAATATTATGTCATCCACATAAATTTGTACAATCAAAATGTTGTGCTTATTCTTTTTAACAAAAAGAGTTGTGTCTACTTTTCCTTTTGAAAAACCATTTTCAAGCAAATATGCACTAAGTTTATCATACCAAGCTCTAGGTGCTTGCTTTAATCCATATAAAGCTTTGGTAAGTTTGAAAACATGATCAGGAAATTTGTAGTTTTCAAAACCAGGAGGTTGTTCAACATAAACTTCTTCATTTATGAGTCCGTTTAGAAATGCACTTTTAACATCCATTTGATAAAGCTTAAAATTCATATGACATGCAAAAGCAAGTAATATTCTAATAGCTTCCAATCTAGCTACGGGGGCAAAGGTTTCATCATAGTCAATACCTTCTTCTTGATTATAACCTTTGGCTACCAATCTTGCTTTATTTCTAATGATGTGACCATTTTCATCAAGCTTATTCCTATAAACCCATTTGCATCCTATTATAGAATGATCTATAGGTCTAGGAGTAAGTTGCCAAACATTATTTCTTTCAAATTGATTAAGTTCATCTTGCATTGCAATTATCCAATTTTCATCATTTAAAGCTTCCTCAATAGTTTTTGGTTCAATTTGAGAAACAAAAGCAACATTAACATCAACATGATTAATTTTAGATCTAGTAGTTACTCCCTTTGATGTTTCTCCAATGATGAGTTCCTTTGGATGATCTTTCTTGTATTGCCAATCCTTAGGTAGATCTTGAGCCTTTTCTTCAAGTTGATTGATCTTTGGAGCATCAATAGATTCAAGAGGTTCAAGAGTGCCTGCAGGGTCATTGAAAGTAATACCTTTCTTTTGATCAAGTTTAGATGATTCATCAAATACAACATGCATTGATTCTTCTATAACTAGAGTTTTCATATTAAATACTCTATATGCTTTGCTATATGATGAATATCCTAAGAATATGCCTTCATCTGATTTGGATGAGAATTTTCCAAGATTATCCTTGGTATTCAATATGAAGCATTTGCATCCAAATACTCTAAAATATCCAATTCTGGGTATTCTTCCATTCCATAGCTCATAAGAAGTTTTATTAGTTAAATGCCTTTTATAAACACGATTTGCAATGTAACAAGCTGTATTAACGGCTTCCGCCCAAAAATAAGATGGTAAATCATATTCATTGAGCATTGTTCTAGCCATTTCAATTAAAGTTCTATTTTTCCTTTCAACTACACCATTTTGCTGTGGAGTTCTAGGAGCAGAAAAATTGTGTGAAATGCCAATTTCATTGCAAAAGTTTTCAAAGTTTTCATTTTCAAATTCTTTGCCATGATCACTTCTAATAGATGTGATCACGTATCCTTTTTCATTTTGAACTCTTTTTGCAAAGGTTTTGAAGTAATTAAAGGCTTCATTCTTTTGAGCTAAGAAATTAACCCATGTGAATCTAGAGTAGTCATCAACAAGAACAAATGCATATGATTTGCCTCCTAAGCTTGTAACTCTATTTGGTCCAAACAAGTCTAAATGAATGAGCTCTAAAGGTCTAGAGGTGCTTATAACATTCTTTGTTTTAAATGAGCTTTTATGTTGCTTACCATGTTGACAAGGTTCACAAATCCTATCTTTATCATATTTTATCTTAGGTAAGCCATCAACTAAATTCTCATTACAAATATATTTCAATTGATCCATACCAGCATGTCCTAGTCTTCTATGCCATAACCATGCATCATTATTAGTGGACATTAAACATGTATGATCAGAATGTATGCTTACATTGTAAGTGTTGTTTGTTCTAGTACCCTTAAATATGATAACATCATTTGAATTTGTGATTTTGCATTCCTTGGAATCAAACTTAACAAAGTATGCTTTATCACAAAGTTGACTAACACTTAGCAAGTTATGTTTCAAACCATCAACAAGCCATACATCTTCAATTAAATCCTTACCAATAGAACCAATGGAGCCAACACCAAGAATTTTACCTTTAGCATTGTTTCCAAAAGTTACGTTACCTCCATGTTTATAGGTAATACTTGTAAAGAGCTTTGCATTTCCAGTCATATGCCTTGAGCATCCACTATCCACAAGCCATGTGCTTTCATTGGTAGTAGATTTTAGGCATACCTGCAAGCCAATTGTGGTCATCCTTTTTTAGGTACCCACATATAGTTGGGTCCTTGATGGTTAGTAGAAAGAGTGCCTTCTAAATTTAGATGAGCTTTTCTTATATAACAATAGAAATTTTTGTGACCAAATTTCATGCAATATGTGCATTGCCATGGTATCCTATGCTTCTGCATTTTTCTTTTTGCATTATACATACAACTACAAGTATGTGATTTCTTTTGTACAAGTTTAGTAAACAACAATGCATAATTGTTTTTGGCTTTATCTCCTAGTGAACCGTAAGAAGTTCTTTTAGTCTTGGTGCAAGCATCTTTGATATGAACATCAGAAATTTTAGTTGTAGATGCTTTCACAAAAGTTGGTTTACTAGGTGCAATGTTGGTTGAGCCATTGAATCCTAATCCATATTTCAAGGAAGGTGATCTTTGATTATTAATTAATGTGTTCAATGCTTCCTTTCCTTTATGAAATCTGGAAATTGATTCTTTTAGTTCTTTTAGTTCATGCTTCAATGCCTCATTCTCTTTAATCACTTTTTCTAAGTCATGTGAGCTTTTATTTAATTCTCCTATTGTATTCATCAAATGTTCATTTGAGGTTTTCAATTCTAAGGTAGAGTTCTTTAAGCATATAAAATCCTTTTCTAACTTAGAGTTTTTTTCTTTATAGAGCATCATTTTGGAGAAATATTTTTCTATTTTAGAATTCATGTGCTCAATCAAATCACTATCATCTATATCACTTATATCATCATGTGCTACAAGATCAAAAGATTGAGTACTTACCTCATTGGAGTCATCTTCAATAGCCATGAGACAAAGATTTGCAATTCCTTCCTCTTCTTCTTCTTCACTTGAGGAAGAGTCATCCCATGTGGCTTTGAGAGACTTTTTCTTTTCTTTATCCCATTTCCTTTTGTTCTTTAATTTGTAGCAATCCGACTTGATGTGACCGGTTTTTCCACATTCATAGCATTTTACCTCATTTTTCTTTTCTTTATCTTTGAAGGAGAATTTAGGAGGTGTACCTTTGTTTGCTTGTAATCTTTTCTTCCTTTTCCATTCATTCATTCTTTTTGAGAACATTGCCATTTCATCTTCATCATCAGTATCTTCATTGCTTGAGCTCTCAACTTCTTTGATTGCTTTGAGTGCAATTGGTTTTCTCTTTTCTTTCTCACCTTGATTTTCTTCTTTTTCACTGTGCAGCTCAAAAGTGAGTAATTTGCCAACTAGCTCGTCGGTTCTTAATGTGCTGAGATCATGAGCTTCTTCTATGGATGATACTTTGGATTCAAAGTTCTTTCTAGCTCTTAGGGCTCTCAAGATCTTACTGTTTACATCACCTTGATCATATACCTTGCCATACTTCTTCAGTTCATTGACAATAGCAAGCAAGCGATTTGTCATGTCGGTGACATTTTCATTTGGTTTCATCTTGAATAGCTCATACTCATGAACATGCATTTGTTTCTTGGTAAATCTTACTTGAGTTGTACCTTCATGGTAGTTTTCAAGTGTTTTCCAAATACAATGTGCACAAGTTAAATGTTGAACTCTTCCACCTTCTTCTCTTGAAATGGAGTTCATCAAGATGGAAGCAGCTCTATTGTTCTTGAATCGATCTCTGATATTGCTAGTTGACCATTGAGCTTTGGGAAGTGGAACTTGAATACCGTCAACCTCATGAGTAGGAGATTTCCACTCATTTTCCACGAAATCCCATAGTTCAATCCCTTCACTGTCTAGAAATAAATACATTTTGTGTTTCCAGTATGAGTAATCCGTTCCATCAAAGTAAGGTCTAAGAATAGAGTTAAGATTTCCATGAGAGCTTGATGAAGAAGAAGTTGCCATTGTGGATCAGATTTCACAATTAAGTTTAAGAAATCTCAGGGCTCTGATACCAATTGTTGTCCCAAGATGGCAACCAAGAGGGGGGGGTGAATTGGTTTCCACAAGAAGTAATGACAATTTAAAAAACTCAACAAACAAGAAGTGCGGAATATGAAGATTGTTGAGTGATGAAGGAAGAAAGAACACACAAGATGTATAGTGGTTCGGATTTACTTCAATCCTACATCCACTTCCTTAACAACTTGTTAAGGTTCCACTAGACTTTGAAGTTTTTACAAGCTCACTTCCAACTTTGGTGTTTTTACAAGTTCACACCTAACTTTACAAGTGTTTTTCTAAGGCTCACACTTACAACCCACACAAGAGTTTTACAAGGCTCACTCTCTCAACCTAAGTGTTTCCCAAGCTTACACTCAAACTTATACAATGGTGTTTTCAATGCTAACACCTAACATTCATAACAATTCAAATACAAGTTTAAGCAAAAGGAAATTTGTTGCTTGGCTATGAAAATCTTTTCTTAATAATGTTATTATCTTGTTTTCTCATGGAAACATTGTATTTATAGCCAATGTGGTCTTACTAGCCGTTATTGCTGTTTAGAATAAAGTCTTGGCAGATTAGACCTTCTTTACTTAAACTGTCCGAAGCACTTAGCGGTCGCCCTTCATACAAGGATGGTCGCTCTCATGCTTCACGCGGTCGTCCTTTTGACCAGGGACGGTCGCTACTTTTGAAAAAGTTCAACGGTCGAATTTTAGTGCTCTACAGCAGGAATCTTGCCCATGATGTTTTTGTCGGACCGTTTCTTGCCCATGCTGTGTTTGTCGGGACGGTCGCGCATCACAAAGTGCGGTCGCCCTTTTTTGAATACTGAAGTGGGATTACAACGGTCATGTCACGTGTCATTTTCTGACAGGGCAAAAGAGATGTCCGCCATAATTTGAATCTCGCGGTCGCCCTTAGTAGCTTTTCGCGGTCGAACTCATATTCTCGCGTCGAACTTCTGGACGCACCTGAGGACGCGAACACTACTGTCTCTTTCAGCAATTTCTTCTTGAATTGTTGGGCGGTCGCGACTATAAATGAGCGGTCGCTAAATTGGTAAGCGAGGTCGAATCATTCACCGTTCTTGTCACCGCGAACCTTACTGTGATTGTAATGATTTAAGTTCCTTGAGTAGCGGTCGGGCAAATATTAGGACGGTCGCTATTATGTATGAGCGGTCGCGACTATGGTCGAACTTCTGACCGCGAAACCTACTGTGACAAGGTTTCATTCTGTAATTGCATGGAGCGGTCGTATTTAGGTGATGTGCGACCGCGAGAATTGTTCTGTTCACCTTTAATTGAAGCAACCTAATCCTGCAACAAGCTTTCTCAAACACAAGTTAAATAGATCATCCATTTGAGTTGTCAAGGATCAAAATTAAGATTATTTGTCTAACAAATTCTATTCTATTAAATTTGGGAACAACCAAACATAAAGCCAGCATACACAAGATCACTCCTGTTGCCAACTAGCCCTTTCGGGTTTTCTAATTGACGATTTTCTCTCATTTAGCCCTAATTGTTGCCTAGCCCGCCCTTTCGGATTTTCAGAACTAGCGGACTGCTCAAACTTTTGCCTAGGCTGCCCTTTTTGGGTTTTCAACCTAGCGAGCTCTTTTATATATATATATATATATATATATCATACATAGAACATCTTCAACCTGTCAATGTTTACTAGCTCGCTAAACTCATTCCTGTCCATATCTGATAACTTCACCGTACCTTTGTTCATGACTCATTTCACGACATATGGCCCTTCCCAGCTAGGCCTGAACTTCCCTCTTGGATAAGATACATTAGGCTTACACTGCTTCAACACCAAATCCCCGACTCTGAGTTTTCTGATTTTAACCCTTCTATTGTAAGCCCGAGCTATCTTCTTTTCATACAGTTGGTGATGATACAGTGCCTTTAACCTTCTCTCTTCTAGTAAAGCTAACTGTGTGTATCTGCTTGCTACACATTCCATTTTTGGAGTTCGGCTTCCAAGACTACTCTCAATGACTTGATTTTTATTTCAATTGGCAACACTGCTTCCATCCCGTAAACTAAAGAGAATGATGTCATTCCAATAGGTGTTCGCACACTTGTCCTATATCCACATAAAGCAAAGGGAAGCATCTCTGACCAATCCCTGTAGGTCTTGGTCATCTTGGACAAAATTTGCTTAATCATCTTGTTTGTTGCTTCTACTGCACCATTAGTCTTTGGTCTATAAGGAGACGATCTATGATGATGGATTCGGTACTTTGAGAATAAATCCTTAACTGCTCCTTGAAACTGTACCTCATTGTCTGATATCACACTGTGTGGGATCCAGTATCTGCAGATGAGGTTCTTTTCAATAAATCTAGCCATTTGACTTGCACCAGTTTGTTAAAGGATTCAACTTTGACCCATTTTGAAAAATAATCTACTGCTACCACAATGAAACGGTGACCGTTTGAGGCTATCGGATGTATCTCTCCTATAATGTCAATACCCCAAGTGGCAAATGGCCAGGGTGAAGACATAGAATACAATTCTTCAGGAGGCATGTGATTGAAGTTACTATACATCTGACATTGTTGGCACTTCTTTACGAACTCAATACAATCCCTCTCTATGGTCAACCAGTAGTAACCTTGCCAAATAATCTTCTTAACTAGGGCCAAACCACTCATGTGAGGTCCACAACTTCCTGCATATATTTCTGACATGATACGCTCCACTTTAGGCTTTCTTAAACATCTTAAATGTACCCCCATCAGGCCATCTTCGATATAACTCTCCATGGAATGTGATGTATTGCATTGATCACCGCCTTATGGCTCTTCTCTCTTTCTTTGTTGCCCCTAGTGGGCATTCTTTTTCCTCCAAAAATCGCCTTATAGTATCATACCATGCATCATGGTCTGTATCAATTTCCATGATTGTCTCACATTCATAGCAAGGAGTTGATAAACTAGTCAAGATCAAAGGCTTAAGGAATAAGCTGACAGGGTTTTCCCATACCAAAGCCAATGTGGCCAGGGCATCAGCCATCTGATTTTCTTCTCTTGATGGGTGTATAAACCTACACTCCTTAAAGTTATTCTTCATCATGGTCAACTAGTGGTGGTATGGTTTTAATTTTTCTTCTTTCAACTCCCACTCTCCATTTACTTGGGATACTACTAGTAATGAATCGCCATAAACTTCCACCTTATCCACCTTCATAATCATTAGGGTTTCCAAACCAAAAATATAAGCTTCGTACTCCACCATATTATTGGTTGCCCTAAATTTTAACTTTTTGGCTAAAGGGATTAGTTTCCCTTTCGGGCAATTCTAGTATAACTCCCAAACCTGCTCCTTTCCTGTTTACTGCTCCATCAAAATACATTTTCCACCCTTGTACTTCAATTGCTTCTAAAAGTTCATCCAAAAATTCAAAGATTTCCTCTTCGCTATCTGGTAATGGTTGTTGGGCTAGGAATTCTGCCACCGCTCTACCTTTGATTGTTTTCCTGGTTACATACTCAATCTCAAATTCTTCTAATATTATTAACCATTGACCATATTTCCTAATCAAAGAGGGTGTCTCCCTTAAGTACTTCATTGGATCCAGTCTGGAAATTGCTTGCACACTATAAGATTGAAAGTAATGCCACAACTTCTTAGAAGACCAAACGACGACTATATAGGTCTTTTCAATGATACTATACTTAATTTCATAAGGTAGGAGCTTTCTACTCAAATAGTAAACTGCATGCTCAATCCTTGACTCATCTACTCGGGCTAGCATGGCTCCTATCGACTCTTCTTCTACTACTAAGTATAGTAATAGAGGATTGCTGGGTTTTGGTGGTTTTAAAATAGGTGGATTCAACAAATACTCTTTTATTCGCTCAAAGGCCTTTTGACACTCTTCATTCCATATGACTAGCTGATTCTTTTTAGCAATTTGAAGATAGACTCACAAATTGTTGTGAGCTTTTCTATGAATCTGCTAATATATTGTAATTTACCAATAAATCCCCGAACTTCTCTCTCCGTCTTAAGGGCTGGCATATCCCTGATTGCTTTAACTTTGTCAAGATCAATCTCAATGCCATTCGGACCAATCACATGTCCCAATCAAGGAACTTCACTTGTATTTGCTTAGCGATCTCTTCTTTAACCAATTCAGCCCACTCAGGTCTTAATCTCCTAAGCTTTTGTTTGACAGGTTTCATGTGAGTGTAGGTAGGAATATGATGCTCGACTATGTCTCGATCTATTCCAGGCATATCCTCATAAGACCAAGCAAACACTTCTTTATATTTTTTGAATATTTTTTCAAATCTCTCTCTCTCATCAGGAGTAAGGTCGGATGCTATGCTAATGTTTTTAGGATTTTCGGTTGTTCCCAAATTTAATGATTGTGTGTTAACAAAATTAATGTTAAAGATGCTTATGTGACTGCTATTTGAATGTATGCAACCATCAGGAGAAACATCACACATATTTGCAAAATCATACTTTATTGCATTCATTTTGGAAAAGAAAACAGCATCATCCTCATACAAAGTAGACAAATTAAAATCAAAATTAAGATCATTGTTCTCAAAATCAAAAGGCAAGATGTCTTCAAACTTTTCTTCAACTAGGGCAACAATCTCCTCTGGAGTCTTCTCGACTTTTAGGACAGCTTCATTCTTCTCTTCTGGATTGGTTTTTTTTTGGCTGACAGGGTGAACTCTTTCTTCACTTGGTCGACTAGCTCGGCCACTCGGGATCAACTTTCCCATGAACATGATTGGCTTGGGCTTTCCTTAGAGTGGTCCCACATCTGGAGCTTTGACAAAGATCTCTTCAAGTGGTGGGAAGTTCATCTTCTCACTCTTCTTTGGCTGGACATCATTGTTTTCATCATATCCCAACCCTTGGAAGTTTGAGTTCTAAAGTCTGGCAGCTTCGTCAAACTGGCCATACCCTTTCCAAGACCAGCTCCGGGAAGGTAGTTCATGTTATTCATCATATTAAAGACTTTGGAGTCCACTACATCATCATCAGAAATTGCAGCTACTTGAAAACCATTGAGAGACCTCTCAATCATTAGAGCATTAACAATCTCATTATCTTTAGCTTTAATGATCACTGTCTAATCTCCATTGGAGAACTTGATCTTTTGATGAAGGGTGGAAGGAACTCCACCAAGAGGATGAAACCATGGTCGCCCCAAGAGTAATGCGAAGGTAACTGTTATGTCTAAAACAACAAATTCAATAATAGATTCAATTGGACCAACCTTGACAACATCTTTGAAAGTCCGTTCGGCATGTCTCTTAGTGTTGTCATAAGCCCGAATTGTTACTTTAGTCGGGTTTAGATCCCTTGTTGACATGGCTAGCTTTGGCAATATCTTAAGTGGGCAAACATTTATGGCGGACCCATCATTGACCATTACACATGGAGTCCTCTTCCCCTTGACCTCTATTTTGATAAAGAGAGGGCGGATGTGATCTCTCCCATCCCCCAGCAAGCCCGCATCTGAAAAAGAAACTGCTCCCATATTAACTTCACTCTTCTCTTGAACCTCTTCACATTTCATTACCCCTCCAATTTTTATGAAGTTGATCAGCTCCTCCGGTGTCGTGGAGGTAGAAATTGGCATGCTAGCCAAGGCTTTGGCCATAGTTTCTCGGTGCTTTTTAGAAGTAGCTAATAAGTCCCAAATGCTAACACTTGCTTGTGTTCTTTTCAATTGCTTGAGCACAACATCATCTTCCTCTTCTTTATTTCCTACTTCAACTTCCTTTCTGTTATTAGTTTCTACCTCATTAGATGGTGGCCTTGAATAAGGCGTACCGGATCTAGTGTTCATTACTTCATCTTCTTCGGTCTTGGACCAAGTCCACTCCTCTTTCTTGGATACAAGATCATCATCACTATCGCTTGAATCCCAAAACCCATTGACAACACAAATTGTTACTTCTTTACCCACCATAACTTGTTTAATTCCACCAAATACCTCTTCTTCTTTGGTTGCTTCTCTACCCACATCTTGAAAAGAAGACATGACAAAATCCTCATGCAAACCTCCTCCAATCACGAAAGTTGCCAGCAGTGGTACTCTATTGAATTTTGGTAATGGGTTGTCTTTGGTGTTTGGCTTATTGGGCTCGGGTAGCTTCCCATTATCAATTAGATTTTGGATCTCATGTCTCAGCCTTACACATCTATCCGTGTCGTGCCCTTGCATTTGGTGAAATTGACAAAATGCTTTAGTGTCGAAATTAGGTGGGTGAGGGTTAGGCAAAGGATGAGGATTTAAGGGTTGTAGCAATCCCTTTTTTTTTTTGAAGTTTATTGAGAACCCAAGACATCGGTTTCCCCAATTCTGAAAATTGTCTCGTTGTTCCCTGGCTAGTAGCATTAATATCGACTGCCTTTTGCATGCTTTGGCTACCAGATTGATAGTTTCCTTTCTCATTCCTTCTTGTTGAAAAATGGTTCTTCTCTCTCTCTCCCATTCTTCAATTTGGAAACCCGCTTGGAGAAGGTCTTTGAAATCACGGATGAGTGTATGAGACATCCTCTCATGAAGACTAGGCAACACCCCTCTCACAATCATCCTTATTTGATCGGATTCATCGGGCCTCTTTTTGAGTAAAGCAGCCTTGTTTCTCCATCTCTTCACATAATCGATAAAATTCTCATTCAACCATTGCCTAATGGACTCCACTTCCATTAAGGTAACTTCCATCTAAACATTATATCCATATTATTGGATGAAGGATTTGTAAAGCAGATCCCAACTCTTTTGTGCTCGTCATCTAAGGTATTGAACCAATTTTGGACAACAAGGTCCAATGAGAGCATAAAGTACCTTAGGGTTTGAGCCTTAGTAGCTCGGCAGACTGCATGGCAGTGATATACTGCTTCACATGGAGATGAGGATTTTCGGTTCCATCAAACTTCGCAAAAGATGGCATCTTGAACTTGTACGGGACTTCCTCATCTAGCTCAAATAATTTGTCAACTTCGGACATTTCTTCGGTTTTCAATTTCTTCTCAAATTTCTTTTCTAAATCAGCAATCATCTTTTCAACATCAGAAGTTTTGGTCTTCTCCGTAGTTGATCTTTCAACAATCTTCGGTTCTTTCTTCTTGTCTTGAGGATCTTTGTAGTATTAAGCCCAATCATCATCATCATCAATGACCACCTTTTCATCATCAAAAACCACTTCACCAATTTTGGTCTTCCCTTTGTCCCTTGGCTTCTTAGTGCTAGCAGATGCTTCGACATGATTTTCTAAAACTATAGTCAATTGGTTCTTCATGGTCTCAGTTAGGGCCTCTTTTATTTCTTCCATCTTGGCGTTGAGGGCATCATCCAACATTCTTTGAATTTATTCGGGATCCATTATTTTTGGTGAGCAAGTGATTGAGTCATTGCTAGATACTTCATCTCCGGCGTAGGTCGGATTGTCGTAAGCTTTTAAACTGTCGTAATCCAGGGCTGTAAGCCAGAGAGGATTAATGATATGAGAGGCATGTATACATGTATGCACAAATAATCAACAAACAAGGACACATAGGACGTTCCTTCCAACCTTATAACATCCACACACAAATGGTGAGTCTCTTTTCCTAGGTAAATGGTTAACAAAATACCAGCATGGGGTATCTTATTTTCAAATATTTCCCTAGGATTCAACCAATAGTTATATTTTCTAAAATGGAAATCAATTTATGATAATTCCCATTAATTAGGTTTTAATCTATTTATCCAAAAATTGGATTAAAACTAAATTAAGAGGTTTATTATAGATAGATTTCTCACTTGAAAAAGTAACTAATGATTCATGCCAAAAACAAGCCCATGATTAATTATTCTTAGTATAAACTAGGCTCAAAATTGATTTTTGGTATTTTGTAATTGACCTAAATATTTTTGCAAGCTCTTAGAAAAAAAATGGATTTTGGGCTTAGTATTTGGGCCATGAGCAAAAGAATTTTTGATTTCTTTTTAGAAGAATTTTTAGAAAAATGTTTTGAAAATAGCTTTGGTTTTTGGATTTAAAGGAAAGTTTATTTTGAGCTTACAATGTACTTAGGTCATATTAGAAAAAGAACAAACCAAATAAGCCATGATTTAAGCCAAGATAAATTAACCATAGTCAAACAACATGCATTTGGGGTAAAAACCTAAGGAAAGTAACTAGGCCAATTACATGAGCTTTAGTCTTTGGGTTAAAAGGCTTAGGTTCTCATAGCAAATATATACCAAATGGTACGAGGCTATGAGAGGTTATGCCATGCTTGATCTCCACACCTTGAGTGAAAGTATGGTATCCCTCACATAACACAACACAGGTAACACGGGCGTCCTAACTCACGCACACGATGCAATCTAAATGATGCTATGGATAATATCATTATAAGAAAGAATAGAATAATATAAAGACCAACGGAATCAACTTCTCTTATCCCCAGTGGAGTTGCCACTATGAGCAGAGATTTTTGCCCCCACTCCTAGTGGAATGATTCTTGTGACTTCGGCACTGTTTAGGCTCGGGGCCTTAGAGAACACGAACCTAAGTCCAGAGAAAATGGACTCGCCACCCGGACGAGCTGGAAAAAAGAAAGGGGTAGATGACTCGATTCCTAAGGAATTCCTAACCCCCTAATGGGTTCAGAAAGTTGGGTACGTGTGGGGAAGGTGAGAAATGGCCCAGCACCCCCACAACGCCCAATTCATTGGAACCGGCCTCCTTTACATGTCTTTATATTATAAAATTCTTAAATATAATAATATTATCCATATTACACACAATACTTAAAATAAAGCATCAATATATTAAAAATCAAAATAATGCCCAAACAAAGCAAATAAATGGACACCCATCCGAGGATGGAAACATGTCCTTGCATCACATGCCTAAATAGGACACCTACCGAAAGGTAGAAACATGCCCTTTACATTGGTCTAAAATAAAAAAGCAATTTAAATTACATGATATTTAACTAAAGAGGTACCCACAAAGTGGAAACATACCTCTTACATCATTTGGAAATAAAAAATAAATCGATAAAAGTAAATAACCATTCATAATAAATAAATCATTCATCAAAGATATCAATCAAAATATAAAATAAACATCCATCCATGATAAATTAAATAAATCAATCATTGAACTTAAATAAATCAACAAAGCATTGAAAATAAATTAAAGCATATAATAGACTACATAATCAAATATAAAATTAAATAAAGCAAATAAAGATTCAAATTAGGGATACTGTTTCTTTTTAAGTTTCTTTATTTAATGTGTTTAGGGTTTTGGAATTCATGGGTTTAAGCTACTGTAAAATTTAAAATAATTGAAATGGAGCAAAGTTTTATAATTTAAGAGGTTGATAAAGTTCTTTAATTAACCAAATTAGTGTTTGAGGAGTGAAATCATGAAATTAGGGTTTAGACACTTTAACATATTTAGATTAATGATTTACGGTTACTGGATCATTATTTTGTATTTACCATATTGAATTTTAATGTTTAAATTTATAAGGTTTTAAGATTTTAAAGATTAGGATATAGAAAAATTAGGGTTTAAGGTTTTAAGGGAATTAGGGTTTAAGAAAACTAGGGTTTAGAATAATTGGTTTGAGGTTACTGTCTTGATTCTAAAGTTGAATTAAGGTTTAGTGTTTTCGGAGAATATATTTTATTTTAGAATTTGGAGAAACAATTTATAGTTTTATGAAGTTTTATGAAAATAAACAAAATGATTAAGGTTTATAGAAACAAAAAAGATTTTTTTTAGGGTTTTGGAAAGAAACAGATTCAATTTAGGGTTTTGGAAAGAAACAAATTCAATTTAGGGCCTTGAAAAATTGAAAAGCAAATTAGGGTTTTGGTAAATCTTGAAGTGATTTAAGGTTTTGAAAAGCTAGAAATAGATTAGGGTTTTAAGATTTTGAAGAAACAGAAACAACAATTTTTTAATCTTGAGTGATGAAGCTACTGTAAAGAAAAATAAATAAAGAAATTCATACCTTCGTTTGTTGGTTTCGCCAAAAATTGTTTCTTGGATGAACAAGAACAAAGGCAAGATGGTTGCCTTTGATGGATTGAATTTGCTTATTTGCTTTTCTCAAAAAGTCCAATTGATTCAAAGTTTTTCAATTCACTCGATTGTCTTTTTTTTTTCTCCTGAATTTCGATCCCAAATTTCACCTCCACCTTTCTGTGTTGTTTTAGTCCTTATTTATAGAAGATTTTTATGATTAATTTTAGTTATTCACAGAATCTAACATTAATTAAGAAAAGGAAACTGAAATCTAATTGTATTTGGTTTCAAAAAAATATGCGTCGGAAAAATTTTGCTTGCGAAAAAAACTGCTGCGGAAAAATTGAACTGGCAAAAAAAACTGCTGCGAAAAAATTGCTCTGGCGAAAAAGCTGCCGTAGGGGGTAGCGGGCTACTGCGGGCGAAATTGCCTGCGGGCCATTTCGTCCGCAGGAAATTCCTGATGGCGAAATGGATTTTTCTACAAGCGAAATGGCCTTGGCCCAAGGCCATTTCACTGCAACCCTTTTCGGCGAAGAAATTTTTCGTCACCGAATTTTTTTTTATTCGTTTATTATTATTATTTTTAATTTTTTATTAATAAAAATTATATACTAAAGCAAATATTATTAAATTAAGATAGCAAAAATTATTTTGGACTAATTAAAATATATTGGACAACATAAAAATTATTTTTGACTTATTAAAATATATTGGATTGGACTGGGGCAAAAATTAAGGGTCTACACCATCCATGAAATAAGATGTTTATCTTGAGCATGGGGTTCTTGTAACTCAATGATGTGATGGTTAGCATTCGAGCCTTTTCTACTTCTTCTATAAAGTGGCATTTTCTTCTTCTTCTTCTTCTTCTTCTTCTTCTTCTTCTTCTTCTTCTTCTACTTCTTCTTTATGCTTCAAGAGATGTTGAAGTGATGATCTTACAACTCTTTCGCCAAAGTATGATTAATTCCTTCTTTTTTCTTTTTCATATAGGGCATCAAAGGATCTGACTTAGAAAATCTTCATGATCTTGAAATTCTTGCAGAGAATTAATCCTCATTTGTTATTGGGTGATGAGATAATGCCAAGGCAATTTTTTTATTATTTTTTATTATTTTTTTAATGCATAGAAGATAGTAAAAATTAAATTCTATGTTTTGTTAATAAATAGGCTATTACAAAAGAGATTGACACTTGTAGCCTCAATGTTTGAAAAAGTCTTCGATTCGGACAAGATTATTACATATACATTAAGTGTACACTATACATATTCCTTTTTAATTACTCTAATTACCTTATGTATTAATTATTTTATTTTATTTAAAAATTTATGGATGCTACAGAAGTAGCCAACATTAGTCCTTAACCACAAATCCACCATGAGATGAACCAGCAATGGGTCTTTGCTTGGGCATGCCACTCAATATGTGTAGACCCTTAATTTTTTACTCAGTCTGGTCCAATATGTTTTATTAAGTCCAAAATAATTTTTGTTGTCTAATTCGTCCAAAATAATTTTTAATTAAATAATTTTTTCTTTAGTATCTAATTTTTACTAATACAAAATAAAAATAAACAAATAAAAGTCAAAAAATAAAAATAAAAATCGGCGTCGAAAAAATCGGTGACGAAAAAATCATCGCCAGGGGCATTTCGCCCGCAGAAAAAATCTGCGGGCGAAATGGTCACCCGCAGCCCGCCCACTACCGCAAAATCTGAGGCAGATTTTTTTCGCCAGCGCATTTTTTCTTGCGGCAATTTTTTTAGGCAGCTCAATTTTTTCCGACTCAAATTTTTTGAAACCTAATTCAATTAGGTTTTGGTTTCATTTTCTTATTAATATTGCTTGCCGTGACTAATTAGGAATAAACCATATCAAACCACTATAAATAAGGACCAAAGGCAATGAAATTGGGGAGGCCAAAAATCAAACAGTAGCTTGAAAATTTTGAAACCAAATCGGTGAAGGAAAAGGAGCAATTCAATTTCTTTTTTTTCTGGAATAGCAAGGACATGATTTAAGCAATTCAAAGGCAGTAGCTGTCTTTGTTCTTGTTCATCCAAGAAGTATTATTTTTGGAGAATCAACAAAAGGAGGTATGTATTAAATTCTTTTTGTTTTATTTTTTCACAGTAGCATAAACTATGAAATTTTGTTTTTTACATCAAAAACTTTAGAACTTTAATTTAGTTTTTCCAAAGTTAAAAATTCTAATACGTTACTTTATTTTCCAAAAAGATTTAAAATTGTTATTTTTACCTCTTCAAAATCTTAAAACCTTAATTAAACATATTTTTCAACAAAACCAATATTTGATTCTATTTCTTTCAAAACTTTAAATTAGGTTCTGTTTCTTTCAAAAGGCTTTAAAAAATATCTTTTCTACTTATCAAAACTTTAATCCGTTTGTTTAAATTCATAAAACTTTATAAAATTATCAAATTGATTTCCAAATCCTAAAAGCCAATTCATCACCCGAGACCCTAATTTTAAAGCCTAAAAAACCTAATTCAACTCCAAAACCTAAAATAATGAACCCTAACCTCCTTTATAACCTTAAACCTTAATTTTTTCTAAGCCCTAATCCTTTAAAATTTTGAAAAACCATAAAAACAAAAATATTTTAAATTTACACAGTAGCTTGAAATCACCATTTAAAACCATGAATCAAAAGCATTTTAAAGTGTCTAAAACCGTAGTTTCATGATTTCACCATTCAAACCTTAATTTGTTTAATCAAAGAGTTTTACCAATCTTTTAAAACATAAAACCTCAATCTATTTTATTTCTTTAAAAAGGCACAATAGCTTAAACCCATGAAAATCCAAAACCCCTAAACACTTGAAATAAAGGATTCTAAATGGAAACAATAGCTATAACTTAGATTTTTTTTTATTTGCCTTATTCATTTCCATATTTGATTATACTTTGATTTATTTCTTATGCTTTAATTTATTTAAATTCAATGCTTGGTTTATTTTATTCATTATGGATGGATGTTTACTTTTTATTGATATTTAGTACCTTTGATGAATGATTTATTTATTATGAATGATTATTTACTTTTATCAATTTATTTAGATTTCTAAATGTTGTAAGAGGTATGTTTCCACTTGGTGGGTACCTCATTAATTAAATATCACATAATTTAATTTGCTTTTCTATTTTAGAATCATTGTAAAGGGTATGTTTCTACCTTTCGATGGGTGTCCTATTTAGGCATGTGATGTAAGGACATGTTTCCATCCTTGGATGGGTGTCCATTTATTTGCTTTGTTTGGACATTACTTTGATTTTAATATAATGATGCTTTCTTTTTATTATGTGTAGTATGGATAATATTGTTATATTTAAGAATTTTATAATATTAAGACCTGTGAAGGAGGCCAGTTCCAATAAACCGGGCGTTGTGGGGGGTGCTGGGCCATTTCTCACCTTCCCCACAAATACCCAACTTTTCAAACCCATTAGGGGGTTGGGGATTCCTTAGGAATCGAGTCATCCACCCCTTTCTTTTTCCCGGCCCGTCCGGGTGGCGACTCCATTTTCTCTGGATTTAGGTCCGTGTTCTCTAAGGCCCTAAGCCTAAACAGTGCCGAAGTCGCAAGAACCATTCCACCGGGAGTGGGGGGCGAAAATCCCCGCTCACAGTGGCAACTCCACTAGGGATAAGAGAAGTTGATTCCGTTGGTCTTTATATTATTCTATTCTTTCTTATAATAATATTATCTATTGCATCATATTAGTTTGCATCATGTGCGTGAGTTAGGACGCCCGTGTTACCCGTGTTATGTTATGTAAGGGATACCATACTTTCACTCAAGGTATGGAGATCGAGCATGGCATAACCACTCATAGCCTCGTACCATTTGGTATATACTTGCTATGGGAACCTAAGCCTTTTAACCCAAAGACTAAAGCTCATGTAATTGGCCTAGTTACTTTTCTTAGGTTTTTACCCCAAATGTATGTTGTTTGACTATGGTTAATTTATCTTGGCTTAAATCATGGCTTATTTGGTTTGTTATTTTTCTAATATGACCTAAGTATATTGTAAGTTCAAAACAAAATTTTCTTTAAAATCCAAGAGACCAAAGCTATTTTCAAAACTTTTCAAGATGTTCTTTGGACATAAAACTTTTCTAAAAAACAAATAAAAAATTCTTTGGCTCATGGCCCAAATACTAAGCCCAAAATCCATTTTTCTAAAATCTTTTACAATGGGCTTAGAAACAAAACTATTTTCACCCAATCTTTTCTTACAAAGAGCTTGCAAAAATATTTAGGTCAATTATGAGATACCAAAAATCAATTGTGGGCCTAGTTTACACTAAGAATAAATTAACCATGGGCTTATTTTTGGCATGAATCATTAGTTACCTTTTCCAAGTGAGAAATCTATTTATAATAAACCTCTTAATTTCATTTTAATCCAATATAGCATAAAAGATACTATAGTTGGTTGAATGGATTAAAACCTAATTAATAGGAATTGTCATGGATTGATTTCCATTTTCGAAAATATAACTATTGGTTGAAACGTCCGAGGAAATTATTCAAAAGCAAGATACCCCATGTTGGTATTTTGTTAACCATGTACCTAGGAAAAGGGAATCGCCATTCGTGTGTGGATGTTATAAGGTTGGAAGGAACGTCCTATTTATCCTTTTTTGTTGATTGTTTGTGCATACATGCATACTTTTGCATCTCATATCATTGATCCTCTTTGGCTCACAGCCCTGGATTATGATAGTTCTAAAGCTTACAACAATTCGACCTACGCCAGAGATGAAGTATCTAGCAACGACTCAATCACTTGCTCACCTAAAACAATGGAGCCCGATCAAATTCAAAGGATGGTGGATGAGGCCCTCAATGCCAAGATGGAAGAAATAAAAGAGGCCATGGACGAGACCATAAAGAATCAATTAGCTATAATTTTAGGAAATAATGCTGAAGCATCTGCTAGCACCAAGAAAGTCAAGGGGAAGGCTAAAATTGATGAAGTAGCTTTTGGTGATGATAAGGTGATCATTGATGATGATGATTGGGCTCAATACTACCAAGATCTTCAAGACAAAAAGGAGCCGACGGTTGTTGAGAAGGCAACTTTTTAAAAGACTGAAAATTTTGATGTTGAAAAGATGATTGCTGAATTAGAAAAGAAAATTGAGAAGAAATTAAAAACCGAAGAGATGTCTGAGATCGACAAACTATTCAAACAAGATGAAGAGGTCCCTTATAAATTCAAGATGCCTTCCTTTGCTAGGTATAATGGCACCGAAAATCCTCATCTTCACATGAAGCAATACATCACTGCCATGCAGTCTGCCCGAGCTACTAAGGCTCAAACTCTAAGGTACTTTATGCTCTCATTGGACCCTATTGTCCAAAATTGGTTCAATACCTTAGATGAAGGAACACAAAAGAGTTGGGACTTGCTATACAAGGCCTTCATCCAACAATACGGATACAATGTTGAAATGGAAGTTACCCTAATGGAAGTTGAGTCCATTAGGCAAAGGCCAAATGAGAATTTTGTTGACTATGTGAAAAGATGGAGAAATAAGGCTGCTTTGCCCAAGAAAAGGCCCGATGAATCTTATCAAATAAGGATGATCGTGAGAGGTGTCTTGCCCAATCTCCATGAAAGGATGTCTCACACCCTTATCCGTGATTTCAAAGATCTTCTCCAAGCTGGTCTACAAATTGAAGAGTGGGAAAGGGAGAAGAATCGCTTTTCAATAAGAAGGAATGAGAAAGGGAACAACCAACCTAATAATCAAAGCACACAAAAAGAAGTTGATATTAATGTAACCGGTCAAGGAAATAAAAGACAATTTTCAGATCTGGGGAAGCCTCTATCTTGGGTTTTTAGCATGCTACAAAAGAAAGGATTGTTACAACCGTTAGCTCCTCGACCGTTACATAATCCATTGCCACCAAACTTCAATGCCGAGGCCTTTTGTCAATTTCATCAAATGTGAGGGCATGAAACAGATAAATGTGCTCGTCTAAGGCATGAGATCCAAGATTTAATTGACAGTGGTAAGCTACCCGAGCCGGATAAGCCTAATACCAAGAACAACCCTTTGCCTAAGTTTGGAAGAGTACCTCCACTGGCAACCTTCATGGTGGGAAAAGGATTGGAAGAAGATTTTATTTTATCGTCCTTTCAAGATGGGGATATTGAAGATGTGAAGGGAAAAGAAGCTTAAATTCAACAAACTTTCCTTAGCTTGAATGTTGCTATTCAATTTTACTTTCTTTAATATTTTATTGGAACAATCTTCTTTTTCAAATTTAAATTTATTTGAATAAATCACTTTTATCAAAAAATTTTGTTGCTCTTTGTTCATTTTGGTGCTCAACCAATGAGGAATCTAGCTTGATAATTCATGAATTAATATATTTATGCATCATGACTCGAATAACTTTACTAGGTGAGGGAATTACTCTATAGCATTGAGTTGTGTATGCATACTTAGAGAGGGCTCCTGCATAATTATCTTTGTCTAGGTCCTAGTCAGTCTTAGAACATGTTTTGACAAACTTTTGAGGTGAAATTGAACTCTGCTTATTTAAGAGAGAAATGATCTAGGCATTGTTTGGTTAGCCAACAACTAGTATCCACCCAATTAAATATCAATCCCTAGTTGTCCCTTTGAGCCTTCATAAAATTTTAGCTTTCTTTTCATTGGCATATAACCCCAACAACCTACCCTGAGCTGTTGTGATACTTTTGACAAGTCTTATGATCACTAAGATAAAGTGGCAAGAAGATCAAAGAAAACAACGATTGGTCAAGATCATGAAGATAGTTGAAGTTCTCAAGACCATGAAGATAGTTGATGTTTTCAAGACCATAAGGGTATTTGAAGTTTGCAAGACCATAAGGGTAGTTAAAGTTCCTTTGATATCTCCAATATATCAAAACAACATCATCATTAGAGTAACAAATGATTTATCTCTGAAGGTTTATGTTACTCCACTCATCTATTATTGGAAGCCCAAGCTAGTACAAACGAGACAACTCTTTTAGAGCTAGAACCAAACAAAAAAATTAAAAAAATAAACAAATAAAAAAAAAAGAAGAGAAAAGAAAAAGGACAAAAGAAAAAGAAAAGAAAAAGACAAAAAAAAAAGAAAGGAAAAAAGAGAAGAGAAAAAGGAAAAGAGAAAAAGAGAAAGAAAAGAGAAAAACCCAAAATGGTTCAAAAAGCCAACTGAGTTCTCTTTTACCTAAGACAACAAAAGGCTTCCATTGGGTTCATAAGGTCGATTTGGTTTGAATTGGTCCAACCCAACTAAAGATTCAATCAAAATTGGAGAAAGACCATATAGTTATTGAAAGTTCTGTACTTGACAGTCCTACGAGAAAGAAGGACAAAATGATAAAAGAAAGGGAAAAGAAAGAAAAAGAAAGAAAAAGGGAGAAGAAGAAAAGAAACGAATTTGGGTCTTAAACTTTTTGCAAGGGCAAAAACTATCCTAATCAAGATCCAGATTAATTCCAAGAAGATAGAAGAAATTTGGAGTCTAGAAAGATTTCTCCCAATTGTCTAAAGTTCCAACAAGAAATTTGTAGTGTGAAAGTTTGTCCATTGTGTCACACTAGCTCCAATCTCAAAATGGCCTTCATTTTAACCCATGTCCCTTATAGACCCCATTTCAAGCTTATCAAAGACCTGTTGATCTCTCTTGGTAGGTAGAGTCTATTAGTGGAGATAGTTTGGATAAGCATGCATATGAGATAGACAATATTTAACCTCAAATGAGACCTTTGGTTGAGTAATGTGTATGTGCCTATCTGAAGTGCAACAATTCTTGCTTAAATAGAAATGATTCCCTAGTTTAGTATGGTAACTAAGGTTGTCATGTTATAGATATGTTAATTTGGAAAATCAAGTCCTAAGGTACATTGACATTAATTTGGCAAAGCCAACATTTGATTTCAAAATCAAAATTCAAAATCAAAATCAAAATTCAAAAAAAAAAGAAACAAAAAAGAAAAAATGTTTAGTCATACAAAGCCTTCAAGTTATGGGAAGTATGTTGAACCTCCAAAGGACACATTGGGCAAAGGAAATTATTATTGGCAAAGTTATGAAGAAACTACCAACTGACATGCTGAGACATAGTTCGAAATAGATGAATCCCTGACTCTGCTACTTGGGATCTCCACCACTCATGTTTTCAACATCTTGAGGATAAAAGCCACAAATGCAAAAGCTTTTGATCATTCCAATGCAAGATTTAAGCAAGCGTCAAAACGGAACCAATGAGAACATTTCTGCTGATCACCTCAGTCTGTGAGTCAATAAAACCACTGTAAGTATCATTCATGCATATCATGCATACATGAGCATATCACGTCACACTTTCTTATCTTGTATTATCTATTCTTTATCAAAGTGAATAGCAAACACTCTGTGAAGTAAGGAATCAAAAGAAGATATCAAATCAGGGGGGCATAGAAAGCCATTGCTTGAGAAAGCTCCAGTAATCTTGCAAAGAGAAGAAATACGTGCTTGTGTGAAGAACTAGATGACAACAACATCAATCAGAGTTCGCATAGAAAAATCATGGGTTTAAGCCAACACAGGGGGCAAAGTTTCTCCTTTTCAATTTTTGAGTTTATATACCAAATATTTTTAAACTCAGTTACAAATATTTTGCCACATAGGGGGGCAAGGCGAGGATATAAGGTCCAATTAAAAATAGATAAATCTTTACAAAAAGAAGAACAAAAGAATGGAACATTAGAACTCTCAAAAGAATGAAGATATAAAAGACAAAAGACCAATCCAGCTAAAAGAGCTGAAGCCAGGGTAAAGACCCAACCTCCAATGGATAAAGACCCATGTTTCAAGGGTAAAGACCCAATCTCAAAGGATGAAGATCCATTTTTCAAGGGTAAAGACCCGATGTCAAAAGATGAAGATTCATTTTCAAGGATGAAGACCCGATCTCAAAGGATGAAGATCCATTTTGAGGGTAAAAAATAGCAATGCATAGAATAACCGGAGCAGTCAGATTTCTCAAATGATAAAAGGTCAGTCAAACTCAATCTCGAGTCCAAGTACTCAATTTTGATTCAATATCGGGTCCAAGCACCCAAATTAAATTCAGTGTCGGGTCCAAGTACCCATTCTTGGGTCCAGGTACCCAAATCAAATAAATTTATGGCCCAAGTACCCAAATCAAATCTAATCTAGGGTCCAAGTACCCAAATCAAATTCAATCTCGGGTCCAAGTACCCAATCTAGGGTCTAAGTACCCAAATCTGATTTAGGATCGAGTATCCAAATCCAGTTAGGATCGAGTATCTGAACCCAATTTAGGATCAAGTATCCCAATCCGACTTAGGATCGAGTATCCAAGTCCAGTTAGGATCGAGTATCCCAATCCAATTTAGGATCGAGTATCCGAATCCAGTTTAGATCGAGTGTCCCAATCTAATTTAGGATTGAGTATCCCAATCCAGTTAGGATCGAGTATCCAAATCCAGTCTTGGATCGAGTATCCAAATCCAGTTTAGGATCGAGTATCCAAAGCCAATTTAGGATCGAGTATCCCAATCCAGTTTAGGATCGAGTATCCAAACCCAATTTAGGATCGAGTATCCCAATCCGAATCCAGTTAGGTTTGAGTATCTGAGTCTAGTTTAGGCTCGAGTATCCAAATCTCTCGGGTCCAGAACCCAAAATACCCTTAAGTCCAGAACCTAGAATCTCTTCTAAGTCCAGAACTTAGCTCGGGTCCAGAACCCAAATTTTTCTTAGGTCCAGAACCTAGAAATATCCTTGAGTCCAGAACTAGAACCGAGTCCAGAACCCAAATTTTCCTTAGAACCTAGAATTATCCTTCAGTCCAGAACTCGAACCGGGTCTAGAACCTAAATTTTCCTTAGGTCGAGAACCTAGAATTTACCCTTGAGTCCAGAACTCAAACCGGGTCCAGAACCCAAAACCTCAACCATCTCAAAAATTAAGTCTTATTGCTTTTCACTCTCTTTCACTAAGGTTTCAGATCATTCAAGCAGGGGGCAAACTGTAGACCTTTAATTTTTTACCCGGTCCGGTCCAATATGTTTTATTAAGTCCAAAATGATTTTTGTTGTCTAATTGGTCCAAAATAATTTTAAATTAAATAATTTTTTCTTTAGTATTTAATTTTTATTAATAAAAAATAAAAATAAACAAATAAAAGTCAAAAAATAAAAATAAAAATAAAAATTGGCGTCGAAAAAATCGGTGACGAAAAAATTATCGCGCGGGCCCGTGGGCATTTCGCCCGCAGAAGATGCCTGCGGGAGAAATGGCCCAAGGCATTTCACCCGTAGAAAGCCATTTCTCTCGTAGGATTTTCCTGCGGGCAAAATGGCGTGAGCCATTTTGCCCGCAGGAAAATCCTACAGGCGACGCCCGCAGCCCGCCCACTGCGGCAGATTTTTTTTGCCAGCGCATTTTTTTCCTGCGGCTATTTTTTCCGGCAGCGCAATTTTTTCCGACGCAAATTTTTTGAAACCTTATTCAATTAGGTTTTGGTTTCCTTTTCTGATTAATATTACTTGCCGTGACTAATTAGGAATAAACCATATTAAACCACTATAAATAAGGACCAAAGGCAATGAAATTGGGGAGGCCAAAAATCAAACAGTAGCTTGAAAATTTTGAAACCAAATCAGTGAAGGAAAAGGAGCAATTCAATTTCTTTTTTTCTGGAATAGCAGGGACACGATTTAAGCAATTCAAAGTCAGCAACTGTCTTTGTTCTTGTTCATCCAAGAAGAATTATTTTTGGAGAATCAACAAAATGAGGTATGTATTAAATTCTTTTTGTTTTATTTTTTCATAGTAGCATAAACTATGAAATTTTGTTTTTTAAATCAAAAACTTTAGAACTTTAATTTAGTTTTTTCAAAGTTAAAATGCTAATATGTTACTTTATTTTCCAAAAAGACTTAAAATTGTTATTTTTACCTCATCAAAATCTTAAAACCTTAATTAAACATATTTTTCAACAAAACCAATATTTGATTCTATTTCTTTCAAAACTTTAAATTAGGTTCTGTTTCTTTCAAAAGGCTTTAAAAATCATCTTTTCTACTTATCAAAACTCTAATCCATTTGTTTAAATTCATAAAACTTTATAAAATTATCAAATTGATTTCCAAATCCTAAAAGCCAATTCATCACCCGAGACCCTAATTTTAAAGCCTAAAAAACCTAATTCAACTCCAAAACCTAAAATAATGAACCCTAACCTCCTTTATAACCTTAAACCTTAATTTTTTCTAAGCCCCAATCCTTTAAAATTTTGAAAAACCATAAAAACAAAAATATTTTAAATTTACATAGTAGCTTGAAATCACCATTTAAAACCATGAATCAAAAGCATTTTAAAGTGTCTAAAACCCTAGTTTCGTGATTTCACCATTCAAACCTTAATTTGTTTAATCAAAAAGTTTTACCAACCTTTTAAAACATAAAACCTCAATCTATTTTATTTCTTTAAAAAGTCACAGTAGCTTAAACCCATGAAAATCCAAAACCCCTAAACACATGAAATAAAGGATTCTAAATGGAAACAATAGCTATAACTTAGATTTTTTTTATTTGCCTTATTCAATTTTATATTTGATTATGCTTTGATTTATTTCTTATGCTTTAATTTATTTAAATTTAATGCTTGGTTTATTTTATTTATCATGGATGGATGTTTACTTTTTATTGATATTTACTACCTTTGATGAATGATTATTTACTTTTATCAATTTATTTAGATTTCTAAATGTTGTAAGAGTTATGTTTCCACTTGGTGGGTACCTCATTAGTTAAATATCATGTAATTTAATTTGCTTTTCTATTTTAGAATCAATGTAAAGGGCATGGTTCTACCTTTCGGTGGGTGTCCTATTTAGGCATGTGATGTAAGGACATGTTTTCATCCTTGGATGTGTGTCCATTTATTTGCTTTGTTTGGACATTACTTTTATTTTAATATAATGATGCTTTCTTTTTATTGTGTGTAGTATGGATAATATTGTTATATTTAAGAATTTTATAATATTAAGACCTGTGAAGGAGGCCGGCTCCAATGAACCAGGCGTTGTGGGGGTGCTGGGCCATTTCTCACCTTCCCCACAAATACCCAACTTTTCAAACCCATTAGGGGGTTGGGGATTCCTTAGGAATCGAGTCATCCACCCCTTTCTTTTTCCCGGCCCGTCCGGGTGGCGACTCCATTTTCTCTGGATTTAGGTTCGTGTTCTCTAAGGCGCCGAGCCTAAACAGTGCCGAAGTAGCAAGAACCATTCCACCGGAAGTGGGGGCGAAAATCCCCACTCATAATATGGTATATAAGAAAGCCTTGGAAAGATAGCTCATCCAGTCATTGGATCCTAAGCCTGCACCAAACCTACTACCTAAAAAGTGGAATGTTAATGAATACTATAAATATCACCAAGGCATAGGGCACAAGACAAATGTCTTTATAAATCTCAAATTTTCATCACATCTAAGTCTTGGTCGATAATGTGTCCATCTTACCCCCAAGGAAACTCAACATAAACTCAAACCCTTTGCCAACTCATTAAAACATTAATTTCATTACTTCATTAGCAAATGATGAGATGGATCCCACCTCCATTATCTAAGATTTTTGTTGTGTCTTGGATCTCAATGACTTTTTTGAAGAAATCAATGTTATGGCCACAAATGGAAGAGTAACACAACAACCCTTGGACTTATCATGATCCACACCACTTGCCAAGCCAAGTGTCACCCCTGAACCTGAGGAAGATCTTATATTAAATTAGCTTAAGAAGACCCAAGCTAGTCTCTCTATTTGGAGCCTCCATTAGTCAAGCTATCCTCATCACCAAGCTATTTGTAACTCTTTGACTCAGATTCAAGCACCAATCGAGACAACTCCTGGGAAAAAGAAAGGGGTGGATGACTAGATTCCTAAGGAATCCCCAACCCCCTAATGGGTTCGGAAAGTTGGGTACATGTGGGGAAGGTTAGAAATGGCCCAGCACCCCCAGAACACCCGGTTCATTGGAACTGGCCTCCTTTGCAGTTCTTAATATTATAAAATTCTTAAGTATAACAATATTATCCATATTACACGCAACAATTGAAATAAAGTATCATTATATTAAAATCAAAACAATGTCCAAGCAAAACAAATAAATGAACACCCTTCCGAGGATGGAAACAAGTCCTTACATCGTTCATATCTAAACTAAATAGGACACCCACCAAAAGGTAGAAACATGTCCTTTACATTGGTCCAAAATGTAAAAGCAATTTAAATTACATGATATTTAACTAATGAGGTACACAAAAAGTGGAAACATACCTCTTACAATTTTAATACTAAAACAAGCAAATAATAATCATAACAATAAAGAAAATAATCATCCATGGTAATTAAATAAATCAAGCATTGAAATTAAATAAATCAACCATCAAAATATATAACAAATTACATAATTAAATCTAAAATTAAATAAAGCAATACAGATACGAATTTAGGTTTATGTCTCAATTTAGAGTTCTTTAATTAACATTTAGGGTTTTGGGATTTTATAATTATTATTGTTTATTATTTAGGCTACTGTACATATTTTGGAAAATTAGAATGAATTAGGGTTTTACAAATTTAAGAAATTAGTAAGCTTCTTTGGTTGATCAAATTAGGGTTTAAAGGTAACATCATGAAATTAGGGTTTTGGAATCTTAAGACATTAGAGTTTATAATTCATGATTATTGGATTGTGATTTTAGGATTACTGAATTATGGTTTTAGGGCTTAGATATTCTATATTGGATCTTTAAGTTCACTGGATTAGGGTTTAGGGTGTTGTTGAATTTGTCATAAAGTTTTGATGCTTTGAGAATTTAGGGTTTAGGAAAACTAGGGTTCACTGTTTTGGTTTTTTTTTAGAAAGTTACGGTTTTTGGTATTTTGGAAAACACATTTGATTTTAGGATTTAAGAAAATAGTTTAGAGTTTTATAAAAATAATTATGATTTTTAAAAAATGTAAAGAAGATTAGGGCTTGAAGATTTAAGAAAACATTTGGAAATTTTGGATAAAAAGTTATGGTTTAGATGAAAATAGTTCGGGGAAAAATAATTTAGGGTTTTCAAGCTTTTTGAAGCAGAAGAATAGTTTTAGGGTCTTTAAAGTTTTTGGAAAAAGAAAAATAGTTTTAGGGTTTTGAAGTTTTTGGAAACAAAAGAAACAATTTAGGGTTTTTGGAGTTTTGGAAATAGGAGAGTAGTTTAGGTTTCTTAAGGTTTTTGGAAACAGACTAAGGCTACTGGATGAATATATTACTAAGCTTAATGATTTAGGTTATTGAAACAAAAATCAATGATAGATGTATTTAAAAGAAAATATGGCCATAACTTTGTAAATATAATCGAAGCAAAGATTTATAATCAAACCTCCATTTGTTGGTTCCACCAAAAATGATTTCTGGATGAACAATGACAAAGGCAGTGTTGCCACCTTTGAATGGATTGTTGATTGTTTCTTGTTGCTAATGTCTCTTGTGCTAGGGTTTTTTTGTCTCTTTTTTACGCCAGTAAAAACTAATCTTTTTGATCAATCAAAGTCCCTTAATTCTGTGTTTTAATGTGGTATTTATAGAAAAATCATAGACCTACTTCTAATTGTTTAAGGAAATTAAAACCAATTAGGAAAAGAAACCAAAACCAAATAGAATTTAGTTTTGGAAAAAACTGCATTGGAAATTTGCACTGGCGAAAAGATTTCTGGTGAAAACTGCAAGCGAGCGAGCTGCTGCGGGCGGGCACTGGGGGCCAGCCAATTCACCGCAGGAATTTCCTACAGTGAATTGGCCCAAGGCCATTTTGCTCGCAGAAAATTCTTGCATGTGAATTGGCCTGGCCAATTCAACTTTTGGTTATGAATTTTTTTCGTCGCCAATTTTTATTATTATTTTTTTTATTTTATTAACTTTACCATTTTTAATTTTATTAAAAATTATAAATAATAAATATTAAAATAAATATTATTTAATTAAAATACCACAAAAATTATTTTGGACTATATAAAAAATATCATTCCAGATTGGGTCAAAAATTAAGAGTCTACAGTTTGCTCCCTGCTTGAACGATTTGAGACTACAGCAAAAGAGAGTAAAAAGCAATAAGACTTAATTTTTCTGAGATGGTTGAGGTTTTGGGTTCTGGACCCAGTTCGAGTTCTGGACTCAAGGATAATTTTAGGTTATGGACCTAAGGGTAATTTGGATTCTGGACCCGAGCTAAGTTCTGGACTTAAAAGAGATTTTAGGTTCTGGACCTAAGGATAATTTGGGTTCTGGACCCGAGCTAAGTTCTGGACTTAAGAGAGATTTTAGGTTCTGGACCTAAGGGTAATTTGGGTTCTGGATCCGAGCTAAGTTATGGACTTAAGAGGAATTTTAGGTTCTGGACCTAAGGATAATTTGGGTTCTGGACCTGAGCTAAGTTCTAGACAAAGGAAGCAAGAGGCAAAGAGAAGATCTTGTTGAGTGAAGCTCAAATTGAAGAAAGATTAAGTGATCAAGTTGGTGATTCAAGAAGTTTTGTAACTTTGGTAAGTTCTCTTGTGATCTTTGTGTTTATTTGAAATGATATTTGAGTTTGATAGATTTTTAAGAGTGTGTTGGTTGATTTTGAGATGTGAGAGGTGTTTGAGTGATTGGATGATGGATATTGAGTATGGATTGAAGAAAAGAGTAAATGATTGGAAGAGATGATGTTGTATATGTGGTAAGGGTTTTGAGATGATTTTGTGTTTGGTGTTTGATGTGTGTTTTTTGGGTGTGTTGCAAGTTTGAGATAAGTTTTGAGTATGTTTTGTTAAGATTATTTGAAGAGGATGTTAATGTATAGAGGTGTGTTGTTGAGTGTATGGTTGTTTTTGATTGGAGTCTTGATTTGTGGCCGGACACGCCCATGAGCACGTCCAGAGTTTTTAGGCGTGTCAATTGGGTTGGAGGCAGTAGGTTTGACACGACCAGTAGCACGCCCGTGTTATTGAGCGTGTCATAGCTACTGTAAGATTTAAGAATTTACACGCCCAGGAACACGCCCATGTTGTTGAGCGTGTAAATGTTTCTGTGTTGTGGAGTTAGGGCACGGCCATGAACACGCCCGTGTGGGTGAACGTGTCAGGGTTGAGGTTTGCCCTAATTAATTCCTAATTGGATTATCTCTTGTGTATCCTTAAACAACTATATGCTATTACTTTTGATTTAAGTCTTGAAGATAGTGATTGATCATTGATCTAAGAGGTTAAAGAATCTTGGACAAGGAAATGTTAGGAGTTGTATGAATTGTTAGTAAAATAAGTACAAATCTTGTATTATTGCATTGTTGCATATGATGATAATGGCAATGTATATGATACTATGTGAACAATGTGATATTTCATGTATTGTGACTCATGTGATGAGTAATATGTTTGGTTATGTTTATATCAATAATGCTATATGTATAATGTGATGGAATAAAATGCCATTGTGATTGGCTATGGTAACTTATATGTGATATGAGGCCATTGTTATTGGCTATGATGAGAGTTGAGAATGGAAATGATAATTAAATAATAAATGATTTGTGTGGCTAATGTGTTATTCCATTTTCAGAGTTTGTTGTTGGTGGCATGCCTAATAAGTGTAACAATCTCTTGAAGTTAGGTTGGATTGAATCCTTGAAGCCTAATTGAGATGTTACCACCCTTGAAGCTAGGTTGGGTTGGTTCTTGAAGCCAAGTTGGGTTGATGCTTAGGATGCTTTGCTCCCCTTGAAGCTTGGTTGAACCTAATCCTTGAAGCCTAGTAGGGTTTATGATATTGATAAATGTGATGATAAAACCAAAACATTAACTCTGAAAATTGAATGGCATATTAGTGTGTTTTGGGCCCATGCTTGTCTTTGTTTAGTGTTGATTATGAATGGTTAAATGAATACTAATGAGGTATATGAAAAGATATTGAAATGTGATATGTAATGTGAAAATATGTTGTTAGTTTTGCATATATGATGTTACATGTATAATATGGATTGAGAATTGGCATTGCATTGCATTAAAGCATAACATTAGCATGAATTATCTTACTAAGCCGTTGGCTTAGCGCGATAGTGTTTCATCGCGCAGGTAATAGGGTTGAACCCGAGAGCTCTTCGAGACCGAGTGAGAGTAGACAGTGAAGAGTTGATTTTGGGAACTTAAAGATCAGAGGAGACTTGCCAATCATGTATAACTCTTTTATATTTTGTAAAGTAATGATTTTAATGTACATATGTGTATATTTGTAAATATGAAATTAAATGTTTTTTTTATATGTAAATATTTAATAAATTCCGCTGCGTAACAACTAAATGTATCTATATATATATCTATTTAGTTTTGTATTACAAGTTAACTACTTATCTTTCTATAATGTATGCAATTGAAAGATTATGGTAATGTTTAAAATGTTAAGAAAATCTGTAGCATCTCTATGTTTAGTGCATGTATACTACATTGTGGTGTTTGTAGTGTGCATGTATTGAATGTAGGGGTGTTACAATTGTTTTGGTATCAGAGCCTAGGTTTGAGATTCTCAACCTAGGTAAAATGTAAGAAAAAGACTATTTTGATTTTAAAAAGTGGATTTTGAATAACATATATGTTTGGGATTGGCAATCTCTGATCTTTAATAAGAAGTATTCTACTGTGTTTGCAGTGTTAGGTTGTGATGGATTCTCACTCACGCCAGTCAGTTGAGGGTAGTGCTGAGAGTATTGTCCCTGATGATGGAGTTAGGGTTGTTAGTGCTGAGGAGGCACCTGCTTCGGTGTTGGGTAGACCAGTTGGTGAGGAGGTTCCGCCAGCTTGGGTTAGGCATGTGGTAGAAGCTTTGAGGCAAGCACCAGTGCAACCAGTGCCACCACCCCCTCAGCCTATGGTACCAGTGAGGCACTATGATAAACTAAGGAAGTATGGAGCGGAGGATTTCCTTGGTACTACTGATCCAGCTGTAGCAGAACAGTGGCTTGACAAAGTACAGAGGATCTTTATTCAGTTGCAAGCCACCTCGGAGGAAAAGTTTGATTATGTAAGATCTTTGCTACAGAAGGATGCATATGACTGGTGGAGGACAGTGCCCCATTCTATGGATGATCCACCAACCTTGTCATATGCGGATTTTCTGAGAGAGTTTGAGTTGAAGTATACTCCTAGGGAGTACAAAGACATGAAGAAGATGGAGTTCTTAAGCTTGAAGCAAGATAGCAAGACTGTAACTGAATATGAGGTTGAGTTTATTAGATTGAGCCATTATGCTGGTGGCATTATAGCTGATGAGATGATAGATGCCAGAGGTTTCAGGAAGGATTGAGGCCCTCTATTATGTGTCTAGTGGCTGGATCTAGATATCACGATTTCTCCCAGTTAGTGGCAGCAGCTCAAAGTGTAGAGCGAGCTCAAGTTATTGCAGCTGCTTCAGAGGAAGAGGTCAGAGTGAGAAGGCCCCATTTTGAGGCAGGGTCTTCTTCTGTCAAAAGAGGTAAGGGAAGTTTTGCTCCTCGGGTTAGTAGGAGTCAAAGAACAGCTGGTAGGTCAGTGCAGTTTCAGAGGCAGAGATTTAGACCTGCAGCTTCAGTGGTAAGTGCTCCGACCCCTATGATTCAGAGATCTACCCTACCCATCTGCATTCATTGTGGTAGGCCACATGGTGGTCCTTGCTGGAAGATTGGTGTAGCAGGGGTTTGTTTCAGATGTGGATCACCTAATCACTTTGTGAGAGATTGTCCTGAGAGGCAAGAACAGATGTCAGTTGATACTGCAGCTTCTCGATCTAGTGTGAGGGGAGGTCGAGCAGGCAGAGGTAGCAGCAGGGGAGGCAGATTTGGGCTCAGTGCTAGAGGAGGTGCTACATCCAGGGAGAGTAGACCAGAGGAGGTTGGATCTTCCCAGAGGATGTATGTTATGCAGAGGCAGCCAGATGCATCGGCAGTCATAGCTGGTACTTTTTCTTTATTTGATACTTCAGTACTTGCTTTGATTGATCCGGGTTCCACACATTCTTATATTAGTGCATCTGTTTTGCCTGTGTCTGATATGCATGCTGAGTCCCTAGGATTTGATGTGTTGGTGACAAATCCGTTAGGGCATAGTGTGATTGTGAGTAAAGTGCACCGAGATAGTGCAGTGAGGGTGTAAGGTGAGGAGTTCCTTGGAGACTTGATTGAGATGCCATTTAAGGAATATGATGTGATTCTAGGTATGGACTGGCTATCTAGACATGGAGCTGTGGTAGACTATAAAGGAAAATTGTTTCTTTGAGAACTGTTGATGGTAGAGAGGTGATAGTATCTAATGAGCAGGAACAGCTAGCCTCCTTATTTGTTTCAGCTGTTGCAGCAGGAGGTTGATTAGAAAGGGGTGTGAAGCTTATCTTGCTCATGTGATAGATACTAGAGTGAAGGGTTCTCCCATTGATAGTATTGCCACAGTTGCAGAGTTCCCAGATGTATTTCCAGAGGAGTTGCCAGGGTTACCTCCTGAGAGAGAGGTGGAGTTTGGTATTGAATTGTTGCCTGGTACCACTCCTATCTCTATTACTCCTTATAGAATGGCACCAGCAGAATTGAGGGAATTGAAAGTGCAATTACAGGAGTTGTTGGATAGAGGATTTATTCGCCCCAGTGTTTCTCCTTGGGGAGCTCCTGTGCTATTTGTGAAGAAGAAAGATGGTACTATGAGGTTGTGTATCGATTATAGGCAATTGAACAAGGTGACTATTAAAAATAAATATCCTTTGCCTAGAATTGATGACCTCTTTGATCAATTGAAGGGTGCAGCTGTGTTTTCTAAAATTGACCTGAGATCTGGGTACCATCAGTTGAGAGTCAAGGCTGAAGATGTTCCAAAGACCTCCTTTCGGACCAGGTATGGGCATTATGAATTTCTAGTTATGCCTTTTGGTCTAACGAATGCACCTACAGCTTTTATGGATTTGATGAATAGGGTGTTCAAGCCCTATCTGGATCAGTTTGTAGTGGTCTTCATCGATGACATTCTGGTGTATTCGCGGAATGAAGAGGAACATGACAAGCATCTGCGGATTGTGTTGCAGATTTTGAGAGAGAAGCAGTTGTTTGCCAAATTGTCAAAGTGTGAGTTCTGGTTGGATCAAGTCGCTTTTCTCGGTCATATAGTTTCAGCGGAAGGCATTAGAGTTGATCCGAGCAAAGTTGAAGCTATATTGAATTGGAGTCCACCCAAGTCGGTGACAGAGGTTAGAAGTTTTCTGGGTTTGGCTGGTTATTACCGGCGGTTTGTGAAAGGGTTTTCTTTGATAGCTACTCCACTCACCAGATTGCTTCGTAAGGGAGTGAAATTTATGTGGACGGATCAGTGTCAGGCTAGCTTTGAGCAGTTGAGAGATATGTTGACTCAAGCGCCTGTTCTTACTTTACCTGTTGAAGGCAAACCATATGTGATTTTCAGTGATGCTTCACATAGAGGTTTGGGGTGTGTATTGATGCAGGAAGGGAAAGTTATAGCTTATGCATCTCGACAGTTGAAACTGCATGAGCTTAACTATCCAACCCATGATTTGGAATTGGCTGCCATTGTGTTTGCATTGAAGATTTGGCGCCGCTATCTGTTTGGGGAGAAATGTTTTATCTACACTGATCACAAAAGTTTGAAATATTTGGGTGTTCAAAAAGAGCTCAATCTTCGTCAGAGGAGATGGTTAGAATTGATTAAAGACTACGACTGCTTGATTGACTATCATCCAGGTAAAGCAAATGTTGTTGCTGATGCCTTGAGTCGGAAGTCTTTAGCTGGTTTAACAGTTTACTCGCTCTCGTTGGTTGTTGAGTTGAGAGCATTGCATGCCAGCTTTGTACCTTGTGTTGATGGTGCATTGTTGGCACATTTGCAATTGAAGCCGGTTTTGTTAGATCAGATCAAAGAAGCTTAGTTGGCCGATAAGAAGATACAGAAGATTGTTTCGGATTGTCAGAGTGGAAAGGGTAGAGATTTTATTGTGAAGAGTGATGGAAGTCTCTGGTTCAAGAGCAGATTGTGTGTACCCGATGATGCTGATTTGAAAAGGGTCATTTTGGAAGAAGCTCATCAGTCGATGTTTGCTATGCATCCGGGTAATACAAAGATGTATCATGATTTGAGACAGCATTATTGGTGGATTGGGTTGAAGAGAGACATTGCTAAGTTTGTATCAAAATGTCTCACTTGTCAAAAGGTTAAAGCAGAGCATCAAGTTCCAACAGGGTTGCTTCAACCATTATCAGTACCAGAATGGAAGTGGGATAGAGTGACGATGGATTTTGTGTCTGGTTTGCCATTGACACAAAAGAAGCATGATGCCATATGGGTGATTGTGGATAGATTGACTAAGACAGCTCATTTCCTTCCGGTTCGGATGGATTACTCTTTGGAGAGATTGGCTGAGCTGTATATCCATGAGATTGTGAAGTTGCATGGTGTTCCAACTTCTTTAGTGTCTGATCGAGATGATTATAGGTATGAAGATACAAATCAATATTATGGATACATGTTAGAGAATAGTGTATTGGATAGACCCACATAGATATCACTTCATGGTTTAATGTCATAAGTGTATCTCATAATAGTTTTCATTTAATCCTTTGACTTGAGATTGTCATAGTTTCCAACATAAGGAATATTATGTTTTGACATGATCAAACGTTATCTGTAACTAGATAATTATAAAGGTTATGCTTGAACATGGTATAAATTATGTAGAGGAAAATGAACAATCAAGATGGAATTTGTCCCTCTCTATGAGAGAGATATCTTCTGGCCCCTCGATAAGTGTAACTGAGAAATGCATGGCCGTGCTCAAATAAGTTGATATAAGATTAATCTTATTTGTTTATTAGTTAACTTGGAGATCGAGTAATCATAAGTTTGGACAATATAAGTATGACATTTACTATGACTTATGTTCAAACTAGATATCGTGTGACAAAGGGATTAATGCATGTACTATTTTAGGTTTTCATTTATAATGATTCTCATGATTAATTGGGTAGTCATAATGTCTTGCTAGAGGCCAATTATGATTTGTGCATTTCAATAGAGATTGAAATACACTACCAGTTAATATGAGCCTATCGGGTCACACACATAGAACGTAGGCTGTACTTAAACAATAATAATTATATTTTTATTATTGTTGTTAGTATTATTATTATTATTAGATATTAATAATAATATTGTTATAATAATTATTATTAGATAATAATTATTAAAAACGTGGGTCCATATAGGATATGGACAGTTAGGGTTTTGACAAGGAAAGGTCTTTTAAAACGGTTTTAAAAGGACTAGAGGCCTTGATGATATTTATTATTATTTTCGTTTTGAAAGAAAACGGAAGAAGAGGAAAAACCTAAAAAAACCCTAGTTTCGTTTTTGCAAAAAATTCAGCCACTGCCGTTGGTGAGCTAGCACTCAGACCGGCGTACGTTTGTGTGGACTTCGTTAGAGGGTGTTCATCTTCAGAAGGCAGCATCTGTTAATCGTTTTGAAGCTACGCAAAAAAAAGGTTAGTTTCGAATCTCTTTTATCGAAATGAATGGATCACATGGATCCTGTGAGTAAATCGAAAGAAAAATTTTTTTTTATCCGCTGCGGCAAGGGTTGCAGATCCTTTTTCGATTTACTAACAGTATAATATGGATTGAGAATTGGCATTGCATTGCATTAAAGCATAACATTAGCATGAATTATCTTACTAAGCCGTTGGCTTAGCGCGATAGTGTTTCATCGCGCAGGTAATAGGGTTGAACCCGAGAGCTCTTCGAGACCGAGTGAGAGTAGACAGTGAAGAGTTGATTTTGGGAACTTAAAGATCAGAGGAGACTTGCCAATCATGTATAACTCTTTTATATTTTGTAAAGTAATGATTTTAATGTACATATGTGTATATTTGTAAATATGAAATTAAATGTTTTTTTATATGTAAATATTTAATAAATTCCGCTGCGTAACAACTAAATGTATCTATATATATATATATCTATTTAGTTTTGTATTACAAGTTAACTACTTATCTTTCTATAATGTATGCAATTGAAAGATTATGGTAATGTTTAAAATGTTAAGAAAATCTGTAGCATCTCTATGTTTAGTGCATGTATACTACATTGTGGTGTTTGTAGTGTGCATGTATTGAATGTAGGGGTGTTACATTTTGGACCTAAGGGTAATTTGGGTTCTGGAACCGAGCTAAGTTCTGGACTTAAGAGAAATTTTAGGTTATGGACCTAAGGATAATTTGGGTTTTGGACCCGAGCTAAGTTCTAGACTTAAGAATAATTAGGGTTCTAGACCCGAGCCAAGAGAGATTTAATTATCTGCAAAAAATAATTATAGTCAGTAGTATATTGAAGGAATTTGCAAAAAATTTAGCTAATTTTTACCATGCACATGCATATATCTTCTCCTTGCCCCCTGCATGTAAAAATATTTTAGAAGTACAAAAATATTTATTTACATGCAAGTATTTGAATGATTAAATTGAATAATTGAGTTTCCTATTTATTTACTGTAGTCACTATTCATGCACTATTTACTATTCATAAATAGTATCGTACTATTTGTAAATAGTAACCTGTTATTTATCAATAGTAAAATTTACTTTTTGAATTTTATTTTTTTCTTTGTCGTTCCTTTATAGAAATGACTGATTTCTTCATTTCATTCACAACAAACTTCTCCATTTAATTCATTCATAGCTATTTCCTTTCATTTTAGAGAGTTTAGCATATAGTTTTGGAAAAATGCATGCTTCAACATCAGGAACTCGATCTAATGCTGAGTTATTGGAATTTATTCGGCAGCATGAAAATTGAAATATAAATCTACTAGCCAGGATGCCGCTCTATAACACCCCTATGAGAGGGGATTTTCTCCCCCACTCCCGGTGGAATGGTTCTTGCTACTTCGGCACTGTTTAGGCTTGGGGCCTTAGAGAACATGAACCTAAGTCCGGAGAAAATGGAGTTGCCACCTGGACAGGCTGGGAAAAAGAAAGGGGTGGATGACTCAATTCCTAAGGAATCCCCAACCTCCTAATGGGTTCGAAAAGTTGGGTGCGTGTGGGGAAGGTGAGAAATGGCCCAGCACCCCCACAACGCCCAGTTCATTGAAACCGGCCTCCTTTACAGGTCTTAATATTATAAAATTCTTAAATATAACAATATTATCCATATTGCACACAACAATTAAAATAAAGCATCGATATATTAAAAATCAAAATAATGTCCAAACAAAGCAAATAAATGGACACCCATTCGAGGATGGAAACATGTCCTTACATCCCATGCCTAAATAGGACACCCACCGAAAGGTAGAAACATGTCCTTTACATTGGTCTAAAATATAAAATCAATTTAAATTACTTGATATCTAACTAATGAGGTACCCACAAAGTGGAAACATACCTCTTACAACACTTGGAAAATAAATCATAAAAGTAAATAACTATTCATTATAAATAAATCATTCATCAAAGATATTAAACATCAATTAAAATATATAATAAACATTCATCCATGATAAATTAAATAAATCAAGTATTGAACTTAAATAAATCAACCATCCAAAGCATATAATAGACTACATAATTAAATCTATAAATAAAGCAAGTAAAGGTACAAATTAGGGTTACTGTTTCTATTTAAATTTCTTTAATTAACATTTAGGGTTTTGGAATCTTAAGATATTATTATTGTTATTTATTTAGGCTACTGTAAGTTTTAAGAGAATTGAAAGGGATTAGGGTTTTATAATTTAAGAAATTAGTAAGGTTCTTTGATTGATCAAATTAGGGTTTGAGGGGTAAAATTATGGAATTAGGGTTTTAGAATATTTAAACATTAGGTTTATAGCTCTTGGTTACTGGATTGTTGTTTTTAGGCTTACTGTGTTGAGTTTTAATATTTAGGTTTATAGGGTTTTAAGGTTTTAAGGATTAGGGTTTGGGAAAATTAGGGTTAACGTATTAGTTTTGAGGGAAATATGGTTTAGGAAAACTTAAGTTTTAGATTAATTGATTTTAAGTTTACTGTTTGTATTTTGAATAATCATAATAATGGAAGTAAAACATAAAGATTTATAATACATAAATAAATAATGACCCGAACCCATACGGCGGTCCCGCTAGCTGGTTAGCGGGTGGGGTCAAGGGGGCAGTGCCCCTTGTGAGTAGGTTTTGGTCCGCACCCGGAAGATTTTGAAAATTGGCTTCTAGGATTGTAGGTTTCGGTGTTGAAAATTAAGATTTTAGGGTTTAAGATTTAAAAAAATAGGGTTTTGAAATTGGAAGAAACTAGTGTTATTTTTAAAAGAATAATACTTACTGTGAGATTTTGGAAGGAAGGATTAATTAGGGTTAAAACTTTTGATTCTTAAAAATAAGGCTACTGACTTTTTGGAATAGAGATTAGGGTTTTGGGAATTAATAAAATAATTTAGGGTTTTTTTAAGTTTTTGGAGACAAAAGAAACGATTTAAGGTTTTTATGGTTTTTGAAAACAAAAGAAACGAATTAGGGTGTTTGGAGATAGAAGAAATAAATTAGGGTTCTTGGGTTTAGAAGAAACATTTTAGGGATTTAAGGTTTAGAAGAAATAGAAGAATGATTTTTAGGGTTTTTGGAAATAGAAGAAACAATTTATTAAAGCTACTGTGAGAAAATAAAAAAAAAAGAAATTAGAGATTCAAACCTTCGTTCGTTGGTTCCAACAAAAATTGCTTCTTGGATGAACAAGTACAAAGAAAAAGTTGCTGCCTTTGATGAATTGTTGATGGCTTTGCTTGTTGCTCCTCTTGAATCTGAAGTCCCAAATTCCAGTCCGATGTTCCAAAGTTTGTCCTAAGTCTGATTGTTAATATCCGAAAATTCCTCCCCTTTCCTCCTAAATTTCGGTCCCACTTTCTGTGTTGTTTTAGCCCTTATTTATAGAAGATTTTGATGATTAATTTCACTTGTTCAAGGAATCTAACATTTATTGAGAAAAATAAAATTGAAACCGAATTGAATTTGGTTTCAAAAAAATTTGCGTCGAAAAAATTTCGCTGGCAAAAAAAAAACTGCTGTGGAAAAATTATGCTGGGGCGGGTGAAATTGCCTGCGGCCTATTTTTCCCACAGAAATAATCTGCATACGAAATGGCCCGCAGGCCCAAGGCCATTTCGCCGCCCCCCTTTTCGGGGACGAAAAATTTTGTCGCTGATTTTTCGTTGCCGATTTTTATTTTTATTTTTATTTATTTGTTTATTATTATTATTTGTTTATTTTTTTATTAATAAAAATTAAATACTAAAGCAAATATTATTTAATTAAGATAATACAAAAATTATTTTGGACTTATTAAAATATATTAGACCGGACTAGTAAAAAATCAAGGGTCTACAACCCGTACCCCATATATGCACACCGCATACGCCCGCACAACATGCGATATACGTATACCGGATATAGGGGTGCCACGGTTCATTTTAAACAAATCAAACCTTGAATATTAAATCAAATCATCATAAGTCAGTCCGAATAAACTTAAAATGTTTAACCTATATTATAAATAGTAATAGATAAAACATTCCTTCGTTAAAATACATATATATATATATAACATTAGTACCCAAGAATTTATCCAAAACAGTATGTTCAAAACATTTGTTAAATAAGCAACGGATAATACATATGTATATACATCAAAATCAATGTTTACAAAATTATAGAATTTATACATGCTGGCAGTTCATCTCTGATCATGATGTTCACAACTCAACACTGCTCTAACAATCTCAAGCCTAGACTCGACTCGGTCTAGACGAGCTCTCCGGCACAACCGGATCTACCCTGTCACCTACGCGATGAATCACAATCGCGTTAAGCAGAAAGCTTAATGGTACAAACTTTGATTCAATAAAGATCAATGCAATGCTCATGCACAATACATCTGAATATATATATCATGTCATTACATTATATCTCAACATATTAATTATTTGCATCACACTTCATAATTTACATTAAAATAAAGACAAACATGGGCCCAAAACGAAAATAATATGCTATTCAAAGTTCAGAGTTACTGCTTTGGTCCATAATAACATTTATCAAGCCCGTAGGCGATATATATATTAGCTAATAGAATAACCAATTCATACAATCATAGCAGATCCATACAAACCCTAGACTAGATCAAATTAGTTCATAATGCTATCAAACATACTCATCTCATTAATAATCAAAGAAATCAATTTAGACATGATAATATCCACAAATACAATTCCAATGAAAATTAAGAGATAAAGTTCAAGAACAAAACCAAGTTACAAACTCCTTGAAGCTTCAGACGAATCTCTTATTCAAATCTTGCAAGTAGGATGTATCAATGGCATGAACAATCTAATCTAGCTAGTTTAATCCAAAGTGTAATAAAAAATCAAAGAAAACAAAGTTATCAAAACCTAAACTCTCTTGACGGCTCCATCTCCTCTCCAAATCTCAACACCCTCAACCTTAGCTTCTTTTTTCCATTTATATGAAACGTCCGCTTTAAAAATTCGCTACGCCTTTGGTTCATGAGGGACACGGCCAAGTTGAAGGTGACTTGGCCGTGTGGGTGGTCTTTGGAGGGACACAGCCACTGACTTGGCCGTGTCCCTTGCCTGTGTTTGCTTCTGTGAAGATTTAGTCTTCTTTTGCTTTGGACGTAAGTGAGACACGGCCAAGTTGAAGGTGACTTGGCTGTGTTGAGCTTCTTTGGAAGGACACGGCCACTAACTTAGCCGTGTCCCTTGCATGTGTCACCTACTGTGAGAATTTCTTCTTCTTTGCTTGGGATTTAAGTGAGACACGGCCAAGCTTAAGCAACTTGGCCGTGTCTGGGCTTCTTTGGAGGGACACAGCCAGTGACTTGGCCGTGTCCTCTGCATGTGTCAGCTACTGTCCATTTTTCTTCTTTTTGGTTCCTTGGTTGTTTAACCTAAAACAAAACTTCAAACAAACTTTAAACAAGAAGTGAATAAACAATAACCAACAAAACATAAACACCATACTAAAAACTAGATCAAAAACGACATAAACACTGAAATAAACTAAAACTAACAAAATTAATGAAAACACTAAACAAACCGATAAAAACTAACAAAATACCTAAATAAAACAATAATTATCATAATAAACAAGACACAAATCTATAACAAAAACTAATAAAACAACTACCCCACACTTAAAACTTTGCTTATCCTCAAGCAAATTCACATGGCATAAATTAAAAACTCGAACAACCTTAACTGTAATTCCAGTATATAAGATGAAATACTTTAAGACTCAGCTATAAATATTGCATTTTACTTCTATCAAGGATTTTCTTAACTCATTCATTAATCCAGACATACAAATCTTATCTCTCATCTAAGTGTTTCACTCGATTTTAAAGGTTAATCACTCAAACCACTCATGACTGCATACTACCATAAACTTGCTTAATTATCCAATCTCTCTCACTAATTTTCTCAAGAAATAATCCGAAGGTCTTTCATTTGGATGTAATGGGGTTAAGGTAAAGGTGTGAGAAAAGACATTTAAGCTGGAGCATCAAGAAATGGAGTATTTACATTAGACAATACTCTTGCTAAGAAACTCATAACTCCCTCAAATGGCATACTCACCAACCCTTTTATACTTTCACATACTTGCACACTTCAAGAAAAATACACAAGTCGACATTCCTCTTTTGATGACCAATGCTAGAACATATATGAATTTTGTATATATATATAACTTTTCTTTATTCTCTCTTTTTTTTTTATTTTCAAAATTTTTTTTAATACTTATATATACAAAATATAGAATTGCATGGAAAATCTAGCTTAAAATGTAGAGGAAAAGAATAATCAACTCTTAATCCAATACAATGTGCAAAGTATGCATTTCAACCCCAAATAGCAATACCATTTTTTTTACTTGCTTACCCCACACTTTGAAATAAACCACCCTATTGTCATATCATAAGAACTCCATTCCTTAATGCAGGTATGATGATAATAAGAGAATGCTAAGTTGAGAATTGTGTTGATCAAACAAGAAAAGGTCAAAGGCTCAACTTGGCTCACTAAGGAATTTAATATTAAGGGAGGTCTTTTTAAGTTAAAGGGCTAACCTAATTTGCCTTCATCATTTTAAAACTTGAGATTAAATCATAATGTGAGTTCAATTAGTATGCAAAAGCAAACTCTAGAGATGTAAAATCATGAAGGTGCACACTTAAGAAAAGAAAATCAACTGATAATAATATCAAATTATGAGGCTCAAAACTCACACAGGTAGGTTCTCAAAGATATATATGTCATGAATTGCAGAATGCAAAAATTGATCATGAATGAATTCAAATGCTAATCTCTATGCTGATATTAAAGTCTCAACTATAATGCTAGAATCACAGAAAAGACCAATAAGATTTTCAACAATTATGCCATGCACAACAAACACAATAAACAAAACAAGACAAACAAAACCAAAAATTAAAGAAAAGTTTAAAGATTACCCCACACTTTAGAATTTACATTGTCCTCAATGGAAAACAAGAATAATAAAGAGAAAGAGTTAAGTACAACCTATCTTCCATCGTAACCTGGTGAGGAAAAACTCTACCTTTCTATCACAAACACAAATGGTCAAAAACAAGATTCAAGAGAGCTTTAGGGTTTCCATTTATTTAAACTAAACATAAAATCAAAATTGCTAAATATAAAATTATAACTATGAAAAAGAAATTCAAACTAATGGGTTGCCTCCCATTTAGCGCTTCTTTAATGTCATAAAGCTGGACATCATGCAAGACTAGGAATCGTGGATCAAAGTACTGTCAATGATCCTCACTTCATGAAATCCTTCTTTATATGGTTTAACTCTATGTCTATTTGCTTTAAAAGTCTTATTGGTTCTAGAGTTAAGCAATTCAATGGCACCAGAAGGACATACCTTAGTTACCTCGAAAGGACCACTCCATCGAGATTTGAGTTTACATGAAAACAGACTGAGTCGAGAATTAAAAAGTAAAACTTTCATACCTGAACTCAATGTCTTTCGCACAATAAATCTGTCATGAAGTGCTTTAGTGCGATCCTTGTAAATCCTCGAGCTTTCATATGCCTTTGTGTTAAGGCATCTTTGGGTCTCCCTCACTGGTTTAGCCCCCTCTTCTAAGGTCAGTTTCAGCTCCAATTTATCTGAGAAGTCTGTCTGCAATACAACATCTGAAACAACTGCTTCAACACAATTAATTAAAGAACATTCCTCATATAAAGCAATTGTAGGAATAGGAGAAGTGTTAAAAATAGAAAATTCAACAGTTTGTCCTGTAATATCCCAAGGTACACCCTAAAAGTTTTGGAATAATTATTGTGGTATTTGGATTTAAGGAGTATGTTTAATGGAAGGAGAAAAGAAGTGAAGGTATATATATATAACATATATAAGTTAAACTAATGAAAGTCAAAAGAAGATAAATGAATTAATTTAATACCCTATTTTGGTGTACATTGGAATGGTAGTTGTGAGAAGATATGTTGGTAAAATATGTAAGGAAAATATTATAAGAAATAGGTGTATATGAGGGATGATATATTTATGTGGTATTTGAAAAATATGGAAAATATAAAGGAAATATAAAAGAGATATACATATACCAACATATATATTACATATACATAATGTATAAAGTGGTGTAGGAAAAGTAAGTTTATATAATTAATTAATTAATAATAATAATAATAATAATAATAATAATAATAATAATAATAATAATAAAAGAAAAAGAAGAAAGAAAAGTCAAAGGGAGAAAGTGTGTGGTGGAGGTTGAAATAATTTATTATATTATATTATTATTATTATTATATATATATGATTATCATGAAAAGAAGAAGGAAAAAGATATTTTTTCTTCTTCTTCTTCTTCTTACACGAGAGAGAGAGAGAGAGAGAGTTGTGATTTTGCTTATACACATCAAATCCATAGGGATTTTGAGAGAATTGAAGAGGGATGTTGAAGATTTGGCATAATATTCAAGTAAGTTTTCTCTTGATTTCTCTTATTCTATTTGGAATTTTGTTTGAGCTTGATGGAGTGTTGTTGATGGTTGGAGTGTGTTTGTGTATGGTGTGTGTAAAAGTGTTGAAATGGAATTAAAGATAAGAAGTTAGGTTGGTGTGGGTGATGGAAGAGTAAGAGTTGTGTTTAGTGAAATTTTTTCTGTTTTACAATTAGTAAAGGCTGTGACTTGTATGATTTTTAATTAAATATAGAAAAATGTTCTTGAACTGAATTTTGGATATGTTGTTGCTTAGTGAGTCTAGTATTTGAGAAAAATAATTTGGAACCACGTTGATTGAATTTAATTTACAGAATTCACAAAGTTCAGAACTGCTGCCAGGATGCAGGGCAATTGGGGCAGTCTGGTTAGGTGAACTATTTGACCAAGATTTTGTGTTCAGTTTGATCTGAAATTTTAAAGGAATGATTTTAAGATGTAAAACTAAATTCTGTAAAAATTTTAGAATTTTTAGTCAAGTAGATTATTTTATACAAATTTTCAAAATAAGGATAAAGTGGAGTCTAAAACCAGAATTTACTATTCATATGGTCATTTTGCTAATATTCCTTTTGGATTAGGTTGTGAAGAGGTTGAATTGCCCTAATCTAAGTGTTGAGGATTCTTGGAAGAGTAAGTGTATAGATTGGTGTGAGTTGGTTTTAAGGTAAGTACAAACTACATTATTGCATACATTCATATGATATTGAGACTTGTGACATATTTAGTTATAATGTGAATGTTGTGATGAGCATGTAAAATATGTGTTAATGCCATTGATTATATCCATTTGAATAATGAATTGATTAATGTGATTTGAAATATAATGAAATGTGAAATGTGCAAGATGTGATGATGAAATGTAATGTGAAAGATATGATGTTATGAAGAGTTGCTTCATTGCGATTTGAGATCATATGAGATATGAGGCCATGATTGTTGGCTATGATGATGCAAATGAGATGATTAAGACATGGTTGCCTAATTTGCTTATGAAATATAAAATGAATTGAGAAAGAGATTATGAAGAGATGAATGAAATGTTTGTGTGTTTAATATGTTATTCAGATTTCAGAGTTCTGGGTTTGGTGGCATGCCTATGAAATATATGAATAATAGTAACAGTCTTGCCGGGTTGAGGATCTCCTCGAGATTAGTCGGGTTGAGGTCCAAGAGACTGGGTCTGTTATACTTGTTTTGGTAACAGTCTTGCCGGGTTGAGGATCTCCTTGAGTCTAGCCAAGTAGAGGTCCAAGAGACTGGGTCTGTTACCCTATCCATGGATAGATATATATATGTGTATATCGCCTACGGGCTTGATGATTATGATTATGGACCAAAGCAGTAACTCTGAACTTTGAATAACATATTAGTGTCTTTTGGGCCCATGCTTGTCTTTGTTTAAATGTGATTCATGAAATGTGAAATGAATGAATAATGAGACCAATGATTGTTTTTGTTTAAATGTGAATTATGGAATAAGATGTAATGATATGAGATATATGATGATAATTATGAAATGAGATGATTACAATGTATAAATAAATTATTGAAGGTGAATGTAGATTGAAAAACTATGTTGAATGATGAGATCTGAAGGTACTACATGAAAATACAATATGATGAATAATATGGAGGTGGTTGTGGACATTGTGAGTATTATTTTATGAATGTTTTAATAAGTCATGGAATTGTGGGTTGTATTAATGAAATACGTGCATATGTATATAATTATGAGATTAGTAGAAATATAAATAAGGTGTAATTGAAATGGGAAATTATGATAAGAAAATAATAATATATGAAGTTAACATATAAGTATGATTGTCTGTTATGTATGTTTATAATATTTATTTGTACTACTAAGCTTTCGGGCTTAGCGCGGTTGTATATATCGCGCAGGTGAGTAGGTGGTTGATCTGGAAGTCAAACTGTTATGCCACGAGTAGGGTAAGAGTATTTCGAGACCAACTAGAAGGTGATGCATACATGTATAATTTCGTTATGTTGTATTTCTGACAAGAATGTATTCATATGTATAAATGAAATTTTGGTAAAGACAAGATTATCATATATATATATATATATAAGATTATTAAAAGTATGTGATAATAATAAACATCTACTTATTTTGTATTAGAAGTGTGAACTCTTCTTGCAGGTTTGTAGTTGAGGGTATAAGGTGGATTCATTGGGAGTGTATTGAAACTGGTTGCATTTGCATTGGTCTGTGTAAAAATGTTTTCAAAAATTAAAAAAAAATCAGTTTTGTCGACACTTGGGATCAAATTTCTAGGCGAACCTCTGGCAAAATTTCTGTAAAACCAGAACTAAAATTTGAATTAAGTAAAATTGGTAGCAACATTTGGATAGTGTGGCGCCTCTACTCGGCTTACACATGTAGGCTGGGAAGGGGTATTACAATTTTTGGTATCAGAGCTTAGGTTCGAGATTCTCGGCCTAAATAGAATTAAAAAGAGAAAGTTTTGAAAAGCTTAAAGAGAATTAAAAAGAAAAGTTTTGAAATGAAATTTGTAATACATGCATATGCATTAACACCTAGGTTGGTCTCGGATGTGGCATTATGTGAATTGTAATGTATTTGAATTAGATGAGATGGATGATAGTGTGTGGATGAAGTTCTACATGAAAGGAAAAAAAAAATAGAAAAAAAATGATATGGAAACATTCATATAAGTTTAATTAATAAATTAAAGAATGGAAATTTATCCAAGTAAAGTAAATTGTTAAATTTTTGATTTTTGAAATGTGTCTGAAATATAAAGAAATGAATAAGAGAATAAAGTTGAAAATGATCTAAAAACAAAATCAAGATTTAAGTAGGTACTCTTTCCTCTACAATTTGAATCTCTTTCTAATAAAGCTTATGATTGGATTATTAGAGAGAAGAAATATTATTCGGATGTTAAAATGAATAAATATGTTATTAACTTGAAGGAAAATATGGTGGAACATTGAGTGAGTTGATTGGTATAGACAAAATGTGATCATTTAAGGTTTGGGTGTATAAAGTTAAAGTTTTGTTTAAAAGAAAAAGAGATGATGTTGGTTAAGTAAAAAGATATTGGTATTGTTTGCATTGTTATTTTAATGCAACATTGTGATTTCAATGTTAGAAATATGATATGTTTGAATATTGTGAAAGCTCATGTTAATGGTGGTAATATGTGACATTTGGATTTTTTTGAAATGAGCTTAATAATTGTGAAAACTATATGTTTGGATGTTGCTTTGTGGTATATATATAAGATGTTTTTAAAGTTGATATTAAGAAAAGATGAGAATTGTAAGTTGAAGTTTAGGTGAAATAGTGATTTGAGAATTTAGAATTTTAATGGAATGTTGATAAAGATTATTTAGATATTAAACATATGAGCTATTTGCAATGAATATTCTTTCATATGAGAATACTACGAATTGGGTAATGAGATTGATAGTATGAGAATTTGTTTTGAAATAAAAGAAAGTGATTGAGCGAGTGAAAATGAGTTACTTTAAGTCATTTGACTGGTAATGTTGAAAATGGATATGAAGGTACATTAAATGCTTTAAAAAAATATATAAAAAAAAATGAGAGAGATGTCACATTAGAAATGTGACTTGAATATATGTGAAGTGTTATTATGGTTAGAATGTATATATTTGTTGTGTTGATGAATAATTTAAATCATGTCAAAAGAATGAGTATGATAATGTTCAAAGAAAAATGATAAACATTAAATTTGTACAGATTGTATGCAAAAGAGAAATTAAATAAAATTACATGATTAAGTGTATACATGTATAGGATATGAGAGATGAGTTTTTCGATATGAATGTAATTGTATTATGTAAGAAATGTGGGAAGTGAGTCACATTATGGATGTGGCCTATGTATATGTAGGTGGTATAATTACTGGTATAATGATATTAAGAATGATATTGCATGTATTAGTGGACCTAAGAGAGATTAGGTCTTGAACTGTGCAAAACTAGATGGATTATGTAACAAAATTAAGAGTGAGAATGGACTCGAGTAATATTGGATGGTGAAATTGTTATGGTAATCACTGAACCTGATGATCATATAATATTTTGAGTCCCAAAGTATCCACATGTGGGAAGGTTTTATGTATATGTGTATAATAAGAGATTGTAAATGGATTAGAAGTAGATTCGAAATGGAGTAACAAAAGGGAAATTGTGTAAGAATTGCATATGATTGAATATGTATACATAAGAGATGATAATAATAATAATATTGTTGAGCAGGAGTTAGACTAATGATGAACATAATCGAGTGCAAATTGTTTTGAGATAGAGTTGAAATGTGTTAACTCTTGGTGTAGCAAAAGTTTAGAGAATGAATATGTAATTCTTATGATATAATTTAGCATTGTAATTAGAAAGGTTGGAAGTTGAATAATAAAGGAACAGTATGGATTTATAAGCTTCAGGCATGACCATTAATCTATTATGATTTGTTTAGTATATTTTGGTCGATTAATTTTGTTATCCACAGATTTGGAACTGAGATAACATGACTGTAGTGCAGTTTTGGTGAGATTGATAATTATTTTTCTAGAAACATGATCAAGAATTATGACTGGTAAAGTTATACTTTATCATTTTATGTTAGAAATTTGGTTATAATTATGAAAAGTAAGGAAAGAAAAGAGAAATGTAAAATGTTTTGAGTTATGGCTAATGTGATAAAAAGCTGATTATGTAAAGATCGTAATGGTATGAAATGTGAGGAGATATTAAAAAGGGGAAATTACAAAATGTGACTGAAAGTTATACTAAATATGTTTATGGTATAAAGTGAATAAATGAATGGACTTAAGGTTTAAGTGAGTGAACTATGGATAGAAAGTATGGTATGAGATTATCATGAGAATTGGTGGAAATTATACTAAGATAGTAGGAAATAAACTATGTGTCCATTGAAAGATAATTTAAAGTGATTTGTAATTATGATAATTTTACTGAATATGGATCTGAAGAGATCAGGATTTGAATATAAGTTTGCTCTAATGGAATTAGGTTATATATATATATTGTGAAATTTCATGATAAGTTTAAATAAATTAATTTTTGATTTGAATTAAACAAGATTGAAACGTGGCTATATTGTGACAGATAGATCAATTGATCTAGATTATATGAAGATTATGAATCATTATTGAAATTTAATGTGTACAGTTGTACTAGGAGCATAAGATTTAAATGATAATGTATGTGATGTAATATTCTGACAAATGTATGGATGTGAATGTATTGAGTTAAATCAGTTGTAAATGAAGAAAAAAGGAAAAAAAATTAAGTGTAGGAAAAATCAGGATATTGTTATCAATTAAGGTGTGATAAATGTCTATTCTGGAAGTGATTTTAATGATGGGATAATCAATGATTTTTTTTTAGGTTGAAGTTAAGAGAGTAATTATAAAGAGATGAAGTAATAAAATATCTTGAATGTAATAATTAGACAAAGTACATGTATAATATAAGATGATCTGATTCTTGCATCAAGATAAATTAATTGGGAATGTAATGAGATATTTTGAATGTTTGGATAAGAAAGTAATAAGATATATAAATGGATCTAATGATGAGTTATGAAATTTAGAGAAGATGATTGACTCTAAGGGAGAGAGTAAAAGTTATATGATGTGATGACATAATAACTTAAGAATATAATTAACTTCATATGAAAGTTAAGATGGTATTATGTTAAGAGTGGATTGCTATTATACTAGATAATTTCGAGGACGAAATTATTTAAGGGGGAGAGAATTGTAATATCCCAAGGTACACCCTAAAAGTTTTGGAATAATTATTGTGGTATTTGGATTTAAGGAGTATGTTTAATGGAAGGAGAAAAGAAGTGAAGGTATATATATATAACATATATAAGTTAAACTAATGAAAGTCAAAAGAAGATAAATGAATTAATTTAATACCCTATTTTGGTGTACATTGGAATGGTAGTTGTGAGAAGATATGTTGGTAAAATATGTAAGGAAAATATTATAAGAAATAGGTGTATATGAGGGATGATATATTTATGTGGTATTTGAAAAATATGGAAAATATAAAGGAAATATAAAAGAGATATACATATACCAACATATATATTACATATACATAATGTATAAAGTGGTGTAGGAAAAGTAAGTTTATATAATTAATTAATTAATTAATAATAATAATAATAATAATAATAATAATAATAATAATAAAAGAAAAAGAAGAAAGAAAAGTCAAAGGGAGAAAGTGTGTGGTGGAGGTTGAAATAATTTATTATATTATATTATTATTATTATATATATATATGATAAACATGAAAAGAAGAAGGAAAAAGATATTTTTTCTTCTTCTTCTTCTTCTTACACGAGAGAGAGAGAGAGAGAGAGAGAGAGAGAGAGAGAGAGAGAGAGAGAGAGAGAGAGAGAGAGAGAGAGTTGTGATTTTGCTTATACACATCAAATCCATAGGGATTTTGAGAGAATTGAAGAGGGATGTTGAAGATTTGGCATAATATTCAAGTAAGTTTTCTCTTGATTTCTCTTATTCTATTTGGAATTTTGTTTGAGTTTGATGGAGTGTTGTTGATGGTTGGAGTGTGTTTGTGTATGGTGTGTGTAAAAGTGTTGAAATGGAATTAAAGATAAGAAGTTAGGTTGGTGTGGGTGATGGAAGAGTAAGAGTTGTGTTTAGTGAAATTTTTTCTGTTTTACAATTAGTAAAGGCTGTGACTTGTATGATTTTTAATTAAATATAGAAAAATGTTCTTGAACTGAATTTTGGATATGTTGTTTCTTAGTGAGTCTAGTATTTGAGAAAAATAATTTGGAACCACGTTGATTGAATTTAATTTACAGAATTCACAAAGTTCAGAACTGCTGCCAGGATGCAGGGCAATTGGGGCAGTCTGGTTAGGTGAACTATTTGACCAAGATTTTGTGTTCAGTTTGATCTGAAATTTTAAAGGAATGATTTTAAGATGTAAAACTAAATTCTGTAAAAATTTTAGAATTTTTAGTCAAGTAGATTATTTTATACAATTTTTCAAAATAAGGATAAAGTGGAGTCTAAAACCAGAATTTACTATTCATATGGTCATTTTGCTAATATTCCTTTTGGATTAGGTTGTGAAGAGGTTGAATTGCCCTAATCTAAGTGTTGAGGATTCTTGGAAGAGTAAGTGTATAGATTGGTGTGAGCTGGTTTTAAGGTAAGTACAAACTACATTATTGCATACATTCATATGATATTGAGACTTGTGACATATTTAGTTATAATGTGAATGTTGTGATGAGCATGTAAAATATGTGTTAATGCCATTGATTATATCCATTTGAATAATGAATTGATTAATGTGATTTGAAATATAATGAAATGTGAAATGTGCAAGATGTGATGATGAAATGTAATGTGAAAGATATGATGTTATGAAGAGTTGCTTCATTGCGATTTGAGATCATATGAGATATGAGGCCATGATTGTTGGCTATAATGATGCAAATGAGATGATTGAGACATGGTTGCCTAATTTGCTTATGAAATATAAAATGAATTGAGAAAGAGATTATGAAGAGATGAATGAAATGTTTGTGTGTTTAATATGTTATTCAGATTTCAGAGTTCTGGGTTTGGCGGCATGCCTATGAAATATATGAATAATAGTAACAGTCTTGCCGGGTTGAGGATCTCCTCGAGATTAGTCGGGTTGAGGTCCAAGAGACTGGGTCTGTTATACTTGTTTTGGTAACAGTCTTGCCGGGTTGAGGATCTCCTTGAGTCTAGCCAAGTAGAGGTCCAAGAGACTGGGTCTGTTACCCTATCCATGGATAGATATATATATGTGTATATCGCCTACGGGCTTGATGATTATGATTATGGACCAAAGCAGTAACTCTGAACTTTGAATAACATATTAGTGTCTTTTGGGCCCATGCTTGTCTTTGTTTAAATGTGATTCATGAAATGTGAAATGAATGAATAATGAGACCAATGATTGTTTTTGTTTAAATGTGAATTATGGAATAAGATGTAATGATATGAGATATATGATGATAATTATGAAATGAGATGATTACAATGTATAAATAAATTATTGAAGGTGAATGTAGATTGAAAAACTATGTTGAATGATGAGATCTGAAGGTACTACATGAAAATACAATATGATGAATAATATGGAGGTGGTTGTGGACATTGTGAGTATTATTTTATGAATGTTTTAATAAGTCATGGAATTGTGGGTTGTATTAATGAAATACGTGCATATGCATATAATTATGAGATTAGTAGAAATATAAATAAGGTGTAATTGAAATGGGAAAATATGATAAGAAAATAATAATATATGAAGTTAACATATAAGTATGATTGTCTGTTATGTATGTTTATAATATTTATTTGTACTACTAAGCTTTCGGGCTTAGCGCGGTTGTATATATCGCGCAGGTGAGTAGGTGGTTGATCTGGAAGTCAAACTGTTATGCCACGAGTAGGGTAAGAGTATTTCGAGACCAACTAGAAGGTGATGCATACATGTATAATTTCGTTATGTTGTATTTCTGACAAGAATGTATTCATATGTATAAATGAAATTTTGGTAAAGACAAGATTATCATATATATATAAGATTATTAAAAGTATGTGATAATAATAAACATCTACTTATTTTGTATTAGAAGTGTGAACTCTTCTTGCAAGTTTGTAGTTGAGGGTATAAGGTGGATTCATTGGGAGTGTATTGAAACTGGTTGCATTTGCATTGGTCTGTGTAAAAATGTTTTCAAAAATTAAAAAAAAATCAGTTTTGTCGACACTTGGGATCAAATTTCTAGGCGAACCTCTGGCAAAATTTCTGTAAAACCAGAACTAAAATTCGAATTAAGTAAAATTGGTAGCAACATTTGGATAGTGTGGCGCCTCTACTCGGCTTACACATGTAGGCTGGGAAGGGGTGTTACATGTCCTAAGACAGTCATTGATAACTTACCATTTTTAACATCTATTAAGGTGTTGGTAGTAGCCATGAAAGGCCTACCCAGCAAAATAGTGTGTGCTGATGGTGCAGGGTTACTTCCTTTCATGTCAAGAACTATAAAATCCACAGGTACTATCAACCCTCCAACCTTAACTAACACATCTTCTATAACCCCTTTCGGGAATCTAAAAGATCTATCAGCTAATTGCAACACCATTTTGGTCGGTTTCAGTTCCCCTAGTTCTAATTCTAGATACACAGAATAAGGCATCAAATTTACACTAGCTCCTAAATCACACATGACATCAGTCCCCTTTCCATTCCCCACAGTAATTTGAATTATAAAGCTACCAGGATCCTTTAGTTTGGGAGGTAGTTTATGCTGCAGAACAGCACTAGCTACTTCTGAAACTATCACTTTTCATTCAGCTCATACCACTTTTTCTTGGTGATCAAGTCTTTGAAGAATTTGGCATAAGCCAGCATGTTCTGTATTGCTTCCAGTAAGGGTAAGTTAATACTTACCTTAGACAGCATGTTGAAGATGTTAGAAAATTGCTTATCTGGTTTATCATCCTTCAACCTGCTGGGGAATGGTATAGGTGGCCGGTATGGATTGCTTACCTTATGTAAATCTGCTGAAAGGGACTTCCTCATTGATCCATCCCCAGCACCTTTGTTCTCTGGTTCTCCTTCCTTCTTGTTCTCTTGGTCACCTGCATTCACAGAATCATTTTCAACATTCTTGTTAATTTCCTTACCACTTCTAAGAACAGTCACTGATTGTGCCTGCTCAGGTTGACTTGGGAATTTCCCCTTTTGTTGAATCTGCATCTGTTGTGCAAGTTGCCCTACTTGAGTCTCCACTTTCTTAAAAGATGCTTCTAAGGAATCCAGCCTCTTATTGGTCATCTCTTGATTTTTAGCACTGACTTGGATGAAAGCTTGTAAACTTTCCTCCAAACTCTCTATCTTAGACTGCCCTTGATTTGAGGATTGGCCTTGTTGTTGGTTCTGTCTCTGGAGCAAATGGAAAGGCTGCTGAGAATTATTTGTTGCCCAAGAAAAATTTGGGTGATTCCTCTAACCAGGGTTATAAGAATTGGAGTAAGGATCGTTCTGGGGCCTTGGTTGAAATCCCCCCATGGCATTGACTTGCTCAGCTTCATTCCCATATGATTCATATGCAGAGGGGCAAATGTTTGCTCCATGCCCTAAAGTTCCACAAATTCCACAAACTTCTTGAGTAGATGAAGAAATATTGTTCTTCATGTTCAGCATCTGCACTTGCCTTGTCAACTCAGCTATCTGATTTACCATTTCACTATTGGCCTCCAATTGATTCACCCCTTTACTTCTTCCCCTTACACTCTTCTGTTGAGAATTAGCTCCCAACATCTCAAAGATCTCATAAGTTTCATCAGCTATCTTTTCTCCCATAGCTCCCCCAGCTGCATTATCGACAGTGTTCTGAAATTGCTGGGTTAGACCATCATAGAAAAACTAATTCAGAAGTTGAAGTGGGTAGTGATGATGTGGACACTAGATCAATAGCATCTTGAATCTGTCCCAAGCCTCATGAAATGACTCTCCTTCAAATTGAGAGAATGTAGCAATCTTCCCTCTCAACTCAGCTGTCTTTTGATGTGAATAAAACTTGCCCATGAATTTGTTATAAACTTGCTCCCAAGTTGTCAAAGAGTTTTCGGGCAACATCATAAGCCAGCTCTTTGCCCTATCCTTCAATGTATAAGGGAAACATCTCATCCTCAACTGATCCTCTGCTAATTCTCCCAATGGAAAAGTGTTGAGGGTGGAGTAGAAATCTCGAATAAAGTTCAAAGGATCTTCATTTGGAACTCCATAGAATGATGGCAGCATGTTGTAGTGAATGTTCTTCAACTCATAATTTCTTGCTGCATCTGTCAGTCTTATACAAGAGGTGGAAGTTCCAATGATAGGTCTAGCAAAGTCTCTCATCGTTCTTTGCCTTTCTTCAGCCATTTTAACAGATTGTGCATATTCCGACTCAAAATCAGAAGTGTCCTCCTCTGTAGTATCAAATCCTGTGTAAAGTTCAAACTCTTCCCTGCTCCTTTTCACTCTCTGAATTTCTGGAATGATGGGGTATAGCTCTCCTCCAAGTGATCTCCTGCCTTGCATAAACAAAAATTTCTAGAAAAAGAAATTATTAAAAACAAAAGAAAAATAAAATCAAAAGTAAACAATGAAAAATATTCTAAAATTTCTAAAACTAATAAACAATTACGCCAATTAGCCTCCCCGGCAGCGGCGCCAAAAACTTGTTGCGCTCGAATTAACTCTACCACAAAGCGTCACTCGCAAGTATACGAGGTAGCTGTAGCAAAGGTGATCGCCCCAAGGTCGTCTCACAAGGAAGCTAAAGTGGCTAATTGATTATCAGATTATAAATAACAAGTAATGAAGAAATTTAAATCACTAACAATTAATGAAGAAGATTGATCGAAGTTTAAAATAGTAAAAGTAAATTGAACTGATGTTTTGATTCACTTAATAAGAAGGTCTAGGGTTTGCACTTCTCTACTACTTATATTTATGAACGGTTATTCCTCTTAACTAATTTAATTTCAAAGATTAAATCTTAAACAACTCAATTAATCGAGTCAAGGAAATAAGCTCTCGCATTCAAACCTCTTTCAACTAATCTTGTTCCAATTGAAATAATCTTTTTAATAGGTTATATCTCTAATTACCTAAGTCCTTAATTGAATTGTTCCAGCATTAGACTTCATCTCTCAATCCATCATCTAATACCTAAAACACATAATTGGTGGCCAATCAATTATATATTAGCAATAATTCATTCAATCAAGGCTAAAGAAATTATTAGCTAATAGAATAACCAATTCATACAATCATAGCAGATCCATACAAACCCTAGACTAGATCAAATTAGTTCATAATGCTATCAAACATACTCATCTAATTAATAATCAAAGAAATCAATTTAGACATGATAATATCCACAAATACAATTCCAATGAAAATTAAGAGATAAAGTTCAAGAACAAAACCAAGTTAAAAACTCCTTGAAGCTTCAGACGAATCTCTTGTTCAAATCTTGCAAGTAGGATGTATCAATGGCATGAACAATCTAATCTAGCTAGTTTAATCCAAAGTGTAATCAAAAATCAAAGAAAACAAAGTTATCAAAACCTAAACTCTCTTGACGGCTCCATCTCCTCTCCAAATCTCAACACCCTCAACCCTAGCTTCTTTTTTCCTTTTATATGAAACGTCCGCTTTAAAAATTCGCTACGCCTTTGGTTCATGAGGGACACGGCCAAGTTGAAGGTGACTTGGCCGTGTGGGTGGTCTTTGGAGGGACACGGCCACTGACTTGGCCGTGTCCCTTGCCTGTGTTTGCTTCTGTGAAGATTTAATCTTCTTTTGCTTTGGACTTAAGTGAGACACGGCCAAGTTGAAGGTGACTTGGCCGTGTTGATCTTCTTTGGCCGTGTCCCTTGCATGTGTCACCTACTGTGAGAATTTCTTCTTCTTTGCTTGGGATTTAAGTGAGACTCGGCCAAGCTTGAGCAACTTGGCCGTGTCTGGGCTTCTTTGGAGGGACATGGCCAGTGACTTTGCCGTGTCCCTTGAGTGTGTCCATCTCTGTGTCTTGTGGCTTCCTTTTAGCTTGATATGGGACACGGCCAGTGACTTGGCCGTGTCCTCTGCATGTGTCAGCTACTATCCATTTTTCTTCTTTTTGGTTCCTTGGCTGTTTAACCTAAAACAAAACTTCAAACAAACTTTAAACAAGAAGTGAATAAACAATAACCAATAAAACATAAACACCATACTAAAAACTAGATCAAAAACGACATAAACACTGAAATAAACTAAAACTAACAAAATTAATGAAAACACTAAACAAACCGATAAAAACTAACAAAATACCTAAATAAAACAATAATTATGATAATAAACAAGACACAAATCTATAACAAAAACTAATAAAACAGAAACATTGTACAATAAGTATAAAAATAATAATGATAATATATAATGTTTATTTTAGTGAAACTTTTTTCTTCTTTTTTTCTCTTTTCTTTTTTTATCATCATTATTGCGCTACAATTTTCACATTCACAGTCACACCAATTAACTAAAACGAAATGCAATGCGGCAATTAAAGAAATTTCGTCGCCAATTCCATATCCTCATGCCTCTTATCCTCACTCTTTCCTTATCAATTTTGGAATAGCACAATCCTCCTATATAAATCACTTTTCACGCTAGAATTTCATACAGAAACAAAGAGATTTTCCACTTCAACTTTAAAACTCCTTTTAGTAATTCTAATTTTCCTTCATTCTTCCACGATGACCAAACTCCATTTGAAGAAAATAAAAATTCTATTTAAGAATATGGATGCCATTCACTGGAAGAAAATGTCTTGGTAAAAAATTTATACTTTGAAGTGTTTTCAAAATGCTATATTGGACCATTATTTTTTACATGCCATGGCTTCTTTTTGGAATGTGGATTCTAGGACATTTAAAATTAATGGCTTTGAATTATGTCCCTTGATTAAAGAATTTGAGGCCATCCTAGGATATCCAAATAATCAACAAATGGCGTTACCTATATTGATTTCTAAGACTCAACAAAAGATGCAGATGTTATTTCAATTCTCAAAGACCGAAGTTCTACAGTTGATGAGAGGTGAGAAAATTCTGCTTGGTCCCTTAATTGATTTTTGTCTCTCTCATTTGGCTCCTACTAAGGCATGGGGATGTATGCTTTGTCTTTGCTTGCTTGGCCAATTCTTGCTTTTTTCTTCTGATGGTGATATTGATCCACGAATATTGGATATCATGGACCAAATGGAAGGAGGCTTGTCACCGATACCCGTGATCTTAGCCGAGACTTTAGTTGGATTAGACCAACTAAAATCAGGATTGTCAAAGAGACTGACCGGGAATCCATTGTTGCTTCAAGTAATTACCTAAACTGCCCTTTCGTGATTTCAATTTAGGTTTTCTCTTTCTTCTTCTTTTTTTATTTTATTGCTCTAATTTTTGCCTAGTCCGCCCATGCGGTTTTTCGAAACTAGCAAGCTGTCCTAATTTTTGCCTAAGCCACCCTTGCGGGTTTTCAACTTAAGGGACCTCTTTTTATTATATTTTTTATATTGCTCCAATTTTTTCCTAGTCTGTCTATATGAGTTTTCGGAACTAGAGAGCTGTCCTAATTTTTGCCTAAGCTGCTCTTGCGGGTTTTCAACTTAGCGGACTCTCTTTTTATTATATTTTTTATATTGCTCTAATTTTTTACTAGTCCACCCATGTGGGTTTTGAAAACTAGCGAGCTATCCTAATTTTTTCCTAATCTACCCTTACGGGTTTTCAACTTAGTTGACTCTCTTTTTATTATATTGCTCTAATTTTTTTCCTAGTCTGCCCCTGTGGGTTTTCGAAACTAGCGAGCTGTCCTAATTTTTGCCTAAGCTGCCCTTGCGGGTTTTCAACTTAGCGGACTCTCTTTTTTTTAATTTAATTTTCCCTTATAGATTTGGCTTCAGGAGCGTCTCTGCTTGCTTGATACTCCATCCATGGATTTTTCCAGATATCTACCATGGTATCATTCTGCTAGGAAACTACTCCATCCTACTTCTTCATATGCTGACTGGGTTGACTAGATCCACTCAAGCGCTGAAGTCAACATCCGTTAGTTGGTACCTTGGTGGAAGATTTCTCGTATCACCATGCAAACATACTTGATGTATGTTCCTCTCACTGCTCTTCGTCGAGGTACTTACTATGATCCTCGCCGACTTAGCCGTCAATATGGAGGCCTTACTTGACTGACGCCTACTTGGATTGACTGAAGCAAAGCTGGCCTGCACGTTACACTTATCATCTGCCATAAATTTTACATTTGTCAATTTAAAAAGTGTATTGTTAGGATGAAAAAATAAAAGTAATAAAAGATGCTTCTTTTCCTTTTATAATTTTTCATCACCTTTTGCTATTGTGTTCATTCATTTCCTCCTTATCTGGTTAAATACTTATGACAGTGCATATAGAATAATTTTAATATTAATTCTATTTTATTAAATTGGGGAACAACCAAACATAAAGCCAGCATACACAAGATCATTCCTGTTGCCAACTAGCCCTTTCGGGTTTTCTAATTGACGATTTTCTCTCATTTAGCCCTAATTGTTGCCTAGCCCTTTCGGGTTTTCGGAACTAGCGTATTGTTCTTACTTTTGCCTAGACCGCCCTTTTAGGGTTTTCAACCTATTGAGCTTTTTTTTTTATGTATAAAATCTCTTCAACCTGTCAATGTTCACTGGTTCACTAAATTCATTTTCGTCCATGTCTGATAACTTCACCGCATCCTTGTTCATGACTTGTTTCACAACATATGGCCCTTCCCAACTTGGCCTAAACTTCCCTCTTGGATCAGATACATTAGGCTTACATTGTTTCAATACAAAATCCCCAACTCTGAGTTTTCTGATCTTAACCCTTCTATTGTAGGCCCGAGCTATCTTCCTTTGATACAGTTGATGATGATACAGTGCCTTTAACCTTCTCTCCTCTAATAAAGCTAACTGCGTGTATCTGCTCACTACCCATTCTGTTTCAGGCAGTTTAGCTTCTAAGACTACTCTTAATGACTTGATCTCAATTTCAATTGGCAAAACTTCTTCCATCCCATAAACCAAAGAGAACGGTGTCATTCCAATAGGTGTTTATACACTTGTTCTATATCCCCAAAAAGCAAAGGGAAGCATCTCTAACCAATCCCTGTAAGTCTTGGTCATCTTGGACAGAATTTGCTTAATTGTCTTGTTTGTTGCTTCTACCACACCATTAGCCTTTGGTCTATAAGGAGAGGATCGATAATGATGGATTTGGTACTTTAAGAATAAATCCTTAACTGCTCCTTGAAACTGTACCACATTGTCTGATATCACACTGTGTGGGACCCCATACTTGCATATGAGATTCTTTTCAATAAATCTAGCCATTTGACTTGCCCCTAGTTTGTTGAAGGATTCGGCTTCGACCCATTTTGAAAAATAATCTACTGCTACTACAATGAAACGGTGATCGTTTGAGGCTGTCAGATGTTTCTCTCTTATAATGTCAATACCCCAAGTGGTAAAGGGCCAGGGTGAAGACATAGAATGCAATTCTTCTGGAGGCATGTGATTCAAGTTACCATACATCTGACATTGTTGGCACTTCTTTATGAACTCAATACAATCTCTCTCCATGGTAAACTAGTAGTAACCTGGTCGGATAATCTTCTTAACTAGGGCCAAACCACTCATGTGTGGACCGCAACTTCCCGCATGTATTTCTGACATGATATGCTCCACTTCAAGCTTCCTCAAGCATCTGAAATGCACCCCCCATTAGGCCATCTTTGATATAACTCTCCATGAAAGGTGATGTATTGCAAAGACCACTGCCTTATGGCTCTTCTTTCTTTCTTCGTTGCCCCCGACAGGTATTCCCTTTCCTCTAAAAATCATCTTATAGTATCATACCACTCATCATGGTATTTATCAGTTTCCATGATTGTCTCATATTCATAGCAAGGAGTTGATGAACTGGTCAAAATCAGAGGCTTAAGAAATAAGTTGACAGGATTTTCCCATACCGAAGTCAATGTGGCTAGGGCATCAACCATCTGATTTTCTTCTCTTGAAAGGTGTATAAACCTACACTCCTTAAAGTTCTTCTTCATCATGGTCAAGTAATGGTGGTATGTTTTAATTTTTCTTCTTTCAATTCCCACTCTCCGTTTACTTGGGATACTACTAGCAATGAATCGCCAAAAACTTTCACCTTATCCACCTTCATAATCATTAGGGTTTCCAAACCAAAGATACATGCTTCGTACTCCACCATATTATTAGTTGCCCTGAATTTCAACTTTTTGGCTAAAGGGGTAAGTTCCCCTTCGGTCAATTCTAGTATGACTCCCAAACCTGCTCCTTTCCTATTTGCTGCTCCATCAAAATACATTTTCCACCCTTGTACTTCAATTGCCTCAAATGTTCATCCGGAAATTCCAAGACTACCTCTTCGCTATCTGGTAATGGTTGTTGGGCTAAGAATTCTTCCACTGCTCTACCTTTGATTGTTTTCCTTGTTACATACTCAATCTCAAATTCTTCTAATATTATCAACCATCAACCATACTTCCCAATCAAAGAGGGTGTCTCCCTTAAATACTTCATTAGATCCAACCTGGAAATTGCTTTTACACTATAAGATTGAAAGTAATGCCGCAACTTCTTAGAAGACCAAACCATGGCTATGCAGGTCTTTTCAATGATTCTATACTTAATTTCATAAGGTAGGAGCTTTCAACTCAAATAGTAAACTGCATGCTCAATCCCTGACTCATCTGCTTGGGCTAGCATGGCTCCTATTAACTCTTCTTCTACTACTAAGTATAGTAACAAGGGTTTACCGAGTTTGGGTGGCTTCAAAACAGGTGGATTTAGTAGATACTCCGTTATTCGCTCAAAGGCCTTTTGACACTCTTCATTCCATAGGACTGGCTGATTCTTTTTAAGCAATTTGAAGATAGGCTCATAGATTATTGTGAGCTTTGCTATAAACCTGCTAATGTATTGTAATTTACCAATGAATCCTCAAACTTCTCTCTCAATCTTAGGGGCTGGCATATCTTTGATTGCTTTAACTTTGTTAGGATCAATCTCAATGCCATTTGGACCAATCACATGTCCCAACAATTTGCATGAGGTAACCCCGAACACACTTCTTTGGGTTTAATCTTAGCTTATATTTCAATGCTCTATTGAAGAATAATTCTAAGTTTTGGAAGTGTTGTTCCCTTGTATCCAATTTCACCATCATATCATCAACATATACTTCAACTTCTTTATGCATCATGTCATCCATTGGTAGGTTGCTCCAGCATTCTTTAAGCCGAATGGCATCACCCTATAACAAAATATACCCCATGCAGTAATGAAAGTATTTTTGGCTTTATCCTCTTGGGCCATTAACACTTGGTTGTATCCGGAAAATCCATCTACAAATGAGTGTAGCACGCTAGAGGCTGCACCGTCAATGAGAACATCTATATGGGGTAAAGGAAAATCATCTTTAGGGGAAGCTTATTTAAATCTCTATAGTCAACACAGACCCTTATTCTTCCATCTTTCTTTTGCACGGGTACTATGTTGTCTAGCCAATCTGGATATTCTATCACTTCAAGGAACTTTACTTGTATTTGTTTAGTGGCCTCTTCTTTGACCAATTCAGACCACTCAGGTCTTAATCACCTAAGCTTTTGTTTGGCAGGTTTCATGTGAGTGTAAGTAGGAATAAGATGTTCGGCTATGTCTCGATCTATTCTAGGCATATCCTCATAAGACCAAGCGAATACTTCTTCATATTTTTTGAATATTTTTTCAAATATCTCTCTCTCATCAGGAGTAAGATCGGATGTTATGCTAATATTTTTAGGATTTTCGGTTGTCCCCAAATTTAATGATTGTGTGTCAAGAAAATTAATATTAAAGATGCTCATTTAACTGCTATTTGAATGTATGAAACCATCAGGAGAAACATCACACAAGTAAGCAAAATCAGAATTTATTGCATTCATTTTGAAAAAGAAAACATCATCATCCTCACAAAAAAGCAGACAAATTAAAATCAAAATCAAAATCATTGTTCTCAAAATCATAAGGCAGAATATCTTTAAACTTTTCTTCAACCAGGGTAGTAATTTCCTCTAGAGTCTTCTCGGCTTTCAAGATAGCTTCCTTCTTCTCTTCTGAATTGGATTCTCTGTTGGTTGGCAAGGTGAGCTCTTTCTTCACTTGCTCTACTAGCTCGGCAACATCTGCAAAAATTTCAAAACCCAGGATCAACTTTCCCATGAACATGATTGGCTTAGGCTTTCCTTAGAGTTGTCCCATGTCTAGAGCTTTGACAAAGATCTCTTCAAGTGGCAGGAAGCTCATCTTCTCATTCTTCTTTGGCTGGACATTGTTGGCTTCATCATATCCCAACCCCTTCTTGAAACTTTGAGTTTTAAAATCTGGCAACTTTGTCAATATGGTCTTGCCCTTTCCAAGACCAGCTTCGGGAAGGTAGTTCATACTTTTCATCATGTTCAAGACCTTAAAGTCCACTATTTCATCATCAGAAATTGCAGCTACATGGAAACCATTGAGAGGCCTCTCAATCATTAGAGCGTTAACAAACTCATTATCTTCGGCCTCGAGGACCACTGTCTCATCTCCGTTAGGAAACTTGATCTTTTGATGAAGGGTGAAAGGAACTCCACTGAGAGGATGAAACCATGGTTGTCCCAAGAGTAAGGCAAAGGTAACAGGTATGTCAAAAATGACAAATTCAACAATAGATTCAATTGGACAAACCTTGACAGCAACTTTAAAAGTTCCTTCGGCATGTCTCTTAGTGTTGTCATAAGCTCGAATGGTTACCTCGGTCGGGTTTAGAACCCTTGTTGACATGGATAGCTTTGGTAATATTTTAAGTGAACAAACATTTATGGCAGACCCATCATCAACCATTACACATAGAGTCCTTTTCCCTTTGATTTTTATTTTGATAAAGAGAGGGCGGATGTGATCTCTCCCCTCTTCCGATAAATTCGCATCTAAGAAAGAAATCGCTCCCATATTAACTTCACTCTTCTCTTGGATATCTTCACATTTCATTACTCCCTCAATTTTTATGATGTCGATCAGCTCCTACGGTGTTATGGAGGTGGAAATTGGCATGCTAGCTAAGGCCTTGGCCATAGATTCTCGGTGCTTTTTAGAAGTAGCCAATAAGCTTGAGCACAGTATCATCTTCCTCTTCTTTATTCCCTACTTCAACTTCCTTTCCCTTATTAACTTGTACCTCCTTAGGCAGTGGCCTTGCATAAGGCTTATTGGATCTAGTGTTCATTACTTCATCTTCTTCGGGCTCGGACCAGGTCCATTCCTCCTTCTTGGATACAAGATCGTCATCACTATCGCTTGAATCCCAAAACTCATTCACAACACAAATTCCTACTTCTTTACCCACCATAGCTTGTTTAATTTCACCAAATATCTCTTCTTCTTTGGTTGCTTCTCCACCCACATCTTGGAAAGAGGACATAATGAAACTTTCATGCAAACCTTCTCCAATCATGAAGGTTGCCGGTGGTGGTACTCTATTGAACCTTGGTAATGGATTGTCTTTGGTGTTCGGCTTGTTGGGCTCGGGTAGCTTTCCACTATCAATTAAATTTTGGATCTCTTGCCTCAATCTCACATTTCTATCCGTGTCATGCCCTTGCATTTGATGAAACTGACAAAATGCTTTAGTGTTAAAATTAGGTGGGAGAGGGTTAGGCAAAGGATGAGGATTGAAGGGTTGTAACAATCCCTTTCTTTCAAGCTTATTGAGAACCCAAGACATCAGTTTCCCCAATTATGAAAACTGCCTTCTTATTCCTTGGTTAGTAGTATTAACACCGATTGCCTTTTGCATGCTTTGGCTATCAGACAGACAAACTTGGAGGAGATCTTTGAAATCATGGATGAGTGTATGAGACATCCTTTCACGAAGACTAGGCAACACCCCTCTTACAATCATCCTTATTTGATCATATTCATCGGGCCTTTTCTTAAGCAAAGCGGCCTTATTTCTCCATCTTTTCACATAGTCCACAAAATTTTCATTTGGTCGTGCCTAATGGACTCAACTTCCATTAAGGTAACTTCCATTTCAGCATTGTATCCATATTGTTGGATGAATTCCTTGTATAGCAGATCCCAACTCTTTTGAGTTCCTTCTTCTAAGGTATTGAACCAATTTTGGATAACAGGATCCAATGAGAGTATGAAGTACCTTAGAGTTTAAGCCTTAGTAGCTCGGGTAGATTGCATAGCAGTGATATACTGCTTCACATGGAGATAAGGATTTACGGATCCATCAAACTTCTCAAAAGATGGCATCTTGAACTTGTACGGAACTTCTTCATCTAGCTCAAATAATTTGTCAACTTCAGACATTTCTTCGATTTTCAGCTTCTTCTCAAATTTCTTTTCTAAGTTCACAATCATCTTTTCAACATCAGAAGTTTCAGTTTTCTCCATAGCTAATCTTTCAACAATCTTTGGTTCTTTCTTCTTATCTTGAGGATCTTGAAAGTATTGAGCCCAATCATCATCATCATCAATGATCACCTTTTCATCATCAAAAACCACTTCACCAACTTTAGTCTTCCCTTTGTCCTTTGGCTTCTTAGTGCTAGCAAATGCTTCGGCATGATTTCCTAAAATTGCCGCCAATTGGTTCTTCATGGTCTCAGCTAGGGCCTCTTTTATTTCTTCCATCTTGGCATTGAGGGCGTCATCCATCATTCTTTGAATTTGTTCGGGCTCCATTGCTTTTGGTGAAAAAGAGATTGAGTCGTTGCTAGATTCTTCATCTTCGGGTAGGTCGGATTGTCATAAGCTTTTGAACTGTCGTAATCCAAGGCTGTGAGCCAAAAAGGATCAATGATATGAGATGCAAATGTATGCATGTATGCACAAACAATTAACAAACAAGGACAAATAGAACTTTCCTTCCAACCTTATAACATCTACACATGAATGGCGAGTCTCTTTTCCTAGGTATATGGTTAACAAAATACCAACATGGGGTATCTTATTTTTGAATATTTCCCTCGGACGTTTCAACCAATAGTTATATTTTCAAAAATAGAAATCAGTTCATGATAATTCCCATTAATTAGGTTTTAATCCATTCAACCAACTAAAGTAGCTTTTATGCTATATTGGATTAAAACTAAATTAAGAGGTTTATTATAAATAGATTTCTCACTTGAAAAAGTAATTAATGGTTCATGCTAAAAACAAGCCCATGATTAATTATTCTTAGTATAAACTAGGCTCACAATTGATTTTTGGTATTTCATAATTGACCTAAATAATTTGCAAGCTCTTTGAAAGGCTAGATGAAAATAATTTTGTTTCTAAGCCCATTGTAAAAAGATTTTAGAAAAAAATGAATTTTGGACTTTGTATTTGAGTCATGAGAAAAGAACTAGTTTTTGGAAAAGTTTTATATCCAAAGACCATTTTAAAAAGTTATGAAAATATCTTTGGTCTTTTGGACTTTGAAGAAAAATTTATTTTGAGCTCGCAATGTATTTAGGTCATATTAGAAAAAGAACAAACCAAATAAGTCATGATTTAAGCCAAGATAAATTAATCATAGTCAAACAACAAGCATTTGGGGTAAAACCTAAGGAAAGTAACTAGGCCAATAACATGAGCTTTAGTCTTTGGGTTAAAAGGCTTAGGTTCCCATAGCAAGTATATACCAAATGGTATGAGGCTATGAGTGGTTATTCCATGCTCGATCTCCATTCCTTGAGTGAAAGTATGGTATCCCTCACATAACACAACACGGATTACACGGATGTCCTAACTCACGCACACGATGCAATCTAATATGATGCAATGGATAATATCATGATAAGAAAGAATAGAATAATATAAAGACAAACGGAATCAACTTCTCTTATCCCCAGTGGAGTAGCCACTGTGAGATGGGATTTTCGCCCCCACTCTCGGTCGAATGGTTCTTGCGACTTCGGCACTGTTTAGGCTCGAGGCCTTAGAGAACATGGGCCTAAGCCCAAAGAAAATGGAGTCACCACCTGGACGGGCCAGGAAAAAGAAAGGGGTGGATGACTTGATTCCTAAGAAATCCCCAACCCCTTAATGGGTTCAGAAAGTTGGGTACGTATAGGGAAGGTGAGAAATGGCCCAACACCCCCACAACACCCGGTTCATTAGAACTGGCCTCCTTTGCAGTTCTTAAAATTATAAAATTCTTAAGCATAACAATATTATCCATATTACACTCAACAATTGAAATAAAGCATCATTATATTAAAATCAAAGAAATGTCCAAGCAAAACAAATAAATGGACACCCATCCGAGGATGGAAACATGTCCTTACATCGTTCATGTCTAAACTAAATAGGACACCCACCAAAAGGTAGAAACATGTCCTTTACATTGGTCCAAAATATAAAAGCAATTTAAATTACATGATATTTAACTAATGAGGTGCCCGCAAAGTGGAAACATACCTCTTACAATTTTAATACTAAAACAAACAAATAATAATCATAATAATAAAGAAAATAATCATCCATGGTAAATTAAATAAATCAAGCATTGAATTTAAACAAATCAACCATCAAAATATATAACAAACTACATAATTAAATATAAAATTAAATAAAGCAATAAAGATACGAATTTAGGTTTATGTCTCAATTTAGAGTTCTTTAATTAACATTTAGGGTTTTGGGTTTTTAGAATTATTATTGTTTATTATTTAGACTACTGTACAGATTTTGAAAAATTGGAATGAATTAGGGTTTTACAAATTTAAGAAATTAGTAAGGTTCTTTGTTTGATCAAATTAGAGTTTAAGGGTAACATCATGAAATTAGGGTTTTGGAATCTTAAGACATTAGAGTTTATAATTCATGATTATTTGATTGTGATTTTAGGTTTACTGAATTATGATTTTAGGGTTTAGATTTACTATATTGGATCTCTAAGTTCACTGGATTAGGGTTTAGGGTGTTGTTGAATTTGTCATAAAGTTTTGATGCTTTAAGAATTTAGGGTTTAGGAAAACTAGGGTTTACTATTTTGGTTTTTTTGAGAAAGTTAGGGTTTTTGGTATTTTGGAAAACATATTTGATTTTAGGATTTAAGAAAATAGTTTAGAGTTTTATAAAAATAATTATGATTTTTAGAAAACATAAAGAAGATTAGGGCTTGAAGATTTAAGAAAACATTTGGAAATTTTAGATAAAAAGTTATGGTTTAGGTGAAAATAGTTCGGGGGAAAATAATTTAGGGTTTTCAAGCTTTTGGAAGTAGAAGAATAGTTCTAGGGTCTTTAAGGTTTCTGGAAAAAAGAAAAATAGTTTTAGCATTTTGAAGTTTTTGGAAACAGAAGAAGAAATTTAGGGTTTTTGGAGTTTTGAAAATAGGAGAGTAGTTTAGGGTTCTTAAGGATTTTGGAAACAGACTAAGGCTACTGGATGAATATATTACTAAGCTTAATGATTTAGGTTACTAAAACAAAAATCAATGATAGATGTATTTAAAAGAAAATATGGCCATAACATTGTAAATATAATCGAAGCAAAGATTTATAATCAAACCTCTGCTTGTTGGTTCCACCAAAATTGATTTCTGGATGAACAATGACAAAGGGAGTGTTGCTGCCTTTGAATGGATTGTTGATTGCTTCTTGTTTCTAATGTCTCTTGTGCTAGGGTTTTTTTGTCTCTTTTTTACTCCTGTAAAAACTAATCTTTCTGATCCAATCAAAGTCCCTTAATTCTATGTTTTAATGTGGTATTTATAGGAAAAATCATAAACCTGCTTCTAATTGTTTAAGGAAATTAAAACCAATTAGGAAAAGAAACCAAAACCAAATAGAATTTGGTTTCAGAAAAAAAAAACTGTGTTGAAAAATTGTGCTAGCAAAAACTGTGAGCGAGCGAACTACTGCGGACGGGCGCTGGGTGGCCAGCCATTTCTTGCTGTGAATTGGCCTGGCCAATTCAACTTTCGGCTACGAATTTTTTTCGTTGCCAATTTTTATTTTTATTTTTATTTTTATTTTTATTTTTTATTATTTTTATTTTTATTTTTATTTTATTAACTTTACCATTTTATTTTTATTAAAAATTATAAATAATAAATACTAAAATAAATATTATTTAATTAAAATACCACAAAAATTATTTTGGACTATATAAAAAATATCGGACTAGACTGGGTCAAAAATTAAGGGTCTAAACCATGATAATCTCCTTTTATGACAAGGATTTGCCTAAAGAGGAATTAGGCCACAACCATGCTCTCCACATCACTGTCATGGCCTAAGGAAAACAATACTAATGGTCTTAGGTGATAATGGATAAACATTAAATGTTTATCCATTAAAGGTTGCTAGTTGTTTGGGAATTGAAATGTCTAAGCTTGCCCGCTATGATTAGATAGTAAGGACAAATGATAATATCAAGGGGGAAGTTCTAAGGTTAGCCAACATCAAAGTAACCATAGGCCCTTTAGAACATGAAATCCTTTTTTAGGTTTTAGATGTTCCAGCTTATTTCAATCAATTACTTGGGAGGCCTTGGATCCATCAAGCATAGGTAATGCCTTCCTATCTACATCAGAAGCTTAAGTTTCCCTACAGAGATAGGATTGTCACCATTAAAGGAGACCAAAGTGGAAAGTTAGAACTCCTCGCTCGAGTTCCCATCTTAGAAATTCAACTAGATTCCTTAGCCACATCCCTTTTGGGGCTCCACTTTTGTCATGGTACAATTCAATGAAGAAGAGGCAGGTAAAGAACTTATACCCTTTGATTTTTATACTTATAGTAATCTAGTAGTTGTCAACATCCTCAAACACATGAACTACATTTCTGGAATGGGATTGGGAAAGAACCAACAGGGTTTACCCTAATTCCCATATTATCTCTTAGTCTAGCCACCATTTGGTTTGGGCTATAAACCTACCCAAGAGGACCTACAAGAAATGGAAGAAAGGACAAAAGAAAGGTCTTGGTGCACAAAGGTGGGAGAAATATTTCATTAGCCCATGAAACCATATTTCAAAACCTTAAATGGATATTTTATCAAAGAAGGAACAAGTTCTCTCTACTATAGGTTTCCTAAGCCATGGGTAAGCCTAATTACTAAGACACTAACTTCGGATTATGAAATTTTCTTTAATATCAGGCTTATCTTGGAAGATAGGAAGCCTGCCTTAGAGATGGGGGAAGATTTTGAAGATAACATAGAGCTAAGGCTTTTTCAAATACCATTTTTAAAAGGGGAAGATGAATCATATTTCTGACACCTCATCCAGCCAGTTGCAAGGATGCCCAATAATTGGTATTTTGTTAAGAATGGTAGACATCATCTTCAAAGTTGGAAGCCCAATCCAAGTTAAAGTTAGAGTTTAATCTCAAGTCAAAGTTAGATCTTAAGTCTAAGTCCATGTTAGATACCATGCCAAAGATCAAGTTTGAGTAACACACTGAGTCAAAAAATGAATTTGAGTTAGATACTGAGCTTGAGTCTACAAATTCAAAGTCCAAGTTTGTCATTCAAGAGCCATATGAAATCTAGTCTTACTCTCAGTGCAATAGAAAACCTTGTAATGTATCCCAAATGGGTGGCCAACATTATGCCGATTCTAAAAAAGGATGGGAATGTGTGCATGTGTGTAGATTACTGAGATCTCAATAAGTCATGTCCTAAGGATGACTTTCCACTACCTTATATAGGCATTCTAGTTGAAAATATGGCGAATTTGAGGTAATTTCATTAACCAATCTCTATGTCGGATATAACTAGGTTTTGGTCCATCCTTCAAACAAAGAAAACATAGCCTGCACCGCAGAATAGGGGTTGTATTATTATAGAGTCATGCCCTTTAGTCTCAAGAATGATGGGGGTAACATACCAAAAAATGGCTACTACCCTCTTCCATGACATGATGCGCTAAGATGTTGAAGTCTATATGGATGATATGGTCATTAAATCAAAGAAAAAGAACAATGTATAGAATCTTTGAGATGGTTCTTCCTTAGACTCTTCCATTACAACTTAAATCTTAACCCTACAAAATGTGTTTTTAGAGCAACCTCTAGGGTATTGTTGGGGCATATGGTAGTCAATAGGGGAATGAAATTGATTTAGCTAAATCCACGAAAATCCTTGATATGCCACCACCATAAACAAAAAACAATATAAGGGGATTCCTCGATTATCTATAGTATATCAATTGCTTTATCTTACAACTAGCTAATGTGTGCAGACCAATTTTCAGCCTCTTTAAGAAGGACACGCCTATGGAATGGAATGACAAGTTCTAGTAGGCTTTTGTTAAAAATTATGCAATACTTGTTAACTCCACTAGTTCTGCACCCACTGAGATTAGAAGATCCCTTAATCTATATTTCTTAGTTATTGAAGAAGAAATGGGAGCCATTTTGGCTCAACATGATATGAATTCAAAAAAGGAATTAGCAATCTATTATCTAAGCAAGAGGCTATATAACATCCATAATTTTAAATACAATAAAATAATTAATATGGAAGGGTGATTAGAGTGATGGAAGAGGAATATGTATAGTGTATACTTAATGTATATATAATATATACATAAAGTATATATTTCATTAAAAGATAAAAGTCAGAAGTTAACAGTAAAAGTAAAAAAAAATTAATTATGGATAGGAAAGAAGATTAAAAATATCCAAATATAATAATACTTATTTAAAGAAATAATAAATATATATGTGTGGATGGGAAAGAAGAGAGAAAATCAAAAAACATTCATCATCTTCTTCTTCTTACCCTTAGGCTAAATTTCATAGGAGAGTAAGGGAGGTTTTTGCTTCATCAAACATTCAAAATTTCACAAAGAGTTTAATGGATTTAAGGTGCTTTTGAAGAATAATCAAGGTTTAGGTAAGTAATTTTTATTTTGACTATGGTTTTTAAGAATTTGATGAATATGTGAAATTTCAAGTTTTAAAGGAGGTTTCACTAATTATTAATATGGGTTGTTTTAAAAGGCTTTGATGTATATGTAATGATTTTAATGTTAGCTGGTGGAAATAATTGAGTTTTGGTGAGACTAGGGTATATGAGATTAATATGTGAAATCAGGACTTTTGATGGAGGTAATTCTAATTGTTAAAATGGATGGTTTTGATGTTGTTTTAATGCATATGTGATGAATTTATTGTTGATTGATGAAAATAATTTGGTTATGGTGAAGTTCGAAAAAGGGTAGTAAAGAGAAAATTAGGGTTTTGATTGGTGTTTGGTTAGAATTGTATAACTAGTGACTATTTTGAGTAAAATGAGTATAAATATGGTTCTAATGTAATAACATTTCTTCTAATTTGATTTAGGAGTGTTTTGGCCAAAGTTCCCAAATTCAAGGAGGGAAGGGCTTTGAAAGAAGTAGGGGTTGGAGTGTGTTTTAGCCTTGAATTTGGTATTTGCAAAGGTTAGTACATACTTTGTTAACATTTATTTTGAATATAAATGTTTGACATATTTTATATTGTTACTTTGAATGTGATTATTCACAAAAACTATGCTTTTGTTGGATAGTTGTGTGATTGGTGTTGTATTGGGCATTTGATCAATGTAAAATGGTGTTTGGACATGTCTTTTATGAAGTATATTAATGATATGTAATATGATATGCAATATAGGTATGTTTGTGAAAATGTCATAAAATGTGGGAGTATGGCATAATGTAATTATAATGATGAAAGTGATGTTCAAAGTGAATGAGATTATGGAAAATGCTAACTTGATATGAAGTGTAATGAAATATTAAAGTGTTCATAATATGAGATGAACATGTGAAATATGTTGAAATTATGAAAAAGAAACATTAAATGTGATGAGAAAGAGGAAAGGAAATATAAATGTGAAAATGTGATATGATGTGATGTGTGTGTTATATGTTGGCCTTATACAATTACTTGTTCCAAAAAATTGATGTTAGTACTATTGAGTTGGCATGCTAATGATACGTCATGACGTTTATTATACTACTAGGCTAGATTCACCGGTATCACCTTTGTTATTACAAGGATGTGCTTTGAGTAGTATGATATGAGACACAGATCCCCAATGTCAATAGGGAACACACCTTTGGATGGTTTTGACACTTAGATCCCCAGTGTCATACCTACGGGTCGTGATGAACCAAATTAATATTTCTAGAATTGGGATATTGTGTAGGGACATGTTGTGCCCAATGTGTGCACTTATGAGCTATTAAAATATATGATGATGAGTTAATTGATGAATAATGAAAATTATTTGCCAATTGTAGTAGGTATTAATACGAGATAAAGAATGTATAAATAAGTGTTACATCTATTGACAACATGATATTTTGTGTGTTATGGGAAATATGCTTTATTTTATTTTAAAAGTGTTTTACGTTATCAAAGTATGTACCACTAAGCTTTCGAGCTTGGCACAGTTGATTGTATCATGTAGGTGATAGAAGTGTAAAGCAAGGAAGTTCAAATAGACTTGAACAGGTTTATGCTGAGAGATTGACAGTAAAGGTACGGTTGTGCCACGAGACCAAATAGGTGTGCTGCATTACATGTAAAATTTTGTATGGTTTTGTATATGTAAATAATGTACATTAATTATATTTGTAATAATTGGATGTGAAATTGTGAAAAAATGGATTTGAGAGAAATATTATCTTAGGAGTGTCTTCTAATTGCAGGTTGTGTAACTTGATGATTTGGAGATTATTGAAATTATAAACAAAATTTGGCAAATTTTTTCGAAAGATTTTCTTTTATAAATTTTTGTAATATACTTGTTTATATTTTTGGATTATAATTATTTCACACTACCAAATATAAGGGTTTCTAAAGATAAATATGGTGACACTCTTGTAGACCCTTAATTTTGGCCCTAAGCTAGTTCGATCCAAATTAAATAAGGCCAAGCCAAATTCGGTCCGATTTTCAAAGCTTAAACCTAGTTTTATATTAGATTGATATGATTTTAAAAGTACTAAAGTAATTTAGTTCAATTTTTAAAGCCCTAAACCTAATCTGATTTAATGTTAAAAGATAAAAATAGGTTCGATCCAATTTTAAAATGCAGAACTAAGCCAAACTAAACCCAAAACTTAAATTCATGATGAATTAGCTCAGCCAATTCGCCATGGGGACTGACTGATGGTGAATTGGCCTTGACCAATTGGCCATGGAGCCCTCCATGGGGAATTGGCATTGGCCATTGTCCATATAAATCATTACAAGGTGAACTGGCCTTGGCCATTTCACCATGGAGGCCATTCGGCCAATTTGCCATGGTCTTTTAATTTTTGTTTTAATTTTTATTATTGGGCAATTTAGTTTTCCTAATCAGTCTTGGACTTTGATTAATCTTTAGATTAACATATTAGGGCTCTTAATTAAATCATCTTTGGCTATGAATATAAGATTTTAAAAGCACGGAGAGGAGGGACCTAACAGCAGGCAGTAACGAATATAACGGTAATAACCATTGAAAAAACAAAACATACAGAAGCAAGAGGTGAAGGAGAGGCAGTAGCTTGGTTCTCGGATTATCAAAGGCACCAGCCAATACTTCACTTGATCCAGACTGCCTAGCTAGCAATTGTGCAATTAAGCTTACTCTAGTAAACCTACCTTGGAGGAGCCAACAATGCAGGATTGGTTCCATAATTTAAATTAATTGTCTTCATTGCTTAGTTTAATTTTATTTAGTTCTTTCATTCTTTTTGAATTGTAACATCGAATCAATTCATTAAACTCACCATCCATTGTGTTTAGTTTTATAAATTTATTATCAGCATCTAAAACCATAACTATCATCCCAAACCCTAAAACTTAGTTTTATTTAAACCCTAATTATATGATTTCAATCTTAATTTGAATCAAACCTCAAATACCATACTAGGAAATCAAAGATAGACAAATAAATCATGAGACAATGGACAATTAATCTAAACCATCACCCCACTCGCTATGCCCCTTTTGCCCCACTCCTTCCCTAGTTGAAGTATCAGGGAATGTAGTAATAGCAGTAGCAGTAGCAGTAGCAATATGCCTTAGTGTAGACCCTTAATTTTTGACCCATTCAAATCCGATAGTCCAAAATAATTTTTGTGGTATTTTATTTATTTTAATAATATTTTAATTACTAATAATATTTAATAGTTATTTTTAATAAATATAAAAAATATAAAGAAAATATAAAAAATAAAAAATAAAAAATCGGACGGATCGACGAGCAACTTGCGGCATGGCATTTCGCCAATGACATTTTCTGCGGCGAATTGGGCAGTGCCCAATTCGTCACAGCTGGGCTTGCCCAGTTCTGTGATGAACTGGCTTGCCCAGTTCACCTGGCCCGCAGGCCCGGCAGCCCGTGCGCGCTGCTGATTTTTTAACCAAACCTTATTTTACACGGTTTTGTAATTTTTTCCTAAATAGTTAGTATTTCCTTATTAAAATAGGGGTTTTTATTTTTTTCCTATAAATTCCACATTAAACACACTAGAAAGGGGGGAGAGAACATGAAAAAAAGAAAGAGAGGAGGGACATGGAGAAAAAAACCCTAGAACAACAACAACAATTTTTTGAGAATGAAGGAAACAACAAGTAAAAACATCAAGAGAACCAAAGAAGAAGGCAGAGTCCATACTGTCTTCACATTGTTCACCCAAAAATCAATTTTTTGGTGGAACTGATGATGGAGGTTTGATCTTTAATCATAAATTATTCATGTTTACAATAGCTTTATTTTCTTTGATTAATAAGAACATGTAGTAACTTGATCTTTGTTTTAATAACTTTAATTGTTTGCTTTAATTAATACATTAATCAGTTGGTATTCGTAACTCCACTTGCATGTTTTATAAAAACATAAAATCATCCAGTAGTTGTTGAGGGTTTGAATCAATTGTCAAAATCTAGTTTGTTTACTAAAACTTTAAGAACCATAAGTTATTTTATTGAAACTCAAAACCCTAAACTATTTTTATCCAAAAGCTTAAACCATTTCATTTATTAAACTCCAAAATCTTGATTATTCTTCCAAAACTTTAATTTATTTCTTCAAATCCAAAATTGTTTTACAAAGACAGTAAGTTAAAATCCTAAACCCTTTTTTCCAATAATCCAAGAATATCAAAACCCTAATCCCATGAATCTTTCTCTCTTAAACCCTTAATAGCCTTAAAACATGTTTTTCAAATCTAAAACCCTAATTACACCTTTCTAAAAACCAAAACAATAATTTGTTTGCTTAAAACCCTAACCAAACCTATTTTTTTAAAATCACAGTAGCATTATTTTCATAAAAACATCTGAAATCCTAAATCTTTAAAACATCCAATACCATTAATCTTTTAAAAAATAATATTAGTTACTCAAAATTCCAAAACCCTATTTTCTAAATCCTAAACCCTAGAATCTTAATTTTCAACACCAAAACCTACAACACTAAAAGCCAGTTTCTAAAATTTAATGGGGTGCTGCCTCATTGACCCCCGCCCACTAACCGACTAGCGGGACCGCCGTATGGGCTCGTCGAAGGGGTCAATATTTATTTATGTATTATGAGTCTGTGTATTTAACTTTCCTTTTTCCAAAGCCCTAATTTAGTAATTAAAATTCTAAAATCCTATTTTAAGATGCGAACCCTAAACTTATATATTTATTGCTTTATTTAATTTTAGATTTAATTATGTAGTTTATTATATGTTTTGATGGTTGATTTATTTAATTTCAATGCTTGATTTATTTAATTTATCATGGATGGATGTTTTCTTTATTAGTATGATTATTATTTGTTTATTTTGGTATTAAAATTGTAAGAGGTATGTTTCCATTATTGGGTGCCTTATTAATTAATTTTCAAGTAATTTAAATTGTTTTTTATATTTTGGGATTAAAGTAAAGGACAGGTTTCCACCTTTCAGTGGGTATCCTATTTAGTTTTAGACATGGATGATGTAAGGACATGTTTCCATCCTCGGATGGGTGTCCATTTATTTGTTTTGTTTAGACATTGCTTTAATTTTAATATAATGATGCTTTATTTTAATTGTTACATGTAGTATGGATAATATCATTTTATTTAAGAATTTTATAATATTAAGACCTGCAAAGGAGGCTTGTTCCAATGAATCGGGCATTGTGGGGGTGCTAGGCCATTTCTCACCTTCCCCACACGTACCCAACTTTTTAAACCCATTAGGGGGTTAGGGATTACTTAGGAATAGAGTCATCCACCCCTTTCTTTTTCCTAGCCCGTCCGGGTGGTGACTCCATTTTCTCCAATCTTAGGCCCATGTTCTCTAAGGCCCCGAGCCTAAACAGTGCCGAAGTCGCAAGAACTATTCCACCGGGAGTAGGGACAAAAATTCCCGCTCACACTTACTTATTCTTCCCCTAATTTATTTTTAAAAAACATTATTTGTTTTAAAAAAATCTTAATTCCACAACAAACTTATTTTATAATTCATTTACCTTTCGGGGAAACTTCCCCCGATCCCCCATAAGGGACATTGCCCCCTTGACCCATGCCAGCTAATTGGCTAGTGGGGTCACTGTAGCGACCCCTCTTCAATTGGGTCAATATATAATTGTGGTTTATAATTTCTTGTTGATTAATCTTTATTTCCATTTAATTAAGCCCTAGTTTTTATAATTCTTTTAATGATTACTCATATGTGTATGGATTTATATTTATCTTGTTATTTTGATTTTAAAGGAGATTTTAAGATGTAAAATGCATGTTTCCATGATATGGGTGCCTTATTTTGTTTCTTTTGTATATTTCATTTATGTTGAAGACTTTATGATTATTGTAACAGACATGTTTTCATCAATTGATGGGCATCCCATTTTATTTATATTATGAACATTTGAGTATTGTAAGGGTATGTTTCCATCTAAGGATGGGTACCCATTTTGTTTTGTGATGTACTATTTTATCTTATTTTTATGGATGAATCTATTTTTATTTTACTACATGTAATATGGATAATGTCATAATAACATAAGAATTTAATAATATTTAGACCTGAAAAGGAGACTAGTTCTAATGAACCAGGCGCTATGGGTTGCTAGGTCATTCTCACCTTCCCCATGCGTACCCAACTTTCTGAACCCAATAGGGAGTTAGGAATTTCTTAGAAATTGAGTTATCCACCCCTTTTTATCTTCTTAGCCTGTCCATGTGGTAACTCCATTTTCTCTGAGTTTAGGTCTGTGTTCTCTAAGGCCCTAAGCCTAACAGTACTGAAGTCACAAGAACCATTCCACCGGGAGTGGGGACAAAAATGCTCACTCACAGTGGCGACTACATTAGGGATAAGAGAAGTTGATTCCATTAGTCTTTATATTATTTTATTCTTTCTTAATATGGTATTATCCATTGCATCATTTAGATTGCATTCTGTGTGTGAGTTTGGATGCCCTGTGTAACCAGTATTATGTTTTGCAATGGATACCATACTTTCACTCAAGGTATTGAGATTGAGCATGGCATAACCACTTATTGCCTCATACCTTTTAGTATATACTTGCTATGGGAACCTAAGCTTTTCAACCCAAAGACTAAAGCCCATGTATTTGGCCTAGTAACTTTCCTTTTGTTTTGTCCCAAATGCTTATTGTTTGACTATGATTAACTTATCTTAGTTTGAGTTATAGCCCATTTGGTTTGCTTTTTCCTAATATGACCTAATTATGGTGTAAGACTAAAGTAATTTTAAAGCCCAAAATAATTTTATTTTTTAAAGACCAAAATGATTTTACACTTTTAAGCCAAAAGACCAAAAATATTTTCAAACTATTTTTCAATATGGTCTTTGGACATGAAACCTTTTAAGATGGGTCAAAAATCTTTTTCCACCTCATGACCCAAGTACAAAGCCCAAGATTCATTTTTAAAACAATTCTTTTTACGATGCGCTTTCACTTTATGACCTAAATTAAAGACTTTTGTAACCTTCTTAAACGAGCTTACAACTAGATTAGGTCAATTATGGGATATTAAAAAAAAGAAGAAGAAAAGGGAAGAACAATAGGGTTTCTAAATTCATCCTAATAAGATCTAGATTTTTTCCAGGAAGACCAAAATCTAAAAGACTTGACATTTTATGAAATATAATTTCAAGCTCTATCATAAAGCATGATTTCAAGCTTTGTCTTTTTATAAATTAGGATTTCAAGACCTATCTTTTTATAAAGCAAGATTTCAAGATGCCCAAAAGGTAAAAATGGAACCTCTAACTGTATATAGTTCCAACAAGAAATTTGTAGTGTAAAGGTTGGTCATTAGTGTCACATTAGCTCTAATCTAAAAATGTCCTTCACTTAATCCATATCCCATATAGACCCCGTTTCAAGCCTATTAAAGACCTATCAATCTCTCTTAGTAGGTGGAGTATATTAGTGGAGATTGTTTGAATAAGCATGCATATGAGATAGACAATATTTAAACTCAATATGATCTTTGGCCAAGTAATGTGTATGTGCCTATCTGAAGAGCAACAGTTCTTGCTCAAATAAAATTAATTCCTGAGTTTAGTATGGTAACTAGGGTTTTCATGTTATAAATATGTTAATTTGGAAAGTCGAGTCCTAAGGTACAATGACACTGATTTGACAAAGCCAAATTACGATTTTAATATTAAAAAAATATTTTTGTCATACAAAGCCTTCAAGTTTAGGAATGTATGTTGCACTGTCGAATCTCAAAGGACGCATTGAGCAAATGTGGATAATAAGAGGATCATTTGCAAGGTTATAGAGAAGTTACCAATTAATGTTTTGAAACATGGCTACCATAATTTGGCCCCTACTACTCATGTTTTCATCTAGAAAATAAAGCCATAGATGTGCAGTCTTTTGCTATTCTAACACAAGACCTGAACGAGCATCTGGAATAAATCAATGGGAGAACTTTAGCTGATCACCTCAGTCTATAAGTCAATGGAACCACTATAAGTACTATTCATGAATATCATGCATATATAAGCATATCCTATTGCATTTTTTTTTTGTCTTCTATTGCCCATTCTTTGTTAAAATGAACATCAAAACACTACTAAGCAAACATTGAGAAACAATATATGGAATCAGGGGGCATGGAAGGGCCATTACAAAAGAAAGAAGAGATACAGGCTTGTGCAAGGAACTAGATAAAACACAAACATCAATAAGTGCCTACAAGGAAACAAATCATTGGTTTGAGCCTATATAGGGGGAAAAACTTCTTCCTTTCAATTTTTGGATTTATGGGTGTACAAAATATTTTCAAACTTTTAATATTTTTCCACCCAAGGGGCAAAAAGAGGATATGAGGGATAGCTAAAAATAGCTAAATTTTTTGCAAAAGAACAAAAAGAATGGAAGAAGAAGAAAGTAAGAACCCCAAAAGAATGAAGATGCAAAAGACATAAGATCAGTCCAGCTAAAAGAGCTGAAGTCAATACATGACAAATGTCCATGGATGAAGATCCATTTTGAAGAGTGAAGACCCAATGTTCAGAGGATGAAGATCCATTATGAAGGGTGAAGACCTGATATTTGAAGATTCATTGTGAAAGGGGAAGACTTGAAGTTGATGGCTAGAAGAAAGCCAAAATTTCCAAAATTTCGTATGACACAAAGTCAGCATAATCCATTGAAGAATGGAACAACCGGCTAGAAGAAAGCCAAAACTCTCAGATGCTAGAAAGTCAATATAATCCATTGAAGAATGGAAAAACCAGCTAGAAGAAACCAAAACTCTAAGATGATAAAAGGTTAGTAAAATTCACTAAAGAATAGAAGAAATGGCTAGAAGAAAGCCAAAACTATCAAATGATAGAAGGTCAATAGAATCTATTGAAGAATGGAACCAAATGGCTAGAAGAAAGCCAGAATTCTCAAACAACAAAAGGAAAGTCAAGCTGGAACAACTAAAATTCAGTCTTGAGTCTAGAATCCAAATCCAGTCTTGGGTTGAGAACCCAAATCCAGCCTCAGGTTGAGAACCGAAATCAAGCCTCGAGTTGAGAATCCAAATCAAGTCTCAGGTCGAGAACCCAAATCTAGCCTCAAGTAGAGAATCTAAATCTAGCATCGAGTCTAGAATCCAAAATCCAACCTCGAGTTGAGACCCAAATCCAGCCTCAGATTAAGAAACCAAATCTAGTGTCAGATTGAGAACCCAAATCCAGTCTCGGGGCAAGAACCCAAATCCAATCTTGGGTCAAGAACTCAGATCCAGTCTTGGGTCGAGAACCCAAATTCAATCATGGGTCCATAACCCACCCTCATCCAAGATTAGCTTAAAGTCATATTGATTTTTACTCTCTTAATGAATTCAAGATTGTTCAAGCAGAGGGCAAACTGTAGACCCTTAATTTTAGCTCTATGCTAGTCTGATCCCAATTAAGCAAGGCCAAGCCAAATTTGGTCTAATTTTAAAAGAGTAAAACAAGTTTTGGATTAGGTCAGTCTGATTTTAAAAGGCCTGAAGTAAGTCAATTTAATTTTTAAAGCCCTAAACCTAATTTGATTTAATGTTAAATGACAAAAATAGGTTCGATCCAATTTTAAAATGTAAAACTAAGCCAGACTAGACCCAAAACCTAAATTCATGATGTATTGGCTCAGCTAATTTGCCATGGAGGGCTCCATGGGGAATTGGTCAAGGAAATCATTCCATGGCAAACTGGCCTTGGCCAATTTGCCATGGAGGCCATTCCATAGGGAATTGGCCAAGGCCAATTCATCATGGTCTTTTAATTTTGGTTTTAATTTTAATTATTAGGCACTTTAGGTTTCCTAATCAGTCTTGGACTTTGATTAACCTTCATATTAACATATTAGGGTCCTGAATTAAACCGTCTTTGCCTATAAATAAAAGATTAAAAAGCAGAAAGAGGGGGGACCTAATAGCAGGTAGTAACAAATAGAATGACAACAACCATTAAAACAAAATAAAACATATAGAAGCAAGAGGTGAAGGACAGGTAGTAGCTTGAGTCTCAGATTATCAAAGGCACTAGCAAAGGCTTCATTTGATCCAAGCTGCCCAACTAACAATTGTGCAATTAAGCTTTGTCAAGTAAACCTACCTTGAAGGAGCCAACAACCGAGGTTTGATTCCATAATTTAATGTTATTTGTCTTCATTGCTTAGTTTAATTTTATTTGGTTCTTTCATTCTTTTTAAACTACAACATTGAATCAATTCATTAAACTCACTGTCCCTTGTGTTTAGTTTTATAAATTTATTGTTAGCATCTGAAACCTTAACTTTCATCCCAAACCCCAAAACTTAGTTTGATCTAAACCCTAATTATATGCTTTCAATCTTAATTTGAATCAAACCCTAATATATTTCTCAAAACCCTAATTTGTATTAAAAAAAACCATAATTCCACATCAAACTTATTCTATAAATCATTTACCTTTCAGGGCAGACCCCACTGGCTAACCAGCTAGTGAGGCCGTTGGATGCGACCACTCATCAATTGGGTCAATATTTATTTATGGATTATAATTATTTGTGATTAATCTTTATTTCCATTTAATTAAGCCCTAGTTTTATAATTCTTTGAATGATTACTTATATGTGTATGAATTTGTGTTTATTTTGTTATAAATTTAGGTTTTGAAGGGGATCTTAAGATGTAAAAGGCATGTTTCCACCATGTGGTGCCTTATTTTGTTTCTTTTATATAATTTATTTATTTGAAGGATTTTGGGATTATTGCAAGGGACGTGTTTCCAAACAAACATCATTTTATCATATTCAATGTTGAATGCTAAAAAGGTGGATCATTTTATCCAAACCAACATCATTTATTGATATGGAATACCCTGCGAGATCATCTTAGATAATGGGAATCATTTTCAAAAAAAGGTAGTGCTTTTGATAAAGAAGCTTCCATCATAGATACCAATCACAACTGAGGAACCAGTTGGACACTAGCTCTCTAAGGAAGCTACTTTTAGAAATTGGCCCGGCAATGATTCAATAGAAATTTTGTAAAGGCAGTGCTGCATTCATGAATGGAGCCTAATTGGCCCACTCGTTAGCCCTCCAACAAGCAATGTTCACTATAAAATTACAAAAGGGGTAAGTTGACTTTTTATAAATTTTAATAATAATAATGTTTTTCTTTTTACTTTATCCTAAGCTAAGCAGCTCAAATGATAACGGTGAAAATGCACATGGTGAGTGCCAAGCTCTACTTTATGACTCGATAGCTAGAAATTTGGCCTTGGGTACCCAACCCAATGTCTAGTAACATCGGGTACCCTCATAAGGAGGTATTCATATGCCCAAGCCTGAAAAGGCAATCAAGGTCAAGATCATGGAAATCTATTCCTTGAATTAAATTTAGTAAGTGTTTATAATACCTCAGCAATGACCATGAAGCTGGTAAATGATATTTCATTCCGACAAAGCTTGTCAAACCCATGGTAAAGGCAAGAAAGGTTGAAGGAATGGTATGAGGTTTAGAATGGTAAGGGCCTACAACACTAAAAAATGGATGGCAGACTCATTATTAGATAAGATGGTAGATCCCAATAAATATAACAAGAAAACTTGGGTGTATTATTCAGCTCTTTCACCATGTACCAATCAGGTATAATTCATCCAACACTTTTGAATCAATTCATATTTAATCTTGAATGGTTCCTTTAATGGGGCTCTCATGCCTATCAAACACCAAATTTATTTGATCATTAGAAGGTTGTCTGTAAAAGGAACCGGATTCCCATGACATCGAATGCCTATTATAATAGAGAATTCAACCAGTCTGATTGCCATCTCCGCCACCAGCAAGTAGAAAGTGTGAGTGGTATCTATTCACCATTCTGCAAGTGCTTAGATCCCACTCCTATCAATTAGGAATCCTTGTGTCGGCAATTGCAGAATAAAATCCTCAAACCACACTCCCGGATCATCCACTTAACTGGAGGAGGTGCTTTATTATACCACCAACAGACTTTGTAAATGCACCCCCCCGCCGCAGACAATATAGCTATCATGCTATCACAAAGATGTAAGTCATGATTTCATGCAAGGTAAGTAAATAGGCCCTAAAAATCTATTTTAATAGTTTCTATAATTAAACTCTTTGTACATATTTTATTTTAGATATTTTAATTGCTCTCTTTACCTTAATCTAACATTTTATTTTTTGCTTATAAAATTGTGCTAACTAGATTCTTTTTTCTTTTTCTCATAAATTTTGGTACTTTATGTTAGATTTTTCTATTTTCTCATAAATTTTTGTTAACAATAATAAATATATATACAGTTCTTACTTGAGTTTTTACATACAAAGTAAATAAATAGGTTCTAGAAATTTATTTTATGGCACTTTAATTTTTTCTTTTATATAGAATTTTCATGCGTAAATATTTTCTTCTAAATTTTTGTAGATTTTTTAATTTATTTAACATTTATCAATAAATTATACAAATAAGTTTTTTGTTATTAAGTAATTAAATCGCAGCAAAATAATGCTTATTTGAGTCTTTTCGCCTTTGTTATGATGTAATTGCATCCCAGCTAAAAGAGAAACCCTTCCACATTCATTAGCTTGGATATATTCTAGTAGATCAATATTGGAACGGGTTCCAGTTCTAGAAATGTGATGACTCCTCTCCATTTGTGAGAAATAAGTTAAAAGGGATTGAAGGTTTAAAATGAAGAAGCTAGGGAATGAATCAATGACGTTCTGGATGAGAGTGAAATTATGAACCAGAATGGCAATGCACTGGAATTTAAATAGAGAAGAGAGATGGCTTGAGTGATGACAAAGAAAATTAAAAAGTAAAGTAGAAGAAAAGAAAAGATTAAAAAAGAAAAAAAATAATGGACAAAAGCTATGAATAAAGCAAAACGTGTGGTAAAGAAAAAGAAAGGACATATACTTTATTATTACTTTGCCAGTATCAGATGAATTATTTTTTGGACAGATGACTTGCTTGATTTTGGCTATATATATATATATATATATATTATTAACTCCATAGAGCAATTGGATGAAATAATTCATATGAATCATTTAAGATGATTATTGAATCTGTAGAGTCACGAGGATACAATGACTTGATATTTATGATTGGTCCAAATATATGCATGTCTAAAACTTTTTTTATCTATAAAAATATTTTTCCACGCAAGGGAAACTTTATATAAGGAGATACTCAGCACAATATACAGTTAAAAATAGCCAAATTTCTCTACTCAGCAACTCTCTTATCTGCACGATTCATACAACTTCACTAAGCTTATAGTTTAGTGGTACATATATAACAACAACATACATATATTGAAATATTTCAACTTTATAATGCATTTTGCAATATTAATATAGCCACATTTTCTTGGTTATTGATTCATTATATATAAACACCTTTATATATATCCAAATCTAAAATCACACACAGTTACACATACATTGGGGCCAATAACCCCTATACAATTATTAAGTTTAGTTATCACATCAATTTCATGACCCAGCTCTACTCAGGCAAGACCTAGCTATGCTCAGGTCTATCAACATATGCATTATCAATTTCACTAGCACTAGACAAGTAATTGTATAGGTTACAAACACACAATAATACATTATTCATTCCATCACATTAACTCTTTCTTTCAAGGTTTTTACCTTTTCTTTCTCACTTCTTTGACACATTATATATTTCTCATCTTTTCCCATCATTTTTAACATATTTCACATTTACTACATTATAAACATAACTATGACAATTGCCATTCAACAATGGCTTATCTTACTAATCTTATATACTTTATGTTTAAACATCAATCTTACATTGAGCAAGTGCCCAATGTGACACTCATCACATAACTATGCCATATTGCATAGATTATATGATTTCCACATTTCCAAGTAATTTTACATACATAATACCAACTTACATTTAATAAAAATACAAGTTTTTAGGATATGTACTAACTTGTTCCACTTTTCAAGCCTTATTTTTTTATGAAACTCTACACTTATCCACTTTTATCAATATGGCCTATAACCTAACAACAATTAACATTACTCATTTAAATTCACTTCCATGCTCAATGTATAATAAACTATCATTATCTAAACAATTTTCATCAAAATCCCATTGAAACCCTAAATTCACAACTTACTACTTTATCCAAACTTCAACCAAGTCAAATTATTTCCAACATTTAACCACAAAACTATTACTTACATACCAAAATAACAATAAAACAACTCATTTTCCCAATTATCAAAACCTCTTCCAAAAACCATAATTTCACATAACACACCCATAAACCCTAACTTCATCCAAACTTACCCATGATCAATTTTTAACCACAAAATCATCACATACATAATAAAATAACACTAAATTCATCCATTACCATAATTATAACTACCCATATTAGAAACCCTAAATACAAAATATTACTACCAAACCCAATTTCATTATTTATAACCATTTCAACCAATTAATCAACAAATCACCATATATTCATCATTTAGGCTTCATTATTATCTATTTTAATAATTAAAAACCACTTTCTCTCTCTAACTATATCAAACATAATCATAAATATTCAAAAACTACAAGCTTAAGAGAAATACTTACTTGAATCTTGATTTTTCTTCAAAATCCAAATTGTTTTCCTTTGGTTTTTGGCTTATTTTAGTGTCTTAGAAGAAACTCTCTCTCTCTCTCTCTCTCTCTCTCTCTCTCTCTCTAGCTCGTGCAAATCGGCCATGGGATAAGGAACTCTAGCTCGTGCAAATCGGCCATGGGATAAGGAAGAGGAAAAGGCAGACTATTTTTATGTTCTTACTTATTTCACATCCTTAAATATTAACTTAATTAATTATCTAATTATTTTCTTATTTTTTCTATCCACTCATTTTCCTCTTCCTTTGACTTTCTTTTCTATTATTTATTTATTTATTTATTAATATTATCATCATCTCTGACCAAAATATATATATATATATATATATTTTTATATCCCATTTATATGTTATATATAATTTCTGTATATGTATATATAATGTATATGTGATGTATATGTAATGCATATTTTTACTTATATGAAATGTAATGTGTATCTTATGTATACATTAAGTATATATTATGTGTATATCATATATATATATATATATGCATATATATATATTAAGTATATAATATGTATCCAACATATATAACAAGTATATGATATATATATACTATGTACACACTAGGTATACATCAGGTATATACAATACATATACCTCTTCCAATACTTTAATTAACCTCCAAATACTTATTTAATTTATCCAAGACCACAGAGATTACATTAACAATAAATATAAAGAAATACTTCTTAAACCAAAATCAAACACATTTTATTTAGAACATATCTACCAAATATATTGTAAACACTCACTTTAATTTCAAAACTTTAAACTTTCTAAAATCCCTAATTTTACATAGCCCTAAATTCAACACTTTACAAGTTCAAAAGTTTCTTTAAGCTTAGTTTTTGTTTTAAAACTACATAAATACAATTATTTCTTAATTAATTATGAACTCATAATCAATTATTTCATGAATTAGTTCCACACATACTTCTAAGCCCTAATTTTGGTAAAAACCTAAATTAATACTTTTATGGTGTGAAAATTGTTTTAAACATAAAATGAGTGTAATTGAATATGGAACTAAGTGAAAGAGATATTGATTAAAGGTTCATTTTTGAATATTTTAAGTATGTTTATATAATTTTTAGCTTTTTAAGACTTAACTGATCTAATTTTTACATCTATTTCAAATACATGGGACACTCTCAATATTATACATAGTACAATATTTAAATTATTGCTTAAAAATTTCAAACATTACAGCTACCACTCAGAGATGGTTTCTTAACCATACCTAGTAAAAGCCACTAAATTAATAAAAGACAAGAGTTTGAAAAAAATAAAAATAAAAGTAGTTGGACTTTACCTAAAGAAGCACCAGTGTCATAGACTTGACTCCCTCAGCTCTATAAGCCCTATCCAAACTCATAGTAGTGCAGTAATGGACCTTGAATCTTTCATATGAAGATTATGAATCAAATCTCAACCTAGGTCTCTAATGAATAGGAGCCCACCAATAAGACAAAAAGCCAGAGCCCTCAAGCTCAATCTCTCCCTCTCCCTATCATATTGTCTTCCCAAATTTTAGCCATGAGCGCATATAAGTTCACCTTGTCTTCCCTCACCATCATGGCAGCACCTACCTCATTCAAGAAAAACAATCTTTGAAAAGCCTAAAAATATCCAACATGGCACTCAAAAGTAGCCAGGATAGCCTCTGTGCCATTCCCTAAAATGGCACTAACCTCTTCAAAAGTAGGACACATCTCCTTCATTATAACTCTAAATTTGAACACATGGTCCTCAAGGTCCAAAAATCTCAAACATGCCTGAAGAAAATCCCAATCCACTATAACCCCTTTAAAGCTAATGGCTAGGGCAATCCCATATCTCCTTAAATTTATCTTGTGCACCTTTTCCAAATGGGTGCTCCATAAATGAAGAGAATGGCTAAAAAATAGCTCCATAAAAAAATATCTAAAATGACACAAGAAGATTCCAAAAGTAAATAGCTTTGAATAGCTCAAAAAGCTAGAAAAATTGCCTAAAGATGGCTAAAAGTCCAGAAAAAAAAACATGATAGTCCTTTTATAAAGGGGCCTGGCGCAGTTAGCTGCATAGCACATTGCCAAGCCACTCTCGATGTGTCCAGCGGCAAGTAAATCCCTACATATATATATAATAAAAAATAAAAATAAAAGGTAAGTAAATTAATAATAATGAAAAATAAATAAAAATAAATAACGACAATAAAAATAAATTGAAGTTAAAAATAAATAAAACGGTGCTAGCATAAAACATGCATCATCAAAAGAACTCCATAAAAATTAGTTCTTCTTAAAAGTTCCACATGTTAAAGGTTCTACACAACAAAAAGGGCTCCAAGATGGCATATGAAGATCATGACAATTGCATAGAGTCCTACGTTCAGTCACTAATTAATGAGGCAAGCTTGCCACCAATGCTGCCTCATAATGGTGTGCCATCGAGTAAGTATATTCTGACCACTCGAAAAACCATTGCGAAAATACATGTAGAAGGCTAGTAAAAAAGGTAATTTGTGAGACAAGCTATCATTAAAAAGAAAAGGCATACATCTTTAGCTTAGTATACAAAGGAGGGTAATGGATATCAGGCATATGATATTGCTCCAGTTGCAGGTCCTTACCTCACCAATAGGAGATTCATCATTCATCTAATGATAGCTTGGCATGCCCTCAGGGGCAGCAGGCCGAGTTCCCATGAAAGAAGCTGGGAGTCCGCAATAGTAGGATTAGCACCAACCATTGTAGGGTAGTTACCCATGTGTTTGGGATGAACACCAGCAGCATTAGTCTCAACAGCAAGGTCCTCCCTCTCATTCAAGGCCATATCCCTTCCTTGGCAAGAAACATTTCTGTAGGTGGCAAATACACTAGACTCTAGGAATGAACCTCTAGAAGAGTGATAAGTCACTGAGAAGAGTTACTAGAGGTTTCCATGATCTTTAGCATCAAGGATTCTTTATAAACAATATTACAGTCAAGTTTAGGCAAAAGAAATTCCGTAACCTCTAAACTGATATACAGTTGATGTGGCCCGATAATCTCTAGACCATTTCTCATGTCGGAATGAGGGGCACATGGCACAACCCATATACCTGTAATTTGTGTTCTAACTCACTCCACCAAATAATATTGTTGAGTCATGGGTGAGAAAAGTAGGACTCAGCAGTCTAAAATAGTGGTAGCTCAAGCTTGGTAAGGATTTGTTGTAATATCCCAATTTTTGGGATATATTGGATTAGTAAATATTGGAAAGTAAATAGGTGTGATGTGTAGAGAGAAATATAAATGAGCATCTTGTAGAGATGAGATATATACATAAATATATTTGAAATAAACATGACATAAATAAGACATCTACATATACATAGAATATACAATAAACATGCATGAGGTATACATTGGTGGTGAAAAAGTTGATAAAGATTATTAAAACAACAACAACAACAACAACAATAATAATAATAATAATAATAATAATAAGAGAAAGAGAATAAAGAAAGAAAGTCAAAGGAAGAAAGGAGGTGTTGGTGGGTTGTTATTTTAATTAATTAATATATATAATATTATATATATAGATATAAGGATGGGAAAAGAAGAGACAATTCCTTCTTCTTCTTCTTCTTCTTTAATGTGAGCTTGAGAGAGATGTGAAAAGAGTGTGAGTTCTTCATATACATCAATTTTATAAGAGATTCAATAGGCTTTAAGGTGGATTTTAAAGGTTTAGTAAGGAATTCAAGTAAGTATTCATCTTTAAGCTTGTCTTTATGTGATTTTAAATATATGTGTGATATGGCTTGAGAGAGAAAATGATGATTAATTGAGTAAGATGTTAGTTATGACATATTTGAGATGTATATGTGTTGAATTGATAAGTAATTCATGGATATGAACCTAATAGATGAGCAAGGGTTTTATGTTGTAAAGGATTGGTTAAGGTTTGTATAGAGAATGATATAAATGTATAAACGAATGTTTAAGTGTTGAATTGTTGTATAAATGATGAAAAATATGATTAGATGCGGGAGATGATGATGGATAGTGAAATTAGAGAAGAAAGGGTGATAAGGTAGAAAATAAGGGTAGGGATTGAGTTGGGAAAATTGAGTAAATGGTATAGACTTAGTATGTAGATGATTACATGTGTGAATATTGATGATTATTGTTGCGGTTTTTATGTTTAGGCCAAGAAGGACTAAGTCGAGAAGAGTAAGCTTGGAAGTGGCCAAGGTTTGTACATATTTGATTTACTATGATCTTGAGTTTGTACATATTTGATTTAATATGATTTTGAGTTCTTATGTGATATGTGTGAATTGTATTAATGTAAATGGGTAAAAAGTGTAATTTTGGGATGCCATGGGAATGGGCATGGCCATGGAGGGCCTCAATAGTAGGCTTTGAAGTGAAGTTGTTTTGTGTGAAATTTGTGAAGAGGCAGTAGCAAATTGTGTGCCACAAGCATGGCCCCTGAGTGCCATGGTTGTGGGGGTTTTCAACGAGTTTTGTCAGCATTGTTTTGTATCCCACGGGCGTGGACTTGAGATGCCATGGCCGTGGGGTGTTTTGATGATGTTTATTGCTTAGTTTCAGGATATATGAGCATGGTTTGTTGCTTATGCAGTCATGTTTAGGAACACTTTGTTGGAAATTCATATGTGAGCATATAAGTCTAAATAGATTAAAGAATTATGATGAAATGTGTTGACTATAATGAATGATAGTGTGTTGATGAGTCATATGGTGAGTGTGGCTCATGTAAGCATGATGTGAATGTGGAATGCTAATGTGAAGTAATCATGAACAGTGGTGATCACTGGAAAAGTATTAAGTAAAGAGAATGTGATAATGTAATGTAAATGATGTTATATGTGTAGCCCATACAATTACTTGTCTAGTTATTTTAAGACTGATTAGATATGCATGGGAGGTCTTGAGCAGAGCTAGGCCTTGAGGTGCATATGTTGATGGGCCTAAGCAGAGCTGGGTCTTGACCTAAGTAGTGCTGGGTCTTGACCTGAGTAGTGCTAGGTCATGAGACTGAGATTAGTGATGGTTCCAAGCAGAGCTAGACCATGAGATTGTATTAACTGGACATGATAATTGTATAGAGGTATTGGCCCCAATAGTGTACTTGTGTATGTGTATGTTATATGTGTATGAGTATGTGATGTGATTTTAAGGTATGTGTATGTTGTTTATATACCACTAAGCTTTCGAGCCCAACCGTGCAGGTAAGTAGATTGTTAATCAAAGAGTCTGACAGTTATACCATAAGAAGATTGAGAGTGCTTCGAGACCAACTAGAAGGTGGTACATGCATGTACATTTTGATATTTTCTATTTTGAACATATGCATATGTATATTAAGGGATACTGGAAAGGAAAATGTATATTTGGATATATGTAAATAAATGAATATTATAATGGTTTTGGCAATGTTTTCTATCCCTGAGAATGTGATTTGATAATGGAAAAATATTTCTTTTATTATATTTATATATTTGTTTATTTGTTTAAATACTAGAATAAAGGTATATATGGAATTATAATGATGGTGAATCAGTGCTATCACAATGTTACCACAAGTACACGGGTCGTGCAAGCAATAAAGTAGTGAGAAAGATATCATTCCACTAGGGACAAGGTCAAGTAATAATGCAGATTCCAACTGTTGTTTAGCAAATCAATAGTTTTTGTGATGATTAAAATAAAAGGTGAATTATTTAATAAATTAAAGTAAAGAAAAATTGAATATTATGCAAAAAGAGTTGATGATGAAAATACTATCTAGATATTGAATCCCCCTAGCCATAAAAACATTTATGAATATCAATACAATTAAATCAAATAATAGAGCTAAATTGGCATTCCTCTAAGTTAGATCAAAACATCTCTCAAGTGAATTAATCCCTAATCACTAAGTAGAATGCTAGGGATCTCTTCTCAAGCATAATTAAATAGATCTTGCAATAAGAACAAGGAAATTTGAACCGAAGGGTCTTGTAAGTCTATCTCTAGCACTCCAATCAACCCTCAATCCTAATGAAAATTTTGTTCATATCAAGATTTCTCAAGTCAATAATATGAAAATTGAAACCAATCAATAAGCATGCTATTATTAATTAGAAATAAGAAATTAAGAATCAAAAGGATAAAACAACTCAATCAAATGATTTAATTTAATAAGAACTATTTAATCCATACAACAAGGCTAGGGTTCATCAATATCTAAATAGAAATAATTTAGCTCATTTTCATAACCAAAAAACCAAAACAAAAGAAATAAGTAAAAGAATTCAAACAATCCATAATGAGTGATTTGTGTTTCTTCACTTCAATCCTTGAATCTTAATTTAAATCTCACATGAATTGGATCTACACCTTCACTCACAGCTGCCAAAAACTCACTTTTTCTCAGGAAGTCGGCTCTAAAAAAAAACTGGATCCCTAATTTGCATTTTAGCTTAGATTTTATAGCCCAGAAATTTTTACCTGACACGCCCATTGACACGTGCGTGTCTGTGGGTGTGTCAACAGTGCTATTTCAAACTTTAATGACATGGGTAGGGACACATCCATGTCCTTGGGCATGTCATTGCTACTGCAATGCAAAGTTAGGGACATGGTCAGGGACACATCCGTGTCAGTGGACATGTCACAGCTTCTGTAAGGCAGGATCAATGTCACATTCAGTGACCCACCCATGTCTCCAGGTGTGTCGAAGGTTCTATAAAGTAGTTCAATGACACGGCCATTGATACGCCCATGTCACTGGGCATGTCAATTGAAGAATTTGTCCAAAATAGCTCCTTTCCTTGTCTTTCATCCATGATTCCAGCTTAAATGACCCTAAGGTTCCAACGTGTCAAAGGTTTCTGTAATCAACCTTAATAAACACTTGAACAAACAAATTAAACTCAATTGATAATAAATATAATAAGAAATAAGGGCAAAAATATCATAAACTATATACTTATCAAATTCCTCCACACCTGAGTTTTTGCTTATGCTCAAGCAAACCAAATCACTATAATAGGCAGAAATGAAGGACCTCTCTATATTCAAAGAAAATAAAAAGTTTTACAACACTTGAATTAGAAAACCCAACATTCTCAATAAAAAACTAAATCTCAAACATGATAGCTGAATTAAGAAGTTTCAAAACAAAAATCTAACAGATCTAAAATCTAAAAATTTAGAGTTAAAAGATTGAGCATAAAATTCCAAGAACTCAAAAGTCATGAATGAAGTAAGAAAGTGTAAATTTTCTCTTAAGTTCTTTGACCCCTTCGTAAAATGCATTGCGTGAAACATTTTTTTTTTCAAAAGGAGCCCGACTTATTTGAACTGATACTAACTTTTTTACGCGAAGGTAAACATTTGTGATGCCGACCCCCGATTACTTAGTTAGAATCACCATTAAAATGGCTACTAGCACTATTTATGATTCCAACTCATTCGTTTTAATTCAAGAGTTAAAATCAGCTACCTAATTCCAACTCTCATCAATCAACTACCTAATTCCAACTCTAATCACATTTATTCTTTAGCAATCAATTAAGAAAACCGAGTCAACCTCAACAAGATATTATCATTCATTAAATCAACTATTAATTTAATAAAAAAGGAACCATTTCACTTCATATTATTATAGCAATCTAGTTTATTTGAACCCAAAAATAAAATCGAAGAAACTAAATAAGACAAATGCATCAAATGGCAAGAATGAAAATAAAAGCTCAATCTAAAAAAATATACCTCTCCCCCACACTTAAGATGCACATTATCCCCAATGTGTGTAAAATAAGAAAAAGAACAAAAGAGAGAGAGTGTGTAGCATCCCTATACCCCATATACGTACACCACATATACTCTCAATATGTAATATACGTATACCGGATACAAGAATGTCACAGTCTATTTTACATCAAACAAATCTTTTAAAACTATAACATCAAATCCTAGTTATAAATAGTAATAGATAAAACATTCCTTAAAAGTTTATCCAAAGCATTTGTTTATTAAGCAGCGGAATATATATATATATACATCAAAATTATTATTTACAAAAATATAGAGTTTGTACATGCTTGGCAGTTCGTCTCTGATCTTGAAGTCCAATAATCAACACTTCACAAGGGATCATAAGCCTAGACTTGATTCGATCTAGCTGAACTATCTGGTTCAACTGGATCTACCCTATCACCTGCGCGATAAATCACAATCGCGCTAAGCCAACGGCTTAGTGGTACAAACCACAATAACAATATGATTCAATGTAATGCCAATGTCAAACTTACAAGAATTAGAAGCAGTATACAAGGATATCATATTTAATAACATTAAATCTCATTATATTGTTCAATTGTTCCATTATTCATAATTCACATCAAAACAAAGACAAGCATGGGCCCAAAAGAAACTAATATGCCATTCAAATTCTAGAGTTACTATTTTGGTTCAATAATCACATTTATCAAGCTCGTAGGCAAATCGTTATCACAATGAGAAACATCTCATATGTAACATCCCAACTAGGCTTCAAGGACTAGGCCCAACCAAGCTTCAAGGGGAGCATAGCATCAACCCAACTTGGTTTCAAGGACCAAGCCCAACCCAGCTTCAAGGGATTGTTACTTTTAGGCATGCCACCAATAACAAAACTCTAACAATTGAATAACATACTAGGCACACAATTCTTTTTTTATTTCATTATCAATTCCATTTTCATTTTCTCATGATCATTTAGGGACAATGCCCCATCTATTTCATTCACATCATTATAGCCAACACCAATGGCTTCATATATCATCATTAGGGTATACATAACAAAATACATTGTTCATATCTTTTGAATCCTCAACATATATTTCATATAGTTCACATCATACAAATCATTGCATCATTCTCATATATCAACAATATAATGGGTAACCTAACACATTTTTTCAACCAAATGTGTTAAGTCCCAAAGTTATGTAAATGTATGCAATTATGTAAGGTTTGTACTTACCTCAAGAGCTACAAACACCAATCTATCAACCCTCTCTTCCAAGAATCCTTCAACACTTGGATTGGTTACCTCAAATCTCTTCAAAACCTAATCCAAAGGTGATTATACATAAGAAATAAGAACAAGAGCTAACTAGGGCAAACCCTACACATGACATGCTCAACAACACTGGCGTGTCCCTGGTTATGCCTTAAATCCACAACACAGAAGCTTTGACACACTCAGTGACATGGGTGTGTCACTATACATGTCAATTCTCCTCCAACACAGTGACAATGACACGCTCAGTGACATGAGCGTGTCACTGTCACTAAGCGTGTCAATCCACCAACAACACAGCAGCTATGACACGCTCAGTGACATGGGCGTGTCATTGGACGTGTCAATACTACTCCAACACAGAGGCTGTGACACGCTCAGTGACATGGGCGTGTCACTGCTTGTGTCACCCATACAGAAAAAAGAACCAATGACAAGCCCAAGGACATGGCCGTGCTACTGGGCATGTCAAGCCAAAAACCTAAAATCGATACCAAAACACCACATCCAACAAACATCTTTCTTAAACCTTTTTTCCACTCCAAAAAAACTTAACCAACACCATCAATAAACCATAATAAACTTGCATAACATCAAAACAACTCAATTTCATGCATCAAACACAAATCACAATCATACTTCATAACTCAAGGTCACAACACCCACAACTCTTGTCTCTATCACCAAACTTAACCTTTTCTCTTCAATCCAACCCCAAAATAACAAAGTCAATTAGACCAACAACCTCAAACATACCAAAATCAACCATACAACAAATCCACATACACAAACTTCAAAAGAAATCAAAGAAACAAGTTGTAAACTTACAAAAAGTGAAGAAAATCCTTAGAATTACAACTTGATCTCTTGAAATCCTTCAATTGTTTGAGTTTGGAAGCAACAAAATCTCTCTTTTCTTCTTGCAAAAGTGATGGCGGCTAACCAAGAAGAAAGAAGAAGATGATGATGATGAATAATAAAGTCAACCTCTTTTAACCACTAACTTCCTTCTTTAATCTCAACCAAGCAATTAATATATTAAAATAACACAAATATCATCTTCAACTTAGTTTTAATTTTTATCTTAAATAATTTAAATCTCATTTGACCATCACACTAGTTGACTTGTATATGTTGTATATATCTCTATATATATAACATATACACACTCCTTCTTTAATCTTCTCACTTAATATCATTTAATCCAATTATAATAATTAACATTTCCAAAATTTTAGGGTATAGTTTAGGATATTGCAGAGAGAACTGCCCTGACATGTAACACCATACCAAAACAGTTGTAACACCCCCGTACCCCATATACACACACTGCATACATCCACACACTATGTGATATACGTATAGAGGATATAAGGGTGTCACAGTCCATTTTAAAATAAACCAACCCATCCTTCATAAATATAAAACCAAGGTCATCATTACTAAAATCTGAATAAACTTAAAACATTTAACTTACATTATAGAAATCAATAGGGAAAACATTCTCGTTAAAATACAAATATAACATTAGTACCCAAAAGTTTATCTAAAACATTTATTTAATAAGCAGTGGAAAATACATATGTATATATATATATCAAAGTCAATAAGTACAAAATATGAAATTTATACATGCTGACAGTTTGTCTCTGATCTTGATGTCCACAACTCAACACTGCTCTCACAAACTCAAGCCTAGACTCGACTCGGTCTAGACGAGATCTCCGGCACAACCGGATCTACCCTGCCACCTACGCAATGAACCACAATCACGCTAAGCAGAAAGCTTAGTGGTACAAACTTTGATTCAATATAGATCAATGCGATACTCATACACAATACATATGAATATGTCAACTCATTACATTATATATTTCAACATATTAATCATTTGCATCACATTTCATTATTCACATTAAAACAAAGATAAACATTGGCCCAAAACGAAACTAATATGCTATTCAAAGTTTAGAGTTACTGCTTTGGTCCATATTAACACCTTGTGTCTAGCACCGTAGGCAATATATATATCCATGGATAATGTAACAGACCCAGTCTCTTGGACCTCAACCCGTCTAGACCCTTGGGCCCAAGTATCTTGGTCCTCAACCTGGCTAGACTGTTACAGTTTTTTAGGCTTACGACCCGGTCTTTTCACCCCAAAAACATCACATTTATCAACAGGGCTCGGCTTACGACTTGGTCTTTTTACCTGCCCAATAATTCATAGGCATGCCGCCAAACCCAGAACTCTGAAAATTGAATAACATACTAGACACAAAATTAATTCATTTATTTCATTCTCAATCTCTTTTACAATTCATTTCTCATTTCATTTCTCATAATCAAACTAGGCTCATTGCCTTAGTATATCATCTTTTCTCATTTTTCTCATTCTTTTATTTTATATCAATGTCAAATTGTTACATTATGTTTTCACAAATCATATCACTTTATTCAACATTTCTTTTCATATACAACACATTACTCAATTATATTGATATATCAACATAATTCACATTATGCATATCATAACATATAAGTCATTCATTAACAATGTATCAAGTAACTTAACACATTTCTCAACTAAATGTGTTAAGTCCCAATGTCATGTAAATGTATGCAATCATTCAAAGTTTGTACTTACCTCTAAAAGCAACAACACCACTCTATCAACTCCTCTTCTAAGATAACTCTCAACACTTGAATTAAGGTAGCTCAAATCTCTTCAAAACCTAATCCAAATGTTATCATACACACTCACTTAGAGATACACATAAGAAAATAAGGACAAGAACTATCTAGGGCAAACTCTATACTTGACACGCTTAACAACACTGGTGTGTCCATGATCTTGCCCTAAACCCACAACACAGAAGCTTTGACACGCTCAATGACATGGGAGTTTCACTGCACGTGTCAATTCTCGTCCAACACAGAAGCTATGACACGATCAGTGACATGGGCATGTCACTGAACTTGTCAATCAACCAACAACACAGTAGCTATGACACGCTCAGTGACATGGGCGTGTCACTGGCCATGTCAATGCTACTACAACACAGAAGCTGTGACACGCTCAGTGACATGGGTGTGTCACTGCTCGTGTCAACAACCCAGAAAATAGAATCAATGACACGCCCAAAGACATGGCCGTGTTCCTGGGCGTGTCAGGCCAAGAACCCTGAATTCGATACCAACAAGGCCGCATCCAACAAACACCTTCTTAAAACCCTTTTCCACTCCAAACAACCTTAACTAAAACCATCAAAAACCCATATAAAACTTGAGTAAACATTAAAACAACTCCATAACAAACATCAAAACACAATCACAACCATATATCACAACTCAAACTTACACAATCCACACACTTACCTCTTTCACCAAACTTAACCCTTTTCTCTCTTCAATCCAACCCCAAAAACAAAGTTACCAAGACAAAACACTTCAAACATGCCAAAATAACCATAAACACATCTACAACAAGCAATCACCAAACTCATAAACATAACTTAAAAGAAAACAAAGAAACAAGTTGGAAACTTACCAAAAATGAAGAAAATCCTTAAAACTCCAACTTGATCTCTTGAAATCCTTAAATCTCTTGAGCTTGGAAGCTACAAAATCCCTTTTCCTTTGGTTGATAATGGTGGCCGGCTCACTAGAAAAGAAAGAAGAAGATGAAGAGGAAAGAAGAAGAAGAAAGAAAGAAAGTCAACTTCTCACACTCTTCTCTTTAACCAAACCTCTTTCCCCCAAATCACTCTCCACCATACATTACAATAATATAATAATAACCCAATACATCATCTTCCACTAACTTAAATAAATCCATTTAATTAATCAAAATATCTCTTTTGACTTATAAAACCCATTGACTTGTATATAATATATATATATATATCTTCATATATACAACATATACACATCTCCTCTTATTCCATTAGTCATATATACACTTTAAATTATTTAATCCAATTCTCACAAATAAACATTCCAAAATTTTAGGGTATAGTTTGGGATATTACATGACATGTCCATGAATCAACATATATGAATATGGTTCCAAAAGCATTGTGAAGTCGAATGAGCATGGAGTAAAGCAGCTCATCGGAGAAATGATCATCAATATTCCCTTCTTTGAACTTCTCTAAGGTTGGGTTCTCCAAGTGAGAAAGGTAATCTGCTGCCAGATTTTCAGCTCCCTTTTTGTCTTGAATCTTCAAATCAAATTCCTGCAATAACAGAACCCAATGAATTAGCCTAGGCTTTGCATCCGTTGTAGCAAATAAATACCTCAAAGCCGAGTGGTCTGTATACACAATCACTTTGGACAAGATCAGATATGATCTAAACTTGTCAAAAGCAAAAACCACAGCTAGAAGTTCTTTCTCTGTAGTTCTGTAATTGGCCTGGGCTACGTTCAGCGTCTTGCCTGCATAATAGATGGGCTGAAAATACTTCTCTTTGTGTTGACCCAAAACTGCCCCCACTGCAATATCACTTGCATCACACATTAGTTCGAATGGTAAATTCCAATCAGGAACCACCATGATTGGAGCATGGGTCAATTTCTCCTTAAGAGTTGTGAAAGATCTTAAAGATTCCTCGTCAAACACAAAATCAACATCCTTCTCAAGAATTCTTGTTAGAGGATGAGCTATCTTAGAAAAATCGGGTATAAACCTCTGATAGAAGCATGCATGTCCCAAAAAGCTTCTAATGGCCTTGACTGATGTGGGGGGGTGGTAGTTTGTCGATGGTTTCCACCTTAGCCCGGTCTACCTCAATACCCTTACTTGAAATCTTGTGTCCCAACATGATTCCTTCCTAAACCATGAAATGACATTTTTCCCAATTACGTACCAAGTTTGTTTCCTCACATTTTATCAAGACCCTCTCAAGGTTTTCCAAACATCCTTTGAACGAGCTACCATAAATCGAGAAATCATCCATGAATACCTCCATAATATCCTCAATAAGCTCATCAAAGATTTCCACCATGCATCATTGACAAGTTGCAGGTGCGTTGCATAATCCTAATGGCATCTTTCGATATGCGAATGTCTCATATGGACAGGTGAATGTAGTTTTTTCTTGGTCTTCCGGGGCAATAGTAATTTGAAAGTAGCTTGAAAGGCCATCCAAAAAGTAGTAGTACACATGCCAGGACAATCTCTCCAACATCTAATCAATGAAGGGCAAAGGAAAATGGTCCTTCCTAGTTACATCATTCAACTTTTGATAGTCGATGCAAACCGATAACTGTTCTTATTGGAATTAGCGCATTATTCTCATTGGGAACCACCGTCGTCCCTCCTGTCTTTGGCACTACCTAAATCGGGCTCACCCAAGAGCTATCCAAAATTGGATATATAATTCCTGCATCAAGTAGCTTGATCACTTCAGCTTTAACTACTTCTTTCATCTTAGGGTTTAGTCTCCATTGTGGTTGTACCACTAGCTTGAATTCATTCTCCATCAATATTTTGTGAGTACAATAGGATGGACTAATACCCTTGATGTCTGCTATCTTCCAAGTTATAACTTGTTTATGCTTTTGTAACAACTCGATGAGTTTTACCTTTTGCTCAGAAGATAGGTGGGAACTTAAAATAATTGGCAATTTATTCTCCTCTCCTAGGAATCCATACTCAAGATGATCTGAAAGGATCTTAAGTTCTAAATTGGGTGGATCAATGATAGATGGTCGTGGCTTCTGTTCTTTTGGCATTTCAATGGTTTCATATGCCAACTCTTAAATGATTTTCTATCTTCAAGATAAGCAAGATGTTTCGGTGCTCCCTGATCCTCAACATTATCTTGCAATAAACACAACTCAAGGGGATCCTTGGAAACAATGCTAGTAACGCAATTTAAGGTTTCATGCTCAATGATATCATTGCATGAATCCACCTTATTGAGTGTAAGTGGGTGCTTCATAGCATAATGTATATTAGAAATAACTTTCTCGCTTCCCACTCTTAATTTCAATATGCCATCATGGACATTGATAAAGGCACGGCTGTATTCAAAAATGGTCTACCAAGGATAAGTGAAACATCTGCATCCTCATCTACATCAATGACAACAAAATCATTGGAGAAAATGAAATCCTCAATTTTTATCAACACATCCTCAACAATACCACAGGGGTGAATTACTGACTTATCAGCAAGTTGAATGGTCATAAGTGTTGATTTAGGTTCTCTGACACCTAACTCTTTAAACATCTTGTAGGGCATAACACTTATGCTAGGCCCCAAATTAGCCAATGCACTTTAAACTTCAAGATTACCTATCAAACATGGAATAGTAAAGCTACCAGGATCTTTTAATTTCTTAGGCAACCTCTTTTGCAAAATTGCTAAACTCTTTTCCGAAAATTGCACCAAAGATACTTCCTCAAGTTTCCTTTTTGTTAGAAAGGATATCTTTCAAAAATTTAGCATATTTAGGCATCTGGGATAAAGCTTTAGGAAATGGAATATTAATGTGTAGTTGTTTAAAGAGTTCAAGAAACTTACCGAACTGAGCATCCATCTTTTCCTTGTTCAACCTTGCTGGATATGGCACTCGAGGTCGATATTCCTTCACTATTGGACTGGGTTCTTGTGGTTGATTTCCTTTCTCATTTCCTACTGCAGCCTTCTCACCCAAAGTGACAATAGAGTTATCTTCTCTTTCTTGTGTGTCAGCCTCTTTTTCAACCACAACACCCTTAATTTCCTTTCCACTCCTTAGAGTAATTGCCTTCAACTGCTCCTTTGGGTTTGCCCCCGTATTGCTAGGTAAGATCCCTTGTGGCCGTTCACTGAGTAACTTGGCAATTTGCCCCACCTAATTTTTCAAATTGTGAATGGAGGCCTGCTGATTTCTAAGGGTGGTTTATGTTGATTGAAATCTGGTTTCTAAAGCTACTATAAACTTCTCCATCATTTCCTCCGAATTGCTCTTTCTTGGAGGGGCAACTTGTTGATGTTGAGGCTGCTAAAATCCAGGGGAAGGCCTTGGATTATTTTGATTACTCCAGAAGAAATTTGGATGATTTCTCCACCTCAGATTATATGTGTTGCTGTAGGGGTTGTTCTGTTGTTGCCTAGGCATATTTCCAATATAATCCACATACTCCTGTCTAGCAAACATATTATCACTTTGGCAATCTTGACTTTGATGTCCACCCCCACACAATTCACAAGACATCACTTGCATTGATTTCCCCAAAGATGAAGTTAAAGAATCAATCTTTTTATTCATTGCTTCCATCTATACTGTCAAAGCCACCACGGGATCCAATTGATGTGAACCAGTGACCCTCAGTTTAACTTGTTCCCTTGGAGTTTACCACTGATAATTGGTAAGGGTCATATCTTCAATCAAATCTCTTGCTTGTTCAGGTGTCTTATTATTTATGGTATCCCCGCCAGCTGCATTAATGGTTTGCTTTCTTGCATAATTCAATCCATTGTAAAAAGTTTGAATCTGGAGCCACAGCGAAAGCCCATGATGAGGACACCTTCTCAATAAATCTTTAAACCTCTCCCAAGCATAATAAAGAGTCTCACCATCCAGTTGGAGAAAAGATGAAATATCATTCCTCAACTTGGCAATCTTGGATGGTGGGAAGTATTTTTCTAAGAACTTTTCTGCCAATTGACCCCATGTGGTGAAAGTGTTTGGGGGAAAATATTTCAGCCATTTCTTCATTCGATCTCTAAGTGTAAATGGGAACAACCTCAGCCTAATTGCATCTTTGGAGACATTTTGTATCTTGAACATGTCACATATTTCCAGAAAAGTCTCAATATGTGCATTAGGATCTTCATATGGGAACCCATCAAACTGGCAAGTCTGTTGCACCATTTGAATTACATTTGTCTTTATCTCAAATTTGTTTGTAGCAACTGTCGGCATTTGCATGCTCGAATCAGGCCCATTAAGAGTGAACTTAGCAAATTCTTGCATTATCCTTGGCTCATTTCTTGCCATCACTTTAAGTTCTTCTTTTGAGCTTGAATCATCCTAGTTTGGTTCCGTTTCTGCCAGAACTGCTTCCCTTTCTTCCTTCCACTTTCTCCTCAATGTTCTCTCTAGCTCTGGATCTAATTCAAGTAATTGGGAAGAGCTAGCTCGGGTCATAAACAGGAAGAAGTACCTAAAATGACAATCAACAAGAAAGAACTAATGTTAAAATAAATAAAAATACAAACTAAATCAACAGTCTTGATTATATTACTAATATTGAAAACTGTTGTCCCTGGCAATGGTGCCAAAAACTTGATGGCTAATTGGTGCTATCGCAGTATTACCGCAAGTGCACGGGTCGCGCAAGTAAAAAAGTAGTGAGTAAGATATCGTTCCACTGGAGACAAGGTCAAGTACTAGTGCAAATTTCAACTGTTGTTTAGCATATCAATAGTTTTTGTGATTATTAAAATAAAAGATGAATTATTTAATAAATTAAAGTAAAGAAAAAATGAATATCGTGCAAAAAGAGTTGATGATGAAAATACTATCTAGATATTGAATCCTCCTAGCCATAAAAATATTTATGAATATCAATTCAATTAAATTAAATAATAGAGCAGAATTGGCATTTCTCTAAGTTAGATCAAAACTTCTCTCGAGTGAATTAATCCCTAATGTAATATCCCAATATATAACCTAGAAGTTTTAATACAATTGTTGTGTGATTTGAATTAAAGGTATATATGTTTTTACAAAGGAAATGATTGTGTTAATGAAATGTATATGTTGTATATATGTTAATATATTAAACATATAAGTTGGTCAAAAGATAGTCAAGAGAAGAGAAAGGTGTGGTGGAGGATTTTTTATAATTATTATTATTATTATTATTATTATTATTATTATTATTATTATTATTATTATTATTATATATATATATGTATATGTGGCTAACGTGAGAAGAGAAAAGGATATTTTCTTTCTTCTTCTTCTCCTTTTGGTTCTTGCACGAGAGAGAGAGAGAAGGATGATAGAGAGGTGATGATCTTCATTAAAACCTTAGGGTTTTAAGAGAATTGAAGATAGAGATTGAAGATTTGTCAAGATATTCAAGTAAGTATTTTCTTGTTTTCTTTTGTTGTTGTTGAAGTTTTGTTTGAAGTGAATTTTGATTTGTTGGGATTTTGATTTGGTGTGGTTAAGATGTGTTTATAAGTGGTGAAAGTGATTATAAGTTAAATTGGTGTTGGTTTTGGTTTGGAAATGGTAAGTTGAGTGGATATTGAAATTGAAAGAATAAGAATGATGTTGGTTTAGGGTTTTGAGATGGTATGTGTTTAAATGTGTTGTTAATGATTTGTTAATAAGAATATTGTGATGAATAGGTAAAATAAGTGTTAATAATATTGATTATGTCTATTTGAATGAGGTGGTGTTGTGTATAATGTGTTTAAATGCAGTTGGAAGAGTTTTGGCCATTTTAGGGTTTTTGTTCATGTGAGACACGGCCAAATCAAAGAAGAGACACGGCCAAGACTTAATATTTTTGGGTGACACGGCCAAGTTGAGGGAAGTTTGGCCGTGTTGGATGAGCTTAGGGAGAGACACGGCCACTGGCTTGGCCGTGTCCCTTGCCCGTGTTTGCCACTGCCTGATGTTGGTTGAGAGACACGGCCGTGTCCCCTGCCCGTGTCTGCCTCGGCTTGAATTGGTGTTGAGAGACACGGCCACAAGCTTGGCCGTGTCCCTTAAGTGTGTTGGCTACTGTGATTTTTCCTTGCTCCTCTTACATGATTGAGTTTGAACTTACATTTAGTAATGCATATGCTACTATATGAACAAGGTTATGTATTATGTGCATTGTGAATCTTGTGAATGGCAATGTGTATATGAATAATGTATTTTGTAATGTTACATCAATGATGCTATAGGTAAAATGTGAAGGATATGATGAGGTAATTGATTATGTATAGCTTGATGGGAGTAGCTCTTGAGGTAAGTACAAATTTACCTAGAAGCATTCTTTTATATGATTTTGAAACTTAAAACAATGTTAAGTAAATTATATTATTGTTAATACAATGTGATAAATGTTTTAATAATGCATGGTGTAAATGTGCCTTGAGAAATGATGTAATGTGATATTATCATGGTTGATAATAATGATCAAAATGAAATAAATGGACATATGGTTTATATGACAATGAATCTAAGATACATATGCAATGTAATTGATTATGTATGCTTGGATGATAAAGTGTATAAGGTGTATTGAGATGAAAGGTGATGTGAAGCCATTGTGTTTGGCTATGACGTTTCAATTGAGATAAATGAGGCATGTTTGCCTAAATGATGATGAGAATTGAGAATGAAAGTGCTAATGAAATAATGAATGAATTGTGTGGCTAATGTGTTATTCCATTTTCAGAGTTTGTTGTTGGTGGCATGCCTAATATTAGTAACAATCTCTTGAAGTTAGGTTGGATTGATCCTTGAAGCCAAGTTGGGTTGAAGTTTAACATGTTTTACTCCCCTTGAAGCTTGGTTGGGTCAAATCCTTGAAGCCTAATTGAGATGTTACAACCCTTGAAGCTAGGTTGGATTGGTTCTTGAAGCCAAGTTGGGTTGATGCTTAGCATGTTTTGCTCCCCTTAAAGCTTGGTTGAACCTAATCCTTGAAGCCTAGTTGGGATTATGATAATGATAAGTGTGATAACAAAAACCAAAGCATTAACTCTGAAAATTGAATGGCATAGTAGCGGTTGTTGGGCCCGAGTCTGTCTTTGTTGTCAATATGATATACTAATGTTGAAATAAATGAGTAATGAGATTTATGGTTGACTTTGTTGGCAATGTGACTTATGATTGGTGAATTGTAAACAAAATAATGCTATGAAGTATGTTGTGTAATGTGTGTATTGATATGTTAATTGTGAGTGTTATTAATGTATTATGGATGGCGAATTGTGAATTAAACAATGTTATGAAGTATGATGTGTAATGTGTAATGTGTATATTGATATACTAATTGTGAGTATTAATGATGGATTGCGGATAATGATGCAATTGAATGATGTAATGATTGCCTTTGTTGAAAATGTGATTCATGAATGTTGAATTGTGGATAATGATTTAATTGAATAGTGTAATGAGATGTAAGGTTATGTAGTATGGCATGATAATATTGTATAAATGAGTTATTGAAAAGAGATTTGATTTTGAGAAGTTATGTTGAAAATATCTGATTCTGGAAGTACATTGTTCTATGTGAATATGTATATAATCTATGAGATTAGTGGGAGTACATGAAGAATACAATAAGAAAGGAAAAACAGGATAAGAAAACAATAAAACATGATACTAAAAATATGAGGTACGATTCTTTTGTATAGTATATTTTAATATTTATTTGTACTACTAAGCTTTCGAGCTTAGCGCGGATGTGTAATCGCGCAGGTAGCTTGGTGGAAGATGTGAAGTCTTTCGTTATGCCACGAGAAGAGTAAGAGTTGTCGAGACCAACTAGAGGGTAATGCATACATGTTTAATTTTAATTATGATGTATTTCTGATGAGAGAGTATTTATATGTATAAATGAAGTTTTAATTAAGACAATGCCTTTTGTAAAATGATATTTAAATTAACGTAATATGGTTTGAACTCTGTTGCAGGTTTTTAAAAAAGGTAACAACAAGTGGCATCCTTATACTTTATATACTTACTGTATGAATACTAGGTATATGTACAGTACTTATATAGGGTATCGGGGTGTTACACCTAATCACTAAGTAAAATGCTAGGAATCTCTTCTCAAGCATAATTATATAGATCTTGCAATAAGAACAAGGAAATTTGAACCAAAGGGTCTTGTAAGTCTATCTCTAGCACTCCAATCAACCCTCAATCCTAATGAAAATTTTGTTCTTATCAAGCTTTCTCAAGTCAATAATATGAAAATCGCAACCAATCAATAAATATGTTATTATCAATTGGAAATAAGAAATTAAGAATCAAAAGGAGAAAACAACTCAATCAAATGATTTAATTTATTAAGAACTATTCAATCCATACAACAAGGCTAGGGTTCATCAATATCTAGATAGAAATTATTTAGCTCATGTTCATAACCAGAAAACCAAAACAAAAGAAATAATTAAAAGAATTCAAACAATCCATAATGAATGATTTGTGTTTCTTCACTTCAATCCTTGAATATTGATTTAAATATCGCATTAATTGGATCTTCACCTTCACTCTCAGCTGCCAAAAACTCTCTTTCTCTCAGGAAGTCGGCTCTAAAATAAAAATTGGATCCCTAATTCACACTTTAGCTAAAATTTTATAGCCTAGAAATTTTTACCTAACATGCCCATTGACACCTGCGTGTCTGTAGGCGTGTCAACAGTGCTGTTTCAAACTTTAATGACATGGGCAGGGACATGCCCGCCCGTGTCAGTTGACGTGTCACAACTTCTATAAGGCAGGATCAATGGCACGTTCAGTGACACACCCATGTCTCCGGGCATGTCGAAGCTTCTGTAAAGTAGTTGAATGACACGGCCATTGCCACGCCCATGTCACTGGGCGTGCCAATTGAAGAATTTGCCCAAAATATCTCTTTTCCTTATCTTTCATCCATGATTCAGGCTTAAATAACCCTAAGGTTCCAGTGTGTCAAAGGTTCTTGGAATCAACCCTAATAAACATTTGAACAAATTAATTAAACTCAATTTGACAATAAATATATTAAGAAATAGGGGTAAAAATATCATCAACTATACACTCATTATATAACTTGGCATCCTTATGTCTTATATGCTTATTATATGTATACGAGGTATATGTACGGTATTTATATAGGGTATAAGGGTGCTACATATATCATCATGAAGCCTCCATCGTAAGGTAGCCAACAGACCTAAAAAGATAAAAAGGATGAGCCTTTGACAAATAAGCCAATATGGCAAGGTTAGAAAAATTACCTCATCAAATCTTAAGTTGTTAAAGGTCGATCTCTAGTTCCAATAATCAAGGGAAGGAGTTTGAAATCAATAGCTTTGAGCCCAATGGTGGCCAACTAAAAATAAGTTAAGGATTTTGGTGGCGCGCAAGCTGCGCTATAGCAATACCGCAAGTGCACGGGTCGCCTAAGTAATAGAGTAGTGAGTGAGTTATCATTCCATTGAGGACAAGGTCAAGTACTAGTGCAAATCTTAACTGTTGTTTAGCAAATCAATAGTTGTTGTGATGTTTTGTAATTAAAAACAATTAATTTAATAACTGGAAGTAAAGGGGAATTAAATGTTGTGCAAATAGGATTGATGGTAATAAAACTATCCAGATATTGAATCCCCCTAGCCTCAATGATGTTTATGAACATTAATTCAGTTAAATCATTTAATAGAGTTGAGTTGGCATTCCTCTAACTTAGACTAAAACCTCTCTCGAGTGAATTAATCCCTAATTACTAAGTAGAGTGCCGGAATCTCTTCTCAAACACAATTAATTAGATCTTGCATTAAGAACAAGGAACTATAAACCAAAGGATCTTGTAAGTCTATATCTAGTACTCCAATCAATCCTCAACCCTTATGAGTATTCAATTCATATCAAGCTTTCTCAAGTCAATAATATTAAAATTGCAACCAATCAATTGGAAATAGATCAATAAGAATCATAAGAATAAAACAACTCAATCAAATGATTCAACTAAATATAATTATTCAATTCATACAAATAAGCTAAGGTTCATCAATATCTAGATAGAGAGTGAATTAGTTCATATTCAAAATCAGAAAAACAGAACTAGAGAAATGAGTAAAAGAAACCAAACAATCCATGATGAATAATCTGTATTTCTTCACTTCAATCCTTGATTCTTGGTTTAGATCTTGTATAGGATGTATCTCCTTCTTCAAGCTCAGCTCAAAACTCTTCTCCTGTCTCTGTTCTCTATTTTCTATTCTAAAAAACCGTCCCCCTTCTCCATTTTTCTTCTCCTTTTTAACTCTCTTCCAAGCTCACAGCCCATACCTTCTAGCTCACACCCCATACCTTCCAACTCACACCATTCTCCCTTGTTTCCCATATTCTCTTTGTTTTATCTTTCTTTTTATCATTTAGGTCAACTTTTCTTTTCTTTAATCTTTCTTTTGGCAAAATCACAGTCCTTGTCCCCCACTTATTCCTCAATCAGTGCAAAGAATTCAACTTTTCCATAGGTGACACGGCCATTGACACGCCCATGTCACTGGGTGTGTCACAGCCACTGTGATTTTGAATATAAGGCACGTCCAGTGACACGCCCATGTCACTAGACGTGTCACAGCTACTGTGAGTCATTGTAAAAGGCACGCTCGGTGACACGCCCATGTCACTGGGCGTGTCAATGCTTCTGTATGCAGCATCTAGGGCACGACCTTTGACACGCCCATGTCTATGGGTGTGTCCATTGATGAATTTTGCTATTTTCTTCTACTTTCATCCGTAATTCCTCCGAAATGACCATAAACCTCAAAATACAGAGAATTCATGAAATTAACCCTAAAATACACTTAAACAAACGAATTAAACTCAATTGGATAATAATCATATTAAGAAATAGGGATAAAATATTATCAATTGTGCACTTATCAGATTTTCCAAAGTCGGAGCCCTCATTTTTAACAGTAGCAGCAAAATTAAAATTGATTAAGAAGAATCAGTAGGAGGTAAAAAGTAATTGAGAAAAAATACCTCACAGATGATGTACATTCGTCCAATTGAGTAAACATCACCTCCGAAAAAGTAGCCCATTTCTTCATACATAGTGACCAGCAGAGCTTCACCCCAATCATACTCGGGAGCATGAGTCAAATCCTCTAAACTCATTAAAACTCTATGATTAATAGTGTCTCTCCTTGTATGCCAGAAAGAGAAACCCAGTATTAGAATAATAACCGAGCGTGCAATTTAGGCAATAGAGTCCACCATAGAAAATCTATCATCTCTTACTAACATTGTGGTTAAATGAGATTTCAACCAATAATGGGTAAGGTTTTGGTCGATTACTTCTAGGAAATCACCATGGAGACTTAAATTTTAATTGTTGGAAATATTCCACCAAATCAAAGCCTAGTCAAAATGTGTAGATCTTGTGGTGTCATAGTTAATTCACCATAAGTGAAGTGAAAATTTTGATGGAATCCCATCATCTTTTTGCTAATGCCCTAAGAAGGGAATGGTTTGCTTGAACAAAGTTTTCCAGACACAAAAAATTAGTGGGAGTCAAGTGATCTCTCACCTCGCAACTCAAATGAATACCAACAAGGTTAGAGTGTCCGCCCCAGAATTTTAGCTAACTATGCTATTAAAATTAAAGATAAATAAATAAACTACTTAAGGAATTTATTTTTCTCTCGTAAATTGCACAAAGCAATGAGAAAGGTTTGTTTCTTTTTATATTGCATATCAAGATAAGGAAAATGATAGAAATACCTCGATGATACGAGTCTAAAAAGCATGGGTGGCAACATCCACTAGCAAATCACTAACTACGAGCATCTCAATATCCTCATTCGATGATGGAGAAGACAACTTCTACCAATGGCTTAAAGCTTTGAGAATGTAAAAGGGAGAGGAAGTGCTCAAATAAGCACATCTCACCTCTATTTATAGAGGAGGGAAGGTACTCCCACCAAAAATTTGATCCAAATAATGACAAGAAAAGCCTACAAAACTCAATAGCATATTGACTATGGAAGTAACTTCACATGGATTATAAGCCTAGGAACACTTGGCAAATCATGTTTATCTTCTCTAATTTTTACATGGTAAACACCATGGCACCAGTTTTTAAATAAAACAGATGCAATGGGGGCAGCTGTGAACCTTAAATTTTACACCTAGAGAAAGGGAAAGTGAATATAGATCCAAATCATTTTGAATAGTTGGAATCATAGGTCAGACAGGCCAAAAAAAGGCAAAACTAGCACAACCAGTGCAACTTGCCTCTCCCGACCTAGTTAGTAGTGCCTAATGTGGCCTAGAGTTCCAAGCACAGCCAGCTGTACCCAATGCGGCTAGCCACATTTAGGATAGAAATTCAACCCTTAAAAATGATTTTTGTGTTTTTTTCCTATAAATAAGGTCTTTTCTTCTCAAAATTAATGAAAAATTCAGCAAAACTTAAACGCAAGTTAATGCTTAATTTTATTCTAAAATATTAATTTGTGCTCCAAAAGAATTAATTTTTCTTTTTTCAATTCATTTAATTCCTTCAAAGCCCAAAGCTCAAAGATGGGTGGTATTACGAAGGGAAAAGGAGCTTCAGCCTTTTGTCAAGACAAGCAACAAGAGGCCGACAAAGGTAAACATCTAAACTTAAATATTTTCAAAGTTCAGTAATATAACTAAGCTAAATAATTAACCTTTCCCCTTTACAATAAAAGGAGTGAACAACTAAGAGGCTCTGATTCCCATTCAAAAGGGATAAGTAGACATACTTTGGAATATCACTCTAAGTAGCGAGCCCACAAAAAGCCATACAATTGATTTTGTTTGTTTTCCCTTATTTCTTTATTCTGTTTTATGTTCATTTTATTTTTTTACCTCTTATTTATCTTGCTCACAACAATATAAACAATTGCATATTTTATGATAAATTTTTCAGTTACACACAAAAATTTGTGTAAAATAATAATTAATTATTATAATATTATAATATTATTATTAATAACTTTATTTTGTGACAATATTTTCCGCATCACTTTTAATAATTTTTTTTGTCATTAAATCACATTTTTTATAATAGTAAAAAAAATCATAACAATTGCATATGGAGATAAAATTTTTCAACAAAAATTTGAAGGAAAATATTTTAATGATGATCTAGTATTCATATATTATGATTTTTGATATCATGAAAATTGTAATTTATAGTGACAATATCATTTGTTGTGACTAATTTGTGGAAAATGGATAAGTATGCATACTTTGGAATATCACTCCAAGTAGCAAGCCCACTAAAAGCCATACAATTAATTTTGTTTATTTTCCCTTATTCTTTAGTTTGTTTTATTTTCATTTTATTCTTTTTACCTCTTATTTATCTTGCTCGAAACAATACAAATAATTGCAAATTTTATGACAAATTTTCCAGTTACACACAAAAAATTGTTATAAAATTTTAATTAATTATTATAATATTATCACTAATAACTTTATTTTGTGACAATATTTTTTCGCATCACTTTTAATAATTTTTTCGTCATTAAATCATATTTTTATGATGGTAAAAAAAATCATAACAATTTCATATGGAGATAAAATTTTTCACCAAAAATTTGGAGGAAAATGTTTTAGTGATGATATAGTATTCATATGTTATGATTTTTGATAACATGAAAATTGCAATTTATAGTGACAATATCATTTGTTATGACTAATTTATTGAAAATAGATAAGTAGGCATACTTTGCAATATCACTCCAAGTAGCAAGCCCACTAAAAGCCATACAATTGATTTTGTTTATTTTCCCTTATTTCTTTAGTTTGTTTTATTTTCATTTTATTCTTTTTACCTCTTATTTATCTTGCACACAACAATAAAAACAATTTGCATATTTTATAATAAATTTTTCAGTTACACAAAAATTTGTTATAAAATTTTAATTAATTATTATAATATTATAATATTATCACTAATAACTTTATTTTATGGTAATATTTTTTCGCATCACTTTTAATAATTTTTTTGTCATTAAATCACGTTTTTTATAATGGTAAAAAAAATCATAACAATTGCATATGGAGATAAAATTTTTCACCAAAAATTTGGAGGAAAATGTTTTAGTGATGATATAGTATTCATATGTTATGATTTTTTAATATCATGAAAATTATAATTTATAGTGACAAAATCATTTATTTTGACTAATTTGTTGAAAATAGATAAGTAAGCATACTTTGGAATATCACTCCAAGTAGCAAGCTCACTAAAAGCCATACAATTGATTTTGTTTATTTTCCCTTATTTCTTTAGTTTGTTTTATTATCATTTTATTATTTTTACCTCTTATTTATTTTGCTCATAATAATACAAACAATTTCATATTTTATGATAAAATTTTCAGTTACATACAAAAAATTGTTATGAAATTTTAATTAATTGTTATAATATTATAATATTATCATTAATAACTTTATATTGTGACAATATTTTTTCAAATCACTTTTAATAATTTTTTTTGTCGTTAAATCACATTTTTTATGATGTTAAAAAAAATCATAACAATTGCATATGGAAATAAAATTTTTCACCAAAAATTTGGAGCAAAATGTTTTAGTGATAATATAGTATTCATATGTTATGATTTTTGATATCATGAAAATTGTAATTTATAGTGACTATATCATTTGTTGTGATTAATTTCTTGAAAATGGATAAGTAAGCATACTTTAGAATATCACTCCAAGTAGCAAGTCCACTAAAAGCCATACAATTAATTTTGTTTATTTTCCCTTATTTCTTTAGTTTGTTTTATTTTCATTTTATTCTTTTTACCTCTTATTTATTTTGCTCACAACAATACAAACAATTACATATTTTATGATAAATTTTTCAGTTACACACAAAAATTTGTTACAAAATTTTAATTAATTATTATAATATTATAATATTATCACTAATAACTTTATTTTGTGGCAATATTTTTTCGCATCACTTTTAATAATTTTTTTGTCATTAAATCACATTTTTTATGATGGTAAAAAAATCATAACAATTGCATATGGAGATAAAAAAAATTTTCTAAAATTTGGAGGAAAATATTTTAGTGATAATATAGTGTTCATATGTTTTGATTTTTGATTTCATAAAAATTGTAATTTATAGTGACAATATCATTTGTTGTGACTAATTTGTTGAAAATAGATAAGGAGGCATATTTTGAGATATCACTCCAAGTAGCAAGCTCACTAAATGCCATACAATTGACTTTATTTATTTTCCCTTATTTCTTTAGTTTGTTTTGTTTTCATGTTATTCTTTTTACCTCTCATTTATCTTACTCACAACTATACAAATAATTGCATATTTTATGATAAGTTTTTTAGTTACACACAAAAATTTGTTATAAAATTTTAATTAATTATTATAATATTATAATATTAATATTAATAACTTTGTTTTGTGACAATATTTTTTCGCATCACTTTTAATAATTTTTTTGTCATTAAATTATATTTTTTATGATGGTAAAAAAAATTATAACAATTGCATATGGAGAAAATTTTTCACCAAAAATTTAGAGAAAAATATTTTAGTGATGATATAGTATTCATATGTTATGATTTTTATAGCATGAAAATTGTAATTTATAGTGACAATATAATTTCTGTTACTAATTTATTGATTAGGAAAGTGACATATTATTATATCACTAATAATTGTATATCATGACGATAAGTAAATATTCATCACAATTGCATTTAGAGGTAAAGATTTATTTTAAAAACTTTGGCAAAAAATATTTAAATGATAATATGATATTAATTAGTTATGATTTTTGATGTCACATTACATTTTACAATGGGAATATAATTTACTATCACAAATTTGTTAATTAAAAAAGTGACAATTTCATTTGTCACTAATAATCATACATTGCGACAATATATAAACTCGTCACAATTACATATGGGGGTAAAAAATTCTTCTAAAAATGTATTGATATGAAATATTTAAATGACAATATAACATTTATTGACCATGATTCTTAATGTCGTGAAATTGTAATTTATAGTGATACTATTATTTATTATTACTAATTCGTTGATTCAAAAAGTGACAAAACTATTTTATCACTAATAATTATATATATTGACGATATATTAAGTCATAACAATTGCATTTGGAAGTAATAATTTCTTCTAAAAATATATTGGTAGAAAATTTTTAAAAATGATATAATATTCATTTGCTATAATATTTGAAGTCATTGAATTTCAATTTATAGCAACAACATCATTTACTATCACTAATTCATTGTTTTGAAAAGTGACAATATTATTTTGTCACTAATAAGTATAAACAACAATGATATTAACTCGTCAATGTTACATGTGGAGGTAAATAATTTCTTTTAAAACTTGTCAGTGAAAAATATTTAAATAGCAATATAATATTTATTAGTTACAATATGGAATTGCAATTTACAATAACGATATTATTTACTTACTAAATTATTGATTAAAAAAGTAACTATTATTTTATCACTAATAATCATATATCATTATGATAATAATCATCACAATTGTACTTGAAGGCAAAAATTTGTTTCAAAAATATTAGTGAAAAATGTTTAAATAATGATAAAATACTCATTAGCAATGATTTTTTATGTTACAAAAGAATTTTTAATTTTTAGTGATAAAATTATTCACCATCACTAGTTTATTAATTAGAAAATTCGCAATATTATTTGGTCTTTAATAATCATATATCGTGATAATATATAAATATTCATCACAATTACATTTGGAGATTAAAAAAAAATTGCCCCAAAAATTAGTGGAGAACGTATAAATAACTATATAATACTCGTCACCTATGATTTTTGATATCATAAAAATTTCAATTTTTAATATCAAAATCGGGTTTCATCGCTCATTTATTGGTTAGAAAATTATTTATTAACTTATTTCTTATTAATTAATTTCTCAACAAAATAAGTATATATTTTCTAGTTGGAATATGTTAATTACTAAAATTAGACCCATAAAAATAAAAATAAAACTTTTCAATTATCACAACTTTAATCATAAAAAAATTTAATTGGAGAAAATTTATGTTGATTTCATTATGTAAATTTCAATTTTATTTTTATATAATCACATTCGACTCACTTTCGATTTAGATTATTAGTTTTGTAATGCCATTTAAATGCTTTATATAATTAGAATTTTTTTTTTCTAATTTATAATATTCGATAACTTATTGATCAATCAGATGAAGCCCCGTATTGGTAAGAATTATCCTAAAGCATATGAAAGGGATCAACATATGAAGCAACATATGTGCAGTAGCTCCCTCGAGAAACATCAATGCTCGTATATTGTTTATTATCAAACTCAATGTACAAACAAGAAGTGTGCAAAAAACCTTTTCTTCCTTCTTATGGGTTAACATCATATAATTAGTTAGTCAGACAATTACCAATTTTCTTCTTTAAACGTTAAAATTAATATTTTTTTTTAGGGAAAACCAAACTTAAAAGTAATATTTAATCTTTTGCCGTAAAAAATTTAATCTTAATTTTATTATAGATTTAATTAATCCTTACCTGAAAAATTAACTAAGACCAAACACCAATATGATAAAAAAAAATCTTAATTTCATTAACTAATCTTAGTTCCTTAAAAATATTTATTCTTAGTTACTTATTAAAAAATTATATTCTCTGTCTACAAATTATAATAGTATATTGTTTTGATTTTTTAAAATGTCATTTTATCTCATTACAATCAATCACATTATTTTAATATAATTAATATTATTAGTAGTCGAAATAAAAAATATGAAACATATCAATTTTTAGTATTTGTGTTAAAACTAAAATGTAATTTGTGCATAAATGAAGTATTTTCATGACATAATATAGAGGATATATTAAGTCCCTTATGCGCATCTTTTTGCAACACTTCTTATCATTCTGGTCTTTTTTGCTTTTTGGAGTTTGATGAGTCCTTTCATAAGATCTTCACTTCGATTGTTCTCTTGGAACCAAATCAAAATAATCGTCAGATTTCTCGTACACTGTTCATCTCTCCCTTATTTTTTTTTTTCTATGTTGCATTTTCATACGAACCTCAAAAACGATACATTAAAATGTATGCATCAGTTAATGAAACTTAGCCTTCGTGCACCTTTGACGAAGTAAGTGCACTGCTAGATACTAGGTACCCTCACAATAATGTAGCAACGGGTATGTGTTGAGATTTGATGGGTCTGATCCAAGATTTTAATTGATTAGCTTTTTCATTGGATTTTTGATAAAAATACAAAAAATAAAATAAAATAATTTTAAATTTATTATATTTATAAAATATTTATTAATATACCAGAATTTATAAAATATTTATCAAAATACCAGATTTTTATTAGTTTACAGTGAGTTTACAATGAATTTATTATGAGTTTATAAATTTTACACAGTTTATAATGAGTTTATTATAAATTTATTGATTAAAATAGCTCTGATAAAAAAATAAAAATTTTTAAAAAATACTACAGAGGGTGTCATTTTTCCTTTATTTGAGTGTTGGATTTCTTTTGCACAATTAGATTTGTCAATATGTCATGGACTTGATTGAAGAGAGTCGGCGTTTTGTCAAATGCCTTAAAGCTTTTTGACTTAGCACCTTGTTTACTTAAATGCCAATTCACTTTTTCTTTAATTTTAAGACATTTTGATTTGACACCTTATTTACTTATATGCCCATTCATTTTTTTTTTTCAATTTTTGATATGGAATTTGACACCCACTTTACTCCAATATTTTCTCTCAAGTCTAATTGGGTGGTCCAGTTATAACTTGCCTTCAATCATCATATCATGAACTTATATTTCTTGAGTCTTAGAGATCTCATATCTTTTTTTTCATGAAATTTTTTTAAAAATACCCTAAAAATAAAAATATTTCAAAAATACCCAATTTTTTTTTCAATTTTAAAAATACTCTTTTCAATTTGAAATTTTAAAAATATCCATTTTCAGAGATATATTTTTAGTATATATTTGATATATTAAAGGTATTTTTAATTTTCAAAATATATATATTTGGTATATAAAAAATATATAAAAAATATATGGTATTTTAAAAAAAATAAAAAGTATACTATACAATATAATTTCCTCTTTTTTCATTTTATTACCAGACTTGTACTCTTTAAGTGGAATATCAGGAGCTGCACGTTATCACCTGAGTCTTCCTCATTTATATTGTCATATTGGACATTGGATTTGATGGGCCCAATCTAAGACTTTAATTGATTAGCTTCTTCAATTGAGTGTTTGATTTCTTTTGCACAATTGGGCTTGTCAACATGTCAGGGTTTGGTTGAAGAGAGTTAGCCTTTTGTCAAAATGATTTAAGTCTTCATATTGGACATTGGATTTGATGGGGCCAATCTAAGACTTTAATTGATTAACTTCTTCAATTGAGTGTTTGATTTCTTTTGCACAATTGGGCTTGTCAACATGTCAGGGTTTGGTTGAAGAGAGTTAGCCTTTTGTCAAAATGATTTAAGTCTTTTTGACTTGGTAGCTTGTTTACTTATATGCTCATTCACTTTTCTTCAATTTTAAAACATTTTGACTCGGCATCTTATTTACTTATTCGCCCATTCACTTTTTCTTTAATTTCCAATGTGGGATTAGGCACCCCTTTACTCCAACAGTACGGATGCTAGGCGGAGTACCACAATTCATACCTATAAACATAAAATGAAGAAATTAAGAACATTAATTATAAAATATCATTAATAATAAATTTAATGAAAAGAGAATCAAAGATAATATAAAACCTTGAACCATTGAATGCCAATGGCATTGCCACAATTTGTAACAAGTACCATTATTCTTAATTCCCCGTCATCTAATCGTTTCCAAGTCACCTGATATATGAAACATTCATTTTTAATTAGAGAAGTTCATCATTGATATTCAATATATTGTATGAAAGAACATCTAATTATAATTTTAGATACAAGTACTTCATGTGGATTTTATCATATTGTAAATATAAATTAAATTGTATTCATGATATGCACCAGTGTCCTGATAAAGTGTTGGAAGCCCTATAAATAGTATCATGATGTTTTTTTCTTCTTCTTATTTGTGCAAAAAAGAAGAAGGTGATAAATTAAGCTGGTTATCTTTTAATAATGCGTAGCAATTTGAGATAGGGGAAGAAGGCAAATTAAGCTGGTTATCTTTTAATAATGCATAGCTTTTTTAGATAAAGGATCAAAAAGATGGCCCACCATAAAGATACTGGGTCTTTCCTTGAGCCTTTTGATTTCTTTTTGTAAGACATGATGGTGACATGAATGGAGTGACTTTCATTCTCTATACTTCAATATTTTAGGATCTTACTAACAAACAAATAATTGTAAATTTTTGTTTTTTTATTTTTATTTTTTTGTTTTTTGTTTTTTGCAATTATATTTGGTTCTTTTAAATTTTACCAAAGTCACAAATTTATGTGGTGATAAAATTGTATGCTCCAAAAAACACAGGTGCACATACTGAAAAAGGATAAATGGGGCAGCATGAAGAAGAAACTCCAGCAATTTAACAAAAAATGGGCATAAGGCAATTACATTTTTTTTTTAATTTGTGTTATATTTGTGAGTGGAATTGCTTAGTGGATTCACAGAATGGGAAACCTGGCATATGTGACTGGATGGTAGCATGGGTATGGAGCAAGCTTTTGTATCATATATATTTGATTTAGGAAATCTTTTTGTGTTTGAAGTAAGAAGCGTGGACTTATATGCCTATGATGTATATGTTTGTAATGTATTCAAGCCTAAATTATTAGGAATAGGTTTCTTTGTGTTCAAAACTTGTATGTGCCATCCGAAGATGGCAATGGTAATTAATGATCTCTGTGTCAAGAAATGTTGCATGCAATGCCAGAGGATATTTTTTCAAGTAAGAATCATTAACTTATTATAATAGCAATTTATATAATGAAAGAACACTTGATTGTTAATGATTGAATTTCTCATTTTCCACTACAAGAATGTAGCATATCACCGATGAAATTTTTCGTCGGTATTTCTTATTTTTCTGTCGAAAATCAGGTTTACCGATTGATTATCGGCAAAATAATTTTGTAGCCATATTCTTCGCCGGTAATGAAAATGCCAATGAAAAAGCTCTTCCGTTGGTAAATTACTGACAGAAAAGTTCTGTCCATATTTACCGACTGAAATTTCATTGGTAATATTTATCAACAGAAATATATTTTCTGTCGGCAATACCGACAAAAAAAATTTCTGTCGTTAAATTTGATGGAAAATACGTCGGTTGCCACAGTAAAAAATGAACATATTGCCGACGAAATAATTTTTAGTCGGTCATACCGACAGATTTTTCTATCGGTGTCACCAATTAAAAATTATTTTGTTGGTGTCCGAGAGGCAACAACAGAACATGCATGCCCCTCGGGAGAGCTCTACAGGGCCTGCAAATTGGGCTATAGCTGATCATCAATAAATGAAGGCTACTTCTCTGCAGCCTTCACCTCGCTCAGCATATCACTATAGTGAATAGATGCCTTCTTCATGAAGGCAATCCGGACCAAACCATCAATAGCCTAGTCCCAATAAAAATATTTATGCAAAAATAAAAAAAAATTTAGTGTCTAATAACTATAAAATTTTAACTTTTAAATATATATTAAATATTGAAATTTAGATAAATGTTTTACCTTAAACTCCTTGATCTAAAAGTTTTTCATCTCAGAAGATACGCCTTCCAGGCAACTCCTGCCGGATCCATCTTCTATGTCATAATTTTTCGAATGTGTCTCGTAGAAGACTCAGCTGGATCCATCATGTAAATGCAAAATGAACAAAAAGTACTCAATTTAAAAATATCCACCGATTAAATTTTTATAATTTAATCTAAGTAATGCTATACTTTAAAATACTTACTCTAACTTACGAACAGTCAGACACTACATCCTGCCATCAGGATCTGTAGCTAATGATGTTGTACTGGCTTCACCTATTAGGGGCATATGTAGGGGCCATGTGAGAAGAAGAATCAGGATCCTCTGCAGAGAAGGAGTAGGAACCTCTGTGGCCATATCGTTTGCAGACGTGTCAATAGAAGGATCCGTAAGTGGGATATCATCTGGGACATCGCGCAACTGCAGACACGGATGGCCCATTCCATAGGATCCTCGACCTCCACTGGATCGACTGCTAGATCTCGATCGATCCAGTCCTCTTCTAGGTCCACGATACATATCTAAAAAAATAACTTTAATCATAAAAACATTGAATATTATAATAAATATATAAATAAATTCAATAATATTTATAGCTAATTATACATACTTATTATTTTTATCCATCACTTTCATCTGATTAAGACGACTCAGATTCAGATTCAAGTAATGATTTATCTGATTCAGATTCTACATCCATAGCACTAATGTCCATGAGTTGTCCAGTTGGATCATTTACGGGCCTAGATCAACATTATTTGTCCTCTCAACAGCTTGTATGTTTTCAGAACTATCTTCTTGAAATTCATTTTATATTATGAATTATTATTGTATATTATGTGAATTTATATCTTTATATATTTTAAAGTATTATTTATTACATAATAACTAAATATTTGCTCTTTAGATATTATTAATTATTATTTATTACATATTATGAAATTTTATTTGTAGGCCTAAATATATGCTCTTTGGATATTTTTAACTATTATGTATTACATATTATGAATATTTATTCCACATAAATATATATTGTTTATATATTTTCAGGCCTAAATATTATTTATTACATATTATAAAGATTTGTAGGCCTAAATTTATGCTATTCGAAAACTTTTAACTATTATTTACAGAATATTACGAAATATTCATAAAAAAAATTTTAACAAAACAAAATACATATATATATATATATATTTAACATATTTATCTAAATTTTTTTAAAAAATCAAAACAATACCTAAAAAATGTAATACCAAAAAAATCTTACACCTTAAAATTTATTTATTTACACAAATTTTTCTAAAAATATGACAAAATAATTCAACAAATTCCCTAAAATGTAATCTACCAAAATAAAAAAAAAAGTTCAAAATTAGTAGAATTTCATAAATAAAATTCTAAAAATAAATAAATAAATAAATTTTGTCTAAAATTTTTTTACCAACCAACAAAAATCCTATAAAAATCTAACTACTAAAAAAATTCCTAACAATACCCTAAAAAAAATCTAACACCCCAAAAAAAAATAATAATACCCTAACAAATCTAACACTCTAAAATCTAACACCCTATAAAAATATATTTTCAAAAATTTATAAATATTGAACATTTTTATCTAAAATTTTTTTAAAAAAAATCAAAACAATACCTATAAAAATCTAATGCCCAAAAAAATATAACACCCTAAAATTTATTTATATACACAAATTTTTCTAAAAATATGACAAAATAATTCAAAAAATTTCCTAAAACATAATCTATCAAAATAAAAAAAAATCAAAATTAGTAGAATTTCATAAATAAAACTCTAAAAATAAAAAAATTAATAATTTTTTTTTAAATTTTTTTACCAATCAACAAAAACCCTATAATAATCTAGCAACCACAAAAAATAATTTCTAACAATATCCTAAAAAATCTAACACCCTAAAAAAATTAACAATAACCTAAAAAATCTAACACCCTAAAAAATCTAACACACTAAAATATATTGCTAATTACAAAAAAAAAATTCTAAATATATTTATAAAAATTTTAAAAATCACTATAAATATATAAACATTATATTCAGATTAAATAAAAAAGATTTAGCTACACAAAATATATAAATTTTAAAAAATCTAACACCCTACACAATTAATTTTTTTGACTTTTAATAAAATTAAAAAAAATTACCTATAATTTTTTTAAACAATCAAAAAATACCCTAAAAAATCAAATAACCTACAAAAAATTATAAATACCAAAAAAATTATAAATATCTCTTTAAAATATATTAAAAAATTATGATTAAAATAGTAAAAAATAAAAAATTCATTTTTTCCTATTTTTTTCTAAAAATCAACAACAAATTTTTTTTATAATTATACAAATACCCACTAAAATTAAATATTAAATTAACATGCAACATATATATCAACAATCTAAACTACAACACTCACAAATTCAGCGCAAAATAATCAAAACTATACAAAATATAAAAAAATAGAAAATAAAATACCTCCTATGTCGTCGTCGTCTTCTTCTTCTTCTTCTTCTTCTTCTTCTTCTTCAACAATCGACCGAACCGAGGCCGACCAGTGATGTATAGCAGAGAGACAGGCAGAAAGAGCAATAGAGACAGCAGTAGAGAGGCAGAGATCGGTGGCCATAAATGGAGGAGGAAGAAACAAATTCTGACTTTATAAGTATGATTTACCGAGAGACATTTTTATCTCTCAGTAAATTTACCGATAGATACCGTCATTCTGTCGGTAATACTGAGAAAAAAAGCTATCTCTCAGTATTACTGAGAGAAAAAATATCCTATCAGTAAATGAAAACCTACTGATTCGCCATGGTATGCTTTTCATTTGCCGACAAAAAATATTTTATGTCGGTAATACCAACAGAAAAATGATTTTCGTCTAAAAATGTTTAGCATGGTCGAAAAATTTCCCACCTGAAGGTCCACATTTACTGAGAGCTACATATTTTTGTTGGAATTATCGACATATAGCAATTTATTTTTTTTCTCGATATTATCGACAGAAAATTTATATCTGTCAGTAATATCGAGAGAAAAATCTTTTCTCTCAGTAATTTGTGCACTCATCAGCCTTTCTTTTCATTTATCAACAAATACTTTTTCTCTCGGTATTTTTGACAAAATATATTCTGTCAGAAAATGCTGACTTGGGCGGAAAATTTCTCTCCTGAAGGTTCTACATTTACCAAGAACTATAATCTTCTGTCGGTATTACCGACAGATAAATTTTTTTTATTTGTATTACTGACAGATGTAAATTTTCTATCGGTAATATTGAGAGAAAATTCATTGAGAAATATATTTTTCTCTCGATATTACCAACAGAACACATTTTTTGTCAGAAAAAATGCCTTCTCTTGGGCGGTAAATTTCGTCCCTGAAGGCTCTATATTTACCGAGAGCTGATTTTTCTATCAGTATTACTGATAAATAATATTTTTCTATCTGTATTACAGACAAATTAGTTATCGGTCAGTAAACAATAACTTTTATATGGTTCCCAACATAGTACTTTTTTGTAGAAAAATTTATCGAGATTCGATCCTATCTATCAGTAATACTGACATAATTATTTTCTCTTGGTAAATTTTATCGCTAAATACATTTCTCCATAATTCGCTCTAAATATTACCGATGTTTATATTTTTTGTTGGAAAGTTTTGACAATAACTCTTTCTGGTACCAAATCGTGCCTTTTTTACCGATGAAATATCTGTCGATATTTTTATCGGTAATCTGTTGGTGTATTTTCTAAAAATCTTTTTTTTTATTTTCTTTCAGTATTTCTGTCGGTATTATCAACAATTTTTTTCTCTCAATAAATTTCTCTCTGTAATACATTGCATTCTTGTAGTGTTCGACATGGTATATTATGCAAAGATTTTGATGAGAACTTAATAAAAAAAAATCTCTGAAGTCTTATGAATATGAGGTGATAAAATTACATCATGCAACTAACGTGGCTGCACAAAAGATTATAGTTGCCCAAGGCTATAATTAGGGAGGTGGATAAAAGTTGTAAAATCTTTTTATGTGCTGGAACAAGTGAGCAAAAGAATACGAGCTTGGTAGCATGAGATGGAGCATATAAACCAAAGGCTAGATGGGGGTTTGGGAATTAAAAAATTAGTTCCATGTAATGAAGCAACTATAAGGAGATACTTATGGGAGCAAATCTATGAGAAAAGTTAATTGTGGGCGACGTGGGAAATAAGCTGCTGGGGCATCACAAAGCCCCTTGATGTTATCTAGTTCTGGAGGTATATTCTTAAATTGATAAGTAAATATAAAACATTATTTACATATAAATTGGGTAGGGGTGATCTTTCATCTAGTTTGACACTTGGATGAATGGAATGAGCATTACTGACAAATTCCCCATGCTTGATAGGGGGGATGTTGAGATACCTAAGCAAGCAAGAGAGATTGTTGGGGGAGATGGTATATGGTGTCTTCCAAATCCAATGGATGAAAAAACTCAAAGAGCATGGAAGGAGATAGATACACTAATTGCATATTCAGGAGGACCAGGCGGATACTATGTGGAAATTAACGTAGGAGGAAAATTCAGTATTAAAAGTACTTGGAATGAACTTAAGAATTGGGGGAACTGGGGTCAAAAAAACATACCAAGATAGGAGTTTCATATTCTGGTTAGCCATTTAAAATAGATTGGTTGTGAAAAGTAAATTGTATAGATAGGGGATGATTAATAATGAACATTGTAGTTTGTGTAATGTTGGCATAGAGATAATTGAGCATCTATTCTTTTGTTTTATCTTTAATAAAGAGATATGGCAAGAGGTGCTGCAAAAGTGCAACATAGCTAGGAATGGACTGAGGTAGAGAAAGGAGATTAGTTAGTTCCCAGAAAAGGCTACTAGAAAGAGCATGACAGCAAGAATTAGGAGAGGTGCTCTTTTTTCAACTTGCACTTTATTCGGTGAGCAAAAAGTTACAGATAAAGCTAGAGTTAGTTATGTTGTTTAGGCAATGGAAGCAGAAGCGTGGTACAGGAATGGAACTACTGGAATTAAGTATATCAGTTATAGGTTTTCTGATTTGTTATCCTGTGCATTTGTGTATCCTTCTTTCTTCTACCGCCGGGTTGGGTCATAGCTGAAATTTTTGAGAGATTACTGGTGGTTTGGTTCTGAGATACAACGATTGGCGTGGAGGGATGGATTTTCTCTCTTGGTGCAGGAATTTTTGTTTGACTCTGGCGTGGGTTGGGCCATGTCTGAATTGAAATATGAGCAATATCTTTGTAGTTTGCCGCTGTTTATATTTTATGCAGCTGAGGTGATGCTGCTGTGCTTTTGAAGTTTCTGGTGATAGAGGTTATATGAAGAGAGATGTCTAAACTGGCATATAGAATACATTGTGTAGAGGAGTTGCACATAATTGTAATTTCGATAATAAAATAAATTTAATTATTAAAAAATTAAAAATATCTTTTAAAACTCGTCTATTAATTACTTTTTCAAATGAAAATATTTCTCATTAAATAATAATTTTTGTTATTTTTTGTTAAAAATTTTCTCTAAAATAAGACTTAATTTTTCAGTTTTTTCAAATTGGTATCCAAGTCATAAAAAAAAAAAATTACAGTATAAATATATTTTCTAATTTCAAAATGGAAGATAATTTTTTCTATTTTTGATAAATGAACATGTTTTACTATAGCAGATAAATTTTCCAAGAAAACGAAAACAATAATTATTTAGAAAATAAAAAATAAAATTATTTTCCGTAAATGAACAGACCTTTGCATTTTCTAGCTTTTCACAAATCACTATTCATTAAAAAAATAATAATAATAAATTAATTTTTTTCCAAAAAAAATAAAGAGTTCAAGACGCAATTTTGAAAAGCAAATTAACTCATTCCCAAACACACGACTAATATTTTAACTAATGGGATGTATATATGGTCCTTTTGAAGTTGCTAAAGCTTACTCTCATAAATTATAAACTTTGGAATTTGGCTTGGTCCCTTCACTGTCTTACAAGCTAAAGAAGTGCAATTATCCAAAAAGTCCACTAAAGAGCCTTTGGCGGCCATTTGACAATGAACCATCCTACGGTGATCGCATTAGTCAGTTTCCAAGCATCCATTTCGTAACTTCATTTTAAGACTCCACCCATCTGAAATACAATAACTTAGTTACTAGAATAAAATGCTCAAGCCACAAGCAAATAAAATTTCTTATTAACATGATTTAGTTTTATCTGGAAAAGCACCAGGACATCACAAAAATGGCTGATATATACATTCATATAGCTTGCAAAATAATAAATTATTTCAAGAAAACTATAAATGAAATTTACACTAAAAAATTTTCCAAAATGGAGAAGTAGAAATAAATTTTCCCATTTAAATTAGCATCCAGAAAATTATTCTCGAGTTGTTTTTCTCTGTTTTCCATGACATCCAAATGGGGAGAAGATGGAGCTGTGTTAAGTTTCCTGATCTATTGCACTTTGGAGCTGGATTCAAGCCCCAGTGACAACATTTATTCCTTTTTTCTTTTAATTCTCTTCGATTCTTACTGGTTATATTTTATGAGTGAATCTTCAAATAAAAAACATTCACTTTTATGTTTGAATTCCAGGCAAGGTGACTGTTTTCAATATCCTTTTTAAAATTTGATTTTTTATTAATGAAATATTGAAGTACAAATATAATTTGGATAAGATAATAGGCCATAATTTGAAAAAGAAAAAAAAAAGATGAAACCAAAATAAAAAATGTTATTTGTTCTCCAAGTTATATTTGACTGATTAAATGTGAAATTATTTATATATTTACATTTAGATAATTAGTATTCCCAACGAAATTGTGCTTGTTAGAGAGAGTCAAAACAAAAGATCTTATCAAAGAAATTAAAAATGAAAAATGGAGACAGTAGAAAATGGAACAAATGAACATATTTTCCAATTTTCAATTTGAAGAGTGAAAATTTGCAAAACTATGAAACTAAGAAAAATTAGTAAATATGTTCTACAGCTAAACAAGGCCCAAGAATGCAAGCCCTGATACTACAGTTTCCACGTTTTATTCATATTATTTTATTCAAGTCTCATGAAATCCAATGCAATCATCTAATTTTTTTGTCGCTTTGTGTTTAAAATTGTTTTAAAACTAGGGTATTAACAAAGACATCCAGATTCAAGAAATGAGAGTATGCATGGAGTAGCCCAACCTTGTATATTTTTGCACTATCATCATATGTTGCAGGCTTCTATAAAAAATTGGACATACCTATTTTGGGAGAATCTCTTTGTGAGCTTTGAACGAGAGAATCACATTCCAAATTAAGGCAATAGCATTAGCAGCAAGGACCTGAAATTTGGATTTTTATGAATGCAAATTGGGCAGTCAAACACAGTAGAGAGAATATCATCATAAAAAAGTACTAAATGCAAACAAACACAATAGTGTCAATCTAAATAGAGTACCCCCACACTCAAATCACACCAGGTAACAAACGTAACTCATAGAAACATCAACAGTATGTCTGAGAAAATGCTTTTAAGGCCTTAGTATAAATTTCTACCAAGAAGCAAGGTGTTATGTATAGAAGGAAGAAAGGCAAAGGTGGAATGAGCATGCAGACAAATAGGGAATGAGCAAAATGCTGTAAATAGTACAAGTAGGAGCAGTGAGTGAATTTCTTAACAGAATTTGGCAGTTAGGTGAATATTCAAAATCAATCAACATCAGAATTATTCCCTATTCTCTCTCTCTCTCCCTCTCTCTATCGTCCCTACTATTCTACTTCTGTCTATTCTCAAAGAGCACTGATTTCATTATTTCTGGAGTTTATTGATTATTCCTGTTATAATCATCATCAATCAATCATTCACCATAACATTAGTATTAAAGCAGCTAGAACTGGGTAACTGTAAACAAATGAGTAAAATCACCAAGAAGGGCATTAACACTTCTGGAGTAGAGGAATCAGGAATAGAAGAAAGTGAAAAGCAAGATAGGTTTACCTCGCTCCACAATGAGATTAACCTCAGGTTCAAAGCCTTGCAAAAGGAACAACATCGAACTTATGACCAACTCCGCAATGAACAACTTAAGCTCAGTGGTCAGTTCACCCAAATGAAGGAGATGTTGCGAAATCTCAGTAAGGGTAAGGAACTCATACCGCCGGAAACACCACCAACGACCCGAGGGATTTTAGCCACTCCCAGAATCAACGAAGCGGATGAATTGAGGATTTGCCCTTTGGACGCCACTCAAAGAGGGGTACCTTAGCAAGTTTCTCCCCAAAATGGATTTGCCCTTGTTTGAGGGAAAGAATCCTCAATCATGGCTTTGCAAGTGTCGCAAAATATTTCCAAATCTATGAGGTGTAATATCCCAAAGTACACCCTAAAAGTTTTGGAATCATTATTGTTGTATTTAGATTTAATGTGTATGTTTAATGGAAAGAGAAAAGAAGTGAAGAGAGTGTATATGTTGTATCTATGGGAATATATACAAGCCAAAAGAAGATAAATTATTATTTGAATTAATTAAAAGGAAAGATTATAAGAGATAGATGTATATGAAGGATGATATATATTTATGTGGTATTTGAAAAACATGGGAAATATAAAAGTAATATATAAGAGATATAAATATACCAACATATACATCACATATACATAATGTATAAAGTGGTGTAGGAAAAGTGAGTTTATATAATAATAATAATAATAATAATAATAATAATAATAATAATAATAATAAGAGAAAAAGAAGAAAGAAAAGTCAAAGGGAAGGATATGTGGTGGAGGATTTTTGTAATATTTATTATATTATTATTATATATATATGAGATAAGTTTAAAATAAAGGAAAGAAGATTTTCTTTCTTTCTTCTTCTTCTTCTTCTTCTTCAACGAGAGAGAGAGAGAGAGAGAGAGAGAGAGAGAGATGTGGTTTTGGTTGGTTTATACATCAAATTCTTAAGGGCTTTAAGAGAATTGAAGGTGGAGATTGAAGATTTGGCAAAATATTCAAGTAAGTGTTCATTTCTTTGAGTTGATTTCTATTGATTGTGTTTATATTTGATTTGGTTAGTGTGTGAAGATGATGATAGTGAAAGATTAAAGTTTATAGATATGTTAAATTGGTATTTAGATGATGATAATTTGGGTTATTTGTGAGGATGATGATGAATTGTTGAAATTGTTGAGTAAGGGTTTAGTATAAATGAATTGGGGAATTGAGTAGTTGATACATGGTGATGTATATAATGATTGTTATTATGATATATTGAAGTTATATAAGTGTTAAATTGATAGGTAATTGATGAATATAACCAAGATGTTGATTAAGGGTGTTGTAGTATGGGTTTTGAAGTGTTTGTGTTTACATGGATGAGAGTTTGAAATGCATGATTTTTACCTGACACGGCCATGTTGTTGGGCGTGTCAATGATACTGAGTTTGACGTTTGTGACACGACCATTAACACGACCATGTTACTAAGCGTGTCATAGCTACTGTGAGAAAAAGTAATTGACACGGCCATTAACACGCCCGTGTTGTTGGGCGTGTCAATGTTTCTGTGAGGCAGAATAAGTGACATGTCCATTGACACGCCCGTGTTACTAAGCGTGTCAAAGCTTCTGTATTGTTGGTTTAGGGCACGATCAGGGACACGCCCGTGTTGGTGAGCGTGTCTTGTGTAGAGTTTGCCCTAGTTAGTTATCATTCTTATTTTCTTATATGTATAATTATCTTTGGATTAGGTTTTGAAGAGATTGTGTTGCCTTAACCTAAATGTTGAGAATTCTTGGAAGAGGAAGTGTATAGATTGATGGGAGTTGTTCTTGAGGTAAGTACAAACCCTATTTGATTGCATAGATTTATATGTCTTTGGACCTTAACACATTTAGTTATAAATGTGTTAAGTAATACATTACATTGTTGATGCATATGAATAATGCTATGTTGTGCACAATGTGAATAATGTAAATTGCTATGTATATATATCAATGATGAAATATGAAATGTGAAAGATATGATGATCATTCTTAATGTATGTTCAATGCAATTGATTGTGAGTACTTAAATGAAGAATTGCCTTAATGTGAATTGTGATATGATGAGATATGAAGCCATTGTTGTTGGCTATGATGATGCAAATGAGATAATTGAGGCATGGTTGCCTAGTTGATTGTGGAATAAGAAATGAGAAATGAATTGAGAAAGAAATTGATAAAGAGATAAATGAAATGATTGTGTGCCTAATATGTTAATTCAATTTTCAGAGTTCTGGGTTTGGCGGCATGCCTATGAATCACTGGATAGGTAAAAAGACCGGATCGTAAGCCGATTCCAGTTGAGAAATGTGAAATATGTGAAATATGATGTTTTTGGGGTGAAAAGACTGGGTCGTAAGCCTCAAAAACAGTAACAGTCTTGCCAGGTTGAGGATCTCCTCGAGCTTAGCCGGGTTGAGGTCCAAGAGACTGGATCTGTTACACTATCCATGGATAGAGATATATATATCGTCTACGGGCTTGATGATTGTGATTATGGACCAAAGCAGTAACTCTGAACTTTGAATAACATATTAGATTCTTTTTGGGCCCATGCTTGTCTTTGTTTTTAATGTGATTTATGAAATGTGAAATGAATGAATAATGAGACCCATACTTGTCTTTGTTTTCAATATGAATGATGAAATGTGATTCATGAAAGGTGAATTGTGAATAATGAATTAATTGAATAATATAAGGACATGTAATGTTATGAAGTATGGTATGATTACAATACATAAGTAAACTATTGAATAGAAATATGGCTTGAGAAGCTAAGTTGAAAGATGAGATTCTGAAAATATAATATGACATGTAAAATGTGTATGGATGTGGACATTGTAATGTATGTTTATAATATTTATTTGTACTACTAAGCTCTCGGGCTTAGCGCGGTTGTATAATCGCGCAGGTGAGTAGGTAGTAGATCTGAAGTCAATCGTTATGCCACGAGAAGGGTATGAGTGTTTCGAGACCAACTAGAAGGTGGTGCATACATGTACAAGTTAAATATGTTGTATTTTATTAAAAATGTATTCATATGTATATGTGAATTTTGATAAGGACAAGATTATTATTTATATGTAAGATCATCGAAAGTATAATGATTTTGTAAATGTTCTTTAAATAAAATGTATTATTGTTTGAACTCAGATAAAAAATTTTAAACTGTAACGACTAGTGACATTCTTATACTTTATATACGTACTGTATGTATACCAGGTATATGTATAGTACTTATATAGAGTATGGGGTATATGTATAGTACTTATATAGAGTATGGGGGTGTTACATGAGATGCCCAAAGAAAGGAAGACGGAGTAGAGTACCTTGTACCTCACCGATACAGCGCAATCGTGGTATTGGGGGTGCATTCAAACCCACTAGAACACAATTCGGGATGAGTTTTCAGATGCTTTCCTCTTGAGATTTCGTGATTTGCCAGTAGAGGACGTGGTGATGGAGTTTAACAGATTAAAACAAATGAGCACAGCGATGGAGTTTTAGGAGTTCAAAGAGAAGAAAGCCAAGCTCCTAAGAGAAAACCCCTATTTGATAGAATCATATTTTATTTTGAGCTTCATCGGAGCTCTAAAGGATGAGTTGGTGACCGAAGTAATGATGTCTTGCATTGAGTGTTTGAACAGGCTCGCCTACAGGAGATTGCTTTAGTGGCCGCCCAAAAGTCTTACCGAGCAGGTCAAACTAACCGGCCCACATACCTAACCCAAAAACCACCAAGCCTAACCTACTTACCCACAATCAAATGACGTCGAATCCAAAGCCCCTCACCGATATAGCCTCCAAAACTCAACGCAACCAACAGAAGAGCTCTCAAAACCCGTTCAATCCCCAAAAACGCAACTGAAACCTGTGCTTTAGATGTGGCCATCGATACTTTCCAGGACATCGTTGCCATACCAAAATCTAATCTCTTTTAGGGCAGAAGGATGATGAAGGTGAAGCCACGATGAAGAATGGCAAACCATCGATGATAATGTCGAAGAGGAAGAAGAATTGGGGGAGCAAGCTAAAATATCTCTGATGGGAGCTTAATGGATAATACCATCAAGCTAAAGGGGCAAATCAAGAACAAGACCATGGTCATTTTGAAAGACAGTGGAAACACTCACAACTTCATCAATAGTAAGGCGGCTAAAGAGTAAGTTACCGGCAGTGCAGGTGAATCTAACAACAATGACACTTGCTGATGGAAGAAAGATTGTTGTAAGATTGAAGTGTTCTAGGTATACTTGGACCGTGCAGGATCACAAATTCCAGTTTGATGTCAAAGTACTAGAAATTGGTGATTATGACATGGTCCTAGATGTGGATTGGATGAAATCTTACACACCAGTGACCTTTGATTTCGAGGGGTGCAAATTCATGTTCAAGGAGGGAAAAATTATCAAATTGAAAGGGCTTACAGATACTACCAGTTTGAAGATGATGAATGGGAGAGATGGGGGAGCTGTTTCAGGGGAAACGATGAAGGAAAACCCACCTTGCTATCTTGTTGTGCATCAACTTTTTTCTGGGGGCTAAAGGGAAAGGAATTTAACCTTCTCTTCATTCCTCCCCTTTTGAGTTAAAATTCATTTACACCTTAATTTGGGTATTGAGGCATAAAAAATTTCACCTCATCAAAAAGGAAGAATTTTTAGGTCTTGTTTAGTTGGGGAAAACAAAGTCTATTTTCCAAAATATTATTAGAAAATAAAAAAGTTAGAATTTGATGTCTAGTTATCAAAATTTTCTAAATGGAAATTTGAAAATAATATTCAAGATTTTTTAAAATTATACTATATCATAGAAAAAAACTATTTGATGATATTTTCCACTACCCTTTAAAAAATGAAGTGTTGTGAAAATAATAGTCATATGTTTAATATAAAAAAAAATCTTAAAAATGAAAATATAAATGGAGGAATAGAGAACCTGTAAATGGAAAGAAATCTTAACATATTTTCTAGTTTTCTAATTCTCAATTTGGTAAATGGAAATATATAAAATTGAGAAATGAAAAAGAAAACTAGAAAAGGAAAAAAGAAAATATTTTCCACAACTAAACAAGACTTTAATTTTTACAATCACAGTTAAAATTCCCTTTGCCTCCCACTCATCCAAACAAAAAAAATTACTTCCCTCAGTTCCCTTTATTTTTGCTTTATTTCATCCCCTCCTTTTGAAAAGTCTTCCCTTTACCTTTTCTGCTTTTAGACTCACACCAACTCAGTTTGGTTTAGACTCTCGAACCCTTTTTGAGTCAGATGTCTGAACACACTATGCCAAGTAAGATTTTGTCATCCATAAATAATCATCCATTCAAACCTGAAATTGTTGCGGGACAAATCGGAAGTTCAGAAATTGGAAAGGTATCCACAGTTGCCAATTTGCAAGAACAGCAGAAAACCACTCCTACACCAGTAGAAGTTGAATATCAGGGGAAAAAAATTGCTGAATGAATCTTCCCAACCAACTGCATTTAAAGGTTAAACAGATATATCAAAAGTAGAAGAATAGAAATAGCCATGCATTTGAAACAACCTGTTGAAGCTTGGGTACAACTTGCTCTGGCCTTCCTTCTAATGTCACCAATGTAGACAAGAAAACTCCAATGAATATGGGAGAAAAAAGAAGCTGCAATTAATTAGACCACATCCACTTCAGATATCTCAACTATTTAGCCACGTAAATTATGTAAATCAAATTGGAAAAATTAGTATCACCTGATCAAGAAGAAGTCGCAAGAATGCACCTGATGCTCCAGGCAATGTTACCAATTTACTTAGATACAAATACCTGAAGAAAATCAAGTTGAATAAATACCAGTCATGTATCATTTACCCCAGGATCATATATCATTTACTCCTTGTGTACTTAGATTGGATGGTAAAGTTTACACTCCTGATAAACTAGTTATAGAACAAGAAAAATATGGAAAAGCAAAATATTACCAGAAATGCAATGTTGGACCCACTAGTACCAAACCCAAGAAAGTAAAAAGAAATGTCCTTTTTACATCAAGAGATGGAAGTTGATCGATCAAGAGCTGAGGCAAATAAACGGTCAACATTTAGAAAAGTGATGCTTAAATTAGGACTCATAAGTTCTTGTTAATAGGGTAAAAAGAAACATAAAAAGAGGAAATAGAAAGCATATGAAAGAATATAGAAACATAGAATCAGTGTGTCTCGCCTAGTGCCTCCTTGATTCAGAATGACACGCATTGTACTGGAAACCCTGATTGTCAATACTCACACAAGTACTTTCAGCCAACCACAGAGGTCCATATTGTATTCAACCATTCCATTGCACTGCTCCAGACAGCTCGTTTCAGAAAATGGTAGACAAGAATTCAAGAAAACATACAAAATTTTATATCCTTTAAATCCCCCAAATTGACAAAGTTTGAGTAGCTTAAAGATCAATTATGCAAACTAATTAAGTTACAACACACAAAGTAAAGACTATTAAAAGAAATACAAACATACACATGAATGAATAGAAACAGAGAATGAATTCATTTATGCACGTTTCAGACATATGACAAAAATCCAACAAAATAATGAGATTTGAAAGAGAGGGAACTATTTGATTTGATAGTATCTACTGCTGGCAACAAAATAAAATCTACCTGACAGATTAAATCCCCAATAAAAGTCAAAAGTGCAGATGTCAGAGCTTTTGTCAACACAGGATACTTAGCAAGAAGATTCAAATACCTGCAATAACATATATGTTAAGATGAAATGAAGGGGCTAATGTTTGAATCTCTATTAATAATGAAAGGGGAGTAAGGCACACAAACACATGCATAGGAGAGAAAGAGAGGCACAAAAACAATTTCACCAACAACTGCAAATAAGTAAATTAACAACAACAACAAAAAAACAGGAGAAATGGAGAATGTGTTAAATGTTAGTCCTTGGAGATGTTCAGCTAACATTGTAAAGTAACATCAAAGGGCCATAATGAGCAAAAATATGCTACAATAAATATATATTCTGCACTCTTGCATCCATCTTAACTAGGTGGAGTCAGCAAACCTCTCCATAGTTGTGCCTATTCTCCTGACTCTTTAGCCTGTAATCAACTAACTGATAAATCTCATGATGATAATAGAATCTTTCGTGCAAAAGAGTAAATTGAGAAAACAAAAGTTTGAAGACTGAAGAAATTTAGGATTATTAGTACTGCCTACTCATCACAAAGTCCTATCAATATATGTTTATTTAAGTGAACTAGCTACTAGTTATGTACTAATAAGTTTATCTTTACTTTTAGAACTCAAGGGTATGAATCAGTTCAACTGTAGAATCTTAGATCTTATTGATTCTTTTACTTTAAGGCTTATTGACCCAAAAAAAATCTTTGCATGAATTTTCAATTTTACCCGAATCTTTAAAAATGATTTATTGTACCCTAAATGTGATAAATGAGTTTAATAACTGTACCCAACAAGTGTTAACATTCTAATAATATTATAGGTTTCAAATTATTTGAAGTCTGTAGTTGTCCATGCTTATAACAGGTTATTGCCATAGACTGAATTAATAAAATTATAGAAGAATTCCCAGCAATTGAGCTTCGGACTATGTGATTTTGACCATATTCAATTGAAACTCAAACCTCCCTATCAAGTAGTCTCACAAGAACCCTAAACTCTGGTCAAGATGCTATTCATACAGCAAGCCAGTAACTATAACAGCCCCAAAAGCGAGATTCCTTGTATTGGTTCATATTCCCAATTCTCGGACTTCATAAAAACCTAATAACCCACATTATCCACATTTTTTTTTGTGCCTTACAAAAATAAACCAAACAAAACCATAGTACTTAAGATATCTAAATCACATAAAGTAACAACTTAACTCAGGTGCACATAAAGGTGGATCTTGTAACCTTTGAAATAAACCCAAAGGTTTTTTAAATTAAGGATAGCACCATATTCAAGGTTTGTTAAAATTTTAAGTTTGTCCAATCAAAGAACTTGAAAAAAAATCCAAGCAAGCATAATTAAACAAAAAAAAAGGAAGAAAAAAATTTATATATCCACAAACAAAGAATCATCCTTGTATTAATGTTTGTCATTAACCTAAATTATTGTAATGTGATAAAAATTACCATCACTTGATTTCTTTCTTTCAGTTTGTTCATATTTTCTTTCTTCCAATTTAGTAAAGTCAAGAAAAGATGGAGAAAGAACGGTCAAAATGGATGAAGTAGAAGTCCTAAACAATCACATCAGTAAGATCACTTCTGAAACCTGAGTTCTAGGACATGAAGACAATGAAAATATGAAAAAAGTGCCAATCAAAACATCAAGTAAGGATAGTTGAATTGAAGAAGCATAGAATATCTTATCTACTAATAAAATCATTGCTTTTCTGAAAGGGATTATAAGACCAGTTAGGATGTCTGTGATTTATAGCAATGAATGCTTTTCCACAAAAGGAGAAAGTTAGCACATTTATGGAAATAGTAGAAATGGCCATGTTATGAACGAATGGCATTTGTAAGCAGGTGAAAGTAACGTCCAATGAGGATAAGTTGAGTCAAAGGTATAGTTTTGCCAAGTGTTAACAGAATAATAGGAAACTGATTAATTCCTTAGTTAATGTATAGGATCCTCTTTCCTAAACTTAGTGTAATCTACTTGTATATTGTTAGTTATACAGCTGTAAGTTGACATTAGGAGAGTGTTTTTAGGAGTGATTTGTGGTGTATTAGCTGTTAGGTTAGCCTCCTTCAATTAAGGCTCTAATCTAGGAGTAGGACAACCTAAAATGTATATAAATATATGTTTCAGCTATGAATAAAATTACACAGAAATTTAATCTCTCTCTCTCTTTTCTTCACATGGTATCAGAGCCCCTGCTCTGTTAGAATCTGTTTTGTTCCTCCCCGGAGAGAGTGAACAGTGTTGTTCCTTCTTCAGACACCCCAGAGTGTGTACTTCTTGCTCACAGCCAACCAATCCAGCCTCCGTCCAGCCTGTTTCTACCCTCTGCCAGGTGCTACAGTGGTGATTTCAGGACTGGGTATTGCTAATTTGGTTCCTGCACCTATTCTTCACTTCTGCCCTGTCTCTATTTATTTCCTATTTCTGTTTTTTTAGTGTTATTTTCATTATGGGGGATAAAATTGCAATAGACGAAGGGAAAACCATGACTACAACTACTGATCTAGTTCCGGTTGTAGCTAAGTTTACAGATCGGAAACTCACTAGTACCAACTATCGAGAATGGGTCAAGACTATTAGAGTCTATTTTCGGAGTATTGAGATGGAGGATCACCTGACTGAGAATCCCCCCACTGACGCTAAGGCTGCGAAAACATGGTTGCGAGATGACTCCCGGTTACTGTTACAGGTCAGTAATACTATTGACAGTAGTATTTATCAATATATTGGGCATTGCGAGTTTGTTAAGGAACTTATGGAGTATCTACAGTTTATGTTTTCTGGCAAGGATAATATCAATCATATGTATAATGTCAGTCAAGCCTTCTACCGTCCCGAAAAGGGGTCAAAGTCTCTTGCAGCTTATTTTATGGATTTTAAGAAAACTTATGAAGAACTTAATGCAGTATATCCTTTCACCCCTGACATTAAGCAACAACAAGAACAACGGGAGAAAATGGCAATTATGAGTTTTCTAGCTGGGTTGCCTCTTGAATTTGAGACAGGTAAATCTCAAATTTTATCTAGCGCCACTCTTGGCACATTGCAGGAAGTCTACACGAGATTACTTCGCACTGAGAAGACACCTTCTATACCATCTCCTCATGCTCTAGCAACTTATTCAGGCAGAGGGACAAACACTCACACTACTGAAGGTGGAGTTACTAACCGGACTTCTGGAGAAGTAGTTTGTTACTACTGTCATAAAGCTGGGCACACCAAGCGTACCTGTGAGGAATTAAGAAAGAAAAATGCTCGGCGGACACATGTAGCTAATGTTGTGACTAGCTCTCCACCTGAGACAATCACTATTCCAGCATATGAGTACGCTCAATATGCCCAGTTTAAAGCATCTCGAGCAATTCCCACCTCATCCTCCACTGAATCAGGTAACAAATGTCTTGCCACCACATCCTCCAAATGGGTACTTGACTCTGGGGCCACTGATCATATGACAGGTAATCCCACTCTTTTTTCCACTTATCATGAGCATCAACTACCCTCATTTGTTCAAGTGGCTGATGGTTCCACATCTAGTACTGCTGGATCTGGAACAATTAAACTCTCATCTTCTATTACCCTGTCCTCAGTCTTGAATATACCTAAACTTACATTCAACTTGGTTTCTGCCAATAAACTTACAAAAGACCTTCAATGTTGTATCTCATTGTTTCCTGACTATTGTATTGTGCAGGATCTTGTGACGAGGCAGATTATTGGTAAAGGACATGTATCTGGCGGCCTATATGTTCTTGATGATACTACTCCTCGCTCTCTCGCATGCTCTTCCTCTCCTTTCGAAGAACATTGCCGTCTGGGTCATCCTTCTTTATCTTCTTTGAAGAAGCTGTGTCCTCAATTTCATAATGTGTCGAATTTAGACTGTGAGTCCTGTCATTTTGCTAAGCACCATCGTAGCTCTTTGAGTCCTAGAATAAATAAGCGAACTACTAGTCCTTTTGAACTTGTTCACTCAGATGTTTGGGGACCCTGTCCTGTTGTGGCAAAGTTTGGGTTTAAGTACTTTGTTATTTTTGTGGATGATTTTTCTAGAATGACATGGATTTATTTTATGAAACATCGTTCTGAGTTGTTCTCTCACTTTACTGCTTTCTGTAATGAGATAAAGAATCAATTTCATACTTGTCCTCACACTTTAAGAAGTGACAACGCCAAAGAATATCTGTCCGAGGTATTTCAGCATTATATGGGACAAAATGGCATACTTCATCAAACATCATGTGTCGATACACCAGCTCAAAATGGAGTAGCTGAGAGGAAGAATCGACACTTATTAGAGACAGCTCGAGCGCTACTTTTTCATATGAAGGTTCCTAAATTATTTTGGGCTGATGCAGTGTCTACTGCTTGTTTTCTGATCAACCGAATGCCATCTGCAGTACTCAGTGGAGACACCCCATACAGTGTTTTATTCCCAAATAAACCTATGTTCCCCATTGAACCTAAGGTGTTTGGATGTACATGCTATGTTCGTGATGTTCGCCCTTATATCACCAAACTGGATCCCAGAGCTTTAATGTGTGTTTTCTTGGGATACTCTAGACTTCAAAAAGGTTATCGATGTTACAGTCCTGAACTCCAAAAGTATTTGGTGTCCATTGATGTATGTTTCTCAGAAGATATGGCATTCTTTTCTCAACCTTCCCAGGTTTCGAAAGAGGGGGAGGAAGAAGATGACTGGTTAATCTATTCACCACAAAGATTGCATTCTCCTGATGCATCTCCTGCGCCTGACGCATCTCCTGCACCAGAAATTGACTTGCAGGAACCTAGCGAGCCACCTTTTAAAGTATACACGAGGGGGGAAAGGAATATTTTTCTGCAAGAGGCCAATACATGTCCTGAACCAGCTGCATTGTCATTGGATCCGACTCCAAGCACTCACGATCTTGATCTTCCCATAGCTCTCCGAAAAGGTAAGCGTCAATGTACTTATCCCATTTCAAACTTTGTGTCCTATGATCACTTGTCCTCCACATCTCGGTCTTTAATTGTTACCCTAGATTCAGCGGTGATTCCTAAAACTGTTCAAGAAGCATTGGCTCATCCAGGGTGGAAAAATGCTATGATGGAGGAAATGAATGCTCTAGATGAGAACGGCACATGGGAATTAGTACATTTACCTTCAGGGAAGAAAGCTGTAGGTTGCAAGTGGGTATTCTCTGTGAAAGTTAACCCAGATGGATCAGTGGCTCGACTTAAAGCACGCCTTGTGGCAAAAGGCTACGCTCAAACGTATGGGGTTGACTACTCTGAAACCTTTTCTCCAGTAGCCAAGATGACTTCGGTTCGATTATTCATCTCTCTAGCAGCTGTTCATGATTGGCCCCTGCATCAGTTAGACATCAAGAATGCTTTTCTTCATGGTGATCTTGTAGAAGAAGTCTATATGGAGCAATCACCTGGATTTATTGCTCAAGGGAACAATGGAAAGGTATGTCACTTAAGAAAATCCTTATACGGTTTGAAACAGAGCCCTCGGGCATGGTTTGGGAAATTCAGCACCGTTATTCAACAATTTGGCCTACTCAAAAGCACGTGTGATCATTCTGTGTTCTACAGAAAGTCAGAAGCGGGTATCATCCTTCTAGTAGTCTATGTTGATGATATTGTTATCACAGGGGATGACGGGATTGGAATCTCAGGATTGAAAGAATTCTTGCACAAACAATTTCATACAAAAGACTTGGGACTATTGAGATACTTCTTGGGAATAGAGGTAGCAAGGAGCAAGAAAGGTATTTTTCTGTCTCAGAGGAAGTATGTACTTGATATGTTGGCAGATACTGGGAAAATGGGCGCCAAGCCACGCAGCACACCAATGATCCCCAATTACTATCTTGCTAAGAGTGATGGAGAATTATTCAAGGATCCCGAGAAATACCGAAGATTGGTGGGGAAGCTCAACTATCTCACATTGACCCGGCCTGACATTGCGTTTGCTGTTAGTGTTGTAAGTCAGTTTATGGGATCACCAACAGTCAAACATTGGGAAGCTTTGGAACATATCTTGTGCTATTTAAAAGGTACTCCAGGACGCGGGATTGTCTATAAGAACCATGGACATTCAAAGGTTGAGGGATATACAGATGCGGATTGGGCTGGATCCAAGGAGGATAGGAGATCTACCACTGGATACTGTGTATTCGTGGGAGGGAATCTAGTATCATGGAGAAGCAAGAAACAAAGTGTGGTATCTCGATCTAGTGCTGAATCTGAATATAGAGCTATGGCTCAATCCACTTGTGAAATCCTATGGATTCATCATTTGTTAACCGAAGTTGGTATGACAGTTGCTCTACCAGCAAAATTATGGTGTGATAATCAGGCAGCTCTTCATATTGCTTCAAATCCAGTATATCATGAACGCACAAAGCACATAGAGATTGACTGCCACTTTGTACGTGAGAAAATTCAAACTAGAGAAATAGAAACTGGATATGTAAAGACCGAGGATCAGTTAAGTGATGTTCTTACGAAGGCTGTGAATGGAAGACGAATTGAATATCTCTGTAACAAGCTGGGCATGATCAACATCTATGCTCCAACTTGAGGGGGAGTGTTAACAGAATAATAGGAAACTGATTAATTCCTTAGTTAATGTATAGGATCCTCTTTCCTAAACTTAGTGTAATCTACTTGTATATTGTTAGTTATACAGCTCTAAGTTGACATTAGGAGAGTGTTTTTAGGAGTGATTTGTGGTGTATTAGCTGTTAGGTTAGCCTCCTTCAATTAAGGCTCTAATCTAGGAGTAGGACAACCTAAAATGTATATAAATATATGTTTCAGCTATGAATAAAATTACACAGAAATTTAATCTCTCTCTCTCTTTTCTTCACACCAAGTATAATGTAGACTGCTAGATGCACTATTATTTAGTAAAAAAAAGAAAAGGAAACCGAGAATCTGGTTCAAAAACAGAAAATAACTTTACTCATTGGACCTTACTGAAAATGTAGCCCCAAACCAAGCAAAAGTGTAGGAAAATAATTAAATTTAGCAAATCTTACCCAGATCAGGACTAAGATCAAGTCAAGATGATTTATATTTTAGTCCCACACATATGCTTCAGGACTCGAGCTAAACCTTGAGTGACATTGTCAAACTCAAGTCCCACTAGCGCAACAAAAGGAAACAAAGTTAAACCACACTCCATTTGTCAATTAAATTAGCAAATCTTACCCAGACTAGGATTAAGACTGAGTCAAGATGATTTATGTTTTAATCCCACACATATGCCTCAGGACTCAAGCTAAACCTTGAGTTTCACAATGTCAAACTCAAGTCTCACTAGCACCGCTGAAGGAAACAAAGTTAAACCGCACTCCATGCCTGTCCAGTACCTAGGATTAAGGACTTGCTAAAATTTGTCAATTAGGATTTAAGCAATGTCATTATGATGCATATTTGATAAGATCTTTTTTATAAATGGATTCCGTAGTTAAAATTAGAAAAGGGGGAAATACTCTTTCACTGGCATTCTAGAATGTGATCTTTCATGATATTTCAAAAGAATGTGATTTTTCTTGCTATTTGAAAAGAATGCGATTTTAAAGCTATTTCAATGAAAGCCTACGAGCGGTAATACTAGAAGTCTATTCCTTGAGCCCTCTAGAATACCTGTTGAGCGTAATTTAGCAACTGTAATTTAACATCCAAAAAAAATTCCAATGCAGAATCAGTATGTCAACAAATCTAGGCAATAAATCAAAAATTCAGGGCCAACAAATTTTATGTGGAATATATCACTTTTTCTATTTAATAGGATGTTTATCATGATGATGATTTCAGACTATTTCCATACCAGTTGCTGGGTTTAGAACCCTACAAGAACACTCATTCTATGATATGGAATTGCTATTATTGCACAATTATATCTTTCTTTATCTTCTAATTGTCTTTCTTCTTATTTTCACTTCCCTTCTTTTTTCTAATTCCCTTTCTTTCTCTCTATTTTTTTCTACTTCACAGTTGTCAGCAATAGCATTGTGGTTATTGTCATGCATTAGAATACTTCTACAACCAAAATATCAAAAAACAAAGACTACTAGTACAATCTAGACGTAGAGTAAGAGAGGGAGGCATTCTCATGCAGACCAAAATAGTAAAACAGAGAAATAAGAGCAGTGGATAAAATTTTTAGGATGGGAATACATGCGGATGCACTAGAAAATCCAATCCTAAGGAAATTTGCAGTAATTCTAACTGAATTTTTAATAGTATTTTATAATATCAAGTAGGCAATTTCTCCAATGTGGACTTCATAATCAATAATCATTATTGAAATACTGTCAATGCTTAATATCATTATTTGCCGCAAATATAAAAACGATTCAACAGAGAGGCTCACTCTTTGAAATTTGACCATAAGGAACAAGCAACCATGATAAACACGGTACAGAAGCAAAAGTAACGGTTTAAGTCCAATGTCTTTTTCACTTTAGTAACTTAAAATTTGTTAAACCACTCGCAAGATAATAAAAAGAACACAGTAATGAAGCCCAAAAAATGAAACTGTAATGGAAGCCCCAAAAATGCAACTGTAACCGCAGACCCAAAAATAAAACAAGCCACTAGCTGTTGGTTTTTCATCAATGAGTCTCCATTCGTGCTTTATGTCAAATATCATGTCACCATAATGCATATCAGTAATGCTAATAAAAGCAAAATTTTGTCAAGTATTTGCTAACAATATATTTTGATCAAATTCTAGAACTCACGGTCTATTACCATGAAAGAAAGGACCAGTTATTTCCACCAGAACCACCATCCCAGCCGTTGCCACCACCACCAGAACGGCCACCAGAATTCCCATAGCCAGAGCCTCCAAGCCCACCATTACCACCTGAGCCGCCATTCGAAACAGCCGAAACACAAAACTGATCAAAATTCAATTGCCATCCGAATTTAGGACCTCCATAATCCTTGAGTGTAGCCCTGTTTGTATATTTTAGAAAATAAGAATAGGGACTGCAAGAAGAACATGCCCTCAAGCTATTTATGCGCATAGGATTGGACAAAACTTGAGTCTGTTGACCAAAATGCGAGATGGGTTGGCATCGACGATAAGAAGCTAGAAAATGGTTTAAGAGTGGGCGATTGCGGGTGAGAGACACAGGGTTTGGCGCCATTCTGCTATGAACGGAGAATGGGTTTGGTTGAATTGGGTTTGGGCAGTGAACTTATCGAGTTAGGCCGAATAACAAATGTCCAAATACTATTTCATCCTTCAGAAATTACTCCAGGAACAAATAGTTAATGTGAATCATAGGTTGATCGTATTGGCTGTTAAAAACAATGTTTTCGTTATTATATAAATTGATTAGATTTGTGTGCTAAATTTAATGATTTTTTAATTTATTTGTATTTTTTAATAGATATAAATTATGATTATAAAGAGTACGAAAATAATATCTTTCAAATCATACCAATCTAATACAAAAAGAATGATCAAGATTGAATAAAATATAATAAAGTAGAATAACATTGACATACAAAATATTAGAAAGGTAAAATTTATGAAATCAAGCCCCAATTTAGAATAATTGAATTATATTATTTTTAATTTTACAACAGAATAAATGTAAATCTATAATTAAATAAAGTATTTTTTATATTTTCAATTAAAACTATATTTCTAATCAAATTATTTTTTCTTCAGTTTTATCATAATTTGTTTATTTTTGTGATTTAAATATATTATTAGTACTCTTTGATTGCACTGCAATATTATTGAGAAATTTTATAATAGACAATTTATGTAAAATGTCAATTTAAATATAATTTAGTATTAAAAAAAACATATTAGACTAGACAAGCGGACAAATGAAACACAAAAAATAATAATAATAATAATAATAAGTGGCAACATTTTGTAATTTCTTGATTATTATGTTAATAATTGTGACCATATTACCTGGTTTAACATATTTGGTGTAAATAAAAGTATAAATAGATATTAAGTTTACATTATCAATATATTTATTTCAATATTTTCAATAATTTATTACATAGGATGAAACCGTGCAATAATTAGAAACTAACATAATTAAGTTACAATCGGATATTGTAATCTCCATTTTGAATACCACTATGTCACTTACCATGATGTAGAATAAAAAATGTAGAATTAAAAAAAGAAAAAAAAAACTTTAGTCTCATATTAACATATTAGTTCTCTATATAAGAATTAGCTAATTTAATTCATAATATCAAAAAAAATAGTAAATATGTTTATTATAACATTCACTAGTACAATAAGTATCATTATTTCTAGTGCTCCATTTGTTTATAGGATGAAACTTAAAAATATTGCATACTTTGTTGTTTCATATTTTGGATCACTTCTTTGAATACCACATTGATAGCACTATTAGCTATTAGCCCCATATTGGCTAGCAATAATGATTTTTATTTCTTGATCATTATGTGAATAATTTTGAGCATATCACTTAACATGTTCAAAGTGTAATAAAAAGTACAAATAGTGTTGGTAGAGATAAGATTAGAAAGTTAGGATTTGTTTTTTTGAATTTAATTCAAAATTGGAAAGTTTGAAATAAATCCCAAATTTCATAGGATTTATTATTAGCCTGATTTTTATGCTTTTTCTCTCTGAATATAATGTAATACGTCATAAAAAAAAGAGAAATAGTTTTTGTAACACCCTTATACCCAATATACGTATACTACATACACTCATATATGTAATATACGTATAGAGGATATAAAAATGTCACAACCATTTAAACAAAAACAAAACTTCACTTTTTAAAAATCTGTGTAAACTTAAATCAATTAATTGATATACTATAATTAGTAAATAAAAAATTACTTATTAAAACATATATGTATCTTCATTACCCAAAAGTTCATCCAAAATATTTTTAATAAGCAGAGGAATATGCAGCGGAATATACATCTATATATATACATCAAAATCAATATGTACAAAAATATAAGATTTATACATGCTGGCAGTTTGTCTCTGATCTTGATGTTTCATTAACAACTTTGATATCAAAGTCTCCAGCCTAGATTCGACTCAGTCTAGCTGAACTCTCCGGCTCAACCAGATCTACCCTGTCACCTACCTGCGCGATGAACCACATTCGCGCTAAGCCAAAAGCTTAGTGGTACAAACTTTGATAACAATATAGTCCAAATGAAATATCAATGCATAACACACACACACACACACACACACATATATATATATCACAACTCATACCATTATATCTCATTATATTGCTCAGTTATATCACAATTCATAATTCACATTAAAGCAAAGACAAGCATGGTTCCAAAAAGGATCTAATATGCTATTCAAATTTCAGAGTTACTGCTTTGGTCCATAATTACACCTTGGGTCTAGCCCATAGGCATTATATCCATGGATAATCCAATTGGGTCTGAGCTTACGACCCGGTCTTTTCACTCAGTCTAGCTTCAAGAATTTGTTTTTAAGGCTTACGACCTAGTCTTTTCACCCCCAAAAATATCATATTTATCAGCTGAGCCTGGCTTATGACTCGGTCTTTTCACCAGCCCAACGTTTAGCCCGTAGGCAATTCATAGGCATGCCGCCAAACCCAAAACTCTGAAAATTGAATAACATACTAGGCACATAATTTATTCATATTTCATTCTCAATTCCTTTCTAATTTTCTCGTAATCAAACTAGGCACATTGCCTTATTATATCATCTTTTTCTCATTCTTTTCTTTTATATCAATATCAATTTATTACATTATGCTTTCATATATCTCATCACATTAATTCACATTTCTTTTCAACTACAACACATTACTTTGATACATCAACATAATTCACATTATGCATATCATAATATATTTTTCATTCATCAACAATATATTAAGTAACTTAACACATTTTTTTTCCAACCAAATGTGTTAAGTCCCAATGTCATATAAATATGAACAATTATTCAAAGTTTGTACTTACCTCTAAAAGCAACAACACCACTTCAACCTCCTCTTCCAAGATATCCCTCAACACTTGGATTAGGGTACTCAAGTCTCTTCCAATCCTATTCCAAATGTGATTATAAGTAATCACTAAGTGATCCACAAAGAAAAATAAGGAAAAGAACTATCTAGGGCAAACTCTACCCATGACATGCTCAACAACACGGGCGTGTCCATGACCGTATCCTAAACTCACAACACATAAACTTTGACACGATCAGTAAGCTCTTTTCCATTGGATGAAGATGGTGGCCGACCCCTCTTGGAGAAGTGACGCGGACCCTTAGCAACGATGGCAGCAAACCCAACATATAACAATGGTAGAGAACTCCTTGAAACTTGATAATCACCTCCTAAGGAACCCAACACCTATAAAGAGACGTGAACTCACTATGATTGAAGGATTTAGTTGGTAAGAAGAAGGAAAACGCCACAACTCTCGTTGATAAGTAAACCTAATTCTTGATGCAAAGAAAGAATTAAAGAATCCACTCTAATCTCTCTCACACGAAAATTCACAAGAAGAACTTGTAGAAGAATTTGAAATTTTTTAATAATAATATGTCAAAAAGTCCCCTTACAAGAAAAATAAGGCCCTATTTATACTAAAAGGCACACATAAATCCGAAACCCTAATTCTTATGGGAAAAGGAAAGCTACAAAGTTAAAATCCTAAACCATTAAGGAAAATATAAAGTATGAAAACAAAGTCCTAATCCACTAAGGAAAATATAAAGTATGGAAACAAAATCTTAATCCACTAAGGAAAATATAAAGTATGGAAACAACCAAACTAAATCCCTTCAACATAAGAACACGCCCCACACTATTTGGGCTGTCCATGGGCCTTAAATTACTTCACAAGGCTTTATATGAACCCCCCATGGACCTTTCTTGCACGTTGGACCTTTCTTGCACGTTGGACCTCTTTAGCTAGCCTTTAGCTTCCACATTAAGCATCATAATCAGCTTTGGTGTGCCTTCTTCAAGCTCTATTGTGCACTTTTCCATTGCCATTTCAGTCACTTCCTTTGAAATTTGATCTTGAATATGCAATCCCATAGCTGCTCCAAACTTCTTAGCTCTGCTCCTAGTCAATGGCCCATTTGGAAGCACCAATGGATCCTTACCTCGTGGCTGGTTCGTATCATTCTCCCCCTCTTCAAAAAGATTTATCCTCAAATCTACATCATCATAAGGAGATAAATCAGACACATTAAAAGTAGTACTAACACTATACTCACCAGGCAAGTCTATCTTGTATGCATTATCATTGATCTTTGCCAACACTTGAAATGGACCATCACCACGTGCATCAAGCTTATTCTTCCTTTGATTTGGAAACCTCTTGTCACATCTCAAAGTTTAGGTAGTCGAGTATTAGGCAAGAAGGACATAAATAAGTGGTCAAATAGAGGCTTGAGATAGTTAAAAACAAAATCGGTGTGCAAAGGAGGCTCGTGAAGTCGACGTGACCTAAATGTAATTTTTCGAAAAGTCGAGGACCTAAGAGTAATTTTCTAAAAAGTTGTGTCAGTTCTTAATAGTGACCCTAACAGATGCCATAAATGTGTTCTCGGGATTAATCGGGTCATAATGGTGGCGCACGATTTTTTCTGAAAACGCACGGCTTGTAAGTTACGGGCGATTTTCCGACAAGGGCATTTTGGACATTTCCACCGGAGGGGCGATTTTGTAATTAAATATAACTTTGGGGGCAAAATTTAAAAGAATAAAAAGCCACTTTCAAGTGGCCAAATCCTAGCCTTTAATTCCAAATGGGTTGGACAAATCATGGCCATTGAAAATAAACAAATTAATTAAATGGAAATTAAATTATAAACAACTAATTTTGGTCTTCCAAACACAAGTAAAGGATCAAAAAACACCACCATCACCACTTTTCTTCTTCCATAGGTCGTGCTCCCCCCTCCCTTCCATTTTCAAGGAGAAAATTTTCAAGTCTAAGCCATTTTTCAAGTGAAATTCAATAGGAAATAAGGTAAGATACCATCCTAAGTCTTATTCTTTCATTAGAATTAGGTATTAGGCTATGTTTAGGAAGATTTGATATTATGTTCATGTTGGGAAAGTATTAGTAAGTTGATGATTATGGTGAAAAATGATAAACTACTTAAAGGAAATGATGAAAATTGTGATTATTAGTAAGAATAAGTAAAGGATTGTTAGAAAATCATAAGGTAGCATCATGTTCATATCTAAGGTTTGTTCTTACATATGTGACATGATAAATTCATAGGAAATCAAGGAGGTTAGAGAGGAAAGAAAATGAAATAGACAAGAAGAGTAAGGAAAAGCAAGGTTTGGTACTTTAACTAATTGTTTGTTCATTTTCTTGAAATTTTTTAGTTTTAGAATTAGTGAAATGTTGTGACTTGTATGATTTTTAATTAAATATAGAAAACTGTTCTTGAAGTGAATTTTTGATATGTTGTGCCTCAATGCGTCTAGAATGACTGAAAAATATTTTGAGTTAAATTCGGAATGTTTATGATTATGGAAAAATTATTTCTGTTAGACCTGCTCTAGGAGGTACCTTGACTGAGACATCTATGTTTCCAGATTTTTAATAAAATTTAGAAAAATAATCTTCAATTGAATTTTGTATATGTTGTTGTTTGGTGAGTCTAGTATTTGAGAAAAATAATTTGGAACCACATTGATTGAATTTAATTTACGGAATTCACAAAATTCAGAACTGCTGCCAGGATGCAGGGCAACTGGAGCAGTCTGGTTGGGTGAACTACTTGACAAAGATTTTGTGTCCAGTTTGATCTGAAATTTTAAAGGAACGATTTTAAGATGTAAAACTAAATTCTATAAAAATTTTAGAGTTTTTAGTCAAGTAGATTATTTTATACAAATTTTCAAAATAAGGATCAAGTTGAGTCCAAAACCAGAATTTACTATTCATATGGTCATTTTGTTAATATTCATTTGGTCATTTTTCAAAAGTAATCCAATTGATTCCTTATGCATATAAATGAGCATAATATGTTATTAAAATGATAAAATATGATATTTCACGTTGAAATAATATAAGAACCATAAGTCGATAATTGTATAATGCATATTCGATTAAGAAATGGCATGAGAATTTTTTGCTCCACTGGATATCTGGGATAGTACTGAGTAGGGTAAGTGTATGATATATCATACTATATGCAGTGCTACTTTAATATAGGGTGACGACTCGAGTTATATAGGGTGACAACCCGAGTTATATAGGACTTCGGTCCGAGTTATATAGGGCAATCACCCGAGTTATATAGGACTCCGGTCCGAGGGCTTCGGCCACAGATTTCACAGGGCTTGGTCTGTAATTTTTAAGGGCCACAACCACATAATATATATACAGTTGTTTCAGTTAGTTCCTTACCATACGTTAGTTTACCAAATTACCTTGTGGAGCGAATTGATAAAAATGATAATAACTGAATATATGACATGTATGGATTGTTTTTACTGTGATATTATTTTTCAATACGACTCATTGCTTTTAAAAGTGCATTATGCTTTTATTATTTATTTTCCATAATTAGTTAAAGTACCCACTAAGCAATGCTTAGCGAGTTTAGTTTCTTCTAAACTCGTAGGCTATTAACAAGGAGCCAGTAGCGAGCAGAGGAGTCCTGCGATCTGTCGCTCATCAACAAACTTAGGTGGTGCTCTTCATTTTGTATTTTGGTATTAGAAACTGGCATGTACTTATTTGAACAATACAAAGAGATTACTTGATGTAGCATGTAAATCTAGTAATGTATAATAACTGTATGGTTTTAAATTGAGTTGGGTTGTGAATATAGAAGTGTGAATTCTTCTTGCAGGATTGTAGTTGAGATTATAAGGGTGGATTATTGGGATTGTGCTTGAGTTAAATTGTGAAACAAAATGTTTTTCAAAAATAATAAAAATTAGTTTTGTCGACACTTGGGACCTAGAATTTTAAGGGAGACTCCGTCAAAATTTTTGGAAAATTTTTATAGGAACATTAAGTAAGCTGACATAACCAGAACTCGTATCCCGATGTGGCATTCCTCCTCAGCTTATTCATAGGTAGGGAAGGGGTATTACAATTTGTGGTATCAGAGTATTGGTTTAGTCGATTCTGGGAGATAGGTAGTAAGTAAGTAACTATGTGTGCCATGTAAGATAAAGTAAGGAGAAAGTTATATGATGAATAGGTAGATGTACATGCCAGATAGGAATTGATAATCGAGTTATATGTTGATGAATTAAGCAGATAGCTATTTATGTCAATGTAGGATGTCTCTTGTAATATCCCAAAGTATGCCCTAGAAGTTTGGTATAATTATTGTTGTAATTGGATTGAATGTATATGTTTTATTGGAAAGAGAAAGGAAATAAGGGAGGAGTGTATATGTTGTATATATGGTGATATATACAACATATACAAGTCAAATTATTATATGGTCAAAGAAGATATTTATAATTTTTATATTAATTAAATAAATTGAAAAGAAAATTATGAGTGGAAGAGAATTATTTGAATATTTTAATGATATATTGCTTGGTGGAGATTTGAGTGGAGACTAAATATTTGACTTTGTCTCTTATTCTTTTTCATTTTCTTATTTTCCATTTGGTTGGCTGGGTATCCCAAAGACAAGAGAGCAAGAGAGAGTTTTGATTTTCTAAGATCAAATTGAAGGAAGATTCAAGTGATTAAGTTGGAAATTTAAGAAGTTTCATCATTTTTGGTAAGTTTCCTCTTGATCTTCTTGTTTTATTTTGAGTTGTAATTGAGTTTGATTGTTGATATGTGATAGTGTGATTATGTTTGATAATGGTATGTTTGAGAGTGTTGGAATTGAATTGAATATAAGAAGTTAGGTTGGTGTTGGTGTTGGAAGAGTATGAGTTGTGGTTGTGTTAGGGTTTTGAATTGGTGATCGTTGTAGATGTTGAGTTTGATTAATTATTCTTGTAAATCTTCATGATAATTGTGTTTGATGAAGTTTGAAGCATAGAATACATGTGTTTGGTCCGAAACAGAAGCATATTGGATGCCACGCCCGTGGCCCTTGGTTGTCACGACCGTGGCCATTGGAAGCCATGGCCGTGGGGGTTTTGAGCAAAGGAGGCAGAACCGTTTGTTAACCCACGCCCGTGGGGGTTGGGAGGCCACGACCGTGGGGTCTTAGAGAGAGATGTTGGCTTGTAATTTATGATCTATGGGTCTAGTATGAGACTAATAGGTGTATAATTGTATTGAGGATTCATGTGTATTTGTAATTAAGTGTGTATTATTCTTTTTATATTAGGTTGTGAAGAAGTTAGTTTGCCCTAATTCAAGTGTTGAGGATTCTAGGAAGAGGAAGGGTATAGTTTGGTGTGAGTTGTTCTTAAGGTAAGTACAAACCCTACATTATTGCATACCTTTATATGATCTTGAGACTTAACACATTTGATTGTAAATGTGTTAAGTAATCTATTGCATTGTTGATGCATATTAATAATGTTATTTTTTGCATAATATGAACTTTGTGGAATGTATGTTGGAAATGTGAAAGATAAGATGATATGATGAAATATGAATTGAGATAATTGAGGCATGTTTGCCTAGATGATGATGTTTAATGTAATTGGTTATGTATACTCTATTGAAGAGATGTGAAGCCATTGTTGTTGGCTATAATGATGTAAATGAGATGATTGAGGCATGGTTGCCTAAATGATGATGAGAAAATGAAAATGAAAATGATAATGAATTAATGAATGAATTGTGTGTCTAATGTGTTATTCCATTTTCAGAGTTTTGTTGATGGTGGCATGCCTATAGTAACAATCTCTTGAAGTTAGGTTGGGCTTGATCCTTGAAGCCAAGTTGGGTTGAAGTTTAGCATGCTTAACTCCCCTTGAAGCTTGGTTGGGTCTAGTCCTTGAAGCCTAATTGAGATGTTATAACCCTTGAAGCTAGGTTGGGTTTGGTTCTTGAAGCCAAGTTGGGTTGATACTTAGTATGCTTTGTTCCCCTTGAAGCTTGGTTGAGCCTAATCCTTGAAGCCTAGTTGGGATAATGATAATGATAAATGTGATAATTAAACTAAAACATTAACTCTGAAAGTTGAATGGCATATTAGTGTCTTTTGGGCCCATGCTTGTCTTTGCTTTAATATGAACTATGGATTGAGATATAATGTTATGAGATGATTATAATACATAAGTAACTTAATGTAAATGAATGTGACTTGGAAAGCTATGTTGAGTAATGAAACTATGAAGATACAACATGAATGTTTTGATAAGTTATTGAATAATGCAAGGTTGTGAAATATAATATTCTTTTGAATTATTTTTGAAACTTGATTGTATGACATTGGCATTGCATTGAAGCATAATATTATTGTAGTTTGTACCACTAAGCCGTTGGCTTAGCGCGATTGTGGTTCATCGCGCAGGTGACCGAGTAGAACCAGAAAGTTCATCTAGACCGAGTCGAGTCTAGACCTTGAGGTGTTGATAGTGGGCGTAAAGGTCAGAGATGAACTGCCAAACATGTATAAATGTTATGTTTTTTTTTTGTAAAAATTGATTTGGATGTTTATGTATTTTGATGTATATAAATATATGTAAATATAACTATATTTTCCGCTGCGTATTGAAAGAATGTTTTATTTATTGTTCTTTATAGTATAACGTATGTAATATCCTCATGTATGCCCTAGAAGTTTTGATTTTGTTGTTGTTGTTGTTGTTGTTGTTGTTGATTTAAAATGTGATTGAATGTATATATTAGGTGATAAGAAAAGGAATTGAGAAGAGAATGCTTATGTATATTTGTTTTGGGAAAGAAAGAGGGTTTAGAGACAAGTTTATATGTTGTTTATATGATGATATAATTAACATATACCTAAGTCAAAAGGGTTGGTCAAAGCAAGAGGATATTTTTATGTGGCATGTGAAATTACTATAATGGGCTTATAAGAGACAAAAGGTTAGTTAATTGGATGAGGGCATGTTGGTAATTGTCTTGTTAAAATCACTTGGTGGAGATTTAAAGGAGAAATTGACTTTGTTTCTTCATCATCTTCTCTTCTTCTTGATGGTAGTGGACGGCTCCTCCAAAGACAAAGGAAAGCAAGAGGTGAAGAGAGGATCTTGATGTGTTGAACTCAAATTGAAGGAAGATTGAAGTGATCAAGTGTTGATTCAAGAAGTTTATAGCTTTGGTAAGTTTTCTTATAGATCTTTTGCTTGTTTGAAATGATATGTGGATTTGATAGATGTTCTAAGAGTGTGTTGATTGATTTTGTTATACTTAAGTGTGTTTGATTAGTTTGATCTTGGATTTTAAGGATGAATTGATGAAAGAAGTAAGTTGATTTTTGAAAGATGGAGAAGAAGGGTGGTTTTAGGGTTTTGAGGAGATAAGTGTTAATGTTGTGTTAATATATATTGTTAAGGTGATTAATGTGATGAATATGTAAGATATGTGTTAATAATGTTGATTAGAACCATTTGAATGAGATTATTGTTGTGTATAATGTGTTAGAATGCATTTAGAAGAGTGTTGGCTTTGGTTAGGGTTGTTCATGAGTGACACGGCCAAAACCAAAGAAGAGACACGGACAAGACTTGATGTTTTGGAGAGACACGGCCAAGTCCATGGAAATTTGGCCGTGTGTGTGAGATTTTGGAGAGGACACGGCTGTGTCCCATGCCTGTGTCAGTCACTGCCAATTTGTTTTGGGAGACACGGCCACAAGCTTGGCCGTGTCCCTTGGGTGTGTTGGTTACTGTGTTTGGGTTTTGTTCTTCATACATGATTGAGTTTGAACTTTCAATTGAAATGCATATGATACTACATGAACTAGGGTTTGTACTATACAATGTGATTTTTGTAAATGATAATGTGTGAGATGGATAATGTATTTTGAAATGCTATATGCATAATATGAATTGAGATGTGAAATGTGATGCAAAGCCATTGTGATTTGCTATGATGATGCAATTGAAAGAAATAAGGCATGTTTGCCTAAATGTTGATGAGAATTGAGAATGGAAATGATGACTAAATAATAAATGAATTGTGTGGCTAATGTGTTATTCCATTTTCAGAGTTTGTTGTTGGTGGCATGCCTAATAAGTGTAACAATCTCTTGAAGTTAGGTTGGATTGAATCCTTGAAGCCTAATTGAGATGTTACCACCCTTGAAGCTAGGTTGTGTTGGTTCTTGAAGCCAAGTTGGGTTGAAGCTTAGCATGCTTTGCTCCCCTTGAAGCTTGGTTGAACCTAATACTTGAAGCCTAGTTGGGTATATGATATTGATAAATGTGATAACAAAACCAAAGCATTAACTCTGAAAATTGAATGGCATATTAGTGTGTCTTGGGCCCATGCTTGTCTTTGTTTAGTGTCGTTCATGAATGGTTTAATGAGTAATTAATGAGGTATATGAAAAGATGTTGAAATGTGATATGTCTACATATATTGAAGTATGAAATGTAAAGGTATGTTGTTAGCTTTGCATATATAATGTTACCTGTATAATATGGATTGGGAATTGACATTGCATTGCACTAAAGCATGACATTAGCATGTTTTGTCTTACTAAGCCCTTGGCTTAGCACGATAGTGTTTAATCGCGCAGGTGATAGAGGTAATAGAGTTGAACCCGAGAGTTCATCGAGACCGAGTGAGAGTAGACCTTGAAGAGTTGATTTTGGGAACTTAAAGATCAGAAGAGATTTGCCAATCATGTATTACTTCTTTTTAATTTTGTAAAGTAATATTTATAATGTAAATATATGCACATTTGTAAATATGGATTTAAATGTTTCATATATGTAAATATTTTATAAATTCCGCTGCGTATTAACTAAATGTATCTATATATCTATTTTGTTTTGTATTATAAGTAACTACCTATTTTTCTATAATGTATACAATTGAAAGATTATGGTATCGTTTAAAATGTTTTGAATGTTAAGAAAATCCGTAGCATCCCTATGTTTAGTGCATGTATACTACATTGTGGTGTTTGTAGTGTGCATGTATTGAATGTAGGGGTGTTACAACGTAAATGTTTAAGTTTGATTATATTATTGTATAAAGAAGTGTGTCGTTTATTTAGTAAGTCGTGGCATTCCTATCTTCAGTATACATATATTACGATCGTAATTGCATGCAGTGTTTGTATACGGGGTATATGGGTGTTACATCTCTAGATTCGTGGCAAGCTATGGAATGAAACGTAGAATCACAAACATCTGGGTCTGCAGATGCCGGGGAAGCTCATAGACCAGGGTCAGCAACAGCTGAAATACCCGGTCCGGAGACTTATCTTAGGCAGATTGCAACAACTTTTCAGCAAATGGCTGGAAGGGGCCCTGCTGCTGAGGGAGATAGGAAACCCCGATCGAGAAGTTAAGAAAGTATGGTGCAAAAGAATTTAAGGCTGGTCGTGAAGAGGGATCTGAGGAAGCAGAATATTGGTTAGATAGTATCATTAGAGTTCTTGACCAGCTCCAATGCACTCAGGAGGAAAGAGTGGTTTGTGCTACCTCGCTCCTAATAGAGGAGGCGTACATATGGTGGGATACCACGCAGCAGCGGGTTCCACCAGAACAGTGAACTTGGGAATTCTTCAAGAGTGAGTTTAAAAAGAGGTATATCACTGATGCATATTTGACTGCAAGGCGCAATGAGTTCATTCATTTGAAACAAGGCAGAATGACGGTATCAGAATATGAGAAGGAGTTTACGCGCCTTAGTAAGCATGGAAAGAAGTTAATAGAAACTGAAGCTGAGTGATGTGAGAAATTTTTATAAGGACTTAATGATGAAATTAAGATACAGCTAGTGGCATTGGATAATACAGAGTTTTCAAAGTTGGTGGCTAAAGCATTGGATGTTGAAAAGGTGCAAGTAAATCTGAGGAATCGTCAACAGAGAATTCAACAGAAAAGAGAGCAAGCACAGAGTGCCCCAAGTAATCATCAGTTTGCTAGCAAGAGAGCTAAGGGTGAAGGATCCTTTATGAATGTAAAGCAGAATTTAAGACCATCTAAAAGACCTAATTTTCAAGCTACCTTAGTAGCCAGCACGAGAGGAATAAGCAGAGGATCAAGTAAAGGTTCTGGAAGGACTGAATATACATCATACCCCTCGTGTGAGCATTGTGGATGAAAGCATAGGGGAGAATGTTGGTTAGTTACTGGAGCTTGTATACTTTGTGGTGCCACTGATCACCTTAAGAAGGATTGTCCTAAAAATGTGGCAGAGATTTCAAAAGTTCCTGAAAGAACACAAGTAGCAAGTAGCAGCGATAAAGGTCGAGAAAGAGGAAGAGGCAGAGAAAATAGTAGTAATTATATAGGAACAATATCGGAGATAGTGGATTGCCCTGAATCGAGAGCGCCGGCCAGGATATATTACATGAGGGCAGAAGAGAATAAAGCAGAAGAAGGAAATGAAGGTACGTAAGTTTAAAATCAGTGTCTTGAGTACATATGTGTGTATATGTGATGATTATTAGTTATATTGATGATGTGTAATTACATGTAAGAATCATGCATGAATAAGTAAGTTTCGGGGCGAAACTTAAATTAAGGGAGGTAGAACTGTCACATCCCAAAGTTTAGGTAGTCGAGTATTAGGCAAGAAGGACATAAATAAGTGGTCAAATAGAGGCTCGAGATAGCCAAAAACAAAATCGGTGTGCAAAGGACGCCCGTGAAGTCGACGGGACCTAAAGGTAATTTTTTGAAAGGCCGAGGACTTAAGAGTAATTTTCTGAAAAGTTATGTCGGTTCTTAATAGTGACCCTAACAGATGCCATAAATGTGTTCTCGGGATTAATCGGGTTGCAATTGTGGCGCACGATTTTTCCTGAAAACGAACGGTTTGTAAGTTACGGGCGATTTTTCGACAAGGGCATTTTGGACATTTCCACCGGAGGGGCGATTTTGTAATTAAATATAACTTTGGCGAAAAAATTTAAAAGAATAAAAAGCCACTTTCAAGTGGCCAAATCCTAGCCATTAAGTCCAAATGGGTTGGACAAATCATGGCCATTGAAAATAAACAAATTAATTAAATGAAAATTAAATTATAAACAACTAATTTTGGTCTTCCAAACACAAGTAAAGGATCAAAAAACACCACCATCACCACTTTTCTTCTTCCTTAGGTCGTGCTCCCCCCTCCCTTCCATTTTCAAGGAGAAAATTTTCAAGTTTAAGCCATTATTAGAGTGAAATTCAATAGGAAATAAGGTAAGATACCATCCTAAGTCTTATTCTTTCATTAGAATTAGGTATTAGGCTATGTTTAGGAAGATTTGATATTATGTTCATGTTGGGAAAGTATTAGTAAGTTGATGATTATGGTGAAAAATGATAAACTACTTAAAGGAAATGATGAAAATGGTGATTATTAGTAAGAATAAGTAAAGGATTGTTAGAAAATCATAAGGTAGCATCATGTTCATATCTAGGGTTTGTTCTTACATATGTGACATGTTAAATTCATAGGAAATCAAGGAGATTAGAGAGGAAAGGAAGTGAAATAGACAAGAAAAGCAAGAAAAAGCAAGGTTTGGTACTTTAACTAATTATTTGTTCATTTTCTTGAAATTTTTCTGTTTAGAATTAGTGAAATGTTGTGACTTGTATGATTTTTAATTAAATATAGAAAAATGTTCTTGAAGTGAATTTTGATATGTTGTGCCTCAATGCGTCTAGAATGACAGGAAAATATTTTGAGTTGAATTCGGAATGGTTATGATTATGGAAAAATTATTTCTGTTAGACCTGCTCTAGGAGGTACCTTGATTGAGATAGCCATGTTTCCAGATTTTTAATAAAATTTAGAAAAATAATCTTCAATTGAATTTTGGATATGTTGTTGTTGAGTCTAGTATTTGAGAAAAATAATTTGGAACCACATTGATTGAATTTAATTTACGGAATTCACAAAATTCAGAACTGCTGCCAGGATGCAGGGCACCTGGAGCAGTCTGGTTGGGTGAACTACTTGACCAAGATTTTGTGTCCAGTTTGATCTGAAATTTTAAAGGAACGATTTTAAGATGTAAAACTAAATTCTGTAAAAAGTTTAGAGTTTTTAGTCAAGTATATTATTTTATACAAATTTTCAAAATAAGGATCAAGTTGAGTCCAAAACCAGAATTTACTATTCATATGGTCATTTTGCTAATATTCATTTGGTCATTTTTCAAAAGTAATCCAATTGATTCCTTATGCATATAAATGAGCATAATATGTTATTAAAATGATAAAATATGATATTTCACGTTGAAATAATATAAGAACCATAAGTCGATAATTGTATAATGCATATTCGATTAAGAAATGGCATGAGAATTTTTGGCTCCACTGGATATCTGGGATAGTACTGAGTAGGGTAAGGGTATGATATATCATACTATATGCAGTGCTGCTTTAATATAGGACTTTGGTCCGAGTTATATAGGGTGACGACCCGAGTTATATAGGGCAATCGCCCGAGTTATATAGGACTCCGGTCCGAGGGCTTCGGCCACAGATTTCACAGGGCTTGGTCCGCAATTTTTTAGGGCTACAGCCACAGAATATATATACAATTGTTTTAATTAGTTCCTTACCATACGTTAGTCTACCAAATTACCTTGTGGAGTGAATTGATAAAAATGATAATAACTGAATATATGACATGTATGGATTGTTTTTACTTTGATATTATTTTTCAATACGAATCATTGCTTATAAAAGTGCATTATGTTTTTATTATTTATTTTCCGTAATTAGTTAAAGTACCCACTCAGCAATGCTTAGTGAGTTTAGTTTCTTCTAAACTCGTAGGCTATTAGCAAGGAGCCAGTAGCGAGCAGAGGAGTCCTGCGATCTGTCAGTCATCAACAAACTTAGGTGGTGCTCTTCATTTTGTATTTTGGTATTAGAAACTGGCATGTACTTATTTGAACAATACAAAGAGATAACTTGATGTAGCATGTAAATCTAGTAATGTATAATAACTGTATGGTTTTAAATTGAGTTGGGTTGTGAATATAGAAGTGTGAATTCTTCTTGCAGGATTGTAGTTGAGGTTATAAGGGTGGATTATTGAGAGTGTGCTTGAGTTAAATTGTGAAACAAAATGTTTTTCAAAAATAAGAAAAATCAGTTTTGTCGACACTTGGGACCTAGAATTTTAAGGGAGACTCCGTCAAAATTTTTGGAAAATTTTTATAGGAACATTAAGTAAGCTGACATAACCAGCTTATCCCGATGTGGCATTCCTCCTCGGCTTATTCATAGGTCGGGAAGGAGTGTTACACCTCTCCTTTTGGAAGTGTACACAAACCCAATCTCCTACTTGAAACTTCATCTCACGTCTCCCTCTATTTGCAGAATTAGCATATCTCTTGTTCCTTTTCTCAATATTCGCCCTTGCTTTCTCATGCATCTCTTTCACCAATTTAGCTTTCTTCTCACCATCTAAACTAACAAGCTCATGAGAAGGTAAAGAAACAAGATCCAAAACTGTTGGTGGGTTAAAACCATAAACAAGCTGACGCGGACCCTTAGCAACGATGGCAGCAAACCCAACGTATAATAATGGTAGAGAACTCCTTGAAACTTAATAATCACCTCCTAAGGAACTTAACGCCTATAAAGAGACGCGAACTCACTATGATTGAAAGATTTATTTGGTAAGAAGAAGGAAAACGCCACAACTCTCATTGATAAGTAAACCTAATTCTTGATGCAAAGAAAGAATTAAAGAATCCACTCTAATCTCTCTCACACGAAAATTCACAAGAAGAACTTGTAGAAGAATTCAAATTTTTTTAATAATAATATGTCCAAAAGTCTCCTTACAAGAAAAATAAGACCCTATTTATACTAAAAGGCACACATAAATCCAAAACCCTAATTCTAATGGGAAAAGGAAAGCTACAAAGTCAAAATCCTAACCCATTAAGGAAAATATAAAGTATGGAAACAAAATCCTAATCCACTAAGGAAAATATAAAGTATGGAAATAAAATCCTAATCCACTAAGGAAAATATAAAGTATGGAAACAACCAAACTAAATCCCTTCAATATAAGAACATTCCCCACACTATTTGGACTGTCCATGGGCCTTAAATTACTTTCCAAGGCTTTATATGAACCCCCATGGACCTTTCTTGCACGTTGGACCTCTTTAGCTAGCCTTTAGCTTCCACACTAAGCATCATAATCAGCTTTGGTGTGCCTTCTTCAAGCTCTATTGTGCACTTTTCCATTGCCATTTCAGTCACTTCCTTTGAAATTTGATCTTGAATATGCAATCCCATAGCTGCTCCAAACTTCTTAGCTCTGCTCCTAGTCAATGGCCCATTTGGAAGCACCAATGGATCCTTACCTCGTGGCTGGTTCGTATCAAGAAGAAAGAAGAAGATGAAGATGGAAATAGCAATAGCCAACAACTCATTCAACACTTTCCTTAAAACCACACAAATCCCTTCTTTTAATTTCCACAAAGCAAATATATTAATATAATATTCTTAAAACCAAATATCCTCTTCCACTAACAATAATTAATATATAAATAATTAAAATATCTCTGAACCTTATCAAGATATTAACTTGTATATATTGTATATATCTTCATATCCATAACATATACACATCTTCCTTTTTCCTTTCTTTTCACTTAATTAAATATTTACACTTATAAATCCTTTAATTAATTTACAATAATTAATATTTATTTCAAAATTTTAAGATATTGTTTGGGATATTAAATTTTCTCCTGGTTTTCTTTCTCTATTGTTTTTTTATATGGTATCAGAGTTTTAAGGCTCAATCATGAATTACAAAGCAACCATGGTTGGCTCTAGAACACCACCTCTAGAAGAGACGAGTGGTAAGAAATGAGTGGTACTACTTCGGCAAGGACTAGTTCTTAATCATCATCGGTTATTTCCTTTACACTTTCAGTTGTCTCCTTCTCTTAAAATTCATTTCAGATTACCATTCACAAATTGAATGGAAAGAACTACCTTGAGTGGTCTCAACCAGAGTGACTGGCAATTGATGGAAAAGGAAAATTAGGTTATCTAAATGATGAGGTCACTAAACATGATTTGAGTGATACCAAATACCGACACTGGCGCTCCAAAAATTAAATTGTGACTACATGGTTAATCAATTCCATGGAACTAGGGATCAAAAAGCCTTTTATGTTTTTGCCAACAACAAAAGAGGTATGAAATGTAGTTCGTGAAACTTATTCAAATCTAGATAATCATTCCCAACTTTATGAGTTGACTACTTAAATGTGGAAGATGTAGCAAGGTGGCCGAAAGGTGACAGTCTATTATAATGATATGATAACAATATGGCAAGAATTGGATTTGTTTGAAGATGAATCTTGGGAATGTCCCAATAATGGTGCTCAATATAGGAAGAAAATTGAAAGAAGCCGTGTGTTTGTTTTCTTGGCTGGCTTAAATAAAGAATTAGATGAGGTTAGAGGTTGCATACTTGGAAGAAAAGCCTTTCCAACAATAAGGGAAGTGTTTATAGAGGTGCAAAGAGAGGAAGCTCGACAAAAGGTGATGTTGAAAAATAGCTATGAATCTAAAAAAATTGATCAAGAATTAGCACTTGTAGCTCGTGACACAGATTAAAATGCTGAAAGGCATAGGGGGAAAACAATGGCTATGGTGTGATCATTGCAAGAGACCTTGGCATACTCAAGAAACTTATTGGAAATTGCATGGAAAACCAACAAATTAAAAAAATAAACTAGGCAGCAACACTAAGTCAGGGGGAGACAGTCGTGCTATCTAAGCTGGCATCTCTTATTTGGAGCAAGAATCTTCTCCAGAATTGTTACCTTTCATAAGGGAACATATAGAGGATCTTTATAAAATGTTACGATCTCATTCTAATTCTTCTTGTTTTATAATACAGTCAGGTATCCCTTTTTCTACAACCTTTATTTGTTGAAACTCTAACAGCTCCGGGATATTGGATTTGGAAGCCACCGATCATATGATAGTTTTTTCACAGTTTTTCTATTCATAGTCACCATGTGCAGGAAGCCAAAAGGTAAAAATTGCATATGGCTCCTTTTCCTCGGTTATTGGGAAAGGGGCAATGTCTATCTTTCCTTCGTTAATCCTAAAAAATATTCTTCATATTCTAAAATTATCATACAACTTGTTGTCCGCTTGATCATAATTATCAAATTAATTTTTAGTCCTCTCATTATGAATTTTAGGATTTAGCCTCAGGGAAGATGATTGGAAGTGTTAGACAAGATGGTGGTCTCTATGTTCTCAACAACAAATCATTTTTTGAAAGACAAGACAAGGAGGCATGTTTTATGTTTCAATTCTATCTCTATGTCTAGTGATAATAAGATTATGTTATGGCATTATAGGTTACGACATCCAAATTTTCAATATTTAAAACTTTTTTTTTACCAAAGTTGTTCATAAATAAAAATATTTCTAATTTTTTTTATATGAATCGTGTGAATTGGCAAAGCATAATCATTCTATTTTTTAGCCATAACTATATAAAAAGTCTACATCATTCACAATGATTCACAGTGATGTTTGGGGTCCTTCTAAAGTAGTAAATCCTACTAATCAAGGCTTGTTTATCACATTTATTGATGATCACATTAAAGTTACTTGGATATTTTTATTAAAAGAAAAATTTGATGTTGAAAAAGTGTTCAAAAGATTTTATAATATGGTTCAACACAATTTCAAACTCAGTCTAAGATTTTTAGGAGTAAGGATTTGGGGTTGGCATAGTGTTAGTTTCTCCTTCTAGAGAATAATTACCTCTCGCTGTCAAGTGAGCCTTTAAGGTTACCAAAAATGAGGTAAAGTACGAAGCCTATATTATAGGGATTGATATTGCTTTGAAACTTGGAATGTAATACCCTTATACCTAATATACGTACACTACATACACCCAACATATGTAATATACGAATATATGATACAAGAATGTCACAACCATTTTAACAAAACAAATCTTCACTTATAAAATCTATATAAACTTAAATCATTTAACTGATATTATATAAATAATAGATGAAATATTACTTGCAAAAACACATATATAACTTCATTACCAAAAGTTTATCCTAAACATTTTTGACAGTTTGCGGAATATACATATATATACATCAAAATATAACATAATATACATGAAATCAATATGTACAAAAATATAAAATATATACATGCTGACAGTTTGTCTCTGATCTTGATGTCCAACAATCAACTCTGCACTCAAGATCTCAAGCCTAGACTCGACTCGGTCTAGACGAACTCTCCAACTCAACCGAATCTACCCTGTCACCTACGCGATGAATCACAATCACGCTAAGCAAAAAGACTAGTGATACAAACTTTGATAACAATATAGTTTAAATGCAATGTCAATGTACATTACATAAGGATATTATAACTCATAACATTATATCTTAATATATTGCTCAACTATTCCACAATTCATAATTCACGTAAAAACAAACACAAGCATGGACCCAAAAGAATCCAATATCCTATTCAAATCCCAGATTTACTGCTTTGGTCCAAGATGGCACCATGTGTCTAGCCCCGAAGGCAAATCATAATCACAATGAGGATTACCTCATATGTAACATCCCAGCTAGGCTTCAAGGACTAGGCCCAATTCAGCTTCAAGGGTCTGCTACATCATGTAACAACCCAACTAGGCTTCAAGGACCAAGCCCAACCCAGCTTCAAGGGACTGTTACTTCTTAGGCATGCCGTCAAACACAAAACTCTGAAAATTGAAAAACATACTAGGCACACAATTATTTCATAATTCCATTATCAAATCCTTTCTCATTTTCTCATGATCAAACTAGGCACAATGCCTCAAATATCTCACTCATATCAATATAGCCATTACCAATGACTTTACATACCATCTTTAATGTACACACAACAAATTGCATTACCCATACATTTTGGGTGATTATCATATTTTGCACATAGTTCACATTATACAAATCATAGCATATTACTCATGCACCAACAATGTAGTAAGTAACTTAACACATTTTCCAACCAAATGTGTTAAGTCCTAATGTCATGTAAATATAAGCAATTATTCAAAGTTTGTACTTACTTCTAAAAGCAACAAACACCACTTTCAACCTCCTTTTCCAAGATATCCCTCAACACTTGGACTGGGGTAACTCAAGTCTCTTCAAAGCCTAAACCACATGTGATTATAAATAATCACTTAGTGATACACTTATAAGTATAAACAAAACCTCTCAACACAAGGATAAGATACACAAAGGAAAATAAGAAAAAGAACTATCTAGGGCAAACTCTACACATGACATGCTCAACAACACGAGCGTGTCAATGACCGTGCCCTAAACCTACAATATAGAAGCTTTGACAAGCTCAGTGACATGGGCATGTCAATGATCGTGTCTTAAGCTCTGTATTACAGCAGATAAGACACGTCTAGAGATATGTGCGTGTCCTTGCCGTGCTAAAACTCCTATAACATAGTAGATGTGACACGCTCAGTGATATGGGCGTGTCACTAACACTGAAAATAGAACCATCGACACACCCAAAGACATGGTCGTGTCACTGGTTGTGTCAGGCCAAAAATCCTGATATCAACACATAATTGTCACATCCAAAATTATATTTCTTTACCCTTTTTAACTCTATTTAAACCAACTAAATTCATCATTATACCACATGTTAGACAAATGATCTTAATTTTGATCCTTGATAACTCAAATGGATGATCTATTTAACTTGTGTTTGAGAAAGCTTGTTGCAGGATTAGGTTGCTTCAATTAAAGGTGAACAGAACAATTCTCGCGGTCGCACATCACCTAAATACGACCGCTCCATGCAATTACAGAATGAAACCTTGTCACAGTAGGTTTCGCGGTCAGAAGTTCGACCATAGTCGCGACCGCTCATACATAATAGCGACCGTCCTAATATTTGCCCGACCGCTACTCAAGGAACTTAAATCATTACAATCACAGTAAGGTTCGCGGTGACAAGAACGGTGAATGATTCGACCTCGCTTACCAATTTAGCGACCGCTCATTTATAGTCGCGACCGCCCAACAATTCAAGAAGAAATTGCTGAAAGAAACAGTAGTGTTCGCGTCCTCAGGTGCGTCCAGAAGTTCGACGCGAGAATATGAGTTCGACCGCGAAAAGCTACTAAGGGCGACCGCGAGATTCAAATTATGGCGGACATCTCTTTTGCCCTGTCAGAAAATGACACGTGACATGACCGTTGTAATCCCACTTCAGTATTCAAAAAAGGGCGACCGCACTTTGTGATGCGCGACCGTCCCGACAAACACAGCATGGGCAAGAAACGGTCCGACAAAAACATCATGGGTAAGATTCCTGCTGTAGAGCACTAAAATTCGACCGTTGAACTTTTTCAAAAGTAGCGACCGTCCCTGGTTAAAAGGACGACCGCGTGAAGCATGAGAGCGACCATCCTTGTATGAAGGGCGACCGCTAAGTGCTTCGGACAGTTTAAGTAAAGAAGGTCTAATCTGCCAAGACTTTATTCTAAACAGCAATAACGGCTAGTAAGACCACATTGGCTATAAATACAATGTTTCCATGAGAAAACAAGATAATAACATTATTAAGAAAAGATTTTCATAGCCAAGCAACAAATTTCCTTTTGCTTAAACTTGTATTTGAATTGTTATGAATGTTAGGTGTTAGCATTGAAAACACCATTGTATAAGTTTGAGTGTAAGCTTGGGAAACACTTAGGTTGAGAGAGTGAGCCTTGTAAAACTCTTGTGTGGGTTGTAAGTGTGAGCCTTAGAAAAACACTTGTAAAGTTAGGTGTGAACTTGTAAAAACACCAAAGTTGGAAGTGAGCTTGTAAAAACTTCAAAGTCTAGTGGAACCTTAACAAGTTGTTAAGGAAGTGGATGTAGGATTGAAGTAAATCCGAACCACTATAAATCTTGTGTGTTCTTTCTTCCTTCATCACTCAACAATCTTCATATTCCGCACTTCTTGTTTGTTGAGTTTTTTAAATTGTCATTACTTCTTGTGGAAACCAATTCACCCCCCCCTCTTGGTTGCCATCTTGGGACAACAATTGGTATCAGAGCCCTGAGATTTCTTAAACTTAATTGTGAAATCTGATCCACAATGGCAACTTCTTCTTCATCAAGCTCTCATGGAAATCTTAACTCTATTCTTAGACCTTACTTTGATGGAACGGATTACTCATACTGGAAACACAAAATGTATTTATTTCTAGACAGTGAAGGGATTGAACTATGGGATTTCGTGGAAAATGAGTGGAAATCTCCTACTCATGAGGTTGACGGTATTCAAGTTCCACTTCCCAAAGCTCAATGGTCAACTAGCAATATCAGAGATCGATTCAAGAACAATAGAGCTGCTTCCATCTTGATGAACTCCATTTCAAGAGAAGAAGGTGGAAGAGTTCAACATTTAACTTGTGCACATTGTATTTGGAAAACACTTGAAAACTACCATGAAGGTACAACTCAAGTAAGATTTACCAAGAAACAAATGCATGTTCATGAGTATGAGCTATTCAAGATGAAACCAAATGAAAATGTCACCGACATGACAAATCGCTTGCTTGCTATTGTCAATGAACTGAAGAAGTATGGCAAGGTATATGATCAAGGTGATGTAAACAGTAAGATCTTGAGAGCCCTAAGAGCTAGAAAGAACTTTGAATCCAAAGTATCATCCATAGAAGAAGCTCATGATCTTAGCACATTAAGAACCGACGAGCTAGTTGGTAAATTACTCACTTTTGAGCTGCACAGTGAAAAAGAAGAAGATCAAGGTGAGAAAGAAAAGAGAAAACCAATTGCACTCAAAGCAATCAAAGAAGTTGAGAGCTCAAGCAATGAAGGTACTGATGATGAAGATGAAATGGCAATGTTCTCAAAAAGAATGAATGAATGGAAAAGGAAGAAAAGATTACAAGCAAACAAAGGTACACCTCCTAAATTCTCCTTCAAAGATAAAGAAAAGAAAAATGAGGTAAAATGCTATGAATGTGGAAAAACCGGTCACATCAAGTCGGATTGCTACAAATTAAAGAACAAAAGGAAATGGGATAAAGAAAAGAAAAAGTCTCTCAAAGCCACATGGGATGACTCTTCCTCAAGTGAAGAAGAAGAAGAGGAAGGAATTGCAAATCTTTGTCTCATGGCTATTGAAGATGACTCCAATGAGGTAAGTACTCAATCTTTTGATCTTGTAGCACATGATGATATAAGTGATATAAATGATAGTGATTTGATTGAGCACATGAATTCTAAAATAGAAAAATATTTCTCTAAAATGATGCTCTATAAAGAGAAAAACTCTAAGTTAGAAAAGGATTTTATATGCTTAAAGAACTCTACCTTAGAATTGAAAACCTCAAATGAACACTTAATGAATACAATAGGAGAATTAAATAAAAGCTCACATGACTTAGAAAAGGTGATTAAAGAAAATGAGACATTGAAGCATGAACTAAAAGAACTAAAAGAATCAATTTCCAGATTTCATAAAGGAAAGGAAGCATTGAACACATTAATTAATAATCAAAGATCACCTTCCTTGAAATATGGATTAGGATTCAATGGCTCAACCAACATTGCACCTAGTAAACCAACTTTTGTGAAAGCATCTACAACTAAAATTTCTGATGTTCATATCAAAGATGCTTGCACCAAGTCTAAAAGAACTTCTTACGGTTCACTAGGAGATAAAGCCAAAAACAATTATGCATTGTTGTTTACTAAACTTGTACAAAAGAAATCACATACTTGTAGTTGTATGTATAATGCAAAAAGAAAAATGCAGAAGCATAGGATACCATGGCAATGCACATATTGCATGAAATTTGGTCACAAAAATTTCTATTGTTATATAAGAAAAGCTCATCTAAATTTAGAAGGCACTCTTTCTACTAACCATCAAGGACCCAACTATATGTGGGTACCTAAAAAAGGATGACCACAATTGGCTTGCAGGTATGCCTAAAATCTACTACCAATGAAAGCACATGGCTTGTGGATAGTGGATGCTCAAGGCATATGACTGGAAATGCAAAGCTCTTTACAAGTATTACCTATAAACATGGAGGTAACGTAACTTTTGGAAACAATGCTAAAGGTAAAATTCTTGGTGTTGGCTCCATTGGTTCTATTGGTAAGGATTTAATTGAAGATGTATGGCTTGTTGATGGTTTGAAACATAACTTGCTAAGTGTTAGTCAACTTTGTGATAAAGCATACTTTGTTAAGTTTGATTCCAAGGAATGCAAAATCACAAATTCAAATGATGTTATCATATTTAAGGGTACTAGAACAAACAACACTTACAATGTAAGCATACATTCTGATCATACATGTTTAATGTCCACTAATAATGATGCATGGTTATGGCATAGAAGACTAGGACATGCTGGTATGGATCAATTGAAATATATTTGTAATGAGAATTTAGTTGATGGCTTACCTAAGATAAAATATGATAAAGATAGGATTTGTGAACCTTGTCAACATGGTAAGCAACATAAAAGCTCATTTAAAACAAAGAATGTTATAAGCACCTCTAGACCTTTAGAGCTCATTCATTTAGACTTGTTTGGACCAAATAGAGTTACAAGCTTAGGAGGCAAATCATATGCATTTGTTCTTGTTGATGACTACTCTAGATTCACATGGGTTAATTTCTTAGCTCAAAAGAATGAAGCCTTTAATTACTTCAAAACCTTTGCAAAAAGAGTTCAAAATGAAAAAGGATACGTGATCACATCTATTAGAAGTGATCATGGCAAAGAATTTGAAAATGAAAACTTTGAAAACTTTTGCAATGAAATTGGCATTTCACACAATTTTTCTGCTCCTAGAACTCCACAGCAAAATGGTGTAGTTGAAAGGAAAAATAGAACTTTAATTGAAATGGCTAGAACAATGCTCAATGAATATGATTTACCATCTTATTTTTGGGCGGAAGCCGTTAATACAGCTTGTTACATTGCAAATCGTGTTTATAAAAGGCATTTAACTAATAAAACTTCTTATGAGCTATGGAATGGAAGAATACCCAGAATTGGATATTTTAGAGTATTTGGATGCAAATGCTTCATATTGAATACCAAGGATAATCTTGGAAAATTCTCATCCAAATCAGATGAAGGCATATTCTTAGGATATTCATCATATAGCAAAGCATATAGAGTATTTAATATGAAAACTCTAGTTATAGAAGAATCAATGCATGTTGTATTTGATGAATCATCTAAACTTGATCAAAAGAAAGGTATTACTTTCAATGACCCTGCAGGCACTCTTGAACCTCTTGAATCTATTGATGCTCCAAAGATCAATCAACTTGAAGAAAAGGCTCAAGATCTACCTAAGGATTGGCAATACAAGAAAGATCATCCAAAGGAACTCATCATTGGAGAAACATCAAAGGGAGTAACTACTAGATCTAAAATTAATCATGTTGATGTTAATGTTGCTTTTGTTTCTCAAATTGAACCAAAAACTATTGAGGAAGCTTTAAATGATGAAAATTGGATAATTGCAATGCAAGATGAACTTAATCAATTTGAAAGAAATAATGTTTGGCAACTTACTCCTAGACCTATAGATCATTCTATAATAGGATGCAAATGGGTTTATAGGAATAAGCTTGATGAAAATGGTCACATCATTAGAAATAAAGCAAGATTGGTAGCCAAAGGTTATAATCAAGAAGAAGGTATTGACTATGATGAAACCTTTGCCCCCGTAGCTAGATTGGAAGCTATTAGAATATTACTTGCTTTTGCATGTCATATGAATTTTAAGCTTTATCAAATGGATGTTAAAAGTGCATTTCTAAACGGACTCATAAATGAAGAAGTTTATGTTGAACAACCTCCTGGTTTTGAAAACTACAAATTTCCTGATCATGTTTTCAAACTTACCAAAGCTTTATATGGATTAAAGCAAGCACCTAGAGCTTGGTATGATAAACTTAGTGCATATTTGCTTGAAAATGGTTTTTCAAAAGGAAAAGTAGACACAACTCTTTTTGTTAAAAAGAATAAGCACAACATTTTGATTGTACAAATTTATGTGGATGACATAATATTTGGAGCTACTAATGAAGCCCTGTGCAAAGAATTTGCTTCTTGTATGACTAGGGAATTTGAAATGAGCATGATGGGTGAACTCAAGTTTTTCCTTGGACTGCAAGTCAAGCAATGTAAAGATGGGATCTTCATCAACCAATCCAAATATACAAAAGAACTCATCAAGAAATTTGGAATGGATGGCTGCAAAACTAGCAAAACTCCTATGAGCACATCATTGAAATTAGGTAAAGATGATAATGGTAAAGCAGTAGATGAGAAGAAATATCGAGGTATCATCGGATCACTACTTTACTTAACTGCTTCTAGGCCTGATATAATGTATAGTGTATGTCTTTGTGCTAGATTTCAAACTAGTCCTAAAGAATCACACTTGAATGCCACTAAGAGAATCTTGAAATATTTGAGCGGTACAATACATTTAGGACTTTGGTATCCTAAAAACACATCATTTCATATTATAGGATTTTCAGATGCAGATTATGCTGGTAGTATATTAGATAGGAAAAGCACAACAGGAGCATGTCACTTTCTTGGTAATTGTCTAGTTTCTTGGCATAGTAAGAAACAAGCATCAGTTGCTTTATCCACAACGGAAGCTGAGTATGTTGCAGCATGTTTTTGTTGCACACAAGTATTATGGATGAAACAACAATTGCTTGACTATGGTAAAATGTTTAACAATATCTCCATTAAATGTGACAACACTAGTGCTATCAATTTGTCTAAGAATCCTATCCAACATTCTAGATCCAAACACATAGATATTAGACATCATTTCTTAAGAGAAAATGTACAAAATCAGAATATAACCTTAGAATTCATAGATACAGAAAATCAACTTGCTGATGTCTTTACAAAACCCTTGAATGAAGATAGACTTAACTTCATCAAACTCAATTTAGGAATGATTGATGGAATCACTTTGAGTTAATTAGAATTTTTTTTTGCCTTAAAATAAAGTTTCTATGTGCATGAAATTAATTTTTCTTAACACACTTAGAATATCTTCCATCTTTCCTTGAATCTTTTATTTTTGAGTATGTAGCGGTCGCTCCAGTGTTCTTTCGCGCTCGCTACTTCGTCTGCTAGTTTCATTCAATAAAATTCTCTGAGCGCGGTCGAGAAAATTTGTGCGCGATCGCACCAATTTGAATAGTTTCGACCGTTACAGATGTTTTTCTTCACTCGCGTGCGTACTGATCATAATAATGGACGCTGTACCCCATGTCGCGATCGCACCTTATTAAATCTGCGACCGCACCCTGTACACTCTGCTCGAAAATTTATAACCGTTGGCTGTGTGACAGGTCGCAATTCTTGATTTTCAACAGTCTTAAACGGCTATTTTCGTTATTTCATCTATTTAAGAGCATAATAAATCATTTTCTTTGATATTTTGCTTCTGAAAACTTTCTGAAACCCTAAAATCTACTCATCATCATCTGTCATTCAATTGAACCTCTGTTTTCCTGCTCTCATCTGTTCTTTCTGTTTCAATGGCTCCCAAAAGAAAAACCACTTCCAAAATTAAGGGTCAAGCTAAGAGAGTTCCAGGAATCACCATTAGAGAACCTGTTGTTGAACCTCCATCTCCTCCACAATCAAAAAGGGGTGAGAAAATTCACAAACCTCATCACCAAACCACTGAGGAAGACATTAGGTATGCCATGCTAAAGAAGAAGAAGGTTGAAGGCACCAAATCACCTTTTGGTGGGATGCTGTCTGCCTTGGGCATCAAGGACGAAATTGAAGGATTGTTGGATGTCCTTGGATGGAGAAATTTTGTCTTTCCAGAAGAAGTAGGTTACTCTAGTCTAAGTAAGGAGTTTCTAATGTCATTCCAGATAGAGAAGAGTGCAAACTCTGCACTAGGGTGGTATGGGGTTAGGTTCAAACTCTTTGATCAGTATCAATTCTTAACCCTTGAAGATTTTGGCAGAATTTGGAACTTCCCTTCTGAAGGTATAACCTCCTACAATGACCAAATCTTCTCAAACCCAACCCTTTCTGATTTCTGGCGAGAAATTTCCATTGAAACTTCCTTTGAAAAGGAATCTAAAGCCAAGCACATCAAATCTCTCACCCACTGGATGCTCCATAGGATTATCACCTATACCATTCACCAAAGAGCAGATGGGAATGAGAAAGTAACCAAGAGAGACCTTATCTTTCTCTATGCTTTCACCCACAACATCAAAATGAACACAACCAAGTTCTTGATTGATACCTTTTATCATCATGCTGTTACAAGAACTGGTACCTTCTTCCTATCCTCTCAAGTTACTCAAATAGCTAGGCACCTAAACCTTCTGAATGATTTGAACTTAGCCACTTTGAGGAACCCTTTCACTCTAGCCTCCAATGCTATCACAATGGATTACTTAGAGCATGCTGGTTGTGTAAGGAAGATAGAAGGGTCATATGTATACTGCTATGGCAAGAAAGGAGTTATGGATAAACAAAAGAAAAGGCCAAGGTATACAATTGAGGAAGAGGGAGATTCTGTAGAAGTTGCAGTAGAATTACCTCCAAAAGCAACTTCATCAAAAGCTGCTAAAGAAACTGCTTCATCCTCCACACAACTCATCCTCCAAGCTATCAAGACTCTCTCAAGGAAACTCTCTAAGTTCAAGAAGAGTGTCTCCAAGAGATTCCAGCACTTGAACAAAAGGATAGACCTTATATCCCACATGCACCATGATCTTTATGACATGCAAGGCAAATTGGACTTGCCTCAATGCAATCTTGAAGATTGGGATATAAGTGATCACACCCAAAGCGTTGCTGAAGAAGAAGAGTCCATTAGCACTAGCTCTGCCTCTGTTGCACCTCAAGATAAGGGGAAAGCTCCTTTAGTTGAAGAAGAGTTAGAGTTAGATGATGACTCAGAATAGCTTAGCTTTAGTCTGTTTTTGCTTGCATTTTCATATGTTTGCTAATTTGCTTTCTGTTTTGTATTTTCCTCCACTTCAATCTATATAATGTTTATATTTCCTTTCATTTGCTTTGTTAATATTTTTGCTTAACATTTATTTCATTTTGCCTATGCCAATGGGGGAGAGAAAATACCAAAATGGAATGTGGTATAAATGGAATGTCAATAAAATTATGGGGGAGAAATAAGAACAATCTGTTTGAACATTTGCAAAATTAGGAATCTGTTTGAACATTTGCAAAATTAAGAAAAAATGTTTATGGGGGAGTTAATTTCTTGTTGAAATTTATTGAACATTTGCAAATAAGAAAAAATGTTTATGGGAGAAAAATGTTTGCACCAAGATAAACTACTAAATCACAAATGCTCTTAACCATGATTGTTGCATATGTTAAGGGGGAGCATTTTAGACTTATTATTTTTCTCATCATTCCATTTGAATTGTCAAAGTCAAAATGGGGGAGATTGTTAGACAAATGATCTTAATTTTGATCCTTGACAACTCAAATGGATGATCTATTTAACTTGTGTTTGAGAAAGCTTGTTGCAGGATTAGGTTGCTTCAATTAAAGGTGAACAGAACAATTCTCGCGGTCGCACATCACCTAAATACGACCGCTCCATGCAATTACAGAATGAAACCTTGTCACAGTAGGTTTCGCGGTCAGAAGTTCGACCATAGTCGCGACCGCTCATACATAATAGCGACCGTCCTAATATTTGCCCGACCGCTACTCAAGGAACTTAAATCATTACAATCACAGTAAGGTTCGCGGTGACAAGAACGGTGAATGATTCGACCTCGCTTACCAATTTAGCGACCGCTCATTTATAGTCGCGACCGCCCAACAATTCAAGAAGAAATTGCTGAAAGAAACAGTAGTGTTCGCGTCCTCAGGTGCGTCCAGAAGTTCGACGCGAGAATATGAGTTCGACCGCGAAAAGCTACTAAGGGCGACCGCGAGATTCAAATTATGGCGGACATCTCTTTTGCCCTGTCAGAAAATGACACGTGACATGACCGTTGTAATCCCACTTCAGTATTCAAAAAAGGGCGACCGCACTTTGTGATGCGCGACCGTCCCGACAAACACAGCATGGGCAAGAAACGGTCCGACAAAAACATCATGGGCAAGATTCCTGCTGTAGAGCACTAAAATTCGACCGTTGAACTTTTTCAAAAGTAGCGACCGTCCCTGGTTAAAAGGACGACCGCGTGAAGCATGAGAGCGACCATCCTTGTATGAAGGGCGACCGCTAAGTGCTTCGGACAGTTTAAGTAAAGAAGGTCTAATCTGCCAAGACTTTATTCTAAACAGCAATAACGGCTAGTAAGACCACATTGGCTATAAATACAATGTTTCCATGAGAAAACAAGATAATAACATTATTAAGAAAAGATTTTCATAGCCAAGCAACAAATTTCCTTTTGCTTAAACTTGTATTTGAATTGTTATGAATGTTAGGTGTTAGCATTGAAAACACCATTGTATAAGTTTGAGTGTAAGCTTGGGAAACACTTAGGTTGAGAGAGTGAGCCTTGTAAAACTCTTGTGTGGGTTGTAAGTGTGAGCCTTAGAAAAACACTTGTAAAGTTAGGTGTGAACTTGTAAAAACACCAAAGTTGGAAGTGAGCTTGTAAAAACTTCAAAGTCTAGTGGAACCTTAACAAGTTGTTAAGGAAGTGGATGTAGGATTGAAGTAAATCCGAACCACTATAAATCTTGTGTGTTCTTTCTTCCTTCATCACTCAACAATCTTCATATTCCGCACTTCTTGTTTGTTGAGTTTTTTAAATTGTCATTACTTCTTGTGGAAACCAATTCACCCCCCCCTCTTGGTTGCCATCTTGGGACAACACCACAAAAATACTTGTATAAGCATCAAAGCAACTCAATTAAAAGCAAAAATACACAATTACAACCATGACTTCACAACTCAAAAATTACACAACCCAAAACTCCTATTCTCTTCACCAAACTTAACCATATCCTCAATCCAACCCTAATTTCATAGTTAACTAGTCAAAACAACTTCAAACATACCAATATCAACCATTAACACATACTACATCAAGCATCCAATTAGCACATATACGAATTTCCATACAAAATCAAGGAAACAAGTTGGAAACTTACCAAATATGGAGAAAATCCTCAAAACTCCAACTTGAACAATTGAAATCCTTCAATTACTTGAGTTAGCAAGAAGCAAATTTCTCTTTTCCTTTAATGGAGGTAGCCGGCTTCAATGGAGAAAGAAGAAGATGAAGATAATCACCAACTCCTCTTTATCCAACTAATCTCCTTTATAACCACACAATTATCCAACTTTCACTCTCAACCATGTAAAAATATATTACTTAATTAATACATAAAAACCATCTTCCACTAACCACTTAATTAATATTTTAATAATTAAAATAACATTTGACCCATATAAAAATGTTGACTTGTATATATTATGTATATCTACATATATATCATATACATATTTTTCCTTTTTTTCACTTAATTATATATATACTTTTAAATCATTTAATTAATTTTCAAAAATTAATATGTTCAAAATTTTGGGATATTACAATTCTCCCCCTCTAAAAAAAAATTTGTCCTCGAAATTACCTACTCTCAAGTTTGGAACAACTAGGGATACTGATCCCGAATCATGTGCTCACTCTCCCATGTTGCCTCTTCAGCAGCATGATTCTTCCAAAAAAATTTCACAACTGGCACCTTCTTATTTCTTAACTCCTTCACTTCACATGCCAAAATAGCCACTGGTTCGTCCTCATAAGTCAGATCTGGATTCACCTCAATTGACTCTACTGACAAAATGTGAGATGGGTCTGACTGATACCTTCGAAGCATAGTGACATGGAAGACATTGTGATTTCGATCCAACTCAGGTGATAAAGCTAGTCTATAAGCCACTGGTCCAACTCTCTCCAGAACCTCATAAGGTCCTATGAAACGAGGACTCAACTTCCCTTTGCAGTCAAATCTCAAAATTTTCTTCCAAGGAGATACTTTCAAAAATACTTTATCTCCTACACTGAACTCTATGTCTCTTCTTTTTAAATCTGAATATGATTTCTGTCGGTCTGATGATGCTTTCAGACAATTCCTAATCACCTTTACTTTCTCTTCTATTTCCCTAATCAAATTGGGACCAATCAACTTACCTTCTCCAACCTTATCCCAACATAGTGGTGTCCTACATCTCCTACCATACAATGCCTCATAAGGTGCCATTCTAATACTAGACTGATGACTGTTGTTATAAGAAAACTCAATCATTAGTAAGAAAATTTCCCAGCTCTCAATGAAATTGATGATACTACTTCTCAACATGTCCTCTAAAATCTGTATCACTCTTTTTGACTGCCCATCTGTCTGAGGATGGAAAGCAGTGCTAAAATGTAACCGAGAGCCTAAAGCATCTTGCAAACTTCTCTATAATCTCGATGTAAATCGGGAATCTCGGTCAGATACCAAAGAAATTGGGACTCCATGTAACCTCACTATCTCACTGATATACAGCTTAGCCAACCTCTCAAGAGAATAATCCATCTGAACTGGAAGAAAATGAGTTGTCTTCATCATTTGATCAACAATCACCCATATTGCATCATGCTTCTTCTGGGTTAAAGGCAATCCAGTCACAAAATACATCGTCACTCGCTCCCATTTCCAATCTGGCACTGATAATGGCTAAAGTAATCCAGAAGAAACTTAGTGCTCAACCTTCACTCTCTGACAAGTGAGACATCTGGATACAAACTCTACTATGTTCCTTTTGATACATGACCAACAATAATATTGCTTCAAATCCTAATACATCTTGGTACTCCCAGGATGCATAGCATAAACTGACTGATGTGCTTCCTCCAAAATTACTCTTTTTAGTCCTGCATCATCAGGAATACACAACCTATCTCTGTACCATAAACTGTCATCACTTTTCACATGAAAGTCTCGATTCTCCCCCTTTTGGCAATCCAATATAGTTTTTTTGGATTTTCTCATCTATCAACTGAGTCTCCCTAGTCTGATCCAATAACATTGGCCTCAACTGCAATTGAGCCATCAAGGCACCATCATCACATGACTCAAATTTGGCACGCAATGCTCTCAACTCAACAAGCAATAAGAGTGAATAAACAGTTAAACTTGCCAAAGACTTTCGACTTAAGGCATCAGCAACAACATTTACCTTGCTAGGATGATAATCAATTAAATAGTCATAGTCTTTAATCAACTCTAACCACCATCTTTGCTAAAGATTCAGCTCTCTCTAAACACCCAGGTATTTCAAACTCTTATGATTCGTATAAATGAAACACTTCTCCCCATACAAGTAATGTCGCCAAATCTTCAAAGAAAAAACTATAGCAACTAACTCCAAATCACGCATCGGGTAATTCAGCTCATGCGCTTCAACTATCGAGAGGCATAAGCAATGACTCTACCCTTCTGCATCAGAACACAACCTAAACCACTATGTGAAGCGTCACTGTAAATCACATAAGGTTTACCTTCCATAGGCAGAGTAAGGACAGGAGCCTAAGTCAACATCTCCCTCAGCTGCTCAAAACTCATCTGACACCGATCTGTCCACACGAATCTAACTCCCTTCTAAAGTAATCTGGTGAGTGGAGTAGCTATCATAGAAAAACCTTTCACAAACCGTCGAAAATAGCCTGCCAAACCCAGAAAACTTCTAACCTCTGTCACAGTCTTCGGTGGACTCCAATTCAAAATAACCTCAACTTTACTCGGATAAACTCTAATAACCAGTGCTGAAACCACATGACCGAGAAAAGTCACTTGATCAAGCCAAAACTCACATTTAGACAGCTTAACATACAACTGCTTCTCTCTCAAAGTTTGCAATACAATCCACAAATGCTTGTCATGATTCTCCTCATTATGCGAATACACCAAAATAACATCAATGAAAACCACCACAAATTGATCTAGATAGGGTGTGAAAACCCTGTTCATCAAATCCATAATTGCTGCCGGTGCATTTGTCAATCCAAAGGGCATCACCAAGAACTCATAATGCCCATACCTTATGCAGAAAGCTGTCTTAGGTACATCTTCATCTCTGACTCTCAACTGATGGTACCCTAATCTCAAATCAATCTTAGAGAATACTGTTGCTCCTTTCAACTGATCAAAGAGATCATCTATCTGAGGCAATGGATACTTGATGGTCACTTTATTCAACTACTGGTAATCAATGCATAATCTTAAGGTACCATCCTTCTTCTTCACAAACAAAACGGGCACTCCCCACGGAGACACACAAGGACGAATGAACCCTTTATCCAACAACTCCTGCAACTGCACCTTCAACTCTCTCAACTCAATAGGTACCATACGATAAGGAGTAATATAGATGGGAGTGGTACCAGACAACAAATCGATACCAAACTCAACCTCTCTCTCAGGGGGTATCCTTGGAAACTCCTCAGGAAAAACATTTGAAAAATTAGCAACTATGGATATATTATCAAGCTGGGAACCCACTACTCTGGTATCTACAACATAAGCAAGATAAGCCTCACATCCTATGAGCGAGGATTTTTGCCCCCACTCCCAGCGGAATGGTTCTTAGATCTTCGGCACTGTTTAGGCTTGGGGCCTTAGAGAATACGAGCCTAAGCCCGGAGAAAATGGAGTTGCCACTCGGACGGGCCAAAAAAAAGAAAGGGGTGGATGACTTGATTCCTAAGGAATCCCCAACCCCTTAATGGTTTCGGAAAGTTGGGTACGTGTGGGGAAGGTGAGAAATGACCCAGCACCCCCCACAATGCTCGGTTCATTAGAACCAGCCTCCTTTGCAGGTCTTAATATTATAAAATTCTTAAGTATAACAATATTATCCATACTACATGCAACAATTAAAATAAAGCATCATTATATTAAAATCAAAACAAATGTCCAAACAAAGCAAATAAATGAATACCCATCCGAGGATGGAAACATATCCTTACATCATCCATGTCTAAACTAAATAGGACACCCACCGAAAGGTGAAAATATATCCTTTACATTGGTCCAAAATATAAAAGAATTTAAATTACATGAAAATTAATTAATGAGGTACCCACAAAGTGGAAACATACCTCTTACAATTTTAATACCAAAACAAACAATTAATAATCATAATAATAAAGAAAATATTCATCCATGATAAATTAAATAAATCAAGCATTGAAATTAAATAAATCAACCATTAAAATATATAATAAACTACATAATCAAATCTAAAATTAAATAAAGCAAATAAAGATACAAATTTAGGTTTATGTCTCAATTTAGGGTTCTTTAATTAACATTTAGGGTTTTGGGATTTTGAAATTATTATTATTATTTAGGCTACTGTGAGGATTTTTGAAAAAAAATGGAATGTATTTGGGTTTTATAAATTTAAGAGAGTAGTAAGGTTTTTGGTTAATTTAATTAGGGTTTAGGGCTAACATCATGAAATTAGGATTTTGGAACCTTAAGACATTAGGGTTTATAATTTTAAAAGATTGGGTTTTAAGTTCATTGGATTATGGTTATTGAGTTAAGAATTAGGATTTTAGATTTACTAGATTGGGTTTTTAGTTCACTAGATTAGGGCTTTAGGGTGTTGATGAACTTGTCATAAAGTTTTGATGTTTTAAGAATTAGGGTTTAGGAAAATTAGGGTTTACTGGATTTAACTTACTGCCTTAAAAAAATAATTTTGGATTTGGAGAGATAAATTAAGGTTTTAGAAAAATAATCAATATTTTGGATTTTAATAATGAAATGGTTTAAGCTTTTGGATAAAAATAGTTTAAGGTTTTGAGTTTCAATAATTTATGGTTCTTGAAGTTTTAGTAAAAAAAATAAATTTTGACAATTAATTTAAATCCTCGAAAGCTACTGGGTAGTTTTAAGTTTTTTGTAAAACATGCAAGTGGAGTTACGAACACCAACTGATCAATGTATTAATTAAAGTAAACAATTAAAGTTATTAAAACAAAGATCAATTTACTGCATGTTCAAAGATTAAGTTACTACATGTTCAAAGATCAAGTTACTGCATGTTTTTATTAATCAAAGAAAACAAAGCTACTGTGAGCATGAATAATTTATGATTAAAGATCAAATCTCCATCGTTGGTTCCACCAAAAAAATTGATTTTTGAATGAACAATGTGAAGACAATATGTACTCTGCCTTCTTCTTTAGTTGTCTTGATATTTCTGTTTGTTGTTTCCTTTGTTCTATAAAAAACTGTTGTTGTTCTTCTCTATTTGTTGTCGTCTCTTCTATTTTATGGTTTAATCTCTCTTAATATTAATTGCCACCCTATTAAAGTCTAAAACATTATTATTTATAGGCAAACCTCACTCAGAATCCCTACCCCTAATATTAATCCGTCCTTAAAATAAATTTTAATTCAATTCAGAAACTAATTTCAAAAAACAATTGAAACCATGTCGACCGGGGGCAACTAGATCAACATGGACCAAAGCCATGTCGACCTGGGGAAACCAGGTTGACATGGCCTTTGGCTCATATCTCCTGGACCCTCCTAACTTGAACTAGTTTCGTATTTTTCAATTTTTTGGACCGGACCATCTAAAAAAGACTTGGTTTAGGATTTTATAGTCGAGTTTGTGGCTTTTAAAATTGGACCGACTTATTGGAAGTTATAAATCGGATCGAATTTATTTTGGCATCCTTTAATCATGACCATATCAAATTAGGGTGAAAAATTAAGGGTCTACAATTTGCCCCCTGCTTGAGCGATCTGAGACTACAGCAAAAGAGAGTGAAAAGCAATGTGATTTTTGACTAATTTTTGATGAGGATGGGTATTGGGATTTGATTTGGGTACTTGGACCCAAGATTGAACTTGATTTGGGTACTTAGACTCAAGACTGAATTTGATTTGGGTACTTGGACCCGAGACTGGATTGGATTTGGGTACTTGGACCCGAGACTGGATTGAATTTGGGTACTTGGACCCGAGATTGGATATTTACACCCGTGACTGAATTGGGTTCTTGGACTTGAGACTGGGTACTTGGACCCGAGACTGGATTGAATTTAGATACTTATACCCAAGATTGGGTACTTAACTTGGACCCGTGATTGGGTACTTGGACCCGAGACTGAATTGAATTTGGGTGCTTGGACCCGAGATTAGATAATTGGACCCGTGACTGAATTGAATTTGGGTGCTTGGATCCAAGACTGGATGCTTGGACCCATGACTGAATTGGGTACTTGGACCCGAGACTAAATTGAATTTGGGTACTTGGACCCAAATTGGATTGTATTGGGGTGCTTGGACCCGAGACTGGATTGAATTTGGGTACTTGGACCTGAGATTAGGTACTTGGACCCGAAACTTGATTGGATTTGTGTACTTAGACCCAAAACTGGATTGGATTTGGGTACTTGGACCCGTGACTGGGTACTTGGACTTGGACCCGAGACTGAATTGAATTTTGGGTGCTTGGACCTGAGACTAGATACTTGGACCCGTGATTGAATTGAATTTGGATGCTTGGACCTGAGACTGGATACTTGGACCCATGACTGAATTGGTTACTTGGACCCGAGACTGGGTACTTGGACCTGAGACTGGGTACTTGGACTCGAGACTGAATTGAATTTGGATACTTAGACCTGAGATTGGGTACTTGGACCCAAATTGGATTGGATTTGGGTGCTTGGACCCGAGACTGGATTGAATTTGGGTACCTAGGCCCGAGATTGGGTACTTGGACTCAAAACTTGATTGGATTTGGGTACTTGGACCTGTGATTGGGTAATTTGGTTTCTGGACTCAAGCTAAGTTCTGTACTTAAGGATAATTTAGGTTCTGGACCCGAGCTAAGTTTTGGACTTAAGAGGGAATTTAAGTTCTGAACCTAAGCTAAGTTTTGGACTTAATGATAATTTGGGTTCTGGACCCGAGCTAAGTTTTAGACTTAAGGGTAATTTGGGTTCTGGACCCGAGCTAAGTTCTAGACTTAAGAGGGAATTTAGGTTCTGGACCTAAGCTAAGTTCTTGACTTAAGAGGAAATTTAGGTTCTGGACCTAAGCTAAGTTCTTGACATAAGAGAAATTCAGGTTCTGGACCAAAATATTTGAAAGTAAGTTTGAAAATATTTCGTATACGCATAAACTCAAAAATTAAAATGGAGAATCTTTGCCCCTGTGTAGGCTCAAACTAAAGATTTTTCTATGTGGGCTCTAATTGATGTTTGTATTTTGTCTTGTTCCTTTCGTAAACATGTATTTCTTCTTTTGTAAAATGATTGGAGCTTCCTCAAGCAACAGGCTTTCCATGTCCCCTTGATTCAATATCTCTTTTTGATTCTTTACTTCACAGGGTGTTTGCTGTTCACTTTGACAAAGAATAGACAATACAAGATAAGAAAGTGCGATGTGATATGCTCATGTATGCATGAGTAATACTTACAATGGTTCCATCGACTCACAGACTGAGGTTATCAGTTAAAATGTTCTCACAAATTTCTTTCAGTTGCCTGTTCAAGTCTTACTTTGGAATGACAGGATGCTTCACATTTATGGCTTTTATCTTCGAGATATTGAAAACATGAATAATGAAGGCCCCAAGTAGTAGAAATACATCCATTTCAAATTATGATTCAGTATGTCAATTGGTAGCTTCATGACCTTGCCAGTAATAATTTCCTTTGCCCAATGTGTCCTTCAAGGTTCGATAGTTCAACATACTCCCCTTAACTTGAAGGCTTTGTATATATATATATATATATATATATTGAATTTTAAAATTTGAATTTTGATTTTGAAATCAAATGTTAGCTTTGCCAAATTAATGTCAATTTACCTCAGTTAACACCCTTATACCCAATATACGTACACTACATACACCCAACAAATGTAATATATGAATACATGATACAAGAATGTCACAACCTATTTTAACAAAACAAATCTTCACTTATAAAATCTGTATAAACTTAAATCATTTAATTGATATCATATAAATAATAGATGAAATATTACTTGCTAAAACACATATAACTTCATTACCAAAAGTTTATCCAAAATATTTTTGATAGTTTGCGGAATATACATATATATATATATTAAAATATAACATAATATACATGAAATCAATATGCACAAAAATATAAAATATATACATGCTGGCAGTTTGTCTCTGATCTTGATGTCTAATAATCAACTCTGCACTCAAGATCTCAAGCCTAGATTCAACTCGGTCTAGACGAACTCTCCGGCTCAACCGGATCTACCCTATCACCTGGACAATGAATCACAATCGCACTAAGCCAAAATCCTAGTGATAAAAACTTTAATAATAATATAGTTCAAATGCAATGTCAATGCAATACATAAGGATATTATATCTGATAACATTATATCTTAATATATTGCTCAACTATTCTACAATTCATAATTCATGTAAAAACAATCACAAGCATGGGCCCAAAAGAATCCAATATGCTATTCAAATCCCAGAGTTTTTTGCTTTGGTCCAAGATGACACCATGTGTCTAGCCCCAAAGACAAATCATAATCATAATGAGGATTACCTCATATGTAACATCCTAACTAGGCTTCAAGGACTAGGCCCAACCCAGCTTCAAGGGTCTGCTACATCATGTAACAACCCAACTAGGCTTCAAGGACCAAGCCCAACCCAGCTTCAAGGGACTATTATGTCTTTGGCATGCTGCCAAACACAAAACTCTGAAAATTGAATAACATACTAGGCAAACAATTCTTTCATAATTCCATTATCAAATCCTTTCTCATTTTTTCATGATCAAACTAGGCACAATGCCTCAAATATCTCACTTATATCAATATAGCCATTACCAATGACTTTACATACCATCTTTAATGTACACACAACAAATTGCATTACCTATACGTTTTGGGTGATTATCATATTTTGTACATAGTTCACATTATACAAATCATAGCATATTACTCATGCACTAACAATGTAGTAAGTAACTTAACACATTTTCCAACCAAATGTGTTAAGTCCCAATGTTATGTAAATATAAGCAATTATTCAAAGTTTGCACTTACTTCTAAAAGCAACAAACACCACTTTGAACCTCCTCTTCCAAGATATCTCTCAACACTTGGACTGGGGTAACTCAAGTCTCTTCAAAGCCTAAACCAAATGTGATTATAAATAATCACTTAGTGATACACTGATAGGTATAAACAAAACCTCTCAACACAAGGATAAGATACACAAAGGAAAATAAGGAAAAGAACTATCTAGGGAAAACTCTGCACATGACACGCTCAACAACACGGGCGCATCAATGACCATGCCCTTAACCCACAACACAAAAGCTTTGACACGCTCAGTGACATGGGCATGTCAATGACCATGTCCTAAGCTCTGTATTATAGCAGATAAGACACGTCCAGAGACGTGGGCGTGTCCCTGCCAATGCAAAAACTCCTACAAAACAGTAGATGTGACACGCTCAGTGACATAGGCATGTCACTGCATGTGTCACCAACACTGAAAACAGAACCATCGACACGCCCAAAGACATAGCCGTGTCATCGAGTGTGTCAGGCCAAAAATCCTGATATCAACACATAATTGTTACATCCAAAATTTTCTTTCTATTGAATCCCAACTAAATTCATCATTATACCACAAAATACTTATATAAACGTCAAACTAACTTAATTGAAAGCAAAAATACGTAATTACAACCATGACTTCACATCTCAAAAGTTACACAACCCAAAACTCTTATTCTCTTCACCAAACATAACCATATCCTCAATCCAACCCTAATTTCATAGTTAACTAGTCAAAAGAACTTCAAACATACCAATGTAAACCATTAACACATACTACACCAAACATCCAATTAACATATATACAAACTTCCATAGAAAATCAAGGAAACAAGTTGGAAACTTACCAAATATGGAGAAAATCCTTAAAACTCCAACTTAAACAATTGAAATCCTTTAATTACTTGAGTTAGCAAGAAGCAAATTTCTCTTTTCCTTTGATGGAGGTAGCCTGCTTCAATGGAGAAAGAAGAAGATGAAGATAATCACTAACTCCTCTTTATCCAACTAATCTCTTTTATAACCACACAATTATCCAACTTTCACTCTCTACCAAGTAAAAACATATTACTTAATTAATATATAAAAATCATCTTCCACTAACCACTTAATTAATATTTTAATAATTAAAATAATATTTGACCCATATAAAAATATTGACTTGTATATATTATGTATATCTACATATATATATCATATACACATTTTTCCTTTTTTTTACTTAATTATATATATATATATACTTTTAAATCATTTAATTAATTTTTAAAAATTAATATTTTCAAATTTTTTGGATATTACAGGATCGCTTATTTGAAAGTATATGGTGATTTAGCTTTGATAATGTCATAGGTGTTGGGAAAATGAATGATTAAAGAGAAGCATTTGGTTTCATACCATAAGTGTCTTGATAGTCTAGCTCAATAGTTTTAAGAACTCTCCTTCCATTATTTATTGAGGGCTAGAAAGCAATTTGTAAATGCCTTGGCAACCTTGGCTTTAGTAATAGACATGGATAGCAGTACAGTGGTCAAGCTTATTGTAATTGAGCTACAACAAAAGTCCATTTTCTCCATAAATATTTAGGAAGAAGAAAGTGAAAAGCCCTGGTATTAAAATCCTTAGGTTTATCAAGAAAGGTGAATATCCAGATAATAAAACAAAAGATGATAGAAAAATCCTGAGGCAGTTGGCTACTCATTTCATCTTAAATGGTGATGTACTATACCAACACACTTGGGATAACATTCACTTGAGATGTCTTATAGAAAGGAAAGCAAAGCTAGTAATGGAAGAAGTTCATGGGGGAGAATCTAAACTGCATATGAGTGGTGAATTCTTAGCCAGAGAGATCATGAAATTGGGATATTATTGGTTGACTTTATATAGGGTGTAATATCCCAAACTATACCCTAAAATTTTTGGAATACTTATTGTTATATTTGAATTAAATGTTATAAGTGTATATATATTTAAGTGGGAAGATAAGAAAAGTAAGAGAAGTGTGTATATGTTGTATATATATAGATATATACAACATATATAAGTCAATTAATGAGTGGTCAAAAGAAATAATTAATTTAATTAAAGTAAGTGGAAGATGATATTTATGAATATTATATTATTATAATTGCTTGGTTGAGATTTAAAGAGAGAATTGTATGGTTAAGAGTGGTTATCAAGTTGACTTTGCTCTTCTTTCTTCATCTTCTTCTTCTTCTTTCCTTGTTTGGCCGACTATCACCATAGCAAGAGAGGAAAGAGAGATTTTGCTCACACAAACTCAAGATTGAAGGGTGTTTCAAGTGATCAAGTTGGAATTCTAAGGGTTTTTATCACTTTTGGTAAGTTTTCCACTTGATTCCTTAGTTTTCTTTTAAGTCTGTGTTTTGAGTTTAGTGTTTGATTGTTGATGGTATGTGAATATTTGATTTTGGTGTAATTGAGAGTGTTTGGTCTTATTGGCGTTGATTTTGGAATTGGTTTGAAGGAAAGGTTAAGTTTGGTGTTGGAGAGCAAGTGTTGTGCTTTGTGTATGTGATGGTTGTGATTTGTGTTTGATGTATGTATTGAGTTGTTTTGGTGTTTTTGCAAGTTATTATGGTTTATTGATGTGTTTGGTTAAGTTTGTTTGGAGTGGAAGATGGTGAAAGAAAGAGGTTTGTTGGATGTGGTGGTGTTGTTTCCGGAATCAAGATTTTTGGCCTGACACGCCCATGAGCACGGCCAAGTCTTTGGGCATGTCAATGGTTCTATTTTTTGGATGGGTGACACGACCAGTGACACGCCCATGTCACTGAGCGTGTCACAGCTTCTGTGTTGTAGTAGCATTGACATGTCCAGTGACACGCCCATGTCACTGAGCGTGTCATAGTTACTGTGATGTTGGTGGATTGACACAGCCAGTGACACGCCCATGTCACTGAGCGTGTAATAGTCACTGTGTTGAGGGAGGATTGACACGGCCAGTGACACGCCCATGTCACTGAGCGTGTCAAAGCTTCTGTGTTGTAGATTTAGGGCACGGTCAGGGACACGCCCGTGTTGTTGAGCGTGTCATGTGTAGAGTTTGCCCTAGTTGGTTCTTATCTATATTATCTCATGTGTATCTCTAAGTAAGCATGTATTATCCCTTTTGGATTAGGTTTTGAAGAGATCGAGTTGCCCTAATCCAAGTGTTGAGGATTCTTGGAAGAGGAGGTTGATAGATTAGTGTGAGTTGCTCTTGAGGTAAGTACAAACCTTACATGGTTGCATACATTTATATGACTTTGGGACTTAACAAATTTGGTAGTAAATGTGTTAAGTAATCTATTATATTATTGATATATTTGATTAATGCTATGATTTTCATAATGTGAAAGATATGAAGATCATTCAAATTATATGTACAATGCAATTGGTTGTGTATACCCTAATGATGAGATGTGAAGCCATTGTTGTTGGATATAATGATGCAAATGAAATAATTGGGGCATGTTTGCCTAGATGATTATGAGGAAATGAGAATGGAATTGATAATGAAATAATGAATGAATTGTGTGCCTAACGTGTTTTTCAATTTTCAGAGTTTTATTGTTGGTGGCATGCCTAATAGTAACAGTCCCTTAAAGCTGGGTTGGGCTTGATCCTTAAAGCCAAGTTGGGTTGAATTTTAGCATGCTTAACTCCCCCTTGAAGCTTGGTTGGGTCTAGTCCTTAAAGCCTAGTTGGGATGTTACAAACCCTTGAAGCTGGGTTGGGTTTGGTCCTTGAAGCCAAGTTGGGTTGATGCTTAGCATGCTTTGCTCCCCTTGAAGCTTGGTTAGGCCTAATCCTTGAAGCCTGGTTGGGATGATAAATGTGATAATTGGACCAAAACATTAACTCTGAAAGTTGAATGGCATATTAGTTTCTTTTGGGCCCATGCTTGTCTTTGTTTAAATGTGAATCATGAATGGTGAAACAAATGAATAATAAAATTTAATGTAAGGTTTTGAAATATGATATCCTCATGTATTGTTTATAATATTTGAATGCATGACATTGGCATTACATTAAAGCATATTGTTATCATGGTTTGTACCACTAAGCCATTGGCTTAGCGCGATTGTGGTTCATCGCGCAGGTGACAGGGTAGATCCGGTTGAACCGAAGAGTTCAGCTAGACTGAGTCGAGTTTAGGCTTGTGAAGTGTTGATTGTGGACTTCAAGATCAAAGACGAACTGTCAAACATGTATAAACTCTATATATTTTGTAAATATTGATTTTGATGTAAATATATATGTAAATACCGCTACAATTTTTTGCTGCATAATGAATAAATGTTTTACCTGTTATGTTCCATAGTATATGTATAAATATATATGAAATGTTTTAAGTTTTCACATATTAATGCAGAAGAGAAAGATTGGGTTGTTTAATATAAACCGTGACACTCCTGTATCTGATATACGTATATTACAAATGTGGTTGTATGTAGTGTGCGTATATGGGGTACGGGGGTGTTACATAGGGGCTGTGTTGCTTTTATAAAAGAATGCCATAATTGCCAGATTTATGCTAAGTGAAAACATTAGCCACCCTTGCTTTTGCAACCTATTACTATGCTATGGCCTTTTGCAACCTGGGGATTGGATGTGATAGGCAAAGTTAGCCCGAATGTAATGCCTAGAAATTTTAAGCAAAAATTTTTCGTATTAAGTTTTTTATATAAGTATATATTGGATCGATTATGATGTTATATGTGGTTTGAGTTTAGATTTAGTATTAATAAATTTGATTAAGCCCTATTAAGTAAAAAATTAAATTCACCTGTGGACAATATCAGTATTTTTGAAAAAAATCTTTAAATGGTAAAACTTTACAGAAATGCCCTTTTAACACTAGAATTGGATTTTTATTGGAATTAGGGATGTGAAATATGGATAATAGAGCATTAAATTAATTAAAGAAATTATTTTTATGATTTTATTAAAATAAAAGTTGGGTTTAAAAATGAATTAAGAAAATTAGGGCACCAAAGTTATGCTGAGCACACTTTATATGATCAAAACACTAACAATATATATATATATATATATGTAACTAGAAACTTCTTCTTCTTCCTCTTACACCAGACCCACCACCCTACCATTTCCATTACAAAAATGTCTTCTTCCATAATCTTCCAACAAATCTAAGTAAAAAATATTGAGAATTCATAACAAGAATAAAACAAAATTGGCAACCAAAATATAGTGAAAAATAAAAATTTCCAAACCCAAGATCATCGCATATTGATTAAAATAGAATTAAAGGAATAACATACAAGGTTTAGAGATTATACCTAAAAGTCCTTCATTTATTCTTCACCTTCTCTTTTTGTTGGGTTGTCACAAATCACAATAATCCAAGGGTAGGATTGCCTCTAATAGTATCCACACAAGGGAAGAATTAATCTCCTATCTAATAGGAGTGGCTTAGAGTGAATCTTTGTGCTAGCAAGGAAGAGAGACTCTAACGGAAGAAAAAGAAAACCTAAAAAGAATAAGAAACTCTTTCTTATCTTCTTTTTTTATTAAGAGGCTCAAATTAGCTCTCATCTCTTTAAGATGGTATTTATATCCTTTTTGGTCTTTTAGGGTCTCATTTAACTAGGGCTTATAAACTTAATAGCTGATCATGCCCAAATGAGCTCTACTTGGCCCAATGGATAATAAACTCATTTTTCTTCTTTCTTAATGGATCCAATCCATTAAATATATTAACTCATAATATATTAAAGCCAATTTAATTAAGTCCGAACCTTTTTAGTGTGTAACCCATTAGGCTCCCAAGCTCATTGGTAGCTAAATACCAAACCTTAATTAAAATTAAGGTTTCCTCAAATGTACTCTTCATTTAGGATTGATTCTCTAATTAACTAATTGATATTAAGTAGACCAAGATTGACATCTAGCAATGCATCATGGCCACCCAAGTATTAAGAAATCCAAAGTAGTTTGTGTCAACTCATGCTAGACTGACTATATCACACCTAGCCCAAATTTATTATTTCTTGTTCCAGAAGCCCAATATTTCATTACTCTATAAAAGGCATCTTTGAGACTCTCTCAAGGATCCATCCACCTTAGCTAAGGATTCTTAGAGTAATGCATTCCTATAAGAGGCCGTGAGATATACTCTCCTTTAGGAGTGATGTATCCTTTGTTGATCTCTCAACTATCTTTGAATGCCTCATGCAATACCCAATGACCACCCTATGAGTGATCTCTTATGAGATAATAAGGAATGGGATTAAAGTATAACACTTGATATCCAAGATACCTTGGAGGCCTCAAGATTAAGGATATTTGCATAACTACTATGATGAGATAAGATCACTGACATTGAATAGAAATCCATGTGATTATCTCATATTTGGGCTATCCAATGAACTTGTTCTTCTAACATGGACTTACTTTAATATCGAAAATCCATTATAGTCCATTTTAATTTGTGTTTTAAGTTTATTTATACCATTACAAACATATTATTACATGTTTTAATCAATCACACTAAATAAACACATTTACTTTGTTAAAACCCTAAAATGCCATAATCTTCTTCAATTGAGGTTCTTCATTCCAACTCATTCCAATTATTAATCCAAGATTATTTTCATCACTTATATCATTAAATAACATGATTTAAACATTAAAATCAAACAAACATCCAGTCTTTGAAAAATTCCCTTCCAAAACCCTAAATTCAACACTACCTTATCCAATCTCTAACCAAACTTGGTTAAATCCATCATTTGACTTTAAAATCCTTGTTTTTGCATCAAAACAACACACTTGGAATTCATTTGCACAATTAAAACGTATGATTTCAAAAGTCCAAAATTTACATAACCTTAAATCATGTTCTTCCACCAAACTCAATCCAAACTTACTCATTTCTTCAATCCAACTTAAGAATCATTAATAACTAATCAAAATAGCTTCATACAAACCCATTCAAGCCATTAAATCATGCTAGGACAAAATTCCAATTTCAACATATTCACAATTTCATGGAAATCCAAGGAAGAAGATGGAAAAGTTACTATTTCAAGAGAAAATCACCAAAACTTCACTTAAATTTTGTTAATTCCTTCAATTGATGAAGCTTGGAAGAAGAAAAACCTTGGTTCTTTAGGCTATGGTGGTTCGGCCTCCACTTGAAGAAGAAGAAGATGAAGATTATTTTTTTTAATTTTTCTCTTTCTTTCCACTAAAAATATGACCATATATATATATTATTTTATTATATTTTTAATTACTTAATTACTTAATTATTTATTTTAAAAAACCATAATTTACCTCTTCCATTAAACAATAATTTATTTTTAATTTATTTAAATAATTTTAGTTTTACAAAATATAATTACTATGAGCGGGGATTTTTGCCCCCACTCCCGGTGGAATGGTTCTTGCGACTTCGGCACTATTTAGGCTTGGGGCCTTAGAGAATATGGACCTAGGTTCGGAGAAAATGGAGTCGCCACCTGAACGGGCTAGGAAAAAGAAAGGGGTGGATGACTCAATTCCTAAGGAATCCCCAACCCCCTAATGGGTTCGGAAAGTTGGGTACGTGTGGGGAAGGTGAAAAATGGCCCAGCACACCCACAATGCCCGGTTCATTGGAACCAGCCTCCTTTACAGGTCTTAATATTATAAAATTCTTAAATATAATAATATTATCCATATTACACATAATAATTAAAATAAAGCATCAATATATTAAATATCAAAACAATGTCCAAGCAAAACAAATAAATGGACACCCATCCGAAGATGGAAACATGCCCTTACATAATCCATGCCTAAATAGGACACCCACCGAAAGGTAGAAATATGTCCTTTACATTGGTCTAAAATATAAAAGCAATTTAAATTACATGATATTTAACTAATGAGGTACCCACCAAGTGGAAACATACCTCTTACAACATTTGGAAATATAAATAAATCGAATAAAAGTAAATAACCATTCATCATAAATAAATCATTCACCAAAGACATTAAACATCAATCAAAATATAAACATTCATCCATGATAAATTAAATAAATTAATCATTGAAATTAAATAAACCAACAAAGCATTGAAAATAAATTAAAGCATATAATAGAATTCATAATCAAATATAAAATTAAATAAAGCAAGTAAAGATTCAAATTAGGGCTACTATTTCTATTTAAGATTCTTTATTTAATATGTTTAGGGTTTTGGAATTTATGGGTTTAAGCTACTGTAAATTTTAAAAGAATTGAAATGGATCAAAGTTTTATAATTTAAGAGGTTGATAAAGTTCTTTGATTAACCAAATTAGTGTTTAAGGAGTAAAATTATGAAATTATAGTTTGAATACTGTAAAACATTAGATTATATGATTATTAGCTATTGACTGTGTTGAATTTTAGGCTTACTGTGTTTGAATTTTAACATTTAGATTTATAAGGATTTGAGAGTTTAAAGGATTAGAGTTTATAAAAATTAGGATTTAAGGTTTTAAGGCAATTAGGGTTTAAGAAAACTAGGGTTTACGTATTAGTTTTGAGGGAATTATGGTTTAGGAAAACTTAAGTTTTAGATTAATTGGTTTTGGGTTTACTGTTTGTATTTTGAATAATCATAATAATGGAAGTAAAACATAAAGATTTATAATACATAAATAAATAATGACCCGAACCCATACGGCGGTCCCACTAGTCGGTTAGTGGGCGGGGGTCAAGGGGGCAGCTCCCCTTGCTGGGTTTGGGTCCGCACCCGGAAGATTTTGAAAATTGGCTTCTAGGATTGTAGGTTTCGGTGTTGAAAATTAAGATTTTAGGGTTTAAGATTTTAAAAAATAGGGTTTTGAAATTAGAAGAAACTAGTGTTATTTTTAAAAGAATAATACTTACTGTGTGATTTTGGAAAGAAGGATTCATAAAATTAAGGCTACTGACTTTTTGGAATAGAGATTAGGGTTTTGGGAATTAATAAAAAGATTTAAGGTTTTTGAAGTTTTTGGAGACAAAAGAAACGATTTAAGGTTTTTACGGTTTTTGAAAACAAAAGAAACGGATTAGGGTGTTTGGAGACAGAAGAATCAAATTAGGGTTCTTAGGTTTAGAAGAAACGTTTTAGGGATTTAAGGTTTAGAAGAAACAGAAGAATGATTTTTAGGGTTTTTGGAAATAGAAGAAATGATTTATTAAAGCTACTGTGAGAAAATAAAAAAATTAGAGATTCAAACCTTCGTTCGTTGGTTCCACCAAAAACTGCTTCTTGGATGAACAAGTACAAAGGCAAAGTTGCTGCCTTTGATGAATCGTTGATGGCTTTGCTTGTTGCTCCTCTCCAATCTGAAGTCCCAAATTCTAGTTCGATGTTCTAAAGTTTGTCCTAAATCCAATTGTTAATCTCCAAAAATTCCTCCTCAATTTCGATACCCTTTTCTGTGTTGTTTTAGTCCTTATTTATAGAAGATTTTGATGATTAATTTCACTTGTTCACGGAATCTAACATTGATTAAGAAAAGGAAACTGAAACCGAATTGAATTTGGTTTTAAAAAAATTTATGTCAAAAAAATTTCGTTGGCCAAAAAGTTGCAGCAGCTGGGGCGGCGAAATGGCCTTGGGGCCATTTCGGCGATGAAATTTTTCGTTGCCGATTTTTCGTCGCCATTTTTTATTTTTATTTTTTTATTATTATTATTATTATTTTTTATTAATAAAAATTAAATACTAAAGAAAATATTATTTAATTAAGATAATACAAAAATTATTTTGGACTTATTAAAATATATTAGACCGGACTGAGTAAAAAATTAAGGGTCTACAGTTTGCCCCCTGCTTGAACGATCTGAGACTTTAGAGAGTGAAAAACAATAAGACTTAATTTTTGATGAGATGGTTACTTGAATTTGTTTTGGTTACTTGGGCTCGAGATTGAATTTGATTTGACTGACTTTTTATCAGTTGAGAATTCTGGTATAACTGGTTGTTCCATTTTTATGAATTGTAGGTCTTTACCCACCAAAAATAGATCTTTATCTATTGAAAATTTGGTCTTTAACCTAGGAACATGGATCTTTATCCATTGGAGATTGGGTCTTTACCCTTGAAATATGGACCTTTATCCATTTGAAATCGGGTCTTTACCCTTGAAACAAGGATCTTTATCCTTCGGACTTTGGGTCTTTACCCTTTGAAATATGGATCTTTATCCATTGGAAATCGGGTCTTTACCCTTGAAATATGGATCTTTATCCATTGAAAATTGGGTCTTTACCCTTGAACCATGGATCTTTATCCATTTGAAATCGGGCCTTTACCCTTGAAATATGGATCTTTATCCATCGAAAATCAGATCTTTACCCTTGAAACATGGATCTTTATCCATTGGAAATTGGGTCTTTACCCTTGAAACATGGATCTTTATCCATTGGAAATCGGGTCTTTACCCTTGAAACATGGATCTTTATCCATTGGAAATCGGGTCTTTACCCTAGCTTCAGCTCTTTTAGCTGGACTGACCTTTGTCTTTTGCATTTTCATTCTAATTTTTTCTTTTGATTGATGATGATTTTTTATTCTTTTGAGAATTCTTTTTCGTGTTCCTTAATTAAACATGAACAAAAAAATTCAGCCTTTTTAGCTAGCCTTCATATCTTCTCCTTGCCCCCTGCGTGGCAAGATATTCAAATATTTTGTTTAATGCATAAACTCAAAAATTGAAAAGGAGAAGCGTTGCCCCCTGTGTAGGCTCAAACCCATGATTTTTCTATGTGGGCTCTGATTGATGTTTTTGCCGTCTAGTTTGTCGCACAAGCACGTATTTCTTCTTTTACAAAACAACTGGAGCTTCCACAAGCAAATAGGCTTTCCGTGCCCTCTTGATTCAATATCTTCTTTTGATTCTTTACTTCACAGGGTGTTTGCTGTTCACTTTGAAAAGGAATAGACAACACAAGACAAGAAAGTGCGATGTAATATGCTTATGTATGCATGATATGCATGAATACTACTTACAGTCGTTCCATCGACTCACAGACCGAGGTGATCAGCAGAAGTGTTCTCATTGGTTCCTTTTTGACGCTCGTTCAAGTCTTGCATTGGAATGATCAAAAGCTTTGCATTTGTGGCTTTTATCTTCAAGTTGTTGAAAACACGAGTGGTGAAGATCCCAAGTTGCAGATTTAGGGATACATCCTTTTTAAACTATGTTTCAGCATGTCAGTTGATAGCTTCTTCATGACCTTGCCAATAATCATTTCCTTTGCCCAATGTGTCCTTTTGGAGGTTCAACATACTTCCCTTAACTTGAAGGCTTTGTATGACAAAACTCTTTTTTTTTTTGAATTTTGATTTTGAAATCAAATGTTGGCTTTGCCAAATTAATGTCAACGCACCTTAGGACTTGATTTTTCAAATTAATATATCTATAACATGACAACCCTAGTTACCGTACTGAACTCGGGAATTATTTCTATTTAAGCAAGAATTGTTGCACTTCAGATAGGCATATACATATTACTTGGCTAAAGGTCTCATTGAGTTTAAATACTGTCTATCTCATATGCATGCTTATCCAAACTATCTCCACTAATAGACTCTATCTACCAAGAGAGATCAACAGGTCTTTGATAGGCTTGAAATGAGGTCTATGAGGGACATGGGTTAAATGAAAGCCATTTTGTGATAGGAGCTGATGTGACACAATGGACAAACCCTCACACTATAAATTTCTTGTTTGAATTTTAGGCTGCTTGGAGGCAATCTTGCTAGACTCCAAATTCCTTCTATCTTCTTGGAATTAATCTAGATCTTGATTAGGACAGTTTTTGCCCTTGCAAAAAGTTTGTTACCCAAATCTGTTTCTTTTCTTCTTCTCCCTTTTCTTTCTTTTTATTTTTCTTACTCTTCCCTTTCTTTGAGCATTTTATCATTTCATCATTCTTCCTTATAGGACTGTCAAGTATAGAACTTTCAAGAACTGGATGGTCTTTCTCTTTTTTCTCTGATTTTGATCGAATCTTTGGTTGGGTTGGACCAATTCAAGTCAAAATGTCCTTACGAACCAAATGGAAGCCTTTTGCTGCTTTAGGTAAAAGAGAACTCAGTTGGCTTTTTGAACCGCCTTTTTAGATTTTATCTTTCTTTTCTCTTTTCCTTTTTTCTTTTCTCCTTTTTTCTTTTCTCTTTTTTGTCCTTTTTTGTCCTTTTTTTTCTTTTTTTTTGGTTCTAGCTCTAAAAGAGTTGTCTTGTTTGTACTAACTTGGGCTTCCAATAATGGATGAGTGGAGTGACATAAATCTTCTTTAACAGGGATAAATCATTTGTTACTCGATGTTGTCTTGATATATTGGAGATATTAAGAAAACTTCAACTACCCTTATGGTCTTAAAAACTTCAACTACCTTTATGGTCTTGAAAACATCAAATATCTTCATGATCTTGACTAATCATTGCTTTCTTTGATCTTCTTGCCTCTTCACCTTAGTGATCATAAGACTTGTCAGAAGTATCACAACAGCTTAGGGTAGGTTATTGGGGTTTGTAAGCCAATGAAAAGAAAGCTAAAATTTTATGAAGGCTCAAAGGGACGACTAGGGATTGATATTTAATAGGGTGGATACTAGTTGTTGGTTAACCAAACAATGCCTAGATAATTTCTCTCTTAAATAAGTAGAGTTCAATTTCACCTCAAAAGTTTGTCAAAGCATGTTCTAAGACTGACTAGGACCTAGACAAAGGTAATTATGCAGGAGCCCTCTCTAAGTAAGCATACACAACTCAATGCTATAGAGCAATTCCCTTATCTAGTAAAGTCATTCAAATCATGATGCCTAGATACATTAATTTATGAACATCAAGCTAGATTCCTCATCGATTAAGCACCAAAATGAATAAAGACCAACAAAATTTTTGATAAAAATAATTTATTCAAACAAATTTGGAAAACACGATTGTTCTAATTAAATATTAAAGCAAAATAAAATTGAAAAGCAACATTCAAGCTAAGGAAAGTTTGTTGAGTTTAAGATTCTTTTCCTTTCATATTTTCAATATCCCCATCTTAAAAGGATGATAAAATAAAATCTTCTTCCAATCCTTTTCCCACTATGAAGGTTGCCGGTGGAGGTACTCTTCCAAACTTAGGCAAAGGATTGTCTTTTGTGCTGGTCTTATCAAGCTCGGGCAGCTTACCACTGTCAATTAAATTTTGGATTTCATGTTTTAATCGCAAGCATTTGTCTGTATCATGTCCTTGTGTTTGATGAAACTCATAAAAGGCTTTAGTATTAAATTTTGGGGGTAAAGAATTCGGCAAAGGTCAAGGGGCCAATGGCTGTAATAGTCTCTTCTTTTGTTGCTTGTTGAAGACCCAAGACAAAGGCTTCCCCAGATTTGAAAACTGCCTTCTATTTGCTTGACCAGTTGTATTGACATCAACTTCTTTTTGCGTGCTTTGATTTTTAGACTGGTAATTCCCTTTCTCATTCCTTCTTATTGAAAAGCGATTTTTCTCCCTTTCCCACTCTTCAATTTGTAGACCAGCTTGGAGAAGATCTTTGAAATCCCTTATAAGGGTGTGAGACATCCTTTCACGGAGACTAGGCAACACCCCTCTCACAATCATCCTTATTTGATCGGATTCATCGAGCCTCTTCTTGAGCAAAGCAGCCTTGTTTCTCCATCTCTTCACATAATCCACAAAATTCTCATTTGGCCTTTGCCTAATGGACTCCACTTCCATTAAGGTAACTTCCATCTCGACATTATACCCATATTGTTAGATGAAGGCTTTGTAAATCAGATCCCAACTCTTTTTGTGTTCCATCATCTAAGGTATTGAACTAATTTTGGACAACAAGGTCCGATGAGAGCATGAAGCACCTTAGAGTTTAAGCTTAGTAGCTCGGGCAGACTGCATAGTAGTGATATACTGCTTCATATGGAGATGAGGATTTTCGGTTCCATCAAACTTCACAAAATATGGCATCTTGAACTTGTACGAAACTTCTTCATCTAGCTCAAATAATTTGTCAACTTTGGACATTTCCTCGATTTTCAGTTTCTTCTCAAATTTCTTTTCTAAATCAGCAATCATCTTTTCAACATCAGAAGTTTCGGTCTTCTCCATAGTTGATCTTTCAACAATGGAGATTCTTTTTTCTTTTCTTGAGCGTCTTGGTAGTATTGAGCCCAATCATCATCATCATCAAAGATCACCTTTTCATCATCAAAAACCACTTCACCAACTTTAGTCTTCCCTTTGTCCTTTGGCTTCTTAGTGCTATCAGATGCCTCGACATGATTTTCTAAGATTGCAGTCAATTGGTTCTTCATGATCTCAGCTAGGGCCTCTTTTATTTCTTCCATCTTGGCATTGAGGGCATCATCCACCATTCTTTGAATTTGTTCAGGATCCATTATTTTTGGTGAGCAAGTGATTGAGTCATTGCTAGATTCTTCGCTTCCGGCATAGGTCAGATTGTCGTAAGCTTTTGAACTATCGTAATCCAGGGCTATGAGCTAGAGAGGATCAATGATATGAGATGCAAATGTATGCATGTATGCACGAACAATTAACAAACAAGGACAAATAGGATGTTCCTTCCAACCTTATAACATCCACACATGAATGGCGAGTCTCTTTTCCTAGGTATATGGTTAACAAAATACCAACATGGGGTATCTTGATTTTGAATATTTTCCTCGAACGTTTCAACCAATAGTTATATTTTCTAAAATGGAAATCCATTCATAGTAATTCCCATTAATTAGGTTTTAATCCACTCAACCAACTATAGTAGCTTTTATGCTATATTAGATTAAAACTAAATTAAGAGGTTTATTATAGATAGATTTCTCACTTGAAAAGAGTAACTAATGGTTCATGCCAAAAACAAGCCCATGATTAATTATTCTTAGTATAAACTAGGCTCACAATTGATTTTTGGTATTTCTTAATTGACCAAAATAATTTGTAAGCTCTTTGCAAGATAATTTTTATAAGCCCATTGTAAAAAGATTTTTAGAAAAGATGGATTTTGGGCTTTACATTTGGATCGTGAGAAAAGAATTTTTGATTTGTTTTTAGAAAAGTTTTATGTCCAAAGACCATCTTGAAAAGTTTTGAAAATAGCTTTGGTCTTTTGGACTTCAAAGAAAAATTTATTTGAGCATACAAATGTACTTGGGTCATATTATAAAAAGAACAAACCAAATAAGCCATGATTTAAGCCAAGATAAATTAACCATAGTCAAACAACATGCATTTGGGGTAAAACCTAAGGAAAGTAACTAGGCTAATTACATGAGCTTTAGTCTTTGGGTTAAAAGGCTTAGGTTCCCATAGCAAGTATATACCAAATGGTACGAGGCTATGAGTGGTTATGCCATGTTTGATCTCCATACCTTGAGTGAAAGTATGGTATCTCTAACATAACATAACACGGGCAACACGAGCGTCCTAACTCACGTACACGATGCAAACTAATATGATGCAATGGATAATATCATTATAAGAAAGAATAGAATAATATAAAGACCAACGGAATCAAATTCTCTTATCCCCAGTGTAGTGGCCACTATGAGCGGAGATTTTTGCCCCCACTCCCGGTGGAATAGTTCTTGCGACTTCGGCACTGTTTAGGCTCGGGGCCTTAGAGAACACGAACCTAGGTTCGGAGAAAATGGAGTCGCCACCCGGATGGGTCGGGAAAAAGAAAGGGGTGGATGACTCGATTCCTAAGGAATCCCCAAGCCCCTAATGGGTTCGGAAAGTTGGGTACGTGTGGGGAAGGTGAGAAATGACCCAGCACCCCCACAACGCTCGGTTCATTGGAACCGGTCTCCTTTACAAGTCTTAATATTATAAAATTATTGAATATAAAAATATTATCCATATTACACACAATAATTAAAATAAAGCATCGATATATTGAAAATCAAAACAATGTCCAAGGAAAACAAATAAATGGATACCCATCCGAAGATGAAAATATGCCATTACATAATCCATACCTAAATAGGACACCCACCGAAAGGTAGAAACATGTCATTTACATTGGTCTAAAATATAAAAGCAATTTAAATTACATGATATTTAACTAATGAGGTACCCACCAAGTGGAAACATACCTCTTACAACATTTGGAAATCTAAATAAATCGAATAAAAGTAAATAACCATTCATCATAAATAAAACATTCACCAAAGACATTAAACATCAATCAAAATATAAACATTCATCCATGATAAATTAAATAAATTAATCATTGAAATTAAATAAACCAACAAAGCATTGAAAATAAATTAAAGCATATAATAGACTTCATAATCAAATATAAAATTAAATAAAGCAAGTAAAGATTCAAATTAGGGCTACTATTTCTATTTAAGATTCTTTATTTAATATGTTTAGGGTTTTGGAATTTATGGGTTTAAGCTACTGTAAATTTTAAAAGAATTGAAATGGATCAAAGTTTTATAATTTAAGAGGTTGTTAAAGTTCTTTGATTAACCAAATTAGTGTTTAAGCAGTAAAATTATGAAATTATGGTTTGAATACTTTAAAACATTAGATTATATGATTATTAGCTATTGACTGTGTTGAATTTTAGGCTTACTGTGTTTGAATTTTAACATTTAGATTTATAAGGTTTTAGAGTTTAAAGGATTAGGGTTTAGAAAAATTAGGGCTTAAGGTTTTAAGGGAATTAGGGTTTAAGAAAACTAGGGTTTATGTATTAGTTTTGAGGGAATTATGGTTTAGGAAAACTTAAGTTTTAGATTAATTGGTTTTGGGTTTACTGTTTGTATTTTGAATAATCATAATAATGGAAGTAAAACATAAAGATTTATAATACATAAATAAATAATGACCCGAACCCATACGGCAGTCCCACTAGCCGGTTAGGGGACGGGTGTCAAGGGGGCAGCGCCCCTTGTGTGGTTTGGGTCACACCCGAATGATTTTGAAAATTGGCTTCTAGGATTGTAGGTTTCGGTGTTGAAAATTAAGATTTTAGGGTTTAATATTTAAAAAATAGGGTTTTGAAATTGGAAGAAACTGGTGTTATTTTTAAAAGAATAATACTTAATATGTGATTTTGGAAAGAAGGACTAATTAGGGTTAAAGCTTTTGATTCTTAAAAATAAGGCTATTGACTTTTTGGAATAGAGATTAGGGTTTTGATGTTTTTGGAGACAAAAGAAACGATTTAAGGTTTTTATGGTTTTTGAAAACAAAAGAAACGAATTAGGGTGTTTGGAGACAGAAGAAACAAATTAGAGTTCTTAGGTTTAGAAGAAATGTTTTAGGGATTTAAGGTTTAGAAGAAACAGAAGAATGATTTTTAGGGTTTTTGAAAATAGAAGAAATGATTTATTAAAGCTACTGTGAGAAAATAAAGAAATTAGAGATTCAAACCTTCATTTGTTGGTTCCACCAAAAATTGCTTCTTGGATGAAAAAGTACAAAGACAAAGTTGCTGCATTTGATGAATCGTTGATGGCTTTGCTTGTTGCTCTCCAATCTGAAGTCCCAAATTCCAGTCCGATGTTCCAAAGTTTATCCTAAGTTCGATTATTAATCTCTAAAAATTCCTCCTCAATTTCGATCCCCCTTTCTGTGTTGTTATAGACCTTATTTATAGAAGATTTTGATGATTAATTTCACTTGTTCACAGAATCTAACATTGATTAAGAAAAGGAAACCGAAACCAAATTGAATTTGGTTTCAGAAAAATTTGCATCAAAGAAATTTCGCTGCTAAAAAATAAATGTTGCGGAAAAATTATGCTGGCAAAAAAGTTGTTGCAACTGGGGCGGGCGAAATAATCTACGGGCAAAATGGCCCAAGGCCATTTCGCCGCCCCCCTTTTCAGTGACAAAATTTTTCGTCGCTGATTTTTGTTTTATTTATTTGTTTATTATTATTATTTATTTTTTATTAATAAAAATTAAATACTAAAAAAATATTATTTAATTAAGATAATACAAAAATTATTTTGGACTTATTAAAATATATTAGACTGGACTGGGTAAAAAATTAAGGGTCTACAATTACCATTTTTCCATTTGACTTTTGATTTTTTGATTTAAAATGTTGACTTTTGTATATGTTGTATATATTTAATATATATTTCGCATATACACTCCACTTTTTCAGTAAAAATCCTTCAATTTTCTATTTAAATTATTCATTTAATTAATTTAATTTAATTTAATTTATTTCATTTTTTAAAATTTCTATATATTATAATTCTCTCCTCCTAAAGAAAATTTTATCTACGAAATTACCTGATATCAACTCTAGAATAACTGAAGATACTGGGTCCGCATCGTCTGCTCACTATCCCATGTCGCCTCCTCTGTGATATGGTTCTTCCAAAGAACTTTAACAAGTGGCACTTTCTTGTTCCTCAATTCTTTTACTTCTCGTGCCAAGATCCCCATTAGTTCTTATTCGTAAGTCAGATCTAGACTCACCTCAATAGACTCCACTGACAAGATATGAGATGGGTTTGACCTGTATCTCCAAAGTATTGAGACGTGGAAGACATTATGTATCCAATCTAACTTGGGCGGCAGAGCCAATCTATAAGACACTGGACCAACTCTCTCCAGTACCACATATGGTCCTATGAAATGAGGACTCAACTTTCCTTTATGATCGAATCTCAGAATCTTCTTCCACGGAGACACCTTTAGGAACACCTTATCTCATATGCTAAACTTTATATCTTTTCTCTTCAAATATGTATAGGATTTCTATTCGTATGAAGCTGCTTTCAGATGACCCCAAATTGCTTTCACTTTCTCTTTTGTTTCCTTAATCAAATCAGGATCAACCAGTTTACCTTCTCTAACCTCATCTCAACATAAAGGTGTCCTATAGTTCTTGTCATACAATACCTCATAAGGTGCCATCCTAATACTAGACTGATGACTATTATAGGCGAATTCAATTAGTGGCAAAAGCCTATCCCAGCTCCTAGTGAAATCAATGATACAACTCCTCAACATATCCTCTAGAATTTGTATCACTCTCTCTGACTACCCATATGTCTGAGGATCGAAAATAGTACTAAAATGCAACCGAGAACCCAAAGTATCCTATAAAGTCCTCTAAAATCTCAATGTAAAATGGGGATCTTAGTTCGACACCAAAGAAACTGGGAGTCCATGCAACCTCACTATCTCACTGATATACAACTCAACCAACCTCTCAAGTGAATAGTCCATCTAAACAGGAAGAAAATGAGCTGTCTTTGTCATTCGATCAATAATAACCCAGATTACATCATGCTTCTTCTGGGTCAAAGGCAGTCCAGTAACAAAATCCATCATCACTCGCTCCCATTTCCATTATGGCACTAATAATGGCTGAAACAACCCTGAAAGAACTTGGTGTTCAGCTTTCACTCTTTGGCAAGTGAGACATCTAGATACAAATTCTGCTATGTCCCTCTTCATACTGTATACCCTTAATTTTTGACCCAGTCTGGTCCGATATTTTTTATATAGTCCAAAATAATTTGTGATATTTTAATTAAATAATATTTTTTTAAATATTTATTGTTTATAATTTTTAATAAAAATAAAAATGGTAAAGTTAAATAAATATAAATAAATAAAAAATAAAAATTGGCGACGAAAAAATTCATCGACGAAGGTGAATCGGCCAAGCCAATTCGCCCGTAGGAATTTCCTGCGGGAGAAATGGCCTTGGGCCATTTCACCATAGGAAATTCCTGTGGTGAATTGGCTGGCCGCCCAGCGCTGGCCCTCGCAGCTAGCAATCCTCGCAGTTTTCACCAGCAATTTTTTGCCAGCACAATTTTCCAACGCAGTTTTTTCCGAAACCAAATTCTATTTGGTTTTGGTTTCTTTTCCTAATTGGTTTTAATTTCCTTAAACAATTAGAAGTAGGTTTATGATTTTTCCTATAAATAACACATTAAAACTCAGAATTAAGGGATCAAAAATTAGTTTTTACTGGATGAAAGTTGGGATCTTAGATCAGGAGGAAAAAATTGTTTGATTGATTTGGAGACTTAACCATTCGATCGGCCAAGAAGGCCCTAGCAAGCAAGAGACATTAGCAATCATCAACCAACTTTGTCTTTTTTCATCTAGAAGCAAATTGTTACATTAGCAATCATCAACCAACTTTGTCTTTTTTCATCTAGAAGCAAAGTGTGGAGGAACCAACGAACGGAGGTTTGATTATAAATCTTTAATTTGATGTTATTTACAATGTTTCCATCATTTGTTTTTGATGTTAAGTCAGTAACCTAAATTATAAAACTTAGTAATATATTTTACATTAAATCATACATTCATCTAGTAGCCTTAGTCCATTTTCAAAACTTCAAAATCCTAAAATTGTTCTCTTCCATTTTCAAAACTTCAAAAACCCTAAACTACTCTTCTGTTTCCAAAAAACCTTAAAAACCCTAAATTGTTTCTTCTGTTTCCAAAAAACCTTAAAACCCTAAATTGTTTCTTCTGTTTCCAAAAACCTTTAAAACCCTAAATTGTTTCTTCTATTTCCAAAAACCTTAAAAACCTTAAATCGTTTCTTCTGTTTCCAAAAACTTTGAAAACCCTAAATTATTTTCCCCGAACTATTTTCATCTAAATCCTAACTTTTTGTCCAAAATTTTCCAATGTTTTCTTAAATCTCCAAACCCTAACCTTCTTTTTATTTTCTAAAAATCATAATTATTTTTATAAAACTCTAAACTATTTTCTTAAATCCTAAAATCAAATATGCTTTTCAAAATATCAAAAACCTTAATTCTCTCAAAACCAAATACAGTAAACCCTAGTTTTCCTAAACCCTAAATTCTTAAAGATTCAAAACTTTATGACAAATTCATCAAAACCCTAAACCCTATTCCAGTGAACTTAAAACCCAAACTAATAAATCTAAACCCTAAAGCCATAATACAATAAAACTAAAATCACAATCCAGTAAACCGTGAATTATAAACCCTAATGTTTTAAAATTCCAAAACCCTAATTTCATAATGTTACCCCTAAGCCCTAATTTGATTAACCAAAGAACCTTACTACTTTCTTAACTTTATAAAACCCTAATCCATTCCATTATTCCAAAATCTTCACTGTAGCCTAAATAATAATAATAATAATTCTAAAATTCCAAAACCCTAAACGTTAATTAAAGAACTCTAAATTGAGACATAAACCTAAATTTATATCTTTACTTGCTTTATTTAATTTTAGATTTGATTATGTAGTTTATTATATGTTTTGATGGTTGATTTATTTAATTTCAATGCTTGATTTATTTAATTTATCATGGATGAATATTTTCTTTATTGTTATGATTATTATTTGTTTGTTTTAGTATTAAAATTGTAAGAGGTATGTTTCCACTTTGTGGGTACCACATTAGTTAAGTATTATGTAATTTAAATTGCTTTTATATTTTGGACCAATGTAAAGGACATGTTTCCACCTTTCGGTGGGTGTCCTATTTAATTTAGACATGAACGATGTAAGGACATGTTTCCATTCTCGGATGGGTGTCCATTTATTTATTTTGTTTGGACATTGCTTTGATTTTAATATAATGATGCTTTATTTTAATTGTTGCATGTAATATGGATAATATTGTCATACTTAAGAATTTTATAATATTAAGACCTGCAAAGGAGGCCGGTTCCAATGAACCGGGCGTTGTGGGGGTGCTGGGCCATTTCTCACCTTCCCCACATATACCCAACTTTTTGAACCCATTAGGGGGGTTGTGGATTCCTTAGGAATCAAGTCATCCACCCCTTTTTTTTCCCAGCCCGTCCGGGTGGTGACTCCATTTTCTCCGGGCTTAGGTCCATGTTCTCTAAGAACCATTCCATCGGGAGTGGGGGTAAAAATCCCTGCTCACAGTGGCGACTCCACTGGGGATAAGAAAAGTTGATTCCATTGGTCTTTATATTATTCTATTCTTTCTTATCATGATATTATCCATTGCATCATATTAGATTTGCATCATGTGCATGAGTTAGGACGCCTGTGTTACCCGTGTTGTGTTATGTAAGGTATACCATACTTTCACTCAAGGTATGGAGATCGAGCATGGCATAACCACTCATAGCCTCGTACCATTTGGTATATACTTGCTATGGGAACCTAAGCCTTCTAACCTAAAGACTAAAGCTCATGTAATTGGCCTAGTTACTCTCCTTAGGTTTTACCCCAAATGCTTGTTGTTTGACTATGGTTAATTTATCTTGGCTTAAATCATGGCTTATTTGGTTCTTTTTCTAATATGACCCAAGTACATTTATAAGCTCAAATAAATTTTTCTTTAAAATCCAAAAGACCAAAGCTATTTTCAAAACTTTTCAAAATGGTCTTTGGATATAAAACTTTTCTAAAAATGAATTAAAAATTCTTTTTTTCATACAAAGCCCAAAATTCATTTTTTCTAAAATCTTTTTACAATGGGCTTAGAAACAAAAATGTTTTTATCCAACCTTTTCTTACAAAGAGCTTGCAAATTATTTAGGTCAATTATGAAATACCAAAAATCAATTGTGAGCCTAGTTTATACTAAGAGTTATTAATCATGGGCTTGTTTTTGGCATGAATCATGAGAGAAATCTATTTATAATAAACCTTTTAATTTAGTTTTAATCCAATATAGCATAAAAGCTACTATTAGTTGGTTGAATGGATTAAAACCTAATTAATGGGAATTATCATGAACTGATTTCCATTTTTGAAAATATAACTATTGGTTGAAACGTCCGAGGGAATTCTTCGAAAACAAGATACCCCATGTTGGTATTTTGTAACCCTATACCTAGGAAAAAAGACTCGCCATTCGTGTGTGGATGTTATAAGGTTGGAACGGACTTTCTACTTATCTTTGTTGATTGTTTGTGCATACATGCATACATACATTTGCATCTCATATCATTGATCCTCTCTGGCTCACAGCCCTGGATTACGATAGTTCAAAAGCTTATAATAATCCGACCTACGCCGAAGATAAAGAATCTAGTAGCAACTCAATCACTTGCTCACCAAAAGCAATGGAGCCCGAACAAATTCAAAGAATGGTGGATGACACCCTCAATGCCAAGATGGAAGAAATAAAAGAGGCCCTAGCTGAGACCATGAAGAACCAATTGGTTGCGATTTCAGGAAATCATGCTGAAGCATCTGCTAGCACTAAGAAGCCAAAGGACAAAGGGAAGACTAAAGTTGGTGAAGTGGTTTTTGTTGATGATAAGGTGATCATTGATGATGATGATGATTGGGCTCAATACTTCCAAGATCCTCAAGACATGAAGAAAGAACCAAATATTGTTGAAAGATCAGCTATGGAAAAAATTGAGACTTCTGATGTTGAAAAGATGATTGCAGACTTAGAAAAGAAATTCGAGAAGAAGTTGAAAACAGAAGAAATGTCCGAAGTTGACAAATTATTTGAGCTAGAAGAAGAAGTTTCGTACAAGTTCAAGATGCCATCCATTACAAAGTTTGATGGAACCGAAAATCCTCACCTCCATGTGAAGCAGTATATCACTGCTATGCAGTCTACCCGAGCTACTAAGGCTCAAATGCTAAGGTACTTTATGCTCTCATTGGATCCTATTATCCAAAATTGGTTCAATACCTTAGAAGATAGAACACAAAAGAGTTGGGATCTACTATACAAGGCCTTCATCCGACAATATGGATATAATGTTGAAATGGAAGTTACCTTAATGGATGTGGAGTCCATTAGACAAAGGCCAAATGAGAATTTTGTGGACTATGTGAAAAGATGGAGAAATAAGGCCGCTTTGCTCAAGAAAAGGCCCGATGAATATGATCAAATAAGGATGATTGTGAGAGGGGGTGTTGCCTAGTCTTCGTGAAAGGATGTCTCATACACTCATCCGTGATTTCAAAGATCTCCTCAAAGCTGGTCTGCAAATCGAAGAATGGGAAAGAGAGAAGAGCCAATTTTCAACAAGAAGGAATGAGAAAGGAAACTATTAGTCTGGTAACCAAAGCATGCAAAAGGCAGTCGGTGTTAATGCTACTAGCCAAGGAACAAAGAGGCAGTTTTTAGAATTGGGGAAACCGATGTCTTGGGTTCTCAATAAGCTTTAAAGAAAGGGATTGTTACAACCCTTAAATCCTCGTCCTTTGCCTTACTCTCTCCCACCTAATTTCGACACTAAAGCATTTAGTCAGTTTCATCAAATGCAAGGGCATGACACGGATAGATGTGTGAGGTTGAGGCATGAGATCCAAAATTAGATTGATAGTGGAAAGCTACCCGAGCCCAACAAGCCGAACACGAAAGACAATCCATTACCAAGGTTCAGTAGAGTACCGCCATCGGCAACCTTCATGATTGGAGGAGATTTGCATGAAAGTTTTGTCATGTCTTCTTTCCAAGATGTGGGTGGAGAAGCAACCAAAGAAGAAGAGGTATTTAGCGAGATTAAACAAGCTATGGTGGGTAAAGAAGTAGCAATTTGTGTTGTCAATGGGTTTTGGGATTCAAGCGATAGTGATGACAATCTTGTATCGAAGAAGGAGGAATGGACCTGGTCTGAGCCTGAGGAAGATGAAGTAATGAACACTAGATCCAGTAAGCATTATGCATGGCCACCGCCTAAGGAGGTAAAAATTAATAAAGGAAAGGAAGTTGAATTAGGGAATAGAAGAGGAAGATGATACCGTGCTCAAGCAATTAAAAAGAATGCAAGCAAGTGTTAGCATTTAGGATTTATTGGCTACTTCTAAAAAGCACGGAGAAACTATGGCTAAAGCCTTGGCTAGCATGCCAATTTCTACCTCCATAACACCGGAGGAGCTAATCAACTTCATAAAAATTGGAGGAGTAATGAAATGTGAAGATATTCAAGAGAAGAGCGAAGTTAATATGGGAGCAGTATCTTTCTCAAATGCAAAATTACCAAAAGAGGGGAGAGATCACATCCGCCCTCTCTTTATCAAAATAGAAATTAAAGGGAAAAGGACTCCATGTGTAATGGTGGATGATGGGCCTGCCATAAATGTTTGTTTACTTAAAATATTGCCAAAACTATCCATGTCAGCAAGGGATCTAAACCCGACCGAGGTAACCATTCGGGCTTATGACAACACTAAGAGACATGCCGAAGGAACTTTCAAAGCTGCTGTCAAGGTTGGTTCAATTGAATCTATTGTTGAATTTGTTGTTTTGGACATACCTGTTACCTTTGCCTTACTCTTGGGACGACCATGGTTTCATCCTCTCAGTGAAGTTCCTTCCACTCTTCATCAATCAAGTTCCCTAACGAAAATGAGATAGTGTCATCGAGGCCAAAGATAATGAGGTTGTTAACACTCTAATGATTGAGAGGCCTCTAAATGGTTTCCAAGTAGCTGCAATTTCTGATGATGAAGTAGTGGACTCCAAAGTCTTGAATATGATGAAGAACATGAACTACTTTCCCGGAGCTGGCCTTGGAAAGGGCAACGCCGGTTTGACAAAGCTTTCAGATTTCAAAACTCAAACCTCCAAAAAAGGGTTGGGATATGATAAAGTCAATAAAGATGTCCAGCCAAAGAAGAATGAGAAGATGATCTTTCTGCCACTTGAAAAAATCTTTGTCAAAGCTCCAGACATGGGACCACTCCAAGGAAAGCCCGAGCCAATCATGTTCATGGGAAAGTTGATCCCGGGTTTTAAAATTTTTGCAAATGTTGCCGAGCTAGTGGAGCAAGTGAAGAAAGAGCTCACCCTGCCAGCCAATAAGGAGTCCAATCCTGAAGAAAAGAAGGAAGTTGTCCTGAAAGCTGAGAAGACTCCGGAGGAGATTCCTGCCTTAGTTGAAGAGAAGTTTGAAGACATTCTGTCTTATGATTTTGAGAACAATGATTTTGATTTTAATTTTAATTTGTCGACTTTATATGAGGATGATGATGTTTTCTTTTTGAAAATGAATGCAATAAAGTTTGATTTTGCTTACTTGTGTGATGTTTCTCCTGATGGTTGCATACATTCAAATAGCAGTTACATGAGCATCTTTAATATTAATTCTGTTGATACACAATCATTAAATTTGGGAACAATAAAAAATCCTAAAAACATTAGCATAGCATCTGACCTTACTCCTGATGAGAGAGACAGATTTGAAAAAATATTCAAAAAATATGAAGAAGTATTTGCTCGGTCTTATGAGGATATGCCTGGAATAGATTGAGACATAGCCGAACATCTTATTCCTACTTACACTCACATGAAGCCTGTCAAACAAAAGCATAGGCAATTAAGACCTGAGTGGCCTGAATTGGTTAAAGAGGAGGTCACTAAACAAATACAAGTAAAGTTTCTTGAAGTGATAGAATATCTAGATTGACTAGCCAACATAATACCCGTGCCAAAGAAAGATGGAAGAATAAGGGTCTGTGTGGACTATAGAGATTAAACAAGGCTTCCCCTAAAGATGATTTTCCTTTACCCCATATAGATGTCCTCATTGATAGTGCAGCCTCTAGCGTGCTACACTAGTTTGTAGATAGATTTTTTGGATATAACCAAGTGTAATGGCCTAAGAGGATAAAGCCAAAACTACTTTCATTACTACATGGGGTATATTTTGTTATAGGGTGATGCCGTTCGGCTTAAAGAATGCTGGAGCAACATACCAATGGATGGCCACCACACTATTTCATGACATGATACACAAAGAAGTTGAAGTATATGTTGATAATATGATGGTGAAATCGGATACAAGGGAACAACACTTCTAAAACTTAGAATTATTCTTCGATAGAGCATTGAAATATAAGCTAAGATTAAACCCGAAGAAGTGTGTGTTTGGGGTTACCTCAGCCAAATTGTTGGGACATCTGATTGGTTTGAATGGCATTGAGATTGATCCTGCCAAAGTTAAGGCAATCAGGGATATGCCAACCCCTAAGATGAAGAGAGAAGTTCGGAGATTCATTGGTAAATTACTATACATTAGCATGTTTATAGCAAAGATCAAACCATATCTGTGAGCCTATCTTCAAATTGCTTAAAAAGAATTAGCCAGTCCTGTGGAATGAAGAGTGTCAAAAGGCCTTTGAACGAATAAATGAGTATCTACTAAATCCACCTATTTTGAAATCACCCAAACCCGATAAACCCTTGTTACTATACTTAGTAGTAGAAGAAGAGTCAATAGGAGCCATGCTAGCCCAAGCAGATGAGTCAAGGATTGAGCATGCAGTTTACTATTTGAGTAGAAAGCTCCTACCTTATGAAATTAAGTACAGTATCATTGAAAAGACCTGTATATCTGTGGTTTGGTCTTCTAAGAAATTGTGGCATTACTTTCAATCTTATAGTGTGCAAGCAATTTCCAGGTTGGATCCAATGAAGTACTTAAGGGAGACACCCTCTTTGATTGGGAAGTATGGTAAATGGTTGATAATATTAGAAGAATTTGAAATTGTTTATGTAACCAGGAAAATAGTCAAAGGTAGAGCGGTGGTAGAATTCTTGGCTCAACAACCATTACCGGATAGTGAAGAGGTAGTCTTGGAATTTTCGGATGAACATCTAGAGGCAATTGAAGTACAAGGTTGGAAGATGTATTTTGATGGAGTAGTAAACAGGAAAGGAGTAGGTTTGGGAGTCATACTAGAATTGCCCAAAGGGGAACTTATCCCTTTAGCCAAAAAGTTGATATTCAGGGCAACCAATAATATGGTGGAGTACGTAGCATGTATCTTTGGTTTGGAAACCCTAATGATTATGAAGGTGGATAAGGTGAAAGTTTTTGGTGATTCATTACTAGTAGTATCGCAAGTAAATGGAGAGTGGGAGTTGAAAGAAGAGAAATTAAAACAATACCACCATTACTTGACCATGATGAAGAAGAAATTTAAGGAGTGTAGGTTTATACACCTATCAAGAGAAGAAAACTAGATGGCTGATGCCCTAGCCACATTGGCTTCGGTATGGGAAAAATCTTATCAAAGTTCATCAACTCCTTGCTATGAATATGAGACAATCATGGAAACTGATACAAACCATGATGCGTGGTATGATACTATAAGATGATTTTTAGAGGAAAGGGAATACCCGTTAGAGGCAACAAAGAAAGAAAGAAGAGCCATAAGGCTGTGGTCTTTGCAATACATCACCTTTCATAGAGAGTTATATCGAAGATGGCCTGATGGGGTGCATTTAAGATGCTTGAGGAAGCCTGAAGTGGAGCATATCATGTCAGAAATACATGTGGGAAGTTGCGGTCCGCACATAAGTGGTTTGGCCCTAGTTAAGAAGATAATTCGACAAGGTTACTACTGGTTGACGATGGAGAGAGATTATATAGAGTTTGTAAAGAAGTACCAAAAATGTCAGATATATGGTCATTTGAATCACATGCCTCCTGAAGAATTACATTCTATGTCTTCACCTTGGCCCTTTGCCACTTGGGGTATCAACATTATGGGAGAGATACATTCGACAGCCTCAAACGGTCACTGTTTCATTGTAGTAGTAGTAGATTATTTTTTGAAATGGGTCGAAACCAAATCCTTCAATAAACTGGGGGCTAGTCAAATGGCTAGATTTATTGAAAAGAACCTCATCTGCAAGTATAGGGTCCCGCACAGTGTGATATCAGACAATGGGGTATAGTTTTAAGGAGCAGTTAAGGATTTATTCTCAAAGTACCAAATCCATCATCACCGATCCTCTACTTATAGACCAAAGGCTAATGGTGCGGTAGAAGCAACAAACAAGACAATTAAGCGGATCTTATCCAAGATGACCAAGACATACAGGGATTGGTCAGAAATGCTTCCTTTTGCTTTATGGGGATATAGAACAAGTATGCGAACACTGACTGGAATGACATCATTCTCCTTGGTTTACTGGATGGAAGCAGTATTGCCAATTGAAATTGAGATCAAGTCGTTAAGAGTGGTCTTGAAAGCTGAACTGCCTGAAACGGAATGGGTAGTGAGCACATACACACAGTTAGCTTTACTAGAGGAGTGAAGGCTAAAAGCACTATATCATCATCAACTATATTAAAGGAAGATGGCTCGGGCTTATAATAGAGGAGTTAAGATTAGAAAACTCAAAGTCGGGGATTTAGTGTTGAAACGATATAAGCCTAATGTATCTGATCCAAGAGGGAAGTTTAGGCCTAGCTGGGAAGGGCCATATGTCATGAAACAAGTCATGAATAAGGGTGCAGTGAAGTTATCAGACATGGATGAGAACGAGTTTAGTGAGCCAGTGAACATTAACAGGTTGAAGAGGTTTTATGTATAAAAAAAAAGAAGAAAAAAAAAAAAGAAAAAGGAGAAGAGCTCGCTAGGTTGAAAACCCAAAAAGGGCGGCCTAGGCAAAAGTTAGAGCAGTCCGCTAGTTTCGAAAACCCAAAAGGGCGGGCTAGGCAACAATTAGGGCTAAATGAGAGAAAATTGTCAATAAGAAAACTCAAAACTTGTGTATGTTGGCTTTATGTTTGGTTGTTCCCCAATTTAATAAAAAAGAATTAATGTTAAAATTGTTCTATGTGCACTGTTATAAGTATTTGACAAGATATGGATGAAATAAATAAACACAATAGCAAAATGTGATGACAAATTATAAAAGGAAAAGAAGCATCTTTATTACTTTTATTATTATTTTTTCATCCTAACAATACACTTTCTAAATTGACAAATGTAAAATCTATGGCAGACGATAAGTGTAACGTGCAGGCCAGCTTTGCTTCAGCCGATCCAAGTAGGCTTCAATCAACCAAGGCATGTCTAAATTGAGAGTGAATTCAGAATCGCGAGGCTCAACTCCATACTCACGGCTAAGCCGGCGAGGATCATAGCAAGTACCTCGATGAAGAGCAGCAAGAGGAACAATAATCAAGTATGTTCGCATGGTGATACGAGAAATCTTCCACCAAGGTACCAACCAATTGATGTTGACTTCAGTGCGTGAATGGATCCAGTCGGCATATGAAGAAGCAAGATGGAGTAGTTTCCTAGCGGAATGATGTCGTGGCAGATATCTGGTAAAATCCATGGATGGGGTATCAAGCAAGCAGAGATGCTCCTGAACCCAAATCTGTGAGGGAAAATTAAATTAAAAAAAATAATGAAAGAAAAAAAATAAAAAAAAGAGTCCGCTAAGTTAAAAACCCGCAAGGGCAGCTTAGGCAAAAATTAGGATAGCTTGCTAGTTTTGAAAACCCACATGGGCAGACTAGGCAAAAATTAGAGCAATATAAAATATATATATTAAAAAAGGAGAGGTCCGCTAAGTTGAAAACCTGCAAGGGCGGCTTAGGAAAAAATTAGGACTAGTCGCTAGTTTTGAAAACCCACATGGGCGGACTAGACAAAAATTAGAGCAATAAAACAATAAAAGAGAAGAAGAAAGAGAAAATCTAAATTGAAAACCTACAATGGACTCCCAGTCAGTCTCTTTGACAATCCTAATTTAAGTTCATCTAATCTAACTAAAGTCTCGGCTAAGATCACGGGTATCAGCGACAAGCCTCCTTCTATTTGGTCCATGATATCCAATACTCATGGATCAATATCGCCATTAGAAGAAACAAGCAAGAATTGGCCAAGCAAGCATAGACAAAGCATACGTCCCCATGCCTTAGTAGGAACCAAATGAGAAAGATAAAAGTCAATTAAGGGAGCAAGCAAAATTTTTTCACCTCTCATCAACTGTAGAACTTCGGGTTTTGAGATTTGAAATAACATCTGCATCTTCTATTGAGTCTTGGAAATAAATATAGGTAATGCCATTTGTTGATTGCATAGATATCCAAGGATGGCCTCAAATTCTTCAATCAAGTGACATATTTCAAAGCCATTAATTTTAAATGTCCTAGAATTCACGTTCCAAAAAGAAGCCATGAAATGTAAAAAAGAATGGTCCAATTTAACATTTTGAAAATGCTTCAAAGTATCAATTTTTGACCAAGATATTTGTTTCCAATGAATGGCGTTCATATTTTTAAATAGAACTTTTATTTTCTTCAAATAGAGTTCGGTCATTATTGATGAATGAAGGAAAATTAGAATTGTTAAAAGGAGTTTTTAAGTTGAAGTAGAAAGTTTCATGACTTCTGTATGAAATTATGGCATGAAAAGTGATTTATATAGGATGATTATGCTGTTTCAAAATTGATAAGGAAAAGAATGAGACCAAGATGCATGAGGAAAAGGAATTGGCGATGAAAGGATCTTAAATTGCCGCATTGCATTTGGTTTTGTAGTGATACTGTGTAAATGTTAAATATGAAGAGGAAAGTATAATAATTATATTGTAGTAATAATCATGATAAAAAAAAGAGAAAAAAAAGAGAAAAAAAAGAGTTGCAGTAAAGGTAAAAGTTATATATTGTAATTATTATTCTTATGCTTCTTATATATTGATACAATATTTATACATCACTAAGAATGAGGTGGTAGATTATCAAATAAAGCTCTGAAAAAATCATCGCCTGTTGGAGAAGGAGGCATATCACCCATCCCAAGTCTGCCCGAAGTAGGAGCACCAGAATCTCTATTACCTTGGAGTTCCGATCTGTAACGGTCCTCATTAGAAGTAGATGAAAGGATCTCATGGTCATTAGTTTGGGGGCCTCTAGATGAAGAAACACCAGGATCTCTCATCCCTTGAAATCGGAAGTCTCAAAAATTTTGCTCTAATTGATGGTACAAATTTTCAAAATGGGAAACCTGTTGACGACTAGCGGCCAACTCTTCTTGAAGTTTCTTATTTTGTTCTTCAAGCATCCTCTGTGATCCAGAAAGGAAAAGAGTAAGAGCATACATAATCATGCATACATATAGCATAAATTACCATGAAACAAGAAAACTTACCAGGTAATTCATGTCAACGCCCTGTAGATGAGATGGCATATCCGGTGGACTAGAATGAGCAAACGAAGGAGCAGTAAAAGAAGGTCCAGCCTCATGATCAAATGGGCTAGCAGCTTGCAATAATCATTAAAAAGGTGAAAACAAGTTAAGAAAGAAGCGATTACAATGGAAAAATGGTAAAAGTTTACCTAAGAAGTGCTAGCCCCGAGATATGGAACAAACTCTCCACCTTTTCCATGATGTTCTTCTTCATCTCTATCCTCATTTTCTTCGGGAATCTCCCATACTCCAACAAGAGATACGTCAAAGTTCAAGAGCCCTATTTGAGTAAACTGGGTATAAGATGCACCTGGTGGATAGAGAAATGTTTCAACATCATAACCATGCTGAGCCAACCACCATGCATTCTCCGACATTGATGTGATATTTAAAGTATATTTCAGGCAATGCATCGGGATCCTTCTCTGCTCAGGACCAAGAAACCACTCATATACTCTCTCTCCGAGAAACTAGCCACTAGACATAGGGCTGGCAATTACTCAGCGAGTATGTTGAAAAGGCAGTGCGGCATTCATGGAGGAAGTCCACTTTGTCCGCTCTTCTATGTCCCACCAGGCCAAATTCACCTACAAAATGACATAAGGTAAGTGAACTTTAATATAAATTTTAAAGTATACTAATGATATTTTACCTGGTCCCAGGTTAGCAACTCAAGAAATAGCGTTGGCTATGCACATGGTAAGAGCCGGGAACTTCTACGCGATTTGACAACCAAAAATTTAATCTCGGATACCCAACTCTCTCTCAGGAAATACTAGGCACCCTCACAAGATTGTGCTCATATGCCCATGACTACGACAATAATAAAAATCAAATTCATACAAGAAAAGAATGGAATTGACATTGGTGGAAGAAGAGTACCTCGACAACCACCATAAAGCCAACAAAAGACTTTTTATTTCTACAAATTTTGTCATGAACATGGTAAAGATAGGCAAGACCAGCTTCACCCCAGCCATAAAGCAGTACCATGTTCATATTAGTAAGAGCCCTCAACACCGACAAATGGATGGCGGATTCGGTGCTGCCTAAAATGGTTGACCCGAGCAAATACAACAGAAATCCTCGAGCATACTGTTTGGATGTGTCTCTGTGAACCCATCCTTCATAGTTCATCCAATAACTACAAATTGGCTCAATTTTTATCTTGAAACGCCCTTTAAATGATGATTCCATACCAATTAACTGTTGAATTTCTTCAAATGTCAGAATATCATTAGTAAGAGGTACCGGAAGGCCGCAATACCGAATGCCGGTTATAGCAGCAAAGTCAATCTAACCAATTGTCATCTCCCCAATGGGCAAATGAAAAGTATGGGTTGTGTCCATCCACCGTTCTGACAATGCTTGAACTACACTCCGGTCTATCAGATATTCCTCGGATGGTAATTGCAAGATGAAGCTTTCAAAACCGCAATCTCGAATAATCTGCCTTACCCGAGAAGGCACTACATCATACCATTGTCGGGCTTTGTAGACACACCCTCTGCCCTGAATAATGCAACGATCACGCTAACACGGAGCCAGGTAAATTAACACGAGGTAAGTATATCATTATATCAATACCACCGATTTTTAGGCTAAATTAAATTACATTCTATTTTTAGTCTATCTATTTACTTAAATTCTTAAATTAATATATTTTTCCTAAATTTACTTAAAAAAAACAAAACAAAAAAATAAAAAGAAAAAGAAAATAATAATAATAATAAAAAGAAAAACAGAAAATATCAAGAAAACAAACAAAATATATATATATATATATAAAAGAAACAAAAAAGGAAAACAAAAAAAAACACACAAAAAATAAAAAATATAATACAAGAAAACAAAAAGAAAGGAAAAAGAAACAACAAAAACAAAAAATAATTTGCTGTTAAAATAAATAATTACCTTGCTCTTTTGATTTGAACTACGATGAAGCGGTATTCCGGCTAGTAGACATATATTTCCATCTTCATGCCACCGAATAAACTCTAATAACTCAGTATTAGATCGAGTTCCTGATCTTGAAGCATGCATTTGTTTCAAAACTTTATGCTAAACTCTCAAAATAAAAACATAGCTATGAATGAGGGAAATGAAGAAATGGGCTGCTATGAATGAATTAAAGAAATGAGCCGTTCATATAGAGGAATGGCAAAGAAAAAAAGACAAAATTCAAAAGGAGAATAGTATTCTCGTAAAAAAAGAGAAAAAGTAAATTTTACTATTTATAAATAGTAAGTTACTATTTATAAATAGTAAATGAATAGTAGTGAATAGTGTATAAACAGTAATTACACAGTAAATAAATAGGAAATTCAATTATTCAATTCAATCATTCAAATATTTGCATGTATATAAATATTTTTGAACTTTTAAAAATATTTTTACACGCAGGGGGCAAGGAGAAAATATGTTTATGGTAAAAATTAGCTAATTTTTTTTTGCAAATTCCTTTAGTATACTACTGACTATAATTATCCTTATGTCCAGAACCTAAAATCTCTCTTAAGTCCAGAACTTAGCTCGAGTTCAGAACCCAAATTACTATTAATTCCAGAACTTAAAATCTCTCTTAAGTCCAGAACTTAGCTCGGGTCCAAAACCCAAATTACCCTTAGGTTCAGAACCTAAAATCTCTCTTAAGTCCAGAACTTAGCTCGGGTCTAGAACCTAAATTATCCTTAGGTTCAGAACCTAAAATTCCTCTTAAGTCCAGAACCCTAATTATTCTTAAGTCCAGAACTTAGCTCGGGTCCAGAACTCTAATTATTCTTAAGTCCAGAACTTAGCTCGGGTCCAGAACCCAAATTATCCATAGGTCCAGAACCTAAAATCTCTTTTAAGTCTAGAACTTAGCTCGGGTCCAGAACCCAAATTACCCTTAGGTCTAGAACCTAACATTACCCTTGAGACCAGAACTCTAACAGGGTCCAGAACCCAAAACCTCAACCATCTCAGAAAAATTAAGTCTTATTGCTTTTCACTCTCTTTTGTTGCAGTCTCAGATCGTTCAAGTAGGGGGCAAACTGTAGACCCTTAATTTTTAACCCAGTCTGGTCCGATATTTTTTATATAGTCTAAAATAATTTTTATGATATTTTAATTAAATAATATTTATTTTAATATTTAATATTTATAATTTTTAATAAAAATAAAAACGGTAAAGTTAAATAAATAAAAATAAAAAAATAAAAATCTGCGATGAAAAAATTGGTGATGAAAAAATTCGTCGCTAAAGGTGAATCGGCCAGGCCAATTCGTCGCAGGAAATTCCTGCGACAAATTGGCTGGCCGCCCAGCGTTGGCCGTCACAGCTCTCAATCCTCGCAATTTTCGCCATCAAGTTTTTTGCCAGCGCAATTTTTCAACGCAGTTTTTTTCGAAACCAAATTCTATTTGGTTTTGGTTTCTTTTCCAAATTGGTTTTAATTTCATTAAACAATTAGAAGTAGGTTTATGATTTTTCCTATAAATAACACATTAAAACTCAGAATTAAGGGATCAAAAATTAGTTTTTATTGGACGAAACTTGGGATCTTGGATCGGGAGGAAAAAATTGTTTGATTGATTTGGAGACTTAACCATTTGATCGGGCAAAAAAGCCCTAGCAAGCAAGAGACATTAGCAATCATTAACCCATCAAAGGTAGTGACACTGCCTTTGTCTTTGTTCATCCAGAAGCAAATTGAGGAGGAACCAACGAACAGAGGTTTGATTATAAATCTTTAATTTAATGTTATTTACAATGTTTCCATCGTTTATTTTTGATATTAAGTCAGTAACCTAAATTATTAAACTTAGTAATATATTTTACATTAAATCATACATTCATCCAGTAGCCTTAGTCCATTTTTAAAACTTCAAAATCCTAAAATTGTTCTCTCCCGTTTCCAAAACTTCAAAAACCCTAAACTACTCTTCTGTTTCCAAAACATCTTAAAAGCCCTAAATTGTTTCTTCTGTTTACAAAAAACCTTAAAACCCTAAATTGTTTCTTCTGTTTCCAAAAACCTTAAAAACCCTAAATTGTTTCTTTTGTTTACAAAAACCTTAAAATCCTTAAATCATTTCTTCTGTTTCCAAAAACTTTAAAAACCCTAAATTATTTTTCTCGAACTATTTTCATCTAAATCTTAACTTTTTGTCCAAAATTTCTAAATGTTTTCTTAAATCTCCAAACCCTAACCTTCTTTACGTTTTCTAAAAATCATAATTATTTTTTATAAAACTCTAAACTGTTTTCTTAAATCCTAAAATCAAATATGCTTTGAAAATATCAAAAATCTAATTCTCTCAAAACCAAATACAGTAAACCCTAGTTTTCCTAAACCCTAAATTCTTAAAGCATCAAAACTTTATGACAAATTCATCAATACCCTAAACCCTAATCCAGTGAACTTAAAACCCAAACTAATAAATTTAAACCCTAAAGCCATAATCCAATAAAACTAAAATCACAATCCAGGAAACCGTGAATTATAAACCCTAATGTTTTAAAATTCCAAAACCCTAATTTCATAATGTTACCCCTAAGCCCTAATTTGATTAACCAAAGAACCTTACTACTTTCTTAAATTTATAAAACCCTAATCCATTCCATTATTCCAAAATCTTCATAGTAGCCTAAATAATAACAATAATAATTCTAAAATCCCAAAACCCTAAATGTTAATTAAAGAACTCTAAATTGAGACATAAACCTAAATTTATATCTATACTTGCTTTATTTAATTTTAGATTTGATTATGTAGTTTATTATATATTTTGATGGTTGATTTATTTAATTTCAATGCTTGATTTATTTAATTTATCATGGATGGATATTTTCTTTATTATTATGATTATTATTTGTTTGTTTTAGTATTAAAATTTTAAGAGGTATGTTTTCACTTTGTGGGTACCTCATTAGTTAAGTATTATGTAATTTAAAATGCTTTTATATTTTGGACCAATGTAAAGGACATGTTTCCGTCCTTGGATGGGTATCCATTTATTTGTTTTGTTTGGACATTGCTTTGATTTTAATATAATGATGCTTTATTTTAATTGTTGCATGTAATATGGATAATATTGTCATACTTAAGAATTGTATAATATTAAGACCTGCAAAGGATGCCGGTTCCAATGAACCAGGCATTATGGGGGTCCTGGGCCATTTCTCATCTTCCCCACACTTAGGGTTGGGGATTCCTTAGGAATCAAGTCATCGACCCCTTTCTTTTTCCCAGCCCATCTAGGTGGCGACTCCATTTTCTCTGGGCTTAGGTCCATGATCTCTAAGACCTTGAGCCTAAACAGTGCTGAAGTCGCAATAACCATTCCACAGGGAGTGGGGGCAAAAATTCCTGCTCGCACATACCTAATCACCAATATTGCTGCTTCAAATCTTGACATATCTTCGTAATTCCAGGGTGCATAGTATAGAATGACTAATGTACTTCCTCTAATATCTTCCTCTTTAATCCTGCATCATCAAGAATGTACAGTCTATCTCTATACCACAAACTGCCTTCATCTCTCACATGAAAGTCTAGACTCTCCCCCTTTTAGCAATCCATCACAATCTTATAAATTTTCTCATTTACATGCTGGGTCTTCCTAATCTGATATAGCAAAACTGGCCTTAACTACAACTAAGCCATCAATGCACCATCATCACAAGACTCAAATCTGGTATGTAACGCTCTCAACTCAATAAGCAATGAGAGCGAATAGGCAGTCAAACCTACCATAGACTTTTGACTCAAGGCATCCGTAATAACATTTGCCTTGCTAGGATGATAATTAATCAAACAGTCATAGTCTTTAATCAACTCTAACCATTGTCTCTGTCTCAAATTCAGCTCTCTCTAAACACCCAGATACTTCAAACTCTTGTGATCCATAAAAATAAAACATTTCTCCCCATACAAGTAATGCTGCCAAATCTTCAATGCAAAAACTATAGCTGCTAGCTCCAAATCATGAGTCGGGTAATTTCGCTCATGAGGCTTCAACTGTCGAGATGCATAAGTAATGACTTTACCCTCTTGCATTAGAACATAAGCTAAACCACTATGTGAAGCATCACTATATATCACATAGGGTTTACCTTCCACAGGCAAAGTGAGGACAGGAGCTTGAGTCAACATATCCCTTAGCTACTCAAAACTCATCTGACATCGATCTGTCCACACAAATATAACTCCTTTTTAAAGTAATCTTGTGAGTAGTGTAGTTATCATAGAAAAGCCCTTCATAAACTGACAATAATAGCCTGCCAATCCCAAAAAACTTCTAACCTCTGTCACATTCTTTGGTGGACTCCCATTCAATATAGCCTCAACTTTACTCGGATCAATTCTAATACCCTCTGCTGACAACACATGACCGAGAAAAGTCACCTGATCAAGCTAGAACTCACACTTAGATAGCTTAGCATACAACTATTTCTCTCTCAAAGTTTGCAATACAATCTGCAGATGCTTGTCATGATCTTCCTCATTATGCGAATACACAAAAATATCACTAATGAAGACCACTACAAACTGTTCTATATATGATCTAAACACCCTGTTCATCAAATCCATGAATGTTACTGGTGCATTCATCAGTCCAAAAGGCAACACCAAAAACTGATAATGCCCATACCTTGTGCAAAAAAGCTATCTTGGGTACATCCACATCTCTAACTCTCAACTGTGGTACCCTAATCTCAGATCAATCTTAGAAAAATACTACTGATCCCTTCAACTGATCAAAGAGATCATCTATCCAAGGTAATGGATACTTGTTCTTGTTGGTCACCTTATTTAACTGGCAGTAATCAATATAAAATCTCAAGGTGCCATCCTTCTTCTTGACAAACAAGACAGGTGCTCCCCACGGTGACACACTAGGGTGGATAAACCCTTTATCAAGCAACTCCTGCAACTACACCTTCAACTCCTTTAACTCTGTAGGTGCCATTTGATAAGGGGTAATGGAGATGGGAGTGGTACCAGGCATCAGATCGATGCCAAACTCCACTTCTCTCTCATGAGGTACCCTTGGAAACTGATCAGGGAAAACATTAGGGAATTCGACATGTAGGTATACTATCAAGCTGGGACTACACTACTCTGGCATCTACGACATGAGCAAGATATGCCTCACATCCCTTCTGAATTATCCTCCTAGATGATACAACTAAAACAAACATGGATGAAAGGTGTCTCTGCTCACTAGATACCACCACATCTCTACCATCATGTGTTCTTAGGGTAACACATTTTCGTTGACAGTCTACTATAGCCCTATGCCTAGATAACCAATCCATGCCCAGAAATCATATCATACTTCCTAAAAGACATCTCAATCAGGTCACCGAGAAACTCATCATCTCAAACAAAAACTAGACAATATGGGCCCACCCTACTAACTACAACACTGTGTTGCGCTCTAATTAACACTACTAGAACTACACTCGCAAGTATACGAGGCTGCTGTAGTATCTTGGTGAACAGCTCAAGGTCATCTCACAAGGAAGCTAGATAAGCTAATTGATTATCAGATTGCAAATAACAAATTATCAATAATGTAAATTGCTAAAAACTAATGAAGACAAGTCGAATGGAGTTTAAAACAATAAAAGTAAACTGAGCTGATATATTGATTCACTTAATAGAAAGGTCTAGGGTTTGCACTTCTCTACTAACTTATATGTATGAATGGTTATTCCTCTCAACCAATTTAATTTCAAAGATCAGATTTCAAACAACTTAATTAATCGAATCAAGGAAATAAGCTCTCGCATTCAAACCTTTTTCAAATAATCTTGTTACAATTAAAATGATCCTTTTCTTAGGTTATATTTCTAATTCACCTAAGTCCCTAATTAAATTGTTCCAGCATTAGACTTCATTTCTCAATCCTTCATCTAATACCTAAAACATATAATTGGTGGCCAATCAATCATATATTAATAGTGATCCATTCAATTAAGGCTAAAGAAATAATTCAGTTAAGAGCAATAACCAATTCAAATAATCATAGTAGATCCATACAAACCCTAGACTAGATCAAATTAGTTCATAATAATACTGTCAAACAAATTCATCTCATTAAAATTCAAAGAAATTAATTTAGACATAATAGAATTCATGAATACAATTCCAATGAAACTTAAGAGATAAAGTTTGAGAACAAAACCAAATTACAAACTTTCTTTAGCTTCTGAAGAATCTCTTGATCAGATCTTTGCTAGAAGAATATTGCAGTGGCTAAAATAAATTTAATCTAGACTGTTTGCATCAAAGTGTAATCAAAATTCTCCAAGAAAACAAATGGAAACTCAAAAGTTTATGTTTGACGGCTAAAAAACTCTCTCTTCAAAAACCCTAATCCTCTTATTTATATGAAACCTTGCTTAAAAATCTGTGTTTTCTTTCTTCCTTTAGTCCATGGAGTGACACGGCCAAGCTAGTGGCCGTGTCATGTGACACGGCCAGTGGCTTGGTCGTGTCACCTAGATGTGTCCGCTTCTGTGTAATCCTTCATCTCTTAGTTCTATGGAATTAGGTGTGACACGGCCAATCTCCTGGTGGCTTGGCCGTGTCACCTGAGTGTGTCACCTTCTGATCTCTTCGTTCTTTGCTCTTCTTTCTTTAGTCTTCTTCCTTGGCTAAGTATGGGACACAACCAAGCTTGTGGCCGTGTCATGTGACATGGCCAGTGGCTTGGCCGTGTCACCTGAGTGTGTCACCTACTGCCAAATTTTCCTTCTCTCTTGGTTCCTTGGTTTTGCCCTTAAGGTGAGACACGGCCAGTGGCTTGGCCGTGTCTTGCTACTTCAATCTATTCTTTCTTCCAAGGAAATATTTTGCATATTAACCTAAAACAAACACTTGAAACAAACTTTAAACAAGAATCAAATTAAACATTAACCAAAAATACATAAACACACACTAAAAACTAGAGTAAAAATGACAAACACTAAAATAAATTAAAACTACCAAAGTCGCTGAAATCACTAAATAACAGATTAAAATTACCAAAATACCTGAAGAAAACAATAATCATCATTATAAATAAGATACAATTCTATGACAAAACTAATAAAACACACTACACCCTAAAGGATTTGTCACCAACACATCAAATCCTAGGGACTTCGAATGCAAATTACTCACAGGAAATATAGATACACTGATGTATGAATGTGTTGACCCAGCGTCTATCAATGCATGAATTGAAGTACCAAATAAAGTAAAAATACTAGTTATGACAACTGAAGCATCTGACTGTCTCTGCATAACATAAATTCTCTGTGATGGCCCTGCATCCTCTGGTCTACTCCCTACTATAGAACCTCCTCTCTAATCAGTCCTTGATCTACCATCTCTACCAAAACCACTGCCACCATGACCCCATTTGACACTGGGTCTAAAAGTTGTTGTATCTATAGTGCATTGCTTTAACTGTACTAATTATAAATCATATAACTGTCATAAGTTTGTCAAATCAAATAAATATATAATACATTGCTTTATTTGATAATCATTCACTAGAATCTTAAACTTCATCCTCTAAATACATATATTCCTTTCATGTTTACAAATTTGTACAATTTCTCAAATAGCCGAACTAAATTGTACATATAAATTTCATAACTTATGAGTACAATATACAAAAGATCTCTATATGTACTATAGATAGTTTCCTGAGATCCTTAATTCCACTTCTTAACTTGCTCCGATGACCTGATACCTACATGTCATAAAGCAATTCTAACACGCTAAGCAAAGCTTAGTAGTGCTTGTATAAACATATTTTGTCACTTAATATTAAGGAAAAATACTTGTGGAAATAAAGTAATAATACTCAGTTTTAGTAAACATTACAACATTTTAAATGTTTTTAATAACAAACCAACATAATATTTTAATTACATAAAATAATAACTTTAACTCTATAAAAGTTATCATGCTACACTACACTTTTGGTATTGTAACTTTTCTCTTTTTGAATCATTTTATTTAAGACATAATTTTTCATTTGTTAACATTGCTCATATTACACTTATTTATTTTTTAGTAAGTCTTACTTTTCAGTTTCATATATAGGATAATTTCATTCAATCTGTAATTTGTAGCACTTAAATTTAGTACTATATTTTGGAGTACTTTGTATCTTATATCATTATATACACTTTCAATCATTATAACACTTAGAAATTTATTGATCAATTCAATAACTTGAGCATAAAATTTCTATTCCGTGCATTAGAACTTTCACTTGAGAACCTTAATATATACAATACCAATCACTTTCATATTATAACACAGTAAGTTGATTTAAAGTAATTGACATATATTATTATTTTGCATTTCTTCCATTATTCACAACATCATATTCACATATTTTTTCAATTTAGATTGTAATATCCCAATGTATGCCTTAGAAGTTTTGAATATTGTTGTTGTTTTAAATTGGATTGAATGTATATGTTAATTTGCAAGAGAAAAGAAATTAAAAGAAATTGTATATGTTGTATATATGGAAGTATAAATAACATATACATAAGTCAAAATGGAGAGTCAAGGGATGAAGATATTTATTTGGTTATTGGTGAAATTACTAAAAAGGGCATGCTTTATGAAAGGAAGTTTAATTATGTTAAAGAGGGCATTTAGGTAATTTTCTTTTGAAATTGCATGGTGGAGGTTTAAAGAGAAGAGAAAGTTGACTTTGTTTCTTCATTTTCTTTTCTTTTCAAGTGGTGGCCGGCCATTCTTAAGACAAGAGAGCAAGAGAAAGGTTTTGAATTCTAAGAGCATATTGAAGGAGTTTTCAAGGAATTAAGTGGAAATCCAAGAAGTTTTATTATTTTGGTAAGTTCTTTCTCTTGATTCCTTTTGTTATTTTGAGTTGTTTGTAAGTTTGATTGTGATTTTGATAGTAGGGTTGTGTTGATGGTTATATGTTGGAATATAATTGATTTAATTAACTATGGTGTTGGTTTTGGTTTGAAGATGATAAGTTAAGTGGATGTTGATATTAAAAGAATAAGAGTGATGTTGGTTTTAGGGTTTTGAAGTGGTAAGTGATAAATTGTATTGTATCATTTTGGATTAGGTTTTGAAAGAAGGCTTTTGCCCTAATTTGAGAAGTGAAGAATTCTTGGAAAAAGGAAGTGTTTAGAGTTGTATAAGTGGTGCTTAAGGTAAGTACAAACTATATTGTTGCATATATGGATATGATGTTTAAACTTAAAACACACTTGTTTGTAAATGTGTTAAGGAATCAAATGTATTGTTAATGTATATTAGTAATGTGAATATTGTGATGAGCATGTAAAGTAAGGGTTAATGATGTTGATTATGTCTATTTGAATAAGGTTATGTGGTGTACAATGTGATATAATTCAACTAAAGGAGATTTGGCTTTGTTTAAAACCTTTAGCCATGAGAGACACGGCCAAGACTTTAGGAGACACGGCCAAGTTAAGGGAATTTTGGCCGTGTTGGATCAATTTGGAGAGACACGGCCACTGGCTTGGCCGTGTCCCTTGCCCGTGTCTGCCACTGCCTATTTTGTGTTGAGAGACACGGCCACAAGCTTGGCCGTGTCCCTTGAGTGTGTTGGCTACTGTGATTTTCCTTTGCTCTTCTTGCTTTGTTGAGATTGAACATACATTTGATGATGCATATGATACTATATGAACAATGTTATGTTTTATGCATTGTGCATCTTGTGAATGGTAATGTGTTATATGAATAATGTACTTTGAAATGTTATATCAATGGTGCTATTTGTGTAATATGAATTGAGATATGATATGATATGAGGCCATTGTGATTGGCTATGATAACTTAAATATGATGTGAAGCCATTGTGATTGGCTATGATGATTCAATTGAAAGACATAAGGCATGTTTGCCAAATTGATGATGAGAATTGAGAATGGAATAATAAATGAATTGTGTGTCTAATGTGTTATTCATTTTCAGAGTTTTGTTGTTGGTGGCATGCCTAATGGTAACAATCTCTTGAAGTTAGGTTGGATTTGATCCTTGAAGCCTAATTGAGATGTTACAACCCTTGAAGCTAGGTTGGGTTGGTTCTTGAAGCCAAGTTGGGTTGATACTTAGCATGCTTTGTTCCCCTTGAAGCTTGGTTGAACCTAATCCTTGAAGCCTAGTTGGGTTTATGATAATGATAAATGTGATAACAAAACCAAAGCATTAACTCTGAAAATTGAATGGCATATTAGTGTTCTTGGGCCCATGCTTGTCTTTGTATTTAATGTGATTCTTGAATGGTGAAATTAATGGAACTATGAAGATATAATATGAATATTATTATGACATTGAACAAAGTATGATGTTGAAATGTGTTATTCTTTTGAATGATGTTTGAGATTGATTGTGACATTGGCATTACATTGAAACATAGTAATATTATAGTTTGTGCTACTAAGTCGATGGCTTAGCGTGATAGTGTTTGATCTCGCAGGTGACAGAGTTAAACCTGAGAGCTCCTCGAGACCAAGTGAGACTAGACATTGAAGAATTTATTTTTGGAACTTAAAGATCAGAGAGTCAAGCTGCCAATCATGTATATATATATTCTATGTTTTGTAAACTTTGATTTATAACATATTTGTAATAACTTCCGCTGTGATTTAATAAACAGTTTTATATATGGTGTCTTTTGGATTTCTTTTAGATGTTTTAGATTGGTTTCAATTATTTACAAAGATATGTGTTGTGTAAGTTTTTTTTTAAAAAATGTGGCATTTTCTATATTCAGTATACGTATATTACGATCGTATAAGCATGCTTGGTACGTATATAGGATATAGGAGTGTTACATAGATAACTTCATTAAATATGCCCATACATACTGAACTCAGATCATAGGTTTGGATAACATGTTAGTGTAGCAATTTTAATACCAAATCTCAAGAATGTATAATGACAACTATGCCCACTGTCACTGATGACATAATGTGTCCATTAATGGCATGAGATGCCCACTATTACTATGGCTATCCTTCCTCTAGTTAGCCATTCAACCCAAAGCTAGATCTAAAATCAGTATGATTTGGGCAATTCATTTGTTTTAATTAACATTTAATTATGTATATCACTTCAATGGAACAATTCTTTGATCAACACTTGGTATGACACATATTTATCATATATTCAAAATTTATTAAACTACTTGATAGGGCTGATTTCAAAAATCCTTTACACTTTAAGGCCTTATAGTTATTTAGGCCGAAATCACAGATGAAACACAAGAAAAAGAGCCATTTTAGGAAAATTTCTTCAAGTGACACGCCCAATGACATGGGAGTGTCACTAGGCATGTCATTTGTCCATTTCACAGTAGCTTTGACATGCTCAAAGATATGGGCATGTCACTGGGCGTGTCATTTATTTTGTAATTTAGTAACTATGACAAACCTACTGACATGGGCATGTCACTAGCCATGTTAGGTAAAAATTCTGCATTTCGCACACTTAACCATTTTAACTCAATATATTCAAAATCTATGATAAAAATGAATCAAATCTAATTTTTTTTGACATAAAAAGAGTCTACATCTAATACCTTACTCAAACATCAATTAATAAAGCTTTCAATCTTCACTTATGGCTAAACAACATCAATCTACCCAATTCTTATAAAGATTGAATTATGAATCATACTCACAACATATAAGTTCTTTTGATCCATTTTTCACTCTTTAATCCATTTAATAAATATTTTCAAGAAATAGTTCATTATAATTGACTCAATCAATCAATTCAAACATTCAAACTTATAGAAATTCAAATATTTGCAAATTAAAATACATAAGCACATACCTCTTTCAATTTCTCTCTTCTTCTTTCTTTTCCCTCTTTTTCTTTGATCACTTGCTGATAATCTCACCTTTTCTATCTTATTCTTTTAAAAATTTATAACTATATGTAATCTACTTTTAATTTTATTTGATTTGAAGAAAGGAAGATGAAGAAAATAAGAAATATGGTGGAGATGATGGTGTTTGGCGTGGAAGATGGGAGAAAGGAGAAGAAGACTCTACACACACACATGTCCACACACATTTATATATAATATATTTAATCTAGTGTGGCCAATCTCATTTTAACTATGGTGCACCCTCTTTCTTATCATTTGATTCTAATTCAATATTTAGTCTCGTAAAACTGTAAAAAATAATTTCTTCAGTAAATTTTGAGATATACTATTCACTATTCTCTGCTTAAAGCATTTATCCACATTACTTTTATCACTATACACTATGAATTTTTCAATATTAGTTAAAAAGTTTCCTGTTTAAAATCTTGACCATTACAATTCTCCCCCACTAAAGAAATTTCGTCCTCAAAATGTACATGTTATGGCAATAAGCCATTTAATTCATAACTAATCTCAAATCTCACATAAAATAAATTATTTTTATTAATTTACATAACTTTTATTTATATCTGATATCAATCAATGTAACACTTTCAGAATAATCTTATTATAGAACTGCAGAAGATTCAGTTCTATACCCTTACATTGTTCATGTTCAATTCAATAATTGCCTTTAATTCTTTTTAGATTTTTTTATATATAATTTGTATCATTACATTCCACTGTTATAGATATATATTTCTTTCTTTCCCTCATACACTGAACTTTAAATCTTAGTTTCGGATAGTGGGTCACTGATGGCAAGTAAATGCCCACTGTATCAATATGGCCAAAGGCCCACTATGGCATAAATGCCCACTGTATATGATGACATAGAGTGTCCATTGAGAGAAAGGGACCAAAGGTCCTCTATGACGCAAAGCGTTCACTGATGGCATAGATGTCAATATCACTAGGACATATATATATATATATATAATATCCTCTATGGCACAAAGTGCCCACTTTCAATATGGGACATAAGTTTCCTCTATGGCACAGAGTGCCCACTTTCAATATGGCATAAAATGCCAACTATCACTTTGAACATTTACCCTTTAACTAATCCGGAAACTACATTTAACATCAGTATAATCGATTATTACATTTATTTCATTATTGCAAATTATTGTCAATTATAATATCTTTTGGAATATAAGACTTTCTTTTTGAAGTGTTTGTTTATTTCTGTGAATTTATAAGATATGAGCAATTATTTCAAACACATTTATCATATGAACATATATACACATTATATTTGTTTCCTATTAGTTCGACTAATTTTATTTATTCATCAATCTTTATCTTTCAAATTGTTTCTATGTTTCCACTGTAATAGTGAAATCTAAATAGATTTTCACTCTTACTTGTTTAATTCTTTTCATAGCATTTTAAGAATTCACAACTATTCTTTCACTTTAAGAGTATATATACAAATATAATGTATTCACTATATTTAATACACACACACACACATACACACACACACACATATATATATTTATAACTTGATTAACAATACATTATTTCGCTAGAAGGGTTAAATTACCTACAAATCTCACTACATTCTTTCCTTTTGACATTATCAATTCCTTTCTTTCTATTGTAATCAATTAATATCAGTTAACTCTTTAACACTTCTATATATAATCTATAACTTGTCTTTAATCACCAAATAATATTACTATCATGTATTCCATAAGTACATAATATGTAAATCTCACATTCTTACTTTCATTACTCAATCAATTCGAATATACACCTCTTTATTTTCTTTATCTTGCTCTTCAAACTATTTAAAATCATCAATGATTCATCAATATATCATTCTTCTCACCTTGCTTTTATAAATTATCTTATTTATTCATGAATAATATGAAATCCACGAATCACTTGTAATAATATTTTATCTCTTCTCTAATCTTACACTTATTTCAAATATCCAATTACATTTATCCATACTTTCCTCAAGTTTTCTTCACACCTAAGTTTCATCATTTAATGGATTGATTTCATTTCAATCTTATAAGCAATCTTTCGTCAATTATAATTGTTTTCCAGATGTATTCAATAATTCACTATTAATTCCACCCATAAACCCTACTTTGTGAAGGTATAAGAAGGTAGAAATATGCATAAGTGAATGCATGATTGTACAAGTGATCATGCACATCATTGCTTGAATTATTTTTAAAGTTTTGAAGAACAGAAGTATGCATAGTCAGATGCATGACCATGCAAATGGTCATACACATCTATACTGAAATCTCCTTTCAAAGTTTTAAGGACACAAGTATATACATGACCATATGAATGATCATACACCTCACTATTAGGATTTCTTCTCAAAGTTTGAAGAATAGAAATTTACTCAAGCATACGCATGACTATACAAATAATCATGCGTATCTTTGCTAGAATTTCTTTTTCATGATTTAATCAATAAGTTATCAATAGTAAAACTCAAACAAATTGAGGAAACATGATCCAACTCTTTAAAGAACAATCAAATTCAAATCCAAACTTCCATAACCCTAAAATCTTTCAAAATCTTATTTTCTTCCACAATCTTATATCAAGTCATAAATGATTCAATGATGGATTTAATCATTGTTTTAGTTAATAATCTATAAATACACATTTACATATTGTAAGAATAACTTCAATATCATAGAAGTAAAGTTTTATACTCATATTTTTCACAATTATTCAACACACCATATTTTTCACAAGTAATGGTGTTTTATCAATTCACAGATCTCTTTTCATAATAAAAATCAAGATCAATTCAATAAATAGCAAAATAAGTATTATACAATCACTAACCTCTTTAGAATACTCTTCCATCACTTTTCCTTTCAATCTTTTGTTTTGAAGATGTTTTAGAAGACAATAGAAGACACTATAAATTTTTAAATAGGCTTTAGGACTTATATCCAATATACTCACTTATACAATACTTTCGATGCATTCATTTTCTTTAATTAACTATCACTTCAATTTCTAACATCGAAACATTATAAAAACAATTACTTTAGACACTTTAAAACCCCATTATACATATTTTACATCTAAATTACAGCTCGAATTCATTTCGAGCTATAAGGGTATTTTCATAATTTCTTACCTCTTTGAAATCTTTTCCAAACATATGGATATTATCCATACTCGGATTTAATGTTAATCTTATTAAAGCTTATTTAACCTTATCACTATCAGTTCCAAATACTCAAGCTACACATAACATCATAATCAATCCAATTTACACTCATATATTCACTTAATGCAGAAAATCAATACTTAAAATTTTAGAGCATAACAATTTTCATTCGCGAAATTTATCTATCTTTCATAAATCATTCCTCAGATTCCAATAAATTATTACACTTCCACTATGTTATTTTGATATATCTCTTTAACTACTCATATCTTGTTTTCTTTTCACATCCTTTTTTTTTTACAAATAGGTCTGGTGCACTCCAAACAATACACTATGAATTCTCAGTCAATTCTTAGAAAAACATTCTACTACCATAAACATATGAAATATCAATTATATCAAAACACATATCCACTTATTTGATTCACATAACTTAGACAATTACATTTCACTTCTCCCAAAAGTCCACATGCCAGAAATGCCTAAACCACGCTCTAATACCACTAAATGTAATATCCTCTGACAATTGTCATTAGAACTATCAGAGAATGTTATTCGATATACTATTAGTACTCCAATCAATTCATTTATAAAGTTCTCTTCCAACTAACAAAAATTTTCAAATAATAATGCAATCTGTATAATACAACACTTATAAATCTAACATTTAAACCAATCTCCAATACAGCTAATAAATCTAAATACTAATTATATATCATATAACTGTCATAAGTTTGTCAAATCAAATAAATATATAATACATTGCTTTATTTGATAATCATTCACTAGAATCTCAAACTTCATCCTCTAAATACATATATTCCTTTCATGTTTACAAATTTGTACAATTTCTCAAATAGCCGAACTAAATTATACATATAAATTTCATAACTTATGAGTATAATGTACAAAAGATCTCTATATGTACTATAGATAGTTTCCTAAGATCCTTAATTCCACTTCTTAACTTGTTCTGATGACCTGATACCTGCGTGTCATAAAGCAATTCTAACACGCTAAGCAAAGCATAGTGGTACTTGTATAAACATATTTTGTCACTTAATATTAAAGATAAAATACTTATGGAAATATAGTAATAAAACTCAGTTTTAGTAAACATTACAATATTTTAAATGTTTTTAATACAAACCAACATAATATTTTGATTACACAAAATAATAACTTTAACTCTATAAAAGTTATCATGCTACACTACACTTTTGGTATTGCAACTTTTCCCTTTTTGAATCATTTTATTTAAGACTTAATTTTTCATTTGTTAACATTGCTCATATTACACTTATTTAATTTTCAGTGAGTCTTACTTTTCAGTTTCATATATAGGATAATTTCATTCAATCTATAATTTGTAGCACTTAAATTTAGTACTATACTTTGGAGTACTTTGTATCTTATATCATTATATACACTTTCAATCATTATAACACTTAGAAAGTTATTGATCAATTCAATAACTTGAGCATAACATTTCTATTCCGTGCATTAGAACTTTCACTTGTAAACCTTAATATATACATTACTAATCACTTTCATATTGTAACATAGTAAGTTGATTTCAAGTATTGACTTATATTATTATTTTGCATTTCTTCCATTATTCACAACATCATATTCACATATATTTTCAATTTAGATAACTTCATTAAATATGCCCATACATACTAAACTCAGATCATAGGTTTGGATGACATGTTAGTGTAGCAATTTTAATGCCAAATCTCAAGAATGTATAATGGCAACTATGCTCACTGTCACTGATGACACAATGTGTCCATTAATGGCATGAGATGCCCACTATCACTATGGCTATCCTTCCTCTAGTTAGCCATTCAATCCAAAGCTAGATCTAAAATCAGTATGATTTGGGCAATTCATTTGTTTTAATTAATATTGAATTATGTATATCACTTCAATGGAACAATTCTTTGATCAACACTTGGTATGACACATATTTATCATGTATTTAAAATTTATTACACTACTTGATAGGGTTGATTTCAAAAATCCTTTACACTTTAAGACTTTATAGTTATTTAGGCCAAAATCACAGATGAAACACAAGAAAAAGAGCAAATTTAGGCAAATTTCTTCAAGTGACATGCCCAATGACATGGGCGTGTCACAAGGTGTGTCATTTGCCCATTTCACAGTAGCTTTGACACGCTCAACGACATGGGAGTGTCACTGGACTTGTCATTTATTTTGTAATTCAGTGACTATGATACACCCACTGACATGGGCGTGTCACTGGCCATGTCAGGCAAAAATTCTGCATTTCGCTCACTTAACCATTTTAACTCAATATATTCAAAACCTATGATAAAAATGAATCAAATCTAATTTTTTTACATAAAAAGAGTCTACATCTAATACCTTACTCAAACTTCAATTAATCAAACTTTCAATCATAACTTATGGCTAAACAACATCAATCTATCTAATTCTTATAAAGATTGAATTATGAATCATACTCACAACATATAAGTTCTTTTGATCCATTTTCACTCTTCAATCCATTTAATCAATATTTTCAAGAAATAATTCATTATATTGACTTAATCAATCAATTCAAACATTCAAACTCATAAAAAATTTCAAATATTTGCAAATTAAAATACATAAGCACATACCTCTTTCAATTTCTCTCTTCTTATCTCTTTTCTCTCTTTTTCTTTGTCCACTTGCTGATAATCTCACCTTTTCTATCTTATTCTTTTAAAAATTTATAATTATATGTAATCTACTCTCAATTTTATTTGATTTGAAGAAAGAAAGATGAAGAAAATAACAAAGATGGTGGAGGTGATGGTGTTTGGTGTGGAAGATGGGAGAAAGGAGAAGAAGACTCTACACACACACACATGTCCACACATTATACATAATATATTTAATCTAGTGTGGCCAATCTCATTTTAACTATGGTGCACCCTCTTTCTTATCCTTTGATTCTAATTCGATATTTAGTCTCGTAAAACTGTAAAAAATAATTTCTTTAGTAAATTTTGAGATATACTATTCACTATTCTTTGCTTATAGTATTTATCCACATTTCTTTTCTCACTATACACTATGAATTTTTCAATATTAGTTAAAAAGTTTCCTGTTTAAAATCTTGACCATTACAATAGAGTGTCTTAGCCCCTCTTCAAACCTCCGACATCTGTCAATCCCATACTATACAATCCCTCCAGCATACTAACTCAGCCGGATGAGTTCAATCTCATATTATGTCACAGTCCTTGTTAATTTTTGATCCCAGAGTTAATAATATTATACTAACTTCACTTAAATCTTGTTAATTCCTTCAATTGATGAAGTTTTGAAGAAGAAAAACCTTGGTTCATTAGGCTATGGAGGTTTAGCCTCCACTTGAAGAAGAAGAAAATGAAGATTAGTTTTTTATATATATATAATTTTTCTCTTTCTTTCCACTAAAAATATGACCATATATATTATTTTATTATATTTTTAATTACTTAATTAGTTATTTATTCATTTAAAAAAATCACAATTTACCTCTTCCATTCAAAAATAATTTATTTTAAATTTATTTAAATAATTTTAATTTTATAAAATATAATTACAGTTTTGCCACTTGACTTTTGACTTTTTGACTTTTCTATTTAAAATGTTGACTTTTGTATATGTTGTATATATTTAATATATATTTTACATATGACTCCACTTTTTCACTTAGAATTCTTCAAATTATCATTTAAATTATTCATTTAATTAATTAATTTTAATTTTAATTTGTTTTATTTAATTTTTTAAAAATTTTCAGATGTTACAGGTTGTGTGAATCACTCATGTGAGAGAGTTGTCGATTAAAAGGATCCAGGCTGCAGATGATACTTGGTGACCTATAGTGCCGTAAGACCAACTGTGCCATTTGCATTCATGTATAATCATTTTTTTAAGTATTTTTGTTTATGTAAATTAATACAAAACACCTGCACCTGTGTTAGTTTAAAAAGATTTGTGATGGTTGTTATATATATAAGTATTTCATTATGATAAATAATGTTTTAAATGTTGGACTTGAATGTGCATTATTGAAGTAGTAAGTTGGAATAGTTGAAAAAATCAATATTTTGAAGTGTTTTTTTATATGCAGGTTGTATATTTGATGATTTGGGGAATATCGAAATTATAAACAAAATTTTGGCAAATTTTTCCTAGAGATTTTCTTTACAAATTTGTATTTTTAACAATTTACTACTTAATTAAAAATTCATTTGTTCAATAAATTATCTTTAAAGGATTAAAATATTTCTCTTAAAGTTAAGGCAAAAATTTTCTAATTATTGGAATTATGAGATTCTTGTATTTTATATGCATATACAGGGTGTATGTATTATACATATATATGATATAAGGATATTACATATATTGTAACATCCATATTTTAACTAAAGTAAAAAAATTAAATCATATAAAATTAAATAAATTATTTGGAGGTTAATTAAAGTGTGGGTGAGGTATATGTGTAGTATATACCTAATATATATATATATATAGTATATACATAGTATATACCTAACACAAAATAAATACGTTGAATTTATAATATATGTTTAAAATATGTATTTATGAGATACACATTACATATATAAATAAGTAAAAATATACATTACATATATATAATATATACATTACATATGCATAATATGTACATTACATATATATATGTAGATAAAAATATACATAATATATAAGTAAAATATATATGACATATACACATATAAAAAATATACAATACATATATGCAAAATATAAATTTAATTTGGAAAAGTTGATAATAAATAAATAAATGAATGAAAATAAGTCAAAGGAAGAAAAAAGGTTTGTGGATGGGAATTAAAAAGGAAAATAATAAATTAATTGAATATTAAATAAAATAATTAATTAAATTATTATATATATGGTTAAAAAGAGAAAGAAGGAAAGTTTCAAAATACTTCTTCTTCTTCTTCTTCTTCTCCATCACGTTTTGCCCTCCATAGCCAAGAGAAAGGAAGAGTTTCATAACTTGTTATACTAAATTTCTTGGAGAATTCAAAGGATTGGGGATAGTTTTGGTGCATTTTCAAGGAGAAGGTGAGTTTTCTTTAGTTCTTAGCAAGATTTCTTTAAGTTATTGAATATGTAAAATTTTGATTCTTGAATGAGGATTTTATAATTGTTTAAATGATTAGTAATCATGTAATTTTTATGTATAAGCAAAGATTTTTAGGTTGGATGATTGAAAATCATGGATTTAGTGGTAGTTTGGAAGTAGTATGATAATTGGGTTTTATGGGTAATTTTTGGTTAGAATGGTTATAAATGGAATTTTATTGATTAAATTGTATTTAAATGGGGTTCTAATGAGATAATTAAACTTAAAACTCAATTTGAAAGAGGTTAGAATAGTTTTCTAAAATTAAAGTGTATTGGGGGCAAAATTGAAAAACTAGGTAGAATTGTGGAATTTGAAATATGAGTAATTAAAATGTGAAGAATTATGTTTCTAATGGATTGTGTGAACATATAATTTGATTAGACATTGAGTAGAATGGACTTGCCTAATTAATGAAGTGAAGGACATTGATAAAAGTTTGAGTTGGAAGGAGAATTGGCTTGGATTTTGGCATATTCTCAGGTAAGTACATACTTTAGTTTTGTATAACTCATTTGCATTTGATTTGGCTTAGCACATTTTGATGTTTAGAATGTGCTAAACTACTTTAATATTGAGTCTTGCATGTAAGTGCATTGATCTTGTAGAAAAATGTGTATAAAGTATTAATTACATTATGTTAAGCCATTATAAATGGCTAAAATAGCTAATATGTGCCAAATAAGAAAAATGTGAAAAATACCCCAAGTGTTTGGGTAATGTAGTCACATTGTAAATGTGAGCCCAAAAAATTTGGGTAATGTAGTCACATTATAAATGTGACATGCATTATTAAAAATGTCGTGAATTATATTGAATTAAGGGAATTATGCATGATTATGGAAAAGGGTAATGCTTTTATGAATATGATGTTAAGATATGAAATTATGGCTATTAACAATGTTATGTATAAATTGTGGGATTATGAGATAACCGTTGGAAATGTATTAAATATTCACATTGCAATAGTGTTGAAGTAATATGTAATATAATGTGAATTATGCATATGATTACGAATTGTGAAAAGAATGTGGGAATGATCGTTGAGAATGTGGAAATATGAAAGTGATCATTACAAGGTTGATCACTTGGAAACTGTAGGAAAATATTAAGCTTAAATGAGTATTACATTGTGAAAGCATGATTAAATATGATGAAATGAGATAATATAACATAATGGAAATGAGAAATGATGGAAATGATTATGAAAATGAGAATGTATATGAAATGTGTGGTTGCCTTATATAGTATCTTGTTCCAAAGAATTATTTTTGGTGCTATTGATATGATTTGCCTTCAGGCTAGACGTTGGGTGTCAATATTATTTGCCTTTAGGCTAGATGCTGGGCATCAGTATTATTTTATGTTGTCCCAAGATGGCAACCAAGAGGAGAGTGCATTAGTTGTTTGAAGAAATTATGTAAAATTGAAAAATTGAAATCAAATTAATGCAAGAGTAGGAGTAGAGTAGAGAAGAATGAACATAAGAGATTTATAGTTGTAATATCCCAAAGTGTGCCCTAGGAGTTTTGATATAATTGTTGTTTTATTTGAATTAAAATGTATGTGTAATTGGAAAGAGAAAAGAATTTAAAAGAGAGTGTATATGTTGTATATATGGAAATATATATAACATATATACAAGTCAAATGGATGGTCAAAGGAAGAAGATATTTATTTTGTTAATTATGAAATTACTAAAAAGGGCATTTAAGTGAAAGGAAGTTAAAATAAATAGATAAGGGTATTTAAGTAATTTTCTTTTTGAAATGCTTGGTGGAGGTTTAAAGAGATGAGAAGTTTGACTTTGTCTCTTTTACTTGTTCATTTTCTTCTCTTTTCCTTTTGTTGGCCGGCCATCCAAAGCAAGAGAGCAAGAGTGAGTTTTGTTTGTTCCAAACTCAAAATTGAAGGAGTTTTCAAGAGATTAAGTTGGAAATTCAAGAAGTTCATCATTTTTGGTAAGTTTTCTCTTGATTTCTCTTGTTCTATTTGGAATTTTGTTTGAGTTTGATGGAGTGTTGTTGATGGTTGGAGTGTGTTTGTGTATGGTGTGTGTAAAAGTGTTGAAATGGATTTAAAGATAAGAAGTTAGGTTGGTGTTGGTGATGGAAGAGTAAGAGTTGTGTTTAGTGAAGTTGGAATTTTTCTGTTTTACAATTAGTAAATGCTGTGACTTGTATGATTTTTAATTAAATATAGAAAAATGTTCTTGAAGTGAATTTTTGATATGTTGTGCCTCTATGAGTCTAGAATGACTGAAAAATATGTTGATTCGATTTTGGAATGGTTATGATTTTGAAAAGATTATTTTTATTAGACCTGTTCCAGCAGGTACCTTAACTGAGACAGCTATCTTTCAGGATTTTTAATAAAATGTAGAAAAATAATATCCAATTGAATTTTGGATATGTTGTTGCTTAGTGAGCCTAGTATTTGAGAAAAATAATTTGGAACCACGTTGATTGAATTTAATTTATGGAATTCACAAAGTTCAGAACTGCTGCCAGGATGCAGGGCAATTGGGGCAGTCTGGTTGGGTGAACTATTTGACCAAGATTTTGTGTTCAGTTTGATCTGAAATTTTAAAGGAATGATTTTAAGATGTAAAATTAAGTTCTGTAAAAAATTTTAGAGTTTTTAGTGAAGTAGATTATTTTATACAATTTTTCGAAATAAGGATAAAGTTGAGTCTAAAACCAGAAGTTACTATTCATATGGTCATTTTGCTAATATTCCTTTTGGATTAGGTTGTGAAGAGGTTGAGTTGCCCTAACCTAAGTGTTGAGGATTCTTGGAAGAGTAAGTGTATAGATTGGTGTGAGTTGGTTTTAAGGTAAGTACAAACTACACTATTGCATATATTCATGTGATGTTGAGACTTGACACACATTTGATTGTAAACGTGATAAGGAACCTAATGCATTGTTGATGGATATTAAAAATCACATTATGTTTGGTAATATGTGAATGTTGTGATGAGCATGTAAAATATGTGTTAATGCCATTGATTATATCCATTTGAATAATGAACTGATTAATGTGATTTGAAATATAATATGAGATGGTTGAAACATATTTGCTTATATGATGATGAAATGAAATATGGAAATGAAATGTGAAAGATATGATGTTATGAAGAATTTTTTTTATTGTGATTTGAGATCATATGAGATATGATGCCATGGTTGTTGGCTAAGATGATGCAAATGAGATATATAATGGAGGCATGGTTGCCTAATTAATTATGAGAAATGAAATGAAAAGAGATTGAAAAAAAAAGATAAATAAAATGATTGTGTGCCTAATATGTTTATTCAATTTTCAGAGTTCTGGTTTTGGCGGCATGCCTATGAATCACTGGATAAGTGAAATGACCGGGTCGTAAGCCGATTTCAGTTAGAAAATGTGAAATGTGATGTTTTTGGGGTGAAATGACCGGGTTGTAAACCTCAAAAACAAATTATTGAAACTAGATTGAGTGAAATGACTGGGCCGTAAGCTCAAATCTAGTTGATTATCCATGGATAAATGTATTGATGATTGTGATTATGGACCAAAGTAGTAACTCTGAACTTTGAATAACATATTAGTGTCATGCTTGTCTTTGTTTTCAATGTGAATCATGAATGTTTTGATTAAATATTAAATAATGTAAGATTGTGAAATATAATATTCTTTTGAATTATTTATGAAACTTGATTGTGTGACATTGGCATTGCATTAAGGCATAATATTATGGTTGTTTGTATCACTAAGCCGTGGGCTTAGCGCGATTGTGGTTCATCGCGCAGGTGACAGGGAAGAACTAGAGAGTTCCTCTAGGCCGAGTCGAGTCTAGATTTTCAAGTGTGAATAGTGGGCTTAAAGATCGAAGACTGACTGCCTAACATGTATAAATTTTATGTTTTGTAAAACTGAAGTTTTGATGTATATGAATTTGTAAATATTGTTACTTTCCGCTGCATAGTAAACAAATATTTTATCTACTGTATTTCATAATAAACCTTTACTTTATTTTGTACTAGAAGTGTAAATCCTTTTTGCAGGTTGTAGTTGAGGTTATAAGGGGGATTTATTGGGAGTGTACTGAGAATGATTTTGTTTGCATTGGTTTGTGTAAAAATGTTTTCAAAAATCAGAAAAAAACCAGTTTTGTCGACACTTGGGATTCAATTTCTAGGCGAAACTATGGCAAAATTTCTGTAAAAATCGGAACTAAAATTTGACTAAGTAAAATTGGTAGCAACATTAGGATAGTGTGGCGCCTCTACTCAGCTTACACACGTAGGTCGGGAAGGGGTGTTACAATTTTTGGTATCAGAGCCTAAGTTTGAGATTCTCAACCTAGGTCAATTGTAAGAAAAAGAATATTTTGATTTTTAAAGTGGGTTTTTGAGTAAAATACATGTTTTGGTATGGCAGTCTTTGATCTTTAATGAGGAATATTCTGCTGTGTTTGCAGATATAGGTAGAGATGGCATCTCATTCACGACAGTCTGTTGAGGGTAGTGCGGAAAGTGTAGCTCCTAAAGAGAGTAGAGATGGAGCTAGGATTGAGAGGGATAGTGAGGCACCTGTTTCTGTGCCAGAGAGATCAGCTACTGAGGAGGCTCCGCCGGGTTGGTTAAGGCACATGGTAGAACTGTTGAGGGGAGCTCCAGTGCAGCCACCACCACCACCACAGCCTCAGATGCCGGTAAGACATTATGACAAGTTAAGAAAATATGGGGCTGAAGATTTCTTGGGCACTACCAATCCTGCAATGGCTGAGCAGTGGTTGGATAAGGTGCAGAGGATATTCATTCAGTTGCAAGCCACTTCGGATGAGAAATTTGACTATGCCAAATCCCTCCTGCAGAAAGATGCCTATGACTGGTGGAAGACGGTTCCTCATGCCATGGATGATCCACCTACATTATCTTATGGTGATTTTCTGAGGGAGTTCGAGCAGAAATATACTCCAAGGGAGTATAAAGATATTAAGAAGATGGAATTCCTGAATTTGAGACAAGACAACCGGACGGTAACAGAGTATGAGATTGAGTATATCCGATTGAGTCGATATGCCGGGGGAATTATCTCTGATGAAATAGACCGATGCAGAAGATTTGAGGAGGGATTGAGGCCCTCTATCATGTGCATTGTGGCTGGTTCCCGGTACCAGGATTTTTCTCAGCTTGTGGCAGCAGCTAGAAGTGTTGAGAGAGCACAGGGCATTGCAGCAGCTGCTACTGAGGAAGAGACCAGGGTAAGGAGATCCCAGTTTGAGGCAGGGTCTTCATCTATGAAGAGGGGTCGAGGAGGTTTTGTTCCGAGAACCAGTAGAACCCAGAGACAGTCGGGCAGATCAGTTCAGTATCAGAGGTAGAGGCCGAGACCGACAGTTTCTATAGCTAGTGCCCCGACTCCAGTGATTCAGAGGTATACTCCACCTGTATGTGAGCATTGTGGTAAGACCCATGGGGGTGTTTGTTGGAAAATTGGTGGATCAGCTGGGTGTTTTAGATGTGGGTCACCAGCTCATTTTGTTAGAGATTGTCCTGAGATGCAGGAGTATAGGCAGGCTGATACTGCAGCTTCTCGACCTAGTGTCAGCAGAGGTGGTCGAGCGGGCAGAGGTTTCAGTAGAGGTGGTAGACCTGGGTTTAGTCAAAGAGGAGGATCTTCATCTAGGGGCAGCAGGCCAGATGAGGCCGGATCTTCTCAGAGAGTATATGTGATGCAGAGGCAGCCGGATGCTTCAGCAGTTATAACGGGTACATTTTCTTTATTTGGCATTTCAGTACTTGCTTTGATTGATCTAGGATCTACTCATTCATACATAAGTGCATCTATCTTGCCTGTGTCTGAATTGCATTCAGAGTCCTTAGGATTTGATGTCTTAGTGACCAATCCTTTAGGACATAGTGTTGTGGTGAGTAAGGTGCATCGTAATAGTGCTGTTGTGGTGCAAAGTGAGGAGTTTCTTGGTGATTTAATTGAAATGCCTTTTAAATAATATGATTTGATCTTAGGCATGGATTGGTTGTCTAAGCATGGAGCAGTGGTGGATTGTCAAAAGAAATGTGTTACTTTGAGAACTGGTGATGGTAGAAGTATATTAGTATCTAGTGAGCAGAGACAACTTGCATCCTTGTTTGTATCAGCTGTAACAGCCAGAAAGTTGATTAGAAAAGGGTGTGTTGCTTATCTTGCTCATGTTATGGATACCAGAGTAATGGGTTATCAACTTAATAGTATACCCACAGTTGCGGAGTTTCCAGATGTTTTTCCTAAGGAGTTGCCAGGGTTACCCCCTGAGAGAGAGGTTGAGTTTGGTATCGATTTGTTGTCTGGTACCACTCCCATCTCTATCACTCCATATCGAATGGCACCTGCTGAATTAAGAGAGTTGAAGGTGCAGTTGCAGGAGTTTTTAGATAAAGGGTTTATTCGCCCTAGTGTTTCTCCGTGGGGAGCTCCTGTGTTGTTTTTGAAGAAAAAGGATGGTAAGATTGTGCATCGATTATAGGCAATTGAACAAAGTAACTATCAAGAATAAGTATCCTTTGCCCCGAATTGATGATCTCTTTGATCAGTTGAAGGGAGCAGCGGTGTTTTCCAAAATTGATTTGAGATCAGGGTACCATCAATTGAGGGTTAGAGCTGAAGATGTTTCTAAGATAGCTTTCCGCACAAGATATGGGCATTATGAGTTCTTGGTAATGCCTTTTGGATTGACGAATGCACCTACAGCTTTCATGGATTTGATGAATAGGGTGTTTAGGCCCTATCTAGATCAATTTGTGGTGGTTTTCATCGATGATATTTTGGTGTATTCATGTAATGAGGAAGAACATGACAAGCATCTGCGAATTGTGTTACAGATCTTGAGAGAGAAGCAGTTGTATGTTAAGCTGTCAAAGTGTGAGTTTTGGCTTGACCAAGTAACTTTTCTCAGTCATATAGTTTCAGCAGATGGTATAAGAGTTGATCTGAGTAAAGTTGAGGCCATTTTGAATTGGAGTCCACCAAAGTCAGTGACTAAAGTTAGAAGTTTTCTCGGTTTGGCAGGCTATTATCGAAGGTTTGTGAAAGGTTTTTTCTTTGATAGCTACTCCACTCACCAGATTGCTTCGAAAGGGAGTTAGATTTGTGTGGACAGATCAGTGTCAAGCTAGTTTTGATCAGTTGAAAGAAATGTTGACTCAAGCTCCTATTCTTACTTTGTCTGTGGAAGATAAACCATATATGATTTACAGTGATGCTTCACATAATGGTTTAGGATGTGTTTTAATGCAACAGGGTAAAGTTATAGCTTATGCTTCTCGGTAGTTGAAGCCGCATGAGCTTAATTATCCAACACATGATCTGGAATTAGCAGCTATAGTATTTGCTTTGAAGATTTGGCGACACTACTTGTATGGGGAGAAATGTTTTATCTATACGGATCATAAAAGTTTGAAATATTTGGGTGTCCAGAGAGAGTTGAATCTTCGGCAAAGGCGATGGTTAGAGCTGATCAAAGACTACGACTGTTTGATTGATTATCATCCTGGTAAGGCAAATGTAGTTGCTGACGCCTTGAGTCGGAAGTCTCTGGCAGGTTTGGCTGTTTATTCGCTCTCGTTGCTTGTTGAGTTGAGAGCGTTACATGCTAGTTTTGAAGCATGTGATGATGGTGCATTGTTGGCTCAGTTGCAATTGAGACCAGTATTGTTGGATCAGATTAAGGAGGCTCAATTGACAGATGAGAAAATTCAGAAGATTATTTCAGATTGCCAAAACGGGGAGAGCCGAGATTTCTTTGTGAGAAGTGATGGTAGCCTTTGGTTTAAGGATAGATTGTGTGTTCCTGATAATGATAGTTTGAAAAAGGTTATTTTGGAGGAAGCACACCAATCGGTTTTTGCTATGCATCCGGGAAGTACAAAGATGTACCATGAATTGAGACAGCATTATTGGTGGTTTGGTATGAAGAGAGACATAGCAGAATTTGTCTCCAAATGTCTCACTTGTCAGAGGGTGAAAGCTGAGCATCAAGTTCCAACAGGGTTGCTTCAACCTTTAACAGTGCCTGAATGGAAATGGGAGAGAATCACAATGGATTTTGTGTCTGGTTTGCCTATGACACAGAGGAAGCATGATGCCATTTGGGTGATTGTTGATAGGTTGACAAAGACAACTCATTTTCTTCCAGTTCGGATGGACTTTTCACTTGAGAAGTTAGCTGAATTATACATCAATGAGATAGTAAAGTTGCATGGAGTCCCAATTTCTTTAGTGTCTGATCGAGATCCTAGATTTACTTCAAGATTTTGGAAGAGTTTACATGGTGCTTTGGGTTCTCGATTGCATTTTAGCACTGCTTTTCATTCGCAGACAGATGGGCAGTCAGAGAGAGTGATACAGATTATTGAGGATATGTTGAGAAGCTGTGTCATTGATTTCTCTGGAAGTTGGGACAGATTTTTGCCACTTGTAGAATTTGCTTACAACAACAGTCATCAATCCAGTATTGGAATGGCACCATTTGAGGCATTGTATGGAAGAAAATGTAGAACGCCTCTATGTTGGAATGAAGTTGGGGAAGGCAAATTGGTTGGTCCTGATCTGATTAAAGAGACTGAAGAAAAAGTGAAGATGATTCGGGATAGGTTGAAAGCAGCTTCAGACCGACAGAAGTCTTATTCAGATTTGAAGAGGAGAGACATAGAGTTTGATGTTGGAGATAAAGTATTTTTGAAAGTGTCTCCTTGGAAAAAGATATTGACATTTGGTCGAAAAGGGAAGCTAAGTCCTCGTTTCATTGGACCGTATGAGATATTAGAAAGAGTTGGGCCAGTTGCTTATCGTCTTACTTTTCTGCCTGAGTTAGATAGATTCCATAATGTATTCCATGTTTCTATGTTGCAGAGGTATAGATCAGATCCATCTCATATCTTGCCAGTTGAATCCATTGAAGTGAGTCCGGATTTGACATTTGAAGAAGAACCAGTTGCTATTTTGGCACATGAAGTGAAAGAGTTGAGGAATAAGAAAGTGCCATTAGTGAAGGTTCTATGGAAGAATCATGGGAGAGAAGAGACAACTTGGGAGAGCGAGCAAGCAATGCAAGATCAGTATCCTCAACTGTTTCAGACATAATATCAGGTAATTTCAGGGACAAAATTTCTTTTTAGAGGGGGAGAATTGTAATATCCCAAAGTGTGCCCTAGGAGTTTTGATATAATTGTTGTTTTATTTGAATTAAAATGTATGTGTAATTGGAAAGAGAAAAGAATTTAAAAGAGAGTGTATATGTTGTATATATGGAAATATATATAACATATATACAAGTCAAATGGATGGTCAAAGGAAGAAGATATTTATTTTGTTAATTATGAAATTACTAAAAAGGGCATGTAAGTGAAAGGAAGTTAAAATAAATAGATGAGGGTATTTAAGTAATTTTCTTTTTGAAATGCTTGGTGGAGGTTTAAAGAGATGAGAAGTTTGACTTTGTCTCTTTCACTTGTTCATTTTCTTCTCTTTCCCTTTTGTTGGCCGGCCATCCAAAGCAAGAGAGCAAGAGTGAGTTTTGTTTGTTCCAAACTCAAAATTGAAGGAGTTTTCAAGAGATTAAGTTGGAAATTCAAGAAGTTCATCATTTTTGGTAAGTTTTCTCTTGATTTCTCTTGTTCTATTTGGAATTTTGTTTGAGTTTGATGGAGTGTTGTTGATGGTTGGAGTGTGTTTGTGTATGGTGTGTGTAAAAGTGTTGAAATGAAATTAAAGATAAGAAGTTAGGTTGGTGTTGGTGATGGAAGAGTAAGAGTTGTGTTTAGTGAAGTTAGAATTTTTCTGTTTTACAATTAGTAAATGCTGTGACTTGTATGATTTTTAATTAAATATAGAAAAATGTTCTTGAATTGAATTTTTGATATGTTGTGCCTCTATGAGTCTAGAATGACTGAAAAATATGTTGATTCAATTTTGGAATGGTTATGATTTTGGAAAGATTATTTTTATTAGACCTGTTCCAGCAGGTACTTTAACTGAGACAGCTACCTTTCGGGATTTTTAATAAAATGTAGAAAAATAATATCCAATTGAATTTTGGATATGTTGTTGCTTAGTGAGTCTAGTATTTGTGAATTCCATAAATTAAATTCAATCAATTTTGGAATGGTTATGATTTTGGAAAGACTATTTTTATTAGACCTGTTCCAGCAGGTACTTTAACTGAGACAGCTATCTTTCGGGATTTTTAATAAAATGTAGAAAAATAATATCCAATTGAATTTTGGATATGTTGTTTCTTAGTGAGTCTAGTATTTGAGAAAAATAATTTGGAACCATGTTGATTGAATTTAATTTATGGAATTCACAAAGTTCAGAACTGCTGCAAGGATGCAGGGCAATTGGGGCAGTCTGGTTGGGTGAACTATTTGACCAAGATTTTGTGTTCTGTTTGATCTGAAATTTTAAAGGAATGATTTTAAGATGTAAAATTAAGTTCTGTAAAAAATTTTAGAGTTTTTAGTCAAGTAGATTATTTTATACAATTTTTCGAAATAAGGATAAAGTTGAGTCTAAAACCAGAATATACTATTCATATGGTCATTTTGCTAATATTCCTTTTGGATTAGGTTGTGAAGAGGTTGAGTTGCCCTAACCTAAGTGTTGAGGATTCTTGGAAGAGTAAGTGTATAGATTGGTGTGAGTTGGTTTTAAGGTAAGTACAAACTACACTATTGCATACATTCATGTGATGTTGAGACTTGACACACATTTGATTGTAAATGTGATAAGGAACCTAATGCATTGTTGATGGATATTAAAAATCACATTATGTTTGGTAATATGTGAATGTTGTGATGAGCATGTAAAATATGTGTTAATGCCATTGATTATATCCATTTGAATAATGAACTGATTAATGTGATTTGAAATATAATATGAGATGGTTGAAACATATTTGCTTATATGATGATGAAATGAAATATGGAAATGAAATGTGAAAGATATGATGTTATGAAGAATTGTTTTATTGTGATTTGAGATCATATGAGATATGATGCCATGGTTGTTGGTTATGATGATGCAAATGAGATATATAATGGAGGCATGGTTGCCTAATTATTTATGAGAAATGAAATGAAAAGAGATTGAAAAAAAAGATAAATAAAATGATTGTGTGCCTAATATGTTTATTCAATTTTCAGAGTTCTGGTTTTGACGGCATGCCTATGAATCACTGGATAGGTGAAATGATCGGGTCGTAAGCCGATTCCAGTTAGAAAATGTGAAATGTGATGTTTTTGGGGTGAAATGACCGGGTCGTAAACCTCAAAAACAAATTATTGAAACTAGATTGAGTGAAATGACTGGGTCGTAAGCTCAAATCTAGTTGATTATCCATGGATAAATGTATTGATGATTGTGATTATGGACCAAAGCAGTAACTCTGAACTTTGAATAACATATTAGTGAATTTTGGGCCCATGCTTGTCTTTGTTTTCAATGTGAATCATGAATGTTTTGATTAATTATTAAATAATGTAAGATTGTGAAATATAATATTCTTTTGAATTGTTTATGAAACTTGATTTGTGACATTGGCATTGCATTAAGGCATAATATTATGGTTGTTTGTATCACTAAGCCGTGGGCTTAGCGCGATTGTGGTTCATCGCGCAGGTGACAGGGAAGAACTAGAGAGTTCCTATAGGCCGAGTCGAGTCTAGATTTTGAAGTGTGAATATTGGGCTTAAAGATCGAAGACTGACTGCCTAACATGTATAAATTTTATGTTTTGTAAAACTGAAGTTTTGATGTATATGAATTTGCAAATATTGTTACTTTCCACTGCATAGTGAACAAATATTTTATCAACTGTGTTTCATAATAAACCTTTACTTTATTTTGTACTAGAAGTGTAAATCCTTTTTGCAGGTTGTAGTTGAGGTTATAAGGGGGATTTATTGGGAGTGTACTGAGAATGATTTTGTTTGCATTGGTTTGTGTAAAAATGTTTTCAAAAATCAGAAAAAAACCAGTTTTGTCGACACTTGGGATTCAATTTCTAGGCGAAACTATGGCAAAATTTCTGTAAAAATTGGAACTAAAATTTGACTAAGTAAAATTGGTAGCAACATTAGGATAGTGTGGCGCCTCTACTCAGCTTACACACGTAGGTCGGGAAGGGGTGTTACAATAGTGGTTCGGATTCAACAATCCTACATCCACTCTCCAACCTCAATTGGGTGTTCCATTATACTTGGAGTTTTGCAAGCTCACTCCCAACTTGGTATTTTTACAAGCTTGCACCAAATTTTACAATGGGTTGAGATCAATCCTCACAACCCTTACAAGAGTTTTTCTAGGCTCACTCTAACAACCTAAGTGTTTCCAAGCTCATATTCAAACTTTTGATGGTCTTTAATGCCCACACCCAATACTCTAACAATTCAAATGTTAATTGCAGTAAATAGAAATGGAAGTATATTGCTTAAGCTTTACAATAAAAAATTACTCTTGAACAAGATGTTTCTTATGGTATTTATAATCAATTTGGTATAACTAGCCATTATAAGTCATGTGATGTATTTTAGTAGGCTAGTCCCTATGATATTAAGAAGTTTTCTCAGAAAGCAGTCATCCTAGCATAGGGAATGGTCACCCTAGCATGTTGGGTGGTCATCCATTGCACAATGGTGGTCACTCCTTTTGAAAATTCTTCCAATGGTCAAATGTGAGTGATATGCTGGTGGAATCTTGCCCATCATGTGGCTGTTGGGATGGTCACCCTTTTTGAATTTGAAAGTGGCTTTACAAAGGTCATTCCATGTGGTACTCCATTTGACAAAGTAATTTTCCGCCAAAACATGAAAGGTGCGGTCATGCTAATACTAAAATAGCGATCAAATTGGATATCTCAGGTCGAGCTTCTGGGCGCACCTAAGACCGCAAACACTACTACCAATCCTTGTGATTTTCTCTTAAAAAGCATGGATGATCGCCTTTAGGAAGGGACATTCACGACAAGTTACATAGAGATTGCTCCTCAGATTGCTCCTATCATTGCGTTCCCTACTGTGAATGATAGAGTTTTTGTCACTTGAGGTGTGATAATTCCAATTCATGGATGGTCTCTAATGGTTCTATCACAGTCGCTCCTAAGGTTGAGACTTTGGCTGGGAACCCTAGTGTGACTCAATTTATTCTTCAAAGCTTCAATGACAGTCACCCTTTTGCCTGGGGTGACTGTACTTTTTTCCCTGTTCTAGCAAAATTTGAACAACTTATTTCGGTATCAAGTAACTTAAAGACATGTTAAATGCATCATTCAATTTGAGTGCTAAATATCAAAATTGAGATTATTTGGCTAACAATCTCCTCCCAAAGATCAAATGTTAGCCAAATAATCTCAATTTTTAACTTTGGCAATTAAATGGAATGATAATAAGAGATAAGCAAAATAATGACAATCTTTGATTTTAAGTTTTAAGCAACACTACACTTAGTTTCTTTTTTAATCTTCCCTTAAATTTATGCTTCTAGGATTATTATTAATTCATTTTAATTGCCTTTTACTTTAGCCAAAGTAATGCATAATCTAAAACTTAATTACTTGTATATTATTTCAATCATTTTATTTTATTGTTTCAAATCTTGTTTCAATCTATCTTCTCCCCCTTTATCAAAGATAAAAAGAGAAAATGAAATAGAAAGCATGAATATAAAGTAGATGAAAGCAGTAAAATAAAATGTCCATTCATAAAAATGAAGTACAAGAATAAATAAAAGAAAGAACAGATAAACATGAAATCATAAAGTCACAAAACAACAAAGAAAAGAAAAGGATTAATCATAATCTTCATCTTCATGCTCTTCTTCTTCCATAGGGGCCTTGCCCTTGTCAAGAGGCGCATGCACACTACTAGTGGAACTAGTGCTAACATCATCTCCTAAGGAATCTTCTTTATTTCATAATCACTTACATCCCATTCCTTTAGATCACATTAAGGCAACTCTATCTTGCCTTGCATGTCATATAGATCATGGTACATATAGGATAGAAGATCAATTCTGTTATTCAAGTGCTGAAACCTCTTGGATACATCCCTTTTGAAGTGAACCAATTGCTTGGAGAGAGATTTGATAACTCTAGGGATGAATTTGGTTGGAGAACTGACTTTGCTAGGCTTAGAGGTAGATGGTTTGTAAGGCATTTCCATACCAACCTCTATAGATTCTCCTTCTCCTTCTATGGTGCATCTTGGTCTCTTCTTATGCCTATCCATTACACCCTTCTTACCAAATAGATAAACATATGAGCCATCAATTTTCCTAACACAGCCAACATGCTTTAAATACTCCATGGTGATGGCACTAGAGGAGAGGTCAAATGGATTCCTCAAGGTAGCTAGGTTGAGGTCATTCAACAAATGCAAGTGCCTAGCTATTTGAGTAATATGTGAGGAAAGAAAGAAGGTTCCAGACCTTTTAGTTACATGGTGATAGAACGTATTTGTGAAGAATTTTGGTGTGTTGATGGGAATGTTGTGAGTGAAGGCATAAAGGAAAATCAAGTCCCTTTTGGTGACTTTTTCATTTTCATCAACCCTTTAGTGGATTGTGTAGGTGATGATCCTGTGAAGCATCCAATGAGTGAGTGATTTGATAAGTCTAGCCTTGGATTCCTTCACAAAGGATTTCTCTACTGAGATTTCTTGCCAAAAGGTGGAGAGGGTTTGATTTGAAAATGTTGTATCATTGTAAGATGTGGCTCCACCAGTGGGAAAATCCTAAATTTTGGAAAAATCTTCTAGGGTTAAGGCAAGATATTGGTCAAATAACTTAAACCTAATCCTATACCAACCTAAGGTTGAGTTTTCACTCCTCTATTTAAAGGGACATATGAAACTCTTTGGTTAGGCTAGGGTAACCTACCTCATCTAGAAGAATAAATTTTCTCTTCCCAAGAACATCTATAAGTCCATCAATTTCATCTTTGATGTTTAGGGATATAAGCATGCCTAAAAAGGGGCTTTTGGTTCCCTTCATCTTCTTCCTCCTAAACATGACATATCTAATATCCTCTTCAGAAGTTTGGTGATGAGGTTTGTAGATTTTCACACCTCTTCGAGGTGGTGGAGGAGCCTCTTGTTGTTCCCTAATGACAATTCTTGATGATTTCTTCCCTTTGTCCTTTCCCTTAGATTGAGTTTTCTTCTTAGGAGCCATTGATAAATGAGAGAGGAAAGAAATAGAAAAAACAGAATGTGTTTGAGATGTGAGGGTTTTGAGATGATCTTGAAGTTTAAGAATATGTTTATATGTTTAGAGTGATCAAAGAATCATGTAACTAAAGTTTAGTGGGTTTAAAAAGAGAAATTATGAAAAACTAGCCGTTTATGGCTGATAGAGAGTGTGTAAGTGGGGATTTTCACCCCCACTCCCTGTGGAATGGTTCTTGCGACTTTGGCACTATTTAGGCTCGGGGCTTTAGAGAACATGGACCTAAGTCCAGAGAAAATTGAGTCGCCACCCGGACGGGCGGGGAAAAAGAAAGGGGTGGATGACTAGATTCCTAAGGAATTCCCAACCCCCTAATGGGTTCAGAAAGTTGGGTACGTGTGGGGAAGGTGAGAAATGGCCCAACACCCCCACAACGCCCAGTTCATTGGAACCAGCCTCCTTTACAGGTCTTAATATTATAAAATTCTTAAATATAACAATATTATCCATATTACACACAATAATTAAAATAAAGCATCGATATATTGAAAATCAAAACAATGTCCAAGCAAAACAAATAAATGGACACCCATCCGAAGATGGAAACATGCCCTTACGTAATCCATGCCTAAATAGGACACCCATCGAAAGGTAGAAACATGTCCTTTACATTGGTTCTAAAATAGAAAAGCAATTTAAATTACATGATATTTAACTAATGAGGTACCCACCAAGTGGAAACATACCTCTTACAACATTTGGAAATCTAAATAAATCGATAAAGGTAAATAACCATTCATCATAAATAAATCATTCATCAAAGGTAAACTAAATAAACCAAGCATTGAACTTAAATAAATTAAAGCATATAAAATAAATCAAAGCATCATCAAATATAAAATTGAACAAAACAAATAAAGATTCAAATTAGGGCTACCGTTTCTATTTAAGTTTCTTTATTTCATGTGTTTGGGGTTTTGGAATTCATGAGTTTAAGCTACTATGAGTTTTAATGGAATTGAAATGGAGCAAAAATTTTATGATTTAAAAATTTGGTAAAGTTCTTTGATTAACTAAATTAGTGTTTGAGAAGTGAAATCATGAAACTAGGGTTTGGGCACTTTAAAACATTAAGTTTATGATTATTAATTACTTACTATGTTGAATTTTAGGTTTTATAAGGTTTTAAGTTTTAAAGGATTAGGGTTTAGAAAAATTAGGGTTTAAGGTTTTAAGGGAGTTAGGGTTTACTGTTTTGGGTTTTGGAGTTGAATTAGGATTTTAGAATTTTAGAATTAGGGTTTCGGAGAATGCATTAGGTTTTTAGGATTTGAAAATAAATTTGATAATTTTATGAAACTTTATGAAAATAAACAAAACAATTTAAAGTTTATAGAAGTAGAAAAGATTTTTTTTAGGGTTTTTTGGAAAGAAATTGATTTAATTTATGATTTTGAAAATTTGGAAAGCAAATTAGGGTTTTGAGATTTTGAAGAAACAAAAACAACAATTTTAAGTTTTTTGGAAAACAAAGCAACGAATTAAGGTTTTTAAACTTTAGAAAACGTGAATTAGGGTTCTTAAGTTTTTTTTTTTATTTTGAAGAAACAAAAACAATTTTTAAGATTTTGAATGATGAAGCTACTGTGAATTAATGAAACAAATAAAGAAATTCATACCTTCGTTTATTGGTTCCACCAAAAATCACTTCTTGGATGAACAAGAACAAAGACAAGCTTTGCTGCCTTTGATGGATTGAATTGTTTGTTTGCTCTCTCAAAAAATCAGATTGATTCAAAACTTTTCCTCCTCAGTTTTGGTTTCAATTTTTCCTCCCAAATTCGATCGATTTCCTCTTTTTTCCCCTTTTTTGTGTTGTTTTAGTCCTTATTTATAGAAGATTTCTATGGTTAATTCTAATTATTCACGGAATATAACATTCATTAAGAAAAGGAAACCGAAACCTAATTGTATTAGGTTTCAGAAAATTTGGGTCGGAAAAATTTCACTGGCGAAAAAAACTGTTGCGGAAAAATTGCATTGGCAAAAAAAACTGCTGCGGAAAATTGCACTGGCGAAAAAGCTACCGCGGCGAATTGGCCTGCAAGCCATTTCGCCACAAGCCGACTTTTTTTTTGTTTATTATTAATTTTTTATATTTTTTATTAATAAAAATTAGATATTAAAGCAAATATTATTTAATTAAGATAACAAAAATTATTTTGGACTAATTAAAATATGTTGGACAACACAAAAATTATTTTAGACTAATTAAAATATATCAGACCGGACTGGGTCAAAAATTAAGGGTCTATAGTTTGCCCTATGCTTGAACGATCTGAGACTTTAGTAAAATAGAGTGAAAAGCAATAAGACTTAATTTTTAAAATGGTTGAGTTTTTGGGTTCTGGACCTGAGAGATTTGGATACTTGATCCTAAACTAGACTTGGATACTCGATCCTGGATTTGGATACTCGATCCTAAGTGGATTTGGATACTCGATCCTAAATTGGATTGGGATACTGGACTTGGATACTCGATCCTAAATTGGATTTGGATACTCGATCCTAAATTGGATTGGGATACTCAATCCTAATTGGACTTGCATACTCGATCCTAAACTGGATTTGGATACTCGATCCTAAATTGGATTTGGATACTCGATCCTAAATTGGATTGGGATACTCGATCCTAACCGGATTTGGATACTCGATCCTAAACTGGATTTGGATACTCGATCCTAACTTGACTTGGATACTCGATCCTAAAGTTGATTTGGATACTCAATCCTAAACTGGATTGGGATACTCGATCCTAAATTGGATTTGGATACTCGATCCTAAATTGGATTGGGATACTCGATCCTAACTTGACTTGGATACTCGATCCTAAACTGGATTTGGATACTCGATCCTAAACTGGATTGGGATACTCGATCCTAAATTTGATTTGGATACTTGATCCTAAAGTGAATTTGGATACTTGATCCTAAGTTGGATTGGGATACTCGATCCTAAACTGGATTTGGATACTCGATCCTAAACTGGGTACTTTGACTCGAGATTTAAATTTGATTTGTGTACTTGGACCCGAGATTGAATTTAATTTGGGTACTTGGACCCGAGATTGATTTGATTTGGGTACTTGGACCCGAGAATGGGTTTGATTTGGGTACTTGGACCTGAGATTGGGTACTTGGACTCGAGACTGATTTGATTTGGGTATTTGGACCCAAGAATGGGTACTTGGACCCAAGATTGATTTGATTTGGGTACTTGGACCTGGGAATGGATTAAATTTGGGTACTTGGACCTGTGACTGGATACTTGGACCCGAGATTGAATTGGATTTGACTGACCTTTTATTAGTTGAGGATTCTGATTGCTCCGGCTGTTCTATGCATTATGGTTCTTTACCCTAAAAATGGATCTTCATCATTGGACCTTGGATCTTCATCCTTAGCATCAAATCTTCACCTTTGAAAATGGATCTTCATCCTTAGAGATCAGATCTTCACCCTTGAAATTGGATCTTTATCTTTTAAATTGGATCTTCATCCTTGGAACCCTTGAAAGCGGATGTTCATCCTTTAAGCTGGATCTTCATCTTTGGAAATTGGGTCTTCATTGTAATATCCTCATATATGGTCTAGAAGTTTTGATTATGTTATTGTTATTGTTGTTATTGTTGTTGTTGTTATATTGGATTGTATATATATGTTAATTGCAAGAGAAAAGAAATTGGGAAAGAAAATAGGGTTTAGAGAGAATGGTATATGTTGTGTATATGATGATATATATAACATATAAATGGGTCAAAGGAAGAGTCAAAGGAAAAGAGATATTTTTGTGTTGAGTGTGTAATTACTTAAATGGGCTTATATGAGACAAAAGGTGAGTTATATGGTTAAGGGCATTGAGGTAATTTACCTTTAGAAATCTCTTGGTGGAGATTTAAAGATGGAAAAGTGTTTGACTTGTGGCTATTTTGTTTTCTTTTCATTTTGGGTGCCGGTGATTGAAGGAGAGAAAGAGGAAGAGAAGTGTTCTTGATGCTAGAGTTCAATTGAAGAGGCAATCAAAGAGTTTGGTTAGAAATTTGTGAAATTTCTTCATCTAAGGTAAGAAATCTCTTGTTTTCCTTTGTAAAATTTTGAAGTTATGTTTAAAGTGAAGTGTGATTTGTTGATGTAATGATTTGGTGTATTTGATATGTGTTTGCAAGTGTTAGAATTGATTTAAAGTTAAAAATTGGAATTGGTGTTGGTTTGGTTGTGATTATGGAAAAATAAGTGAAGATTGATAGTGGAAAATCAAGAGTAAAGTTTGAGTTAGGGTTTTGAGATGGTTTGTGTTCAAATGTGTTGTTTAAGTGGTTATTGTGATGAATATGTGTTATGACATGAGTTATATCCATTTGAGTGAGTTTGTGTTGGGAATTATATGTTAAAATGCATTTGGAAGAGGGTTGGTTACATTTAGGGTTTATGCATGAGAGACACGTAATTTGGGGCGGTCGCTATTATTCAAGTGCGGTCGCGACTTAGGTAGGGCTTCTGGCCGCGAAACCTACTGTAATAAGGTTACATCTTGTAATTGTATGGGGCGGTCGTATTCAGGTGAGGCGCGACCGCTAGAAAGGTTCTGTTCACCTTATTGGAAGCAATCTAATCATACAACAAGATTCTCAAATACATGTTAAATAGATCATCCATTTGAGTTGTCAAGGATCAAAATAGATATCATTTGTCTAACATCATTGTTGAATCATGAAATGTGAGATGATATGGAATTGATAATGCATATGATATTACATGAATAAGGTTATGTATTGTGTATTGTGAAGCTTGTGAATGGTGATGTGTATTATGAATAATGTACTTTGAAATGTGATACTAATAATGCTATATATACAATATGAATTGAGATATGAAATGCTATAAAGCCATTGTGATTGGCTATGATGATATAATTGAATGATGTATGGCATGTTTGCCTAATTGATGAGAAAGATTGAGAAAGAGTTTGATAAAGAGAATAATGAAATAAGTGTATGTTTAATATGATATTCAGTTTCAGAGTTCTGGTTTTTGGAGGCATGCCTATTTAATGAAAGTTAACAGTCTTGCCGGGTTGAGGATCTCTTCAAATTGAGTTGAATTGAGGTCCAAGAGACTGGGTCTGTTACACTATGAAAATTGATATTATGAGATATTTGATTTATAACAGTCTTGCCGGGTTGAGGATATCCTCGAGTTAGATGAGTTGATGATCCAAGAGACCGGGTCTGTTACGCTATCCATGGATAGAGATATATATATATATATATGTATATGTTGCCTACGGGCTTGATAATGGTGTTTATGAACCAAAGCAGTAACTCTGAATTCTGAATATCGTATTAAATACTTGATGGGCCCATAGGTGTTTAGGTTTTATGTATAACATAAATGTTGTTCTAATGTAATGAAATGTTAATATTACTTATATAATGAAGCGGACTATTCACGGAATATTGTTTGTTGAGTATGATCTTTACTAATTGTGTGTGTATCATTGATGTTGATTTATTAATACAAATGTGAAACATTGCATTGCACTAAAGCATAACATTAGCATGAATTGTCTTACTAAGCCCTTGGCTTAGCGCGATAGTGTTTAATCGCGTAGGTAATAGAGTTGAACCCGAGAGCTCTTCTAGACCGAGTGAGAGTAGACATTGAAGAGTTGATTTTGGGAACTTAAAGATCAGAGGAGATTTGCCAATCATGTATAACTCTTTTATATTTTGTAAAGATTTTGTTTATATTGTAAATATATATGTAATGATAAATATGTACTCAAATGTTTTCATATGTGTAAATATTTTATAACTTCCGCTGTGTACTACTTAAATGTATTTATATATCTATAATGTATATTGAGAAAGATGATGGTATTATATAAAAATGTTTTGAATGTTGATGAAAAGCCGTAGCACTCCTATATTCGGTGCACATATGCTACATTGTGGTGTTGTAGTGTGTGTGTACTGAATGTGGGGGTGTTACAATTGTTTTGGTATCAGAGCCTAGGTTTGAGATTCTCAACCTAGGTAAAATGTAAGAAAAAGACTGTTTTGATTTTAAAAAGTGGTTTTTGAATAACATATATTTTTGGGATTGGCAATCTCTGATCTTTAATAAGAAGTATTCTACTGTGTTTACAGTGTTAGGTTGTGATGGATTCTCACTCACGTCAGTCGATTGAGGGTAGTGCCGAGAGTATTACTCCTGCTAAGGGAGCTAGAGTTGATAGTGTTGAGGAGGCACCTGTTTCGGTGTCGGGTAGACCAGCTGGAGAGGAGGTTCTGCCAGCCTGGTTTAGACATATGATGGAAGTTATGAGGCAAGCACCAGTGCAACCAGTGCCACCACCCCCTCAGCCTGTGGTACCAGTGAGGCACTATGACAAACTAAGGAAGTATGGAGCGGAGGATTTCCTTGGTACTACTGATCCAGCTGTAGCAGAACAGTGGCTTGACAAAGTACAGAGGATCTTTATTCAGTTGCAAGCCCCATCGGAGGAAAAGTTTGATTATGTAAGATCTTTGCTACAGAAGGATGCATACGACTGGTGGAGGACAGTGCCCCATTCTATGGATGATCCACCGACCTTGTCATATGCGGATTTTCTGAGAGAGTTTGAATTGAAGTATACTCCTAGGGAGTACAAAGACATGAAGAAGATGGAGTTCTTAAGCTTGAAGCAAGATAGCAAGACTGTAACTGAGTATGAGGTTGAGTTTATCCGATTGAGCCAGTATGCTGGGGCATTATAGCTGATGAGATAGATAGATGAAGGAGATTTGAGGAGGGATTGAGGTCCTCTATCATGTGTCTAGTGGCTGGATCTAGATATCACGATTTCTCCCAGCTAGTGGCAGCAGCTCAGAGTGTGGAGCGAGCTCAAGTTATTGCAGCTGCTTCAGAGGAAGAGGTTAGGGTTAGGAGGCCCCAGTTTGAGGCAGGGTCTTCTTCTGTTAAGAGAGGAAAAGGAAGCTTTGTTCCTAGAGTTAGTAGGAGTCAGAGGTCAGCTGGTAGGTCAGTGCAGTTCCAGAGGCAGAGATTTAGACCTGCAGCTTCAGCGGCGAGTGCTCCGACCCCAGTGACTCAGAGATCCGCTCTACCTGTGTGTACTCAGTGTGGTGGATCACATAGGGGTGCTTGTTGGAGGTATAGTGGGTCAGCTGTGTGCTTCAGATGTGGATCTCCTGAGCATTTTATTAGAGATTGTCCAGAGAGACAGGAGCGGATGTCAGTTGATACTGCAGCTTCTCGACCTAGTGTGAGGGGAGGTCGAGCAGGCAGAGGTAGCAGCCGGGGAGGCAGATCTGGGTTCAGTGTTAGAGGAGGTGCTACATCCAGAGAGAGTAGACCAGAGGAGGTTGGGTCTTCCCAGAGGATGTATGTTATGCAAAGGCAGCCAGATGCTTCGGCAGTCATAGCTGGTACTTTTTCTTTATTTGATACTTCAGTACTTGCTTTGATTGATCCGGCTTCCTCACATTCTTATATTAGTGCATCTGTTTTGCCTGTGTCTGATATGCATGCTGAGTCCCTAGGATTTGATGTGTTGGTGACAAATCCGTTAGGGCATAGTGTGGTTGTGAGTAAGGTGCACCGAGATAGTGCAGTGAGGGTGCAAGGTGAGGAGTTCCTTGGAGATTTGATTGAGATGCCATTTAAGGAATATGATGTGATCCTAGGTATGGACTGGCTATCTAGACATGGAGCTGTGGTAGACTGTAAAAGGAAAATTGTTTCTTTGAGAACTGTTGATGGTAGAGATGTGATAGTATCTAATGAGCAGGAACAACTAGCCTCCTTATTTGTTTCAGCTGTTGCAGCTAGGAGGTTGATTAGAAAGGGGTGTGAAGCTTATCTTGCTCATGTGGTAGATACTAGAGTGAAGGATTCTCCCATTGATAGTATTGCCACAGTTGCAGAGTTCCCAGATGTATTTCCAGAGGAGTTGCCAGGGTTACCTCCTGAGAGAGAGGTGGAGTTCGGTATTGAATTGTTGCCTGGTACCACTCCTATCTCTATTACTCCTTATAGAATGGCACCAGCAGAATTGAAGGAATTGAAAGTGCAATTACAGGAGTTGTTGGATAAAGGATTTATTCACCCCAGTGTTTCTCCTTGGGGAGCTCCTGTGCTATTTGTGAAGAAGAAAGATGGTACTATGAGGTTGTGTATCGATTATAGGCAATTGAATAAGGTGACTATTAAAAATAAATATCCTTTGCCTAGAATCGATGATCTCTTTGATCAATTGAGGGGTGCAGCTGTGTTTTCTAAAATTGATTTGAGATCTGGGTACCATCAATTGAGAGTTAAAGCTGAAGACATTTCCAAGACCGCCTTTCGGACCAGGTATGGACATTATGAGTTTCTAGTTATGCCTTTTGGCTTGACGAATGCACCTGCAGCTTTTATGGATTTGATGAATAGGGTGTTCAGGCCCTATCTGGATCAGTTTGTAGTGATCTTCATCGATGACATTCTGGTGTATTCGCGGAATGAAGAGGAACATGACAAGCATTTGCGGATTGTGTTGTAGATTTTGAGAGAGAAGCAGTTATTTGCTAAATTGTTGAAGTGTGAGTTCTGGTTGGATCAAGTCGCTTTTCTCGGACATATTGTCTCAGTAGAAGGCATTAGAGTTGATCCGAGTAAAGTTGAAGCCATTTTAAATTGGAATCCACCCAAGTCTGTGACAGAGGTTAGAAGTTTTCTGGGTTTGGCAGGCTATTACAGACAGTTTGTGAAAGGATTTTCTTTGATAGCTACTCCACTCACCAGATTGCTTCGTAAGGGAGTGAGATTTGTGTGGACAGATCAGTGTCAGGATAACTTTGAGCAGTTGAGAGAAATGTTGACTCAAGCGCCTGTTCTTACTTTACCTGTGGAAGGCAAACCATATGTGATCTACAGTGATGCTTCACATAGTGGTTTGGGTTGTGTGCTTATGCAGGAAGGTAAAGTTATAGCTTATGCATCTCGACAGTTGAAACCGCATGAGCTTAACTATCCGACCCATGATTTGGAGCTAGCAGCCATTGTGTTTGCATTGAAGATTTGGCGACACTATCTGTTTGGGGAGAAATGTTTTATCTACACTGATCACAAAAGTTTGAAATATTTGGGTGTTCAAAAAGAGCTCAATCTTCGGCAGAGGAGATGGTTGGAATTGATTAAAGACTATGACTGTTTGATTGATTATCATCCAGGTAAAGCAAATGTTGTTGCTGATGCCTTGAGTCGGAAGTCTTTAGCTGGTTTAACTATTTACTCGCTCTCGTTGCTTGTTGAGTTGAGAGCTTTGCATGCCAGTTTTGTACCTTGTGATGATGGTGCATTGTTGGCACAGTTGCTTTTGAAACCAGTTTTGTTAGATCAGATCAAAGAGGCTCAGTTGATTGATATGAAGATTCAGAAGATTATTTCAGATTGCAAGAATGGGAAGACTAGAGATTTTGTTGTGAAATGTGATGGGAGTCTCTGGTTTAAGAACCGATTGTGTGTTCCCGATGATGCTGTTTTGAAAAGAGTCATTTTAGAAGAAGCACATCAGTCAGTGTTTGCTATGCATCCGGGTAATACAAAGATGTATCATGATTTGAGACAGCATTACTGGTGGATTGGTTTGAAGAGAGATATTGCAGATTTTGTGTCGAAATGTCTCACCTGTCAGAAGGTTAAAGCAGAGCATCAAGTTCCAACTGGATTGCTTCAACCATTATCAGTACCAGAATGGAAGTGGGATAGAGTGACGATGGATTTTGTGTCTGGGTTGCCATTGACACAAAGGAAACATGATGCCATATGGGTGATTGTGGATAGATTGACTAAGACAGCTCATTTCCTTCCGGTTCGGATGGATTATTCTTTGGAAAGGTTAGCTGAGCTGTATATCCATGAGATTGTGAAGTTGCATGGGGTTCCAACTTCTTTAGTGTCTGATCGAGATCCCAGGTTTACTTCAAGATTTTGGAAGAGTTTGCATAGTACTTTGGGTTCTCGATTACACTTCAGCACTGCTTTTCATCCACAGTCGGATGGACAGTCAGAGAGGGTGATACAGATTATTGAAGATATGTTGAGAAGCTGTGTCATTGATTTCTCTGGAAGTTGGGATAGATTCTTACCTCTTGTGGAGTTTGCATACAACAACAGTCACCAATCTAGCATTGGTATGGCACCATTCGAAGCATTGTATGGCAGACGGTGTAGGACACCTCTTTGTTGGAATGAGCTTGGAGATAATAAGTTGATTGGTCCTGATTTGATTCAAGAAACTGAAGAGAAAGTGAAATTGATTCGAGGCAAGTTGAAAGCAGCTTCAGACCGACAGAAGTCTTATGCAGATCTGAAAAGGAGAGACATAGAGTTTGATGTTGGAGATAAGGTATTTCTGAAAGTATCTCCTTGGAAGAAGATTTTGAGGTTCGGTCGGAAAGGGAAATTGAGTCCTCGTTTCATTGGACCGTATGAAGTTTTGGAAAGAGTTGGGCCAGTTGCGTATCGACTTGCTTTGCCACCTGAGTTGGATCGTATTCATAATGTATTTCATGTTTCTATGTTGAGGAGGTACAAATCGGATCCATCTCATGTGTTGCAAATTGAATCAATCGAAGTGAGCCCAGATTTGACTTTTGAAGAGGAACCAGTTGCTATCTTGGCACATGATGTGAAAGAGCTGAGAAACAAGAGAGTGCCATTGGTGAAGGTTCTATGGAAGAATCATGCAAAAGAAGAAGCAACTTGGGAAAGTGAACAATCCATGCGAGAGCAATATCCTCAGTTGTTTCAGAGTTGATATCAGGTAATTTCGAGGACGAAATTTTCTTTTTAGAGGGGAATAATTGTAATATCCTCATATATGGTCTAGAAGTTTTGATTATGTTATTGTTATTGTTGTTATTGTTGTTGTTGTTATATTGGATTGTATATATATGTTAATTGCAAGAGAAAAGAAATTGGGAAAGAAAATAGGGTTTAGAGAGAATGGTATATGTTGTGTATATGATGATATATATAACATATAAATGGGTCAAAGGAAGAGTCAAAGGAAAAGAGATATTTTTGTGTTGAGTGTGTAATTACTTAAATGGGCTTATATGAGACAAAAGGTGAGTTATATGGTTAAGGGCATTGAGGTAATTTACCTTTAGAAATCTCTTGGTGGAGATTTAAAGATGGAAAAGTGTTTGACTTGTGGCTATTTTGTTTTCTTTTCATTTTGGGTGCCGATGATTGAAGGAGAGAAAGAGGAAGAGAAGTGTTCTTGATGCTAGAGTTCAATTGAAGAGGCAATCAAAGAGTTTGGTTAGAGATTTGTGAAATTTCTTCATCTAAGGTAAGAAATCTCTTGTTTTCCTTTGTAAAATTTTAAAGTTATGTTTAAAGTGAAGTGTGATTTGTTGATGTAATGATTTGGTGTATTTGATATGTGTTTGCAAGTGTTAGAATTGATTTAAAGTTAAAAATTGGAATTGGTGTTGGTTTGGTTGTGATTATGGAAAAATAAGTGAAGATTGATAGTGGAAAATCAAGAGTAAAGTTTGAGTTAGGGTTTTGAGATGGTTTGTGTTCAAATGTGTTGTTTAAGTGGTTATTGTGATGAATATGTGTTATGACATGAGTTATATCCATTTGAGTGAGTTTGTGTTGGGAATTATATGTTAAAATGCATTTGGAAGAGGGTTGGTTACATTTAGGGTTTATGCATGAGAGACACGTAATTTGGGGCGGTCACTATTATTCAAGTGCGGTCGCGACTTAGGTAGGGCTTCTGGCCGCGAAACCTACTGTAATAAGGTTACATCTTGTAATTGTATGGGGCGGTCGTATTCAGGTGAGGCGCGACCGCTAGAAAGGTTCTGTTCACCTTATTGGAAGCAATCTAATCCTACAACAAGATTCTCAAATACATGTTAAATAGATCATCCATTTGAGTTGTCAAGGATCAAAATAGATATCATTTGTCTAACATCATTGTTGAATCATGAAATGTGAGATGATATGGAATTGATAATGCATATGATATTACATGAATAAGGTTATGTATTGTGTATTGTGAGGCTTGTGAATGGTGATGTGTATTATGAATAATGTACTTTGAAATGTGATACTAATAATGCTATATATACAATATGAATTGAGATATGAAATGCTATAAAGCCATTGTGATTGGCTATGATGATATAATTGAATGATGTATGGCATGTTTGCCTAATTGATGAGAAAGATTGAGAAAGAGTTTGATAAAGAGAATAATGAAATAAGTGTATGTTTAATATGATATTCAGTTTCAGAGTTCTGGTTTTTGGAGGCATGCCTATTTAATGCAAGTTAACAGTCTTGCCGGGTTGAGGATCTCTTCAAATTGAGTTGAATTGAGGTCCAAGAGACTGGGTCTGTTACACTATGAAAATTGATATTATGAGATATTTGATTTGTAACAGTCTTGCCGGGTTGAGGATATCCTCGAGTTAGATGAGTTGATGATCCAAGAGACCGGGTCTGTTACCCTATCCATGGATAGAGATATATATATATATATGTATATGTTGCCTACGGGCTTGATAATGGTGTTTATGAACCAAAGCAGTAACTCTGAATTCTGAATATCGTATTAAATACTTGATGGGCCCATAGGTGTTTAGGTTTTATGTATAACATAAATGTTGTTCTAATGTAATGAAATGTTAATATTACTTATATAATGAAGCGGACTATTCACGGAATATTGTTTGTTGAGTATGATCTTTACTAATTGTGTGTGTATCATTGATGTTGATTTATTAATACAAATGTGAAACATTGCATTGCACTAAAGCATAACATTAGCATGAATTGTCTTACTAAGCCCTTGGCTTAGCGCGATAGTGTTTAATCGCGCAGGTAATAGAGTTGAACCCGAGAGCTCTTCTAGACCGAGTGAGAGTAGACATTGAAGAGTTGATTTTGGGAACTTAAAGATCAGAGGAGATTTGCCAATCATGTATAACTCTTTTATATTTTGTAAAGATTTTGTTTATATTGTAAATATATATGTAATGATAAATATGTACTCAAATGTTTTCATATGTGTAAATATTTTATAACTTCCGCTGTGTACTACTTAAATGTATTTATATATCTATAATGTATATTGAGAAAGATGATGGTATTATATAAAAATGTTTTGAATGTTGATGAAAAGCCGTAGCACTCCTATATTCGGTGCACATATGCTACATTGTGGTGTTGTAGTGTGTGTGTACTGAATGTGGGGGTGTTACATTCATCCTTTGAAAAATGGATCTTAATTCATTGGAGGTCGGGTCTTTACCCTGGCTTCAGCTCTTTTAACTGAACTGATCTTTTGTCATTTGCATCTTCATTCTTTTGATAGTTCTAATGTTCCATTCTTTTGTTCTTCCTTTCTGCAAAGATTCAGCTATTTTTAGTTGGCTCTTATATCTTCTCCTGCCCCCTGCGTGGTGAAATATTTGCAAGTTAGTTTGAAAATATTATATATATAAACTCAAAAAATTAAAAAGGAGAAACTTTGCCCCTGTGTAGGCTCAAACCCATGATTTTTCCATGCAAGATTTGATGTTTTTTCCATTTAGTTCTTCGCACAAGCACATATTTCTTCTGTTTGCAAAACGAATGGTGCTTTCTCAAGCAATGGGCTTTCCATGCCCCCATGATTTGACATCTTCTTTTGATTATTTACTTCACAGAGTGTTTGTTGTTCACTTTAATAAAGAATAGACAATAAAAGACAAGAAATTATGATGTGATATGCTCATGTATGCATGATATGCATGTATAATACTTACAGTCATTCCATTGACTCACAGACCGAGGTGATCAGCAGAAGTGTTCTCATGGGTTCCGTTTTGACGCTTGTTCAAGTCTTGCATTGAAATGATTGAAAGCTTTGCATTCGTGGCTTATATCTTCAAGATGTTGAAAACATGAGTGGTAGAGACCCTAAGCAGCAGAGTCAGGGATGCATCCATTTCAAACTATATTTCAGCATGTTGATTGGTAGTTGCTTCATAACTTTTCCAATAATCATTTCCTTTGCCCAATGTGTCCTTTGGAGGTTCAACATACTTCCCTTAACTTGAAGGCTTTGTATGACAAAACATTTTTTCTTTTTGATTTTTTGAATTTTAATTTTGAAATCAAATGTTGGCTTTGCCAAATCAATGTCAATATACCTCAGGACTTGATTTTTCCAAATTAACATATCTATAACATGACAACCCTAGTTACCATACTAATCTCGGAAATTATTTCTATTTAAGCAAGAACCGTTGCACTTCAGATAGGCACATACACATTACTTGGCCAAAGGTCTCATTCGAGTTTAAATATTGTCTATCTCATATGCATGCTCATCCAAACTATCTCCACTAATAGACTTTACCTACCAAGAGAGATCAACAGGTCTTTAATAGGCTTGAAATGGGGTCTATAAGGAACATGGGTTTAAATGAAGGCCATTTTGAGATTGGAGCTGATGTGACACAGTGGACAAACCTTCACACTATAAATTTCTTGTTTGAACTTTAGGCAGCTTGGAGGCAATCTTGCTAGATTCCAAATTCCTTCTATCTTCTTGGCATTAAACTGGATCTTGATTAGGACAGTTTTTGCCCTTGCATAAAGTTTGGTTCCCCAATTCTTTTCTTTTCTTCTTCTCCCTTTTCTTTACTCTTCCCTTTTCTTTCTCTTTATTTTCCTTACTCTTCCCTTTCTTTGAGCATTTTATCATTTTGTCCTTCTTCCTTACAGAACTTTCAAGAACTGAATGATCTTTCTCCTTTTTCTCCAATTTTGATTGAATCTTTGGTTGGGTTGGACCAATTCAGGTCAAACTATCCTTATAAACCAAATGGAATCCTTTTGTTGTCTTAGGTAAAAGAGAACTCAGTTGGCTTTTTGAACCATTTTGGATTTTCTTTTCTTTTTTCTTTTTTCTTTTTCTTTTTCTTTTCTTTTTCTTTTCTTTTTTCTTTTGCTTTCTTTTTTTTTCTCTTCTCTTTTTTTTTTGTTTTTTTGTTTCTAGCTCTAAAAGAGTTGTCTTGTTTATACTAACTTGGGCTTCCAATAATGGATGAGTGGAGTAACATAAATCTTCTTCAACAGGGATAAATCATTTGTTACTCTGATGTTGATGTTGTCTTGATATATTGGAGATATTAAGTGAACTTCAACTACCCTTATGGTTTTGAAAACATCAACTATCCTTATAGTCTTGAAAACATCAACTACTCTTATGGTCTTGAGAACTTCAACTATCCTCATGATCTTGACTAATCAATGCTTTCTTTAATCTTCTTGCCTCTTCATCTTAGTGATCATAAGACTTGTCAAAAGTATCACAACAGCTCAAGTTAGGTTATTAGGGTTTGTAAGCCAATGAAAAGAAAGCTAAAATTTTATGAAGGCTCAACGGGACAACTAGGGATTGATATTTAATAGGGTGGATACTAGTTGTTGGCAAATCCAAACAATGCCTAGATCATTTCTTTCTTAAATAAGCAGAGTTTAATTTCACCTCTAAAGTTTATCAAAGCATGTTCTAAGACTGACTAGGACCTAGACAAAGGTAATTATGCAGGAACCCTCTCTAAGTAAGCATACACAACTCAATGCAATAGAGCAATTCCCTCACCTAGTAAAGTCATTCAAGTCATGATGCCTAGACACATTAAGTTATGAACATCAAGCTAGATTCCTCATTGGTTGAGTATCAAAATGAATAAAGTCCAACAAATTTTTTGATAAAAGTAATTTATTCAAACAAATTTAACAAAAAAAAAACACGATAGTTCCAATTAAATATTAAAGAAAGTAAAATTGAAAGCAACATTCAAGCTAAGGAAAGTTTGTTGAGTTTAAGCTTCTTTTCCTTTCATATCTTCAATACCCCCATCTTAAAAGGATGATAAAACAAAATCCTCTTCTAATCCTTTTCCTACCATGAAGGTCGCTGGTGGTGGCACCCTGTTGGACCTTGGAAATGGATTATCTTTGGTGTTGGGGTTATCCGGCTTGGGCAACTTGCCATTATCAATTAAATTATGGATTTCATGCCTCAACTTCATGCAATTGTCCGTTTGGTGTCCAGACCTTTGATGTAATTGGCAAAATGCACTAGTATCAAAGTTAGGTGGAAGAGGATTAAGCAAAGGATGAGGAGTCAAGGGTTGTAACAATCCCTTATTTTATAGCTTATTGAGAACCCAAGACAGTGGCTTCCCTAATTCTGAAAACTGCCTCATTCCTCCTTGACTATTGGCATTAACATCAACTTCTTTTTGTGTGCTTTGATTGCCCGGTTGATAATTTTCTTTCTCATTCCTTCTTATTGAAAAGCGATTCTTCTCCCTTTCCCACTCTTCAATTTGTAGACCAGCTTGGAGAAGATCTTTGAAATCCCTTATAAGGGTGTGAGACATCCTTTCACGGAGGCTGGGCAGGACGCCTTTGACGATCATCCTTATTTGATCAGATTCATCGGGCCTTTTCTTGAGCAAAGCAGCCTTATTTCTCCATCTTTTCACATAGTCCACAAAATTCTCATTTAGCCTTTGTCTAATGGTTCCATTAAGGTAACTTCCATCTCGATATTATACCCATATTACTGAATGAAAGCCTTGTACGACATGTCCCAATCTTTTTGAGTACTTTCCTCTAAGGTGTTAAACCAATTTTGGACAACAGGATCTAATGAGATCATGAAATATCTTAGAGTTTGAGCCTTAGTGGCTCGGGTAGACTGCATAGTAGTGATATACTGCTTCACATGGAGATGAGGATTTCCGGTTCCATCAAACTTCGCAAAAGATGGCATCTTGAACTTGTACGAAACTTCTTCATCTAGCTCAAATAATTTGTCAATTTCGGACATCTCTTCAGTCTTCAGTTTCTTCTCAAATTTCTTTTCTAAATCAGCAATCATCTTTTCAACATCAGAAATTTCAGTCTTTTCAATAGTTGCCTTCTCAACAACCTTCGGCTCCTTTTTGCTTTAGGATCTTGGTAGTATTGAGCCCAATCATCATCATCAATGATCACCTTATCATCATCAAAAGCTACTTCACTAACTTTAGTCTTCCCTTTGTCTTTCTTGGTACTAGTAGATGCTTTGACCCTATTTCCTAAAATTGCAGCTAGTTGATTCTTTATGGTCTCGGCCATGGCTTCTTTTATTTCTTCCATCTTGGCATTGAGGGCATCATCCACCATTCTTTGAATTTGTTTAGGATCCATTGTTTTTGGTGAGCACGTGATTGAGTCGTTGCTAGATACTTCATCTCCGGTGTAGGTCGGATTGTCGTAAGCTTTTGAACTGTCGTAATCCAGGGCTGTGGGCCAGAAAGGATTAATGATATGAGATGCAAATGTATGCATGTATGCACAAACAATTAACAAAGAAGGACAAATAGAACGTTCCTTCCAACCTTATAACATCCACACACGGATGGTGAGTCTCTTTTCCTAGGTATATAGCTAACAAAATACCAACATGGGGCATTTTGTTTTCGAATAATTCCCTCGGACGTTTCAACCAATAGTTATATTTTTTAAAATGGAAATCAATTTATAATAATTCCCATTAATTAGGTTTTAATCCATTCAACCAACTATAGTAACTTTTATTCTACATTGGATTAAAACTAAATTAAGAGGTTTATTATAGATAGATTTCTCACTTGAAAAAGTAACTAATGATTCATGCCAAAAACAAGCCCATGGTTGATTTACTCTTAGTATAAACTGGGCTCATAATTGATTTGTGGTTTTTCATAATTGACCTAAATATTTTGCAAGCTCTTTGTAAGAAAAGGATGAAAATAATTTTGCTTCCATTGTAAAAAGATTTTAGGAAAAACATATTTTGGGCTTAGTATTTGGGCCATGATCAAAAGAATTTTTTATTTGTTTTTAGAAAAATTTTATGTCCAAAGACCATTTTGAAAACGTTTTGAAAATAGCTTTGGTCTTTTGGACTTAGAGAAAATTTTATTTTGAGCTTACAATGTACTTAGGTCATATTAGAAAAAGAGCAAACCAAATAAGCCATGATTTAAGCCAAGACAAATTAACCATAGTCAAACAACATGTATTTGGGGTAAAACCTAAGGAAAGTTACTAGGCCAATTACATGAGCTTTAGTCTTTGGGTTGAAAAGGCTTAGGTTCCCATAGCAAGTATATACCAAATGGTACGAGGCTATGGGTGGTTATGCCATGCTTGATCTCCATACCTTGAGTGAAAGTATGGTATCCCTTACATAACATAACACAACACGGTAACACGAGCGTCCTAACTCACGCACACGATGCAATCTAATATGATGCAATGGATAATATCATTATAAGAAAGAATAGAATAATACAAAGACCAATGGAATCAACTTCTCTTAAAACCAGGGAAGTCGCCACTGTGAGCGGGGATTTTCTTCCCCACTCTCGGTGGAATGGTTTTTGCGATTTCAGCACTGTTTAGGCTCGGGGCCTTAGAGAACACGGACCTAATTCCGAAGAAAATGGAGTCGCCACCCGGACGGGCTGGGAAAAAGAAAGGGGTGGATGACTCAATTCCTAAGGAATCCCCAACCCCCTAATGGGTTCGGAAGTTGGGTACGTGTGGGGAAGGTGAGAAATGGCCAACACCCCCACAACGCCCGATTCATTGGAACCAGCCTTCTTTACAGGCCTTAATATTATAAAATTCTTAAATATAACAATATTATCCATATTACACAAAATAATTAAAATAAAGCATCGATATATTGAAAATCAAAACAATGTCCAAGCAAAACAAATAAATGGACACCCATCCAAAGATGGAAACATGCCCTTACATAATCCATGCCTAAATAGGACACCCACCGAAAGGTAGAAACATGTCCTTTACATTGGTTATAAAATAGAAAAGCAATTTAAATTACATGATATATAACTAATGAGGTACCCACCAAGTGGAAACATACCTCTTACAACATTTGGAAATCTAAATAAATCGATAAAGGTAAATAACCATTCATCATAAATAAATCATTCATCAAAGGTAAACTAAATAAACCAAGCATTGAACTTAAATAAATTAAAGCATATAAAATAAATCAAAGCATCATCAAATATAAAATTGAACAAAGCGAATAAACATTCAAATTAGGGCTACTGTTTCTATTTAAGTTTCTTTATTTCATGTGTTTAGGGTTTTGGAATTCATGAGTTTAAGCTACTGTGAGTTTTAATGGAATTGAAATGGAGCAAAAGTTTTATGATTTAAAAAGCTGGTAAAGTTCTTTGATTAACTAAATTAGTGTTTGAGAAGTGAAATCATGAAACTAGGGTTTGGACACATTAAAACATTAAGTTTATGATTATTAATTACTTACTGTGTTGAATTTTAGGTTTTATAAGGTTTTAAGATTTAAAGGATTAGGGTTTAGAAAAATTAGGGTTTAAGGTTTTAAGGGAGTTAGGATTTACTGTTTTGGGTTTTGGAGTTGAAATAGGGCTTTAGAATTTTAGAATTAGGGTTTCGAAGAATGCATTAGGTTTTTAGGATTTGAAAATCAATTTGATAATTTTATGAAACTTTATGAAAATAAACAAAATGATTTAAAGTTTATAGAAGCATAAAAGTTGTTTTTTTAATGGTTTTTGGAAAGAAATAGATTTAATTTATGATTTTGAAAATTAGGAAAGCAAATTAGGGTTTTGAGATTTTGAAGAAACAAAAACAACAATTTTAAGCTTTGTGGAAAACAAAGCATCGAATTAAGTTTTTTAAACTTTAGAAAAGGTGAATTAGGGTTCTTAGGTTTTTTTTTTTATTTTGAAGAAACAGAAACAATTTTTAAGATTTTTGAATGATGAAGCTACTGTGAATTAATGAAACAAATAAAGAAATTCATACCTTCGTTTGTTGGTTCCACCAAAAATCACTTCTTGGATAAACAAGAACAAAGACAAGCTTTGCTGCCTTTGATGGATTGAATTGTTTGTTTGCTCTCTCAAAAAATCAGAATGATTCAAAGCTTTTCCTCCTCAATTTCGGTCTCAATTTTTCCTCCCAAATCCGATCAATTTCCTCTTTTTTCCCCCCTTTTTTGTGTTATTTTAGTCCTTATTTATAGAAGATTTCTATGGTTAATTCTAATTATTCATGGAATATAACATTCATTAAGAAAAGAAAACCGAAACCTAATTGTATTAGGTTTCAAAAAATTTACGTCGGAAAAATTTTGCTGGCGAAAAAACTGCTGCGGAAAAATTGCGCTGGAGAAAAGGAAATTCCTGCGGGAGAAATGGCTTTGGCCATTTCGACTCAAGCTGACTTTTTTTTTGTTTATTATTATTATTTATTTATTATTAATAAAAATTAGATATTAAAGCAAATATTATTTAATTAAGATAACAAAAATTATTTTGGACTAATTAAAATATATTGGACAACACAAAAATTATTTTTGACTAATTAAAATATATCAGACCGGACTGGGTCAAAAATTAAGGATCTACATAGTGAAAAAAGAAAACTGATAGAGTACCAATGGTTAGAAAGTGTTGTTCAGAGTGTACAGGGAGCGACCACCTTTTTGCATGAGGACAGCCTCTAGAGACCACAGAGTGACCGTTATACATGGTGGGGTGCTCGCTACCTGAGAGAAAGCCTATAACAATCAAGACTTTTCAATTTCTCGCTACCATCCTTCCTAACTGCCCAACTGCTTGCTGAAAGGTTATCCGGGATGAAAGACTCTAGTGGACTCATGACTTCTATATAGGGCAGGATGACCGCACTAAAAAACTAAAATCATAGAAAGAAAGGAAAAAGATAGATTTTTATATAGACAACTCATGATCAAAATTGATGCTTTAAATCGAGGATAAAACCTTTCAAACACAATATAATAAGTTGAATGCATATGGTTTATACATTCAATGAGCTTCCATCAATCATTCCTAAGTTGTGTTTGATGATGTTTAGTCTATCTTCATTCAATGGTTTTGTAAAGATATTAGCAAGTTGGTTTGTGTATCAATGAATTCTAAGACAATGTTTTGGTTTTGAACATTATCTCTTAAGAAATAATGCCTTATATCTATGTGTTTCGACCTAAAATGTTGAATTGGATTCTTAGATAAGTTAATTGTACTAGTGTTATCACACTTAATGGGAATAAGATCAAACACTTTTCCATAGTCAAGCAATTGTTGCTTCATCCATAAAATTTGTGTACAACAAAAGCATGCAGCAACATATTTGGCTTCCGCGGTAGATAAAGCAACCGACACTTGTTTCTTGCTAAACCAAGAAACCAAGCAATTGCTAAGAAAGTAACATGCCCTGATCGTGCTTTTTCTATCCAAAGGACTACCAGCATAGTCCACATTCGAAAAGCCTAAAATGTCAAATGATGTATTTCTAGGATTCCAAAGTCTTAAATGCAATGTACCTGTAACACCCCGATACCCTATATAAGTACTATGCGTATACCTAGTATACATACAGTAAATATATAAAGTATAAGGATGTCACTTTTCGTTACCTTTTAAAAACCTGTAACAGAGTTCAAACCATAATACATTAATTTAAATAACATTTACAAAATCATTATCTTTATCAAAAACTTCATTTATACATATAAATACTCTCTCGTCAGAAATACATCATAATTAAAGTTTATACATGTATGCATTACCCTCTAGTTGGTCTCGACAAACTTTACTCTTCTTGTGGCATAACAAAAGACTTCATATCTTCCATCTATATACCTGCGCGAATAAACACCCGCGCTAAGCCCGAGAGCTTAGTAGTCCAACTATAAAATATAAACATATAGTATAGAAGTATTGACATATAATGATACATCAATTCAATATATAATTAGTTCTTATCATATCTTCTTTTCTTTTTAATTTCATCTTTAATATATCCTAGCTAATTTCAAATATGATGTACATATATACATAATATTATCACCAACCCCAATGCATCACCAATACTCAAAACCAATATATTAATACCCCTACATTATATATACCATACCAATCATTATTGCAATACACAAATTATATATCATACAAATCATAAATCACATTTACAATAAAGACAACCTTTATCATCAACCACAATTCATTTACATATTACACTTAATAACATTATATTATTCACAATTCACCAAGCATAATTCATTATTAATACTCACAATCAATATTTCAATACTTGCAATTCACATTGACAATAAAGACAGACTCGGGCCCAAAACACTAATATGTTATTCAAAGTTCAGAGTTACTGCTTTGGTTCATAGTCACAATCATCACGCCCGTAGGCAATGTATATACATGTATCTCTATCCATGAATAGTGTAACAGACCCAGTCTCTTGGACCATCAACTCAACACATATGAGGAGATCCTCAACCCGGCAAGACTGTTACAAATCATATATCTCATATTCACAATTCTCATAGTGTAACAGACCCAGTCTCTTGGACCATCAACTCAACACATATGAGGAGATCCTCAACCCGACAAGACTGTTACCTTTCATCATTTCTTAGGCATGCCACCCAAATCCAGAACTCTAAAACTGAATAACATATTAAACAAACAATTCATTTATTATTTCATTATCAATCTCATCATCAATTAGGCCAACATGCCTTATCTCTTTCAATTGAATTATCATAGCCAATCACAATGGCTTCATATCATATCATATCTCAATCCATATGATACATATAGCATCATTGATATCACATTTCAAAGTATATTATTCATATAATACATTGCCATACACAAGATTCACAATGCATATAACATAACATTTTCTCACTTCTCAAAACACATTAACATCATTCATTACTAGAGCATTTATCATAACAAATTGCACATACCTTAAGAATGATCCTCATTTCTTTCTACCTTTCCATTTCATATTTCATCCTTTATATATATTCTTCATTTACATTCACAATATAATAGCTTATTTAACACTTTCATCCCAATGTGTTAATGTTCAAAGACATATAAGGATATACAATCAAATAGGGTTTATGCTTACCTTGTTAATGATCTTCACATCCTTCACATCATTCAATCATCACCTTAGTCCAATTATGTTAACAATATAATAGATCACTTAACACATTTGCAAACAAATGTGTTAAGCCTCAAATTATGTAATTAAATACAATCATATGTATTGGTACTTACCTCAAGAACTAGTCCCATCAATCTATACATTTCTTTTCTTTCCAAGAATTCTCCACATTTAGGTTAATGCAACCCAATCTCTTCAAAACCTAATCCAAAGGAATATTAGCAAAATGACCATATGAATAGTACATTCTGGTTTAAGACTCCATTTTATCCTTATTTTGAAAAATTGTATAAATTAATCTACTTGACTAAAAATTCTAAAATTTTTACAGAATTTAGTTGTGTATCTTAAAATCGTTCCTTTAAAATTTCAGATCAAACTGAACACAAAATCTTGGTCAAATAGTTCACCTAACCAGACTGCCCCAATTGCCCTGCATCCTGGCAGCAGTTCTGAACTTTGTGAATTCCATAAATCAAATTCAATCAACGTGGTTCCAAATTATTTTTATCAAATATTAGACTCACTAAGCAACAACATATCCAAAATTCAATTGGATATGATTTTTCTACATTTTATTAAAAATCCCGAAATATAGCTGTCTCAGTTAAGGTACCTGCTGGAACAGGTCTAATAAAAATAATCTTTCTAAACTCATAACCATTCCAAAATCGAATCAACATATTTTTCAGTCATTCTAGACTCATAGAGGCACAACATATCAAAAATTCACTTCAAGAACATTTTTCTATAATTAATTAAAAATCATACAAGTCACAGCCTTTACTAATTGTAAAACAGAAAAAAATTCACTAAACACAACTCTTACTCTTCCATCACCAACACCAACCTAGCTTCTTATCTTTAATTCCATTTCAACACTTTTACACACACCATACACAAACACACTCCATCAACCATCCATATCAACTCACCAATCCCAAACACAATTTCAAAAGAACAAAGGAAAATCAAGAGAAAGAACTTACCTAAGTTGTTGAATTCCACAAATCTTCAATTAAATCCTTTGATTCTCCCTTCAATTTGATGTTAGAATTAAACAAATCTCACTTTGCTCTCTCTTGTCTAAGGAGGAGCCAACCAACGTGGAGAAGAGAAGAAGAAGAAGAAGGAAATGAAGAAAAGACAAAATATCACCTCTTTAAATCTCCACCAAGTGATTCAACAAGAGTAATTACCTAAACACCCTTATACCATTTGTCTTGATTACCATTCATTACATGCCCTTTATAGTAACTTCACACTTAACAAAAATAAATATCTTCTTTCCTTGACTCTTCATTTTGACCAACTTATATGTTATATATATCATCATATACACAACATATACCATTCTCTCTAAACCCTAAATTCTTTCCCAAATCACATATACATAAACATTCTTTTCTCTATTTCTTTTCTCTTGTAATGTAACACATATATTCAATCCAATTATATAACAACAACAATGTAACACCCCCATATCCAATGCACACACACTACAACCACAACTATGTAGCATAAGTGCACCAAATATAGGGATGCTACGGTTTTCTTAACATTTAAAACACTTTAAATGATGTTATCATCTTTATCAATATACATTATAGATAGTAAGTAATCAATTGGTAATATAAACAAAATAGATATATAAATACATTTAGGTATTACACAGCGGAAGTTATAAAATATGTGCATATTTACATATTAAACATATCTTTACAAAATATAAAGAAGTATACATGATTGGCAAGTTTGCTCTGATCTTTAAGCTCCCAAAAATCAAATCTTCAAGGTCTACTCTCACTCGGTCTCGTAGAGCTCTCAGGTTCAACTCTATCAACTCTATTACCTGCGCGATTAAACACTATCGCGCTAAGCCAACGGCTTAGTAAGATAATCATGCAAATGATATGACTTAGTGCAATGCAATGTCATTTCTCAATCCATATTATACATGTAACATCATATATACAAAACTAACCACATACTTTCACATTACAAAATCACATTTCAATATCTTTCCATATACTTCATTTGTATCCATTTAATCATTCATAATCAACACTAAACAAAGACAAGCATGGTCTCATTATTCAAACATTTCACCATTCAACAATTATATCTAAACAAACACACACATGGGCCCAAAACACACTAATATGCCATTCAATTTTCAGAGTTAATGCTTTGGTTTAAATATCACATTTATCATTATCATATACCCAACTAGGCTTCAAGGATCAAGTTCAACCAAGCTTCAAGGGGAGCAAAGCATGCTAAGCTTCTACCCAACTTGGCTTCAAGAACTAATCCAACCTAGCTTCAAGGGTGGTAACATCTCTATTAGGCTTCAAGGATCCAATCCAACCTAACTTCAAGAGATTGTTACACTTATTAGGCATGCCACCAACAACAAACTCTGAAAATGGAATAACACATTAGCCACACAATTCATTTAGATTTCATTCTCAATTCTCATTATCATTTAGGCAAACATGCCTCATTTATTTCCATTGAATCACATTAGCCAATAACAATGGCTTTGTCTCATATCATGTCTTATTTGAATTATCATTTCATCTTTGATACAACATTTCAATATACATTACTCATGAAACACATTACCATTCAAAGTGCATAACAACATTGCTAAATCTCAATAATGCAATTAGGGCAAAACACAATTGATATGATTCATAACTTTATGATCTTCCACATTCATTTGATTAGATCATTCTTGTGTTTGAAACATGTTTATAATGTTCATATGTAAGTTTAGAAACAATGGAACCTTTAAAGAATCAAAACAATGTAAAAAGAAACAAAGTAAAAAGCAATATGTAATTCATTTGTAGGACACGCCCAACCACTTGATGGAACACGCCCGTGTCACTAACAACAAAAGAGGCAGTAGCCAATTCAAACAATTGACACGCCCAACCACTTGATGGAACACGCCTGTGTCACTAACAACAAAAGAGGCAGTAGCCAATTCAAACAATTGACACTCCCATCACCTTTGATGGACACGCCCGTGTCTCTCCAATGCATATGGCCGTGTCACCCATCAACACAACCTTAACTAAAACCAACACTTTCTCAATTTCACTCAAACACAATATTCATCATATAACATGTTTCAAGTGAACAAAATCAATGTTCTAACACATTTTCATCACAAGAATTACTTCACAACACAATAATATAACAATTAAACACATATCATCTCAAAACCCTAAAATCAACACTCTTCTCCATCCTCCAAATCAACATCTCCACCATTTCCAACAACAACCTCTAATTAAACTCATAACTTAAAATCAATTAAACACTTGAAAACACAACACAACACATCTCAAACCCACCAAATCACAAAATCACCAAACCCTTATTCACTTCCAACAAAACTTCCAAATAAACAAAGAAAACAAGAGAATACTTACTTTAGAAGAAGAAATTCCACCAATCCTTTGTCAAAACCTTTGATTGCTTCTTCAATTCACTTCTAGCATCAAGAACACTTATCTTTCCCTTTTGTTAATGGAGAGCCGGCCACTTCATGAAGAAAGAAGAAAATGATGAAGACACAAAGTCAATTTTTGCTTTTAATCTCCACCAAGTATTCTTATCCAAGCAAATACCAAAATGCCCTCAATCATATTACTAACTTTTTGTCTTATCTAAGCCCTTATATGTAATTACACACTTAACACAAAAATATCTTCTTCCACTTAACCAACACTTTGACTCTTCATTTGACCAATTTATATGTTATATATATCATCATATACACAACATATACCATTCTCTCTAAACCCTAAATCTTTCTCAATACACATATACACAAGCATTCTCCTCCCAATTTCTTTTCTTATCCCATCATATACATTCAATCCAATATATAACAATAACAACAACAATAACAACAACAACAATATGCAAAACTTCTAGGGCATAAATGAGGATATTACAATTCTCCCCCTCTAAAAAGAAATTTCGTCCTCGAAATTACCTGATATCAAAGCTGAAACAACTGCGGATACTGCTCTTGCATAAATTGCTCACTTTCCCAAGTTGCTTCTTCTTTTCCATGATTCTTCCATAGCACTTTCACCAATGGTACACTCTTGTTCCTCAACTCTTTCACTTCTCGTGCCAAGATAGCAACTGGTTCCTCTTCAAAAGTCAAGTCTGGGCTCATTTCAATAGATTCAAATGGCAACACATGAGATGGATCCGACCTATATCTCCTCAACATAGAAACATGAAACACATTATGAATACGATCCAACTCAGGTGGCAAAGCAAGTCGATACGCCACTGGCCCAACTCTTTCTAACACTTCATACGGCCCAATGAATCGAGGACTCAATTTCCCTTTCCGACCGAACCTCAAAATCTTCTTCCAAGGAGATACTTTCAAAAATACCTTATCTCCAACATTAAACTCTATGTCTCTCCTTTTCATATCTGCATAAGACTTCTGTCGGTCTGAAGCTGCTTTTAATCTGCCTCGAATCAACTTTACTTTCTCTTCCGTTTCTTGAATCAAATCAGGGCCAATAATTTTACCTTCACCAAGTTCACTCCAACAAAGAGGTGTCCTGCACCGTCTACCATACAATGCTTCAAATGGTGCCATACCAATGCTGGATTGGTGACTGTTGTTGTAAGCAAACTCCACAAGCGGTAGAAATCTGTCCCAACTTCCAGAGAAATCGATGACACAGCTCCTTAACATGTCTTCAATAATCTGTATCACCCTCTCTGACTGCCCATCTGTCTGTGGATGAAAAGCAGTACTGAAGTGCAGTCGAGAACCCAAAGCACCATGTAAACTCTTCCAAAATCTTGAAGTAAACCTGGGATCTCGATCAGACACTAAAGAAGTTGGAACACCATGCAGTTTCACAATCTCATGGATATACAGCTCAGCTAACCTCTCCAAAGAGTAATCCATCCGAACCGGAAGGAAATGAGCTGTCTTAGTTAATCTATCCACAATCACCCATATGGCATCATGTTTCCTTTGTGTCAATGGCAATCCAGACACAAAGTCCATTGTCACTCTTTCCCACTTCCATTCAGGCACTGACAACGGCTGAAGCAACCCGGTTGGAACTTGATGCTCTGCTTTAACCTTCTGACAAGTGAGACATTTCGATACAAACCCAGCAATGTCTCTCTTCAACCCAATCCACCAGTAATGTTGTCTTAAATCATGATACATCTTGGTATTACCCGGATGCATAGCAAACATCGACTGATGAGCTTCTTCCAAAATAACCCTTTTTAAATCAGCATCATCGGGTACACACAATCTGCTCTTGAACCAAAGACTCCCATCACTCTTCACAATAAAATCTCTACCTTTTCCACTCTGACAATCTGAAACAATCTTCTGTATCTTCTTATCAGCCAACTGAGCTTCTTTGATCTGATCTAACAAAACCGGTTTCAAATGCAACTGTGCCAACAATGCACCATCATCACAAGATACAAAACTGGCACACAATGCTCTCAACTCAACAAGCAACGAGAGCGAGTAAACTGTCAAACCTGCTAAAGACTTCCGAATCAAGGCATCAGCAACAACATTTGCTTTACCTGGATGATAATCAATCAAACAGTCGTAGTCTTTAATCAATTCCAACCATCTCCTCTGTCGAAGATTAAGTTCTTTCTGGACACCCAAATACTTCAAGCTTTTGTGATAAGTGTAAATAAAACATTTCTCCCCAAACAGATAATGGCGCCAAATCTTCAATGCAAACACAATAGCTGCCAACTCCAAATCATGGGTAGGATAGTTAAGCTCATGCGGTTTCAACTGACGAGATGCATAAGCTATAACTTTACCTTCCTGCATAAGAACACACCCCAAACCACTATGTGACGCATCACTGAAAATCACATATGGTTTGCCTTCTATAGGTAAAGTAAGAACAGGCGCTTGAGTTAACATTTCTCTCAACTGCTCAAAGCTAGCCTGACACTGATCAGTCCACACAAATCTCACTCCCTTACGAAGCAATCTGGAGAGTGGAGTAGCTATCAAAGAAAACCCTTTCACAAACCTCCGGTAATAGCCTGCCAAACCCAGAAAACTTCTAACCTCTGACACTGACTTGGGTGGATTCCAATTCAAAATGGCTTCAACTTTGCTCGGATCAACTCTAATGCCTTCTGCTGAAACTATATGTCCGAGAAAAGCTACTTGATCCAACCAGAACTCACACTTCGACAACTTGGCAAACAACTGCTTCTCTCTCAAAATCTGCAACACAATCCGCAGATGCTTATCATGTTCCTCTTCATTCCGCGAATACACCAGAATGTCATCGATGAAGACCACTACAAACTGATCCAAATAGGGCCTAAACACCCTATTCATCAAATCCATAAAAGCTGCAGGTGCATTCGTCAGACCAAAAGGCATAACTAAAAACTCATAATGCCCATACCTGGTCCAAAAAGCTGTCTTCGGAACATCCTCAGCTCTGACTCTTAGCTGATGGTACCCAGATCTCAGATCAATTTTAGAAAACACAGCTGCACCCTTCAACTGATCAAAGAGATCATCAATTCTAGGCAAAGGATATTTATTTTTAATAGTCACCTTATTCAATTGCCTATAATCGATACACAACCTCATGGTACCATCTTTCTTCTTCACAAATAGCACAGGAGCTCCCCAAGGAGAAACACTGGGGCGAATAAATCCTTTGTCCAATAATTCCTGTAATTGTACTTTCAACTCCCTTAATTCTGCTGGTGCCATTCTGTAAGGAGTAATCGAGATAGGAGTGGTACCAGGCAACAATTCGATACCGAACTCCACCTCTCTCTCAGGAGGCAATCCTGGCAACTCATCTGGAAAAACATCCGGAAACTCAGCAACTGTGGCAATGCTATCAATGGGAGAACCCTTCACTCTAGTATCCACCACATGAGCAAGATAGGCTTCACACCCCTTCCTAATCAATCTCCTAGCTGCAACAGCTGAAACAAATAGGGAGGCTAGCTGTTCCTGCTCATTAGATACTAACACTTCTCTACCATCAACAGTCCTCAAAGAAACAATTTTCTTTTTACAATCCACCACAGCTCCATGCTGAGATAGCCAATCCATTCCTAAGATCACATCATATTCCTTAAATGGCATCTCAATCAAGTCTCCAAGGAACTCCTCACCTTGCACCCTTACTGCACTATCTCGGTGCACCTTACTCACAACCACACTATGCCCTAACGGATTTGTCACTAACACATCAAATCCTAGGGACTCAGCATGCACATCAAAAACAGGCAAAGTAGATGCACTAATATAAGAATGGGTGGAACCCGGATCAATCAAAGCAAGTACTGGAGTATCAAATAAAGAAAAAGTACCAGCTATGACTGCCGATGCATCAGGCTGCCTCTGCATCACATAAATCCTCTGAGAAGATCCCACCTCCTCTGGTCTATTCTCTCTGGATGCAGAACCTCCTCTGGAACTGAACCCAACTCTGCCTCCTCTGCCAAAGCCCCTGCTTCCTCGACCTCCCCTCACATTGGGCCGAGAAGCTGCAGTATCAACTGACACCTGCTCTTGCCTCTCAGGGCAATCTCTCACAAAGTGATCAGGTGACCCACACCTGAAACAAACTCCCGCTACCCCTGCTTTCCAACAAGGACCACCATGTGGCCTCCCACAATGAATGCAGATGGGGTAAGTAGATCTCTGAGTCATTGGAGTTGGAGCACTAGCCACTGAAGCTGCAGGTCTAAATCTCTGCCTCTGAGACTGCACTGACCTACCAGTAGGCCTCTGACTCCTACCAACCCGAGGAATAAAACTCCCCTTTCTTCTCTTCGCAGAAGAAGACCCTGCCTCGAACTGGGGCCTCCTAACTCTAGTCTCTTCCTCTGAAGCAGCTGCAATAACTTGAGCTCTCTCCACACTGCGAGCTGCTGCCACAAGCTGGGAAAAATCAGTATATCTTGAACCAGCCACATGACACATAAGAGAAGGCCGCAATCCCTCCTCGAATCTCCTGCATCTATCAATCTCATCAACTATAATTCCCCCAGCATACTCACTCAACCGGATAAATTCAACCTCATACTCTGTCACGGTCCGGTGATTCTGCCTCAAATCTAAAAACTCTCTTTTCTTCCCATCTTTATACTCCCTTGGAGTATACTTCAATTCAAATTCTCTCAAAAAGTCAGTATATGACAAAGTTGATGGATCATCCATAGAATGGGGCACTGTTTTCCACCAACTATATGCATCCTTTTGCAGCAAAGATCTTGCATAGTCAAACTTTTCCTCAGGGGTGGCTTGCAACTGAACAAATACCCTCTGAACTCTATCAAGCCACTGTTCTGCCACAGCTGGATCAACTGTACCAAAGAAATCCTCTGCTCCATATTTCCTTAGCTTATCATAGTGCCTCACTGATACTGAAGGCTGAGGGGGTGATGGCTATGGTTGCACAGGTGCTTGTCTCATAGCTTCCATCATATGCCTAAACCAAGCTGGCGGAACCTCATCACCTACTGGTCTACCCGACACCGAAGCAGGTGCCTCCTCAACACTATCAACCCTAGCTCCATCATCAGGAGCAACGCTCTCCTCACTACCCTCAACTGACTGTCTCAAATGAGGATCCATCAACACCTAACACTGCAAACACAAAAGGACACACTTTATTAAAGATCAGAGATTGCCAATCCCAAATATGTATTTTTATTCAAAAACCACTTTTTAAAATCAAAATATTTTATTTTTATTTTTATTTTTTTTATTACATTTTACCTAGGTTGAGAATCTCAAACCTAGGCTCTGATACCAAAACAATTGTAACACCCCCATATCAAATGCACACACACTACAACCACAACTATGTAGCATAAGTGCACCAAATATAGGGATGCTACGGTTTTCTTAACATTTAAAACACTTTAAATGATGTTATCATCTTTATCAATATACATTATAGATAGTAAGTAATCAATTGGTAATATAAACAAAATAGATATATAAATACATTTAGGTATTACACAGCGGAAGTTATAAAATATGTGCATATTTACATATTAAACATATGTTTACAAAATATAAAGAAGTATACATGATTGGCAAGTTTGCTCTGATCTTTAAGCTCCCAAAAATCAAATCTTCAAGGTCTACTCTCACTCGGTCTCGTAGAGCTCTCAGGTTCAACTCTATCAACTCTATTACCTGCGCGATTAAACACTATTGCGCTAAGCCAACGGCTTAGTAAGATAATCATGCAAATGATATGACTTAGTGCAATGCAATGTCATTTCTCAATCCATATTATACATGTAACATCATATATACAAAACTAACCACATACTTTCACATTACAAAATCACATTTCAATATCTTTCCATATACTTCATTTGTATCCATTTAATCATTCATAATCAACACTAAACAAAGACAAGCATGGTCTCATTATTCAAACATTTCACCATTCAACAATTACATCTAAACAAACACACACATGGGCCCAAAACACACTAATATGCCATTCAATTTTTAGAGTTAATGCTTTGGTTTAAATATCACATTTATCATTATCATATACCCAACTAGGCTTCAAGGATCAAGTTCAACCAAGCTTCAAGGGGAGCAAAGCATGCTAAGCTTCTACCCAACTTGGCTTCAAGAACTAATCCAACCTAGCTTCAAGGGTGGTAACATCTCTATTAGGCTTCAAGGATCCAATCCAACCTAACTTCAAGAGATTGTTACACTTATTAGGCATGCCACCAACAACAAACTTTGAAAATGGAATAACACATTAGCCACACAATTCATTTAAATTTCATTCTCAATTCTCATTATCATTTAGGCAAACATGCCTCATTTATTTCCATTGAATCACATTAGCCAATAACAATGGCTTTGTCTCATATCATGTCTTATTTGAATTATCATTTCATCTTTGATACAACATTTCAATATACATTACTCATGAAACACATTACCATTCAAAGTGCATAACAACATTGCTAAATCTCAATAATGCAATTAGGGAAAAACACAATTGATATGATTCATAGCTTTATGATCTTCCACATTCATTTGATTAGATCATTCTTGTGTTTGAAACATGTTTATAATGTTCATATGTAAGTTTAGAAACAATGGAACCTTTAAAGAATCAAAACAATGTAAAAAGAAACAAAGTAAAAAGCAATATGTAATTCATTTGTAGGACACGCCCAACCACTTGATGGAACACGCCCGTGTCACTAACAACAAAAGAGGCAGTAGCCAATTCAAACAATTGACACGCCCAACCACTTGATGGAACACGCCCGTGTCACTAACAACAAAAGAGGCAGTAGCCAATTCAAACAATTGACACGCCCATCACCTTTGATGGACACGCCCGTGTCTCTCCACTGCATATGGCCGTGTCACCCATCAACACAACCTTAACTAAAACCAACACTTTCTCAATTTCACTCAAACACAATATTCATCATATAACATGTTTCAAGTGAACAAAATCAATGTTCTAACACATTTTCATCACAAGAATTACTTCACAACACAATAATATAACAATTAAACACATATCATCTCAAAACCCTAAAATCAACACTCTTCTCCATCCTTCCAAATCAACATCTCCACCATTTCCAACAACAACCTCTAATTAAACTCATAACTTAAAATCAATTAAACACTTGAAAACACAACACAACACATCTCAAACCCACCAAATCACAAAATCACCAAACCCTTATTCACTTCCAACAAAACTTCCAAATAAACAAAGAAAACAAGAGAATACTTACTTTAGAAGAAGAAATTCCACCAATCCTTTGTCAAAACCTTGGATTGCTTCTTCAATTCACTTCTAGCATCAAGAACACTTATCTTTCCCTTTTGTTAATGGAGAGCCAGCCACTTCATGAAGAAAGAAGAAAATGATGAAGACACAAAGTCAATTTTTGCTTTTAATCTCCACCAAGTATTCTTATCCAAGCAAATACCAAAATGCCCTCAATCATATTACTAACTTTTTGTCTTATCTAAGCCCTTATATGTAATTACACACTTAACACAAAAATATCTTCTTCCACTTAACCAACACTTTGACTCTTCATTTGACCAATTTATATGTTATATATATCATCATATACACAACATATACCATTCTCTCTAAACCCTAAATCTTTCTCAATACACATATACACAAGCATTCTCCTCCCAATTTCTTTTCTTATCCCATCATATACATTCAATCCAATATATAACAATAACAACAACAATAACAACAACAACAATATGCAAAACTTCTAGGGCATAAATGAGGATATTACAAACAACAACATAATCACAACTTCTAGGGCATATATGAGGATAATACAGTACCATTCAAATATTTCAAAATTTTTTTAGTGGCATTCAAGTGTGATTTTCTAGGGCATGATTGAAATCTAGCACAAAAACTCACACTATACATTATATTTGGTCTAGAAGTGATTAAGTAAAGTAGTAACTTGATAATACCTTGATATTTCTTCTCATCTGCTACCTTACCTCTGTCATCTTTGCCAAGTTTCATGGTTGTGCTCATGGGTGTGTTTCTAGTCTTACAACCATCCATTGTAAATTTCTTGAGGAGTTCCTTTGTGTACTTGGATTGGTTGATGAAGATCTCATCCTTGCATTGTTTGATTTATAGTTTAAGGAAGAATTTGAGTTCTCTCATCTTGCTCATTTCAAATTCCCTAGTCATACAAGAAGCAAATTCCTTGCACAAAGATTCATTAGTAGCACCAAAGATAATGTCATCAATATAAATTTGTACAATTAACATGTTATGCATTTTCTTTTTTAACAAAAAGAGTTGTGTCAACTTTCCCTTTTAAAATCCATTTTCGAGCAAATACACACTAAGTCTATCATACCAAGCTCTTGAAGCTTATTTCAATTCATATAGTGCTTTGGTAATTTTGAAAACATGATTTGAAATATAACAAGTAGTATTAATAGCTTTTGCTCAAAAGTATGATGGTAAATCATACTCATTGAGCATTGTTCTAGCCTTTTCAACCAAAGTTTTATTTTTTTTTTCCAACCACATGATTTTATTATGGTGTTCTAGAAGCCAAAAAGTTATGTGAAATACCAAATTCATTGCAAAAGTTTTCAAAATTCTCATTTTCAAATTATTTTCCATGATCATTCTAATAGATGTAATTAAATAGCCTTTCTCATTTTAATCTCTTTTTGCAAATATTTTAAAATGATTGAAGGCTTCATTCTTTTAAGCTAAGAAATTTACCCATGTAAATCTTGAGTAGTCATCAACAAGTACAAAAGTATATAACTTGCCACTTAAGCTAGCAACTCTATTTGATATACATAAATCCAAGTGAATGAGTTCTAAGGGTCTAAAAGTACTTACAACATTTTTAGGTTTGAATCAACTTTTATGTTGCTTGCCAAATTGACAAGGTTCACATGTTCTATCTTTATCAAATTTTACTTTGGGATATCATCAACTAGTTCTTCTTTACTAATGCATTGTAAATGATCCATACTAGCATGCCCTAGTCTTCTATGCCATAACCAAGCATCATTATTAATAGAAATCAAACATTCAAATGCATTGTTTGAATGTATGTCAATTTTATATGTGTTGCAATGTATGTTAATTTTATATGTGTTACTAACTCTAGCTCCTTTGAATGCAAGTTCATCATTTGAATTGGTAACTTTGCATCCTTTAAAGTCAAAGCTTATATTATATCCTTTATCACATAGTTAACTCACACTAAGCAAATTGTGTTTTAGTCCATCAATAAGCCAAATATTTTCAATCAAATTCTTACCAAGCATGCCAATGGAACCAATCTAAATGATTTTACCTTTAGCATTATTTTCAAAAGTAACATTACCTCCATGCTTGTAAGTGATAGTTGTAAAAAGCTTTGCATTCCCTACCATATGCCTTGAACATCCACTATCCACAAGCCAAATGCTTTCATTAATAGTAGATTTTAGGCATACCTGCAAAAACAATAATGTTCATCTTCTTTTAGGTACCCAAATGAAGTTGGATCCTTAAAGGTTAGTAGTAGAAGGATTCTCTAACTTGAGATGAGCCATCCTAATATAGCAAAATGTGCTCGTGTCCAAATTTCATGCAATATGCACATTGATACAAGATTTTATACCTATGCATTTTCCCATTGACATTTAATGGACCGTACACGCTATTGCATGTATGTTTTGAATGAGCTTGTTTTTGTGCATTTTTGTGTTTATGTACATGCCTTGTATATTTGAATGCATGGTTTGCTCTTGGAATTTTAGTTCTAGAGACTTGTAAACCCAATGTAATTATTTTAGGATTTTTAGGTTTAGTTTATGCATTAGTGTTATTTACAACTTCAACACTAGAGGTTTGAGTTGTAGATGCTTTTACAAATATTGGTGCATTGGATGTGGTGTTGAATGAGCCATTAAATCCTAAACTATGTTTTAAGGAGGGTGACCTTTTATTATCTATCAATGTGTCTAATGCCTCTTTTCCCTTATGAAATTTTGAAATTGATTATTTTAGTTATTTTAATTCATCATTCAAAATTTCATTTTCCTTGATTATAGTTTCTAAGCTATATGAATTTCTATTCATTTCATCAATTGATTTTAGTAATTGTTCATTTGAGGTCTTTAATTCTAATGTAGAGTTTTTTAAGCACACAAAATCCTTTTCTAGTTTAGAACATTTATCCTTATAAAATTTCATCTTAGAAAAATACTTTTCTACTCTAAGGTTCATATGTTCAATTAAATCACTATCATTTAAAGCATCATTATCATATGTAATTAAGTTCAAGGATTCAGTACTTACCTCATTGGAGTCTTTTTTATCCTCAGTAGCCATGATACATAGATTTGCAATTCCTTCCTCCTCTCTTCTTCTTCTTCTTCACTTAAGGAAGAATCATCCCATGTAGCTTTGAGTGATTTCTTCTTTTCCTTATGCCACTTCTTTTTGTTCTTTAACTTGAAGCAATCTGATTTGGCGTGATCAAATTTTCCACATTCATAACATTTCACTTCATTCTTTTTATTGTTATCTTTGAAGGAGGATTTAGAAAATGTACCTTTGTTAGCTTGCAATATTCTCTTTCTCTTCCAATCACTCATTCTTTTTGAAAACATAGCCATTTCTTCTTCATCATCAATATCTTCATTACTTGAGCTCTCTACCTCTATGATTGCCTTGAGAGCTATTGATTTCCTCTTATCCTTTTCACCTTGTTCTTCTTCTCTTTCAGTGTGCAATTCGAAGATGAGTAGTTTTCCGACAAGTTCATCAGTTCTTAATGAGCTAAGATCATGACATTCTTCAATTGAAGAAACCTTAGACTCAAAATTCTTTTTTACTCTAAGTGCTCTCAAGATTTTGCTATTGACATTATCTTGATCATATATCTTGCCATATTTCTTTAATTAGTTTACAATGGCAAGCAAGTGGTTTGTCATGTCTGTGATGTTTACATTTGGCTTTATCTTGAATAGTTTATACTCATGTATATACATTTGCTTCTTGGTGAGTCTCACTTGTATATACACTTACCTTGTGTTGACTTACCTGGCTACGTATTAGCATGATCATTGCGTTATTCGGGATGGAGCGTGTGTCTATAAAGCCAGACAATGGTATGATGTAGTGCCTTCTCGGGTAAGATTATTCGAGATTGCGGTTTTGAAAGCTTTATCTTGCAATTACCATCCGAGGAGTATTCGATAGACAAGAGTGTAGTTCAAGCATTATCAGAATGGTGGATGGACATGACCCATACTTTTCACCTACCTATAGGAGAAATGACCATTGGCCCGATCGAGTATACAACCATAACTGGTATCCGATACTATGGCCTTCCAGTCCCTCTTACAAATGATATTCTGACATTCGAAGAAATCCAACAGTTAATTGGTATGGAACCATCATTCAAAGGGCCTTTAAAGGTAAAAATTGAGCCAATTTGAGTTATTAGATGAACTAAGAAGGACGGGTTCGTAGAGAAATAGCCAAACAATATGCTCGAGGATTTTTGCTGTATTTGCTCGGGTCGACCATTTTAGGCAGCATCGAATTCGACATCCATTTGTCAGTGTTGAGGGCCCTTAATGATATGAGTATAGTACCGCTTTATGGCTGGGTTGAAGCTGATCTTGCCTGTCTTTACCATGGACTTGACAAAATTTGCAGAAATAAGAAGTCTTTTGTTGGCTTTATGGCAGTTGTCGAGGTACTCTTCTTCCACCAATGTCAATTCCATTCTTATTCTTGCATGAATTTGATTTTTATTATTGTTGTAGGCATGGGCATATGAGCACAACCTTGTGAGGGTGCCTAGTATTTCCTGAGAGAGAGTTGGGTATCTGAGATTAAATTTTTGGTTGTCAGATCATGTAAAGTTCCTGGCTCTAACCATGTGCATACCCAATGCTATCTCTTGAGTTGCTTAACCTGGGGCCAGGGAAAATAACATTAGTATACTTTAAAATTTATATAAAAGTCCACTTACCTTATGTCATTTTGTAGGTCAATTTGGCCTGGTGGAACACAGAAGAGCGGACGAACTGGAATTCCTCCATGAATGCCGCACTGCCTTTTTAACATACCCACTGAGTCATTACCAACCATGTGTCTAGTAGCTAGTTTCTCGGAGAGAGAGTATACGAGTGGTTTCTTGGTCCCTAGCAGTAGAGGATCCTGATGCATTGCTCAGAGTATACCTTAAATATCACATCAATGCCGGAGAATGCATGGTGGTTGGCTTGACACGGTTACGATGTTGAAACCTTTCTCTATTCACCGGGTGCATCTTATACCCAGTTTATTCAAATAGGGCTCTTGAACTTTGATGTATCCCCTGTTGGTGTACAAGAGATTTTGAGGAAAATGAGAATAGAGATGAAGAGGAATATCATGGAGAGGGAGGAGAGCTTGTCTCATATCTCAGGGCTAGTACTTCTCAGGTAAACTTTTACCATTTTTCCATTGCAATCGTTTCTTTCTTATTTTGACTTTTTTAATGATTATTGCAGGCTGCTGGCTCATTTGGTCATGAGGCGGGACCTTCTTTTACTGCTCCTCCATTTTCCAATCTAATCGACCAGAGTTGCCATCTCATCCATAGGGTATTGATATGAATTACCTGGTAGGCTTTCTTATTCCATGATAATTTATGCTATATTTATGCATGATTATGTATGCTCTTACTCTTTTCCTTTCCAGCTCACAATGGATGCTTGAGGAACAAAACAAGAAACTTTAAGAAGATTTGGCTGCTAGTCATCACCAGGTTTCCCATTTTGAAAAATTGTACCATCAGTCAGAGCAAAATTTTTGAGACTTCCGGTTTCAGAGGATGTGAGATCCTGGTGCTTCTTCATCTAGAGGGCCTCAAGCTGATGACCATGAGATCCTTTTGTCTGCTTCAGATGAGGACCGTTACAAATCTGAATTCCAAGGTAATAGAGATTCAGGTGCTCCTACTTCGGGCGGACTCAAGACGGGTGATATGTCTCCTCTTCCAACAGGCGATGATTTTTTTAGAGATTTATTTAATGATCTACCACCTCCTTCTTAGTGATGTATGAGTATTGTATCTATATTGATTTCCAAGACTCAACAAAAGATGCAAATGTTATTTCAACTTTCAAAGCCCAAAGTTCTACAGTTGATGAGAGGTGAGAAAATTCTGCTTGGTCCCTTAATTGACTTTTACCTTTCTCATTTGTCTCCTACTAAGGCATGGGGACGTATGCTTTGTCTATGCTTGCTTGGCCAATTCCTACTTGTTTCTTCTGATGGCAATATTGATCCACGAATATTGGATATCATGGACCAAATGGAAGGAGGCTTATCGCCGATACCCGTGATCTTAGCTAAGACTTTAGTTGGATTAGACCAACTTAAATCAGGATTATCAAAGAGACTGACCAGGAGTCCATTGTTGCTTCAGGTAATTACCTAAACTGTCCTTTCGAGTTTTCAATTTAGTTTCTTTTTTTTGCTCTAATTTTTTCCTAGTCCGCCCTTTCAGGTTTTCAGAGCTAGCGAGCTGTCCGAATTTTTACCTAAGCCGCCCTTGCGGGTTTTCAGAGCTAGCGAGTTGTCCGAATTTTTACCTAAGCCGCCCTTGCGGGTTTTCAACTTAGCGGATCCCTATTTTATTATAATTTTTTATTGCTCTAATTTTTTGCCTAGTCTGCCCATGCTGGTTTTCGAAACTAGCGAGCTGTCCTAATTTTTGCCTAAGCCGCCCTTGCGGGTTTTCAACTTAGCGGACCTTCTTCTCTCTTTTTTTTAATTTTTAATTTTTCCTCATAGATTTGGCTACAGGAGCATCTCTGCTTGCTTGATACTCCATCCATGGATTTTGCTAGATATCTGCCATGACATCATTCTGCTAGGAAATTACTCTATCCTGCTTCTTCATATGCTGACTAGGTTGACTGGATCCACTCATGCGCTGAAGTCAACATCCGTTGGTTCGTACCTTCGTGGAAGATTTCTCGTATCACCATGCGGACATACTTGATGTATGTTTCTCTTGCTACTCTTTGTCAAGGTACTTGCTATGATCCTTGTCGGCTTGACTGTTAGTATGGAGCTGAGCCTCGAGGATCTGAATTCACTCCCGATTTAGACATGCCTTGTCTGACTGAAACCTACTTGGATCGGCTAAAGCAAAGTTGGCCTGCACGTTACACTTATCGTCTGGCATAGATTTTACATTTATCAATTTCTTTAGAAAGTGTGTTGTTAGGATGAAAATAATAAAAGTAATAATAAGAGATGTTTCTTTTCCTTTTATAATTTGTCATCACCTTTTGCTATTGTGTTTATTCATTTCATCCATATCTGGTCAAATACTTATAACAGTGCACATAGAATAATTTTAATATTAATTCTATTTTATTAAATTGGGGAACAACCAAACATAAAGCCAACATACACAAGATCACTCTTGTTGCCAACTAGCCCTTTCAGGTTTTCTAATTGACGATTTTCTCTCATTTAGCCCTAATTGTCGCCTAGCTCGCCCTTTCGACTTTTCAAAACTAGCGGACTACTCTAACTTTTGCCTAGGCCGCCCTTTTGGGTTTTCAACCTAGTGAGTTCTTTTTTCTTTTTCTTTTTCTTTTTCTTTTTTTATACATAAAACCTCTCCAACCTGTTAATGTTCACTGGTTCACTAAACTCATTCTCGTCCATGTCTGATAACTTCACTGCACCCTTATTCATGACTTGTTTCACAACATATGGCCCTTCCCAGCTAGGCCTAAACTTTCCTCTTGGATCAGATAGATTAGGCTTACATTGTTTCAACACAAAATCCCCGACTCTGAGTTTTCTGATCTTAACCCTTCTATTGTAGGCCTGAGCTATCTTCCTTTGATACAGTTGATGATGATACAGTGCTTTTAACCTTCTCTCCTCTAGTAAAGCTAATTGTGTATATATACTCACTACCCATTCCATTTTAGGCAGTTTAGCTTCTAAGACCATTCTCAACGACTTGATCTCAATTTCAATTGGCAACACTGCTTCCATCCTGTAAACCAAGGAGAATGATGTCATTCCAGTCGGTGTGCGCACACTTGTTCTATATCCCCACAAAGCAAAAGGAAGCATTTCTGACTGATCCCTATATGTCTTGGTCATCTTGGACAGAATTTGCTTAATTGTCATGTTTATTGCTTCTTCCACACCATTAGCCTTTGGTCTATAAGGAGAGGATCAGTGATGATGGATTTGGTACTTCGAGAATAAGTCCTTAACTGCTCCTTAAAACTGTACCCCGTTATCTGATATCACACTGTGCGGGATCCCATACCTGTAGATGAGGTTCTTTTCAATAAATCTAGCCATTTGACTTGCCCCCAGTTTGTTGAAGGATTCAGCTTCGACCCATTTCAAAAAATAATCTACCACGACTACAATGAAATGGTGATCGTTTGAGGCTGTCGGATGTATCTCTTCTATAATGTTGATACCCCAAGAGGCAAAGGGCCAGGGTGAAGACATAGAATGCAATTCTTCAGGAGGCATGTGATTCAAGTTACCATACATCTGACATTGTTGGCACTTCTTTACGAACTCAATACAATCTCTCTCCATGGTCAACTAGTAGTAACATTGTCGAATTATCTTCTTAACTTAGGCCAAACCACTCATGTGCTGACCGCAACTTCCCGCATGTATTTTTGACATGATATGCTCCACTTCAGGCTTCCTCAAGCATCTCAAATGCGCCCCATCAGGCCATCTTCGATATAACTCTCCATGAGAGGTGATGTATTGTAAGGACCACCACCTTATGGTTTTTCTTTCTTTCTTTGTTGCCCCCGACGGGTATTCCCTTTCCTTTAAAAATCATCTTATAGTATCATACCACACATCATGGTCTATATTAATTTCAATGATTGTCTCATATTCAAAGCAAGGAGTTGACGAACTGGTCAAAATCAGAGGCGTAAGGAATAAATTGACAGGATTTTCCCATACCGAAGCCAATGTGGCTAGGGCATCAGTCATCTAGTTTTCTTCTCTTGGTAGGTGTATAAACTTGGACTCCTTAAAGTTCTTCTTCATCATGGTCAAGTAATGGTGGTATGGTTTTAATTTTTCTTCTTTAAACTCCCACTCTCCATTTAGTTGGGATACTACTAGTAATGAATCGCCAAAAACTTTCACCTTATCCACCTTCATAATCAATAGGGTTTCCAAACCAAAGATACATGCTTCGTACTCCACCATATTATTGGTTGCTCTGAATTTCAACTTTTTGGCTAAAGGGATAAGTTTCCCTTCTGGCAATTCTAGTATGACTCCCAAATCGGCACTTTTCCTATTCACTGCTCTATCAAAATACATTTTCCATCCTTGTACTTCAATGGCCTCTAAATATTCATCTGGAAATTCCAAGACTACCTCTTCACTATCTGGTAATGGTTGTTGGGCCAGGAATTCTGCCACTGCTCTACCTTTGATTTTTTTTTTCTGGTTACATAATCTCAAATTCTTCCAATATTATCAACCATCGCCCATACTTCCCAATCAAAGAGGATGTCTCCCTTAAGTACCTCATTGGATCCAACCTAGAAATTGCTTGTACACTATAAGATTGAAAGTAATGCTACAACTTCTTAGAAGACCAAACCACAACTATACAGGTCTTTTCAATGATACTATACTTAATTTCATAAGGTAGGAGCTTTATACTCAAATAGTAAACTGCATGCTCAATTCCTGACTCATCTACTTGGGCTCCTACCGACTCTTCTTCTACGGCTAAGTATAGTAACAAGGGTTTACCGGGTTTAGGTGGTTTCAAAACAGGTGGATTCAGCAAATACTCTTTTATTCGTTCAATGGCCTTTTGACACTCTTCATTCCACAGGACCAGCTGATTCTTTTTAAGTAACTTGAAGATAGGCTTACAGATTGTTGTGAGCTTTGCTATAAACCTTCTAATGTATTGTAATTTACCAATGAATTCCTGAACTTCTCTCTTCGTCTTAGGGGCTGGCATATCCCTAATTGTTTTAACTTTGTCAGGATTAATCTCAATGCCAATTGGACTTATCACATGTCCCAACAATTTGCCTAAGGAAACTCCGAACACACACTTCTTTGGATTTAACCTTAGCTTATATTTCAATGCTCTATCGAAGAATAATTCTAAGTTTTGGAAGTGTTGTTCCCTTGTATCTGATTTTACCATTATATCATCAACATATACTTCAACTTCTTTGTGCATCATGTCATGAAATAGTGTGGTAGCCATCCTTTGGTAGGTTTCTCCAGCATTCTTTAAGCCGAACGACATCACCTTATAACAAAATATACCCCATGTAGTAATGAAAGTAGTTTTGGCTTTATTCTCTTGGGCCATTAACACTTGGTTGTATTCGGAGAATTCGTTTACAAATGAATGTAGCACGCTAGAGGCTGCACTATCAATGATGACATCTATATGGGGTAAAGGAAAATCATCTTTAGAGGAAGCCTTGTTTAAATCTCTATAGTCCACATAGACCCTTATTCTTCCATCTTTCTTTGGCACGGGTACTATGTTGGCTAGCCAATCTGGATATTCTATCACTTCAAGGAACTTTACTTGTATTTGTTTAGTGACCTCTTCTTTAACCAATTCAGCCCACTCAGGTCTTAATCGCCTAAGCTTTTGTTTGACAAGTTTTATGTGAGTGTAAGTAGGAATAAGATGTTCGGCTATGTCTCGACCTATTCCAGGCACATCCTCATAAGACCAGGCAAATACTTCTTCATATTTTTTGAATATTTTTTCAAATCTCTCTCTCATTAGGAGTAAGGTCGGATGTTGTGCTAATGTTTTTAGGATATTTTATTGTTCCCAAATTTAATGATTGTGTATCAGCTGAATTAATATTAAAGATGCTCATGTAACTTGTGAGCGAGGATTTTTGCCCCCACTCCTAGTGGAATGGTTCTTGTGACTTCGGTACTGTTTAGGCTCGGGGCCTTAGAGAACACGAACCTAAGTCCGGAGAAAATAGAGTCACCACCTGGACGGGCTGGGAAAAAGAAAGGTGTGGATGACTCGATTCCTAAGGAATCCCCAACCCCCTAATGGGTTCAAAAAGTTGGGTACGTGTGGGGAAAGTGAGAAATGGCCCAGCACCCCACAACGCCCGGTTCATTAGAACCGGCCTCCTTTACAGGTCTTAATATTATAAAATTCTTAAATAAAAAAATATTATCCATATTACACACAATAATTAAAATAAAGCATTGATATATTGAAAATCAAAAGAATGTCCAAATAAAACAAATAAATGGACACCCATCCGAGGATGGAAACATGTCCTTACATCCCATGCCTGAATAGGACACCCATCGAAAGGTAGAAACATACCCTTTACATTGGTTCTAAAATAGAAAAGCAATTTAAATTACATGACATTTAACTAATGAGGTACCCACAAAGTGGAAACATACCTCTTACAACATTTGAAAATCTAAATAAATCGATAAAAGTAAATAAACATTCATCAAAAATATCAATCAAAATATAAAATAATCATCCATCCATGATAAATTAAATAAACCAAGCATTGAACTTAAATAAAATAATGCATATAAATAAATCAAAGCATATAATAGACTACATAATCAAATATAAAATTGAATAAGGCAAATAAAGATTCAAATTAGGGTTACTATTTCTATTTAAGATTCTTTATTTAATGTGTTTAGGGTTTTGGAATTTATGGATTCAAGCTACTGTAAATTTTAAAAGAATTGAAATGGAGCAAAGTTTTAGAATTTAAGAGATTTATAAAGTTCTTTGATTAACGAAATTAGTGTTTGAGAATTGAAATCATGAAACTAGGGTTTGGACACTTTAAAACATTTAGATTTATGATTTACGGTTACTGAATTATGGTTTTTAAGCTTATTGTGTTTGAATTTTAATATTTATGTTTATAGGGTTTTAAAGTTTAAAGGATTAGGGTTTAGAAAAATTAGGGTTTAAGGTTTTAAGGGAGTTAGGGTTTAAGAAAACTTTAGGGTTTAGGTTAGCTAGTTTAGGGTTTAGTGTTTTGGGTTTTGGAGTTGAATTAGGGTTTTAGAATTTTAGAATTAGGGTTTCAGAGAATGCATTAGAATTTGAAAATCAATTAATAATTTTATGAAACTTTATGGAAATAAACAAAACAATTTAAGGTTTATAGAAAGAAAAAAGATATATTTTTAGGGTTTTTGGAAAGAAAAGGATTTGATTTATGGTTTTGAAGAATTGGAAGGAAAATTAGGATTTTAAGATTTTGAAGAAACAAAAACAACTATTTTAAGAGTTTTGAAAAACAAATAAACGAATTAAGGTTTTTAAGCTTTAGAAAAGGTAAATTAAAGTTCTAGGGTTTTTGAATCAAAAGAGACAATTGGATGATTTAAGCTACTGTGAAGAAATTAGACATTCATACCTCCGTTTGTTGGTTCCACCAAAAATTTCTTCTTGGATGAACAAGAACAAAGACAAGCTTTGCTAGCTTTGATGAATTAAATTGCTTGTTTGCTTCTTTTAATAAGTTTGATCGATTTCACAGAATTCTCCAAATCTTTCAAAGTTTTTCTCCTCAATTTCGGTCTCAAATTTCACCTCCCCTTTTTGTGTTGCTTTAGTCCCTATTTATAGAAGATTTTTACGATTAATTATAATTATTCACGAAATCTAACATTGATTAAGAAAAGAAAACCGAAACCTAATTGTATTTGGTTTCGAAAAAATTTGGGTGGGAAAAATTTTGCTGGCAAAAAAAAAACTGCTGCGGAAAAATTGCGTTGGCAAAAAAAAAACTACTGCAGAAAAAATACGCTGGCAAAAAAGCTGTCGCAGCTGGCTATGGGCTGCGGGCAAAAATTGGCCTGCGGGCCATTTCGCCGCAACCCTTTTCGGCGATGAAATTTTTTATCGCCGATTTTTTTATTTGTTTATTATTATTATAATTTTTTATTAATTATAAAAATTAAATACTAAAGAAAATATTATTTAATTTAGATAACCAAAATTATTTTGGACTAATTAAAATATATTGGATAACACAAATTATTTTGGACTAATTAAAATATATTGGACCGGACTGGGTCAAAAATTAAGGGTCTACAATTTGCCCCCTGCTTGAATGATCTAAGACTTTAGTGAAAGAGAGTGAAAAGCAACAAGATTTAATTTTTGAGATGGTTGAGGTTTTGGGTTCTAGACCCAAGCTAAGTTCTGGACTTAGGAAATGATTCTAGGTTCTAGACCAAAGGAAAATTTGAATTCTGGACCCGAGCTAAGTTCTGGACTTAGAAAAGATTCTAGGTTCTGGACTCGAGCTAAGTTCTGGACTTAGAAAAGATTCTAGGTTCTGGACCTAAGGATAATTTGGGTTCTGGACCCGAGCTAAGTTCTGGACTTAAAATGAATTCTAGGTTCTGGACCTAAGGATAATTTGGGTTCTGGACCCGAGCTAAGTTCTGGACTTAAAATGGATTCTAGGTTTTGGACTTAAGAATAATTTGGGTTCTGGACCTGAGCTAAGTTTTGGACTTAAAAGAGATTCTAGGTTCTGGACCTAAGGAAAATTTGGGTTCTGGACCCGAGCTAAGTTCTGGACTTAAAAGAGATTCTAGGTTCTGGACCTAAGGAAAATTTAGGTTCTAGACCCGAGCTAAGTTCTGGACATAAAATGGATTCTATGTTCTGGACCTAAGGATAGTTTGGGTTCTAGACCCAAGCTAATTTCTGGACTTAAAATGGATTCTAGGTTTTGGACCTAAGGATAATTTGGGTTCTGGACCCAAGCTAAGTTCTGGACTTAAAAGAGATTCTAGGTTCTGGACCAAAGGAAAATTTGGGTTCTGGACCCGAGCTAAGTTCTGGAATTAAAATAGACTCTAGGTTCTGGACCTAAAGAAAATTTGGGTTCTGGACCCGAGCTAAGTTCTAGACTTAAAAGAGATTCTAGGTTCTAGACCTAAAGAAAATTTGGATTTTGGACCCGAGCTAAGTTCTGGAATTAAAAGATATTCTAGGTTCTGGACTTAAAGAAAATTTGGGTTCTGGACCCGAGCTAAGTTCTAGACTTAAAAGAGATTCTAGGTTCTGGACCTAAGGAAAATTTGGGTTCTGGACCCGAGCTAAGTTCTGGACTTAGAAGAGATTCTAGGTACTGGACCTAAGGATAATTTGAGTTCTGGACACGAGCTAATAATTTTTTGATTTCAAAAAGTTAGGCTAATTTTTATGCACGTCTTCTTTTTTTTTTTTTTGCCCCTTGCATGTAAAAATATTTATACAAACGCAAGTATTTGAATGATTAAATTGAATAATTGAATTTACTTTGTAGTTACTGTTCATGCACTATTTACTATTCATAAATAGTAACTTACTATTCATAAATAGTAGTAAATAGTATTTACTATTGGAAATAGTAATTTACTATTTATCAATAGTAATTTACTATTTATAAATAGTAAAATTTACTATTCATCAATAGTAAAATTTTACTATTCATAAACAGTAAACTTACTTTTGAATTTTGTTTTTTTCCCTTGCCGTTTCTCTGTATAAACCCACGAGTTCCTTCATTTGATTCACAGCAAAATTTCTCAATTTCTATAATTCTCTCAAATTCTTTCTAATTTAGCACATAGTTTTTAAAAAAAATGTATGCTTCAAGGTCAGAGACTCATTCTAATGCTGAGTTATTAGAGTTTATTCGGCATCATGAAGATGGAAATATAGATCTACTAGCTGGGATGCCGCTTCATCGTAGTTCCAATCAAAAGAGCGCGGTAATTATTTTTCTTTTTCTTTTTTCTTTTCTTGATTTTTTCATCTTTTTATTTTGTTTTTTTATTATTTTTTCATTTTTTTATTATTATTATTTTTTTATTATTTTTGATTATTTTTATTTTTTTTATATTATGCTCTTTTATTATTATTGTGTTTGCCTTTATTATTTTTTATTTATATTTTTTTAAAAAATTTAGGAAAAATATATTAATTTAAGCAGATAGGATAATATGTACTTACCTTGTATTAACTTACCTGGCTCCGTGTTAGCATGATCGTTGCATTGTTTAGGCCGGAGGGTGTATCTACAAAGCCCGAAAGTGGTATGATGTAGTGCCTTCTCGGGTAAGGCAGATTATCTGAGATTGCGGCTTTGAGCACTTCATCTTACAATTGCCATCTAAGGAGTATCAGATAGACCGGAGCGTAGTCCAGGCGCTTGCAGAATGATGGTTGGACATAACCCACACTTTTCGCTTGCCCATTGGAGAGATGACAATTGGTCTGGTTGATTTTACTGCTATAACCGACCTTCGATATGATGGTGTTCCGGTTCCTCTGACCAATGATATTTTGACATTTGAAGAAATTCAGGAATTAATTGGTATGGAACCATCATATAAAGGGCCTTTTAAGATAAAAATTGAACCAATTCATAGCTATTGGATGAACTATGAAGGACGAGTTCACAGAGACACGGCCCAATAGTATGCTCGAGGATTTTTATTACATTTGCTTGGGTTTATCATCTTAGGCAGCACTGAATCCTCCATCCACTTGTCAGTGTTGAAGGCCCTTTCTTATTTTAGAATGGTACCATCTTCTGGCTGGGGTGAAGCTGATCTCACCTGTCTTTACCATGGTCTTGATAAACTTTACCGAAATAAGAAGTCTTTTGTAGGCTTGATGGCGGTTGTCGAGGTATTCTTCTTCCACCCATGTCAATTCCACTCTTTTCTTGCATGAATTTGATTTTTATTATTATTGTAGGTATGGGCATATGAACACAACCTCGTGAGGGTACCTGGTATTTTTCGAGATAGGGTCAGGTATCCGAGATTAAATTTCTGGTTGTCCGATCGTGTGGATGTTCCCGGCTCTCACCATGTGCATACTCACTGCTTTGTGTTAAGCCGCTTAACCTGGGACTAGGTGAAATAACATTAGTATGCTTTAAATTTTATGTAAAAGTTTACTTACCTTATGTTATTTTGCAGGTGATTTAGCCTTGTGGAACCCAGAAGAGTGGACAAACTGGTCTCCCTTCATGAAGGCTGCGCTATCTTTCCAACATTCTCGCTGAGTCATTGCCGGCCCAGTGTATAGTATCTGGTTCCTCGGAGAGAGAGTTTATGAGTGGTTCCTTGATATAGAGCAGCGGAGGATTTCGATGCCTTGCCTGGAATACACTTTAAATATTATGTCGATGCCGGAGGATGCCTGGTGGCCAGCTCGGTACGGTTATGGTATTGAAGGATTTCTCCATCCGCCGAGTGCATCACATGCCCATTTTATTCAATGAAGGCTCTTGAACTTTGCTTTATCTCCTGTTGGTGTGCGGGAGATTCCCAAAGAAAATGAGGGTAGAGATGAAGAGGAACATCACATAGATGCAGGAGAGTTTATTCCACATCTCGGGGCTAGTACTTCTCAGGTAAAACTTTTAACATTTTTCCCTTGCAAATGCTTCTTTTTTATTATTCTTTAATGATTATTGCAGGATGTTGGCTTATTTGATCATAAGGCTGGACCTTCTTTTATTGCCCCTTCATTTGCTCATTCTAGCCCACCAGATATGCCATCTCATCCGTAGGGTATTGATATGAATTACCTAGTAAGTTCCTTATTTCATGGTAATTTATGCTATATGTATGCATGATTATGTATGCTCTTACCTTTTTCCTATCTGGCTCACAACGGATAATGGAAGAACAAAACAGGAAACTTCAAGAAGAGTTGGCTGCAAGTCGTCAGCAGGCTTCTCATTTTGAAAATTTATATCATCAATCTGAATAAAATTTTTGAGACTTTCGATTTCAGGGGATGAGGGATCCTGGCGCTTCTTCATCAAGAGGCCCCCAGATCGATGACCATGAGATCCTTTCGTCTGCTTCTGATGAGGACCGTGACGGATCAAAACTTTAAGGTAATAGGGATTTTGGTGCTCCTGCTTCGGGTGATCCCGGGACGAGTAATTTGCCTCCTCCTCCAACAGGCGATGACTTTTTCGAGGCCTTATTTGATGACCTACCACCACCCTCTTAGTGATGTATAAATATTATATCAATTGTATAAATATTGTACAATAATGAAAAAATACAATTTCCATCTTTACTATAACTTTTTTTTCACTTTTTTTTTCACTTTTCATCGTTACTGCATCACAATTACTAAACTTTCTTTTTCATATTTTTTTATCACAGTACATCGCAATTTCATAATTCACAGCCACATCACTTTGCTAAACCAAATTCAACGCAGTAAAGGAAACTCATTGCTAATTCCTTTCCTTATGCCATACGGTCTCACTCTTTCCCATCACCTTTTCCTTATCAATTTTGGAAAGGCTTGTTTCTTCTATATAAATCACCTTTTATGCCATATTTCATACAGAAACCAAAAACTTTCCATTTCAACTAAAAAAGTCCCTTTAAAAATTTTGATTTTCCTTTATTCATCAACCATGACCGAACATCATTTAAAGAAGATAAAAATTCTATTTAAGAATATGGATGCCATTCATTGGAAGCAAATTTCATGGTCAAAACTTGATGTTTTAAAATGTTTTCAAAATGTTAAATTGGACCACTCCTTCTTACATGCCGTGGCTTCCTTTTGGAATACGAATTATAGGGTATTTAAAATTAATGGCTTTGAAATATGTCCCTTGATTGAAGAATTTGAGGCCATCCTAGGATATCTAAATAATCAACAAATGGCATTACTCACATTGGTTTCCAAAACTCAACAGAAGATGCAGATTTCAAATTCCGAAACCCAAAGTTCTTTGGTTGATGAGAGGTGAAAAAATTCTACTTGCTCCCTTGATTGATTTTTGTCTCTCTCATTTGGCCCCTACTAAGGCATGGGGACACATGCTCTGTCTTGTCTTTGCTTACTTGGCCAATTCTTGCTTGTTTCTTCTGACGGTGATATTGATCCACGAGTATTGGATATTATGGAACAAATGGAAGGAGGCTTGTCACCGATACCTGTGATCTTAGCCGAGACCTTAGTTGCCGACTTAAATCAGGATTGACAAAGAGACTGACTGGGAGTCCATTGCTGCTTCAGGTAATTACCTAAACTGCCCTTTCAGGTTTTCAATTTAGGTTTTCTTTTTGTCTCTTCTTTTTATTGCTCTAATTTTTGCCTAGTCTGCCCATGTGCGTTTTCGAAACTAGCGAGCTGTCCTAATTTTTGCCTAAGCTACCCTCGCGAGTTTTCAACTTAGCGAACCTCTTTCTTTTTTGTTATATATTTTTTATTGCTCTAATTTTTGCCTAGTCCGCCCATGTGGGTTTTTGGAACTAGCGAGCTGTCCTAATTTTTGCCTAAGCTGCCCTTGCGGGTTTTCAACTTAGTGGACTTTTTTTTTTTTTACAGATTTGGCTTCAGGAGCTTCTTTATTTGCTTGATACTCCATCCATGGATTTTGCCAGATGCCTGCCATGTCATCATTCTGCTAGGAAACTACTCCATCCTGCTTCTTCATATACTGACTGAGTTGACTGGATCCACTCGCGCTCTGAAGTCAATATCCATTGGTTGGTACCTTGGTAGAAGATTTCTTGTATCACTATGCGGACATACTTGATGTGTGTTCCCCTTGCTGCTCTTCATCAAGGTACATGCTATGATCCTCGCCGACTTGGCCGTCAGCACAGAGCTGAGCCTCACGGTTCTGACTTTACTCCTGATTTAGACATGCCTCGCTTGACTGAAGCCTACTTGGATCGGCTGAGACAAAGCTAGCCTGCACGTTACATTTATCGACTGCCATAGATTTTACATTTGTCAATTCAAAAAGTGTATTATTTGGATGAAAAATAATTAAAGTAATAAAAGATGCTTCTTTTCCATTTATAATTTGTCATCACCTTTTGCAATTGTGTTTTATTTATTTCATCCATTTATGGTCAAATACTTATAACAGTGCACATAGAACAATTTTAACATTAATTCTATTTTATTAAATTGGGGAACAACCAAACATAAGGCCAGCATACACAAGATGACTCCTGTTGTCAACTAGCCCTTTCAGGTTTTCTAATTGATGATTTTCTCTCTTTTAGCTCTAATTGTTGCCTAGCTTGCCCTTTCGGGTTTTTGGAACTAGCGGACTGCTCTAACTTTTGCCTAGGCCGCCCCTTTTGGGTTTTCAAACTAGCGAGCTCTCTTTTTTTATTTTTTATTTTATCATACATAAAACCTCTTCAACCTGTCAATGTTTACTGGCTCACTAAACTCGTTCTAGTCCATGTCTGATAACTTCACTGTACCTGTGTTCATGACTTGTTTCATGACATATGGCCCTTCCCAGCTAAGCCTAAACTTCCCTCTTGGATCAAATACATTAGGCTTACATTGCTTTAACACTAAATCCCCGACTCTGAATTTTTTTATTTTAACCCTTCTATTGTAGGCCCGAGCTACCTTCTTTTGATATAGTTGGTGATGATACAACACTTTTAACCTTCTCTCTTCTAGTAAAGCTAACTGTGTGTATCTGCTCGCTACCCATTCCATTTCAGGTAGTTCGGCTTCCAAGACTACTCTCAATGACTTGATTTTTATTTCAATTGGCAATACTGCTTCCATCCCGTAAACCAAAGAGAAAGGTGTCATTCCAGTAGGTGTTCGCACACTTGTCCTATATCCCTATAAAGCAAAGGGAAGCATCTCTGACCAATCTCTGTAAGTCTTGGTCATCTTGGACAGAATTTACTTAATTGTCTTGTTTGTTGCTTCTACTGGACCATTAGCCTTTGGTCTATAAGGAGAGAATTTATGATGCTGGATTCAATACTTTGAGAATAACTCCTTAACTTCTCCTTGAAACTGTACCCCATTGTCTGATATCACACTGTGTGGGATCCAATACCGGCAAATGAGGTTCTTTTCAATAAATTCAGCCATTTGACTTGCACCCAGTTTGTCAAAGGATTCGGCTTTGACCCATTTTAAAAAATATTCTACTGCTACCACAATGAAATGGTGACCGTTTGAAGCTGTCGGATGTATCTCTCCTATAATGTCGATACCCCAGGTGGCAAATGGCCAGGGTGAAGACATAGAATGCAATTCTTCAGGAGACATGTGATTCAAGTTACCATACATCTGACATTGTTGGCACTTCTTTATGAACTCAATACAATCATTCTCCATGGTAAACCAATAGTAACCTTGTCAAATAATCTTCTTAACTAGGGCCAAACCACTCATGTTCGGACCGCAACTTCCCGCATGTATTTCTGACATGATATGCTCCACTTCAGGCTTTCTTAAACATCTTAAATGCACCCCCATCAGGCCATCTTTGATATAACTCTCTATGGAATGTGATGTATTGCAATGACCACCGCCTTATGGCTCTTCTCTCTTTCTTTGTTGCCCCCGGCGGGTATTCTCTTTCTTCCAAAAATCGCCTTATAGTATCATACCACGCATCATGATCTGTATCAGTTTCCATGATTGATTCATATTCATAGCAAGGAGTTGATGAACTGGTCAAGACTAGAGGCTTAAGGAATAAGCTGACAGGGTTTTCGCATACTGAAGCCAATGTGGCTAGGGCATCAGCCATCTGATTTTCTTCCCTTGATAGGTGTATAAACCTACATTCCTTAAAGTTCTTCTTCATCATGGTCAAGTAATGGTGGTATGGTTTTAATTTTTCCTCTTTCAACTCCCACTCTCCATTTACTTGGGATACTACTAGTAATGAATCACCAAAGACTTCCACCTTATCCACCTTCATAACCATTAGGGTTTCCAAATAAAAAATACAAGCTTCGTATTCCACCATATTATTGGTTGCCCTAAATTTCAACTTTTTGGCTAAAGGGATAAGTTCCCCTTCGGGCAATTCTAGTATAACTCCCAAACCTGCTCCTTTCCTGTTTACTACTCCATCAAAATACATTTTCCACCCTTGTACTTCAATTGCTTCTAAATGTTCATCCGAAAATTCCAAGATTACTTCTTCGCTATTTGGTAATGGTTGTTTTGCCAGGAATTCTACCACCGCTCTACCTTTGATATTTTTCCTGGTTACATATTCAATCTCAAATTCTTCTAATATTATCAACCATCGACCATATTTCCCAATCAAAGAGGGTGTCTCCCTTAAGTACTTCATTAGATCCAACCTGGAAATCGCTTGCACACTATATGATTGAAAGTAATGCCGAAACTTCTTAGAAGACCAAACCTTGGCTATACAAGTCTTTTCAATGATACTATACTTAATTTCATAAGGTAGGAGCTTTCTACTCAAATAGTAAACTGCATGCTCAATCCCTGACTCATTTACTTGGGCTAGCATGGCTCTTATTGACTCTTCTTCCACTGCTAAGTATAGTAATAGAGGTTTGCCGGGTTTAGGTGGTTTTAAAACAGGTGGATTCAACAAATACTCTTTTATTCGCTCAAAGGCCTTTTGACATTCTTCATTCCATATGATCGGCTGATTCTTTTTAAGTAATTTGATGATAGGCTCACAAATTATTATGAGCTTTGCTATAAATCTGCAAATGTATTGTAATTTACCAATAAATCCCCAAACTTCTCTCTCTATCTTTGGGGCTGGCATATCCCTGATTGCTTTAACTTTGTCAAGATCAATCTCAATGCCATTCGGACCAATCACATGTCCCAATAATTTACCTGAGGTAACACCGAGCACACACTTCTTCGGGTTCAATCTTAGCTTATATTTCAATGCTCTATCGAAGAATAACTCTAAGTTTTGGAAGTGTTGTTCCCTTGTATCCAATTTAACCATCATATCATGAACATATACTTCAACTTCTTTGTGCACCATGTCATGAAATAGTGTGGTGGCCATCCTTTGGTAGGTTGCCCCAGCATTCTTTAAGCCGAATGGCATCACCCTATAACAAAATATACCCCATGTAGTAATGAAAGCACTTTTGGCTTTATCCTCTTGGGCCGTTAACTCTTGATTGTATCCAGAAAATCCATCTACAAATGAGTGTAGCACATTAGAGACTGCACTATTAATGAGGACATGTATATGAGGTAAAGGGAAATCATCTTTAGGAGAAGCCTTGTTTAAATCTCTATAATCCACATAGACCCTTATCCTTCCATCTTTCTTTGGCACATGTACTATATTGGCTAACCAATCTGGATATTCTATCACTTCAAGGAACTTCACTTGTATTTGTTTAGTGACCTCTTCTTTAACCAATTCAACCCACTCAGGTCTTAATCACCTAAGCTTTTGTTTGACAGGTTTCATGTGAGTGTAAGTAGGAATATGATGCTCGGCTATGTCTCGATCTATTCCAGGCATATCCTCATAAGACCAAGCAAACACTTCTTCATATTTTTTGAATATTTTTTCAAATCTCTCTCTCTCATCAGGAGTAAGGTCGGATGCTATGCTAATGTTTTTAGGATTTTCGGTTGTTCCAAAATTTAATGATTGTGTTAATAGAATTAATATTAAAGATGCTCATGTAACTGCTATTTGAATGTATGCAACCATTAGGAGAAACATCACACAAGTAAGCAAAATTAGACTTTATTGCATTCATTTTGGAAAAGAGAACATCATCATTCTCATACAAAGTAGACAAATTAAAATCCAAATCAAAATCATTGTTCTCAAAATCACAAGGCAGGATGTCTTCAACCAGGGCAGCAATCTCCTCCGGAGTTTTCTCGGCTTTTAGGATAGCTTCATTCTTCTCTTTTGGATTGGATTCTTTGTTGGCTGACAAGGTGAGCTCTTTCTTCACTTGGGCGACTAGCTCGGCCACATCTACAAAGATTTCAAAACCTGGGATCAATTTTCCCATCAACATGATTGGCTCAAGCTTTCCTTAGAGTGGTCCCATATCTGGAGCTTTGACAAAAATCTCTTCAAGTGGTGGGAAGCTCATCTTCTCACTCTTCTTTGGCTGGACATCGTTGTTCACATCATATCCCAATCCTTTCTTGGAAGTTTGAGTTCTAAAGTCTGGCAGCTTTGTCAAACTGGCCTTACCCTTTCCAAGACCAACTCTAGGAAGGTAGTTCATGTTCTTCATCATATTCAAAACTTTGGAGTCCACTACTTCATCATCAGAATTTGCAGCTACTTGAAAACCATTGAGAGGCCTTTCAATCATTAGAGCATTAACAATCTCATTATCTTCAGCTTCAATGACCACTGTCTCATCTCTGTTGGGGAACTTAATCTTTTGATGAAGGGTGGAAGGAACTCCACCAAGAGGATAAAACCATGGTCGCCCCAAGAGAAAGGCGAAGGTAACCAATATGTCTAGAACAACAAACTCAATAATAGATTCAATTGGACCAACCTTGACAGCAGCTTTGAAAGTCCCTTCGGCATGTCTCTTAGTGTTGTCATAAGCCCAAATTGTTACCTCGGTCTGGTTTAGATCCCTTGTTGACATGGCCACCTTTGGAAATATCTTAAGTGGGCAGACATTTATGGTGGACCCATCATTGACCATTACACATGGAGTCCTCTTCCCCTTGACTTATATTTTGATAAAGAGAGTGCGGATGTGGTCTCTCCCCTCCTCTGGTAAGTCAGCATCCGAAAAAGAAGCTGCTTCCATATTAACTTCACTCTTTTCTTGAACCTCTTCACATTTCATTACTCCTCCTATTTTTATGAAGTTGATCAACTCCTCCGGTGTCATGGAGGTAGAAATTGGCATGCTAGCCAAGGCTTTGGCCATAGTTTCTCGGTGCTTTTTAGAAGTAGCTAATAAGTCCCAAATGCTAACACTTGCATGGGTTCTTTTCAATTGCTTGAGCATGGCATCATCTTCCTCTTCTTTATTTCCTACTTCAACTTCCTTACCCTTATTAGTTTCTACCTCCTTAGGTGGTGGCCTTGCATAAGGCTTACCAGATCTAGTGTTCATTACTTCATCTTCTTCGGGCTCGGACCAAGTCCAATCCTCCTTCTTGAATACAAGATCATCATCACTATCGCTTGAATCCCAAAACCCATTGACAACACAAATTGTTACTTCTTCACCCGTCATAGCTTGTTTAATTTTGCCAAATACCTCTTCTTCTTCGGTTGCTTCTCTACCCACATCTTGAAAAGAAGATATGATAAAATCTTCATGCAAACCTCCTCCAATCATGAAGGTTGCCGGTGGCGGTACCCTATTAAAATTTGGTAATGGGTTGTCTTTGGCATTTGGCTTATTGGGATCGGGTAGCTTCCCATTATCAATTAGATTTTGGATCTCATGTCTCAACCTTACACATCTATTCATGTCATGCCCTTGCATTTGGTGAAATTGACAAAATGCTTTAGTGTCAAAATTAGGTGGGAGTGGGTTAGGCAAAGGACGAGGATTTAAGGGTTGTAGCAATCCCTTTCTTTGAAGTTTATTGAGAACCCAAGACATCGGTTTCCCCAATTCCAAAAATTGTCTCTTTGTTCCTTGTTTAGTAGCATTGACACCGACTGCCTTTTGCATGCTTTTGCTACCAGATTGGTAGTTCCCTTTCTAGTTCCTTCTTGTTGAAAAATGGTTCTTCTCTCTTTCCCATTCTTCAATTTACAAACCTGCTTGGAGAAGGTCTTTGAAATCACGGATGAGTGTATGAGACATCCTCTCACAAAGACTAGGCAACACCCCTCTCACAATCATCCTTATTTGATCGGATTCATCAGGCCTCTTCTTGTGTAATGCAGCCTTGTTTCTCCATCTCTTCACATAATTCACAAAATTCTCATTCGACCTTTGCCTAATGGATTCCACTTCCATTAAGGTAACTTCCATGTCGACGTTATATCCATATTGTTGGATGAAGGCTTTGTATAGCAAATCCCAACTCTTTTGTGTTCCATCATCTAAGGTATTGAACCAATTTTGGACAACAGGGTCCAATGAGAGCATAAAGTAGCTTAGAGTTTGATCCTTAGTAGCTCAGGTGGATTGCATGGCAGTGATATACTGCTTCACATGGATATGAGGATTTTTGGTTCCATTGAACTTCGCGAAAGATGGCATCTTGAACTTGTACGGGACTTCTTCATCTAGCTCAAATAATTTGTCAACTTCAGACATTTCTTCAGTTTTTTGTTTCTTCTCAAATTTCTTTTCTAAATTAGCAATCATCTTTTCAACATCAGAAGTCTCAATCTTTTCAATAGTTGCATTCTCAACAACCTTCAGCTCCTTTTTGTCTTGAAGATCTTGGTAGTATTGAGCCCAATCATCATCATCAATGATCACCTTATCATCATCAAAAACTACTTCACTGACTTTAGTCTTCCCTTTGTCCTTTGGATTCTTAGTGCTAGCAGATGCTTCGGCATGATTTTCTAAAATTGCAGTCAATTGGTTCTTCATGGTCTCAGCTAGGGCCTTTTTATTTCTTCCATTTTAGCATTGAGGCTTCGTCCACCATTCTTTGAATTTGTTCGGGCTCCATTGCTTTTGGTGAGCAAGTGATTGAGTCGTTGCAAGATACTTCGTCTTCGGCATAGGTCAGATTATCGTAAGCTTTTGAATTATCATAATCCAGGGCTGTGAGCCAGAAAGGATTAATGAGATGAAAATGTATGCATGTATGCATAAACAATAGACAAACAAGGATAATTAGGACGCTCCTTCCAACTTTATAACATCCACACACGAATGGTGAGTCTCTTTTCCTAGGTATATGGTTAACAAAATACCAACATGGGGTATCTTGTTTTTGAATAATTCGCTCAGACGTTTCAACCAATAGTTATATTTTCAAAAATGGAAATGAACTCATAATAATTCCCATTAATTGGGTTTTAATCCATTTAACCAACTAAAGTAGCTTTTATGCTATATTGGATTAAAACTAAATTAAGAGGTTTATTATAAACAGATTTCTCACTTGAAAAAGTAACTAATGATTCATGCCAAAAACAAGCCCATGATTAATTATTCTTAGTATAAACTAGGCTCACAATTGATTTTTGGTATTTCGTAATTGACCTAAGCTCTTTGTAAGAAAAGGTTGGATAAAAATAATTTTATTTCTAAGCCCATTGTAAAAGGATTTTAGAAAAAATAGATTTTGGGCTTAGTATTTGGGCCATGAGAAAAAGAATTCTTAATTTGTTTTTAGAAAAGTCTTATGTCCAAAGACCATCTTGAAAAATTTTTAAAATAGCTTTGGTCTTTTGGATTTTAAAGAAAAATTTATTTGAGCTTGCAAATGTACTCAGGTCATATTAGAAAAAGAGCAAACCAAATAAGCCATGATTTAAGCCAAGACAAATTAACCATAGTCAAACAACATGCATTTGGGTTAAAAACCTAAGGAAAGTAACTAGGCCAATTACATGAGCTTTAGTCTTTGGGTAAAAAGGCTTAGGTTCCCATAGCAAGTATATACCAAATGGTATGAGTCTATGAGTGGTTATGCCATGCTCGATCTCCATACCTTGAGTAAAAGTATAGTATCCCTTACATAACACAACACGAGTAACACAGGCGTCCTAACTCACTCGCATGATGCAAACTAATATAATGCAATGGATAATATCATTATAAGAAAGAATAGAATAATATAAAGACCAATGGAATCAACTTCTCTTGTCCCCAGTGGAGTCGCTGTAATATCCTCATTTATGCCCTAGAAGTTTTGCATGTTGTTGTTGTTGTTGTTGTTGTTGTTGTTGTATTGTTGGTTTAAAGTATAAGTGTTTTGGGAAAGAATTTAGGGTTTAGAGACAAGTTTATATGTTGTGTATATTGTGATATATATAACATATACATTGGTCAAAAGAGTTGGTCAAGGCAAGAGGAGATATTTTTTTAGGGCATGTGAAATTACCAAAATGGGCAAGAGGTAACAAAGAGAATTAAGATATGTATGAGGGCATTATAGTAATTTTCCTTTGGATGGGTATTTAATGAAGTTTGACTTTGTGATTCTTCATCATCTTTTCTTCTTTCTTTCAAGAGGTGGCCGGCTCTCCATTAGCAAAAGGGAAGGAGAAGTGTTCTTGATACTAAGATCAAATTGAAGAAGGAATTGAGAGCTTTGGTGAAAGAATTGTGGAATTTCTTCATCTAAAGTAAGTATTCTTTTGTTTCCTTTACTTATTTTGTAGTAGTGTTGAAGTTATGATTAGGGTGATTTGTGATTTGTTGGTTTGATGATTAGATGTGTTTGTGTTGTGTTCTCAAGTGTTGAATTGGTTTTAAGTTAAGAGTTTAAATAGGTGTTGTTGTTGGAAGTGGTGGATGTTGATTTTGAAAGATGGTGATTTTAGGGTTTTGAGATGATTTGTGTTTAAGTGTAATATTAATGGGTTATGAGGTGATTCTTATGATGAATATGTGTTTAGAACATTGTTTATGTTCATTTGAAACATGTTGTATGGTGTATATTGTGATTGAGTGCAATTGAAAGAGGGTTGGAGATGGTTAGGGTTTTGGTTTGAGTGACACGGCCACAAGCTTGGCCGTGTCCCTCATGTGTGCTGCCCGTGTCTCTCATATGGGTTAGGTAAGTTTTGTTTTCCTTGACCTAGTTGCAATGTTTTGGTTCTTCAAAGGTAGGTTGGTTCCTAAACCTAAACTTAAACACTCTAAACATACTTTAAACTATGAATGAGCTAATCAAATGCATATGAAAGATCCTAAAGCTATGAATCATATAAATTGTTCTTTGCCCTAATTGCATTGTTGAGATTTAAACAAGGTTATGTTATGCATTGTGAAAGGTAATGTGTTTTATGAGTAATGTACCTTGAAATGTTATATCAAAGATGTGATATCAATGATGCTTTATGCATAATATGAATTGAAATGTGAAATGTGATACAAAGCCATTGTTATTGGCTATGATGATGATATTGAGAGAAAGAAGGCATGTATGCCTAAATGTTGATGATAATTGGAAATGGAAATGATAATTGAATAATAAATGAATTGTGTGGCTAATGTGTTATTCTATTTTCAGAGTTTGTTGTTGGTGGCATGCCTAGTAAGTGTAACAATCTCTTGAAGTTAGGTTGGATTGAATCCTTGAAGCCTAATTGAGATGTTACCACCCTTGAAGCTAGGTTGGGTTGGTTCTTGAAGCCAAGTTGGGTTGAAGCTTAGCATGCTTTGCTCCCCTTGAAGCTTGGTTGAACCTAATCCTTGAAGCCTAGTTGGGTATATGATATTGATAAATGTGATGATAGAACCAAAACATTAACTCTGAAAATTGAATGGCATATTAGTGTATCTTGGGCCCATGCTTGTCTATGGTTAATGTAAGTCATGAATGATGCTTGCCTTTGCTTATTGTTGATGATGAATGATTAAATGAATATAAATGAGGTCTATGATAAGATGTGAAGTATGATATGCCTATATATATATATATGTTGAGTTATAAAATGGAAAGCTATGTTATCAACTTGGCATATATGATGTTACATGCATAATATGGATTGAGAATTGGTACTGCATTGCATTAAAGCATAACATTAGCATGATTATCTTACTAAGCCGTTGGCTTAGCGCGATAGTGTTTAATCGCGCAGGTAATAGAGTTGATAGAGTTGATCCCGAAAGCTCTTCGAAACCGACAGAGGGTAGACAGTGAAGAGTTGATTTTGGAGACTTAAAGATCAAAGAAAACTTGCCAATCATGTATAACTCTTTTATATTTTGTAAAGTATTGATTAAATGTACATATATGTATATTTGTAAATATGGAATTAAGTGTTTTCAAATATGTAAATATTTTATGACTTCCGCTGTGTAATAACTATATGAATGTATATATATATATCTAATGTGTTTTATTTTAAAAGTAAATGATCTACTTTTCTATAATATATAATGATAATAGTATTGTATCTATTTAAATGTTTTGAATGTTGAAGAAAATCGTAGTATCCCTATGTTTGGTGCACTTATGCTACATTGCTGTGGTTGTAGTGTGTGTGCATTGGATGTGGGGGTGTTACAATTGTTTTGGTATCAGAGCCTAGGTTTGAGATTCTCAATCTAGGCAATATGTTATAAAAAGAATATTTTGAATTAAAAAGTGAGTTTTTGAAATAAAATACATGTTTGGGATTGGCAATCTTTGATCTTTAATAAGGTGTGTCCTGTTGTGTTTGCAGTGTTAGGTGTTGATGGATTCTCATTTGAGACAGTCAGTTGAGGGCAGTGAGGAGAGTGTTGCTCCTGATGAGGGAGTTAGAGTTGAGAGTGCTGGGGAGGCACCTGCTTCTGGGTCGGGGAGACCAACTGGTGAGGAGGTTCCACCAGCTTGGTTTGTGAATATGATGAAGACTTTCAGGCAAGCGCCAGTACAACCAGTGCCACCACCCCCTCAGCCTTTGGTGCCAGTGAGGCACTATGACAAGTTAAGGAAGTATGGAGCTGAGGATTTTATTGGTACCACTGATCCAGCTGTAGCAGAACAGTGGCTTGACAAAGTTCAGAGGATCTTTATTCAGTTGCAAGCCACCCCTGAGGAAAAGTTTGATTATGCAAGATCCTTGTTGCAGAAGGATGCATATAGTTGGTGGAAGACAGTGCCCCATTCTATGGATGATCCACCAACCTTGTCATATGCTGACTTTCTGAGAGAATTTGAATTGAAGTATACTCCAAGGGAGTATAAAGATGGGAAGAAAAGAGAATTTTTAGATTTGAAGCAAGATCACCGGACCGTAACTGAATATGAGGTTGAGTTTATTCGATTAAGTCAGTATGCTGGGGGCATAATATCAGATGAGGTAGATAGATGTAGGAGGTTTGAAGAGGGATTGAGGCCCTCTATCATGTGTCATGTGGCTGGATCCAGATATCAAGATTTTTCCCAGCTAGTGGCAGCAGCTCGGAGTGTGGAGCGAGCTCAAGGTATTGCAGCTGCTTCAGAGGATGAGGTTAGGGTGAGAAGGCCCCAGTTTGAGGCAGGGTCTTCTTCAGTGAAGAGGGGTAGAGGAAGCTTTGTTCCTCGGAGTGTTAGGAGTCTGAGACCAGCAGGTAGATCAGTGCAGTTCCAGAGACAAAGATTCAGACCTGCAGCTTCAGTGGCAAGTGCTCCAACCCCTATGGTTCAGAGATCCACCTTACCTATCTGCATCCATTGTGGGAGGCCCCATAGTGGTCCTTGTTGGAAGGCTGGTGTTGCAGGGGTATGTTTCAGGTGTGGGTCACCTGACCATTTTGTGAAAGATTGCCCTGTGAGGCAAAGGCAGATGCCAGTTGATTCTGCCGCTTCTCGAGCCAGTGTGAGGGGAGGCAGAGGTGTCAGCAGAGGAGGTAGATCAGGGTTCAGTGCTAGAGGAGGTGCTACATCCAGGGAGAGTAGACCAGAGGAGGTTGGATCTTCCCAGAGGATGTATGTTATGCAGAGGCAGCCAGATGCATCGGCAGTCATAGCTGGTACTTTTTCTTTATTTGATACTCCAGTACTTGCTTTGATTGATCCGGGTTCCACACATTCATATATTAGTGCATCTGTTTTACCTGTATTTGATGTGCATGCTGAATCCCTAGGGTTTGATGTTTTGGTAACAAATCCATTAGGGCATAGTGTGATTGTTAGTAAAGTGCACAAAGATAGTGCAGTAGTGGTGCAGGGTGAGGAGTTCCTTGGGGATTTGATTGAGATGCCATTTAAGGAATATGATGTTATTTTGGGCATGGACTGGCTATCTCGACATGGAGCTGTGGTGGATTGTAAAAAGAAAATTGTTTTTTTGAGAACTGGTGATGGTAGGGAGGTGATAGTATCTAATGAGCAAGGACAGCTAGCCTCCTTATTTGTTTCAGCTGTTGTAGCTAGGAGGTTGATTATGAAAGGGTGTGAAGCCTATCTTGCTCATGTGGTAGATACTAGAGTAAGAGGTTCTTCTATTGATAACATTGCCACAGTTGCAGAGTTCCCAGATGTATTTCCAGAGGAGCTGCCAGGATTGCCTCCTGAGAGAGAGGTGGAGTTCGGTATCGAGTTGTTGCCTGGTACCACTCCTATCTCCATTACTCCTTACAGAATGGCACCAGCAGAATTGAGGGAGTTGAAAGTACAATTACAGGAGCTGTTGGATAAAGGATTCATTCGCCCCAGTGTTTCTCCTTGGGGAGCTCCTGTGTTATTTGTAAAGAAGAAAGATGGTACTATGAGGTTGTGCATCGATTATAGGCAATTGAACAAGGTGACCATTAAAAATAAGTATCCTTTGCCTAGAATCGATGATCTTTTTGATCAGTTGAAGGGAGCGTCAGTATTCTCTAAGATTGATCTGAGATCGGGGTACCATCAGCTGAGAGTCAGAGCTGAGGATGTTCCGAAGACCGCATTTCGGACCAGGTATGGGCATTATGAATTTTTAGTTATGCCTTTTGGTCTGACAAATGCACCTGCAGCTTTCATGGATTTGATGAATAGGGTGTTTAGGCCCTATTTGGATCAGTTTGTAGTGGTCTTCATCGATGATATATTGGTGTATTCACGGAATGAAGAGGAACATGATATGCATCTGCGGATTGTGTTGCAGATCTTGAGAGAGAAGCAACTGTTTGCCAAATTGTCGAAGTGTGAGTTCTGGTTGGATCAGGTAGCTTTTCTCGGACATATAGTTTCAGCAGAGGGTATTAGAGTTGATCCGAGCAAAGTTGAAGCTATTCTGAATTGGAGTCCACCCAAGTCTGTGACTGAGATTAGAAGTTTTCTGGGTTTGGCAGGCTATTACCGGCGGTTTGTGAAAGGGTTTTCTTTGATAGCTACTCCACTCACCAGATTACTTCGTAAGGGAATTAAATTTGTGTGGACTGATCAGTGTCAGGCGAGCTTTGAGCAGTTGAGAGATATGTTGACTCAAGCGCCTGTTCTTACTTTACCTATTGAAGGCAAACCATATGTGATCTACAGTGATGCTTCACATAGAGGTTTGGAGTGTGTGCTGATGCAAGAAGGTAAAGTGATAGCTTATGCATCTAGACAGTTGAAATCGCATGAGCTTAATTATCCTACCCATGATTTGGAGTTAGCAACCATTGTGTTTGCATTGAAGATTTGGCGCCACTATCTGTTTGGGGAGAAATGTTTTATCTACACTGATCACAAGAGTTTGAAATATTTGGGAGTTCAGAAGGAACTCAATCTTCGCCAGAGGAGATGGTTAGAATTGATTAAAGACTACGACTGCTTGATAGATTATCATCCAGGTAAAGCAAATGTTGTTGCTGATGCCTTGAGTCGAAAGTCTTTAGCTGGTTTAACTTTTTACTCGCTCTCGTTGCTTGTTGAGTTGAGAGCATTGTGTGCTAGTTTTGTACCTTGTGTTGATGGTGCATTGTTAGCACAGTTGCATGTGAAACCAGTTTTGTTGGATCAGATTAAAGAGGCTCAGTTGGCTGATAAGAAGATTCAGAAGATTATGTGAGATTGTCAGAATGGAAAGAGTAGAGATTTTGTTGTGAAAAGTGATGGAAGCCTCTGGTTTAAAAACAGATTGTGTGTACCCGATGATGCTGATTTGAAAAGGATCATTTTGGAAGAAGCACATCAGTCAGTGTTTTCTATGCATCCGGGCAATACAAAGATGTATCATGACTTGAGACAGCATTACTGGTGGATTGGGTTGAAGAGAGACATTGCTGAATTTGTATCTAAATGTCTCACTTGTCAGAAGGTTAAAGCAGAGCATCAAGTTCCCACTGGGTTGCTTCAACCGTTGTCAGTGCCAGAATGGAAGTGGGAAAGAGTGACAATGGACTTTGTGTCTGGATTGCCTTTGGCACAAAGGAAACATGATGCCATATGGGTGATTGTGGATAGATTGACTAAGACAGCTCATTTCCTTCCGATTCGGATGGATTACTCTTTGGAGAGGTTGGCTGAGCTGTACATCCATGAGATTGTGAGATTGCATGGTGTTCCAACTTCTTTAGTGTCTGATCGAGATCCCAGGTTTACTTCAAGATTTTGGAAGAGTTTGCATAGTGCTTTGGGTTCTCGACTGCATTTCAGCACTGCTTTTCATCCACAGACGGATGGACAGTCTGAGAGGGTGATACAGATCATTGAGGATATGTTGAGAAGCTATGTCATCGATTTCACTGGAAGTTGGGATAGATTCTTACCTCTTGTAGAGTTTGCTTATAACAACAGTCACCAATCCAGCATTGGTATGGCACCATTCGAAGCACTGTATGGTAGACGGTGTAGGACACCGCTGTGTTGGATTGAACTTGGGGAAAGTAAGTTAATTGGGCCTGATTTGATTAAAGAAACTGAAGAGAAAGTGAAGTTGATTCGGGGCAGGTTAAAAGCAGCTTCAGACCTACAGAAGTCCTATGCAGATCTGAAGAGGAGAGACATTTAGTTTGATGTTGGGGATAAGGTATTTTTGAAGGTATCTCCTTGGAAGAAGATTTTGAGGTTCGGTCGGAAAGGGAAATTGAGTCCTCGTTTCATCGGACCGTATGAAGTGTTAGAAAGAGTTGGGCCAGTGGCGTATAGACTTGCTTTGCCACCTGAGTTGGATCGTATTCATAATGTGTTCCATGTATCTATGTTGAGGAGGTACAGATCGGATCCATCTCATGTGTTGCCATTTGAATCTATTGAAGTGAGCCCAGACTTGACATTTGAAGAGGAACCAGTTGCTATCTTAGCATATGATGTGAAAGAGTTGAGAAACAAGAGAGTGCCATTGGTGAAGGTTCTATGGAAGAACCACGGAAAAGAAGAAGCAACTTGGGAAAGTGAACAAACCATGCGAGAGCAATATCCTCAGTTGTTTCAGACTTGATATCAGGTAATTTCGAGGACGAAATTTCTTTTTAGAGGGGGAGAATTGTAATATCCTCATTTATGCCCTAGAAGTTTTGCATGTTGTTGTTGTTGTTGTTGTTGTTGTTGTATTGTTGGTTTAAAGTATAAGTGTTTTGGGAAAGAATTTAGGGTTTAGAGACAAGTTTATATGTTGTGTATATTGTGATATATATAACATATACATTGGTCAAAAGAGTTGGTCAAGGCAAGAGGAGATATTTTTTTAGGGCATGTGAAATTACCAAAATGGGCAAGAGATAACAAAGAGAATTAAGATATGTATGAGGGCATTATAGTAATTTTCCTTTGGATGGGTATTTAATGAAGTTTGACTTTGTGATTCTTCATCATCTTTTCTTCTTTCTTTCAAGAGGTGGCCGGCTCTCCATTAGCAAAAGGGAAGGAGAAGCGTTCTTGATACAAAGATCAAATTGAAGAAGGAATTGAGAGCTTTGGTGAAAGAATTGTGGAATTTCTTCATCTAAAGTAAGTATTCTTTTGTTTCCTTTACTTATTTTGTAGTAGTGTTGAAGTTATGATTAGGGTGATTTGTGATTTGTTGGTTTGATGATTAGATGTGTTTGTGTTGTGTTCTCAAGTGTTGAATTGGTTTTAAGTTAAGAGTTTAAATAGGTGTTGTTGTTGGAAGTGGTGGATGTTGATTTTGAAAGATGGTGATTTTAGGGTTTTGAGATGATTTGTGTTTAAGTGTAATATTAATGGGTTATGAGGTGATTCTTATGATGAATATGTGTTTAGAACATTGTTTATGTTCATTTGAAACATGTTGTATGGTGTATATTGTGATTGAGTGCAATTGAAAGAGGGTTGGAGATGGTTAGGGTTTTGGTTTGAGTGACACGGCCACAAGCTTGGCCGTGTCCCTCATGTGTGCTGCCCGTGTCTCTCATATGGGTTAGGTAAGTTTTGTTTTCCTTGACCTAGTTGCAATGTTTTGGTTCTTCAAAGGTAGGTTGGTTCCTAAACCTAAACTTAAACACTCTAAACATACTTTAAACTATGAATGAGCTAATCAAATGCATATGAAAGATCCTAAAGCTATGAATCATATAAATTGTTCTTTGCCCTAATTGCATTGTTGAGATTTAAACAAGGTTATGTTATGCATTGTGAAAGGTAATGTGTTTTATGAGTAATGTACCTTGAAATGTTATATCAAAGATGTGATATCAATGATGCTTTATGCATAATATGAATTGAAATGTGAAATGTGATACAAAGCCATTGTTATTGGCTATGATGATGATATTGAGAGAAAGAAGGCATGTATGCCTAAATGTTGATGATAATTGGAAATGGAAATGATAATTGAATAATAAATGAATTGTGTGGCTAATGTGTTATTCTATTTTCAGAGTTTGTTGTTGGTGGCATGCCTAGTAAGTGTAACAATCTCTTGAAGTTAGGTTGGATTGAATCCTTGAAGCCTAATTGAGATGTTACCACCCTTGAAGCTAGGTTGGGTTGGTTCTTGAAGCCAAGTTGGGTTGAAGCTTAGCATGCTTTGCTCCCCTTGAAGCTTGGTTGAACCTAATCCTTGAAGCCTAGTTGGGTATATGATATTGATAAATGTGATGATAGAACCAAAACATTAACTCTGAAAATTGAATGGCATATTAGTGTGTCTTGGGCCCATGCTTGTCTATGGTTAATGTAAGTCATGAATGATGCTTGCCTTTGCTTATTGTTGATGATGAATGATTAAATGAATATAAATGAGGTCTATGATAAGATGTGAAGTATGATATGCCTATATATATATATGTTGAGTTATAAAATGGAAAGCTATGTTATCAACTTGGCATATATGATGTTACATGCATAATATGGATTGAGAATTGGTACTGCATTGCATTAAAGCATAACATTAGCATGATTATCTTACAAGCCGTTGGCTTAGCGCGATAGTGTTTAATCGCGCAGGTAATAGAGTTGATAGAGTTGATCCCGAAAGCTCTTCGAAACCGACAGAGGGTAGACAGTGAAGAGTTGATTTTGGAGACTTAAAGATCAAAGAAAACTTGCCAATCATGTATAACTCTTTTATATTTTGTAAAGTATTGATTAAATGTACATATATGTATATTTGTAAATATGGAATTAAGTGTTTTCATATATGTAAATATTTTATGACTTCCGCTGTGTAATAACTATATGAATGTATATATATATATCTAATGTGTTTTATTTTAAAAGTAAATGATCTACTTTTCTATAATATATAATGATAATAGTATTGTATCTATTTAAATGTTTTGAATGTTGAAGAAAATCGTAGTATCCCTATGTTTGGTGCACTTATGCTACATTGTTGTGGTTGTAGTGTGTGTGCATTGGATGTGGGGGTGTTACAGTCGCCACTGTGAGCGGGGATTTTTGCTCCCACTCCTGGTGGAATGGTTCTTGCGACTTTGGCAATGTTTAGGCTCGGGGCCTTAGAGAACACTGACCTAAGTCAGGAGAAAATGGAGTCACCACCCGGACTGGCTGGGAAAAAGAAAGGGGTAGATGACTCGATTTCTAAGGAATCCCCAACCCCCTAATGGGTTCGAAAAGTTGGGTACATGTGGGGAAGGTGAGAAATGGCCCAGCACCCCCCACAACGACTGGTTCATTGGAACCGGCCTCCTTTATAGGTCTTAATAGTATAAAATTCTTAAATAAAATAATATTATCCATATTACACACAATAATTAAAATAATGCATTTATATATTGAAAATCAAAACAATGTCCAAACAAAACAAATAAATGGACACCCATCCGAGGATGGAAACATGTCCTTACATCCCATGCCTAAATACGACACCCACCGAAAGGTAGAAATATGTCCTTTACATTTGTTCTAAAATAGAAAAGCAATTTAAATTACATGATATTTAACTAATGAGGTACCCATAAAGTGGAAACATACATCTTACAACATTTGAAAATCTAAATAAATTGATAAAAGTAAATAACCATTCATCATAAATAAATCATTCATCAAAGATATCAATCAAAATATAAATAAACATCCATCCATGATAAATTAAATAAACGAAGCATTGAACTTAAATAAATTAAAGCATATAAAATGAATCAAAGCATATAATAGACTACATAATCAAATATAAAATTGAATAAGGAAAATAAAGATTTAAATTAGGGCTATTGTTTCTATTTATGATTCTTTATTTAATGTGTTTAAGGTTTTTGAATTTATGGGTTCAAGCTACTGTAAATTCTAAAAGAATTGAAATGGAGCAAAGTTTTAGAATTTAAGAGATTGATAAAGTTCTTTGATTAACCAAATTAGTGTTTGAGAAGTGAAATCACGAAACTAGGGTTTGGACACTTTAAAATATTTAGATTTATGATTTACGGTTACTGAATTATGGTTTTTAAGCTTACTGTGTTTGAATTTTAATATTTATGTTTATAGGGTTTTAAAGTTTAAAGGATTAGGGTTTAGAAAAATTAGGGTTTAAGGGAGTTAGGGTTTAAGAAAACTTTAGGGTTTAGGTTAGCTAGTTTAGGGTTTTTCTATGTTGGGTTTTAGAGTTGAATTAGGGTTTTAGAATTTTAGAATTAGGGTTTCGGAGAATGCATTAGAATTTGAAAGTCAATTGATAATTTTATGAAACTTTATGAAAATAAACAAAATGATTTAAGGTTTATAGAAATAAAAAAATATATTTTTTAGGGTTTTTGGAAAGAAAAGGATTTAATTTATGGTTTTGAAGAATTGGATGGCAAATTAGGGTTTTAAGATTTTGAAGAAATAAAAACAACTATTTTAAGATTTTTGAAAAACAAATAAATGAATTAAGGTTTTTAAGCTATAAAAAAAGGTAAACTAAAGTTCTAGGGTTTTTGAATCAAAAGAGACAATTGGATGGTTTAAGCTACTGTGAAGAAATTAGACATTCATACCTCCGTTTATTGGTTCCACCAAAAATTTCTTCTTGGATGAACAAGAACAAAGACAAGCTTTGTTGCCTTTGATGAATTAAATTGCTTATTTGCTTCTTTCAATAAGTCTGACCGATTTCACTTCCAGAAGGAATTCTCCAAATCTTTCAAAATTTTCCTCCTCAATTTCGGTCTCAAATTTCACCTCCCCTTTTTGTGTTGTTTTAGTCCTTATTTATAGAAGATTTTTATGATTAATTCTAATTATTCACAGAATATAACATTGATTAAGAAAAGGAAACCGAAACCTAATTGTATTTGGTTCTGGAAAAATTTGCGTAGCGAAAAAAAAACTGCTGCGGAAAAATTGCGCTGGCAAAAAAAAACTGCTGTGGAAAAAATGCGCGAGCAAAAAAGCTGCCGCATCTGGCTGTGGGTTGTGGGCAAAAGTTGGCCTGCGGGCCATTTCGCTCGCAGGATTTTTCTGCTAGCAAAATGGCCAAGCTATTTTGCCCGCAGAAATAATCTGCGGGCGAAATGGCTTTGGCCATTTCGCCGCAACCCTTTTCGGTGACGAAATTTTTCGTTGCAGATTTTTTTATTTATTATTATCATTTTTTATTAATTATAAAAATTAAATACTAAAGCAAATATTATTTAATTAAGATAATAAAATTTTTTTTGGACTAATTAAAATATATTGGGCAACACAAAAATTATTTTGGACTAATTAAAATATATTTGACCGGACTGGGTCAAAAATTAAGGGTCTACATAACTGCTATTTGAATGTATGTAACACCCCTTCCCGACCTATGAATAACCCGAGGAGGAATGCTACATCGTGATACGAGCTCTGGTTATGTAAGCTTACTTAATGTTCCTTATAAAAATTTTCCAAAAATTTTGACGGAGTCTCCCTTAAAATTCTAAGTCCCAAGTGTCGACAAAACTGATTTTTCTTATTTTTGAAAAACATTTTGTTTCACAATTCAACTTAAGCACACTCCCAATAATCCACCCTTATAACCTCAACTACAATCCTGCAAGAAGAATTCACACTTCTATCTTCACAACCCAACTCAATTTAAAACCATACAGTTATTATACATTACTAGATTTACATGCTACATCAAGTTATCTCTTTGTATTGTTCAAATAAGTACATGCCAGTTTCTAATACCAAAATACAAAATGAAGAGCACCACCTAAGTTTGTTGATGACCGACAGATCGCAGGACTCCTCTGCTCGCTACTGGCTCCTTGCTAATAGCCTATGAGTTTAGAAAAAACTAAATTCGCTAAGCATTGCTTAGTGAGTACTTTAACTAATTACGAAAAATAAATAATAAAAGCATAATGCACTTTTAAAAGCAATGAGTCGTATTGAAAAATAATATCACAGTAAAAACAATACATACATGTCATATATTCAGTTATTATCATTTTATCAGTTCGCTCCACAAGGTAATTTGGTAGACTAACATATGGTAAGGAACTAACTGAAACAACTGTATATATATTCTGTGGCTGTGCCCCTAAAAAATTGTGGACCAAGCCCTGTGGAATCTATGGCCGAAGCCCTCAGACCGGAGTCCTATATAACTCGGGTGATTGCCTTATATAACTCGGACTGAAGTCCTATATAGCTTGGGTCGTCACCCTATATAACTTGGACCAAAGTCCTATATTGAAGCAGCACTGCATATAGTATGATATATCATACCCTTACCCTACTCAGTACTATCCCAGATACCCAGTGGAGCCAAAATTTTCATGTCATTTCTTAATCGAATATGCATTATACAATTATCGACTTATGTTTCTTATTTTATTTCAATGTGAAATATCATATTTTGTCATTTTAATAACATATTATGTTCATTTATATGCATAAGGAATCAATTGGATTACTTTTGAAAAATGACCAAATGAATATTAGCAAAATGACCATATGAATAGTAAATTCTGGTTTTGGACTCAACTTGATCCTTATTTTGAAAAATTGTATAAAATAATCTACTTGACTAAAAACTCTAAAATTTTTACAGAATTTAGTTTTACATTGTAAAATAATTCTTTTAAAATTTCAGATCAAACTGGACACAAAATCTTGGTCAAGTAGTTTACCCAACCAAACTGCTCCAGTTGCCCTGCATCTTGGCAGCAGTTCTAAATTTTGTAAATTCCGTAATTTAAATTCAATCAATGTGGTTCCAAATTATTTTTCTCAAATACTAAACTCAATAAAAAACAACATATCCAAAATTGAATTGAAGATTATTTTTCTAAATTTTATTAAAAATCCGGAAACATGGCTGTCTCAGTCAAGGTACCTCCTAGAGCAGGTCTAACAGAAATACTTTTTCCATAATCATAACCATTCCGAATTCAAATCAAAATATTTTTCAGTCATTCTAGACACATTGCGGCACAAAATATCAAAAATTCACTTCAAGAACATATTTCTATATTTAATTAAAAAGCATCCAAGTCACAGCAGTTCACTAATTCTAAAACAGAAAAATTTCAAGAAAATGAACAAACAATTAGTTAAAGTACCAAACCTTGCTATTTCTTAGTCCTTTATCTATATCACTTCCTTTCCTTCCTTGTCTCCTTGATTTCCTATGAAATTTAACATCACATATACAAAGGTAAGAACCCTAGGTATAGACATAGTCTTATCTTATGATTTTTTTCTAATGGTTGCTAGCTTATTTTCACCATTAAACACCATTATTTCTTTCATCAAATCCTTCAAATAATTATTTCTTGAATTTTCTCCAAATCTAGATACATGAACCCTAATTTCAATCTCTTAAATTAACCATTAATCCATGAAACTAAAACTAGAGAAAGGTTTCTCTTACCTTATAATCTTGTTTGTCACCAAAATCTTCAACCAAAAGCCTTAAACTTTGGAAAAATCACCTCCTTCTTCCTTCTCTTATGGTTTGGACGAGTTCACCATGTAAGAGAGGGCTTTTATTTTCTGTCCTTAGCTTATTTTGATCCAAATGGCAGCCATAAGTGGTGAAAATATGTTGGTATAGATGTTGACTTCCAATTGGTACACCTTATAGCAAAATGGCCACTTTTAATTGGTCCACTTGCCTTCTTCTTTTATCTATTTATTTGGCAAGCCATTAGGCTTCCTTTTATTCATATTTTGACCCCCTCAACTTTCTTGTGCTGTAATTTTATAGTCTAGGGTGTAAAAATACCAAAATACCCTCCAGCGATTAATCGATTATAACTTTTAAACAGTGCGTTTTCGGGAAAAATTGAAACCCACGGTTATGACCCGATTAATCCCGAGAACACATTTATGGCATCCGTTAGGGTCACTATTAAGAACCGACACATCTTTTTGAAAAATTACTCTTAGGTCCTCGGCCTTTCAAAAAATTACCTTTAGGTCCTGTCGACTTCACGGGCCTCCTTTGCACACTGATTTTGTTTTTTACTATCTCGAGCCTCTATTTGACCACTTATTTATGTCCTTGTTGCCTATTACTCGACTACCTAAACTTTGGGATTTGACAATGTATGCAACCATCAGGAGAAACATCACATAAGTAAGCAAAATCAGACTTTATTGCATTCATTTTGGAAAAGAAAACATCATCATTCTCATAAAAAGCAAACAAATTAAAATCAAAATCAAAATCATTATTCTCAAAATCATAAGACAGAATGTCTTCAAACTCCTCATCAATCAGGGTAGCAATCTCCTTCGGAGTCTTCTCGGCTTTCAGGACAGCTTCCTTCTTTTCTTTCGGATTGGACTCCTTGTTGGCTGGCAGGGTGAGCTCTTTCTTCACTTGCTCCACTAGCTCGGCAACATCTGCAAAAATTTCAAAATCCAGGATCAACTTTCCCATGAACATGATTGGCTCGAGTTTTCCTTGGAGTGGTCCCATGTCTGAAGCTTTGACAAAGATTTGTTCAAGTGGCGAAAAGCTCATCTACTCATTCTTCTTGTGCTGGACATCTTTGTTGGCTTCATCATATCCCAACCCCATCTTGGAATTTTGAGTTTTAAAATCTGGAAGCTTTGTCAAATCGGCCTTTCCCTTTCCAAGACCAGCTCCAGGAAGGTAGCTCATGTTCATCATATTCAAGACCTTAGAGTCCACTACTTCATCATTAGAAATTGCAACTACTTGGAAGCCATTGAGAGACCTCTCAATCATTAGAGCATTAACAACCTGATTATCTTTGGCCTCAATGACCACTGTCTCATCTTCGTTAGGTAACTTGATCTTTTAATGAAGGGTGGAAGAAACTACACCAAGAGGATGAAACCATGGTCATCCCAAGAGTAAGGCAAAGGTAATAGGTATGTCCAAAACAACAAATTCAGCAATAGATTCAATTGGACCAACCTTAACAACAACTTTGAAAGTTCCTTCGGCATGTCTCTTGGTGTTGTCATAAGCCCGAATGGTTACCTTGGATGGGTTTAAATCCCTTGTTGACATGGCTAGTTTTGGCAATATTTTAAGTGGACAAACATTTATGGCGGATCCATCATCAACCATTACACGTGGAGTCCTTTTCCCTTTGATTTCTATTTTGATAAAGAGAGGGCGGATGTGATCTCTCCCTTCTTTTGGTAAATCCGCATCTGAGAAAGATACCGCTCCCATATTAACTTCTCTCTTCTCTTAAATATCTTCACATTTCATTACTCCTTCAATTTTTATGAAGTTGATCAGCTCCTCCGGTGTTATGGAGGTGGAAATTGGCATGCTAGCCAAGGCCTTGGCCATAGTTTCTCAGTGCTTTTTAGTAGCCAAAAAATCCCAAATGCTAACACTTGCTTGGGTTCTTTTCAGTTGCTTGGGCACGGTATCATCTTCCTCTTCTTTATTCCCTACTTCCACTTCCTTTCCTTTATTAACTTCTACCTCCTTAGGTGGTGGCCTTGCATAAGGCTTACCGGATTTAGTGTTCATTACTTCATCTTCCTCGAGCTCAGACCAGATCCATTCTTCTTTCTTGGGTACAAGATTGTCACCACTATCGCTTGAATCCCAAAACCTATTCACAACAAAAGTTGCTATTTCTTTACCCACCATAGCTTGTTTAATTTCGCCAAATACCTCTTCTTCTTTGGTTGCTTCTCCAACCACATCTTGGAAAGAAGACATGAAAAAAATTTCATGCAAACCTCCTCCAATCATGAAGGTTGCCAGTGGTGGTACTCTATTGAACCTTGGTAATGGATTGTCTTTGGTATTTGGCTTGTTGGGCTCTGGCAGCTTTCCACTATCAATCAAATTTTGGATCTCATGCCTCATTGTAGACCCTTAATTTTTGACCTAGTCCGATCCAATATATTTTAATTAGTCCAAAATAATTTTTTTGTTGTCCAATATATTTTAGTTACTCCAAAATAATTTTTATGGTATCTTGATTAATGTTAATATTTATTTTAGTAAAAAATGGTGAAATGAACAAAAATTCAAAAATAATAAAAAAATAACAAAAAAAATTAGCAACGGAAAAATCGGCGATGATTTTTTCGTCGCCGAAAGTCAGCGTGGGCTCGTGGGCATTTCGCCCACAGGAAACTCCTGCAGGCGAAATTGCCCAGGCCATTTCGCCCGCAGAATTTTTTTGCTGGCGAAATGGCCTGCGGCAGCTTTTTTGCCAGCGTAATTTTTCCTGTGGCAGCTTTTTTTGCCAGCGCAGTTTTTCCGCAGCAGTTTTTTTCGCCAGCAAAATTTTTCCGAAGCAAAATTTCCGAAACCTAATGTAATTAGGTTTTGGTTTCCTTTTCTTATTGAATATTGTATGCCGTGATTAATTAGAATTACCCATAGAATTATTCTATAAATATGGACTAAACAACACAAAAAAAGGAGGAAAAAGGGAAGAAATTGGATAGAAATTTGGAGCAAAAGTGGAGACCGAATCTGTGAAGGAAAACCTTGGATCATGCTGTTTTTTTGAGAGAGCCGAAAAACAATTCAAGCAATTCAAAGGAAAAATGCTAGTCTTTGACCTTGTTCATCCAAGAAACAATTTTTGGTGAAACTTACAAAATAAGGTTTGAATTCTTAATTTCTTTTTATCTTTTCACAGTAGCTAAATTATCCCTTGGTTTCTTTTAATTCAAAAAAAAACTTTATAACCTCAATTCACTTTTTCTAAGGTTTGAAAATCTTAAATTGTGGCTTTATTTTTCCAAAAGTTTAAAGCTATTAGTTTTATTTCTTCAAAACCCCAAAACCAAAATTTGCTTTCCAAATTATCAAAACTTTAATTTGTGTTCTATTTCCTTCCAAAAGCCTTAAAAATATCTTTTTGCTCTTATAAAACTTCATGAAAATTGTCAATTTTCTTTCCAAAATCCTAAAATAAATTCATTCTCCGAGACCTTAATTCTAAAACACTAAATACAAATGCAACTTCCAAACCTAAATTAGTAAACCCTAACCCCTTAAAACCTTAAATCCTAATTTTTTTCTAAACCCTAATCCTTTAAAACTTTAAAAATCATACAAATACAAATTTTACAACTTTACATAGTAACTTAAAAACACAATACAATAACCGTAAACCACAAATCAAAAGTATTTTGAAGAGCCCAAACCCTAGTTTCATGATTTCACCATCCAAATATTAATTTAGTTAATCAAAGAGCTTTACCAACCTTTTAAAACATAAAATCTTAATCTATTTTAATTCCTTAAAAAAACTCACAGTAGCCATAATTTAGACTTTTATTTGCTTTATTCAATTCTATATTTGATTATGCTTTGATTTATTTTATATGCTTTAATTTATTTAAGTTCAATGCTTGGTTTATTTTATTTATCATGGATGGATGTTTACTTTCTATTGATATTTAATGCCTTTGATGAATGATTTATTGTTTACTTTTATCAATTTATTTAGATTGCCAAATGTTGTAAGAGGTATGTTTCTACTTGGAGGATACCTCATTAGTTAAATATCATGTAATTTAAATTGCTTTTCTATTTTAGAACCTATGTAAAGGACATATTTCTACCTTTCAGTGAGTGTCCTATTTAGGCATGAGATGTAAGGACATGTTTCCATCCTTGGATGGGTGTCCATTTATTTGCTTTGTTTAGACATTGCTTTGATTTTAATATAATGGTGCTTTCTTTTAATTATTATGTGTAATATGGATAATGTTATTATATTTAAGAATTTTATAATATTAAGACCTGTAAAGGAGGCCGGTTCCAATGAACTGGGCGTTGTGGGGATGCTGGGCCATTTGTCACCTTCCCCACACGTACCTAACTTTCCGAACGGAGGCCGATTCCAATGAACTGGGTCGAGTCATCCACCCCTTTCTTTTTCCCAGCCCGTTCGGGAGGTGACTCCATTTTCTCTAGACTTAGCTCCGTGTTCTCTAAGGCCTCGAGCCTAAATAGTGCAGAAGTCGAAAGAACCATTCCACCGGGAGTGGGGGCGAAAATCCCCGCTCACACTCATCCTCACACATCTATCCGTGTCGTGCCCTTACATTTGATGAAATTGACAAAATGCTTTAGTGTCAAAATTAGGTGGGAGAGGGTTAGGCAAAGGACGAGGATTTAAGGGTTGTAACAATCCCTTCCTTTGAAGCTTATTGAGAACCCAAGACATCAATTTCCCCAATTCTGAAAACTACCTTCTTGTTCCTTCGCTAGTAGCATTAACACCAACTGCCTTTTGCATGCCTTGGTTACCAGACTGATAGTTTCCTTTCTCGTTCCTTCTTGTTGAAAAATGATTCTTCTCTTTTTTCCATTCTTCAATTTGTAGACCCGCTTGGAGGAGATCTTTGAAATCACGGATGAGTATATGAGACATCTTTTCACGAAGACTAGGCAACACCCCTCTCACAATCATTCTTATTTGATCAGATTCATCGGGCCTCTTCTTGAACAAAGCGGCCTTATTTCTCCATCTTTTCACATAGTCCACAAAATTTTTGTTTGGCCTTTGTCTAATGGACTCAACTTCCATTAAGGTAACTTCCATCTCGACGTTGTATCCATATTGTTGGATGAAGGCCTTGTATAGCAGATCCCAACTCTTTTGTGTTCCTTCTTCTATTGTATTGAACCAATTTTGGATAACAGGATCCAATGAGAGCATAAAGCACATTAGAGTTTGAGCCTTAGTAGCTCGAGCAGACTGCATAGCAGTGATATACTATTTCACATAGAGGTGAGGATTTTCGGTTCCATCAAATTTTGCAAAGGATGGCATCTTGAATTTGTATGGCACTTCTTCGTCTAGCTTAAATAATTTGTCAACTTCGGACATTTCTTCGGTTTTTAGCTTCTTCTCAAATTTATTTTCCAAATCCATAATCATCTTTTCAACATTAGAAGTTTCACTTTTCTCCATAGTTGATCTTTCAACAATCTTCAGTTCTTTCTTCTTGTCTTGAGGATCTTGGAAATATTGAGCCCAATCGTCATCATCATCAATGATCACCTTATCATCATCAAAAATCACTTCACCAACTTTAGCCTTCCCTTTGTCCTTTAGCTTCTTAGTGCTAGCAGATGCTTCGACATTATTTCCTAAAATTGCAGCCAATTGGTTCTTCATGGTCTCAGCCAGGGCCTCTTTTATTTCTTCCATCTTGGCATTGAGGGCGTCATCCACCATTCTTTGAATTTGTTCGGGCTCCATTTTTTTTGGTAAGCAAGTGATTGAGTTGCTACTAGATTCTTCATCCCTAACATAGGTCGGATTGTCGTAAGCTTTTGAACTATCGTAATCTAGGGCTGTGAGCCAGAGAGGATCAATGATATGAGATGCAAATGTATGTATGCATGTATGCACAAACAATAGACAAAGAAAGATAATTAAGACATTCCTTCTAAACTTCCACACACGGATGGTGAGTTTCTTTTCCTAGGTATATGGTTAACAAAATAACAACGTGGGGTATCTTATTTTTGAATATTTCCCTCGGACATTTCAACCAATAGTTATATTTTCAAAAATGAAAATAAATTCATGATAATTCCCAATAATTAGGTTTTAATCCATTCAACCAACTAAAGTAGCTTTTATGCTATATTGGATTAAAACTAAATTAAGAGGTTCATTATAAATAGATTTCTCACTTGAAAAAGTAACTAATGATTCATGCCAAAAACAAGCCCATGATTAATTATTTCTTAGTATAAACTAGGCTGACAATTGATTTTTGGTATTTCATAATTGACCTAAATATTTGTAAGCTCATTTAAAAGTTGGATGAAAATAATTTTGTTTCTAAGCCCATTGTAAAAATATTTTAGAAAAAATGAATTTTGGGCTTAGTATTTGGGTCATGAGCAAAAGAATTTTTGATTTGTTTTTAGAAAAGTTTTATGTTGAAAGACCATCTTGAAAATTTTTGAAAATAGCTTTGGTCTTTTGGACTTAAAAAAAAAATTTATTTTGAGCTTACCATATACGTAGGTCATATTAGAAAAAGAACAAACCAAATAAGCCATGATTTAAGCTAAGATAAATTAACCATAGTCAAACAACAAGCATTTGAGGTAAAATCTAATGAAAGTAACTAGGCCAATTATATAAGCTTTAGTTTTTGGTTTAAAAGGCTTAGGTTCCCATAACAAGTATAGACCAAATGGTATGAGGCTATGAATGGTTATGCCATGCTCGATCTCCATACCTTGAGTGAAAGTATGGTATCCCTTACATAACACAACACGGGTAACACGGGCATCCTAACTCACTCACACGATGCAATCTAGTATGATGCAATGGATAATATAATTATAAGAAAGAATAGAATAATAAAAAGACAAATGGAATCAACTTCTCTTATCCCTAGTGGAGTCGCCACTGTGAGCAAGGATTTTTGCTCCCACTCCCGGTGGAATGGTTCTTACGACTTTGGCACTGTTTAGGCTCGGGGCCTTAGAGAACATAGGCCTAAGCTCAGAGAAAATGGAGTCGCCACCCGGACGTGCCAGGAAAAAGAAAAGGGTGGATGACTCAATTCCTAAAGAATCCCCAACCCCCTAATGGGTTCAGAAAGTTGGGTATGTGTGGGGAAGGTGAGAAATGGCCCAGCACCCCCACAATGCCCAGTTCATTAGAACCGGCCTCCTTTGCAGGTCTTAATATTATAAAATTCTTAAATATAACAATATTATCCATGCTACATGCAACAATTAAAATAAAGCATCATTATATAAAATCAAAGTAATGTCCAAACAAAGCAAACAAATGGACACCCATCCGAGGATAGAAATATGTCCTTACATCATTCATGTCTAAACTAAATAGGACACCCACCGAAAGGTGGAAATATGTCCTTTACATTGGTCCAAAATATAAAAGCAATTTAAATTACATAGAAATTAATTAATGATGTACCCACAAAGTGGAAACATACCTCTTACAATATTTGGAAATCAAGATAAATCAATAAAAGTAAATAACCATTCATAATAAATAAATCATTCATCAAAGATATCAAACATCAATCAAAATATATAATAAACATTCATCCAATTTAAATAAAACAGTAAATATATTAACTTTAGGGGTTCATCCATTAAGTAGGGTTTCTAGGATTTTATGTTCAATAACTAGGGTTTTGTATATATTAGTTTAATTAGTTGAGAAATATTTTAAAGTAATAACATAGTTACTGGATGTTAAAAACATTTTGGATGTTTTTATGAAAATAATGTTACTGTGATTAAAAAAGTAGGTTTAGTTAGGGTTTTAAGCAAACATCATGAAATTTGGGTTTTTTAAGACATTAGGGTTTATAATTTTAAAAGATTGGGTTTTAGGTTTACTGAATTATGGTTTTAGGTGTTGATGAACTTGTTATAAAGTTTTGATGTTTTAAGAATTAGGGTTTAGTAAGGCTAGGGTTTACTAGATTAGGGTTTTGAGAAAATTAGGGTTTTTGGTATTTTGGAAAATATATTTGTTATTAGGATTTAAGAAAACAGTTTAGAGTTTTATAGAAACAATTATGATTAAAGTTTTAGAAACTGTAAAGAAGATTAAGGTTTGGAGATTTAAGAAGACATTTGAAAATTTTGGACAAAAAGTTAGAGTTTAGATGATTAAGAAAATAGTTCGGGGAAAAACAATTTAGGGTTTTAAAGTTTCTGAAAACAGAAGAAACAACTTAGGGTTTTTAAAGTTTTTGAAAACATAAGAAACAATTTAGGGTTTTTAAGTTTTGGAAACAGAAGGATGATTTAAGGTTTTAAAGTTTTGATTAAAGACTTAAGCTACTGGATGAATGGATGATTTAATATGTAAAACATATTACTAAGTTTAATAATTTAGGTTATTGACTCAATATCAAAACAAATGATTATGCTTAAACAATTCATGAATCTAAACGTAAGAATATAATAAAATCAAAGATTTATAATCAAACCTCCGTTTGCTGGTTCTTTGTTGGTTCCACCAAAAACTGATTTCTGGATGAACAATAACAAAGGCAATCCTGCTGCCTTTGATGGATTGATTGCTTCTTGTTGCTAATGTCTCTCGCTTGCTAGGGTTCTCTTTTAGCCGATAGAACTTTTTGAGTCTCCAATCAGTAAATAATTTTTCTCCTTGTAAAATAATTTTTTTGACCCTCTAATTCTGTGTTTTAATGTGGTATTGATAGGAAAACTAGTACACTTACTTCTAATTGTCTAAGGAAATTAAAACCGTTTAGGAAAAGAAATCAAAACCGAATAGAATTTGGTTTTGGAAAAAAATTGCGTTGGAAAATTGAGCTAGCAAAAAAATAGCCGTGGGCTGGAAACGGCGAGAATTGAGAGAATTTGCTGCGAGCAAGCGCCAATTCACTGCAGGAAATTCCTACTACGAATTGGCCTAGGCCAATTTGCTTTTGGCGATGAAATTTTTTGTCGCTGATTTTTCCGTCACCGATTATTTATTTATATATTTTTTTAACTTTACTTTAATTTTTTTATAAAAAATTATAAAAAATAAATAATAAATACTAAAATAGATATTATTTAATTAAAATGCCATAAAAATTATTTTGGACTATATAAAAAAATATCGGACTAGACTAGGTAAAAAATTAAGGGTCTACAGGTGGTATTTATAGGCCTCAAACAAATTATGCCCATTGGTGAAGTGGGTAGAAAAGCCCAACTCTAATAGCCATAAAATCTTCTTGGATTTCTATGTTAGACTATTGGTACGATTACACAAGTTAGTCTGGCAGAAAGGGTTGCAGTGGTATGGAGCGGTGAAGTCTCGATGAGATAAGTAATCTCTCACCGCTATGAAGCCGTGCAACCATGAGATTAATATAACCGTTGGAGGGCTTCAATGGTTAGTTAAATAACCAATAAGAAGAGTTTTCCCAAGCTCACTTTAGCAACTTAAGTGTTTCCAAGCTCACACTCAAACTTTTGATGGTGTTTAATGCTCACACTGTAATATTTAAAATTTTAGATACTAAACTCTTAATTTAATATTGATAATTTATAGTGAATTGTGATATAAGTGGTATGGATAAGTAATTTAAATAGTGGATCATAAAAATTTACTGAAAAAGTTATGTATTTTTACGGTTTTACGAGACTAAAAATAGAATTAGAATCAAAGATTAAGAGTGAGGGTGCACTGTAGTTAAAATGAGAGTGACCACACTATATTAAGCCTTATATATATGTGGACAAGTGTGTGTATGTTTAGAAACTTCTCTCTTCTTCTTTCTTCTTTAAATGTTCATCACCACCTTCACCACTAAAAACTCCTTCTTTCTTTCTTCTTTCCAATATTTTAAATAAAACTTAAGAGGAAACTACATCTAGATATAAGTTTTTAGAAGAAAAAGCTGGAAAAGTTGAGATTATCCACAAGTGATTAGAGAAAAAAGAAGAGTTTAAAGAGGTATGTGCTTATGTATTTTTGATTTGCAACTATATAAATTTCTATGAATTTTATTGATTAAAGTGATTGATTGAGTTATTTTTGAAGAGTTTTTACTAAAAATATTTGATGTAAGCTTTGTCTATGTTAAAGAAATTAGTTTTGATCCATTGTTATCATATATTTAGATATATGGAGTTTAAGTTGATAAGTGTTCGAAATATAAAACTTTGCTTGACATAGACAGTGACATGGCCATATCACTAGGCGTATCATTGTTGTTGTGTTTCAGTGTTGATGACATGACCAGGAACACGCCTGTGTCATTGGGCATGTCGTAGCTACTGTGATGAACGTATATGACACGACAAGTAATATGCCCGTTTCATTGGGCATGTCATAGATGCTATGATGAAAATAAATGACATGGCCAGTGACATGCCGAGCCATTAGGCATGTCGTAGCCACTGTAATGCAATTTAAATGACATGGTCAGTAATGTGCCCATGTCATTGGGCGTGTCACTTGAGGAGATTGCCAAAATAACTTTTTACTTTGGTTTTCATTTGTAATTCTAGCTATAATGATTATAAGTCCTCAAAGTGTAAAGAATTTCTTTTTAAAGCTAACTCTAACAAGTAGTGTAATAGATTTATTTGAATATATGATAAAATATGTGTGATACCATTTGTCGATCGAAGAACTGTTCCATTGAAGTGTTGTGTATGATTTAATGTTAATTAATAACTATTGAATTGCCCAAATCATACTGATCTTGAATCTAGCTTGGAATTGAATGGCTAGCTAAAGGAAGAATATCCTAAGTTATAGTGGGAGCTCTATGCCATTAATAGACACTCTATGTCACCATACTCAGTAGGCATTCATGCCATAGTGGGCCATTGGCCAAAATTCTATAAAGTGGGCATTAAACTGCCAATAGTGACCTGTTATCTAAATCTAGAATCTAAGTTCAGTGTGTATGGGCATAATTAAAGAAGTTATCTACTTTGAAAATAATGTGTTATATGGTTATTATTAAATTAATCGATTTTGAATTTAATCATGTTCAGTATTTCAATGTTCAATGGTTTTATTAATTTTTTATTTAATGTTCTGAAAGTAATACTTTTTTATTATTTCTAAGCTATTTAATGTTTAGATCTCTTTCCTTTAATTTTTGTTGCATATTGTGAATACATAAGCACCACTAAGCTTTGCTCAGCATGTCAGAACTATTTTTTGACACGCAGATTAAACAAGAAGAGTTGAGACTACAAAGTGAGAGATTTACGTTCCTGGTCAACTGCATCATAAAAGTTCAATAACAATATTGTAAATATTGTGTTTTGTATAGTTCACATGGCAACACCTTATACTTTTGTATGATAGTTGTACAAGTTTGAGAGTAGTTTGAGAATTTTATTAATGTAAGTTATCTTGCTTATGTTAATGATACACGACGTTCAAGCAAGGCTTTGGGAGACATACCTACAATGAGTGAGTTTTTGAATATTTTTTCAGAAGAATTACCTATAATACCACTAGAGAGGGAGGTAGAATTTGTTATTGATGTAGTTTTAGGTACAACGCTAATTTCTACTCAACCTTATAGAATGGCACCTCCGGAATTAAAAGAATTAAAGGTGCAACTCCAAGAATTGCTTGATAAAGGATTCATAAGACCTAGTGTGTCACCTTGGAGTGCACTAGTTTTGTTTTTGAAGACAAAGGATAGTACCTTAAGATTATGTATAGATTATCGACAGTTGAATAAAGTGACTATTAAGAATAAGTACCCATTACTTAGGATTAATGACTTGTTTGATCAATTGAGAGAAGCGGGTGTTTTCTATAAGATTGATCTTAAATCAGGTTATTATCTGATGAAAATTAAAGAAGTAGATATTCTGAAGACAACTTTTAGAACTCGATATGGACATTATGAATTTTTACTTATGCCCTTTGGTTTAACTAATGCTCCAATAGCTTTTATGGACTTAATGAATCAAGTCTTTAAACCCTATTTAGACCAGTTTGCAGTTGTTTTCATTGATGATATACTAGTTTATTCCAGAAATAGAGAGGAGCATAATAAGCATTTGAGAGTTGTAATACAAACACTAAGGGAGAATCAATTATACGCTAAATTATCAAAGTGTGATTTTTGGTTGACAGAAGTGTCGTTTCTAGGTCATGTAGTGTTAGCTAATGGTATTCATGTGGATCCATGTAAGATTGAGACTATTTTGAATTGGCAGCTACCAAAGAATATAACAGAAGTTTGGAGTTTCCTTGGGTTGGCTGGATACTATAGAAGATTTGTTCAAGGGTTTTCAAAAATAGCACTTCCTTTAACTAAGCTCCTTAGATAAGAAACTAAATTTGAGTGGAATGCTCAATGCCAAGCAAGTTTTGAACAATTGAAGGCTATGTTGACTGAAGCACCTGTCTTGACATAACCTACTCTAGGTAAAGACTATATTATTTATAGTGATGCTTCTCATCAGGGACTTGGTTGTGTATTGATGCAAGAGGGTAAGGTAATTGCTTATGCTTCTAGGCAATTAAAATCTCATGAATTGAATTACCCTACACATGATTTGGAGTTAGCTGCTATTGTATTTGCTCTTAAGATATGGTGACATTACTTGTATGGTGAAAAGTGTTATATTTTCACTGATCATAAAAGTTTGAAATACTTGCAAACACAAAAAGAACTAAACTTAAGGCAGAGAAGATGGATGAAATTGATCAAGGATTATGATTGTATCATTGACTATCATCCTAGGAAAGCTAATGTAGTAGCAGATACTTTAAGTCGAAAGACTTTAGCAGGTATGTTGTATATAGAATATTATTGTGTTAGATATATAAATTAAATTAACTAAATTATATCATGTGTTATGTTAGCAGAATTGAGGGTTGAACCAATCATTAGGCAAAAAGTGGTAGAAGCTTAGAAACAAAATAAAAAATTGTTAGAACTTTTGAAACAAGTGCATGAAGGGGAAAAGCCAAAATATGTTATGTCAGAAGATGGTGGAATATATTATAGAGGTCAATTGTGTGTACCTAATGTGAAGGAACTAAATGAGTGTATTCTTGGTGAAGCTCATAATACTACGTATACTGTACATCCCGGAAGCAATAAGATGTACCAAAACTTAAAGTCTCATTATTAGTGGCCTGGTATGAAAAGAGATATTATTGAATATATGACTCGATGTTTAGTGTGTCAACAAGTCAAAGTAGAACATTAAGTTCCATTGGGTCTTTTGCAACCTATATCAATACCATAATGGAAGTGGGATAGAACCACCAAGGATTTTCTGACTGGTCTTTCGAATATCCAAAAGAAGCATGATACAATTTGGTTAATTATTGATAGATGAACCAAATCAGCTCATTTCCTTCCCATTCGAGTTGACTATTCAATGGATAGACTTGCGAAGTTATATATTAATGAGATAGTTAGGCTTTATGGCGTACCAATGTCTATTATTTCATATCAAGAACCTCACTTTACTTCAAGATTTTGGGAAAGTTTTCAGAAAGCATTTGGTACTCGACTTTATTTTAGTACTACATTTCATCCACAGATGGATGGTCAATCGGAAAGGGTGATACAAGTACTTGAGGATATGCTTAGAAAATGTATAATCAATTTTGAAGGTAGTTGGGATAAATATCCGCCTTTAATAGAATTTGCCTATAACAACAGTTATCAAACGAGTATTAGAATGGCTCCATATGAGGCATTCTATGGAAGGAAGTGTAGAACTCCATTGTGTTGGGTGGAATTGAATGAAAGCAAACTTATGGGACTTGATCTCATAAGACAAACTAAAGACAAAGTAAAGCTTATAAAGGATCGATTATAAATTGCAATGGATAGACAAAAATCTTATGCAGATTTGAAATGGCGTGATATTGAATATAGTGTGGGGGATAAGGTATTTTTGAAAGCATCACCGTGGAAGAAGGTTCTTCACTTTGGAAAGAAAGGTAAACTAAGTCCTAGGTTTATTGGGCCATATGAAATACTTGAACGTGTAGGTTCAGTAGCTTATTGACAAGCTTTGCCTCTGAAATTGGCTAAAATTCATAATGTATTCCATGTGTCGATGCTTAGACGATATAGATCAAATCCTACACATGTGATTCAAGCAGAGTCCTTTGAAATTCAGCTAGATTTGAATTATAAAGAAGAACCAGTGGCTACCTTAGCTCGTGAAGTAAAGGAGTTGAGTAATAAGCACATTCCTTTAGTGAAAGTGTTGTGGAGGAATCATTTGATAGAGGAACCCACTTGGGAAAGCTAAGAAATGATGAGACAACAATACCCTCAATTGTTTCAAGCATTTATAATAGATAAAATTTGAAGATGAAATTTCTTTAGTGAGGAAAAATTGTAATGTTTAAAATTTTAGATACTAAACTCTTAATTTAATATTGATAATTGTGTGAGCAGGGATTTTTGTCCCCACTCCCGGTGGAATGGTTCTTGCGACTTTGGCACTGTTTAGGCTCGGGGCCTTAGAGAACACAGACCTAAGTCTGACGAAAATGGAGTCACCACCTGGACCGGCCGGGAAAAAGAAAGGGGTGGATGACTCGATTCCTAAGGAATCCCCAACCCCCTAATGGGTTCGGAAAGTTGGGTACGTGTGGGAAAGGTGAGAAATGGCCCAGCACCCCCACTACGCCCGGTTCATTAGAACCGGCCTCCTTTACAGGTCTTAATATTATAAGATTCTTAAATATAACAACATTATTCATATTACACACAATAAAAAGAAAGCATCATTATATTAAAATCAAAGCAATGTCCAAACAAAACAAATAAATTGACACCCATCCGAAGATGAAAACATGCCCTTACATCACATGCCTAAATAGGACACCCACCAAAAGGTAGAAACATGTCCTTTACATAGGTTCTAAAATAGAAAAGCAAATTAAATTACATGATATTTAACTAATGAGGTACCCACCAAGTGGAAACATACCTCTTACAACATTTGAAAATCTAAATAAATTGATAAAAGTAAATAATCATTCATCATAAATAAATCATTCATTAAATATCAATAGAAAGTAAACATCCATCCATGAAAAATTAAAGAAACCAAGCATTGAACTTAAATAAATAAATCAAAGCATAATCAAATATATAATTGAATAAGGCAAATAAAAATCTAAATTATAACTACTGTTTCCATTTTGGGTTATTTATTTCATGTGTATAGGATTTTGGAATTTATAGAATTAGGCTACTGTGACTTTAAGAGAAATAAAATAGATTAAGGATTTTATGTTTTAAAAGGTTGTTAAGACTCTTTGATTAACCAAACTAGGGTTTATGATGTAAAATCGTGAAACTATAATTTGGACTCTTTAAAACACTTTTAATTTATGGTTTCAAGTTTATTGTGTGAAATTAAAATATTTGTATTTTTATTGTTTTTAAAATTTTAAGGGATTTGGGTTTAGAAAAAATTAGGGTTTAAGGCTTTAAAGGGGTTAGGGTTTTACTATTTTGAGTTTTGGAGTTGAGTTAGGGTTTAGTGTTTTAAAATTAAGGTTTAGTGTTCTTAGAATTAAGTTTTAAGAATTTGTAAATCAATTGATAATTTTATGAAGTTTATGAAAGTAAACCAAATGAATTAAAGTTTTTTATAAATAGAAAAGATGTTTTTAGGACTTTTTGAAAACAAACAGAACATAATTTAAGGGTTTTGATAATTTGGAAAGTAAATTAGAGTTTTGGGGTTTTGAAGAAATAAAACTAATAGCTTTAAACTTTTGGAAAATAAAGCCACGATTTAAGATTTTTAAACTTTGAGCAACGGGAATTAGGTTCTGGGATTTTTGAATTAAAAGAACACAATTTCATGAATTAAGTTACTGTGAAAAAAAATAAAAAAAATTTAAGAGTTCAAACCTTGATTCATGAGTTACACCCAAAAATTGCTTCTTGGATGAATAAAAACAAAGGCAGTTGGTGCCTTTGATGATTTGTTAATGCCTTTCTTCTTCGTCTCTCAAAAAGTCAGATTTGATTAAAGTTTTCCTTCACAGATTCGGTTTCCACTTTTCCAATTTTCGTCCTAATTTCTGATTGATTTTTTGTCTCTCTCTGCCTCCACATTTATAGAAGTTTTTATATCCTTCAATCCTAATTATTCACGGCATCTTTATTGAATAAGAAAAGGAAACCAAAAATTAATTGTATTAGGTTTCGGAAAATTTACGCCGAAAAAATTTCGCTTGCAAAAAAAAAACTACTGCTGAAAAATTGCGCTGGCAAAAAAGCTGCCACAGAAAAATGCTGCAGGCGAAATGCCCACGGGCTCGCGTTGACTTTCGGTGACAATGTTTTCATCGCCGATTTTTTTATTATTATTATTTTGTTATTTGTTATTTGTTATTATTTTTGAATTTTTATTCATTTCACCATTTTTACTAAAATAAATATTAAAATTAATCAAGATACCATAAAAATTATTTTGGACTAACTAAAATATATTGGACTGGACTGGGTCAAAAATTAAGGGTCTACAGTTTGCCCCCTGCTTGAACGATCTGAGACTTTAGAGAGTGAAAAGCAATAAGACTTAATTTTTGATGAGATAGTTATTTGAATTTGTTTTGGGTACTTGGACCCAAGACTAAACTTGATTTGGTTACTTGGACCCGAGATTGGGTACTTGGACCCGAGCTTGAATTTGAATTGGGCACTTGGACCCGAGAATGGGTACTTGGACTTGAGATTGGGTACTTGGACCCGAGCTTGAATTGATTTTGGGTACTTGGACCCGGGATTGGGTACTTAGACCCGAGATTGATTTGATTTGGGTACTTGGACCCGAGCTTGAATTGATTTTGGGTACTTGGACCCAAAACGTCAACCATCTCTCGGGTCCAGAACCCAAAACGTCAACCATCTCAAAAATTAAGCCTAATTTCTTTTCACTCTCTTTTACTAAAGTCTCAGATCGTTCAAGCAGGGGGCAAACTGTAGACCCTTAATTTTCGACCCAGTTCAGTCCAATATATTTTAGTTAGTCCAAAATAATTTTTATGGTATCTTGGTTAATTTAATATTTATTTTAGTAAAAAATGGTGAAGTGAATAAAAAATCAAAAATAATAAAAAATAAAAAATAACAAAAAAATCGACGATGAAAAAATCATCGTCGATAGTCAGCGCGGGCCCGTGGCCAAAGCCATTTTGCCTGCAAAAAAATTCTGCGGGCGAAATGGCCCATAGGCCAATTTTGCCTGCCGCTGCCATAGCCAGCTGCGGAAGCTTTTTTACCAGCGCATTTTTCCCGCAGCAGATTTTTTTGCCAGCGCGATTTTTCCACAGCAGTTTTTTTCGCTAACAAAATTTTTCTGACACAAATTTTTTCAAAACCTAATGCAATTAGGTTTCAGTTTCCTTTTCTTAATAATGTTATATTCTATGAATAACAAAGATTAATAAAAAAAATCTTCTATAAATAATAACAAAAACAACACAAAAAGGGTGAAGAAATTGAGATGGGAATTTGGAGAAAATTGAAACCGAAACTAAGTAGGAAAGGCAGTGAATCAATCTGATTTCTTTTTTTTTTTTTTGAGAGTGGACAACAATTCAATCCATCAAAGGCAGCAAAGCTTTTTTTTTTTATATTTTTTGCTCATCCAAGAAGAATTTTTTGGTGGAACCAACAAACGGAGGTATGCATCAATTGTCAAAATTCTTCACAGTAGCTTAAAATCATCCTATTGTTTCTTTTAATTCAAAAACCCTAGAATCTTAATTCCCCTTTTCTAAAGATTAAAAACCTTAATTGGTTGCTTTGTTTTCCAAAAAACTTAAAATTATTATTTTTGTTTCTTCAAAATCTCAAAACCCTAATTTGTTTTCCAAATTTTCAAAACACTAAGTTGAGTTCTGTTTCTTTCCAAAAACCCTAAAAACATCTTTTTTGTTTAAATAAACCTTAAATCGCTTTATTCATCTTTATAAAACTTCATAAAATTATCAATTGTTATTCCAAATTCTAAAAACTAATTCATTCTCTGAAACCCTAATTCAAAAATCCTAAAACCCTAATTCAACTCCAAAAACCAAAACAGTGAACCCTAGCTCCCTTAAAACCTACACCCTAATCCTTTAAACCTTAAAACCCTATAAATATCTTCAAACACAGTAAGCCTAAAATAATAATTCAGTAGCCGTAAATCATAAATCTAAGTGTTTTAAAGTGTTCAAACCCTAATTTCATGATTATACATCTCAAACCCTAATTTGATGAATCAAAGAACTTTACCAACTTTTTAAATCATAAAACCTTAATCTATTTTAATTCCTTTAAAAACTCATAGTAGCCTAATTCCACAAATCCCAAAACCCTAAACACATGAAATAAAGAATCTTAAATAGAAACATTTGCCCTAATTTGAATCTTTATTTGCCTTATTCAATTTTATATTTGATTATTCTTTGATTTATTTTATATGCTCTAATTTATTTAAGTTCAATGTTTAGTTTATCTAATTTATCATGGATTGATGTTTACTTTCTATTGATGCTTAATACCTTTGATGAATAATTATTTACTTTTATTAATTTATTTAGATTTGCAAATAGTGTAAGTGGTATGTTTCCCCTTGGTGGGTACCTCATTAGTTAAATATCATGTAATTTAAATTGCTTTTTCCATTTTAAAACCAATGTAAATGACATGTTTCTACATTTCGGTGGGTGTCCTATTTAGGCATGTGATGTAAGGACATATTTGTTTCCATCTTCGGATGGGTGTCAATTTATTTGTTTTGCTTGGACATTGTTTTGATTTTCAATATATCGATGTTTTATTTTAATTGTTGTGTGTAATATGGAAAATGTTGTTATATTTAAGAATTTTATAATATTAAGACCTGTAAAGGAGGCCGGTTCCAATGAACCGGGCATTGTGGGGGTGCTGGGCCACTTTTCACCTTCCCCACACGTACCTAACTTTCTGAACCCATTAAGGGGTTGAGGATTCCTTAGGAATCAAGTCATCCACCCTAATCTTTTTCTCTGTCCGTCCGGGTGGTGACTCCATTTTCTCTGAACTTAGGTCCGTGTTCTCTAAGGCCCCGAGCCTAGTTAGGATGTTACATATGAGGTAATCCTCATTGTGATAATGATTTGCCTACAGGCTTGATAAATGTGATTATTGGACCAAAACAGTAACTCTGGAATTTGAATGGCATATTAGTTTCTTTTGGGCCCATTCTTGTCTTTGCTTAAATGTGAATCATGAATGATGAAACAATTGAACAATATAATGAAATATAAAGTTATGAAATATGATATCCTTGCATATTATTTCTAATTCTTGAAAGTTTGACATTGGTATTACATTAAAGTATTTATTGTGGTTTGTACCACTAAGCCATTGGCTTAGCGCGATTGTGATTTATCGTGCAGGTGATAGGGTAGATCCGGTTGAACCGGAGAGTTCAGCTAGACCTAGTTGAGTCTAGGCTTGTGATCTCTTGTGAATTGCTGATTTTGGACTTCAAGTTCAGAGACAAACTGCCAAGCATCTATAAACTCTATATTTTGTAAATATTGATTTTGATGTATGCATAAGTATATTTCACTACATTTTTTGCTGCTTAATAAATAAATGTTTTATCTATTATGTTCTATAATATAACTTAAATGTTTTAAATTTTCTCACATTGTTAAATTGAAAGATTGGTTTGTTTAATATAGACTGTGACATTCTTGTATCCGGTATGCGTATATTACAGATGTGGGTGTGTGTAGTGTACATATATTGGGTATAGGGGTGTTACAACAAGTCATGAACAAGGGTTAAGTCAAGTTATCAGACATGGATGGGAACGAGTTTAATGAGCCAGTGAACATTGACAGGTTGTAAAAGTTTATGCAAAAAAAAAGAGAGCTCGCTAGGTTGAAAACCTAAAAAGGACGGCCTAGGCAAAAGTTAGAGCAATCTGCTAGTTTTAAAAACTCGAAAGGGCGGGCTAGGCAACAATTACGGCTATGCGAGAGAAAATTGTCAATTAGAAAACCCAAAAGGGTTGGTTGGCGACATGAATGATCTTGTGTGTGATGGCTTTATGTTTTGTTGTTTCCCAATTTAATATAACAGATTTAATATTAAAATTTTTCTATGTGCACTGTTTTAAGTGTTTGACGAAATATGGATAAAAAAACACAATAGTGGAAGGTGATGACAAATTATGAAAGGAAAAGAAACATCTCTTATTATTACTATCATTATTTTTTCATCCTAACAATATTCTTTCTAAAGAAATTGACAAATGTAAATCCTATGGAAAATGATAAGTGTAGTGTGTAGGCCAGCTTTACTTCAGCCTATCCAAGTAGGCTTCAGTTAGACAAGACATGTCCAAGTCAAGAGTAAACTCAAAACCTCGAGGCTCGCCTCCATCCTAACGATCAAGCTGGTGAGGATCATACCAAGTACCTCGATGAAGAGCAGCGAGAGGAACATACATCAAATACATTCGAATGGTGATACGAGAAATCTTCTACCAAGGTACTAACCAATGAATGTTGACTGTAGCACATGAGCAGATCTAGTCAACCCAGTCGGCATATGAAGAAGCAGGTTGAAGTAGCTTCCTGGAAGAATGATGTCACGGTAGGTATCTAGAGAAATTCATGGATGGAGTGAAGAGCAAACGGAGATGCTCTTGAAGCCAAATTTGAAAAAAAAAGAAAAAATATAATAATAAAAAAGAAGCTCGTTAGGTCAAAAATCTATAAGGACGGCCTATGCAAAAATTAGGGAGGTTTGCTAATCTCGAAAACTCGCAAGGGCGGTCTAGGCATAAATTAGAACCAATAAAAAAAGGGGGGCCTAAATTGAAAGCCCAAAAGGGCAGTTTAGGTAGTTACCTGAAACAGCAACGGACTCCAGGCCAATCTCCTTGATGATCATGCTTTAAATTTGTCCAATCCAACTAAAGTCTCAGCTAAGATCACCAGTATCGATGATAAGCCTCCTTCCATTTGGTCCATGATATCCAATACTCATGGATTGATATCGCCATCGGAAGAAACAAGCAAGAATTGGGAAAGTAAGCAGAGACAGAACAAGCATCCTGTGAGCAGGGATTTTTGCCCACTCCCGGTGGAATGGTTCTTGTGACTTCAGTACTGTTTAGGCTTGGGGCCTTAGAAAACACTGACCTAAGCCCGGAGAAAATGGAGTTGCCACTTGGGCAGGCCAGGAAAAAGAAAGGGGTGGATGACTCGATTCTTATGGAATCCCCAACCCCTTAATGGGTTTGAAAAGTTGGGTACATGTGGGGAAGGTGAGAAATGGCCAGCACCCCCACAACGCCCGGTTCATTGGAACTGGCCTCCTTTGCAGGTCTTAATATTATAAAATTCTTAAATATAACAATATTATCCATACTACATACAACAATTAAAATAAAGCATCATTATATTAAAATCAAAGCAATGTTCAAACAAAATAAATAAATGGACACCCATCCGAGGATGGAAACATGTTCTTACATCGTCCATGTCTAAAACTAAATAGGACACCCACCAAAAGGTGAAAACGTGTCCTTTACATTAATTCTAAAATATGAAGATAATTTAAATTATATGAAAATTAATTAATGAGGTGCCCAAAATGGAAACATACCTCGTACAATGTTTTAAAATCAAAACAAGTCAATAAAAGTAAACATCAATTCATCATAAATAAATCATTCATCAAAGACATCATACATCAATCAAAATATATAATAAACATTCATCTAATTTAAATAAAACAGTAAGTATATAACTTTAGGGTTCATGTATCAATTATGGTTTCTTGGGTTTTATATTTAACAATTAGGGTTTAAGTAAATAAGATTGAAGCTTATGAAAATAAAATAAAATTTGTAGATATTTGAAAGGAACAAGCTACTGTGATGATTTGAAAATAGAATTAATTAAGATTTATGGTTTGAATAAATTAGGGTTTAGGTTTGTATTTTGAATAAAGCTATTATATTTTGAATAATCATAATAAAGGAAGTTAAACATTAAGACTTACAATACACAAATAAATATTGATCCTTTAAGCTGGATCTTCACCCTTTAAACCAGATCTTCATCCTTTGGATGTCGAGGCTTCACCCTTGAAACTGGATCTTCATCCTTGGAAATCAGGTCTTCACCCTTGAAATTGGATCTTCATCCTTTAAGCTGGATCTTCATCCTTGGAATCGGGTCTTCACCCTTTAAACCAGATCTTCATCCTTTAAGCTGGATCTTCATCCTTTTGAGCTTTTGTCCTATATTAGCTTCAACTGTTCTAGCTTGACTGATCTTTTATCTTTTGCATCTTCAATCTTTTGATAGTTCTAATGTTCCATTCTTTTTAGCTGGCTAATTTATATCTTCTCCTTGCCCCCTGTGTAGCAAAATATTGGAAGTGAGTCTCAAAATATTTTGTAAATGCATAAACTCAAAAAATGAATGGAGAAACTTTGACCCCTGTATAGGCTCAATATAGTGATTTTTCCTATACGGCTTTGGTTGATGTTTGTAGATTATCTAGTTCTTTAAACAAGTATGCATTTCTTATTTCTTTTGCAAAATTACTAGAGCTCCCTTACTCAATGGGCTTTCCATGCCCCCTGATTTCATATCTTCTTTATGATTGCTTCATAGAATATTACTGTTTATTTTCGACAAAGAAAAATGGAGTGTGATATGCTCATGTATGCATGATATGCATGAATAATACTTATAGTGGTTCCATTGACTCACAGACCGAGATGCTCAGCTGAAGTGTTCTCATTGGTTACTTTCAGATGCTTGTTCAGGTCTTGCATTGGAATGATAGAAGGATTTGCTTTTATGGCTTTTATCTTTGAGATATTAAACACATGAATAATGGAGGGCCCAAGCAGCAGAGATACATCCATTTCAAATTATGATTCAGTATGTTAATTGGTAGCTTCTTCATAACCTCACCAACAATCATTTACTTTACCCAATGTGTCCTTCGAGGTTCGATAGTTCAACATACTCCCCTTAACTTGAAGGCTTTGTAATTTTTTTTTGAATTTTGAATTTTGAATTTTGATTTTGAAATCAAATGTTGGCTTTGCCAAATTAATGTCAATTTACTTCACGACTCGATTTTCAAATTTAACATATCTACAATATGACAACCCTAGTTACCGTACTAAATTTGGGAATTATTTATATTTGAGCAAGAACTGTTGTACTTCAGATAGGCACATACACATTACTTGGCCAGAGGTCTCATTGAGTTTGAATATTATCTATCTCATATGCATGCTTATTCAAACTATCTCCACTAATAGACTCTACCTACCAAGAGAGATAAATATGTCTTTAATAGGCTTGAAACGGGGCCTATAAATGACACGGGTTAAATGAAGGTCATTTTGAAATTGGAGCTGATGTGATACTATGGGCAAGCCTTCACACAACAAACTTTTTATTGGAACTTTAGATAGTTGGGAGCATGAAAAGATAGAGCTTTGAACATTCTTCTTTCTTCTTAATGTTAATCTGGATCTTGATTGGGACAGTCTTTGCCTTTACAAAAAGTTTGGTACTCATATTCATCATCATTTTTTCCTTTTCTTTCTCTTTCTTACTCTTCCCTTTCTTTGAGCATTCTATCATTTTGTCCTTCTTCCTTGTAGGACTATCAAGTATAGGACTGTCAAGAACTAGATGACCTTGCTCCTTTTTCTCCGATTTTGATTGAATCTTTGGTTGGGTTGGACCAATTCAAGTCAAACTGTCCTTATGAAAGTCTTTTGCTACTTTAGATAAAAGTGAACTTGGTTGGCTTTCTGAACTGTTTTGGGTTTTATTTTCTTTTTCTTTTGTTTCTTTTGTTTCTTTTCTTTTTTCTCTTCTTCTTTTCTTTTCTTCTTTTTTTTTGGTTCTAGCTCTAAAAGAGTTGTCTTGTTTGTACCAACTTGGGTTTCCAATAATGGATGAGTGGATTGACATAAATCTTCTTTAATAGAGATAGATCATTTATTACTCTGATATTATCTTGATAGATTGGAGATATTAGGTGAACTTCAACTACCCTTATGGTCTCGAGAACATCAACTATCCTTATGGTTTTGGCTATGCATTCCATTCTTTGATCTTCTTGCCTCTTCACCTTAGTGATCATAAGACTTGTCAAAAGTATCACAAAAGCTCAGGGTAGGTTATCAAGGCTTGTAAGCCAATGAAAAGAAAGCTAAAATATTATGAAGGCTCAAAGGGACAACTAGGGATTGATATTTAATTGGGTGGATACTAGTTGTTGGCTAACTAAACAATGCCTAGATCATCTCTCCCATAAATAAGCAGAGTTCAATTTTGCCTATAAAGTGTCAAAGAATGTTTTAAGACTAACTAGGACCTAGACAAAGGTCATTATGCAGGAGCTCTCTCTAAGTAAGCATACACAACTCAATGCTATAGAGTAATTCCCTCACCTAGTAAATTCATTCGAATCATGATGCCTAGATATATTAATTTATGAACATCAAGCTAGATTCCTCATTGGTTGAGAACCAAAATGAACAAAGACCATGAAAATTTTGATGAAAATAATTTATTCAAGCAAACATAATTTGAAAAACATAATTGTTGCAAATAAGTACTAAAGAAAGCAAAATAAAAAGAGCAACACTCCAAGCTAAGGAAAGTTTGTTAAATAAAATTTCTCCTTATTCCACATCTTTAATACTCAAATCTTGAAAAGAGGATAAGACAAAATTATACTCCAATCCTCTTCCCACCATGAAGGTTGCCGGTGGAGGTACTCTTCCAATTTGAGGCAAAGGATTATTCTTGGTATTGGGCTTGTCCAACTTAGGTAGCTTACCACTATCGATTAGATCTTGGATCTCATGCTTCAATCGGGTACATATATCAATCTCATGTCCTTGAGTTTGATGAAGTTGACAAAAAGCCTTAGTATTAAATTTTGGGGGTAAAGGATTTGGCAAAGGTCGAGAGGCCAATGATTGTAATAGTCCCTCCTTTTATAGCTTGTTGAAAACCCAAGAAAGAGGTTTCCCCAACTCTGAGAACTGTCTTTTATTTCCTTGACCAGTCGCATTAATATCAACTTCCTTTTGCGTGCTTTGATTACCCAACTGGTAGTTTCCTTTCTCATTCCTTCTTACTGAAAAGCGATTCTTCTCCCTTTCCCATTCTTTAATTTGCAGACCATCTTGGAGAAGATCTTTGAAATCTCGGATGAGTATATGAGACATCCTTTCATGAAGACTAGGCAACACCCCTCCCATAATCATCCTTATTTGATTAGATTCATCGGGCCTCTTCCTAAGCAATGTAGCCCTATTCCTCCACCTTTTCATATAGTCCATGAAATTCTCATTTGGCCTTTGTCTGATGGACTCAATTTCTATTAAGGTAATTTTTAGCTCGACATTGTTCCTGTATTGCTGAATGAAAGCCCTGTACAACATGTCCCAATCTTTTTGAGTACTTTCCTCTAAGGTGTTGAAGCAATTTTGGACAATAGGGTCCAATGAGAGAATGAAATATTTTAGAGTTTGAGCCTTAGTAGCTCTGGCAAACTGCATGGCAGTGATGTACTGTTTAACATGTAAGTGAGGGTTTCCAGTACCATTGTACCTAGCGAAGGAAGGCATCTTGAACTTATAAGGGGCCTCCTCATCTTGTTCAAATAGTTTGTCAATCTCAAACATCTCTTCGATTTTCAGTTTCTTTTCAAAATTCTTTTCTAAATCAATAATCAGTTTCTCAACATCAAAAGTTTTAGTTTTCTCCATAGCTGATCTTTCAACAACCTTCGACTCTTTCTTCTTGTCTTGAGGATCTTGGAAATATTGAGCCCAATCGTCATCATCATCAATGATCACCTTATCATCATCAAAAGCTACTTCACCAACTTTAGCCTTCCCCTTATCTTTCTTGGTGCTTGTGAATGCTTCGGCATTATTCCTAAACATTGTAGTCATTTGATTCTTCATGATCTTAGCTAGGGTCCCCTTTAATTCTTCCATTTTAGCATTGAGGGCGTCGTCCACCATTCTTTGAATTTTTTCAGGCTCCATTGCTTTTGGTGAAAAAGTGATTGAGTCACTGCTAGATTCTTTGTCTCCAGCGTAGGTCGGATTGTCGTAAGCTTTTGAACTATCATAATCCAGGGCTGTGAGCCAGAAAGGATTAATGATATGTGATATGATGCATGTATGCATAAACAATAAACAAACAAGGATAAATAGGATGTTCCTTCCCACCTTATAACTTCCACACACGGATGGCGAGTCTCTTTTCCTAGGTATATGGTTAACAAAATACTAACATGGGGTATCTTATTTTCGAATATTTTCCTTGGACGTTTCAACCAATAGTTATATTTTCAGAAATGGAAATCAGTTCATAATAATTCTCATTAAATAGGCTTTAATCCATCCAATCAACTAAAGTAGCTATTATGCTATATTGGATTAATACTAAATTAAGAGGTTTATTATAAATAGATTCACACTTAAAAAAGTAACAAATGATTCACGGCAAAAATAAGTTCATGATTAATAATTCTTAGTATAAACTAGACTCACAATTGATTTTTGGCATTTCATAATTGACCTAAATAATTTGTAAGCTCTTTGTAAGAAAAGGTTGGATGAAATGCAAAAATAATTTTGTTTGAAAAACCCATTGTAAAAAGATTTTCAGAAAAAAGAGATTTTTTACTTTGTATTTGATTCATGAGAAAAGACCATCTTGAAAATTTTTGAAAATAACTTTGGTCTTTTGGATTTTAAAGAAAAATCTATTTGAGCTCACAATCTAATTAGGTCATATTAGAAAAAGAACAAACCAAATAAGCCATGATTTAAGCCAAGATAAATTAACCATAGTCAAGTAACAAGAATTTGGGGTAAAAAGCTATGGAAAGTAACTAGGCCAATTACATGAACTTTAGTCTTTGGGTTAAAAGGCATAGGTTCCCATAGCAAGTATATACCAAAAGGTACAGGGCTATGAGTGGTTATGCCATGCTCGATCTCCATACCTTGAGTGAAAGTATGGTATCCCTTACACAACAGAACACGAGTAACATGGGCGTCCTAACTCATGCACACAATGTAATATAATATGATGCAATGGATAATATCATGATAAGAAAGAATAGAATAACATATAGACCAACATAATCAACTTCTCTTATCCCCAGTGGAGTCACCACTGTGAGTGGGGATTTTCGCCCCCACTCCCGGTGGAATGGTTCTTGAGACTTCAGCATTGTTTAGACTTGGGGCCTTAGAGAACACGGGCCTAAGCCCGAAAAAAATGGAGTCGCCATTCAGACGGGTTGAGAAAAAGAAAGGGGTGGATGACTTGATTCCTAAGGAATCCCCAACCCCTTAATGGGTTTGAAAAGTTGGAAACATGTCGGGAAGGTGAAAAATGGCCTAGCACCCCCACAACGCTCGGTTCATTGGAACCGACCTCCTTTGCAGGTCTTAATATTATAAAATTCTTACATATAATAATATTATCCATACTATATGCAACAATTAAAAAAAAGCATCATTATATTAAAATCAAAGCAATGTTCAAACAAAATAAATAAATGGACACCCATTCGAGGATAGAAATATGTCCTTACATCGTCCATGTCTAAAACTAAATAGGACACCCACTGAAAGGTGGAAATGTGTCCTTTACATTAATTTCAAAATAAGAAGCTAATTTAAATCACATGAAAATTAATTAATGAGGTATCCAAAAATGGAAACATACCTCTTACAATATTTTGAAATAAAAACAAATCAATAAAAGTAAACATCCATTCATCATAAATAAATCATTCATCAAAGACATCAAACATCAATCAAAATATATAATAAACATTCATCCAATTTAAATAAAATAGTAAGTATATAACTTTAGGGTTCATGTATCAATTAGGGTTTCTTGGGTTTTATGTTTAACAATTAGGGTTTAAGTAAATAAGATTAAAGCTTATGAAAATAAAATAAAATCTTTAGATATTTGAAAGGAACAAGCTACTGTGATGAGTTGGAAAATAGAATTAATTAAGATTTATGGTTTGAATAAATTAGGGTTTAGGTTTGTATTTTGAATAAAGCTACTGTATTTTGAATAATCATAATAAAGAAAGTTAAACATAAAGACTTACAATACTTAAATAAATATTGAACCATTCGACAAGCCCATACGGTGATCCCGCTAGCCGGTTAGTAGGCGGGGGTCAAGAGGATTGTAGGATTGTAGGTTTTGGTGTTGAAAATTAAGATTTTAGGGTTTGAGATTTAGAAAATAGGATTTCAGAATTGGAAGAAACAAACTACTGTAAATCTTAGAAAAATAGATTTGGCTAGGGTTTTAAGAAAACAAATTATTGTTTTGTGGTTTTAGAAAAGTATAATTAGGGTTCTAAATTTCAAAAGTTAGTTTTACGAGTATTAAGGTTTTGAAAAAATACTTTTTAGGGTTTTAAATAAAGTTTAGAGGGTAAATAGAATAATTGATCAAATAACAAAAACATGTATGTTTGAACAATTGATCAAATTGTATGATGAAGCTACTGTAAACATAAACAAAGAAATAGAGATTCAAACCTCCGTTGTTGGTTCCACCAAAATCTTGAATCTTGGTTGAACAATAACAAAGACAGTGTGGGCTGCCTTTGATGGGTTGTTTATTGTTTGATGCCTCTTGATTCCTCAAGCTTAAGATTATGAATAGACTGCCAAAAATAATTTCAAGCTCTAAAGGTCCAGATCCTCTTTTTAAGATCAAAAGTTCCTTTCTGTGTGTTTTAATGTGGTATGTATAGAAAAAAATAAAATCCTAATACTAATTGGCTAAAGAAATAAAAAAATGTTAGGAAATAAAATTAAAAACCAAGTAGAGTAGGGTTTTGTCAAAATCGCGCCCGGGCCGGGCTTGTCAAAGTGCGCTGGTGAAGAAAATCTGCGGGCGCTGGGCTTGGGTGCTGCTGGCTCGGGAGCGGGAGCCAGGCCAATTCGTCAGCCAATTTGCCCCAGATTTTGCCCGTTGCCGATTTTTATTTTTAATTTATATTTCATCTTTTGTTCTTATTTTTTTATATTTTTTTTAATTAAAAACAAATACTATAAGTATAAATATTATTAAAAATATGACAAAAATTATTTTGGATTGTTTAAAAATATCGGACTGGATTGGGTCAAAAATTAAGGGTCTACACATCCCCAAGTTTTAGTAGGAGCCAAGTGAGAAATGCAAAAGTCAACCAAGGGACCAAGCAGAATTTTCTCACCTCTTGTCAACTGTAGAACTTCAGGCTTTGAAATATGGAACAACATTTGCATCTTTTGTTGAGTTCTGAAAATCAATATGGTCAACACCATTGGTTGATTGCTTGGAAATCCATGGATGGCCTCAAACTCTTCAATCATGGGACATATCTCAAAGTCATTTATCTTAAATGTCCTAGAATTCACATTCCAAAAGGAAACCATGGCATGTAAAAAAGAATGGTCCAATTTAATATTTTTAAAATACTTTAAAGTATTGATTTTAGACCAAGATATTTTCCCAATTAATGGCTTTTATATTTTTAAATAAACTTTTTATTTTCTTCAAATTGAGTTCTATCATTGTTGAAGATTAAAGGAAAATTAAAATTGTTGAAAGGAATTTTGATGCTGAAATTAAAATTCACGGAAAATTTCCTGGCTTTTGTTTGGGGTCATAACATGGAAAGAGAATTTATATAGGGAGATTAGCTATACCAAATTTGACAAGGAATGGCTTGAAACTGAGACACGTAAGGATAGGAAATCAATGATGAAATGGTTTTGAGTTGCCACGTTGCTTTTGGTTTTGTGAATCAGTGCTACTTTAGGATTCTGAATTGTGAGAGAAACGACCAATGATTATACCATAATAATAATAATGATAATAATAATACAAAACAAAAAAAAAGGAATGTCAAAAGGTGTAGGAAAAGTGCAAATTATAATTAAAACTATAATTATTATTAATACAATATTTTCTCAAATAATTCAATAATGATGGATCACTGAGAAGGAGGTGGTGGATCATGATCAAACAAAGCCCTAAAAAAGTCATCGCCTGTTGGAGGAGGAGGCATATCATCTGTCCCAAGTCCACCCGAAGAAGAAGCACCTGAACCTCTATTATCCTAGAGTTTAGGTTTGTAACAATCCTCACTTGAAGTAGACAAAGGAATCTCATGGTCATCAGTTTGGGACCCCTAGAAGATGAAGCACCAGGATCCCTCATTCCCTGAAATCAGAAGTCTCAAAAGTCTTGCTCTGATTAATGATACAATTTTTCAAAATGGGCAACCTATTGGCAACTAGCAGCTAACTCTTCTTGCAGTTTCTTATTTTGTTCCTCAAGCATCCACTATGAGTCAGAAAGGGAAAGGGTAAGAGCATACATAATCATGCATACATATAGCATAAATCATCAAGGAATATGATAACCTACCAGGTAACTCATATCAATGCCTTGTGGATGAGATGGCATCTCCGGTTGATAAGAAAGAGCAAATGGAGGAGCGGGAGAGGAAGGTCCAGCATCATGACTAAATGAGCTAGTAGCCTGCAATAATCATTAAAACAGTCAAAACAAGTCGAAAAAGGAGTAATTGCAATGACAAAATGGTAAAAGTTTACTTGAGAGGTGCTAGCCACGGGATGAGGGATGGACCCTCCTCCCTCTCTGTGGTACTCCTCTTCATCACTATCCTCATCTTCCTTGGGAATTTCTTGGATACCAATAGGAGATATGTCAAAGTTTAAGAGCCTTACTTGAATAAACTGGGTATATGACGCACCCGATGGATAGAGAAAGGTTTCAACATCATAACCATGCCGAGCTAACCACCACGCACTCTCCAGCATTGATGTGATATTTAAAGTATACGTTGGGCAATTCATCGAGATCCTCTACTGCTTGGGACCAAGGAACCACTCATACACCCTCTCCTTGAGAAACCAGCCACTAAACACAGGACAAGTAATGACTCGGTGAGTATGCTGGAAAGGTAGTGTGATATTCATGGAAGAAGTCTAGTTCATCCGCTCTTCAGTATTCCACCAAGCCAAATCGACCTATAGGATGACGGAAGGTAAGTAAACTTTTTACATAAATTTTAAAATATACTAATATTATTTTACCTGGCCCCAGGTTAAACACTCAAGAGATAACGCTGGGTGTGCACATGGTGAGAGCCAGGAACTGCTGAGCGATCTGACAAGTAAAAATTCAACCTCGGATACCCGACTCTCTCTTGGAAAATGCCAGGCACCCTCACAAGATTATGCTCATATGCCTATACCTGCAACAACAATGAAAATCAAAATCATACAAGAATGGAATTGACAATGATGGAAGAAGAGTACCTCGACAACCACCATGAAGCCAGCGAAAGACTTCTTATTCCTGCAAATCTTGTCTAGTCCATGATAGAGACATGCAAGGTCAGCTTAACCCCAGTCATAAAGCAAAACCATATCCGTATCAGTAAGGGCCCTTAACACCGATAGATGGATGGCAGATTTGGTGTTGCATAAAATTGTTGACCAAAGCAAAAACAACAAAAATCCTCGAGCATATTGTTTGGCTATTTCTCTATGAACCTGTCCATCATAACTCATCCAATAACTCTGAATTGGCTAAATTTTTATCTTGAAGGGCTCTTTTAATGACGGTTCCATACTTATTAACTATTGAATTTCTTCATGTGTCAGAATGTCGTTGGTAAGAGGGACCGAAAGGCCATAGTATCGAATACCTGTTATGGTTGTCTAATCGACTGGGCCAATGGTCATCTCTCCTACAGGAAGGTGAAAAGTATGGGTCGTGTCCATCCACTGCTCTGACAATGCTTAAACTACACTCCTATCTATCAAACACTCCTTACATGGTAATTGCAAGATAAAGCTTTCAAAATTGCACTCTCGGACAATCAGTTTTACCCGAGAGGGTGCTATGTCATACCATTGTTGGGCTTTATAGACACATCCTCCGCCCCGGACAACACAGCGATCACACTAACACCGAGCCAGGTAATCCAACACGAGATAAGTATATCATCCTACCAATACCACTAATTCATAGCCTAAAATTATTTATTATGTTCTATTTTAATTAATTTATTTATTTGTTAAACTCTTAATAATAGTCCATTAATTAATTTATTTTTAATATTCCCTAATTCTTAGTAATATTAATAATTAATAATTAATAACTAAAATTAAAAATTAAAATAAAATAAAATGAGATAAAATAGTGAATACATATTTATGCTGTTAAAATATTAAGTTGCAATGTTACCTAAGTTTTTTGACATGAACTGCGATGAAGCTACATCCTAGCTAGTAGATTTACAGTGCCATTTTCATGTCATCAAATAAAATCTAATAGCTCAGCATTGGACCGAGTACCAGATCTTGAAGTACGCATTCTTTCCTTGAGTATCCTAAACTCTCTTAAAACCTTTATACTATATGCTCAATTAGCTCTCGGCTCTCAAACACAATTCTGAATGAAAGCGAATGAAAAATGATGGCAATTGAGAGGGTTTATATAGGTAGATTGAAAAACAAAAAAAAAAACAAAAAAGAAATAGTAAATCCATGAAAAAAGTCAATATCACTATTGATAAATAATGAATGAATAGTTATTAAAAAGTGTGTAAATAGTATTTAAATAGAAAATTCAATTATAATTCAATTATTCAGCTATTTGCATGTCTAAAAATATTTTTGCACTTTTAAAATATTTCTCCACGTAGGGGGCAAGAGAGTATAGGTATGGTAAAAAATAGTTAAATTTTTTGCATATTTTTTTTAATATCCTACAAACTACAATTATTTTTTACAGATAATCCAAATTTTTATTGAGTCCATAACTCACCTTGAGTCCAAAACTCAAATTATTTTTTAGTCCAGAACTCACCTTGGGTCCAGAACCCAAATTATTTTTTAGTCCAAAACTGACTTCAGGGTCTAGAACCCAAATTATTTTTTAGTGCAGAACTCACTCCGAGTCTAGAATCCAAATTATTTTTAAGTCCATAACTCATCCCGGGTCTAGAACCTAAATTATTTTTGAGTTCAAAACTCACCTCGGGTCTAGAACCCAAATTATTTTTGAGTCTTGAACTCACCCCGAATCCATAACCCAAATTATTTTTTAGTTCAGAACTCATCCCGGGTCCAGAACCCAAATTATTTTTTAGTCAAGAACTCACCCCAAGTCTAGAACTCAAATTATTTTTTAGTCCAGCACTCACTCTGGGTCCGAAATGCAAATTATTTTTTAGTCCAGAACTCACCTTGGGTCCAAAACCCAAATTATTTTAGGGTCCAAAACTCACATCAAGTATAGAACCTAAATTATTTTTAGTTCAGAACTCACTCCGGGTCCAGAACTAAAATTATTTTTGAGTCCAAAACTTACTCCGGACCCAGAACTCAATTTATTTTAGAGCCCAAAACTCACTCTGGGTCCAGAACCCAAATTATTTTTTAGTCTAGAGCTCACCCCGATTGCATAATCCAAATTATTTTTGAGTTTAGAACTCACCCCGGGTCTAGAATCTAAATTATTTTTTAGTCCAGAACTCACCTCGGGTCTAGAACCTAAATTATTTTTGAGTCTAGAACTCACCTTGGGTCTAGAACCCAAATTATTTTTGAGTCCAAAACTCACCTCAGGTCTAGAACCCAAATTATTTTTGAGTCCAGAACTCAAACCAATCTCGGGCACAAAGTCCAGTCTAGCTCTAAACCCAGTAAAAAATCACATTGCTTTTCACTCTCTTTTGCTGTGGTCTCAGATCGCTCAAGCAGGAGGCAAACTGCACGCCCTTAATTTTTTATCCAGTCTAGTCCAATGATTCAAAAATAGTTTGAAATAATTTTTGTTCTATATATTATTTATTTTAATATTTATTATTTGTTTTGATAATATAATATTTATTTTACTTATTATTTATTATTTATTATTTATTTTGATATAATATTTATTTTACTTCTCATTTATTATTTATTTATTTATTTTATTATTTATTATTTATATTTATTTTTAAATTTATATATATAAATAAATAAATAAAAAATTGACGATGGCATAATCGGCAACGAAAGCTGCAAGCGCGACGAATTAGCTTTGGCCAATTAGCTGCAGGAGTGCTTGTGGCAAAATTGCTCCCCAGCCCAGCTCGCCCTCGCCAACCTGCAGCAGCATGCCGATCCTCACACGCCAGTCTAGCCCAGCTGAGAAAATTTTCATTTTTCTCTCGTTGGTTTAGTGCCATTGCTGTTATTATTTGATAATGCCTTACTATTGTTGGTTTCATTGGGTAGGTATATTATGTCGCTCTTTTTGGATTGTTTGGTGTACTTTGTTTTGAGGCTATTTTTTTTTTTGCAGATCATGGGTCCTCGCAAACAAATACCATCTAAATTACCCACTAAACGGGCTAGAAGTGAAGGTAGCTCAAGCCGACTTGCTACAAATCCCATCTCAAAATTCATGGCCGGCCACAAATGCCTTTGATTATAAACTGCGGAGGAGCAAAGATGGTTTGAACTATTAGGGAACAAGGATTGGTCGCTACCTAGGGTTTTGGATTGGGGTGCCATGGAGCGAGCCAACATAATAACTAAGGTCCGGGAATTGATCAACCAGCCGAGATGGAAACAACTCTTCTCGATCAGTGAGCCTTCCTACAGAGAGTTAACCCTGGAGTTCTTCTGCACTTTTCAATTTGATAAAAACAAGATCTCCATCACCGAGCCAATGATGAAATTTCGGTTGGTCAGTCAGTGATTTCACATGAGCATCAATGAACTTTGCATACATTTGGGTTTATTTACTGTGGAGGAGGTGCAGACCGTAGAGTATCTTAACTTTGAGGTGGACTTTATGGAGTATGATGTCATTCCTCCCAGGGTTTGGAGCACGTTTGCACTGAATGCTGGCAAGTATCAGCCAAAGGTATCAAAGGCATCAAATTTTGAGTCCTTCCCTTGTCGAGTAGTGCATAATGTATTGGTTCATACCATTGTGGCTCGGCTTAGCAGTACAGGAGTTGTTGGCCTGAGGGAGCTATTCTTCTTGAACTGTATTTTCCATAAGATCTGGTGCAATGTAGCTCATGCTATCACACATTTTTTCTATGAGCAGTCCAGGAAAGGGGCACCGAGTAACTTGCACGGTGGCATGTATGTTATGAGACTCACTCGTAGCTTGGGGGTGTTGGATGGATGCCTCCCAATGACTTTGGATGAGATCCCCAAACTCTTGGGCATGGATACTTTGAAACGGTTGAACCAGGAGAAGGTTATGGGACTGCAGGTGCCACCCACAAATTTTGAGCCAGTTCCATCCAAGGATTTTGAGCCAGTTCCTCCTGTTCCCACTTTCGACATACCTCCACCTCCACCGACAGACATCCCTGGTCCATCCACCACTCTCATTATGGATTGAAGTGAAGAAACACAAATCATTCATTATGGATTGTTTGAATTCTTTTACTTATTTCCTCTATTTTGGTTTTCTAGTTATGAACATGAGCTAAATATTTTATCTATCTAGATATTGATGAACCTTAGCTTTATTGTATGGATTGAATAGTTCTTATTAAATTAAATCATTTGATTGAGTTATTTTATCCTTTTGATTCTTAATTGCTTATTCCCAATTGATAATAGCATGCTTATTGAATGGTTGCAATTTTCATATTATTGACTTGAGAAAGCTTGATATGAACAAAATGCTCATTAGGATTGAGGATTGATTGGAGTGCTAGAGATAGACTTATAAGACCCTTTGGTTTAAAGTTCCTTGTTCTTATTGCAAGATCTATTTAATTATGCTTGAGAAGAGATTTCTAGCATTCTACTTTGTGATTAGGGATTAATTTACTTGAGAGAGGTTTTAATCTAATTTAGGGAAATTCCAATTCAGCTCTATTTTTTGATTTAATTGAATTGATATTCATAAACACTTCTTATGGCTAGGGGGATTCAATAACTGGATAGTATTTTCATCACCAACTTTTGTTGCACAATATTCAATTTTCTTCACTTTAGGTTATTGATAATTTGTCTTTTATTGATATTCATCACACAAACTATTGATTCACTAAATAATAGTTAAAATTTGCACTAATATTTGACCTTGTCCCTAGTGGAATGATATCTTACTCACTGTTTTATTACTTGAGCGACCCATGCACTTGCGGTAACACTGCGGTTGCATAGATCCGTCATCACTTTCTAAAAACCCTAATTGCATGGTATTAGCCCTAAACCCTAATTTGATTAACTAAAAACCCTACTACTTTCTTAAAACTATAAAACCCTAACCAATTCTATTTATTTAAAATTCCTTACAGTAGGTTAAGTATTTTAAATAATAATAATTCTTATGTTAATTCCAAAATCCCCAAACCCTAAATGTTAATTAAGAAACCCTAAATTGAGACATAAACCTAAACTTGTATCTTTATTTGCTTTATTTAAGTTAGAAGCATGTTTATTATATGTTTTGATTAATGGTTAATTTATATCTTCGATGAATAAATTATTTATGATGAATGGTTGGTTATTTTTATTGATTTATTTTGGTTTCAAGAAATTATAAGAGGTATGTTTCCATATTTTGGGTACCTCATGTTATGAGTGTCATGTAATTTAATTTATTTTAAATTTTGGGTCAATGTAAAGGATATGTTTCCACCAATTGGTGGGTATCCTATTTTATTTATTTTCCTTTGGACATTGGACAAATTGTAAAGGCATGTTTCCATCCATGGATGGGTGCCTACTTGTTTGTTTTGTTTGGACATTATTATAATTTTAATAAAGTATTTATTTATTCTTTATGATTGCATGTAGTATGGATAATATTATATTAATTAAGAATTTTATAATAGTAAGACCTAAAAAGGAAGTCGGTTCCAATGAACCGGGCGTTGTGGGGGTGTTGGGTCATTCTCACCTTCCCCACACGTACCCAACTTTCCGAACCCATTAGGGGGTTAGGGAATCCTAAGGAATTGAGTCATCCACCTCTTTCTTTTTTCCGGTCTATTCGAGTCGACTCTATTTTCTCCGGGCTTAGGCCCTTATTCTCTAGGGCCCCGAGCCTAATAGTGTTGAAGTCACAAGAACCATTCCACTAGGAGTGGGGAAAAAAATCCCCACTAACAGATACAAATACTTTTATTGAATACCAAGAAAAATATTGGAAAATTCTCATCCAAGTCAGATGAAGGCATATTTTTAGGATACTCATCATCTGGCAGAGCATATAGGGTATTTAATAAGAGAACTCTAGTAGTTGAAGAATCAATGCATATTGTTTTTGACAAATCCTCTAAACTTGATCAAGGGAAATGTAATATTCTTGATGATTTTGTAGGTACATTTAAACAACAAGAAATAATTAATGATATGAAGAATAATCATGATGAACAAGAAGAAGAGACTCAAGAGCTACCCAAAGATTGGCAATATAAGAAGGATCATCCTAAAGAACAAATCATTGATGATACATCAAAGGGAGTGACTACTAGATCCAAACTTAAATACTTAGATGTTAATATTGCTTTTATCTCTCAAATTGAGCCAAGGACCATTAAGGAGGCTTTCAGTGATGAAAGTTGGATGATTGCTATGCAAGATGAACTCAACCAATTTGAGAGAAATAATGTGTGGGAACTTGTTCCTGGACCTAAAGACCATCTAATTATAGGATGCAAATGGGTATATAGAAATAAGCATGATGAAAATGGTCTCATAACTAGAAACAAAGCTATATTAGTAGCCAAAGGCTATAATCAAGAGGAAGGCATTGACTATGATGAGACATTTACCTCCATAGCAAGATTAGAAGCAATTAGAATCTTACTTGCCTTTGCATGTCTTATGAACTTTAAGATTTATCAAATGGATGTTAAAAGTGCATTTCTAAATAGGTTTATTAACGAGGAATTTATGTTAAACAACCTCCTAGGTTTGAAGATTATAATTTTCCAAATCATGTTTTCAAATGTACAAAAGCGCTATATGGATTAAAACAAGCTCTAAGAGCTTGGTATGATAGACTTAGTTCATATTTGCTCAAAAATAGATTTTCAAAAGGGAAAGATGAGTATTTTTGTTAAAAAGAAAATGAATAACATGTTAATTGTACAAATTTATGTTGATGACATTAATTTTGGTGCTGCTAATGAATCTTTGTGCAAGGAATTTGATTCTTATATGATTAGGGAATTTGAAATGAGCTTGATTGGAGAATTCAAATTCTTCCTTGGACTACAAATCAAGAAATGCAAGGATGGGATCTTCATCAACTAATCCAAGTAAACAAAGGAACTCCTCAAGAAATTTGGAATGGATAGTTGTAAGACTAGCAAGACACACATGAGCACATCCTTGAAACTTGACAAAGATGAAAGTAGTAAGGCAGTAGATGAGAAGAAATATCGAGGTATTATTGGATCACTACTTTACTTAACCGGTTCTAGGCCCGATATTATTTATAGTGTATGTTTGTGTGCTAGATTTCAATCATGCCCTAGAGAATCACATTTGAATGCCACTAAAAGAATTTTGAAATATTTGAATGGTGCATTGCATTTAGGACTTTGGTATCCTAGAAATACGTCATTTGACATTTTAGGATTTTCGAATGTAGACTTTACCGGTAGTCTTTTGGATAGAAAAAGCATGACTGGGGCATGTCACTTTCTTAGCTATTACTTAGTTTCTTAGTTTAGTAAGAAACAAGTGTCGGTTGCTTTATTTATCGCGGAAGCCGAATATGTTGTTGCTTGTTTTTGTTGTATGCAAGTTTTATGGATAAAGGAAAAATTGCCTGACTATGGAAACATGTTTGATCATATTCCTATTAAGCGTGATAACACTAGTGCAATTAACTTATCTAAGAATCCAATTCAACATTCTAGGTTGAAACAAATAGATATAAGGCATCATTTCTTAAGAGATAATGCTCAAAACCAAAATGTTGTCTTAGAATTCATTGATATACAAAACCAACTTGTTGATATCTTTACAAAACCATTGAATGAAGATAGACTAAACTTCGTCAAGCATAACTTAGGAGTGATTGATGGAAGCCCCTTGAATGAATAAACCATATGCATTCAACTTATTGTATTGCATTTGAAAGGTTTTATCCTCAATTTAAAGCATTAATTTTGATCATGAGTTGTCCATATAAAAATCTATCTTTTTTCCTTTCTTTCTATGCTTTTCTTTGCTTAGTGCAGTAATCCTGCCCTATATCAAGGTCACCAGTCCACTGGACTATTTCATCCCAGATAATCTTTCAGCGAGCGGTCGGGTAGATAGGAAGGACGATAGCGAGAATTTGAAATGTCTCAACCGTTACATGCTTTCTCTTAGATAGCGAGCACCCTATAATGTATAACAATTGCTCCATGGTCTTTAGCAAGAATCCTTTTGAAAAAAGGCGATCGCTCCTTGTACACTCTACATAACAATTTCTAACCATTGGCAGTATGTCAATTTTCATTTTTCACTCTCTAACAGCCATAAAATGGCTAGTTTTTCATAATTTCTCTATTTAAACCCACTAAACTTTAGTTACATGATTCTTTGATCACTCTAAACATTTAAACATAATCTCAAACTCAAAGTTCATCTCAAAATGTTCACATCTCAAAAACACTCTTTTCTTTCTGTTTCTTTTCTCTCTCATTTATCAATGGCTCTAAAGAAGAAAATTCCATCTAAGGGAAAGGACAAAGGGAAGAAATTATTAGGAATTGTCATTAGGGAATAACAAGAGGCTGCTCCCTCTCCTCCACCACCTAGAAGAGGTGAGAAAATCCACAAACCTCATCATTAAACTTCTGAAGAGGATATTAGATATGCCATACTTAAGAGGAAGAAGATGGAGGGAACCAAAAGCCCCTTTGGAGGCATGCTTATAGCCCTAAACATCAAAGATGAATTTGATGGACTTCTAGATGTTATTGGGTGGAGAAAATTTATTTTTCCAGATGAGGTAGGTTACCCTAGCCTAAGCAAAGAGTTTCTCATGTCCCTTTAAATAGACAAAAGTGAAAACTCATCCTTAGGTTGGTATGGGATTAGGTTTAAGTTATTTGACCAATACCTTACCTTAACCCTTGAAGATTTTGCCAAATTTTGGGATTTTCCCACTGGTGGAGCCATATCTTACAATGATATAGCTTTTTAAAATAAAACCCTCTCCACCTTTTGGAAAGAAATCTCAATAGAGAAATCCTTTGTGAAGGAATCCAAGAAGGCTCGCACTGCCGATATCTGCCCAAATCTTATTTTACTTGGTTTTAGTTTTATTTCCTTAAGAGTTTTAAATTTCCTTAACATACTAGATCTTTTCTTTTAATTACCTATAAATACCACATTAAAAACACGAAAAAGGGGGATCAGTCACAAGAATTATTCGGACTTCTAGATAAGCAACAATAAGGCAATACACCAATTCTACAAAGGCAGTACACACACTGTCTTTGCCAAAGCTCATCTAGAATTCACGTTTAAACAATTTTGGTGAAGCCAACAAACGACGACATGCTTTAAATTAAATAAATACTATATGTTTTGATTGTTTTAAACATTGAATAAGTTTGCTCTTCATCTAGACTAAAGTCACAATAAGCAATATCTTATTGAATCAGTATATGTTATTTTGTATGGAGTGCATATTATTTTTTTGCTAAATCATAACCTTTAAAACCAGTAAACTTGTTCAGCTTAGGATGTTTGTTTGTTTTTCTTTATCTCGTAGCCATTTAATCAATGTGTTACTCAGAAATCACATTAAAGTTTTTTTCATATAAAATCATACAGTAGCATCTAAACTTCTTTAAAAAATATGTTCACAGTTTGTACAAACCTTAAAATCTTTGATTAGTTTTTTCACAGACACTAAACCCTAATTCATGTGAATCCTTAAGCCACAAAATATTATTTTTTATAAACACCGAACCCCAATTAATTTTTTTCTAGAAAACCCAATTACATAATTTTTATCCTAAACCCTAATCGGATTAACCAAAAACCCTAAATTACATTAAATCCTAATTTTCTTTTAATTTAAATCCCAAAACCCTAAATGTTAATTAAGAAACCCTAAATTGAGACATAAACCTAAACTTGCATCTTTATTTGCTTTATTCAAGTTATAAGCATATTTATTATATGTTTTGATTAGTGATTTATTTATATTTTTTATTTATATCTTTGATGAATGATTTATTTATGATGTATGGTTGGTTGGTTATTTTTATTGATTTGTTGTGGTTTCAAGAAATTGTAAGAGGTATGTTTTCATATTTTAGGTACCTTATGTTATGAGCATCATGTAATTTAATTTATTTTAAATTTTGGGTCAATGTAAAGGATACGTTTCCACTTATTGGTGGGTATCCTATTTTATTTATTTTCTTTTAGACATTGGACAATTGTAAAGGTATATTTCCATCCATGGATGGGTGCCTACTTGTTTATTTTATTTGGACATTGTTGTCATTTTAGTAGAGTATTTATTTATTCTTATGATCGCATGTAGTATGGATAATATTGTATTAATTAAGAATTTTATAATATTAAGACCTAAAAAGGAGGCCGGTTCCAATGAACCGGGCGTTGTGGGGGTGCTGGGTCATTCTCACCTTCTCCACACGTACCCAGCTTTCTGAGCCCATTAGGGGTTGATGATTCCTTAGGAATCGAGTCATTCACCCCTTTCTTTTTCCCGACCTGTACGAGTGGTGACTCCATTTTCTCTGGGCTTAGACCTGTGTTCTATAAGGCCCCGAGCCTAATAGTGCCGAAGTCACAAGAACCATTCAACCAAGAGTGGGGGCAAAAAATCTTTGCTCACACACAGTGGTGACTCCATTGGGGATAAGAGAAGTTGATTCCATTTGTCTTTATATTATTTTATTCTTTCTTATTATGATATTATCTATTGCATCATATTAGATTTCATCGAGTGTGTGAGTTAGGATGCCTGTGTTACCCGTGTTGTGTTATGTAAGGGATACCATACTTTCACTCAAGGTATGGAGATTGAGCATGGCATAACTACTCATAGCCTTATACCTTTTGGTATATACTTGCTATGGGAACCTAAGCCTTTTAACCCAAAGACTAAAGCTTATGTAATTGGCCTAGTTACTTTCTTTAGGGTTTATCCCAAATGCTTGTTGTTTGACTATAGTTAATTTATCTTAGTCTAAATCATGACTTATTAGGTTTGCTTTTTTTTCTAATATGACCTAATTACATTGTGAGCTCAAATAATTTTTTTCCTCTAAATCCAAAGACCAAAGTTATTTTTAAAATTTTAAAATTTGTCTTTAGACATAAAACTTTTTCAAAACAAGTCAAAAATTCTTTTCTCATGACCCAAATACAAAGCCTAAAATACATTTTTTCTAAAATCCTTTTACAATGGGCTTAGGAAAAAATTATTTTCACAACCTTTTGAAAGAGCTTACGAATATTAGGTCAATTATGGAAATACCAAAAATCTATTGTGAGCCTAGTTTATACTAAGAATTATTAATCTTGGGCTTATTTTTAGCATGAATCATTAGTTACTTTTTCAAGTGAGAAATCTATTTATAATAAACCTCTTAATTTAGTTTTAATCCAATATAGCTGCTTTAGTTGGTTGAATGGATTAAAACCTAATTAATGGGAATTATTATGAACTGATTTCTATTTTTTAAAATATAACTATCGGTTGGACCGTCCGAGGGAACTTTTCAAAAACAAAAATATCCCATGTTGGTATTTTCTTGACCATAAATCTAGGAAAAGAGACTCTCCATTCATGTGTGGAAGTTATAAGGTTAGAAGGAACATCCTAATTATCTTTGTTTGTTTATTGTTTGTCCATACATGCATACACACATTGCATAACATATCATTAATCCTTTCTGGCTCGCAGCCCTGGATTACAACAGTTCAAAAGCCTACAACAATCCAACCTACGCTGGTGATGAAGAATCTAGCAGCAATTCAATTAGCTTCTCACCAAAAGCAATGGAACCTAAGAAGATTCAAAAGATGTCGGATGATGCCCTTGAAGTCAAGATGGAAGAATTAAAGGGGACCCTAGCTGAGATCATGAAGAGTTAAATGGATACAATGTTTGGGAACACTGTTGAAGCTTCCATAAGTAACAAGAAATATAAGGGAAAGGCTAAAGTTGGTGAAGTGGCTTTTGACGATGACAAGGTAGTTGTTGGTGATGATTATGACTGGACTCAATACTTCCAACCTCCTCAAGACAAGGTTAGAAGGAGTCGCGGGTTGTTGAAAGATCAGTTGTGGAGAAAACTGAAACTTTAGATGTTGAGAAGTTGATTGCTAACCTAGAAAAGAAGTTTGAAAAGAAGCTGAAAACTAAAGAAATATCTGAGGTCGACAAATTGTTTCAGCTAGATGAAGAGGTTCCATACAAGTTCAAGATACCATCCTTTGCCAAGTTTGACGGAACTGGAAATTTTCACCCCCACATGAAGTAATATATCACTGCTATGCAGTCTACCCTAGCTACTAAGGCTCAAACCCTAAGGTACTTCATGCTCTCATTAGATCCTGTAGTCCAAAATTGGTTCAATACCTTAGATGATGGCACTCAAAAGAGGTGGGATCTGCTATACAAGCCCCTCATCCAATAATATGGATACAATGCTGAATTGCAAGTTAATTTAATAGAGGTAGAGTCAATTAGACAAAGGCCAAATGAGAACTTTGTAGACGATGTGAAGAGGTTGGGGAATAAGGCCGCATTACTCAAAAGGAGGCCCGATGAATCAGATCAAATTAGAATGATTGTGAGAGGGGTGTTGCCTAGCCTTTGTGAAAGGATGTCTCATACACTCATTTAGGATTTCAAGGACCTTTGCAAGATGGTCTACAAATTGAAGAGTGGGAAAGAGAGAAGAATTGTTTTTTAATGAGAAGGAACTAGAAGGGAAACTACCAGTCTGGTAACCAAGGTACACAAAAATTAGTTGATGTTAATGCCGCTGGCCAATGAGGAAGAAGGCAGATTTTAGAATTAGGGAAGCCACTGTCTTGGGTCCTCAATAAGCTACAAAAGAAGGGATTGTTACAACCCTTTAATCCTCGTCGTTTGCCTAACCCTCTCCCACCTAATTTTGACACAAAGGCATTTTGCCAATTTCATCAAATGCAAGGGCACGACACAAATAAATGTTTGAGGTTGAGGCATGAGATCCAGAATTTGATTTATAGTGGAAAGCTGCCCGAGCCCAACAAGCCAAACACCAAAGACAATCCACTGCTAATGTTCAATAGAGTACCACTACTGGTGACCTTCATGATTGGAGGAGGTTTGCATGAAAGTTTTGTCATGTCTTCTTTCCAAGATGAGGATGGAGAAGCAAGCAATGAAGAAGCGATGTTTAGCAAAATTAAACAAGCTGTGGTAGGAAAAGAAGTAGCAATCTGCGTTGTGAATGAGTTTTGGGATTCAAGCGATATTGATGATGATATTGAACCCGAAAGGAGGGATGGACCTGGTCTGAGCCTGAAGAAGATGAAGTGATGAACACTAGATTTGGTAAGCCTTATACAAGGCCACCGCCCATAGAAGTAGAAGCTAATAAAGGAAAGGAAGTTGAATTAGGAACAAAGAAGAAGAAGATGACACTGTGCTTAATCAGTTGAAAAGAACCCAAGCAAGTGTTAGCATTTGGGACCTATTGGCCACTTCTAAGAAGAACTGTGAAACTATGGCCAAGGCCTTGGCTAGCATTCCAATTTCCACCTCTATAACACCAGAGGAGTTGGTTAACTTCATGAAAGTTGAAGGAGGGATGAAGTGTGAAGATATTCAAAAGAAGAACGAAGTTGATGTAGGAATGGTATCTTTCTCAAATGTGGATTTGCTGAAAGAGGGGAGAGATCACATCCACTCTCTCTTTATCAAAGTATAAGTCAAAGGAAAAGGACCCCATATGTGATAGTTGATGATGGGTCTGCCATAAATGTTTACCCACTTAAAATTTTGCCAAAGCTAGCTATGTCAACAAGGGATCTAAGCCCAACTGAGGTAACTATTAGGGCTTATGACAATACCAAGAGACATGCCGAGGGGACATACAAAGCTGTTGTGAAGGTTGGTCCAATTGAGTCTAAGGTAGAATTTGTGGTTTTGGACAAACCTATTACTTTTGTTCTACTTTTGGGATGACCATGGTTTCATCCTCTTGGTGGAGTTCGTTCCACCCTTCATCAAAAGATCAAGTTCCCTAACAGAGATGAGACAATGGTCATCGAGGTCAAAGATAATGAGGTGGTCAATGCTCTAATGATTGAGAGGCCTCTCAATGGTTTCCAGGTAGCTACAATTTCTTATGATGAAGTAATGGACTTCAAGGTCTTGAACATGATGAAGAACATGAGCTACTTTCCTAGTGCTGGTCTTCGAAAGGGCAAGGCCGGTGTGACAAAGCTTCTAGATTTCAAGACTCAAACTTCCATGAAAGGATTAGGGTATGAAGAAGCTAGCAAGGATGTTCAGCCAAAGAAGAATGAGAAGATGAGCTTCCCACCACTTGAAGAGATCTTTTCCAAAGCTCCAGACAAGAGACCACTCCAAGAAAAGCCCGAGCCAATCATGTTCATGGGAAAGTTGATCCCAAATTTTGAGATTTTTGCTAATGTGGCTGAACTGGTGGAAAAAGTGAAGAAAGAGCTTACCTTGCCAGCCAATAAGGAGCTCAATCTGAAAAGGGAGAAGGAAGTTGTCCTGAAAGCTGAGATGACTCTAAAAGAGATTGCTACCCTGGTTGAAGAGAAGTTTGAAGATGTTCTGCTTTATGATTTTGAGAACAATGATTTTGATTTTGATTTTAATTTGTCTGCTTTGTATGAGGATGATGATGTTTTATTTTTCCAAAATGAATGCAATAAAGTCTGATCTTGCTTACTTGTGTGATGTTTTTCTTGATGGTTGCATACATTCAAATAGTTGTTACATAAGCATCTTTAATATTAACTTTGTTGATGCACAACATTAAATTTGGGAACAACAGAAAGTCCTAAAAATATTAGTATAGCATCCGACCTTACTCCTGATGAGAGAGAGAGATTTGAAAAAATGTTTAAAAAATATGAAGAGGTTTTTGTTTGGTCGTATGAGGATATGCCTGGGATAGATTGAGACATAGCCGAGCATATGATCCCTACCTATACTCACATGAAACCTATCAAACAAAAGCTTAGACTATTAAGACCAGAATGGGCTGAATTGGATAAAGAAGAGGTCACTAAAAATATACTACTAAAGTTCCTTGAAGTGATAGAATATCCATATTGGTTGGCCAATATAGTACCCGTACCAAAGAAAGATGGAAGAATTAGAGTCTGTGTGGACTATAAAGACTTGAACAAAGCTTCACCTAAAGATGATTTTCCTTTACCCCATATAGATGTCCTCGTTGATAGTGCAGCCTCTAGCATGCTACACTCATTTGTAGATGGATTTTTCGGATACCAAGTGTTAATGGCCCAAGAGGATAAAGCCAAAACTGCCTCAATCACTACTTGGGGTATATTCTGTTATAAGGTGATGCCATTTGGGTTGAAGAATACTGGAGCAACCTATCAGAGGATGGCCACCACCTTGTTTCATGATATGATACACAAAGAAGTCAAAGTATATATTGATGATATGATGGTAAAGTCAGATACAAGGGAACAACACTTCCAAAATTTAGAATTATTCTTCAAGAGAGCAGTGAAGTATAAGCTAAGGTTAAACCCAAAAAAGTGTGTGTTTAGGGTTACTTCAGGCAAATTGTTGGGACATGTGATTGGTCAAAATGGCATTGAGATTGACCCTGACAAGGTTAAGACAATCAGAGATATGGCAACCCCTAAGGCGGAGAGAGAAGTTTGGGGGTTTATTGGCAGGTTACAGTACATTGGCAAAGCTCACCATGATCTGTGAATCTATCTTCAAATTGCTTAAAAAATGAAGAGTGTCAAAAGGCCTTTGAGTGCATAAAGAAGTATCTCCTAAATCCACCTATTTTGAAATCGCCTAAACTCGGTAAACCTTTATTACTATACTTAGCAGTAGAGGAACAGCCAATAGGAGCCATGCTAGCCCAAGCAGATGAGTCGGAGGTCGAGCATGCAGTTTACTATTTGAGTAGAAAGCTCCTACCTTATCAGATTAAGTATAGTATTATTGAAAAGACATGTATCACTGTGGTTTGGTCTTCCAATAAGTTGCGGCATTACTTTCAATCTTATATTATGCAAGCAATTTCCAGGTTGGATCCAGTGAAGTACTTAAGGAAGACACCCTCTTTAATCATGAAATATGGTCGATGGTTGATAATTTTAGAAGAAATTGAGATTGAGTATGTGTTTTATTAGTTTTTGTTATAGATTTGTGTCTTGTTTATTATGGTAATTATTGTTTTATTTAGGTATTTTGTTAGTTTTAATCGGTTTGTTTAGTGTTTTCATTAATTTTGGTAGTTTTAGTTTATTTCAGTGTTTATGTCGTTTTTGATCTAGTGTTTAGTATTGTGTTTATGTTTGTTGGTTATTGTCTATTCACTTCTTGTTTAAGTTTGTTTTGAGTTTTGTGTTAGGCTAAAAAAGGCAAGGAAGCAAATTGAAGAGAAAAGGGGCAGTAGCTGACACAGGCAGAAGACACGGCCAAGTCACTGGCCGTGTCCCATACCAAACTAAAGAGGAAGAGCAAGTCACAGTAGAAGACACAAGCAAGGGACACGGCCAAGTCACTGGCCGTGTCCCTCCAAAGAAGCCCAGACACTGCCAAGTTGATCCAACCTGGCCGTGTCTTACTTGCATCCAAGGCAAAGAAGATCAATTCTCACAGAAGCAGACACAGGCAAGGGACACGGCCAAGTCAGTGGCCGTGTCCCTCCAAAAAGCTCCAACATGGCCAAGTCACCTCTAACATGGCCGTGTCACTCAACCAAAGAAGAAAAAGAAGAAAAAGCAAACAGTAGGTGACACATGCAAGGGACACGGCCAAGTCACTGGCCGTGTCCCTCCAAAGACCACCAACACGGCCAAGTCACATCCAACTTGGCCGTGTCTCTCATGAACCAAAACCGTAGTGGATTTTAAAGCGGACGATTCATATAAAAGGAAAGAGAAGCTAGGGTTTTGGGGGGTATTGATGATTTTGAGAGCAGATTGAGCCGTCAAAGAGATTAGGATTTTGATAACTTTTTTTTCTTTGATTTTTAATTACACTTTGGATTGAACTAGCTAGATTAGATTGTTCATGCTATTGATACATCCTTCTTGCAAGATTTGATCAAGAGATTCTTCAGAAGCTTCAAAGAGTTTGTAACTTGGTTTTGTTCTCAAACTTATTCTCTTTATTTTCATTGACATTGTATTAATGGATATTATCATGTCTGAATTGATTTCTTTGAATATTAATGAGATGAGTATGTTTGATTGCATTATGAACTAATTTGATCTAGTCTAGGGTTTGTATGGATCTGCTATGATTGTATGAATTGGTTATTCTCTTAGCTAATAATTTCTTTAGCCTTGATTGAATGAAATATTGTTAATATATATTTGATTGGCCACCAATTATGTGTTTTAGGTATTAGATGATGGATTGAGAGATGAAGTCTAATACTGGAACAATTCAATTAAAGGACTTAGGTGAATTAGAGATATAACCTATTAAAAAGATTATTTCAATTGTAACAAGATTAGTTGAATGAGGTTTGAATGCGAGAGCTTATTTCCTTGACTTGATTAATTGAGTTGTTTGAGATTTAATCTTTGAAATTAAATTAGTTAAGAGGAATAACCGTTCATACATATAAGTAGCAGAGAAGTGCAAACCCTAGACCTTTCTATCAAGTGAATCAAAACATCAGTTTAATTTACTTTTATTCGTTTTAAACTTCAATCAATCTTTTTCATTAGTTAATAATTTAAATTTCTTCATTACTTGTTAATTATAATTTGATAATCAATTAGCCACTTTAGCTTCCTTGTGAGACGACCTTGGGGCGATCACCTTTGCTACAGCTACCTCGTATACTTGCGAGTGACGCTTTGTAGTCGAGTTAATTCGATTGCAACATTATGTAACCAGGAAAACAATCAATGGTAGAGTGGTGGCAGAATTCCTAGCCCAGCAACCATTGCAGGATAGTGTAGACTCTTAATTTTTGACCAACTGGTCCAATATTTTTTATATAGTCCAAAATAATTTTTATGGTATTTTAATTAAATAATATTTATTTTAATATTTATTACTTATAATATTTATTTTTAATAAAAATTAAAAAATATAATAGTAAAAAATAGAAAATAATAAATAAATAGAAATTGGCGGCGAAAAAATCGATGACGAAAAATTTTATCGCTAAAAGTGAATTGGCTGGCCCGCCATAGCTCTCGCTGGCAATTTCATCACCCACAGCAATTTTTTGCCAATGCAGTTTTTTTTCGAAATCGAATTCTATTTGGTTTTGATTTCTTTTCCTAAATGGTTTTAATTTTCTTAGATAATTAGAAGTAGGTTTTTTATTTTTCCTATAAATACCACATTAAAACACAAAATTAGGGAGATGGATCTAGAATGGGGACTTCAAACTAGGGGGATGGAAAAAAGGAGACAGAAAACCCTCGGAGAAGAGACTGCAAAAAGAATTAGCTGTAAGTAAGCATTCATCAATCATCAATCCATCAAAGGCAGCCACATTGCCTTTGTTATTATTCATCCAGAAATCAATTTTTTGGTGGAACCGACCACACAGGTTTGATCTTTAATCATAAATCATATGTTCACAGTAGCTTTGTTTTCTTTGATTAATAAGAATATGGAGTAACTTGATCTTTGTTTTAATAACCTTAATTGTTTACTATAGTTAATACATTAATCAGTTGGTTTTCAAAACTCCACTTGCATGTTTTATAAAAACTAAAAACTTTAAACCGTCCAGTAGCCTAAGTCATTGATTAAATTATCAAAAATCCTAAATTACTCTTCTGTTTCCAAAACTTCGAAATCCCTAAATTATTCTTCTGTTTCCAAAACTTCAAAAACCCTAAATTATTCTTCTGTTTCCAAAACTTTAAAAACCCTAAATTGTTCATTTGTTTCCAAAACTTTAAAACCCTAAACTGTCCTTCTGTTTCCAAAACTTTAAAACCCTAAATTATTTTTCCCCGAACTATTTTCTTAATCATCTAAACCATAACTTTTTTGTCTGAAACTTCAAAATGTCTTCTTAATTCTCCAAACCCTAATCTTCTTTACAGTTTCTAAAAGTTTTAATCATAATTGTTTCTATAAAACTCTAAACTATTTTCTTAAATCCTAAGATCGAATATGTTTTCCAAAATATCAAAAACTCTAAACTATCTTATTAATTCATAAAACCCAATCCAATAAACCCTAGTGTTCCTAAACCCTAATTCTTAAAACATCAAAACTTTATGATAAGTTCATCAATACCTAAAGCCCTAATCCAGTGAACTTAAAACCCAATCTAGTAAATCTAAATCCTAATTCTTAACTTAGTAACCATAATCCAGTGAACCCAAAACCCAATCTTTTAAAATTATAAACCCTAATGTCTTAAGGTTCCAAAACCCTAATTTCATGATGTTAGCCCTAAACCCTAATTTGATTAACCAAAAATTTTACTACTTTCCTAATTTTATAAAACCATAATCCATTCCATTTTTCCAAAAATCCTCACAGAATCCTAAATAATAAATATAATAATTTCAAAATCCCAAAACCCTAAATGTTAATTAAAGAATCCTAAATTGAGACATAAACCTAAATTTGAATCTTTATGTTTTGATTTATTTAATTTCAATGCTTGATTTATTTAATTTATCATGGATGGATATTTTCTTTATTATTATGATTATTATTTGTTTATTTTGGTATTAAAATTGTAAGAGGTATGTTTCCACTTTATGGGTACCTCATTGATTAATTTTCATGTAATTTAAACTGCTTTTATATTTTGGGACCAATGTAAAAGACACATTTCCACCTTTCGGTGGGTGTCCTATTTAGTTTAGGCATGGACGATGTAAGGACATGTTTCCATCCTCGGATGGGTGTCCATTTATTTGCTTTGTTTGGACATTGCATTAATTTTAATATAATGATGCTTTATTTTAATTGTTGCATGTAATATGAATAATATTGTTATACTTAAGAATTTTATAATATTAAGACCTGCAAAGGAGGCCGGTTCCAATGAAACGGGCCTTATAGGGGTGCTGGGCCATTTCTCACCTTCCCCACATGTACCCAACTTTTTGAACCCATTAGGGGGTTAGGGATTCCATAGGAATCAATTTATCCACCCCTTTCTTTTTTTCGGTCCGTCCGGGTGGCAACTCCATTTTCTCCGGGCTTAGGCCCGTGTTCTTTAAGGCCTCGAGCCTAAATAATGCCGAAGTTGCAAGAACCATTCCACCGCGAGTGGGGGTGAAAATCCCCGATCACAGATAGCGAAGTGGTAGTCTTGGAGTTTCCTGAAGAACATTTAGAGGCCATAGAAGTACAAGGATGGAAGATGTATTTCAATGGAGCAGTGAATAGGAAAGGAGCAGGTTTGGGAGTCATACTAGAATCACCTGAAGGAGAGCTTATCCCTTTAGCTAAGAAGTTGAAGTTCAAGGCAACCAATTATATGGTTGAATATGAACCATTTAATTTTGGTTTGGAAACCCTGATGATTATGAAGGTGAATAAGGTGCAAGTCTTTGGTTATTCATTGCTAGTAGTATCCCAAGTAAATGAAGAGTGGGAGTTAAAAGAAGAGAACCTAAAACCATACCTCCATTACTTGACTCTGATGAAGAAGAATTTTAAGGAGTGCAGGTTTATACACCTACCACGAGAAGAAAACCAGATGGCTGATGCCCTAGCCACAATGGCTTTGGTATGGGAAAATCCTATTAATTTATTCCTTAAGCCTCTGATTTTGACCAATTCATCAACTCCTTGCTATGAATTTGAGACAATCATGGAAACTGGTACAGACCATGATGCATGGTATGACACTATAAGATGATTTTTGGAGGATAAGGAATACCCGTTGGGGGCAACAAAGAAAGAAAGAAGAGCCACAAGGCAATGGTCCTTATAATACATCACCTTTCATGGAGAGTTGTATCAAAGATGGCCTGATGGGGTGCACTTGAGATGCTTGAGGAAGCTTGAAGTTGAGCATATCTTGTCAAAAATACATCAGGAAGTTGTGGTCAACACATGAGTGGTTTAGCCCTAATTAAGAAGATAATTTGACAAGGTTACTGCTGGTTGACCATGGAAAGAGATTGTATTGAGTTTGTGAAGAAGTGCCAATAATGTTAGATATATGGTAATTTGAATCACATGCCTCTTGAAGAATTGCATTCTATGTCTTCATCGTCGCCTTTCGCAACTTGGGGAATTGACATTATAGGAGAGATACATCCGACAACTTCAAATGGTCACCGTTTCATTATAGTAACAGTGGATTATTTTTCAAAGTGGGTCAAGGCTGAATCTTTCAAAAAGCTGGGGGCAAGGAAAATGGCTAGATTTATTGAAAAGAATCTCATCTGCAAGTATAGGGTCCCGCACAGTTTAATATTGGATAATGGGGTACAGTTTCAAGGAGCAATTAAGGATTTATTCTCGAAATACCAAATCCATCATCACTGATCCTCCCCTTATAGACCTAACGTGAATGGTACAATAAAAGCAACAAATAAGACAATTAAGCAGATTCTATCTAAGATGACCAAGGCATACAGGGATTGGTCAGAGATGCTTCCTTTTGCTTTGTGGGGATACAAAATAAGTGTACAAACGCCAACTGAAATGACACCGTTCTCCTTGGTCTATGGGATAGAGGCAGTGTTGCCAATTGAAATAGAGATCAAGTCATTGAGAGTGGCCTTGGAAGCTAAACTTCCTGAGACAGAGTGGGTAGTAAGCAGATACACATAGTTAGCTTTACTATAATAGAGGAGGTTAAAAGAATCGTATCATCATCAACTGTATCAAAGGAAGATAGGTCGGGCCTACAATTGAAGGGTTAAGATCAGAAAGCTCAGAGTCGGTGACTTAGTGTTGAAGCAATGTAAGCCTAATGTATCTGATCCAAGAGGGAAATTTAGACCTAGTTGGGAAGGACCATATGTTGTGAAAAAAGTCATGAACAAGGGTGTAGTCAAGTTATCAGATATGGACGGGAATGAGTTTAGTGAGCCAATAAACATTGACAGGATGAAGAAGTTTTACGTATAAAAAAGAAGAAGAGATCACTAGGTTGAAAACCCAAAAAGGGTGACTTAGGCAAAACATAGAGCAGTCTGCTAGTTTCAAAAACCTGAAAGGGTGGGTAGGCAACAATTAGGGATAAACAAGAGAAAATTGTCAATTAGAAAACCCAAAAGGGCTAGTTGATGACAAGAATGATCTTTTGTATGCTGGCATTATGTTTTGTTGTTCCTAAATTTAATAAAATAGAGTAATTATTAAAATTGTTCTATGTGCACTATTTTATGTATTTGACCAAATACGGATAAATCAAATAACACAATAGTGAAAGGTGATGACAAATTATGGAAGGAAAAGAAAGATCTCTTATTATTACTTTCATTAATTTTTCATCCTAACAATATTCTTTCTAAAGAAATTGATGGATGTAAAATCTATGGCAGATGATAAGTGTAGCATGTATGCTAGCTTTTCTTCAGCCGATCCAAGTAGGCTTCGGTCAGACAAGGCATGTCCAAGTTAAGAGTAAATTTGAAACCTCGAGGCTTAGCTCCATACTTATGATGAAGTCGGTGAGGATCATAGCAAGTATCTCGATGAAGAGCAGCGAGAGGAATATACATCAAATATGTTTCAATGGTGATATGAGAAATCTTCCACCAAGGTACTAACAAACGGATGTTGACTGTAGCATGTGAGCGGATCCAGTCAGCCCAGTCGGCATATGAAGAAGACGGATAGAGTAACTTCTTGGTAGAATGATGTCATGGTAGATATCTGAAGAAATCCATGGATGGAGTGTCGAGCAAGTAGAAATGCTCTTGAAGACAAATCTGAAAGAAAATATATATATATATATATAAAGAAGCCTATTGGGTCTAAAATCCGCAAGGATGACCTAGGCAAAAATTATGGCGGTTTACTAGTTCCGAAAACCTGCAAAGGCGATCTAGGAAAAAAGTAGAACCAATAAAAAAATGGTCCGCTAAGTTGAAAACCCATAAGGGTGGCTTAGCCAAAAATTAGGACAACTCACTAGTTTCAAAAACCTGCAAGGGCAAACTAGGTAAAAATTAGAGCAATAGAAAAAAGGGCCTAAATTGAAAACTCAAAAGGGCGATTTAGGTAATTACCTTAAGTAGCAACGGACTCCCACCCAATCTCCTTGATGATCTTAATTTAAATTGGTCCAATCCAACTAAAGTCTCAGCTAGGATCATGGGTATCGACGATAAGCCTCCTTCCATTTGGTCCATGATATCCAGTACTCGTGGATCAATGTCGCCATAGGAAGAAACAAGCAAGAATTGGCCAAGTGAGTAGAGACAAAACATATGTCCCCGAGTTTTGGTAGGAGCCAAGTGAAAAATGCAAAAGTCAATCAAGGGACCAAGTAGAATTTTCTCACCTCTCGTCAACTATAGAACATCGAGCTTGGAAATATGGAATAACATTTGCATCTTTTGTTGAGTTCTGAAAATCAATATAGGCAACACCATTAGTTGATTGCTTGGATATCCAAGGATGGCCTCAAACTCTTCAATCATGGGACATATCTCAAAGTCATTTATTTTAAATGTCCTGGAATTCACATTCCAAAAGGAAACCATGGCATGTAAAAAAGAATGTTCCAATTTAACATTTTGAAAACACTTCAAAGTATTGATTTTAGACCAAGATATTTGTTCCCGATGAATGGCTTTCATATTTTTAAATAAACCTTTTATTTTCTTCAAATTGAGTTCTGTCATTGTTGAAGATTAAAGGGAAATTAATGAAAGGAATTTTGACGCTGAAATTAAAATATCAAAACAAGTTGAAAATTTGAATAATTGCAATGGAAAAATGGTAAAAGTTTACCTGAGAGGTGCTAGCCCCGGGATGAGGGACGAACCCTCCTCCCTCTCCATGGTACTCCTCTTCATCACTATCATCATCTTCCTTGGGAATTTCCCGAACACCAACAGGAGATACATGAATGTTCAAGAGCCCTACTCGAATAAACTGGGTATATGATGCACCTGGTGGATAGAGAAAGGTTTCAACATCATAACCATGCCGAGCTAACCAGCACGCACTCTCCGGCATTGTTGTGATATTTAAAGTATACGCCAAGCAATTCATCAGGATCCTCCTTTGCTTGGGACCAAGGAACCACTCATACATCCTCTCCCCGAGAAACCAGCCACTAGATATAGGACCAGCAATGACTTAGCGGGTGTGCTGGAAAGGCAGTACGACATTCATGGAAAAAGTCCAGTTCATCCGCTCTTCAGTTTTCCACCGAGCCAAATCGACCTATAAGATGACAGAAGGTAAGTAAATGTTTTACATAAATTTTAAACTATACTAATATTATTTTACCTAGCCCCAAGTTAAGCAACTCAAGAGATAGTGTTGGGTGTGCACATGGTGAGAGTCAGGAACTGTTACACAATCTGAAAACCAAAAATTCAATCTTGGATACCCTACTGTGAGCGGGGATTTTTGCCCCCACTCCCTGTGGAATGGTTCTTGCGACTTCGGCACTGTTTAGGCTCAGGGCCTTAGAGAACACGGACCTAAGTCTAGCAAAAATGGAGTCGCCACCCGGACAGGCCGGAAAAAGAAAGGGGTGGATGACTCGATTCCTAAGGAATCCCCAACCTCCTAATGGGTTTGAAAAGTTAGATACGTGTGGGGAAGGTGAAAAATGGCCCAGCACCCCCACAACGCCCGGTTCATTAGAACCGGCCTCATTTACAGGTCTTAATATTATAAAATTCTTAAATATAACAATATCATCCATATTACACACAATAATTGAAATAAAGCATCATTATATTAAAATCAAAGCAATGTCCAAACAAAGCAAATAAATGGACACCCATCCGAAGATGGAAACATGTCCTTACATCATCCATGTCTAAACTAATAGGACACCCACCAAAAGGTAGAAACATGTCCTTTACATTGGTCCAAAATATAAAAGAAATTTAAATTACATAGAACTTAATTAATGAGGTACCCACAAAGTGGAAACATACCTCTTACAACATTTTGGAAATCTAAATAAATCGATAAAAGTAAATAACCATTCATCATAAATAAATCATTCATCAAAGATATTAAACATTGATCAAAATATATAATAAACATTCTTCCATGATAAATTAAATAAATCAAGCATTGAAATTAAATAAATCAACCATCAAAGCATATAATAAACTACATAATTAAATCTAAAAATAAAGCAAGTAAAGGTACAAATTAGGGTTTATTGTATCTATTTAAAGTTCCTTAATTAACATTTAGGGTTTTGGAATTTTAGTATTATTATTGTTATTTGTTTAGCCTACTGTAAAGGTTTTGGAAAATTGGAATGGATTAGGGTTTCATGAATCAAATTAGGGTTTAGGGGTAACATTGTGAAATTAGTGTTTTAGAATATTAAAACATTAGGTTTATAGCTTTTGGTTATTAGATTGTTGTTTTTTATTTACTGTATTGAATTTGAATGTTTAGGTTTATAAGGTTTTAAGATTTTAAGGATTAGGGTTTAGGAAAACTAGGGCCTACGTATTGATTTTGAGGGAATTAGGGTTTAGGAAAACTTAGGGTTTAGATTAACTTGTTTGAGGTCTACTGTTTTGGTTTTGGAGTTGAAGAAAATAGTTTAGAATTTTATGAAGTAATTATGATTTTTAGAAACTATAAAGTAGGTTAGGGTTTGGACATTTAAGAAAATATTTGGGAATTTTGGAAAAAAGTTAGAGGAAAATAGTTTAGGGTTTTTAAAAGTTTTTGGAAATAGGAAAAATGATTTAAGGTTTTTGGAAATAAAAGAAACGAATTATGGTTTTGAAGGTTTTTAGAAACAGAAGAATACTTTTTAGGGTTTTTGGAAATAGAAGGAATAATTTAGGGTTTTAAGGTTTAGAAGAAACAGAAGAAATAAATTAGATTATTGAAACGAAGATCAAGTTACTACATATTTAAAGATTAAAGTTTTGAATGTATATTCTTATGAATCAAAGAAACAAAGCTATTGTGATTATAAATAATTTATAATGAAGGATCAAACCTGTGTAGTTGGTTCCACCAAAAAATTGCTTTCTGGATGAACAAAGACAAAGGCAGTGTGGCTACCTTTGATGAATTGTTGATTGCTAGCTTGTTACTCCTCTCCAATCTGAAGTCCCAAATTCCAGTCCCCGATCCAAGTCCAAAGTTCTCCCCAAAGTTTTTCTTTTTTTTTTCCTCTCTAATTCTGAGTTTTCATATGTTATTTATAGGAAAAATTATAAGCCTAGTTCTAATTGTTTAAGAAAACTAAAATTCATTAGGAAAAGAAACCAAAACCAAACCGAATTTGGTTTCGAAAAAATTTGCATCGGAAAATTTTGCTGGAAAAAAAAACTGCTGTGGGCTGGGAGGAAATTTGCGAGATTACGGGCGTTGGCTGGGCGGCCCGCCAATTTCACCGCAGGAATTTCCTGCGGCGAAATTGGCATCCAATTTCTCCCGCAGGCAAAATGGCCTTGGCCAATTTGGCTTTCGGCGACGAATTTTTCATCGCTAATTTTTATTTTTATTTTTATTCACTTCACCATTTTAAATTTTTATTAAAAATTATAAATACTAAATACTAAAATAAATATTAAAATACCACAAAAAATATTTTGGAGTATAAAAAATTAACGGACCGGACTGGGTTAAAAATTAAGGGTCTACAGTTTGCCCCCTGCTTGAACGATCTGAGACTATAGCAAAAAAGAGTGAAAAATAATAAGACTTAATTTTTGAGATGATTGAGATTTTGGGTTTTGGACCCGGTTCGAGTTCTGGACTCAAGGGTAATTTTAAGTTCTGGACCTAAGGGTAATTTGGGTTCTGGATATGAAACTAGATTTGGATACTCGATCCTAAACTAGACTTGGATACTCGATCGTAAACTGGATTGGATACTTGATCATAAACTAGATTTGTATACTCGATCCTAAATTGGATTTGGATACTCTATCCTAAACTAGATTTGGATACTCAATCCTAACTGGATTTGGATACTCGATCCTAGCTAGATTTGGATACTCAATTTGGATACTCGATCCTAACTGGATTTGGATTCTCGATCCTAAAGTGGACATGGATAATCGATCCTAACTAGATTTGGATGTTCGATCCTAAATTGGATTTGGATACTCGATCCTAAACTAGATTGATTGGCCACCAATTATATGGTTTAGGTATTAAATGAAGGATTGAGAAATGAAGTCTAATGCTGGAACAATTTAATTAGGGACTTAGGTGAATTAGAAATATAACCTAAGAAAAGGATCATTTTAATTGTAACAAGATTATTTGAAAAAGGTTTGAATGTGAGAGCTTATTTCCTTCATTCGATTAATTAAGTTGCTTGAAATTTGATCTTTGAAATTAAATTGGTTGAGAGGAATAACCATTCATACATATAAGTTAGTAGAGAAGTGAAAACCCTAGACCTTTCTATTAAGTGAATCAATATATCAGCTCAGTTTACTTTTATTGTTTTAAACTCCATTCGACCTGTCTTCATTAGTTGTTAGCAATTTACATTATTGATAATTTGTTATTTGCAATCTGATAATCAATTAGCTTATCTAGCTTCCTTGTGAGACGACCTTGAGGTGTTCACCAAGATACTACAGCAGCCTCGTATACTTGCGAGTGTAGTTCTAGTAGTGTTAGAGCGCAACAAGTTTTTGGCGCCACTGCCGGGGAGGCTAATTGGTGTAATTGTTTATTAGGCATAAATATTTTAAATTATTTTTCATTGTTTACTTTTTATTTTATTTGTCTTTTGCTTTTAATAATTCTTTTTTTCCAAAAATTTTTTTTATGCAAGGCAGGAGATCACTCGGAGGAGAGCTATACCCAGTTATTCTAGAAATTCAGAGAGTGAAAAGGAGCAGAGAAGAGTTTGAACTATATACCGGATTTGATACAGAGGAGGACACTTCTGATTTTGAGTCAAATACTGCACAATCTACTAATATGGGAGACGAAAGGCAAAGAAATATGAGAGATTTTGATAGACCTGTCATTGGAACTTCCACCTCTTGTATAAGATTGACAGATGCAGCAAGAAATTATGAGTTGAAGAACATCCATTACAACATGTTGCCATCATTCTATGGAGTTCCAAATGAAGATCCTTTGAACTTTATCCGGGATTTCTACTCCACCCTCAACACATTTCCATTGGGAGGACTAACAGAAGATCAATTAAGGATGAGGTGTTTTCCATACACATTGAAGGATAGGGCAAAAGGCTAGCTTATGATGTTGCCTGAGAATTCTTTGACAACTTGGGAGCAAGTTTATAACAAATTTATGGGCAAATTTTACTCACATCAGAAGACAGCTGAATTGAGAGGGAAAATAGCTACATTCTCTCAATTTGAAGGAGAGCCATTTCATGAGGCTTGGGATAGGTTTAAGATGTTATTGATCCAGTGTCCACATCATCACTACCCACTTCAACTTCTGAATCAGTTTTTCTACGATGGTCTAACCCAACAATTATAGAATACTGTTGATAATGCAACTGGGGGATCTATGGGAGAAAAGACAGCAGATGAAACTTATGAAATCTTTGAAATGTTGGAAGCTAATTCTCAACAAAAAAGTGTAAGAGGAAGAAGTAAAGGGGTGAATCAATTGGAAGCCAGCAGTGAGATGGTCAATCAGATAGCTGAATTGACAAGGCAAGTGCAGATGCTGAACATGAAGAACAATACTTCTTCATCCACTCAAGAAGTGTGTGGAATTTGTGGAACTTTCGGGCATGGAGCAAATATATGCCCCTCCGCATATGAGTCTTATGGAAATGAAGCTGAGCAAGTCAATGCTATGGGGGGATATCAACCAAGGGCCCGGAATGATCCTTACTCAAATACTTACAATCCTGGTTGGCAGAATCATCCAAATTTTTCCTGGGCAACAAATAATTCTCAACAACCTTTCCATTTGCTCCAGAGACAAAACCAACTGCAGGGACAATCTTCAAATCAAGGGCAGCCTAAGAGAGAGAGTTTGGAGGATAGTTTACAGGCCTTTATCCAAGTCAGTGCTAAGAATCAAGAGATGAATAACAAAAGGCTGGATTCATTAGAAGCATCTTTTAAGAAAGTGGAGACTCAAGTGGGACAACTTGCACAACAGATGCAGATTCAACAAAAAGGGAAATTTTCGAGTCAACCTGAGCAGGCACAATCAGTGACTGTTCTTAGAAGTGGCAAGGTAATAAACAATGATGTTGAAAATAATTTTGTGAATGCAGGTGATCAAAAGAACAAAAAGGAAGGAGAACCAGAGAACAGAGGTGCTGGAGAAAGATCAATGGAGAAATCCCCTTCAGCAGATTTACACAAGGCAAATAACCCTTACCGGCCACCTATACCATTCCCCAGCAGGTTGAAGAATGATAAACAAGATAAGCAATTTTCAGACATCTTTAACATGCTGTCTAAGGTAAGTATTAACTTACCTTTACTTGAAGCAATAAAGAAAATGCCAGCTTATGCCAAATTTTTCAAGGAATTGAACACTAAGAAAAAGAGGTATGAGCCAAATGAAAAGGTGATAGTATTAGTGGTAGCTAGTGCTGTTTAGCAGCATAAACTACCTCCGAAGCTAAAGGATCCTAGTAGTTTAATAATTCAAATTACTATGGGTAATGGAAAGGGGACTGATGGCATGTGTGATTTAGGAGCCAATGTAAATTTGATACCTTATTCTGTGTATCTCAAATTAGAACTTGGGGAACTTAAACCTACCAAAATGGTGTTGCAATTAGCTGACAGATCTCTTAGATTCCTGAAAGGGGTAATAGAAGATGTGTTAGTTAAGGTTGGTGGGTTGATAGTGCCTATGGATTTTATAGTTCTTGACATGGAAGGAAGTAATCCTACACCATCCGCATAAACTATTCTACTGGGTAGGCCTTTTATGGCTACTACCAACACCTTGATAGATGTTAAAAATGGTAAACTGTTAATGACTGTCTTGGGACAAACGGTTGGATTTTCTATTTTTAACACTTCTCCCATTCCTACAACTGCATTATATGAGGTTGCTCTTTAATTGATTATATTGACGTAGTTATTTCAGATGTTTTCTTACAAACAGGTTCGTCGGATAAATTAGAGCTGGCACTGACCTTAGATCGTGGTTTGGATATTTTTTATTCAGAAATAGCCAATTGCCTTGAGACATTAGAGAGTGCTGAAATAGAGGAACTTAAGAAGGACCCAGTATTTGAACTTCCCTCCATCCAAAAGGAAGAGAAGAATCCTTCACTTGAGTTAGAGCTGAAAGAGTTACCTAAAAATTTGAAATATGTGTTTTTAGGAGATCACAATACCTTACCTGTGATAATATCTAGCGAACTTAGTGAAAGGGAAGAGATGAGGTTGGTGAGTGAGCTAAAAAGATTGAAAAGAGCAATAGGATGGGGATTGAGTGCATGCATAGAATCACCTTAGAAGAGGGAGCTAAACCTGTGAGGAAGACCCAAAGGCGCCTTAACCCAAACATGAGTGAGGTGGTTAAGAAGGAAGTGCTTAAATTGCTTAATGAAGGAGTGATATATCCAATAGCTAATAGTGAGTGGGTGAGCCCAGTACATGTAGTGCCTAAGAAATCAGGAATCACTATGGTGAAAAATGAAAAGAATGAATTGGTTCCTACTAGGACTACTGCTGGGTGGAGAATGTGTATCGATTATAGGAAGTTGAACAATGCCACAAAGAAAGACCATTTCCCTCTTCCTTTTATTGATCAGATGTTGGATAAACTTTCTGGACACTCACATTATTGCTTTTTGGATGGACTTTCAGGTTATTATCAGGTGTCGATATCACCAGAGGATCAATCCAAGACTACTTTTACTTGCCCTTTTGGGACTTATGCATTTCAGCGTATGCCTTTGGCTTGTGAATGCGCCTGCAACTTTTCAGAGATGCATGATGTCTGTCTTCACAGACATGATAGATGATTTTATTGAGGTATTTATGGATGACTTTTCTATTTTCGGTGATTCTTTTGATAATTGCCTCAATAAACTTGTTCTTGTGCTTGAGAGATGCATTGAATGTAACCTCACTTTGAGTTGGGAAAAGAGTCATTTCATGGTTACTAGAGGCATTGTATTAGGTCATGTTGTGTCGAGTAAAGGGATTGAGGTGGATAAGGCTAAGGTAGAATTGATTGCTAAGTTACCCCCACCTACCTCTGTTAAGGGAATAAGAAGTTTTCTAGGGCATGCAGGTTTTTACCGGAGGTTTATTAAAGATTTTTCTAAAATAAGCCAACCATTGTGTCATTTGCTTGGGAAAGATGTTCCATTTGAGTTTACTGCATAATGCATGCAAGCCTTTAATTCCCTTAAGGAAAAACTGACTAGTGCAACGATGATTGTAGCTCCTGTTTGGTTTTTACCTTTTGAAATCATGTGTGATGCCTCTAATCATGCAGTAGGAGTTGTTCTTGTGCAAAGGGTTGAGAAATTTTTAAGAGTGATATATTATGCTAGCTTGACCCTAAATAGTGCACAAATGAATTACACAACAACTGAAAAGGAAATGTTAGCTGTTGTTTTTGCCTTGGATAAGTTTAGAGCATATTTAATTGGGTCAAAATTTATTGTGCATTCTGATCATGCAGCTCTAAAATATCTTTTGACAAAACAACATGCTAAACCTTGCTTAATTAGATGGGTGTTATTATTGCAAGAATTTGATTTCCAAATCAAAGATACTAAGGGAAGTGAAAATGTTGTAGCTGATCAATTATCTAGATTACCCTTCTTTGGTGAAAATCTTGCATCTGATAGCATTCATAAAAATTTAGAAGCATTTCTTAATGAGCAGCTATTTGTGGTAATGAATGCACCTTGGTTTGCAGATATTGCTAACTATATTGCTTGTGGTATTTTACGTTCTGACATGTCATTTCAGGAAAAGAAAAGGTTTTTGCATGTGAGTAAATTTTATTTTTGGGATGAACCTTACTTATTCCGGATATGCAAAGATGAGATAGTTCGCAGGTGTGTATCCGAGGAAGAACAACTGAGTGTTCTTCAATTTTGTCATGACCTTCACTGTGGTGGTCATTTTGGAGGGAGGAAGACTGCAGATGTCACGACCAGCCATAGCAGGTATGTACAGTAATTACGTGTACAATATTCACACGTGCTGAAAAAGTAGGCATGCTAAAGAGATCCGGCTAACCCTAGACCGTTAAGCTATAATTCATTAAAGGACATGGGTTAAATATGCGTAGCTAACGGCGATGGGTGACTAGTCTGGGAAGTCTTAATAATGTATGTGATAGTGTAATGAAATGGAAACTAGAGAAAAAATCGGGTAAAAACTGTGAATTGTGACTTTCTTCGGAAACGCCCCGTTAGAGAGAAACGAAGACACGTAGACTAGGGGCGTTTTGGTCATTATTAATTAAAATTTATACATGAATCCAAAGCAGGAAATAAACACACGAGTGCGTAGAGGACGTCGAGGGGTTGAATATGAAATAAGCGTCAGTAATTTTGTAAAAAGTCGAGGGCTTATTGGTAATTTTTCAAAATCACTTGGAACCCTAAAATAGACCTTAAAAATGGAAAGTAGAGGTCGAGAGGGTCAAAACCATATGTGGTTCACTTCGTGGAACCACACGGTTTAAAAGTTACAGACAATCAATTGTTGGAGGGTATTTTGGTCTTTTCACATCCTAAATCATAAAATTACAGCAAAGGGACGAAGAGGGGCCAAAATATGATTACAAGAAAGCCCAATGGCTTGGGCCTTAAATAAATAAAAGAGAGAGACAATTGTACCAATGAAAAATGGCCATTTTGCCTTAAAGTGGACCAATTGGAATTAAGCATTTGTCTTAACACATTATTAGCCAAATTGGGCAGCCATTTGGACCAAAAACACATGAAAGAAGAAAGCAAAAACTCCCTCTTGAGAAGGAGGGTCGTCCAAGCCATAGGAGAAGGAAGAAAGGTGGTGATTTTCAAGTTTTAAGGTTTATTATCAAAGGTTTTGGTGGAATCCAAGGTCCTAAACTAAGGTAAGTTCATTTCTAATCCTAATTTCAGGTTTTAATGAGTAATTTGAGAGATTAAAATTAGGGTTCTTATGGTGGATTTGGGGAAAACTTAAGTAGTGATGATATTGATTAATTAAATGGAAGAATTAAGGTTTCTAAGGTTTAATAAGGTTAGATTAGGACTTAATTTGAAAAGAAATGGAAGGGTAGTGCATGTTCTAAATTTCTAGGGTTTATGGTTGAGGTTGTGTTGTGAAAGTTTTGTAGGCAAGGGTGGAAATAAGGAGAAGGAAGAGCTTGAAAGAGAAGGGAAAGCAAAAGGAAATTAAAATACAAGGTTTGGTACTTTACCTTGGAAGAATTAATTTTCCTTTCATTTTCTTGCCAAAATTTATCTAAGTCCTCATTACATTATTAGGGAAGCTTTGAAATGGGTTTAGAAAAAAAAAAAAAAAAAAAGAAGCAAAATTTGCACCAAATGCAAGTGGGGGCCAAATTGGTGCCCTTTGGGAGCCAATTCTAGACCCAACTTTGGGCAGCCAGTTGAGGCAGCAAACGATGGAATTTTTTGACGAAATTTTACATGAAATTAGTTAACATAAGAAATAAGTTTTCTGTAAAACTTCAGCCAAAAATAAGATCATTTACCTAGTCAAATACATGACTGAAATGTAGACGAAAACCATATTTTACTATTCATATGGTCATGCCATTTGCGTTGCCGATTTTACGCACCGTGTTACTATTCTTTTGGTTATTTTTGGAAATTATTCTAATGTGATTTGAAGTGTGTGGAAATGACTGGGAATGGTGGTAAACACTTGTAAATGAAACGGCCTTTAGCCACAGAGTTAGTACACGGCGAAATGGCATGACCTGGTAAAAATGAAAAGGGATGTGCAAATCATTTGAACATTTGTGGAAATCTTGGATTTGAATTTTAAACCCTTAAGCTCAACTTGGTGGTTGAACTTGGTAGATAAGGGTATAGTGCACTATACTAACTTATGCAGTACTGCTTGATATTGTGATTGAATTGTTATGATATGAACTCAATGGTGAGGGCCATTGGGGCCATTGGTTATAACTAGGATGGTGAGGATCATTCCTGTGAATTGATATTGGTGGTGAGGGCCACTTCCTTATCGCTGTGGTTCTGCTTTTACAAGTAGAGCAAAAAAAAAATTTACAAACTATGACACGACTATTTTATGGCATAAGTTGAATTGTGAATATTTTACAATTTTAGTTGAAATCTTTTGAAAAACTTGAAATTCTTTTTCGAGAAGTACGTTTTTATTTCATTGTAGTGAGCTTTATATTTTATTGCTTATAGTATTTAACATTCATATATTTTATTGCCTTGCTTGTACAAATACTCTTTACTTTTATTTCCATTGGTAAAGTACCCACTGAGCGACATTGCTCAGCGAGTTAAGTTTTCCTTGACTCGTAGGTTCGGAGCAATAGCTAACTCTTGGGAAGCGACGACCAGACCCACAGCATCTCAGGGTAGATCTCTTAGTTTCTATTTTGAGTTAACTAGTTGTGACATGTATATATATATAAGATTGAGAATTACTATGTTATACTGTACTTTAGTAGTATGTCATAATAATACACCTCTACTTTATTTTGTGCTAGAAGTTTGAATTTTCTTGCAGGTTTGTAGTTGAGGTTATAAGGGGGATTCATTGGGAGTGTATTGAGACTTATTGTGTTCGCATTGGTTTGTGTAAAAATGTTTTCAAAAATCAGAAAAAATAGTTTTGTCGACACTTGGGACCCAATTTCTAGGCGAACCTCTGGCCAAATTTCTGGAAAAACCAGAACTAAAATTTGACTAAGTAAAATTGGTAGCAACATTAGGTTAGTGTGGCGCCTCTACTCGGCTTACACACATAGGCTGGGAAGGGGTGTTACAATTTTTGGTATCAGAGCTCCAGTTACAATGCAGACACCGCCACACGGGAGAATGTTGGGGTCGGACATTTGCATGCTACATATGTGGATCTTTAGACCACCTTATGCGAGAGTGTCCCCAGCGAATATAGAATCTACCTAGGGAGACTGAGGGATCGCAAGCGGCAGCAGGGCGAGGCCGAGGCAGAGGTAGGGGCGGAAATCCGTCACGCGTGCAGTCTGAGATGGTGGATTGACCAGAAGCGAGGGCTCCTGCTAGAATGTATGCCATGAGGGGGCGAGAAGATGAAGAAGCGCTAGACGTGATTGCAGATTAGTTGTCTATGTTTGGAGTTTTGCTTTACATTTTAATAGATCCGGGTTCTTCACACTCATATATATGCACGAAAAATGAAAAACTTGGGAACCTAAAGGTAGAACTAGAGGAAGAGGGAATATTAGTTACTAGCCCATTAGAGAGTGAGGTGATTACGAGGAAGGTAGTGAAAGATTACCCCGTGGAGATACACGGACGTATCTTTTGGGGAGACTTATTTGAACTACCATTTCAAGAATTCGATGCTATCCTTGGGATGGATTGGTTGGCCAAACATGAAGCACTGGTTGACTGTAAACGGAAGAGAGTTACTCTGCATACGTCAGACGGCGACGAAATGTCCTTAGTGGGAAAGATGAAGGACTATCTAACTAACATCATTTCCGCTATGACGGCTAAGAGGTTAGTGCAAAAAGGCTATGAGGCATACCTGTTATGCGCGTTAGAAGCGAAAGAAGAGGCATCGAAGCTACAAGATATACCTACTATTTGCAATTTCCCCGACGTATTTCCTAACGACTTACCTGGATTACCACCTAAACGAGAGGTAGAATTCACCATAGACGTGTACCCGGGAGCTGCACCAGTATCCATCGCACCTTATCGAATGGCGCCAGCAGAGCTAAAAGAACTAAAGGTACAGCTACAGGAACTTTTAGACAAGGGGTTCATTAGGCCAAGCGTGTCACCATGGGGATCGCCAGTATTGTTCGTGAAAAAGAAAGATGGATCCCTAAGGTTGTGTGTGGATTACCGTCAACTCAATAAGCTGACCATCAAGAACAAGTATCCACTACCTCACATAAACGATTTGTTTGATCAACTCAAAGGTGCTGGAGACTTTTCAAAAATCGATTTACGATCGGGTTATCATCAATTGGGGATCAAAGACGAAGACATACCAAAAACCGCATTCAGAACTCGCTATGGACATTATGAATTCATCATTATGCCTTTCGGATTAATGAACGCACCTACAGTATTCATGGATCTGATGAACAGAATCTTCCACCCGTATTTGGATCAGTTCGTGGTTGTATTCATTGACGACATATTGGTGTATTCAAAGAATCGAGAGGACCATGATCGCCACCTTATGATCATTTTGCAAACCCTGCGAGATAAGCAGTTATACGCTAAATTCAGCAAATGCGAATTTTGGTTGGAAGAAGTAGCCTTTTTGGGACATATTGTATCGGCAGAAGGAATAAGGGTCGATCCCAAGAAAATAGAAGCAGTATTGGAATGGAAGCCACCTAAGACAGTAATGGAAGTTCGTAGTTTCTTGGGGTTAGTGAGATATTATCGAAGATTCATCAAAGGGTTTTCCACGATCGCCGCACCTATGACCAAGCTACTTCAGAAGAATGCCAAATTCCAGTGGACCGATGCTTGCCAACGGAGCTTTGAAAGGCTGAAGCAAAAACTTACTGAAGCCCCCATTCTTACACAACCCGAATCAGGAAAAGATTTTGTGATCTATAGTGATGCATCCCACATCAGGTTAGGTTGTGTATTGATGCAGGAGGGCAAAGTCATTGTGTATGTTTCTCGGCAGCTCAAGCCACACGAAAAGAATTATCCCACGCATGACTTAGAACTAGCAGCGATTGTTTTGGCTTTCAAGACGTGGAGGCACTACTTATACAGGGAAAAGTGTTACATTTATACAGATCATCAAAGCCTGAAGTACCTGCCCACGCAGAAAGATTTAAACCTGCGACAGTGAAAATGGATGCAACTGTTAGCCAACTACAACTATACGATTAACTATCACCCGGGCAAAGTGAATGTCATAGCAGATGCACTTAGTAGGAAGTCAATGCAAGCACTACGTGCTATGAGAGTAGAATTAGAGCCCACAGAAGATGGAGCTATCTTTGCAGAAATGCACGTGCGACCTACCTTACATCAACAAATACGTGAGGCTCAGAAGGAAGATGAACAAGTGAAGAAGTGGAGTCAATAGGTGCAGGAGAATTCGTCAGGAGATTATCAAATTCGTCCAGATGGTATCCTATACTACAAGAAGAGAATGGTGGTACCTAAGTCCGAGGAACTGAAGAAACAAATTTTGCAAGAAGCTCATAACAGTCCTTACATAATGCATCCGGGAGCAACGAAAATGTACCAGGACTTGAAGGAGTATTACTGGTGGCCGGGAATGAAAAGAGACATCGTGGATCACGTGACGAAGTGTCTGACCTGTCAGCAAGTGAAAGCGGAACATCAACTACCCTCAGGACTACTACAACCTATTACGATTCCAACCTGGAAATGGGACCGTATTACTATGGATTTTGTCACAGGATTGCCTATGACTAGGGACAAACATGACGCGATCTGGGTAATCGTGGATCGGCTTACTAAGTTCGCTCATTTCTTACCAGTACGTGTGGATTACTCGCTAGAAAAGTTGGCAAACTTGTACATCAAAGAGATCGTACGTCTCCATGGAGTTCCAACTTCAATCATATCAGATCGAGATCCACGCTTTACGTCAAATTTTTGGCAGAAGTTCCAAACAGCCCTTAGGACTCGAACGTACCATAGTACAGCATTCCATCCCCAGACAGACCGACAGTCGGAAAGAGTGATTCAAGTTTTGGAAGATATGCTGAGGGCATGTGTTTTATAATTTAAAGGCAACTGGGACAAACACCTGAGCTTAATCGAATTCGCGTACAACAATAACTATCAATCCAGCATACAAATGGCTCCTTACGAAGCACTGTACGGTCAGAAATGTAGAACTCCAGTTTGCTAGACAGAATTGAGCGAGGAAAAGATGTTGGGGCCAGACATAGTTAAGGAAACTGAGGAAAAGGTAGAGATCATTCGAGACCGATTAAAAATAGAGGCGGACAGGCAAAAATCATACGCGGACCTAAAGAGGAAAGACAATTTGAGGTCGGCGATAGAGTATTCCTCGAAGTCTCTCCTTGGAAGAAGGTGTTACGATTTAAACAGAAAGGCAAGCTAAGCCCTAGATTCATTGGACCATATGAGATCATTAAACGGGTAGGTCCGGTAGCTTACTAGTTGGCGTTATCACCGAATTAAGTAAAATACATGATGTTTTCCACGTTTCAATACTAAGGAGGTATCGTTCAGATCCAACCTACGTCATACAAGCTCAAGACATCAAGATTCAGCCCGACCTGACGTACGAGGAAGAGCCGGTAGAAATCCTAGCACGGGAAATCAAAGAGTTGCGGAATAAGAAGATCCCATTGGTCAAAGTGCTTTGGAGAAATCACAAAGTAGAAGAAGCTACATGGGAACGCGAAGAAACTATGAGGAAGCAGTACCCATATTTATTTCCACCCGATAGGCTTCGGGGCAAAGCCTAAATTAGCGGGGGAGGAATTATCACGACCGGCCATAGCAGGTATGTACAGTAATTACGTGTACAGTATTCACACGTGCTGACAAAGTAGGCATGCTAAAGATATCCGGCTAACCCTAAACCTTTAAGCTATAATTCAATAAAGGACAGGGGTTAAACGTGCGTAACTAATGGCGATGGGTGACCAGTCTGGGAAGTCTTAATAATGTATGTGATAGTGTAATGAAATGGAAACTAGAGAAAAACCAGGTAAAAACTGTGAACTATGACTTTCTTCGGAAACGCCCCGTTAGAGAGAAACGAAGACACGTAGACTAGGGGCATTTTGGTCATTATTAATTAAAATTTATACATGAATCCAAAGTAGGAAATAAACACACGAGTGCGTAGAGGACGTCGAGGGGTTGAATATGAAATGATCGTCAGTAGAAACAGAGCCCGGGCAAACCCGAGCAAAGAAAGGACCTAAAGGGAATTTTGTAAAAAGTCGAGAGCTATTGGTAATTTTTCAAAATGAATTGGAAACCTAAAATAGACCTTAAAAATGGAAAGTAGAGGTCGAGAGGGTCAAAACCATATGTGATTAACTTTGTGGAACCACACGGTTTAAAAGTTACAGATAATCAATCGCCGGAGGGTATTTTGGTCTTTTCACATCCTAAATCATAAAATTACAGCAAAGGGAAGAAGAGGGGCCAAAATATGATTAAAAGAAAGTCGAATGGCTTGGGCCTTAAATAAATAAAAGAGAGAGACAATTGTACCAATGAAAAATGGCCATTTTGCCTTAAAGTGGACCAATTGGAATTAAGCATTTGTCTTAACACATTATTAGCCAAATTGGGCAGCCATTTGGACCAAAAACACATGAAAGAAGAAAGCAAAAACTCCCTCTTGAGAAGGAGGGTCGTCCAAGCCATAGGAGAAGGAAGAAAGGTGGTGATTTTCAAGTTTTAAGGTTTATTATCAAAGGTTTTGGTGGAATCCAAGGTCCTAAACTAAGGTAAGTTCATTTCTAATCCTAATTTCAAGTTTTAATGAGTAATTTGAGAGATTAAAATTAGGGTTCTTATGGTGGATTTGGGGAAAACTTAAGTAGTGATGATATTGATTAATTAAATGGAAGAATTAAGGTTTCTAAGGTTTAATAAGGTTAGATTAGGACTTAATTTGAAAAGAAATTGAAGGGTAGTGCATGTTCTAAATTTCTAGGGTTTATGGTTGAGGTTGTGTTGTGAAATTTTTGTAGGCAAGGGTGGAAATAAGGAGAAGGAAGAGCTTGAAAGAGAAGGGAAAGCAAAAGGAAATTAAAATACAAGGTTTGGTACTTTACCTTGGAAGAATTAATTTTCCTTTCATTTTCTTGCCAAAAATTTATCCATGGAACTTTTGCTATGGATGCCTAAATGTGTTGTTTGAGTTTGAATTCAATTGTTGAGTGGTATTTTTGAATCCATGTGGTGATTGGGTTGTTTAAATTCAAATGAAATCTAATGTTTTCAATGATTTTGGTAAAAGAGTTTATGAACTCCATTTAGTCCAAATTGATTTAAACAATCAAGTTATTTTAAAAGGGAAGTGTCTAAGTCCTCATTACATTATTAGTGAAGCTTTGAAATGGGTTTAGAAAAAAAAATAAACAAAATTTGCACCAAATGCAAGTGGGGGCCGAATTGGTGCCCTTTGGGAGCCAATTCTGGACCCAACTTTGGGCAGCCGGTTGAGGCATCAAACGATAGAATTTTTTGACAAAATTTTACATGAAATTAGTCAACATATGAAATAAGTTTCCTGTAAAATTTCAGCCAAAAATAAGATCATTTACCTGGTCAAATGTATGACCGAAATTGACTGAAATTTAGACGAAAACCAGATTTTACTATTCATATGGTCATGCCATTTGCGTTGCCGATTTTACGCACCGTGTTACTATTCTTTTGGTTATTTTTGGGAATTATTCTAATGTGATTTGAAGTGTGTGGAAATGACTGGGAATGGTGGTAAACACTTGTAAATGAAACGGCCTTTAGCCACAGAGTTAGTACACGGCGAAATGGCATGACCTGGTAAAAATGAAAAGGGATGTGCAAATCATTTGAAAATTTGTGGAAATATTGGATTTGAATTTTAAACCCTTAAGCTTAACTTTGTGGTTGAACTTGGTAGATAAGGGTATAGTTCACTATACTAACTTATGCAGTACTGCTTGATATTGTGATTGAATTGTTATGATATGAACTCAATGGTGAGGGCCATTGGGGCCATTGGTTATAACTAGGATGGTGAGGATCATTCCTGTGAATTGATATTGGTGGTGAGGGCCACTGCCTTATCGCTGTGGTTCTGCTTTTACAAGTAGAGCAAAAAAAAAATTTACAAACTATGACACGACTATTTTATGGCATAAGTTGAATTGTGAATATTTTACAATTTTAGTTGAAATCTTTTGAAAAACTTGAAATTCTTTTTCGAGAAGTACATTTTTATTTCATTGTAGTGAGCTTTATATTTTATTGCTTATAGTATTTAACATTCATATATTTTATTGCCTTGCTTGTACAAATACTCTTTACTTTTATTTCCATTGGTAAAGTACCCACTGAGCGACATTGCTCAGCGAGTTAAGTTTTCCTTGACTCGTAGGTTCGGAGCAGTAGCTAACTCGTGGGAAACGACGACCAGACCCACAGCATCTCAGGGTAGATCTCTTAGTTTCCATTTTGAGTTAACTAGTTGTGACATGTATATATATATAAGATTGAGAATTACTATGTTATACTGTACATTAGTAGTATGTCATAATAATACACCTCTATTTTATTTTGTACTAGAAGTGTGAATTCTTCTTGCAGGTTTGTAGTTGAGGTTATAAGGGGGATTCATTGGGAGTGTATTGAGACTGATTGTATTCACATTGGTTTGTGTAAAAATGTTTTAAAAAATCAGAAAAACCAGTTTTGTCGACACTTGGGACCCAATTTCTAGGCGAACCTCTGGCCAAATTTCTGGAAAAACCGAAACTAAAATTTGACTATGTAAAATTGGTAGCAACATTAGATTAGTGTGGCGCCTCTACTCGGCTTACACATGTAGGCTGGGAAGGGGTGTTACAGCAGAGAAGGTGCTTCAAAGTGGTTTTTACTGGCCTACTCTATTCAAAGATGCTCAAGAGTATTGTAAGCATTGTGACCGCTGTCAAAGAGTGGGTAACATTAGGAGGAGGAATGAAATGCCCCTTCAATGATATATTGTTGTTGAACTATTTGTTGTGTGGGGAATAGACTTTATGGTTCCTTTTCCCAAGTCTTTTGGTTATGAATATATTTTAGTTGCTGTTGATTATGTTTCAAAATGGGTAGAGGCAATCCCCACCCGTACTAATGATGCTAATGTGGTTGTTAAATTTGTGAAGGAAAATATTCTTAGCAGATTTAGCACACTAAGTCATTTCTGCAACAAACTTTTTGAGAAATTAATGCACAAATCTGGTGTGAAACACAAGGTGGCGACCCCATACCATCCATAAACTTCTGGACAAGTTGAGACATCCAACAAGCAAATAAAAGGAATTCTAGAGAAAACAGTCAACTTATCAAGGAAGGATTGGGCTAGTAGATTGCATGATGCATTGTGGGCATATTGGACTACTTTCAAGACTCCTTTGGGTATGAGTCCATACCGATTGGTTTTTGGTAAGACTTGCCATTTACTAGTGGAGTTGGAGCACAAAGCGTATTGGGCAATCAAGACTCTGAATTTAGACTTGGACAAGGTAAAGAGAGAACATTTTCTGCAAATTTCAGAGTTAGATGAACTAAGGAATGAGGCATATGAGAGTTTGAGGATTTATAAGGATCGCACTAAAGCACTTCATGACAGAATTATAGTGCGAAAGACATTGAGCCCAGGTATGAAAGTTTTGCTTTTTAATTCTCGTCTCCGTCTATTTCCAGGAAAACTCAAGTCTCGATGGAGTAGTCCTTTCGAGATAACTCAGGTATATCCTTCCAGTGCCATAGAATTACTTAACTCTCGAACAAATGAAACTTTTAAAGTAAATGGACAGAGAGTTAAACCATGTAATGAAGGGTTCCAAGAAGTAAGGATCATCGATAGCACTTTGATCTATGATCCTTAAGTCTTGCAGTAATGTCCAGCTACACGACATTAAAGAAGCACTAAATGGGAGGCAACCCATCAGTTTGCATTTCTTTTCATAGTTGTAATTTTATATTCAACAATTTTGATTTTATGTTTGGTTTAAATAAATGGAATGGGTGCTTTGATCAATTTTTATTTTTCTAATGTGTTTCAGGGTTAATCAAAGAAGAGGATTGCATTTCTTTAAGTTTTGGTGACACAAAAATACAAAAAAAAAATAAAATATATATATAAAAAAGAGAGAGAGAGCCAAAATGGCAGTGAAGGACATGGCCATTTGACACGGCCAAGCCACTGGCCGTGTCAAGCCGACCTAAAATCACCAAATTTACACAGCTCCTGACACGGTCAACAAGCTTGGCCGTGTCCTTGGCCGTGTCACACAAACACGGCCAAGCTTCTCCCTATGTCCCTTTTCTTTGTTTTGCAATCCTTTGTTCACAGTGTCAAACACGGTCATGGGACACGGCCAAGTCACTGGCTGTGTCCCTCCAAACTCATCAAACACGGCCAAGCTAACTCAAGCTTGGCCATGTCCCTTAAATTTTAAAGTTTAAGGTTTTAGCACTTTTCGTTCATTTCAATCCCTAGTTTTGTTTTTGTTTCCTTTCTCTCTCTCGACTTTTCTCTCACAAAACCTCCATTGTTGTTCTTTCAAAGCTTCCAAAATCCCATTAATTCTCAATTTCCTTCACCAAAATTGAAATTAATCCGTTCAATCTTCTTCTTCTCTCATAAAAAAATCAATCTAATCTGTATAAGTTTCAAATTCTTACAGATCTTTCATTATGCCAAGAACAAAGATGGTATCCCACCACAAGAGGAAGCTACCTCCAACTGTAGCTGCATCTTCATCTTCTTCAACTTTAAAGAGAGCTACTCTTTTGGCTAGGGGTTTCTTTCCGACGAGGTATGTAAGCGATGAATCCCTTCATGCTCTTCATATTAGGGATACTTTTTATAGTTATGTTCAAAACCTTGGGTGGGAGAAACTAGTCTCCATTCGACCTTTGCAATTTCAAGAGCTTAATTTGGAATTTTTAACATCTCTTAAGGTTGAAAGAGATGAACATAAGATTTGCTCTAGGTTGAATTTTAAGTTGCTTGGGAAATCATTCATAGTTAGTATTGAGCAATTGAATGTTATATTTGGTTTCCATCAACATGGTGAAAAGTCTGTACCTAAGGATTTTAAATGGCAATTTTCTTAGGGAGCATTGGGCTCGGGAACTTATGTGGCCAAATCGGCCAAGTCAACTAAATTGAGTAATCCAGCTCTTAGGTATTTGCATCGCTTTATGTCCTATGGGTTCTTTGCTCGGAAGGAAAGACCGGGTGTAGTGGAACTTAGTGAGCTCTTTTTCTTAGATTGTGCTTGTAATGCAATACCCATTAGTACCGGCTATTGGTTGGCCGATATTTTTTATAATGTGGCAAAAAAAAAGAAGGGGGCTATTTGTATTGGAGGATTGGTTACCACATTGGCAACAACCCTTCTTGATGATTTTGACCTGAGTACCTGTCTTATGACTAAAATTATGGGTAATGATTCATTGGATTTAGCCACACTTGAGAAGATGCATATGGTGGTGAACAGGGGAGGGGCCTATGTGATGGCTTCAGCTGAGCCAGAAGCACCGGGGGGCAGACAAAAGAGAACACAAGTCCAGGAGGAGTCTGACTCAGATTCTCTTGATTTGGAAGAAGATGCTTCGGTCCCTGATAATCAGGAGATACTTAATAGGATAGAGGCACTGGAGAGCAAGGTAGATCGTAACCATGCTGCGGTCTTGTAACAGTTGGACCAAATCAATAGCAACCAAGCTAAGATTCTGAGTCTCCATCCTTTGGCTGCATCATCATCACATCCTCCTTCACCGTAGATCAAATTGGCTCTAATCTTTCGAGACAATTCCTTACTTTCTTATGTTTAGTTATAGCATATTTTCGTTGTTATTTTTCATTTTTGTTTTTAATGTTAACATTTTGGATATTTTATTTTATATATTATATTTTGTTTTTGAACAATTGCTGTTTGTGATGAAAAGGTAGAGTTTTCCTCACAAGGGAATGATGGAAAACAGGTTGAACCTTAACTCTTTTTCTTTATTATTCTTGTTTCCATTGAGGACAATTTAATTTATAAGTGTGGGGCAATCTTTAAGCTTTCCTTTAATTCTTGTTTTGTTTGTCTTTGAGTGTTATATTATGCATTGTGCATGGCATAATTGTTGGAAATTTATTGACTTTTTTGTGATTCTAGCATTATATTTGAGCCTTTATTATCAGCATAGAGATTAGCATTTGAATTCATTCGGGATCAATTTTCACATTCTGCAATTCATGACATATAAATCTTTGAGAACCCACCCTTTGTGAGTTTTGAGCCTCATAGATTGAATATTATTATCAATTGATTTTCTTTTCTTAAGTGTGCACCTTCATGATTTTGCATCTCTAGAGCTTACTTTTGCATACTAATTGAACTCACATTATGATTTCATCTCAAGTTTTAAAAGGATGTAGGCAAATTAGGATTATCCCTTTAGCTTAAAAAGACCTCCCTTAATTATGAATTCCTTAGTGAGCCAAGTTGAGCCTTTGACTTTTTCTTGATTGATCAACTCAATTCACAACTCAACATTTTCTTATTATCATAATACCTGCATTAAGGAATGGAGTTTCTTATGATATGACAATAGGGTGGTTTAATTCATAAGTGTGGGGTAAGCAAATAAAAAAAATAGTATTGCTTTTGTAAATTTGGGGCTAAAATGCATACTTTGCACAATATATTTGACTAAGAGTCGATTATTCTTTTCCTCTACATTTTAAGCTAGATGTTCCATGCAATTTTATATTTTGTATATATATATATATAAGAAAATAAAAGAGAAGATATATATACATACAAAATTCATATATTTTCTAGCATTCGTCATCAAAGAGGAATGTCGACTCATGTACTTTTCTTTAAGTATGCATGTATGTGAGATTATCAAGGGTTAGTGAATATGCCATTTGAGGGAGTTATGAGTTTCTTAGCAAGAGTATTGTCTAATTTAGATACTCCATTTCTTGATGCTCCAACTTAAATGTCTTTTCTCACACCTTCACCTTAGCCCCATTACATCCAAATAAAAGACCTTCAGATTATTTCTTGAGAAAATCAGTGAGGGAGATTGGATAATTAAGCAAGTTTATGGCAGTATGCAGTCATGAGTGGTTTGAGTGAATTAACCTTTGAAATCGAGTGAAATACTTAGATGAGAGATGAGATTTGTTATGTCTGGATTAATGAATGAGTTAAGAAAATCTTGATTGAAGTAAAGTGCAATTATTTATGGCTGAGTCTTAAAGGATTTCATCTTATATACTTGAATTATAGTTAAGGTTGTTTGAGTTTTTAATTTATGCCATGTGAATTTGCTTGAGGACAAGCAAAGTTTTAAGTGTGGGGTAGTTGTTTTATTAGTTTTTGTCATAGAATTGTATCTTATTTATTATGATGATCATTGTTTTCTTCAGGTATTTTGGTAGTTTTAATATGCTATTTAGTGATTTCAGCGACTTTGGTAGTTTTAATTTATTTCAGTGTTTGTAATTTTTACTCTAGTTTTTAGTGTGTGTTTATGTATTTTTGGTTAATGTTTAATTTGATTATTGTTTAAAGTTTGTTTCAAGTGTTTGTTTTAGGTTAATATGCAGAATATTTCCTTGAAAGAAAGAATAGCTTGAAGTAGCAAGACACGGCCAAGCCACTGGTCGTGTCTCACCTTAAGGGCAAAACCAAGGAACCAAGAGAGAAGGAAAATTTGGAAGTAGGTGACACACTCAGGTGACATGGCCAAGCCACTGGCCGTGTCACATGACATGGCTACAAGCTTGGCTGTGTCCCATACTTAGCCAAGGAAGAAGACCAAAGAAAGAAGAGCAAAGAATGAAGAGATCAGAAGGTGACACACTCAGGTGACACGGCCAAGCCACTGGCCGTGTCACACTTAATTGCACAAAACCAAGAGATGAAGGATTACACTAAAGCGGACACATCTAGGTGACACGGCCAAGCCACTAGCCGTGTCACATGACACGGCCACCAGCTTGGCCGTGTCACTCCATGGACAAAAGGAAGAAAGAAAATGCGGATTTTTAAGCAAGGTTTCATATAAATAAGAGGATTAGGGTTTTTGAAGAGGGAGTTTTTTCAGCCGTCAAACATAAACTTTTGAGTTTCCATTTGTTTTCTTGGAGAATTTTGATTACACTTTGATGCAAATAATCTAGATTAAATTTGTTTTAGCCACTGCAATATTCTTCTAGCAATGGTTTGATCAAGAGATTCTTCAGAAGCTAAAGAAAGTTTGTAATTTGGTTTTATTCTTAAACTTTATCTCTTAAGTTTCATTGGAATTGTATTCATGAATTCTATTATGTCTAAATTAATTTCTTTGAATTTTAATGAGATGAATCTATTTGACAGCATTATTATGAACTAATTTGATCTAGTCTAGGGTTTGTATGGATCTACTATGATTGTTTGAATTGGTTATTGCTCTTAACTGAATTATTTCTTTAGCCTTAATTGAATGGATCACTGTTAATATATGATTGATTGGCCACCAATTATATGTTTTAGGTATTAGATGAAGGATTGAGAAATGAAGTCTAATGCTGGAACGATTTAATTAGGGACTTAGGTGAATTAGAAATATAACCTAAGAAAAGGATCATTTTAATTGTAACAAGATTATTTGAAAAAGGTTTGAATGTGAGAGCTTATTTCCTTGATTCAATTAATTAAGTTGCTTAAAATCTGATCTTTGAAATTAAATTGGTTGAGAGGAATAACCATTCATACATATAAGTTAGTAGAGAAGTGCAAACCCTAGACCTTTCTATTAAGTGAATCAATATATCAGCTCAGTTTACTTTTATTGTTTTAAACTCCATTCGACCTGCCTTCATTAGTTGTTAGCAATTTACATTATTGATAATTGGTTATTTGCAATCCGATAATCAATTAGCTTATCTAGCTTCCTTGTGAGATGACCTTGAGGTGTTCACCAAGATACTACAACAGCCTCGTATACTTGCGAGTGCGGTTCTAGTAGTGTTAATTAGAGCACAACACAAATACAACAAAAATTCTCAGGCATATTGTTTGGATATTGTGAGCGATAATTTTTGCCCCCACTCCCAGTGGAAAGGTTATTGCGACTTCGACACTGTTTAGGCTCAGGGCCTTAGAGAACACGGACCTAGGTCGGGAGAAAATGGAGTATCCACCCAGATGGGCCGGGAAAAAGAAAGGGGTGGATGACTCGATTCCTAAGGAATCCCCAACCCCCTAATGGGTTCGAAAAGTTGGGTACATGTGGGGAAGGTGAGAAATGGCCCAACGCCCCCACGACGCCCGATTCATTGGAACCGGCCTCCTTTGCAGGTCTTAATATTATAAAATTCGTAAGTATAACAATATTATCCATATTACATGCAACAATTAAAATAAAGCATAATTATATTAAAATCTAAGCAATGTCCAAGCAAATCAAATAAATGAACACCCATCCGAAGATGGAAACATGTCCTTACATCATCCATGTCTAAACTAAATAGGACACCCACCGAAAGGTGGAAACATGTCCTTTACATTGGTCCAAAATATAAAAGCAATTTAAATTACTTGATATTTAATTAATGAGGTACCCACAAAGTGAAAACATGCCTCTTACAATTTTAATACTAAAACAAATAAATAATAACAATAAAGAAAACATCCATCCATGATAAATTAAATAAATCAAGCATTGAAATTAAATAAATCAACCATCAAAGCATATAATAAACTACATAATCAAATCTAAAAATAAAGCAAGTAAAGAGACAAATTAGGGTTTACTGTTTCTATTTAAAGTTCTTTAATTAACATTTAGGGTTTTGGGATTTTAGTATTATTATTATGATTTGTTTAACCTACTATAAAGGTTATGGAAAATTGGAATGGATTAGGGTTTCATGAATCAAATTAGGGTTTAGGGGTAACATTATGAAATTAGAGTATAGAATCTTACGACATTAGGTTTATAACTCTTGGTTACTGGATTATGATTTTAGATTTACTGTATTGAGTTTTAAGGTTTAGGTTTATAAAATTTTAAGGTTTTAAGGATTAGGATTTAGGAAAACAAGGGTTTACCGTATTAGTTCTGAGAGAATTAGGGTTGAAATTTTGGAAAACATATTTGATTTTAGGATTTAAGAAAATAGTTTAGAGTCTTATAAAATAATCATGATTTTTAGAAACTGTAAAGTAGGTTAGGGTTTAGAGATTTAAGAAAACATTTGGAAATTTTAGAAAAAAAATTAGAGGAAAACGGTTTAGGGTTTTTTAAAGTTTTTGGAAATAGGAGAAACGATTTAATGTTTTTAAGGTTTTTGAAAACAGAAGAAACGAATTAGGATTTTTGGAGACTGAAGAAATAAATTAGGGTTTTTGAGGTTTTTGGGAAACAGAAGAAATAATTTAGGGTTCTTAAGGATTTTGGAAACAGAAGAAATAAATTAGGGTTCTTAAGGTTTTTGGAAACAAAAGATTACTTTTTAGGATTCTTAAGGTTTTTGGAAACAGAAGGAACAATTTAAGTTATTGAAACAAAGATCAAATTGTTATATATTTAAGGATCAAAGTACTGTGTGCATGTTCTTATTAATCAAACAAACAAAGCTATGTAAATATATAATCTATGATTAAAGATCGAACCTGTGTAGTTGGTTCCACCAAAATTAACTTCTGGATGAACAAAAACAAAGGCAGTGTGGCTACCTTTGATGAATTATTGGTTGCTTGCTTGTTGCTTATCTTCTCTGGCTAGGGTTTTCTGTAATCCAAGTTTAAAAGTCTAAGTTTTGATCCCCTAATCAAAGTCCTGATCCTAAAGTTCCATTCCAAAGTTTTTCTCCCTTTAATTCTGAGTTTTAAAGTGTTATTTATAAAAAAAATTATAAGCCTAGTTCTAATTGTTTAAGGAAACTAAAATTAATTAAGAAAAGAAACCGAAACCAAATAGAATTTGGTTTCGGAAAAAATTGAGTTGGAAAAAATTTCGCAGGCGAAAACTGCGAGCGTTGGCGAGGACTGTGAGAGCTGGCGGACGAAAATTAAGAGCACTGGCGAAATTGGCTGGGCGGCCAGCCAATTCGCCGCAGGGCCCAAGGCCATTTTGCCCCCAGGAAATTCCTGCGAGCGAATTGGCCTTGGCTAATTGGACCTTCGGCGACGAAATTTTTTTGTCGCCGATTTTTTATTTTTATTTTTATTTATTTATTTATTTATTTATTATTATTTATTTTTATATTTTTTATTAATTCACAATTTTTATTTTTATTAAAAATTATAAATAATAAATATTAAAAATAATATTATTTAATTAAAATACCACAAAAATTTATTTGGACTATAAAAAAAATAACGGACTGGTCTGGGTCAAAAATTAAGGGTCTACGGATATTTCTCTATGAACCCGTCCATCATAGCTCATCCAATAACTCTGAATCGGCTCAATTTTTATCTTGAAGGGCTCCTTTAATGTCAGTTTCATACTGATTTACTATTGAATTTCTTCATGTGTCAGAATGTCGTTGGTAAGAGGGACCGAAAGGCCATGGTATTGGATACCAGTTATGGCTATATAATCGACTGGGCCAATGGTCATCTCTCCTACAAGAAGGTGAAAACTATGGGTCGTGTCCATCCACCGCTCTGAAAAATGTTTGAACTGCACTCCTGTCTATCGGACACTCCTCATATGGTAATTGTATGATAAAGCTTACAAAACCGCACTCTCGGACAATCCCTTTTACCCGAGAAGGTGCTACGTCATACCATTGTCAGACTTTATAGACACACCCTCCGCCCTGGATAACACAATAATCATGCTAACACCGAGCCAAGTAAGCCAACACGAGGTAAGTATATCATCCTACCAATATCACTAATTCATAGCCTGAAATTACTCGTTATGTTATATTTTAATTTATTTATTTATTCATTAAACTCTTAATAATAACCCATTAATTAATTTAGTATTCCCTAATTTTTAGTACTATTAATAATTAATAACTAAAAATTAAAAATAAAATAAAATAATGAATATATATTTGTGCTGTTAAAATATTAAATTGCGATGTTACCTTAGTTTTTTGACTTGAACTGTGATGAAGTTGCATCCCAGCTAGTAGATTTACAGTGCCATTTTCAAGTCATCGAATAAAATCTAACAACTCAGCATTGGATCGAGTACCAGATCTTGAAGTATGCATTTTTTCCTTGAGTATCTAAATTATCTTAAAACCTCTACACTATATGCTCAATTAGCTCTTTGCTCTCAAATCCAATTCTCAATGAAAGTGAATGAAAAATGATGGCAATCGAAAGGTTTTATATAGGCAGATGGAAAAAAAAAACAAAAAGAAATAGTAAATCCGTGAAAAAAATTCAATATCACTGTTGATAAATAGTGAAAAAATAGTTATTAATATCCTGCTGACTACAATTATTTTTTGCAGATAACCCAAATTTTTTTTTTAGTCCAGAACCCAAATTATTTTTGAGTCCAGAACTCACCCCGAGTCCATAACCCAAATTATTTTTTAGTCCAGAACTCACCTTGGATCTAGAATCCAAATTATTTTTGAGTCCATAACTTACCCCGATCCAGAACCCAACTTATTTTTTAGTCCAGAACTCACCTTGAGTCCAAAACTCAAATTATTTTTAAGTCTAAAACTCACCCTGGGTCCAAAACCCAAATTATTTTTTAGTCCAGAACTCACCTCGGGTCCAGAACCAAAATTATTTTTTGAGTCCAGAACTCAAACCAACTTTGGGTACGAAGTCCAATCTGGCTCTAAACCCAGTGAAAAATCACATCGCTTTTTACTCTCTTTTGCTATAGTCTAAGATCGCTCAAGTAGAGGGCAAACTATAGACCCTTCATTTTTGATCCAGTACAGTCCAAAGATTTAAAACAGTATGAAATAATTTTTGTTGTATATATTATTTCTTTTAATATTTATTATTTGTTTTTGTAATATAATATTTATTTTACTTATTGTTTATTATTTATAATAATATTATTTATTTTAATATTTATTATTTTAATATAATATTTCTTTTACTTCTTATTTCTTATTTATTAATTTTTAAATAAATATACATAAATAAAAATATATATAGAAATCAAAAATCGACGACGGTAAAATTGGCGACAATTGTGGCAAATGCGGCCAATTGGCCACGGTCCAATTCAGTGCAGGTCTTTCATGTTGTAAAATTGTGCCCCAGCCCAGCGTGCCCTCACCAGCCCGCCTCGCATGCCAGTCTCGCCCAGCAGCCCGCATGCGCTGCTAATTTCTACTCAAACCTTATTTTACTCGGTTTTAGTTTTATTTCCTTGACAATTTTAAATTTCCTTAACATACTAGGTCTTTTCTTTTAATTACCTATAAATACCATATTAAAAAAACAAAAAAGGGGGATTAGACTTAAGAATTATTCGGACTTCTAGACAAGCAACAATAAGGCAATACACCAATTCTACAAAGGCAGAACACATACTGTCTTTGCCAAAGCTCATCCAAAATTCACGTTTAAACAATTTTGGTGGAGCCAACAAATGATGGTATGCTTTAAATTAAATAAATACTATATGTTTTGATTGTTTTAAACATTGAATAAGTTTTCTCTTCATCTAGGCTAAAGTCATAGTATTCAATTTCTTATTGAATCAATATTTGTTAGTTTGCATAGAGTGCACATTATTGTTTTGCTAAATCATAACCTTTAAAGCCATTAAACTTGCTCGGCTTAGGATATTTGTTTGTTTTTCTTTATCTCGTAGCCATTTAATCAATGTGTTACTCAGAAATCACATTAAAGATTTTTTTCATATAAAACCATACAGTAGCATCTAAACTTCTTTAAAAAATATGTTCATAGTTTGTACAAACCTTAAAATCTTTGATTAGTTTTTCACAGACACTAAACCCTAATTCATGTGAAACCTTAAGCCACAAAACATTATTTTTTATAAACACCAAACCCTAAGTAATTTTTTTTTTCTAGAAACCCTAATTATATAATTTTTTCCCTAAACCCTAATCGAATTAGCCAAAATCTCTAAATTACATTAAACCCTAATTTTCTTTAAATCTAAATCCCAAAACCCTAAATGTTAATTAAGAAACCCTAAATTGAGACATAAACCTAAACTTGCATCTTTATTTGCTTTATTCAAGTCAGAAGCATATTTATTATATGTTTTGATTAGTGATTTATTTATATCTTTGATTTATATCTTCGATGAATGATTTATTTATGATGAATGGTTGGTTGGTTATTTTTATTGATTTGTTGTGATTTCAAGAAATTGTAAGAGGTATATTTTCATATTTTGGGTACCTCATGTTATAAGCATCATGTAATTTAATTTATTTTAAATTTTGGGTCAATGTAAAGGATACGCTTTCACCAATTGGTGGGTATCCTATTTTATTTATTTTCTTTTGGACATTGGACAATTGTAAAGGCATGTTTCCATCCATGGATGGGTGCCTACTTGTTTTTTTTATTTGGACATTGTTGTGATTTTAATAAAGTATTTATTTATTCTTATGAACACATGTAGTATGGATAATATTGTATTAATTAAGAATTTTATAATATTAAGACCTAAAAAAGAGGCCGGTTCCAATGAACAGGGCGTTATGGGGGTCATTCTCACCTTCCCCACACGTACCCAACTTTCCAAACCCATTAGGTGGTTTGGTATTCCTTAGGATTCGAGTCATCCACCACTTTCTTTTTCTCTGCCCATCCGAGTGGCGACTCCATTTTCTCTGGGCTTAGGCCCGTATTCTCTAAGACCCAAAGCCTAACAGTGCTGAAGTCGTAAGAACCATTCCTCTTAGAGTGGGGGCAAGAATCCCCGCTCACACATCTTATTCACGAGAATTATTTTTTGTAAAAGCCTAAGCAATATACTTTCATTTCTATTTACTACAATTAACATTTGAATTGTTAGAGTGTTGTGTGTGAGAATTAAACACTATCAAAAGTTTGAGTTTGAGCTTGGAAACACTTAGGTTGTTATAATGAGCCTGAAAAAACTCTTGTAAGGGTTGTGAGGATTGATCTCAAACCATTGTAAAGTTTGGTGTGAGCTTGTGAAAACACCAAGTTAGAGTTAAGCTTGTAAAAACTCAAAACTAGTTGAACCTTAACAAGTTGTTAAAGAAGTGGATGTAGGATCAAGGTAAATCCAAACCACTATAAATCTTTATGTTTCGTCTTTTATATTCTACTCAATCTGCTTCTACATCTTCTACATTTCTTGTTTTTGAATTTTGAATTTATTATCACTTTTCAAATCAACCAATTCACCCCTTCTTGGTTGCTATCTTGGGACAATAATATTTTTGGGAGTGCTTTTTAAGCTGCAGATTGAGTATTTAATGTTTGGAAAATGCTGAAATTATAGATAAAACTTTGGCAAAATTTTTTCAGAGATTTTCACTAATGAACATTATTTTTATATTTAATTATTAAAGTGTACGTTGGTTTACTTAATAAAATTATGATTTAAGGAATAAATTATTTTACTAGTAATTTTTGTAAATTTTCTAATGACTAGAATAGTGACACCCTTGTACTCTATATACGTATTTTACATATACATGATGTATTTATTATACGTATATAGGGTATATGAGTGCTACATTTATTTTTGTATCAAAGCTTATGTTTGAGATTCTCAACCTAAGTGGGTTTTAAAAAGAGAGGGAAGAAGAATTCTAAAATGGTGATTTGAGTTTTAATACATGTATATACATTGGAACCTAAGTTGGTCTCTGATGTGGCACTATTTATTTGTGATGATAGATATAGGCTGTGACATCTTCTGGAGGGCATGGGTTAGAGGAAACTATAGAGAGTGCTGCCCTAGGTAAAGGTAGAGCTGGAGTTAAAGTAGAGGTTTCTAAAGAGGCTGCTGGGGAAGTTAGACCACTGGTTCAGGGTCCTCTAGTTTAGGTGCAGCAGGTGGCAAAGTTGCTCCATCTAGCCCGAACACAACATTAAAGTAGGAAGTACGACAAACTTAAGAAATTTGGGGCTACTAATTTTATGGCTATTGTAGATTCGATCAAGGCGGAGCAGTGGCTGGATAGGGTGGAGAGAGTATTTGTTTAGTTATAGGCAACTGCAAAAGAGAAATCTAATTATGTTGTGTCTCTTTTGCAGGGGGATGTGTAGGCCCTTAATTTTGGCCCTAAGTTAATACGGTTATATTAAAGAATATCAAAATAAATTTGATCTAATCTACAACTTTTTATAAGTCGGTCAGATTTTAAAAGGCACAAACTTAGCTACAAAACCCTAAACCAAGTCTTTCTTAGAAGGTCCAGCCCAAAAAATTAAAAAATGCAAAATTAGTTCAAGTTCAAAGTGCCCAAGTGACATGAACCTTGGCTCATGTCGACCTGGATGCCAGGTCGACATGAGCTAAAGGACATGTCAACCTGGATGTCCTAGGTCGACATGGCTTTGGTCCATGTCAATCTGGTTGCCCCAGGTCGACATGGTTTCAATTATTTTTTTTCAAAATTTTGAAAGGTGGCAATTAACATTAACAAGGGTCAGCAATTAACATTAACAAGGATCGGCAATTAACATTAAAGAGGGTCGACAATTAATATTAAGGGATATTAAACAACAAAACAGAAGAGACGACAACAAACAGAGAAGAACAACAACTTTTTTTTGGAGAACGAAGGAAACAACAAACAAAAATATCAAGACAACCAAAGAAGAAGGCAGAGTACATATTGTCTTCACATTGTTCATCCAAAAATTAATTTTTTTTCGTGGAACCAATGATAGAGGTTTGATCTTTAATCATAAATTATTCATGCTCACAGTAGCATCATTTTCTTTGATTAATAAGAACATGCAGTAACATGATCTTTGAACATGCAGTAACATGATCTTTGAAACATGCAGTGACATGATCTTTGAACATGCAGTAACTTGATCTTTGAACATGCAATAAATTTATTTTTGTTTTAATAACTTTAATTGCTTGCTTTAGTTAATATGTTAATCAGTTGGTGTTCGTAACTCCACTTACATGTTTTACAAAAAACTTAAAACTACCCAGTAGCAGTCGAGAATTTCAATTAATTATCAGAATCTATTTTTTTACTAAAACTTCAAGAACCGTAAATTATTTTATTGAAACTCAAAACCTTAAACTATTTTTATCCAAAAGCTTAAACCATTTCATTATTAAACTCCAAAATATTGAATATTTTTCCAAAACCTTAATTTATCTTTCCAAATCCAAAATTATGTTTTTATGCCGTAAGTTAAACCCTAAAACCCTAATTCCAAACCCTGAATTCCAAAACCCTAGTTTCAAAACCCTGAATTCCAAAATCCTAATTTCAAAACGCTAATTACAAAACTCTAGTTTCTAAAACCCTAAGTTCCAAAACCCCAAGTTCCAAAAACCCTAAATTCTTTAAAACCATAAACTTATATATTTGTTGCTTTATTTAATTTTAGATTTGATTATGTAGTTTATTATATTTTTTGATGGTTGATTTATTTAATTTCAATGCTTGATTTATTTAATTTATCATGGATTGATATTTTCTTTATTATTATTATTATTATTATTATTATTATTATTATTATTTATTTATTTATTTTGGTATTAAAATTGTAAGAGGTATGTTTCCATTATTGAGTACCTTATTAATTAATTTTTATGTAATTCAAATTGCTTTTTTATTTTGTACCAATGTATTGGAAATGTTTCCACCTCTTGATGGGTGTCCTATTTAGTTTAGACATGGAAGATGTAAGGACATGTTTCCATCCTCAGATTGGTATCCATTTATTTATTTTGTTTGGACATTTCTTTGATTTTAATATAATGATGCTTTATTTTATTTGTTGCATGTAGTATGGATAATATTTTTATATTTAAGAATTTTATAATATTAAGACCTGCAAAGGAGGTCGGTTCCAATGAACCGGGCATTGTGGGGGTGCTGAGCTATTTCTCACATTCCCCACACGTACCCAACTTTCTGAACCCATTAGGGGGTTAGGAATTCCTTAGGAATCGAGTCATTCACCCCTTTCTTTTTCCCAGCCTATCCGGGTGGCGACTCCATTTTCTCCAAGCTTAGGCCAGTGTTCTCTAAGGCCCCGAGCCTAAACAGTGCCGAAATATCAAGAACCATTCTACTAGGAGTGGGGGCAAAAATTCTTAATCACAGTGGTGACTCCACTGGGGATAAGAGAAGTTGATTCCATTGGTCTTTATATTATTCTATTCTTTCTTATCATGATATTATCCATTGCATCATATTAGATTGCATCATGTGCGTGAGTTAGGACGCCCTTGTTACTCGTGTTATGTTATGTAAGGGATACCATACTTTCACTCGAGGTATGGAGATCGAGCATGACATAACCACTCATAGCCTTGTAACTTTTGGTATATACTTACTATGGGAACCTAAGCCTTTCAACCCAAAGACTAAAGCCCATGTAATTGGCCTAGTTACTTTCCTTAGGATTTTATCCCAAATGCTTGTTGTTTGACTATGGTTAATTTATCTTAGCTTAAATCATGGCTTATTTGGTTTGTTCTTTTTCTAATATTACCTACATATATTGTAAGCTCAAAATAAATTTTTCATTAAAGTCCAAAAGACCAAAGCTATTTTCAAAACTTTTTAAAATAGTCTTTGGACATAAAACTTTTCTAAAAGCAAATCAAAAATTCTTTTCCTCGAGACTCAAATACAAAGGCCAAAATCCTTTTTTTCTAAAATCTTTTTACAATGGGCTTAGAAACAAAATTATTTTCATCCAACCTTTTTCTTACAAAGGGCTTGTAAATTATTTAGGTCAATTACGAAATACCAAAAATCAATTGTGAGCCTAGTTTATACTAAGAGTTATTAATCATGGGCATGTTTTTGGCATGAATCATTAGTTGCTTTTTCAAGTGAGAAATCTATTTATATTAAACCTCTTAATTTAGTTTTAATCCAATATATCATAAAAGCTGCTTTAGTTGGTTGAATGGATTACAACATAATTAATGAGAATTATCATAAACTGATTTCTATTTTTGAAAATATAACTATTAGTTGAAATGTCCGAGGGAAATATTCAAAAATAAGATACCCCATGTTGGTATTTTGTTAACAATATACCTAGGAAAAGAGACTTGCAATTCGTGTGTGGAAGTTATAAGGTTAGAAGGAACATCCTATTTGTCCTTGTTTGTTTATTGTTTGTGCATACAGACATACATGCATGCTTGCATCACATGACATATCATTAATCCTTTCTGGCTCATAGACCTGAAGTACGATAATTTAAGAACATACAACGATATCAGCTACAACATTGATTTTGATTCAAGTGCTTCTTTGGAATGGATGCAAACCAACTAAGGGATATAATCAATGAGGTTGTTAAAGCTAGGATGGCGGAGCTACAAGATCAATTGGTTGAAATTATGAAGACCCAATTGATTGAAATTCTGGAGCTCATCAATAACACTAAGGCAGCATCCATGGAGAACATGTGCACTAATAGAGATTGAATGAAAAATGAGGGACCAATCCCTATTCTACGAGACCAGCCGAATCACGTGCTATCTAAGTGGGGCAATAAGGGCGGTTATCACCCAAGTGGAAAAAGTCAAAGGGAAAGAGAGAAGAACCATTTTTCTGCAAAATGGAATTATCAGCCTAGCAATCAAAATACATAAAAGGAAGTCGATGTTAATGCCACAGGTCAAGGAGGAATGAGGAATCTTTCGAAATTGGGGAAGCCGCTATCTTGGGTTCTCAATAAGCTACAAAAGATGGGATTGTTACAACCCTTGACTCCTCGACCTTTGCCAAATCCTTTACCCCCAAAATTTGATACTAAGGTTTTTTGTCAATTTCATCAGACTCAAGGACATGGGACCGATAGATGTACCAAATTGAAGCATGAGATCCAAAATCTAATTGACAGTGGTAAGTTGCCTGAACCTGATAAGCCCAACACTAAGAATAATCCTCTACCTAAATTTGGAAGGGCGCCACCGCTTACAACCTTCATGAAGAGTTTTATCTTGTCATCCTGTGATGATATGGATAGAGAAGCTGCTAAAGATGATGTGCTGCTAAGCAAGCTTGGACTAACTATGGATGATGTAGCAATGATCCTTGATGATGGAAAAAATCCTTGCCTCCAACTCAACAAACTTTCCTTAGCTTGAATATTGCTCTATTTAGTTTGCTTTCTTTAATATTTAATTGGAAAAATTGTGTTTTTTAAATTTAAAGTTGTTTGATAAATTACTTTCATAAAATTTTTGTTGGTCTTTATTCATTTTGGTGCTCAACCAATGAGGAATCTAGCTTGACGATTCATGAATTAATATATTAATGCATCATGACTCAAATGACTTTACTAGGTGAGGGAATTACTCTATAGCATTGAGTTGTGTATGCTTACTTAGAGAGGGCTCCTGCATAATTACCTTTGTTTAGGTCCTAGTCAGTCTTAGAACATGCTTTGACAAACTTTTGAGGTGAAATTGAACTCTGCTTATTTAAGGGAGAGATGATCTAGGCATTGTTTAACGAGCCAACAACTAGCATACACCTTATTAAATATCAATCCTTAGTTATCCCTTTGAGCCTTCATAAAATTTTTAGCTTTCTTTTCATTGACTTATAAGCCCAACAACCTACCCTGAGCTGTTGTGATACTTTTGACAAGTCTTATGATCACTAAGATGAAGAGGCAGGAAGATCAAAGAAAGGAATGAATAGTCAAGACCATGAAGATAGTTGAAGTTCTTAAGACCATAAGGGTAGTTGAAGTTCTCAAGACCATAAGGGTAGTTGAAGTTCTCAAGACCATAAGAGTAGTTGAAGTTTACCTGAATTAGACCAAATATCACAAATAAAGTCAGGACTAAAGCAGATTAATATCACTCCACTCATCCATTATTAGAAATATAAGTTGGTACAAATAAGACAACTCTGTTTGAGCTAGAACAAAAAAAACAACAAAAAAAAGAAAAGAAAAGAAAAGAAAAAAAAAGGACAAAAGAAGAAAAAAGGGGAAAAAGAAAAGAAAAGAAAAGAAAGATAAAACCTAAAATGGTGGTTCAGAAAGCCGATTGAGTTCTCTTTTACCTAAAGCAGCAATAGGCTTTCATTTGGTTTATAAGGAAAGTTTGACTTTAATTGGCCCAACCCAACCAAAGATTCGATCAAAATCAAAGAAAAGGGAGAAAGACCATCCAGTTTTTAAAAGCTCTATACTTGAAAGTCCTACAAGGAAGAAGAACAAAGTGATAAAATGCTCAAAAGAAAGGGAAGAGTAAGAAAAATAAAAAGAAAGAAAAGGGAGAAGAAGAAAAGAAGCAAATTTGGGTGCCAAACTTTTTGCAAGGACAAAGACTGTCCTAATCAAGATCCAGATTAATGCCAAGAAGATAGAAGGAATTTGGAGTCTAGCAAGATTGCTCCCAGCTGCCTAAAGTTTAAACAAGAAATTTATAGTGTGAGGGTTTGTCCATAGTGTCACAACGGCTCCAACTTACAAATAGACTTCATTTAACCCATGTCCCTTATAGACCCCATTTCAAGCCTATCAAAGGCCTGTTGATCTCTCTTGGTAGGTAGAGTCTATTAGTGGAGATAGTTTGGATAAGCATACATATGAGATAGACCATATTCAAACTCAATTAGACCTTTGACTAAGTAATGTGTATGTGCCTATCTGAAGTGCAACAGTTCTTGCTTAAATAGAAATGATTTCAAAGTTTAGTATGGTAACTAGGGCTGTGATGTTTTAGATATGTTAATTTGGAAATTTGAGTCCTGAGGTACTATAGCACTGATTTGACAAAGCCACTGTTTCTAATTTAAAAAAAAAGCAAAAGTAAAAAAAAGTGTATAGAAATAAAAAACTATCATTACCATTTTTGCTTAATTTTAGTACAAGTTTTATTGCAAGTTTTATATTTTTGTCACTGCGAGGAAGGAGGCGGATCATAATCAGACAAAGCCCTAAGAAAATCATCACCCATTTGAGGAGGGGGCATATTATCCATCCAATATCCGCTCAAAGAGGAAATATCTAAACCTCCAAGACTTCAAAACTCGGTTCTATCATCGCCTAAATAGGGAGGTGGTATATCATGGATAACAGTTCGGGATCCCCTTGATGAAGAGGCAATTGGTTCCTTCATGCGCATGTCGACAACTCGCAGCTAATTCCTCCTGAAGCTTCCTATTTTGCTCCTCAAGCATCCGCTGTGAGCCAGAAAAGGAAAGGGTAAGTCCATACATTTTCATGCATACATGCAAGCATACATCATTATGGGATAAGAATGACTGACCAGTTAACTCAGATCAACGCTCTGCGAATCAGATGGCACATCTAAATGAGAAGGGGCAAATGGAGAAAACTGTCACTGTATCAGAGTATCATACAGAGGGACAGCCCTATAGTCAGAGGAACCAGTAGACTGCAATGATCATATAAATAATCAGAATAGATAAACGAAGAGATAGTTGTAATGACAAAGTGATAGCTACCTGGAAAGCGCCAGCCCCGAAATTGCCATGGGATTAAGAAGAAGGCTCCTTCTCATCCTCTTCCTCATCTTCTTCATCCTCTCATCACTCCACTTCTATTTCTTCTTCACCTCCAAATAACCCATAGACACCAGCAAGTGACACTTCAAAACTTAATCGACTCCAAAAGGGCTCCGGCATTGCTATAGTGTTCAGAACAAATGATGGAATATCTACTTGCACTCTGCGCTGATTAGGTCCAAGGAAATAGTCATGTACTCTCTCGCCTAGAAACCACTCACAAGAGACCGAGCCAACAATAATTCGATGAGAGTTGTGCAAAGGCATTGTATCAATCATGCATCTAATCCAGCCATTTTTCTCTTCAGCTCTCCACCAGGCTGTATCCACCTGCAGAAATGCAAACTGGTAATTTATTTTTTATCATAGGTTTGATATTAATATTAACATTTTTCTTACTTGATCCCAGGTCAGACAACTCAAGTGGTAACGGTGAGAGTGCACATGGTGACTCCCGGACACTTCCCTGCGACCCAATAACTAAACAACCAACCTCAAACAATTGATTCGTGGCCGTGTAATGTTTGGAACCCTCTCCAAGTTATGCTCATATGCCTAGACCTATGCATGAAAGAGAAAATTAAGTCTATACATATGCATTGTGTGGATCAATAATTTTAAAGGAAGCAGCACCTCAGCAATGGCTGTGAAACCAATAAAGGATCTTTTCTTCCTACAAAGCACATCAAAATCGTGATAAAGACAAGCTAGACCAGCTTCCCCCCATGCATAAGAAGATACATGATCCAAGTCAGAAAGGGCACGAAACACAGATAAGTGAATGGCAGACTCGGTGCTACCCAAAATGGTTGCCCCCAACAAATATAACAAAAATCCCCGAGTATATTATTTTTCCCTCTCACCCTGCACGGGTCGAGTGTACTTTACCCAATACTCTCGGATGGGCTCATATAAGATCTTATACGACCTCTTATATAGGGGCTTGACACCAATCAATTGTCAGATTTCATTTTCTTTCAAAATATTGCTGGTCAAAGGGACGGGGGTTCCATCACATTGGAGGCCGGTTATAGCAGCAAAGTCAATCGGACCAATTGTCATCTCTCCAATGGGCAAATGAAAAGTATGAGTTGTGTCCAACCATCATTCTACAAGCACTTGGATCACGCTCTGGTCTGTTTGATAGCCCCGTGCTAGTAATTGCAAAATGAAGTCCTCAAAACCACTTTCCCGCACCATTCTCTTTACTGTAGGCAGGGCCTAGTCATACCACTTGCGGGCCTTGTGAATATTTCCCCCCACTTTAATATCGCAACTATCATGCTGTCCAAATACAGGTAAGTCTAGGTAAGTACACACATAATTTCCTTCACACACTTTTTAAAAAGTATAACTATAATAATAAATAAATAAAAAGTAATAATAGTAACATAAAATAGTAAGTAATATAGAATATATAAAATAGTAAAAAATAAAATAATTTTGTATAAATATATAAAGTAATATATTTATGTAAAAAAATAAATAATTAAAATAAAAAAATGAAAATAAAAAAGGGCACAGATAAATAATTTCTCGCATAACAATTGATGTGTTTCATTCTTATACAATCATTTTAGTACATCAGAAGTTTTGTGCATAAATTTATAGATTTTGTTATACAAATAAAATTATGCTACATAGATATTTTTGTATATTAACTTTCATACTTATTCTTGTATAATCTACATGAACATGATTACACTAACAAATCTTGCAATAAATTACTTATATGTATGGAAAAGTACCACTTACCATTGTTTTATCTTTGGAACTCTGATGCATGCCGGGTAATAAAGGAATTTGCACAACTTCATTGTCTCGAAGGTAAGAAATCAATTCATTATTTGATTGAGTCCTATGCCTTGAAGAGTGTTGAATGCTTGACATGGTAAGTGCTTGAGCTTTAAGAATCTTACAATGGAATTGAAATATTCTGTGTGACAGTATTTAGTTTGCAAGATGAAAAATAGCACGACCTTTTATAAAGAATGAAATGTATATAAGTCAAAAATAGTAAATATAAAAAAAATCACATAAAAAGGGGGAAAAGTTCACGTGTTGTTGCCATTTCTTAAAATTTCATTATGTAAAGCCATTTAAATTTAGTTAGTCAAAATTGTCTACTTCATCTTTTATCTATTTCAATAATGTCTCATGAGTACAGATAATTTCAATAGAAATTTATTACATCCAATAAAAAAAATATAATAAAATAATAATTTAATTTTTACAAAATATTTTACTGACTCTAATTTAATTTTGCAGGTATCTCGGGTCCAGAACCTAAGTCTTTTTCGAGTCCAGAACTCAAACCAGGTTCAGAACCTAAACCATCTCGGGTCTAGAACCCAAGTCTTTTTTGAGGCTAAAACTCAAACCGGGTCCAGAATCCAAATATTTTTTGAGTTCAGAACTCGAACTAGGTCTAGAACCCAAACTATCTCAAGTCCAGAACCTGTCTTTTTTAGTCCAAAACTCGAACTGGGTCTAGAATCCAAACAATCTCGGGTCCAGAACCCAAATCTTTTTTAAGTCCAAAACTAGAACTGGGTCCAGAACCCAAACTATCTTGGGTTCAGAACCCAAGTCTTTTTTTAGTCTAGAACTCGGACCGGGTCCAGAACCCAAATCTTTTTAAGTCTAGAACTCGAACAGGGTCCAGAACTCATGTAACACCCCCATATCCAATGCACACACACTACAACCACAACAATGTAGCATAAGTGCACCAAACATAGGGATGCTACGGTTTCCTTAACATTCAAAACATTTTAAAACTTGATACCATATCCATATCATTATATCTTATTAACAAAATAGATCATTTACTTATAAAACAAAACATATTAGTTATCTATATATATGTATATACATTTATATATTACACAGCGGAAGTTATAAAATATGTATATATATGAAAACATTTGAATACATATTTACTATTATACATATATTTACATTATCAACAAAACTTTACACAATATAAAAGATTTATACATGATTGGCAAGTCAGCTCTGATCTTTAAGCTCCCAAAATCAACTCTTCAATGTCTACTCTCACTCGGTCTCGAAGAGCTCTCGGGTTCGATTCTATCAGTTCTATCACCTGCGCGATTAAACACTATCGCGCTAAGCCAAGGGCTTAGTAAGATAAAACATGCAATAGACATGCTTAAATGTTATACAATGCCAATTTTAATTTATATCATACATGTAACAACATAGATGGAAAGCTAACAACATACATTTACATTTCATAACCTAGCGTACATATATGTATATCACATTTCAACATTCTTGCATATACTTTATTAGTTAATCATTTAATCATCCATGAACAACACTAAGCAAAGACAAGCATGGGCCCAAGACACACTAATATGTCATTCAATTTTCAGAGTTAATGCTTTGGTTTTGTTATCACATTTATCAATATCAACATCATATACCCAACTAGGCTTCAAGGATTAAGTTCAACCAAGCTTCAAGGGGAGCAAAGCATGCTAAGCATCAACCCAACTTGGCTTCAAGAACTAACCCAACCTAGCTTCAAGGGTTGTAACATCTCAATTAGGCTTCAAGGATTCAATCCAACCTAACTTCAAGAGATTGTTACACTCATTAGGCATGCCACCAACAACAAACTCTGAAAATGGAATAACACATTAGCCACACAATTCATTTAGATTTCATTCTCAATTCTCATTATCATTTAGGCAAACATGCCTCATTTATCTCCATTAAATCACCTTAGCCAATAACAATGGCTCCACATTTCATTTCACAATATAACACTTCATTATTCAAGTGTATATTTATCTCACATAACATCATTCATAAATATTAACATTTCATTCCACATTACTCATAAAACACATTACCATTCAAAGTGCATAACATAACATTGTTAATTCTCAACAATGCAATTAGGGCAAAACACAATTGACATGATTCATAGCTTTAGGACCATCCACATTCATTTGATTAGATCATTCTTGTGTTTGAAACATGTTTATAATGTTCAAGTTTAAGTTTAGGAAAAATGGAACTTTTGAAGAATTTAAACCATGCAAAGAGAACCAAGAAATCAATCAATGTTCAAATCATTTGAAGGGCACGCCCAACTCACTTGATTGACACGCCCAACCAGCTTGAGTGACACGCCCGTGTCCTTAAAAAGAAAAGAGGCAGTAGCTTCCTCAAATAAATGACACGCCCAACCAACTTGAGTGACACGCCCGTGTCCTTAAAAAGAGAAGAGGCAGTAGCTAATTCAAACAATTGACACGCCCACTCCCCTAAATTGCTTTTGGCCGTGTCACCAAATCACAAAACCTTAACTAAAACCAACCCTTTCTCAATTGCACTCAAACACAATATTCATCATATAACATATTTCACATGAACATAATCAATGTTCTAAACACATATTCATCACAAAAACTACTTCACCACACATTAATATCACAATAAAACACATATTAACTAAAAACCCTAAAATCAACATCCTTCATTTCCAACAACAACCTTCAATTAAACTCATAACTTAAAATCAATTTAACACTTGAAAACACAACCAAACACATCTCAAATACACCAAATCACAAAATCATCAAACCCTACTTTACTTCCAACACAACTTCCAAATAAGTAAAGAAAACAAGAAAATACTTACTTGAAAAGAAGAAATTCCACAAATCCTTTGTCAAAACCTTGGATTGCTTCATCAATTTGCTTCTTGCCTCAAGAACACTTCTCTTTTCCTTTTGCTAATGGAGAGCCGGCCACTTCATGAAGAAAGAAGACAATGATCAAGATACAAAGTCAAATTTTGCTTTTAAACTCCACCAAGTATTCTTATCCAAGCAAATACCAATATGCCCTCAATCATTTAGCCAACTTTTGTCTCATATGAGCCCTCATATGTAATTTCATTAACAACCAAAAATATCTTCTTCCACTTAACCATCACCTTGACTCTTCATTTGACCACTTTATATGTTATATATATCATCATATACACAACATATACATTTGTCTCTAAACCCTAATTCTTCCTCCAAAACACATATGCACAAGCATTCACTTTCCAATTTCTTTTCTTATCCCATCATATACATTCAATCCAATTTAACAATAACAACAACAACATAATCAAAACTTCTAAGCCACATATGAGGATATTACAATTCTCCCCCTCTAAAAAGAAAATTTCGTCCTCGAAATTACCTGAAATTAACTCTGAAACAACTGAGGATATTGCTCTCGCATCGTTTGCTCATTTTCCCAAGTTGCTTCTTCTTTCCCATGGTTCTTCCAAAGAATCTTCACCAATGGCACTCTCTTGTTTCTCAAATCTTTCACATCACGTGCCAAGATAGCAACTGGTTCCTCTTCAAAAGTCAAGTCTGGGCTCACTTCAATTGATTCAAATGGCAACACATGAGATGGATCCGACCTGTACCTCCTCAACATAGAAACATGGAATACATTATGAATACGATCCAACTCAGGTGGTAAAGCAAGTCGATAAGCAACTGGCCCAACTCTTTCTAACACTTCATACGGCCCAATGAAACGAGGACTCAATTTTCCTTTCCGACCGAACCTCAAAATCTTTTTCCAAGGAGACACTTTCAAAAATACCTTATCTCCAACATCAAACTGAATGTCTCTCCTTTTCAGATCTGCATAAGACTTCTGTCGGTCTGAAGCTGCTTTTAACCTGCCTCGAATCAATTTTACTTTCTCTTCAGTTTCTTGAATCAAATCAGGACCAACCAACTTATTATCTCCAAGCTCATTCCAACAAAGAGGTGTCCTACACCGTCTGCCATACAATGCTTCGAATGGTGCCATACCAATGCTGGATTGGTGACTGTTGTTGTAAGAAAATTCCACAAGAGGTAAAAATCTATCCCAACTTCCAGAGAAATTGATGACACAGCTTCTCAACATATCTTCAAGAATCTGTATCACCCTCTCTGACTGTCCATCCGTCTGTGGATGAAAAGCAGTACTGAAGTGCAGTCGAGAACCCATAGCATAATGCAAACTCTTCCAAAATCTTGAAGTAAACCTGGGATCTCGATCAGACACTAAAGAAGTTGGAACACCATGCAGTTTCACAATCTCCTGGATATACAGCTCAGCCAATCTCTCCAAAGAGTAATCCATCCGCACCGGAAGGAAATGAGCTGTCTTAGTCAATCTATCCACAATCACCCAAATGGCATCATGTCTTCTTTGTGTCAATGGCAAACCAGACACAAAGTCCATTGTCACTCTTTCCCACTTCCATTCAGGCACTGACAACGGCTGAAGCAACCCGGTTGGAACTTGATGCTCTGCTTTAACTTTCTGACAAGTGAGACATTTCGATACAAACTCAGCAATGTCTCTCTTCAACCCCATCCACCAATAATGTTGTCTCAAATCATTATACATATTCGTACTACCCGAATGCATAGCAAACACTGACTGATGAGCTTCTTCTAAAATAACTCTTTTCAAATCAGCATCATCGGGCACACACAATCGGTTCTTAAACCAGAGACTCCCATCATCTCTCACAACAAAATCTCTAGTCTTCCCAATCTTGTAATCTGAAATAATCTTCTGAATCTTCATATCAACCAACTGAGCCTCTTTGATCTGATCTAACAAAACTGGCTTCAATTGCAACTGTGCCAACAATGCACCATCATCACAAGGTACAAAACTGGCATGCAATGCTCTCAACTCAACAAGCAACGAGAGCGAGTAAACTGTTAAACCAGCTAAAAACTTCCGACTCAAAGCATCAGCAACAACATTTGCTTTACCTGGATGATAGTCAATTATGCAGTCGTAGTCTTTAATCAATTCTAACCATCTCCTCTAACGAAGATTGAGTTCTTTCTGGACACCCAAATACTTCAAACTCTTGTGATCAGTGTAGATGAAACATTTTTCCCCAAATAAATAATGGCGCCAAATCTTTAATGCAAACACAATGGCAGCTAATTCCAAATCATGGGTCGGATAGCTAAGCTCATGCAGTTTCAACTGTCGAGATGCATAAGCTATAACTTTCCCTTCCTGCATCAATACACATCCCAAACCTCTATGTGAAGCATCACTGTAGATCACATATGGTTTGCCTTCAACAGGTAAAGTTAAAACAGGCGCTTGAGTCAACATTTCTCTCAACTGCTCAAAGCTAGCCTGACACTGATCCGTCCACACAAATCTCACTCCCTTACAAAGTAATCTGGTGAGTGGAGTAGCTATTAAAGAAAACCCTTTTACAAACCGCCGGTAATAGCCTGCCAAACCCAGAAAACTTCTAATCTCTGTCACAGACTTGGGTGGACTCCAATTCAGAATAGCTTCAACTTTACTTGGATCAACTCTAATGCCTTCTGCTGAAACAATATGTCCGAGAAAAGCTACTTGATCCAACCAGAACTCACATTTCGACAATTTGGCAAACAACTGCTTCTCTCTCAAAATCTGCAACACAATCCGCAGATGCATATCATGTTCCTCTTCATTCCGTGAATACACCAGAATGTCATCGATGAAGACCACAACAAACTGATCCAGATAGGGCCTAAACACCCTATTCATCAAATCCATAAAAGCTGCAGGTGCATTCGTCAGACCAAAAGGCATAACTAAAAATTCATAGTGCCCATACCTGGTCCTGAAAGCTGTCTTCGGAACATCTTCAGCTCTGACTCTCAGCTGATGGTATCCTGATCTCAGATCAATTTTAGAAAATACAGCTGCACCCTTCAACTGATCAAAGAGATCATCGATTCTAGGCAAAGGATATTTATTTTTAATAGTCACTTTATTCAATTGCCTATAATCGATACATAACCTCATAGTACCATCCTTCTTCTTCACAAATAACACAGGAGCTCCCCAAGGAGAAACACTGGGGCGAATAAATCCTTTGTCCAACAACTCCTGTAATTGCACTTTTAACTCCCTCAATTCTGCTGGTGCCATTCTGTAAGGAGTAATAGAGATAGGAGTGGTACCAGGTAACAATTCAATACCAAACTCCACCTCTCTCTCTGGAGGCAATCCAGGCAACTCCTCTGGAAACACATCAGGGAACTCAGCAACTGTGGCAATGCTATCAATGGGAGAGCCCTTCACTCTAGTATCTATCACATGAGCGAGATAGGCTTCACACCCCTTTCTAATCAACCTCCTGGCTGCAACAGCTGAAACAAATAAGGAGGCTAGCTGTTCCTGCTCATTAGATACTATCACTTCTCTACCATCAACGGTTCTCAAAGAAACAATTTTCTTTTTACAATCCACCACAGCTCCATGTCGAGATAGCCAATCCATACCTAAGATCACATCATATTCCTTAAATGGCATCTCAATCAAATCTCCAAAGAACTCCTCACCTTGCACCCTCACTACACTATCCCGGTGCACCTTACTCACAACCACACTATGCCCTAACGGATTTGTCACCAACACATCAAATCCTAGGGACTCAGCATGCACATCAGATACAGGCAAAACAGATACACTAACATAAGAATGCGTGGAACCCGGATCAATCAAAGCAAGTACTGGAGTATTAAATAAAGAAAAAGTACCAGCTATGACTGCCGATGCATCTGGCTGCCTCTGCATAACATACATCCTCTGGGAAGAACCAACCTCCTCTGGTCTACCCTCTCTGGATGCAGCACCTCCTCTAGAACTGAACCCTGGCCTACCTCCTCGGCTGACACCTCTTCCTCCTCTACCTCCTCTCACACTAGCTCGAGAAGCAGCAGAATCAACTGGCATCTGCTCCTGCCTCTCAGGGCAATCTCTCACAAAGTGGTCTGGTGATCCACACCTGAAGCATACCCCTGCAACACCAGCCTTCCAACAAGGACCACCATGTGGCCTCCCACAATGGATGCAGATGGGAAGAGTGGATCTCCGAATCATCGGGGTCGGAGCACTTGCCACTGAAGCTGCAGGTCTAAATCTCTGCCTCTGGAACTGCACTGACCTACCTGCTGGTCTCTGGCTCCTACTACTCCGAGGAACAAAACTTCCTCTACCCCTCTTCGCAGAAGAAGACCCTGCCTCGAACTGGGGCCTTCTCACTCTAACCTCCTCTTCAGAAGCAGCTGTAACTATGGCCTGAGCTCTCTCTACACTCCTAGCTGCTGCAACTAGCTGGGAGAAATCCTGATACCTGGAGCCAGCCACATGACAAATAATTGAGGGCCTCAATCCCTCCTCAAATCGCCGACATCGATCAATCTCATCAGCAATGATACCCCCAGCATACTGACTCAGTCGAATAAACTCAACTTCATACTCAGTAACAGTCTTGCTGTCTTGTTTCAAGCTTAAGAACTCCATCTTCTTCATGTCCTTATACTCCCTAGGAGTATACTTCAACTCAAATTCCCTCAGAAAATCAGTGTAAGACAGTGTTGGAGGATCATCCATAGAGTGTGGCACTGTCTTCCACCAGTCATATGCGTCCTTCTGCAGTAATGACCTGGCATAATCAAACTTTTCCTCAGAGGTGGCTTGTAACTGAATAAAGATTCTCTGCACTTTGCCTAACCATTGCTCAGCCACTGCTGGATCAGTGGTTCCCATAAAATCTTCCGCCCCAAACTTCCTCAATTTATCATACTGTCTCATCTGAACCTGAGGCTGGGGTGGTGGTGGAGGTGGCTGTACTGGTGCTTGTCTCATTACTTCCATCATATGCCTAAACCAGGCTGGCGGAACCTCCTCTCCAGCTGGTCTACCCGACACCGAAGCAGGTGCCTCCTCAACACTATCAACCCTAGCTCCCTCGGCAGGAGCAATGCTCTCGGCACTACCCTCAACTGACTGTCTTGAGTGAGGATCCATCAACACCTAATACTGCAAACACAGCAGATTACATCTTATTAAAGATCAGGGACTGCCAATCTCAAACGTATATGTTATTCAAAACCACTTTTTTTAAGTAAAAAAAATATTCTTTTTATTAAATTTTACCTAGATTGAGAATCTCAAACCTAGGCTCTGATACCAAAACAATTGTAACACCCCCATATCCAATGCACACACACTACAACCACAACAATGTAGCATAAGTGCACCAAACATAGGGATGCTACGGTTTCCTTAACATTCAAAACATTTTAAAACTTGATACCATATCCATATCATTATATCTTATTAACAAAATAGATCATTTACTTATAAAACAAAACATATTAGTTATCTATATATATGTATATACATTTATATATTACACAGCGGAAGTTATAAAATATGTATATATATGAAAACATTTGAATACATATTTACTATTATACATATATTTACATTATCAACAAAACTTTACACAATATAAAAGATTTATACATGATTGGCAAGTCAGCTCTGATCTTTAAGCTCCCAAAATCAACTCTTCAATGTCTACTCTCACTCGGTCTCGAAGAGCTCTCGGGTTCGATTCTATCAGTTCTATCACCTGCGCGATTAAACACTATCGCGCTAAGCCAAGGGCTTAGTAAGATAAAACATGCAATAGACATGCTTAAATGTTATACAATGCCAATTTTAATTTATATCATACATGTAACAACATAGATGGAAAGCTAACAACATACATTTACATTTCATAACCTAGCGTACATATATGTATATCACATTTCAACATTCTTGCATATACTTTATTAGTTAATCATTTAATCATCCATGAACAACACTAAGCAAAGACAAGCATGGGCCCAAGACACACTAATATGTCATTCAATTTTCAGAGTTAATGCTTTGGTTTTGTTATCACATTTATCAATATCAACATCATATACCCAACTAGGCTTCAAGGATTAAGTTCAACCAAGCTTCAAGGGGAGCAAAGCATGCTAAGCATCAACCCAACTTGGCTTCAAGAACTAACCCAACCTAGCTTCAAGGGTTGTAACATCTCAATTAGGCTTCAAGGATTCAATCCAACCTAACTTCAAGAGATTGTTACACTCATTAGGCATGCCACCAACAACAAACTCTGAAAATGGAATAACACATTAGCCACACAATTCATTTAGATTTCATTCTCAATTCTCATTATCATTTAGGCAAACATGCCTCATTTATCTCCATTAAATCACCTTAGCCAATAACAATGGCTCCACATTTCATTTCACAATATAACACTTCATTATTCAAGTGTATATTTATCTCACATAACATCATTCATAAATATTAACATTTCATTCCACATTACTCATAAAACACATTACCATTCAAAGTGCATAACATAACATTGTTAATTCTCAACAATGCAATTAGGGCAAAACACAATTGACATGATTCATAGCTTTAGGACCATCCACATTCATTTGATTAGATCATTCTTGTGTTTGAAACATGTTTATAATGTTCATGTTTAAGTTTAGGAAAAATGGAACTTTTGAAGAATTTAAACCATGCAAAGAGAACCAAGAAATCAATCAATGTTCAAATCATTTGAAGGGCACGCCCAACTCACTTGATTGACACGCCCAACCAGCTTGAGTGACACGCCCGTGTCCTTAAAAAGAAAAGAGGCAGTAGCTTCCTCAAATAAATGACACGCCCAACCAACTTGAGTGACACGCCCGTGTCCTTAAAAAGAGAAGAGGCAGTAGCTAATTCAAACAATTGACACGCCCACTCCCCTAAATTGCTTTTGGCCGTGTCACCAAATCACAAAACCTTAACTAAAACCAACCCTTTCTCAATTGCACTCAAACACAATATTCATCATATAACATATTTCACATGAACATAATCAATGTTCTAAACACATATTCATCACAAAAACTACTTCACCACACATTAATATCACAATAAAACACATATTAACTAAAAACCCTAAAATCAACATCCTTCATTTCCAACAACAACCTTCAATTAAACTCATAACTTAAAATCAATTTAACACTTGAAAACACAACCAAACACATCTCAAATCCACCAAATCACAAAATCATCAAACCCTACTTTACTTCCAACACAACTTCCAAATAAGTAAAGAAAACAAGAAAATACTTACTTGAAAAGAAGAAATTCCACAAATCCTTTGTCAAAACCTTGGATTGCTTCATCAATTTGCTTCTTGCCTCAAGAACACTTCTCTTTTCCTTTTGCTAATGGAGAGCCGGCCACTTCATGAAGAAAGAAGACAATGATCAAGATACAAAGTCAAATTTTGCTTTTAAACTCCACCAAGTATTCTTATCCAAGCAAATACCAATATGCCCTCAATCATTTAGCCAACTTTTGTCTCATATGAGCCCTCATATGTAATTTCATTAACAACCAAAAATATCTTCTTCCACTTAACCATCACCTTGACTCTTCATTTGACCACTTTATATGTTATATATATCATCATATACACAACATATACATTTGTCTCTAAACCCTAATTCTTCCTCCAAAACACATATGCACAAGCATTCACTTTCCAATTTCTTTTCTTATCCCATCATATACATTCAATCCAATTTAACAATAACAACAACAACAACAACAACATAATCAAAACTTCTAAGCCACATATGAGGATATTACAACTCAAGTCTTTTTTTAGTCCAGAACCCAAGTCTTTTCCGAGTCCAGAACTCCAATCTGGTCCAGAACCCAAACTATCTCGGGTTCAGAACCCAAGTCTTTTTCGAGTCCAGAACTCAAACTGGGTTCAGAACCCAAACCATCTCGGGTCCAGAACCTAAATCTTTTTTGAGTCTAGAACTCAAACTGAGCCCAGAACCCAAGTCTTTTTCGAGTCCAGAACTCAAACCGGGTCCAAAATCAAAGTCTTTTCGAGTCCAGAATCCAAATCATCTCGGGTCTAGAACCTAAGTCTTTTTTTAGTCCAAAACGTGAACCGGATCCAGAACCTAAAACTAAAACCATCTCAAGAAAATTAAGTCTATTTTTTCCAAAATTAAAAGTCTTATTGCTTTTCACTCTCTAAATCAATTTAAGATCGTTAAAGCAGGGGGCAAATTGTAAACCCTTAATTTTGGCCCTAAGTTAATACGGTCTTAATTAAAGAATGCCAAAATAAATTCAATCTGATCTACAACTTTTAATAAGTTGGCCAGATTTTAAAAGGCACAAACTCAGTTACAAAAGCCTAAACCAAGTCTTTTTTAGAAGGTTCGGTACAAAAAATTAAAAAATGCAAAATTAGTTCAAGTTCAAAGGGCCCAAGTGACACGAACCTTGGCTCATGTCGACCTGGATGCCCAGGTCAACATGAGCCAAAGGACATGTCGACCTGGATGTCCCAGGTCGACATGGCTTTGGTCCATGTTGATCTGGTTGCCCTAGGTCAACATGGCTTTGGTCCATGTCGATTTGGTTGCCCCAGGTCGACATGGTTTCAATTATTTTATGAAATTAGTTTTTGAATTGAATTAAAATTTGTTTTAAGGACGAATTAATATTAGGGTTAAGGATTTTGTGTGAGGTTTGCCTATAAATAATAATGTTTTAGAATTTAGAAAGGTGGCAATTAACATTAACAAGGGTCGGCAATTAACATCAAAGAGGGTCAACAATTAATATTAAGGGAGATTAAACAACAAAACAGAAGAGACGGCAACAAACAGAGAAGAACAGTAATAGCTTTTTTTAGAGAATGAAGGAAATAGCAAACAGAAATATCAAGACATCCAAAGAAGAAAGCAGAGTACATACTGTCTTCACATTGTTCATCCATAAATCAATTTTTTTTTGTGGAACCAATGACAGAGGTTTGATCTTTAATCATAAATTATTCATGCTCACAGTAGCTTCATTTTCTTTGATTAATAAGAACATGCAGTAACATGATCTTTGAAACATGCAGTGACATGATCTTTGAACATGAATTAACTTGATCTTTGAACATGCAATAAATTTATGTTTGTTTTAATAACTTTAATTGCTTGCTTTAGTAAATACATTAATCAGTTGGTGTTCGTAACTCCATTTACATATTTTATAAAAAACTTAAAACTACCTAGTAGCTGTCGAGAATTTAAATTAATTGTCATAATCTATTTTTTTACTAAAACTTTAAGAACCGTAAATTATTTTATTGAAACTAAAAACCTTAAACTATTTTTATCCAAAAGCTTAAACCATTTCATTATTAAACTCCAAAATATTAATTATTTTTCCAAAACCTTAATTTATCTCTCCAATCCAAAATTATGTTTTTAAGGCAGTAAGTTAAACCCTAAAACCCTAATTCCAAATCCTAAATTCCAAAACCCTAGTTTCAAAAACTCTAATTTCAAAACCCTAATTGCACAACTCTAGTTTCTAAAACCCTAAGTTCCAAAACCCTAAGTTCCAAAAACCCTAAATTCTTTAAAACCCTAAACTTATATATTTATTGCTTTATTTAATTTTAGATTTAATTATGTAGTTTATTATATGTTTTGATGATTGATTTATTTAATTTCAATGCTTGATTTATTTAATTTATCATGGATGGATATTTTCTTTATTATTATTATTATTTATTTATTTTTGTATTAAAATTGTAAGAGGTTTGTTTCCATTATTGGGTACCTTATTAATTAATTTTTATCTAATTTAATTTACTTTTTATTTTGGACCAATGTAAAGGATATGTTTCAACCTCTAGGTGGATGTCCTATTTAGTTTAGACATGGATGATATAAGGACATGTTTCCATCCTCGGATGGGTGTCCATTTATTTGGACATTGCTTTGATTTTAATATAATAATGCTTTACTTTAATTGTTGCATGTAGTATGGATAATATTATTATATTTAAGAATTTTTATATTATTAAGACCTGCAAAGGAGGCCGGTTCCAATGAACCGGGGGTTATGAAGGTGCTGGGCCATTTCTCACCTTCCCCACACGTACCCAACTTTTCAAACCCATTAGGGGTATGAGAATTCCTTAGGAATCGAGTCATCCACCCCTTTTTTTTCCTGGCCCATTCGGGTGTCAACTCCATTTTCTCCGGGCTTAGGCCCATGTTCTCTAAGGCCCCGAGCCTAAACAGTGCTGAAGTCGCAAGAACCATTCCACTGGGGCTGGAGGCGAAAATCCCCACTCAGAGGATGCCTATGATTTATGGAAGATAATTGCCCATAGGTTAGCTCAGCCACCATTGTTGACATATGATAATTTCTTACTGGAGTTTAGGAAGAATTATATGCCTATAGATTACAAAGATAGGAATAAGAGAGAGTTTCTTAATTTGAGACAGGGGGAGAAGAGTATGACAGAGTATGAGAAAGAGTTTTTGATGCTGAGTAAGTACACTGGGGAAATTATGATTGATGAGGATAGATGTTGGAGGTTTAAAGAGGAATTGAAGCCATCAATCATGTGTTAGGTGGCTGCAGTGTAGTATGAGATATTTTCCTGATTAGTATCATTTACTCAAAATATGGAGACGGTTCAGAAAATTGTAGTTGCTGTAGCCACAGAAGAGAGTAAGAGTAAGATATTGCAGAGAGAGATAGAGTTATCATCTCACAATAGGGGGCGAGAGGATTTATTGCATGGTGTTAGTGAGAGTCGAGAGCAATCCAGTAGACCTACTTAGCAGAGACAAAGGCCTGTGATTTCAATGGCTAGTGCTTCCACCCCTTGTATTTCACATACCTGCTCTACCCACATGCATCCAGTGTGGTAGAGCACATATGGTATTTGTTGGGGAGTTAATTCTAGTGGCTATTATAAATATGGATCTTAATACCAGTATGTTAGGGATTGCCTAAGGCCACTAGAGGATAGGTAGATTGAGACAGTTGGATTTAGGTCCAGTGCTAGAGGAGCAAGAGTAGCAGAGGTGGCAGGGGCGGTAGGACAGGATATGGACAGGGAGAGGAGTCTGTGACTGTAGATAGACCAGAAAGAGCAGGAACATCATAGAGAATTTATAGAATGTAAAGGAGATAGGATATTTCATATAGGGATGAAGGTAAATTTTTATTACTTGATATTATTTATACATTGGTTAATTGAGTAGCTCAACTATTGTGATGAAATTGTGAAATTCTTGATTCTAATGTAGATATTTATGCAGATAATTAAGGAAATTCTTTAAAGGGGAGAGTTAAGATGGGTGTTTGAATTTATGGAGTTTATTCACTGTGGTAGATAATTTCGAGGACGAAATTATTTAAGGAGGAGAGAATTGTAACATCCACATCTTTGATATACATTGGAATAATTAATGTAGAGGGTAGTTAAAGTATTGAGAGAGATATATGTATAGTATATACCTAATGTATACACAGTGTTTACATAATATATACCTAGCATATGCTTATTATAAATGTTGGATATATATTATATATTTAGTATATATACAAGATATACATATAATGGATACTTGATGGATACATAAAATATGCATTACCTCTCTATATATACATAAAGATATACACAACATATAATAAAATACATGTGACATATACTTATACATGAAATATATTTAATATATATAAGATATAAATATGGTTGTAACACCTTTATACCCTATATACATATAATACATACACCCAATATATGTAAAATATGCATATTTAGTATAAAAATGTCACAACCCGATTTAACAAAAAATTTTACATTTCCAATTTAAAATCCTAAATACTTAAAATATGTACATAAATACTGAAAAAAATATTCTTTATTAATTAAAGATGACCAAAATAAGCATTTTACATAAAAATCTCAGGAAAAATTCTTCAAAGTTTTGTCTGTAAATAGGACATCCCAAAAATTCAACAACTACTCAACCTGAATAGAAACACACTCCCAATAAAAATAAATCACACACTTCACCCCAACTTCTCAATTTTCTCCTTAATCCCTCAAAACATTTATACATAGACATATATATATATATATATCAAACACATATATATACAACCCACATTATACAATTTATTCAAAATATTCTTTATAATTTACAAAGTACTCAAAACATAACCATAATATACAAAATAAAAAAAATATATTATAATATAAAATATATACATGATGACAAAGTACTGGCTTGATCTTTTAGTTGTAAAAATCAACTCAAGTCTAGACCCGACTAGATCTAGCAGAACTCTCTGGATCTACCGGATCACCCTTGTCACCTGCGCGATGAATTACAATCACGCTAAGCTAAAAGCCTAGTAGTATAAACTTTGATAATAATAAAATTTTAATATAATGCCAATGCATAATGCATTTACATGTTGTTTCACAATGTGGCATACAATTCCATTTAAAAAAATAATCTTTAATCATCTTATAATTCACATTAACATGTACACAAACATGGGCCTAAAGAAACTAATATATTATTCAAATCCTAAAGTTACTGTTTTGGTTCATATTGGCACCAGTGTCTAGCCCCAATGGCAAATCATAATGATGTCCAACATTTAGTCCGGAAGCAAATCATATATCAGTGATGCCTACTGTCTAGCCCCGAAGGCAAATCATATATCAATGATGCATAGCATCTAGCCCAGAAGTCAAATAATGAGGATAACCTCGTAAGCATGCCGCCAAACATAGAACTCTGGAAATTGAATAACATAATAGGAACACAGATAATACTTGAATCCATAATCAACTTTTCTTATCACATTGTCTCAATTTCTCATTTTTTTTCCATCATATTGCCTCATTTCCTCATTTTTCTCATCCATATCAATGTCAACTCATTTTATTTCATCATATCTCAACATTTCATCATAATGCACGTTATTTCACATTAAAAACACATCACCCAAATATTTTTGGGTAATTCTTACATAATGTATATAAATCACATTTTATTCAATTTAGCCATTAGACTTTACATAATGCACATAGTGCATATTCAACAATTCACATGTTATCACACAATATTCATGAATGTTCAAGCTACCAAGTATTTTAACATATTTTCTATCCAAATTGTGTTAGGCCAAATTTAATGCAAACATATCTAATTTATCAAGATTTTGTACTTACCTCAATAAGCACTCAAATGCAAGCTAAAAATCTCCCTCCAACCTTCACTTCCAATTTGCCCTCGCAATTTACTTCTTCTTAATGCCTATTAAAAATGAGAATAAATATCATTATTTAGAATCACATTTTAAGGTATTTCCAACATTAAACCCTAATTAAATATTACTCCTACAAATATCCTAAAATCTTGCCTAACCTTACTTTAACATAGAAATTCCATGTTAATCCATTTAAATTGGTGTTTTAAGTTTATTTATATCAATAGAAACATATTATAACATGTTTTAATCATTCAAACTAAATAAACACATATACTTATACAAAAACCTAAAATGCCATAACCTTCCTCATTTAAGGTTCTTCATTCCAACTCATTCCAATTATTAATCCAATCTTATTTTCATCATTTATATCATTAAGTAACACTATTTAAACATTAAAATCAAACAAATACCAATACTTTGAAAATTCCCTTCCAAAACCCTAAATTCAACACTACCTTATCCAAACTCTAACCAAACCTAGTTAAATCCATCATTTGACTTTAAAATCCTTGTTTATGCATCCAAACAACACATTTGGAATCCATTTGCATAATTAAAACACATGATTCCAAAAGTCCAAATTTTCCATAAATCATACTTCATGTGCTTTCTCCAAACTCAACTCAAACTTAATCATTTCTTCAATCCAACTTAAGAATCATTAATAACTAATCAAAATAGCTTCATACATACCATTCAAGCAATTAAATCATACTAATATTATAACACCCTTATACCCTATATACGTACAATATGCATATATGTAATACTAATATGAATATATATATGTAAAATATCCTATATATGTAAAATACACATATACGGTATAAAAATGTCACAGACCGATTTAATAAAAAATTTCACATTTCTGTTTTAAAATTTCAAATACTAATATATAAAATAAACAGTATATAAATATTCTTTGCTTGTTATAGGAATCCAAAATAAATATTTCATATGAAAATCACTAGAAAAAAATTCGCCAGAGTTTTGTTTGTATTTTGGACATCCCAAAATTTATCAAAACACAACCTGCAAAAAGAAAATACTCCCAAATAATTTCAAATCACCATCTCAACCATACTTCTCAATTTCACCAAGTTTCTCAAACATTTATACGTATGATATATATAATTTAAAACACAATTACTCTCCCATTTCAAATACATTGACCCAAACATTCTTTATAATATGCAATAAGTAAAATCCAAAACATAATATATTACGCATAAAACTCAAAAAAATGTACAATAAAATAAAAATATATACATGCTGCTGGTAGTGTTTCTGATCTCGATAGCAACTTAACAAGCTCAACTACAAGTCTAGACCCGACCTGGTCTAGAAGAACTCTCTGCCTCAGCTGGGTCTACCCTATCACCTGCGTGATGGAAATAATCGCGCTAAGCCGAAGCCTAGTGGTACAAACTTTGATAATAATAATATAACTCAATGCAATACTAAATGCACAATGCATTTAGATGCCACATCATTCCACTTTCCTATATTTTTCAAATATTTCATAATTCACATTAAAACAGAGACAAGCATGGGCACAAAAAGGATCTAATAGGCTATTCAAATTTCAGAGTTACTGCTTTAGTCCATAATGACACCATGTGTGTAGCCCTGTAGGCAATATATCCATAGATAATATAACAGCCCCAGTCTCTTGGACCTCAACCCGGTTAGACCCTTAGGACCCAGTATCTTAGTCCTCAACCCGGCTAGACTGCTACAGTTTTTGAGGCGTACGACCCAGTCTTTTCACCCCAAAAACATCATATTTATCAGCTGGCCTGGCTTACGACCCAGTCTTTTCACCATTCCAGCGTTTAGCCCGTAGGCTATCATAAGTATGCTACCAAACCCAGAACTCTAAAAATTGAATAACATACTAGACACACAATTTATTCATATTTCTCATTATTAATCTCTTTCTCATTTTTATATATTCAATCTAGGCACATTGCCTTATTTTCACATTTTTTTCTCACTTTTCTCATTTTTCACATCTTTCTCATTTTTCTCACTTTTCTCACTTTTCTCATTTTTTTTATCAATATCAATTCATTTCATTATTACACATATCTCTTATTTTTTTTTTTTTGCATTCACAACACATTACCTAATTACTTTGGGTATTTCACATAATATGCATATTTAACATTTTACACAATTTAGCCATTATCAATGGCTTTTCACAATGCATTTAACACATATATGACATTATAAATGTCATAGCATATTAGTCATACACAATCAATGAACCAAGTAACTTAATACATTTTCAAACCAAAATGTGTTAAGTCCAAATGTTATGCAAATATAAACATTATATTCAAAGTTTTTACATACCTCCACTAACAACCCAAAGGAAGCTAAAATGACCTTCAATTCAATATTTTCAACTTGCCCTTCACCACTTGCATGAAGCAAATCAACCTCCCTCAAAGCCTAAACCAAATGTGATAACAAATAATCATTTAGTATCACATTTAATGGCATTTCCAACATTAAACCATAAACACATCACTCCTACTAATTTCCAAAAATTTAGCCTTTCCTTACTTCAACATTGGAATTCCATTCTACTAGAATTAAATTAGTGTTTTAAGTTTATTTATATTATTAAAAACACATTTTAATACATTTAAATCATTTACATTATAAAAATACACTCTTATACACAAAATCTCAAAAATAGCATAACCTTCCCCCATTAAAGGTTTTCCATTCCAACACAATCCATTACTCATTCCAAGCTTATATTCATCACTTTTAACACTAAACAACATGCCTAAATAAATAAAATCACACAATTCAACCACTTTGGAAAATCACTTTTCCAAAACCCTAAATCTCCACTTCCATTCTCAAACTCCAACCCAACACCGCCAAATCCAATATTTGACTTTAAAATACTTGTTTATGAATCAAAACAACTCATTTAGAACCAATTTACACAATTAAAATTCATGTTTTCAAAACCCCAAAAATCCATAACCCTAATTTCTCTCTCTTCACCATTCTTTAACCAAACTCCATCATCTCTTTAATCTAACCTTAGAATTATTGTTAACTGCCCAAAATAACATCATGCACACCAATTCCAACAATTATAACATACTACATAAAAATCCAAATTTTCACATAATACCATCTTCCATGGAATTCAAAGAAAAGAGATGGAAACTTGCTAATTTTGGTGGAGATCACCAAAAATCCACTTGAAACTTGTTAATTTCTTCAATTTATGGAGTATGGAAGAATCAAATTCTTTGTCTTACATATCATCCTTCATATATATCTATCTCTTATAATATCTTCTTTATATATTTCACCAACATACTCTCTCTCACAACTACTATTCCAAAGTGCATCAAAAATCTGGGTATTACAATTCTCTCCCCCTTAAATAATTTCATCCTTGAAATTATCCAGTACAGTAACAATCCATTCTTAACAAAACACCATCTTAATTTTCATATGAAGTTAATCATATTCTTAAGTTATTATTTCATCAAATCACATAACTTCTACTCTCCCCCTTAGAGTCAATCATCTTCTCCCAATTTCATAACTCATCATTATATATATCTATATATATATATATATATATTATTACTTTCTCAACAAAGCAATCACAATAACTCATTACATTCCCAATTAATTTATCTTTCTGCAAGAATCAGCTCCTCTTATAATATACATATACCTCACCCATCTATTACGTTCAACATACTTTATCACTTCATCTCTTTATAGATACTCTCTTAACTTTAAATTTAGAGGTTATTGAATTATATCTTAATATTGATTATCCCGTCACTACAGTCACTTTCAAAATAAACACTTATCAAACCTTAATTGATAACAATATTCTTATTTTTCATACACTTAATTCCTTCTTTAACATGCTTTTCACTTAACATTAATATTAATATCATGCCTTTAAACTTACTTTACAGATAATCAACCTTTTTTTCCTTTTTATCATCATTTACAACTGATATATCTTAACTCATTCATATCCATTCATATATCAGAATATTACATCATATACATTATCACATATATCTTATACTCTTAGTACAACTATACATATTAAATCTCAATAATGATTCGCAGTCTTAGTGAAATCTAGATCAATTGATCTATCTGTCACAATATACCCACGTCTCAATCTTATTCTATTCAAGCCAACAATTAACTTATTTCAACTTATCATTAGATTTTAGTATATATGACCTAATTCTATTAGGTCAAACTTATATTCAAATTCTAATCTCTTCAGATCCATCTTTTCAGCTTTCTGAAATTATAATTATTTATAACAAATCACTTCAAATTATTTTTCATTATTCATATATTTTGTTTTCTATCGTCTTAGTACAATTTCCACAAAATTCTCATGATTATCTCATACCATATTTATTACCCATAGTTCATTCACTTAAATATTATTTCCATCAACTTATTCACCTTATTCCATTATGAACATATGTAGTATCACTTTCAATCACATTTTGCAATTTCTCTCATTTAACATCTCCTCACATTTTCATACCATTACTATATTTACATAATCACCTTTCTATCACATTATCCATAACTCAAAACATTTTCATAGTTCGCTTTTCTTTCCATACTTTCTATAATTATAAACAAATTTCTAACATAAAATTATAAAGTACAATCATACCAACCATAACTTTTGACCATGTTTCTTGAAGTATAATTATCAATCTTACAAAAACTATCCTACAGTCATATCATCTCAGGCCCATGTCCATGGAAAACAAAACTAATCGGCCAATTATACTAAACAAATCATATGGCCATAGTAGATTAATGGTCACACATGTGGCTTATAAATCAATACTGCCCCTCTATTATTCTTCTTCAAACATTTCCAATTACAATGCTAAGTTTGTATCGCAAAGATTACATATTCATTCTCTAAACTTTTGCTACACCAAGAGTTAACACATTTCAACTCCGTTTCAAAACAATTTGCTCTTGATCATTTGATCATCATTAGCCTAACTCACGTTCAACAATATTATCTTTAACATCTCTTATGCACAATATTCGATCATATGTAAATTTTACACAACTTTCATTTATTACTCTATTTCTAATCTATCTCTTATAAAAATTTTCATGCGTTATACTTCCTTTTTTTTTCTTACAATCTCTTATTATACATATATACATAGAACATTTCCACATGCAGATACTTTGGGGCTCAAAACATTATGTGATCATCAAGTTCAGTGATTATAATAAAAATTTCACTGTCCAGTATTACTCGAGTCCATTCCTACTCTCAAATTCATCACATAGTCTAGCTCTGCGCAGGTCAAGACCTAATCTCTCTTAGGTCCGCTAATACATACAATATCATTCTCAATATCACTAGACATGTAATTATACGATAACAAAACACAATAACATTTTTTTTACCACATACACATTCATAGGCCACATTCATAATGTGACTTACTTTCCACATTTCTTACATATTACAATTACGTTCATATCGAAAAACTCATTTCACATATCCTATACATGTATACACATAATCTTACATTTATATTTAATTTCTCTTTTACATATAATCCATTCAAATTTAACATTTATTACCTTTCATTGAACACTATCATTCTCATTCTTTTAACATGACTTAAGTTATTCATCAACTCAACAGATATATAAAATCTAACCATAATAACACTTCACATAAATCTTAGTCACATTTCTAATGTGACATCTCTCTCACATTTTTTTAATGCATTTAGCATACCCTTCATATCAATTTTCATCATTTCCAGTCCAATTACTTAAAGTAACTCATTTTCACTTGCTTAGTCATTTTCCCTTTATTTCAAAACAAATTCCGTATTATCAATCACATTACCCAATTCATAGTATTTATAATATTCATTCAAAATAACTCATATACTTAAGATACACTAAACTATCGATATCTAAATAATCCTCATCAGAATTCCATTAAAACTCTAAACTCTCAACTTACTACTTTACCTAAACTTCAATTTACTAATCTCATTTTCTTAATATCAACTTTAAAAACATTATATATATACCATAATGTAACATCAAAACATATCATTTTCACAATTATTAAAGCTCATTTCAAAAATCCAAATTTCACATATTACCACCATTAACATGAGCTTTATCAACACTTAAGCATATCACATTTCTAACATTAAAATCACAATGTTTGCATTAAAACAACAATGCAAACAACACAATTATATCTCCTTACATTAACCAACATCATCCCTTTTTAAAAACCTTAACTTTACATACCCAAACCTTAAATTGTCACACTTTGTCTATACCAATCAACTCACTCAATATTCCACCATACTCTCTTCATTTTAATAGCATATATATCCATTTTAACATTCGAACAATATTTCCTCTCTCTAGCAATCCAAACATAAGCTTTATTAGAAAGAGATCCAAATTTTAGAGAAAAGAGTAATTACTTTAATTTTGATTTTTTTAATTCATTTACATCATTATTCTCATATTAATTTCTTTATGACCTTTTTCACAAGCACACTTCAATAATCAAAAATTTCAAAATTTGTTTTACTTAAGTAAACTTCAATTCTTTAATTTATCAATTAAACTTGTACAAATTTTCCCATATCATTTCTTTCTTTAGTTTTACTTTCATGTAGAACCTCATTCACACACTATCATCCATCTCATATAAGTCAAATACATTACAATTCACATAATGCCACATCTAAGACCAACCTAAGTGTTAATGCATATGCATGTATCACAAATTTATTTTTTTTTTCAAAAATTTTCCTCTTTTCTTTTTAAATCTACTTAGGCTGAGAATCTCAAACCTAAGCTCTGATACCAAAATAATTGTAACAACCCTATACTCTATATAAGTACTATACATATACCTTGTATACATACAGTACGTATATAAAATATAAGAATGACACATTTCATTACATATTAAAACCTTTACCTTAGTTCCAAACAATAATACATTTTATTTAAAGAACATTTACAAAATCATTATACTTTTGATGATACTATATATATATAGATTACCTTGTCTTTTCCAAAATTCATTTATATATATGTATTCATTTGTATCAAAATACAACATAATCAAATTGTACATGTATGCATCACCTTCTAGTTGGTCTCGAAATACTCTTACCCTTCTTGTGGCATAATGTTTTGACTCCCAGATCAACCATCTACTCACCTGCAGGATTTACACAACCTCGCTAAGCTCGAAAGCTTAGTGGTACAAATAAATATTTTAAACATACATTATAGAAAATCATACTTCCTATATTAACATCATGTATCATCATTTTCTTATCATGTTTTCCCTTTTCAATGCACTCTTCATATTTTTCCAATAATCTCATAATTTATATACATATACACATATATCATTACAACAAACCACAATTCAAAGACTTATAAGAACATTCATGAAATAATACTCACAATTTCCACATCCATATGCATATTACCTATCATATTGTATTTTCTTAATCTCATCGTTCAGCATAGTTTTTCAAGCCACATACATTTTCAGTAATTTTCTTATGTATTGTAATCATCACATTCCATAATTATCATCATATATCTCATAACATTATATTTTATTCCATAATTCGCTTTAAAGCAAAGACAAGCATAGGCCCAAAGAAACTAATATGTCATTCAACTTTCAGAGTTAATGTTTTGGTTCAATTATCACATTTATATTCATCCCAACTAGGCTTCAAGGATTAGGCCGAACCAAGCTTCAAGGGGAGCGAAGCATGCTAAGCATCAACCCAACTTGGCTTCAGAGACCAAACCCAACCAGCTTCAAGGGTTTGTAACATCCCAACTAGGCTTCAAGGACTAGACCCAACCAAGCTTCAAGGGGAGTTAAGCATGCTAAACTTCAACCCAACTTGGCTCCAAGGATCAAGCCCAACCCAGCTTCAAGGGATTGTTACTATTAGGAATGCCACCAACAACAAAACTCTGAAAAGTGAATAACACATTAGGCATACAATTCTTTCATTATTTCATTAGCATCATTATAGCCAACAACAATGGCTTCACATCTCATCATTAGGGTATACATAACCATTTTCATTGTACATACACTTTGAATGCTCATTATATCTTTCATATTTCATATTTCACCTTTATATCCATTAACAATAGTTTCATATTTCATCATTGAGATATACATAGCAATTTACATTATTCATATATTTAGAATCTTCAACATACATTCCACATAGTACACATAATACAAATCAAAGCACATTTCTCACACATCAACAATATAATAAATAACTTAACACATTTTCCAACCAAATGTGTTATGTCCCATAGTAATGCAAATATATACAATCATATAGGGTTTGTACTTACCTCTAAGAGCAATTCACACCAATTCCAAACTCCTCTTCCATGAATCATTTAACATTTGGATTAGGACAACTCAAATCTCTTCAAAACCTAATCCAAAGGTGATTATACACACTCACTTAGTAATACACATAAGAAAATAAGAATAATAACTAACTAGGGAAAACTCTACACATGACACGCTCACCAACACGGGAGTGTCCCTGATCGTGCCTTAAACCAACAATACAGAAGCTTTGACACGCTCAGTAACACGGGTGTGTCACTGGACATGTCACTCATTCTGCCTCACAGAAACATTGACATGCCCAACAACACGGGTGTGTTCATAGCCGCGTCAATTACTTTATCTCACAGTAGCTATGACACGCTCGGTAACATGGCCGTGTTAATGATCGTGTCACAAATGTTAAACTCAGCACTGTTGACATGCCCAATGACATGGCCGTGTCAGACAAAAATTATGCATTTCGACCTCCCATCCATGTAAACACAATCACTCCAAAATCCATACTACAACACCCTTAATCAACATCTTAGTTTATATTCATAAATCATGTATCAATTTAACACTTATATAACTTCAGCATATCATAATAATTGTAATATCCCAAAGGGTGCCTTAGAAGTTTTGACATCATTGTTGTAATTGGATTAAATGTATATGTTAATTTGAAAGAGAAAAGAAATGAAAAGAGAGTGTATATGCTGTGTATATGAAAATATATACAACATATATACAAGTCAAAGTCAAAAAGGGTAAGTGGAAGAAGATATTTAGTTATTTTAATTAATTAAGTTAATTGATGGAAAATGGGAATTTATTGAATGGAAGAGATTAATTGGATTATTTTAATAATTTAAATACTTGGTGGAGATTTAAGAGTGGAATTAATATTTGACTTTGGTTCCTTTTATTCTTCATTTTCTTCTTTTCCTTTTGAGTGGCCGGCTATCAAGAAGACCAAGGAGAGTAAGAGAGGTTTTGAGTTCTAAGATCAAATTGAAGGAAGATTTCAAGAAAATAAGTGGAAAATTCAAGAAGTTCATCTTTGTTGGTAAGTTTTCTCTTGATTTCTCTTGTTCTATTTGGAGTTTTGTTTGAGTTGATGGAGTGTTGATGATAGTATGATTAAGTTTGTTTGTGGTGTGGTTATGAATGTTGTAATTGATTTTAAGATAAGAAGTTAAGTTAGTATTGGTGTTGGAAGTGTTTGTGTTGAGTTTGTATTAGGGTTTTGAGTTGGTAAGTGTTGTTAATGTTGAGTTTGGTTAATTATTTTTGTTAGTCTTCATGATATTTGTGTTTAATGGAGTTAGAAGCTTGGAATACATGTTTTTGGTTGGAGGCAGTACCATCTTGGATGCCGCGCCCGTGGCCCTTTGATGCCATGGCCGTGGGGTATTGGATATTTTTGGGCAGATTCATTCTTTAACCCACGCCCGTGGGGGTTTTGGGTGGCCACGACCGTGGGGTCTAAGGTTGAGTTGTTGGTTTGTAATTGTGATCTATGGGTCTAGTATGAGGTTAATAAGTGATTGATTGTATTGGAATTGATGTGTTTCATCATGGTTTTGAATTAGGTTGTGAAGAAGGTGAATTGCCTTAATTCTTTTGGTGAAGGACTTTTGGAAGAGAAAGTGTTTAGAGTTGTGTGGGTTGCTTTTGAAGTAAGTACAAACCTTGCATTGTTGCATACATCCATTTGATTTTGTAATTTAACACATTTAGTGAATGGGTTAAGTAACCGATTGCATTGTTGATACATATGAATAATGTTATGTTTTGCACATTGTGAATCTTGTGAAATGTAATGTGCTATATGTACGATAATAATGGGATATGAAATATGAAAGACATAAGAAGCATTCAAAATGTATGTTCGATGCAATTGATTATGAGTACTTAAATGATGAATTGCCTTGATGTGAATGGAGATATAATGAAGCCATTGTTGTTGGCTATGATTATGCAAATGAAATTATTGAGGCATGATTGCCTATTTGATTATGAGATATAAATTGAGAAAGAGAAAGATAAAGAGGTGAATGAAAGGATTGTATGTTTAATATGTTATTCAATTTCAGAGTTCTGGATTTGGCGGCATGCCTATGAAATATATGAAAGGTAACAGTCTTCCCGGGTTGAGGATCTTTTCAATTTGAGCTGAATTGAGGTCCAAGAGACTGGGTCTGTTACACTATGTGAATTATGGATATGAAATGTATGAAAAGTAACAGTCTTGCCGCGTTAAGGATCTCCTCAATTTAGTCTGGTTGATGGTCCAAGATACTGGGTCTGTTATAGGTAACAGTCTTGCCGGGTTGAGGATCTCCTCAAGTTTATTGAGTTGATGGTCCAAGAGACTGGGTCTGTTACACTATCCATGGATAGATATATATATATTGCCTACGGGCTTGATTATTGTGATTATGGACCAAAGCAGTAACTCTGAACTTTGAATATCATATTAAATACTTGTAGGGCCCATGTGTGTCTATGTTGAATGTGTGTGATGGATGATGATACAATTATTGAAATAATGAAATGTAACATTTATGAATATGATCTCTATTGTTTGGATGTATAACATTGATATTGACATTGCATAATATCATTATGGTTTGTACTACTCAGCCGTTAGCTCAGCGCGATTGTGGTTCATCGCGCAGGTGATAGAGTTGAGACGGAGGATTCCTCTAGACCTAGTTGAGTTTATGTTTTGAAGTGTTGGCCTAAAGCTTAAAGATCAAAGAGTCAAGCTGCCAATCATGTATATATTTCATGTTTTGTAAATATTAATTTTAATGTATTTGTATTTGTAAATAATTGTTATAATTTTCGCTGCGTATTAAATAAACGTTTTATCTATTATGTTTTATGATTTTCTCTTAAACGTTTGATATTTGTTTAATTTCTTTTTAGAGATATATCTTGTGTATTTTGTAAACTGTGGCATTTCTATATTCAGTATACTTATATTACGATCGTATAAGCATGCTGTACGTATACGGGGTATAGGGGTGTTACAATTGTTTTGGTATCAGAGCCTAGGTTTGAGATTCTCAACCTAGGTCCATTGTAAGAAAAAGAAAATTTTGATTTTAAAAGTTGATTTTTGAATAAAAAACATGTTTGGTATTGGCAGTCTCTGATCTTTAATGAGGAATATTCTGCTGTGTTTGCAGATATAGGTTGTAATGGATTCTCATTAACGTCAGTCTGTCGAGGGTAATGCTAAGAGTGTAGCTCCTGAAGAGAGTAGGGATGGAGCTGGAGTTGATAGAGCTAGATAGGTACCTGTTTCTGTGTCAGGGAGACCAGCTGGTAAGGAGGTTCCACCAGTTTGGCTTAGGCATGTGGTTGAACTATTGAGGCAAGCACCAGTGCAACCACCGCCACCACCACCACAGCCAATGGTACCAGTGAGACATTATGATAAATTAAGAAAGTATGGAGCAGAAGATTTTCTGGGTACTATTGATCCAGCAGTAGCTGAGCAGTGGCTGGATAAGGTACAGAGGATATTTATTTAGTTGTAAGCCACTTCAGAAGAAAATTTTGACTATGCTAGATCATTGTTGCAAAAGGATGCCTATGATTGGTGGAAGACAATACCTCATGCCATGGATGATCCACCTATGTTATCTTACGATGATTTTCTACGGGAGTTTGAGCTGAAATATACTCCGAGGGAGTATAAAGATGTTAAGAAGATGGAATTCCTGAATTTGAGGCAAGACCACCGGACTGTGACAGAATATGAGTTAGAGTTCATCCGGTTGAGCCATTATGTGTATTGTGGCTGGCTCTAGATATCAGGATTTCTCTCAGCTGGTTGCAGCGGCTAGAGGTGTAGAGAGAGCACAAGGTATAGCAGCAGCTGCTACTGAAGAGGAGACCAGGGTTAGAAGACCCCAGTTTGAGGCAGGATCTTCATCTGTGAAAAGAGGTAGAGGCAGTTTTGTTCCTAGGATAAGTAGGAGTCAGAGGCAGGCTAGTAGGTCAGTTCAGTTTCAGAGGCAGAGATTGAGACCTACAGTTTCAGTACCGAGTGCTCCGACTCCAGTGGTTCAGAGGTTCACTCCACCTATATGTGCTCAGTGTGGGGGGTCACATAGAGGTGTTTGTTGGAAGAATAGTGGACCATCTGTGTGCTTCAGATGTGGATCTCCTGATCATTTTATTAGAGAGTGTCCTGAGATGCAGGAGCAGAGGTCAGCAGATTCTGCAGTCTCTCGACCTAGTGTCAGAGGTGGTCGAGGGGGCAGAGGGTTCAACAAATGGGGTAGACCTGGGTTTAGTCAAAGAGGAGGATCTTCATCCAGGGATAGTAGGCCATATGAGGCTGGGCCTTCTTAATGAGTATATGTGATGCAGAGGCAACCAGATGCTTCAGCAGTTATCGTGGGTACTTTCTCTTTATTTGACATTTCAGTTCTTGCTTTGATTGATCCAGGATCTACTTATTCATATATTAGTGCATCTATTTTGCCTGTGTCTGAATTGTATTATGAGTCCCTAGGATTTGATGTGTTGATGACAAATCCTTTAGGGCATAGTGTGATTGTTAGCAAGGTGCATCGAGATAGTGCAGTTGTGGTGCAAGGTGAGGAGTTTTGTGGAGATTTGATTGAAATGCCTTTTAAAGAGTATGATTTAATTTTGGGCATGGACTGGTTCTCTAGGCATGGAGCTGTGGTAGATTGTCAAAAGAAATGTGTTACTTTGAGAACTAATGATGGTAGAATTGTGTTGGTATCTAGTGAGCAGAGACAGCTTGCTTCCTTGTTTGTTTCAGCTATTGCAGCTAGGAAGTTTATTAGAAAAGGGTGTGATGCTTATCTTGCTCATGTTTTGGATACTAGAGTAGTAGGTTCTCAACTTGATAGTATATCCACAGTTGCAGAGTTTCCAGATGTGTTTCCAGAGGAGTTGCCAGGATTGCCTCCTGAGAGAGAGGTGGAGTTTGGTATTGAATTGTTACCTAGTACCACTCCTATCTCTATTACCCCTTATAGAATGGCACCTGCTGAATTGAGAGAGTTGAAGGTGCAGTTACAGGAGTTGTTGGATAAAGGGTTTGTTCGCCCTAGTGTTTCACCGTGGGGAGCTCCTGTCTTGTTTGTGAAGAAGAAGGATGGTACTATGAGATTGTGTATCGATTATAGGCAATTGAACAAAGTGACTATCAAGAATAAATATCCTTTGCCTAGAATTGATGATCTCTTTGATCAATCAAAGGGAGCAGCAGTGTTTTCTAAGATTGATTTGAGATCAGGGTACCAACAGTTGAGGGTTAGAGCTGAAGATGTTCATAAGACAGCTTTTCGTACAAGGTATGGGCATTATGAGTTTTTAGTGATGCCTTTTGGGTTGACGAATGCACCTGCAGCTTTTATGGATTTGATGAATAGGGTGTTTAGGCCCTATTTGGATCAGTTTGTGGTAGTTTTTATTGATGATATTTTGGTGTATTCGCGTAATGAAGAGGAGCATGACAAGCATCTGCGGATTGTGCTGCAGATTTTGAGAGAGAAGCAATTGTATGCTAAGCTGTCGAAATGTGAATTTTGGCTTGACCAAGTGACTTTTCTCGATCATATAATTTCAGCAGAAGGTATAAGAGTTGATCCGAGTAAAGTTGAAGCTATTTTGAATTGGAGTCCACCAAAATCTACGACTGAAGTTAGGAGTTTTCTGGGTTTGGCAGGCTATTATCGACGATTTGTGAAAGGTTTTTCCTTAATAGCTACCCCCACTCACCAGATTGCTTCGGAAGGGAGTTAAATTTGTGTGGACGGATCAATGTCAAGCTAGCTTTGAGCAGTTGAAAGATATGTTGACTCAGGCACCTGTTCTTACTTTATCTGTAGAAGATAAACCATATGTGATCTACAGTGATGCTTCACATAGTGGTTTGGGTTGTGTTTTGATGCAAGAGGGTAAGGTTATAGCTTATGCTTCTCGACAATTGAAGCCGCATGAGCTTAACTATCCGACGCATGATTTGGAGTTAGCAGCCATAGTGTTTGCTTTGAAGATTTGGTGACACTACTTGTTTGGAGAGAAGTATTTCATCTACACTGATCATAAGAGTTTGAAATATTTGGGAGTTCAGAAAGAGCTTAATCTTCGGCAGAGGCGATGGTTGGAATTGATTAAAGATTACGACTGCTTGATTGATTATCATCCTGGTAAGGCAAATGTTGTGGCTGATGCCTTGAGTCGAAAGTCTTTGGAAGGTTTGACTGTCTTTTCGCTCTCGTTGCTTGTTGAGTTGAGAGCATTGTATGCTAGATTTGTGTCATGTGATGATGGAGCTTTGTTAGCTCAATTGCATTTGAAACTGGTATTGTTGAATCAGATTAAAGAGGCTCAATTGGTTGATGAGAAAATTCAGAAGATTGTTTCAGATTGCCAGAAAGGAGAGAGCCGAGATTATACTGTGAAAGGTGATAGTAGCCTTTGGTTCAAGGGTAGATTGTGTGTTCCTAATGATGATAGTTTGAGAAAGATTATTTTAGAGTAAGCACACCAATCGGTTTTTGCTCTGCATCCGGGCAATACGAAGATGTACCATGATTTGAAACAACACTACTGGTGGTCTGGTATGAAGAGAGACATAGCAGAATTTGTGTCCAAATGTCTCACTTGTCAGAGGGTGAAAGCTGAACATCAAGTTCCAACAGGGTTGCTTCAACCTTTATCAGTGCCTGAATGGAAATGGGAAAGAGTAACAATGGACTTTGTATCTGGTTTGCCATTGACACTGAGGAAACATGATGCTATTTGGGTGATTGTTGATAGGTTGACAAAGATAGCTCATTTTCTTTCGGTTCGGATGGATTATTCTCTTGAGAAGTTGGTTGAGCTGTATATCCAAGAGATTGTGAAATTGCATGGAGTCCCAATTTCTTTAGTGTCTGATCGAGATCCCCGGTTTACTTCAAGATTTTGGAAGAGTTTACATGGTGCTTTGGGTTCTCGATTGCACTTTAGCACTACTTTTCATCCTCAGACAGATGGGCAGTCCGAGAGGGTGATACAGATTATCGAGGATATGTTGAGAAGCTGTGTCATTGATTTCTCTGGATGTTGGGACATATTTTTGCCACTTGTGGAATTTGCCTACAATAACAGTCATCAATCCAGTATTGGTATGGCACCATTTGAAGCATTGTATGGGAGAAGATGTAGAACGCCTTTATGTTGGAATGAAATTGGAGAGGGCAAGTTAATTGGTCCTGATTTGATTAAAGTAACTGAAGAAAAAGTGAAGATGATTCGGGATCGGTTAAAAGCAGCTTCAGATCGGCAGAAATCTTATTCGGATCTAAAGAGGAGAGACATAGAGTATAATGTGGGAGATAAAGTATTTCTCAAAGTGTCTCCTTGGAAAAAGATTCTGAGATTTGGTCGAAGAGGGAAACTGAGTCCTCGTTTCATTGGACCGTATGAAGTTTTAGAAAGAGTGGGACCAGTTGCTTATCAGATTGCTTTGCCACCTGAGTTGGATAGAATCCATAATTTTTTCCATGTTTCTATGTTGAGGAGATACAGATCAGACCCATCTCATGTTTTACCAGTTGAATCTATTATAGTGAGTTCGGATCTGACATTTGAAGAAGAACCAGTCGCTATTCTGGCACATGAAGTGAAAGAATTGAGAAATAAGAAAGTGCCATTGGTAAAGGTTCTTTGGAAAAATCATGGTATAGAAGAAGCAACTTGGGAAAGTGAACAAGCAATGCGAGACCAGCATCCGCAATTGTTTTAGATCTAATATAAGGTAATTTCGAGGATGAAATTTCTTTTTAGCGGGGGAGAATTGTAATATCACAAAGTGTGCCTTAGAAGTTTTGACATCATTGTTGTAATTGGATTAAGTGTATATGTTAATTTGAAAGAGAAAAGAAATGAAAAGAGAGTGTATATGTTGTGTATATGAAAATATATACAACATATATACAAGTCAAAGTCAAAAAGGGTAAGTGGAAGAAGATATTTAGTTGTTTTAATTAATTAAGTTAATTGATGGAAAATGGGAATTTATTGAATGGAAGAGATTAATTGGATTATTTTAATAATTTAAATACTTGGTGGAGATTTAAGAGTGGAATTAATATTTGACTTTGGTTCCCTTTATTCTTCATTTTCTTCTTTTCCTTTTGAGTGGCCGGCTATCAAGAAGACCAAGGAGAGCAAGAGAGGTTTTGAGTTCTAAGATCAAATTGAAGGAAGATTTCAAGAAAATAAGTGGAAAATTCAAGAAGTTCATCTTTGTTGGTAAGTTTTCTCTTGATTTCTCTTGTTCTATTTGGAGTTTTGTTTGAGTTGATGGAGTGTTGATGATAGTATGATTAAGTTTGTTTGTGGTGTGGTTATGAATGTTGTAATTGATTTTAAGATAAGAAGTTAAGTTAGTATTGGTGTTGGAAGTGTTTGTGTTGAGTTTGTATTAGGGTTTTGAGTTGGTAAGTGTTGTTAATGTTGAGTTTGGTTAATTATTTTTGTTAGTCTTCATGATATTTGCGTTTAATGGAGTTAGAAGCTTGGAATACATGTTTTTGGTTGGAGGCAGTACCATCTTGGATGCCGCGCCCGTGGCCCTTTGATGCCATGGCCGTGGGGTATTGGATATTTTTGGGCAGATTCATTCTTTAACCCACGCCCGTGGGGGTTTTGGGTGGCCACGACCGTGGGGTCTAAGGTTGAGTTGTTGGTTTGTAATTGTGATCTATGGGTCTAGTATGAGGTTAATAAGTGATTGATTGTATTGGAATTGATGTGTTTCATCATGGTTTTGAATTAGGTTGTGAAGAAGGTGAATTGCCTTAATTCTTTTGGTGAAAGACTTTTGGAAGAGAAAGTGTTTAGAGTTGTGTGGGTTGCTTTTGAAGTAAGTACAAACCTTGCATTTTTGCATACATCCATTTGATTTTGTAATTTAACACATTTAGTGAATGGGTTAAGTAACCGATTGCATTGTTGATACATATGAATAATGTTATGTTTTGCACATTGTGAATCTTGTGAAATGTAATGTGCTATATGTACGATAATAATGGGATATGAAATATGAAAGACATAAGAAGCATTCAAAATGTATGTTCGATGCAATTTATGAGTACTTAAATGATGAATTGCCTTGATTTGAATGGAGATATAATGAAGCCATTGTTGTTGGCTATGATTATGCAAATGAAATTATTGAGGCATGATTGCCTATTTGATTATGAGATATAAATTGAGAAAGAGAAAGATAAAGAGGTGAATGAAAGGATTGTATGTTTAATATGTTATTCAATTTCAGAGTTCTGGATTTGGCGGCATGCCTATGAAATATATGAAAGGTAACAGTCTTGCCGGGTTGAGGATCTTTTCAATTTGAGCTGAATTGAGGTCCAAGAGACTGGGTTTGTTACACTATGTGAATTATGGATATGAAATGTATGAAAAGTAACAATCTTGCCGGGTTGAGGATCTCCTCGATATAGTCAGGTTGATGGTCCAAGAGACTGGGTCTATTACAGGTAACAGTCTTGCCGGGTTAAGGATCTCCTCAAGTTTATTTAGTTGATGGTCCAAGAGGCTGGGTCTGTTACACTATCCATGGATAGAGATATATATATATATTGCCTACGGGCTTGATTATTGTGATTATGGACCAAAGCAGTAACTCTGAACTTTGAATATCATATTAAATACTTGTTGGGCCCATGTGTGTCTATGTTGAATGTGTGTGATGGATGATGATACAATTATTGAAATATGAAATGTAACATTTATGAATATGATCTCTATTGTTTGGATGTATGACATTGATATTGACATTGCATAATATCATTATGGTTTGTACTACTCAGCCATTAGCTCAGCGCAATTGTGGTTCATCGCGCAGGTGATAGAGTTGAGATGGAGGATTCCTCTAGACCTAGTTGAGTTTTTGTTTTGAAGTGTTGGCCTAAAGCTTAAAGATCAAAGAGTCAAGCTGCCAATCATGTATATATTTCATGTTTTGTAAATATTGATTTTAATGTATTTGTATTTGTAAATAATTGTTATAATTTCCGCTGCGTATTAAATAAACGTTTTTATATATTGTGTTTTATGATTTTCTCTTAAACGTTTGATATTTGTTTAATTTCTTTTTAGAGATATGTCTTGTGTATTTTGTAAAGTGTGGCATTTCTATATTCAATATACGTATATTACGATCGTATAAGCATGTTGTGTAAGTATACGGGGTATAGGGGTGTTACAATAATAATCATTATATACATCATCCATGTACTAATTACTCAATTTCTCAACTCATTAATACTAAACCCTTACTAAACAATTTCAACAATTCATCATCATCCTCACAAATAACCATATTATCATCATCTAAACATCAATTCAACATATATATGTATACTTTAATCTTTCATTATCATCACCTTCACATGCTAACCATATCAAATATAAACTCAATCAATAGAAATCAACACAAGGAAATGAACACTTTCTTGAATTCTTTGTCAAATCTTCAATATCCATCTTCAATTCTCTTAAAACCCTTATAAATTTGATATATATGTGAACAAAATCATACTCCTCTCTCTCTCTCTCTCCCACGTTCAAGAAGAAAAAGAAGAAGAAGAAGAATGAAAGAAAGTGGAAGCTCTCTTGTCAAACTCTCATCCTTATCTATTATATATATATATAATATAATAATTAAATACCTGTAGACCCTTAATTTTTGACCCAGTCCGGTCCAATATGTTTTATTAAGTCCAAAATGATTTTTGTTGTCTAATTGGTCCAAAATAATTTTTAATTAAAATAATTTTTGCTTTAGTATCTAATTTTTATTAATAAAAAATAAAAAAAAACAAATAAAAGTCAAAAAATAAAAATAAAAATAAAAATTGAAGTCGAAAAAATTGGTGACGAAAAAATCATCGCGCGGGCCTGTGGGCATTTTGCCAGAAGTTGCCTGCGGGCAATGCCGGCAGCCTGCCCACTGCCCACTTGCCAGCGTATTTTTTCCTGCAGCAATTTTTTCGGCAGCGCAATTTTTTCGACGCTAATTTTTTGAAACCTAATTCAATTAGGTTTTGGTTTCCTTTTCTTATTAATATTACTTGCCGTGACTAATTAGGAATAAACCATATCAAACCACTGTAAATAAGGACCAAAGGCAATGAAATTGGGGGGCCAAAAATCAAACAGTATCTTGAAAAATTTGAAACCAAATCAGTGAGGAAAAGGAGCAATTCAATTTCTTTTTTTTTCAGGAATAGCAGGGACACGATTTAAGCAATTCAAAGGCAGCAACTGTCTTTGTTCTTGTTCATCCAAGAAGAATTATTTTTGGAGAATCAACAAAAGGAGGTATCTATTAAATTCTTTTTGTTTTAATTTTTTTTACAGTAGCATAAACTATGAAATTTTGATTTTTTAAATCAAAAACTTTAGAACTTTAATTTAGTTTTTCCAAAGTTAAAAGCACTAATACGTTACTTTATTTTCCAAAAAGACTTAAAATTGTTATTTTTACCTCTTTAAATCTTAAAACCTTAATTAAACATATTTTTCAACAAAACCAAAATTTGATTCTATTTCTTTCAAAATTTTAAACTAGGTTCTGTTTCCTTCAAAAAGCTTTAAAAAACATCTTTTCTATTTATGAAAACTTTAATCTGTTTGTTTAATTTCATAAAACTTCATAAAATTATCAAATTGATTTCCAAATTCCAAAAGCCAATTCATCACCCGAAACTCCAATTCAAAGCTCCTAAAACCCTAATTCAACTCCAAAACCTAAAATAATGAATCCTAACCTCCTTTAAAACTTCAAACCTTAATTTTTTCTAAACCCTAATCCTTTAAAATTTTAAAAACCATAAAACCATAAATACTTTAATTTTACACAGTAGCTTAAAAACACAATGAATCACCATTTAAAACCATGAATCAAAGTATTTTAAAGTGTCTAAAACCCTAGCTTCATGATTTCATCATTCAAACCTTAATTTGTTTAATCAAAGAGTCTTACCAACCTTTTAAAACATAAAACCTCAATCAATTTTAATTCCATAAAAAGTTACAGTAGCTAAATTGGACTTTTATTTGCTTTATTTAATTCTATATTTGATTATGCTTTGATTTATTTCTTATGCTTTAATTTATTTAATTTCAATGCTTGATTTATTTAATTTATCATGGATGGATGTTTATTTTATATTTTGATTAATAGCTTTGATGAATGATTTATTTATGATGAATGGTTATTTACTTTTATCAATTTATTTAGATTTTTTAAATATTGTAAGAGGTATGTTTCCACTTGATGGGTACCTCATTAGTTAAAGTCATGTAATTTAAATTGCTTTTCTATTTTAGAACCAATGTAAAGGACATGTTTCTACCTTTCGGTGGGTGTCCTATTTAGGCATGGATGTAAAGGCATGTTTCCATCTTCGGATGGGTGTCCATTTATTTGTTTTGCTTGGACCTTGCTTTGATTTTAATATAATGATGCTTTCTTTTAATTATTGTGCGTAGTATGAATAATATTGTTATATTTAAGAATTTTATAATATTAAGACCTGTAAAGGAGGCCGGTTCTAATGAATCGGGCGTTGTGGGGGTGCTGGACCATTTCTCACCTTCCCAACACGTACCCAACTTTCCGAACCCATTAGGGGGTTGGGAATTCCTTAGGAATCAAGTCATCCACCCCTTTCTTTTATCCTAGCCAGTCCGGGTGGCAACTCCATTTTCTCCGGACTTAGGTCCGTGTTCTTTAAGGCCCTGAGCCTAAACAGTGCCGAAGTCGCAAGAACCATTCCACCGGGAGTGGGGGCAAAACTCCCCGCTCATAGTGGTGACTCCACTGGGGATAAGAGAAGTTGATTTCGTTGGTCTTTATATTATTCTATTCTTTCTTATAATGATATTATCCATTGCATCATCTTAGATTGCATTGTGTGCGTGAGTTAGGATGCCCGTGTTACCCATGTTATGTTATGTAAGGGATACCATACTTTCACTCAAGGTATGGAGATTGAGCATGGCATAACCACTCATAGCCTCGTACCGTTTGGTATATACTTGCTATGGGAACCTAAGCCTTTTAACCCAAAGACTAAAGCTCATGTAATTGGCCTAGTTACTTTCCTTAGGTTTTACCCCAAATGCATGTTGTTTGACTATGTTTAGTTTATCTTAGTCTAAATCATGGCTTATTTGGTTTGCTCTTTTTTTAATATGACCTAAGTATATTATAAGCTCAAAATAAATTTTTCTTTAAAGTCCAAAAGACCAAAGCTATTTTCAAAATTTTTTTTCAAGTTGGTCTTTGGACATAAGACTTTTCTAAAAACAAATAAAAAATTATTTGGCCCATGGCCCAAATACTAAGCCCAAAATCCATTTTTCTAAAATCTTTTACAATGGGCTTAGAAACAAAACTATTTTCACCCAACCATTTCTTACAAAGAGCTTGCAAAAATATTTAGGTCAATTATGAGATACCAAAAATCAATTGTGGGCCTAGTTTACACTAAGAATAAATTAACCATGGGCTTGTTTTTGGCATGAATCATTAGTTACCTTTTTCAAGCGAGAAATCTATTTATAATAAACCTCTTAATTTCATTTTAATCCAATATAGCATAAAAGCTACTATAGTTGGTTGAATGGATTAAAACTAATTAATAGGAATTATCATGGATTGATTTCCATTTTCAAAAATATAACTATTGGTTGAAACGTCCGAGGGAATTATTCGAAAGCAAGATACCCCATGTTGGTATTTTGTTAACCATATACCTAGGAAAAGGGACTCACCATTCGTGTGTGGATGTTATAAGGTTGGAAGGAACGTCCTATTTATCCTTATTTGTTGATTGTTTGTGCATACATGCATACATTTGCATTTCATATCATTTATCCTCTCTAGCTCACAGCCCTAGATTACGATAGTTCTAATGCTTACAACAATTCGACCTACGCCGGAGATGAAATATCTAGCAATGACTCAATCACTTGCTCACCTAAAACAATGGAGCCCAAACAAATTCAAAGGATGGTGGATGAGGCCCTCAATGTCAAGATGGAAGAAATCAAAGAGGCCCTAGCTGCGATCTTAGAGAACCATGCCAAGGCATCTGCTAGCACTAAGAAACCAAAGGACAAAGGGAAGACCAAAGTTAGTGAAGTGGTTTTTGATGATGAAAAGGTGATCATTGATGATGATGATGATGATTGGGCTCAATACTACCAAGATGTTCAAGAAAAGAAGAAAGAACCAAAGGTTGGTGAGAAGGCAACTATTGAAAAGACCTAGACATCTGATGTTGAAAAGATGATTGCTGATTTAGAAAAGAAATTTGAGAAGAAGCTAAAAACCAAAGAGATGTCTGAGATCGACAAACTATTTGAACAAGATAAAAAGGTCCCTTATAAATTCAAGATGCCTTCCTTTATTAAGTACAATGGCACCGGAAATCCTCATCTTTACATGAAGCAATACATCACTGCCATGCAGTCTGCCCGAGCTACTAAGGCTCAAACCCTAAGGTACTTTATGCTCTCATTGGACCCTGTTGTCCAAAATTGGTTCAATACCTTAGATGATGGAACACAAAAGAGTTGGGATCTACTTTACAAAGCCTTCATCCAACAATATGAATATAATGTTGAGTTGGAAGTTACCTTGATGGAAGTGGAGTCCATTAGGCAAAGGCCAAATGAGAATTTTGTGGACTATGTGAAAAGATGGAGAAACAAGGCCGCTTTACTCAACAAGAGGCCTGATGAATCCGATCAAATAAGGATGATTGTAAGAGGGGTGTTGCCTAGTCTTAGTGAGAGGATGTCTCATACACTCATCCGTGATTTCAAAGACCTTCTCCAAGCTACTTTACTAATTGAAGAATGGGAAAGGGAGAAGAGCCGCTTTGCAACAAAAAGGAACGAGAAAGGGAGCTATCAACCTGGTAGCAAATGTAATATCCCAAAGTATACCCTAAAAGTTTTGGAATACTTATTGTTATATTTGAATTAAATGTTATAACTGTATATGTTTAATGGAAAGAGAAAAGAAGTAAAGAGAGAGTGTATATGTTGTATATATAGATATATATATAACATATACAAGTCAAACTAATGGAAGTCAAAAGAAGATTGTTTATTTTTATTATTAATTAAAAGGAAATTAAGTTAGTGGAAGAGGATTTTATAAATATTATTTTAATTTAAAATTGCTTGGTGGAGGTTTAAAGAGAAAGAGTTGACTTGGTTCTTTGCCATTCATTTTGTTCTTTGTTTTCTTTTCTCTTTGGGTTGGCCGGCCATCAAAGAAGCAAGAGAGGAAGGGAATTTTTGATTTTTTAAGATCAAAATTAAAGGATGTTTCAAGTGATCAAGTTGGAAATCTAAGAAGTTTCATCAACTTTGGTAAGTTTTCCACTTGTTTTTCTTGTTTTCTTTTAAGTTGTATTTGAGTATGTTTGATTGTGGTGTGTTTGAGAGTGTTGGGTTTAATTGATTGTGATTTTGGAGTTGAATTGAAGAGATGGAGTTAAGTTTGGTGTTGGAAGAGTAAGGGTTGTGTTTATGTTATGGTTGTGAATTGGTAATTGATGTATGTTGTGAGTTTGAGCAATTATTATCTTAGATTTCCAATGTGTTTGTGTTTAATGAAGTTGAAAGCATAGAATACATGAGTTTTATTGGAAACAGTGGCAAAATGGATGCCACGACCGTGGCCCTTGGATGCCACGACCGTGGGGGTGTAAGGGAAATTGGACAGGTTCGTTTGTTAACCCACGACCATGGGGATTGTGAGGCCACGAACCGTGGGGGGTTTTATAACAGAATGGGCAGACTCGTTTGCTATGCCATGACCGTAGGGTTGTGAGGCCACGACTGTGGGGTCCTAGATAGTTGTGTTGGCTTATAATTTGAGATCTTCGGGCCTAGTATGAGACTATTAGGTGAATAATTGAATTGGAATTCATGTGTATTTTTAAATAAGTGTGTATTATTCCTTTTGAATTAGGTTGTGAAGAGGTTGAGTTGCCCTAATCCAAGTAGTGAAGAATTCTTGGAGGAGGAAGTGTATAGATTGGTGTGAGTTGTTCTTGAGGTAAGTACAAACTTACATGGTTGCATACATTTTGTAACACCCCGATACTCCATATAAGTACTATACATACACTGGGTATACGTACAGTAAGTATATAAAGTATAAAGATGTCACTTTTCATTACATTTCAAAAAAAAACTTTAACAGAATTCAAATCACAATATTTTAATTTAAAGAAGATTTACAAATCATTATATTTATTAACACTTTATTTATACATATACATACCCTCTTGTCAAAAATACATCATAGTTACAAAGTTATACATGTATGCATTACCCTCTAGTTGGTCTCGACAAACTCTTACTCTTATCGTGGCATAACAAAAGACTTCATATCTTCCACCTAGTCACCTGCGCGATTACACATCCGCGCTAAGCCCGAGAACTTAGTAGTACAAATAAATATTAAAATATACTTTACAAAAGAATCATACCTCATATTTTTAGCATCATGTTTTATTGTTTTCTTATCCTGTTTTTCCTTTCTTAGTGCATTCTTCATATACTCCCACTAATCTCATAGATTATATATATATATATATATATAACATTCACAAAACTATACTTACCATTGCTACCTCATATACATATTACATATTATATTACACTTCCAGAATCATATATCTCCACATAGCTTCTCAAAATCGAATCTCTTTTCAATAACTCATTTATACCATATTATCATTCCATACTTCATAACCTTATATTTCATTACACCATTCAATTAAATCATTATCCACAGTTCAATATTCATAAATCACATTTTCAACAAAGACAATCATTATACCATTCAATTGAATCATTATTTGCAATCCATCATTAATACTCATAATTAGTATGCCAATATACACATTTCACATCATACTTCATAGCATTATTTTGTTCACAATTCACCAATCATAAGTCACATTGCCAACAAAGTCAACCATAGATCTCATTAACCATTTATTTCAACATTTGTATATCATATTGACAATAAAGACAGACTCGGGCCCAACAGACACTAATATGCCATTCAATTTTCAGAGTTAATGCTTTGGTTTTCATTATCACATTTATCATTATCCCAACTAGGCTTCAAGAATTAGGTTCAACCAAGCTTCAAGGGGAACAAAGCATGCTAAGTATCAACCCAACTTGGCTTCAAGAACCGATTCAACCTAGCTTCAAGGGTTGTAACATCTCAATTAGGCTTCAAGGATTTGACCCAACCAAGCTTCAAGGGGAGTAAAACATGTTAAACTTCAACCCAACTTGGCTTCAAGGATCAATCCAACCTAACTTCAAGAGATTTTTACTATCATTAGGCATGCCACCAACAACAAACTCTGAAAATAGAATAACACATTATTCACACAATTCATTGATTATTTCATCATCAATATCATTTTCAAATCTCATCATCATCTAGGCAAACATGCCTTATTTTTTTTTTTTCAATTGAATCAACATAGCCAATCACAATGGCTTCATATCACATTATGTCTCAACTCATATTATGATATTTCATTATTCAAGTATCCATAACTAATCACCTCATCACCTCATTCACATTATACATATAACATCATTGCTATAACATTACAAAGTACATTATTCATGTAGCACAATACCACTCACAAGATTTACAATACATAAAACATAACATTGTTCATATGCATCATCATTACAATACACTACATCAATTACATTAACCAAACAAACATATCATTATTCAATCTTATCACTCACATTATTATAATTCATAACATTCATTTCACATCTCTTTATGTCTCAATTTACCCTAAAGTAATTCATCATAATAAATTGCATTGCACATACCTTTTTGAATGATCCTCTTCTCTTTCACACTATACAAGTCACATTATATTAACAACATAATAAATTTCTTAACATTGTTTTAAATATAAAATTATATAAAAGAATACATCTAGGTAAGTTTGTACTTACCTCAATAACACTCCACACACTATCAACAATTTCCTTTTTCCAAGATTCTTCACTTCCCAAATTAGGGCAATTCACTTTATTTCAAACCTTAATCCAAAAATAATACAATCCATCAATTCTAGTACCATTTAATCACTTAATAACTTCTTATTAGACCTTTAAATCACAAAATATCATTCAACATCACACATAGTAGCCCACGGCCGTGGTCAACTCAACCCCCACGGGCGTGGGATACAAACCACTTCTGCCCAAAAGTGTTCATCCTCCCACGGCCATGGCACCAAAAGTCTATAAATGGCCACGGCCATGGCCAACCAAAGCCACGGGCGTGGCATCCAGAAGGCTACTGTCTTCGGCCAAAATCTCATTCCAAAGCCTAAAATTCCAACAAACATCAACCACATGAAGATCTATGAAAATAATGAAGCAAACTCAAGCAAAACATCATGTAACACTTCAAAACCCTAAAACAACATCATTCTTATTCTTTCAATTTCAATAATCCATTATTACCCTCACAATTAATCATATTAACATCATCTAACTATCAATTCAACATATCTATAACTTTAATCTTTCATTAACATCACCATCACACACCAATCCTATTAAATCCAACTCAAACAATAGGAATCAAAACAAAGAATTGAATACTTACTTGAATATCTTGTCCAATCTTCAATCTCTTCCTTCAAATCTCTTAAAGCCCTAAAATTTTGAAGAAGATCATCACATCTCTCCATCTCTCTCTCTCTCTCTCTCGTGCAAGAACCAAAAGAAGAAGAAAAAGAAGAAGAAAGAAAGAAAATATCTTTTCCTTCTTTTCATTTCTTTCCTCTTTTCACGTTAACCACATATATATATAATAATAATAATAATAATAATAATCAATTATTTCCAAAAATCCTCCACCACACCTTTCCTTCTCTTGACTTTTCTTTTGACCCACTTATATGTTATATATATTAACATATATACAACATATACATTCCATTAACACAATCATTTCCTTTGCAAAAACATATGTATTCCTTCTATTCAAATCCAACAACAAGTGTATTAAAACTTCTAGGGCATACATTGGGATATTACAATTCTCTCCCCCTTAAATAATTTCGTCCTCGAAATTATCAGTACCATAACAATCCATTCTTAACAAAATACTATCTTAACTTCCATATGAAGTTAATTATATACTTAAGTTATTATATCATCAAATCATATATCTTCAACTCTCCTCTTTAGAATCAACCACCTTCTTTAAATTCCATAGCTCATCATTCTATACATTTATACATCTTATTACTTCCTTGATCAAACATTCAAAAGATCTTATTATAATTCCTATTAATATCTTTATACAAGAATTAGATCATCATATAATACACTTATACTTCGTCCAATCTTTATTTTTAATATATATATATTGCTTCTTCATCTCTTTAATATTACTCTCATAGCTTTAACCTTAGAAACCATTGGTTTATATCTGAGCATTAATTATCCTGTCTTTACTATCACTGTCTAATTAGACATTTTACAAACCTTAATGGATAACAAGATCCTTATTTTTCACAAATGGAGTTACTTCTTTAGCATGCTTTCGCTTCACTTACGTATTAATACATTACCTTCCAACTTATTTCATACATAATCAATCTTTTTCCTTATTCTCATGACTAATAACTGCTATATTCCATTCATTCATATCCAATCCCACTTTAAATTTTTTTTTTTACATCATATACATTATCATGTAAATACTTATACTCTTAACACAACAATACACGTTAAATCTCAATAATGATTCATAATCTTAATCAAATTCAGATCAATTGATCTATCTATCACAATATATCCACGTTCCAATTTCAACCAACACTTAATTAATTTAACTTATCATGAAATTTCACAATTTTCATATATGTATACATATAACTTAATTCCATTAGAACAAACTTATATACAATTCCTGATCTCTTCCGATCCATATTCAGTCAAATTATCATAGTGTAATTCCCACCAATTCTCATAATAATTTACACTATAATTACTATTTATAGTTCATTCATTACATACCATAAACATATTCAGTATAACTTCCAGTTACATTTATAATTTCTCCCTTATTAATATCTCCTCACCTTTCATATCATTGATATATATTTATTTTAATTACCTTTTTGTCATATTATCTATAACTCAAAACATTTCCAAAATTTCCTTTTCTCTCTTTATCTTCATAATTATAACCAAATTCTTAACATAAAATGATAAGGTACAACTTTATCCATCATAACTTTTAACTATACTTCTCAAACAAAATTTTCAATCTCACCAAATATGTATTACAATCATGTTATCTAAGATCCCAAAACTATGGATAACACATTAACCAATCACATATACTAAACAAAACACATGGCTTTAAGAAATTAATATTCAAGCTTGAAATTTCCAAATCAATAATATTCTTTTATAATTCTATTCTCAATCAAGAATTATATATATTCCTTCTTTACATTTTTGCTATATCAGAAGTTATCACATTCCAACTTTGTTTCAACCAATTTGCACTCGATCATATGTTCTTTATCAACTTAATTCATATTTTAACAGTATTACTATATTCATATTCAATCATATGCAGTTTCTGTACAATTTCTATTTGTCACTTCATTTCTAATCCATTCATAATCTCTTATAATATCTAGTTACATAAAACTTTCCACATGTGATTACTTTGGAACTCATATGATTATTAAGATCAATGCTCACCATAACAATTTCTACTATTCAATATTACTCAAGTCCATTCTATACTTACCTCCTTTATATAATCTATCTAGCTTTACACAGTTCAAGACCTAATCTCTCTTAGGTCCACTAATACCAACAACATCATTTTCTATATCATCAATTCTATAATTATACCATATACATATTTATAAGTCACCTTTATAATATGATTCACACCTTTGTATATATATATCATAATTTCATTCATATTGAATAACTCAATTCACATAACATATACATGTACGCACTTAATTATATGCTCTTATTTTCTTTTCCTTTTTCATACGTTCAATACAAATTTAATGTTTATCACTTTCTTTTAAACACTGTCATTCCCATTCTTTCAATATGATGTAAAGTATTTATTCATACAACATACATATATATATATTCTGACTATAATAGCATTTTACATCCATCTTAACCACATTCCCAATATAACATCTCTTTCACTTTCATCATTAAAAGCATTTAATATATTTCCATATCCATTTTTTTTTACCCTTTTCAATATAATGACTTAAAATAGCTCATTTTCATTTACTTATCCATTTCCCTTTTTACTTCAAGACAAATTCTCACACTATCAATTACATTACTCAATTCATAATACTTTCATATGTAATATTAATCACTTCATCTAGCTCATGTATTGCATACACATGAAACCATCAATATCCAAATAATCTTTATCAAATGCCACTAAAACTTTAGCTTCTCAACTTACTACTTTACTTAAACTTCAATTTGCCAAACTCATCTTTCTAATATCACTTTAAAACATCTTACCAATATATATCACAAAGCAATATCAAAACATATAATTTCCACAATTATAAAGCTCACTTCAAAAATCTCAAATATCACATATTATCACCATTACCATGAGCTTTCACAATATCCAAGCATCTCACATTTCTAACATTGAATTCACAATATTTGCATTACAATAAAAATACCAACTTATATCCTTACTCAACCAATATCATCTCTTTTTCCTTTAAACAAAACCTTAACTTTACATATCCATTTATTTACCATTCAACATATATATATATATCCCTCACATATATTTACACATGTACATTACATCCAATCATATATACATTGAGCCCAATAACCTTTATACACTTTTCAAATCTAGTTATCACAAATCTCAGTTTCTTGAACCAATGTTGCTCAATCCAATTCTCACTATCAATCTTATCACATGACCTAGTTTTGCACAAGTTTATCAATGCAAGCGTAATCATTCTCAACATTAATAGACAAGTAATTATATAGGTTATAAACATGCAATACTATACGTACATTACATTTTCAATTGATCAACTCAATCTTTGATCACTAACATATTACATCACATTATCACATTAAATTCACAATGTTTGCATTAAAACAACAATGCAAACAACACCATTATATTTCCTTACATTAACCAATATTTTTATTTTAATTTTCATATCATTTCTTTCTCTAGTATTTACTTTCAAGTAGAAACCTCATTCAGACATTATCATTCCTCTCATATCATTCAAATTTATCCCACGTCACATAATGCCACATCCGAGACCAACCTAAGTGTTAATGCATATGCATGTATTACCAATTGCATTTCAAAACTCTTCTTTTTAATTCATTTTAAGTGTTTCAAAGCTTTTTCTTTTTAAATCTACTTAGGCCGAGAATCTCGAACCTAAGCTCTGATACCAAAATAATTGTAACACCCCGATACTCCATATAAGTACTATACATACACTGGGTATACGTACAGTAAGTATATAAAGTATAAAGATGTCACTTTTCATTACATTTTAAAAAAAAAACTTTAACAGAATTCAAATCACAATATTTTAATTTAAAGAAGATTTACAAATCATTATATTTATTAACACTTTATTTATACATATACATACCCTCTTGTCAAAAATACATCATAGTTACAAAGTTATACATGTATGCATTACCCTCTAGTTGGTCTCGACAAACTCTTACTCTTATCGTGGCATAACAAAAGACTTCATATCTTCCACCTAGTCACCTGCGCGATTACACATCCGCGCTAAGCCCGAGAACTTAGTAGTACAAATAAATATTAAAATATACTTTACAAAAGAATCATACCTCATATTTTTAGCATCATGTTTTATTGTTTTCTTATCCTGTTTTTCCTTTCTTAGTGCATTCTTCATATACTCCCACTAATCTCATAGATTATATATATATATATAACATTCACAAAACTATACTTACCATTGCTACCTCATATACATATTACATATTATATTACACTTCCAGAATCATATATCTCCACATAGCTTCTCAAAATCGAATCTCTTTTCAATAACTCATTTATACCATATTATCATTCCATACTTCATAACCTTATATTTCATTACACCATTCAATTAAATCATTATCCACAGTTCAATATTCATAAATCACATTTTCAACAAAGACAATCATTATACCATTCAATTGAATCATTATTTGCAATCCATCATTAATACTCATAATTAGTATGCCAATATACACATTTCACATCATACTTCATAGCATTATTTTGTTCACAATTCACCAATCATAAGTCACATTGCCAACAAAGTCAACCATAGATCTCATTAACCATTTATTTCAACATTTGTATATCATATTGACAATAAAGACAGACTCGGGCCCAACAGACACTAATATGCCATTCAATTTTCAGAGTTAATGCTTTGGTTTTCATTATCACATTTATCATTATCCCAACTAGGCTTCAAGAATTAGGTTCAACCAAGCTTCAAGGGGAACAAAGCATGCTAAGTATCAACCCAACTTGGCTTCAAGAACCGATTCAACCTAGCTTCAAGGGTTGTAACATCTCAATTAGGCTTCAAGGATTTGACCCAACCAAGCTTCAAGGGGAGTAAAACATGTTAAACTTCAACCCAACTTGGCTTCAAGGATCAATCCAACCTAACTTCAAGAGATTTTTACTATCATTAGGCATGCCACCAACAACAAACTCTGAAAATAGAATAACACATTATTCACACAATTCATTGATTATTTCATCATCAATATCATTTTCAAATCTCATCATCATCTAGGCAAACATGCCTTATTTTTTTTTTTCAATTGAATCAACATAGCCAATCACAATGGCTTCATATCACATTATGTCTCAACTCATATTATGATATTTCATTATTCAAGTATCCATAACTAATCACCTCATCACCTCATTCACATTATACATATAACATCATTGCTATAACATTACAAAGTACATTATTCATGTAGCACAATACCACTCACAAGATTTACAATACATAAAACATAACATTGTTCATATGCATCATCATTACAATACACTACATCAATTACATTAACCAAACAAACATATCATTATTCAATCTTATCACTCACATTATTATAATTCATAACATTCATTTCACATCTCTTTATGTCTCAATTTACCCTAAAGTAATTCATCATAATAAATTGCATTGCACATACCTTTTTGAATGATCCTCTTCTCTTTCACACTATACAAGTCACATTATATTAACAACATAATAAATTTCTTAACATTGTTTTAAATATAAAATTATATAAAAGAATACATCTAGGTAAGTTTGTACTTACCTCAATAACACTCCACACACTATCAACAATTTCCTTTTTCCAAGATTCTTCACTTCCCAAATTAGGGCAATTCACTTTATTTCAAACCTTAATCCAAAAATAATACAATCCATCAATTCTAGTACCATTTAATCACTTAATAACTTCTTATTAGACCTTTAAATCACAAAATATCATTCAACATCACACATAGTAGCCCACGGCCGTGGTCAACTCAACCCCCACGGGCGTGGGATACAAACCACTTCTGCCCAAAAGTGTTCATCCTCCCACGGCCATGGCACCAAAAGTCTATAAATGGCCACGGCCATGGCCAACCAAAGCCACGGGCGTGGCATCCAGAAGGCTACTGTCTTCGGCCAAAATCTCATTCCAAAGCCTAAAATTCCAACAAACATCAACCACATGAAGATCTATGAAAATAATGAAGCAAACTCAAGCAAAACATCATGTAACACTTCAAAACCCTAAAACAACATCATTCTTATTCTTTCAATTTCAATAATCCATTATTACCCTCACAATTAATCATATTAACATCATCTAACTATCAATTCAACATATCTATAACTTTAATCTTTCATTAACATCACCATCACACACCAATCCTATTAAATCCAACTCAAACAATAGGAATCAAAACAAAGAATTGAATACTTACTTGAATATCTTGTCCAATCTTCAATCTCTTCCTTCAAATCTCTTAAAGCCCTAAAATTTTGAAGAAGATCATCACATCTCTCCATCTCTCTCTCTCTCTCTCTCGTGCAAGAACCAAAAGAAGAAGAAAAAGAAGAAGAAAGAAAGAAAATATCTTTTCCTTCTTTTCATTTCTTTCCTCTTTTCACGTTAACCACATATATATATAATAATAATAATAATAATAATCAATTATTTCCAAAAATCCTCCACCACACCTTTCCTTCTCTTGACTTTTCTTTTGACCCACTTATATGTTATATATATTAACATATATACAACATATACATTCCATTAACACAATCATTTCCTTTGCAAAAACATATGTATTCCTTCTATTCAAATCCAACAACAAGTGTATTAAAACTTCTAGGGCATACATTGGGATATTACAATTCTCTCCCCCTTAAATAATTTCGTCCTCGAAATTATCAGTACCATAACAATCCATTCTTAACAAAATACTATCTTAACTTCCATATGAAGTTAATTATATACTTAAGTTATTATATCATCAAATCATATATCTTCAACTCTCCTCTTTAGAATCAACCACCTTCTTTAAATTCCATAGCTCATCATTCTATACATTTATACATCTTATTACTTCCTTGATCAAACATTCAAAAGATCTTATTATAATTCCTATTAATATCTTTATACAAGAATTAGATCATCATATAATACACTTATACTTCGTCCAATCTTTATTTTTAATATATATATATTGCTTCTTCATCTCTTTAATATTACTCTCATAGCTTTAACCTTAGAAACCATTGGTTTATATCTGAGCATTAATTATCCTGTCTTTACTATCACTGTCTAATTAGACATTTTACAAACCTTAATGGATAACAAGATCCTTATTTTTCACAAATGGAGTTACTTCTTTAGCATGCTTTCGCTTCACTTACGTATTAATACATTACCTTCCAACTTATTTCATACATAATCAATCTTTTTCCTTATTCTCATGACTAATAACTGCTATATTCCATTCATTCATATCCAATCCCACTTTAAATTTTTTTTTTTACATCATATACATTATCATGTAAATACTTATACTCTTAACACAACAATACACGTTAAATCTCAATAATGATTCATAATCTTAATCAAATTCAGATCAATTGATCTATCTATCACAATATATCCACGTTCCAATTTCAACCAACACTTAATTAATTTAACTTATCATGAAATTTCACAATTTTCATATATGTATACATATAACTTAATTCCATTAGAACAAACTTATATACAATTCCTGATCTCTTCCGATCCATATTCAGTCAAATTATCATAGTGTAATTCCCACCAATTCTCATAATAATTTACACTATAATTACTATTTATAGTTCATTCATTACATACCATAAACATATTCAGTATAACTTCCAGTTACATTTATAATTTCTCCCTTATTAATATCTCCTCACCTTTCATATCATTGATATATATTTATTTTAATTACCTTTTTGTCATATTATCTATAACTCAAAACATTTCCAAAATTTCCTTTTCTCTCTTTATCTTCATAATTATAACCAAATTCTTAACATAAAATGATAAGGTACAACTTTATCCATCATAACTTTTAACTATACTTCTCAAACAAAATTTTCAATCTCACCAAATATGTATTACAATCATGTTATCTAAGATCCCAAAACTATGGATAACACATTAACCAATCACATATACTAAACAAAACACATGGCTTTAAGAAATTAATATTCAAGCTTGAAATTTCCAAATCAATAATATTCTTTTATAATTCTATTCTCAATCAAGAATTATATATATTCCTTCTTTACATTTTTGCTATATCAGAAGTTATCACATTCCAACTTTGTTTCAACCAATTTGCACTCGATCATATGTTCTTTATCAACTTAATTCATATTTTAACAGTATTACTATATTCATATTCAATCATATGCAGTTTCTGTACAATTTCTATTTGTCACTTCATTTCTAATCCATTCATAATCTCTTATAATATCTAGTTACATAAAACTTTCCACATGTGATTACTTTGGAACTCATATGATTATTAAGATCAATGCTCACCATAACAATTTCTACTATTCAATATTACTCAAGTCCATTCTATACTTACCTCCTTTATATAATCTATCTAGCTTTACACAGTTCAAGACCTAATCTCTCTTAGGTCCACTAATACCAACAACATCATTTTCTATATCATCAATTCTATAATTATACCATATACATATTTATAAGTCACCTTTATAATATGATTCACACCTTTGTATATATATATCATAATTTCATTCATATTGAATAACTCAATTCACATAACATATACATGTACGCACTTAATTATATGCTCTTATTTTCTTTTCCTTTTTCATACGTTCAATACAAATTTAATGTTTATCACTTTCTTTTAAACACTGTCATTCCCATTCTTTCAATATGATGTAAAGTATTTATTCATACAACATACATATATATATATTCTGACTATAATAGCATTTTACATCCATCTTAACCACATTCCCAATATAACATCTCTTTCACTTTCATCATTAAAAGCATTTAATATATTTCCATATCCATTTTTTTTTACCCTTTTCAATATAATGACTTAAAATAGCTCATTTTCATTTACTTATCCATTTCCCTTTTTACTTCAAGACAAATTCTCACACTATCAATTACATTACTCAATTCATAATACTTTCATATGTAATATTAATCACTTCATCTAGCTCATGTATTGCATACACATGAAACCATCAATATCCAAATAATCTTTATCAAATGCCACTAAAACTTTAGCTTCTCAACTTACTACTTTACTTAAACTTCAATTTGCCAAACTCATCTTTCTAATATCACTTTAAAACATCTTACCAATATATATCACAAAGCAATATCAAAACATATAATTTCCACAATTATAAAGCTCACTTCAAAAATCTCAAATATCACATATTATCACCATTACCATGAGCTTTCACAATATCCAAGCATCTCACATTTCTAACATTGAATTCACAATATTTGCATTACAATAAAAATACCAACTTATATCCTTACTCAACCAATATCATCTCTTTTTCCTTTAAACAAAACCTTAACTTTACATATCCATTTATTTACCATTCAACATATATATATATATATCCCTCACATATATTTACACATGTACATTACATCCAATCATATATACATTGAGCCCAATAACCTTTATACACTTTTCAAATCTAGTTATCACAAATCTCAGTTTCTTGAACCAATGTTGCTCAATCCAATTCTCACTATCAATCTTATCACATGACCTAGTTTTGCACAAGTTTATCAATGCAAGCGTAATCATTCTCAACATTAATAGACAAGTAATTATATAGGTTATAAACATGCAATACTATACGTACATTACATTTTCAATTGATCAACTCAATCTTTGATCACTAACATATTACATCACATTATCACATTAAATTCACAATGTTTGCATTAAAACAACAATGCAAACAACACCATTATATTTCCTTACATTAACCAATATTTTTATTTTAATTTTCATATCATTTCTTTCTCTAGTATTTACTTTCAAGTAGAAACCTCATTCAGACATTATCATTCCTCTCATATCATTCAAATTTATCCCACGTCACATAATGCCACATCCGAGACCAACCTAAGTGTTAATGCATATGCATGTATTACCAATTGCATTTCAAAACTCTTCTTTTTAATTCATTTTAAGTGTTTCAAAGCTTTTTCTTTTTAAATCTACTTAGGCCGAGAATCTCGAACCTAAGCTCTGATACCAAAATAATTGTAACACCCCGATACTCCATATAAGTACTATACATACACTGGGTATACGTACAGTAAGTATATAAAGTATAAAGATGTCACTTTTCATTACATTTTAAAAAAAAAACTTTAACAGAATTCAAATCACAATATTTTAATTTAAAGAAGATTTACAAATCATTATATTTATTAACACTTTATTTATACATATACATACCCTCTTGTCAAAAATACATCATAGTTACAAAGTTATACATGTATGCATTACCCTCTAGTTGGTCTCGACAAACTCTTACTCTTATCGTGGCATAACAAAAGACTTCATATCTTCCACCTAGTCACCTGCGCGATTACACATCCGCGCTAAGCCCGAGAACTTAGTAGTACAAATAAATATTAAAATATACTTTACAAAAGAATCATACCTCATATTTTTAGCATCATGTTTTATTGTTTTCTTATCCTGTTTTTCCTTTCTTAGTGCATTCTTCATATACTCCCACTAATCTCATAGATTATATATATATATATAACATTCACAAAACTATACTTACCATTGCTACCTCATATACATATTACATATTATATTACACTTCCAGAATCATATATCTCCACATAGCTTCTCAAAATCGAATCTCTTTTCAATAACTCATTTATACCATATTATCATTCCATACTTCATAACCTTATATTTCATTACACCATTCAATTAAATCATTATCCACAGTTCAATATTCATAAATCACATTTTCAACAAAGACAATCATTATACCATTCAATTGAATCATTATTTGCAATCCATCATTAATACTCATAATTAGTATGCCAATATACACATTTCACATCATACTTCATAGCATTATTTTGTTCACAATTCACCAATCATAAGTCACATTGCCAACAAAGTCAACCATAGATCTCATTAACCATTTATTTCAACATTTGTATATCATATTGACAATAAAGACAGACTCGGGCCCAACAGACACTAATATGCCATTCAATTTTCAGAGTTAATGCTTTGGTTTTCATTATCACATTTATCATTATCCCAACTAGGCTTCAAGAATTAGGTTCAACCAAGCTTCAAGGGGAACAAAGCATGCTAAGTATCAACCCAACTTGGCTTCAAGAACCGATTCAACCTAGCTTCAAGGGTTGTAACATCTCAATTAGGCTTCAAGGATTTGACCCAACCAAGCTTCAAGGGGAGTAAAACATGTTAAACTTCAACCCAACTTGGCTTCAAGGATCAATCCAACCTAACTTCAAGAGATTGTTACTATCATTAGGCATGCCACCAACAACAAACTCTGAAAATAGAATAACACATTAGTCACACAATTCATTGATTATTTCATCATCAATATCATTTTCAAATCTCATCATCATCTAGGCAAACATGCCTTATTTTTTTTTTCAATTGAATCAACATAGCCAATCACAATGGCTTCATATCACATTATGTCTCAACTCATATTATGATATTTCATTATTCAAGTATCCATAACTAATCACCTCATCACCTCATTCACATTATACATATAACATCATTGCTATAACATTACAAAGTACATTATTCATGTAGCACAATACCACTCACAAGATTTACAATACATAAAACATAACATTGTTCATATGCATCATCATTACAATACACTACATCAATTACATTAACCAAACAAACATATCATTATTCAATCTTATCACTCACATTATTATAATTCATAACATTCATTTCACATCTCTTTATGTCTCAATTTACCCTAAAGTAATTCATCATAATAAATTGCATTGCACATACCTTTTTGAATGATCCTCTTCTCTTTCACACTATACAAGTCACATTATATTAACAACATAATAAATTTCTTAACATTGTTTTAAATATAAAATCATATAAAAGAATACATCTAGGTAAGTTTGTACTTACCTCAATAACACTCCACACACTATCAACACTTTCCTTTTTCCAAGATTCTTCACTTCCCAAATTAGGACAATTCACTTTATTTCAAACCCTAATCCAAAAATAATACAATCCATCAATTCTAGTACCATTTAATCACTTAATAACTTCTTATTAGACCTTTAAATCACAAAATATCATTCAACATCACAGATAGTAGCCCACGGCCGTGGTCAACTCAACCCCCACGGGCGTGGGATACAAACCACTTCTGCCCAAAAGTGTTCATCCTCCCACGGCCATGGCACCAAAAGTCTATAAATGGCCACGGCCATGGCCAACCAAAGCCACGGGCGTGGCATCCAGAAGGCTACTGTCTTCGGCCAAAATCTCATTCCAAAGCCTAAAATTCCAACAAACATCAACCACATGAAGATCTATGAAAATAATGAAGCAAACTCAAGCAAAACATCATGTAACACTTCAAAACCCTAAAACAACATCATTCTTATTCTTTCAATTTCAATAATCCATTATTACCCTCACAATTAATCATATTAACATCATCTAACTATCAATTCAACATATCTATAACTTTAATCTTTCATTAACATCACCATCACACACCAATCCTATTAAATCCAACTCAAACAATAGGAATCAAAACAAAGAATTGAATACTTACTTGAATATATTGTCCAATCTTCAATCTCTTCCTTCAAATCTCTTAAAGCCCTAAAATTTTGATGAAGATCATCACATCTCTCCATCTCTCTCTCTCTCTCTCGTGCAAGAACCAAAAGAAGAAGAAAAAGAAGAAGAAAGAAAGAAAATATCTTTTCCTTCTTTTCATTTCTTTCCTCTTTTCACGTTAACCACATATATATATAATAATAATAATAATAATAATAATAATAATCAATTATTTCCAAAAATCCTCCACCACACCTTTCCTTCTCTTGACTTTTCTTTTGACCCACTTATATGTTATATATATTAACATATATACAACATATACATTCCATTAACACAATCATTTCCTTTGCAAAAACATATGTATACCTTCTATTCAAATCCAACAACAAGTGTATTAAAACTTCTAGGGCATACATTGGGATATTACACATTTACATGATTTTGAGACTTAACACATTTAGTTGTAAATGTGTTAAGTAATTTACTATATTGTTAATACATTTTGATTAATGTTATAATTGGTATAATGTGAAAGATATGATGATCATTCAAAATGTATGTGCAATGCGATTGATTATGTATACTTTAATGATGAATTGCTTTAATGTGAATTGAGATATGATGATGTGAAGCCATTGTGGTTGGCTATAATGATTCAAATGAAATAAATGGGGCATGTTTGCCTAGATGATTATGAAGAAATGTGAAGCCATTGTTATTGGCTATAATATTGCAAATGAAATAATTGAGGCATGGTTACCTAGATGGTTATGAAGAAATAAGAATGAAATTGATAATGAAATAATGAATGAATTGTGTGTCTAATATATTAGTCAATTTTCAGAGTTTTGTTGTTGGTGGCATGCCTAATAGTAATAATCTCTTGAAGCTAGGTTGGGCTTGGTCCTTGAAGCCAAGTTGGGTTGAAGTTTAGCATGCTTAACTCCCCTTGAAGCTTGGTTGGGTCTAGTCCTTGAAGCCTAGTTGAGATGTTACAACCCTTAAAGCTAGGTTGGGTTTGGTTCTTGAAGCCAAGTTGGTTTGATACTTAGCATGCTTAGTTCCCCTTGAAGCTTGGTTGGGCCTAATCCTTGAAGCCTAGTTGGGATAATGATAAATGTGATAATTGAGCCAAAACATTAACTCTAAAAGTTCCTGCGCCAGAGAGATCAGCTGCTGATGAGGTTCCGTCGGTTTGGTTACGGCATGTGGTAGAATTGTTGAGGCAAGCTCCAAGTGCCAGTGAGGCATTATGATAAATTGAGGAAGTATGGGGCTGAGGATTTCTTTGGCACTACAGATCTTGCAGTAGCTGAGCAATGGTTGGATAAAGTGCAGAGGGTATTTATCCAGTTGCAAGCCACTCCTGAAGAGAATTTTGATTATGCTAGATCCCTTCTGCAGAAAGATGCTTATGATTGGTGGAAGACGGTTCCACATGCCATGGATGATCCACCAACGTTGTCTTATGGTGATTTTCTAAGGGAGTTTAAGCAGAAATATACTCCGAGGGAGTATAAGGATGTCAAGAAGATGGAATTTCTGAATTTGAGACAAGATAACCGGACTGTGACAGAGTATGAGATTGAGTATATCCGGTTGAGTCACTATGCCAGGGGGATTATTTCTAATGAGATTGACCGGTGTAGAAGATTTGAGGAGGGGTTGAGGCCCTCTATTATGTGCATTGTTGCTGGTTCTCGGTATCAGGATTTTTCTCAGTTGGTTGCAGCAGCTAGAAGTGTTGAAAGAGCGTAGGGTATTGCAACAGCTGCTACTGAGGAGGAGACTAGAGTTAAGAGATCCTAATTTGAAGCAGGGTCTTCATCTATTAAAAGAGGCAGAGGAAGTTTTGTTCCGAGAGTCAGTAGGAGTCTGAGACAGTCGGGTAGGTCAGTTCAGTATTAGAGGCAGAGACTGAGACCTATAGTTTCTGTAGGGAGTGCTCCGACTCCAGTGGTTCAGAGATCCATTCCACCTATATGTGTTCATTGTGGTAGGACACATGGGGGTGCTTGTTGGAAGATGGGTGGATCAGGAGTATGTTTTAGATGTGGGTCACCAGCTCATTTTATCAAAGATTTCTCTGAGCTACATGAGGTTAGACAGACTGATATGGCAGCTTCTCGACCTAGTGTTAGCAGAGGTGGTTGAGGGGGCAGAGGTTTTAGTAGAGGCAATCGACCTGAGATTAGTCAGAGAGGAGGCTCTACATCCGGAGGCAGTAGGCCAGATGAGGCTGGATCTTCTCAGAGAGTGTATGTGATGCAGAGGCAACCGGATGCTTCAGCAGTTATTGAGGGTACAGTTTCTTTATTTGGCATTTCAGTTCTTGCTTTGATTGATCCAGGATCTACTCATTCATACATAAGTGCATCTATCTTGCCTGTGTCTGAATTGCATTCAGAGTCCTTAGGATTTGATGTGTTGGTGTCAAATCCTTTAGGGCATAGTGTTGTGGTGAGTAAGGTGCATTGTGATAGTTCAGTTGTGGTGCAAGGTGAGGAATTTTTGGGGGATGTGATTGAAATGCCTTTTAAGGAATATGATTTGATCTTAGGCATGGATTGGTTGTCTAAGCATGGAGCTGTGGTAGACTGTCAAAAGAAGTGTGTTACCTTGAGAACCAGTGATGGTAGAAGTGTGATGGTATCTGGTGAGCAGAGACAACTTGCATCCTTGTTTATTTCAGCTGTTGTAGCTAGGAAGTTGATTAGAAAAGGGTGTGACGCTTATATTGCTCATGTTGTGGATACCAGAATAGTGGGTTCTCAGCTTGATAGTATACCCACAGTTGCTGAATTTTCAGATGTGTTTCCTAAGGAGTTGCCAGGGTTACCCCCTGAGACAGAGGTTGAGTTTGGTATCGATTTGTTGCCTGGTACCACTCCCATCTCTATTACTCCCAATCAAATGGCACCTACTGAGTTGAGAGAGTAAAAGGTGCAGTTACAAGAGTTGTTGGATAAAGGGTTTGTTTGCCCTAGTTTTTCTCCGTGGGGAGCTCCTGTTTTGTTTGTGAAGAAGAAGGATGGTACTTTGAGGTTGTGCATCGATTATAGGCAATTGAACAAGGTGACTATCAAGAATAAGTACCCTTTGCCTAGGATAGATGATCTCTTTGATTAGTTGAAGGGAGCAGCAGTGTTTTCCAAGATTGATTTAAGATCAGGGTACCATCAGTTGAGAGTTAGAGAGGAAGATGTTCCTAAGACAGCTTTTCGCACAAGATATGGGCATTATGAGTTTTTAGTGATACCTTTTGGGTTAACGAATGCACCTGCAACTTTTATGGATTTGATGAATAGGGTGTTTAGGCCCTATCTGGATCAGTTTGTGGTGGTCTTTATTGACGATATTTTGGTGTATTCGTGTAATGAAGAGGATCATGACAAGCATTTGCGGATTGTGTTACAGACTCTGAGAGAGAGAAGCAATTGTATGCTAAGCTGTAGAAATGTGAGTTTTGGCTTGATCAAGTGACTTTTCTGGGTCATATAGTTTCAGCAGATGGTATAAGAGTTGATCCGAGTAAAGTTGAGGCTATTTTGAATTGGAGTCCACCGAAGTCTGTAACTGAAGTTAGAAGTTTTCTGGGTTTGGCAGGATATTATCAACAGTTTGTGAAAGGTTTTTCTTTGATAGCTACTCCACTCACCAGATTACTTTGAAAGGGAGTTAGATTTGTGTGGACAGATCAGTGTCAAGCTAGTTTTGAGCAGTTGAAGGAGATATTGACTCAAGCGCCTGTTCTTGCTTTGCCTATGGAAGATAAACCATATGTGATTTATAGTGATGCTTCACATAATGGTTTAGGTTGTGTTTTGATGCAAGAGGGTAAAGTCGTAGCTTATGCTTCTAGGCAGTTGAAGCCGCATGAGCTTAATTATCCGACACATGATTTGGAGTTAGCAGCCATAGTTTTTGCTTTGAAGATTTGGCGACACTACTTGTATGGAGAGAAGTGTTTTATCTACACAAATCATAAGAGTTTGAAATATTTGGGGGTTTAAAGAGAGCTTAATCTTCGGCAAAGACGGTGGTTGGAATTGATTAAAGACTATGACTGTTTGATTGATTATCATCCTGGTAAGGCGAATGTTGTTGCTGATGCCTTGAGTCGGAAGTCTTTGGCAGGTTTGACTGTTTATTCACTCTCGTTGCTTGTTGAGTTGAGAGCATTGCATGCTAGTTTTGAATCATGTGATGATGGTGTGTTGTTGGCTCAATTGCAGTTGAGACCGGTGTTGTTGGATCAAATTAAAGAGGCTCAATTGGCTGATGAGAAAATTCAAAAGATTGTGTCAGATTGCCAAAATGGGGAGAGCCGAGATTTCCATGTGAGAAGTAATGGTAGCCTTTGGTTCAAAGATAGATTGTGTGTTTCTGACGATGCTAGATTGAGAAAGATTATTTTAGAAGAAGCACATCAATCGGTTTTTGCTATGCACCCTGGGTTCGAGATTTACTTCGAGATTTTGGAAGAGATTACATGGTGCTTTGGGTTCTCGATTGCACTTTAGCACTGCTTTTCATCTGCAGACAGATGGGCAGTCAGAGAGAGTGATACATATTATAGAGGATATGTTGAGAAGCTGTGTCATTGATTTTTCTGGAAGTTGGGATAGATTTTTGCCACTTGTGGAATTTGCTTACAACAACAGTCATCAATCCAGTATTGGAATGGCACCATCTGAGGCATTGTATGGTAGAAGATGTAGGACGCCTCTATGTTGGAATGAAGTTGGAGAAGGCAAATTGGTTGGTCCTGATTTGATTAAAGAAACGGAAGATAAAGTAAAAATAATTCGGGATCGGTTGAAAGCAGCTTCAGATCGACAGAAATCTTATTCAGATTTGAAGAGGAGAGACATAGAGTTTGATGTTGGAGATAAAGTATTTTTGAAAGTGTCTCCTTAGAAAAAGATTTTGACATTTGGTCAAAGAGGGAAGCTAAGTCCTCGTTTTATTGGACCTTATGAAGTATTAGAAAGAGTTGGACCAGTTGCTTATCGACTTGCTTTGCCGCCTGAGTTGGATAGAATTCATAATGTCATCCATGTTTCTATGTTGTGGAGGTACAGATCAGGTCCATCTCATGTTCTATCCGTTGAATCTATTGAGGTGAGTTCGGATCTGAGTTTTGAAGAAGAACCAATTGCTATTTTGGCACATGAAGTGAAAGAGTTGAGAAATAAGAAAGTGCCACTTGTGAAGGTTCTTTGGAAGAATTATGCAAAGGAAGAGGCAACTTGGGAGAATGAGCAAGCGATGCGAGATAAGTATCCTCAGTTGTTCCAGACTTGAAATTAGGTAATTTCGAGGACAAAATTTCTTTTTAGAGGGGGAGAATTGTAATATCCCAAAGTATACCCTAAAAGTTTTGGAATACTTATTGTTATATTTGAATTAAATGTTATAAGTGTATATGTTTAATGGAAAGAGAAAAGAAGTAAAGAGAGAGTGTATATGTTGTATATGTAGATATATATATAACATATACAAGTCAAACTAATGGAAGTCAAAAGAAGATTGTTTATTTTTATTATTAATTAAAAGGAAATTAAGTTAGTGGAAGAGGATTTTATAAATATTATTTTAATTTAAAATTGCTTGGTGGAGGTTTAAAGAGAAAGAGTTGACTTGGTTCTTTGCCATTCATTTTGTTCTTTGTTTTCTTTTCTCTTTGGGTTGGCCGGCCATCAAAGAAGCAAGAGAGGAAGGGAATTTTTGATTTTCTAAGATCAAAATTAAAGGATGTTTCAAGTGATCAAGTTGGAAATCTAAGAAGTTTCATCAACTTTGGTAAGTTTTCCACTTGATTTTCTTGTTTTCTTTTAAGTTGTATTTGAGTATGTTTGATTGTGGTGTGTTTGAGAGTGTTGTGTTTAATTGATTGTTATTTTGGAGTTGAATTGAAGAGATGGAGTTAAGTTTGGTGTTGGAAGAGTAAGGGTTGTGTTTATGTTATGGTTGTGAATTGGTAATTGATGTATGTTGTGAGTTTGAGCAATTATTATCTTAGATTTTCAATGTGTTTGTGTTTAATAAAGTTGAAAGCATAGAATACATGAGTTTGATTGGAAAATTGGACAGGTTCGTTTCCTTGGATGCCACGACCGTGGCCCTTGGATGCCACGACCGTGGGGGTGTTAGGCAAATTGGACAGGTTCGTTTCCTAACCCACGACAGTGGGGATTGTGAGGCCACGACCGTGGGGGTTTTAACACAGAATGCACAGACTCGTTTGCTATGCCACGACCGTGGGGTTGTGAGGCCACGACTTTGGGGTCCTAGATAGTTGTGTTGGCTTATAATTTGTGATCTTCTGGCCTAGTATGAGACTAATAGGTGAATAATTGTATTGGAATTCATGTGTATTTTTAAATAAGTGTGTATTATTCCTTTTGAATTAGGTTGTGAAGAGGTTGAGTTGCCCTAATCCAAGTAGTGAAGAATTCTTGGAAGAGGAAGTGTATAGATTGGTGTGAGTTGTTCTTGAGGTAAGTACAAACTTACATGGTTGCATACATTTACATGATTTTGAGACTTAACACATTTAGTTGTAAATGTGTTAAGTAATTTACTATATTGTTAATACAATTTGATTAATGTTATGATTTGTATAATGTGAAAGATATGATGATCATTCAAAATGTATGTGCAATGCAATTGGTTATGTATACTTTAATGATGAATTGCTTTAATGTGTATTGAGATATGATGATGTGAAGCCATTGTCGTTGGCTATAATGATTCAAATGAAATAAGTGGGGCATGTTTGCCTAGATGATTATGAAGAAATGTGAAGCCATTGTTGTTGGCTATAATATTGCAAATGAAATAATTGAGGCATGGTTGCCTAGATGATTATGAAGAAATAAGAATGAAATTGATAATGAAATAATGAATGAATTGTGTGTCTAATATGTTAGTCAATTTTCAGAGTTTTGTTGTTGGTGGCATGCCTAATAGTAACAATCTCTTGAAGCTAGGTTGGGCTTGATCCTTGAAGCCAAGTTGTGTTGAAGTTTAGCATGCTTAACTCCCCTTGAAGCTTGGTTGGGTCTAGTCCTTGAAGCCTAGTTGAGATGTTACAACCCTTGAAGCTAGGTTGGGTATGGTTCTTGAAGCCAAGTTGGGTTGATACTTAGCATGCTTAGTTCCCCTTGAAGCTTGGTTGGGCCTAATCCTTGAAGCCTAGTTGGGATAATGATAAATGTGATAATTGAACCAAAACATTAACTCTAAAAGTTGAACGGCATATTAGTGTCGTTTGGGTCCATGCTTGTCTTTATTTCAATGTGATTCATGAATGGTGAAACAATTGAATAAAATAATGGAATGTAGTGTTATGAAAAATATTAATATATCATTTATGAATATTGTCTTTATTGTTGAAATGTGTGACATTGACATTGCATTGAAGCATATTGTTATTGTGGTTTGTACCACTAAGCCGTTGGCTTAGCGCGATTGTGATTCATTGCGCAGGTGACAGGGTAGAGCCAGAGAGTTCAGCTAGACCAAGTTGAGTCTAGACTCTAAAGTGTTGATAGTGGGCTTAAAGATCAAAGACAAACTGCCAAACATGTATAAATTTTATGTTTTGTAAACATGGATTTTTGATGTATATGTATTTGTAAATACCGCTATATTTTTCGCTGCGTATTGAATGAACGTTTTATCTATTGTACTTTATAATATAATTTGAATGTTTTCAAGTTTTCTCATAATATGGTTAATTTAAAAAAAAAATTGGGTTGTTTAATATAAACCGTGGCACTCTTGTATCCGGTGTACGTATATTACAGATGTAATATGTGTAGTGTGCGTATATGGGGCATAGGGGTGTTACAGCAAAAGCATACAAAAGGCCGTCGGTTTTAATGCTACTAACCAAGGAACAAGGAGACAATTTTTGGAATTGGGAAAACTGATGTCTTGGGTTCTCAACAAGCTTCAAAGAAAAGAATAGCTACAACCCTTAAATCCTTGTCCTTTGCCTAACCCTCTCCCACCTAATTTTGACACCAAAGCATTTTGTCAATTTCACCAAATGCAAGGACATGACACGGATAGATGTGTGAGGTTGAGACATGAGATTCAAAATCTAATTGATAATAGGAAGCTACCCGATCCCAACAAGCCAAACACCAAAGACAACCCATTGCCAAAATTCAATAGGGTACCACCACCGACAACCTTCATCATTGGAGGAGGTTTGCATGAGGACTTTGTCATGTCTTCTTTTCAAGATGTGGGTGGAGAAACAACCAAGAAGAAGAGGCATTTGAACAAGCTATGATGGGTGGAGAAGTAGCAATTTTTGTTGCCAACGGTTTTTGGGATTCAAGTGATAGTGATGATGATATTGTATCCAAGAAGGAGGAGTGGACTTGGTCTGAGTCCGATGAGGTGATGAATACTAGATCCGGTAAGCCTTACGCAAGGCCACCACCTAAGGAGATAGAAAGTACTAAGGGGAAGGAAGTCGAAATAGAAGAAGATGATGCTGTGCTCAAGAAATTGAAAAGAACCCAAGCAAGTGTTAGCATTTGGGACTTGTTCGCTACTTCTAAAAAGCACCAAGAAACTATGGTCAAGGCCTTAGCCAGCATGCCAATTTCTACCTCCATAACACCGGAGGAGTTGATCAACTTCATAAAAATTGGGGAAGTAATGAAATGTGAAGAAGTCCAAGAAAAGAGTGATGTTAATATGGGAGCAGTTTCTTTTTCAGATGCGGACTTACCGGAGGAGGGGAGAGACCACATCTGCCCTCTCCTTATCAAAATAGAAGTCAAGGGGAAGAGGACTCCATGTGTAATGGTCGATGATGGGTCCACCGTAAATGTTTGTCCACTTAAGATATTGCCAAAGCTAGCCATGTCAACAAGAGATCTAAACCCAACCGAGGTGACAATTTGTGCTTATGACAACACTAAGAGGCATGCCGAAGGGACTTTCAAAGCGACCATCAAGGTTGGCCAATTGAATCTATTGTTGAATTTGTTGTTTTAGACATACTAGTTACCTTCGCCTTGCTCTTGGGGAGACCATGGTTTCACCCTCTTGGTGGAGTTCCTTCCACCTTTCATCAAAATATAAAATTCCCCAACGGAAATGAGGCAGTGGTCATTGAAGCTGAAGATAATGAGATTGTTAATGCTCTAATGGTTGAGAGGCCTCTCAATGGTTTTCTGCAATTTCTGATGATGAAGTAGTGGACTCCAAAGTCTTGAATATGATAAAGAACATGAAGTACCTTCCCGGAGCTGGTCTTGGAAAGGGTAAGGCCGATTTGACAAAGTTGCCAGATTTTAGGACTCAAACTTCCAAGAAGGGGTTAGGATATGATGAAGACAATGATGTCCAGCCAAAGAAGAGCGAGAAGATGAGCCTCCCACCACTTGAAGAGATCTTTGTCAAAGCTCCAGATATGGGACCACTCCAAGGAAGGCCTGAGCCAATCATGTTCATGGGTAAGTTAATCCTAGGTTTTGAAATTTTTACAGATGTTGCTGAGCTAGTGGAGCAAGTGAAGAAAGAGCTCACCTTGTCAACCAATGAAGAATCCAATCCAAAAGAGAAGAATGAAGCTTCCCTGAAAGCTGAGAAGACTCCGAAAGAGATTACCACCCTGGTTGAAGAAAAGTTTGAAGAAATCCTGCTTTATGATTCTGAGAACAATGATTTTGATTTTGATTTTAATTTGTCTGCTTTGTATGAGAATGATGATGTTTTTTTTATCCAAAATGAATTAAATAAAGTCTGATTTTGCTTACTTATGTGATGTTTCTCCTGATGGTTGTATATATTCAAATAGCAGTTACATGAGCATCTTTAATATTAATTCTGTTAACACACAATCATTAAATTTGGGAACAACTGAAAATCCTAAAAACATTAGCATAGAATCCGACCTTACTCCTGATGAGAGAGAGAGATTTGAAAAAATATTCAAAAAATATGAAGAAGTGTTTGCTTGGTCTTATGAAGATATGCCGGGGATAGATCGAGACATAACCGAGCATCACATTCCTACTTACACTCACATTAAGCCTGTCAAACAAAAGCTTAGGTGACTAAGGCTTGAGTGTGCTGAATTGGTTAAAGAAGAGGTCACTAAGCAAATACAAGTGAAGTTCCTTGAAGTGATAGAATACCCAGATGGGCTAGCCAACATAGTACCTATGCCAAAGAAAGATGGGAGGATAAGGGTCTGCGTGGACTATAGAGATTTAAACAAGGCTTCCCCTAAGGATGATTTTCCTTTACCTCATATAGATATTCTCATTGATAGTGCAGCCTCTAGTGTGCTACACTCATTTGTAGATGGATTTTCTGGATACAACCAAGTGTTAATGGCCCAAGAGGATAAAGCCAAAATCGCTTTCATTACTACATGGGGTATATTTTGTTATAGGGTGATGCCTTTCGGCTTAAAGAATGCTGGAGCAACCTACCAAAGGATGGCCACCACACTATTTCATGACATGATGCACAAAGAAGTTGAAGTATATGTTGATGATATGATGGTGAAGTCAGATACAAGGGAGTAACATTTCCAAAACTTAGAATTATTCTTCGATAGAGCTTTAAAATATAAGCTAAGATTAAACCCGAAGAAGTGTGTATTCGGTGTTACTTCAAGAAAATTATTGAGACATGTAATTGGTTCGAATGGTATTGAGATAGATCCTGACAAAGTCAAAGCAATCAGGGATATGCCAGCCCCAAAGATGGAGAGAGAAGTTCAGGGATTCATTGGTAAACTACAGTACATTAGCAGATTTATAGCAAAGCTCACAACAATTTGTGAACCTATCTTCAAATTGCTTAGATAGAATCAGTCGGTCGTATGGAATGAAGAATGTCAAAAGACCTTTGATCGAATAAAAGAGTATTTGTTAAATCCACTTGTTTTGAAACCACCTAAACCCGGCAAACCTCTATTACTATACTTAGCAATAGAAAAAGAGTCGAGAAGAGCCATGCTAGCCCAAGCAGATGAGTCCGGGATTGAACATGCCGTTTACTATTTGAGTAGAAAGCTCCTACCTTATGAAATTAAGTATAGTATCATCAAAAAGACCTGTATAGCCGTGGTTTGGTCTTCTAAGAAGTTACGGCATTACTTTCAATCATATAGTGTGCAAGCAATTTCTAGGTCGGATCCAATGAAGTACTTAAGGGAGACACCCTCTTTGATTGGGAAATATGGTTGATGGTTGATAATATTAGAAGAATCTGAGATCGAGTATGTAACTAGGAAAACAATCAAAGGAAGAGCGGTGGCAGAATTCCTGGCTCAACAACCATTACCATAAAGTGAAGAGGTAATCTTGGAGTTTCCAGATGAACATTTAGAGGCAATTGAAGTACAAGGGTAGAAAATGTATTTTGATGGAGAGGTAAACAGGAAAGGAGTAGGTTTGGGAGTTATACTAGGATCGCCTGAAGGGAAACTTATCCCTTTAGCCAAAAAGTTGAAATTTAGGGCAAACCAATAATATGGTGGAATATGAAGCTTGTATTTTTGGTTTGGAAACCCTAAGGATTATGAAGGTGGATAAGGTGGAAGTTTATGGCAATTCGTTGCTAGTTGTATCCCAAATAAATGGAGAATGGGAGTTGAAAGAAGAAAAATTGAAACCATACCACCATTACTTGAACATTATGAAGAAGAACTTTAAGGAGTGTTGGTTTATACACATATCAAGGGAAGAAAATCAGATGGTTGATGCCCTAGCCACATTGGCTTCGGTATGGGAAAACCCTGTTAGCCTATTCCTTAAGCCTCTAATCTTGACCAGTTTGTCAACTCCTTGCTATGAATATGAGACAATCATGGAAGTTGATACAGACCATGATGCATGGTATGATACTATAAGATGATTTTTGGAGGAAAGAGAATACCCGCCGGGGGTAACAAAGAAAGAGAGAAGAGCCATAAGGCGGTGGTCATTGCAATACATCACCTTCCATGGAGAGTTATATCGAAGATGGCCTGATGGAGTGCATTTGAGATGTTTAAGAAAACCTGAAGTGGAGCGCATCATGTTAGAAATACATGCGGGAAGTTGCATTCCGCACATGAGTGGTTTGGCCCTGGTTAAGAAGATTATTCGACAAGGTTACTATTGGATGACCATGGAGAAAGACTGTATTGAGTTTGTAAAGAAGTGCCAGCGATGTCAGATGTATGGTAACTTGAATCACATGCCTCTTGAAGAACTGCTTTCAATGTCTTCACCCTGGCCATTTGCCACCTGGGGTATCGACATTATAGGAGAGATACATCCGACAGCCTCAAACGGTCACCGTTTCATTGTAGTAGCAGTTGATTATTTTTCAAAATGGGTCAAAGTCGAATCCTTCAACAAGCTGGGTGCAAGTCAAATGGCTAGGTTTATCGAAAAGAACCTCGTCTGCAGATATGGGGTCCCGCACAGTGTGATATCAGACAATGGTGTACAGTTTCAAGGAGCAGTTAAGGATTTAATCTCAAAGTACCAAATCCATCATCATCGGTCCTCTCCTTATAGACCAAAGGCTCATGGTGCAGTTGAAGCAACAAATAAGACAATTAAGCAAATTCTATCCAAGATGACTAAGACTTACAGGGACTGGTCGAAAATGCTTCCCTTTGCTTTATGGGGATATAGGACGAGTGTGCGAACACCTACTGGAATGACACCATTCTCTTTGGTTTATGGGATGGAAGCGGTATTGCCAATTGAAATTGAGATCAAGTCACTGAGAGTAGTCTTGGAAGCTGAACTGCCTGAAACGGAATGGGTAGCAAGCAGATACACACAATTAGCTCTATTAGAAAAGAGAAGATTAAAGGCGTTGTATCATCACCAATTGTATCAAAAGAAGATAGCTCGGGCCTACAATAGAAGGGTTAAGGTTAGAAAATTCAGAGTTGGGGACTTGGTGTTGAAGCAATGCAAGCCTAATGTATCTGATCCAAAAGGGAAGTTAAGACTTAGCTGGGAGGGGCCATATGTCGTGAAACAAGTCATGAGCAAAGGTGCGGTGAAGTTATCAGACATGGATGGGAACGAATTTAGTGAGCCAGTAAACATTGACAGGTTGAAGAGATTTTATGTATGATAGAAAAAAAGGGAAAAAGGAGCTCGCTAGGTTGAAAACCCAAAAAGGGCAACCTAGGCAAAAGTTAGAGCAGTCCGCTAGTTTCAAAAACCCGAAACTGCGGGCTAGGCAACAATTAGGGCTAAATGAGAGAAAATCGTCAATTAGAAAACCCGAAAGGGCTAATTGGCAACAGGAGTGATCTTGTGTATGCTGGCTCTATGTTTGGTTGTTCCCCAATTTAATAAAACAGAATTAATGTTAAAAATTTTCTATGTGCATTGTTATAAGTATTGGACCAGATATGGATGAAATAAATAATCATAATTGCAAAAGGTGATGACAAATTATAAATGGAAAAGAAGCATCTTTTATTACTTTAGTTATTTTTCATCCCAGCAAAACACTTTCTGAATTGACAAATGTAAAATCTATGGCAGTCGATAAGTGTAACGTGAAGGCCAGCTTTGCCTCAGCCGATCCAAGTAGGCTTCTGTCAAGCAAGGCATGTCTAGGTCAGGAGCAAAGTCAGAATCACAAGGCTCAGCTCCATATTGACTACCAAGTCAGGGAGGATCATAGTAGGTACCTTGATGAAGAGCAGCAAGGGGAACGTACATCAAGTATGTCCGCATGGTGATATGAGAAATCTTCCACCAAGGTACCAACCAACGGATATTGACTTCAGAGCATGAGTGGATCCAGTCAACCCAGTTAGCATATGAAGAAACGGGATGGAGTAGCTTCCTAGCAGAATGATGACATGGCAGGTATCTGGCAAAATCCATGGATGGAGTATCAAGCAAACAAAGATGCTCTTGAAGCCAAATCTGTGAAGAAAAAATTAAGTTAAAAAAAAAGAAGTCCGCTAAGTTGAAAATCGGCAAGGGCAGCTTAGGCAAAAATTAGGATAGCTCGCTAGTTCCGAAAACCTGCATGGGCAGACTAGGCAAAAGTTAGAGCAATAAAAAGAAAAAAAAAAGAAAAACCTAAATTGAAAACTCGAAAGGGCAGTTTAGGTAATTACCTGAAGCAGCAACAGACTCCCAGTCAGTCTCTTTGACAATCCTGATTTAAATCAGTCTAATCCAACTAAGGTCTCGGCTAAGATCACAGGTATTGGTGACAAGCCTCCTTCCATTTGGTCCATGACATCCAATACCCATGGATCAATATCACGGCCAGAAGAAACAAGCAAGAATTGGCCGAGCAAGCAAAGACAAAGCATGCGTCCCCATGCCTTAGTAGGAGCCAAATGAGAGAAACAAAAGTCAATCAAAGGAGCAAGTAGAATTTTTTCACCTCTCATCAACCGAAGAACTTCGGGTTTTGGAATTTGGAATAACATCTGCATCTTCTGTTGAGTTTTGGAAATCAATATGGGTAATGTCATTTGTTGATTATTGGGATTTCCAAGGATGGCCTCAAATTCTTCAATCAAGGGACATATTTCAAAGCCATTAATTCTAAATACCCTAGAATTCGTATCCCAAAAGGAAGCCACGACATGTAAGAAGGAGTGGTCCAATTTGACATTTTTAAAATATTTTAAAACATCAAGCTTTGACCATGAAATTTGCTTCCAATGGATGGCATCCATATTCTTAAAAAGAATTTATATTTTCTTTAAATGATGCTCGGTCATGGTGAATGAATGAGGGAAAAATTAAAATTGCTAAAGGGAGTCTTCACGTTGAAAGAGAGATTTTTGGTTTATGAATTAAAATATGGCATGAAGGGTGATTTACATAGAGGAAACAAACCTTTTCCAAAATGGAAAAGATGATGGGAAAGGATAAGACCATATGGCATAAGGAAAGGAAGTGGCAATGAATTTCCTTTACCATGTTGGATTTGATTTAGCAAATAAGGTGGATATTAATTATGATGTACTAATTTTTTTTTTTTTGCAGTAACAAAAAAATAATGAAAAAATAAAAAAAAATTTGCAGTAACGAAAAAATAAAAAAAAAGAAAAGAAAAAAAAAGAAAACAAAAGAAAAGAAAAGAAAAAGAGAAAAGGTTTACAGTAAAGAGGAAAATTGTATATTTTTTATTATTGTACAATGTTTTAAAATTGCTACAATATTTTCATATCACAAAGAGGGTGGTGGTAGGTCACCAAATAAAGACCTGAAAAAGTCATCGCCTATTGGAAGAGGGGGCAAATCACTCGTCCTGAGTCCGCCCGAAGCAGAAGCACTAAAATCCCTATTGCCTGGGAGTTCCAATCTGTCATGGTCTTCATCAGAAGCATACGAAAGGATCTCACGTTCAACAGTCTGGGGGCCTCTTGATGAAGAAGCGTCGGGATTCCTCATCCCCCAAAATCGAAAGTTATGAAAAATTTGTTTGGATTGATGATATAGACTCTCAAAATGAGAAGCCTGTTGGCGACTTGCAGCTAACTCTTCTTGAAGTTTCTTATTTTGTTCTTCGAGCATCCACTGTGAGCCAAGAAGGAAATGGTAAGAGAATACATAATCATGCATACATATAGCATAAATTACCATGAAATTGGGAACGTACCATGTAATTCAAATCAATACCCTATGAAGTAAAGAATCAAAAGAAGATATCAAATCAAGGGGGCATGGGAAGCCTATTTGCTTGTGGAAGCCCTAGTCGTTTTGCAAAAGAAGAAATGCATGCTTATGTAAAGAACTAGACAAGAAAAACATCAATCAAAGCTGTCATGAAAGAAAAATCCTTGGGGGGGGGGGGGGCAAAGAGAGGATACGAGGTTCAATTAAAGATAGCTGAATTTTTGCAAAAAGGAAGAACAAAAGAATGGAACATTAGAACTCTCAAAAGAATGAAGATGCAAAAGACAAAAGATCAGTTCAGCAAAGAGAGTTGAAGCAAGGGTGAAGACCCAATCTCCAAAGATGAAGATCCATTTACAAGGGTAATGACCCGATCTCAATGGATGAAGATCCATTTACAAGGGTAAAGACCCAATCCCCAAGGATGAAGATCCATTTTCAAGGGTGAAGACTCGAAGTTTAAAAGATGAAGATCCATTTTCAAGGGTGAAGACCTGATCTCAAAGAAGGAAGATCCATTTTCAAAGGTAAAAGATCTGTTTTGAGTCAGACTTCTCACCTAAAAGGTTAGTCAAATTCAATCTCGGGTCCAAGTACCCAATCTCGGGTCCCAAATCAAATCCCAATCCAATTTAGGATCGAGTATCCAAAGCCAATTTAGGATCGAGTATCCAAATCAAGTTTAGGATCGAGTATCCAAAGCCAATTTAGGATCGAGTATCCAAATCCAGTTAGGATCGAGTGTCCAAATCTAGTTAGGATCGAGTATCCCAATCCAATTTTGGATCGAGTATCCAAATCAAGTTTAGGATCGAGTTTCTGAAACCAATTTAGGATCAAGTATCCCAATCCAATTTAGGATCGAGTATCCAAATCAAGTTTGGGATCGAGTATCCGAACCCAATTTAGGATTGAGTATCCCAATCCAATTTAGGATCGAGTATCCAAAGCCAATTTAGGATCGAGTATCCCAATTCAGTTTAGGAACGAGTATCCAAAGCCAATTTAGGATCGAGTATCTCAATCCAAATCCAGTTTAGGATCGAGTATCCAAACCTATCGGGTCCAAAACCCAAATCTTCCTTAGGTCCAGAACCTAGAATTATCCTTGAGTCCAGAACACGAACCGGGTCCAGAACCCAAATCTTCCTTAGGTCCAGAGCCTAGAATTATCCTTAAGTCCAGAACTCGAACCAGGCCCAGAACTCAAATTTTCCTTAGTTCGAGAACCTAGATTATCCTTGAGTCCAAAACTCAAACCGGGTTTAGAACCCAAATTTTCTTTAGGTCCAGAACCTAGAATCATCCTTGAGTCCAGATCTCGAACGAGTCTAGAACCCAAATTTTTCCCTTAGGTCCATAACCTAGGATTATTCTTGAGTCCAGAACTCGAACCGGGTCCAAAACCCAAAATTTTCTTAGGTCGAGAACTTAGAATTATCCTTGAGTCTAGAACTTGAACCGGGTCTAGAACCCAAATTTTCCTTAGGTTTAGAACCTAGAATTTATCCTTGAGTCCAGAACTCAAACTGAGTCCAGAATCCAAAATCTCAACCATCTCAAAAATTAAGTCTTATTGCTTTTCACTCTCTTTCACTAATGTTTCAGATCATTCAAGCAGGGGGCAAACTATAGACCCTTAATTTTTGACCCAGTCCGGTCCAATATGTTTTATTAAGTCCAAAATGATTTTTGTTGTCTAATTGGTCCAAAATAATTTTTAATTAAATAATTTTTGCTTTAGTATCTAATTTTTATTAATAAAAAATAAAAATAAACAAATAAAAGTCAAAAAATAAAAATAAAATAAAAATCAGAGTGGAAAAAATCATCACGCGAGCCTGTGGGCATTTCGCCCGTAGAAGGTGCCAGGAATTTCCTTCGAGCGACGCCTGCAGCCCGCCCACTGCCGCAAAATCTGCGGCAGATTCTTTTTGCCAACGTATTTTTTCCCGCGGCAATTTTTTTCAACAGAGCAATTCTTTATGACGCAAATTTTTTGAAACCTAATTCAATTAGGTTTTGGTTTCCTTTTCTTATTAATATTACTTGCCGTGACTAATTAGGAATAAATCATATCAAACCACTATAAATAAGGACCAAAGGCAATGAAATTGGGGGGGGGGGCAAAAATCAAACAGTAGCTTAAAAAATTTGAAACCAAATCAGTGAAGGAAAAGGAGCAATTCAATTTCTTTTTTTTTCTGGAATAGCAGAGACACGATTTAAGCAATTCAAAGGCAGCAACTGTCTTTGTTCTTGTTCATCCAAGAATAATTTTTTTGGAGAATCAACAAAAGGAGGTATGTATTAAATTCTTTTTGTTTTATTTTTTTTACAATAGCATAAACTATGAAATTTTGTTTTTTTAAATCAAAAACCTTAGAACTTTAATTTAGTTTTTCCAAAGTTAAAAACACTAATACGTTACTTTCTTTTCCAAAAAGACTTAAAATTTTTATTTTTACCTCTTCAAAATCTTAAAACCTTAATTAAACATATTTTTCAACAAAACCAAAATTTGATTCTATTTCTTTCAAAATTTTAAACTAGGTTCTGCTTCTTTCAAAAAGCTTTAAAAAACATCTTTTCTATTTATGAAAACTTTAATCCATTTGTTTAATTTCATAAAATTTCATAAAATTATCAAATTGATTTCCAAATTCCAAAAGCCAATTCATCACCCGAAAGTCCAATTCAAAGCTCCTAAAACCCTAATTCAACTCCAAAACCTAAAATAATGAATCCTAACCTCCTTTAAAACTTTAAACCTTAATTTTTTCTAAACCCTAATCCTTTAAAATTTTAAAAACCATAAAAACTTTAATTTTACACAGTAGCTTAAAAACACAATGAATCACCATTTAAAACCATGAATCAAAAGTATTTTAAAGTGTCTAAAACCCTAGTTTCATGATTTCATCATTCAAACCTTAATTTGTTTAATCAAAGAGTCTTACCAACCTTTTAAAACATAAAACCTCAATCAATTTTAATTCCATAAAAAGTCACAGTAGGTATAATTGGACTTTTATTTGCTTTATTTAATTCTATATTTGATTATGCTTTGATTTATTTCTTATACTTTAATTTATTTAATTTTAATGCTTGATTTATTTAATTTATCATGGATGGATGCTTATTTTATATTTTGATTAATAGCTTTGATGAATGATTTATTTATGATGAATGGTTATTTACTTTTATCAATTTATTTAGATTTTTTAAATATTGTAAGAGGTATGTTTCCACTTGGTGGGTACCTCATTAGTTATAGTCATGTAATTTAAATTGCTTTTCTATTATAGAACCAATGTAAAGGACATGTTTCTACCTTTCGGTGGGTGTCCTATTTAGGCATGGATGTAAGAGCAAGTTTCCGTCTTCGGATGGGTGTCCATTTATTTGTTTTGCTTGGGCCTTGCTTTGATTTTAATATAATGATGCTTTCTTTTAATTATTGTGTGTAGTATGGATAATATTATTATATTTAAGAATTTTATAATATTAATACCTGTAAAGGAGGCCAGTTCCAATGAACCGAGCGTTGTGGGGGTACTGGGCCATTTCTCACCTTCCCCACATGTACCCAACTTTCCAAACCCATTAGGGGGTTGGGGATTCCTTAAGAATCGAGTCATCCACCCCTTTCTTTTTTCCTGGCCCATCTCGCTGGCGACTCCATTTTCTCCGGACTGAGGTCCGTGTTCTCTAAGGCCCCGAGCCTAAACAGTGCTGAAGTCGTAAGAACCATTCCACTGGGAGTGGGGGAAAAAATCCCCGCTCACAATACCCCTAAAAATTCTCCACCACAAATATTGGTCCTTCTTTGAATTTCTTTTCTTCTTTTTCTCTTGTCATTATTATCATCATTATTATTAATTAATTATTTTACAATTTACTTTTCCTACACCAATATATATATCATGTATATGTTGGTATATGTATATGTCCTATTTATTGTATTTATATTTCCCATGTTTTACAATTACAATATATACATATCATCCTTCATATATATCTATCTCTCATAATATCTTCTTTACATATTTCACCAACATACTCTCTCTCACAACTACTATTCCAAAGTGCATCAAAAATCGGGGTATTACATTGGTCCGATTGAATCTATTGTTGAATTTGTTGTTTTGGACATACCTGTTACATTTACCTTACTCTTGGGACTACCATGGTTTCATCCTCTTGGTGGAGTTCCTTCCACCCTTCATAAAAAGATCAAGTTCCCTAATGGAGATGAAACAGTAGTCGTCGAGGCCGAAGATAATGAGGTTGTTAATGCTCTAATGATTGAGAGGCCTCTCAACGATTTCCAAGTAGCTGCAATTTCTGATGATGAAGTAATGGACTCCAAAGTCTTAAAATGATTAAGAGCATGAACTACCTTCCCGGAGCTGGTCTTGGAAAGGGAAAGACCGGTCTGACAAAGCTGCCAGATTTTAAAAATTAAACTTCCAAGAAGGGGTTGGGATATGATGAAGCCAACAATGTCCAGCCAAAGGAGAATGAGAAGATGAGCTTCCCACCACTTGAAGAGATCTTTGTCAAAGCTCCAGACATGGGACCACGCCAAGGAAAGCTCGAGCTAATCATGTTCATGGGAAAGTTGATCTCGGGTTTTGAAATTTTTGCAGATGTTGCCGAGCTAGTGGAGCAAGTTAAGAAAGAGCTCACCCTGTCAGCCAACAAACACTCCATTCTTGAAGAGAAGAAAGAAGCTATCCTGAAAGTCGAGAAGACTTTGGAAGAGATTGCTGTCCTGGTTGTAGAGAAGTTTGAAGACATTCTGCCTTATGATTTTGAGAACAATGATTTTGATTTTTATTTTAATTTGTCTGCTTTGTATGAGGATGATGATGTTTTCTTTTCTAAAATGAATGCAATAAAGTCTGATTTTGCTTACTTATGTGATGTTTCTCCTGATGGTTGCATACATTCAAATTGCAGTTACATGAGCATCTTTAATATTAATTTTGTTAACAAACAATCATTAAATTTGGGGACAATTGAAAATCCTAAAAGCATTAGCATAGCATCCGACCTTACTCCTAATGAGAGAAAGAGATTTGAAAAAAATATTCAAAAAATATGAAGAAGTATTTGCTTGGTCTTATGAGGATATGCTTGGAATAGATCGAGACATAGCCAAACATCTTATTCCTACTTACACTCACATGAAACCTGTCAAACAAAAGCTTAGGCGATTAAGACCTGAGTGGGCTGAATTGGTTAAAGAAGAGCTCATTAAACAAATACAAGTGAAGTTCCTTGAAGTGATAGAAAATCCAGATTGTCTAGCCAACATAGTACCCATGCCAAAGAAAGATGGAAGAATAAGGGTCTGTGTGGACTATAGAGATTTAAACAAGGCTTCCCCTAAAGATGATTTTCCTTTACCCATATAGATGTTCTCATTGATAGTGCAGCCTCTAGCATGCTACACTCATTTGTAGATGGATTTTTCGGATACAACCAAGTGTTAATGGCCCAAGAGGATAAAGCCAAACTGCTTTCATTGCTACATAGGGTATATTTTTTTATAGGGTGATGCCGTTCAGTTTATAGAATGCTAGAGCAACCTATCAAAGGATGGCCACCACACTATTTCATGACATGATGCACAAAGAAGTTGAAGTATATGTTGATGATATGATGGTGAAATCGGATACATGGGAACAACACTTCCAAAACTTAAAACTATTCTTTGATAGTGCATTGAAATATAAGCTAAGATTAAACCCGAAGAAGTGTGTGCTCAGGGTTACCTCAACCAAATTATTGGGACATGTGATTGGTCAGAATGGCATTGAGATTGATCCTGACAAAGTTAAAGCAATCAGGGATATGACAGCCCCTAAGACGGAGAGATAAGTTTAGGGATTTATTGGTAAATTATAATACATTAGCAGATTCATAGCAAAGCTCACAACAATCTATAAGCCTATCTTCAAATTGCTCAAAAAAAATCAGCCGGTCATATGGAATGAAGAGTGTCAAAAAGCCTTTGAGTGAATAAAGGAGTACCTACTGAATCCACCTATTTTAAAACCGCCTAAACCTGCAAAACCTCTATTACTATACTTAGCAGTAGAAGAAGGGTCAATAGGAGCCATGCTAGCCCAAGCAGATGAGTCAGGGATTGAGCACGCAGTTTACTATTTGAGTAAAAAGCTCCTACCTTATGAAATTAAGTATAGTATCATTGAAAAGAACTGTATAGTCATGGTTTGGTCTTCTAAAAAGTTGCGGCATTACTTTTAATCATATAGTGTGCAAGCAATTTCCAGGTTAGACCCAATGAAATACTTAAGGGAGATACCCTCTTTGATTGGGAAATATGGTCGATGGTTAATAATATTAGAAGTATTTGAGATTGAGAATGTAACCAGGAAAACAATCAAAGGTAGAGCGGTGGCAAAATTCCTGGCCCAACAACCATTACCAGATAGTGAAGAGGTAATCTTGGAATTTTTGGATGAACATTTAGAGGCAATTGAAGTACAAGGGTGTAAAATGTATTTGATGGAGTAGTAAACAGAAAAGGAATAGGTTTGGGAGTCATACTAGAATCACCTGAAGGAGAACTTATCCCTTTAGCCAAAAAGTTGAAATTCAGGGCAACCAATAATATTGTGAAATACGAAGCATGTATCTTTGGTTTGGAATCCCTAATGATTATGAAGGTGGATAAGGTGGAAGTTTTTGGCAATTCATTGCTAGTAGTATCCCAAGAGTAAATGGAGAGTGGGAGTTGAAAGAAGAAAAATTAAAACCATACCACCATTACTTAACCATGATGAAGAAGAACTTTAAGGACTGTAGGTTTATACATCTATCAAGTGAAGAAAATCAGATGGTTGATGCCCTAGCCACATTGGCTTTGGTATGGGAAAATCCTATCAGTTTATTCCTTAAGCCTCTGATTTTGATCAGTTCATCAACTCCTTATGAGACAATCATGGAAACTGATACAGACCATGATGCGTGGTATGATACTATAAGATGATTTTTGGAGGAAAGGGAATACCCGTCGGGGGCAACAAAGAAAGAAAGAAGAGCCATAAGGCGGTAGTCTTTGCAATACATCACATTCCATGGAGAGTTATATCGAAGATGGCCAGACGGGGTGCATTTGAGATGCTTGAGGAAGCCTGAAGTGGAGTATATCATGTCAGAAATACATGCGGGAAGTTGTGGACTGCATATGAGTGGTTTGGCCCTAGTTAAGAAGATTATTCGACAAGGTTATTACTGGTTGACCATGGAGAGAGATTGCATTGAGTTTGTAAAGAAGTGCCAACAATGTCAGATGTATGTTAACTTGAATCACATGCCTCCTGAAGAATTGCATTCTATGTCTTCACCTTGGCCCTTTGCCGTTTGGGGGATCGACATTATAAGAGAGATACATCCGACAGCCTCAAATGGTCACCGTTTCATTGAAGTAGCAGTAGATTATTTTTTAAAATAGGTCGAAGCCAAATCCTTCAACAAATTGGGCGCAAGTCAAATGGCTAGATTTATTAAAAAGAACCTCAACTGTAGGTATGGAGTTCCGCACAGTGTAATATCAGACAATGGGGTACAGTTTCAAGGAGCAGTTAAGGATTTATTCTCAAAGTACCGAATCCATCATCACAGATCCTCTCCTTATAGACCAAAGGCTAATGGTGAGGTAGAAGCAACAAACAAGACAATTAAGCAAATTTTGTCCAAGATGACCAAGACGTACAGGGATTGGTCAGAGATGCTTCCTTTTGCTTTGTGGGGATATAGAACAAGTGTGCGAAGACCTACTGGAATGACACCATTCTCTTTGGTTTACCCGATGGAAGTAGTGTTGCTAATTAAAATTGAGATCAAGTCATTAAGAGTAGTCTTGGAAGCTGAGCTACCTGAAACGGAATGGATAGTGAGCAGATACACGCAGTTAGCTTTACTAGAAGAGAGAAGGTTAAAGGCACTGTATCATTATCAACTGTATCAAAAGAAGATCGCTCGGGCCTACAATAGAAGGGTTAAGATCAGAAAACTCAGAGTCGGAGATTTGGTGTTGAAACAATGTAAGCCTAATGTATCTGATCCAAGAGGGAAGTTTAGGCCTAGCTGGGAAGGGCCATATGTTGTGAAACAAGTAGTGAAGCTATCAGACATGGACGGGAAAGAGTTTAGTGAGCCAGTAAACATTGATAGGTTGAAGAGGTTTTATGTATAATATAAAAAAAAAGCTCGCTAGGTTAAAAACCCAAAAAGAGAGGCGTAGGCAAAAGTTAGAGCAGTCCTCTAGTTCTAAAAACCCGAAAGGGCGGGCTAGGCAACAATTAGGGCTAAATGAGAGAAAATCATCAATTAGAAAACCCGAAAGGGCTAGTTGGCAACAAGAGTGATCTTGTGTATGCTGGCTTTATGTTTAGTTCTTCCCTAATTTAATAAAATAGAATTAATGTTAAAATTGTTCTATGTGCATTGTTATAAGTATTTGCCAGATATGGGTGAAATAAATAAACACAATAGCAAAAGGTGATGACAAATTATAAATGGAAAAGAAGCATCTTTTATTACTTTAATTATTTTTTCATCCTAACAATACACTTTCTGAAATGACAAATGTAAAATCTATGGCAGACAATAAGTGTAACGTGTAGGCCAACTTTGCCTCAGCTGATCCAAGTAGGCTTCAGTCAAGTAAGGCATGTTTAAATCGGGAATGAATTCAAAATCACAAGGCTTAACTCCGTATTGACGGCTAAGCCGGTGAGGATCATAGCAAGTACCTCGATGAAGAGTAGCAAGAGGAACATACATCAAGTATGTCCGCATGGTGATACAAGAAATCATCCACCAAGGTACCAACCAACGAATGTTGACTTCAGTGCGTGAGTGGATTCAGTCAATCCAGTTAGCATATGAAGAAGCAGGATGGAGTAGTTTCCTAGTGAAATGATGCTGTGGCAGATATCTGGTAAAATCCATGGATGGAGTATCAAGCATACAGAGACGCTCCTGAAGCAAAATCTGTGAGGAAAATTAAATAAAAAAAAAGAGTCCGCTGAGTTGAAAACCCACAAGGGCAACTTAGGCAAAAATTAGGACAGCTCGATAGTTTCAAAAACCCACATGGGCAGACTAGGCAAAAATTAGAGCAATATAAAAAATATAATAAAAAGAGGTTCGCTAAGTTGAAAACCCACAAGGGCTGCTAAGGCAAAAATTAGGACAGCTCGCTAGTTTCGAAAACCTGCATGGGCGGACTTGGCAAAAATTAGAGCAATAAAATTTAAAAAAAAAGAGAAGAAGAAAAAGAAAACCTAAATTGAAAACCCAAAAGGGCGGTTTAGGTAATTACCTAAAGTAGCAATGGACTCCTGGTCACCCTTTTTGACAATCCTGATTTAAGTTGGTCTAATCCAACTAAAGCCTCGGCTAAGACTACAGGTATCAGCGACAAGCCTCCTTCCATTTGGTCCATAATATCCAATATTCGTGGATCAATATCGCCATCAAAAGAAACAAACAAGAATTGGCCAAGCAAGCAAAGATAAAGCATACATCCCCATGCCTTAGTAGGAGCCAAATGAGAGAGACAAAAATCAATCAAGGGAGCAAGTAGAATTTTCTCACCTCTCATCAACTGAAGAACTTCGGGCTTTGAAATTTGAAATAACATTTGCATCTTCTGTTGAGTCATGGAAATCAATGTGGGTAATGCCATTTGTTGATTATTTGGATATCCAAGGATGGCCTCAAATTCTTCAATCAAGGGACATATTTCAAAGCCATTAATCTTAAATGTCCTAGAATCCACGTTCCAAAAAGAAGTCATGGCATGTAAAAAGGAATGGTCCAACTTAATATTTTGAAAACACTTCAAAGTATCAATTTTTGACCAAAACATTTTCTTCCAATGAATGGCATCCATATTCTTAAATAGAATTTTTATTTTCTTTAAATGGAGTTCAGTCATCGTGGAAGGATGAAGGAAAACTAGAATTGATAAAAGGAGTTTTTATGTTGAAGTGTAAAATCTCTTGGTTTATGTATGAAATTTTCGCGTGAAGAGTAATTTATATAGAATAACCCATGCTATTCCAAAATTGATAAGGAAAAAGAATGAGACCATGAGGTATGAGGAAAAAGAATTAGTGACAAAATTTCTTAATTGTCGTGTGTAGGCCCTTAATTTTTGATCCGGTTCTGTCCAATACATTTTATTTAGTCCAAAATAATTTTTGTGTTGCCTAATATATCTTTTTGGTCCAAAATATTTTTTTAATTAAATAATTTTGCTTTAGTATTTAATTTTTATTAATAAAAAAATAAAAATAAACAAATAAAAATAAAAATAAAAATCGTTGTTGGAAAAATCATCGAGCGGGCCCGTGGCCATTTCGCCCGCAGGAAAATATTACTTGCCGTGATTAATTAGGAATAAATCATATGAAACCTCTATAAATAAGGACCAAAGGCAATCAAATAAGGGAAGTCGAAAGGGACAAAAATTGGACAGTAGGAGGGAAATCCAAATCCGCGAAGGAAAAGCTTAAATTCAATTGATTTTTAAAGTAGCATAAACACGATTTAAGGGATTACAAAGGCAAAAAGGCTGGTCTTTGGAGCTTGTTCATCCAAGAAGCAATTTTGGTGCAACTTACAAAATAAGGTATGAAATTCTAATTTCTTTATATTTTACACAGTAGCATAAACTAATAAATGATGCCTTTTAATTCAAAAACCCTAAAACCTTAATTCCCTTTGTTCAAAGTTTAAAAACACTAATCCGTTGCTTAATTTTCCAAAAAGGCTTAAAATTATTATTTTTACTTCTTCAAAATCTTAAAACTCTAATTTAACATATTTTTCAACAAAACCAAAATTTAATTTTGTTTCTTTCAAAACTTTTAACTTGGTACTGTTTCTTTCAAAAAGCCTTATAAAACATCTTTTCATATCATGTAAACTTCAAATCACTTTATTTAAACTTATAAAACCTCATGAGATCATCAAATCATTATTCCAAATTCTAAAATCAACAAATCACCTGAAACCCTAAAATCAAAAGCCTAAAAACCTAATTCAATCCCAAAACTCAAAATAGTAAACCCTAACCCTTTAAAACTTTAAACCTTCATTTTTTCTAAACCTTAATCCTTTAAAACATAAAAAACCATAAAACCATAAATATTTTAAATTTACACAATAAACTTGAAATCACCATTTAAAACCACAAATCAAAAGTATTTTAAAGTGTTTAAAACCCTAGTCTCATGATTTCACCATTCAAACCTTAATTTGTTTAATCAAAGAGTCTTACCAACCTTTTAAAACATAAAACCTTAATCTATTTTAATTCCATAAAAAAGTCACAGTAGCTTAATTTTATGAATTCCAAAACCTTAACACATGAGATAAAGAACCCTAAATGGAAATAGTAGCTATAATTTGGATTTTTATTTACCTTATTCAATTCCATATTTGATCATGCTTGATTTTATTTCTTATGCTTTAATTTATTTAAATTCAATGCTTGGTTTATTTTATTTATCATGGATGGATGTTTACTTTTTATCGATATTTGGTACCTTTGATGAATGATTTATTTATTATGAATGGTTATTTACTTTTATCAATTTATTTAGATTTCAAAATGTTGTAAGAGGTATGTTTCCACTTGGTGGGTACCTCATTAGTTAAACATCTTGTAATTTAAATTGCTTTTCTATTTTAGAACCAATGTAAAGGACATGTTTCTACCTTTCGGTGGGTGTCCTATTTAGGCGTGGGATGTAAGGACATGTTTCCATCTTCGGATGGGTGTCCATTTATTTGTTTTGTTTTGTTTGGACATTGCTTTGATTTTAATATAATGATGCTTTCTTTTTATTGTGTGTAGTATGGATAATATTGTTATATTTAAGAATTTTATAATATTAAGACCTGTAAAGGAGGCCGGTTCCAATGAACTGGGCATTGTGGGGGGTCCTGGGCCATTTCTCACCTTCCCCACACGTACCCAACTTTCCAAACCCATTAGGGGGGTTGGGGATTCCTTAGGAATCGAGTCATCCACCCTTTTCTTTTTTTTGGCCCGTCCGGGTGGCGACTCCATTTTCTCCGGACTTAGGTCAGTGTTCTCTAAGGCCCCGAGCCTAAATAGTACCGAAGTCGCAAGAACCATTCCACCGGGAGTGGGGGCAAAAATCCCCGCTCACAGTGGCTACTCCACTGGGGATAAGAGAAGTTAATTCCATTGGTCTTTATATTATTCTATTCTTTCTTATAATGATATTATCCATTGTATCATCTTAGATTGCATCGTGTGCGTGAGTTAGGATGCCCGTGTTACCCGTGTTATGTTATGTAAGGGATACCATACTTTCACTCAAGGTATGGAGATCGAGCATGGCATAACCACTCATAGCCTAGTACCATTTGGTATATTCTTGCTATGGGAACCTAAGCCTTTTTACCCAAAGACTAAAGCTTATGTAATTGGCCTAGTTACTTTCCTTAGGTTTTACCCCAAATGCATGTTGTTTGACTATGGTTAATTTATCTTGGCTTAAATCAAGGCTTATTTGGTTTGTTATTTTTCTAATATGACCTAAGTATATTGTAAGCTCAAAACAAACTTTTCTTTAAAATCCAAGAGACCAAAGCTATTTTCAAAACTTTTCAAGATGGTTTTTGGACATAAGACTTTTCTAAAAACAAATCAAAAATTCTTTGGTTCATGGCCCAAATACTAAGTCCGAAATCTACTTTTCTAAAATCTTTTTATAATGGGCTTAGAAACAAAACTATTTTCACCCAACCTTTTCTTATAAAGAGCTTTAGGTCAATTATGAGATACCAAAAATCAATTGTGGGCCTAGTTTACACTAAGAATAAATTAACCATGGGTTTGTTTTTGGCATGAACCATTAAGTTACCTTTTTTCAAGTGAGAAATCTATCTATAATAAACCTCTTTATTTCGTTTTAATCTAATATAGCATAAAAGCTACTGTAGTTGGTGGAATGAATTAAAACCTAATTAATAGGAATTATCATGGATTGATTTCCATTTTCGAAAATATAACTATTGGTTGAAACAAGGGAATTATTCGAAAGCAAGATACCCTATGTTGGTATTTTGTTAACCATATACCTAGGAAAAGGGACTCGCCATTCGTGTGTGGATGTTATAAGGTTGGAAGGAACGTCCTATTTATCCTTATTTATTGATTATTTGTGCATACATGCATACATGCATAGATTTGCATCTCATATCATTAATCCTTTCTGGCTCACAGCCCTGGATTACAATAGTTCTAAAGCTTACAACAATCCGACTTACGTCGGAGACGAAGTATCTAGCAACGACTCAATCACCTGCTCACCAAAATCAATGGAGCCCGAACAAATTCAAAGGATGGTGGATGAGGCCCTTAACGCCAAAATGGAAGAAATAAAAGAGGCCCTAGCTGAGACCATGAAGAACCAATTGACTGTAATCTTAGAGAATCATATCATGCCAAGGCATCTACTAGCACTAAGAAACCAAAGGACAAAGGGAAGACTAAAGTTAGTGAAGTGGTTTTTGATGATGAAAAGGTGATCATTATTGATGATGATGATTGGGCTCAATACTACCAAGATATTCAAGAAAAGAAGAAAGAACCGAAAGCTATTGAGAAGGCAACTATTGAAAAGACCGAGACATCCGATGTTGAAAAGATGATTGTTGATTTAGAAAATAAATTTGAGAAGAAGCTGAAAACTGAAGAGATGTCCGAGATTGATAAACTATTTGATCAAGATGAAGAAGTTCCATACAAGTTCAAGATGCCATCCTTTGCAAAGTACAATGGCACCGAAAATCCTCATCTCCACGTGAAGCAGTATATCACTGCCATGCAGTCTGCCCGAGCTACTAAGGCTCAAACCTTAAGGTACTTTATGCTCTCATTGGACCATGTTGTCCAAAATTGGTTTAATACCATAGATGATGGAACACAAAAGAGTTGGGATCTACTTTACAAAGCCTTCATCCAAAAATATGGATATAATGTTGAGTTGGAAGTTACCTTAATGGAAGTGGAGTCCATTAGGCAAAGGCCGAATGAGAATTTTGTAGATTATGTCAAGAGATCGAGAAACAAGGCCGCTTTACTCAAGAAGAGGCCCAATGAATTCAATCAAATAAGGATGATTGTGAGAGAGGGTGTTGCCTAATCTTCGTGAGAGGATATCTCATACACTTATCCATGATTTCAAAGAAATTCTCCAAGCTAGTTTGCAAATTGAAGCATGGGAAAGGGAGAAGAGCCACTTTGCAACAAAAAGGAACGAGAAAGGGAGCTATCAACCTAGTAGCCAAAGCATGCAAACGGCCGTCGGTGTTAATGCTACTAACCAAGGAACAAGGAGACAATTTTCAAAATTGGGAAAACTGATGTCTTTGGTTCTCAACAAGCTTCAAAGAAAAGGATTGATACAACCCTTAAAACCTCATCCTTTGCCTAACCCGCTCCCTCCTAATTTTGACACCAAAGCATTTTGTCAATTTCACCAAATGCAAGGACATGACATGGATAGATGTGTGAGGTTGAGACATGAGATTCAAAATCTAATTGATAATGGGAAGCTACCCGAGCCCAACAAGCCAAACACCAAAGACAACCCATTGCCAAAATTCAATAGGGTACCACCACCGGCAACCTTCATGATTGGAGGAGCTTTGCATGAGGACTTTGTCATGTCTTCATTTCAAGATGTGGGTGGAGAAACAACCATAGAAGAAGAGGCATTTGAACAAGCTATGATGGGTGGAGAAGTAGCAATTTGTATTGTCAACAGGTTTTGGGATTCAAGTGATAGTGATGATGATATTATACCGAAGAAGGAGGAGCGGACTTGGTCTGAGCTCGAAGAAGATGAGGTGATGAATACTAGATCCGGTAAGCCTTATGCAAGGCCACCACCTAAGGAGATAGAAACTAATAAGGGGAAGGAAGTCAAAATAGAAGAAGATGATGTTGTGCTCAAGCAATTGAAAAGAACCCAAGCAAGTGTTAGCATTTGGGACTTGTTAGCTAGTGCTAAAAAGCACCGAGAAACTATGGCCAAAGCCTTAGCTAGCATGCCAATTTCTACCTCCACAACACCGAAGGAGTTGATCAACTTCATAAAAATTGGGGAAGTAATGAAATGTGAAGAGGTCCAAGAAAAGAGTGAAGTTAATATGGGAGCAGTTTCTTTTTCAGATGCGGACTTACTGGAGGAGGGGAGAGACCACATCCGCCCTCTCTTTATCAAAATAGAAGTCAAGGGGAAGAGGACTCCATGTGTGATGGTCGATGATGGGTCAGCCATAAATGTTTGTCCACTTAAGATATTGCCAAAGCTAGCCATGTCAACAAGAGATCTAAACCCCACTGAGGTGACAATTCATGCTTATGACAACACTAAGAGGCATGTCGAAGGGACTTTCAAAGCGGCTGTCAAGGTTGGGCCAATTGAATCTATTGTTGTATTTATTGTTTTAGACATACCAGTTACCTTCGCCTTGCTCTTGGGGCGACATGGTTTCACCCTCTTGGTGGAGTACCTTCCACCCTTCATCAAAAGATCAAATTCCCTAACGGAAATGAGACAGTGGTCATTGAAGCTAAAGATAATGAGATTGTTAACACTCTAATGGTTGAGAGACCTCTCAGTGGTTTTCAAGTGGCTGCAATTTTTTATGATGAAGTAGTGGTCTCCAAAGTCTTGAATATGATGAAGAACATGAATTACCTTCCCTGAGCTGGTCTTGGAAAGGGTAAGGCCGGTTTAACAAAGTTACCAGATTTTAGAACTCAAACTTCCAAGAAAGGGTTGGGATATGATGAAGACAATGATGTCCAGCCAAAGAAGAGTGAGAAGATGAGCTTCCTACCACTTGAAGAAATCTTTGTCAAAGCTCTAGATATGGGACCACACCAAGGAAGGCCTGAGCCAATCATGTTCATGGGTAAGTTAATCCTAGGTTTTAAAATTTTTGCAGATGTTGCTGAGCTAGTGGAGCAAGTGAAGAAAGAGCTCACCCTATCAACCAATAAAGAATCCAATCCAAAAGAGAAGAATGAAGCTTTCCTGAAAGCCGAGAAGACTCCAGAGGAGATTGCCACCCTGGTTGAAGAAAAGTTTAAAGACATCCTGCTTTATGATTATGAGAACAATGATTTTGATTTTGATTTTAATTTGTCTGCTTTGTATGAGGATGATGATGTTTTCTTTTCTAAAATGAATGTAATAAAGTCTAATTTTGCTTACTTGTGTGATGTTTCTCCTGATGGTTGCATACATTCAAATAGCAGTTACATGAGCATCTTTAATATTAATTCTGTTAACACACAATCATTAAATTTGGAAACAACTGAAAATCCTAAAAACATTACCATAGCATCCGACCTTACTCTTGATGAGAGAGAGAGATTTGAAAAAATATTCAAAAAATATGAAGAAGTGTTTGCTTGGTCTTATGAAGATATGCCGAGGATAGATCGAGACATAGTCGAGCATCACATTCCTATAAAACCTGTCAAACAAAAGCTTAGGCGATTAAGACCTAAGTGGGCTGAATTGGTTAAGGGAGAGGTCACTAAGAAAATACAAGTGAAGTTCCTTGTAATGATAGAACACCCAGATTGGCTAGCCAACATAGTACCCGTGCCAAAGAAAGATGGGAGGATAAGGGTTTGTGTGGATTATAGAGATCTAAACAAGGCTTCCTCTAAGGAAAATTTTCCTTTACCTCATATAATTGTTCTCATTGATAGTGCAACCGCTAGCGTGCTTCACTCATTTGTAGATGGATATTCCAGATACAATCAAGTGTTAATGGCCCAAGAGGATAAAGCCAAAACTGCCTTCATTATTACATGGGGTATATTCTATTATAGGGTGATGCCTTTTGGCTTAAAGAATGCTGGAGCAACCTTCCAAAGGATGGCCACCACACTATTTCATGACATGATGCACAAAGAAGTTGAAGTATATGTTGATGATATGATGGTGAAGTCGGATACAAGGGAGCAACACTTCCAAAACTTAGAATTATTCTTCGATAGAGCTTTAAAATGTAAGCTAGGATTAAACCCAAAGAAGTTTGTATTCGATGTTACTTCAGGCAAATTATTGGGATATGTAATTGGTCCGAATGGTATTGAGATAGATCCTGACAAACTCAAAGCAATCAGGGATATTCCAGCCCCAAAGATGGAGAGAGAAGTTCGGGGATTCATTGGTAAACTACAGTACATTAGCAGATTTATAGCAAAGCTCACAACAATATGTGAGCCTATCTTCAAGTTTCTTAGAAAGAATCAGTCGGTCTTATGGAATGAAGAGTGTCAAAAGGCCTTTGAGTGAATAAAAGAGTATTTGTTGAATCCGCCTATTTTAAAACCACCTAAACCTGGCAAACCTCTATTACTATACTTAGTAGTAGAAGATGAGTCGATAGGAGCCATGCTAGCCTAAGCAGATGAATCAGGGATTGAGCATGCAGTTTACTATTTGAGTAGAAAGCTCCTACCTTATGAAATTAAGTATAGTATCATTGAAAAGACATGTATAGCCATGGTTCGGTCTTCTAAAAAGTTGCTGCATTACTTTCAATCATATAGTGTGCAAGCAATTTCCAGATTGGATGTAATGAAGTACTTAAGGGAGACACCCTCTTTAATTGGAAAATATGGTCGATGGTTGATAATATTAGAAGAATTTGAGATAGAGTATGTAACCAGGAAAACAATCAAAGGAAGAGCGGTGGCAGAATTCCTGGCTCAACAACCATTACCAGAAAGTGAAAAGGTAATCTTGGAATTTCCAGATGAACATTTAGAAGTAATTGAAGTACAAGGGTGGAAAATGTATTTTGATGGAGTGGTAAATAGGAAAGGAGTAGGTTTGGGAGTTATACTAGAATCGCCCGAAGGGGAACTCATCCCTTTAGCCAAAAAATTGAAATTTAGGGCAACCAATAATATGGTGGAGTACGAAGCTTGTATTTTCGGTTTGGAAACCCTAATGATTATAAAGGTGGATAAGGTGGAAGTTTATGGCGATTCATTGCTAGTTGTATTCCAAGTAAATGGAGAATGGGAGTTGAAAGAAGAAAAATTGAAACCATACCACCATTACTTGACCATGATGAAGAAGAATTTTAAGGAGTGTAGGTTTATACACCTATCAAGAGAAGAAAATCAGATGGCTGATGCCCTAGCCACATTGGCTTCGGTATGGGAAAATCCTACCAGCCTATTCCTTAAGCCTCTAATCTTGACCAGTTCATCAACTCCTTGCTATGAATATGACACAATCATGGAAGTTGATACAGACCATGATGCATGGTATGATACTATAAGACAATTTTTGGAGGAAAGAGAATACCCGCCGGGGGCAATAAAGAAAGAGAGAAGAGCCATAAGGCGGTGGTCTTTGCAATACATCACCTATGAAAGATGGCCTAATGGAGTGCATTTGAGATGTTTAAGAAAGCCTGAAGTGGAGGGCATCATGTCAGAAATACATGCAGGAAGTTGCGGTCTGCACATGAGTGGTTTGGCCCTAGTTAAGAAGGTTATTTGACAGGGTTACTATTGGTTGACCATGGAGAAAGATTGTATTGAGTTTGTAAAGAAGTGCCAGCAATGTCAGCTGTATGGTAACTTGAATCACATGCCTCCTGAAGAACTGCATTCAATGTCTTCGCCCTGGCCATTTGCCACCTGGGGTATTGACATTATAGGAGAGATACATCCGACAGCCTTAAACTGCCACAGTTTCATTGTAGTAGCAGTTGATTATTTTTCAAAATGGGTCAAAGCTGAATCCTTCAACAAGCTGGGTGCAAGTCAAATGGCTAGGTTTATCAAAAAGAACCTCATCTGTAGATATGGGGTCTCGTACAGTGTGATATCAGACAATGGGGTACACTTTCAAAGAGTAGTTAAAGGTTTATTTTCAAAGTACCAAATCCATCATCATCGATCCTCTCCTTATAGATCAAAGGCTAATGGTGCCATGGAAGCAACAAACGAGACAATTAAGCAAATCTTGTCCAAAATGACCAAGACTTACAGGGATTGGTCAGAGATGCTTCCCTTTGCTTTATGGGGATATAGGACAAGTGTGCGAACACCTACTGGGATGACATCGTTCTCTTTGGTTTATGGGATGGAAGCTGTATTGCCAATTAAAATTGAGATCAAGTCACTGAGAGTAGTCTTGGAAGTTGAACTGCCTGAAATGGAATGGATAGCAAGCAGATACACAAAGTAAGCTCTATTAGAAGAGAGAAGATTAAAGGCATTGTATCATCACCAACTGTATCAAAAGAAGATAGCTCAGGCCTACAATAGAAGGGTTAAGGTCAAAAAATTCAGAGTTGGGGAATTGGTGTTGCAGCAATGTAAGCCGAATGTATCTGATCCAAGAGGGAAGTTCAGACCTAGCTGGGAGGGGCCATATGTCATGAAACAAGTCATGAACAAAGGTGCGGTAAGGTTGTCAGACATGGAAGGGAACAAATTTAGTGAGCCAGTAAACATTGACAGGTTTAAGAAGTTTTATGCATGAAAAATGAAAAAGTAAGAGCTTGCTAGGTTGAAAACCCAAAAAGGGCGGCCTAGGCAAAAGTTAGAGCAGTCCGCTTGTCCTGAAAACCCAAAAGGGCGGGCTAGGCAACAATTAGGGCTAAAAGAGAGAAAATAGTCAATTAGAAAACCCAAAAGGGCTAGTTGGCAACAAGAGTGATCTTGTGTATGCTAGCTTTATGTTTGGTTGTTCCCTAATTTAATAAAACAGAATTAATGTTAAAATTGTTCTATGTGCACTGTTATAAGTATTTAACCAGATATGAATGAAATAGATAAACACAATAGCAAAAGATGATGACAAATTATAAATGGAAAAGAAGCATCCTTTATTACTTTAATTATTTTTTCATCCTAACAATATATTTTCTAAATTAACAAATGTAAAATCTATGGCAGTCGATAAGTATAACGTGCAGGCCAACTTTGCCTTAACCGATCCAAGTAGGCTTCAGTCAAGCAAGGCATGTCTAAGTCGGGAGCAAAGTCAGAATCACGAGGCTCAGCTCCACATTGACGCCCAATTTGGCGAGGATCATAGCATGTACCTTGACGAAGAGCAGCAAGGGGAACGTACATCAAGTACGTCTGCATGGTGATATGAGAAATCTTCCACCAAAGTACCAACCAATGGATATTGACTTCAGAGCGTGAGTGGATCCATTCAACCCAGTCAGCATATGAAGAAGCTGGATGGAGTAGCTTCCTAGCACAATGATGACGTGGCAAGTATCTGGCAAAATCCATGGAGGGAGTATCAAGCAAACAAAGACTCTCCTGAAGCCAAATCTATGAAGAAAGAATTAAAATAAAAAAAGAAGAAAAGAAAAAAGAGTCCGCTAAGTTGAAAACTAGCAAGGGCAGCTTAGGCAAAAATTAGGACAGCTCGCTAGTTCCGAAAACCCCGCATGGGCGGACTAGGAAAAAGTTAGAGCAATAAAAAGAAAAAAGAAAACCTAAATTGAAAACCAAAAGGGCAGTTTAGGTAATTACCTAGAGCAGCAACGGACTTCCAGTCAGTCTCTTTGACAATCCTGATTTAAATCAGTCTAATCCAACTAAGGTCTCGGCTAAGATCACAGGTACCGATGACAAGCCTCCTTCCATTTGGTCCATAATATCCAATACTCATGGATCAATATCATCGTTAGAAGAAACAAGCAAGAATTGGCTAAGCAAGCAAAGACAAAGCATGCGTCCCCATGCCTTAGTAAGAGCCAAAGGAGAGAGACAAAAAGTCAATCAAAGGAGCAAGTAGAATTTTTTCACCTCTCATCAACCGAAGAACTTCGGGTTTTGGAATTTGGAATAACATCTGCATCTTCTGTTGAGTCTTGGAAGTCAATGTGGGTAACACCATTTGTTGATTATTTGGATATCCAAGGATGGCCTCAAATTCTTCAATCAAGGGACATATTTCAAAGCCATTAATTCTAAATACCATAGAATCTATATCCCACAAGGAAGCCACGACATGTAAGAAGGAGTGGTCCAATTTGATATTTTGAAAACATTTTAAAACATCAAGTTTTGACCATGAAATTTACTTCCAATGAATGGCATCCATATTCTTAAATAAAATTTTTATTCTCTTTAAATGATGCTCGGTCATGGTGAATGAATGAAGGAAAAATTAAAATTGCTAAAGGGAGTCTTCACGTTGAAAGAGAGAGATTTTTGGTTTATGAATTAAAATATGGCATGAAGGGTGATTTATATAGAGGAAACAAGCCTTTTCCAAAAGTTAAATGGAAAAGATGATGGGAAAGGATAAGACCATTGTTTTATTAGTTTTTGTTATAGATTTGTGTCTTGTTTATTATAATAATTATTGTTTTATTTAGGTATTTTGTTAGTTTTAATATGTTTATTTAGTGTTTTCGTTAATTTTGGTAGTTTTAGTTTATTTCAGTGTTTATGTTGTTTTTGTCCTAGTTTTTAGTGTGTGTTTATGTTTTGTTGGTTAATGTTCATTTAATTGTTGTTTAAAGCTTGTTTCAAGTCTTATTTTAGGTTAAAAAGCCAAGGAACCAAAAAGAAGAAAAATGGACAGTAGCTGACATATGCAGAGGACACGGCCAAGTCACTGGCCGTGTCCCATATTAAGTTAAAAAGGAAGATCAAGACACAAAGAGGGACACACTCAAGGGACACGGCCATGTCAGTGGCCATGTCCCTCCAAAAATGCTCCAACACGGCCAAGTTGCTCTAACTTGACAGTGTCTCACCAAAATCCAAAGCAAAGAAGAGCAATTCTCACAGAAGCAAACACAGGCAAGGGACACAGCCAAGTCACTGGCCGTGTCCCTCCAAAAAGGTCCAACACGGCCCTGTCTTCTTCAAGACTTGGCCGTGTCACTCAACCAAAGAAGAAAAGATCAAAAGCAAGCAGTAGCGAACACAAGCAAGGGACACGGCCAAGTCACTGGCTGTGTCCCTCCAATGCACTCCAACACGGCCAAGTCTCTTCTAACGTGGCCGTGTCTCTCATGGACCAAAGGCAACACGAATTTTTAAAAGCGGGGATTCGTATAAATATGGATTTAGGGTTTTCTTAAGGTGTTGTTGAGATTTTGGGAGCTGAGATTGAGCCGTCAAAGAGAAGAACTTAGGGTTTTACATTTGTTTTCTCTAATTTTTATTACGCTGTGGATTAAACTAGCTAGATTAGATTGTTCATGCCATTGATACATCCTTCTTGTAAGATTTGAACAAGAGATTCTTCAGAAGCTTCAAGGAGTTTGTAATTTGGTTTTGTTCTTGAACTTATTCTCTTTATTTTCATTGGAATTGTATTTATGGATATTATCATGTCTAAATTGATTTCTTTGAATATTAATGAGATGAGTATGTTTGATAGCAATATGAACTAATTTGATCTAGTCTAGGGTTTGTATGGATTTGCTATGATTGTATGAATTGGTTATTACTCTTAACTCAATTATTTCTTTAAGCATTTATTGAATGAAATATTGTTAATATATAATTGATTGGCCACCAATTATGTGTTTTAGGTATTAGATGATGGATTGAGAGATGAAGTCTAATGCTGGAACAATTCAATTAAGGACTTAGGTGAATTAGAGATATAACCTAGGAAAATATTATTTCAATTGGAACAAGATTATTTGAGAGAGGTTTGAATGCGAGAGCTTATTTCCTTTATTCAATTAATTAAGTTGCTTGAGATTTAATCATTGAAATTAAATTTGTTAAGAGGAATAACCGTTCATACATATAAGTAGCAGAGAAGTGCAAACCCTAGACCTTTCTATTAAGTGAATCAAAACATCAGTTTAGTTTACTTTTATTTGTTTTAAACTTCAATCAATCTTCTTCATTAGTTAGCGATTTAAATTTATTCATTACTTGTTATTTATAATCTGATAATCAATTAGCCACTTTAGCTTCCTTGTGAGACGACCTTGGGGTGATCACCTTTGCTATAGCTACCTCGTATACTTAAAAGTGACGCTTTGTGGTAGAGTTAATTCGAGCGCAACAAGTTTTTGGCGCCGTTACTGGGGAGGCTAATTAGCGTAACTGTTTATTAGTTTTAGAAATTTTAGATTATTTTTCATTGTTTAATTTTGATTTTATTTTTCTTTTGTTTTTAATAATTTCTTTTTCTAAAAATTTTTTTTATGCAAGGCAGGAGATCACTTGGAGGAAAGCTATACCCCGTCATTCCAGAAATTCAGAGAGTGAAAAGGAGCAGGGAAGAGTTTGAACTGTACACAGGATTTGATACTACAGAGGAGGACACTTCTGATTTTGAGTCGGAATATGCACAATCTGTTAAAATGGCTGAAGAAAGGCAAAGAACGATGAGAGACTTTGCTAGACCTGTCATTGGAACTTCCACCTCTTACATAAGACTGACAGATGCAGCAAGAAATTATGAGTTGAAGAACATTCACTACAACATGCTGCCATCATTCTATGGAGTTCCAAATGAAGATCCTCTTAACTTTATTCAGGATTTTTATTCTACCCTCAACACTTTTCCTTTGGGAGGACTAACAGAAGATCAGTTGAGGATGAGATGTTTCCCTTATACTTTGAAGGATAGGGCAAAGAGCTGGCTTATAATGTTGCCCGAAAACTCTTTGACAACTTGGGAGCAAGTTTATAACAAATTCATGGGCAAGTTTTATTCACATCAAAAGACAGCTGAGTTGAGAGGGAAGATTGCTACATTCTCTCAATTTGAAGGAGAACCATTTCATGAGGCTTGGGACAGATTTAAGATGCTATTGATCCAGTGTCCACATCATCACTACCCACTTCAACTTCTGAACCAGTTTTTCTATGATGGTCTCACCCAGCAATTTCAGAATACAGTTGATAATGCAGCTGGGGGAGCCATGGGAGAAAAGACAGCAGCTGAAACATATGATATCTTTGAGATGTTGGGAGCTAATTCTCAATAGAAAAGTGTTAGGGGAAGAAGTAAAGAGGTGAATCAATTGGAAGCCAATAGTGAGATGGTCAATCAGATTGCTGAGTTGACAAGGCAAGTGCAGATGCTGAATATGAAAAACAATTATCCTTCATCCACTCAAGAAATTTGTGGAATCTGTGGAACTTTCGGGCATGGAGCAAACATTTGCTCCTCTGCATATGAATCATATGGGAATGAAGCTGAGCAAGTCAATGCCATGGGGGATTTCAACCAAGGACCCGAAATGATCCTTATTCAAATACATACAACCCTGGTTGGAGGAATCACCCAAATTTTTCTTGGGCAACAAATAATTCTCAGCAGCCTTTCCATTTGCTCCAGAGACAAAATCAACAACAGGGCCAATCCTCAAATCAAGGGTAGTCTAAGATAGAGAGTTTGGAGGAAAGTTTACAAGCTTTCATCCAAGTCAGTGCTAAAAATCAAGAGATGACCAACAAGAGGCTAGATTCATTAGAAGCATCTTTTAAGAAAGTGGAGACTCAAGTAGGGCAACTTGCACAACAGATGCAGATTCAACAAAAGGGGAAATTCCCAAGTCAACCTGAGCAGGCACAATCAGTGACTGTTCTTAGAAGTGGTAAGGTAATTAACAATAATGTTGAAAATGATTCTGTGAATGCAGGTGACCAAGAGAACAAGAAGGAAAGAGAAACAGAGAACAAAGGTGCTGGAGAAAAATCAATGAAGAAATCCTCTTCAACAGATTTACATAAGGCGAGCAATCCATACCGGCCACCTATACCATTCCCCAGTAGGTTGAAGGATGATAAACCAGATAAGCAATTTTCTAACATCTTCAACATGCTGTCTAAGGTAAGTATTAACTTACCCTTACTGGAAGCAATAAAGAACATGTCGGCTTATGCCAAATTCTTCAAAGAGCTGATCACTAAGAAAAAAAGGTATGAGCCGAATGAAAAGGTGATAGTTTCAGAAGTAGCTAGTGCTGTTCTGCAGCATAAACTACCTCCCAAACTAAAGGATCCTGGAAGCTTTATAATTCAAATTTCTGTGGGGAATGGAAAGGGAACTGATGGCATGTGTGATCTAGGAGCCAGTGTAAATTTGATGCCTCATTCTGTGTATAAAGAATTAGAACTATGGGAACTTAAACCAACCAAAATGGTGTTGCAATTAGCTGATAGATCTCTTAGATTCCCGAAAGGGGTTATAGAAGATGTGTTAGTTAAGGTTGGTGGGTTAATAGTACCTGTGGATTTCATAGTTCTTCACATGGAAGGGAGTAACCCTGCACCATCAGCACACACTATTTTGCTGGGTAGGCCTTTTATGGCTACTACCAACACCTTAATAGATGTTAAAAATGGTAAATTATCAATGACTGTCTTGGGATAGAAGGTTGACTTTTCTATTTTTAACACTTCTCCCATTCCTACAACTGCTTTATATAAGGAATGTTCTTTAATTAATTGTGTTGAAGCCATTGTTTCAAATGCTTTCTTGCAGACAGGTTCCTCAGATAAATTGGAGCTGACATTGACTTTAGAAGAGGGGGCTAAACTAGTAGGGGAGACCGAAAGGTGCCTTAACCCAAAGGCATATGAGAGCTCGAGGAACTATAAGGATTTCACTAAAGCACTTCATGACAGATTTATTGTGCGACAGACATTGAGTCCAGGTATGAAAGTTTTACTTTTTAATTCTTGACTCTGTCTGTTTCCAGGTAAACTCAAATCTCGATGGAGTGGTCCTTTCGAGGTAACTAAGGTATGTCCTTCTGGTGCCATTGAATTGCTTAACTCTCAAACCAATAAGAATTTTAAAGTAAATGGACAGAGAGTTAAGCCATATAAAGAAGGATTTCAAGAAGTGAGGATCATTGACAGCCCTTTGATCCACGATCCCTATTGCGCTCAAATTAACTCTACCACAAAGCGTCACTCGCAAGTATATGAGGTAGCTGTAGCAAAGGTGATCGCCCCAAGGTCGTCTCACAAGGAAGCCAAAGTGGGTAATCGATTATCAAATTTAAAGTAACAAGTAATTAAAGAAATTTAAATCGCAAAGTAATGAAAAGGTTTAATTGAAGTTTAAAACGATAAAAGTAACTAAAAGCTGATGTTTTGATTCACTTGATAAAAGGGTCTAGGGTTTGCACTTCTCTACTACTGATATGTATGAACGGTTATTCCACTTAACTAATTTAATTTCTAAGATTAAATATCAAACAACTTAATTAATTGAGTCAAGGAAATAAGCTCTCGCATTCAAACCTCTTACAACTAATCTTGTTATAATTGAAACAATCTTTTTAATAGGTTATATCTCTAATTCACCTAAGTCCTTAATTAAATTGTTCCAGCATTAGATTTCATCTCTCAATTCATCATCTAATACCTAAAACACACAATTGGTGGCCAATCAATTATATGTTAACAATATTTCATTCAATAAAGGCTAAAGAAATCATTAGTTAAGAGAATAACTAATTCATACAATCATAGCAAATTCATACAAACCCTAGACTAGATTAAATTGGTTCATGATGTTATCAAACATACTCATCTCATTAATAATCAAAGAAATCAATTTAGACATGATAATGTTCATAAACACAATTTCAATGAAACTAAAGAGACAAAGTTTAAGAATAAAACCAAGTTACAAACTCTTGAAGCTTTTGATGAATCTCTTGATCGAATCTTGCAAGAAGGATGAAACAATGGCATGAACAATCTAATCTAAACTAGTTTAATCCAAAGTAAAATCAAAATCCAAGAAAACAAATGTTTAAACCCTAAGATCTCTCTCAGACAGCTGAACTTTTCTCTCAAAAATCGTCAACCCCCCAAACCCTAACTTTTCTTTTGCTTTTATACGAAACGTCAGCTTTAAAATTCGGTGCGCGTTTGGTTCATGAGGGACACGGCCAGGTGATGAGGGACACGGCCGTGTGAGGGCTTGTTGGAGGGACACGGCCACAAGACACAGCCGTGTCCCTTGCCAGTGTCTGCCTCTGCTTGTTTCTCTCTTCTTTCTTCTTTAGTTGAGTGACACGGCCAAGTCATGAGTGACTTGGCCGTGTTGCACTATGATTGAGGGACATGGCCACATGACTTGGCCGTGTCCCTTGCCAGTGTCTGCTACTGGGACTTGCTCTTCAATTTAATCTTGGTATGGGACACGGCCAGTGACTTGGCCGTGTCCTCTGCTTGTGTCAGCTTCTGCCCATTTCATCTTCAATTTGTTTCCTTGCTGTTTTAACCTAACACAAAACTGACAAACAAAACTTAAACAAGAATTAAATAAACAATATCTAACAAAACATAAAACATACTAAAAATTAAATAAAAAATGACAAAAACACAGAAATAAATTAAAACTACACAATTAAAGAAAACACTAAACAAACCAATTAAAACTAACAAAATACCTAAATAAAACAATAATTAACATAACAAACAAGACACAAAACTATAACAAAAACTAATAAAACAACTACCCCACACTTAAAACTTTGCTTGTCCTCAAGCAAATCCACATGGCATAAATTAAAAACTTAAACAACCCTAACTAAAATTCCAGCATATAAATGAGATACTTAAAGAGTCAGACATAAATAATTGCAATTTCCTTCAATCAAGGATTTTCTTAACTCATTCATTAATCCAAACATACAAATCTTATCTCTCAACTAAGTGTTTCACTCGATTTCAAAGGTTAATCACTCATACCACTCATGAGTGCATACTGCCATAAACTTGCTTAATTATCCAATCTCCCTCACTGATTTTCTCAAGGAATAATCCGAAGGTCTTTTATTTGGATGTAATGGGGCTAAGGTAAGGTGTGAGAAAAGACATTTAAGCTGGGGCATCAAGAAATGGAGTATCTAAATTAGACACTACTCTTGCTAAGAATTTCATACTCCTTCAAATAGCATACTCACCAACCCTTAACAATCTTACATACTTGCACACTAAAAGAAAAGTACATGAGTCAAAATTCCTCTAAGGCTAGAAAATATATGAACTTTGTATATATATATCTTTTTTTTTTAATTTTCACTTTTTTCTTTTTCTTCTTTTTTTTTATCATTCATTATATATATATATATACAAAATATAAACTTGCATGAAACATCTAGCTTAAAATGTAGAGGAAAAGAATAATCAACTCTTAATACAATGTGCAAAGTATGCATTTCAACCCCAAATAGCAATACATTATTTTTTTACCCCACACTTTGAAATAAACCACCCTATTGACATATCATAAAAACTCCATTCCTTAATGCAGGTATGATGATAATAAGAGAAAATTGAGCTGTGAATTATGTTGATCAAACAAGAAAAAGGTTAAAGGCTCAACTTGTCTCACTAAGGAATTCAATATTAAGGGAGGTCTTTTTAAGCTAAAGGGCTAACCTATTTTGCCTTCATCATTTTAAAACCTGAGATTAAATCATAATGTGAGTTCAATCAGTATGCAAAAGCAAACTCTAGAGATGCAAAATCATGAAGGTGCACACTTAAGAAAAGAAAATCAATCATTTAATCTATAAGGCTCAAAACTCACAAAGGTGGGTTCTCAAAGATTTATATGTCATGAACCGCAGAATGCGAAAATTGATCCTGAATGAATTCAAATGCTCATTTCTATGCTGATACAAAAGTCTCAACTACAATGCTAGAATCACAGAAAAGATCAATAAATTTTCAACAATTATGCCATGCACAACAAACATAATAAACATACCAAGGCAACCAAAACAAAAATTAAAGAAAAGCTAAAAGATTACCCCACACTTTAGAATTTACATTGTCCTCAATGGAAAACAAGAATAATAAAGAGAAAGAATTAAGTATAACCTGTCTTCCATCGTACCTGGTGAGGCACTATCCTAGCTTTCCATCACAAACATAAACGTTTAAAAACAAAAAGAACAATATATAAAAATAACATAGCCAAATATAAAAACGTTAACATGAAAAACAAAAACGAAAAATAACAACAAAAATACACTAAACAAAATAAAACAAGGAGCATAAAGTCTAAGGAAAAGGCGGGCGGGAAGATGATGCAGCCGAGGGATGAAGACTAAGGATTTTGGCCAGGTTGCTGTTAATCTGATCCATCTGTTGCAACATCTCAATATGGTTTCGGTCTACCGTGGCTCCCAGTCCATCTACCTTTCCCTCCAATCGATCTACCTTGCCCTCCAGTGCCTCAATCCTCCGAAGTATCTCCTGACTCTCCGAAACTGGAGCATCCTCATCTAGGTCAAGAGAATCTGAGTCAGACTCCTCTTCTACCCGTGCCCTTTTCTGCCTATCCCCTGGTACTTCAGGCTCAGCTGACGGCATCACAAAAGTCTCTCTCCTATGCACCACCATGTGCATCTTCTCAAGGGTAGCTAAATCCAAGGAATCGTTACCCAAAATTCGAGTCATCCAAGTAGTACTCGGGTCAAAATCCTCAACAAGGGCTATTGCTAATATAGTGATCAATCCTCCAACACAAATAGTCCCCCTCCTTTTATTAGCTACCGTATCAAAAATATCGGCTAACCAATAGCCGGCACTAATATTCATTTCATTCAAAACACAGTCCAAGAAAAATAACTCACTCGACTCAACCACACCCGGGCTCTCCTTCCGAGCAAAGAACCCACAAGACATAAACCTGTGCAAATATCTCAAAGTAGGGTTCCGTAATTTAGATGCTTTGGCCGATTTGGCCACATACGTACCCGAGCCTAAGGCACCCCAAGCAAATTGTTGTCTAAAATCTTTGGGTATCGATCTTTCTCCATGTTGATGAAAACCATAAATATCATTCAATTGATCAATAGTAAGCACAAATGATCTACCCAATAATTTAAACATCAGTCTCCTGTAAATTTTCTTATCATCTCTTTCCACTTTAAGAGTTGTCAAAAATTCTAGGGTGAGCTCCTCAAACTGCAAAGGTCTCAATGAGACAAAAGTCTCCCACCCAAGATATTGCACATATCTATAAAAAGCAGTTCTCATTTGCAAAGCATCTAGAGATTCGTCATTCACATACCTTGTCGGGTAAAAACCCCGAGTCAAAAGACTTGCCCTCTTGAAGATAAAGTTGAGGAGGATGACGAAGCTCCTTCGGCACCAGATTTCTTCTTCTTGCGGTGTGATACAATTTTAGTTCTTGGCATCATGAAATCTGAGAAATTAACACCCAAAATTGAATTAAATCAAAATAATATGAGTAAAGAGGAAGTTTTAAGTGATTATCTCAAGTTTTGTTGAAGAAATTTGAAGTTTTAATGGAAGATTTGAAGTTTTGAAATCAAAACTATGGCTATGGCGATACAGAGAGTGAGAGAGACGAAGATAGAAAAGTTTTAGGGATTTATGAAAAGAACTGGGAGAAATCGGGATTTTAAAAGTCAAAAATTGAAGGGACACGGCCGTGTGTGTGCTGACTTGGCCGTGTCCAGTGTGTGACACAGCCAAGGGACACGACCAAGTCCTTTGGCCGTGTCACCTACTGCCATTTTATTAACTTTAAACTCTTTTTTTTATTTCAATGATTTTGCAACCCTTCTTCGTTAAACACCCTGAAACACAAAGTAAAGAAAAACCGATCAAAGCGCAGTCCATTTATTAAAACCGAACATAAATCAAAACTTGCTAAACTTAAAATTACAACTATGAAAAATAAATGCAAACCGATGGGTTGCCTCCCATTTAGCGCTTCTTTAATGTCATATAGCTGGACATCATGCAAAGTCTAGGGATCATGGATCAAAGTACTGTCAATGACCCTCACTTCTTGAAATCCTTCATTGTATGGCTTAACTCTCTGTCCATTCACTTTGAAAGTCTCACCTGTTCTAGAGTTAAGTAATTCAATTGCACCAGAAGGATATACCTGAGTTATCTCGAAAGGACCACTCCATCGAGACTTGAGTTTACCTGGAAAAAGACGGAGTCGTGAGTTAAAAAGTAAAACCTTCATACCTGGACTCAATGTCTTTCGCACTATAATTTTATCATGAAGTGCTTTAGTGCGATCCTTGTAAATTCTCGAGCTCTCATAAGCCTCATTCCGCAGCTCATCTAACTCTGAAATTTGTAGAAATCTTTCTCTCTTCGCTTTGTCCAAGTCCAAATTCAGAGTCTTGATTGCCCAATATGCTCTGTGCTCCAACTCCACTAGTAAGTGACAAGCTTTTCCAAACACCAATCGATATGGACTCATACCTAGAGGAGTTTTGAAAGCAGTCCGATATGCCCATAGTGCATCGTGCAATCTGCTTGCCCAATCCTTCCTGGATGTGTTGACTGTTTTCTCCAGAATTCCTTTTAGCTGCTTGTTGGATGTTTCCACTTGTCCAGAAGTCTGTGGATGGTATGGGGTTGCCACCTTGTGCTTCACACTGGATTTATGCATTAACTTCTCAAAAAGCCTGTTGCAAAAATGGCTCCCCCCATCACTGACTATCACCCTTGGTGTGCCAAACCTGCTAAGAATGTTTTCCTTCACAAATTTAACAACAATATTAGCATCATTAGTACGGATGGGGATTGCCTCCACCCATTTGGAAACATAATCAACAGCAACTAAAATATATTCATAACCAAAGGACTTGGGGAAAGGACCCATGAAGTCTATTCCCCACACATCAAACAGTTCAACAATAATATATGACTGAAGGGGCATTTCATTCCTCCTTCCAATGTTACCTACTCTTTGGCAACGATCACAGTGCTTACAATAGTCTTGAGCATCTTTAAATAAAGTAGGCCAGTAAAAACCACTTTGAAGCACCTTTTCTGCAGTCTTTCTTCCTCCAAAATGACCCCCACAGTGAAGGTCATGACAAAATTGAAGAAGACTCAGTTGTTCTTCCTCAGAAACACACCTGCGAACTATCTCATCTTTGCAAATCCAGAATAGATAAGGTTCATCCCAAAAATAAAACTTACTCAAGTGTAGAAACCTTTTCTTTTCCTGAAAAGACATGTTAGATCGCAAAATTCCACAAGCAAGATAGTTAGCAATATCTGCAAACCAAGGTGCATTAATTACCACAAACAAATGCTCATCAGGAAATGCTTCTAAATTTTTATGAATGCTATCAGATGCAAGATTTTCACTAAAGTAGGGTAATCTGGATAGATGATCAGCAACAACATTCTCACTACCCTTAGTATCCCTGATCTGGAAATCAAATTCTTGCAATAACAACACCCATCTAATTAAGTGCGGTTTAGCATGCTGTTTTGTTAAAAGATATTTAAGAGCTGCATGGTCAGAATGAACAATAATTTTTGACCCAATTAAATAAGCTCTAAATTTGTCTAAAGCAAAAACAACAGCTAGCATTTCCTTCTCAGTTATGGTGTAATTCATTTGTGCACTATTCAGGGTTAAACTAGCATAATAAATTACTCTCAAGTATTTATCAACCCTTTGCCCAAGAACAGCTCCTACTGCATGATTAGAAGCATCACACATGATTTCAAAAGGTAAAGACCAGACAGGAGCTACAATCACAGGTGCACTAGTCAATTTTTCCTTAAGGGAATTAAAAGCTTGCATGCATTGTGCTGTAAATTCAAATGGAACATCTTTCCCCAATAAATGGCACAATGGTTGGCTTATTTTGGAAAAATCCTTAATAAACCTCCTATAAAATCCTGCATGCCCTAAAAAACTTCTTATTCCCTTAACAGAGGTAGGTGGGGGTAACTTAGCAATCAATTCAATTTTAGCCTTATCCACCTCAATCCCTTTACTCGACACCACATGACCTAAGACAATGCCCTGAGTAACCATAAAATGACTCTTTTCCCAACTTAAAGTGAGGTTACATTCAATGCATCTCTCAAGCACACGAACAAGTTTATCGAGGCAAATATCAAAAGAATTCCCAAAAATAGAAAAATCATCCATAAATACCTCAATAAAATCATCGATCATATCTGAGAAGACAGACATCATGCATCTCTGAAAAGTTGCAGGTGCATTGCACAAGCCAAAGGGCATACGTCGAAATGCATAAGTCCCAAAAGGGCAAGTAAAGGTTGTCTTGGACTGATCCTCTGGAGCTATTGGCACCTGATAGTAACCTGAAAGGCCATCCAGAAAACAATAATGTGAGTGCCCAGAAAGTTTATCTAACATCTGATCAATAAAAGGAAGAGGGAAATGATCTTTCTTTGTAGCATTGTTCAACTTCCTATAATCGATGCACATTCTCCATCCAGTAGTAGTCCTAGTAGGAACCAACTCATTATTCTCATTTTTCACCACAGTGATTCCAGATTTCTTAGGAACTACATGTACTGGGCTCACCCACTCACTATTAGCAATTGGATAAATTACTCCTTCATCCAGCAATTTGAGCACTTCCTTCTTAACCACTTCACTCATATTTGGGTTAAGTCTCCTGTGAGTTTCCCTCATAGGTTTAGCTCCCTCTTCTAAAGTGATTCTATGCATGCACATGGAAGGGCTAATACCCTTGATGTCACTCAATCCCCATCCTATTGCTCTCTGCAATCTTTTAAGCTCACTCACTAACCTCATCTCCTCCCCTTCACTAAGTTTACTAGATATTATCACAGGTAAAGTATTGTGATCTCCCAAAAACACATATTTCAGGTTCTTAGGTAACTCTTTCAGCTCTAACTCTAGTGAGGGGTTCTTCTCTTCTTTTTCAATGGGGGAAGGTTCAAAAATTGGGTCCTCCTTAAGCTCCTCTATTTCAGCATCCTCTAAAGTCTCAAGACAACTGGCTATTTCTGTATGAAAAATTTCCAAATCACTATCCAAAGTCAATGCCAGCTCCAATTTATCAGAGGAACCTGTCTGCAAGAAAACATCTGAAGCAACTGCATCAACACAATCAATGAAAGAACAATCCTCATATAAAGCAGTTGTAGGAATAGGAGAAGTGTCAAAAATAGAAAATTCCACAGTTTGTCCCAAAACAGTCATTGATAATTTTCCATTCTTAACATCTATCAAAGTGTTGGTAGTTGCCATAAAAGGCCTACCCAGCAGAATGGTGTGTGCCGATGGTGAAGAATTACCTACTTCCATGTCAAGAACAATGAAATCAACAGGAACTATCAAACCACCAACTTTAACTAACACATCTTCTATAATCCCTTTCGGGAATCTAAGAGATCTATCAGCTAATTGCAATACCATTTTTGTTGGTTTAAGTTCCCCTAATTCCAAGTCAAGATAAATAGAATAAGGCATTAAATTCACACTAGCCCCTAAATCACACATGCCCTCAGTTCCTTTTCCATTCCCCATAGTAATCTGAATAATAAAGCTTCCAGGATCCTTTAGTTTAGGAGGTAGTTTATGCTGTAAAACAGCACTAGCTACCTCAGAAACTATCACCTTTTCATTCGGCTCATACCTTTTTTTCTTAGTATTCAGTTCTTTGAAGAATTTAGCATAAGCCGACATGTTCTTAATTGCTTCAAGTAAGGGTAAGTTGATACTTACCTTAGATAGCATGTTGAAGATATCTGAAAACTGCTTATCTTTTGTATCATCCTTCAACCTGCTAGGGAACGGTATAGGTGGCCTATATGGATTGCTTGCCTTGTGCAAATCTGGTGTAGGGGTCTTCTCCATTAATCTTTCTTCAGCACCTTTGTTCTCTTGTTCTCCTTCCTTTTTCTTTTCTTGCTCACCTGCATTCACAGAGTTATTTTCAACATTATTATTAATTACCTTGCCACTCCTAAGAACAGTCACTGCTTGTGCCTGCTCAGGTTGACTTGGAAACTTCCCCTTTTGTTGAATCTGCATCTGTTGTGCAAGTTGCCCCACTTGGGTCTCCACCTTCTTAAAAGATGCTTCCAAGGAATACAGCCTCTTGTTATTCATCTCTTGGTTTTGAGCACTGACTTTGATAAAAGCCTATAAACTTTCCTCCAAACTCTCTCTCTTAGGCTGACCTTGATTTTGATTTGAGGATTGGCCCTGCTGGTTCTGTCTCTGGAGCAAATGGAAAGGCTGTTGAGCATTATTTGTTGTCCAGGAAAAATTGGGGTGACTCCTCCAACCAGGATTGTAAGTGTTGGAGTAAGGATCATTCCTGGCTCTTGGTTGAAATCCCCCATAGCATTAACTTGCTCAGCTTCATTCCCAAAAGTCTCATATGCAGAGGGACATATATTTGCTCCATGCCCAAATGTCCCACAGATTCCACACACTTCTTGAGTAGATGAAGAAATATTGTTCTTCATGTTTAGCATCTGAACCTGTCTTGTCAACTCAGCTATTTGACTAACCATTTCAGTATTGGCTTCCAGTTGATTTACCCCCTTGCTTCTTCCCCTTACACTCTTTTGTTGAGGATTAGCTCCCAACATCTCAAAGATCTCATAAGTCTCATCAGCTGTCTTTTCTCCCATGGCTCCCCCAGCTGCATTATCAACAGTGTTCTGAAATTGCTGGGTGAGACCATCATAGAAAAACTGATTAAGGAGTTGAAGTGGGTAGTGATGATGTGGACACTGGATCAATAGCATCTTGAATCTGTCCCAAGCCTCATGAAATGGCTCTCCTTCAAACTGAGAGAATGTAGCAATCTTCCCTCTCAACTCAGCTGTCTTTTGGTATGAATAGAACTTGCCCATGAATTTATTGTAAACTTGCTCCCAAGTTATCAGTGAGTTCTCAGGCAACATCATGAGCCAGCTCTTTGCCCTATCCTTCAAAGTATAAGGGAAACATCTCATCCTCAACTGATCTTCTGTTAGTCCTCCCAAAGGAAAAGTGTTGAGGGTGGAGTAGAAATCCCGAATAAAATTCAAAGGATCTTCATTTGGAACTCCATAGAATGATGGCAGCATGTTGTACTGAATGTTCTTCAACTCATAGTTCCTTGCTGCATCTGTCAGTCTTATGCAAGAAGTGGAAGTCCCAATGACAGGTCTAGCAAAATCTCTCATGGTTCTTTGCCTTTCTTCAGCCATCTTTACAGATTTTTCAGATTCTGACTCAAAATCTGAAATGTCTTCCTCTGAAGTATCAAATCCGGTGTAGAGCTCAAACTCCTCTCTGCTCCTTTTTACTCTCTGAATTTCTGGAATGAATGGGTGCAATTCTCCTTCGAGTGATCTCCTGCCTTGCATAAACAAAAATTTCTAGAAAAAGAAATATCAAAAGCAAAAGACAAATAAAATAAAATGAAAAACAATGAAAATAATCTGAAATGTGATTTTTTTTATTTTTTTTTTAAAAAATAAACAATTACGCCAATTAGCCTCCCCGGCAACGGCGCCAAAAACTTGTTGCGCTCAAATTAACTCTACCACAAAGCGTCACTCGCAAGTATACGAGGTAGCTGTAGCAAAGGTGATCGCCCCAAGGTCGTCTCAGCAGGAAGCCAAAGTGGGTAATCGATTATCAAATTTAAAGTAACAAGTAATTAAAGAAATTTAAATCGCAAAGTAATGAAAAGGTTTAATTGAAGTTTAAAACGATAAAAGTAACTAAACGCTGATGTTTTGATTCACTTGATAAAAGTGTCTAGGGTTTGCACTTCTCTACTACTGATATGTATGAACGATTATTCCACTTAACTAATTTAATTTCTAAGATTAAATATCAAACAACTTAATTAATTGAGTCAAGGAAATAAGCTCTCGCATTCAAACCTCTTACAACTAATCTTGTTATAATTGAAACAATCTTTTTAATAGGTTATATCTCTAATTCACCTAAGTCCTTAATTAAATTGTTCCAGCATTAGATTTCATCTCTCAATTCATCATCTAATACCTAAAACACACAATTGGTGGCAAATCAATTATATGTTAACAATATTTCATTCAATAAAGGCTAAAGAAATCATTAGTTAAGAGAATAACTAATTCATACAATCATAGCAAATTCATACAAACCCTAGACTAGATTAAATTAGTTCATGATGTTATCAAACATACTCATCTCATTAATAATCAAAGAAATCAATTTAGACATGATAATGTTCATAAACACAATTTCAATGAAACTAAAGAGACAAAGTTTAAGAATAAAACCAAGTTACAAACTCTTGAAGCTTTTGATGAATCTCTTGATCGAATCTTGCAAGAAGGATGAAACAATGGCATGAACAATCTAATCTAAACTAGTTTAATCCAAAGTAAAATCAAAATCCAAGAAAACAAATGTTTAAACCCTAAGATCTCTCTCAGACAGCTGAACTTTTCTCTCAAAAATCGTCAACCCCCCAAACCCTAACTTTTCTTTTGCTTTTATACGAAACGTCAGCTTTAAAATTCGGTGCGCATTTGGTTCATGAGGGACACGGCCAGTTGATGAGGGACACGGCCGTGTGAGGGCTTGTTGGAGGGACACGGCCACAAGACACGGCTGTGTCCCTTGCCAGTGTCCGCCTCTGCTTGTTTCTCTCTTCTTTCTTCTTTAGTTGAGTGACACGGCCAAGTCATGAGTGACTTGGCCGTGTTGCACTATGATTGAGGGACACGGCCACATGACTTGGCCGTGTCCCTTGCCAGTGTCTACTACTGGGACTTGCTCTTCAATTTAATCTTGGTATGGGACACGGCCAGTGACTTGGCCGTGTCCTCTGCTTGTGTCAGCTTCTGCCCATTTCATCTTCAATTTGTTTCCTTGCTGTTTTAACCTAACACAAAACTGACAAACAAAACTTAAACAAGAATTAAATAAACAATATCCAACAAAACATAAAACATACTAAAAATTAAATAAAAAATGACAAAAACACAGAAATAAATTAAAACTACACAATTAAAGAAAACACTAAACAAACCAATTAAAACTAACAAAATACCTAAATAAAACAATAATTAACATAACAAACAAGACACAAAACTATAACAAAAACTAATAAAACAATCCCTAGTCTTGCATTGATGTCCAGCTTTATGACATTAAAGAAGCGCTAAATGGGAGGCAACCCATCGGTTTGCATTTCTTTTTCATAGTTATAATTTTATATTTGACAATTTTGATTTTATGTTTAGTTTAAATAAATGGAAACCCTAAGCTCTCTTGTATTTTGTTTTTGAAAATTTGTGTTTGTGATGAAAAGTTAGGGTTTTGCCTCACTAGGGTACAATGGAAGACAGGTTGTCCTTTAACTCTTTCTCTTTATTATTCTTGTTTCCATTGAGGACAATGTAAATTCTAAAGTGTGGGGTAATCTTTAAGGTTTTCTTTAATTTTTGTCTTGTTTTGTTTATTGTGTTTGTTGTGCATGGCATAATTGTTGAAAATTTATTGATCTTTTCTGTGATTTTAGCATTATAGTTGAGACTTTAGTATCAGCATAGAGATTAGCATTTGAATTCATTCAGGATCAATTTTCACATTCTGCAATTTATGACATATAAATCTTTGAGAACCCACCTGTGTGAGTTTTAAGCCTCATAATTTGATATTATTATCAGTTGATTTTCTTTTCTTAAGTGTGCACCTTCATGATTTTGCATCTCTAGAGTTTGCTTTTGCATACTAATTGAACTCACATTATGATTTAATCTCAAGTTTTAAAATGATGAAGGTAAATTAGGTTAGCCCTTTAGCTTAAAAAGACCTTCCTTAATATTAAATTCCTTAGTGAGCCAAGTTGAGCCTTTGACCTTTTCTTTTTTTATCAACACAATTCACAACTCAACTTTCTCTTATTATCATCATACCTGCAGTAAGGAATGGAGTTTTGTGATATGACAATAGGGTGGTTTATTTCAAATTGTGGGGTAAGCAAATTAAAAAAAAATGGTATTGCTATTTAGGGTTGAAATGCATATTTTGTACATTGTATTTGACTAAGAGTTGATTATTCTTTTCCTCTTCATTTTAAGCTAGATGTTTCATGCAAGTTTATATTTTGTATATATATATATTAAAAAAATGAAAAAAATGAAAAATGGAAAAATGATGATAAAAATAAAAGAAAAAGGAAAAGAGAAAATAAAAAAGATATATATATACAAAATTCATATATTTTCTAGCATTAGAGGAATGTCGACTCATGTATTTTTCTTGAAGTGTTCAAGTATGTGAAAGTATCAAGGGATTGGTGAGTATGTCATTTCAGGGAGTTATGAGTTTAAGAGCAAGAGTATTGTCGAATCTAGATACTCCATTTCTTGATGCTCCAGCATAAATGTCTTTTCTCACACCTTTACCTTAGCCACATTACATCTTCGGATTATTTCTTGAGAAAATCAGTGAGAGAGATTGGATAATTAAGCAAGTTTATGGTAGTATGCAGTCATGAGTGGTTTGAGTGATTAACCTTTCAAATCGAGTGAAACACTTAGATGAGAGATAAGATTTGTATGTCTGGATTAATGAATGAGTTAAGAAAATCCTTGATTGAAGTAAGATGCAAATATTTATGGCTGAGTCTTGAAGGATTTCATCTTATATGCTGGAATTTTAGTTAAGGTTGTTTGACTTTTTAATTTATGCCATGTGAATTTACTTGAGGACAAGCAAAGTTGTAAGTGTGGGGTAGTTGTTTTATTAGTTTTTGTTATAGATTTGTGTCTTGTTTATTATAATAATTATTATTTTATTTAGGTATTTTGTTAGTTTTAATATGTTTATTTAGTGTTTTCGTTAATTTTGGTAGTTTTAGTTTATTTCAGTGTTTATGTCATTTTTCTCCTAGTTTTTAGTGTGTGTTTATGTTTTGTTGGTTAATGTTCATTTAATTGTTGTTTAAAGATTGTTTCAAGTCTTGTTTTAGGTTAAAAAGCCAAGGAACCAAAAAGAAGAAAAATGGACAATAGCTGACACATGCAGAGGACACGGCCAAGTCACTGGCCGTGTCCCATATCAAGTTAAAAAGGAAGATCAAGACACAGAGAGGGACACACTCAAGGGACACGGCCAAGTCAGTGGCCGTGTCCCTCCAAAAATTCTCCAACACGGCCAAGTTGCTCTAACTTGGCAGTGTCTCACCAAAATCAAAAGCAAAGAAGAGCAATTCTCACAGAAGCAAACACAGGCAAGGGACACGGCAAAGTCACTGGCCGTGTCCCTCCAAAAAGGTCCAACACAGCCGTGTCTTCTTCAAGACTTGGCTGTGTCACTCAACCAAAGAAGAAAAGATCAAAAGCAAGCAATAGCGAACACAAGCAAGTGACACGGCCAAGTCACTGGCCGTGTCCCTCCAATGCACTCCAACACGGCCAAGTCTCTTCTAACGTGGCCATGTCTCTCATGGACCAAAGGCAACGCGGATTATTAAAAGCGGGGATTTGTATAAATATGGATTTAGGGTTTTCTTAAGGTGTTGTTGAGATTTTGGGAGCTGAGATTGAGCCGTCAAAGAGAAGAAATTAGGGTTTTACATTTGTTTTCTCTAATTTGATTACACTGTGGATTAAACTAACTAGATTAGATTGTTCATGCCATTGATACATCCTTCTTGCAAGATTTGAACAAGAGATTCTTCAGAAGCTTCAAGGAGTTTGTAATTTGGTTTTCTTCTTGAACTTATTCTCTTTATTTTCATTGGAATTGTATTTTTGGATATTATCATGTCTAAATTGATTTCTTTGAATATTAATGAGATGAGTATGTTTGATAGCAATATGAACTAATTTGATCTAGTCTAGGGTTTGTATGGATTTGCTATGATTGTATGAATTGGTTATTACTCTTAACTCAATTATTTCTTTAAGCCTTTATTGAATGAAATATTGTTAATATATAATTGATTGGCTACCAATTATGTGTTTTAGGTATTAGATGATGGATTGAGAGATGAAGTCTAATGCTGGAACAATTCAATTAAGGACTTAGGTGAATTAGAGATATAACCTAGGAAAAGATTATTTCAATTGGAACAAGATTATTTGAGAGAGGTTTTAATGCGAGAGCTTATTTCCTTTATTCAACTAATTAAGTTGCTTGAGATTTAATCTTTGAAATTAAATTGGTTAAGAGGAATAACCGTTCATACATATAAGTAGCAGAGAAGTGCAAACCCTAGACCTTTCTATTAAGTGAATCAAAACATCAGTTTAGTTTACTTTGATTTGTTTTAAACTTCAATCAATCTTCTTCATTAGTTAGCAATTTAAATTTATTCATTACTTGTTATTTATAATCTGATAATCAATTAGCCACTTTAGCTTCCTTGTGAGATGACCTTGGGGTGATCACCTTTGCTACAGCTACCTTGTATACTTGCGAGTGATGCTTTGTGGTAGAGTTAATTTTAGCGCAACAACCATATGGCATAAAGAAAGGAAGTGGCAATGAATTTCCTTTACCACGTTGGATTTGGTTTAACAAAAGAAGTGGATGTAAATTAATGGTGTACTATAATAAAAAAAAAAAGTGGTGCAGTAACATAAAAAAAAAATGAAGGTTTACAGTAAAGAGGAAAATTGTATATTTTTCATTATTGTACAATGTTTTACAATTGCTACAATATTTACATATCACTAAGAGGGTGGTGGTAGATCACCAAATAAAGACTTGAAAAAATCGTCGCCTGTTGGAGGAAGGGGCAAATTACTCGTCCCGGGATCACCCGAAGCAGAAGTACTAAAATCCCTATTGCCTTGGAGTTTTGATCTATCATAGTCTTCATTAGAAGTAGAAGAAAGGATCTCATGTACATCAGTCTGGGGGCCTCTTGATGAAGAAGCGTCGGGATCCCTCATCCCCCGAAATCGAAAGTTACAAAAATTTTGTTCGGATTGATGATATAAACTTTCAAAATGAGAAGCCTGTTGGCGACTTGCAGCTAACTCTTCTTGAAGTTTCTTATTTTGTTCTTCGAGTATCCGCTGTGAGCCAAGAAGAAAAAGGTAAGAGCATACATAATCATGCATACATATAGCATAAACTATTATGAAATAAGGAACGTGCCAGGTAGTTCATATCAATGCCCTACGGATGAGATGGCATATCCGGTGGGCTAAAATGAACAAACGAAGGGGCAGTGAAAGAAGGTCCAACCTCATGATCAAACAAGCCAACAGCCTACAACAATCATTAAAGAATCAAAGAAAGGAAAGGCAGTTGCAATGGAAAAGTAGTAAAAGTTTTACCTGAGAAGTACATGCCCCGAGATGTGGAATAGACTCTCCTGTATCTTCGTGATGTTCCTCCTCATCTCTACCCTCATTTTCTTTGAAAATCTCCCGCACACCGATAGGAGATACATCAAAGGTCAAGAGTCTTATTTGAATAAAACCGGCATAAAATGGACCAGGTGAATGGAGAAATGACTCGGTACCATAACCATACCGGGCTGACCACCATGCATCCTTCGGCATTGACATAATATTTAAAGTATATTCCAGGATTTGCATCAGAAACCTCCGCTGCTCTGGACGGAGAAACCATTCATAAACTGTCTCCCTGAGAAACTAGCCACTAGACACTGGGCCAGCAATAATTTGGCGAGAATGTTGGAAAGACAGTGCAGTCCTTATCAAAGGGGACCAATTTGCTAGCTCCTCTAGATTCCACCCGGCCAAATTTACCTGCAAAATAACATAAGGTAAGTAAAACATTCACATAAAATTTAAAGCATACTAATGTTATTTTACCTGATCCCAGGTTAAGCGGCTTAACACAAAGCGATGAGTATGCACATGATGAGAGCTGGGAACATCCACACGATCGGATAACTAGTAATTTAATCTCGGATACCCGATTCTCTCTTTGGAAATGCCGGGTACCCTTACGAGGTTGTGTTCATATGCCCATATCTACAATAACAATAAAGATCACATTCTTGCAAGAGAAGAGGGGAAAAGGCATTGGTGGAAGAAAGAATACCTCGACAACCGCCATTAAGCCGACAAAAGAATTCTTGTTTCGGCAAAGCTTATCAAGGCCATGGTAAAGACATGCGAGACCAGCTTCACCCCAGCCAGAAGATGGTACCATTCTGAGATAAGAAAGGGCACTCAACACTAACAAGTGAATGGATGATTCAGTGCTGCCTAAGATGGTCAACCCGAGCAGATATAACAAAAATCCTCGAGCATACTGCTCAGCCCTGTTTCTGCCAACCCGACCTTCGTAGTTAATCCAATAACTACGAATTGGCTCGATTTTTATCTTAAAAGGCCCTTTATATGACGATTCCATATCAATTAATTCCTGAATTTTATTCAAATGTTAAAATTTCATTGGTCAGAGGAATCGGAGCACCATCATATCGAAGGCCCGTTATGGCAGTAAAATCGACCGGACCAATTGTCATCTCCCCAATGGGCAAGTGAAAAGTGTGAGTTGTATCCAGCCATCGCTCTGCAAGCGCCTGGACTACGCTTCGGTCTATCTAATATTCTTTGGATGGCAACTGTAAGATGAACTGTTTGAAGCCGCGATCTCGGATAATCTGCCTTACCTGAGAAGGCATTACATCGTACCATTGTCGGGCTTTATAAATACACCCTCCGGCTCGAACGACACAACGATCATCCTAACACAGACCCAGGTAAGTTAATACCAGGTAAGTACGTGTTATTCTATCTACTTAAATTAATTTATTATTTTTTTTCACATAAAATATACATATATATATAATCAAATCAATCAAGAGAAAAAGAAAGAAAAATAATTACCTCGCTCTTTGGATTAGAACTGCGATGGAGCAGCATCCCGGCCAGTATATCTAGATTTTCGTCTTCATGATGCCGAATAAACTCCAATAACTTGACATTAGAATGAGTCCCCGACCTCGAAGCATGCATTGTTTTTGAAAAATATATGTTGAAATTGAAAAGAAATTTGAGAGAGTTACGAAATTGAAATTTAAATTGTGAAATGAAATGCAGAAATGGTGGCCTTTTATAGAGGAACGACAAGCAAAGAAACCAAATTCAAAACTGTTCATTAATAATAAATTTTACTATTTATAAATAGTAAATTTTACTATTTAGGAATAGTATTACTATTGATGAATAGTAAATATTACTATTTATGAATAGTATTACTATTGATAAATAGTAAATGTTACTATTTATAAATAGTGATACTATTGATGAATAGTAAATGTTACTATTAATGAATAGTGATACTATTGGTGAATAGTAAAATTATTATTTCCAATAGTAAATATTATTTGATACTATTTGCGAATAGTAAATTTACTATTTATAAATAGTAAATAGTGCATAAACAGCGACTACACAGTAAAATAAACAGTAAATTCATTTATTCACTTTAATCATTCAAATAATTGCGTGTATATAAATATTTTTACACACATGGGGCAAGAAGAAGACATATGCATAAAAATTAGCCAAACTTTTTGAAATAAAAAATTATTAGCTCGGGTCCAGAACCCAAATTTTCCTTAAGTCTAGAACCTAGAATTATTTTTAAGTCCGGAACTTAGCTCGAGTCCAGAACCCAACTTATCCTTAGTTCTAGAACCTAGAATCTCTTTTGAGTCCAGAACTCGAACCGGGTCCAGATCCCAAATTTTCCTTAGGTCCAGAACCTAGAATCTTCCTTGAGTCCAGAACTCGAACCTAGTCCAGAACCCAAATTTTTCTTAGGTCCAGAACCTAGAATTATTTTTAAGTCCAGAACTTAGCTAGGGTCCAGAACCCAAATTTTCCTTAGCTCCAGAACCTAGAATCTCCCTTGAGTCCAAAACTCGAACATGGTCCAAAACCCAAATTTTCCTTAGGTCGAGAACCTAGAATTATCCTTGAGTCCAGAACTCGAACTGGGTCCAGAACCCAAATTTTCCTTAAGTCTAGAACCTAGATTTTATCCTTGAGTCTAGAACTCAAACCGGGTCCAGAACCCAAAACCTCAACCATCTTAAAAATTAAGTCTTATTGTTTTTCACTCTCTTTCACTAAGGTTTCAGATCATGCAAGCAGGGGGCAAACTGTAGACCCTTAATTTTTTACCCAGTCCGGTCCAATACATTTTATTTGGTCCAAAATAATTTTTGTTATTTTAATTAAATAATTTTTGCTTTGGTATTTAATTTTTATTAATAAAAAATAAAAATAAACAAATAAAAGTAAAAAAATAAAAATAAAAATCGGCGTTGGAAAAATCGACGACAAAAAAATCGTCGCGCGGGCCCATGGGCATTTCGCCCGCAGAAGTTGCTTGCGGGCGAAATGGCTCGCTCGCAGGATTTTCCTGCGAGCGAAATGGCACACACCATTTCGCCCACAGGAAAATCCTGCGGGCGACGCCCGCTCCTCGCTCACTACCGTAGTTGACTGTGGCAGATTTTTTCTCCAGCGCATTTTTTCCTGCGGCAATTTTTTTTCAGCAGTGCAATTTTTCCGATGAAAATTTTTTGAAACCTAATTTAATTAGGTTTCGGTTTCCTTTTCTTATCAATATTACTTGCCGTGATTAATTAGGAATTAATTATATGAAACCTCTATAAATAAGGACCAAATGCAATCAAATAAGGGAGGCCGAAAGGGACAAAAATTGGACAGTAGGAGGGAAATCCAAATCCGTGAAGGAAAAGTTTGAATTTAATTGATTTTTAAAGTAGCAGAAACACGATTTAAGGGATTACAAAGACAAAAAGGTGGTCTTCGGAGCTTGTTCATCCAAGGAGCAATTTTGGTGCAACTTACAAAATAAGGTATGAAATTCTAATTTCTTTATATTTTACACAGTAGCATAAACTAATAAATGATGTCTTTTAATTCAAAAACCCTAAAACCTTAATTCCCTTTGTTCAAAGTTTAAAAACACTAATCCGTTGCTTTATTTTCTAAAAAGGCTTAAATTTATTATTTTTACTTCTTCAAAATCTTAAAACTCTAATTTAACATATTTTTCAACAAAACCAAAATTTAATTCTGTTTCTTTCAAAACTTTTAACTTGGTACTGTTTCTTTCAAAAAGCCTTATAAAACATCTTTTCATATCATATAACCTTCAAATCACTTTGTTTAAACTTATAAAACCTCATGAAATCATCAAATTATTTTTCCAAATCCTAAAATCAACAAATCACCCGAAACCCTAAAATCAAAAGCCTAAAAACCTAATTCAATCCCAAAACTCAAAATAGTAAACCCTAACCCTTTAAAACTGTAAACCTTCATTTTTTCTAAATCTTAATCCTTTAAAACATTAAAAACCATAAAAACATAAATATTTTAAATTTACACAATAAACTTGAAATCACCATTTAAAACCACAAATCAAAAGTATTTTAAAGTGTCTAAAACCCTAGTTTCATGATTTCACCATTCAAACCTTAATTTTTTTAATCAAAGAGTCTTAGCAACCTTTTAATACATAAAACCTTAATCTATTTTAATTCCATAAAAAAAAGTCACAATAGCTTAATTTTATGAATTCCAATACCTTAACACATGAGATAAAGAACCCTAAATGGAAATAGTAGCTATAATTTAGATTTTTATTTACCTTATTCAATTCCATATTTGATCATGCTTGATTTTATTTCTGATGCTTTAATTTATTTAAATTCAATGCTTGGTTTATTTTATTTATCATGGATGGATGTTTACTTTTTATCGATATTTGGTACCTTTGATGAATGATTTATTTATTATGAATGGTTATTTACTTTTATCAATTTATTTAGATTTCCAAATGTTGTATGAGGTATGTTTCCACTTAGTGGGTACCTCATTAGTTAAACATCATGCAATTTAGAACCAATGTAAAGGACATGTTTCTACCTTTCGGTGGGTGTCCTATTTAGGCATGGGATGTAAGGACATGTTTCCATCTTCGGATGGGTGTCCATTTATTTGTTTTGTTTTGTTTGGACATTGCTTTGATTTTAATATAATGATGCTTTCTTTTTATTGTGTGTAGTATGAATAATATTGTTATATTTAAGAATTTTATAATATTAAGACCTGTAAAGGAGGCCGGTTCCAATGAATCGGGCATTGTGGGGGCGCTGGGCCATTTCTCACCTTCCCCACACGTACCCAACTTTCCAAACCCATTAGGGGGTTGGGGATTCCTTAGGAATCGAGTCATCTACCCTTTTCTTTTTCCCAGCTCGTCTGGGTGGCGACTCCATTTTCTCTGGACTTAGGTCCGTGTTCTCTAAGGCCCCGAGCCTAAACAGTGCCGAAGTAGCAAGAACCATTCCACCGGGAGTGGGGGCAAAAATCCCCGCTCACACCGTGTTGCATTTGTTTTAGCTAAGTGATGCGGCTGTGAATGTGAAAAGGAAATTATGGCGCAATAATTATGATATATATACATATAAAAAAAAGAGTTGCAGTAAAATAAACATTATATATTATCATTATTATTTTTATACTTATTGTACAATGTTTCCTCAATTGACATCGCCGGTCGGAGGAGGAGGCAAATCACTCGTCCCTAGTCTGCCCGAAGCTGGAGCACCAGAATCCCTATTACCTTGGAGTTCTGATCTGTCACGATCCTTATCAGAAGTAGATGAAAGGATCTCATGGTCATCAGTTTGGGGGCCTCTAGATGTAGAAGCACCAGGATCCCTCATCCTCTGAAATCGAATGTCTCAGAAATTTTGTTCTAATTGATGGTACAAATTTTCAAAATGACAAACCTGTTGATGACTAGCGGCCAATTCTTCTTGAAGTTTCTTATTTTGTTCTTCAAGCATCCGCTGTGAGCCAGAAAGGAAAAAAAAGTAAGAGCATACATAATCATGCATACATATAGCATAAGTTATCATGGAATAAGAAAACTTACCAGGTAATTCATATCAATACCCTATGGATGAGATGGCATATTTGGTGGACTAGAATGAGAAAATGAAGGAGCACTAAAAGAAGGTCCAGCCTCATCATCAAATGAGCCAGCAGCCAGTAACAATCATTAAAGAATCAAAATAAGTTAAAAAAGAAGCGATTACAATGAAAAAATGGTAAAAGTTTTACTTGAGAGGTGCTAGCCCTGAGATGTGGAACGAATTCTCCTCCCTCTCTATGATGTTCCTCTTCATCTCTATCCTCATTTTCTTTGGAAATTTCCCATACACCAATAGGAGATACATCAAAGTTCAAGAGCCCTATTTGAATAAAATAGGTATAAGATGCACCCAGTGGATAGAGAAATGTTTCAACATCATAACTGTGCCGGGCCAACTACCATGCATTATTTCGCATTGATGTAATATTTAAAGTATATTTTGGGCAACGTATCAGGATCCTCCATTGCTCGGGACCAAAAAACCACTCATATACTCTCTCTCTGAGAAACCAACCACTAGACACAGGGCCAGCGATGACTCGGTGAGTATGTTGAAAAGGCAATGCAGCATTCACGGAGGAAGTCTAGTTTGTCCGCTCTTCTGGGTTCCACCAGGCCAAATACACCTATAAAATAACATTAGGTAAGTAAATTTTCATATAAATTTTAAAGTATACTAATGCTATTTTACCTAGTCCCAGGTTAAGTAGCTCAACATGAAGCGTTGGGTATGCACATGGTGAGAGCCGGGAACTTCTACATGCTCAAACAACTAGAAATTTAACCTCAGATACCCGACTCTCTCTCGGGAAATACCGGGCACCCTCACAAGGTTGTGTTCATATGCCCATGCCTACAACAATAATAAAAATCAAATTCATACAAGAAAAGAATGGAATTGACATTGGTGGAAGAAGAATACCTCGACAACTGCCATAAAGAAAATGAAAGACTTCTTATTTCGACAAATTTTATCAAGACCATGATAAATACAGGCAAGGCGAGCTTCACCCCAGCCATAAAGTGGTACCGTCCTAAAATAAGTAAGGGCCCTCAACAATGACAAATGGATGGCGGATTCAGTGCTGCCTAAAATGGTCGACTTGAGCGAATATAACAAAAATCCTCGAGCATATTGTTGGGCTGTCTCTGTGAACCCGTCCCTCATAGTTTGTCCAATAACTACGAATTGGATCAATTTTTATCTTAAAAGGCCCTTTATATGATGGTTCCATACCAATTAATTGTTGAATTTCTTCAAATGTCAAAATATCATTGGTAAGAGGAACCGAAAGACCATCATACCGAATGCCGATTATAGCAGCAAATTCTACCGGACCAATTGTCATCTCTCCAATGGGCAAGGGAAAAGTATGAGTTGAGTCTAACCATTGTTCTGCAAGCGTCTAGACTATGCTCATGTCTATCAGATACTCCTCGGATGATAATTGTAAGATGAAGCTCTCAAAGCCGTAATCTTGGATAATCTGCCTTACCTGAGAAGACGCTACATCATACCATTGTCGGGCTTTGTAGATACTCCCTCCACCCCAAATAACGCAACCGTCACACTAAAATGGAGCCAGGTAAGTTAACACCAGGTAAGTATAACATTATTCTATCTACTTAAATTCTTAAATTAATATATTTTTCCTAAATTTTCTAAAAAAATAGAAAATATAAAGAAAAACAAACAAATAAAAATAAAAATAAAGAGAAAAAAAAAGAAAAAAAGAAAAAAAGAAAAAGAAAAAGAATAAATAAATATATTAAAAAGAAAATAAGAACAAAAGAAATCAAAGGAAAAGAAAAAAAAAAGAAAAACAATAGAAAAATGAAGAAAAAAAAGAAAAAATATATATAAAAAGAAAAACAACAGAAAAATGAAAAAAAATGAAAAAAAAACAAAAATAATTTGCTAATTACCTTGCTCTTTTAATTTGAACTACGATGAAGCGGCATCCCAGCTAGTAGACCTATATTTCCATCTTGATGATGCCGAATAAATTCCAATAACTCAGCATTAGAATGAGTTCCTAATCTTGAAGCATGCATTTTTTCAAAACTGTATGATAAATTTGAAGGAATTATAGCTATGAACGAATGAAATTAACAAGTTTGCTGTGAATGAAATGAAGAAATCCTTCATTTATATTGAGGAACGGCAAAGGAAAAAATAAAATTCAAAAAGTAAAATTTACTATTGATGAATACTATTTAGAAATAGTAGGTTACTATTTACGAATAGTAAATAGTGCATGACCAGTGACTACATTGTAAATAAATAGGAAACTCAATTATTCAATTTAATCATTCAAATACTTGCGTGTATATAAATATTTTTGCACTTTTAAAATATTTTTACATGCAAGAGGCAAGGAGAAGATATGCGCATAAAAATCAGCTAAATTTTTTGCAAACAAAATTTATATACTACTAACTATAATTATTTTTTGCAGAGAATAAAATCTCTTTTAAGGTCAAAACTTAGCTCGGGTCAAGAACCCAAATTACCCTTAGGTCCAGAACCTAAAATCTCTTTTATGTCCAGAACTTAGCTCGGGTCCAGAACCCCAAATTATCCTTAGGTCCAGAACCTAAAATCTCTTTTAAGTCCAAAACTAGCTCCGGTCCAAAACCCAAATTATCCTTAGCTCCAGAACCTAAAATCCCTTTTAAGTCCAGAACTTAGCTCGGGTCCAGAACCCAAATTATCCTTAGGTCCAGAACCTAAAATTCCTTTTAAGTCCAGAACTTAGCTCGGGTCCAGAACCCAAATTACCCTTAGGTCCAAAACCTAAAATCTATTTTAAGTCAAGAACTTAGCTCGGGTCCAGAACCCAAATTATCCTTAGGTCCAGAACCTAAAATCCCTTTTAATTCCAGAACTTAGCTCGAGTCCAAAACCCAAATTACTCTTAGGTCCAAAACCTAAAATCTCTTTTAAGTTCAGAACTTAGCTCGGGTCTAGAATCCAAAATTACCCTTAGGTCCAAAACCTAAAATTATCCTTGAGTCCAGAACTCGAACCAGGTCTAGAACCTAAAAACCTCAACCATCTCAAAAAAATTAAGTCTTATTGCTTTTCACTCTCGTTTACTATTGTCTCAAATCGTTCAAGCAGAGGGCAAATTATAGACCCTTAATTTTTAATCCAGTCCCATATTTTTTTATATAGTCTAAAATAATTTTTGTGGTATTTTAATTAAATATTATTTATTTTAGTATTTATTATTTATAATGGTGAAGTTAATAAAAATAAATAAAATAATAAATAATAAATAAAATCGGCGACGGAAAAATCGGCGATGAAAAATTCATCGCCGAAAAGGGAATTGGCCAAGGCCAATTTGCCCGCAGGAATTTCCTACAGCCAAGGCCATTGTGTCGCAGGAAATTCCTGCTGGAAATTGGCTGGCCACTCGCAATTTTCCCCAAATTCTAGCCCGCAGCAGTTTTTTTTCTCCAGCAAAATTTTTAAACACAATTTTTTTCGAAATCAAATTCTATTTGGTTTTGGTTTCTTTTTCCTAATTAATTGTAGTTTCCTTAAACAATTAGAAGAGGCTTATAATTTTTCCTATAAATAATATATGAAAACTCAGAATTAGGGATTGGATAGTGGGACTTTGATTAGGTGATCGAAGCTTGGATTACCGAAAACCCTAGCCAGAGAAGATTAGCAACAAGCGGGCCATTAATAATTCATCAAAGGTAGCCATACTGCCTTTGTCTTTGTTCATCCATAAAGCAGCTTTTTGGTGGAACCAACTACGCAGGTTTGATCCTTCATCCTAAATTACTCGTGATCACAGTAGCTTTGTTTCTTTGGTTCATAAGAATATACACACAAAACTTTGATCTTTAAATATGTAGTAACTTGATCTTCGTTTCAATAACCTAAATTATTTCTTCTGTTTCCAAAAACCTTAAGAACCCTAAATTGTTTCTTCTATTTCAAAACCCTAAAAAGTACTCTTCTGTTTCCAAAAACCTTCAGAATCCTAACTTATTTCTTCTATTTCCAAAAACCTTAAGAACCCTAAAAAGTACTCTTCTGTTTCCCAAAAACTTCAAAAACCATAATTTATTTCTTCTCTCCCCAAAAACCCTAATTCGTTTCTTCTACTTTCCAAAACCTTAAAAACATTAAATCATTTCTTCTTTTTCCAAAAACTTTAAAAAAAAAAACCCAAAGCCATTTTCCTTTAACTTTTTTCCAAAATTTCCAAATGTTTTCTTAAATCCCCAAACCCTAATCTTCTTTACGTTTTCTAAAAATCATAATTATTTTATAAAACTCTAAATTGTTTTCTGAAATCCTAAAATCAAATATGTTTTCTAAAATATAAAAAAACTCTATTTCTCTCAAAACTAATACAGTAAACCATAGTTTTCCTAAACCCTGATCCTTAAAACCTTAAAACTTTATAAACCTAAACCTTAAAACTCAATAAATTAAATCCAAAATAATAATCCAATAAACCAAGAGCTATAAACCTAATGTTTTAAGATTCTAAACCCTAATTTCATAATGTTACCCCTAAACCCTAATTTGATTCATGAAACATTTATCCATTCCAATTTTCCAAAACCTTTACAGTAGGTTAAACAAATAATAATAATAATACTAAAATCCCAAAACCCTAAATGTTAATTAAAGAACTTTGAATAGAAATAGTAAACCCTAATTTGTATCTTTACTTGCTTTATTTTTAGATTTAATTATGTAGTTTATTATATGCTTTGATGGTTGATTTAATTTCAATGCTTGATTTATTTAATTTATCGTGGATGAATGTTTATTATATATTTTGATTGATGTTTAATATCTTTGATGAATGATTTATTTATGGTGAATGGTTATTTACTTTTATCGATTTATTTTTATTTCCAAATGTTGTAAGAGGTATGTTTCAATTTTGTGGGTACCTCATTAATTAATTTCTGTGTAATTTAAATTACTTTTATATTTTGGACCAATGTAAAGGAAATGTTTCTAACTTTTGGTGGGTGTCCTATTTAGTTTAGACATAGATGATGTAAGGACATGTTTCCATCTTTGGATGGGTGTCCATTTATTTCCTTTGTTTGGAAATTGCTTTGATTTTAATATAATGATGCTTTATTTCAATTGTTGTGTGTAATATGGATAATATTGTTATATTTAAGAATTTTATAATATTAAGACCTATCAAGGAGGCCTGTTCCAATGAACCGGGTGTTGTTAGGATGCTGGGCCATTTCTCACCTTCCCCACATGTACCCAACTTTTCGAACCTATTAGGGGGTTGGGGATTCCTTAGGAATCGAGTCATCCACCCCTTTCTTTTTTCCGGCTCGTTCGGGTGGCGACTCCATTTTCTCTGGACTTAGGTATGTGTTCTCTAAGGCCCCGAGCCTAAACAGTGCCGAAGTCGCAAGAACAATTCCACCGGGAGTGGGGACGAAAATCCCCGCTCACACTCATACTAACCAGTCAATTTGGGATTTTCCTTGGGAGGTGTCAGTAAGGAATTGGAATGTGCCATGTTGATTTGGTGTGCCAAATCGACATGGAACCAACGCAATGTCGATTTGGTATGCCAAATAGACATGAGCCTAGGATCATGTCGATTTTGGCCCTCCAGATCGACATGAACCATGGTTCAAGTCACCTAGGGCCCTGTTAACTTAAAATTGGTCTAAAAATACTTTAGTCAGACCGAATAATTAAATTTATGCTTTTTTAAAAAGAACCAACTTATTTAAAAATCATAAACTAGGTTTAAATCTTTTAAAGTCGGATCAAATTTAATTTAGCATTATTAAATTAGGATAAATTGGGGTAAAAATTCTCGACCCGAAGCTGAATTCGATTTGGGTTCTCGACCCTAAACTGAATTTAATTTGGGTTCTCAACCTTAAACTGGATTTGGTTTCTTGACTCAAAACTGGATTTAGGCTCTCAACCTGAAGCTGGATTTTGGATTCTTGACCCAAAACTAGATTTATGGTTCTCAACCCTAAATTGGATTTGGGTTCTCAACCCAAAACTGAATTTTAGGTTCTCGACCCTAAACTGGATTTGGGTTCTAGACCCAAAACTGGATTTTGGGTTCTCGACCCTAAATTGGATTGGGTACTTGACCCAAAACTGGATTAGGGTACTTGACCCTAGACTAGATTAGGGTGCTCGACTAGATATCGAATTAGGGTGCTCGACCTAAAATTTGATTCAAGACCTGAAACTGAATTAGATCCAGTAGAGCCAAAAATTCATCTAGACCAGGTCAAATCTAGCTTTGGGTTGGCTTCAGTTGATTTGGCTGCTTCTTCAAGATCAGTATCGACTGCCAGCATGTATATTTTTTTATTACATTTTGATATGACATATATTATATTATGTTTTTGGTAATATATATTGTAAATTATAAGAATGCTTTGGATAAACATATATATGTGTATAAATGTTTTGTGAAACTTGGAGAAATTAAAGAGTATTTGGGAAATGTATAATTTGATATTATTTGGAAGTGTTTTTGTGTGCAAGTTGTGTTGTTTGTTGAATTTGGGAATGTCCAAATTATAGACAAAACTTTGGAAAATTTTTCCTAGAGATTTTTGTGAAAAATGCTTATTTTAATTCCTATAAATTATGATAATATTTTATTTGTTATTTAAATATACATTTTAAAGTATTTTGGATTTTAAATTTGAAAAGTGAATTTTTTATTAAACTGGACTATGATATTTTTGTACTGTATATATATATATTATATATACTGGGTGTACGCATTGTACGTTTATAGGTTATAAGGGTATTACAATCTTTAAGCCATACTTGTTTGAAATTATGTTAGCCTGGTCATTTGACTAAAAGAATGTGGAGGAAATTTAAGAGACTTACCTAGAGAATCACTAAAGCAACAGACTATCTCTTATCCACCTGAAACACATTATCCAAGCTTATCAAAGTCTCAACTAAAATGACCCTAGTAATGGTGCATGAATCCTCTATCTATGCCACTAAATAGACAATCCTAATATAACCCATCTCGGGTCATCAATTAATAAAAACCCTGCTGTCAGACAGAAAGCTAGAGCCATAAGCTTTAACTTTCTCCTCTCAACATCACCCACATCATCCTCTCCCATGAACTCCTTAATCAGTGTAAGCAAGTTGATCTTGTCATCCATTACCATCATACTAGCTCGTTCATCACTTAATGAGAAGAACTGTTAGAGCCTCCCAAAATACCTAGTCAAGGCCTCTGGCATTACGGGTAGTACATCTAAACCACTCCCTAGGATAGTACTAAAATATTCAAATGTGGGTTAAAGTTCCTCCATGCTAGCGCTAAACCTAAAAACATGAGCATTAGGATCCCAAAATTTGATAAAGACCCTAAGAAAATCCTTGTCTACCTTCAAGCCCCTCAATACAGTCACTGGCTTGATCCTAAATTTTTCCATGTTAATTTTTTTTGCCATATCCAAACTATAGATCCATGAGAGCATGATGTGACTAAAAGCCAGTTCTATTGAAAAATAATGTGAAATATTTCAAAAAGAAAGAAAATTAAGGAAAATAAGGCAAGTAAGAATAAAAAATAAGGCTCAAAGAATCAAAAAAATTCCAAAAAGTGAAAATAGTTTTTTAGCACTAAGGAAGCAATAAACGATAAGGATAAAATTATTTCTTCCAATAAAAAAAAATCTATATGTGTTTTGGGCTATCCAATGTGCCACGACAGGACAGGCTACAGTAGCAATACCTATGGATGCTATGAGACACAATAGCAGTAGCCGCCTTGCCTGTTGCGACACTTGCTACCACAACAGCTCCCCCAACCCCATTTTTTCATTTTTTAATTATTTTCCTTTTTTCTTCCTTTTTTCTCTTATAAATAAAATTTGTAAAGAATAGAAAAAGTAATAAACAAATAAAAGAATATAAAAATATAAGAGAGGAACATATAATAAATAAAAGATAATAAAATGAACAAATTGTAAAGACCAATATTTGTAAATATAAATGCTACTATTGTAAAGAATGCATGTAATTTGGAAATAAAATTAACAAAAATGGTAATTTATTGTTCATACAACATTTGCATTGCATATTTTGCTCTAACTATTATAGGAAATTGGACAAGCAGTTCTTGCAGCTTCCTCTAGGGACTTGATCTACTCTTCATTAGTAGCTAGTCAGGTCATGGTAATGTTCAAGCCAAACCAAGATCGATGAGCCATGGCATAGAAATGCTCAGCTTAATCACCAAGAATAGTACCTTGTGAAAAGTCAAGTTAGTAAAAAGCATATAGAAGACAATAAAATAAAGACGAAGTAGTCAACATAGTTACCTTAATTATTTGGAATAGTATAGTATCTAAATACTGAGCCAGTTAGGGTAACATATGTAATATTGAGATCCAAGTGATACTTACAAGGCATATATCGCAAGTCAATATGGGCTGGTGCAGGGGCAGTATGAGGTGCTACAGATGTACTAGCAGAGTGTGATTCAATATAAGGGATTTGAATAGCAGGAGGGGACCATATAGAGGACGGAGTTTAGCCATGTCTAACCTTCCAAGGCATAAGAGAGGCCTTACAAAATGCATCATAGTCTTGATATAGAATGGTATACTGTTGTGCAACTAATTAAGTAAAGAGAACATCATCACCATGGATCCTCATCCCATCCTACATATCAACGGTAGGGAAAATAGTACAATTCAATCCTTTAAAGAATGTTGATGCATGACTCGCTCACCTAGGTAATATACCCTAAGCCTAGAAGCACATAAGAGAAGTCTGCAGTATGAAAGCATCATAACCCTGATAAGGGAGCCTAGTGGCTCGATGATCCTCATAAAAAAAGGAAGCTAGGTAGTTTGCCCAAAAGATCTATTAGTAAGAATAGTGGAAATAGACAAATAACATGGGAAGCAGTAAAAGGCTCACATCATTAACACCTAACCAGCTAAAATAAGATTTTGATGCATCAAACAGGGGCACTTCTTCATTAGCTCTATTACTACTATCTCATCCAACTCTAATTGAATAAGCTATAAGTAACACTCCTTCAGCATGGGACTAGTGTAGTGGAGGTACTCAAAAGCCTATATTTGTGCCGAAAAGAAAATCATGTTGAGTATAAGATGCAAACAAGGTAGAAGAATAAAAATAAGGGTACTTCCTAGATGATGTGAGTACAACCCAAAGAAAAGTAGGATCCCTGAGATATCTCACTCATCTCCCAATGCTTGGTGCTAAGTACTACTTCACCCTGTCATATGTACCAACCATGGAAAAATCATGGAGACTTCAAAGGATTCCCAGGTTTATACTATTATTAAAGGAATAGCAAAAGCTGCATCCATAAATCAGCAGAAGAATAGATTGAGCTAATTGACCAAATGATAAGCCAAGTAGATTTATCATGAGGTGACCAATATAGTTACATAACCAAATATGATGGACATGTGTAAAGCTTCATGAAGAGTGGTCCCCAATCAATGTGAACATCTCTTCATAAGAAAGAACTCTCCAATCATTAAAACACTCTACAGCCTGGGTACCAAACTGAATGCTAGTGATGACAATAAGATCAGCTAGTGTCACTATCTGCTCACCATAGGGAAAGTGGCATTTGTTGGTGCTGCCCCGCCATCACTCTCCCAAAGCCTTTAGAAGGGGAATGTTCCCAGGAGTGGAAATTTCAGCTCAAGGAAACTCAAGAAGTTAAAGGGCTTGATTAGCTGGGTGACCTCCATGCAAGCCCATGAAAATAAACTTTAAAGATGCAAAACAAAGCATGAGGCTAAATTTAATGGTTGGAATGTTGATTAAAGAAGGACTAGAAGAGAAAGAACTTAAAAGAAGAATATTATGTAATTTCCAGATTTGGGCAATTTTGACCTTTGAAGATTTACCTAAGAGTTTGATGATCTTAAATTTCTAGAATAAAGAAGTAATCTTCATGAAGCTTCTTCTTTCTTCTACCATAATCATCATTCATGCCACTTTTCCCCAACTCAAAACTATCTTTGCATTTTCTTCTTCCTTTTATCAAATTAAGCATGAATCAAGAATAAATTACATCAAGTTACAAGTTTTTACAAGAATTAGTTAGAGAATGCAAGATTATCACCTAAGAGCCAAAGGAAAAGAGAGAAAAAGGTAAAGAGAGGATTCCTTTGAAGAGGTATGTGCTTGTGTACTATAATTTGCAATTATTTAATTGCCTTTGCATTTTAATGTTTGAACAAGTTCATTGAATCATTCGAATGGAGTGATTTGATAAAGACTTGATTATTGGAGGGTTTGAGTAAAAGGGTTGTTGTGAATCCTTTTTATATCAAAAGTTTGATTTTAGGTTCATTTTTACTATGTTTATTCAATGTATTTAAATTGTCTTGGCTTAAAGTGTGATTTAGATCAATTTTGGCTTACCAAAACATGAATTTTAGAGTTTAGAGGGTGTTGGGAAAACACACGGTCGTGTGTTTCTGAAACACACGGCCATATGAATTTTCTAGCATCTGTAACTTGATTTCCAGGAAGGTTTTTAAACACACGGCCTTGTGAATCTTTTAGATATTGTAACTTTAGTTCCAACAATGTTTTGATATACACACCTATGTGGATTTTTGGAGCATGCCTGTGTATACCTTTTGACCTTATTTTCTTCATTTTTCATCCTTAAAACACTTTATTTCTTATTTTAATTTAATTTTTTAATTAATATTTATAATATAAGTTTTTCACAAGGTACATCAAAATATTAATATGAAAAGTTAGATTGATGTAATATTAAAATCATTGAGTGTGAACAATAATAATATTTATTTAAAGTGATGAATTCCTAAATCATACTATTATTAAAACTAGTTCTTCGATTGAATGGCTAGCCAGAGGGTGGATATCTATAATGATAGTGTGTAGCACCCATATACCCTATATACGCATACTCCGTATATGTAAAATATGCATATAAAGTACAAGAATGCCACAACCCAGTTTAATAAAAAAATTTATATTCCCAATTTAAAATCTCAAACAATTTAAAATGTATTTTTAATAAACCAATAAAATAATAATCTTTATTATCTTTAGGTTCCAAATTAAGTATTTTATATAAAAATCTCTAAAAAAATTCGTCAGAGTTTTATCTGTAAATTAGACATCCCAAAATACTCAACCTGCATAAAAATACACTTCCAATAAATATACATTGAACATTTCACCCTAATTTCTCAAACTCCTCCTATTTCCTCAAAACATTGAATATATATATATACATATATATATATATATCAAAACAAATATACACATTCCCACATTATACAACTTATCCAAAATGTTCTTTATAATTTATAGTACACTTAAAAATATAAACATAATATACATAGTGATAAAATATACTATAACATAAAATGTATACATGGTGGCTACTGGCTCTGATCTTGAAGCAGCAAAATCACCTCAAATCAACCTCAAGTCTAGACTCGACCAAGTGTAGACCCTTAATTTTTAACCCAGTCTAGTCTAATATTTTTTTTAAAATAATCTAAAATAATTTTTGTGGTATTTTAATTAAATAATATATATTTTAATATTCATTACATACAATATTTATTTTTAATAAAAATATAAAAAGATAACAATAAAAAAATATAAAAATAAATAAATAAAAATCGGCGACGGAAGAATCAGCAACGAAAAATTTTTGTCGCCCAGCCAATTCACTGCAGGAAAATCCTGCGGCAAATTGGCTGGCCCGCACCTAGCACTCTGTGAGAGGGAATTTTTGCCTCCACTCCCGGTGGAATAGTTCTTGCGACTTTTGCACTGTTTAGGCTCAGGGCCTTAGAGAACACGAACCTAAACCTGGAGAAAATGGAATCACCACCCGGACCGGCTGGAAAAAAGAATGGGGTGGATGACTCGATTTCTAAGGAATACCTAACCCCCAATGGGTTCAGAAAGTTGGGTACGTGTGGAGAAGGTGAGAAATAGCCCAGCACCCCCATAATGCCTGATTCATTAGAACCGGCCTCCTTTTCAGGTCTTAATATTATAAAATTCTTAAATATAATGATATTATCCATATTACATGCAACAATTAAAATAAAGCACCATTATATTAAAATCAAAGCAATGTACAAACAAAACAAATAAATGGACACCCATCCAATGATGGAAACATGTCCTTACATCGTCCATGTCTAAAACTAAATAGGACACCCACCGAAAGGTGGAAACATGTCCTTTACATTCCTCCAAAATATAAAAGCAATTTAATTTACATAGAAATTAATTAATGAGGTACCCACAAAGTGGAAACATACCTCTTACAATATTTGGAAATCAAAATAAATCAACAAAAGAAAATAATCATTCATAATAAATAAATCATTCAACAAAGATATCAAACATCAATCAAAATATATAATAAACATTCATCCAATTTAAATAAAACAGTAAATATATTAACTTTAGGGGTTCATGTATTAATTAGGGTTTCTAGGGTTTTATGTTCAATAACTAGGGTTTTTCATATGCTAGTTTAATTTGTTGAGAAATATTACTGGCTCGTTAAAAAGATTTAAGGTTTTAGATTTTTTATGAAAATAATGTTACTGTGAATTAAAAAGTAGGTTTAGTTAGGGTTTTAAGCAAACATCATGTTGTTTTGATTTTTAGAAAGATGCAATTAGGGTTTTAGATTTGAAAAACTTATTTTAAGGCTATTAAGGTTTTAGGGTTTTTTTAGGTTTACTAGATGGAGGTTTGAAAATGGGGTTTTGGCACTTTGGGAATAAATTAAGGTTTTCTCGGATTAGGGTTTTGGGTGTTTTGGAAGAATAGTTTGGATTAGGGTTTTGGTGGCTTTGGTAGAATATTTTGGATTAGGATTTTGGTGGCTTTGGTAGAATAATTTGGATTAGGGTTACGAGGTGGCGAGCATTAAAATAAATTAAGGTTTTAATTTATCTTTTTAGAAGAAACATTGATTCTCGAGATAAATTGAGATTTTGGAAAACAATTAGGTTTATCAGATATTAACGGAATAATTTAGGGTTTAAAAGTTTTGGAAATAAAATAATAGTTTTAAAGTTTTGAAAACACAAGAACAATTTAGGGTTTTTGAAGTTTAAGAAACAAAAGAATAGTTCAAGGTTTTTGAGGTTTAAGAAACAGAGGAATAGTTTAGGGTTTTTGATAATTTAATTAATGACTTAGGCTACTGAAAGACTCAACATCAAAATAAATAATAGAAACATTTAAAATAAAATATGGCAATACTATCGTATGCTTTAACAATCCATGAATCTAAATGTAAGAATGTTGTAAATATCATAAAAACAAAGATTTATATTCAAACCTCCATTCGTTGGTTCTTCCAAAAAATTGATTTTTAGTTGAACAAGAACAAAGGCAGCGTTGCTTCCTTTGATGGATTGATGATTGATGATTGATACTTGATGCTGCTTTCTTTTTCTTTGCTCTTTCTGCTTTACTATTTTCAGTCTCCCTTAATGTTCTTTGATTGTCATCCTTTAGGTTTTTTTTGCCTCTCCTAATTCGTGTGTTTAATGCTAGCATTTATAGGAAAATAAAGAGTCCTAATCCTATTTTAATAAGGAAATACCAATTATGTGAACATGATAGTTGTGACTAATGAAAGAAATGTAAAATAATAATATAAGTCAATTACTTGAAATTAAAGTATTGTGTTCCAGTGTAAAAGTGATTGTTAATATATATATTAATGCATACAAGTGAAAGTTCTAATGAACATAATGGAAATGTTATGCTGAATGTATTGAATTAATCAAATGATTGAAAGTGTATATAATGTGGTGAGATACAAAGTGCTCCAAAGTATATCAAATGATTGAAAGTGTATATCATGATATGAGATACAAAGTGCTCTAAAGTATAGTATTAGATATAAGTGCTGAAAAGTATAGATTGAATGAAATAATCCTATATGTGAACTTGAAAAGGAAGATTTATTGAAAACAAAATAAGCGTATTGTGAATAATGTTATCAAATGAAAAAACATATCTTGAATAAAATGATTCTTAATGAGACAAGTTGCAATATCGAAAGTATTGTATAATATGATAACTTTTATACAGGGATAATTATTATTTTGTGTAATCAACATGGTATGTTGATTTGATACTGATATTAGTTCATATATTGAATTACTTCTTAAAACTAAGTGTTATTACTATATTTTCATAAGTATATTTCGTTAATATTAAGTGTTAAAATTTGTGTATACAAGCACCACTAAGCTTTGCTTAGCGTGTTAGAATTGTTTTCTGACACGCAGGTATCAGGACATCGGAGCAAGTTAAGAACAGATGAAGATCTTATGTTTATTGTATTCATAAGTTATAAGGTGAATGTATATAGATACTTCAATTTAGCTATTTAAGAGCTTGTATAAATTTTGTAAACATAAGAAGATTTATGTATTTAGAGAATGAAGTTTGAGATTCTAGTGAATGAGTATATTGAAAGAAATGTATTTGTTTATTTACTTGATTTGATGAACCTATAAAGTTTATCTGATTGATATTGGAGATATTGGAAATTGGTTTAAATATTGGATCTATAAAGGTTGTGATATACAGATTGTATTATAATATGAAAATTTTTAATTATGAAAAGAGTTTTCTATGAATTGATTGGAGCGCGAATAGTATATCGAATAACATTCTTTGATAGTTTTTATATAAGAATTGTCAGAGGATGTTACAATTATATTCTTTCTTATAATGATATTATCCATTGCATCATATTTGATTGCATCGTGTACTTAAGTTAGGATGCCTGTATTACCCGTGTTATGTTATGTAAGTGATACCATACTTTCACTCAAGGTATGGAGATTGAGCATGGAATAACCACTCATAGCCTCGTACCATTTGGTATATACTTGCTATGGGAACCTAAGCCTTTTTACCCAAAGACTAAAGCTCATGTAATTGGCCTAGTTACTTTCCTTAGGTTTTACCCCAAATGCATGTTGTTTGACTATGGTTAATTTATCTTGGCCTAAATCATGGCTTATTTGGTTTGTTCTTTTTCTAATATGACCTAAGTACATTGTAAACTCAAAATAAAGTTTTCTTTAGAGTCCAAAAGACCGAAAATATTTTCAAAAATTTTTAAGATGGTCATTGGACATAAGACTTTTCTAAAAACAAATCAAAAATTCTTTTTCTCATGGCCCAAATACTAAGCCCAAAATATGTTCTTTTTACAATGGGCTTAAAAATAAAATTATTTTCATCCAACCTTTTCTTACAAAGAGCTTGCAAAATATTTAGGTTAATTAAGAAATACTAAAAATCAATTGTGACCTAGTTTATACTAAGAAAAATTAATCATGGGCTTGTTTATGGCATGAACCATTAGTTACTCTTTTCAAGTGAGAAATCTATCTATAATAAACCTCTTAATTTAGTTTTAATCCAATATAGCATAAAAGCTATTATAATTGGTTGGATGGATTAAAACCCAATTAATGGGAGTTACTATGAAAGGATTTCCATTTTTGAAAATATAACTATTGGTTAAAACGTCCAAGGGAAATATTCGAAAACAAGATACCCCATGTTGGTGTTTTATTAACCATATACCTAGGAAAAGAGACTCGCCATTCGTGTGTGGATGTTATAAGGTTGGAAGAAGCGTCCTATTTGTCCTTGTTTGTTGATTGTTTATGCATACATGCATACATGTATACATTTGCATCTCATAGCATTGATCCTTTCTGGCTCACAGCCCTGGATTACGACATTTCAAAAGCTTACAACAATCTGACCTATGCTAGAGACAAAGTATCTAGCAAGGACTCAATCACTTGCTCACCAAAAACAATGGATAAAAACAAATTCAAATAATGGTGGATGATGCCCTCAATGCCAAGATGGAAGAAATAAAAGAGGCCCTAGCTGAGACCATGAAGAACCAATTAACTACAATTTTAGAAAATCATCCAAAGCATCTGCTAGCACTAAGAAGCCAAAGGACAAAGGGAAGACCAAAGTTGATGAAGTGGTTTTTGATGATGAAAAGGCTGATGATGATGATGATTGGGCTCAATACTACCAAGATGCTCAAGAGAAGAAGAAAGAACCGAAGACTATTGAAAGATCAACTATGGAAAAGACCAAAACTTCTGATGTTGAAAAGATGATTTCTGATTTAGAAAAGAAATTTGAGAAGAAACTAAAAACCGAGGAAATGTCCAAAGTTGACAAATTATTTGAGTTGGATGAAGAAGTCCCATATAAGTTCAAGATGCCATCTTTTGTAAAGTTTGCTGGAACCGAAAATCCTCATCTCCATGTGAAGCAATATATCACTTCCATGCAGTCTACCCGAGCTACTAAGGCTCAAACCCTAAGGTACTTTATGCTCTCATTAGACCCTATTATCCAAAATTGGTTCAATACCTTAGATGATGGAACACAAAAGAGTTGGGATCTGCTTTACAAAGCCTTCATCCAACAATATGGATATAATGTCGAGATGGAAGTTAGCTTGATGGAAGTGGAATCCATTAGGAAAAGGTCGAATGAGAATTTTGTAGATTATGTGAAGAGATGGAGACACAAGGCCGCTTTGCTTAAGAAGAGGCCTAATGAATCCAATCAAATAAGGATGATTTGAGAGGGGTGTTGCCTAGTCTTCATGAGAGGATGTCTCATACACTCATCCGCGATTTCAAAGACCTTCTCTAAGCAAGTTTGCAAATTGAAGAATGGGAAAGAGAAAAGAACCATTTTTCAACAGGAAGGAATGAGAAAGGGAACTATCAATCTGGTAGCCAAAGCATGCAAAAGGCAGTCGGTGTTAACACTACTAACTAAGGAACAAGGAGACAATTTTTGGAATTAGGGAAACGGATGTCTTGGGTTCTCAATAAGCTTCAAAGAAAGGGATTGCTACAACCCTTAAATCCTCGCCCTTTGCCTAACCCTCTCCCACCTAATTTCGACACTAAAGCATTTTGTCAATTTCACCAAATGCAAGGGCATGACATGGATAGATGTGTGAGGTTGAGACATGAGATCCAAAATCTAATCGATAATGGGAAGCTACCCGAGCCCAATAAGCCAAACACCAAATATAATCCCTTACCAAAGTTCAATAGGGTACCATCACCGGCAACCTTCATGATTGGATGAGGTTTGCATGAGGATTTTGTCATGTCTTCTTTTCAAGATGTGGGTGGAGAAGCAACCAAAGAAGAAGAGGTATTTGGTGGAATTAAACAAGCTATGATGGGTGAAGAAGTAGCAATTTGTGTTGTCAATCAGTTTTGGGATTCAAGCGATAGTGATGATGATCTTGTATCCAAGAAGGAGGAGTGGACTTGGTCCAAACCTGAAGAAGATGAAGTATTGAACACTAGATTCGGTAAGCCTTATGCAAGGCCACCACCTAAGGAGGTAGAAACTAATAAGGGAAAGGAAGTTGAAGTAGGAAATAAAGAAGAGGAAGATGATGCTATGCTTAAGCAATTGAAAAGAACCCAAGCAAGTGTTAGCATTTGGGACTTATTAGCTACTTCTAAAAAGCACTAAGAAACTATGGCCAAAGCCTTGGCTAGCATGCCAATTTCTACCTCCTCGACACCGGAGGAGCTGATCAACTTCATAAAAATTGGAGGGGTAATGAAATGTGAAGAGGTTCAAGACAAGAGCAAAGTTAATATGGGAGCAGTTTCTTTTTCAGATGCGGACTTACCGAAGGAGGGGAGAGATCACATCCGCCCTCTCTTTAACAAGATAGAAGTCAAAGGGAAGAGGACTCCATGTGTAATGGTCGATGATGGGTCTGCCATCAATATCTGTCCACTTAAGATATTGCCAAAGCTAGCCATGTCAATAAGAGATCTAAACCTGACCGAGGTAACAATTCGGGCTTATGACAACACGAAGAGACATGCCGAAGGGACTTTCAAAGCCACTGTCAAGGTTGGTCCAATTGAATCTATTGTTGAGTTTTTTATTTTAGACATACCGATTACCTTCGCCTTACTCTTGGGATGACCATGGTTTCATCCTCTTGGTGGAGTTCCTTCCACCCTTCATCAAAAGATCAAGTTCCCCAACGGAGATGAGACAGTGGTCATTGAAGCTAAAGATAATGAGATTGTTAACGCTCTAATGATTGAGAGGCCTCTCAATGATTTCCATGTAGCTGCAATTTCTGATGATGAAGTAGTGGGCTCCAAAGTCTTGAATATGATGAAGAATATGAACTACCTTCCCGGAGCTGGTCTTGGAAAGGGTAAGGCCTGTTTGACAAAGCTGTCAGATTTTAGAACTCAAACTTCTAAGAAGGGGTTGGGATATGATGAAGCCAATAATGTCCATCCAAAGAAGGTTGAGAAGATGAGCTTCCCACCACTTGAAGAAATCTTTGTTAAAGCTCCAGATATGGGACCACTCCAAGGAAAGCCCGAGCCGATCATGTTTATGGGTAAGTTGATCCCAGGTTTTGAAATTTTTGTAGATGTAGCTGAGCTAGTCAACCAAGTGAAGAAAGAGTTCACCCTATCAGCCAACAAAGAATCCAATCCAGAAGAGAAGAATGAAGCTGTCCTAAAAGCTGAGAAGACTCCAGAGGAGATTGTTGCCTTGGTTGAAGAAAAGTTTGAAGACATCCTGCCTTTCGATTTTGAGAACAATGATTTTGATTTTGATTTTAATTTGTCTGCTTTGTATGAGGATGATGATGTTTTCTTTTCCAAAATGAATGCAATAAAGTCTAATTTTACTTACTTGTGTGATGTTTCTCCTGATGGTTGCATACATTCAAATAGCAGTTACATGAGCATCTTTAATATTAATCATGTTAACACACAATCATTAAATTTGGGAACAATCGAAAATCCTAAAAACATTAGCATAGCATCTGACCTTACTCATGATGAGAGAGAGAGAGAGATTTGAAAAAGTATTCAAAAAATATGAAGAAGTATTTGCTTGGTCTTATGAGGATATGCCCGGAATAGATCAAGACATAGCCGAGCATCATATTCCTACTCACACTCACATGAAACCTGTCAAACAAAAGCTTAGGCGATTAATACCTGAGTGGGCTGAATTGGTTAAAGAAGAGGTCACTAAGCAAATACAAGTGAAGTTCCTTGAAGTAATAGAATACCCAGATTGGCTAGCCAACATAGTACCCGTACAAAGAAAGATGGTAAAATAAGGGTCTGTGTGGACTATAGAGATTTGAACAAGGCTTCCCCTAAAGATGATTTTCCTTTACCTCATATAGATGTTCTCATTCCTAGTGCAGCCTCTAGTGTGCTACACTTGTTTGTAGATGGATTTTTCGGATACAATCAAGTGTTAATGACCCAAGAGGATAAAGCCAAAACTGCCTTCATTACTACATGGGGTATATTTTGTTATAGGGTGATGCCATTTGGCTTAAAGAATGCTAGGGAAACCTACCAAAGGAGGCCACCACACTATTTCATGACATGATGCACAAAGAAGTTGAAGTATATGTTGATGATATGATGGTTAAATCGGATACAAGAGAACAACACTTCCAAAACTTAGAGTTATTCTTCGATAGAGATTTGAAATATAAGCCAAGACTAAACCCGAAGAAGTATGGTTCGGTGTTACCTCATGTAAATTATTGGGACATGTGATTGGTCTGAATGGAATTAAGATTGATCCTAACAAAGTTAAAGCAATCAGGGATATGCCAGCCCCTAGGATGGAAAGAGAAGTTAGGGGATTTATTGGTAAATTACAATACAATAGCAGATTCATAGCAAAATTCACAGCAATTTGTGAGCCTATCTTCAAATTACTTAAAAAGAATCAGCCGGTCATATGGAATAAAGAGTGTCAAAAGGCCTTTGAGCGAATAAAAGAGTATTTGAGTAGAAAGCTCCTACCTTATGAAATTAAGTATTGTATCATTGAAAAGACTTGTATAGCCGTGGTTTTGTCTTCTAAGAAGTTGCGGCATTACTTTCAATCGTATAGTGTGCAAGCAATTTTCAGGTTGGATCCAATGAAGTACTTAAGGGAGACACCCTCTTTAATTGGGAAATATGGTCGATGGTTGATAATATTAGAAGAATTTGAGATTGAGTATGTAACCAGGAAAACAATCAAAGGTTGAGTGGTGGCAGAATTCCTGGCCCAGCAACCATTACCAGATAACGAAGAAGTAATCTTGGAATTTTCGAATGAACATTTAAAGGCAATTGAAGTACAAGGGTGGAAAATGTATTTTGATGGAGCAGTAAATAGGAAAGGAGCAGGTTTGGGAGTTATACTAGAATCGCCCAAAGGGGAACTTATTCCTTTAGCCAAAAAGTTAAAATTTAGGGCAACCAATAATATGGTGGAGTACGAAGCTTGTATTTTCGGTTTGCAAACCTTAATGATTATGAAGGTGGATAAGGTTTTTGTGATTCATTGCTAGTAGTATCCCAAGTAAATGGAGAGTGGGAGTAGAAAGAGGAAAAATTAAAACCATACCACCATTACCTGACCAAGATGAAGAAGAACTTTAAGGAGTGTAGGTTGATACACCTATCAAGAGAGGAAAATCAGATGGCTGATGCCCTAGCCACATTGGCTTCGGTATGGGAAAATCCTGTCATTTTATTTCTTAAGCCTCTGATTTTGACCAGTTCATCAACTCCTTGCTATGAATATGAGACAATCATGGAAATTGATACAGATCATGATGCATGGTATGATACTATAAGGTGATTTTTGGGAGAAAGAGAATACCCGCCGGAGGCAACAAAGAAAGAGAGAAGAGCCATAAGGCGGTGGTCATTACAATACATCACATTCCATGGAGAGTTATATCGAAGATGGCCTGATGGGGGTGCATTTAAGATGTTTGAGGAAGCCTGAAGTGGAGCGTATCATGTCAAAAATACATGCAGAAAGTTGCGGTCCGCACATGAGTGGTTTGGGCCTAGTTAAGAAGATTATTCGACAAGGTCATTACTGGTTGACCATGGAAAGAGATTGTATTGAGTTCGTAAAGAAGTGCCAACAATGTTAGATGTATGGTAACTTGAATCACATGCCTGCTGAAGAATTACATTCTATGCCTTCACCCTGGCCCTTTGCCACCTGGGGTATCGACATTATAGGAGAGATACATTCGATAGCCTCAAACGGTCACTGTTTCATTGTGGTAGTAGTAGATTATTTTTCCAAATGGGTCGAAGCTGAATCCTTCAACAAACTGGGTGCAAGTCAAATGGCTAGATTTTTTGAAAAGAACCCCATCTGCCGGTACGGGGTCCGGCACAGTGTGGTATCAGACAATGGGGTACAGTTTCAAGGAGCAATTAAGGATTTATTCTCAAAGTACCGCATCCATCATCATAGATCCTCTCCTTATAAACCAAAGGCTAATGGTGCGGTAGAAGCAACAAACAAGATGATTAAGCAAATTCTGTCCAAGATGACCAAGACTTACAGGGATTGGTCAGAGATGATTCCCTTTGCTTTATGGGGATATAGGACAAGTGTGCGAACACCAATTGGAATGACATCGTTCTCTTTAGTTTATGAGATGGAAGTAGTGTTTCCAATTAAAATAGAAATCAAGTCATTGAGAGTAGTCTTGGAAGCTGAACTGCCTGAAATGGAATGGGTAGCGAGCAGGTACAAGCAGTTAGCTTTACTAGAAGAGAGAAAGTTAAAGGCGTTGTATCATCACCAACTATATCAAAAGAAGATAGCTCGGGCCTACAATAGAAGGGTTAAAATCAGAAAATTCAGAGTTGGGGATTTGGTGTTGAAGCAATGTAAGCCTAATGTATATGATCCAAGAGGGAAGTTCAGGCCTAGCTGGGAAGGGCCATATGTCGTGAAACAAGTCATGAACAAAGGTGCGGTAAAGCTATCAGACATGGACGGGAATGAATTTAGTGAGCCAGTAAACATTGACAGGTTGAAGAGGTTTTATGTATGATATAAAAGAAAAGGGGCTCACTAGGTTGAAAACCCAAAAGGCCGGCCTAGGTAAAAGTTAGAGCAGCCCGCTAGTCTCGAAAACCAGAAAGAGCGGGCTAGGCAACAATTAGGGCTAAATGAGAGAAAATCGTCAATTAGAAAACCCGAAAGGGCTAGCTGGCAACAGGAGTAATCTTGTGTATGCTGGCTCTATGTTTAGTTGTTCCCCAATTTAATAAAATAGAATTAATGTTAAAATTATTCTATGTGCACTGTTATAAGTATTTGACCAGATACGGATGAAATAAATAAACAAAATAGCAAAAAGTGATGATAAATTATAAAATGGAAAAGAAGCATCTTTTATTACTTTAATTATTTTTCATCCTAACAATACACTTTTTGAATTGACAAATGTAAAATCTATGGAAGACGATAAATGTAATGTGTAGGCCAGCTTTGCCTCAGCCGATTCAAGTAGGCTTCAGTCAAGCAAGGCATGTCTAAATCGGGAGTAAAGTCAAAATTGCAAGGCTCAGCTCCGTACTGATGGCCAAGTCGGCAAGGATTATAGCATTTACCTTGACGAAGAGTGGCAAGGGGAACATACATCAAGTATGTTCGCATGGTGATACGAGAAATCTTCCACCAAGGTACCAACCAACGGATATTGACTTCAGAACTTGAGTGGATCCAGTCAACCCAGTCAGCATGATGTGGCAGATATCTGGCAAAATCCATGGATGGAGTATCAAGCAAACAAAGACGCTTCTGAAGCCAAATCTATGAAGAAAGAATTAAATTAAAAAAAAAGTCCGCTAAGTTGAAAACCTGCAAGGGCAGCATAGGCAAAAATTAGGACAGCTCACTAGTTTCGAAAACCCACATGGGTGGACTAGGCAAAAATTAGAGTAATAAAAAATATATAATAATAATAAGAAAGAGGTCTACTAAGTTGAAAACCCATGAGGGCAGCTTAGGCAAAAATTAGGACAGCTCACTAGTTCCGAAAACCCATATGGGCGGACTAAGCAAAAATTAGTTCAAAGCAAAAAAGAAAAAAGAAAACCTAAATTGAAAACCCGAAAGGGTAGTTTAGGTAATTACCTGAAGCAACAATGGACTCCCAATCAGTCTCTTTGTCAATCATGATTTAAGTCGGTCTAATCCAACTAAGGTCTCGGCTAAGATCATAGGTACCGGCGACAAGCCTCCTTCCATTTGGTCCATAATATCCAATACTCGTTGATCAATATCGCTGTCGGAAGAAACAAGTAAGAATTTGCCGAGCAAGCAAAGACAGAGCATGCATCCCCATACCTTAGTAGGGGCCAAATGAGAGAGACAAAAGTCAATCAAAGGAGCAAGTAGAATTTTTTCACCTCTCATCAACCGAAGAACTTCGGGTTTTGGAATTTGAAATAATGCCTGCATCTTCTGTTGAGTTTTGGAAATCAATGTGGGTAATGTTATTTGTTGATTATTTGGATATCTAAGGATGGCCTAAAATTCTTCAATTAAGGGACATATTTCAAAGACATTAATTTTAAATACCCTAGAATCCGTATTCCAAAAGGAAGCCACGGCATGCAAGAAAGAGTGGTCTAATTTAACATTTTGAAAACATTTTAAAACATCAAGTTTTGACTACGAAATTTGCTTCCAGTGAATAGTATCCATATTTTTAAATAGAATTTTTATCTTCTTTAAATGATGTTCGGTCATGGTGGATGGATAAAGAAAAATTAAAATTGTTAAAGGGAGTTCTTTGCGTGGGAATGGAAAATATTTTGGCTTCTGTATTAAATTAGGCATGAAAGGTGATTTATATAGAGGAAATAACCTTTTCCAAAGGTGAAAAGGAAAAGGTGATTGGAAAGAATAAGACCATATGGCATAAGGAAAGGAATTAGCAATGAATTTCCTTTACCACGTTGGAATTGGTTTTAGCAAATGTTGCGGCTGTGAAAAGGAAGTTGTGATGCACTGTTTATGATGTGATATAAAAAAAAAGTGGCGCAGTAAAAAAAAAGTTGCAGTAAAGATGAAAATTTTATTTTTTCATTATGGTACAATAGATACAATATTTATACATCACTAAGAGGGTGGTGGTAGGTCATCAAATAAAGCCTTGAAAAAGTCATTGCCTGTTGGAGGAGGGGGCAAATCACTCTTCCTGAGTCCGCCCGAAGTGGGAGCACCAAAATCTGGCAAATTACTCATCCCGGGATCACCCGAAGCGGGAGCACCAAAATCCCTATTACTTTGAAGTTCCGATCCATCATGTTCCTCATCAGAAGTAGACGAAAGGATATCATGGTCATCAGTCTGGAGGCCTCTTGATGAAGAAGCATCGGGATCCCTCATCCCTTGAAATCAGAAGTCTCGAAAATTTTGTTCGAATTGATGATATAAACTTTCAAAATGAGAAGCCTACTGACGACTTGCAACCAACTCTGCTTGAAGTTTCCTATTTTGTTCTTCGAGCTTCAGCTCTAAGCCAAAAAGGAAAAAGGTAGGAGCATACATAATCAAGCATATATATAGCATAAATTACCATGAAATAAGGAACTTACCAGGTAGTTCATATCAATGCCCTACAAATGAGATGGCATATCTGGCGGGCTAGAATGAGCAAATGAAGGGACAGTAAAAGAAGGTCCAGCCTCATGATCAAATGAGCCAATAGCCTGCAACAATCATTAAAGAATCAAAACAAGAAAGAAGCAGTTGCAAGAGAAAAATGATAAAAGTTTTACCTGAGGAGTACTAGCCCCGAGATGTGGAACAGACTCTCCTGCATCTCCGTGATGTTCCTCTTAACCTCTACCCTCATTTTCTTCGGGAATCCCCCGGACACCAATAGGAGATACATCAAAGTTCAAGAGCCTCCTTTGAATAAAATGGGCATAAAATGCACCGGGTAGATGAAGAAATGACTCAACACCAAAATCATACCGAGCCGACCACCATGCATCCTCTGGCATCGACATAATATTTAAAGTATATTATGGGATATGCATTGGGACCCTCCGCTGCTTTGGACCAAGGAACCACTCACAAACTCTCTCCCCGAGAAATCAGCCACTAGACACTGGGCCGACGATGACTCGGCAAAAATGTTGGAAAGATAGCACAGCCCTCATAAAAGGAGACAAGTTTGTCAGTTCTTCTGGGTTCCACCAGGCCAAATTCACCTGTAAAATAACATATGGTAAGTAAACTTTCACATAAAATTTAAATCATACTAATATTATTTTACCTGGTGCCAGGTTAAGCGGCTCAACACAAAGTAGTGAGTATGCACATGATGAGAGCCAGGGATGTCCACACGATCGGACAACTAGAAATTTAATCTCGGATACCCGATTCTCTCTCAGGAAATATCAGGTACCCTCACGAGGTTGTGTTCATATGCCCATACCTACAATAACAATAAAGATCACATTCATGAAAGAAAAGAGTGGGAATGACATTGGTGGAAGAAAGAATACCTCGACAACCACCATCAAGCCGACAAAAGACTTCTTATTTCGGCAAAGTTTATCAAGACCATGGTAAAGACACACAAGACCAGCTTCACCCTAGCCAGAAGATGGTACCATTCTGAAGTAAGAAAGGGCATTCAACACTGACAAGTGGATGGAGGATTGAGTGCTGCCCAAGATGGTCGACCCAAGCATATATAACAAAAATCCTCGAGCATACTGTTGGGCCGTGTCTTTGTGAATCCGTCCTTCGTAGTTCATCCAATAACTACGAATCGGTTCAATTTTTATCTTAAAAGGCCCTTTATATGATGGTTCCATACCAATCAATTCCTAAATTTCTTCAAATGTTAAAATATCATTGGTCAAAGAAATCGGAACACCATCAAATCGAAGGCCGATTATAGCAGTAAAATCAACCAGACCAATTGTCATCTCTCCAATGGGTAAGTGAAAAGTGTGGGTTGTGTCCAACCATCATTCTGCAAGAGCCTGGACTACGCTCTGGTCTATCTGATATTCATCGAATGGCAATTGTAAGATGAACTGCTCAAAGCCGCAATCTCGGATAATCCGCCTTACTCGAGAAGGCACTACATCATACCATTGTCGGGCTTTGTAAATACATCCTCCAGCCCGAATAATGCAACGATCATGCTAACACAGAGCCAGGTAAATTAATACTAGGTAAGTACATATTATCCTATTTGCTTAAATTAATATATTTTTCCTAAATTTTCTAAAAAGAGCATAATATAAAAACATAAATATAATAAATAATAATAAATAAATAAATAACAGAAAAAGGAAAAAAATAATAACAAAATAAAAAAAAGAAAAGATAAAATAAAATAAAATAAAAAAATAGAAAGATGAAAAATCAAGAGAAAAGAAAAAGAAAAATAATTACCGCGCTCTTTTGTTTTGAACTTCGGTGAAGCGACATCCTGTCTAGTATATCTATATTTCCATCTTCATGATGCCGAATAAACTCCAATAACTCGACATTAGAATGAGTCCCTGACCTTGAAGCATGCATTTTTTTGAAAACTATGTGCTAAATTTGAAAAAATTTGAAAGAATTATATAACTTGAGAAATCTTGCTGTGAAATGAAATGAAGGATTCGTGGGTTTTTATAGAGAAATGACAAGAAAAAAAATAAAAATTCAAAAGTAAGTTTACTGTTCATGAATAGTAAACTTTGCTATTCATGAATAGTAAATTACTATTGATGAATAATAAATTACTATTTGCAATAATAAATACTATTTACTACTATTTATGAATAGTAAATTTACTATTTATGAACAGTAAATAGTACATTAACAATGACTACACAGAAAATAAATAGTAAATTTAATTATTCACTTTAAACATTCAAATAATTACGTGTATGTAAATATTTTTACACGCATGGGGCAAGAAGAAGACATATGCATAAAAAAATTAGCCAAACTTTTTAAAATTAAAAATTATGAGCTTGGGTCCAGAACCCAAATTTTTACTTAGGTCCAGAACCTAGAATCTCTTTTAAGTCCAGAACTTAGCTCGGGTCTAGAACCCAAATTATCTTTAGGTCCAGAACCTAGAATCTTTTCTAAGTCCAGAACTTAGCTCGGGTCCAGAACCTAAATTTTTCTTAGGTCTAGAACCTAGAATCTCTTCTAAGTCCAGAACTTAGCTCTGGTCCAGAACCCAAATTACCCTTAGGTCCAGAACCTAGAATCTCTTTTAAGTCCAGAACTTAGCTCGGGTTCAGAACCCAAATTTTTCTTAGGTCCAGAACCTAGAATTATCCTTGAGTCCAGAATTGAAACTGAAAAATCTCAACCATCTCAAAAATTAAGTCTTATTGCTTTTCACTCTCTTTCACTAAAGTCTCAGATCGTTCAAGCAGGGGGCAAACTGTAGACCCTTAATTTTTAACCCAGTCCGGTCCAATATATTTTAATTAGTCCAAAATAATTTTTGTGTTGTCCAATATATTTTAATTAGTCCAAAATAATTTTTTTATCTTAATTAAATAATATTTGCTTTAGTATCTAATTTTTATTAATAAAAAATAATAAATAATAAAAAAAGTCGGTTGCGGCGAAATGACCCAAGCCATTTCGCCCGCAGATAATTTTTGCGTGTGAAATGGCCCACAGCCCAATTCACCCCCTGATGCCGCAACATTTTTGCCAGTGCATTTTTTCCGCAGCAGTTTTTTTCACCAGCGCAATTTTTCCGCAGCAATTTTTTTTTGCCAGCAAAATTTTTCCGACGCAAAATTTTTCTAAACCCAATGCAATTAGGTTTCGGTTTCCTTTTCTTAATGAATGTTATCTTCCATGAATAACTAAGATTAATCAAAAAATCTTCTATAAATAATTCCAAAAACAACACAAGAAAGGAGGAGAAAATTTTTGATCAAAAATTGGGACAAAAATTTGGAGAAAATTGAGACCGAAACTGAGTAGGAAAGGCAGTGAATCAATCTGATTTTCTTGAGAGAACAAACAACAATTCAATCCATCAAAGGCAGCAAAGCTTGTCTTTGTTTTTGTTCATCCAAGAAGAAATTTTTGGTGGAACCAACAAACAGAGGTATGCATCAATTGTGTAATTTCTTCATAGTAGCTTAAAATCAGCCTATTGTTTCTTTTAATTCAAAAACCCTAGAACCTTAATTCCCCTTTTCTAAAATTTAAAAACCTTAATTCGTTGCTTTGTTTTCCAAAAAGCTTAAAATTGTTATTTTTTTTTCTTTAAAACCTCAAAACCCTAATTTGCTTTCCAAATTTTCAAAACCCTAAATTGAGTTCTGTTTCTTTCCAAAAGCCCTAAAAACATCTTTTCTGTTTCTATAAACTTTAAATCATTTTGTTTATTTTCATAAAGTTTCATAAAATAATTAATTGTTTTTCCAAATTCTAAAAATTAATTCATTCTCCTAAAACTTAACTCAAAAATCCTAAAACCCTAATTCAACTCCAAAACCCAAAACAGTGAACCCTAACTCCCTTAAAACTTAAACCCTAAAGTTTTCTAAACCCTAATCCTTTAAACTTTAAAAAACCTTATAAACATAAATGTTATAATTTTACACAGTAAGCTTGAAAACATAATTCAGTAGCTAATATTCATAATCTAAATGTTTTGAAGAGCCCAAACCCTAGTTTCATGATTTTACCACTCAAACACTAATTTGGTTAATTAAAGAACTTTATTAGTCTCTTAAATTATAAAACTTTAATTCATGTCAATTCCTTAAAGTTCACAGTAGCTAATAATTACAAATCTTAAACCCATAAATTCCAAAACCCTAAACACATTAAAACTTAAATAGAAACAGTAGCCCTAATTTGAATCTTTGTTTGCCTTATTCAAGTTTATATTTGATTATGCTTTAATTTATTTAAGTTCAATGCTTGGTTTGTTTAATTTATCATGGATGGATATTTACATTCTATTGATGTTTAATACCTTTGATGAATGATTTATTTATGATGAATGGTTATTTACTTTTATCAATTTATTTAGATTTCCAAATGTTGTAAGAGGTATGTTTCCACTTGGTGGGTACCTCATTAGTTAAATATCATATAATTTAAATTGCTTTTCTATTTTAGAACCAATGTAAAGGACATGTTTTCTACCTTTTGGTGGGTGTCCTATTTAGACATGGGATGTAAGGACATGTTTTCACCCTTGGATGGGTGTCCATTTAATTGTTTTGTTTGGACATTGTTTTGATTTTCAATATATCGATGCTTTATTTTAATTATTATGTGTAATATGGATAATGTTGTTATACTTAAGAATTTTATAATATTAAGACCTGTAAAGGAGGTCGGTTCCAATGAACCGAGTGTTGTGGGGGGTGCTGGGCCATTTCTCACCTTCACCGCACGTACCCAACTTTCCGAACCCATTAGGGGGTTGAGGATTTCTTAGGAATCGAGTCATCAACCCCTTTCTTTTTCCCTGCCCGTCCAGATGGCGACTCTATTTTCTCCGGACTTAAGTCCGTGTTCTCTAAGGCCCCGAGCCTAAACAGTGCCGAAGTCGCAAGAACCATTCCACCGGGAGTGGGGGCAAAAATCCTAGCTCACACACTGAGCGTGTCAAAGCTTCTATGTTGTGGGTTTAGGGCACGTCCATGAACACGCCTTTGTTGTGGGTTTAGGGCACGTCCATGAACACACCTGTGTTGTTGAGGATGTCAAGTGTAGAGTTTGCCCTAGATGTATAACCACCTTTGGATTAGGTTTTGAAGAGAATTGAGTTGCCTAATCCAAGGATTGAGGGATATCTTGGAAGATGAGGTTGAAGTGGTGTTGTTGCTTTTAGAGGTAAGTACAAACTTTGAATGATTGCATACATTTACATGACATTGGGACTTAACACATTTGGTTGGAAAAAAAATGTGTTAATTTACTTAATATATTATTGATGAATGAGAAATATGTTATGATATGCATAATATGAATTATGTTGATTATCAAAGCAATTGAGTAATGTGTTGTAAATGAAAGGAAATGTGGAACAACGTGATGAGATATGTGAAAACATAATGTAACCAATTGATATTGATATAAAATAGAAGAATGAGAAAAGTGAGAAAAGATGATATAATAAGGCAATGTGCCTAGTTTGATTATGAGAAAATGAGAAATGATTTGAGAATGGAATTATAAAAGAATTTGATAATGAGAAATATGAATTAATTGTGTGCCTAGTATGTTATTCAATTTTCTGAGTTTTGGATTTGGCAGCATGCCTATGAATTGCTGGGCAGATGAAAAGACAGGGTCGTAAGCCGGGCTCAGCTGATAAATGTGATGTTTTTTGTGTGAAAAGACCGGGTCATAAGCCATAAAAATAAATCCTTGAAGCTAGACGGAGTGAAAAGACCGGGTCATAAGCTCATATCTAGTTGGATTATCCATGGATATATATTGGCTATAGGGCTAGACACAAGGTGTCATTATGGATCAAAGCAGTAACTCTAAAATTTGAATAGCATATTAGATCCTTTTTGGGCCCATGCTTTAATGTGAATTATGAAATGTGATGCAAATGATTATTATAATGAAATATAATGTAATGAGTTGATATATTCATATGGGTTGTGCATTAGCATCACATTGATCTATATTGAATCAAAGTTTTTACCACTAAGCTTTTGGCTTAGTGCGAATGTGGTTCATCGTACAGGTGACAGGGTAGATCCGGTTGTGCCGGAGAGCTCATCTAGACCGAGTCCAGTCTAGGCTTGAGACTTTAAGATCAGAGTTGTTAGTGGACATCAAGATCGAAGACGAACTGCCAGCATGTATATATTTTAGATTTTTGTATTCATATATTGATTTTGATGTATATAGAAATGTATATTTTGCTTACACAAACAAAAATGTTTTGGATAAACTTTTGGGTAATGAAGATATATACATGTATTTTAACAAAGAATGTTTTATCTATTACTTTATATAATATAAGTTAAATGTTTTAAGTTTACTCAGATTGCAGAATTGATGATTTGATGTTAAAGTTAAAGATTGGTTTTGTTTAAAATGGATTGTGATATTCTTGTATCCGGTATATGTATATTATATATGTGGGTGTATGTGGTGTACGTATATGGGATACAAGGGTCTTACACTTGTTTTGGTATTAGAGCTTAGGTTTGAGGTTCTCAACCTAGGTGAATCATATGAAAAAAAAAATTAGATTTTAAAATATAGTTTTTAAATAAGATATATGCATTGACACTGGCAGTTTCTAATCTTTGTTGAGGTAATTTCTGTTGTGTTTGCAGATATAGGTAGTTATGGCATCTCGACATGTCAGTTTGTAGAGGGTAGTGCTAAGAGTGTAGCTCCTGTTGAGGGTAGAGATAGAGCTAGAGTTGAGATAGCTGGAGAGGCACCTGCTCCTGTGCCAGAGAGACCAGCAGTTGATGATATTTTGCCGGTTTGGTTATGACATATGGTAGAGTTATTGAAGCAGGCTCCAGTGCAGTAGCCGCCACCGCAACCACAGCCGCAAGTATCATTGAGGCAATATGATAAATTGAGAAAGTTCAGAGCTGAGGACTTCATTGGTACTACAGATCCTACAGTAGCTGAGTAGTGGTTAGATAGAGTTCAGAGGGTATTCATCCAGCTGTAAGCTACTCCTGAAGAAAAGTTTGATTATGCTAGATCCCTTCTGCAGAGAGATGCATATGATTGGTGGAAGATGGTTCCACATGCGATGGATGATCCACCAGCCTTGACTTATGATGATTTTCTGTGAGAGTTTGAGCAGAAGTGTACTCTGAGGGGGTATAAAGTTGCAAAGAAGATGGAGTTTCTGAGTCTAAGATAGGATAACTAGACAGTGACAGAGTATGAGATTGAGTTTATCCAGTTGAGTCAATATGCTGACGGGATTATTTCAAATGAGATAGACTGGTGTAGGAGATTTAAGGAGGGGTTGAGACCCTCTATCATGTGTATTATTGCAAGCTCCCGCTATAAGGATTTTCCCTAGTTGGTTGCATCAGCCAAGAGTGTTGAGAGAGCACAAGGTCTTGCAGCAGCTGCTAGGGATGAAGAGACCAGAGTTAGGAGACCCAGAGTGAGGTAGGATCTTCATCTATGAAGAGAGGTAGGGGAGGATATTTTTCAAGGTTCAGTTGGAACCAGAGGCAGTCTGGTAGGTCGGTACAGCATCAGAGGCAGAGATCGAGACCTACAATTTTTGTGGCTTGTGCACAGACCCTAGTGGTTCAGAGGTCTGCTCCACCTACTTGTATTCACTGTGGTAGAGCACACGGAGGTGATTGTTAGTGGAGAGGTACTTTGGGAGTGTGTTTTAGATGTGGGTCACTAGATCATTTTGTTAGAGATTGTCCAGAGCCATCAGAGGATAGATATGTAGATTCTGCAGCTTCTCGACCTAGTGTCAGAGGAGGTCGTAGTGGCAGAGGTCCTAGCAGAGGAGGTAAGACATGGTCTGGTTAGAGAGGAGACTCTACATCTGGAGGCAGTAGGCTAGATGAGGCTAGACCATCTCAGCAAGTTTATATGATGCAGAGGTAGCCAGATGCTTTAGCCATCATTGCATGTACATTTTCTTTATTTGGTGCTTCAGTTCTTGCTTTGATATTCATATATTAGTACATTTATCTTGCCTGTAACTGATTTGCATTCTGAGTCCTTAGGATTTGATGTCTTGATGACAAATCCTTTAGGGCATAGTGTTGTGGTGAGTAAGGTGCACCGAGATAGTCCAGTTGTTGTTCAGGATAAGAAGTTTCTCGGTGACCTGATTGAGATGCCTTTCAAGGAGTATGATCTGATTTAAGGCATGGATTGGTTATCTAAGCATGGGGCTGTGGTAGATTATCAGAAGAAGTGTGTTACCCTGAGACCTAGTGATGATAGAAGTGTTATGGTATCTAGTGAGCAGAGACATCTTTCATCCTGGTTTGTTTCAGCTGTTGCAGCTAGGAGGATGATTCGATAAGGGTGTGATGCTTATCTTGCTGATGTTGTAGATACCAGGGTAGTGGGTTCTCAGCTTGACAATATACCCACAGTTGTAGAATTTCCAGATGTTTTTCTTGAGGAGTTGCCAGGAATACCCCTTGAGAGAGAGGTTGAGTTTGGTATCAATTTGTTACCTGGTACCACTCCCATCTATGTTACTCCTTATCATATGGCACCTGTTGAGTTGAGAGAGTTGAAGGTGCAGTTGCAGGAGTTTTTGGATAAAGGATTTATTCGCCCTAGTGTGTCACCGTGGGGAGCGCCAGTTTTTTTTGTGAAGAAGAAAAATGGTACCTTAAGATTGTGCATTGATTATAGGCAGTTGAATAAGGTTACCATCAAGAATAAGTATCCTTTGCCTCAGATAAATGATCTCTTTGATCAGTTGAAGGGAGCAGTAGTTTTCTCAAAGATTGATCTGAGAAAGGGGTACCATCAGTTGAGAGTCAGAACTGAAGATGTACCTAAGACAGCTTTTCATACGAGGTATGGGCATTATGAGTTTTTGGTGATGCCTTTTGGGTTGACGAATGCACCAGCAGCATTTATGTATCTGATGAATAGGGTGTTCAGACCCTATCTAGATTAGTTTGTGGTGCTTTTTATCGATGATATTTTAGTGTATTCTCATAATGAGGAGGATCATGATAAGCATTTACAGAATGTATTACAAACTTTGAGAGAGAAGCAGTTGTATGCCAAGTTGTCTAAATGTGCGTCTTAGCTTGATCAAGTGACTTTTCTCGGCCATGTGGTTTCAGCAGAGGGTATTAGAGTTTATCTGAATAAAGTTGAAGCTATTTTGAATCAGAGTCCACCGAAGACAGTGACTGAGGTTAGAAGTTTTTTGGGTTTGGCAGGCTATTATCGATAGTTTGTGAAGGATTTTTCTTTGATAGCTACTCCACTCACCATATTACTTCGAAAGCGAGTTAGATTCGTGTGGACAAATCGGTGTCAAGCAATCTTTGAGCAGTTGAAAGAGATGTTGACTCAAGCTCCTATTCTTACTTTGCCTGTGGAAGATAAACCATATGTGATTTACAGTGATGCTTCACATAGTGGTTTAGGTTGTGTTTTGATGCAGGAGAGTAGAGTCATAACTTATGCTTCTCGATAGTTGAAGCCACATGAGTTTAATTACCAGACACATAATTTGGAGTTAGCAGTTATAATCTTTGCTTTGAAGATTTGGCAATATTATTTGTATGGGGAGAAGTGTTTCATTTATATAGATCACAAGAGTTTGAAATATCTGGGTGTCCAGAGAGAGTTAAATCTTCAACAAAGATGATGGTTATAGTTGATTAAAGGCTACAACTATTTGATTGATTATCATCTTGGCAAGGTAAATGTTGTTGCTGATGCCTTAAGTCGGAAGTCTTTGGTAGGTTTGACTTCTTTTTCACTCTCATTGCTTGTTGATTTGAGAGCATTGCATGCTAGTTTTGAATCATGTGATGATGGTGCTTTGATGGCTCAGTTGCAGTTGATGCCAGTCTTGTTGGATCATATTAGAGAGGCTTAGTTGGCAGATGAGAAAATCTAGAAAGTTGTTTTGGATTGTCAAAAGGGTGATAGCCGAGATTTTCTTGTGAGAAGTGATGGCAGTTTATGGTTCAAAGATAGATTATGTGTTCCTGATTATGCAAGACTGAAAAATATTATTTTGGAGGAAGCACATCAGTCAGTGTATGCTATGCACCCTGGGAGTACCAAGATGTATCAGGATTTGAAGCAATATTATTGGTGGTCAGGCATGAAGAGGGACATAGCAGAGTTTGTATCCACATGTCTCACTTGTTAGAGAGTGAAGGCCAAGCACCAAGTTCCTTCAGGGTTGCTCCAACCTTTATCAGTGCTTAAGTGGAAATGGGAGTGTGTAACAATGGATTTTGTGACTGGTTTGCTGTTGACTCAGAAGAAGCCTGATGTAATCTGGGTGATAGTTGATCTGTTGATGAAGACAGCTCATTTCCTTCCAGTTCGGATGGATTTTTCTCTTGAAAAGTTGGCTGAGCTATATATCAGTGAGATAGTGAGATTGCATGGAGTCCTAATTTTATTGGTATCTGATTGAGATCCCCAGTTTACTTTGAGATTTTGGAAAATTTTGCATAATGTTTTGGGTTCTCAATTGCATTTTAGCACTGCTTTTCATCCTCAGATAGATGGGTAGTCAGAGAGGGTGATACAGATTTTAGAGGATATGTTGAGAAGTTGTATCATTGATTTCTCTGGGAGTTGGGACAGATTTTTACCTTTGATTGAATTTGCTTATAACAACAGTCATCAATCCAGTATTAAAATGGCACCTTATGAGGCGTTGTATGGTCGATGATGCAGGACGCCTCTATGTTGGGATGAGGTTGGAGAAGGCAAGTTGGTTGGTCCCGATTTGACTAAAGAAACAGACGAGAAAGTGAAGATAATTTAGGATTATTTGAAAGCAACTTTATATCGACAAAAAACATATTTAGATTTAAAGAGAAGAGACATAGAGTTCAATGTAGGAGATAAAGTATTTTTGAAAGTGTCTCCTTGGAAGAAAATTTTGACCGGGTCGTAAGCTCAGATCTAGATGGATTATCCATGGATATATATTTACTACGGTGCTAGACACAAGGTGTCATTATGGACCAAAGCAGTAACTTTAAAATTTGAATAGCATATTAGATCCTTTTTGGGGCCATGCTTGTCTTTGCTTTATTGTGAATTATGAAATGTGATGCAAATGATTATTACAATGTGATATAATGTAATGAGTTGATATATTCATATGGGTTATGCATTAGCATCGCATTGATCTATATTGAATCAAAGTTTGTATCACTAAGCTTTTGGCTTAGCCCGATTGTGGTTCATTAAGCAGGTGACACGGTAGATCCGGTTGTGCCAGAGAGCTCATCTAAACCGAGTCGAGTCTAGGCTTGACAATTTGAGATTAGAGTTGTTAGTGGACATCAAGATCAGAGATGAACTGCCAGCATGTATATATTTTAGATTTTTTTACTTATATATTGATGTTGAAGTATATAGAAATGTATATGTAGACCCTTAATTTTGACCCCAATTTGATATGGTCCAAATTAAGGGATGCCAAAATAAATTTGATCTGACTTTAAATATTTAAACCTAGTTTATAATTTTTAAAGGAGTCGGTTTGGGTTCAGATTAAAGAGGCATATATTTAATTGTAAACCCCTAAAATTAAGTGGAATTGGCCCAAATTAAAATTTTCCGATACATAAGTTAAAAAAGTCCAGAATAATTTAAGTGATGCAGGCCTGGGAGACATTAGCATGCCTCATGTTGATTTGGCAGCCCAGATCGACATGAGGTTGGACTCATGTTGACCTGGGCAAGCTAGGTTGACATGAGCATGCTTCATGTCAACCTTGGCAGGCTAGGTCAACATGAGCACGCTTCATGTCGACCTTGGCAGCCCAAGATCGACATGAGCATGCCTCATGTCGACTTGGGCAGCCCAAGGTCGAAATGAGGTTGGTCTCATGTCGACCTAGGGCAACCAAGTCGACATGGGTTTAATACGTTTCCTAATTCAACTAGAATTTATTTTAGAGACTAATTTATATTAGGTTAAGGATTCTTAGTCAGGTTCGGCTATAAATATTAAGGTTTTAGAATTCAGAAAGGAGGAGAAAAACATTAACAAGGGAGGAACATTAATAGGGGATGGCAAGGAACATTAACAAGATAGCAAGGAATATTAAAGAGAGACGACAACAAATAGGAAAGATTAGCAGCAAACATTCATCAGTCATCAATCCATCAAAGAAAGCAACACTGTCTTTGTTCATTGTTCATCCATAAGTTAATTGTGGAGGAACCAACGAGCGGAGGTTTGATCTTTAATCATGAATTATTTATGTTCACATTAGTTTCATTTCTTTGATTAATAAGAACATGCATGCAATAACTTGATCTTTGAACACACATTACCTTGATCTTTGAACATGCAGTAAATTGGTTTTTGTTTTAATAAGTTAAAATCATTTGCTTTAATTATCACATTGATCAGTTGGTATTCATAACCCCACTGGCATATTTCATAAAAAACATAAAACAATCTAGTAGCCATCAAGGATTTAACTTTAATCATTTCTTTATTAAACTCCAAAATATTGATTATTTTTCCAAAACCTTAATTTATTTTTTCAAATCCAAAATTATGTTTTTTTTAGGCAGTAAGTCAAATCCTAAAACCCTAACTATCCAAAACCCTAATTCCAAAAACCCTAACTATCCAAAACCCTAATTCTAAAACCCTAGTTTTAAAAACCCTAATTCCAAAACACTAGTTTCAAAAATCCTAAAAATCCTAATTTCAAAACCCTAATTATAAAACATTAGTTTCTAAAACTCTAAGTTCTGAAACCCTAAATTCAATTGATAATTCTTTAAAACCCTAAATTTATATATTTATTGCTTTATTTAATTTTAGATTTGATTATATAGTTTATTATATTTTTTGATGGTTGATTTATTTAATTTCAATACTTGATTTATTTAATTTACCATGGATGGATATTTTCTTTATTATTATGATTATTATTTATTTGTTTTAGTATTAAAATTGTATGAGGTATGTTTCCACTTTGTGGGTACCTCATTAGTTAAATTTTATGTAATTTAAATCACTTTTATATTTTGGACCAATGTAAAGGACATGTTTCCACCTTTTGGTAGGTGTCCTATTTAGTTTAGACATGGATGATGTAAGGACATGTTTCCATCTTCGGATGGGTATCCATTTATTTGCTTTATTTGGACATTGCTTTGATTTTAATATAATGATGCTTTATTTTAATTGTTGCATGTAATATAGATAATATTGTTATACTTAAGAATTTTATAATATTAAGACCTACAAAGGAGGTTGGTTCCAATGAACCGAGCGTTGTGGGGGTGCTGGGCCATTTCTCACCTTCCCCACATGTACCCAATTTTTGGAACACATTAGGGGGTTGGGGATTCCTTAGGAATCGAGTCATCCACCCCTTTCTTTTTCCTGACCTGTCCGGGTGGCGACTCCATTTTCTCCATACCTAGATCCGTGTTCTCTAAGGCCCCGAGCCTAAACAGTGCCGAAGTCGCAAGAGCCATTCCAACGGGAGTGGAGGCGAAAATCCCTGCTCACAGTGGCGACTTCACTGGGGATAAGAGAAGTTGATTCCGTTGGTCTTCATATTATTCTATTCTTTCTTATAATGATATTATCCATTGTATCATATTAGATTGCATCGTGTGCGTAAGTTAGGATGCTCGTGTTACGCATGTTGTGTTATGTAAGGGATACCATACTTTCACTCAAGGTTTGGAGATCGAGCATGGCATAACCACTCATATCCTCGTACCATTTTGTATACACTTGCTATGGGAACCTAAGCCTTTTAACCTAAAGACTAAAGCTCATGTAATTGGCCTAGTTACTTTCCTTAGGTTTTACCCCAAATGCTTGTTGTTTGACTATGGTTAATTTATCTTGGTTTAAATCATGGCTTATTTGGTTTGTTCTTTTTCTAATATGACCCAAGTACATTGTGAGCTCAAATAAATTTTTCTAAATAGTCCAAAAGACCAAAGCAACTTTTTAAACTTTTTTAAAATGGTCTTTAGATATAAAACTTTTCTAAAAATAAATTAAAAATTTTTTTGCTCATAACCCAAATACTAAGCCCAAAATCCATTTTTTCTAAAATCTTTTTACAATGGGCTTAGAAAAAAAATTATTTTCATCCAACCTTTTCTTACAAAGAGCTTGCAAATTATTTAGGTCAATTACGAAATGCCAAAAATCAATTGTGAGCCTAGTTCATACTAAGAATAATTAATCATGGGCTTGTTTTTCGCATGAATCATTAGTTACTTTTTCTGTAATATCCTCATTTATGCCCTAGAAGTTTTGCATATTGTTGTTGCTGTTATTGTTATATATTGGATTGAATATATGTGTTAAATTGTAAGAGAAAAGAAATTGAGAAGAGAAAGTATATGTATATGTATTTTGGGAAGAAATAGGGTTTAGAGACAAATTTATATGTTGTGTATATGTTAATATATATGACATATAAAGTGGTCAAAAGGCTTGGTCAATGCAAGAGAAGATATTTATTTGAGATTGGTAAATTACTTAATTGGGCACATATAAGACAAAAAGATAATTATGTGAATAAGGGCACTTTGGTAATTGCTTGGATAAAATCATATGGTGGATATTTAAAGAAGGTTTGACTTGTGTTTTCTTCATCATTTCTTCTTCTTCTTCTTGTTGATGGCCGGCCCTCCATAGCCAAAGAGAAAGAAAGAGACAAGTGATGGTTTTGATGATTTCAAGCTTAAATTGAAGAAAGATTTAGTGTTCAAGTGTTGATTTAAGAAGTTTTTAACTAAGGTAAGATCTTTTCTCTAATTTCTTCAATTCTTTTGAAGTGGTATGATTAAGTTGCTTATGGTATGATTGTAAGTATTGATTTTGTTTGATAGATGAGAAGTTGGGTTGGTGTTGGTGATGGAAGAGTAAGATTGGTGTTTAGTGAAATTGTTTCTGTTTTAGGATTAGTAAAGGCTGTGACTTGTATGATTTTTAATTAATTTTAGAAAAATGTTCTTGAAGTAAATTTTTGATATGTTGTGCCTCTATGAGTCTAGAATGACTGAAAAATATGTTGATTCGATTTTGGAATGGTTATGAGTTTAGAAAAATTATTTTTAGTAGAACTGTTCCAGCAGGTACCTTAACTGAGACAGCTATATTTCGGGATTTTTAATAAAATGTAGAAAAATCATATCCAATTGAATTTTGGATATGTTGTTTCTTAGTGAGTCTAGTATTTGAGAAAAATAATTTAGAACCACGTTGATTGAATTTTATTTATGGAATTCACAAAGTTCAGAACTGCTGCCAGGATGCAGGGCATTTGGGGCAGTCTGGTTAGGTGAACTATTTGACCAAGATTTTGTGTTCAGTTTGATCTGAAATTTTAAAGGGATGATTTTAAGATACAAAAATAAATTCTGTAAAAATTTTAGAATTTTTAGTCAAGTAGATTATTTTATACAATTTTTCAAAATAAGGATAAAATGGAGTTTAAAACCAGAATGTATTATTTATGGTTAGGGTTTTAATTCTTTGTTCTTCTTGCATTGCTTTGGTTTTCCAAAGGTAGGTTGGTCCTTAAACCTAACCCTAAATACTTTAAACACACTTGAATCAATGAATGTTATAATCAATTGTTCTTTGCCCTAATTGCATTGTTGAGATTGAACAATGTTATGTTGTGCATTGTGAATGGTAATGTGTTTCATGAGTAATGTGGAATGAAATATTGATATTTATGAATGATGCTATGTGAGATATAATGTGATCATGGATGAGATATATATATATACTTGAATAATGAGATGTTATATTGTGAAATGAAATGTGAAGCCATTGTTATTGGCTAAGATGATGTAATTGAAAGAAAGAAGGCATGTTTGCCTAAATGTGATGAGAATTGAGAATGGAAATGAATTGTTTGTTTAATATGTTATTCAGTTTCAGAGTTCTGGATTTGGGTGGCATGCCTAAGAAATGATGAAAGGTAACAGTCTTGCCGGGTTGAGGACCTCCTCATAGGTGTTGAGTTGATGGTCCAAGAGACTGGGTCTGTTACACTATGAGATATATGATTTGTAACAGTCTTGCCGGGTTGAGGATCTCCTCATATGTGTTGAGTTGATGATCCAAGAGACTGGGTCTGTTACACTATCCATGGATAGAGATACATGTATATACATTGCCTACGGGCGTGATTATTGTGACTATGAACCAAAGCAGTAACTCTGAACTCTGAATATCGTATTAAATACTTGTTGGGCCCATAGGTGTCAAGGTTATATGAATGTCCTAAATAATGTTATGAGTTTAATGAAATGAGATGTTGGTTATGGAGTATGATTGATTAATGTTGAAATGTGGTATGCTCATATGACTATGATTTGTGAAATGCATAATTGTGTGGTTAACTTTATATTTATGATGTTGATCTTATCAATAACATATGTGGCATTGCATTTCATTAAAGCATACCGTTAGCATGTTTTATCTTACTAAGCCGTTGGCTTAGCGCGATAGTGTTTAATCGCGCAGATAGTAGAGTGGATAGAGTTGAACCCGAGAGTTCATCAAGACCTAGTGAGAGTAGACCTTGAAGAATCCATTTTGGGAGCTTAAAGATCAGAGCAGACTTGCCAATCATGTATAAATTTTATGTGTTGTAAAACTTGAGTTTTGATGTATATGAATTTGTAAATATGTAAATATTTTATAACTTCCGCTGTGTAATATTTAAATATGGGGGTTGTCACAAATCCTTTATTTTATGTTGTACTAGAAGTGTAAATCCTTTTTGCAGGTTGTAGTTGAGGTTACAAGGGGGATTTATTGGGAGTGTACTGAGAATGATTTTGTTTGCATTGGTTTGTGTAAAATGTTTTTAAAAATAAGAAAAAAACCGGTTTTGTCGACACTTGGGACTCAATTTTTAGGCAAAACTATGGCAAAAATTTTGTAAAAATCGGAACTAAAATTTGACTAAGTAAAATTGGTAGCAACATTAGGTTAGTGTGGCGCCTCTACTCAGCTTACATATGTAGGTTGGGAAGGTGTGTTACAATTGTTTTGGTATCAGAGCCTAGGTTTGAGATTCTCAACCTAGGTAAAATGTAAGAAAAAGACTATTTTTACTTAAAAAGTGAGTTTTTGAACAAAAATACATGTTTGGGATTGGCAGTCTCTGATCTTTAATAAGAGGTATTCTGTTGTGTTTGCAGACTTAGGTTGTGATGGATTCTCACTCTCGTCAGTCGATTGAGGGTAGTGCCGAGAGTATTGCTCCTGCTGAGGGAGCTAGAGTTGATAGTGTTGAGGAGGCACCTGCTTCGGTGTCGGGTAGACCAGCTGGGGAGGAGGTTCCGCCAGCCTGGTTTAGGCCTATGATGGAAGCTATGAGACAAGCACCTGTGCAACCACAGCCACCGCCACCACCCCCTCAGCCTTCAGTACCAGTAAGGCACTATGATAAGCTAAGGAAATATGGAGCAGAGGATTTCTTTGGTACAGTTGATCCGGCTGTAGCAGAACAGTGGCTTGATAGAGTTCAGAGGGTATTTGTGCAGTTGCAAGCCACTTCAGAGGAGAAGTTTGACTATGCAAGATCTTTGCTACAGAAGGATGCCTACGACTGGTGGAAGACAGTGCCCCATTCTATGGATGATCCTCCAACACTGTCTTACACTGATTTTCTGAGGGAATTTGAGTTGAAGTATACTCCTAGGGAGTATAAAGATGGGAAGAAAAGAGAGTTTCTAGATTTGAAGCAAGATCATCGGACCATAACTGAATATGAAGTTGAGTTTATTCGACTGAGTCAGTATGCTGGGGGTATCATTGCTGATGAGATTGATAGATGTCGGCGATTTGAGGAGGGATTGAGACCCTCGATCATGTGCTTAGTGGCTGGATCCAGATATCTGGATTTCTCACAGCTTGTGGCAGCAGCTCGAAGTGTAGAGCGAGCTCAAGTTATTGCAGCTGCTTCAGAGGAAGAGGTTAGGGTTAGGAGGCCCCAGTTTGAGGCAGGGTCTTCTTCTACAAAGAGGGGTAGAGGAAGTTTTGTTCCTCGGAGTAGTAGGAGCCAGAGACCAGCGGGTAGGTCAGTGCAGTTCCAGAGGCAGAGATTTAGACCTGCAGCTTCAGTAGCGAGTGCTCCTACTCCTGGAGTTCAGAGATCCACCTTACCTGTGTGTAACCAGTGTGGTGGAAGACATGGGGGCGTTTGTTGGAGGTATAGTAGATCAGGGGTATGCTTCAGGTGTGGATCACCTGATCACTTTGTGAGAGACTGTCCTGAGAGACAGGAACAGATGTCAGTTGATACAGCAGCTTCTCGACCTAGTGCGAGGGGAGGCCGAGGAGGCAGAGGTGCCAGCCGAGGAGGTAGACCAGGGTTCAGTTCTAGAGGAGGTGCTACATCCAGGGAGGGTAGACCAGAGGAGGTTGGATCTTCCCAGAGGATATATGTTATGCAGAGGCAGCCAGATGCATCGGCAGTCATAGCTGGTACTTTTTCTTTATTTGATATTTCAGTACTTGCTTTGATTGATCCGGGTTCCACACATTCATATATTAGTGCATCTGTTTTGCCTATGTTTGATGTGCATGCTAAGTCCCTAGGATTTGATGTGTTGGTGACAAATCCGTTAGGGCATAGTATGATGGTTAGTAAAGTGCACCGGGATTGTGCAGTGAGGGTGCAGGGTGAGGAGTTCCTTGGAGATTTGATTGAGATGCCATTTAAGGAATATGATGTGATCCTAGGCATGGATTGGTTAGCTAGACATGGAGCTGTAGTTGATTGTAAAAAGAAAATTGTTTCTTTGAGAACTGTTGATGGTAGAGATGTGATAGTATCTAACGAGCAGGAACAGCTAGCCTCCTTATTTGTTTCAGCTGTTGCAGCTAGAAGATTGATTAGGAAGGGGTGTGAAGCCTATCTTGCTCATGTGGTGGATACTAGAGTGAAGGGTTCTCCTATTGATAGTATTGCCACAGTTGCAGAGTTCCCTGATGTTTTTCCAGAGGAGTTGCCAGGATTGCCTCCTGAGAGAGAGGTGGAGTTCGGTATCGAATTGTTGCCTGGTACCACTCCTATCTCGATTACTCCTTACAGAATAGCACCAGCAGAATTAAGGGAGTTGAAAGTGCAATTACAGGAGTTATTGGACAAAGGATTTATTCGCCCCAGTGTTTCTCCTTGGGGAGCTCCTGTGCTATTTGTGAAAAAGAAAGATGGTACTATGAGGTTGTGTATCGATTATAGGCAATTGAACAAGGTGACTATTAAAAATAAATATCCTTTGCCTAGAATTGATGGCCTTTTTGATCAATTGAAGGGTGCAGCTGTATTTTCTAAAATTGATTTGAGATCTGGGTACCATCAGCTGAGAGTCAGAGCTGAGGATGTTCCGAAGACCGCCTTTCGGACCAGGTATGGGCATTATGAATTTCTAGTTATGCCTTTTGGTCTAACGAATGCACCTGCAGCTTTTATGGATTTGATGAATAGGGTGTTTAGGCCCTATTTGGATCAGTTTGTAGTGGTCTTCATTGATGATATACTGGTGTATTCGCGGAATGAAGAGGAACATGATATGCATCTGCGGATTGTGTTGCAGATTTTGAGAGAAAAGCAGTTATTTGCCAAATTGTCGAAATGTGAGTTCTGGTTGGATCAAGTAGCTTTTCTCGGACATATAGTTTCAGCAGAGGGTATTAGAGTTGATCCGAGCAAAGTTGAAACTATATTGAATTGGAGTCCACCCAAGTCTGTGACTGAGATTAGAAGTTTTCTGGGTTTGGCAGGCTATTACAGGCGGTTTGTGAAAGGGTTTTCTTTGATAGCTACTCCACTCACCAGATTGCTTCGTAAGGGAGTGAGATTTGTGTGGACGGATCAGTGTCAGGCGAGTTTTGAGCAGTTGAGAGAATTGTTAACTCAAGCGCCTATTCTTACTTTACCTGTTGAAGGTAAACCTTATGTGATCTACAGTGATGCTTCACATAGAGGTTTGGGGTGTGTATTGATGCAAGAAGGTAAAGTTATAGCTTATGCATCTCGACAGTTGAAACCGCATGAGCTTAACTATCCAACCCATGATTTGGAATTGGCTGCCATTGTGTTTGCATTAAAGATTTGGCGCCACTATCTGTTTGGGGAGAAATGTTTCATCTACACTGATCACAAGAGTTTGAAGTATTTGGGTGTCCAGAAAGAACTCAATCTTCGTCAGAGGAGATGGTTAGAATTGATTAAAGACTACGACTGTTTGATTGACTATCATCCAGGTAAAGCAAATGTTGTTGCTGATGCCTTAAGTCGGAAGTCTTTAGCTGGTTTAACAGTTTACTCGCTCTCGTTGCTTGTTGAGTTGAGAGATTGCATGCCAGTTTTGTACCTTGTGTTGATGGTGCATTATTGGCATAGTTGCAATTAAAGCCGATTTTGTTAGATCAGATCAAAGAAGCTCAGTTGGCTGATAAGAAGATACAGAAGATTGTTTCAGATTGTCAGAGTGAAAAGGGTAGAGATTTTATTGTGAAGAGCGATGGGAGTCTCTGGTTTAAGAACCGATTGTGTGTACCCGATGATGCTGATTTGAAAAGGGTCATTTTGGAAGAAGCTCATCAGTCTATGTTTGCTATGCATCCGGGTAATACGAAGATGTATCATGATTTGAGACAGCATTATTGGTGGATTGGTTTGAAGAGAGACATTGCAGATTTTGTGTCGAAATGTCTCACTTGTCAGAAGGTTAAAGCAGAGCATCAAGTTCCAACCGGGTTGCTTCAACCGTTGTCAGTGCCAGAATGGAAGTGGGAAAGAGTGACAATGGACTTTGTGTCTGGGTTGCCATTGACACAAAGGAAACATGATGCCATATGGGTGATTGTGGATAGATTGACTAAGACAGCTCATTTCCTTCCGATGCGGATGGATTACTCTTTGGAGAGATTGGCTGAACTGTATATCCATGAGATTGTGAAACTGCATGGTGTTCCAACTTCTTTAGTGTCTGATCGAGATCTCAGGTTTACTTCCAGATTTTGGAAGAGTTTGCATAGTGCTTTGGGTTCTCGACTGCACTTCAGCACTGCTTTTCATCCACAGACGGATGGACAGTCAGAGAGGGTGATACAGATTATTGAGGACATGTTGAGAAGCTGTGTCATTGATTTCACTGGAAGTTGGGATAGATTTTTACCTCTGGTGGAGTTTGCATACAACAACAGTCACCAATCCAGCATTGGTATGGCACCGTTTGAAGCATTGTATGGCAGACGGTGTAGGACACCTCTTTGTTGGAATGAGCTTGGAGATAATAAGTTGGTTGGACCTGATTTGATTCAAGAAACTGAGGAAAAAGTGAAGTTGATCCGAGGTAGGTTAAAAGCAGCTTCAGATCGACAGAAGTCTTATGCAGATCTGAAGAGGAGAGACATTCAGTTTGATGTTGGAGATAAGGTGTTTTTGAAAGTATCTCCTTGGAAGAAGATTTTGAGGTTCGGTCGGAAAGGAAAATTGAGTCCTCGCTTCATTGGGCCGTATGAAGTGTTAGAAAGAGTTGGGCCAGTTGCATATCGACTTGCTTTGCCACCTGAGTTGGATCGTATTCATAATGTATTCCATGTTTCTATGTTGAGGAGGTACAGGTCAGATCCATCTCATATGTTGCCATTTGAGTCTATCGAAGTGAGCCCAGATTTGACATTTGAAGAAGAACCAATTGCTATCTTGGCACGTGATGTGAAAGAATTGAGGAACAAGAAAGTGCCATTGGTGAAGATTCTTTGGAAGAATCATGCAAAAGAAGAAGCAACTTGGGAAAGTGAGCAAACTATGCGAGAGCAATATCCTCAACTATTTCAGAGTTGATATCAGGTAATTTCGAGGACGAAATTTCTTTTTAGAGGCGGAGAATTGTAATATCCTCATTTATGCCCTAGAAGTTTTGCATATTGTTGTTGCTGTTATTGTTATATATTGGATTGAATATATGTGTTAAATTGTAAGAGAAAAGAAATTGAGAAGAGAAAGTATATGTATATGTATTTTGGGAAGAAATAGGGTTTAGAGACAAATTTATATGTTGTGTATATGTTAATATATATGACATATAAAGTGGTCAAAAGGCTTGGTCAATGCAAGAGAAGATATTTATTTGAGATTGGTAAATTACTTAATTGGGCACATATAAGACAAAAAGATAATTATGTGAATAAGGGCACTTTGGTAATTGCTTGGATAAAATCATATGGTGGATATTTAAAGAAGGTTTGACTTGTGTTTTCTTCATCATTTCTTCTTCTTCTTCTTGTTGATGGCCGGCCCTCCATAGCCAAAGAGAAAGAAAGAGACAAGTGATGGTTTTGATGATTTCAAGCTTAAATTGAAGAAAGATTTAGTGTTCAAGTGTTGATTTAAGAAGTTTTTAACTAAGGTAAGATCTTTTCTCTAATTTCTTCAATTCTTTTGAAGTGGTATGATTAAGTTGCTTATGGTATGATTGTAAGTATTGATTTTGTTTGATAGATGAGAAGTTGGGTTGGTGTTGGTGATGGAAGAGTAAGATTGGTGTTTAGTGAAATTGTTTCTGTTTTAGGATTAGTAAAGGCTGTGACTTGTATGATTTTTAATTAATTTTAGAAAAATGTTCTTGAAGTGAATTTTTGATATGTTGTGCCTCTATGAGTCTAGAATGACTGAAAAATATGTTGATTCGATTTTGGAATGGTTATGAGTTTAGAAAAATTATTTTTAGTAGAACTGTTCCAGCAGGTACCTTAACTGAGACAGCTATATTTCGGGATTTTTAATAAAATGTAGAAAAATCATATCCAATTGAATTTTGGATATGTTGTTTCTTAGTGAGTCTAGTATTTGAGAAAAATAATTTAAAACCACGTTGATTGAATTTTATTTATGGAATTCACAAAGTTCAGAACTGCTGCCAGGATGCAGGGCATTTGGGGCAGTCTGGTTAGGTGAACTATTTGACCAAGATTTTGTGTTCAGTTTGATCTGAAATTTTAAAGGGATGATTTTAAGATACAAAACTAAATTCTGTAAAAATTTTAGAATTTTTAGTCAAGTAGATTATTTTATACAATTTTTCAAAATAAGGATAAAATGGAGTTTAAAACCAGAATGTATTATTTATGGTTAGGGTTTTAATTCTTTGTTCTTCTTGCATTGCTTTGGTTTTCCAAAGGTAGGTTGGTCCTTAAACCTAACCCTAAATACTTTAAACACACTTGAATCAATGAATGTTATAATCAATTGTTCTTTGCCCTAATTGCATTGTTGAGATTGAACAATGTTATGTTGTGCATTGTGAATGGTAATGTGTTTCATGAGTAATGTGGAATGAAATGTTGATATTTATGAATGATGCTATGTGAGATATAATGTGATCATGGATGAGATATATATATATACTTGAATAATGAGATGTTATATTGTGAAATGAAATGTGAAGCCATTGTTATTGGCTAAGATGATGTAATTGAAAGAAAGAAGGCATGTTTGCCTAAATGTGATGAGAATTGAGAATGGAAATGAATTGTTTGTTTAATATGTTATTCAGTTTCAGAGTTCTGGATTTGGGTGGCATGCCTAAGAAATGATGAAAGGTAACAGTCTTGCCGGGTTGAGGACCTCCTCATAGGTGTTGAGTTGATGGTCCAAGAGACTGGGTCTGTTACACTATGAGATATATGATTTGTAACAGTCTTGCCGGGTTGAGGATCTCCTCATATGTGTTGAGTTGATGATCCAAGAGACTGGGTCTGTTACACTATCCATGGATAGAGATACATGTATATACATTGCCTACGGGCGTGATTATTGTGACTATGAACCAAAGCAGTAACTCTGAACTCTGAATATCGTATTAAATACTTGTTGGGCCCATAGGTGTCAAGGTTATATGAATGTCCTAAATAATGTTATGAGTTTAATGAAATGAGATGTTGGTTATGGAGTATGATTGATTAATGTTGAAATGTGGTATGCTCATATAACTATGATTTGTGAAATGCATAATTGTGTGGTTAACTTTATATTTATGATGTTGATCTTATCAATAACATATGTGGCATTGCATTTCATTAAAGCATACCGTTAGCATGTTTTATCTTACTAAGCCGTTGGCTTAGCGCGATAGTGTTTAATCGCGCAGGTAGTAGAGTGGATAGAGTTGAACCCGAGAGTTCGTCAAGACCTAGTGAGAGTAGACCTTGAAGAATCCATTTTGGGAGCTTAAAGATCAGAGCAGACTTGCCAATCATGTATAAATTTTATGTGTTGTAAAACTTGAGTTTTGATGTATATGAATTTGTAAATATGTAAATATTTTATAACTTCCGCTGTGTAATATTTAAATATGGGGGTTGTCACAAAACCTTTATTTTATGTTGTACTAGAAGTGTAAATCCTTTTTGCAGGTTGTAGTTGAGGTTACAAGGGGGATTTATTGGGAGTGTACTGAGAATGATTTTGTTTGCATTGGTTTGTGTAAAATGTTTTTAAAAATAAGAAAAAAACCGGTTTTGTCGACACTTGGGACTCAATTTTTAGGCAAAACTATGGCAAAAATTTTGTAAAAATCGGAACTAAAATTTGACTAAGTAAAATTGGTAGCAACATTAGGTTAGTGTGGCGCCTCTACTCAGCTTACATATGTAGGTTGGGAAGGTGTGTTACAATTGTTTTGGTATCAGAGCCTAGGTTTGAGATTCTCAACCTAGGTAAAATGTAAGAAAAAGACTATTTTTACTTAAAAAGTGAGTTTTTGAACAAAAATACATGTTTGGGATTGGCAGTCTCTGATCTTTAATAAGAGGTATTCTGTTGTGTTTGCAGACTTAGGTTGTGATGGATTCTCACTCTCGTCAGTCGATTGAGGGTAGTGCCGAGAGTATTGCTCCTGCTGAGGGAGCTAGAGTTGATAGTGTTGAGGAGGCACCTGCTTCGGTGTCGGGTAGACCAGCTGGGGAGGAGGTTCTGCCAGCCTGGTTTAGGCCTATGATGGAAGCTATGAGACAAGCACCTGTGCAACCACAGCCACCGCCACCACCCCCTCAGCCTTCAGTACCAGTAAGGCACTATGATAAGCTAAGGAAATATGGAGCAGAGGATTTCTTTGGTACAGTTGATCCGGCTGTAGCAGAACAGTGGCTTGATAGAGTTCAGAGGGTATTTGTGCAGTTGCAAGCCACTTCAGAGGAGAAGTTTGACTATGCAAGATCTTTGCTACAGAAGGATGCCTACGACTGGTGGAAGACAGTGCCCCATTCTATGGATGATCCTCCAACACTGTCTTACACTGATTTTCTGAGGGAATTTGAGTTGAAGTATACTCCTAGGGAGTATAAAGATGGGAAGAAAAGAGAGTTTCTAGATTTGAAGCAAGATCATCGGACCGTAACTGAATATGAAGTTGAGTTTATTCGACTGAGTCAGTATGCTGGGGGTATCATTGCTGATGAGATTGATAGATGTCGGCGATTTGAGGAGGGATTGAGACCCTCGATCATGTGCTTAGTGGCTGGATCCAGATATCTGGATTTCTCACAGCTTGTGGCAGCAGCTCGAAGTGTAGAGCGAGCTCAAGTTATTGCAGCTGCTTCAGAGGAAGAGGTTAGGGTTAGGAGGCCCCAGTTTGAGGCAGGGTCTTCTTCTGCAAAGAGGGGTAGAGGAAGTTTTGTTCCTCGGAGTAGTAGGAGCCAGAGACCAGCGGGTAGGTCAGTGCAGTTCCAGAGGCAGAGATTTAGACCTGCAGCTTCAGTAGCGAGTGCTCCTACTCCTGGAGTTCAGAGATCCACCTTACCTGTGTGTAACCAGTGTGGTGGAAGACATGGGGGCGTTTGTTGGAGGTATAGTAGATCAGGGGTATGCTTCAGGTGTGGATCACCTGATCACTTTGTGAGAGACTGTCCTGAGAGACAGGAACAGATGTCAGTTGATACAGCAGCTTCTCGACCTAGTGCGAGGGGAGGCCGAGGAGGCAGAGGTGCCAGCCGAGGAGGTAGACCAGGGTTCAGATCTAGAGGAGGTGCTACATCCAGGGAGGGTAGACCAGAGGAGGTTGGATCTTCCCAGAGGATATATGTTATGCAGAGGCAGCCAGATGCATCGGCAGTCATAGCTGGTACTTTTTCTTTATTTGATATTTCAGTACTTGCTTTGATTGATCCGGGTTCCACACATTCATATATTAGTGCATCTGTTTTGCCTATGTTTGATGTGCATGCTAAGTCCCTAGGATTTGATGTGTTGGTGACAAATCCGTTAGGGCATAGTATGATGGTTAGTAAAGTGCACCGGGATTGTGCAGTGAGGGTGCAGGGTGAGGAGTTCCTTGGAGATTTGATTGAGATGCCATTTAAGGAATATGATGTGATCCTAGGCATGGATTGGTTAGCTAGACATGGAGCTGTAGTTGATTGTAAAAAGAAAATTGTTTCTTTGAGAACTGTTGATGGTAGAGATGTGATAGTATCTAACGAGCAGGAACAGCTAGCCTCCTTATTTGTTTCAGCTGTTGCAGCTAGAAGATTGATTAGGAAGGGGTGTGAAGCCTATCTTGCTCATGTGGTGGATACTAGAGTGAAGGGTTCTCCTATTGATAGTATTGCCACAGTTGCAGAGTTCCCTGATGTTTTTCCAGAGGAGTTGCCAGGATTGCCTCCTGAGAGAGAGGTGGAGTTCGGTATCGAATTGTTGCCTGGTACCACTCCTATCTCGATTACTCCTTACAGAATAGCACCAGCAGAATTAAGGGAGTTGAAAGTGCAATTACAGGAGTTATTGGACAAAGGATTTATTCGCCCTAGTGTTTCTCCTTGGGGAGCTCCTGTGCTATTTGTGAAAAAGAAAGATGGTACTATGAGGTTGTGTATCGATTATAGGCAATTGAACAAGGTGACTATTAAAAATAAATATCCTTTGCCTAGAATTGATGGCCTTTTTGATCAATTGAAGGGTGCAGCTGTATTTTCTAAAATTGATTTGAGATCTGGGTACCATCAGCTGAGAGTCAGAGCTGAGGATGTTCCGAAGACCGCCTTTCGGACCAGGTATGGGCATTATGAATTTCTAGTTATGCCTTTTGGTCTAACGAATGCACCTGCAGCTTTTATGGATTTGATGAATAGGGTGTTTAGGCCCTATTTGGATCAGTTTGTAGTGGTCTTCATTGATGATATACTGGTGTATTCGCGGAATGAAGAGGAACATGATATGCATCTGCGGATTGTGTTGCAGATTTTGAGAGAAAAGCAGTTATTTGCCAAATTGTCGAAATGTGAGTTCTGGTTGGATCAAGTAGCTTTTCTCGGACATATAGTTTCAGCAGAGGGTATTAGAGTTGATCCGAGCAAAGTTGAAACTATATTGAATTGGAGTCCACCCAAGTCTGTGACTGAGATTAGAAGTTTTCTGGGTTTGGCAGGCTATTACAGGCGGTTTGTGAAAGGGTTTTCTTTGATAGCTACTCCACTCACCAGATTGCTTCGTAAGGGAGTGAGATTTGTGTGGACGGATCAGTGTCAGGCGAGTTTTGAGCAGTTGAGAGAATTGTTAACTCAAGCGCCTATTCTTACTTTACCTGTTGAAGGTAAACCTTATGTGATCTACAGTGATGCTTCACATAGAGGTTTGGGGTGTGTATTGATGCAAGAAGGTAAAGTTATAGCTTATGCATCTCGACAGTTGAAACCGCATGAGCTTAACTATCCAACCCATGATTTGGAATTGGCTGCCATTGTGTTTGCATTAAAGATTTGGCGCCACTATCTGTTTGGGGAGAAATGTTTCATCTACACTGATCACAAGAGTTTGAAGTATTTGGGTGTCCAGAAAGAACTCAATCTTCGTCAGAGGAGATGGTTAGAATTGATTAAAGACTACGACTGTTTGATTGACTATCATCCAGGTAAAGCAAATGTTGTTGCTGATGCCTTAAGTCGGAAGTCTTTAGCTGGTTTAACAGTTTACTCGCTCTCGTTGCTTGTTGAGTTGAGAGCATTGCATGCCAGTTTTGTACCTTGTGTTGATGGTGCATTATTGGCATAGTTGCAATTAAAGCCGATTTTGTTAGATCAGATCAAAGAAGCTCAGTTGGCTGATAAGAAGATACAGAAGATTGTTTCAGATTGTCAGAGTGAAAAGGGTAGAGATTTTATTGTGAAGAGCGATGGGAGTCTCTGGTTTAAGAACCGATTGTGTGTACCCGATGATGCTGATTTGAAAAGGGTCATTTTGGAAGAAGCTCATCAGTCTATGTTTGCTATGCATCCAGGTAATACGAAGATGTATCATGATTTGAGACAGCATTATTGGTGGATTGGTTTGAAGAGAGACATTGCAGATTTTGTGTCGAAATGTCTCACTTGTCAGAAGGTTAAAGCAGAGCATCAAGTTCCAACCGGGTTGCTTCAACCGTTGTCAGTGCCAGAATGGAAGTGGGAAAGAGTGACAATGGACTTTGTGTCTGGGTTGCCATTGACACAAAGGAAACATGATGCCATATGGGTGATTGTGGATAGATTGACTAAGACAGCTCATTTCCTTCCGGTGTGGATGGATTACTCTTTGGAGAGATTGGCTGAACTGTATATCCATGAGATTGTGAAACTGCATGGTGTTCCAACTTCTTTAGTGTCTGATCGAGATCTCAGGTTTACTTCCAGATTTTGGAAGAGTTTGCATAGTGCTTTGGGTTCTCGACTGCACTTCAGCACTGCTTTTCATCCACAGACGGATGGACAGTCAGAGAGGGTGATACAAATTATTGAGGACATGTTGAGAAGCTGTGTCATTGATTTCACTGGAAGTTGGGATAGATTTTTACCTCTGGTGGAGTTTGCATACAACAACAGTCACCAATCCAGCATTGGTATGGCACCGTTTGAAGCATTGTATGGCAGACGGTGTAGGACACCTCTTTGTTGGAATGAGCTTGGAGATAATAAGTTGGTTGGACCTGATTTGATTCAAGAAACTGAGGAAAAAGTGAAGTTGATCCGAGGTAGGTTAAAAGCAGCTTCAGATCGACAGAAGTCTTATGCAGATCTGAAGAGGAGAGACATTCAGTTTGATGTTGGAGATAAGGTGTTTTTGAAAGTATCTCCTTGGAAGAAGATTTTGAGGTTCGGTCGGAAAGGAAAATTGAGTCCTCGCTTCATTGGGCCGTATGAAGTGTTAGAAAGAGTTGGGCCAGTTGCATATCGACTTGCTTTGCCACCTGAGTTGGATCGTATTCATAATGTATTCCATGTTTCTATGTTGAGGAGGTACAGGTCAGATCCATCTCATGTGTTGCCATTTGAGTCTATCGAAGTGAGCCCAGATTTGACATTTGAAGAAGAACCAATTGCTATCTTGGCACGTGATGTGAAAGAATTGAGGAACAAGAAAGTGCCATTGGTGAAGATTCTTTGGAAGAATCATGCAAAAGAAGAAGCAACTTGGGAAAGTGAGCAAACTATGCGAGAGCAATATCCTCAACTATTTCAGAGTTGATATCAGGTAATTTCGAGGACGAAATTTCTTTTTAGAGGGGGAGAATTGTAATATCCTCATTTATGCCCTAGAAGTTTTGCATATTGTTGTTGCTGTTATTGTTATATATTGGATTGAATATATGTGTTAAATTGTAAGAGAAAAGAAATTGAGAAGAGAAAGTATATGTATATGTATTTTGGGAAGAAATAGGGTTTAGAGACAAATTTATATGTTGTGTATATGTTAATATATATGACATATAAAGTGGTCAAAAGGCTTGGTCAATGCAAGAGAAGATATTTATTTGAGATTGGTAAATTACTTAATTGGGCACATATAAGACAAAAAGATAATTATGTGAATAAGGGCACTTTGGTAATTGCTTGGATAAAATCATATGGTGGATATTTAAAGAAGGTTTGACTTGTGTTTTCTTCATCATTTCTTCTTCTTCTTCTTGTTGATGGCCGGCCCTCCATAGCCAAAGAGAAAGAAAGAGACAAGTGATGGTTTTGATGATTTCAAGCTTAAATTGAAGAAAGATTTAGTGTTCAAGTGTTGATTTAAGAAGTTTTTAACTAAGGTAAGATCTTTTCTCTAATTTCTTCAATTCTTTTGAAGTGGTATGATTAAGTTGCTTATGGTATGATTGTAAGTATTGATTTTGTTTGATAGATGAGAAGTTGGGTTGGTGTTGGTGATGGAAGAGTAAGATTGGTGTTTAGTGAAATTGTTTCTGTTTTAGGATTAGTAAAGGCTGTGACTTGTATGATTTTTAATTAATTTTAGAAAAATGTTCTTGAAGTAAATTTTTGATATGTTGTGCCTCTATGAGTCTAGAATGACTGAAAAATATGTTGATTCGATTTTGGAATGGTTATGAGTTTAGAAAAATTATTTTTAGTAGAACTGTTCCAGCAGGTACCTTAACTGAGACAGCTATATTTCGGGATTTTTAATAAAATGTAGAAAAATCATATCCAATTGAATTTTGGATATGTTGTTGCTTAGTGAGTCTAGTATTTGAGAAAAATAATTTAAAACCACGTTGATTGAATTTTATTTATGGAATTCACAAAGTTCAGAACTGCTGCCAGGATGCAGGGCATTTGGGGCAGTCTGGTTAGGTGAACTATTTGACCAAGATTTTGTGTTCAGTTTGATCTGAAATTTTAAAGGGATGATTTTAAGATACAAAACTAAATTCTGTAAAAATTTTAGAATTTTTAGTCAAGTAGATTATTTTATACAATTTTTCAAAATAAGGATAAAATGGAGTTTAAAACCAGAATGTATTATTTATGGTTAGGGTTTTAATTCTTTGTTCTTCTTGCATTGCTTTGGTTTTCCAAAGGTAGGTTGGTCCTTAAACCTAACCCTAAATACTTTAAACACACTTGAATCAATGAATGTTATAATCAATTGTTCTTTGCCCTAATTGCATTGTTGAGATTGAACAATGTTATGTTGTGCATTGTGAATGGTAATGTGTTTCATGAGTAATGTGGAATGAAATGTTGATATTTATGAATGATGCTATGTGAGATATAATGTGATCATGGATGAGATATATATATATACTTGAATAATGAGATGTTATATTGTGAAATGAAATGTGAAGCCATTGTTATTGGCTAAGATGATGTAATTGAAAGAAAGAAGGCATGTTTGCCTAAATGTGATGAGAATTGAGAATGGAAATGAATTGTTTGTTTAATATGTTATTCAGTTTCAGAGTTCTGGATTTGGGTGGCATGCCTAAGAAATGATGAAAGGTAACAGTCTTGCCGGGTTGAGGACCTCCTCATAGGTGTTGAGTTGATGGTCCAAGAGACTGGGTCTGTTACACTATGAGATATATGATTTGTAACAGTCTTGCCGGGTTGAGGATCTCCTCATATGTGTTGAGTTGATGATCCAAGAGACTGGGTCTGTTACACTATCCATGGATAGAGATACATGTATATACATTGCCTACGGGCATGATTATTGTGACTATGAACCAAAGCAGTAACTCTGAACTCTGAATATCGTATTAAATACTTGTTGGGCCCATAGGTGTCAAGGTTATATGAATGTCCTAAATAATGTTATGAGTTTAATGAAATGAGATGTTGGTTATGGAGTATGATTGATTAATGTTGAAATGTGGTATGCTCATATGACTATGATTTGTGAAATGCATAATTGTGTGGTTAACTTTATATTTATGATGTTGATCTTATCAATAACATATGTGGCATTGCATTTCATTAAAGCATACCGTTAGCATGTTTTATCTTACTAAGCCGTTGGCTTAGCGCGATAGTGTTTAATCGCGCAGGTAGTAGAGTGGATAGAGTTGAACCCGAGAGTTCGTCAAGACCTAGTGAGAGTAGACCTTGAAGAATCCATTTTGGGAGCTTAAAGATCATAGCAGACTTGCCAATCATGTATAAATTTTATGTGTTGTAAAACTTGAGTTTTGATGTATATGAATTTGTAAATATGTAAATATTTTATAACTTCCGCTGTGTAATATTTAAATATGGGGGTTGTCACAAAACCTTTATTTTATGTTGTACTAGAAGTGTAAATCCTTTTTGCAGGTTGTAGTTGAGGTTACAAGGGGGATTTATTGGGAGTGTACTGAGAATGATTTTGTTTGCATTGGTTTGTGTAAAATGTTTTTAAAAATAAGAAAAAAACCGGTTTTGTCGACACTTGGGACTCAATTTTTAGGCAAAACTATGGCAAAAATTTTGTAAAAATCGGAACTAAAATTTGACTAAGTAAAATTGGTAGCAACATTAGGTTAGTGTGGCGCCTCTACTCAGCTTACATATGTAGGTTGGGAAGGTGTGTTACAATTGTTTAGCAGAAATGGTACTGGATGGTTCTCGCTGGCTCTCTTAAGTGGGAGGTCAGGGGTTCGATCCAGGGAGGCGACTTAATTCTAAGGAATTAAGCCAAATTAACAAATCCTGCTGGGTGGGCCGCGAGGGCTATCCAGTACTGTAGCGATCGCTTGCCTCCTGCGGACCATGCGGACCCAGTGGGCTGGGCAACCGACCTTGGGATACCGACCTGGTTGGGGAGGGTCGTTACAGTTAAAAAGGCGCCTTTTTAACTGTAACGACCCTCCCCAACCAGGTCGGTATCCCAAGGTCGGTTGCCTAGCCCACTGGGTCCGCATGGTCCGCAGGAGGCAAGCGATCGCTACAGTACTGGACAGCCCTCGCGGCCCACCCAGCAGGATTTGTTTATTTGGCTCCCAAAGGAGTCGCCTCCCTGGATCGAACCCCTGACCTCCCACTTAAGAGAGCCAGCGAGAACCATCCAGTACTAGCAGAAATGGTACTGGATGGTTCTCGCTGGCTCTCTTAAGTGGGAGGTCAGGGGTTCGATCCAGGGAGGCGACTCCTTTGGGAGCCAAATAAACAAATCCTGCTGGGTGGGCCGCGAGGGCTGTCCAGTACTGTAGCGATCGCTTGCCTCCTGCGGACCATGCGGACCCAGTGGGCTGGGCAACCGACCTGGTTGGGGAGGGTCGTTACATTTTCAAGTGAGAAATCTATTTATAATAAACCGCATAATTTAGTTTTAATCCAATAAAAGCTACTTTAGTTGGTTAAATGGATTAAAACCTAATTAATGGAAATTATCATGAATTGATTTCCATTTTTGAAAATATAACTATTGGTTAAAATTGTTCGAGAAAATTATTCGAAAACAAGATACCCCATGTTGGTATTTTGTTAACCATATACCTAGAAAAAGAGACTCGCCATTTGTGTGTGGATGTTATAAGGTTGGAAAGGATGTTCTTCTTATCTTTGACGATTGTTTGTGCATACATGCATACATGCATCATATGACATATCATTAATCCTTTCTGGCTCATAGACTTGGAGTACGACAATCCAAGGGCATACAACGATATCACCTACAACATTGATTTTTGATTCAAGTGCTTAATTAGGAGGATGGATGCAAACCAGCTAAGGGATATAATTGATGAAGTTGTTAAAGCTAGGATGGCCGAGCTACAAGATCAATTGGCTGAAATTATGAGGACCCAGTTGATTGAAGTTCTGGAGCTCATCAACAATGCTAAGGCAGCATCCATGGAGAACATGTTCACTAATAGAGATCGAATGAAAAATGAGGGATCAATCCCTATTCTATGAGACCAACCAAACCATGTGCTGTCTAAGTGGAGCAATAAGGACGGCTATAACCCCAGTGGAAAAAGTCAAAAGGAAAGAGAGAAGAACTATTTTTCTGCAAAATGAAATTATCAGCCTAGCAATCAAAATACACAAAAGGAAGCTGATGTTAATGCCACTGGTCAAGGAGGAATGAGGCAGTTTTCAAAATTAGAGAAGCCGCTGTCTTGGGTTCTCAATAAGCTACAAAAGAAGGGATTGTTACAACCCTTGACTCCTCGTCCTTTGCCTAATCCTCTTCCACCTAACTTTGATATTAAGGCATTTTGTCAATTCCATCAAAGGCCTGGACACAAAACAGATAACTGTATGAAGTTAAGGCATGAGATCCAGAATTTAATTGATAGTGGTAAGCTGTCTAAAGCTGATAAACCCAACACTAAGAATAATCCTCTACCTAAATTTGGAAGGGCGCCACTGCTTACAACCTTCATGAAGAGTTTTATCTTGGCATCTCATCATGATATGGATAGTGAAGCTGGTAAAGAGGATGTACTACTAAACAAGTTTGGATTAACTGTGGATGATGAAGCAATGATCCTTAATGATGGAAAAAATCCTTGCCCTTGATATGTTTAAATAAATGAATTATCTTCAATGCCAACTCAATGAACCTTCCTTAGCTTGAATGTTGCTTTTCAATTGGAACAATTATGTTTTTCAAATTTAAATTTGTTTGAATAAATTACTTTTATCAAAAAATTTGTTGGTCTTTATTCATTTTGGTGCTCAACCAATGAGGAATTTAGTTTGATTTTCATGAATTAATATATTTATGCATCATGACTTGAATAACTTTACTAGGTGAGGGAATTGCTCTATAGCATTGAGTTGTGTATGCTTACTTAGAGAGGGCTTCTGCATAATTACCTTTGTCTAGGTCCTAGTCAGTCTTAGAACATGCTTTAACAAACTTTCGAGGTGAAATTGAACTCTGCTTATTTTAAGGGAGAGATGATCTAGGCATTGTTTGGTTAACCAATAACTAGTATCCACCCTATTAAACATCAATCCCTAGTTGTCCCTTTGAGCCTTCATAAAATTTTAGCTATCTTTTCATTGGCATATAACCCCCAACAACCTACCTTGAGCTGTTGTGATACTTTTCACAAGTCTTATGATCACTAAGGTGAAGAGGCAAGAAGATCAAAGAATGGAATGCATAGACAAAGCCGTAAGGATAGTTGATGTTTTCAAGACCATAAGGATAGTTGAAGTTCTCCTGATATCTCCAATATATCAAGACAACATCAGAGTAACAAATGATTTATCCCTGTTAAAGGAGATTTATACCACTCCACTCATCCATTATTGGAAACCTAAGTTGATACAAATAAAACAACTCTGTTTGAGCTAGAACCAAAAAAAAACAAAAGAAAAAAAAAAGAAAAGAAAAGAGAAAAAAGAAAAAAACAAAGAAAAAAAGAAGAAGAAAAAAGATAAAACCTAAAAATTGTTCAGAAAGCCAACTGAGTTCTCTTTTACCTAAGACAGCAAAAGGCTTCCATTTGGTTTATAAGGACAGTTTGACTTGAATTGGTCCAACCCAACCAAAGATTCAATCAAAATAGAAGAAAAAGGAGAAAGGTCACCCACTTGACAGTCCTACAAGGAAGAAGGACAATGTAGACCCTTAATTTTTGACCCAATCCAATATGTTTTATTTAGTCTAAAATGATTTTTGTTGTCTAATTGGTCCAAAATAATTTTTATTAAATAATTTTTTCTTTATTATCTAATTTTTATTATCAAAAAATAAAAATCAAAAAATATAAATAAAAATAAAAATCAGAGTCGGAAAAATCGGCGACGAAAAAATCGTCGCGCGGGCCCGTGGGAATTTCGCCCGCAGGACTAGCCCAAACTATTTCACCCTCAGGAAATTCCCGCGGGCGAAATAGTTTTTCTATTTCACTAGTAGAATTTTTCTACGAGTGAAATAGATCGCCCGCAGGCCCACCGAGATCCCACTGCCACAGTTTCCTGAGGCAGAATTTTTTTGCCAGCGCATTTTTTCCTACGGAAATTTTTTTCGGCAGCGCAATTTTTTTCGACACAAAATTTTTGAAACCTAATTTAATTAGGTTTTGGTTTCCTTTTCTTATTTATATTACTTGCCGTGAATAATAAGGAATATACATAGAAAGATCTCTATAAATAAGGACCAAAGGCAACCAAATTGAGGGGGGGAAATTTCACAGTAGCTTTGAGAATTTGAATCCGAAAGTTAAGTGGAAAAGCAATAATTGAATTCAATTGATTTTTAAGGAGCAGAAACACGATTTAAGCAATTCAAAGGCAAAAAAGGCTTGTCTTTGGAGCTTGATCATCCAAGAAGAATTATTTTTGGAGGAATCATTAAAAAAAAAAGGTATGTATTAAATTCTTTGTTTTTTTATACAGTAGCTATATTTTCCTTTGTTCTTTTAATTCAAAAATCCCAAAATTCAATCCACCTTTTTGTTCAAAGTTAAAAACATTAATATGTTGCTTTATTTCTCAAAGATTTTAAAGTTATTAATTTTATTTTTGTAAAACCCCAAAACTCCAATTTACTTTCCAAATTATGTAAACTCTTAAAACATATTCAGTTTCTTATAAAAAACCCTAAAATACTTTTTCCAATTACATAAATCTTTTTTTATTTATAAAAACTTTAATTTGTTTAGTTTAAACTTATAAAATCTCATGAAATCATCAAATTGTTTTTCTAAACCCAATTTTCAAATTCATCGCCCGAGACCCAAATTCTAAATCACTAAAACCCTAATTCAACTTCTAACCTAAAATTTTAAACTTTAACTCCTTTAAACCTTAAATCTTAATTTTTTTCTAAGTCCTAATCCTTTAAAACATTAAAAAACCATAAAAATATAAATATTTTAAAATTACACAGTAGCTTGAAATCACCATTTAAAGCCACAAATGAAAACAATTTCAAAGTGTCTAAAACCCTAGTTTCATGATTTCACCATTCAAATATTAATTTAGTTAATCAAAGAGTCTTACCAACCTTTTAAAACATAAAACCCTAATCTATTTTAATTCCATAAAAAGTCACAGTAGCTATAATTGGACTTTTATTTGCTTTATTTAATTCCATACTTGATTATGCTTTGATTTATCTCTTATGCTTTAATTTATTTAATTTCAATACTTGATTTATTTAATTTATCATGGATGGATGTTTATTTTATATTTGGATTAATAGCTTTGATTAATGATTTATTTATGATTAATGATTATTTACTTTTATCAATTAATTTAGATTTTCAAAAGTTGTAAGAGGTATGTTTCCACTTGGTGGTACCTCATTAGTTAAATATCATGTAATTTAATTTGCTTTTCTATTTTAGAACTAATGTAAAGGGCATGTTTCTACCTTTCAGTGGGTGTCCTATTTAGGTATGTGATGTAAGGACATGTTTCCATCCTTGGATGAGTGTCCATTTATTTGCTTTGTTTGGACATTGCTTTTATTTTAATATAATGATACTTTCTTTTAATTATTGTGTGTAATAAGGATGATGTTGTTATATTTAAGAATTTTATAATATTAAGACCTGTAGGAGGCCGGTTCCAATGAACCGGGCGTTGTGGGGGTGCTGGGCCATTTCTCACCTTCCCCACACGTACCCAACTTTCCGAACCCATTAGGGGGTTGGGGATTCCTTAGGAATTGAGTCATCCACCCCTTTCTTTTTTCCCGGCCCGTCCGGGTGGTGACTCCATTTTCTCCGGACTTAGGTCCGTGTTCTCTAAGGCCCCGAGCCTAAACAGTGCCGAAGTCGTAAGAACCATTCCACCGAGAGTGGGGACGAAAATCCCTGCTCATAGTGACGACTCCACTAGGGATAAGAGAAGTTGATTCCATTGGTCTTTATATTATTCTATTCTTTCTTATAATGATATTATCCATTGCATCATCTTATATTGCATCGTGTACGTGAGTTAGGATGCCCGTGTTACCCGTGTTATGTTATGTAAGGGATACCATACTTTCACTCAAGGTATGGAGATCGAGCATGGCATAACCACTCATAGCCTCGTACCATTTGGTATATACTTGCTATGGGAACCTAAGCCTTTTTACTCAAAGACTAAAGCTTATGTAATTGGCCTAGTTACTTTCCTTAGGTTTTACCCTAATTGCATGTTGTTTGACTATGGTTAATTTATCTTGGCTTAAATCATGGCTTATTTGGTTTGCTCTTTTTTTAATATGACCTAAGTATATTGTAAGGTCAAAATAAATTTTTCTTTAAAATCCAAAAGAAAAAAACTATTTTCAAAATTTTTCAAGATGGTCTTTGGACATAAAACTTTTCTAAAAACAAATAAAAAATTCTTTGGCCCATGGCCCAAATACAAAGCCCAAAATCCATTTTTCTAAAAACTTTTACAATGGGCTTAGAAACAAAACTATTTTTCACCCAATCTTTTCTTACAAAGAGCTTGTAAAAATATTTAGGTCAATTATGAAATACCAAAAATTAATTGTGGGCCTAGTTTACACTTAGAATAAATTAACCATGGGCTTGTTTTTGGCATGAACCATTAGTTACCTTTTTCAAGTGAGAAATCTATTTATAATAAACCTCTTAATTTTGTTTTAATCCAACATAGCATAAAAGCTACTATAGTTGGTTGAATGGATTAAAACCTAATTAATAGGAGTTATCATGGATTGATTTCCATTTTCAAAAATATAACTATTGGTTGAAACGTCCAAGGGAATTATTCGAAAGCAAGATACCCCATGTTGGTATTTTGTTAACCATATACCTGGGAAAAGGGACTCGCCATTCGTGTGTGGATGTTATAAGGTTGGAAGGAACGTCCTATTTTTATTTGTTGATTGTTTGTGCATACATGCATACATGCATACATTTGCATCTCATATCATTGATCCTCTCTGGCTCACAACCCTGGATTACGATAGTTCTAAAGCTTACAACAATCTGGCCTATGCCAGAGATGAAGTATCTAGCAACGACTCAATCACTTGCTCACTAAAAACAATGGAGCCCGAACAAATTCAAAGAATGGTGGATGAAGCCCTCAATGCCAAGGTGGAAGAAATCAAAGAGGCCCTAGCTGAGACCATGAAGAACCAGTTGATTGCAATCTTAGAGAACCATACCAAGGCATCTGCTAGCACTAAGAAACCAAAGGACAAAGGGAAGACCAAAGTTAGTGAAGTGGTTTTTGATGATGAAAAGGTGATCATTGATGATGATGATGATTGGGCTCAATACTACCAAGATGTTCAAGAAAAGAAGAAAGAACCGAAGACTGTTAAGAAGGCAACTATTGAAATGACCGGGACATTCGATGTTGAAAAGATGATTGCTGATTTAGAAAAAAAATTTGAGAAGAAGTTGAAAATAGAAGAGATGTCTAAGATCGACAAACTATTTGAACAAGATGAAGAGGTCCCTTATAAATTCAAGATGCCTTCCTTTGCTAAGTACAATGGCACCGGAAATCCTCATCTCCATGTGAAGCAGTATATCACTGCCATGCAATATGCCCGAGCTACTAAGGCTCAAACCCTAAGGTACTTCATGCTCTCATTAGACCCTGTTGTCCATAACTAGTTCAATACCTTAGATGAAGGAACACAAAAGAGTTGGGATCTACTTTACAAAGCCTTCATCCAACAATATGGATATAATGTTGAGTTACCTTAATGGAAGTGGAGTCCATTAGGCAAAGGCCGAATGAGAATTTTGTAGATTATGTCAAGAGATGGAGAAACAAGACTGCTTTACTCAAGAAGAGGCCCGATAATCCGATCAAATAAGGATGATTGTGAGAGGGGTGTTGCCTAATCTCCATGAAAGGATGTCTCACACCCTTATAAGGGATTTCAAAGATCTTCTCCAAGCTGGTTTGCAAATTGAAGAATGGGAAAGGGAGAAGAGCCGCTTTGCAACAAAAAGGAACGAGAAAGGGAGCTATCAACCTGGTAGCCAAAGCACACAAAAAGAAGTTGATGTTAATATGACTGGTCAAGGGAATAAAAGATAATTCTCAGATATGGGGAAGCCTCTATCTTGGGTTTTTAGCAAGCTGCAAAAGAAAGGGTTGTTACAACCGTTAGCTCCTCGACCTTTACATAATCCATTGCCACCAAACTTCAATGCCGATGCCTTCTGTCAATTTCATCAAATGCGAGGACATGAAATGGATAAATGTGCTCGTCTAAGGCATGAGATCCAAGACTTAATTGATAGTGACAAGTTACCTGAGCCGGATAAGCCTAACACCAAAGATAATCCATTTCCAAGGTTTAATAGAGTACCTCCACCGGCAACCTTCATGGTGGGAAAAGGATAGGAAGAAGATTTTGTTTTATCCTCTTTTCAAGATGGGGATATTGAAGATATGACAGGAAAAGAAGCCTAACTCAATGAACTTTCCTTAGCTTGAATGTTGCTTTTCAATTTTACTTTCTTTAATATTTAATTGGAACAATCGTGTTTTTCAAATTTAAATTTGTTTGAATAAATTACTTTCATCAAAATTTTTGTTGGTCTTTGTTCATTTTGGTGTTCAACCAATGAGGAATTTAGCTTGATGTTTATAAATTAATATGTCTAGACATCATGACTTGAATGACTTTACTAGGTGAGGGAATTGCTCTATAGCATTGAGTTGTGTATGCTTACTTAGAGAGGGCTCCTGCATAGTTACCTTTGTCTAGGTCCTAGTCAGTCTTAGAACATGCTTTGACAAACTTTTGAGGCAAAATTGAACTCTGCTTATTTAAGAGAGAAATGATCTAGGCATTGTTTGCTTAGCCAACAACTAGTATCCACCCTATTAAATATCAATCCCTAGTTGTCCCTTTGAGCCTTCATAAAATTTTAACTTTCTTTTCATTGGTTTATAACCCCAACAACCTGCCCTGAGCTGTTGTGATACTTTTGACAAGTCTTATGATCACTAAGATGAAGAGGCAAGAAAATCAAAAGAAAGCAATGATTAGTCAAGGTCATGAAGATAGTTGAAGTTCTCAAGACCATGAAGATAGTTGATGTTTTCAAGACCATAAGGATAGTTGAAGTTTTCAAGACCATAAGGGTAATTGAAGTTCCCTTAATATCTCCAATATATCAAAACAACATTAGAGTAACAAATGATTTATCCCTATTAAAGAATATTTATGTTACTCCACTTATCCATTATTGGAAGCCTAAGTTAGTACAAATAAGATGACTCTTTTAGAGCTAGAAAAGAAAAAAGAGAAAGAAAAAGAAAAAGAAAACCCAAAATGGTTCAAAAAGCCAACTGAGTTCTCTTTTACCTAAGACAACAAAAGGCTTCCATTTGGTTTATAAGGACGGTTTGACTTGAATTGGTCCAACCCAACTAAAAATTCAATCCAAAATAGGAGAAAAGGAGGAAGAATATCCAGTTCTTGAAAGTTCTGTACTTGACAGTCCTACGAGAAAGAAGGACAAAATGATAAAAGAAAGGGAAGAGTAAGGAAAGAGAAAGAAGAGGGAAGAGTAAGAAAAACAAAGAGGAAAGAAAAGGGAAAAGAAGAAAAGAAACAAATTTGGGTAACAAACTTTTTTGGCAAGGGCAAAAACTATCCTAATCATGATCCAGATTAATGCAAAGAAGATAGAAAGAATTTGGAGTCTAGCAAGATTGCTCCCAATTGCCTAAAGTTCAAACAAGAAATTCGTAGTGTGAAGGTTTGTCCATTGTGTCACACCAGCTCCAATCTCAAAATGGCCTTCATTTAAACCTGTGTCCCTTATAGACCCCGATTCAAGCCTATCAAAGACCTATTGATCTATCTTGGTAGGTAGAGTCTATTAGTGGAGATAGTTTGGATAAGCATGCATATGAGATAGACAATATTTAAACTCAAATGAGACCTTAGGCCAAGTAATGTGTATGTGCCTATCTGAAGTGCAACAATTCTTGCTTAAATAGAAATGATTCCCGAATTTAGTACGGTAACTAGGGTTGACATGTTATAGATATGTTAATTTGGAAAATCGAGTCCTGAGGTGCATTGGCATTAATTTGGCAAAGCCAACATTTGATTTCAAAATTAAAAGTTAAAAAAAAAAAATTGTTTTGTCATACAAAGCCTTCAAGTTAAGGGAAGTATGTTGAACCTCTAAAGGACACATTGGGCAAAGGAAATTATTATTGGCAAGGTCATGAAGAAGCTATCAATTGACATGCTGAAACAGAGTTTGAAATAGATGAATCCCTAACTCTACTGCTTGGGGTCTCCATTATTCATGTTTTCAACATCTTGAAGATAAAAGCCAAAAATGAAAAAGCTTTCGATCATTCCAATGCAAGACTTGAACAAGCGTCAAAACGGAACCACTGAGAACACTTCTGCTGATCACCTCGGTCTATGAGTCGATGGAACAACTGTAAGTATCATTCATGCATATCATGCAAACATGAGCATATCACATCGCACTTTCTTTGTAACACCCCTTCCTGACCTATGAATAAGCCGAGGAGGAATGCTACATCGGGATACGAGCTCTGGTTATGTCAGCTTACTTAATGTTCCTTATAAAAAAATTTTCCAAAAATTTTGACGAAGTCTTCCTTAAAATTCTAGGTCCCAAGTGTCGACAAAACTTATTTTTCTTATTTTTGAAAAACATTTTGTTTCACAATTCAACTCAAGCACACTCCCAATAATCCACCCTTATAACCTCAACTACAATCCTGCAAGAAGAATTCACACTTCTATATTCACAACCCAACTCAATTTAAAACCATACAATTATTATACATTACTAGATTTACATGCTACATCAAGTTATCTCTTTGTATTGTTCAAATAAGTACATGCCAGTTTCTAATACCAAAATACAAAATGAAGAGCACCACCTAAGTTTGTTGATGACCAACAGATCGCAGGACTCCTCTGCTCGCTACTAGCTCCTTGCTAATAGCCTACGTGTTTAGAACAAACTAAACTCGCTAAGCATTGCTTAGTGGGTACTTTATCTAATTACGGAAAATAAATAATAAAAGCATAATGCACTTTTAAAAGCAATGAGTCGTATAGAAAAATAATATCACAATAAAAACAATCCATATATGTCATATATTCAATTATTATCATTTTATCAGTTCGATCCACAAGGTAATTTGGTAGACTAACGTATGGTAAGGAACTAACTGAAACAACTGTATATATATTTTGTGGCTGTGGCCCTAAAAAAATTATTGACCAAGCCCTGCGGAATCTGTGGCCGAAGCCCTCGGACCGAAGTCCTATATAACTCGGGCGATTACCCTATATAACTCGGACCGAAGTCCTATATAGCTCGGGTCGTCACCCTATATAACTCAGACCGAAGTTTTATATTAAAGCAGCACTACATATAGTATGATATATCATACCCTTACCGTACTCAGTACTATCCCAGATACCAGTGGAGCCAAAATTTTCATGCCATTTCTTAATCGAATAAGCATTATACAATTATCGACTTATGTTTCTTATATTATTTCAACGTGAAATATCATATTTTGTCATTTTAATAACATATTATGCTCATTTATATACATAAGGTATCAATTGGATTACTTTTGAAAAATGACCAAATGAATATTAGCAAAATGACCATATGAATAGTAAATTCTGGTTTTGGACTCAACTTGATCCTTATTTTGAAAAATTGTATAAAATAATCTACTTGACTAAAAACTCTAAAATTTTTACAGAATTTAGTTTTACATCTTAAAATAATTTCTTGAAAATTTCAGATCAAACTGGACACAAAATCTTGGTCAAGTAATTCACCCAACCAGACTCCTCCAGTTGCCCTGCATCCTGGCAGCAGTTCAGAATTTTGTGAATTCCGTAAATTAAATTCAATCAATGTGGTTCAAAATTATTTTTATCAAATACTAGACTCACTAAAAAACAACATATCCAAAATTCATTTGAATATTATTTTTCTAAATTTTATTAAAAATCCGGAAACATGGCTGTCTCAGTCAAGGTACCTCCTAGAGCAGGTCTAACAGAAATAATTGTTCCATAATCATAACCATTCCGAATTCAACTCAAAATATTTTTCCGTCATTCTAGACGCATTGAGGCACAACATATCAAAACTTCACTTCAAGAAAATTTTTCTATATTTAATTAAAAATCATACAAGTCACAACATTTTCACTAATTCTAAAACAGAAAAATGTCAAGAAAATGAACAAACAATTAGTTAAAGTACCAAACCTTGCTTTTCCTTGCTCTTCTTGTCTGTTTCACTTCCTTTCCTCTCTAATCTCCTTGATTTCCTATGAATTTAACATGTCACATATGTAAGAACAAACCCTAGATATGAACATGATGCTACCTTATGATTTTCTAACAATCCTTTACTTATTCTTACTAATAATCACCATTTTCATCATTTCCTTTAAGTAGTTTATCATTTTTCACCATAATCATCAACTTACTAATACTTTCCCAACATGAACATAATATCAAATCTTCCTAAACATAGCCTAATACCTAATTCTAATGAAAGAATAAGACCTAGGATTGTATCTTACCTTATTTCCTATTGAATTTCACTTGAAAAATGGCTTAGACTTGAAAATTTTCTACTTGAAAATGGAAGGGAGGGGGGAGCACGACCTAAGGAAGAAGAAAAGTGGTGATGGTGGTGTTTTTTTGATCCTTTACTTGTGTTTGGCAGACCAAAATTAGTTGTTTATAATTTAATTTCTATTTAATTAATTTGTTTATTTTCAATGGCCATGATTTGTCCAACCCATTTGGACTTAATGGCTAGGATTTGGCCACTTGAAAGTGGCTTTTTGTTCTTTTAAATTTTGCCCCCAAAGTTATATTTAATTACAAAATTGCCCCCTCTGGTGGAAATGTCCAAAATGCCCTTGTCGGAAAATCTCCCATAACTTACAAACCATGCGTTTTCGGGAAAAATCGTGAGCCACCATTATGACCCGATTAATCCCGAGAACACATTTATGGCATCCGTTAGGGGCACTATTAAGAACCGACACTACTTTTTGGAAAATTACTCTTAGGTCCTCGGCCTTTCAAAAAATTACCATTAGGTCCCGTCGACTTCACGGGCCTCCTTGGTACACCGATTTTGTTTTTGACTATCTCGAGCCTCTATTTGACCACTTATTTATGTCCTTCTTGCCTAATACTCGACTACCTAAACTTTGGGATGTGACAGTTCTACCTCCCTTAATTTAAGTTTCACCCCGAAACTTACTTATTCTTGCATGATTCTTACGTGTAATTACACATCATCAATATAACTAATAATCATCACATATACACACATATCTACTCAAGACACTGATTTTAAACTTACGTACCTTCATTTCCTTCTTCTACTTTATTCTCTTCTACCCTCATGTAATATATCCTGGCTGGCGCTCTCAATTCAGGGCGATCTACTGTCTCCGATCTTGTTCCTATTTGATTACTACCATTTTCTCTGCCTCTTCCTCTTTCTCGACCTTTACCGCTGCTACTTGCTACTTGTGTTCTTTCAGGAACTTTTGAAATCTCTGCCACATTTCTAGGATAATCCTTCTTAAGGTGATCAGTGGCACCACAAAGTATACAAGCTCCAGTAACTAACCAACATTCTCCCCTATGCTTTCGTCCACAATGCTCACACGAGGGGTATGGTGTATATTCAGTCCTTCCAAAACCTTTACTTGATCCTCTGCTTATTCCTCTCGTGCTGGCTACTGAGGTAGCTTGAAAATTAGGTCCTTTAGATGGTCTTAAATTCTGCTTTACACTCATTAAGGATCCTTCACCCTTAGCTCTCTTACTAGCAGACTGATGATTACCTGGGGCACTTTGTACTTGCTCTCTTTTCTGTTGAATTCTCTATTGACGATTCCTCAGATTTACTTGACCTTTTCAACATCCAATGCTTTAGCCACCAACTTTGAAAACTCTGTATTATCCAATGCCACTAGCTATATCTTAATTTCATCATTAAGTCCTTCTAAAAATTTCTCGCATCGCTCAGCTTCAGTTTCTATTAACTTCTTTCCATACTTACTAAGGTGCATAAACTCCTTATCATATTCTGATATCGTCATTATGCCTTGTTTCAAATGAATGAACTCATTGTGCCTTGCAGTCAAATATGCATCAGTGATATACCTCTTTTTAAACTCACTCTTGAAGAATTCCCAAGTTCGTTGTTCTGGTGGAACCCGCTATTGCGTGGTATCCCACCATATGTACGCCTCCTCTGTCAGGAGCGAGGTAGCACAAACCACTCTTTCCTCCGGAGTGCATTGGAGCTGGTCAAGAACTCTAATGATACTATCTAACCAATATTCTGCTTCCTCAGATCCCTCTTCACGACCAGCCTTAAATTCCTTTGCACCATACTTTCTTAACTTCTCGATCGGGGGTTTCCTATCTCCCTCAGCAGCAGGGCCCCTTCCGGCCATTTGCTAAAATTCTGTTGCAATCTGCCTAAGATAAGTCTCCGGACCGGGTATTTCAGCTGCTGTTGGCCCTGGTATATGAGCTTCCCCGACATCTGCAGGCCCAGATGCTTGTGATGCTACGTTTCGTTCCATAGCTTGCCACGAATCTAGAGACATCCTACATTGACATAAATAGCTATCTGCTTACTTCATCAACATATAACTCGATTATCAATTCCTATCTGGCATGTACATCTACCTATTCATCATATAACTTTCTCCTTACTTTATCTTACATGGCACATATAGTTACTTACTTACTACCTATCTCCCAGAATCGACTAAACCAATGCTCTGATACCACAAATTTTAACACCCCTTCCCGACCTATGAATAAGCCGAGGAGGAATGCTACATCGGGATATGAGCTCTGGTTATGTCAGCATACTTAATGTTCCTTATAAAAAAATTTTCCAAAAATTTTGACCGAGTCTCCCTTAAAATTCTAGGTCCCAAGTGTCGACAAAACTGATTTTTCTTATTTTTGAAAAACATTTTGTTTCACAATTCAACTCAAGCACACTCCCAATAATCCACCCTTATAACCTCAACTACAATCTTGCAAGAAGAATTCACACTTCTATATTCACAACCCAACTCAATTTAAAACCATACAGTTATTATACATTACTAGATTTACATGCTACATCAAGTTATCTCTTTGTATTGTTCAAATAAGTACATGTCAGTTTCTAATACCAAAATACAAAATGAAGAGCACCACTTAAGTTTGTTGATGACCGACAGATCGCAGTACTCCTCTGCTCGCTACTGGCTCCTTGCTAATAGCCTACGAGTTTAGAAGAAACTAAACTCGTTAAGCATTGCTTAGTGAGTACTTTAACTAATTACGGAAAAGAAATAATAAAAGCATAATGCACTTTTAAAAGCAATGAGTCGTATTGAAAAATAATATCACAATAAAAACAATCCATATATGTCATATATTCAGTTATTATCATTTTATTAGTTCGCTCCACAAGGTAATTTAGTAGACTAACGTATGGTAATGAACTAACTGAAACAAGTATATTTATATTCTGTGGCTGTGGCCCTAAAAAAATTGCTGACCAAGCCCTGTGGAATCTGTGGCCAAAGCCCTCGGACCGGAGTCCTATATAACTCGGGCGATTGCCCTATATAACTCGGGCGGAAGTCCTATATAGCTCGGGTTGTCACCCTATATAACTCAGACCAAAGTCCTATATTAAAGCAGTACTGCATATAGTATGATATATCATACCCTTACCCTACTCAGTACTATCCCAGATACCAGTGGAGCCAAAATTTTCATGCCATTTCTTAATCGAATATGCATTATACAATTATCGACTTATGTTTCTTATATTATTTCAAAGTGAAATATCATATTTTGTCATTTTAATAACATATTATGCTCATTTATATGCATAAGGAATCAATTGCATTACTTTTGAAAAATGACCAAATGAATATTAGCAAAATGACCATATGAATAGTAAATTCTGGTTTTGGACTCAACTTGATCCTTATTTTGAAAAATTGTATAAAATAATCTACTTGACTAAAAACTCTAAAATTTTTACAAAATTTATTTTTACATCTTAAAATAATTCTTTTAAAATTTCAGATCAAACTGGACACAAAATCTTGGTCAAGTAATTCACCCAACCAGACTGCTCCAGTTGCCCTGCATCCTGGCAGCAGTTCTGAATTTTGTGAATTCCGTAAATTAAATTCAATCAATGTGGTTCCAAATTATTTTTCTCAAATAATAGACTCACTAAAAAACAACATATCCAAAATTCAATTGAAGATTATGTTTCTAAATTTTATTAAAATCCAGAAACATGGATATCTCAGTCAAGGTACCTCCTAGAGCAGGTCTAGCATAAATAATTTTTCCATAACCATAACCATTCCGAATTCAACTCAAAATATTTTTTAGTAATTCTAGACGCATTGAGGCACAACATATCAAAAATTCACTTCAATAACATTTTTCTATATGTAATTAAAAATCATACAATTCACAGCATTTTCACTAATTCTAAAACAGAAAAATGTCAAGAAAATGAATAAACAATTAGTTAAAGTACCAAACCTTGCTTTTCCTTGCTCTTCTTGTCTGTTTCACTTCCTTTCCTCTCTAATCTCCTTGATTTCCTATGAATTTAACATGTCACATATGTAAGAACAAACCCTAGATATGAACATGATGCTACCTTATGATTTTCTAACAATCCTTTACTTATTCTTACTAATAATCACCATTTTCATCATTTCCTTTAAGTAGTTTATCATTTTTCACCATAATCATCAACGTACTAATACTTTCCCAACATGAACATAATATCAAATCTTCCTAAACATAGCCTAATACCTAATTCTAATGAAAGAATAAGACTTAGGATGGTATCTTACCTTATTTCCTATTGAATTTCACTTGAAAAATGGCTTAGACTTGAAAATTTTCTCCTTGAAAATGGAAGGGAGGGGGTAGCACGACCTAAGGAAGAAGAAAAGTGGTGATGGTGGTGTTTTTTTGATCCTTTACTTGTGTTTGGAAGACCAAAATTAGTTGTTTATAATTTAATTTCCATTTAATTAATTTGTTTATTTTCAATGGCCATGATTTGTCCAACCCATTTGGACTTAATGGCTAGGATTTGGCCACTTGAAAGTGGCTTTTTGTTCTTTTAAATTTTGCCCCCAAAGTTATATTTAATTACAAAATTGCCCCTTCGGTGGAAATGTCCAAAATGCCCTTGTTGGAAAATCGTCCATAACTTACAAACCGTGCGTTTTTGGAAAAAATCGTGCGCCACCATTACGACCCGATTAATCCAGAGAACACATTTATGGCATCCGTTAGGGGCACTATTAAGAACCGACACTACTTTTCAAAAAATTACTCTTAGGTCCTCGGCCTTTCAAAAAATTACCTTTAGGTCCCGTCGACTTCACGGGCCTCATTTGCTCACCGATTTTGTTTTTGACTACCTCGAGCCTCTATTTGACCACTTATTTATGTCCTTCTTGCCTAATACTCGACTACCTAAACTTTAGGATGTGACATTCTTGCCTTGTATTGTCTATTCTTTATCAAAGTGAACAGCAAACAATCTGTGAAGTGAAGAATCAAAAGAAGATGTCAAATCAGGGGGGCATGGATAGCCCATTGCTTGAGAAAGCTCTAGTAAATTTGCAAAGAGAAGAAATGCGTGCTTGTACGAAGAACTAGATGGCAAAAATATCAATCAAAGCTTGCATGGATAAAATATTTGGTTTGAGCCTACACAGGGGGCAAAGTTTCTCCTTTTCAATTTTTTGAGTTTATATACCAAATATTTTTAAACTCACTTACAAATATTTTGCCACACAGGGGGGCAAGGAGAGGATATAAGGTCCAATTAAAAATAGCTAAATCTTTGCAAGAAGGAAGAACAAAAGAATGGAACATTAGAACTCTCAAAAGAATGAAGATGGAAAAGACAAAAGACCAATCCAGCTAAAAGAGCTGAAGCTAGGGTAAAGACCCGACCTCATATGGATAAAGACCCAATGTTAAAAGATGAAGATTCATTTTCAAGGATGAAGACCCGATCTTAGAGGATGAAGATCCATTTTGAGGGTGAAAAACCATAATGCTTAGAATAATCGGAGCAGTCAGATTTCTCAAATGATAAAAGGTCAGTCAAACTCAATCTCGGGTCCAAGCACCCATTCTCGGGTCCAAGTACCCAAATCAAATCTAATCTCAGGTCCAAGTACCGAAATTAAATAAAAATCAATTCAAATCTCAAGTCAAAGTACCCAGGTTAGGATCTAGTATCCCAATCAAGTTTAGGATCGAGTATCCGAATCCAAGTTAGGATCAAGTATCCAAATCAAGTTAGGATCGAGTATCCAAATCAAATTTAGGATCAAGTATCCAAATCAGATTTAGGATCGAGTATCCCAATCAAGTTTAGGATCAAGTTTCCAAATCTAGTTAGGATCGAGTATCCCAATCAAGTTTAGGATCGAGTATCCGAATCCAAGTTAGGATCGAGCATCCAAATCAAGTTAGGATTGAGTATCCCAATCCAATTTAGGATCGAGTATCCAAATCCAGTTTAGGATCGAGTATCCAAATCCAGTTTAGGATCAAGTATCCAAATCCAGTTTAGGATCGAGTATCCAAATCCAATTTAGGATCTAGTATCCAAATCCAGTTTAGGATCGAGTATCCAAATCAAGTTAGGATCGAGTATCCCAATCCAATTTAGGATCGAGTATCCAAAGCCAATTTAGGATCGAGTATCCAAATCAAGTTAGGATCAAGTGTCCGAATCCAATTAGTATCGAGTATCCCAATCAAGTTTAGGATCGAGTATCCGAATCCAAGTTACGATCGAGCATCCAAATCAAGTTAGGATCGAGTATCCCAATCCAATTTAGGATCGAGTATCCAAATCCAGTTTAGGATCAAGTATCCAAATCCAGTTTAGGATCGAGTAACCAAATCCAGTTTAGGATCGAGTATCCAAATCCAATTTAGGATCGAGTATCCAAATCCAGTTTAGGATCGAGTATCCCAATCCAGTTTAGGATCGAGTATCCAAAGCCAGTTTAGGATCGAGTATCCAAATCAAGTTAGGATCGAGTGTCCGAATCCAGTTAGGATCAAGTATCCCAATCAAGTTTAGGATCGAGTATCCGAATCCAAGTTAGGATCGAGCATCCAAATCAAGTTAGGATCAAGTATCCCAATCCAATTGAGGATCGAGTATCCAAATCCAGTTTATGATCAAGTATCCAAATCCAATTTAGGATCGAGTATCCAAATCCAGTTTAGGATCGAGTAACCAAATCCAGTTTAGGATCGAGTATCCAAATCCAATTTAGGATCGAGTATCCAAATCCAGTTTAGGATCGAGTATCCAAATCAAGTTAGGATCGAGTATCCCAATCCAGTTTAGGATCGAGTATCCAAATCCAGTTAGGATCGAATGTCCGAATCCAGTTAGGGTCGAGTATCCCAATCAAGTTTAGGATCGAGTATTCGAATCCATGTTAGGATCGAGTATCCAAATCAAGTTAGGATCGAGTATCCCATTCTAATTTAGGATCGAGTATCCAAATACAGTTTAGGATCGAGTATCCAAGTCCAGTTAGGATCGAGTATCCAAATACAGTTTTGGACATTGCTTTGATTTTAATATAATGATGCTTTATGCAATAATTAAAATAAAGCATCATTATATTAAAATCAAAGCAATGTCCAAACAAAACAAATAAATGGACACCCATCCGAGGATGGAAACATGTCCTTACATAGTCCATGTCTAAAACTAAATAGGACACCCATCAAAAGGTGGAAACATGTCCTTTACATTGGCCATTAAAACTTTAAAATAATTTAAATTACATAATACTTAACTAATAAGGTACCCACAAGGTGGAAACATACCTCTTACAATTTTAATACCAAAACAAACAAATAATAATCATAATAATAAAGAAAATATCCATCCATGATAAATTAAATAAATCAAGCATTGAAATTAAATAAATCAAAACATATAATAAACTATGTAATCGAATCTAAAATTAAATAAAGCAAATAAAGATACAAATTTAGGTTTATGTCTCAATTTAGTGTTCTTTAATTAACATTTAGGGTTTTGGGATTTTGGAATTATTATTATTATTATTTAGGCTACTGTGAAGATTTTGGAAAATTGGAATGGATTAGGGTTTTATAGTTTTAAGAAAGTAGTAAGGCTTTTGGTTAATCAATTTAGGGTTTAGAACTAACATCATGAAATTAAGGTTTTGGAACCTTAATACATTAGGGTTTATAATTTTAAAAGATTGGGTTTTAGGCTCACTGGGTTATGGTTACTGAGTTAATAATTAGTATTTAGATTTACTAGATTGGGTTTTAGGTTTATTGGATTAGGGCTTTAGGGTGTTGATGAATTTGTCATAAAGTTTTGATGTTTTAAGAATTAGGGTTTAGGAAAACTAGGGCTTACTGGATCGGGTTTTAAGAAGTAATAAGATAGTTTAGGGTTTTTAATATTTTGCAAAACATATTCTGCCTTAGGATTTAAGAAAATAGTTTAGAGTTTTATAGAAATAATTAAGATTAAAGTTTTTAGAAACTCTAAAGAAGATTAGGGTTTGGAGAATTAGGAAGACATTTTGAAGTTTCGGATAAAAAAGTTAGGGTTTAGATAATTAAGAAAATAGTTCAGGAAAAAATAATTTAGGGTTTTAAAGTTTTGGAAACATAAGAGCAATTTAGGATTTTTGATGTTTTGGAAACAAAAGATTAACTTAGGGTTTTTGAAGTTTTGGAAACAGAAGAATAACTTAGGATTTTTGAAGTTTTAGAAGAATAATTTATGGTTTTTGAAGTTTTGGAAACAGAAGAATAATTTAGGCTTTTGAAGTTTTGGAAACAGAAGAATAATTTAGGGTTTTTGAAGTTTTTAGCTTTTGTAAAACATGCAAGTGAAGTTTTGAAAACCAACTGATTAATGTATTAACTAAAGTTGACAATTAAAGTTATTAAAACAAAGATCAAGTTACTACATATTCTTATTAATCAAAGAAAATGAAGCAACTATGAACATATAATTTATGATTGAAGATCAAACCTGCGTAGTTAATTCCACCAAAAATTTATTTCTTGATGAACAATAGCAAAGGCAATGTTGCTGCCTCTGATGGATTGATGATTGCTTCTTGTTGTTAATTTCTTTTTGCCGTCTCTTGCTCCTAGGGTTTTCTATTTCTTTTTTCCTCCCAAGTCAGAAGTCCCAAGTCCAGATCCCCCTCCCTAATTCTGTCTTTTAATGTGGTATTTATAGGAAAAATAAAAAACCTACTTATAATTGTCCAAGGAAATTAAAACCATTTAGGAAACACTACAAAAATATTCGGCATTTGCGACGGAAATCTGCGATGGACATGTTTCCGTCGCAAATTTGCTACGAATCTGTGATGAATTTGCGACGGAAGGACAAGTCAGAGGAATTTTGAGAAATTGGTCGCAAATTTGTTGCAAATCCGTCGCAGATCTGCGACGAAAATCATTCCGTCGCAAATAATCGTCGCAAAAGTTGGCGCGGAAACTTGGCGTGAGAGAGAAAACACTAAAAAAACCAATTTGCAACGGAGATCTGCTACCGTCTATTGCCGTCGCAAATTTCACTATAAAAATATTCGGCATTTGCGACGGAAATCTGCGACGGACATGTTTCCGTCGCAAATTTGCTACGGATCTGCGACGGATTTGCTACGGAAGGACGAGTCAGAGAAATTTTGAGAAATTGGTCGCAAATCCGTTGCAAAATCCGTCGCAGATCTGCTACAAAAATCATTCCGTCGCAAATAATCGTCGCAAAAGTTGGAGCGGAAACTTGGCGCGAGAAAGACCCGGGTATATTTTTTCGCAAAATTTTTTTTCGTCGCAGATTGGTTGTAGAAAACTCTAAAAAAAGCAATTTGCAACGGAGATCTTCTACCGTCTATTGCCGTCGCAAATTTCACTATAATATATTCGGCATTTGCGACGGAAATCTGCAACGAAAAATTTTCGTCGCAAATGTGTGACGGATCTGCAACGTATTTGCGACAGAATATTAAGTTGTAGGAATTTTGAGAATGCCGTCGCAAATCGGTTGCAAATCCGTAATAAATCTGCGACGGACTTTTGTTCGTCACAAATTTCGTCGCTAAAGTTGGCGGGATTACTCCCGCCGAGAATTTTGCGGAAAATTTTTACCGTCGCAGATTCGTTGCAAATTTGCTACCTATTTGCTACGGATTTGCGACGAAAATAAAATTGTTTGTTAAAGTGTGTTTGTTAAAGTGTGTTTGTTAAATATAATAATATATATATATATTGATCTTTTTTATTCTCCACACACACACACATATATTGATCTTTTTCATTTTTTTAAATCCAATTATAAAATGAGAGTTTTATCTTTTTCTTAAAAAAATATTTTCTTTATTTTTAATAATTTTATTTTATTTCAATACTTATTTATAATATTTATTAAAAATATCTCATTAGAATAAATAATATAAATTTTCTAATAGATGAATAAAATGTATGTTTGTAAATATATAATAAAAAATTTATGATATAGTTTTTAAAAATATAAAATAAAAACTAAAATATAATTTTTTATTTTAAAAAATAAAAATCTAAACCTTTCAACAAACGTAAACAAACATGGCCTAAATTATTAGCTTTATTTTAAGAAAATAAAAATGCATTTAGTAATATTATGAGTTTCAAATTTATTTTTTATTAGATAATAGATAATAAATAGTTTTGGATAAATATATAATACCCAAAATATGATTTTGAAAAGAGATTTTTGTTAATAATTTTTTCCCTGATATTTTTATTTTCTGTATATATTTTTTACTTCAATTATAAAGTAAAAGATTTATCTTTTTATAAAAATTTTATTTTCTTTAATTTGAATAATTTTATTTTATTTTAATATTTATCTATAACATCTCATAAATATTGTAAAATAAATAATATAACTTACTTTTATTCTAATAGATGAATAAAATATGTGTTTGTATATATATAAAATAAAAAAATTATGATATAATTTTTAAAAATATCAAATAAATTTTAAAAAAATATAATTAAAACTGAAAATAATTTTTATTTTTTATTTTTTTGAAAGGTGAAAATAATTTTTAATTAAAAAAAATACTTGCAACTTAAACAAGATAGCCCTAAGTTTCACATTTTGGCAATTTTCTTTTTCTTTTTTAATTTTGGGTTGGTTACAAAAGCGAACAAAACACAAACTAGAGTTAAGAAAAGAAAACACAATTGACACCCAACACAAAGAAGAAAGAACAATTTTCAAAAACACAAACCAGAAAATAAGGACGCACAGAAAAAGCATTTTGATAATGACATCAAAACTCTTTCGTTAATTTCAATTTTTTAACGATTTTTTTCATCAAAAAACAAAACAGACCCTCGCCATTTCTCTCTTCTTCACCCTTTTCTATGGCTCCTTCTCTCTCTTCCCTGCTTCTCCCTCACTCTCAATCCACACCTACCCCTTTCCCTTCTCTTAACCCCAATCCTTATCTCACCCATCGCTGCCAATCCTTAAATCTCTCCATTAAAACTTTCTCTTCTTCAAATAATAATAATAAATTCACATACCCACCAGCGCCACAACCCCACCTTCACCGGAGAAGAAGTCTTTTGCTGTCGCCACTGGGGAGATTTTCCTGGGAATTGCGTCCAGGTTGTTGAAAAGTAGTAATGGAAATAAAAATGACAGCTTTTCTTCTTCTGGGGTTTCGTTGTTTGAGAATTTGAATGGGAAAGGGAGTGGGAATGTGGATTACGAGGAGAGGATTGGGGCAGTGATTGAGGATGAGATTGAGCCGGAGGTAATGTGGGAACATAGGGTTAAGGATATTGAGGCTGAGAAAGAACGGCGTGTTGTTACGAGTCCTGGATTTAGTTTTTCTGCTGCTGGATTGTTGTTTCCTTATCATCTTGGTGTTGCTCAATTGCTCATTGAAAAGGGTTACATTAAGGTTGGTGTTTTGGTTTTTTTGGTTACTCAGTTCTGGTTTCTAACTTAGTGGCAATTCCTGATTTTTACTAGTAAAAGTTGAGGGCTTTTCAATTGGGATTATTGACAGAAAGTGAATATAAGTAGCTTTGGTTCTTAATTTTGCTTAAAAGATTAAGAATTTTGAGATTTTATGTTGATGGATATGGATTTGTGGGTTTTGTGAATTTGATATATATTTCACTTACTGAATTGATGTTATCTGCCAATAGTAGATTGAAATTTGGACAGCTTTATTTGTGGCTGGAGTTGGATTTATAGAAAGATTTTCTTTATAGATACTATCAATATATATAATTGTTGAACTTGCTCAGTTTCCAAGTGTAATTTGTTCAGAGCTTCTGGAGCCTCTTTTGTCAATACGCGAACAAATCTTTTTCTTTCTTTTTTTCAGTAGAGTTTTCCACTTTTGATCACCTTAACATGGGTTGGGTACTTTTCTTTTTTCGTAGATATTATTTAACTTTGTTTCATTTTGAGGGATATAATATTGTCCTGGAAAGGTGCAGGTATAGTATTTTCCAAAACAGCTGTTCTTGTGCTTGGATAATGTGCATCTGCCTGATCTATTGAACCATTCTGAAAACAATATGAAAATTATTGTAAACTCAGTCGTAATATTTCCTTTCAAGTGAAAGGTTCCCTTGTGTTAATTACTGTTTATGCATCAATATTATGTTCTTGAGCCATTCAACTCATTTATTTTTATTTAAGTGATGATTAGCTGCTTGGGTTCTTTTTCTCAACTCTGCCGAAATTAGGCCTACTGCCTATTTAGTTCTGTGATGCAATAAATCTTTTATCATGACCTGCTGATAATATAATAGAAAAGATAAACGTCTTGTCGTCACCAACAATTTTAATATTAAACTGAAATGTTTTTTTCTTATTTTGTTTTTATGTTTATATGCACTGACACAGGAAACCACACCATTGGCTGGTTCCTCTGCTGGTGCCATAGTCTGTGCAGTGATTGCCTCTGGGGCTAGTATGCATGAGGCCTTAACAGCTACCAAAGAATTGGCAGAAGACTTTAACAAACCCATTTTTTTTTTAAGCTAAAACAAGGATGGGGTTAAAGTGTGGAATTTGTGTACGAATATGTGGTGTTATCTGTATTGGTAAATTGTTCCTTGTTTGAAAGTTCATTTTTTCAATTTTGTACTTTGTTAATTTCTTTTAAAAAGTGGAAATTGTACTTTGTTATCTGTATAAACCTTTGTAATCTTAAATATGCTGTTATGAGTGTATGTTTCAGTGTAGCATATTCAGTTTCTGGTTTTTCCTCTGCACTGTGGAAATTTCTCTTGTTTTCATTTTGCAATTAAAATGTTTCTTGTGTTGATATTGGTTTATTTTTTGAATAATGCCAGGGGCTGTTGGAATTCACAGTTCAGGATTCAGAGACTTCCTGTTGAAGCCAGAGCTTCTTCGAGCCATTGTAGATTCTGGATTTGAACATCCTCCAGAAGGCAAATTCTTTTGACTTGTCTTTATATAATATAATTTTCTTTTTCTCAATTATTCTTTTGACTTCAACTAATATGAAGTGAATCATGTGTGGGCTTTGGCGGAATGGTTTGTCTAATATTTGAGCCATCAAATCTGTGATGTGCGTGTTATGCATAGTTTTATGGTATGCTGCTCTGCAGTGAACTTATTCCTTGTATATGACAGTAGATGAACAGTGTAAATTAATTATATAAATTGAGAGTTTAAATATGTATGATAGAGATTCTTTTGTATGTTCTTTACCCTATTATTAAGAAGTTTGTAATGCAAATTTATCAAAGTTTGCAGATACCATAGTATCTCTGCTCATTGTTCAATTTTTGGTGCCTAAGAATACAAAAGAGGACTTGATTTCCAGAATGCAATAGTTAATTAAGTTCAGTGCTATTATGCAATTGATTCCCAAGACATTATAAAATGCTACATTAAGGGGATACTACCTGCTTTAAACCGTAAATATCTTCAAGGTGTTAATAACGAGATTCACCTTTGTACTGCTTTATTTGTGGATTCTCTTGTTTAATCTTAAAACATTTGAGCACTTGCATATTTAGTGTCTCATGCTCCATGCATTTTGCTGTGATCAGTTACAGATTCAGTCGTTTCTTTGCACTCTGTTCTACAAAATAATCAAATCCATCAGCTGCTCATGTTGCCAAGTGGCTGACAATAGAGGTACATTTTCCATTGTATAATGATTGTTTCATTTTATTTACTTATTAATGTCATTGGTAAATTATATAACTTCATTGGTTTAATAATAATATAACTTCCAAATCCAAAAACTTTATTAATGTGAGTTTTAATCAAAAATAAATTTATTACAAAAAATAATGAAAAATAGACTTGCATTAAAAAATAGACTTGCTTTTTCTTTTATTTAATAGTTCCAGTTTTGCTTTTGGCTTCCAACCCATGAAAGATACCACATTGTATCTATTAGTTATCTTGCACATCAAAAGTTTAAATGTTATATGGTCTGCAAACAAAGGCTCTCCAGTAGCAAATTATGATAATTTCTCCTTTGGTGAAGATGGTAAAGTGTCTTTGCACAACAGGGAAACAACGATTTGGACACCTGATACCGGTGGTAGAAGGGTTTCTGCAATAAAATTGCAGGATTCAGAAAATTTGGTTTTGTTTACTTCTTGTGAATTCTGTATTAATTAGTTACTTGTCAATTAAAAATTTACTTGTTAACATGCTTTTTTATGAATATTGCTTGTGAATTGTGTGTATTGGCTACTGGATTCTTTTGACTCTAACGTTGTTTTGATTTTCTTTTTTAGGAAAGCTTTCAGAAATTGAAAGCATCACAATCTACAGAAGAGGCAAATGGAGAGGAAGTTCAATCTTGTACTAAGGATGATGATGATTTATTTGTTGAAGCGGCAGGAGGAACAAAGAAGGCAAGATTATATGGGTTGGGGAATTTAGCGATTTCTCACATCTTTAAGGGCAGTGGAAGTACATCTCAACAAGTGAATGAGAATATGTTAACTGAGATACGTGATGAGATAAGCAATAAAGTCAGTCATATAGAGAGCAAATTAGAGACCAAAATTGCAGATATGACTCGATTTTTTGTTGAGAACCAGACTTGGATTCAGAATATGTTACTAGGACGGCCAACTGAACCTCCTAGATGGGCTCCAACAGAACCAACCCCACCAGCAGAAGATCAAGTAACAGCAGAACATCCAGATGATGACTAGTGTATGCCTTCGGCTTAGTTTTTACTTTTGAAAGTGTTCATACTTTAATACTTTGAAATGTTTAAAACTTATATATTGTAATGACTTTTGAATTATGTTAGTTTAACTAACTATTGCATTTTATATAAATGAAAATTGGTGTAAATTTAGATTTATGTAATTAAATTGTAAATATTATTACTACAGGTGTGTATTTTATATATAAAATCCATATGACACAAAAATTGTAAATTCATTGCATCTGCGACGGCATCTGCGACGGAATTTGCGACGGAAAACACCACGGCATATATATACTCCAGAACATCTGCGACGGCATCTGCGACGGAATTTGCGACGGAAAACACCACGGCATATATACTCCAGCACATCTGCGACGGCCTTTGTGACGGATTTGCGACGAGTTTTGCGACGAAATCTGCGACGAAAAATCTGCAACGACAATCTGCGACGGTTTCTGCGACGGATTTGTGACGGTTACTGTTTGTCCGAGAAAAATTGAGTGGCAAATTTGCAACCGCCTAGTGGTAGCAAATCGGTCGCAATCTGCGACGGCCCGTCGCAAAATTGAAAATTGCGATGCCTTTTTTATTAACGGATCGTATCCGTCGCAGATCGGTCGCAAATCTTGATTTGCGACGGATTTGCGACGGATCTGCGACGGATACTGTCCGTTGCAGATAGCGTTTTTTTTGTAGTGAAAAGAAACCAAAACCAAATTCTATTTGGTTTTGGAAAAAACTGCGCTGGCAAAAAAACTATTGCGGGCTATGAAAATTGCGAGCGAAAGCTGGGGCGGGCCAGCCAATTTGCTATAGGAATTTCGTGCAGCAAATTGGCTTGTACCCAATTCGTCGCAGGAAATTCCTACGGCGAATTGGCCCAAGCCAATTCACTTTCGGCAATGAATTTTTTCGTCGCTAATTTTTATTTATTTATTTTTATATATTTTTTTAACTTTATTAATATTCCCTTTTTTATTTTTATTAACAATTATAAATAATAAATACTAAAATAAATATTATTTAATTAAAATACTATAAAAATTATTTTGGACCATAAAAAATATTTGACCAGACTGGGTCAAAAATTAAGTGTCTACAGTTTGCCCCCTGCTTGAGCGATCTGAGACTACGGCAAAAGAGAGTGAAAAGTAATGTAATTTTTGACTGGGTTTGAAGCCATGTTGGACTCTTTGGACTAAAAAATAATTTGGGTTATGGACCTGAGCTAAGTTCTGGACTTAAGGGTAATTTAGGTTCTGGACTCGAGCTAAGTTCTGGACATAAGGGTAATTTGGGTTCTGGACCTGTAATATCCCGAAGTACACCCTAAAAGTTTGGAATAATTATTGTTGTATATGGATTTAATGTGTATGTTTAATGAAAATCAAAAGAAGAGCAATGAATTAATTTAATATCTTGATTTTGGTGTACATTAGAATAGTAGTAGTAAGATGATATGTTGGTAAAGTATGCAAGGAAAAATATTTAAGAGATAAATGTATATGAAGAATAAAATGTATATTTGGTATTTGGAAAATATATGGGAAATATAAAGGTGATATATAAGAAATATACATATACCAACATATACATCACATATACATAAGGTATATTGTGGTGTAGGTAAAGTAAGAGTATATATATATATATATAATGAATTAAATAATAAAAGAAAAAGAATAAAAGAAAGTCAAAGGGAAGAAGAGAGTGACAAGTGTATGGTGGAGGTTTAAAGGGTTTTAATTATTTATATATATATATATATAATTAGCTAAGGAAGAGAAGAAAATATCTTCTTCTTCTTCTTCTTCTTGCACGAGAGAGAAAGAGAGAAAGAGAGTGAAGGAGATATGATTTTAATCCTTTTACATATCAAATTCATTGAGATTTTGAGAGTATTGAAGATGATTATTAAAGATTTGGCATATTATCCAAGTAAGTATTCATTTCTTTGTGTGGATTCCTATTGTTTGAGTTTGGGATTTGATATGGTGGATTTGTGATAATGATGATAATGAAAGATTAAAGTGTATAAATATGTTGAATTGATATTTAGATGATGATTTGGGTTATTTGTGATGATGATGATGAATTGTTGATATTGTTGAGTAAGGGTTTAGTATAAGTGAATTGGGGATTTGAGTAGTTGATTCATGGGGATGTATATATGATTATTGTTATGTTATTGAAGTTGTAAAAGTGTTAATAAGTGTTAATTTGATAAGTAATTGATGAATATAGTCAAGATGTTGATTAAGGGTGATGAAGTATGAGTTTTGAAGTGTTTATGTTTCTTGGTTGAGATGTCGAAGTGTATGATTTGTGCATGGCACGGCCAGTGACACGGCCATGTTGTTGGGCGTGTCAATGGTACTGAGTTGGATGTTTATGACACGACCATTAACACGACCGTGTTACTGAGCGTGTCATAGCTACTGTAAGGAAAAGTAATTGACACGGCCATGAGCACGCCCGTGTTGTTGGGCGTGTAAATATTTCTGTGAGGCAGAATGAGTGACACGTCCATTAACACGACCGTGTTACTGAGCGTGTCAAAGCTTCTGTATTATTGGTTTAGGGCACGATCAGGGACACGCCCGTGTTGGTGAGCGTGTTATGTATAGAATTTGCCCTAGTTAATTATTCTTCTCATATTCTTATTATGTATAATTATCTTTGGATTAGGCTTTGAGGAGATTGTGTTGCATTAATCCAAATGTTGGAGGATTCTTGGAAAAAGAGGTTAGATTGGTATAAGTTTCTCTTGAGGTAAGTGCAAATGTACATGGTTGCATTCTTTTAATATGATTTTGAGACTTAATACATTTAGTATAAATGTGTTAAGTAATCTATTATACTATTAATATAATGTGACTAACGTTATGATTTGTATAGTGTGAAAGCTATGATGATGATTCAAAAAGGTATGTGCAATGTAACTTGTTATGATAAATATAATAATGTTTGAAATGAAATATATGGACATGTTGTCTATATGATGATGAAGTTATGATGTGTGTTCAATGTAATTGATTATGTATACCTGAATGATGAATTGCTATAATGTGAATTGAGATATGATGAGATGTGAAGCCATTGTGATTGGCTATGATGATTTAAATGAGATAAATGAGGCATGTTTGCCTAGTTAATGATGAGAATTGAGAATGCAATTGATAATGAAATAATAAATGAATTGTGTGTGTCTAATATGTTGATTCAATCTTCAGAGTTCTGGATTTGGCGGCATGCCTAGAAAATGTGAAAATGTAACAGTCTTGCCTGGTTGAGGATCTCTTCAATTTGAGTGAATTGAGGTCCAAGAGACTGGGTCTGTTACACTATGTGAATTATTGATACGAAATATATGAAAAGTAACAGTCTTGCCGGGTTGAGGATCTCTTTGAATTGAGATCCAAGAGACTGGGTCTGTTACTTGATAAAATGTGAAATGTGAATTGTAGTAACAGTCTAGCCAGGTTGAGGATCTCCTCGAGTTTAGCCGAGTTGATGATCCAAGAGACTGGGTCTGTTACGCTATCCATGGATAGAGATATGAGATATTTTGCCTACGGGCTTGATTATTGTGATATGGACCAAAACAGTAACTCTAAACTTTGAATAACATATTAGTATAGTTTGGGCCCAGGTCTGTCTTGGTTGTCAATGTGATTTATAAATGATGAATAATAAGTAAATAATGAGATCTATATTTGCTTTTATTGGAAATGTGATTCATGATTGGTGAATTATGAATAACATAATGTTATGAAGCATGATATGTAATGTGTGTATTGATATATTGATTGTGAGTATTATTGATGAGTTGTGGTTGGTGTAAATGATATGTAGGTATGTATGTGATATATGTGATTAGTTGAGATATGTGAAAGGTGTTATTAAAAAGGGAAATCACGATAAGAAACTAGTAGTACATGAAGTTAATGTATATATATATGTGTTAGAATTTATGTGTTATATGTTTATATTCTATATTTGCACTACTAAGCTCCCGGGCTTAGCGCGAATGTGTTATCGCGCAGGTTCTAGGTGGAAGATATGAAGTCTTTCGTGATGCCATGTGAAGAGTAAGAGTTGTCGAGACCAACTAGATGGTGTTGCATACATGTATAACTTTTAATTATGATGTATTTCTTACAAGAATATATTTTTATGTACAATGAGATTTTGATAAAAATACGATTATTAAATATATGTAAGAGCATTAAAAGTATAATGATTTTATAAATGTTCTTTAAATTAATGTATGGTGATTTGAACTCTACTAAAGGTTTTTTTTTAAATTGTAACGAAAAGTGACATCCTTATGCTCTATATACTTACTGTATGTATACTAGGTATATGTATAGTACTTATATGGAGTATCGGGGTGTTACAATTATTTTGGTATCAGAGCTTAGGTTCGAGATTCTCGGCCTAAGTGGAATTAAAAAGGAAAAATTTTGAAAAACTTAAATAGAATTAAAAAGGAAAGGTTATGAAACGAAATTATAATACATGCATATGCATTAACACCTAGGTTGGTCTCGAATGTGGCATTATGTGATTTGTGATGTATATAAATTACATGAGATGAATGATATTGTATGAATGAGATTTTATAGGTAAGTATATATGAAAAAAATTGGTACAAGTTTAATTGGTAAATTCAAGAATGGGAGTTTATTTAAGGAAAACAGATTTTGAAACCTTGACTATTGAAAGGTGATTGTAATGTAAGGAATGAATAGGGGAATGAAGTTGAAAATGTTTTGAAAATAAAATCAAGATTAAAGTATGTACTCCTTCTTTTACATTTTGAATCTCTTTATAATAGAGTTTATGTTGGGTTTGCTAGAAAGAGGAAATATTGTTGGATTGCTAATATGGAAAGGGATGGTATTATGATGAAAAGAGTATGGTGGATTAGTGAGTAAGTTGATTGATATAGACAAAATGTGATTATGTAAGGTTTGGGTATATAAAGTTAAGGTTTTGCTTAAAAGAAAAAGAGAGGATGTTGGTTAAGTAAGAAGATATATATATTGGTATTGTTTGTATTGTGATTTTAATGCAAACATTGTGATCTCAATGTTAGAAACGTGATATGCTTGAATATTGTGAAAGCTCATGTTACTAGTGATAATATGTGACATTTGGATTCTTGAAATGAGCTTAATAACAGTGAAAATTGTATGTTTTGATGTTATATGGTGGTATATATATATGATGTTTTTAAAGTTGATATTAAGAAAAGATGAGTTTTGCAAAATGGAAGTTTAGATGAGATGGTAATTTAAGAATTTAGAATTTTAATGGAATATTGATAAAGATTTATATATATATTGATACATAAATGAGTTATTTGAAATGAACATTATTGTATATGAGATTGATGGTATGAAAATTTGTTTTGAGATAATAAGGGAAGTGGATATGTAAGTGTTACTTTAAGTCATTTGACTAGAAAGGAAAAATGGATACGGAGGTATATTAAATGTTTTCTGAGACAACAGTGAAAGAGATGTCACATTAGGAATATGACTAAGATGTAGGTGAAGCATTGCTATAACTAGAATGTATACATTTGTTGTGTTGAGAAATAATCTAAGTCATGTTATAAGAACAAGAATGATAATGTTCAAAGGAAAGTAACAAACACTAAATTTGTGTAGAATGTATATAAAAGAGAAATTAAATAAAATTTCATGATCATGTGTTTACCTGTCGAGGATATGTGAGATAGATCTGTTGATATAAATGTAATTTTGATATGTAAGAAATGTGAGTCATATTATGAAGGTGATTTATGAAGGTGAATGTGGTATAACTATTGGATTAGTGATATGGTTGTGTGCTTTAGTGGACCTAAGAAAGATAACGTCATGGCTTGAACAAAACTAGACAAATTATATGACGGAATTAAAAGTAAGAATGGACTTGTGTAATACTAGATAGTGACATTGTTATGGTGATTAATGAATTTAATGATCATATGATATTTAGAGTCCCAAAGTATTCGCATATGGAAAAGTTCTATGTATTTGTATATTATAAGAGATTGTAAGGACAAAGGGAAAGTATAATGTATAAAACTTTGAAGAGAGATAGATTAGAAATGGAATAGCAGACGGAAAATTTTGTGAGATTTGTATAATATCGATTATGTATATGTAATAGATGTTAATAATAATATTGATGAAACATGAATTAAGTTGATAAAGATCATATAATCAAGTGTAAATTGATTTGAAATGGAGTTGAAAGGTGTTAATTCTTGATGTAGTAAAAGTTTAGAGAATGAATATGTAATGCTTGTAATACAACTTAATATTGTAATTGGAAAGATTGGAAATGGAATGATAGAGGGACAAAATTGATTTATAAGCTACAGTCGTGGTTAATGATCTCTTATGGTCATAGGAATTGTTTAGTATAATTGATTGATCAGTTTAGCTGTTCTCAGATTTGGGCCTAAAATGACATAACCATAATATAGTGTTGATGAGATTGACGATTATGTTTCTAGAAACATGGTTAAAGGATATGATTGGTGAAGTTGAATTTTATAATTTCTATGTTAGAAATTTGATTATTACTATGAAAAGTTAAGAAGGAGAAGAGAATTGTGAAAATAATTTGAGTTATGAATAATGTGATATAAAGGTAAATATGTAAATATAGTAATGGTATGAAAGGTGAGGAAATGTTAAATGGAAGGAATTGCAAATTATATGATTGAAAGTTATACTGAATATAATTATAATATAAAGTGAATAAATAGATGGACTTAAGGTTTAGATGAGTGAACTGTGGATCATAAATATGGTATGAGATAATTATGAAAATCTTGTGGAAATTGTATTAAGATAATGTGAGGTGATTTGTTATTAATAATTATGGATCCGAAGAGATGGGAATTTAAAAATAAATTTGACCCAACGGAATTAAGTCATATGAATATTGTGAAATTTAACGATAAATTTAAATAAGTTAATTGTTGGTTTGATTCTAACCAGATGAGGATATAAGTATATGGTGACAGATTGATTAATTGATTTAGCTTTTGCTAAGATTGCAAAGTTTTGGTTGAGATTTAATACGTACAGTTGTGCGAAGAGTATACGATTTGAGTGATAATGTATATGAGGTGATATTTTGATCTATGAATGGACAGGGATGAATTAAGTTATATCAGTTGTAACTGATGATAAAAAGAAAAAGATTGAATACTTGTAAAGTAAGTTTAAAGACATTGTACTAATATTTATGTGAAGTGAAAAGCATGCTAAAGAAGGAATTGAGTGTATGACAAATAAGGATCTTGTTATTAATAAATGTTTGATCAAAGTATCTTCTAAAAGTGAGTATAATGACGGGATAAAGGAATGATGAGATATGAATTGATGTTTTGTAAGCTTGAAGATAATGATTAGACGAACTATAAGGATATTAAGATGATCTGATTTTGTATAAAGGTAAATTTAATGGGAATGTGAGGAATTATCTTGATTGCTTTGCTGAGAAAGTAATAAGATATATATATTATGATGAGTTATGAATTTAGAGAAAGTGATTGATTCTAAAGGGGGAGAGTAAACGTTATAAGATTTGACGGCGAAATAACTTAAGCATATAATTAACTTCATATGGAAGTTAAGATGGTATTATGTTAAGAATGTATTGCTATTAAACTAGATAATTTCGAGGACGAAATTATTTTAAGGGGGAGAGAATTGTAATATCCCGAAGTACACCCTAAAAGTTTGGAATAATTATTGTTGTATATGGATTTAATGTGTATGTTTAATGAAAATCAAAAGAAGAGCAATGAATTAATTTAATATCTTGATTTTGGTGTACATTGGAATAGTAGTAGTAAGATGATATGTTGGTAAAGTATGCAAGGAAAAATATTTAAGAGATAAATGTATATGAAGAATAAAATGTATATTTGGTATTTGGAAAATATATGGGAAATATAAAGGTGATATATAAGAAATATACATATACCAACATATACATCACATATACATAAGGTATATTGTGGTGTAGGTAAAGTAAGAGTATATATATATATATATAATGAATTAAATAATAAAAGAAAAAGAATAAAAGAAAGTCAAAGGGAAGAAGAGAGTGACAAGTGTATGGTGGAGGTTTAAAGGGTTTTAATTATTTATATATATATATATAATTAGCTAAGGAAGAGAAGAAAATATCTTCTTCTTCTTCTTCTTCTTGCACGAGAGAGAAAGAGAGAAAGAGAGTGAAGGAGATATGATTTTAATCCTTTTACATATCAAATTCATTGAGATTTTGAGAGTATTGAAGATGATTATTGAAGATTTGGCATATTATCCAAGTAAGTATTCATTTCTTTGTGTGGATTCCTATTGTTTGAGTTTGGGATTTGATATGGTGGATTTGTGATAATGATGATAATGAAAGATTAAAGTGTATAAATATGTTGAATTGATATTTAGATGATGATTTGGGTTATTTGTGATGATGATGATGAATTGTTGATATTGTTGAGTAAGGGTTTAGTATAAGTGAATTGGGGATTTGAGTAGTTGATTCATGGGGATGTATATATGATTATTGTTATGTTATTGAAGTTGTAAAAGTGTTAATAAGTGTTAATTTGATAAGTAATTGATGAATATAGTCAAGATGTTGATTAAGGGTGATGAAGTATGAGTTTTGAAGTGTTTATGTTTCTTGGTTGAGATGTCGAAATGTATGATTTGTGCATGGCACGGCCAGTGACACGGCCATGTTGTTGGGCGTGTCAATGGTACTGAGTTGGATGTTTATGACACGACCATTAACACGACCGTGTTACTGAGCGTGTCATAGCTACTGTAAGGAAAAGTAATTGACACAGCCATGAGCACGCCCGTGTTGTTGGGCGTGTAAATGTTTCTGTGAGGCAGAATGAGTGACACGTCCATTAACACGACCGTGTTACTGAGCGTGTCAAAGCTTCTGTATTATTGGTTTAGGGCACGATGAGGGACACGCCCGTGTTGGTGAGCGTGTTATGTATAGAATTTGCCCTAGTTAATTATTCTTCTCATATTCTTATTATGTATAATTATCTTTGGATTAGGCTTTGAGGAGATTGTGTTGCATTAATCCAAATGTTGGAGGATTCTTGGAAAAAGAGGTTAGATTGGTATAAGTTGCTCTTGAGGTAAGTGCAAATGTACATGGTTGGATTCATTTAATATGATTTTGAGACTTAATACATTTAGTATAAATGTGTTAAGTAATCTATTATACTATTAATATAATGTGACTAACGTTATGATTTGTATAGTGTGAAAGCTATGATGATGATTCAAAAAGGTATGTGCAATGTAACTTGTTATGATAAATATAATAATGTTTGAAATGAAATATATGGACATGTTGTCTATATGATGATGAAGTTATGATGTGTGTTCAATGTAATTGATTATGTATACCTGAATGATGAATTGCTATAATGTGAATTGAGATATGATGAGATGTGAAGCCATTGTGATTGGCTATGATGATTTAAATGAGATAAATGAGGCATGTTTGCCTAGTTAATGATGAGAATTGAGAATGCAATTGATAATGAAATAATAAATGAATTGTGTGTGTCTAATATGTTGATTCAATCTTCAGAGTTCTGGATTTGGCGGCATGCCTAGAAAATGTGAAAATGTAACAGTCTTGCCGGGTTGAGGATCTCTTCAATTTGAGTGAATTGAGGTCCAAGAGACTGGGTCTGTTACACTATGTGAATTATTGATACGAAATATATGAAAAGTAACAGTCTTGCCGGGTTGAGGATCTCTTTGAATTGAGATCCAAGAGACTGGGTCTGTTACTTGATAAAATGTGAAATGTGAATTGTAGTAACAGTCTAGCCGGGTTGAGGATCTCCTCGAGTTTAGCCGAGTTGATGATCCAAGAGACTGGGTCTGTTACGCTATCCATGGATAGAGATATGAGATATATTACCTACGGGCTTGATTATTGTGATATGGACCAAAGCAGTAACTCTGAACTTTGAATAACATATTAGTATAGTTTGGGCCCAGGTCTGTCTTGGTTGTCAATGTGATTTATAAATGATGAATAATAAGTAAATAATGAGATCTATATTTGCTTTTATTGGAAATGTGATTCATGATTGGTGAATTATGAATAACATAATGTTATGAAGCATGATATGTAATGTGTGTATTGATATATTGATTGTGAGTATTATTGATGAGTTGTGGTTGGTGTAAATGATATGTAGGTATGTATGTGATATATGTGATTAGTTGAGATATGTGAAAGGTGTTATTAAAAAGGGAAATCACGATAAGAAACTAGTAGTACATGAAGTTAATGTATATATATATGTGTTAGAATTTCTGTGTTATATGTTTATATTCTATATTTGCACTACTAAGCTCCCGGGCTTAGCGCGAATGTGTTATCGCGCAGGTTCTAGGTGGAAGATATGAAGTCTTTCGTGATGCCATGTGAAGAGTAAGAGTTGTCGAGACCAACTAGATGGTGTTGCATACATGTATAACTTTTAATTATGATGTATTTCTGACAAGAATATATTTTTATGTACAATGAGATTTTGATAAAGATATGATTATTAAATATATGTAAGAGCATTAAAAGTATAATGATTTTATAAATGTTCTTTAAATTAATGTATGGTGATTTGAACTCTGCTAAAGGTTTTTTTTTAAATTGTAACGAAAAGTGACATCCTTATGCTCTATATACTTACTGTATGTATACTAGGTATATGTATAGTACTTATATGGAGTATCGGGGTGTTACGGGACCCGAGCTAAGTTTTGAACTTAAAGGTAATTTGGGTTCTGGACCCGAGCTAAGTTCTAAACTTAAGGGTAATTTGGATTCTAGACTAGAGCTATGTTCTGGTTCCATTCTTTAATGGATTGTGGGTCTTTACCCACCAAAATGGATCTTCATCCTTGGACCTTGGATCTTCATCCTTGGCATTGGATCTTCACCTTTGAAAATGGATCTTCATCCTTGGAGATTGGGTCTTCACCCTTGTAAACAGATCTTCATCCTTGGAGATTGGGTCTTCACCCTTGAAAATGGATCTTCATCCTTTGGACATCGGGTCTTCACCATTGAAATTGGATCTTCATTCTTTAAGCTGGATCTTCATCCTTTGCATCGGGTCTTCACCCTTGAAAATGGATCTTTATCCTTTAGGCTTCGGGTCTTCACCCTTTAAAATTGTATCTTCATCCTTTGAATCAGGTCTTCACCCTTGAAATTGGATTTTCATCCCTAGTATCGGGTCTTCACCCTTGAAAATAGATCTTCATCCTTTAAACCTTTAAACTGGATCTTCATCCTTTGCATCGGGTCTTCACTCTTGAAAATGGATCTTCATCCTTTGGACTTTGGGTCTTCACCCTTTGAAATTGGATTTTCATCCTTGGAATCAGGTCTTCACCCTTGAAAACGGATCTTCATCCTTGGAAATTGAGTCTTCACCCTTGAAATTGGATCTTCATCCTTGGAAATTGGGTCCTCACCCTTGAAATTGGATTTTCATCCTTGGTATTGTGTCTTCACCCTTGAAAGTGGATCTTCATCCTTTAAGCTGGATCTTCATCCATTAGAGATTAGGTCTTATATTGGCTTCAGCTCTTCTAGCTGGACTGATCTTTTGTGAATTTGCGTCTTCATTCTTTTGACAGTTCTAATGTTCCATTCTTTTTGTTTATTTTTTTTCTTCCTTTGCACTTTTGCAAAAAAAAAAAAAATCATCCATTTTAGCTAACCCCCAAATCTTCTCCTTGCCCCTCATGATTTTTCTATGCGGGCTCTAATTGATGTTTGTCTTGTCTAGCTCTTCACACATACACATATTTCTTCTTTTGCAAAATGGCTGGAGCTTCCACAAGCAATAGGCTTTCCATGCCCCCCTTGATTCAATATTTTTTTTTGATTCTTTACTTCACAGGGTGTTTGCCGTTCACTGTGATAAAGAACAGATAATACAAAACAAAAAATTTTGTGTGACATGCTCATGTATGCATGTATGCGTGAGTAATACTTACAGTGGTTCCATCGAGTCACAGACCGAGGTGATCAACAGAAGTATTTTCATTGACTCCTTCCAGATGCCCATTCAGGTTTTGCATTGGAATGATAGAAAGCTTTGCATTTATGGCTTTTATCTTCAAGATATTGAAAACATAAATAATGGAGGCACCAAACAGCAAAGATACATCCATTTCAAATTATGTTTCAACATGTCAGTTGGTAGCTTCTTCATGACCTTGCCAATAATCATTTCCTTTGCCCAATGTGTCCTTTGAGGTTTAATGATTCGACATACTTCCCTTAACTTGAAGGCTTTGTATATTTGTTTTTTTGAGTTTTGATTTTGAAATCAAATGCTGGCTTTGCCAAATTAACGTCAATTTGCCTCAGGACTTGATTTTTTAAATTAATATATCTATAACATGACAACCCTAGTTACCGTACTAAACTTCGGAACTATTTCTACCTAAGCAAGAATTGTTGCACTTCAGATAGGCACATACACATTACTTGGTCAAAGGTCTCATTAAGTTTAAATATGGTCTATCTCATATGCATGCTTATTCAAACTATCTCCACTAATAGATTCTTCCTACTAAGAGAGATCATTAGGTCTTTGATAGACTTGAAATGGGGTCTATAAGGGATATGGGTTAAATGAACGCCATTTGTAAGTTGGAGCCGTTGTGACACTATAGGCAAACCCTCACTCTACAAATTTCTTGTTTGAACTTTAGGCAGCTAGGAGCAATCTTGCTAGACTCCAAATTCCTTCTATCTTCTTGGCATTAATCAAGAACTTGATTAGGACAATCTTTGTCCTTGCAAAAATTTTGATACCAAATTCTTTTCTTTTCTTCTTCTCCCTTTTCTTTCTTTTTATTTTTCTTACTCTTCCCTTTCTTTTAGCATTTTATCATTTTGTCCTTCTTTCTTATAAGACTGTCAAGTATAGAACTTTCAAGAACTAGATAATCTTTCTCCTTTTTTTCTAATTTTGATCAAATCTTTGGTTGGGTTGGACCAATTCAAGTCAAACTGTCCTTAAAAATTAAATGGAAGCCTTTTGCTGCTTTAGGTAAAAGAGAACTCAGTTGGCTTTCTGAACCACCTTTTTAGGTTTTATCTTATTTTTTCTTTTCTTTTTTCCTTTTTTTTATTTTGTCCTTTTGTCCTTTTCTTTTTTTCTCTTTTTTTTTTCTCTTTCTTCTTCTTTTCTTTTCTTTTTCTTTTTTTTTTGGTTCTAGCTTTAAAAAGAGTTGTCTTGTTTGTACCAACTTGAGTTTCTAACATTGGATGAATGGAGTGACATAAATCTCCTTTAACAGGGTTTAAATCATTTGTTACTCTGATGTTATCTTGATAGATTGGAGATATTAGGTGAACTTCAACTACCCTTATGGTCTTGAAAACATCAACTACCCTTATGGTCTTGAGGACTTCAATTATCTTCATGGTCTTGACTATTTATTTCTTTTTTTTTGATCTTCTTGCCTCTTCATCTTAGTGATCATAAGACTTGGCAAAAGTATCACAACAGCTCAGGGTAGGTTATCGGGGTTTGTAAGCCAATGAAAAGAAAGCTAAAATTTTATGAAGGCTCAAAGGGACAACTAGGGATTGATATTTAATTGGGTGGATACTAGTTGTTGGTTAACCAAACAATGCCTAGATCATTTCTCTCTTAAATAAGCAGAGTTCAATTTCTCCTAGAAAGTTTGTCAAAACAAGTTCTAAGACTGACTAGGACCTAGACAAAGGTAATTATGCAGAAGCCCTCTCTATGTAAGCATACACAACTCAATGCTATAGAGCAATTCCCTCACCTAGTAAAGTCATTCAAGTCATGATGTTTAGATACATTAATTTATGAATATCAAGCTAGATTTCTCATTGGTTGAGTACCAAAATGAGCAAAGACCAATAAAATTTTTGATGAAAGTAATTTATTCAAATAAATTTAAATTTGAAAAACATGATTGTTCCAATTAAATATTAAAGAAAGAAAAATTGAAAAGCAACATTCAAGCTAAGAAAAGTTTGTTAAGTTAAGCTTCTTTTCCTTTCACATCTTCAATTTTTCCATCTTGAAAGGATGATAAAACAAAATCTTCTTCCAATCCTTTTCCCACCATGAAGGTTGCCGATGGAGGTACTCTTCCAAACCTAGGCAAAGGATTGTTCTTGGTATTGGACTTGTCCGGCTCAGGTAGCTTACCACTATCGATTAGATCTTGGATTTCATGCTTCAAATAGGTACATCTATCAGTCTCATGTCCTTGAGTTTGATGAAATTGACAAACAGCCTTAATATCAAATTTTAGGGGTAAAGGATTAGGCTAAGGTCGAGGGGCCAATGGCTGTAATAGTCCCTTCTTTTGTAGCTTGTTGAAGACCCAAGACAAAGTCTTCCCCAGATCTGAAAACTGCCTTCTATTTGCTTGACTAGTTGTATTGACATTAGCTTCCTTTTGTGTACTTTGATTTCTAGGCTGATAATTTCGTTTTATAGAAAAATAGCTCTTCTCCCTTTCCCACTCTTCAATTTGTAGACCAGCTTGGTGAAGATCTTTGAAATCCCGGATGAGTGTATGAGACATCCTTTCACGAAGACTAGGCAACACCCCTCTCACAATCATCCTTATTTGATCAGATTCATTGGGCCTCTTCTTGAGCAAAGCAACCTTATTTCTCCATCTTTTCACATAGTCAACAAAATTCTCATTTGGCCTCTGTCTAATGGACTCAACTTCCATTAAGGTAACTTCCATCTCGACAGTGTATCCATATTGTTGGATGAAGGCCTTGTATAGCATACCCCAACTCTTTTGTGTGTCATCATCTAAGGTATTAAACCAATATTGGATAATAGGGTCCAATGAGAGCATGAAGTACCTTAGAGTTTGAGCCTTAGTAGCTCGGGCAGGCTGCATAGCAGTGATATACTGCTTTATATGGAGGTGAGGATTTTCAGTTCCATCAAACTTTGCAAAGGATGACATCTTGAAATTGCACGGAACTTCTTCGTTTAGCTAAAATAATTTGTCAATTTTGGACAACTCTTCGATTTCACCTTCTTCTCAAATTTCTTTTCTAAATCAGCAATCATCTTCTTAACATCAAAAGTTTTAGTCTTTTCAAAAGTTGTCTTCTCAACAACCTTTGGCTCCTTTTTGTCTTAAGGATCTTGGAAATATTGAGCCTAATCATCATCAGCAATGATCACCTTATCATCATCAAAAGCCACTTCACCAACTTTAGCCTTCCCCTTATCTTTCTTGGTGCTAGCATATGCTTTGGCATTATTTCCTAAATGTAGACCCTTAATTTTTGACCTAGTCTGATCCAATATATTTTAATTAGTCTAAAATCATTTTTGTGTTGTCCAATATATTTTAATTAGTCCAAAATATTTTTGTGGTATCTTAATTAATTTTAATATTTATTTTAGTAAAAAATGGTGAAGTGAATAAAAAATCAAAAATAATAAAAAATAAAAAATAACAAAAAAAAATCAGCGACGGAAAAATCGGTGACGAAAAAATCATCGCCGAAAGTCAGCGCGGGCCCGTGGGCATTTCGTCCGCAGAAGTTTCCTGCCGGTGAAATGGCCCGCAGGCCCATTTTGCTGGCGCTGCCGCAGCCAGCTGCGGCAGCTTTTTTGCCAGCGCAATTTTTCTGCAGCAGTTCTTTTTTGCCAACGAAATTTTTTCGACGCAAATTTCTGAAATCTAATACAATTAGGTTTCGGTTTGTTTTCTTAATGAATATTATGTTCCGTGAATAACTAGGAATGGACAATAAAATTCTTCTATAAATAAGACCAAAAACAACACAAAAAGGAATGAAGAAATCGGAGGAGAAATTGATCAAAAATTTGATCCGAAACTAAGTAGGAAAGGCAGTGAAGCAACCTAATTTCGTTTTTGGAGAGAAAAACAATTCAAGCAATTCAAAGACAGCAAAGCTTGTCTTTGTTTTTGTTCATCCAAGAAGCAATTTTTGGTGTAACCTACGAACTAGGTTTGAGTTCTTAATTTCTTTTTGTTTTTTCATAGTTGCTTAATCATCTTTTCTTTAATTCAAAAACCCTAGAACCTCAATTCACTTTTTCTAAAGTTTAAAAACCTTAATTCGTTACTTTGTTTTCCAAAAAGTTTAAAGTTGTTAGTTTTGTTTCTTCAAAACCCCAAAACCCCAATTTGCTTTCTAAGTTTTCAAAACTCTAAATTGAGTTCTGTTTCTTTCCAAAAGCCCTAAAAACATCTTTCTTGCTTCTATAAACTTTAAATCGTTTTCATAAAACTTCATAAAGTTATCAATTATTTTTTCCAAATTCTAAAAATTAATTCATTCCCCGAAACCCTAAATAAAAAAATCCTAAAACCCTAATTCAACTCCAAAAACCAAAACAGTGAACCCTAACCCCCTTAAAACCTTAAACCCTAATTTTTTCTAAACCCTAATCCTTTAAAACTATAAAAAATCATATAAACACAAGTGCTATAATTTTACACAGTAAGCTTAAAACATAATTCAATGAGTAACCGTAAGTCATAAATCTAAGTATTTTAAAGTGTCCAAACCCTAGTTTCATGATTTCACCATTCAAACACTAATTTGGTTAATTAAAGAACTTTGTCAACCTTTTAAAACATAAAACCTTAATCTATTTTAATTCCTTTAAAAACTCACAGTAGCCTAATTTCACAAATTTCAAAACGCCAAACACATGAAATAAAGAATCCTAAATGGAAATAGTAGCCATAATTTAGATTTTTATTTGCCTTATTCAATTCTATATTTGATTATGCTTTGATTTATTTTATATGCTTTAATTTATTTAAGCTCAATGCTTGGTTTATTAAATTTATCATGGATAGATGTTTACCTTTTATTGATGTTTAATACCTTTAATGAATGATTTATTTATGATAAATGGTTATTTACTTTTATCGATTTATTTAGACTTCCAAATGTTGCAAGAGGTATGTTTCCACTTGGTGGGTACCTCATTAGTTAAATATCATGTAATTTAAATTGCTTTTCTATTTTAGAACCAATGTAAAGGACACATTTCTACCTTTCAGTGGGTGTCCTATTTAGGCATGGGATGTAATGACATGTTTCCATCCTCGGATGGGTGTCCATATATTTATTTTTTTTGAACATTATTTTGATTTTTAATATATCGATGCTTTATTTTAATTATTATGTGTAATATGGATAATGTTGTTATATTTAAGAATTTTATAATATTAATACCTGTAAAGGAGGCCGGTTCCAATGAACCGAGCATTGTGGGGGTGCTGGGCCATTTCTCACATTCCCCACATGTACCCAACTTTCAGAACCTATTAGGGGGTTGGGGATTCCTTAGGAATCGAGTCATCCACCCCTTTCTTTTTTCCGGCCTGTCCTGGTGGAGACTCCATTTTCTCAGGACCTAAGTCAGTGTTCTCTAAGGTCCCGAGCCTAAACAATGCCGAAGTCGCAAGAACCATTCCGCCGGGAGTAGGGGCAAAAATCCCCACTCACAGTGGCGACTCCACAGGGGATAAGAGAAGTTGATTCTGTTGGTCTTTATATTATTCTATTCTTTCTTATAATGATATTATCCATTGCATCATATTAGATTGCATTGTGTGCATGAGTTAGGACTCCCGTGTTGTGTCATGTAAGGGATACCATACTTTCACTCAAGGTATGGAGATCGAGCATGGTATAACCACTCATAGCCTCGTACCTTTTGGTATATACTTGCTATGGGAACCTAAGCCTTTTACCCAAAGACTAAAGCTCATGTAATTGGCCTAGTTACTTTCCTTAGGATTTTTACCCCAAATGCATGTTGTTTGACTATGCTTAATTTATCTTGGCTTAAATCATGGCTTATTTGGTTTGATCTTTTTCTAATATGACCCAAGTACATTTGCACTCTCAAAATAAATTTTTCTTTAAAGTCCAAAAGACCCAAGCTATTTTCAAAATCTTTTAAGATGGTTTTTGGACATAAAACTTTTCTAAAAACAAATCAAAAATTATTTTTTTTGCTCATGGCCCAAATAGTCCAAAATCCATTTTTTCTAAAATCTTTTTACAATGGGCATAAAAACAAAATTATTTTCATCTAACCTTTTATTAAAAAGAGCTTGCAAATTATTTAGGTCAATTATAAAATACCAAAAATCAATTGTGAGCCTAGTTTATACTAAGAATAATTAATCATAGGCTTGTTTTTGTTATGAACCATTAGTTACCTTTTTCAAGTGAGAAATCTATTTATAATAAACCTCTTAATTTGTTTTAATCCAATATAGCATAAAAGCTACTTTAGTTGGTTGAATGGATTAAAACCTAATTAATAGGAATTATCATGGATTGATTTCCATTTTCTAAAATATAACTATTGGTTGAAACGTCCGAGGGAATTATTTGAAAGCAAGGTACCCCATATTGGTATTTTGTTAACCATATACCTAGGAAAAGAGACTCGCCATTCGTTTGTGGATGTTATAAGGTTGGAAGGAACGTCCTATTTGTCCTTGTTTGTTAATTGTTCGTGCATACATGCATACATGAATACATTTGCATCTCATATCATTGACACTCTCTGGCTCGTAGCCCTAGATTATGAAAGTTCAAAAGCTTACAACAATCCAACCTACGCCGGAGATGAAGTATCTAGCAACGACTCAATCACTTGCTCACCAAAAGCAATGGAGCCCGAACAAATTCAAAGAATGGTGGATGAAGCCCTCAATGCCAAGATGGAAGAAATAAAAGAGTCCATGGCCGAGACCATAAAGAATCAACTAGCTGCAATTTTAGGAAACAATGCTGAAGCATCTGCTAGCATTAAGAAGCCAAAGGACAAAGGGAAGACTAAAGTTGGTGAAGTGGTTTTTTATGATGAAAAGGTGATCATTGACGATGATGATTGGGCTCAATGCTACCAAGATCCTCAAGATAAAAAGGAGCCGAAGGTTGTTGAGAAGGTAACTATTAAAAAGACAGAAACTTCTGATGTTGAAAAGATGATTGCGGATTTAGAAAGAAATTTGACAAGAAACTGAAAATTGAAGAAATGCCTAAAGTGGATAAATTATTTGAGCTAGATGAAGAAGTTCTGTACAAGATAAAGATGCCATCTTTTGTGAAGTTTGATGGAAACGAAAATCCTCATCTCCATGTGAAGCAGTATATCACTGCTATGTAGTCAGCCCGAGCTACTAAGGCTCAAACTCTAAGGTACTTCATGCTCTCATTGGATCTTGTTGTCCAAAATTGGTTCAATACCTTAAATGATAGAACAAAAAAGAGTTGGGATCTACTTTACAAAGCCTTCATCCAACAATATAGGTATAATGTCGAGTTGGAGGTTAGCTTAATGGAAGTGGAGTCCATAAGGCAAAGGCCAAATGAGAATTTTGTGGACTGTGTGAAAAGGTGGTGAAATAAGGTTTCTTTACTCAAGAAAAGGCCCTATGAACTTGATCAAATAAGGATGATCGTGAGAGGTGTCCTGCCCAATCTCCGTGAAAGGATGTCTCACACCCTTATAAGGGATTCCAAAGATCTTCTCCAAGCTGGTCTGCAAATTGAAGAGTGGGAAAGAGAGAAGAACCAATTTTCAATAAAAAGAAATGAGAAAGGAAATTTTCAGCCTAGCAATCAAAGCACTCAAAAAGAAGTTGGGGTTAATACCACTAGTCAAGGAGGAATGAGGCAGTTTTCAGAATTAGGAAAGCAACTGCCTTGGTTTTTTAGCAAACTACAAAAGAAAGGGTTGTTACAACCATTTGCTCCTCGACCTTTGCCTAGTCCATTACCCCTAAAATTTGATACTAAGGCTTTTTGTCAATTTCATCAGACTCAAGGACATGAGACTGATAGATGTACCCGATTAAGGAATGACATCCAAGATTTGATTGATAGTGGCAAGCTACCCCAGCCGGATAAGCCCAACACCAAAGACAATCCATTACCAAGGTTCAATAGAGTACCTCCACCAGCAACCTTCATGGTGGGAAAAGGATTGGAAGAAGAATTTATTTTATCATCATTTCAAGATGGAAAGATTGAAGATGTGAAGGGAAAAGAAGCTTAAACTCAACGAACTTTCCTTAGCTTGAATGTTGCTTTTCAATTTTACTTTCTTTAATATTTAATTGGAACTATCGTGTTTATCAAATTTAAATTTGTTTGAATAAATTACTTTTATCAAAAAATTTGTTGGTCTTTGTTCATTTTGGTGCTCAACCGATGAGGAATTTAGCTTGATGTTTATAAATTAATGTGTCTAGGCATCATGACTTGAATGACTTTACTAGGTGAGGTAATTGCTCTATAGCATTGAGTTGTGTATGCTTACTTAGAGAGGGCTCCTGCATAATTACCTCTGTCTAGGTCTTAGTCAGTCTTAGAACATACTTTGACAAACTTTCAAGGTGAAATTGAACTCTGCTTATTTAAGAGAGAAATGATCTAGGCATTATTTGCTTGGCCAACAACTTGCATCCACCCTATTAAATATCAATCCCTAATTGTCCATTTGAGCCTTCATAAAATTTTAGCTTTCTTTTCATTAGCATATAACTAACAACCTACCTTGAGCTGTTGTGATACTTTTCACAAGTCTTATGATCACTAAGATGAAGAGGTAAGAAGATCAAAGAAAGAAATGAATAGTGAAGGCCATGAAGTTCTCAAGACCATAAGGGTAGTTGAAGTTCTCAAGACCATAAGGGTAGTTGATGTTTTCAAGACCATAAGGATAGTTGATGTTCTCAAAACTATAAGGGTAGTTGAAGTTCACTTACTATCTCCAATATATCAAGACAACATCAACATTGGAGTAACAAATGATTTATCCCTGTTAAAGAAAATTTATGTTACTCCACTCATCCATTATTGGAAGCCCAAGTCAGTACAAACAAGACAACTTTGTTTGAGCTAGAACTAAAAAAAAAAAGAACAAAAAAAAAAAGAAGAAAAAAAAAGAAGAAGAAAGAAAGAAAAAAAAAAGAAGAAAAAAAAGAAGAAAAGAAAAAAGATAAAACCCAAAAGGCGGTTCATAAAGCCAATTGAGTTCTCTTTTACCTAAAGAAACAAAAGGCTTCCATAAGGACATTTTGACTTGAATTGGTCCAACCTAATTAAAGATTCGATCAAAATTAGAGGAAAAAGATCAAGACCATCCAGTTCTTGAAAGTTATGTACTTGATAGTCCAACAAAAATAGAAAGAAGGCAAAAATGATAAAAGAAAGGGAAGAGTAAGGAAAGAGAAAGAAAAGGAAAGAGCAAGAAAAATAAAAAAGAAAGAAAAGGGAGAAGAAAAGAAACGAATTTGGGAACCAAACTTTATGCAAGTGCAAAGACTATCCCAATCAAGATCCAGATTAATGCCAATAAGATAAAAGGACTTTGGAGTCTAGAAAGATTGCTCCCAACTGTCTAAAGTTCCAATAAGAAATTTGTAGTATGAGGGTTTGTCCATTGTGTCACACCAACTCCAATCTCAAAATGGCCTTCACTTTAACCCATATCCCTCATAGACCCCATTTTAAGCCTATCAAAGACCTGTTGATCTCTCTTTGTAGTTAGAGTCTATAAGTGGAGATAGTTTGGATAAGCATGCATATGAGACAGATAATAAGTAATGTGTATATGCCTATCTGAAGTGCAACAATTCTTGCTTAAATAGAAATGATTCCCGAGTTTAGTGCGGAAACTAGGGTTGTCATGTTATAGATATACTAATTTGGAAAATCAAGTCCTTAGGTACATTGACATTAAGTTGGCAAAGCCAACATTTGATTTCAAAATCAAAATTCAAAAAATACAAAAAATATATTATTTTCACACAAAGCCTTCAAGTTAAGGGAAGTATGTTGAAACTCCAAAGGACACAGGAAATGATTATTGGCAAGGTCGTGAAGAAGCTATCAACTAACATGCTGAGACATAGTTTGAAATAGATGAATCCCTTATTCTTCTACTTGGGGTCTCCATTATTCATATTTTCAACATCTTGAAGATAAAAGCCATAAATGCAAAGCTTTCTATCATTCCAATGCAAGACTTGAACGAGTGTCGAAAAGGAGTCAATAAGAATACTTCTGCTGATCACCTCGCTCTGTGAGTCAAATAAACCGCTGTGAGTATTATCATGCATATCATGCTTACATAAGCATATCACTTCACACTTTCTTGTCTTGTATTGTCTATTCTTTATCAAAGTGAACAATAAACACTCTGTGAAGTAAAGAACCAAAAGAAGATGTCAAATCAGGGGGCATGGAAAGCCCATTGCTTGAGAAAGTTTTAGTAATTTTGCAAAGAGAAGAAATGCATGCTTGTGCGAAGAACTAGACGGCAAAAACATCAATCAGAGCCTGCATAGAAAAATCATGGGTTTGAGCCTACATAGGGGGTAAAGTTTCTCCTTTTCAATTTTTTGAGTCTATATATAAAAAGTTTTCAAACTCACTTACAAATATTTTGCCAAGCAGGGGGGAAAAGAGAGGGTATAAGGTCCAATTAAAATGAATTTTTGCAAAAAGGAAGAACAAAAGAATGAAACATTAGAACTCTCAAAAGAATGAAGATGCAAAAGACAAAAGATTAGTCCAGCTAAAAAAGCTGAAGCAAGGGTAAAGACCCAAAGTCCAAAGGATAAAGATCCATTTTCAAGGGTGAAGACCCGATTTCCAAAGGATGAAAGTCCATTTTCAAGGGTGAAGACCCGATCTCCAATGGATAAAGATCCATGTTTCAAGGGTAAAGACCCAATCTCTAATGGATAAATATCCAATTTCAAAAGGTGAAGACCTGATGTCCAAAGGATGAAGATCCAATTTTAAAGGGTGAGGACCCAAAGTTCAAAGGATGAAGATCCATTCTAAAGGGTGAAGACCCAACCTCAAAGGATGAAGATCCATTTTCAAGGGTGAAGACCCGATCTCAAAGGATGAAAATCCATTTGCAAGGGTGAAGACCTGATCTCAAAGGATGAACATCCATTTTCAAGGGTGAAAACCCGATCTCAAAGGATGAAGATCCATTTTGAGGGTGAAGAACCACGATGCATAGAACAGCTGGAGTAGTCAAACTTTTCAACTGATAAAAGGTCAGTCAAACTCAGTCTCGAGTCCAAGTACCCATTCCTGGGTCCAAGTACCCAAATTCAATCCAATCTCGGGTCCAAGTACCCAAATTCAACCCAATCTCGGGTCCAAGTACCCAAATCAAATCATTCTCTAGTCCAGATACCCAAATCAAATCAATCTCGGGTCCAAGTACCCAAATCAATTCAAGCTTGGGTCCAAGTACCCAATCTCGGGTCTAAGCACCCAAAATTCAATTCATTCTAGGGTCCAAGCACCCAAATCAAATCAGTCTCGGGTCCAAGTACCCATTCTCGAGTCCAAGCACCCATTCTCGGGTCTAAGTACCCAAATCAATTCAAGCTCAGGTCCAAGTACCCAATCTCGGGTCTAAGTACCCAAATCAATTCAAGCTAGGGTCCAAGTACCCAATCTCGGGTCCAAGCACCCATTCTCAGGTCCAAGTACCCAAATAAATTCAAGCTCGGGTCCAAGTACCCAAATCAATTCAAGCTCAGGTCCAAGTACCCAATCTCGGGTCCAAGCACCCATTCTCGGGTCCAAGTACCTAAATAAATTCAAGCTCGGGTCCAAGTACCCAATCTCTGGTCCAAGTACCCAACCTCGGGTCCAAGTATCCAAATCAATTCAAGCTCCGGTCCAAGTACCCAATCTCGGGTCCAAGCACCCATTCTCGGTTCCAAGTACCCAAATCAAATTCAATCCAATCTCGGGTCCAAGTACCCAAATCAAATCAATCTCGGGTCCAAGTACCCAATCCTAGGTCCAAGTACCCAAATTCAATCCAATCTTGGGTCCAAGTACCCAAATCAAATTTAATCTCAGGTCCAAGTACCCAATCTCTGGTTCAAGTACCCAAATCAATTCATGCTCGGGTCCAAGTACCCAATCTCAGGTCCAAGCACCCAAATCAAATCAGTCTCCCATTCTCTGGTCCAAGCACCCATTCTCGGGTCCAAGTACCCAAATCAATTCAAGCTCGGGTTCAAGTACACAATCTCGGGTCCAAGCACCCATTCTCGGGTCCAAGTACCCAAATCAATTCAAGCTCGGGTCCAAGTACCCAATCTCGGGTCCAAGCACCCATTCTTGGGTCCAAGTACCTAAATCAATTCAAGCTCGGGTCCAAGTACCCAATCTCTTGTCCATGTATCTAAATCAATTGAAGCTCGGGTCCAAGTACCCAATCTCGAGTCCAAGCACCCATTCTCGGGTCCAAGTACCCAATCTCGGGTCCAAGTACCCAAATCAAATCAATCTCGGGTCCAAGTACCCAATCCTGGGTCCAAGTACCCAAATTCAATCCAATCTTGGCTCCAAGTACCCAAATCAAATTTAATCTCGGGTCCAAGTACCCAAATCAAATTTAATCTGGGGTCCAAGTACCCAATCTCTGGTCCAAGTACCCAAATCAAGTCCAGAACTCGAACCGAGTCCAGAATCCAAAAACAAATTCAAATAACATCTCATCAAAAATTAAGTCTTGTTGCTCTTCACTCTCAAAAGTCTCAGATCGTTCAAGTAGGAGGCAAACTGTAGACCCTTAATTTTTGACCCAATCCGATCTAATATATTTTAATTAGTCCAAAATAAATTTTGTGTTGTCCAATATATTTTAATTAGTCCAAAATAATTTTTGTGGTATCTTGATTAATTTTAATGTTTATTTTAGTAAAAAATGGTGAAGTGAATAAAAAATCAAAAATAATAACAAAAAATAACAAAAAAAATCGGCGACGGAAAAATCGGAGATGAAAAATCGTTGCCAAAAGTCAGCGCGGGCCTATTGGCATTTCGCCCGCAGAAGTTTCCTGTGGGCAAAATGGCCCGCAGGCCCGTTTCGCCCTTGCTAGGGCAATTTTTCTACAGCAGTTCTTTTTCGCCATTGAAATTTTTCCAACGTAAATTTTTTGAAACCTAATACAATTAGGTTTCGGTTTCCTTTTCTTAATGAATATTATGTTCCGTGAATAACTAGGAATAGACCATAAAATTCTTCTATAAATAAGACAAAAAACAACACAAAAAGGAATGAAGAAATTGGAGGAGAAATTGATTAAAAATTGGATCTGAAACTAAGTAAGAAAGGTAGTGAAGCAACCTAATTTTGTTTTTAGAGAGAAAAGAAATTCAAGCAATTCAAAGGCAGCAAAGCTTGTCTTTGTTTTTGTTCATCTAAGAAGCAATTTTTGGTGTAACCTACGAACCAAGGTTTGAATTCTAAATTTCTTTTTATTTTTTCACAGTAGCTTAATAATCTGGTTTTTTTTTCTTTAATTCAAAAACCCTAGAACCTCAATTCACTTTTTCTAAAGTTTAAAAACCTTAATTCGTTGCTTTGTTTTCCAAAAAGTTTAAAATTGTTAGTTTTGTTTTTTCAAAACCCCAAAACCCCAATTTGCTTTCTAAGTTTTCAAAACTCTAAATTGAGTTCTGTTTCATTCCAAAAGCCATAAAAACATCTTTTTTGCTTCTATAAACTTTAAATCATTTTCATAAAACTTCATAAAGTTATCAATTGTTTTTTCCAAATTCTAAAAATTAATTCATTCCCCGAAACCCTAAATCAAAAATCCTAAAACCCTAATTCAACTCCAAAAACCAAAACAGTGAACCCTAACCCCCTTAAAACCTTAAACCCTAATTTTTTCTAAACCCTAATCCTTTAAAACTTTAAAAAATCATATAAACACAAGTGTTATAATTTTACATAGTAAGCTTAAAACATAATTCAATGAGTAACCGTAAGTCATAAATCTAAGTATTTTAAAGTGTCCAAACCCTAGTTTCATGATTTCACCATTCAAACACTAATTTGGTTAATTAAAGAACTTTGTCAACCTTTTAAAACATAAAACCTTAATCTATTTTAATTCCTTTAAAACTTACAGTAGCCTAATTCCACAAATTTCAAAACCCTAAACACATGAAATAAAGAACCCTAAATGGAAACAGTAGCCATAATTTAGATTTTTATTTGCCTTATTCAATTCTATATTTGATTATGCTTTAATTTATTTTATATGCTTTAATTTATTTAAACTCAATGCTTCGTTTATTAAATTTATCATGGATAGATGTTTACCTTTTATTGATGTTTAATACCTTTGATGAATGATTTATTTATGATAATTGGTTATTTACTTTTATCGATTTATTTAGACTTCCAAATGTTGTAAGAGGTATGTTTTCACTTGGTGGGTACCTCATTAGTTAAATATCATGTAATTTAAATTGCTTTTCTATTTTAGAACCAATGTAAAGGACATATTTCTACCTTTCAGTGGGTGTCCTATTTAGGCATGGGATGTAATGACATGTTTCCATCCTCGGATGGGTGTCCATATATTTATTTTTTTTTGAACATTGTTTTGATTTTTAATATATCTATGCTTTATTTTAATTATTATGTGTAATATGGATAATGTTGTTATATTTAAGAATTTTATAATATTAATACCTGTAAAGGTGGCCGGTTCCAATGAACCGGGTGTTGTGGGGGTGTTGGGCCATTTTTCACCTTCCCCACACGTACCCAACTTTATGAACCCATTAGGGGGTTGGGGGTTCCTTAGGAATCGAGTCATCCACCCCTTTCTTTTTCCTGTTCTGTCCGGGTGGCGACTCCATTTTCTCCAGACCTAGGTCTGTGTTCTCTAAGGCCCCGAGCCTAAACAGTGCCGAAGTTGCAAGAACCATTCCACTGGGAGTTGGGGCAAAAATCCCCACTCACACTAAAATTTCAGCTAATTGGTTCTTCATGGTCTTAGCCAGGGCCTCTTTTATTTCTTCCATCTTAGCATTGATGGCATCATCTATGATTCTTTGAATTTGTTCAGGCTCCATTGCTTTTGGTGAGCAAGTGATTGAGTCGTTGCTAAATTCTTCATCGCCGGAGTAGGCCGGATTGTCGTATGCTTTGGAACTGTCATAATACATGGTTGTGAACCAGAGAGGATCACTGATATGAGATGCAAATGTATGTATGCAAGTATGCACAAACAATAGACAAAGAAAGATAATTAGGACTTTCCTTCCAACCTTATAACATCCACATGCGAATGGCGAGTCTCTTTTCATAGGTAATATGGTTAACAAAATACCAACATGGGGTATCTTGTTTTCAAATAGTTCCCTCGGATGTTTCAACCAATAGTTATATTTTTAAAAATGGAAATCAGTTCATGATAATTCCCATTAATTAGGTTTTAATCCATTCAACCTACTAAAGTAGCTTTTATGCTATATTGGATTAAAACTAAATTAAGAGGTTTATTATAAATATATTTTTCACTTGAAAAAGTAACTAATGATTCATGCAAAAAACAAGCCCATGATTAATTATTCTTAGTATAAACTAGGCTCGCAATTGATTTTGATATTTTATAATTGACCAAAATAATTTGCAAGCTCTTGTTAAGAAAGGTTAGATGAAAATAATTTTGTTTTTAAGCCCATTGTATAAAAAGATTTTAGAAAAAATATATTTTGGGCTTAGTATTTGGGTCATGAGCAAAAGAATTTTCAATTTGTTTTTAGAAAAGTTTTATGTCCAAAGACCATCTTGAAAAAGTTTTGAAAATAGCTTTGGTCTTTTTGACTTTAAAGAAAAATTTATTTGAGCTCACAATGTAATTAGGTCATATTAGAAAAAGAACAAACCAAATAAGCCATGATTTAAGCCAAGATAAATTAACCATAGTCAAACAACAAGCATTTGGGGTAAAATCCTAAGGAAATTAACTAGGCTAATTACATGAGCTTTAGTCTTTGGGTTAAAAGGCTTAGGTTTCCATAGCAAGTATATACCAAATGGTATGAGGCTATGAGTGGTTATGCCATGCTCGATCTCCATACCTTGAGTGAAAGTATGGTATCCCTTGCATAACACAACTCGGGTAACACGGGCATCCTAACTCACGCATACGATGCAATCTAATATGATGCTATGGATAATATCATGATAAGAAAGAATAGAATAATATATGACCAACGGAATCAACTTCTCTTATCCCCAGTGGAGTTGCCACTGTGTGTAACACACCTAGATCCCATATACGTACACCACATACACCCACATATGTAATAACGTATACTGGATACAAGAATGTCATAGTCAATTTTAAGAAAACCAAACCAATCTTTAAACTTAACATCAAATCATCATTTCTATAATCTGAATAAACTTAAAACATTTAACTTATATTATAGAAAATAATAAATGAAACATCCCTTATTAAAATACATTTACATATATCTTCATTACTTTAAAAGTTTATCCAAAACATTTTTTTAATAAGCAGCAAAAAATGTAGCAGAATATACATACACATACATCAAAATCAATATTTACAAAAATATAGAGTTTATACATGCTTGGCAGTTCGTCTCTGATCTTGAAGTCCAAAATCAACACTTAACAAGGGATCACAAGCCTAGACTCGACTAGGTCTAGCTGAACTTTCCGGTTCAACTGGATCTACCCTGTCACCTGTGCGATAAATCACAATCGCGCTAAGCCAAAGGCTTAGTGGTACAATCCATAATAACAATATGCTTCAAATGTAATGCCAATGTCAAACTTTTAAGAATTAGAAACAATATACAAGGATATTATATTTCATAACATTACATTTCGTTACATTGTTCAATTGTTCCATTATTAATAATTCACATTAAAGCAAAGACAAGCATGGGCCCAAAAGAAACTAATATGCCATTCAAATTCCAGAGTTACTATTTTGGTCCAATAATCACAATTATCAAGCCCGTAGGCGAATCATTATCACAATGAGGATTTCCTCATATGTAACATCCCAACTAGGCATTAAGGACTAGGCCCAACCAAGCTTCAAGGGGAGCTCAGCATCAACCCAACCTATCTTCAAGGACCAAGCCCAATGTAGCTTCAAGGGATTGTTACTTTTAGGCATGCCACCAACAATAAAACTCTAAAAATTGAATAACATACTAGGCACACAATTCTTTCATTCTTTCATTATCAAATCCATTTTCACTTTCTTATGATCATCTTGGTACAGTGCCTCAAATATCCCATTTATATCAATATAGCCATCAACAATGGCTTCACATATCATCATTAGGGTATACATAACCAATTACATTATTCATATATTTTGAATCCTCAACATATAATTCACATAGTTCACATAATGCAAATCATAGAACCATTCTCATATATCAACAATATAATAGGTAACCTAACACATTTTCCAACCAAATGTGTTAAGTCCCAAAGACATGTAAATGTATGTAATCATATAAGGTTTGTTCTTACCTCTAAGAGCAACAAACACCAATCTAACAACTTCCTCTTCCAAGAATCCTTCAACACTTGGATTGGTTACCTCAAAACTCTTCAAAACCTAATCCAAATGTAATTATACACACTCACTTAGTGGTACACATAAGAAAATAAGGATAAGAGCTAACTAGGGTAAACTCTACACATGGCATGCTCAACAACAAGGGCGTGTCCCTGACTGTGCCCTAACCCACAACACAGAAGCTTTGACACTCTCAGTGACATGGGCGTGTCACTGCATGTGTCAATTCTCCTCCAACACAGTGGCTATGACACGCTCTGTGACATGGGCGTGTCAGTGGTCGTGTCACCCACACTGAAAATAGAACCAATAGCACACCCAAAGACATGGCCGTGCTACTGGGCATGTAAGGTAAAAAACCTGAAATCAACACCAAAAATACCACATCCAACAAACCTCTTTCTTTTACCCTTTTCCACTCCAAACAAACTTAACCAAAACCATCAATATACCAAAATAAACTTGCATAACATCAAAATAACTCAAATATATCCATCAACACACAAACACAACCATATTTATAACTCAACACATACACAATCCATAACTCTTGTTTTCTTCACCAAACTTAACATTTTCTTCAATCCAACCCCAAAATCAAAGTTAATTAGACTAAACAACCTCAAACACACCAAAATCACCCATACACACAACTACAGCAACCATCCAGCAAACTCAAATACACAAACTCCAAAAGAAATCAAAGAAACAAGTTGGAAACTTACCAAAAGTGAAGAAAATCCTTAAAACTCCAACTTGGTCTCTTGAAATCCTTCAATTTCTTGAGTTAGGAATCAACAAAACCTCTCTTTCCCTTTGGCAATGGTGACGGCTGGCTATCCAAGTGAAGAAAGAAGAAGATGATAAAAGTCAAACCACTCACAAACCTCTTAAACCACATAAAAACTCTCTTTCCACAAATTACTCTCCACCAAAGTAAATTAATTATTATAATAATATAATAAACAAAATATCATCTTCCACTAATAATGTTTAATATCTATTTTAAATAATTAATTATCTCATTTGACCATAATTAAAACATTGACTTGTATATGTTGCATATATCTCTATATATACAACATATACACACACCTTCTTTTTATCTTCTCACTTAATCAAATATACACTTAATATCATTTAATTCAATTTCAACAATTAGCATTTCCAAAATTTTAGGGTATCATTTGGGATATTGCAATTCTCCCTCTCCACAAAAAAATTTCATCCTCGAAATTACATGATCTCAAGTCTGAAACAACTGAGGATACTGATCTCACATCACTTGCTCACTCTCCCAAGTTGCCTCTTCCTTAGCATGATTCTTCCATAGAACCTTCACAAGTGGCACTTTCTTATTTCTCAACTCTTTCACTTCATGTGCCAAAATAGCCATCAGTTCTTCTTCAAAAATCAGATCCGGACTCACCTCAATAGATTCAACTGATAGAATATGAGATGGGTCTGATCTATACCTCCGTAGCATAGAGACATGGAAGACATTGTGAATTCTATCCAATTCAAGCAGCAAAGCAAGTCAATAGGCCACTGGTCCAACTCTCTCCAGTACCTCATAAGGTCCAATGAAATGAGGACTCAATTTCCCTTTGCGGCCAAATCTCAAAATTCTCTTCCAAGGAGACACTTTCAAATATACTTTATTTCCAACATTGAACTCTATGTCTTTCCTCTTCAAATATGAATAAGATTTCTATCAATCTGAAGCTGCTTTCAAACAATCCTGAATTATCTTCACTTTGTTTTCCGTCTCTTTAATCAAATCAGGACCAACCAACTTACCTTCTCCAACCTCATCCCAACATAGAGGCATTCTGCATCTTCTACCATACAATGCCTCATAAGGTGCCATTCTAATGTTGGATTAATGACTGTTGTTATAAGCAAATTCCATCAATGGCAAGAATCTATCCCAACTCCTAGAGAAATAAATAACATAGCTTCTCAACATATCCTCCAAAATCTATATCACTCTCTCTGACTGCCCATCTGTCTACGAACGAAAAGCAGTGCTAACATGAAACTGAGAACCTAAAACATCATGCAAACTCTTCCAAAACCTTGAAGTAAATCGGGGATCTCGATCAAATACCAACGAAATTGGGACTCCATGCAACTTCACTATCTCACTAATATACAGCTCAACTAATTTCTCAAGAGAATAGTCCATCCGAACTGGAAGAAAGTGAGCTGTCTTCGTCTTCCGATCAATAATCACCCAGATGGCATCATGCTTCTTCTGAGTCAATGGCAAACCAGTCACAAAATTCATTGTTACTCACTCCCATTTCCATTCAGGCACTCATAAAGGTTGGAGCAACCCTGATGGAACTTGGTGCTAGGCCTTCACTCTTTGAAAGTGAGACATTTGGATACAAACTCCGCTATGTCCCTCTTCATACCTTACCACCAATAATGTTGCTTCAAATCATGATACATCTTAGTATTCCCAGGGTGCATAGCAAAAGCTGATTGACGTGCTTCCTGCAAAATAATCTTTATCAATCTTGCATCATTAGGAACACAATCTATTTTTATACTATATACTGCCATCATCTCTCACATGAAAATCTCTACTCTCTCCTTTTTGGCAATCTGATACAACTTTTTGAATTTTCTCATCTGCCAACTGAGCCTCTCTAATATGATCCAACAAGACTGGCCTCAACTGTAACTGAGCCAATAAAGCACCATCATCACATGACTCAAAACTAGCATGCAACGCTCTCAACTCAACAAGCAACGAGAGTGAATAAGCAGTCAAACATGCTAAAGACTTTCGACTCAAGGCATCAGCAACAACATTTGCCTTACTAGGATGATAATCAATCAAACAGTCATAGTCTTTAATCAACTCCAACCACCATCTCTGTAGAAGATTCAACTCTCTCTGAACACCCAAGTATTTGAAACTTTTATGATCTATATAGATGAAACACTTCTCCCCATAAAGATAATGTTGCCAAATCTTCAAAGCAAAAAGTGTGGCTGCCAACTCCAAATCATGCGTCGAATAATTAAGCTCATGCGGCTTCAACTGCCGAGAAGCATAAGCTATGACTCTACCCTCTTGCATGAAAACACAACCTAAACCACTATGTGAAGCATCACTGTGAATCACATATGGTTTATCTTCCACAGGCAAAGTAAGAATAGGAACTTGAGACAACATCTCTTTCAACTGCTCAAAGCTTGCTTGACACCAATCCATCCATACGAATCTAACTTCCTTCCGAAGCAATCTGGTGAGTGGAGTAGCTATCAAAGAAAAACCCTTCACAAACCATCGATACTGTCTTCGGTGGACACCAATTCAAAATGGCCACAACTTTACTTGGATAAACTCTAATACCATTTGCTGAAACTACATGATCGAGAAAAGTCACTTGATCAAGCCAAAAGTCACACTTAGATAGCTAAGCATATAATTGCTTCTCTCTCAAGGTCTGCAATACAATTTTCAAGTGCTTATCATGATCCTCCTCATTATGCGAATACACCAAAATATCATCAATAAAGACCACTACAAGTTGATCTAGATAGGGTCTAAACACCCTATTCATCAAATCCAAAAAAGCTGTTGGTACATTCATCAACCCAAAAGGCATCTCCAAAAACTCATAATGCCCATACCTTGTGCGAAAAGCTATCTTAGATACATCTTCCTCTTTGACTCTCAACTGATGGTTCCCTGATCTCAGATCAATCTTGGAGAAAATTGCTACTCCCTTCAACTAATTAAAGAGATCATCTATCCTAGGCAAAGGATACTTATTTTTAATGGTCACCTTATTCAACTGCCTATAATCAGTGCAAAGTCTCAAAGTACCATCCTTCTTCTTCACATACAAAATAGGAGATCCCCATGGAGACACACTAGGGCAAACAAACCCTTTATCCAACAACTCTTGCAACTGCACCTTTAACTCTCTCAACTCAGCAGGTGCCATTCGACAGGGAGTAATAGAGAAGGGAGTGGTACTAGGCAACAAATTGATACCAAACTCAACCTCTCTCTTAGGGGGTATCCTTGGCAACTCCTCAGAAAAAACATCTAGGAATTCAGCAACTGTGGATATACTAACAAGCTGAGAACCCACTACTCTGGTATCTACCACATGAGTAAGAAAAGCATCACACCATTTTTGAATTAACCTCCTAGCTACAACAGCTGAAACAAACAAGGATGAAAGATGTCTTTGCTCACTAGATACCATAACACTTCTACCATCGTTGGTTCTCAGGATAACACATTTCTTTTGATAGTCTACCACAGCCCCATGCTTGGATAACCAATCCATGCCTAAGATCAAATCATACTCCTTAAAAGGCATTTCAATCAAATCACCCAAGAACTCCTCATCCTGTACCACAACTGAAATGTAACTCCCCTATATCCTGTATACGTACCAAGCATGCTTAAACGATCATAATATACGTATACTGAATATAGAAAATGTCACAGTTTAAAAAGACACAACAAATATCTTTGTAAATAAGTGAAACCAATCTCAAACAAATAAAAGAAATCCAAAAGACACCATATATAAAATGTTTAATAATTCACAGCGGAAGTTATTACAAATATGTTATAAATCAAAGTTTACAAAACATAAAATATATACATGATTGGCAGCTCTTCTCTGATCTTTAAGTCCCAAAAGAGAAATCCTCAATGTCTAGTCTCACTTGGTCTCGAAGAGCTCTCAGGTTCAACTCTATCACCTGCACGATCAAACACTATGGCACTAAGCCAACGGCTTAGTAGTACAAAGTATGCTAGCATTATGCTTTAATGCAATGTAATGTCACACATTTTATTAATAAATCAACATCATAGATGGAAGGCTAACAACATACCTATATATTTCATAAAGTACACATATATAAACATATCACATTTCAACATCCTTCCATATAACTCATTAGTCAATCATTTTACCATTCATAAATCACATTAAACAAAGACAAGCATGGGCCCAAAATACACTAATATACCATTCAATTTTCAGAGTAGATGTTTTGGTTCAATCATCAAATTTATTATTATCATAAACCCAAATAGGCTTCAAGGATTAGGTTCAACCAAGCTTCAAAGGGAACAAAGCATGCTAAGTCTCAACCCAACTTGGCTTCAAGAACCAACCCAACCTAGCTTCAAGGGTTGTAACATCTCAATTAGGCTTCAAGGACTAGATCCAACCAAGCTTCAAGGGGAGTAAAACATGTTAAACTTCTACCCAACTTGGCTTCAAGGATCAAGCCCAACCTAACTTCAAGAGAGTGTTACTATCATTAGGCATGCCACCAACAACAAACTCTGAAAATTAAATAACACATTAGTCACACAATTCATTTATTATTTCATTCTCAATTCTCATCATCAATTAGGCAAACATGCCTTATTTCTTTCAATTGAATCATCATAGCCAATCATAATGGCTTCACATCACATTTGAGTTATCATAGCCAATCACAATGGCCTCATTGATATAACATTTCAAAGTACATTATTCATATAACACATTACCATTTACAAGATTCACAAGGCATAAAATATAACATTGTTCATATTGTATCATATGAATCATCATTATAATACTTAACACTTTAGATTATTCATTGATTTATAATCTTCCACATACATTTGTATGGATCATTCTTTGTTTTAAAAGTGTTTAGAGTGTTTACTTTTAGGGTTAGGTACAAGAAGATCTTTGAAGAATCAAAACAATGTAAGAAAAGCAAGGAACAATCACAGTAGCCAACACCTTCAAGGGACACGGCCAAGCTTGTGGCCGTGTCTCTCAACCCAAAAATCCAGTAGCAGACACGGGCAAGGGACACGGCCGTATCTCTCAACAAAAATCAGGCAGTGACAAACATGGGCAAGGGACACGGCCAAGCCAGTGGCCGTGTCTCTCCAAAATTGATCCAACACGGCCAAATTTCCTTAGACTTGGCCGTGTCTCCCAAAAATTCTTTAGTTTGGCTGTGTCTCTTCCTTGGTTTGGCCGTGTCTCTTATGAATAAAACCCTAAACATGGCCAAACCTCTTTTGATTGAATTAAAACACATTGTGCACCACATAACCTCATTCAAATGGATACAATTTATGTCATCAACACTTATTTTACATGTTCATCCCAATAGTCACATTAACAATACATCAACAACACATTTAATCACTTACTACTTCAAAACTCTTAAACCAACTTCACTCTTATTCTTTCAACCTCAACATCCACATAACTTACCATCTTCAAACCAAAACCAACATCAATTTAACTTTTAAACTTACAAACAATCTTAACACTTATAAACACATCTAATCATAATATCAACAATTCATAACTTATCTCAAACACAACTTCAAAAATAACTAAAGAATCAAGAGAGTACTTACCAAAAATTAAGGCAATTCCACAAATCTCCAACTTAATCACTTGATTCTTCCTTCAATTTGAGCTTAGAACTTCAAGATCTTCTCTTGCTCTCTTGCTCTCTTTTGTCTTTGGATGAGCCGGCCACCATAAGGGAAAAGAAGAAAAGATGATGAAGAAAAGTCAAATTATCATCTCTTTAAATCTCCACCAAGCAATTCTAACAAGACAATTACCAACATACCCTCTTCTCACTTGTTCTAACTACCCTTCATCCACATGCCCTTTTTAGTAATTTCACTCATCCCAAATTAAAATATCTTCTTCCCTTGACTTTCCATTTGACCAACATATATGTTATATATATTAACATATATACAACATATACATTCCATTAACACAATCATTTCCTTTGCAAAAACATATATACATTAAATTCAAATCAAACAACAATTGAATTAAAACTTCTAGGGCACACTTAGGGATATTACATGAACTATCACTATGCACCTTGCTAACTATCACACTATGCCTAAAGGATTTGTCACCAAGACATCAAATCCAAGAGACTCAGAATGCAATTCAGACACATGCAAAATAGAAGCACTTATATATGAGTGAGTAGATCCTGGATCAATAAGAGCAATAACTGAATGCCAAATAAAGAAAATGTACCCGCAATGACAGTTGAAGCATCCGGCTGCCTCTGTATTACATACACTCTCTGAGATGGCCCAGCCTCATCTGGCCTACTGCCTCCGGATGTAGAGCCTCCTTTCTAACTAATCTCGGGTTGACCACCTCTGCTAAAACCTCTGCCCCCTCAACCTCCTCTAACACTGGGTCGAGAAGCTGTAGTATCAGTCTGTCTATCTTTCGGTAGCTCAGGGAAATCTTTGATGAAATGATCTAGTGACCCACATCTGAAACACACTCCTGATCCACCCATCTTCCAGTAAGCACCCCCATGTGCCCTGCCACAATGGACACATGTAGGTGGAGTAGACCTATGAACAACCAGAGTCGGAGCACTAGTTACACAAACTGTAGGTCTCGATCTCTGCCTCTGATACTGAACTAACCTACCAGACTACCTCTGGCTCCTACTGACCCTCAAAAAATAGCTTCCTCTGCCTCACTCAAAGGTCTCCTAGCTCTAGTCTCGCCCTCAGTAGCAGCTGTTGCAATACTCTGTGCTTTCTCAACACTTCTGGCAGTTGCAACCAACTGAGAAAAATCTTGGTACCGGAAACCAGCAACAATACACATAATAGAGGGCCTAAACCCCTACTCAAATCTCCTGCACCGGTCTATCTCATCTGAAATAATTCCACCGGCATAATGACTGAACCGGATATACTCAATCTCATACTCTGTCACTGTCCGGTTATCCTGTCTCAGATTTAGAAACTCCATCTTTTTTGCTTCTTTATACTCCCTCGGAGTATACTTTTGTTCAAACTCCCTTAGAAAATCACCATAAGATAGGGTCGATGGATCATTCATTTCATGTAGAACTGTCTTCCACCAATCATTAGCATCTCTCTAAAGAAGGGTTCTAGAATAATCAAATTTTTCCTCAGAGGCAGCTTGCAGCTGGATGAATACCCTCTGAACTCTATCTAACCACTGCTCAGCTTCTGCAAGATCTGTAGTACCAAAGAAATCCTCAGCTCTGAACTTCCTCAGTTTATCATACTGCCTCATCTGTACCTGCGACTGTGGTTGTGGTGGCGGCTGCTACACTGGAGCTTGCCTCAACAACTCTACCATATTCCATAACCAAACCGGCGGAATCTCATCAGCTGCTGGTCTCACTGGCACAAGAGTAGGTGCTTCACCAGCTATCTCAACCCTAGCTCGATCTTTACCCTCATCAGAAGCTACACTCTCAGTACTGCCCTCTATGGACTGAGGTGACTGAGATGCCATCACTACCTATATTAGCAAACACATCAGAAATTACCTAATCAAAGATCAGAAACTACCAGTGCCAAAGCATGTATCTTATTTAAAAACCATATTTGAAAAATCTAAAATTTCTTTTTCTTACAGTTCACCTAGGTTGAGAACCTCAAACTTAGGCTTTGATACCAAAACAATTGTAACACCCTTGTATCCCATATACGTACACCACATACACCCACATATGTAATATGTAATATCCCAAAGTGTGCCCTAGAGGTTTTGATATAATTGTTGTTTGATTTGAATTAAATGTATATGTGTTATTTGAAAGGAAGAGAAGTGTATTGAGAGAATGTATATGTTGTATATATGGCAATATATCTAACATATATGCAAGTCAAATGAGTGGTCAAAGGAAGAAGATATTTTAATTTGAGACTTGTGAAATTACTAAAAGGGCAAATGTTTAAGAAGGATGTTAAAACAAATTAAAAGAGGGTGTTTAGGTAATTCCTTGTTTTGGAATACTTGGTGGAGATTTAAAGAGAAGTTTGACTTTGTTTCTTTATGTTCTTTTCTTCTTTTCCATGGTGTTGGCTGGCTCATCCAAAGACAAGAGAAAGCAAGAGAGCAAGAGAGGATTTTAAGGTTCTAAGCTCAAATTGAAGGAAGATCTAAGGGATCAAGTTGGTGATTCAAGAAGTTTCATTACTTTGGTAAGTCCTCTTTTGATTTCTTTGCTTATTTGAAGTTGTGTTTGAGTTTGATAGATTTTTAAGGGTGTGTTGTTTGATTGTGATATGTTTAAGAGTGTTTGATTAAATTGATTATGGATTTTAAGGATGGATTGAAGAAAAGAGTAAGTTGGTTGGAAGAGATGGTGTTGTATTTGTGTTTAGGGTTTGAGATGATGTTTGTGATTTGTGTTTGATGTAGGTGTGGAGTTGTTTTGGTGTTTTTGTAAGTTTAAGATGGTTTTTGGCTATGTTTTGTTAAGTTTGTTTGAAGTGGATGTTGGTGAAAAGAAGTGTTTTGTTGGGTGTTTTGTTGTTTTGGCCAGAATCTGAGTTTTTGGCCTGACACGCCCATGAGCACGTTCAGTTTCTTAGGCGTGTCAATTGTGTTGGTGGCAGTAGGATTGACACGACCAGTAACACGCATGTGTTATTGAGCGTGTCATAGCTACTGTGAGATTGGGGAATTAACACGGCCATGAGCACGCTCACGTTGTTGGACGTGTCGATGTTTCTGAGAGGCAGAATGTATTATACGCCCAGTGACACGCCCGTGGTTAGGGTGTGTAAAAGCTTCGATGTTTCTATGTAAATATTTTATACATTCCGTTGCGTATTAAATAAACATATATATCTATTTTGTTTTATATTATAAGTTAATTACTCTATTTTCTATAATGTATAATGAGAAAGAATATATTATCATCTAAAATGATTTAAATGTTAAAGAAAACCGTAGCGTCCCTATATTCAGTGTACGTATATTACATTGTGGTGTTATGTAGTGTGCGTGTACAGGATGTAGGGGTGTTACATAATATACATATACCGAATACAAGAATGTCACAGTCTATTTTAAGCAAACCAAACCAATCTTTAAACTTAACATCAAATCATCATTTCGATAATCTGAATAAAGTTAAAACATTTAACTTATATTATAGATAGTAATAAATGAAACATCCCTTGTTAAAATACATTTACATATATCTTCATTACCTTAAAAATTTATCCAAAATATTTGTTTGATAAGCAGCGAAAAATGTAGTGAATATACATACATATACATTAAAATCAATATTTACAAAAATATAGAGTTTATACATGCTTGGCAGTTCATCCCTGATCTTGAAGTCCAAAATCAACACTTCACAAGGGATCACAAGCCTAGACTCGACTCGGTCTAGCTAAACTTTCCGGTTCAACAGAGTCTATCCTTTCACCTGTGTGATAAATCACAATCATGCTAAGCCAAAGGCTTAGTGGTACAAACCATAATAACAATATGCTTCAAATGTAATGCCAATAATTATTCTTTCAAGAATTAGAAACAAAACAAATAAATGGACACCCATTCGAGGATGGAAGCATGTCCTTACATCGTCCATGTCTAAAACTAAATAGGACACCCACCAAAAGGTGGAAACATGTCCTTTACATTGACCCAAAAACTTTAAAATAATTTAAATTACATAATACTAAACTAATGAGGTACCCATAAGGTGGAAACATACCTCTTACAATTTTAATACCAAAACAAACAAATAATAATCATAATAATAAAGAAAATATCCATCCATGATAAATTAAATAAATCAAGTATTGAAATTAAATAAATCAAAACATATAATAAACTACGTTATCGAATATAAAATTAAATAAAGCAAATAAAGATAAAAATTTAGGTTTATGTTTCAATTTAGGGTTCTTTAATTAACATTTAGGGTTTTGGAATTTTGGAATTGTTATTATTATTATTTAGGCTACTGTGAAGATTTTTGAAAATTGGAATGGATTAGGGTTTTATAAATTTAAGAAAGTAGTAAGGTTTTTGGTTAATCAATTTAGGGTTTAGAACTAAAATCATGAAATTAGGGTTTTGGAACCTTAAGACATTAGGGTTTATAATTTTAAAAGATTCGGTTTTAGGTTCACCGGATTATGGTCATTGAGTTAAGAATTAGGATCTAGATTTACTAGATTGGGTTTTAGGTTCACTGGATTAGGGCTTTAGGGTGTTGATGAACTTGTCATAAAGTTTTTATATTTTAAAAATTAGGGTTTAGGAAAACTAAGGTTTACTGGATGGGGTTTTAAGAAGTAATACGATAGTTTAGAGTTTTTAATATTTTGGAAAACATATTCAATCTTAGGATTTAAGAAAATAGTTTAGAGTTTTATAGAAGTAATTAAGATTAAAGTTTTTAGAAACTATAAAGAAGATTAGGGTTTGGAGAATTAGGAAGACATTTTGAAGTTTCGAATAAAAATTTAGGGTTTAGAAGATTAAGAAAATAGTTTGGGGAAAAATAATTTAGGGTTTTAAAGTTTTGGAAACAAAAGAACAATTTAGGGTTTTTGAAGTTTTGGAAACAGAAGAATAACTTAGGGTATTTGAAGTTTTAGAAGAATAATTTAGGGTTTTTGAAGTTTTGAAAACAGAAGAATAATTTAGGGTTTTTAAAGTTTTTAGTTTTTATAAAACATGCAAGTGAAGTTTTGAAACCCAACTGATTAATGTATTAACTAAAGTAAATAATTAATGTTATTAAAACAAAGATCACGTTACTACATATTCTTATTAATCAAAGAAAATGAAGCTACTGTGAATATATAATTTATGATTAAAGATCAAACCTGCGTAGTTGGTTCCACCAAAAACTTATTTCTGGATGAACAATAACAAAGGCAATGTTGCTGCCTTTGATGGATTGATGATTGCTTCTTGTTTCTAATTTCTTTTTGTCGTCTCTTGCTCCTAGGGTTTTCTGTCTCTTTTTTCCTCCTAGTTTAGAAGTCCCAAGTCCAGATCCCCCTCCCTAATTCTGTGTTTTAAAAGGGTATTTATAGGAAAAATAAAAAACCTACTTCTAATTGTCTAAGGAAATTAAAACCATTTCGGAAAATAAATCAAAACCAAATAGAATTCAGTTTCGGAAAAAACTATGCTGAAAAATTACGCTGGCAAAAAAACTGCTGCGGGCTACAAAAATTGGGAGCAAAAGCTAGGGCTGGCCAGCCATTTCGCCGCAGTAATTGGCCCAAGCCAATTCACTTTCGGCGATGAAATTTTTCGTTTCCTATTTTTACGTCGCCGATTTTTATTTATTTATTTATATTTTTTAACTTTATTAATATTCCCATTTTTATTTTTATTAACAATTGTAAATAATAAATACTAAAATTAATATGATTTAATTAAAATACTACAAAAATTATTTTGGACTATAAAAAATATTGGACTAGACTGGGTCAAAAATTAAGTGTGTACACTTCCCTTGGCTTGTTTATTTTTTTTGTTTTATTTTCTTTATTTGGTGTTTTATGGAACAATTATATTTTTTTTAAATTAAGATTGTTTGAATAAATTACTTTCATCAAAATTTTTATTGGTCTTTGTTCATGTTGGTGCTCAACCAATGAGGAATCTAGCTTGATGTTTATAAATTAATGTATTTAGGCATAATGATTTGAATGACTTTACTGGATGAGGGAATTGTTCGATATCATTGAGTTGTGTATGCTTACTTAGAGAGGGCTGCTGCATAATGACCTTTGTCAAGGTCCTAGTCAGTCTTAGAACATGCTTTGACCGACTTTCAAGGTGAAATTAAACTCTTCTTATTTAAGAGAGATATGATCTAGGCATTGTTTGATGAGCCAACAACTAGTATCTACCCAATTAAATATCAATCCCTAGTTGTCCCTTTGAGCCTTCATAAAATTTTAGCTTTGTTTTTATTGGCTTACAAACTCCAACAACCTACCCTGAGCTATTGTGATACTTTTGATAAGTCTTATGATCACTAAGGTGAAGAGGCAAGAAGATCGAAGAGAGGAATGTATAGCCAAAACTGTAAGCATAGTTGATGTTATCAAAACCATAAGGGTAGTTGAAGTTCACCTAATATCTCCAATCTATCAAGATAACATCAAAGTAACAAATGATTTAACCCTGTTAAAGAAGATTTATGTCACTCCACTCATCCGTTATTAGAAACCCAAGTTGGTACAAACATGACAACTCTTTTAGAGCTAGAACAAAAAAAAGAAATAAAAAAAAAGAAGAAAAAAGAAAGAAAAGAAAAAAAAGATGAAAAGAAAAAAGAAAAAGAAAATAAAATAAAACCCAAAACGGTTCAGAAAGCCAACCAAGTTCTCTTTTACCTAAGGCAACAAAAGGCTTCCATTTGGTTTATAAGGAAAGTTTGACTTGAATTGGTCCAACACAACTAAAGATTTAATGAAAATCAGAGAAAAAGGAGAAAGACCATCCAGTTCTCAAAATTTATGTACTCAGCAATCCTACAAAGAAAAAGGACAAAATACTCAAAGAAAGGGAAGAGTAAAAAAAAATAAAGAGAAAGTAAAGGGAATTTGGGTACCAAACCTTTTGCGAGGACAAAGACTATCCCAATGATAGAAGGAATTTGGAGTCTAGCAAGATTACTTTCAATTGCCTAAAATTCAAACAAGCAGTTTGTAGTGTGAAGGATTGTCCATTGTGTCACATCAGCTCCAATCTCAAAGTGGCCTTCACTTAAACCTGTGTCCCTTATAGACCTCATTTCAAGCCTATAAAAGACCGGCTAATCTCTCTTGGTAGGTAGAGTCTATTAGTGGATATAGTTTGGATAAGCATGCATATGAGATAGACAATATTCAAATTGAAATGAGACCTTTGACCAAGTAATGTGTATGTGCCTATCTGAAGTGCAACAATTCTTGCTTAAATAGGAATGATTACTGAGTTTAGTATGGTAACTAGGGTAGTCATGTTATAGATATGTTAATTCTAGAAATTAAGTCCTGAGGTACAATGACATTGATTTGACAAAGTCAACATTTGATTTAAAAAAAAAACTATTTTCTTGTTATAAAAAAAATTTTACAAAATCTTCAAGTTAAGGGAAATATGTTGAATAGTCAAACCTTAAAGGACACACTGAGCAAAGTAAAGAATTATTTGCAAGGTTGTCAAGAAGCTACCAATTGATGTGCTGAATCATAGTTTGAAATGGATGTATCACTGACTCTGCAGCTTGAGGTCTCCACCACTCATGTTCTCAACATCTTGAAGATAAAAGCCACAAATGCAAAAGCTTTCTAACATTCCAATGCAAGACTTGAACAAGCATCTAAAAGGAACCAATGAGAACACTTTAGTTGATCACCTTGGTTTATGAGTCATTGAAACTACTGTAAGTATTACTGATACATATCATGCATACATGAGCATATCACACTACATTTTTCTTTATCAAAAGTAAGCAGCAATACTCAATGAAGCAAACATGAAGCGAGAATGGAATCAGGGGGCATGGAAGGCCCCATTGCATGAGGAAGCACCAGTCATTTTGTGAAAGAAGAAATGCAAGCTTGAGTGAAGAGCCAAATAAGACAAACATCAACCAAAGCCGCATAGAAAAAATCATGGTTTAAGCCTACACAGGGGGCAAGAGTATATAGGTATCTTAGGTTTAAGAACCCAAATCCAATTCAGTCACGGGTCCAAGTACCCAATCTTGGGTCCAAGTACCCAAATACAATTCAGTCTCGGGTCTAAGTATCCAGTCTCGGGTCCAAGTACAGAAATTCAATTCAGTCTCAGGTCCAAGTGCCCAAATCAAATTCAATCTTGGGTCCAAGAACCCAAATTCAATTCAATCTTGGGTCCAAGTGCCCAAATCAAATTTAATCTCAGGTCCAAGTACCCATCTCGGGTCCAAACACCCAATCTCAGGTCCAAGTATCCAATCTCGGATCAAAGTACCTAAACTAAATTCAGTCTAGGGCCCAAGTACTTAGTCTCGGGACCAAGTACCCAAATAAAATTCAGTCTCCGGTCTAAGTACCCAATTTCGGATCCAAGTACCCAAACTCAACCCAATCTCGGGTCCAAATACTCAATCTCAGGTCCAAGTATACAAACTCAATTCAGTCTCAAGTCCAAGTACCCAGTTTTGGATCCAAGCACCAAAACTAACTCAGTCTTGGGTCCAAGTACCCAGTTTTGGGGTCCAAGTACCCAAACTCAACTCAATCTTGGGTCCAAGTACCCAAACTCAGTACAATCCCAGGTCTAAGTACCCAATCCCAAGTCTAAGTACCTAATCTCTGGTCCAAGTACCCAATCTCGGGTTTAAGTACCTAAATCCAATTCAGTCTCGAGTCCAAGTGCCCAAATTAGATCCAATCTCAAGTCCAAGTACCCAATCTCAGGTCCAAGTACCCAAATCCAATTCAATCACGAGTCCAAGTACCCAATCTCAGGTCTAAGTACCCAATCTCGGGTACAAGTACCTAGTCTCGGGTTCCAAGTACCCAAATTAAATTCAGTCCTGGGTCCAAGTACCCAATCTCGAGTCTAAGTACCCAAATAAAGTTCAGCCTCGGGTCCAAGTACCCAGTCTCGGGTCTAAGTACCCAATCTCAAGTCTAAGTACCCAATCTCGGGTCCAAGTACTCAAATTCAACCTAATCTCGGGTCCAAGTATGAAATCTCAAGTCTAAGTAGCTAATTTTTGGTCTAAGTACCCAGTCTCGGGTCCAAGTATCCAAATCAAATTCAGTCTTGGGTCTAAGCACCCAATCTTGGGTCCAAGTACCCAAATAAAATTTAGCCTCGGGTCTAAGTATCCAATCTCAGGTCCAAGTATCCAATCTTGGGTCCAAGTACCCAATCTCGGGTCGAAGTACAAAATCTCAAGTCTAAGTGCCCAAATCAAATCTAGTCTCGGGTCTAAGTACCCAGTTTTGGGTCCAAGTATCCAAATCAAACCAAATCCCGGATCCAAGTACCCAATCTCTAGTCAAGTACCCAAACCTAATCCAGTCTCGGGTTCAAGTACCCAATCTCAGGTCCAAGTATGAAATCTCAGGTCTAAGTGACCAAATCAAATCCAGTTTCGGGTCCAAGTATCCAGTTTTGGGTCTAAGTAACCAAATCAAACCCAATCCCGGGTTAAGTACCTAAGCCTAATGCAGTCTCGGGTCCAAGTACCCAGTCTTGGGTCTAAGTACCCCAATCAAATCCAAATTCAATCCAGTCTCGAGACTAAGTACCCAAACCCAATTCAATCTCAGGTCCAAGTACCCAAATCAAATCCAAGTACCCATCCTCATCCAAAATCAGTCAAAAATCACATTGTTTTCACGCTCTTTTGTTGTAGTCTCACATCGTCGCTCAAGCATGAGGCAAACTGTAGACCCTTAATTTTTTACCAAGTCCAGTCTAATATTTTTTTAAAACAGTCCAAAATAATTTTTGTGGTATTTTAATTAAATAATATTTATTTTAATATTCATTACTTACAATATTTATTTTTAATAAAAATAAAAAAGGTAACAGTAAAAAAAGATAAAAATAAATAAATAAAAATTGGCGACGGAAGAATCAGTAACGAAAAAATAAAAATCGGCGACAAAAAATTTTCGTTGCCGAAGATGAATTGGCTGGCCCGCGCCCAGTGCCTGCAGCAATTTTTTTGCCAGCGCACTTTTGCACACCAGTCCCGTACGTGGTTTTGCCAAAACCCTACTCTACTTGGTTTTTAATTTTATTTCCTAAAAGGTTTTTTTATTTTTTTTAGCTAATTAGGATTAGGTTTATTATTATTTTTCTTATAAATACCACATTAAAGGCACAAAATTAAGGGATTGGAAATTTTTTATTGAACTTTGGACTCTTGGATTTTTTCGGCCAATCTCAAGCTTGAAGGAGCAAGAGGCAGTGAGCAAGCAACAACAATCCATCAAAGGCAGCCTACACTGTCTTTATTATTATTCAACCAAAATTCAAAGATTGTGGTGGAACCAACAACGAAGGTTTAAATCTCTATTTCTTTGTTTATGTTTACAGTAGCTTCATCAAGTTTGATTAATTGCTTCATCATATAATTTGATCAATTATTCTACTTACCATCCAAACTCTATTTGAAACTCTAAAACTATTTTGTTTTAAAACCCTAATGCCTTAACACCCGTAACACATATTTTTAAAATCTACAACCCTAAATTACATTCTTCTAAAACCACAATAATCTATTTTCTTAAAACCCTGACCAAATCTATTTTTCTAGAATCACAGTAGCTTATTTTTTCAAATACCTAATCTAAAAAATCAATTTTCATGATTCTCAATCTTATTAATTTAAACCCTAAATTATAATATTATTTTCATACAACTTCCGAAATCCTAAATCCAAAACATCCATTCTTTAGATTCAAACCCTAATTTATTTCAAATCTAACCTTTATATTCAAACATCCAGTAGCCATGTTATTTCTTTAAAATGTTTCTTAATTAATTAAACTAGTATATGCAAAACCCTAATTGTTAAACATAAAACCCAAGAAACCTTAATTGATGCATGTACCCCTAAAGTTATATGCTTATTGTTTTATTTAAATTGGATATATGTTTATTATATATTTTGATTGATGTTAGATGTTTGATGTCTTTGATGAATGATTTATTTATGATGAATGGATGGTTACTTTTATTGATTCGTTTTGATTTCAAAACATTGTAAGGGGTATATTTTGGGTAACTCGTGTATTAAGCATCATGTAATTTAAATTGCTTTTATATTTTGGACCAATGTAAATGACACGTTTCTACCTTTCGGTGGGTGTCCTATTTAGTTTTAGACATGGATGATGCAAAGACATGTTTCCATCCTTGGATGGGTGTCCATTTATTTATTTTGTTTGGACATTGGTTTGATTTTAATATAATGATGTTTTATTTTAATTATTACATGCAATATGGATAATATTGTTATACTTAAGAATTTTATAATATTAAGACCTGCAAAGGAGGACGGTTTCAATGAACCGGGTGTTGTGGGGGTGCTGGGCCATTTCTCACCTTCCCCATACGTACCCAACTTTTCCAACCCATTAGGGGGTTGGGGATTCCTTAGGAATCGAGTCATCCACCCCTTTCTTTTCCCAGCCCATCCAGGTAGCAACTCCATTTTTCTCCGGGCTTAGGCTCGTGTTCTTTAAGGCCGCGAGCCTAAACAATGCCGAAGTCGAAAGAACCATTCCACCGGGAGTGGGGCAAAAATCCCTGCTCACACCAGGTTTAAAAGAACTCTCCAGATCTATCGGATCAACCCTATCCTGCGCAATGAATCACAATCTTGTTAAGCTAAAAGCCTAGCTGTACAAACTTTGATAATAATAAAAATTTAAAATAATGACAATGCATAATGTTGTTGCATGGTATTTCACAATGTGGTATACGATTCCACTTTAAAACATAATCTTTAATTTTTTTATTCTTCACATTAACACATACACAAGCATGGGCCCAAATAATCTAATATGTTATTCAAATCCCAGTTACTATTTTGGTTTAGTTTGACACCCAGTGTCTAGCCCGAAGGCAAATCAAGTGACATCCAATGACTAGCCCGAAGGCAAATCATAGTGACGCCCAATGTCTAGCCCAAAGGCAAATCATATATCAGTGACGCCTAGCTTCTAGACTCGAAGGCAAATAATGAGAATAATCTCATTAACATGCTGCCAAACACAGAACTCTTAAATTGAATAATACACTAGGCACACACAAATAATACATATTTTCATAATCCATTTTTGTCATCACATTGCCTCATTTTCTTTTTCTTTTTCTTCACATTCATAACAATGCCAAATCACTTTAATTCATCATATCATATCACTTTATCATACTGTATGTCATTTAACATTACAATCACATTACTCAAATATTTTTTGGTCATTCTCACATAATTCATTTAAACCACATTTCATTCATTTTAGCCATTAATAATGGCTTTACATAATGCACATAATGCATAGTCATTAATTTATATTTTATAACACAATGTGCATGAAAGTTCAAGTTGCCAAGTAGCTTAACATATTTTCTATCCAAAATGTGTTAGGCCAAATTTAGTGCAAATATATCTAAATTATCAAAAGTTTGTGCATACCTTAATTATCACTCAAACCAAAGCAAAAAAAATCACTCTCTAACCTTCGCTTCCAAATTGCCCTTCAACACTAAGGTTGGGCAAATCACTTCCTCTTAATGCCTATTCAAAATGTGAACAAATACAATCATTTAGAATCACATTTCAAGGCATTTCAAATGTAAAACCCTAATTAAAAAATCACTCCAACCAATATATCAAATTTTGACTTTCTTTACTTTAACTTCGGAATTCCATTTTAATCCATTTTAATTGGTGTTTTAAGTTTATTTTTATCATTAAAAACATATTATAACATGTTTTAACCAATTAAATCAAATAAACACACATTCTTTAATAAAACCCTAAAATGTGCCATAACCTCTTCATTTCAAATTCTACATGCCAACCCATTCCAAACGTTTATCCAAGCTTATTTGCATCATTTATATCATTTAATAGCATAGTTTATACATTAAAATCAAATACATATCAATACTTTAAAAACTCTCTTCCATAACCCTAAATTCAATACTACCTTCCCTAATCTCTAACCAAACCTAATTAAATCCATCATTTAACTTTAAAATCCTTGTTAAAGCATCAAAATAACATCTTTGGAATCCGTTTGCACAATTAAAACACATGATTGAAAGAGTCCAAATTACATATAACCTTAAAGCATGTTCTTCATCCAAACTCCAATCAAGCTTAATCTTTTCTTCCATTTAACTTGAAAATCATTATATACTAGTCAAATTAGCACCATACATACCCATTAAAGCAATTATAACACACATACCCAAAATCCCAAACTTCACATATTCATAATTTTATGGAATTCCAAAGATTAAGATGGAAAGCATACTAACTAAAGAAGGAATCACCAAAACTTCACTTAAATCTTTAAAATTCCTTCAATTCTTGATGCTTGGAAGAAGAAGAAATCTCTCTTGCTTGGCTATGGTGGTTTGACAACCCCTTGAAGAAGAAAAAGATGATTTTAATTTTAATTTTTCTCTTCCTTTTTTTTCCACTTATTTTAAGACTACATATATATTTATAATATTTTAATTAATTAATTAATTATTTTAAAAATCATAATTTTTGTCTTCCATCCGTAATTAATTTATTGTTAAATTATTTAATTAATTTTAATTTTATAAAGTATATTTACAACTTCGCCATTTGCCAATTGACTTTCTTCTTTAAAAGTTGACTTTTGTATATGTTATATTTATTTAATATATATATATATATATCACATATACACTTTACTTTTTCACTTGTAATCTTTCAATTTTTCATTTAAATTATTTATTTAATTACATTTTTGAAAATTACAGATGTTACATAGTAGACACATTGTGTCATCAGTGACAGTAGGCATACTTGCCAAACATGGATACACTGTATTAATAATGGGCCTTTGGCCTTATTCTTTATAGTGGACATTCAATTGCCATCAGTTATCCAAATATAAGGTTTAACTTCAGTGTGTACATGCAAATTAATAAGAATTGCATAAGATGTGAATAATACACAATGTAATTAAATTTTTAAAGTTAGTGAACATTGAATTTCTTCTTGCTTGAGCTATTGAATATAAAATTTTTTTTATGTTTCTATTAAAATTCTAAAGTGATGATTTTATTACGCTCCAAAGTGTTATTTCTAATTGCATTTCATTGAGTTTCTTGCTTATTATACATACACAAGCACCACTAAGCTTTGCTTAGTGTGTTGGATTTATTTCTGACGATTAGAGCAAGTGAGAGAAAAAGAGCTTTCTAAGTGAGATTGAGAGGATTCTGTTCAACTGTATTAAAGAAGGTCATAAAAGAAGTACTTTTGTGTAATTAATTTTTTTTATAGTTCACATAACAAAGTTTCTATATTTTGAATGATAATTGTATATATTTGTGGGCAGTAAGATATTTATAATAATAATAATTACAACTAGGAGTTAATATTAGACTTTTTGCATAATAAACTGATGTATGTAAATTTTATATGTACATGTCTAAGTAATTGTAGACCCTTAATTTTGGCCCTAAGCTAGTCCGATCCCAATTAATAGAGGCTAAGTCAAATTTGACCCAACTTTAAAAGCTTTAACCTAATTTAAAGCACTAAAAATGTCTGATCCGAAGTTGAATGGTTTCAATTTGGTATAATTCGATATGGGCCATACCCATGTCAAATTGGATACTCCAATTCGTTATGAATGTATCTCATATCGAATTGGACCTTGTCCAATTTGAAATGGACATGCCCATATCAAATTGGACAAGCTCAAATTCAATATGAGCATTATCTCATATCGAATTGGTAGTGGTCCAATTTGATATGGCTGTGTTCATATCGAATTAAACATGGTTTAATTCGATATGAGCCCTACTTAATTCAAGATGGAATTGGGTTTAAATTATAATTTCATTCGTATAAGTGAGGAGTTTAGGGTTGGAGGCCAAAATTAACCTACTAATTTCTTATAAATACAATTTTAAGAAAGAATTATGATGCAATAATTAAGAGGTCACGACAATTAACCCTATTAGTAGTAATCAAACAGAGAGCAATTAAGCAAGAATTAAAAGTAGGAGCATACATAAACAAAGAAAAGAGAATAACCACTCAACAACCAAAGGAGGCAGTCATCATCTCCAAATTACTTCACTCAACTAAAGGTTAACTTTGATCTAGGTAGTAAGTTACAATTAAGTTTGGGACAATAGATTCAACTTTAGTAGAGCCAACACGCATGTATGGATTCTTATTAATCAATTCGATTCTAGTTTCATGTTTATTAATCAATACATTACCAATTCAATTATACTTTCGTGGCTTATGTTTGTTAATCAATGCACTATGTTGCCAATAGAGAAGTGGCAATTTTAGGGTTTAAAGTAATTGATGAGTAGTTGCAATTTCTTTGTAAATTAAAAAACCCTAATTCAGCCAACCAATCCCTAGGCTTAGATTTAAACCACAAAACTATGATTTTTATCTTAAAAACCCCAATTTTTTTACCTTAAAACTCTAATCTTGTATTCAAAACCCCAAAACTATGATTTTATCTTAAAAACCCTAATTTTTATCTTAAAACCCTAATTTTGCTTTTTTATACCAATGAACCTTAATTTCATATGGAAAACCCTAATTTTGTATAATTAATGCCCAGCTTAAGATTAGAACCTAGATTTGATTATTTGATTTATTGTTATATGCTTATGATTGATGTTTGAATGGTATTTGGTTGATTATTAAAATTTCAAGGATGTAAAAGGCATGTTTAACATTGTAGGTGCCTTATTTCTTAAGCTCAATGTAATTTAATTTATTTTAAGATCTTTAGGATTATTGTAAGGGACATTTTTCAATCAAATGATGGGTGTCCCATTTTGTTTACTTATATTTTTGGACATTGGACGTTGTAAGGGCATGTTTTCATCTTCTATGGATGCCCACTTTTTTTCTTTGTTTGAACTTACTTTGATTTAATATAATGAATATTTATTTATTTTTAATTGCATGTATTATGGATTATATTATAACAAGTTAAGAATTTAATATTGTATAGACCTAAAAAGAAGGTCGGTTTCAATGAACTGAGCGCTATAGGGTGCTAGTCATTCTTACATTCCCCATGCGTTCCCAACTTTCCAAACCTACTAGGGGTTAGGGATTCCTTAAGAATTGAGTCATCCACCCTTTTCTCTGGGTGGAGACTCCAAATTCTCTAGGTTTGGGCCCTTGTTCTCTAAGGCCCTGAGCCTAATGGTGCCAAAGTTGAAAGAGCCAATCCACATGGGAGTGGGGACAAAAGTCCCTGCTCACAGTAATATTGAGAACTTTGCTTGGGTTTATTTTATTAATGATATGATGTTGATGGCATTGATGATTGAATGAATGAATTATGTTATTATAAAATTTTCTTAAGAATGTAATACCCTTTCTAGTTCTATATATTGAAGATTATTAGTGACATCATTTATATAGTCAAGTGTATGGAATATGTAGGGGTGTTACAAGCATGAGCACATAAGCTAATGAAAAGAAACTTTGAAGATGCAAAACTAAGCTTGAGGCTAAATTCAAGGGCTAGTATGTTGATTAAGGAAGCATTAGAAGAGAAAGAACTTAAAAGATGTTGTATTATGTAATTTTCAAAATCAGACAGTTTGACCTTTAAAGCTTTACTTTAGAATTTGATGATCTTAAAGTTCCAGAATAAAGAAGTAGTCTTCATGAAGTTTTTAGAAGACATCTCATGCTTTCTTGAAGGGGCTTATTTATAAAGATCCAAGTTCATTTGGGCCTCAAAATAGTTTATCAAATTTAGACATAGAAAATAAATTCGGAACTAGATTGGAGCAGAATTTCAGTTTGAACTAGGTTACTTCAAAGGGCCATAACTTGATATTCTAAAGCAAAATTGAGAGATTGGAAAGTCAAATTCATTTCACTTCCAGAACTACAATTCTTATGAAGACATCAAGCCCAGATTCAGACTTTATCAAATTAAAAATATATGTCAAAATTTTTGCCCACATTTAGTTTAATTTAGTTTTTTTTTTTATTTTGTTAGGATTTAATTAATTTGCTAAGATTTGTTTTACCCTTTTGTAACTATGTTATGGTTAATTATTAGAGGCTATAAATACCTCCTATTTTAGATTGTAATTAAGTGGGCCATTTTGATAATATAATTTTTAGAATTCTTGAGAGATTATTGTCTCTTGTATCTTGGTTCTTGCTTGGATCAAGGTTGCTACCTGTAAATTTAATTACTTTATGGTAAATTAATTCCAAGGTTCTCTTCCACATGTTGGATTTGGTTTGTGGACTTGGCAAGGATCAAATTTCATCTTTCAAGGCATTGATATCACATGTGAAGGTGAGGGGCTCTCCAGTTTAGTATACCAGTGGTTCACGTCAACCTTGGATCCTCAGACAAGAAGACTTTTTAGAAAATCCAAGTAAGTATAGCAATACTATCAAGCATAATTTGAATATGTTTTACACACTGATTGTGCTTTTCGAGCAAAAGGCATGAAAAAGGGACATTTTCATAGCATATCATAGAAGAAATGCTAGTGATTATTAACTGAAAATTCTTTTAGGAGTGTATAAAAAATCATGTTATGCTAGTTAGATATGATTTTTTTTTATGTTATTTTAACCTTTAGCGCCAAAAAGCGAGATAAAGGGTTTCATCCAAATGCAATGTTTTATTTTAAAGAACCACTCAGATGGATTAAGTATAAGGCAAAATTAGTACAAAGTAAAATAATTCACTCCAGTTAGGTACATACTTCCTCTTTATGGCAAAAATGGTAAAAATCACTCTAATGTCTCAATAAACTGAATTTTAATTCATGGTTCACTTCCATCATCCCAATCTTGACAACTGAGACAACCATGATGGATGGTAGCTACAAATCTAAAATTTTTCACCATGAAATTAAATTTTAGTCTATTAAGTAATAATGCAACTTGAATAACTCAAAACAAACATCGAACAAGGGAGAAGGGGCCTTGAGAAAATTACTATGAGATCTCAGACCCATTGTAGTAGTGTAATGCGATAGCTGCAGTGCCTTATGCAACACTTAATGGTGCTACAAGAATGCCAAAATGGTGCCACGTGGCATCCCTTTTGGTGCCGCAATGCCCTAGCCTGGATTTTTATGATTTTTCCCTCAAAAAAAAATTATAAATAGACCCCTCCTCCCAATTTCTCCATACACCATCAAACCAAGCAATACCTACTTTCTAGTTGTCTCTCTTCCCTCTTTCTCCTTCCTTCTTTCAAGAAAAGGTACTCTCTTCCTTAGAAAGAACTGCCTAAAACTAGCTTCCTTAGCTTGTTTGGGTGCTTGGTCCCTTTTGGTTTAATTTTCCTTAAACTAAACAAAACAAAATTGCTTAATTAGCAAAACCCTAACCCGTAATTTTAATTTTTTTTTTTGCTTCTATGGAAAAATAAAATCTTAACTACGGTGGAATTAAGATCCTGTCACCTCCTCATGCCTCTACCAAGTACGTTATCAAGGTAAGAGGTAAGAATTCATAAAGTTAACTTGAATTTATTTTTTTTTCCTAATTTTGAGATCATCCTTTGATTTTCAAAATCAAAACCATAAATCATTATCTGTCCTAATTTTGAGGATTATAATTTGATCTTCAAAGCTTACCTAATAAACTAAAGTCATCTTTTCTTTAAAATCAAATCAAACTTTTTCCAGTTAAAACCATTTTCAAATTAGGATTTCATCTAGTTGATTCCCAAAACCATTTTCTAATTAATGTTTCATCTAGTTGGGCCTAAAAACATTTTCAAACTAGGGCTTCATACAGTTGGTTCCCAAAACCATTTTCTAAATTTGGTTTCATTTAGTTGGGCCTAAAACAATTTTCAAGTTAAAGTTTCATCTAGTTCACTCATAAATTTTTTTTTTAAATTAGGCTTCATCCAATTGGGCCTAAAACCATTTTCAAATTAGGGTTTCATCCAATTGGGCCTCAAATAATTTTTAGATTAGTGATTCATTCAGTTGACTCCCAAAACCATTTTCTCAATTAGGTTTCATATAGGGCCTAAAACCATTTTCAAATTATAGTATTGTCCTATTGATTCCCAAAATTAGTCTTAGTTTTAGATTTGTTAAGTTGAACCTAGAATTCTTCTGAACCTAACCTAAAATATTTGTAGACTTAGGCTTACTTAGCTTAGGTTAAAAACCCATTTTACCAACTATCTTCCGTGGTTAAAATTGCATGGGCTTTGATTATTATTCGAACAAGATATGCCGGCTTACTTAGAGTTTCACTCCAAGTATCAAGTCCATTTTGTAAAATTAGCCCTTCCCATTAATCCTTGGCCTTTATTATAAATTAAAGTTATCTTTTGGGTAACCTTTTCTCATAGTTGGGACACACCTAAATAGCCAATTAAAGCAAGCACTTCTTAACTTTAAGTCAACAATAATAGTTAAGGAATGCGTGTTCAATGTAGAATCCATTAGGCTATTAAATGGGAAATTGATAGTTTTAAAGTTATTATGATGAGTGTACGTTGATTTATGATTGGATGATGGAACTGAGCCTGTTTTAGTGAATTTAGGGTTTATGGAAGTTTTGAAAGTTAGGGTTTTTAATGGGTTTTAGCTAAGATTAGTATAGTTAGTAGTTATTTTGAGTAAATTAAGTATGAATATATTTTTAATTGAAGAATTTTATTTGTTGCTTAGATTTTGAGTGTTTGGACCAAAGTAACTCAAATGGAGAAGTTTAGGGTTTCTTGAAATTAAAGCTTGGAAAGTGATTTTAGTAAATGCTTATGACAACTTATATTTAGATATCCATGTTTGGCATAGTCATGTTAACATTGTAAAAGTTTGTTGTTTTGGTTAAAAGTGAGGTTATTCATTTAACCTATATATTGTTTCATAAATGTGATGTGAATGTTGCATTGAGTATTAAGCCATTATGATATGGTGATTCACCATATCTTGGATGAAGCACATTATTAGCATGTAATATAATATATAATGTGAAAATGATTATGGAATGTGATAAAATGTGGAAATTGTAGAAAAATGATGAATTGAGATGAGAAAATGAAATGTGATATGACATTGTATGATTATTGGCCCTACACAGTTACTTACTCTAGAATATTGACTTTAGTACTATCGAATTGACATGCCTACAATATGTCATGACATTTTATATATCTCTAGGTGAGATACACTCATATCACATTTATTAATATGCCTTCAGGTGAGGCATGCTAGCATCAGACACTTTGTGCTAAGGAGAGGTCCTTCGGGTGATAGTGATACACTAGTATCACGACACTTAATCTTTAGGTTGTCTAGTGTTAGATCTTTAGGTTGTGATATGCAATATTAATCTTTCTAAATCCTGAATATTATTCAGGGATTTGTTGGGCCTAATATATGTGCTTGTGATATGTTTATAAAATTTAAGAGTTAATGAACGTTAAATGAGTATTGTATTGCAATGATAGCATAATGTTTTGTTCCATCAAAAGAATACATTGGTTTTTAAAATATTTTATGTTATCAAAGTATATATCACTAAGCTTCTAGTTTAGTGCGATTTAATTTTATCACGCGGGTGATAGGGTCACTAAGAGAGGAAGCCCTAATAGACATAAACAAGTTTAGGACTTGAGGTTGACACTTGAAGTTAGAATTCTTGCCATGAAACCAAATCTGTTAGTGATGTAATATATGTATACTTTTATTTTAATGCACTTTAGTTTTATACATTATAGTAATTGTGACACCCCCATTTTTAGATATAATTAAATAATTATTACAGATGTTTAGTTAATATGTTGAAAGAGAAAGATACAAGGTATAAATATAAAATATACAAATATACATACATTGTACACTTAAAATATACAAAATATACATTACGTCTACATATACCAAAGATATAAATGACATATTTACAAAGTATACATATGGTGGTGGAAGATGATGACATTACTAATAAATATATAAATAAAAAAATAATAAAAAAAAGAAAAGTCAAAAAGGGGAATAAGATATGTGGATGGGACTAAAAGATTAAAAATAAATAATAATTAATTAATTATACATATTGTTGGAAATTAAGGAAGAAATATTAAATAACAAATAAATATAAATAATGATAATAAAATAAATTAAAATTAAAATAAATTTTGGTGGTAGTGGAAAATTATGGATTTTTAATAAATAATAAATAAATCAGTTATATTATTATAATATATATGTATGGTTAGTAAAGAAAGAAAAAAATCCATCTTCTTCTTCTTCTTTAAGAAAAAGTTCACCATAGCCAAGATTCATCCAACGTCCACACCATATCTTAAAGAGAAATTGAAGGAATTAAGGAGTTTTTATAAGTAAGTATTCTTTACTTTATGTTTAGTTTTCTTGATTTTTAGATAATGTAATTTTATGGGCAAAGGGAGAAATGGGTTTTAAATGAAATAGAAGATGGGTATGAAGTTAATATGATGTGTTTATGTGAATTTAAGGTTAAGATTGTTAAAGTGAGCATAATAGAAAATTTAGGGTTATGGGATGATTATGTTAAAATTGGAGTTTTAATATGGATGGTTATAATTCTTGTAATGGGTAGATTTAATGTTGTTTTAATGTATATATTGTGATTTTATGGTTAGGATTTGGATATGAGTGAGTTTTAGTGAAGTTAGGGTTTTTAGGTGGAATACATGAATTTTGGCTTTTTGAAGGAAGTGTTTATTGTAATATCCCAAGATATGCCCTAGAAGTTTTAATACAATTGTTGTGTGATTTGAATTAAAGGTATATATGTTTTTGCAAAAGAAATGATTGTGTAAATGGAATGTATATGTTGTATATATGTTAATATATAATACATATAAGTTGGTCAAAAGAAAAGTCAAGAGAAGAAAGGGTGTGGTGGAGGATTTTTGGAAATAAATAATAATAATAATAATAATAATAATTATTATTATTATATATATATATGGCTATCGTGAGAAGAGGAGAAAGATATTTTCTTTCTTCTTCTTCTTCTCCTTTTGGTTCTTGCACGAGAGAGAGAGAGAGAGAGATAAAGAGAGGTGATGATCTTCATCAAATTTCTTAAGGATTTTAAGAGTATTGAAGATGGAGATGAAGATTTGGCAACATATTCATGTAAGTACTCTCTCTTGAGTTGATTTTATTGATTATATATATATGTAAGTTTTTATCTTCTTGTTTTGATTTCTTTTGATTGAGGTGATGGTTGGTGTGTAAGATGATTATAAGGAAAGATTGAAGTGTGTAAATGTGTTGAATTAGTATTTAAGTGATGATAGTTGGGGAAATTGTGAGGATGATGATGAATTGTTGAGTTAGGGTTTAGTATGAATGAATTGGTACTTTGAGTAATTGGTTATAGTGATGTATATATATATATATTGATTATTATGATGATATAATGAAGTTATATAAATGCTAAAGTGATAGGAAATTGATAAACATAAACAAAGATAATAATTCAGAGGGTGGTGGTGTGAATTTGGAAGGGTTTGGATGGATTTTGAAGTATTTGGTCTTTGAATCTTTGAAGAACACGGCCAAGTTATGAGAGACACGGCCAAGTTAGGGCAAACTTGGCCGTGTTGGATGAGTTTTGGAGAGACACGGCCACTGGCTTGGCCGTGTCCCTTGCTTGTGTTTGTTACTGTGGGATTTTTGTTGAGAGACACGGCCGTGTCCCTTGCCCGTGTATGCCTTGGTTTGATTTGTGTTGAGAGACACGGCCACAAGCTTGGCCGTGTCCCTTGAGTGTGTTGGCTACTGGATGTTTGTGTTGGGAGACACGGCCACAAGCTTGGCCGTGTCCCTTGAGGGTGTTAGCTTTTGTGTTTGTTATTTGTTCTTCATACATTGTTGGATCTTCAAATGTTTTTGTACCTAAACACACTTAAAACAATAACGATCCAATCAAATGTACATGGAAGATTCTACATTCATGTATAATGTAAATTGTTTTGTATATAACAATGATGATATAGGAAATGTGAAGGATATGATGAATTAATTGATTATGTACAATTGAAAACATGATGTGAAGTCATTGTTATTGACTATGATGATTCAAATATGATGGGAAGCCATTGTGAATGGCCACGATGAATCAAATGAGATGTGAAGCCATTGTTATTGGCTATGATAATTCAATTGAGAATGAAATTGATAAATGAATTGTATAGCTAATGTGTTATTCCATTTTCAGAGTTTGTTGTTGGTGGCATGCCTAATATGAGTAACAATCTCTTGAAGTTAGGTTGGATTTGATCCTTGAAGCCAAGTTGGGTTGAAGTTTAACATGTTTTACTCCCCTTAAAGCTTGGTTGGGTCTAATCCTTGAAGCCTAATTGAGATGTTACAACCCTTGAAGCTAGGTTGGATTGGTTCTTGAAGCCAAGTTGGGTTGATACTTAGCATGCTTTGTTCCCTTTGAAGCTTGGTTGAACCTAAATCCTTGAAGCCTAGTTGGGATAATGATATTGATAAATGTGATGATTAAACCAAAGCATTACTCTGAAAATTGAATAGCATATTAGTGTGTTGTTTGGGCCCGAGTCTGTCTTCGTTGTCAATGTGATATTCAAATGTTGAAATAAATGAGTAATGATATCTATGGCTGCCTTTGTTGAAGGTGGGATTCATGATTGATGAATTGTAAATAAAATGATGTTATGAAATATGATTTTGTAATGTATGTATTGATATATATTGAAAGTGAATATGGCTTGAGGAGCTTTGTTGATATATGATTTTATGAAAATATAGTATGATGTGTAAAATGTATATGAATGTGGAATTTGTGAGAATTGTTTTCATGAAGGTTTGGATAGGTCATTGAATGGTGATTTGTTAAAATGGTGCATATGAGTATGTATATGAGATAGAAAGGGTAAGTATCGTGTTGTGAATGTTCTATATAAATATGTATATAATTTATGATATTAGTGGGAAGATATGAAGAATGCATTGAGAAAGGAAAAACGGGTTAAGCGAACAATAGAACATAATGCTAAAAACATGAGGTATGATTATTTTGTAAAGTATATTTTAATATTTATTTATACTACTAAGCTCTCGAGCTTAGCGGTTGTGTAATCGCGCAGGTGGTTATGCGGATGATCTGGAAGCCTAGCTGTTATGCCACGAGAAGGGTAAGAGTGTCTCGAGACCAACTAGAAGGTGATGCATACATGTGTAATTTTAATTATGTTGTATTTTTGATAAGAATATATATATTCATATGTATAGATGAAGTTGGGTCTCCCCATTCCACAATCCTTTAGCAGCTCGCAAATAATTCTCTTGCCCAAAACCAATAATCCGACCACTTTCTCTGATTTCAGACCTATATGTTTGAATAATTTTGTCAGTAAGGTCTGTACCAGAATTCTAACCTCCAGACTTGTGCCTATTCTGGACTCTCTTATCTCGCCGGAGCAAACTGGTTTTATGGCCGGGCGTTCTATTCACTCCCAAATTTTACTTACGAATGAACTCATTCATGACATTGACCGCAAAGCCAGGAGTGATAATATAGCTTTGAAACTTGACATGGCAAAAGCTTTCGACAGAGTGTCTTGGCCTTTCTTAAGGGCATTGCTTACTAAGTTTGGCTTTTCGGATAAATTTGTGGCCTTAATTATGTCGAATTTGACATCATCGAGACTATCTATTTGTGTGAATGGTGTTTCATATGGTTTTTTTGCTCCTTCCCGTGGTGTTAAGCAAGGAGACCCACTTTCTCCATATCTTTTTGTTTTGATAGCAGAAGCTTTTTCCAGAGGGTACAACTATTTAGTGCATAAAGGTCAAATTTTACCTTATCATGTGGCTCGGGGCTGCCCCATAATTACACATCTTAGTTTTGCGGATGACTTGATTATTTTCACTCGGGGTGATTTAAAAAGCATTCAAAAGCTCATGTCCTTCCTACGACAATATCAACAGGCCTCTGGGCAAAAAATTAATTTCAACAAAAGTGCCTTTTATTGTCCTAAGAAGATGCCGGCTATAAAGATTAAAAGTCTTGAGACTGCTCTCTCGATTAAGAAGAAAGACTTCCCTTTTACCTACTTAGGGGCTCCAATTTATCGGGGCATCAATCGTCTGTTGTATTGCAAGGACCTCATTAAAAAATTCAACGATAGGCTCTCAGGATGGTCCAAAAAGCTTCTCACTGTGGGTGGTCGAATTACCCTCATCAAACATGTGCTATTGACCATTCCGTTGCATGTCATGGCTGCAATGGCTTTACCCACTGCTGTTATTCGTATTTTGGAGGGAATTATGTCTCGGTTTTTATGGGGTCAGCGCTCGGATCATGTTGACAGGCGGCACTGGATCAGATTTGCTGAGATGTGTAGACCTGTGGAGGAAGGCGGAGTCGGATTTCAATCTTTGAGACACTGTCAGCAAGTCTTTTCTATTAAGCTTTGGTGGCTGCTAATGCAACGGTGTTCCTTATGGTCTAACTACATGATGCATCGTTATTACAGAAATGGGAATATGACTTTCAAAATTATCGATTCTTGTACTTGGAAGAGGATCTGTAAGATACATCCTACTGCCCTGCACTTCTTCAAATCTGTTGTGCCTGATTATGACTGTGAAACCCAAAATTTGCAAGTAAAATTCTCTTTTGCATCAGTTTATAACTATGTTCGTGCCAAAAGAGGGACTATATTATCTTATGCTTCAATTTGGCACACTAAAATTCCGAAACACATCTCTTTTTTCACCTGGAGAGTTCTTAACAATGCCCTTCCAATGCATGAAAACTTGCAGAAATTTGGTATTTCGGGTCCTTCTGTTTGTCCTTTGTGCTACAACGCAGCTGAATCTTTTGATCACATTTTCCTGCTATGTTGTCATGTCCAGAAGATTTGGGAATACTATGAATATTTTTTCTCTGAACTTAGACCATCTCATAGTTCTCTTCGTCAACAACTGATAGCTTGGTGGATGACTAGTAAGCAAAACATCGTTGGCATTCTTCATCGCCTCATTCCCCAGGTCATTTTATGGCATGTATGGAAGGTATATTGTTCGAAAATGTGGGGAGATGGCAGCTTCTGGATAGGCATTTTACAACAACAGGTTGAAACCTTCATCTTCAATTGGGGAGTTGCCAACTCATCACCTAAACTAAGCGGGCAGCTCCCTGCTGCTCTAAAAGACCTTATGCCTGCTGGTTTTGGTACTTTGCAGTGGAGACCAGTCCTGGTCAAATGGATAAAGCCCTCTAGAGCCCGCTTCAAAATGAACGTTGATGGTTCATTTTCCACGCGAAAGGCAGCTGGCGGGTTTGTTATAAGAGACAAGAATGGTGATTTTGTCATTGGCCACGGGTTCCTTCTTGAAGCTAACAGTCCTTGGCAAGCTGAACTACAAGCATTATATGTGGCAGTTTCCTGGTTTTCAAATGTTTTTAACAGTGAAGTTGAGATTGAAATGGATTCACAAGAGGTGGTTTCTCTGGTTCATACAGGACATGTTCAAACATCTGATTGGAAGCTTCACTTTATTCGTCATTTTATGCTTCACACTGGATCATCACTTTCACATATTTATCGAGAGGCAAACCAAGTTTCTCATAATTTAGCTAACTTGAGTAGGCTTAATGCATGTAATTTTTGTTTCCGCACCTTTGCTTCCCTTCCTTCTCTTATAAAAGGTTTGGTGAAAACTGAATGTATTGGTTTACCATTTATTCGCATTAAATAAAAAATTTCCTTGGCGGTGCCGCCCGCCTTTATATAAAAGAAAAAAATGTATAGATGAAGTTTTGGATAAATAAGAATATTGATTTTTGGTAAATGTTCTTTAAATTAATGTAATATTGCTGGAACTCGGATAAAGGTTTTTAAACTAAAACTAGAAGTGACATTCTCATTCTTTATATATGTATTGTATGTATACCAGGTATATGTATAGTACTTATATAGAATATGGGGGTGTTACAATTATAATTGCTAATATGAACTATTTTGATATTTTTTTTGATGTATGTATAATGAATTTATGGTCGAATGATGGAAATGGATATGTTGAGTGGTTGTTTGAACGGAGTAGTAGTGTTGAATTGGGGTTTTATAGGGATTTGGGAAGAATGGGTATAATTGATGTTTGATTGATTTAAATGGCTTAGAATGTGTGCCTAATGAATTATTTCTTCTTATAATTTGATTTAGGATTGAGTAAAGTAAAATTGTGAAATCAAAGTATTAAAAGGTAATTAGTGAAATTGAAGTTAGAAGGTGATTGGGGCTTGGATCTTGGTATAATTGAGGTTAGTACATACTTTAATTAATATTTTAATTGAATATGCATATTATAATTCATCATAGTATACTTTAAAGGAATGTTGAATTTTCTTTAAGGCAATATTATGTATATATGTGAGATGTTATAATTGTGACAAATTGATTGATTGTGTATATAATATAAAATGAAATAAAAGAAATTATATAGTAAATATGGATATGTATTATGTGTATTGTGAATTTAAATATGTGATGAGATGGCATACTATGGTAATTTGGAATAATATGAATAAAATGAGGAAAATGATGTGTAAAGAGAAAGAGACCATGAGATCGTGCTCATGATATGCGATGATCACAAGAATTGTGGAAATTATGAATGATGTGATGAAAAGTGATCATGCAATAAGATGGTCACTTGAGAAATGTGCATAATATGAGTGATAATGGAAGTTGATAATTATATGGAAAGAGAATATTAAATGAGAATATGATAAATGTGATAGAATATGATGTGTATGTGTGTTGCCTTGCATAATTACTCATTTTAGAAAATTGAGAATGGTACTATATTGAAGAGGTGGCCTTCGGGTGGATTATATGACACTTGCCTCTAGTGTCTAGAGAAGGCGACATTCAGGTGATTTATATGACACTTGCCCTCAGAGTCAATACAGGTGGCCTATGGGTGGTTAAATTACATTAGCCTATGTATCCATAGGGGCGGCCTTTGGGTAATTTATGTGACACTTGCCCCGATGTCGAGATGGACTAAAATAATATTTTTAGAACTTGAGTGATGTATAAGAACTCTTGGGCTCAATGCATGTGTTTGTGAGGTGAATATTTTTATATAATGAAAAATGAGAAGTTGAGATGTCATGCATAATGTAATTGATTCATATTTTGATGTAAATAATAGATAAATTAATAAATGAATTTAAAAATAATATGATAATGATATTGGATATTAAATAGTTAAATGTTTTTAAACTATGTACCACTATGCTATATGCTTAGCACGATAGTGTGTATCATGTGGGTATTAGAGGTGCATATAAGAGAAATCCATATTGTGATTAAGACTTAGAGGTAGAGTTTTGTCTCGAGACCATCAATATTGGTGTTTCACAATGCATTGTATGAAAAGAAATTTTATTCACGTACTTTATTGATATGTGCATAATAAGAATTTGTATATATGTATACTTGATTATGGTATTTAAGTTTGGTAAATATAATTAAGTTATGATATATATATATATATATACATTTGTGAAATATTTAGAAAGGTTGAATGAAGTATTGGAGTCATGGATTTTTGAAGTATTGGGAGTGTTTATTCCCATGCAAGTTGAGAATTTGACAAATAGAAATTTATTAGAATTACAAACAAAACTCTGGTGAATCTTTCTTAGAAATTTTATTATAAAGGTTTTTTGAAATATTAAATATAAATGTATTTATTTAATAAATTAGTCTTTTAAAAGTGTAATTCTTTTATAAATTGAGAATATGAGATTTCCACAATCAATTTTGGCGGAACTCTTATATTTTGTATATGTGCTTTACGTATACGAGATATATGTATTGTATGTATATGAGGTATAAGAGTGTTATAGTTATCAAATGCAAATATGTTTGAAACAAATAATGTTTTATAAGTTTTGTAAATGTATATAATGTACATTAACTATGTTTGTTAAATACTTGAATGTGCTTGGAAAAATGATGGATTTTGTGAAATTATGATTTGGGAGTGTATTTTCTATTACATGTTTCATTTTGTTGATTTGGAAATTTTTGAAATTACAGAGAAAACTCCAACAATTTTTTTGTAGATATTTTATATAAATTAACCAATTATAAGTTAATTATTTTTAATTTAAGTGCTAAATATATTTCATTTGGTTATATATAAATTTCTCATTTAAAAATTATATATATATATATATATATATTTTTGGCATTACATGTCAGGGCTTCCATAGTTAATTACTGTAGCACTCATGTATCTATATGTATATTTTACATATATTGAGTATATACAGTATACGTATATAAGATATAAGGGTGTTACATCTCCTCTGACCTGTGTTGATTGGATCTTCTAGTCTGAGAGTTTGACTTATTATTTATTGTTTGTGGTTGGGAAGGCAATCTATGGATTACCAGTTTTTGGCCTCCAAAACCAGTGCAGCAGCTTGCATTTTATAAGCAAAGGTTGTTGTCTAAGAATTAGAATTATTGAGCTCAACTATAAGATATTGTCGAATTCAATATTTAATCATTGTTATTGGTTCATTGAATATAGTCTTTTATGTTTTTTCTCAATAATTCCTGAAATTACTAAATTCAAAAATAAGATTATCAAACTTGATTATATCTCTAGAATCTTTGAAGTTACCAAATTTAGGTGTCCACAAGTATGAATTGCATTTAACTTGTTTCCTTAACAAGCTTTGGTGTTTCATAAACTTAGGTGGTGTTTTCCTTAAATTAATCCGAGCCAGTTGCTTTTTTACCTAAAAATCCTAACAAAGTGGAACTATGATTTAGACATATACTTATGCCGCCACTACCAAAGTCATCAAGGAAGGTAAAAAAACTCTAACTCAAACTCTTTTAATTTTTTGCCAAATTGGATTTAGTTATGGACTTTAGCCCTATCTTTTAGACCTAAATTGGACTTAATAATAGAGTTTATGATCCATCTGTTGGACCTTGAATTCAACCTAAAATTGACCCAAAAATGGACTCAAAATTAAACCTAAATAGACTTGGTTTAATAAATCTTCTTTAAACTTATGCCCAAAAAATAACTTGTTTAATCAATCTTTTTCCAAATTAAACCTAATGGTACCTAGTTTTATCATTCTTTATCCAACATAAACCTAAATATACATATTTTAATCAATCTTATTCAAAATTAAACCTTCATATACCTTGTTTAATCAATCTTTCTCTAACTTAAGCCTAAATATACCTAGTTTAATAAATATTTTTCCAAATTAAACCTAAATACACCTGGTTTAATCAATCTTTTTCCAAATTTAAACCTAATGATACTTGGTTTAATCAAATTCTTTTTTCTTTCTAACTTAACTCTAAAGATACTTAGTTTAAGAAATCAAAATTGCCATAGATAAAAGATACCTAGTTTAGGCTAATAATTTGACTCAGACTCAGGTTCTAGATATTCTTGTACCTAGAATTAAAATTCGACTTAGACTTAGGCTTAACAGCTCCGGTTAAAAAGCCAATTTTCTCAAAACTAAAACCAACCTTCTAAAGATGGTTAGAACTATATGGGCTTTGATTCTCATTCAAATGAGACATGCAGGCTATTACTTGGAATTTTATTCAAAGTAACATTTCCAGCTTTTCTTAGAAAAACCTCTTTGTCTTTTTTTTACTTTGTTTTATTTTGATTTTCTTTTGGGAAATGGATCCCCTTATTTTGGATATTCCAAAATGTAAAATTTAATTTAATTTTTATGCTTTATTTTATTCTCTTACTAAGTGTGAATATATGTCTTGCTTAATTCATCATGTCATATTATTGTCATACATGAATTGCATTTTGTAAGTTTTTATTTAATACATGGCCAAACTTCTTTTAATTAAAATAATCCTAAACATAACCCTTGAATCCATCCTTTAGATGAAGGCCAACGATTTTTATCCTTGGGATATAATCAGAGTTCACATTGGGTTTTTCTTCAATTTCTCATTTTTTTCTGAAAAATAAATTCAAGTGGCAACTCTTCAAAATTATTTTTACTTGAATTGAGTGCATCCTATGATGGCAGAGTGACCTTAGCACTTTTTTGTGGGACTTAGCCCAATTTTAACATTTCGGCTACCATCCTTTGGTTGGTCGGGCATAGTGCTTGGGTTGGGGCCTTATATTATGGTGTTTGACATTAGCTGTATCCGGTTAATCTCTCCTTGGGTTCCTTGGTTGCCCACTCATCTTAAAAAAAATTAAGATGTACAAAATGGTTAGTAAAATAAGAATATATAGATGTATATAACCTTACTTCACTCCCACACATGTTTCACTCAGGAAGGATGATCACTCAAATTCACTCATGCTTGGCACTCAAATTTTGGCTTTGCTCTAGATAAGCTCTATCTCTTGCCTTTTACCACTCAAATTCCCTTACCAAGAGTGTCGTATAGAATCAAATTCAACAAAATTTGTTATTCTACAAGAGCTAAAAGGAATAACCAAGTTATTTAAATGAAAGGGGTCAATTAGTCTTCAACTTCACTTATCTCACAGTGAAGTTCATGGTAGGGGCATGAACAGGAATACTATGGTGCGACCAAGATGTTGTTACTATGACCACTAGAAAGGTTGGATAGACTTTTAAGATTTAGTAGTAGGATTTGCAGCTTTGGAACATTGGTTTTTGCAATAATAAGATACTCTAGATGGAGCCCAAATTCAAGTAGTAAGGTTCGCAGTGGGTACGACAACTGTGAGAATGTTGGTGCGATCGTGTTGCAGGAGTAACGACTACTAAGTATGAAGCTAACTGGTGAGGAAAAATTTAGGGTTTTCTGCTTCTTCTTAATACTTTGCAACTTTTAGGGTTTAGAAACTTTACTTTGAAGGCCACAAAAACAACAAGAAGAAATTTTAATGATGAACAAGGAACAAAAGACAATCTTTTCTCTCTTTTTTCTAATTATAATTTTCTTTTTTTTTATTTTCTTGTAACACTCCTTCCAGACCTACGTGTGTAAGCTGAGTAGAGGCGCCACACTATCCTAATTTTGCTACCAATTTTACTTAGTCAAATTTTAGTTCCGATTTTTACAGAAAAATTTTGCCATAGTTTCGCCTAAAAATTGAGTCCCAAGTGTCGACAAAACTGGTTTTTTTTCCTGATTTTTGAAAACATTTTTTTTACACAAACCAATGCAACCAAAATCATTCTCAGTACACTTCCAATAAATCCCCCTTATAACCTCAACTACAACCTGCAAAAAGGGATTTACACTTCTAGTACAAAATAAAGTAAAGGTTTATTATGAAATACAGTAGATAAAATATTTGTTCACTATGCAGCGGAAAGTAACAATATTTACAAATTCATATACATCAAAACTCAAGTTTTACAACACATAAAATTTATACATGTTTGGCAGTCAGTCTTTGATCTTTAAGCCCACTATCAACACCTCAAAATCTAGACTCGACTCGGCCTAGAGGAACTCTCTGGTTCTTCCCTGTCACCTGCGCGATAAACCACAATCGCGCTAAGCCAACGGGAACTTGGAACTCAAAACAACCTCTTGCACTCTTGTCTAGGTGATACCCGGCCACCCAAAAGAAAAGAAGAAAATGAAAGAGTCAAAAGAAGCAAAGTCAAATTTCCCCTCTCTTTAAACCTCCACCAAGCAATTTAAAAAGAAAATTACCTAACTACCCTCTTCTATACAATTAAACTCCATTTCACTTACTTGCCCTTTCTAGTAATTTCATACATAACCAAAATAAATATCTTCTTCCTTTGACCATCCATTTGACTTGTGTATATGTTATATATATATATCCATATATACAACATATACACTCCTTTTTAAATTATTTTCTCTTTCCAATAACATATACATTTTAATTCAAATAAAACAACAATTATACTAAAACTTCTAGGGCACATTTTGGGATATTACAACTCTCCACCTCTAAAAAGAAATTTCATCCTCGAAATTACCTGATATTATGTCTGAAACAGTTGAGGATACTGATCTTGCATTGCTTGCTCTCTCTCCCAAGTTGCCTCTTCTCTACCATGATTCTTCCAAAGAACCTTTACAAGTGGCACTTTTTTATTTCTTAATTCTTTCACTTCATGTGCCAAAATAGCAATTGGTTCTTCTTTTAAAGTTAGATCTGGACTCACCTCAATAGATTCAACTGGTAAAACATGAGATGGGTCAGATCTATACCTTCGCAACATAGAAACATGGAAGACATTATGGATTCTATCCAACTCAGGCGGCAAAGCAAGACGATAAGCAACTAGTCCAACTCTTTCTAATATCTCATACGGTCCAATGAAACGAGGACTCAGCTTCCCTTTTCGACCAAATCTCAATATCTTTTTGCAAGGAGACACTTTCAAAAATACTTTATCTCCAACCTCAAACTCTATGTCTCTCCTCTTCAAATCTGAATAAGACTTCTGTCGGTCTGAAGCTGCTTTCAACCTATCCCGAATCATCTTCACTTTTTCTTCAGTTTCTTTAATCAGATCAGGACCAACAAATTTGCCTTCCCCAACTTCATTCCAACATAGAGGCATTCTACATCTTCTTCCATACAATGCCTCAAATGGTGCCATTCCAATACTGGATTGATGACTGTTGTTGTAAGCAAATTCTACAAGTGGAAAAAATCTATCCCAACTTCCAGAGAAATCAATGACACAGCTTCTCAACATATCCTCAATAATCTGTATCACTCTCTCTGACTACCCATCTGTCTGCGGATGAAAAGCAGTGCTAAAATGCAATCGAGAACCCAAAGCACCATGCAAACTCTTCCAAAATCTTGAAGTAAATCTAGGATCTCGATCAGACACTAAAGAAATTGGAACTCCATGCAACTTCACTATCTCACTAATATACAGCTCAACCAACTTCTCAAGTGAATAATCCATCTGAATCGTAAGAAAATGAGCTGTCTTTGTCAACCTATCAACAATCACCCAAATAGCATCATGCTTCCTCTGTGTCAATGGTAAACCAAACACAAAATCCATTGTGATTCTCTCCCATTTCCATTCAGGCACTGATAAAGGTTGAAGCAACCCAGTTGGAACTTGATGCTCAGCTTTAACCCTCTGACAAGTGAGACATTTGGATACAAACTCCGCTATGTCTCTTTTCATACCTGACGACCAATAATGTTGTTTCAAATCATGGTACATCTTTGTACTTCCTGGATGCATAGTAAAAACTGATTGGTGTGCTTCCTCCAAAATAACCTTTTTCAAACTATCATTATCAGGAACACACAATCTATCCTTAAACCAAAGGCTACCATCAATTCTCACAAAGAAATCTCGGCTCTCCCCATTTTGGCAATCTGAAATAATCTTCTGAATTTTCTCATCTGTCAATTGAGCCTCCCTAATCTGATCTAACAATACTGGTCTCAATTGCAACTGAGCCAACAATGCACCATCATCACATGCTTCAAAACTAGCATGTAACGCTCTCAACTCAACAAGCAACGAGAGCGAATAAATAGCCAAACCTGCCAGGAGCTCCCCACGGGGAAACACTAGGGCGAATAAACCCTTTATCCAACAACTCCTGCAACTGCACCTTCAACTCTCTCAATTCAGTAGGTGCCATTCGATATGGAGTGATAGAGATGGGAGTGGTACCAGGCAACAAATCGATACCAAACTCAACCTCTCTCTCAGGGGGTAACCCTGGCAACTCCTTTGGAAATACATATGAAAACTCAGCAACTGTGGGTATACTATCAAGTTGAGAACCCATTACTTTGGTATCCAAAACATGAGCAAGATAAGCATCACACCCTTTTCTAATCAACTTTATGGCTGAAACAGCTGAAACCAACAAGGATGCAAGTTGTCTCTGCTCACTAGATACTAATATACTTCTACCATCACCAGTTCTCAAAGTAACACATTTCTTTTGACAATCCACCACAGCTCCATGCTTAGACAACCAATCCATGCCTAAGATCAAATCATATTCTTTAAAAGGCATTTCAATTAAATCACCAAGAAACTCCTCACCTTAAACCACAACAGCACTCTCACGATGCACCCTACTCACCACAACACTATGTCCTAAAGGATTGGTCACTAAGACATCAAATCCTAAGGACTCTGAATGCAATTCAGACACAGGCAAGATAGATGCACTTATGTATGAATGAGTAGATCCTGGATCAATCAAAGCAAGTACTGAAATGCCAAATAAAGAAAATGTACCCGCTATAACTGCTGAAGCATCCAGCTACCTCTGCATCACATATACTCTCTGAGAAGATCCGGCCTCATCTGGCCTGCTGCCCCTGGATGAAGATCCTCCTCTCTGACTAAGCCCAGGTCTACCACCTCTACTAAAACCTCTGCCCCCTCGACCACCTCTGCTGACACTAGGTCAAGAAGCTGCAGTATCAGCCTGCCTATACTCCTGCATCTCAGGACAACCTCTAACAAAATGAGCTGGTGACCCACATCTAAAACACCCAGCTAATCCACCAATCTTCCAATAAACACCCCATGGGTCTTACCACAATGCTCACATACAGGTGGAGTAGACCTCTGAATCACTGGAGTCGGGGCACTAGCTACAGAAACTGTCGGTCTCGGCCTCTGCCTCTGATACTGAACTGATCTGCCCGACTATCTCTGGCTTCTACTGGTTCTTGGAACAAAACCTCCTCGACCCCTCTTCATAGATGAAGACCCTGCCTCAAACTGGGGTCTCCTTACCCTGGTGTCTTCCTCAGTAGTAGCTGCTGCAATGCCCTGTGCTCTCTCAACACTTCTAGCTGCTGCAACAAGCTAAGAAAAATCTTGGTACCGGGAACCGGCCACAATGCACATGATAGAGGGCCTCAATCCCTCCTCAAATCTTCGACACCGGTCTATTTCATTGAAAATAATTCCCCCGGCATATCGACTTAACCGGATATACTCAATCTCATACTCTGTTACCGTCCAGTTGTCTTGCCTCAAATTCAGGAATTCCATCTTCTTAATATCTTTATACTCCCTCGGAGTATATTTCTGCTCGAACTCCCTCAGAAAATCACCATAAGATAATGTAGGTGGATCATCCATGGCATGAAGAACCGTCTTCCACCAGTCATAGGCATCTTTCTGTAGGAGGGACCTGGCATAGTCAAAATTTTCATCCGAAGTAGCTTGCAACTGGATAAAGATTCTCTGCACTTTATCCAACCACTGCTCAGCTACTGCAGGATCGGTAGTGCCCAAGAAATCTTCAGCCCCATATTTTCTCAACTTATCATAATGTCTTACCGGTACCTGAGGCTGTGGTGGTGGAGGCTGCACTGGAGCTGGCCTAAATAGTTCTATCACATGCCTTAACCAACCCGGTGGAACCTCCTCCGCAGCTGATCTCTCTGGCACAGAAATAGGTGCCTCACTAACCCTCTCAACTCTAGCTCCATCTCTACTCTCCTGGAGGTACACTCTCATCACTTCCTTTTACATTCTGACGTGAATGGGACTCCATTACTACCTATATCTGCAAACACAGCAGAATATTCCTCATTAAAGATCAAAGACTGCCATACCAAGACATGTATTTAATTCAAAAACCAACTTTTAAAATCAAAATATTCTTTTTCTTACATTTCACCTAGGTTGAGAATCTCAAACCTTGGCTCTGATACCAAAAATTGTAACACCCCTTCCCAACCTATGTGTGTAAGCTGAGTAGAGGCGCCACACTATCCTAATGTTGCTACCAATTTTACTTAGTCAAATTTTAGTTCTGATTTTTACAGAAAAATTTTGCCATAGTTTCGCCTAAAAATTGAGTCCCAAGTGTCGACAAAACTGGTTTTTTTTTCCTGATTTTTGAAAACATTTTTTTACACAAACCAATGCAACCAAAATCATTCTCAGTACACTTCCAATAAATCCCCCTTATAACCTCAACTACAACCTGCAAAAAGGGATTTACAATTCTAGTACAAAATAAAGTAAAGGTTTATTATGAAATACAGTAGATAAAATATTTGTTCACTATGCATCGGAAAGTAACAATATTTACAAATTCATATACATCAAAACTCAAGTTTTACAACACATAAAATTTATACATGTTTGGCAGTCAGTCTTTGATCTTTAAGCCCACTATCAACACCTCAAAATCTAGACTCGACGAACTCTTTGGTTCTTCCCTGTCACCTGCGCGATAATCCACAATCACGCTAAGCCAACGACTTAGTGGTACAAACAACCATAATATTATGCCTCAATGCAATGCCAATGTCACACAATCAAGTTTCATAAACAATTCAAAAGAATATTATATTTCACAATCTTACATTATTTAATAATTAATCAAAACATTCATGATTCACATTGAAAACAAAGACAAGCATGGGCCCAAAATACACTAATATGTTATTCAAAGTTCAAAGTTACTGCTTTGGTCCATAATCATAATCATCAATACATTTATCCATGGATAATTAACTAGATTTGAGTTTACGACCCAGTCATTTCCCTCAATCTAGTTTCAATAATTTGTTTTTGAGGTTTACGACCCGGTCATTTCACCCCAAAAACATCACATTTCACATTTTCTAACTGGAATCGGCTTACGACCCGGTCATTTCACCTATCCAGTGATTCATAGGCATGCCACCAAGCTCAGAACTCTTAAAATTGAATAACATATTAATCACACAATTATTTCACTTATCTCTTTATCAATCTCTTTCTCAATTCATTTCTTATTTCATTTCTCATTTCATTTCTCCTTTCATATTCCATAATCAAATAGGCAACCATGCCCCAATTATTTCATTTACATTGTCATAGCCAACCACAATGGCTTCATGTCACATCATATCTCAATTCACATTAAGGCAATTCATCATTAAAGTATTCATAATCAATTGCATTGAACATACATTTCATAATTCATCATATCAGCATATCTTTCACATTTTCAACATACATTCCACAAAGTTCACTTTATGCAAAACATAACATTATTAATATGCATCAACAATGCAATAGATCACTTAACACATTTACAACCAAATATGTATTAAGTATCAAAATCATGTAATTGTATGCAACTATGTAGTTTGTACTTAGCTTAAAACCAACTCACACCAATCTATACACTTACTCTTCCAAGAATCCTCAACACTTAGATTAGGGCAATTCAACCTCTTCACAACCTAATCCAAAAGGAGTATTAGCAAAATGACCACATGAATAGTAAATTCTGGTTTTGGACTCAACTTAATCCTTATTTTGAAAAATTGTATAAAATAATCTACTTGACTAAAAATTCTAAAATTTTTACAGAATTTAGTTTTACATCTTATAATTATTCCTTTAAAATTTCAGATCAAACTGAACACAAAATCTTGGTCAAATAGTTCACCCAACCAGACTGCTCCAATTGCCCTGCATCCTGGCAGCAGTTCTGAACTTTGTGAATTCTGTAAATTAAATTCAATCAACGTGGTTCCAAATTATTTTTCTCAAATACTAGACTCCCTAAGAAACAACATATCCAAAATTCAATTGGATATGATTTTTCTAAATTTTATTAAAAATCCCGAAAGATAGCTGTCTCAGTTAAGGTACCTGCTGGAATAGGTCTAATAAAAATAATCTTTCCAAAATCATAACCATTCCAAAATCAAATCAACATATTTTTCAGTCATTCTAGACTCATAGAGGCACAACATATCAAAAATTCACTTCAAGAACATTTGTCTATATTTAATTAAAAATCATACAAGTCACAGCCTTTACTAATTGTAAAACAGAAAAAAAAAATTTCACTAAACACAACTATTACTCTTCCATCACCAACACCAACCTAACTTCTTATCTTTAATTCCATTTCAACACTTTTACACACACCATACACAAACACACTCCAACCATCAGCAACACTCCATCAAACTCAAACAAAATTCCAAATAAAACAAGAGAAATCAAGAGAAAACTTACCAAAAATGATAAACTTCTTGAATTTCTAACTTGTTTTCTTGAAATCTTCCTTCAATTTGAAACTTGGAACTCAAAACAACCTCTTGCTCTCTTGTCTAGGTGATACCCGGCCACCCAAAAGAAAAGAAGAAAATGAAAGAGACAAAAGAAGCAAAGTCAAATTTCCCCTCTCTTTAAACCTCCACCAAGCAATTTAAAAAGAAAATTACCTAACTACCCTCTTCTATACAATTAAACTCCCTTTCACTTACTTGCCCTTTTTAGTAATTTCATACATAACCAAAATAAATATCTTCTTCCTTTGACCATCCATTTGACTTGTGTATATGTTATATATATATATCCATATATACAACATATACACTCCTTTTTAAATTATTTTCTCTTTCCAATAACATATACATTTTAATTCAAATAAAACAACAATTATACTAAAACTTCTAGGGCACATTTTGGGATATTACATTTCTACTATTTTTTTAATTTTATACAAGAATAAGAATTAATAAAATAAAATACGATAGATAGCATGGAACTTGATATAGAGCCTAAGCTTTAATACCAAGCTAACGCTAACCACAAGTAGCGACTTATGATCCAACACCTTTACGCTTAGAAGTGACTCCTTAGAAAGCCAAACAAGATCATTTATCCAAGACCTCAGCCTAAACCTACCAATATAGGAGATAACTTTAGTATTAACAACAATTAAGTAGTTAATTCTATGTGTGGAAGTTGATTCAAACAAGAATCAAGGTAACAAGAGATATGGAATCTCCCAATAACAAAGTTCTTAAAGTTTTATTTATCAAAATTGAATTATAAGATAGAGATAGGTGCCTTTATTTAGGCTACACGAGAATCCTTAATGTAGTAGGAAATAAGGATATTTACAATTTAAATCAACCTTTCCTTATTTAAATAGGAAAACTAAACATGCTAAGTATAAATAAATCTTTAACAAATTGTTAGGCCCACACAAACATATCAAATTCTTACAACTAATAATAAAGCCCAAATAGGAATATCCTAGTAAAAAACTTGAAATAAGAATTAAAAATGGCAAATAGGAATAAATACAAAAGTCAACGGAGTCATAATTGAGTTTGTGGCGAGACTCGCGATTGTGAGGCTGAGTGTGACATCAGTATGGCGACAACCACATCTATGGCATGACCACCATATTTTTTGATCTACACAAAGATTTGCTAATCTTTGATTGAATTGCAGGAGCCCAAGGTTCTAGTTGGAGTTCTCATTGCACTCTTCAATAATAGTCAGATCACTCCAAAGGCCTTACATAAATATAGTTATTTGGCTAAAATCATTTGCATAAATATAGATAATTGGCTAAAATCAAATCAATCTTTAAGTCTTTTAAGGTTTAGCAAAGCATTCTTCATTAAAGTATGGACTTCCTCATGTGCATTAGTAATGCCTTATTTTTTTCTTCCTTGAATTCTAAAAGAAGGAAATTGTCAAATGATCATTCTTTTCATTTTTGTTTGTGAGGTTTCTTTAAGTAAGATATCATGTCTATATCCACCTTCACCATATAAAATAGTAATGGATACTGCATGATAAGATAAGAAGGATGCAACTTGTTAATCAATTTTAATGTTCCATTTAGTGACTTTATAATGATGGCTTTATCACAATTTGAACTTTCAAAGCTACCAACAATAAGAACAACCACTTCACATGCATTAGGATGATTATACAATAGACCATTGCAACCATTTTCTCCAGTAAGTCATAATTTTATATTACAGAATTTGTTTGAATGAAATCAATCTCTAGCCATTCTAAATGATTTTGCTAAAACATAATGACAATCAATGGTACTCCTTGTATCTTCAATAATGTTAACATCAATTGTATGTAAACTATTCTATGAATTATAATCAAACAATTCAATTGATGGAGTAAAAAAATAAATAAGTCCATAATAATAACAATATTACTCACTAAATAATTAAAAAAAGGAAAATAATAAGGCCAAGAAAAGAATATGTTAATTATAAATATGAGTAATTATTTTGTTGTCATATGAAACTAAAATATTAATAATATAAACATGATGACAATAATTCTATCATTGACTTCATTTTCAATATCATATATGAATAACTGAACAAATTTAGGAGTTGTACCAAAATTTGGTTACAAACTTCTGATTCTATGGTAGTTTTGAACATGTAATCTAAATAGATAAGGACCTTTGCTATTATTGATGCTTGAATCAACCTTCCCATCATGTTGAAACCTCAAATGTTTTCAATAAAATGCTTACTTCTATATTCATATCCATTTAGGAGATTATATAGAATTCTCGGTGGATCTTTTAATAGAGGCAGTTGTACTTTTTGTACTTTTTCTTGTAAAAACAATGAGAATTCCACTTTAAAACATAATCTTTAATCTTGTTATAATTCACATTAACACATACACAAGCATGGGCCCAAATAGTCTAATTTATTATTCAAATCCTAGAGTTACTGTTTTGGTCCATATTGACACCTAGTGTGGAGCCCTAAGGAAAATGATGCCCAGCGTCTAGCCCGAAGGCAAATCATAGTGATGACCAGCATCTAGCCTGAAGATAAATCATAGTGATGCCTAGCATCTAGCCAGAAGGCAAATCATATATCAATGATGCCCGACGTCTAGTCCTGAAGGAAAATAATGAGGATAACCTCATAGGCATGCTGCCAAATATAGAACTCTGAAAATTGAATAACATACTAGACACACAAGTAGTACATATTTTCGTCATCAATTTTTCTCATCACATTGCCTCGTTTTCTCATTTTTCTCATTCACATTAATGCCAAATCATTTTAATTCATCATATCTTATCATTTCATCACAATGTATTTCATTTAACATTACAAACATATTGCCCAAATATTTTTGGGTCATTCTCAAATAATTCATATAAATCGCATTTTATTCATTTTAGCCATTACTAATGGCTTTACATAATTCACATAATGCATACTCATCAATTCACTTGTAACAACACAATGTACATGAATATTCAAGTTGCCAAGTAGCTTAACACATTTTTTATCCAAAATATGTTAGGCCAAATTTAATGCAATTTTATCTAAAATATCAAAAGTTTGTACATAACTTAATTAATACACAAATCCAAGCTAATGTCACTCTCTAACCTTCACGTCCAAGATGCCCTTGAACACTAAGCTTGACTAATAATACCTTACTCAACACCTATCCAAAATGTGGGCACATATAATACATTAGATTCACAATTCCACAAATTATAACTACTAGGACTCAATTAAAATCCAATCCTTTAATTCCCCTTCTTTAGCGATAATAGACTTTAAATTTGAAAAACCAACCTCACTAATTCCAAATGAAGTTTTAAGCTTAAAAATATCTTTAACACTATATTTTAACACATTTCAAGCACTAGTATACAATGTATTACATTATCTTCAAAATTTTAAAACTTTTCCCTAAGCGTCTTCAACTTTAGAACTTTATTCTATTCAATTCTAAATGGTATTTTAAGTTCATTTATATCATTCACATCATTAAACAACACAATTAAAATTACAAAACCAATTGCATCACCACCTTTTACCAAAACCCTTCTCAAAACCCTAATATCATTACTACCTCTTTCAAGCTCAAACCAAAACCATCATTTTTTTAATATAACTTTAAAATCATTACTTACTAATCAAAATAACATCATTCAAACCCATTTAAAAAATTATAACATCCTCACTCATAATCTCAAATTACACATATTCATCATAATCCTAAAAACTAAGCTTAAAGCATAAATTACTTACCTAAACCTTGATTATTCTTTAAAAGTACCTTAAATCCTTTGTGAAATTTGGTGTATCAATGAGGCAAAAATTCTCCCCTTATTCTTGAAGAAAAATGTACAAAGAATGGAAGGAAGAAGACGAAGTATTTTGTCTAATTTTTAACTTCTTTTCCCCTCCACATATATATATTTAATTAATTTATTATTTTAGTTATAAATTATTAAATATAAGAGATATCTTCTTCCATCCACAATTATCCAATTTCTTTAAATTATTTTTTCTCAATTTTACTTCTTTCTTTTTCCCATCTACTTATATTTATATAATTATTTCATTATTTCATTATTTAATTAATATCTAACTTTCCCATCATCTTCCACTATCCAAAATGTATTTTAATTTTTATTTTAATTTAATTTACTTTTATTTTGACTTTTACTTTCTTGCTCATTTTTCTTTTAATTCAAAATGTATATATCATGTATATCTTATGCATATACTATGTATATAATATATATATATATGTATTTATCATATTTATATCTTGTATTTTCCTCTCCCAACATATCTAATTAATCTTTATATAAATTACTCCTTTGTATACCAGTAATGCAGATGTTACATTTTTCTCCTCCTTAAATAATTTTGTCATTGAAATTACCTGATATAATGAACAACTTCATCATACTCAAACACCCATCTCAATTCTCTATATAACCAACCACATTATTATCACCACAATCTTCAATCATTTCTTATCCCCCTTCATGAATCTTCCAAATTGTCATATGGAATTTCAGATCTTATCACTATACTTACTATTCTAATCATAACAATCATGATCGATCATCATATCATCAATCAAATTGTCAATAGACAAAATCAATTCATCTTATTGGTGTATACACATCACAAATCTGTTACACTGAAAATATCTTATTACTCATCATCTTATGAAATGTACTTTCATTATCCTAAATTTAAAGGTTAATGACTTATATCTTAATACTGACTATTCATTCATCACAGTAATTTCCAGATTTGTATCTCTGTTCAACTATCTCTTCCTTATATTTACAAATATATGTTCATAAAACCATAGGTAATAATAACTCCCAACTTCCAATTAACAAATCTTAACACAATAATTTTATACATCTCCACTCTGATTCCATTCTTTATAATGTTACCACAAATTAATTCAATACAATTAGTATACAACAAAAAAAATTGTATTTTCATTATTATCTGATTCATTCCCATAAGCTATTCATCAACCCAATATATATATACTCTCTGACCACAATATTGTTAACATCTTTCTTATTTAATTACCCTTCTCTTAAATAATTCCCTTATTTCTTACACATTTAATTTAATCTTTAAAATATTCTTTTCTTAACATTAACATAATATCTATAAACTTAATTTACTGATAATCAACTTCTTTCTCTTATAATCATTTACAACTGATATATCTTAGCTCATTTCATATCCACGCACATATCAAAACATTACATCATATACAGTGTCACATATCTCTCATACTCTTAATACAACTATACATTTAAATCTCAATAATTACTCATAAACTTACCATAATCTAGATCAGTTGATCTAACTATCAGAATACCAACATCGCAGCCTTAATCTATTCAAACCAACATTTAGCTTGTTTAAAATTTATCATTCTATCTCAGCTCATGACCTAACTCTACTAGGTCAAACTTATTCTCAAATTTCGATTCTCTTTGGATTCATCATCACAAATAACATTCATTTCAACTTATTGATGCTAATGATTGTATACAGTCAATATACATCTTTTCAAATCATTCATTTTCCTATTCACATTTTTTCTATTATCTCTATATAATTTTCACATAATTCTCATGATCATCTCCTACCATATTCATTATTATAGTCTCATTCACTTTGAACATCACTGCCATCAACTTATTCATATTATGTCATTTTCAAACACATTCAATATAACTTTTAATCACATTCCATAATTCCTCTCATTTATCATCTCCTCGTATTTTCTTATAGTTATCATATTCACATAATTACTTTCCTTTCACATTATCAATACCTCATTATATTTTCACATTTCTCTTCTCTTCCCACACTATTTATAGTTATAAATAAATTTTTAACATGAAGTTATGAGTTCCAGCTATACAAACCACAAATCTTGTCTGTATCTCATGAAGAAAAACTATCAATCTTACCAAAACTACTCCATGGTCCCGTGGGTTACAAATAAATACTACCATCACTACAACGCTTTCTCAACTTTTTCCCACTTCTAAGTCTTATCACCAATTAAATTGATCACACAATATTCTTATAACCAATTCACCAGTTCTTACAAATACTCCTAACATTTACTTGCCATATCATTATTAATTCCATTCATCTAAATCAAATGATTCATATCTTGATTAATTAACCAAATACCATTCATAAAATAACTTAAAATCCCTCTACTACATTTTTACATCCACTTTAAATATCCAAAACATATTTATTACTTTTCTCATAACATCCATTTCCATATAATTCATTAATAACACATCTCAATCACAATACCAAATATAGATTGCATTTATAACCTCAACTCACATTAACGTAATAAACCATTTATATAAATTCACATTTTAATTTCTCAATATAAGGAATAACACTTAAATTCTTAATTTCTTTAGTCAATCTTGACTTAATCAATACTATATGTCATTTTAATAAATCCTCAATATACTTTAATAGTAAACAGATTTGTTATCATATACTAGTTCTCTCTTTAATCTTAATTATGAACTCTTTATTCTAATCTATTAAAAACTCAATATTCCTTCTTCATACCTCTACCCATCCATATGAAATTTTTCATAATTTCCTTCATCCATTTATCACATGAAATAATTTATTACTCAATTACACAAATCAGCTTGACTTCCTCACTTTCATGTCAATCTCACCTTTCCATTTCTCATTTCTCACCAAAACTTCACAAAATATTGTAAACTTTTAATCATGTGCACTAGACACATATATTGTCTTATATTTAAAAGTTTAGATTTTTTCAAGATAATTTACAGTATTGAAAAATTAACTCATCCAAACCCACAAAATCTGTCTTTTTAATAATTCCCCTAGCAGCACTTGGTTATCCATTTTTTTCAAGTATCAAACCTTAATACAAATTCATGAAATTTTAACCATATTTTTTTAGGAATACATATGATATTTAATGTAAAATTTCAGATTTTTCTTGGTTGGTATTCTATAGTTTTTAAATATGTTTCTCAACTTCTACAGATTATGAGTTACTGGAACGGCCCCAATAATCTGTGTTCTTCTATTTTTCTTAAATAGTAATTCATTTTCAAAAATTATGAAATTTCATAAATTGCATTCTAACATATAGGAAAACGAATAAATAAAATTTCAAGCTCAATTAACATCTCTAGAATAGTCTAAAAATTCAGAAAAAATCACCTCGCAGCACATATGCAAAATTTCCAGCAACTATAATACTCATCTTTCATGGTCTTTACTTCATATCATTGATTGTTTTCTTAATTTCTCTTATTCATCAATTGAATCCAATATAAATACTAATTAAGTAAATGCTCCAATGATCTTTTAAATTTAAATATCTAAAATAATGCTTCCGCTATGCCACTCTGATCTACGAGTCCTAAACGCTACCTCAACTTATATTAGTTACATCAAACGGACATTGCCACATCAAATACCAACACATGTGCCAATGTATATGTATATTTAAAATACAAATCATTATTTCCAAAACTTTCCTTTCACATTTTCAAAACCCACCTAGGTTGAGAAATACAAACCTAGGCTCTGATACCAAAATAAATGTAATATCCTTAAACCCTATATACGTACAATACATATAATTCATATATATAAAGTATATATACAGATTACGAGAGTGCCACCATATTTACCTATGGAAATCTCATATATTCAATTAATAAAATAATTATAATTTATTATAGACTAGCTTATTAAATAGATACATCCATATTTAGTATTTTAGAAAAAAAATCTTTATAAGAAAACCTTTGGAAAAAATTGACCAGAGTTTTATCTGTAATATCAATAAATCCAAAACCAAAATCACACAACCTATCATTGAAAAGCACTTCCAAATTCTTTATCAGCACATACTCATTAATTTCTCCAAAAACATATTCCCTCATTTCTGAGTAACTCACAAATAAATGAAAATGTAAATTTTTTACGTTTACAAAACTATAATTGCATAATCATATTCATAAACCATATACAAATACACTTAATATAGTTTTCAAATTCTTGTATATATATGTATATCTCTACATGATATGCAATCCAATGCCAAGGTCAGGTCTCATGGTACAACTCAAGCTTAAAACAAGTCTGAACCTTAGACCTACTCAGGTCTTGCAGGGCTCTAAGAATCAACCCTGTTATCTGCATGATGAATTTCAATTGCGCTAAGCTAAAAGCGTAGCGGTACAAACTTTGATAATATTAAAATTGTAAACCAATTACAATGAACAATGCTTTTGCATGTTATTTCACAATGTGGTACACAATTTCACTTTAAAATATAATCTTTAATCTTTTTATAATTCACATTAACATATACGCAAGCATGAGCCCAAATAATCTAATTAATTATTCAAATCCCGGAGTTACTGTTTTTGTCTATATTGATACCCTATGTCTAGACTTAAGGCAAGTGACGCCCATCGTCTAGCCCGAAGGCAAATCATAGTGATGCCCAACATTTAGCCTGAAGACAAATCTTATATAAGTGATGCCCAACTTCTAGCCCTGAAGGCAAATAATGAGGATAACCTCATAGGCATGCCACCAAACATAGAACTCTGAAAACTGAATAACATATTAAGTACACAAGTAGTACATATTTTCATTATCAATTTTTCCCATTACATTGCCTCATTTTCTTATTTTTCTCATTCATATTAATGCCAAATTATTTTAATTCATCATATCTTATTATTTCATCACAATGTATTTCATTTAATATTACAAATATATTACCCAAATATTTTTGGGTCATTCTCGCATAATTCATATAAATCACATTTCATTCATTTTAGCCATTACTAATGGCTTTACATAATACACATACTACATACTCATCAATTCACATGTAACAACACAATGTACATGAATATTCAAGTTTCCAAGTAGCTTAACACATTTCTATCCAAAATGTGTTAGGCAAAATTTAATGCAATTTTATCTAAAATATCAAAAGTTTGTACATACCTTAATTAATTCCCCAAATCCAAGCTTATGCCACTCTCTAACCTTCACTTCTAAGATGCCCTTCAACACTAGGCATGAGTAATAACCCCTTACTCAACATCTATCCAAAATGTGGACACATATAATGCATTAGAGTCACAATTCTACACATTATAACTACTAGAACTCAATTAAAACCTAATCGTTCAATTTCCCTTCTTTAGCCATAATATACTTTAAATTTGAAAAACCAATCTCGCTAATTCCAAATGAAGTTTTAAGCTTAAAAATATCTTTAACACTATTTTAACACATTTCAAGCACTAATATACAATGTATTACATTATCTTTAAAATTTTAATAATTTTCCCTAAGCCTCTTCTACTTTAGAACTTCATTCTATTCAATTCCAAATGTTATTTTAAGTTCATTAATATCATTAACATCATTAAACACCACAATTAAAAATACAAAACCAATTCCATCACCACTTTTTACCAAAACCCTTCTCAAAACCCTAATATCACTACTATCTCTTTCAAGCTCAAACCAAAATCATCATTTTCTTTAATCTAACTTTAAACTCATTACTTACTAATCAAAATAAGATCTTTCAAACCCATTTAAAATTATAACATCCTCACTCACAATCTCAAGTTACACATATTCATCATAATCATAAAAACTAAGCTTAAAGCATAAATTACTTACCTAAACCTTGATTATTCTTAAAAAGCAACTTAAATCCTTTGTGAAATTTGGTGTATCATTGAAGCAAAAAATGATCCCCTTACTCTTGAAGAAAAAAAAATAAAGAATGGAAGGAAGAAGAAGAAGTATTTTGTCCCATTTCTAACTTCTTTTCCCCTCCATATATATATATATATTTAATTAATTTATTATTTTTGTTATAAATTATTGAATATATGAAATATCTTCTTCCATCCACAATTATCCAATTTCTTTTAATTAATTTTTTTTCTCAATTTTACTTGTTTCGTTTTCCCATCCACTTTTATATTTAATTATTTAATTATTTAATTAGTTAATTAATATTATTTCATTAATATCTAACTTTCCCATCATCTTCCACTATCTAAAATTTGTTTTTAATTTAATTTAATTTAATTTACTTATTAATTTATTTTACTTTTATTTTGACTTTGGCTTTCTAACTCATTTTGTCTTTTAATGCAAAATGAATATATCATGTATATTTTTTTACATACACTATGTATACAATATATATATATATGTATTTATCATATTTATATCATGCATTTCCCTCACCCAGCATATCTAATTAATCTCTATATAAATTATTCCCCTGTATACCAATAATGTGAATGTTACACACTGCACTAGTATGCTTATTTGAAAAGAAAGGTAATCATTTCTACCAAAAGCTTAAACTGTCAGTAGAGGCACACCCATTTCCTTCAACCGGATCAAGCATAGGTTCACCAGTCTCTTTTGACTTTGTGTGCCACCTAGCAAACGTGATCTATAAATCCCAAACCCTTGGACATGTCATTGTCTCCCTCTTTAAGGAGGTTCATCCTTAAACTTGGAGAACTGGAGCTATACCCAACAATTAGGCTTTTATATCAAATGATGTGGAACCTCAAGATTATAATGAATTTGAAACCCCAATGCACAAAATCAGTATACTAAGAACCTTAGATGATTATTTGACCTATTAAACCCCTAACTAAAATGTAATTAGAAATATAGATAATCAGATAAAATAAAAATGAACTAGAATAAATACCACCTTGATAAGTTGATTCTAATTCATGATGCATCAAGAATAAGTTGAATCCTCACTTTAAGTGAATTTCAGCCAACCAAAAATATAATTAATAAAGTGATAAAAATTGTCAACTTACAATCCTAAATGATATATAAATAGTAAAACCCTAATTAGGGTTACAAGGTAGCATTTGGCTTGCAAATTAAAGCCTTAAGCACTAAGATAATAAACAAAGCTCAATTTCAACACAAACCAAACTTACTTTTTAAATAAATGTGGAATATATACTAAATAATAAGTCCACATGTCTGGATTAAATTTATGGGCTTCTTCTTCTCTATATTCTTTATAGTTGGCCCATCCATGGCATCAAAGGTGTCACACCTCGATCTTTGGGCGCTATAATTTTAGGGTCCAGGTCAACTTAACATTATTAGGTACCTCGTAAAACCCTTAATCATGAAAGCCAAAGTGTTTTACCTTTAATTTGTAGGTCTAATTTTTTTTTTATTTGTTACATATACTTGCATACACATAAGCATTACTACAATGCTCTTTGCTAATTTTGAATCTCAACATGCTTAAACTCTTATGATTGATAACATATATTTTTAATTCTCATACTAATACTAGTATTATGAAGCTTTATATGATATTTATACCATACTAGACAATACACTCTCAATAAGCTTCTTAGAAAAAAGAATTGAAGAAACTATCACAAGCCATGCGATATTTGCACTAAGCAGCTTATGAAAATAAGTTTTCATCTCAGTGAGAAAATAATTACACTAACATGAAGTTTGTAATATCCATGGTTTTAGATAAATTTAAATAAATATTTGTAGGTTAATTAATGTATTGGGAGAGGTATATGTATTGTATGCACCTAATGTATGCCTAGTGTAAACATAATATATACATATTTTATATTTATTATATATATTTGATACATATTGTTTATTTAATATATATATGGTATACAAATATGGTATACTTGATGTATACATAGGATACACACTATATGCACATATAATTAAAAATATATATTAAATATACGTAACATATACTTAAGGTGTAAAGGATATATACATATAGTATATATGAAATATATATGACATATACATATATATAAAATATATATAACATATTTACAAAGAATAAAATTGTGTTGGGAAAGATGATGATGATGATGATGATGATAATAATAATACTAATAATAATAATAATAATTAAAGGCAAAGAAAAGTCAAAGAAGGAAGATTAAAGGCAAAGAGAGATATTTAATTAATTAAATATAAAGAAGGATAAGAATGAAAATTGAAGAAAAAGAATATCATCTTCTTCTACTTCAATTTTGGACGTGAATCTTGAGAGAGGAGAGAGACTTTCATTTAATCCATCAAATTTAACCATGAATTAAAGAAATACAAGTTGGTTTTGAAGACTAATTAAAAAAAATCAAGTATCTTTCATTTTGAGCTTTATTTCCTTTGTTTTATAATTATGTAAGTTTGGGTTAGAGAGAGAAAGTGTGCTTAAATTCTTCAAATTGATAGAAATGATATTAAAATGATGAGTATATGGTGAATTATTTGTTTATTCTTTGAATTGAGCATAAATGATGGAAGAAGAGTTATGGAAGGATTTTTTGTAACAAGGGTTTCTATTAGGGATGATGATAATTATGGTAATGGATGAATTTAATGTTGTTTTACTATATATATATGTATATGTGATGATTTTATGATTGGAAATGTGATATGGGTAGATTTTGGTGAAGTTAGTGCTTATGGTTTTTAAAAGAAATTTCTACAAATATGAAAATGAGTTGTTTTGATGTTATTTGGTATGTAAGTAATGTTTTTATGGTTAAATGTTGGACATAAGTTATGTTAGTTGAAGTTTAGATAAAGTAGCAATTTGGGAATTTAGGATGTTAATGGGATTTTGATGAAAAATGTTTAGATAATGATAATTTAATATGCATTGAGTATGAAAGTGAATTTAAATGAGTAATGTTAATTGTTGTTGGATTATGTGTGTGTAGGCCAAAGTGATAAAAGAGGTGGAGTTTAAGGTTTATCTTGGAAAAAGAAATAAGTTTAGTACATATTTATACTACTTGAGATTTTATTAAGTATGAATTTGTATAATGTATATAGTTACATTGTAATGTTCAAATTCACATAGTGTATACAAGGTGGCATAGTTATGTGATGAATGTCACATTGGACTTTTGTTCAATATAAAATTAATGGTTGTCCATGAAATATACGAGGTTTACAAATGTGAGGAGAAAATGTGGGTAATATGGACATTTAAGTATAAAAACATGGATGTTGCACTCCAATTAACAGTACTAAAAGCGACACTCACAATTATGCGAGGTTATTACAGTACTGGTGATTGCCCCAAGGTTGTCTCACAAGAAAAGTGTTGTTCATAATAATTTGATTGAAATAAAATAAATTAAAGAATAAGCGTACGATGTTTACAATGTTGTTAAAATTGTCAAAAAAGTAAAATTGCAAGTGAACAATTATCGGTATGCTTAGGAATGGTTCAAACTCTTGGAAGGGTACCTAGGATTTATAGAATGATTTGATCAAAGTTCAATTCTCAATTATCAATTAATACAACCTTATGAATTAATTTCTTTATGAAGATTAATTAGCGTTTATCAATTTAATAGTTCTCTCATTCATGAATCAATAGAGAACAACTATTTTTATCTTGCAAATTAGGTAAACCCTAGAACTTATATTTCTAATTCATTCTTAAGGTTGTTGAATGCATAGTTTCAATATTAAATTTCACCTCTTGGTCCTTCATTAAATTTCTAGCAATTAATAGGTGGCCAATCTATCAACCTACCATTCATTCCAATGCAATCAACATATGACAAGGCATATTAATGGAATTTATTGAATTAAATTATTTAATCAAATCTACTGCAAATCGTAGGTATAAATAGTTTAGCTCATCATCAAATCAACATAAACATCCATTTCAATAGAATTCAAATTACAAAACCTCATTGAAACATTAATGTATTTCACAATCAAATTCTGAAAAGTGAATAAATTGAAGGGATAGAAAAACCCATTTTAAAGATGAGTTTAGATTGCTCTTCCTTGCTTCACTTAGGTTTAATGATCTCTCAATCTTCTCATCCAAAATGGCTTGCTAAAAACCTTTGCTTTCAAGATGAAGTCTTGGCTCTGTGTCTTACTTGTGGATCCCTATCTTTGTCCTCTGTATCTCTAAAGACAATGGAAATTCAAAGGCACGACCAAGATTTAGTGGTATGTATGAGAGAATTAATGATGGAAATTTTTCTTTCGGATTCATAATCCCTTATTTGTGTGTATTGATGCCCTTTTTAATCTCAAAAGCTTGCCCTCTTTTTCAATTAAAAATTGCTTGCCATTATCCTTTCTCTCCACCAATTCCCTTATTCCATCTTCTTTTTAATTATAAAAATGCCCATTCATCTTATTCTATCAAGCCATCTCTCACTGTCTCACTCCCTTGCTAAATCCCTCAGGCGTTTGAATAAGGTAGTGTTTTTGCTCTTTACACTTCATAAACGAGTGTTCCCATAGGATTGCTTTAAAAATCAAGTCTCTGCCACTCAATTACAAGTAAGCATCAATCATAATTTCTTTTATTGTTGTAATGGGGCTTAAGGTTAAGGTGTGACATTTAGGAAATGTGGGCTCACTCATTGGGTTCAATAGCACTTAACGAATGAAGCAATATACATGACACAAAAATTTCCAAAATAATCACTACTCTTAATGCTTGATCGCCCCATTTGGAGTAGTATCTTCTTATTCTTTAACCTAACTTGTTCCACCTTAGCTATAAGAGCATCATTCATTTTTTTTTTCTTTTACATTGGAATATAAATTGATTCCTATTAGGGATTCATGATAAATGAAGAAATTTGTACTTTTAAAAAGTTTTATTTAAACTTTCAACCCACTTGATTTAACCCCACACTTAATTGACACTATAACTTTAATTACTAATTCCTCAAATGCTCTTGTTCCTAATGAAGGGACAAGACTTGGAAGAAAATGGTTTAAGGCTAATGCTATTGTGTAAAAGAAAGAAGTGGGAAAATGAGGCAGGCTCAAAGTTGGCTTACTAAGGATGTATAAGGGTTGGCGTTTTAAGTTAAGTGGATATACCTAAGTGCCTTAATCATGTTGATGCCTAACCAAAAATGTTTTTATGGCTTTGAAATGCATTTTTAAGCAAGTTTAAGTAACAATTTGACCAAAGGTGCTCAATAAAAAAGAAGATAATAAGTTAGTATCAAACTTATGAAGGCTCAATTCTTTGCAAGTTAAAGGTAGTTGCAAGGAAAATCCATCAAAATTGATAATAAATATCAATTCTATTCAATTCTAAATTTCATGCTTCAAAAATTTCAAGGTCTATCTATCTACAATCTTATAACTACTAACTTTTCAAAATTCATTATTAAAAAAAAAAACAACAACATAAGACTAACATTAGTTTGAAAATTTAAACATCACACTAAAAATTTAAACATCACATTAATGAAATTTAAAATTAAAATTAAAATAAAAGAAGTTAAAAGTAAAAGCTTGCACCCCATGCTTAAAGATTCACATTGTCCCCAATGTGAACAAACAATAATAACAAAGAATAAAAATTTGGATAGTACCTGTTTTTATCATTCCATTGTTTGGCACAAATAAATACTGTCAACCTTGCTTGAAACACTTGTTAATTGTCCACAAAAAGATAAAATTTAAAGGAACAAATTCATAGATTAAAAACAGATAGTAATATAAGTTAAGAAAACAAACACCATGACATAACATACTAATTAAAAACATGAATAAAGGACAACTAAAATTGAAAATAAAGATTGTTCAAGTATTAAGCTAAAGATATTGGGTGTGGAGGGTATGAAGATGATGGTACATAAGGGTGGAGGCTTAGGATCCTAGCCAAGTTGCCGTTGATAAACTCCAGTTGATTAAGCACTTGCGCATGATTATGGTCCACCTTCTCTTCAACTGCATCAATTCTACTTATTATGTCTTGATTGTCCAAAACTGGAGCATCCTTATTTAGGCTCAATGAATTAGAATCGGAGTCATCATCGACTCGGGGCCGCTTCTGCCTTTCCTTTTGAGCACTAGGCTCACTAAAAGCCATCATAAGTCTCCCTCCACTTTTCTTGATCATTTGCATTTTCTACAAGGTGGCTATATTTAGCATGTCACCACCCAAGAATCATTGCATCACATGAGTTTCAAGATTGAAACCTCTATCTAAAGCAAGTGTAAAGGTGGTGACTATTCCACCAATACATATATCCCTTTTCTTCTATTAGCTACACTATCTAGAATCTTATCCATCTAAAAAATAGTGCTTACTAGGATCGCTATATGAGCACAACACAAAAAAAAAATCATTAGCTTAAACCACTTCAGGACTCTTTTTCCATGCAAAGAAGCTACATGCCATAAATCAGTGTAATTACTTTGATGTAGGGTTTCTCAACTATGTTGCCTCAGATGATTTAGCCACATAAGTACCCCCCGAACCTATTTCACCCCATGCATATTGTTGTTTGAGATCCTTAGGTATAGTTTTATGCCCATCAAAGGAAAACCCAAAGATCTCATTCAAGTGATCAATTGATATAGTATGTTGTTTCCCATTGAATTTGAAACTTAGCCTAGAAACAAGCTTAGATTTATTTCTTTGTATCTTGAGAGAGGAACAAATTCAAGAGTGAGCTCTTGAAATTGCAAAGGCTTAAAGTTGACAAATTTATCCCAATGTAAATTTCTCACATAGACCTCAAAAATTTCCCTAATTTACAAGGCATTTAAGGAGTCATCACTTACATACCTTGAAGGGAAGAAACCCCTTGCTTGGATTTCCATTCTTCTTGAAGAAGATGAAGAGATTGATGATGGTGGAGCTCTTCTCTTATGGTGAGAAACTATCTTTGTCCTTGGCATGTGATCTTGATTGTAATGGAGATGGAAGTGTTTTTCTTTTGATTTGGTGAAGAAAACAATGAATTTTGGTGGAAAAGATAGAGATTTTAAGTTTTAGGTGGTCTTGGCCATATGGCTATGGCGATAGAGAGAGAGGGAAATCAATTAGGGTTTGAAAAATGGGGAAATGAGGAAGACAATATGGTTTTTAAATGTTTTAAAATGATTGACACTTCCAAGATTACTTTTTCTTGGTCGTGTCTCACTTTAAAAATAGTGGGTCGATTTATAAAGAGGCGAGAGAGACACAACCTAGATGGGTATGTCTTGGCCATGTTTGGGTGATACGATAAAGATGGCTGGTCGTGTCTGCTTCTAAAAAAAGGTTTTATTTTAGGACTTAGATGATGACATGACCAAGATGGATGGCCATGTCTGTTACTGGAAAACTAGTCTTTAAAGGGTTGAGGGATGACACGGTTTGGAGATATGACCAGTTAGGTCTGTGCAATTTTTAACATTTGGCCAAGGATTGACATGACTTGGTGACACACCCAAGATCTCTGGCCATGTCTGAGTCTATGTAAGAATAGATTTTAAGGGAAAACTTGACATGGCCTTGTACATGACCATGACTCTTGGCCATGTTAGCTTCTGAAATTTAAAACAAATTTGATACTCTGGTTGTGTTGGTGCTGTCATGGCCACGTCTATTGGGCGTGTCATCTATTGTAAATTTTCTTTCTTTTTCTCTGAAACTCAATTCAACAAAACAACATATCACAATACCTATTCCAACTAACTTTATTCAAATTTAAAAAATAAGCACAAAAAATTAAGAAATAAAAATCCATAAAAAATAAATCAAAAATAAAGAAATGCAAACCAATGGGTTACCTCCCATCAAGCGCTTCTTTAGCGTCATAGTAGCTGGAAGTTGTCGCATCATTCATTAATGAATACCATGCTTTATATGGTTTTGGCAACTTGGAGTTCTTCCAAATAGGATTTCACCCTTTTTCCCATTCACATTAAAAGTCTCATTGGTTTTCAAATTCAACAATTTAGGAACTCCATATGGAAATGTTTGAACTACTTGAAAGGGTCCACTCCAACCGAACTTCAATTTTCTAGGGAAAAACCACATCCTTGAATTGAATAAAAGGACTCATTCCTGGTTTAATGGTTCTTCTTAGGATTATTTTGTCATGCATAGCCTTCATTTTTATAATTTTAGATCCTTGAACTCTCATAGGCTTCATTTCCAAGCTCATCTAGCTTAGAAATTTGTAACATCATCTAGACTTTTGCCCCATCCAAGTCCATATTTGTAGCTTTAATCACACAATAAGCCTTGTACTCCAACTCTACTAGAAATTGGCAAGCCTTTCCAAAGACCAATCTATACAGACTCATTCCTAAGGTTATTTTGAATATGTTCGATATGCCCACAATGCTTTTGGAAGATGGACCACCCAATCCTTCCTCATTGTACTCACTGTTTTCTCCAATATTCATTTAATTTGCTTATTGGAGGTCTCAGCTTGGCTAGATATTTGGGGATGAAATTGAGTTTCCATCTTGGTCATTAACCATTCAAACTATTTGTTGTAAAAATGGCTTCTTACATTACTCATTATTGCTTTAGGCTGCTCAAAATATTTTCCTTCAAGAATTTCAAAATAACATTAGCATGACTGGTCCTTGTGGGTATAGCCTCTACCCACATGGACACGTAATCTACAACAAGAAGGATATATTCAAAACCAAAAGATTTAGAAAGTGGCCCCATGAAGTCTATTCCCCATACATCAAAAGTTTGACCATAATAAATACAAAAGAGGCATTTCATTTCTTTTGCTTATGTTTCCTACTCTTTAGCACCTATCAAATCTGATACAAAAGTTATAAGCTTCTTTAAAAAGAGTAGGCTAATACAAACCACTTTGAAGAACCTTCTCAGTGGTTTTATTTCCTCCAAAATGCCCTCCACAATACATTTTGAGGCAAAATTGCATTACTTGCAAGTGCTCTTCTTCTAACATGTATCTTTTGATAATTTCATCTCTGCAAATTCTAAATAAATATGGGTCATCCCAAAAGCAATAATTACATGAATGAAGAAACCTCTTCCTTGCTTAGAAATTCAAATCTTTCCTTAAAACACCACAAGAAAGACAGTTAGCAATATCGACATACCATGGTGCTTGAGTTAAACCAAATAAGTGTTCATCAGGAAATTTCTTAAAGGCATTTTCACATGCAATTTGTGTATCATCATCATGAGAGTTCAATATAGAAAGATGGTCAGCTACTACATTTTCACTTCCCTTCCTATCCTCAATTTCAACATCTAATTCTTGTAACATCAAAACCTAGTGAATGAGCCTAGGCTTAGCTTGTGGTTTAGTCAATAGGTATTTCAAGGCTGTGTGGTCCTAAAATACTATGACTTTAGAACCAATCAGATAAGATCTAAATTTTGTCAAGTGCAAATACCACAATTAGCATTTCTCTTTCAATGGTTGTGTAATTTACTTGTGCATCATTTAAAGACAAACTTGCATAATAAATTACAAACAACAATTTATTCTCCCTTCCCAAAACGTCTCCGATAGCATAATTTGATGCTTTATACATTATTTAGGGGAAATAATTACAGGGGTAGAAGTCAATTTTTCTTTTAAAATTTTAAATGCTTCTAAACACTTATCATCAAAGACAAATGAGATATATTTTCCAATAAAATTACACAAAGGGCATGAAATTTTGAAAAAAATCCTTTAAGAACCTCCTATAAAATTCAGTGTGTCCTAAAAAAATTCTAATCCCTTTAGCAGATGTGGGGAGGGTGGTAGATTCATAATCAAATCAACTTTATCTTTTTCCACTTCAATACCTTATGGGAAACAACATGCCCCAAAATAATGCCATCATCAACCAATAAATAACTCTTTTCCCAACTCAAGGTTAGATTACATTCAATACATCTTTTTAGTACAAGAGTCAACTTATGCAAACAATCATCAAAAGAATTGCAAAAAACAGAGAAGTCGTCCATAAATATCTTAATGCATTTATCTGACATATCAAAAAAAATGGAAAGGATACATCTTTGAAATGTTCCTAGTACATTGCAAAGTCCAAATGGCATCATTCGAAAAATAAATATACTAAAAGGATAGTTGAAAGTTGTAACACCCCAATTTTTATTGAATGCAATGAGATACACTAATTGGTGAGAGATATTAGAAATATAAACAACATATACATTATATATAAAAGGCTAAATATAAATGATATATATATAATGGTAAAAGAATTAAAAATTTGAAAGTGGAAAAGTTAAAATGTAAAATAATAATAATATTATCATATATACCTAATTAGTAATAATATATATATGGTAGGTAAAAAGGAAAAGGAGAGTCATTAATCTCCAGAAATTTCTTCTTCTTCTTCTTCTTCTTTTCCTTCTTGTCTGTTTCCATAGACAAGGGAGAAAGAGATGTTTTTAATTTCATCAATCATCAAATTTTACTATGAATTTTCAAGAGCTAGTGATAGTTTTGGTGCTAAGTGGTGTAATACATTTTCTTTAACTTTTGATGAATTTTCTTTTGAGTAGAGTTTTTAATAAATTGGATGATTATTCAAATGAGTAAAATGAAGCTAATCAATATTGAAATGATGATTTTTAAGGTTCAATTTAAAGAGAAGAGATTTCTTTTCTTTCTTCTTCTTTGAATGTGTTATGAGAGAAAGTGATGATTGATTGAATAAGATGATAGTTAAGATATGTTGGAGTTATATAAGTGTTGAATTGATGGGTGAATTAATGATATAAATGAAGATGATGATTAAAGGTGTTGTAGTGTGTTCATATGGTTGAGAGTTTGAAATGCAGGACTTTTGCCTGACACGACCAGTGTTACAACCATGTTGTTGGGCGTGTCAATGGTACTGAGTTTAACGTTGATGGCACGACCATTAAAATGGCCATGTCCCTGAGCGCTTCGTAGCTTCTGTAAGTCAGAATAATTGACATGGCCATGAACACGCTTGTGTTGCTGAGCATGTCAAATTTTCTGTGAGGCAGAATGAATGACACTAGTGACACACCCATGTCATTGGACGTGTCAATGCTTTTGTATGAGTGAGTTAATGACACGGTCATTAACACGCCCGTGTTGATGGATGTGTTACTTGAGGATAACTCTTTTCTTTATTTTTCATTTGAAATTCTTATGTAAATGGTTTAATTTTAAAAATACCTTAGAATGTGATATTAAATGGTTGTTTATAATCACATTTGGCTTAGGCATTGAGAGAGAATAGTTGGCCCAACCCTAGTGTTGAAGGGCAACTCGAAAGACAAGATTGGAGGGAGTTTTGATGCTTGTTTTGTAGTGTTTCCAAAGGTATGTACAAACTCTTCATAAATGGAATATGATTGTATTACATTTGGCCTAACACATTTTGGATGGAAAATGTGTTAAGCTACTTGATGCATTAAGTATTTAAGAACATAGTGCTAAGACATGTGAATTACTATGTATGCATTATTATGCATTGTGAAAAGGCATTGTTAATGGCTAAATTGAATGAAGTGTGAAATATGTGCAAAATATGAAAATGACCCAAAATGTTTGGGTAAAGTGGTTTGTTGTGTATACTTTAAATATAATATGTAAAGCCATTGGTGATGGCTAGATTGCATAAAATGAGATACATTATGATTAAATGATGATGCTGATATAAATGAGATAAATGAGGCAATGTGCCTAGCTTGATCATGAGAAAATGAGAAAGAGATTGATAATGGAAATATGAAATAATTGTATGCCTAGTATGTTATTCAATTATCAAAGTTTTGTGTTTAGTGGTATGCCTATATTTGCCTATGGGGCTAGATGTTTGGTGTTACTGTGAAAATATTTTTGAGGTGAAAAGATCAAGTGGTAAGCCTCAAAAAAAGTTCCTTGAAGCTGAGCTGGGTGAAAAGATCAAGTCGTAGTTGGACTGTTACATTGATATTTTGCCTTCGGGGCTAGACATATGGTATCATTATGGACAAAAATAGTAACTCTGAGATTTGAATGATGTATTAGTTATTTGGGCCCATGCTTGTGTATTGTTTGTGGTAGACAATAATGATATTAAGAATTATGGATGATATATAAATATATATTTCTTTAAGTATAAATATAAAGCTAATATTAATAAAGAAAATACAAAAATTATAATGATAAATGATGTTAGTGATGTGAGTGTGATTTTCTGCAATGTATGTATATGCTGTTTATATGTACCACTAAGCTTTCGAGCTTAGTACGGTTGTGTAAATTGCGCAGGTGAGTAGATTGTTGACTTGGGACAATTGTGCCATGACAAGAGTAAGAGTGTTTCGAGACCAACTAGCAGGTGGTGCATGCATGCACAATTTTATTATGTTGTATTTTGATAAAAATGTATATGTACATAAGTGAATTTCAAAAAAGACAATGTAAATTTATATATATGTAATTGAATGAAAAGTATAATGGTTTTGTAAATGTTACTTTTAAGAGAATGAGATTTGATAATGGGAAATGTTCTTTTATTAAAAATGTAATTGACGTGGACTAAAGTAAGGGTTTAAACAATACTGTAAAGTAACATCTTTATATTTTATATGCGTATTATATGTATACGGGGTATATGTATGGTATGCATATAGGGTATAGGGGTGTTATAATTATTTTGGTATCAGAGCTTCGGTTTGAGATTCTTAGCCTAAGTAGATTTTGAAAAGGAGATGGAAATTTTAGAAAAGTGAAACATGTGATACATGCATATGCATTAACACCTAGGTTGGTCTCGGATGTGGCATTATGTGATTTTGTGATGTGATGTATTTAAATTATATGAGTTGGATGATAGTGTGAGAATGAGGCTCTACATAAAAGTAAAGCTAGAGAAAGAAATGATGTGGAAAATTTTTTATAAGTTTAATTGATAAATTAAAGAATTGGACTTTTAATTAAGTAAAACTAATTTTCAAATTATTGATTATTGAAATGTGTTTGTGAAATAAGTTATAGGGGAATGAATATGAGAATAATGTTGGAAATGAGTTGTAAGAATATAAAAAAATCAAGATTTAAGTAAGTACCTCTTCTTTAAAGCTTGGTTCTCTTTCTTATAAAGATTATGTTGAGATTGCTAGAGAGAGAAAATGCTGTTTGATTGTTAAAATGGGTAGAAATGATATTAAAATGAAGAGTGTATGGTGGAATATTGGTTGGTTGGTTGATATGGACAAGGTGTGAAAATTTAGGGTTTTGGGTGTGAATTGTTAAAATTGTTGGAATGCATAAAATTAGTGTTATTTATACATGTATGCAATGATTCCATACTTGAAAATTAAATATGAGCTAGGTTGGTTAAAGTTTAAATTTAGGGTTTGGTTTTGTAAAGTTAAGGTTTCTAAATATGGATAATGTTGGTTAATGTAAGGAGATATGTTGGTGTTGTTTTAATGAAAATATTGTGATTTTAAGGTTAGAAATGTGATATGCTTGAGTGTTGTTAAAGCTCATGTTAATAGTGGCAATATGTGAAATTTGAATTTTTGACATGGGCTTCCATAATTGTGAAAATAATGTGTTTTGATGTTATATTATTATATAAATAATATTTTTCAAGTTAAATATTGAAAATGAGACTAGTAGATTGAAGTTTAAGCAAAGTAGTAAGTTGAGAATTTACAGTTTTAATAGAATTTTAATGAGGATTACTTGGATATTGATATTTTAATGTATATTAAGCATATGAGTAATTTTGAATGAATAATATTGCTTATGAAAGTACTATGTAATGTGTAATCTAGTTGATAATATAGAAATTTGTTATGAAATAAAGGGAAATGATTAAGCAAGTGAAAATGAGTTACATTCGGCAATTGGATTGGAAATGATGAAAATGGATATGAATGGTAAGATAAATGGATAAAAAAATGTGAGAAAGATGTCACATTGGAAATGTGACTAAGATTTATGTGAAGTGTTATAAAAAGAATATAATAAGGAAATTATTTAAGAGAAGGGCGGTTAAATAAGAAAGATGTTAATTATGTTGTAGTCAGAGTGTATATAAATATATGTTGGGCTTATGAATAACCTAAGTAATGTCAAAAGAATGAGAAATGATAATGTTCTCTTGTGAGCGGGGATTTTTACCCCCACTCCCGGTGGAATGGTTCTTGCGACTTCGGCACTGTGAACCTCGGTTTTCCACCCGAAAAGGATTCGGATGAACGTTCACTCGTTGTCAGGAGTCGCCACTCAGTTTATTTTGTTCAAAGGGAAAAACTAAGAAAACCCTTATTTGACTCCAATTAATGCATCCAATGTAAAGGTTTCTAATCTACGAACCCAAGGAGGATTCGGGGACTATGTCATGTATTTGATTAATTTGCCAATTTAGAAATAAATCCAAAAGGAACACAGAAAGGAAGAAGAATAGATTGTTAGTAAATTGCGGACTTGCTATTTGGGGTGAATCCCAAATATGCCTACATACTCTCGTTTTTATGAGAGATCAAAGCCCATGTAGTTCGGAAAAGCCTATTTAAAGGCGATAAAAATTATGCTTCATGCATGTGTGTGTGTATGCTTCGTGCATTGTCGGGCATTTTGCCAAATTTGTGAGATTTAGCACTTAGTGCTAAATTATGAAGTTTAGGTACTTTGTACCAAAATGTGGTTTATACTTCGTGCATTGTCGGGCTTTTTGCCAAATTTGTGAGATTTAGCACTTAGTGCTAATTTGTGAAATTTAGGTACTTTGTACCAAAAAAGTGCAATTTAGGCCTTTGGCCAAAAAGGTTGATTTTAATTGTGAAATTTAGGTACTTTGTACAAAAAAGATACAATTTAGGCTCTGTGCCAAAAAGTTGATTTTAATTGTGGAATTTAGGTACTTTGTACCAAAAGAATGTGATTTAGGCTTCGTGCCAAAAAGTTGATTGATTCGCGGCTTCATGCCGAAGTGTTGATTGATTAGTCCATTAGGCCCTTAGACCTAAAAGGATTAGGTCTTTGACCAAGAGGAAATTAAAAAGAAGATGTAATGCTTATGACATGTTTAAATTGACAAAGGATGAATTAGGATATTACCTTGCTTAGGATTTTCCCACTTCGAAGTTCCAGATCTCATTTTCTTGAACCTTGGATTATAATTCTTGATTACCGGTTAATTCCTGCAGCACAATATTAGATTTATGCAAATAAAAGTCCAATAAGAGTTTTTAAGCGTGAAACGAATTCGACAGCATGAGGCCCACCCGAAAAAGTCCAACCACCTTTTTGAAAACTTAGCAGCATTTTATAGGCAAAATTCGGGCTGGACGGCGGTTGGACCGCCGGGGTCGGCGGTCGGATCGGGCGGCTCGCCGGAAAAATGGGAAAAGGACACGGATGGCGGTCGGACAGCCCCGGTTGGCGGTCGGACCACCGAGCCCACGGCTGTCGGACCGCCGGTCCCAGCGGTTCACCCCCAAAAACCGCACCGAAATCAGCATTTTTTCCGTTTAAACTGATTTTCTGGGAGCTGTGGACCTCCAAAAATTATTCCGAGGCCATATCCGTGATCGTCGCGTCGCCCCGGACATTTCAAGTACCATATCGATATATCCCCGGTGAACTTTACCACGGACCTTTGGTCCGGCTCGGTTGTCTGCAGTATGAGAAAATTGGCTTCCCGAGCCTCAAAATTGAAGTGTTCACAAGCACTGTTTAGGCTCGGGGCCTTAGAGAATACGAACCTAAGCCCGGAGAAAATGGAGTCCCCACCCGGATGGGCCGGGAAAAAGAAAGGGGTGGATGACTTGGTTCCTAAGGAATCCCCAACCCCCTAATGGGTTCAAAAAGTTGGGTACGTGTGGGGAAGGTGAGAAATGGCCCAGCACCCCCACAACCCCCGGTTCATTGGAACCGGCCTCCTTTGCAGGTCTTAATATTATAAAATTCTTAAATATAACAATATTATCTATATTACATGCAACAATTAAAATAAAGCATCATTATATTAAAATCAAATCAATGTCCAAACAAAGTAAATAAATAGATACCCATCCGAGGATGGAAACATGTCCTTACATCGTTCATGTCTAAACTAAATAGGACACCCACCGAAAGGTGGAAAACATGTCCTTTACATTGGTCTAAAATATAAAAGCAATTTAAATTACATGATATTTAACTAATGAGGTACCCACAAAGAGGAAACATACCTCTTACACTTTTAATACTAAAACAAGCAAATAATAACAATAAAGAAAACATCCATCCATGATAAATTAAATAAATCAAGCATTGAAATTAAATAAATCAACCTCCAAAGCATATAATAGACTACATAATCAAATCTAAAAATAAAGTAAGTAAAGATACAAATTGAGGTTTACTGTTTCCATTTAAAGTACTTTAATTAAAATTTAGGGTTTCAAAATCTTAAGATATTATTATTGTTATTTGTTTAGGCTACTGTAAGTTTTAAGAGAATTGAAATGGATTAGGGTTTTATAATTTAAGAAATTAGTAAGGTTTTTTTATTGATCAAATTTGGGTTTGAGGGGTAAAATTATGAAATTAGGGTTTTGACATTTTAAGATATTAGGTTTATAATTCATGTTAACTGGATTGTTATTTTAGTTTTATTAGATTATGGCTTTAGGGTTTAAATTAACTAGTTTGGGGTTTTGAATTCAATGAATTAGGGTTGAGGAAAATTTAGGGTTTACTGTTTTGGTTTTGAGAGAATTAGGGTTTTTTAGTGTTTCAAAAAATATGTTTAGTTTTGGGATTTGAAAAAAAACAATTTATAGTTTTATAAAGTTTTTGGAAATAGGCAAAACGATTTAAGTCTTTTGGAAACAGAAAAGCATTTTTTAGGGTTTTTGGAAATAGAAGGAACAATTTAGGGTTTTAAGGTTTAGAAGAAATAAATTAGGGTTCTTAAGTTTTAGAAGAAATAAATTAGGGTTCTTAAGTTTTAGAAGAAACAGAAGGAACAGTTTAAGATCTTTTGAAAGCAAAAGAAATGAATTAGGGTTTTAAGATTTAGAAGAAATAAATTAGGGTTCTAAGGTTTAGAAGAAACAAAAAAAGTAATTTTCAATTTCAGTAAAGAAATAAAAGAAAGAAACTAGAGATTCAAACCTCCGTTCGTTGGTTCCACCAAAAATTGATCTCTGGATGAACAAGGACAAAGGCAATGTTGCTGCCTTTGATGAATTCTTGATTGCTTGATGATAGGACTATATTTTGCACATAATTTAATGATTATTCTAGTTTTATTTTTATTGTTATCAATTGAATTTGATCAATCTTTATTGTGAAAGCTAGAATATTCATCATTTCAGGTATAGAGTTGCAAGTATGAAGAAAAAGCTTATTTTGGCTAAAAGTCATGGAAAAATGGAAAGGAGGTCAAATCAAGCTCAAAAATGGAAGAAAATGAATTTACATGGTCTTATAAACTGTGATACATGATTTTCAACTTGAAAATGGAATTAAAGATGAGAAATCAAGAGGTCCAGAGTCGTTTTGAATCTCAGGGCCAAAGCTGTCAAAAATCCATGGCCATGGGATTTGATTTGAAGCTGTCCAAGTTTTTCAATGACAAAAATTGCAAGGGCAGAAGCATTTGGAAAGCCATGACCATGGGGCTCAAAGGCCACGACCATGGCATGGATTTTGGCTCTATTTTGAAGAGATTTTGCATATTTAGAAGCATTTTTAAAGGCCACAACCGTGGGTTCCATTTCGTCACTGCCTGAGCCAAGATCAAGAAGAAAATAAGTTTGGCAGCCTCATCCCAAAAGCCACGACCGTGGCCTTCCAAACCGACCATTTTACAGCTCTAAAGTGCTCAAACCGACCAAACCAAATCAGGCCACGTCCGTGGCACTCAAAAGCCACGACTGTGAGGCCAAAAATCATGACTTTGAGCAAACAATTGGGTAGTTGTTGAACCAAACAAGGTGTGCCTAACCTTTTTCTATAACACCCCCATATCCAATACACCCAACTACAAACACCACAATGTAGCATACGTGCATCGAACATAGGGATGCTACGGTTTTCTTTAACATTCACATTATTTTTAAAGATACCTTAGTCTTTCTCATTATACCTATTAGAAAATAAGTCATTAACTTATGATATAAAATAAATTAGATATATATATATACTTTTACTTGATACGCAGCGGAATTTAGAAAATATTTACATATATAAAAACATTTGAATACATATTTACAAATATACATATATTTACATTATAAACAATACGTTACAAAATATAAAGAAGTATACATGATTGGCAGCTTTCTCTGATCCTTAAGTCTCAAAATAAACTCTTCACTGTCTACTCTCACTCGGTTTCGAAGAGCTCTCGGGTTCAACTCTGTTACCTGCGCGATTAAACACTATCGCGCTAAGCCAACGGCTTAGTAAGACAAAACATAATGCTATTATGCTTAATTAATAACAATGATATACATTCAAACCATAAAGATCATACTCAATACATAATATATCATGTATATTACATTTTCCTCATTAAAGTAATACTATCATTCATAATATTCATGTAACATAGACACCTATGGGCCCAACAAGTATTTAATACGATATTGAGAGTTCAGAGTTACTGCTTTGGTTCATAATTACAATAATCAAGCCCGTAGGCAACATATACATATACATCTCTATTCATGTATAGCGTAACAGACCCAGTCTCTTGGACCATCAACTCGGCTAACCTCGAGGAGATCCTCAACCCGGCTAGACTGTTACTACAATTCACATTTCACATTACTCAAGTAACAGACCCAGTCTCTTGGATCATCAACTCGGCTACCCGAGAAAATCCTCAACCCGGCAAGACTGTTACCAATTATACATCTCATAATCACAATTCTCATAGTGTAACAGACCCAGTCTCTTGGATCTCCATTCAACTCAAATGAAGAGATCCTCAACCCGGCAAGACTGTTACCTTTCATTTTATAGGCATGCCTCCAAATTCAGAACTCTGAAACTGAATAACATATTAAACATACCCTATTTCATTAATTTCTTTATCATTCTCATTCTCAATCTGTATCTCATATCAAATAGGCAATCATGCCTCAACACTTTCATTTGTACATTCATAGCCACATACAATGGCTTCTCAACATATTTGAATAACCATGTCTTAATTCACAATATAACACATCACCTTTTACATATCCATATTCAATTACATGGAACATAATAATATATGCTTACATGTCTCATTTATCTCATTTCACAATATACATATAATACATTTAAGAAGACCCACAATGCATAACATAACAATGTTCATGGCTTTAGAATCTTCCACATGCATTTGCTTAGGTCATTCATTGTTTTAAGTGTGTTTAGGTTTAGGTTTAGGTACCAACTTACCCTTAGAGAATCCAAACAATGCAATAAGGTCAAAGAATAAAAACCTTATCTAACACATTTGAGGGACACGGCCAAGCTTGTGGCCGTGTCTCTCAACCACAAATTCCAGTAGCAAACACGGGCATAGGACACGGCCAAGCTTGTGGCCGTGTCTCCCAACACCAAAATCCAGTAGTGAACACGGGCAATGGACACGGCCGTGTCTCTCAAAAATCCATCCAACACGCCCAAATTCCCTTGGCTTGGCCGTGTCTCTCCTTGCTTTTGGGCGTGTCACTCATGAACAAAACCCTAATTGTGGCCAACCCTCTTCTAAATGCATTTTAACCCATTATGCACAACATAAACTCATTCAAATAGATGTAATCAAAGTTATTAACACTTATTTTGCATATTTAACACAATATTCACATTAACCATACATTAAATCATTCACCAAATCCCAAACCCTAAAACCAACTTCTTCCACTATCAACATCCACTTAAACTTACAATCTTTACAACCAAACCAACACCAATTCAATCTTTTAACTTACAATCAATTTTAACACTTGTAAACACATATCAAACACACCAAATCATCACATCAACAATTCACAATTCACCTAAGACACAACTTCAAAATTAACAAAGGAAATCAAGAAATCACATACTTTAAATGAAGAAATTCCACAAATCTCTAACCAAATCCCTTGATTCCTTCTTCAATTTGAGTTTAGAACTTCAAACACCTCTCTAGCTCTTTCTCTTCTTGGATGGCCGGCACATACATGAGAAGAAAAGAAATTCAACCCAAGTCAAATAGCTTTTCTTCTTTAAATCTCCACCACACAATTTAACAAAACAATTACTTAAATGCCCTTCATCCATTTAATTAACCTTTTGTCTCATATGTGCCCATTTGAGTAATTTCACAAATCTCAAATAAATATCCTCTTGCATTGACTCTCTATTTGATTATGTATATGTTAGTTATATCATCATATAAACAACATATAAACTTGTCTCTAAACCCTCTTTCTTTCCCAAAACACATAACATATACATTCAATCCAATTATAATAACAATAATATTCTACACTTCTAGGGCATACATGGGGATATTACAATTCTCCCCCTCTAAAAAGAAAATTTCGTCCTCAAAATTACCTGATATCAAGTCCGAAACAACTGAGGATATTGATCTCGCATGGTTTGCTCACTTTCCCAAGTTGCCTCTTCTTTTGCATGATTCTTCCATAAAACCTTCACCAATGGCACTTTCTTATTTCTCAACTCTTTCACTTCACGTGCCAAAATAGCAACTGGTTCCTCTTCAAAAGTCAAATCTGGACTCACTTCGATAGATTCAAATGGCAACACATGAGATGGATCCGACCTGTACCTTCTCAACATAGAAACATGGAATACATTATGAATACGATCCAACTCAGGTGGCAAAGCAAGCCGATAAGCAACTGGCCCAACTCTTTCCAAAACTTCATACGGTCCAATGAAACGAGGACTCAATTTCCCTTTTCGATCGAACCTCAATATCTTTTTCCAAGGAGTCACTTTCAAAAATACTTTTTCTCCAATATCAAACTCTATGTCTATTCTTTTCAGATCTGCATAAGACTTCTGTCGATCTGAAGCTGCTTTTAACTTGCCTCGAATGACTTTCACTTTCTCTTTAGTTTCTTGAATCAAATCAGGCCCAATTAACTTACCATCTCCAAGTTCACTCCAACACAGCTTTGTCCTACACCGTCTACCATACAGTGCTTCAAATGGTGCCATACCAATGCTGTATTGGTGACTATTGTTGTAAGCAAACTCCACAAGTGGTAGAAATCTGTCCCAACTTCTAGAGAAATCAATGACACAGCTTCTCAACATGTCCTCGATAATCTGAATCACCCTCTCTGACTGTCCATCCGTCTGTGGATGAAAAGCAGTGCTGAAGTGCAGTCGAGAACCCAAAGCACTATGCAAACTCTTCCAAAACCTTGAAGTAAAGCGGGGATCTCGATCAGACACTAAAGAAGTTGGAACACCATGTAACTTAACAATCTCATGGATATACAGCTCAGCTAACCTCTCCAAAGAGTAATCCATCCAAACCGGAAGAAAATGAGCTGTCTTAGTTAATCTATCCACAATCACCCATATGGCATCATGTTTCCTTTGTGTCAATGGCAAACTAGACACAAAATCCATTGTCACTCTATCCCACTTCCATTCAGGCACTGATAACGGTTGAAGCAACCCAGTTGGAACTTGATGCTCTGCTTTTACCTTCTGACAGGTGAGACATTTCGATACAAACTCAGCAATGTTTCTCTTCAAACCAACCCACCAGTAATGCTGTCTCAAATCATGATACATCTTGGTATTGCCCGGATGCATAGCAAACACTGACTGATGTGCTTCTTCTAAAATGATCCTCTTCAATTTAGCATCATCGGGTACACACAATCTGTTCATAAACCAGAGACTCCCATCATCTCTCACAAAAAAATCTCTATTCTTCCCATTCTGGCAATCTGACACAATCTTTTGAATCTTCTCATCAGCCAACTGAGCCTCTTTAATTTGATCCAACAAAACTGGTTTCAAATGCAACTGTGCCAACAATGCACCATCATCACAAGATACAAAACTGGCACGCAATGCTCTCAATTTAACAAGCAACGAGAGCGAATATACAGTTAAACCAGCTAAAGACTTCCGACTCAAGGCATCAGCAACAACATTTGCTTTACCTGGATGATAATCAATCAAGCAGTCGTAGTCTTTAATCAATTCCAACCACCTCCTCTGTCGAAGATTGAGCTCTTTTTGGACACCCAAATATTTCAAACTCTTGTGATCAGTGTAGATAAAACATTTCTCCCCAAACAAGTAGTGGCGCCAAATCTTTAATGCAAACACAATGACTGCCAATTCCAAATCATGGGTCGGATAATTAAGCTCATGCGGTTTCAACTGACGAGATGCATAAGCTATAACTTTACCTTCTTGCATCAGCACACACCCCAAACCACTATGTGAAGCATCACTATAGATCACAAATGGTTTGCCTTTTACAGGTAAAGTAAGAACTGGCGCTTGAGTCAACATTTCTCTCAACTGTTCAAAGCTAGCCTGACACTGATCCGTCCACACAAATCTCACTCCCTTTCGAAGCAATCTGGTAAGTGGAGTAGCTATCAAGGAAAATCCTTTCACAAACCGTCGGTAATAGCCTGCCAAACCAAGAAAACTTCTAACTTCAGTCACAGACTTTGGTGGACTCCAATTCAGAATAGCTTGAACTTTACTAGGATCAACTCTAATGCCTTCTGCTGAAACTATATGACCAAGAAAAGCTACTTGATCCAACCAAAACTCACACTTCGACAGTTTAGCAAACAATTGCTTCTCTCTCAAGATTTGCAGCACAATCCGCAGATGCATATCATGCTCCTCCTCATTACGCGAATACACCAGAATATCATCGATAAACACTACCACAAACTGATCCAGATAGGGCCTAAACACCCTATTCATCAAGTCCATAAAAGCTGCAGGTGCATTTGTCAAACCAAATGGCATTACTAAAAACTCATAATGCCCATACCTGGTCCGAAAGGCTGTTTTAGGAACATCTTCAGCTCTGACTCTCAGCTGATGATACCCTGATCTCAAATCAATTTTAGAAAACACTGCTGCACCCTTCAACTGATCAAAGAGATCATCGATTCTAGGCAAAGGATATTTATTTTTAATAGTCACCTTGTTCAATTGCCTATAATCGATACACAATCTCATAGTACCATCTTTCTTTTTCACGAATAGGATAGGAGCTCCCCAAGGAGAAACACTGGGGCGAATAAATCCTTTATCCAATAACTCCTGTAATTGCACTTTCAACTCCCTCAATTCTGCTGGCGCCATTCTATAAGGAGTAATAGAGATAGGAGTGGTACCAGGCAACAAATCAATACCAAACTCCACCTCTCTCTCAGGAGGCAATCCTGGCAACTCCTCTTGGAACACATCTGGGAACTCAGCAACTGTGGCAATGCTATCAATAGGAGAACCTTTAACTCTAGTATCCACCACATGAGCAAGGTAAGCATCACACCCCTTTCTAATCAACCTCCTGGCTGCAACAGCTGACACAAACAAAGATGCTAGCTGTTCCTGCTCATTAGATACTATCACATCTCTACCATCAACAGTTCTCAAAGTAACAACTTTCTTTTTACAATCCACCACAGCTCCATGTCTAGATAGCCAATCCATGCCTAGAATCACATCATATTCTTTAAAAGGCATCTCAATCAAATCTCCAAGGAATTCCTCACCCTGCACCATTACTGCACTATCTCGGTGCACTTTGCTAACAATCACACTATGCCCTAGAGGATTTGTCACCAACACATCAAATCCTAGGGATTCAGCATGCATATCAGACACAGGCAAAACAGATGCACTAATATATGAATGTGTGGATCCGGGATCAATCAAAGCAAGTACTGAGGTATCAAATAAAGAGAAAGTACCAGCTATGACTGCCGATGCATCTGGCTGCCTCTGCATAACATACATCCTCTGGGAAGACCCAACCTCCTCTGGTCTACTCTCTCTGGATGTAGCACCTCCTCTAGAACTGAACCCAGTTCTGCGTCCTCTGCTGACACCTCTGCCTCCTCGACCTCCCCTCACACTATGTCGAGAAGCTGCAGAATCAACTGGCCTCTGTTCCCGCGTCTCTGGACAATCTCTAATAAAATGATCAGGCGATCCACACCTGAAGCATACAGCTGATCTACTATATCTCCAACAAACGCCCCCATGTCTTCCACCACACTGGTCACACACAGGTAAGGTGGATCTCTGAACTCCAGGAGTAGGAGCACTCGCTACTGAAGCTGTGGGTCTAAATCTCTGTCTCTGGAACTGTACTGACCTTCCAGCCGGCCTCTGACTCCTGCTAACCCGAGGAATAAAACTTCCTCTACTTCTCTTCGCAGAAGAAGACCCTGCCTCAAACTGGGGCCTTCTAATCCTAACCTCTTCCTCTGAAGCAGCTGCAATAACTTGAGCTCTCTCCACACTTCGAGCCGCTGCCACAAGCTGGGAAAAATTGTGATATCTAGATCCAGCCACTAAGCACATGATAGAGGGCCTCAATCCCTCCTCAAATCTCCTGCATCTATCTATCTCATCAGATATAATGCCCCCAACATACTGACTCAACCGAATAAACTCAACTTCATATTCAGTAACGGTCCGGCTGTCTTGCTTCAAACTCAAAAACTCTATCTTCTTCATGTCCTTATACTCCCTCGGAGTATACTTCAATTCAAACTCTCTCAAAAAGTCAGCATAGGACAAGGTGGGTGGATCATCCATAGAATGGGGCACTGTCTTCCACCAGTCGCATGCGTCCTTTTGTAGCAATGATCTGGCATAATCAAACTTTTCCTCTGGGGTGGCTTGCAACTGAATAAAGATTCTCTGTACTTTATCCAGCCACTGCTCCGCTACAGCAGGATCAACAGTACCAAGGAAATCCTCTGCTCCATATTTTCTTAGTTTGTCATAGTGCCTCACTGATACTAAAGGCTGAGGGGGTGGTGGCTGTGGTTGCACTGGTGCTTGCCTCAAAGCTTCTACCACATGACTAAGCCAAACTGGTGGAACCTCCTCACCAGCTGGTCTCTCCGACACCGAAGCAGGTGCCTCCCCAGCACTAACAACCCTAGCTCCATCATCAGGAGCAATACTCTCGGCACTACCCTCAACTGACTGGCGTGAGTGAGAATCCATCACAACCTATGTCTGCAAACACAGCAGATTATATCTTATTAAAGATCAGAGACTGCCAATCTCAAATATGTATGTTATTCAAAAACCACTTTTTTAAGTTAAAATATTCTTTTTCTTACATTTTACCTAGGTTAAGAATCTCAAACCTAGGCTCTGATACCAAAACAATTGTAACACCCCCATATCCAATACACCCAACTACAAACACCACAATGTAGCATACGTGCATCGAACATAGGGATGCTACGGTTTTCTTTAACATTCACATTATTTTTAAAGATACCTTAGTCTTTCTCATTATACCTATTAGAAAATAAGTCATTAACTTATGATATAAAATAAATTAGATATATATATATACTTTTACTTGATACGCAGCGGAATTTAGAAAATATTTACATATATGAAAACATTTGAATACATATTTACAAATATACATATATTTACATTATAAACAATACGTTACAAAATATAAAGAAGTATACATGATTGGCAGCTTTCTCTGATCCTTAAGTCTCAAAATAAACTCTTCACTGTCTACTCTCACTCGGTTTCGAAGAGCTCTCGGGTTCAACTCTGTTACCTGCGTGATTAAACACTATCGCGCTAAGCCAATGGCTTAGTAAGACAAAACATAATGCTATTATGCTTAATTAATAACAATGATATACATTCAAACCATAAAGATCATACTCAATACATAATATATCATGTATATTACATTTTCCTCATTAAAGTAATACTATCATTCATAATATTCATGTAACATAGACACCTATGGGCCCAACAAGTATTTAATACGATATTCAGAGTTCAGAGTTACTGCTTTGGTTCATAATTACAATAATCAAGCCCGTAGGCAACATATACATATACATCTCTATTCATGTATAGCGTAACAGACCCAGTCTCTTGGACCATCAACTCGGCTAACCTCGAGGAGATCCTCAACCCGACTAGACTGTTACTACAATTCACATTTCACATTACTCAAGTAACAGACCCAGTCTCTTGGATCATCAACTCGGCTACCCGAGAAAATCCTCAACCCAGCAAGACTGTTACCAATTATACATCTCATAATCACAATTCTCATAGTGTAACAGACCCAGTCTCTTGGATCTCCATTCAACTCAAATGAAGAGATCCTCAACCCGGCAAGACTGTTACCTTTCATTTTATAGGCATGCCTCCAAATTCAGAACTCTGAAACTGAATAACATATTAAACATACCCTATTTCATTAATTTCTTTATCATTCTCATTCTCAATCTGTATCTCATATCAAATAGGCAATCATGCCTCAACACTTTCATTTGTACATTCATAGCCACATACAATGGCTTCTCAACATATTTGAATAACCATGTCTTAATTCACAATATAACACATCACCTTTTACATATCCATATTCAATTACATGGAACATAATAATATATGCTTACATGTCTCATTTATCTCATTTCACAATATACATATAATACATTTCAGAAGACCCACAATGCATAACATAACAATGTTCATGGCTTTAGAATCTTCCACATGCATTTGCTTAGGTCATTCATTGTTTTAAGTGTGTTTAGGTTTAGGTTTAGGTACCAACTTACCCTTAGAGAATCCAAACAATGCAATAAGGTCAAAGAATAAAAACCTTATCTAACATATTTGAGGGACACGGCCAAGCTTGTGGCCGTGTCTCTCAACCACAAATTCCAGTAGCAAACACGGGCATAGGACATGGCCAAGCTTGTGGCCGTGTCTCCCAACACCAAAATCCAGTAGTGAACAGGGGCAATGGACACGGCCGTGTCTCTCAAAAATCCATCCAACACGCCCAAATTCCCTTGGCTTGGCCGTGTCTCTCCTTGCTTTTGGGCGTGTCACTCATGAACAAAACCCTAATTGTGGCCAACCCTCTTCTAAATGCATTTTAACCCATTATGCACAACATAAACTCATTCAAATAGATGTAATCAAAGTTATTAACACTTATTTTGCATATTTAACACAATATTCACATTAACCATACATTAAATCATTCACCAAATCCCAAACCCTAAAACCAACTTCTTCCACTATCAACATCCACTTAAACTTACAATCTTTACAACCAAACCAACACCAATTCAATCTTTTAACTTACAATCAATTTTAACACTTGTAAACACATATCAAACACACCAAATCATCACATCAACAATTCACAATTCACCTAAGACACAACTTCAAAATTAACAAAGGAAATCAAGAAATCACATACTTTAAATGAAGAAATTCCACAAATCTCTAACCAAATCCCTTGATTCCTTCTTCAATTTGAGTTTAGAACTTCAAACACCTCTCTAGCTCTTTCTCTTCTTGGATGGCCGGCACATACATGAGAAGAAAAGAAATTCAACCCAAGTCAAATAGCTTTTCTTCTTTAAATCTCCACCACACAATTTAACAAAACAATTACTTAAATGCCCTTCATCCATTTAATTAACCTTTTGTCTCATATGTGCCCATTTGAGTAATTTCACAAATCTCAAATAAATATCCTCTTGCATTGACTCTCTATTTGACTTATGTATATGTTAGTTATATCATCATATAAACAACATATAAACTTGTCTCTAAACCCTCTTTCTTTCCCAAAACACATAACATATACATTCAATCCAATTATAATAACAATAATATTCTACACTTCTAGGGCATACATGGGGATATTACATTTTCAGTTTTCCCCACTAAAGAAGCTTCCAAACACTCTATTTAAACACACTTCCTCCAAGGTATGAGATATGTAATAGATTAGATTAGATTCATCCAAATAAATTTAGGAAAGAAGTGTAAAATTCTGCTTCAAGGGGGAGTTCAAGATCCAAATCAAGATCTTCTTCAAAGAAATAGAGTTTGATATTTCTAATTCCTTTTAAATTATGTCTTCATTTACCATATTGAATATTTGTAATGTTTTTATTTCAATAATGAATAACTAATCCTTTTTAGGGTTGGTCCCTTTAATTGAATTTATCATGGAGTTATAAATGTCTATTTGGTTAATTTAGTTATCCTTTGATTATTTTGTTGTCTTTAATCTTAATGCTTTGATTATTTGGCCAATGATTAATTGATTTGAGATGTTGTGTGATGGAGCGAGGGTGTAAGCATGACATTAGTCCAAGGAGATAACAATCTTAAGTAAGTTTCTCACTTAGAGATAAGTTTAAACCCTTAAGAGGTTGATTCAAGATTCTCATAAAACTTAATGAATTGATTTAATTACTTATGATCACGAGAGTAGAAGTAAGGATTAAAGTTGATATTAGTTCTAGTACTTGAGAGAGACTTGAACTTAATTTAGGAGAATCCAACCATTAATCAAAAGGAAGACTGAATTAAATCAATACCTTAGAAAATCCATGATAAATCAATAAAGGTGACTAACCCCTAAGTCTTAAATTATTAGAAATTTATTCTTGATTTATTGTCTTTTTAGCTAGTTAAATCATAAATTAAATTTGATTATCCAAATATTAATCGGTTTAATTGTTTGGTACTTAGAATTAACCTCCTCGTGGGAACGATACTCTACTCATCATTATATTACTTGGTAACAATCTGTGCACTTGCAGATAGTGAGGTTGAGGCCGCAACAAGTTTTTGGCGCCACTGCCGGGGAGGCAATCATTCTGATATTGATAATATTAAACTGTTATTACTTTGGATTTTTACTTTTCTGCATTATTTCTTTAAATTTTAAGGGTACATGTGTAACAATCCACACACTCAACTTGTACCCTATAATCCTGAAATTGAAAAATTTTATAAACAGCAAAACAAGGAAAGAAGAGAAAGACAAAGAGGAGAAGGAACTTCAACTGAAATCCATTTAGAAGAAGGAGCATTTTTTGTAGAAGAAGAAGAAGAAATCATGGGAGATCCACAGAACATGACCCTGAAACAATATGCTATGCCATCTGCTCACCCAAGATCTATCATAGTCAAACCTCCTGTGCAAGCCAACACATTTGATCTAAAACCAACACTTATTAATTTAATTCAACAATTTATTTTCATGGCTTACCACATGAGGATGCCTATGCTCATATTTCAAATTTTTTAGAAATGTGTGATACATTTAAAATTAATGGTGTATCTGATGATGCTATTAGGTTGCGACTTTTTCCAGTCTCGTTAAGAGATCAAGCAAAAGATTGGCTCATTTCTAAGGCACTAGGTACATTCTCCACTTGGGATCAATTGGCTGCTACATTTTTGGCAAAATATTTTCCACCTGCAAAGACGGCTAAATTAAGGAATGATATCACAAGTTTCATTCAACAAGATGGGGAGAGCTTATATGAAGCTTGGGAGCGGTTCAAGAATTTGCAAAGAAAATGTCCTCACCATGGAGTCCCGGAATGGCTTTTAATTCAAACCTTTTATAATGGACTTCATCCAAATATTAAGGGAATGATTGATGCAGCATCAGGAGGTGCTCTAATGAACAAAGCTCCTTCTGAAGCAACTAATTTAATTGAAGAAATGGCTGCAAATAATTATCATTGGACTTCATAACAAGGTATGCAAAAAAGAGTTGCAGGTTTACATGAGATTGACCATTTTTCTTTACTTGCAGCTAAAGTAGATACAATTGCCAAGAAATTAGAGCACGTCAATTTGTCACCATCATCTCCAATTTGTGAATGATGTGGAGGAAGCCACGATATAGCTGATTGCAAAATTATGGAGCACGTCCAATTTTTAAGGAAACAAAATAGAGGTCCAACTTTCCCACAAGGAAACACTTACAACCCCACATGGTGAAATCACCCTAACTTGGCATGGGGAAATGAAGGCAATCAAAAAGCACCATATCAGCCACCATACATGAAAATTGATGATAGGACTATATTTTGCACATAATTTAATGATTATTCTAGTTATATTTTTATTGTTATCAATTGAATTTGATTAATCTTTATTGTGAAAACTAGAATATTCATCATTTCAAGTATAGAGTTGCAAGTATGAAGAAAAAGCTTATTTTGGCTAAAAATAATGGAAAAATGGAAAGGAGGTCAAATCAAGCTAAAAAATGGAAGAAAATGAATTTACATGGTCTTATAAACCATGATACATGATTTTGAACTTTAAAATGGAAATAAAGATCAGAAATCAAGAGGTTCAGAGTCGTTTTGAATCTCAGGGCCAAAGCTGTCAAAAATCCAAGGCCATGGGATTTGATTTGAAGCTATCCAAGTTTTTCAATGACAAAAATTGCAAGGGGCAGAAGCATTTGGAAAGCCACTGTAACACCCCTTAACCCGACTATTTCCAGCCGAGCCAAGTGTGCTACAGTATATGCAACATGGTATACAAAACATGCACTAAATAAATTTTTTTTCCTTTTTATCACAAATAATAATAATTTACACATTTCTTTAATTGTTATAATTACATTTTGAAAGTCCTTAACAGTACATGCCATGCTAAACTTTGCTTTGCTCCTCACTTCGCCTCCTGTTGCGCACTCTGGTGCTCCTTTGTAGCTTCCCATTTGTCAGCTTGGACTCCGTAACCTACGAGTTTAGAAAACTAAACTCGCTAAGCATATAGCTTAGTGGGTACTTTAACCGTTAAATAAAAATTAGATGCAAACCACACAATGTTACAGATATGGCACAGCCAACCCAATCATCAATATAAACATTCTCAGGTTCTTATTATATTTCTCCTATTATTTGTTAAGCTTTTATGACAGTATGCTATTCATTTCTATTGATTTACTGCCACTGGATGGTACCTCATCCTATGTCTGTTAGTTGCCTAACATTGCTGTTGATTACCGATCAGATGGTTATGTATTTGTATTTTATAGCATTATAATTTCTTTATCATTGTAGGCCCAATACTCTCTTGTTTTGAGTTCCGTTTGTTAAATAACTTATGCATGAATTAAAGGTGTGTATTCACTATCTTTGTCCTATGCTTTCCTTCGGTAGTTTGGCATGAATGGTTATTCGTGTGTTCATATGCTCCTTTCATTAAGTTCACATATATTTGTTAAGGTTTGGATAAGTCATATAAGAAATTAACCAATTGAATAATGTTTATTACCCTTTGCCGAGTTTAATATTTTGACAGTTCGAAATTTATTTTATTAAAAATTCATAGGGCACCAGTGATTAGGAATCTGTCTATTTTTATCCTAAATCAGCTCAATAGAACTAATTTGTAGTTCAAAGTTTTCATTCCGGGTCTTTGGGTCGGACTGCACTTTTTAGGCCACACCAGGTTTTACAACACTGCAAAAATCCCTCGGTGGGCTTTAAAATCTAAATAAAACACAATTGGGATGTGATTTTCAAAAAAACGAAAAATGCTATCTTGTTCTTAATTGGTCAAGCTTTCAAGAGCATATTTTTGATAATTTATTTCATTCCAAACGAATATTTTATCTCAATTATACCTCATTTATTTCTTACCAAATGAACCGTAAATTCTAGCATTTAGTTTCTTATGTACCTTGTTATCTTATTTCCCCAATAACTTTTGTTCTACTAATCTGAATGTAACAATTCTTGTTTTCACTCGAACTAGACTCATATGAGTCCTTATGGTTACATTTCTAGATTTAAATTTGTTACACATAATTCTTGATGACTCCTTGAACTCTTCCCTGGCCAATTGGTTACTCAAGTCTGCGCAATGCGTACTATTTCATTCATAACTTTACATACACAACTCTTATTGAGACGATTATTATCTTACATTAAACTAGACACATAAGGCTATATTCAGTAAAAATTTCAGCTTAAAACAGGCAACACGTGAGTTTTGTCACAATTTCTAATTCAGCCCTGCAGTCTGCTAGGGTCTGCCTGCGCATTGTTCGCTCATTCATGTGTAACTTCTATATTTTAACTCCAATCGAGATGAATCCAACTCCTATGATTCAAAAACATACAAGGGTTCATTTATATCTTGTATCACAACATCTAATTCCTGAGGTAAATGGGCCAAAACCTGGACTCAAGGCATAAATCTCAGTCTGTCCGGTTTCACAATTCCAGTGTGCATGAGTTATACTCTTTTGATCATATTTTTTTTATCTACAAGTGGGATTTAGGAAATTCCAAATTCTATGATTTTATAACACATAAAGGTACATTTAAGTCTTCTTTCACATCTTCTAAATGTGTCATTGAGGTCACCTAAACGTAGTCCCAAGTCACAGGTTACTGACTGAGGAATCTCAGTTTTTCAGTTTGTACGCCTAGTATCATTTTGATCATAACTTTCATTCCACACATGAAAGTGAGTTGGTTCCAAAGCCTATGGTTTACTGACTTAATGGAGAATAATTAAGTCTTCTTTTTCAAGTTCTATTTCTATCATGTTACTAGTCTAAATTTCGGTTGAAGTTCCAGAAAAATGCAGGACACATGGCTGGCTGCAACAAAACAACACAACATAGCACTCCCATATTTACCTCCCTTATAACCTCAACCCCAAAATCAATCAATACACAACAAACACTTCTATATCATCATCAATCTCAACCACATACCACCACAACTCAAGCACATGAACAACTATAGCAATTACACATCCAAATGCAAAGGCAAAAGAGAACACTAATTCAGGAAGGTTAAAGTACCAAACCTTTTTCCCCTTTGCTTTCCTTAGCTCATCTTTGATCTTTTTCTTCTTTTTCCTTTAGCTTTTCTTGATTTCCTACAAGAATTCCAGCATACACACTTTAAACATACATCCTATGGTTTGAAAACATAAGCTACCAATTCATTTCTTACCAATTTTTCCTCAATCTAATCTCCTCTAACCTTAAAACCATTATTTCTTTCATCAAATCCTTCAAATTATTATTTCTTGAATTTTCTCCAAATCTAGCTACATGAACCCTAATTTCTATCTCTTAAATTAACCCTTAATCCATGAAATTAAAACTAGAGATAAGTTTCTTGTAATATCCCAAAGTATACCCTAAAAGTTTTGGAATTATTGTTGTTTTTTGATTTAATGTATATGTTTAATGGAAAGAGAAAAGAAGAAAAGAGAGAGTGTATATGTTGCATATATATATCTTTTTACTCACAACTCCAAATTAAGTAATTCTTATGCCCACTGAAACTAGACATCCGGCATTACGTTGTGTCAAAATTTCAGGTCGATCCGAGCTATATCTGATTTTTGACAGTCCTTCGAAGTCAAGCCTACTATGCTGTCCTAAGGCAGCTTGCACATTGTCTATTAAATCCATCATATCTTATTCTGTACAACTCCAAATTGAGTAATTTCAAGTTATACATCTAGCTAAGACACAAATAAACAATTAAGTCTTTTTTAAACTCTCTAATTCTATCATTAACTTGGATGAAATTCGAGCTCAAGTTATAGGTCATGTTCTAAACTCCTTTGTTCTAAGCCTAAATCATATCCTCTATGTTTGTTTCTTACCAATCTGGGATTTGGGATGTTACAATTCTATCCCCCTTAATTTAAGCTTCACCCCAAAGCTTACTCATTCTATATACTTGATGTTCTTTAACTATTGTATTTTGCTTTTGCCACTCTTTCACCTTATTCACTTGATTGCTCTCTGTCATCTCTCTATATTGTTTACGCATTGCCTTATTTTGACACTTATTCATTTACTGGGATTAACTATTTTAAGATTCAACATGTTTGACCTTTTGTATTCTATTTTCTTCCCATCTCTGCTCACTTGCTGTTTATTATTCTACAAGATTGTCTAATAGACTATTATGTGGTTCAACATGCTTTGACTTTTGTCATGATTTCTCATTTGAAGCATCACTATTACTCTCTTGTATTTCCTTCAACTTTGATTCATGTTTGTTCTTTCTCATTCTTTCTCATTCCTTCTTGTACGTTTTTCACTTTCTAATGTATTCATTTCTAAGCTTCCTTCTCTTTGCATTGTGGTTATTCTTTATTTACTTCTTACTGAATTTGTATGTCCTATGTATATTCATGCAGTGTGGTGGCATTCCTTAAGTATCGGCTCATCTGACTTTCCTTGTGTTGTCATATATACATCTCGAATAATAGCTCATGGATGATCAGTCCATGATACCATTATTCTCGAAGTACTATTTATTTCATTATGTGTCTCGCTCTATGTTGGTTACGGCCGATCCCAACATAAGGTGAGAACATCTTTCCCTTTTTATTACATTTCAAACTCTTTCTTTCCTTTCTTTTTCGAATATGTTTCAATTCACTTTTTGTTTATTTTCATATATACTTCTTCTTCTTTTTTTTTCATCTGTATATTATCACATATTTTTCTTACTTAGCTCCTCAAGGTAATAACAGTAGAATCAAAGTGGGATGAGGCAATACCATATGGAACCAGCATGGCACAGGTGGCCCTCACCACCGTTTCATTTCCATGGCATAGGTGGCCCTCACCACCATTTTCATATCACAGGAGTGGCCCTCACCACTCTATAATCAACCAATGGCCCTCACCATTGAGTTCATATCACTGCCATCATATCACAGGAGTGGCCCTCACCGCTTTTTTTTTTCATCAAACCAATGGCCCTCACCACTGAGTATATATATCAGTGCCAAATAAATATCAAACCAGTGGCCCTCACCACTTGCCCCAATTGCCCTCACCATTAAGTATAAATGTTAATGCCATATAAATACACTCATCCCAACTCTGATTCAATCTGAATTACCAAGGTAAGCATATCTTTCTAATATTTTATTCTCTTTCCTTCATTCTTTCCTGCTTTCTATATGCACGGATTGCCATATATTTCATATGTATTCACAACTACATGGATGTCACCATATCATATCTCGAGCCATTTCTTAGCTCATTCACAATGCTCAGTGGCATATACAAGCTCATTGGCATTTTTATTCACTCATACTGTCATATTATTTATTTCCCCAGTGCTATACTTTATAAGCCTTATATTTTTCAAGTATCAGGCTTTCCACTGTTTCATCTCTTTATTCTCTTTCTGCATATGTATTATTTAGCACGTCTTTATGTATGTATTGTATGTCTTTCTGTTTGTACAGTATATGTTACGTTTTATGTGAAGACATTTAAATATTGTATGTATAGTACTCAGTATGTCTCACATAAGTATAGATATTATATGCACCGTGTTCGGTATGTCTCACATGGATATGCTTTGTATAATTTATGATATATCACATGTACATTGATTTGCAGGTCCAATCATTCATAGCTTTATTTATCATTATTTGACTTATAATGTGATTATTAAAAAAATTTACACTTTCTTTGATGTATTTTGAATTTCTTTCGGTATGTCATATTTTACACTTTTGTGTTATTCCATCAATAATCATTTCGAGATGACCTATAGCTCTTTTTCAATAACTCCTTGTTGTCAGTTTCGAATTAGTCTACCTTTTTCAGAATGATTAATCTCTGTAACACGTATTGATTTTGTATTATTGCTTATCGAATGCCTTTCGTGTTCTTCTTGTGATAATGATTTCCAAATAACTTTATGTCTCTTCATTATAAACTTTTCTTTAATGACAACCTATGTTAATTTATTTTCTTATATATTTCATACTATATCTTTCTTCTTTGGTGTATCTAACTATTATGACACATTCGTAATTTATATCATTACTCCTTGATTTCTTTGCCTATCCTTATGATTATTTCAAATCGTTCGTGTATCTCTGGACTTTTAGTATTAGCTTCTTAAATTCAAATCAAATTTTATCTTGTAACCTTTGATGTCTATTTCTTTTATCTTTTATACTCAATTTATGATCTCAGATTAATGATTCCTTATCATACATATCTATATCTTATTCTGTTTGTTAGCTCTTCTTATGCCCATTCTAATCAATTTTGTACTTTCTGATTTTTGGTATTCACTTATTTTAAAATCTCTTTTAAAATCTAAATTCATACTTTTAATTCCTCTAACTTTCTTACTACATTATTTCATTTAGCTTTATTTTCAATTCAGCAACCATAACATTCCCATAATAAGTCAATCACATAATATTGGCATAGTAATCAAACTCATTTAACATGATTGAATCACATTCATATCAATGCACACATAGGCACACAAAAAAAATTCTCAAGTTGTCAGAACACATTACCAAACATTTCCAACACAAGTTTAAATAGTTCATTATATAAGGAACACATGATTTCAACCCGGTAAAGCATTAATCCTGGAGAATCTAACTAGTTATGCTTCCTTTTCTTAGTTTTCAATTTTATTTTCTATGATTTTTTTCTTCTCGTACTATTGTTCTTCACTCTTTCAATTTTAGACTCTTGTATTATGGTCGGTATTCTATTCATTATTATTCTTTCAGTGCTTTTACTCTTACCTCTCATAATTGCCTTAACCTTTATTGCATATATTTTGGTTTTTAACATACTTGTTTTTGCCCTTATGTGTCATATAAATTTTTGGTTTCTATTCTCAACTTACTGTTCATTCTTTTTAACCTTCTGAATATCTGCCACTATCTAATTTCTTTCTATCATACTATGTATCTGCATATATATGCACCTTTCGGTCTACTTTCTATCATTTCTTACTGACTGTCTATTTCAATTGTCATATATTTCTCAATTTCTAACTAGTACAGGGCTTACTGTTTCAAGTTAATCATATTCACTCATTGCATTAACCTCTTTCTACTTGATATCTTTCTATCTCACTCCGTTTACCTTTCCTCCATATCCTAATTTGCACATACTTTTCTATGGTTAACCGCCCAGGAATGGCTAAACCAATGCTCTGATACCAAAAATTGTAACACCCCTTAACCCGACTATTTCCAGCCGAGCCAAGTGTGCTACAGTATATGCAACATGGTATACAGAACATGCACTAAATAAAATTTTTTTCCTTTTTTATTACAAATAATAATAATTTACACATTTCTTTAATTGTTATAATTACATTTTGAAAGTCCTTAATAGTACATGCCAAGCTAATTATATAATTAGTTCTCAAGGTGAACCAAGATAGTGAAGTTGTGGTGCAAGGTGAGGAATTTTTGGGGGATTTGATTGGAATTCCTTTTAAGGAGTATGATTTGATATTAGGTATGGATTGGTTGTCTAAGCATGGAGTTGTGGTAGATTGTCAAAAGAAATGTGTTACTTTGAGAACCAGTGATGGTAGAAGTGTGATGGTGTCTAGTGAGCAGAGGCAACTTGCATCCTTATTTGTATCAGCTTTTGCAGCTAGAAAGTTGATTAGAAAAGGGTGTGATGCTTATCTTGCTCATGTTGTGGATACCAGAATAGTAGGTTCTCAACTTGATAGTATACCCACAGTTGCGGAATTTCCAGATGTTTTTCCGGAGGAGTTGCCAGGGTTACCCCTTGAGAGAGAGGTTGAGTTTGGTATCAATTTTTTGCCTGGTACCACTCCCATCTCTATTACTCCTTATCGAATGGCACCTACTGAGTTGAGAGAGTTGAAGGTGCAGTTGCATGAGTTGTTGGATAAAGGGTTTGTTCGCCCTAGTGTTTCTCCGTGGGGAGTTCCCGTTTTGTTTGTGAAGAAGAAGGATGGTACTTTGAGGTTGTGCATCGATTATAGGCAATTGAATAAGGTGACTATCAAGAATAAGTATCTTTTGCCTCAGATTGATGATCTCTTCGATCAATTGAAGGGAGCAACAGTTTTCTCTAAGATTGATTTGAGATCAGGGCACCATCAGTTGAGGGTCAGAGAGGAAGATGTTCCTAAGACAACTTTCCACACAAGGTATGGGCATTATGAGTTCTTAGTGATGCCTTTTGGATTGAAGAATGCACCTACAACATTTATCGATTTGATGAATAGGGTGTTTAGGCCCTATTTAGATCAGTTTGTGGTGATCTTCATTGATGATATTTTGGTGTATTCGCATAATGAAGAGGATCATGACAAGCATTTGTGGATTGTATTACAGACTTTGAGAGAGAAGCAATTGTATGCTAAGCTGTTGAAGTGTGAGTTTTGGCTTGATCAAGTAACTTTTATGGGTCATATAGTTTCAGCAGATGGTATAAGAGTTGATCCGAGTAAAGTTGAAGCCATTTTGAATTGGAGTCCACCGAAGTCTGTGACCGAAGATAGAAGTTTTCTGGGTTTGGCAGGCTATTATCGACGGTTTGTGAAAGGTTTTTCTTTGATAGCTACTCCACTCACCAGATTACTTAGAAAGGGAGTTAGATTTGTGTGGACAAATCAGTGTCAAGCTAGCTTTGAGCGGTTGAAGGAGATGTTGACTCAAGCTCCTGTTCTTACTTTGCCTATGGAAGCTAAACCATATGTGATTTACAGTGATGCTTCACATAATGGTTTAGGTTGTGTTTTGATGCAAGAGGGTAAAGTCATAGCTTATGCTTCTCTGCAGTTGAAGCCGCATGAGCTTAATTATCCGACACATGATTTGGAGTTAGCAGCTATAGTTTTTGCTTTGAAGATTTGGCGACACTACTTGTATGGAGAGAAGTGTTTTATCTATACAGATCATAAGAGTCTAAAATTCTTGGGTGTTTAGAGAGAGCTTAATCTTCGGGAAAGACGATGGTTGGAATTGATCAAAGACTACGACTGTTTGATTGATTATCATCCTAGTAAGGCGAATGTTTTTGCAGATGCCTTGGGTCGAAAGTCTTTAGCAGGTTTGACTGTTTATTCGCTCTCGTTGCTTGTTGAGTTGAGAGCGTTGCATGCTAGTTTTGAATCATGTGATGATGATGCATTGTTAGCTCAATTGCATTTGAGACCGGTGTTATTGGATTAAATTAAAGAGGCTCAATTGGCAGATGAGAAAATTTAGAAAGTTGTGTCAGATTGCCAAAATGGGGAGAGCCGAGGATTTCATGTGAGAGATGATGGTAGTCTTTGGTTCAAGAATAGATTGTGTGTTCCTGATGATGCTAGTATAAGAAAGATTATTTTAGAAGAAGCACATCTATTGGTTTTTGCTATGCACCCTGGGAGTACAAAGATGTATCAGGATTTGAAGCAACATTATTGGTGGTCAGGTATGAAGAGAGACATTGCGAAATATGTATCCAAATGTCTCACTTGTCAGAGAGTGAAGGCCGAGCATCAAGTTCCAACAGGGTTGCTTCAACCTTTATCAGTGCCTGAATGGAAATGGGAACGTGTGACAATGGATTTGTATCTGGTTTACCATTGACTCAGAAGAAGCATGATGCTATTTGGGTGATTGTTGATCGGTTGACAAAGACAGCTCATTTTCTTCCAGTTCGGATGGACTATTCTCTTGAGAAGTTAGCTGAGCTGTATATCAGTGAGATAGTGAAATTGCATGGAGTTCCAATTTCTTTGGTGTCTGATCGAGTTCCTTGATTTACTTCGAGATTTTGGAAGAGTTTACATGGTTTTTTGGGTTCTCGGTTACTCTTTAGCACTAATTTTCATCCGCAGACAGATGGGCAGTCAGAGAGAGTAATACAGATTTTAGAGGACATGTTGAGAAGCTGTGTCATTGATTTTTCTGGGAGTTGGGACAGATTTTTGCCATTGATGGAATTTGCTTACAACAACAGTCATCAATCTAGTATTGGAATGGCACCTTATGAGGCATTGTATGGTAGAAGATGCATAACGCCTCTATGTTGGAATGAAGTTGGAAAAGGCAAATTAGTTGGTCCTGATTTGATTAAAGAAATGGAAGAGAAAGTGAAATTAATTTGGGATCAATTGAAAGCAGCTTCAGATCGGCAGAAATCTTATTCAGATTTGAAGAGGAGAGACAAAGAGTTTAATGTTGGAGATAATGTATTTTTGAAAGTGTCTCCTTGGAAAAAGATTTTAAGATTTGGTCGAAGAGGGAAGCTAAGTCCTCATTTTATTGGACCGTATGAGATATTGGAAAGAGTTGGACCAGTTGCTTATCGACTTGCTTTGCCGCTTGAGTTGGATATAATTCACAATGTCTTCCATGTTTCTATGCTACGGAGGTACAGATCAGATCCATCTCATGTTCTGTCTGTTGAATCTATTGAGGTGAGTCCACATCTGACTTTCGAAGAAGAACCAATTGCAATTTTGGCACATGAAGTGAAAGAGTTGAGAAATAAGAAAGTGCCACTGGTGAAAGTTCATTGGAAGAATCATGCAAAGGAAGAGGCAACTTGGGAGAGTGAACAAGTGATGCGAGATCAGTATCCTCAATTGTTTCAGACTTGAGATCAGGTAATTTCGAGGACGAAATTTCTTTTTAGAGGGGGGGAATTGTAATATCCCAATGTATACCCTAAAAGTTTTGGAATTATTGTTGTATTTGGATTTAATGTATATGTTTAATGGAAAGAGAAAAGAAGAAAAGAGAAATTGTATATGTTGTATATATAGTGATATATACAACATATACAAGTCAAATTATTAAATGGTCAAAAGAAGATTGTTTATTTATTAAATTAATTAAAAAGGAAAATAAATGAGTGGAAGAGAATATATTAGATTATTTTAATGATAAATTGCTTGGTGGAGGTTTAAGTGGAGAATAAGAGTTTGACTTTGCCTCTTTTTCTTCTTTATTTTCTTCTTTTTCTTTGGTTGGCCAGGCATCACAAGGCAATAGAGAGAAAGAGAGTTTTTGTTTTCCAATCTCAAGATTAAAGAAGATTTCAAGTGATCAAGTTGGAAATTTAAGAAATTTCATCAACTTTGGTAAGTTTCCACTTGATTCTCTTGTTTTATTTTAAGTTGTATTTGAGTTTGATGTTTGATTGTGGATGGTATGAACATGTTTGATTGTGTTGTGTTTAAGAGTGTTGGGTTTAATTGATTTTGATTTTGGGGTTGAATTGAAGAGAAGGAATTAGGTTTGGTGTTGGAAGAGTAAGAGTTGTGAATTGGTAATTGATGTATGTTGTGAGTTTGAGCAATTTTTATCTTAGAACTTCCATATGTTTGTGTTTAATGGAGTTAGAACTATAGAATACATGAGTTTGGTTCAAAACAGAAGCAAAATGGATGCCACACCCATGGCATTGGCCCTTGGATGCCACGACCATGGGGGTGTTAAGCAAATGGGACAGATTCATTTGCTAACCCACGACCGTGGGTGTTTGTGAGGCCACAACCGTGGGGTTGTGACGCCACGACCGTGGGGACCTAGATAGTGGCTTTTGCTTGTATTTGTGATCTATGGGTCTATTATGAGACTAATAGGTGAATAATTGTATTGGAATTCATGTGTATTTGTAAATAAGTGTGTATTATTCCTTTTGGATTAGGTTGTGAAGAGGTTGAGTTACCCTAATCTAAGTGTTGAGGATTCTTGGAAGAGGAAGTGTATATATTGGTGTGAGTTGTTCTTCAGGTAAGTACAAACCATACCTTATGGCATGCATTTACATGACATTGAGATTTAAAATATTTGATGGTAAATGTGTTAAACAATGTATTACATAATTGATGAATTGCTTTAACGTGAATTGAGATATGATGAGATATGAAGCCATTGTTGTTGGCTATGATAATGTAAATGAAATATTGGGGCATGGTTGCCTATTTGATTATGGAATATGAAATGAGAAATGAATTGAGAAAGAGAATGATAAAGAGATAAATGAAATAATTGTGTGCTTAATATGTTATTCAATTTTCAGAGTTCTGCATTTGGCGGCATGCCTATGAATCGCTGGATAGGTGAAAAGACCGGGTCGTAAGCCGAGTCCAGCTGAAAAATGTGAAATATGATGTTTTTGGGGTGAAAAGACTGGGTCGTAAGCCTTAAAAACAGTAACAGTCTAGCCGGGTTGAGGACCAAGATACTGGGGCCCTAGGGTCTAGCCGGGTTGAGGTCCAAGAGACTGGGTCTGTTACACTATCCATGGATAGATATATATATGTATCGCCTACGGGCTTAAAGAGAGTTCATCGCGCAGGTGACAGGGTAGAACCAGAGAGTTCAGCTAGACCGAGTTAAGTCTAGATTCTGAAGCGTTGATAGAGGGCTTAAAGATTAAAGACAAATTGCCAAACATGTATAAATGTTATGTTTTGTAAAATTTGATTTTTGGATGTATATATTTTTGTAAATACCGCTATATTTTCCGCTGCGTATCAAATAAATGTTTTATCTATTGTACTTTATAATATGATTTGAATGTTTTAAGTTTTCTTATATTGTTGTTAAATTCAAAGTTCGGTTTGCTTATTATAAACTGTAGCACACCTGTATTCGTTATACGTATATTACAGGTGTATGTAGTGTGCGTATACAGGGTATAGGGGTGTTACATTTCTCTTACCTTATAATCTTGTTTGTCACCAAAATCTTCAACCAAAAGCCTTAAACTTTGGAAAAATCACCTCCTTCTTCCTTCTCTTATGGTTTGGACGAGTTCACCATGTAAGAGAGGGCTTTTATTTTCTTTCCTTAGCTTATTTTGATCCAAATTGCAGCCATAAGTGGTGAAAATATGTTGGTATAGATGTTGACTTCCAATTGGTACACCTTATAGCAAAAATGGCCACTTTTAATTGGTCCACTTGCCTTCTTCTTTTATCTATTTATTTGGCAAGCCATTAGGCTTCCTTTTATTCATATTTTGACCCCCTCAACTTTCTTGTGCTGTAATTTTATAGTCTAGGGTGTGAAAATATCAAAACACCCTCCAGCGATTAATCGATTATAACTTTTAAACCGTGCATTTTCGGGAAAAATTGAAACCCACGGTTATGACCCGATTAATCTAGAGAATATTCTTTCGGGGTCGGATATGGGCACTATTAAGAACTTCCGACACTAAATTTTTAAGTTTACATAGTTGCCCCTAACTTTTGAGAAATTTTCACTTAGGTCCTTTTGATATCCCTTCCTCATCTTGCTGTCTTTCTTTATTAATATCTAAATTAAGTAATTCTTATTCTTTCTGAAACTAGACATCCGGGGCTACATTGTGTCAAAATTTCAGGTCGATCCGAGCTATATCTGATTTTTGACGGTCCTTCGAAGTCAAGCCTACTATGTTGTCCTGAGGCAGCTTGCACATTGTCTACTAAATCATTCATATCTTATTCTTTACAACTACAAATTGAGTAATTTTAAGTTATACATCTAGCTAAGACACAAATAAACAATTAAATCTTCTTTGAGACTCTCTAATTCTATCATTAACTTGGATGAAATTCGAGCTCAAGTTATAGGTCATGTTCTAAACTCCTTTGTTCTAAGCCTAAATCATATCCTCTATGCCTGTTTCTTACCAATCTGGGATTCGGGATGTTACAGCCACGACCATAAGGCTCAAAGGCCATGACCATGGCATGGATTTTGGCTCTATTTAGAAGAGATTTTGCATATTTAGAAGCATTTTTGAAAGCCACGATCGTGGCCTCCCAAAGGCCATGACTGTGGGTTCCATTTCGTCACTGCCTGAGCCAAGAATAAGAAGAAAATAAGTCTGGCAGCCTCATCCCAAAAGTCACGACCGTGGCCTCCCAAACTGACCATTTTACAGCTCTAAAGTGCTCAAACCGACCAAACCAACTCAGGCTACGACTGTGGCACTCAAAAGCCACGACCATGGGGCCGAAAATCATGACTTTGAGCAAACAATTGGGTAGGTGTTGAACCAAACAAGGTGTGGCCTAACCTTTTTCAGTTTTCCCCACTAAAGAAGCTTCCAAACACTCTATTTAAATACACTTCCTCCAAGGTATGAGATATGTAATAGATTAGATTAGATTCATCCAAATAAATTTAGGAAAGAAGTGTAAAATTCTGCTTCAAGGGGGAGTTCAAGATCCAAGTCAAGATCTTCTTCAAAGAAATAGAGTTTGATATTTCATATTCCTTTTAAATTATTTCTTCATTTACCATATTGAATATTTGTAATGTTTTTATTTCAATAATGAAGAACTAATCCTTTTTAGGGTTGGTCCCTTTAATTGAATTTATCATGGAGTTATAAATGTCTATTTGGTTAATTTAGTTATCCTTTAATTATTTTGTTGTCTTTAATCTTAATGCTTTGATTATTTGGCCAATGATTAATTGATTTGAGATGTTGTGTGATGGATCAAGGGTGGAAGCATGACATTAGTCCAAGGAGATAACAATCTTAAGTAAGTTTCTCACTTAGAGATAAGGTTAAACCCTTAAGAGATTGATTCAAGATTCTCATAAAACTTAATGAATTGATTTAATTACTTATGATCACGAGAGTAGAAGTAAGGATTAAAGTTGATATTAGTTCTAGTACTTGAGAGAGACTTGAACTTAATTTAGGAGAATCCAACCATTAATCAAAAGGAAGACTGAATTAAATCGATACCTTAGAAAATCCATGATAAATCAATAAAGGTGACTAACCCCTAAGTCTTAAATTATTAGAAATTTATTCTTGATTTATTGTCATTTTAGCTAGTTAAATCATAAATTAAATTTGATTATCCAAATATTAATCAGTTTAATTGTTTGGTACTTAGAATTAACCTCCTCGTGGGAATGATACTCTACTCATCATTATATTACTTGTTAACGATCTGTGCACTTGCAGATAGTGAGGTTGAGGCCGAAACACTTGATTATTGCTATGGTTTTTTGTAATCCAAATTTCGATCACCAAGTTCCAGTCCAAAATTCTCCCTTCCTCTTGTTAATCTCCCTCCCCTTTTCTGGTCATTTAAAGTGTTATTTATAGGAAAATTTATATGCCTAGTTCTAATTGTTTAAGGAAACTCAAATTAATTAGGAAAAGAAACCGAAACCAAATAGAGTTTGGTTTCGGAAAAATTATGTTGGAAAATTTTGCTGGCAAAAAAACTATTGCGGGCTGCGAGGAAATCTATGAAAAATTGCGAGCTGGGCGCGCGGCCAACCAATTTTGCCGTAGGAATTTCCTGCGGCGAAATGGCTTTGGCCAATTACTTTTGGCGACAAATTTTTTCGTCGCCGATTTTTCCGTTGCCGATTTTTATTTTTATTTATTTATTTATTTATTTTTATTATTTATCATTTTTATTTATTTTTTAAAAAAATTATAATAAAAAATAAATACTAAAATAAATATTATTTAATTAAAATAACACAAAAATTATTTTGGACTATATAAAATATATTGGACCGGACTGGGTCAAAAATTAAGGGTCTACAGTTTTCCCCCTGCTTGAACGATCTGAGACTTTAGTGAAAGAGAGTGAAAAGCAATAAGACTTAATTTTTGAGATGGTTGAGGTTTTGGGTTCTGAACCCGGTTCGAGTTCTGGACTCAAGGATAATTTTAGGTTATGGACCTAAGAGTAATTTTGGGTTATGGACCTGAGCTAAGTTCTGGACTTAAAAGAGATTTTAGGTTTTGGACCTAAGGATAATTTGGGTTCTGGACCCGAGCTAAGTTTTGAACTTACAAGAGATTTTAGGTTCTGGACCTAAGGGTAATTCAGGTTCTGGACCCGAGCTAAGTTTTGGACTTAACATAGATTTTATGTTTTGGACCTAAGGATAATTTTGGTTCTGGACCCGAGCTAAGTTCTGGACTTACAAGAGATTTTAGGTTTTGGACATAAGGATAATTTGGGTTCTAGACCCGAGCTAAGTTCTGGACTTAAAATAGATTTTAGGTTCTGGACCTAAAGATAATTTGGGTTCTGGACCCGAGCTAAGTTCTGGACTTAAAAGAGATTTTAGGTTCTGGACTTAAAAGAGATTTTAGGTTCTGGACCTAAGGATAATTTGGGTTCTGGACCCGAGCTAAGTTCTGAACTTAAAAGAGATTTTAAAAATATAATTATAGTAGTAACATATAATTTTTTTTAAAAAAAAATTAGCTAATTTTTTATGCACACAGCTTCTCCTTGCCCCCTGCGTGTAAAAGTATTTTTAAAAGTATTAAAAATATTTATATACACGCAAGTATTTGAATAATTAAATTGAATGATTGAGTTTCCTTTTTATTTACTGTGAAGTTACTGTTCATGCACTATTTACTATTCGTTAATAGTAACCTACTATTTTCAAATAGTAATTTACTATTTATCAATAGTAATTTACTATTCATCAATAGTAAAATTTACTTTTTGAATTTTGTTTTTATCCTTTGCCGTTCCTCTATATAAACGAATGAATTTCTTCATTTCATTCACAGTAAATTTTCATTTCTTTCATTAACAGCTATAATTCTCTTAAATTTAGCATACAGTTTTAAAAAAAAATGCATTCTTCAAGATTAGAAACTCATTCTAATGCTGAGTTATTGGAGTTTATTCGGCATCATGAAGATGGAAATATAGGTCTACTAGCTGGGATGCCGCTTCATCGTAGTTCAAATCAAAAGAACAAGGTAATTATTTTTTCTTCTTTTTTTTTCTTTTTTCATTTTTCTTTTTGATTAATTTTGTTTTTTTTTTTTACTTTCTTTTGTTCTTATTTTTATTTTTTCTTTTTCTTTTTCTTTTTCTTTGTTTGTTTTTGTTTTGTGTTTTTTTATGTTTGTCTATATTTTTATTTATATTTTTGTTTTTTAGAAAATTTAGGAAAAATTTATTAATTTAAGAATTTAAGTAGATAGACTAATGATATACTTACCTGGTATTAACTTACCTGGCTCCATGTTAGCATGATCGTTGCGTTATTCGGGCTGGAGAGTGTATCTACAAAGCCCAACAATGGTATGATGTAGCGCCTTCTCGAGTAAGGCAGATTATTCGAGATTGCGGTTTTGAGAGCTTCATCTTACAATTACTGTCTGAGGAGTATCTGATAGACCAGAGCGTAGACCAGGCACTTGCAGAACGATGAGTGGACACAACTCATACTTTTCACTTGCCTATTGGAGAGATGATAATTGGTCCGATCGACTTTGCTGCTATAACAGACATTCGGTATGATGGTGTTCCAGTTCCTCTTACCAATGATATTCTCTTTCGGGTATGGTAACAACGCACCATCATCACATGATTTAAAACTAGCATGCAACGTTCTCAACTCAATAAGCAACGAGAGCGAATAAGCAGTCAAATCTGCCAAAGACTTCTGACTCAAGGCATCAGCAACAACATTCGCCTTACCAGGATGATAATCAATCAAACAATCATAGTCTTTAATCAATTCCAACCACCGTCTTTGCCGAACATTAAGCTCTCTCTGAACCACCAAATATTTCAAACTCTTATGATCTGTATACATAAAACACTTCTCTCCATACAAGTAGTGTCGCCAAATCTTTAAAGCAAAAACTATGGCTGCTAACTCCAAATCATGCGTCAGATAATTAAGCTCATGCGGCTTCAACTACCTAGAAGCATAAGCTATGACTTTACCCTTTTGCATCAAAACACAACCTAAACCATTATGTGAAGCATCACTGTAAATCACATATGGTTTATCTTCCACAGGCAATGTAAGAACAGGCGCTTGAGTCAACATTTCCTTCAACTGTTCAAAACTAGCTTGACACTGATCTGTCCATACAAATCTAACTGATACGTGGTATGATACTATAAGGCGATTTTTGGAGGAAAGAGAATATCCGCCGGGGGCAACAAAGAAAGAAAGAAGAGCCATAAGGAGGTGGTCATTGCAATACATCACCTTCCATGGGGAGTTATATCGAAGATGGCCTGATGGGGGTGCATTTGAGATGTTTAAGAAAGCTTGTAGTGGAACGTATCATGTCAGAAATACATGCGGGAAGTTGCAGTCTGCACATGAGTGGTTTGGCCCTAGTTAAGAAGATTATTCGACAAGGTTACTATTGGTTGACCATGGAGAGAGACTGTATTGAGTTTGTCAAGAAGTGCCAGCAATGTCAGATGTATGGTAACTTGAATCACATGCGTCCTGAAGAACTTCATTCAATGTCTTCACCCTGGCCATTTGCCACCTGGGGTATTGACATTATAGGAGAGATACATCCAATAGCTTCAAATGGGCACCGCTTTATTGTGGTAGCAGTAGATTATTTTTCAAAATGGGTCAAAGCTGAATCCTTCAACAAGCTGGGTGCAAGTCAAATGGCTAGGTTTATCGAAAAGAACCTCATCCACAGATATGGGGTCCCGCATAGTGTGATATTAGACAATGGGGTACAGTTTCAAGGAGAAGTTAAGGATTTATTCTCGAAGTACCAAATTCATCATCATCGATCTTCTCCTTAAAGACCAAAGGCTAATGGTGCAGTAGAAGCAACGAACAAGACAATTAAGCAAATCCTATCCAAGATGACTAAGACTTATAGGGACTAGTAAAAAATGCTTCCCTTTGCTTTATGGGGATATAGGACAAGTGTACGACACCTATTGGGATGACACCGTTCTCTTTGGTTTATGGGATGGAAGCGGTATTGCCAATTTAAATTGAGATCAAGTCACTGAGGGTAGTCTTGGAAGTTGAATTGCCTGAAACAGAATGGGTAGTAAGCAGATACACTCAGCTAGCTCTACTAGAAGAGAGAAGGCTAAAGGCACTGTATCATCACCAACTATATAAAAAGAAGATAGCTTGGGCCTGCAATAGAAGGGTTAAAATTAGTAAATTCAGAGTTGGGGATTTGGTGTTGAAGCCATGTAAGCCTAATGTATCTGATCCAAGAGGGAAGTTCAGACCTAGCTGGGAAGGGCCATATGTCGTGAAACAAGTCATGAGCAAAGGTGCGGTGAAGTTATCAGACATGGATGGGAACGAATTTAGTGAGCCAGTAAATATTGACAAGTTGAAGAGGTTTTATGTATGATAGAAAAAAAGAAGAAAAAAGGAGCTCGCTAGGTTGAAAACCCAAAAAGGGCAGCCTAGGAAAAAGTTAGAGCTGTTCGCTAGTGTCAAAAACCCAAAAGGGCAGACTAGGCAACAATTAGGGCTAAATGAGAGAAAATCGTCAATTAGAAAACTCGAAAGGGCTCATTGGCAACATGAGTGATCTTGTGTATGCTAGCTTTATGTTTGGTTGTTCCCCAATTTAATAAAACAGAATTAATTTTAAAATTGTTCTATGTGCACTGTTATAAGTATTTGACCAAATATGGATGAAAAAATAATCATAATTGCAAAAGGTGATGACAAATTATAAATGGAAAAGAAGCATCTTTTATTACTTTAGTTATTTTTCATCCTAACAAAACACTTTATGAATTGACAAATGTAAAATCTATAGCAGTCGATGAGTGTAACGTGCAGGCCAGCTTTGCCTTAACCGATCCAAGTAGGTTTCAGTCAAGAAAGGCATGTCTAAGTTGGAAACAAAGTCAGAATCACGAGGCTCAGCTCCATACTGATGCCCAAGACGGCAAAGATCATAGCATGTACCTTGACAAAGAGCAGCAAGGGGAACACACATCAAGTATGTCTGCATGGTGATATGAGAAATCTTCCACCAAGGTACCAACCAACGGATATTGACTTCAGAGCATGAGTGGATCCAGTCAACCCAGTCAGAATATGAAGAAGCAGGATGGAGTAGCTTCCTAGCAGAATGATGACGTGGCAGGTATCTGGCAAAATCTATGGGGGGAGTATCAAGCAAACAGAGACGCTCTTGAAGCCAAATCTGTGAAGAAAAATTAAGTTAAAAAAAAGAAGAGAAAAAGAGAAAAAGAAAGAGTCCGCTAAGTTGAAAACCCGCAAGGGCAGCTTAGGCAAAAATTAGGATAGCTCGCTTGGCTGAAAACCCAAAAAGGGCAGCCTAGGCAAAAGTTAGAGCAATAAAATGAAAAAAGAAAACCTAAATTGAAAACCCAAAAGGGAAGTTTAGGTAATTACCTGGAGTAGCAACGGACTCCCAGTCAGTTTCTTTGATGATCCTGATTTAAATCGGTCTAATCCAACTAAGGTCTCAGCTAAAATCACAGGTATCGGCGACAAGCCCCCTTCCATTTGGTCCATAATATCCAATACTCATGGATCAACATCGCCGTCAGAAGAAACAAGCAAGAATTGGCCGAGCAAGCAAAGACAAAGCATGCATCCCCATGCCTTAGTAGGTGCCAAATGAGAGAAACAAAAGTCAATCAAAGGAGCAAGTAGAATTTTTTCACCTCTCATCAACCGAAGAACTTCGGGTTTTGGAATTTGAAATAACATCTGCATCTTCTGTTGAGTTTTGGAAATCAATGTGGGTAACGCCATTTGTTGATTATTGGGATGTCCAAGGATGGCCTCAAAATCTTCAATCAAGGGACATATTTAAAAGCCATTAATTCTAAATACCCTAGAATCTGTATCCCATAAGGAAGCCACGGCATGTAAAAAGGAGTGGTCCAATTTGACATTTTGAAAACATTTTAAAACATCAAGCTTTGACCATGAAATTTGCTTCCAATGGATGGCATCCATATTCTTAAATACAATTTTTATTTTCTTTAAATGGTGCTGGTCATGGTTGATGAATAAAGGAGAATTAAAATTGCTAAAAGGAGTCTTCACGTTGAAAGAGAGAGATTTTTGGTTTATGAATTAAAAGAGGCATGCAAGGTGATTTATATAAAAGAAAATAAACCTTTTCCAAAAGTGAAATGGAAAGGATGATGGGAAAGGATAAGACCATATGGCATAAGGAAAGGAAGTGACAATTTCCTTTACCATATTGGATTTGGTTTAGCAATAAGGTGGATATTAATTATGATGTACTATATATATAAGAGGATTACAGTAAAGAGGAAAATTGTATATTTTTCATTATTGTACAATGTTTTACAATATTTACATATCACTAAGAGGGTGATGATAGGTCACCAAATAAAGACCTGAAAAAGTCGTCGCCTGTTGGAGGAGGGGGCAAATTACTCGTCCCGGGATCACCCGAAGCAGAAGCACTAAAATCCTTATTGCCTTGGAGTTTTGATCTATCATGGTCTTCATCAGAAGCAGACAAAAGGATCTCATGTTCATCAATCTGGGGGCCTCTTGATGAAGAAGCGCTGGGATCCCTCATCCCCCGAAATCGAAAGTTACAGAAACTTTGTTCGGATTGATGATATAAACTTTCAAAATGAGAAGCCTGCTGACGACTTGCAGCTAACTCTTCTTGAAGTTTCTTATTTTGTTCTTCAAGCATCCGCTGTGAGCCAAGAAGGAAAAAGGTAAGAGCATACATAATCATGCATACATATAGCATAAACTATTATGAAATAAGAAACGTACCAGGTAGTTCATATCAATACCCTGCAGATGAGATGGCATATCTGATAGGCTAGAGCGAGCAGATGAAGGGGCAGTGAAAGAAGGTCTAGCCTCATGATCAAACGAGCCAACAGCCTGCAACAATCATTAAAGAATCAAAGAAAGGCAAAGCAATTACAAGGGAAAAGTTGTTAAAGTGCAAAAACCCCCTTGGAAGATCAAAATAAGGAAAGAAGAGCATGAATCAAGCAAGACATGGCCAAGCCAAATTGAGCTTGGCTGTGTCACCTCAAAAGAAATTTTGGCAGAACATGACACGGGCAGGCGACACAGCCAAGCCACTGGCCGTGTCTCACCTAAAGGGCAAAGCAAAGAAAGACCAGGCAAAGAGAGAAAAGAAACAGTAGGTGACACTGGCGGGAGACACGGCCAAGCCACTGGCCATGTCCCATCCTAAGCCAAGAACAAAGAAGAACCAAAGAAAAGACACAGAAGCTGACACACCCAGGAGACATGCCCAAGCCACTGGCCGTGTCACTCCCATCTTCAAAGAACAAAGAAGACCCCGATCTCCAAGGATGAAGATCCATTTTCAAGGGTGAAGACCCGATCTCCAAGGGTGAAGATCCATTCTGAGGGTGAAGAATCACAATACATAGAACATCCAGAGCAGTCAGATTTCTCAACTGATAAAAGGTTAGTCAAATTCATTATCGGGTCTAAGTACCCAATCTCGGGTCCAAGTACCCAAATCGAATTCAACCCAATCCCGGGTCCAAGTACCCAAATCAATTCAAGCTCGGGTCCAAGTACCCAATCTTTGGTCCAAGTGCCCAATCTCGAGTCAAGGTACCCAACCTAGGGTCCAAGTACCCAAATCAAATCAATTTAGGGCCGAGTATCCCAGTTCAATTTAGGATCGAGTATCCCAATCCAAGTTAGGATAGAGTATTCAAATCAAGTTAGGATCGAATGTCCAAATCCAGTTTAGGATCGAGTATCCAAATCCAGTTTAGGATAGAGTATCCCAATCCAATTTAGGATCGAATATCCCAATCCAGTTAGGATCGAGTATCCAAATCAAGTTAGGATCGAGTATCCAAATCCAGTTTAGGATCGGGTATCCAAACCCAATTTAGGATCGAGTATCCGAGTCCAGTTTAGGATCGAGTATCCAAATCTCTTGGGTCTAGAACCCAAATTTTTCTTAGGTACAGAACCTAGAATTATTTCTAAGTCTAGAACTTAGCTCAGGTCTAGAACCCAAATTTTCCATTAGGTTCAGAACCTAGAAACGTCCTTGAGCCCAGAACTCGAACCGGGTCAAGAATCCAAATTTTCTATTAGGTCCAGAACCTAGAATCCATTGAGTCCAGAACTCGAATCGGGTCCAGAACCCAAATTTGCCATTAGGTCCAGAACCTAGAATTATCCTTGAGTCCAGAACTCAAACCGGGTCCAGAACCCAAATTTTTCTTAGGTCCAAAACCTAGAATTATTTCTGAGTCCAGAACTTTGCTCGGGTCCAGAACCCAAATTGTCCTTAGGTCCAGAACCTAGAATTATCCTTGAGTCCAAAACTCGAACCGGGTCCAGAACCTAAATTTTCCTTAGGTCCAGAACCTAGAATCATCCATTGAGTCCAGAACTTGAACTGGGTCCAGAACCCAAATTTTCTTTAGGTCCAGAAGTTAGAATCTCTCTTGAGTCCAAAACTCAAACTGGGTCCAGAACCCAAATTTTTCTTAGGTCGAGAACCTAGAATTATCCTTGAGTCTAGAACTCGAACCGGGTCCAGAACCCAAATTTTCATTAGGTCCAGAACCTATAATCATCCTTGAGTCCAAAACTCAAACCGGGTCCAGAACCCAAAACCTCAACCATTTCATTAAAAATTAAGTCTTATTGCTTTTCACTCTCTTTCACTAAGGTTTCAGATCATTCAAGCAGGGGGCAAACTGTAGACTCTTAATTTTTGACCCAATCCGGTCCAATATGTTTTATTTAGTCCAAAATGATTTTTGTTGTCTAATTGGTCCAAAATAATTTTAATTAAATAGTTTTGCTTTATTATCTAATCTTTATTAATAAAAAATAAAAATAAACAAATAAAAGTCAAAAAATAAAAATAAATAAAAATCAGAGTCGAAAAAATTGAAGACAAAAAAATCATCGCGGGGCCTGTGGGCATTTTGCCTACAGGAATTTCATGCGGGCGAAACAGCCCAAGCTATTTTTCTGTTGGCGACGCGCCCGTAGGCCCACTGCCTCACCCACTGCCGCAGTTTCCTGTGGCAGATTTTTTTCGCCAACGCATTTTTTTCCTGCGGCAATTTTTTCGGCAGCGCAATTTTTCCGACGCAAAATTTTCCGAAACCTAATTCAATTAGGTTTTGGTTTCCTTTTCTTATTAATATTACATGCTATGATTAATTAGGATTATACATAGAAAAACCTCTATAAATAAGGACCAAAGGCAATGAAAATAAGGGTGGCCGAAAATCAAAGAAAATTGGACAGTGGCTTGGAAAATTGGAAACCAAATCAGTGAAGGAAAAGTAATAATTCAATTCAATTGATTTTTAAAGGAGCAGAAACACGATTTAAAGGATTCAAAGGCAAAAAAGGTTTGCCTTTGGAGCTAGTTCATCCAAGAAGAATTATTTTTGGAGGAATCATCAAAAGAAGGTATGTATTAAATTATTTTTGTTATGTTTTTACAATAGCATGAAATTATTTTCTTTTAATTCAAAAATCCCAGAACCTAATCCCTTTTGTTCAAAGTTAAAAACATTAACCCGTTGCTTTATTTCCCAACGAATTTAAAGTTATTAATTTTATTTCTTCAAAACCCCAAAATTCCAATTTACTTTCCAAATTATGTAAACTCTTAAAACATATCCTGTTTCTTATAAAAAACCCTAAAATACTTTTTCCAATTACATAAATCTTTTTTATTTATAAAAACTTTAATTTGTTTGGTTTAAACTTATAAAATCTCATAAAAGTATCAAATTGATTTTCAATCCCAAAAGCTTCATACATCACCCGAAACTCCAATCCAAAGCTCCTAAAAACCAAATTCAATTCCTAAAACTAAAATAGTAAACCCAAACCCTTTAAAATCTTAAACCTTAATTTCTTTAAGCTCTAATCCTTTAAAACTTTAAAAACCATAAAACTACAAATAGATTAAATTTACACAGTAGCTTGAAATCATCATTTAAAACTATGAATCAAAAGTATTTTAAAGTGTCTAAAACCCTAGTTTCATGATTTCACCATTCAAATATTAATTTAGTTAATTAAAGAGTCTTACCAACCTTTTAAAACATAAAACCCTAATCTATTTTAATTCCATAAAAAGTCATAATAGCTATGATTGGACTTCTATTTGCTTTATTTAATTCTATACTTGATTATGTTTTGATTTATTTCTTATGCTTTAATTTATTTAATTTCAATACTTGATTTATTTAATTTATCATGGATAGATGTTTATTTTATATTTTGATTAATAGCTTTGATGAATGATTTATTTATGATGAATGATTATTTACTTTTATCAATTAATTTAGATTTCCAAAAGTTGTAAGAGGTATGTTTCCACTTGGTGGGTACCTCATTAGTTAAACATCATGAAATTTAATTTGGTTTTCTATTTTAGAACCTATGTAAAGGGCATGTTTCTACCTTTTGGTGGGTGTCCTATCTAGGCATGTGATGTAAGGACATGTTTCCATCCTTGGATGGGTGTCCATTTATTTGCTTTGTTTGGACATTACTTTGATTTTAATATAATGATGCTTTCTTTTAATTATTGTGTGTAATATGGATAATATTGTCATATTTAAGAATTTTATAATATTAAGACCTGTAAAGGAGGCCGGTTCCAATGAACCGGGCATTGTGGGGGTGCTGGGCTATTTCTCATCTTCCCCACACGTACCCAACTTTTTGAACCCATTAAGGAGTTGGGGATTCCTTAGGAATCGAGTCATCCATCCCTTTCTTTTTTCCGGCCCGTCCGGGTGGCGACTCCATTTTCTCCGGACTTAGGTCCGTGTTCTCTTAGGCCCTGAGCCTAAACAGTACCATTCCACCGGGAGTAGGGGCAAAAATCCCCACTCACACCTCTTACAACATTTAGAAACCTAAATAAATTGATAAAATTAAATAATCATTCATCTTAAATATATCATTCATTAAAAGTATTAAATATCAATGGAAAATAAACATCCATCCATGATAAATTAAATAAACCAAGTATTGAACTTAAATAAATTAAAGCATATAAAATAAATCAATGCATAATCAAATATAGAATTGAATAAGGCAAATAAAAAATCTAAGTTATAGCTACTGTTTCCATTTAGGATCCTCTATTTCATGTGTTTAGGGTTTTGGATTTTCATGGGTTTAAGCTACTGTGACTTTTTAAAGAATTAAAATAGATTAAGGATTTTATGTTTTAAAAGGTTGGTAAGACACTTTGATTAACCAAATTAAGGTTTGAATGGTGAAATCATGAAACTAAGGTTTTGGACACTTTAACATACTTTTGATTTGTGGTTTTAAATGATGATTTCAAGCTTACTGTGTAAAATTAAAATATTTGTGTTTATATGATTTTAAGGTTTTAAAGGATTAGGGTTTATAAAAAAATTAGGGCTAGGGTTTTACTATTTGAGTTGAGTTAGGGTTTAGTGTTTTAAAATTAGGGTTTCAGTAGATGCATTAAGCTTTTAAGGTTTGAAAATCAATTTGATACTTTTAAGAGGTTTTATGAAAATAAACAAATGATTTAAATTTTATAAAAGCAAAAAAGACGTTTTTAAAGCTTTTGGAAAGAAACAAAATATAATTTAAGGGTTTTGATAATTTGGAAAGTAAATTAGGGTTTTGGGGTTTTGAAGAAACTAAATGAATAACTTTAAATTCTTTGGAAAATAAAGCAACAAATTAGTATTTTTAACTTTAGAAAAGCTAAATTAAAGTTCTGGGATTTTTGAATTAAAAGAAAGAATGAGATGTTTAGCTATTGTGAAAAAATAAAAGGAATCAAGAATTCAAACCTTCTTTCGTGGGGTTGCACCAAAATTGCTTCTTGGATGAACCAAGTCAAAGACAAGCTTTTCTTACCTTTGATTTGCTTGAATTGCTTATTTGCTCCCTCCAAAATTCGATTCAGTTTACTGCCAGAAGGAATTTTTAAAGTTTCCAAGTTTTCCTACTCACTCTCGGTCATCAATTTCACCTCCCTTTTGTGTTGTAATCATACTTCTTTATAGAAGTTTTTAGTGGTTTTTTCCTAGTTGCGCACGGCATACATTATTTATTATGAAAAGGAAACCGAAACCTAATTGCATTAGGTTTCAAAAAATTTACGTCGAAAAAATTTTGCTGGCGGAAAAAAACTGCTGCGGAAAAATCACGCAGGCGAAAAAGCTACCGCAGTTGCGGGCAAAATGCGCCCGCTGGCCATTTTGCCCACAGGAAAATCCTGTGGGCGAAATGGCCTTCGGCCAATCCGACTTTTTTTTTTCATTTTTATTATTCATTTATTTATTTATTATATATTTTTTGTTTATTATTTTTGAAGCAAATATTACTTGAAATAACAAAAATTGTCTTTTTAGATTAGACAACAAAAAAATTATTTTGGACTAATTAAAATATATTGGACCGGACTAGGTCAAAAATTAAGGGTCTACAGTTTGCTCCCTGCTTGAATGATCTGAAACTTTAGTGAAAGAGAGTGAAAAGCAAGAAGACTTAATTTTTGATGAGATGGTGGAGGTTTTGGGTTCTGGACCCGGTTCGAGTTCTGGACTCAAGGATAATTCTAGGTTCTGGACCTAAGGAAAATTTGGGTTCTGGACCCGAGCTAAGTTCTGGACTGAGAAATAATTCTAGGTTCTGGACCTAATGGTAAAATTGGGTTCTAGACCCGAGCTAAGTTCTGGACTTAGAAGAGATTCTATGTTCTGGACCTAAGGAAAATTTGGGTTCTGGACCCGAGCTAAGTTCTGGACTTAGAAGAGATTCTAGGTTCTAGACCTAAGGAAAATATGGGTTCTGGACCCGAGCTAAGTTCTGGTCTTAAAAGAGATTCTAGGTTCTGGACCTTAGGAAAATTTGGGTTCTGGACCCGAGCTAAGTTCTGGACTTAGAAACAAATTCTAGGTTCTGGACCTAAGGAAAATTTGGGTTCTTGACCCAAGCTAAGTTCTGGACTTAGAAATAATTCTAGGTTCTGGACCTAAGAAAAATTTGGATTCAGGACCGGAGCTAAGTTCTGGACTTAGAAATAATTCTAGGTTCTGGACCTAAGGAAAATTTGGGTTCTGGACCCGGTTCGAGTTCCGAACTCAAGGATAATTCTAGGTTTTGGACTTAAGGAAAATTTGAGTTCTTGACCCGAGCTAATAATTTTTTATTTCAAAACGTTTGGCTAATTTTTATGCATATATCTTCTTATTGCCCCCTGGGTGTAAAAATATTTATAGACCTACAATTATTTGAATGATTAAAGTGAATAAATGAATTTATTGTTTATTTTACTATGTAATCACTGTTCATGCATTATTTATGATTCATAAATAGTAAATTTACCATTCACAAATAGTATCAAATAGTATTTACTATTGGAAATAGTACTGTTACTGTTCATCAATAGTAATACTATTTAGGAATAGTAAAATTAATATTTATCAATAGTAAAGTTTACTATTTATGAATAGTAAAATTTACTATTTATGAACAATTTTGAATTTTGCTTTTTTGCTTGCCGTTTCTCTATAAAAAGCCACCATTCCTTTATTTCATTTCACAACACGATTTCAATTTCATAATTCTCTCAAATTTCTTTCAATTTTAGCACATATTTTTCAAAAACAATGCATGCTTCGAGGTTAGGGACTCATTCTAATGCCGAGTTATTGGAGTTTATCCGGCATCATGAAGATGAAAATTTAGATATACTGGCCGGGATGCCGTTCCATCACAGTTCCAATCCAAAGAGCGAGGTAATTATTTTTTCCTTTTTTAATGCTCTTATTTTTTTGTCTTTCTGTTTTGCGCTCTTTTCTTCTTCTTTTTTTGTCATATATAGTTTTTTATTTTTTTGTTATTATTTGTTATTGTGAAAAATAAATTAATTCAAGTAGATAGAATAATATGTACTTACCTGGTATTAACTTACCTGGGTCTGTGTTAGCATGATTGTTGCGTTGTTCGGCCTGGAGGGTGTATTTACAAAACCCGACAATGGTACGATGTAGTGCCTTCTCAGGTAAGGCGGATTATCCAAGATTGCGGCTTTGAGCAGTTTATCTTACAATTGTCGTCTGAGGAATATCAGATAGACCGGAGCGTAGTCCAGGCGCTTGTAGAGCGATGGTTGGATACAACCCACACTTTTCACTTGCCCATTGGAGAGATGACAATTGGCCCGGTCGATTTTACTGCCATAACAAGCCTTCGATATGATGGTTTTTCGGTTTCTCTGACCAATGATATTTTAACATTTGAAGAAATTTATGAATTAATTGGTATGGAACCATCATATAATGGGCCTTTTAAGATAAAAATCGAGCCAATTCATAGTTATTGGATGAACTATGAAGGACGGATTGGCAGAGACACAGTCGAACAGTACGCTTGAAAATTTTTGTTATATCTGCTCGGGTCGACCATCTTAGGCAGCACTGAATCCTCCATTCACTTGTCAGTGTTGAGTGCCCTTTCTTATCTCAGAATGGTACCATCTCTGGTTGGGGTGAAGCTGGTCTCGCGTGTCTTTACCATGGTTGTCCCAAGAGTAAGGCGAAGGTAACAGATATGTCTAAAACAACAAATTCAACAATAGATTCAATTGGAACGACCTTGACAGCAGTTTTGAAAGTTCCTTTGGCATGTCTCTTAGTGTTGTCATAAGCCCGAATGGTTACCTCGGTCAGGTTTAGATCCCGTGTTGACATGGCTAGCTTTGACAATATTTTAAGTGGACAAACATTTATGGTGGACCCATCATCGACCATTACACATGGAGTTCTTTTCCCTTTGATTTCTATTTTGATAAAGAGAGGGCAGATGTGATCTCTCCCCTCCTTCAGTAAGTCCGCATCTGAGAAAGAAACTGCTCCCATATTAACTTCACTCTTCTCTTGAACATCTTCACATTTCATTACTCCTCCAATTTTTATGAAATTGATCATCTCCTCAGGTGTTGTGGAGGTAGAAATTGGCATGCTAGCTAAGGCCTTGGCCATAGTTTCTCGGTGCTTTTTAGAAGTAGCCAATAAGTTCCAAATGCTAACACTTGCTTAGGTTCTTTTCAATTGCTTGAGCACAGTATCATCTTCCTCTTCTTTATTCCCTACTTCAACTTCCTTTCCCTTATTAATTTCTACCTCATTAGGCGGTGGCCTTGCATAAGGCTTACTGGATCTAGTGTTCATTACTTCATCTTCTTCGGGCTAGGACCAGGTTCATTCCTTCTTATTGGATACCAAATCATCCTCACTATCACTTGAATCCCAAAACCCATTGACAACACAAATTGCTACTTCTTTACCTACCATAGATTGTTTAATTTTTCCAAATACCTCTTCTTCATTGGTTGCTTCTCCACCCACATCTTGGAAAAAAGACATGACAAAATCTTCATACAAACCCCCACCAGTCATGAAGGTTGCCAGTGGTGGTACTCTATTAAACTTTGGTAATGGATTGTCTTTGGTGTTTGGCTTGTTGGGCTCAGGTAGCTTCCCACTATCAATTAGATTTTGGATCTCATGTCTCAACCTCACACATCTATCCGTGTCATGCCCTTGCATTTGATGAAACTGACAAAATGCTTTAGTGTCAAAATTAGGTGGGAGAGGGTTAGGCAAAGGGTGAGGATTTAAGGGTTGTAACAATCCCTTTCTTTGAAGCTTATTGAGAACCCAAGACATTGGTTTCCCTAATTCTAAAAACTACCTCCTTGTTCCTTGGCTAGTAGCATTGATATCGACTGCCTTTTGATTGCTTTGGCTACTAAATTGATAGTTTCCTTTCTCGTTCTTTCTTGTTGAAAAATGGTTCTTCTCTCTTTCCCATTCTTCAATTTGTAGACCAGCTTGGAGGAGATCTTTGAAATCATGGATGAGTGTATGAGACTGGGCAACACCCCTCTCATAATCATCCTTATTTGATCACATTCATCGGGCCTTTTCTTGAGCAAAGCGGCCTTATTTCTCAACCTTTTCACATAGTCCACAAAATTTTCATTTGGTTGTTGCCTAATAGACTCAACTTCCATTAAGGTGACTTCCATTTCAACATTGTATCCATATTGTTGGATGAAGGCCTTATATAGCAAATCCCAACTCTTTTATGTTCCATCATCTAAGGTACTGAACCAATTTTAGACAATAGGATCCAATGAGAGAATAAAGTATCTTAGAGTTTGAGCCTTAGTAGCTCTGGCTGACTGCATAGCAGTGATATACTGCTTCACATGGAGATGAGGATTTTCGGTTCCATCAAACTTTGCAAAAGATGGCATCTTGAACTTGTATTGAACTTCTTCATCTAGCTCAAATAATTTGTCAACTTCAGACATTTCTTCGGTCTTTAGTTTCTTCTAAAATTTCTTTTCTAAGTCTGCAATCATCTTTTCAACATCAGAGGTTTCGATTTTCTCCATAATTGACCTTTCAACAATCTTCGGTTCTTTCTTCTTGTCTTGAGGATCTTGATAGTATTGAGCCCAATCATCATCAACATCAATGATCACCTTTTCATCATCAAAAACCACTTCACCAACTTTATTGTTCCCTTTGTCCTTTGGCTTCTTAGTGCTAGCAGATGCTTCGGCATGATTTTCTAAAATTGCAGTCAATTGGTTCTTCATGGTCTCAGCTAGGGCCTCTTTTATTTCTTCCATATTGGCATTGAGGGCATCATCCACCATTCTTCGAATTTGTTCGAGCTCCATTGCTTTTGGTGAGCAAGTGATTGAGTTGTTGCTAGATTCTTCGCTTTCGGCATCGATCAGATTGTCGTAAGCTTTTGAACTATCATAATCCAGGGCTGTGAGCAAGAAAGGATCAATGATATGAGATGCAGATGTATGCATATATGCATGTATGCACAAACAACAAACAAGGACAAATAGAACGTTCCTTCCAACCTTATAACTTCCACACACGAATGGCGAGTCTCTTTTCCTAGGTATATGGTTAACAAAATACCAACATGGGGAACCTTATTTTTGAATATTTCCCTCAGACGTTTCAGCCAATAGTTATATTTTCGAAAATGAAAATCATTTCATAATAATTCCCATTAATTAGGTTTTAATCCATCCAACCAACTATAGTAGCTTTTATGCTATATTGGATTAAAACAAAATTAAGAGGTTTATTATAAATAGATTTCTCACTTGAAGAAGCAACTAACAATTCATGCCAAAAACAAGCCCATGTATAATTATTCTTAGGCTCACAATTGATTTTAGCATTTCCTAATTGACCTAAATAATTGTAAGCCCTTTTGAAGATAAGGTTGGATGAAAAATAATTTTGTTTCTAAGCCCATTGTAAAAATATTTTAGAAAAACATATTTTGGGCTTTGTATTTGGGTTATGCGCAAAAGAATTTTTAACTTGTTTGGGAAAAATTTTATGCCCAAAGACCATTTTGAAAATGTTTTGAAAATAGCTTTCGTCTTACGGATTTAGAGAAAAATTTATTTTGAGCTTACAAATGTACTTAGGTCGTATTAGAAAAAGAACAAACCAAATAAGCCATGATTTAAGTCAAGATAAATTAACCATTGTCAAACAACATGCACTTGGGGTAAAAACCTAACGAAAGTAACTAGGCAAATTACTTGAGCTTTAGTCTTTGGGTAAAAAGGCTTAGGTTCCCATAGCAAGTATATACCAAATGATACAAGGCTATGAGTGGTTATGCCATGATTGATCTCCATACCTTGAGTGAAAGTATGGTATCCCTCACATAACACAACACGAGTAACACGGGCGTCCTAACTCACACACACGATACAATCTAATATAATGCAATGGATAATATCATTATAAGAAAGAATAGAATAATATAATGACCCACGGAATCAACTTCTCTTATCCCCAGTGGAGTCACCACTGTGAGCGAGGATTTTTACCCCCACTCCCGGTGGAATGGTTCTTGCGACTTCAACACTGTTTAGGCTCGGGGCCTTAGAGAACACAGAATTAAGCCAGGAGAAAATGGAGTCGCTACCCAGAACGGCCAGGAAAAAGAAAGGGGTGGATGACTAGATTCCTAAGGAATCCCCAACCCCCTAATGGGTTCAGAAAGTTGGGTACGTGTGGGGAAGGTGAGAAATGGTCCAGCACCCCCACAATGCCCGGTTCATTAGAGCCGGACTCCTTTGCAGGTTTTAATATTATAAAATTCTTAAATATAACAATATTATCCATATTACATGCAACAATTAAAATAAAGCATCATTATATTAAAACCAAAGCAATGTCCAAACAAAGCAAATAAATGGACACCTATCCGAGGATGGAAACATGTCCTTACATCGTTTATGTCTAAACTAAATAGGACACCCATCGAAAGATGGAAAACATGTCCTTTACATTGGTCTAAAATATAAAAGCAATTTAAATTACATGATATTTAACTAATGAGGTACCCATAAAGTGGAAACATACCTCTTACACTTTTAATACTAAAACAAGCAAATAATATCAATAAAGAAAACATCCATCCATGATAAATTAAATAAATCAAGCATTGAAATTAAATAAATCAAATACCAAAGCATATAATAGACTACATAATCAAATCTAAAAATAAAGCAAGTAAAGATACAAATTGAGGTTTACTATTTCCATTTAAAGTACTTTAATTAATATTTAGGGTTTTAGAATCTTAAGATATTATTATTTTTATTTGTTAGGCTACTGTAAGTTTTAAGAGAATTGAAATGGATTAGGGTTTTATAATTTAAGAAATTAGTAAGGTTATTTAATTGATCAAATTAGGGTTTGAGGGGTAAAATTATGAAATTAGGGTTTTGGCATTTTAAGATATTAGGTTTATAATTCATGTTAACTGGATTGTTATTTTAGTTTTATTAGATTATGGCTTTAGAGTTTAAATTAACTAGTTTGGGGTTTTAAATTCAATGAATTAGGGTTGAAGAAAATTTAGGGTTTACTATTTTAGTTTTGAGAGAATTAGGATTTTTTTGGTGTTTCGAAAAATATGTTTGGTTTTAGGATTTGAAAAAAATAGTTTATAGTTTTATAAAGTTTTTGGAAATAGGAAAAACGATTTAAGGCTTTTGGAAATAGAAAAGCATTTTTTAGGGTTTTTGAAAATAGAAGGAACAATTTAGGGTTTTAGGTTTAGAAGAAATAAATTAGGATTGCTAAGTTTTAGGAGCAATAAATTAGGGTTCTTAAGTTTTAGAAGAAACATAATTAGGGTTCTTAAGTTTTAGAAGAAACAGAATTAGGGTTCTTAAGTTTTAGAAGAAACAAAAGGAACGATTTAAGATCTTTGGAAAGCAAAAGAAACGAATTAGGGTTTTAAGAATTAGAAGAAATAAATTAGGGTTCAAAGGTTTAGAAGAAACAGAAAAAGTAATTTTCAATTTCAGTAAAGAAATAAAGAAAAAAACTAGAGATTCAAACTTCCGTTCGTTGTTTTCACTAAAAATTGCTCTCTGGATGAACAAGGACAAAGGCAAGGTTGCTGCCTCTGATGAATTCTTTATTGCTCGCTTATTGCTAAGGTTTTCTGTAATCCAAATTTCAATCATCAAGTTCCAGTCCAAATTTCTCCTTTCCTCTTGTTAATCTCTCTCCCCTTTTATGGTCCTTTAAAGTGTTATTTATAGGAAAATTTATATGCCTAGTTCTAATTCTTTAAGGAAACTCTAATTAATTAGGAAAAGAAACCGAAACAAAATAGAGTTTGGTCTCGAAAAAAATTGCGTTGAAAAATTTTGCTGGCGAAAAAACTGCTTCGGGCTGCGAGGAAATCTAGGAAAAATTGCGAGCTGGGCACGCGGCCAGCCAATTTCGCCCCAGGAATTTCAAAGCCATTTCGCCGCAGGAACCTCCGGGTGAAATTGGCCTTGGCCAATTACTTTTGGCAACGGATATTTTTGTCGCCGATTTTTATTTATTTATTATTATTATTTATCATTTTTATTTATTTATTTTAAATTATAATAAAAATTAAATACTAAAATAAATATTATTTAATTAAAGTAACACAAAAATTATTTTGGACTATATAAAATATATTGGACCGGACTGGGTCAAAAATTAAGGGTCTACATCTCTGAAATGTGATAAATGTTAAATTTGTATATATTGTATGTAAAAGAGAAATTGAGTGTAATTGATTGATTATGTGTATATATGCATATGATATGTGTGATGAGTTTTTCAATATGAATGCAATTGTGATATGTAAGAAAATGTGGAAAGTAAGTCACACTATGAATGTGAATTACGAATGTGTATGTGGATGATTTAAAAAAATATTAAAAATGTGAAAAAATATAAAATGCTGGGTGAAGGTGATCATAATAAGGTTGATCACCTAGAAATTGTTACAATGTGATGTCATGTGAAAGTAATCAAGAATTGAGCTGATCACTTAAAGATGCAAAAAAATGTTACTGTATGTTTGTTACCTTATACAATTACTTGTCCATTGATATTGAGAATGATATTGCATGCAATGATAGATGTAAGAGAGACTAGGTCTTGACCTGAGCAGAGGTAGGTCATGTGATGAGATTGAGATTGAGAATGGACCCAAGCAGAGCTGGGCTCTGAAATTATTATTGTAATAACTGAACTTGATGAATGTATAGTGTTTCGTGCGCAAAGTGTATGCATGCAAAAATGTTTTATGTATATGTGTATAAATAAGAGATTGTAAGGAAAAGAGAAGTATAATGAAGAAAGTGTGGAAGAGGAAAAAAATTAGTTTGACTAAAGAGGAATGGAATTTTATTTAATGAAATTTTATTCAAGCTCATTGAATGTTATTTGAAAAAAAAATTATTGAGAAAAAAATGAAAATGAATAAAAATTTTCGTAAGAGATAGATTGGAAATGGAGTAATAAATAGAAATTGTGTAAAATTAACATATGAATCAATGTGTATATGTAAGAGTTGTTACTGATAATATTGTTGAAACATGAGTTAGACTAATGATGATCAAGTGATCAAGAGTAAATTGTTTTGAAACAGAAGTTAATAAAAGTAAATTGCTTTGAAACAACATTGAAATGTGTTAACTTTTTGTGTAGCAAAACTTTAGAGAATAAATATGTGATCTTTGCGATACGAACTTAACATTGTGATTGGAAATGTTTGAAGAAGTATGATAGAGGGGCAATATTGATTTATAAGCCATAGGTGTGACCATTAATATGCCATGGCCGTGTGATTTATTTATTATTTTGGCAAATTAGTTTTGTTATCCACGGCATGGGCCTAAAATGACATGACCATAGGATAGTTTTGGTTAGATTAATAGTTATGCTTAAAGAAACTTGGTCAAGACTTATGGTTTGCATAGTTGTATCTTATAGTTTTATGTTAGAAATTTGTTTATAATTATAGAAAGTGTGGAAAGAGAAGGGAATTGTGAAAATGTGATGAGTTATGGGTAATGTGATAGGAAAGTGATTATGTAAATATAGTAATGGTATGAAAATGTGAGGAGATGTGACTAAGAGTTATATTGAATATGTTCAAAAATGGTATAATGTGAATAAGTTGATGAAAATGATGTTTAAGTGAATGAACTATGGGTAATGAATATGGTATGAGATAATCATAAGAATTATGTGGAAATTATATAAAGATAATAGAAAAAAATATGAATATTGAAAAATAATTTGAAGTGATTTGTTATAAATAATCATTAATTTCAGAAAAGTTGAAATGATGGATTTGAAGAGAACCAAAATTTGAATATAAGTTTGACCTAGTAGAGTAAGGTCATGAGTTGAAATATAATGATAAGTTTAAATAAGTTAAGTGTTGGCTTGAATCGAATGAGACTGTAACGTTGGTATTGTGATAGTTAGATCAATTGATCTAGGTTGTGCTAAGGTTGTGAATCATTATTGAGATTTAATATGTATAGTTGTATTAAGAGTGTGAGAGATATGTGATAATGCATATGATGCAATATTTTGATGTGTATGGACATGAAATGAGCTAAGGTATATCAGTTGTAAATGATTATAAAAGAAAAAAGTTGATTATCAGCAAAGTAAGTTTAAAGGCATTGTATTAATGTTAATGCTAAGAGAATAATATTTTAAAGAAGGAATTAAGTGTATCAGAAATAAGAGATTTATTATCAATTGAGGTTTGAAAAGTGTCTGTGTGTAAATATAAGGAAGAGATAATTGAACATAAATACAATCCTAGAATTGATTGTGCTGATTGGATAGTCAATGTTAAGGTATAAATAATAACCTTTAAATTTAGGGTTGTGAGAGTATATTTATAAGATGATGAAATGATAAGAGATTTTCAGTGTAACAGATGTGTGATATATATATATATATATCAATGAGACTAACTGATTTTGTATGATGACTATTTGATTGATAATAGGATGATCTATCAGGATTGTTATGATTAAAATGGAAAGTATAGGGATAAGTTATAAAAATTGTAAAAAGATGATTAAGAATGACTCTAAGGGGGAGAGTAGAGATTATGAGATTTCATTAAGTAATAATTTGATGAGATGGTTAATTTCATATGGGAATTTAACATTGTGTTTTGAGTTAGAGATAATTTATTGCTATACCGGATAATTTCAAGGATGAAATTATTTAAGGGGAGAGAATTGTAACACCCCAATTTTTATTAAATGCAATGAGATACACTAATTGGAGAGAGATATTAGACATATAAACAACATATGCCTTATATATAAAAGTATAAATATAAATGATATATATAATGGTAAAAGAATTAAAAATTTGAAAGTGGAAAAGTTAAAATGTAAAATAATATTATTATTATTATATATATACCTAATTAGTAATAATATATATATAGTAGGTAAAAAGGAAAAGTAGAGTCATCAATCTCCAGAAATATCTTCTTCTTCTTTTCTTTTCCTTCTTGGCCATTTCCATAGACAAGGGAGAAAGAGATGATTTTAATTTCATCAATCGTCAAATTTTACTAAGAATTTTCAAGAGCTGGTGATAGTTTTGGTGCTAAGTGGTGTAATAAATAAGTTTTCTTTAACTTTTGATGAATTATCTTTTGAGTAGAGTTATTTATAAATTGGATGATTATTCAAATGACTAAAATGAAGTTAATCATTATTGAAATGATGATTTTTAAGGTTGGATTGAAAGAGAAGAGATTTCTTATCTTTCTTCTTCTTTGAATGTGTTATGAGAGAAAGTGATGATTGATTGAATAAGATGATAGTTATGAAATGTTGGAGTGTTATAAGTGTTGAATCGATGGGTGAACTATGGATATAAACTAAGATGTTGATTAAGGGTGTTGTAGTGTTGAGTTTGGAATGATTGTATTCATATGGTTGAGAGCTTGAAATGCACGACTTTTGCTTGACACGGCCATATCGTTGGGCGTGTCAACAGTACTGAGTTTAACATTGATGACATGACTATTAAAATGACCATGTCCCTGAGCGTGTCGTAGCTTCTATAAGGCAGAATAATTGACACGACCATGAACACCCCCGTGTTGTTGAGCATGCCAAACCTTTTGTGAGGCAGAATGAATGAGACAGGTAGTGACATGCCCATGTCATTCGACGTGTCAATGCTTCTATATGAGTGAGTTAATGACACGGTCATTAACACTCCCATGTTGTTGGACGTGTTACTTGAGGATAATTCTTTTATTTGTCTTTCATTTGAAATTCTTAAGTAAATTGTTTAATGTTAAAAATGCCTTAGAATGTGATATTAAATGGTTGTTTATGATCAAATTTAGCTTAGGCATTGAGAGAGAATAGTTGGCCCAACCCTAGTGTTGAAGGGCAACTTGAAAGATAAGATTGGAGGGAGTTTTGATGCTTGTTTTGGAGTGTTTCATAAGGTATGTACAAACTCTTGATAAATGGAATGTGATTACATTACATTTGGCCTAACACATTTTGGATGAAAGATGTGTTAAGCTACTTGATACATTAAGTATTCATGAACATGGTGCTAAGACATGTGAATTGCTATGTATGCATTATTATGCATTGTCAAAAGGCATTTTTAATGGCTAAATTGAACGAAGTGTGAACTATGTGTAAAATATGAAAATGACACAAAATGATTGGGTAAATTGATTTGTTGTGTATACATTAAAGATATTATGTAAAGCCATTGATGATGGCTAGATTGTATAAAATGAGATACATTATGATCATATGATGATGTTGATATAAATGAGCTAAATGAGGCAATGTGCCTAGCTTGATCATGAGAAAATGAGAAAGAGATTGATAATGGATATATGAAATAATTGTGTGCCTAGTATGTTCTTCAATTATTAGAGTTTTGTGTTTGGCAGCATGCCTTTATTTGCTTATGGGGCTAGACGCTTGACGTCATTGTGAAAATGTTTTTGAGGTGAAAAGACTAGGTTGTAAGCCTCAGAAAAAGGTCCTTGAAGCTGGGCTGGGCGAAAAGGCTGGGTCGTAAGCCCAGGCCTAGTTGGATTGTTACATTGATATTTTTCCTTCGGGGCTAGACACATGGTGTCATTATGGACCATAACAGTAACTCTGAGATTTGAATGATGTATTAGTTGTTTGGGTCCATGCTTGTGTATGTGTTTGTGGTAGACAATAATGATATTAAGAATTGTCGATGATATATAAATATATATATTTAAGTATAAATATAAAGCTAATATTAATAAAGAAAATACAAAGAATACGATGATAAATGATGTTAGTGATGTGTGTGTGATTTTCTATAATGTATGTATATGTTGTTTATATGTACCACTAAGCTTTTGAGCTTAGCGTGATTGTGTAAATCACGCAGGTGAGTAGATTGTTGATCTGGGAGTCAAACAGTTATGCCACGAGAAGAGTAAGAGTGTTTCGAGGCCAACTAGAAGGTGGTGAATGCATGTACAATTTTATTATGTTGTATTTTAATAAAAATGTATATGTACATAAGTGAATTTCGAAAAAGAGAATGTAAATTTATATATATGTAATCTAATGAAAAGTATAATGGCTTTGTAAAATGTTACTTTAAAAGAATGAGATTTGATAATGGGAAATATTCTTTTATTAAATATAATTGATGTGGACTAAAGTAAGGATTTAAACAATACTATAAAGTAACATCCTTATATTTTATATGCCTATTATATGTATACGGGGTATATGTATGGTATGTATATAGGGTATAGAGGTATTACAAAAGTAGTATTGGGTTGATCTTCTGGTGCTATTGGGACTTGATAATAACCCTAAACACCATCAAGAAAATAATAAAAAACATGTCCGAATAATGTAACATTTGATCAATAAATGGCAAAGGAAAATGATCTTTCTTGGTAACACTGTTCAACTTCCTATAGTCTGCGCATGTTCTCCACCCAGTTTGTGTATGTGTTAGTACCAATTCTCCCTTCTCATTTTGAATTACAGTCAACCCAGCTTTCTTTGGCACCACATGTATGGGACTAACCTACTCACTATCAGTTATAGGGTAGATTACCCCCTCATCAAGGAGCTTAAGAACTTCCTTTTTAACTACTTCACTCATTTTTGGGTTAAGTCTCCTTTGGCTTTATTTCATTGGTTTAGCTCCCTCTTATAAAACTATCCTATGCATACACATAGAGGGACTAACACCCTTGATATCGCTCAACCCCTAACCAATCACTCTCTTGAACTTTTTTAACACTTTCACAACTTTTTACACTTCCTCTAAACTGAGGGAGGAAGAAATAATCACTAGTTATGTGCAGTCCTCCCCTAGAAATACATAATTAAGATGTTTTATGAGTTCTTTAAGTTTAACCACTCTTGGTTGAATCTCCTCTTCCTCTATCCTAATCTCATCATACCCAGCCTCATTAATTTCCCCATCTAGTATCAATTTGCATTCCTCAATTTCGGTATCGGTAATCTCAACCTCTTCTCCTAAAGTCAAGGCCAATTCAAACATGTCTTTTTTACTTTCCTTCAAGAAAACATCTTCAACAGCAAGATTAGTATAATCAATGAAAGAATATTATCATAAATAGTAGTAGTGGGAATAGGGGAGGTGTTAAAAATTGAAAATAGGATAGGGGCTTGAAGTCTTTTTTCATCCAAACCCAACAACTGATGATGATAATTGCTGATCCATTCAGCTTCATTTATCTGACTTTCTCGAATTATTCTCGCCGATTGAACTTCCAGTTCAATGGGGAGTACTGCTTCCATTCCATACACCAGGGAATACGGGGTTGCCCCAGTAGGAGTTCTAATTGACGTTCTGTATCCCCACAAGGCCAATGGCAACTTCTCATGCCAACGCCTATGTTCCTTGATCATTTTCTGTATGATCACCTTTATAGACTTGTTCGCTGCTTCTACAGCTCCATTTGTTTGAGGTCTATAAGGAGAGGACTTATGATGCTGGATTTTCTTATCCTGCAAGAGTTTGGCAAATTCAGCTTGGAAATGAGTTCCATTATCTGTGATAATCTCGAATGGTGTTCCGTACCAATAAAGGATGTTGGTTCGGACAAACTGTGCTGCCTTTTTGGCGTCTAATTCTGCATAGGGAGCTGCTTCAACCCACTTTGTGAAGTCATCCACTGCTACCGAGATAAACTGATGTCCATTCGAGGCTTGTGGATGTATTTTACCAATTATATCAATTCCCCAAGTAGCGAAGGGCCATGGAGAAGTGATTGGATTCAGGGCAACAAGAGGTTGCTTCTGTAGCTTAGCAAATATCTGACAATGATGCCATCCTGCACAAATGCCACACAGTCTGTGTTCATGGTGGACCAATAATATCCCAAATTGGCCTGATGTTACACCAAAGAGTCACTTTGCAGGATTTAAGCTTCAAATTGTACTTGCGAAGTCTAAGGAAGAACTTCTCAAGTGCTTAGACGTGCTCTTCTGGAGATTTTGACTTGACAATCATATCAACATACACTTTTACTTCTTTGTAAATCATGTCATGAAAGATTGTCGTTGCCATCCCGTCTATCAGCAAATCGATGTGTGGTAGTGGGAAATCGTCCTTGGGACAAGCTTTATTCAGATCTCTGTAGTCAACACACATCCTGACCTTTCCGTCTTTCTTCGGGACCGGTACAATGTTTGCTAACCAGGAAGGGTAGGCAATTGGTTCTATGAACTTATTGTCCAGTTGCTTGGCAACCTCTTTTTTAATCTTCAAAGACCATGCTGGCTTCATTCTGCTCAATTTTTGCTTAACCGGATTTGCATCGGGGTATAGCGAAATCTTGTGAACTGCTATGGCTGGGTCTATTCCCGTGACATCACTTGTCTTCCACATGAAGCAGTTGGCATACTTTCTGATGCCCTCAAGAACCTGTTCCTTATTCACACAATCACATGCAATGTATGTATGGTCATTTTCTTTGCCAATTATTATCTTTTCATTTATTTCTTTTATTTCATTTATATCATTTTTGCTAGTTAATACTTGGAAAGCAAAAGACACAGGGTAACCAAGAATTTGAAGAGTTTCATTGATAATGGTGGAGTCATTCTCCAAGATTACATTAAATGTGACATTTGGGTTCTCTAAACGGGAAGCTATAGAGGACTCAAAACTAGACTCTGGCTTGGTGTTTGACTCAGGATTTGACTCGGTACAAGACTCGGGTTCAAGGTGTGACACTGGACTAGTTTTGTCTACAGCAGCTTGTCCCTCCTCGGCGTACCAGTTTCTCGGCGGTCCATCCGTGGTCTTGATCAGCTTTGTGAAATCCCTATTGTCTTCAAAATTGGTTATCATAGCAACCTCATCAAAGAGACTAGGCCGCATGAAATCTTCCATTTGGGGGTCAGTTTCAGGTTCTGGCTCTTCTTCTTTTATGGCCACAACATCAGCAAACATTTCAAAACCCGGTAGCTTCTTTCTAGTCAATGGAGAATAGAATGGCTCCTGGAAACCACAGTAAGGAACTGTTTTCCCAGGTTTGCAGAAGTGACCATTCAGAGTTTTAAAGTAAGGGCGCATTTTGAGGCTTTTTGCTCCCCAAGTCTTCTTCCCTTTTTTCCCATGCTCAAGCTCTTCAATCTCGTTATCTGTGGGTTTGTACCCCAAACCAAAAGTTCCCTGATTCTCGGGTTCTTCCCATGGCCGTACTACAGGGGTCTTTCTCCCAGACTTCATTATTTCCATACCGGGCAATAGACCTACCCTCAGCATCATTCCCACTAGGCAGTTGATTCGGACCTCCCCAAAGTCATATGAGACAAATGGCCCCTTGGGTTTTTCACCTTCTATGCATTGAACTGTGTCGTACTGGAACCCAGTCAAGGTCATGGCGGTTTCACCAGGAACAACCTCAAGGAGAGACTGATCCATGGTTTTCCTGTTGATTTCGCAGGTATCCCCTTTGATGGTGATGATTTTTCCTTCAAAAGGGAATTTAAGTTTTTGGTGTAGTGAAGAAGGTACAGCATTAATCTGATGAATCCACGGCCTTCCAAGGAGGAGATTAAAGCTCGCGGGTACATCAATGACCTAAAAGGGCACTTTCATTTTTACCGGCCCAACAGCAATTTCTAGAGTGGCAACACCCAAAATTTCTCTTCGAGTGTTATCATATGCTCTCACAATCTGATCAGAAGGTGTAAGATCTGTAGTCTCCAACCCCAAACAGCTTGCTACTTTCAAGGGACACACACTTAAGGCCGACCCATTATCAATGAGAACCATGGGCACAGTCTTTCCCCCAGTCTGTATGGTGATGTATAGAGCATCATTGTGTTTCTTACCATCTTCTGGTAAATCCACATCAGAAAATCTGATACTCAATGCCTTGGTTGATTGGGTCAAAGTGGCCACCAAAGCTTCTGGGCTTGTGTCCACAGGTGTATCAAGTTGACTCAAAGCTTCGCTGAGAGCCTGGCGGTGTGGGAATGAGGAAGCAAGGAGCTCCCAAATTGACACCTTAGCTTGAGTTTGCTTAAGCTGAGTGAGGACAGGGTCTTCTTTTGGTTCTGGTGTTTTCTTATGGGGGGGATTTGAGGTTGTAGGGGTTTTTCCCAAGTCAAGTGGCTGATATTGTCTTCCACTTCTTGTCAGAGCACTGACCTCTTCAACGAGGTCGTTCAAATCTAACACACACACTTCATTCATTTCCAAGAGAAGTTTGAAAGGATCAAACAGCTCTTCTTCCACAGTAATGGCGTGGATGGAATGATTGGGCAAAGGGTTAGTGTTGATATTTGGTTGCCTCCTGAGAGGAATGATGTCACCACTATCCACCAGATCCTGGATGCGGTTTTTGAGTGTCCAGCAAGCATCTGTTTTATGCCCATTCCCTTGATGGTATTCACAGTATTCATTGACTTTATAACTGGAAGGTAATGGGTTTGGAGGAGGTCTTGGGTCCAAAGGCTTCAAATATTTCCCTTCCACGGCCTTTTTAAACACTAGATGAAGGGGCATTCCAATGTCGGTATATTGCCTTCTTGACTGATTTCTTTGCCCAAGATTGCCCACACGTAAAGGATTCGCAGGGGCAATATTGGCCACTTCATTAGCAGCTTGGCCTTGTTTTTTATACTTCGAGATAGCTTCTTCATCTACTATCTTACCCAATTGTATCAGATCTTCTACCTTGGTTGCAGTCGCAATGAGCGATTTGAAAGTAGGTAGGTATTGGGTTTGCAGTTGGGCTTGATATGTAGGCCTTAAATTTCTGATTATGATATCAATTTGCTCTTGTTCTGAAGGGCGATTGATCATTTGGGTGGCCTTTGCCCTCCACCTCGTAAGGAACGAGGAGAAGGGTTCATTGTTGTTCTACTTGGTAGTCTCAAGTTCCCTTCTGGTGACATCCACCTCAATATTATAGTGGTATTGAGAGTTAAATGCATTGCAGATGTCTTCCCAGGTCTTAATCTTGGCATGGTCCAGGCTTACAAACCACTTGAGGGCAGCACCAGTCAAAGATTGTTGGAATAATTGAGCAAAGAGGTCATCATTTAAACCCCAAGGGCTTAATGCCCCCACATACATCTTGAGGTGAGTTTTAGGGCAAGTAGTCCCATCAAATCTGTCCATCCCAGGCATCTTGAATTTTGGAGGTAATCTAGCTTGGGGAAACAAGGATAAAGAATCCATGTCTACCACCTCTTTATGAGTTTTCATGGCAGTGATTGACCTTTCCAGCAATTCAAGTTTTCTTTTCAGTTCATCAGTTTCAGTGACATTCTTAGAGGGTGGATCCTCTAAATTGATGACAGGGGTATTCTGAGCAGTCATGGGGGTACTAGTTTGTCCCACAATAGGTTCCTTCCCTAAATTTCCAAGAGTAGGGACTATCTTTGGTGCTCCTCCTAATTCAGCCAAGATGGCTACCCTTTGGGCGGCTAAAGCTTCATCAATTTTTTCTTGCATCCTAGCTTCAATTTCCTTAGCCTGTCCATCTAACAAGGCCTTGATCTGTTCAATTGAAGCCATTTCAGGAATAGGAGTGGTTGGTGAAGTTGGAGTGGTAGAGCTTGTGGGTGATTGCCCAGTTGGAGTTGGTGTAGTTTGTGTAGGTGACGGCACACAGATGGTGGATACCTGAAAAGGTCAAGGGTAAAGGATCAGGGTAGTGTGTAGGGTAGGAAAACTCTTGGTCCACTTGCACATATCAAAAGATTTTCCCCAAAACCGTGTTGTTATGTTGCATGAATGCACCTCATCACATCGCAATTCATTTTAATGGTATGTGGCACTATCATTGGGTACATACAACCTAAGGGAAGGTTCTATTGTTATGCAAAAATAGAGAATCGGCTTATCATAGGGACCCTTGAGTCTTGAGTAAGATATACCTAACCACATGTGAAACAAGGAGTTTCGCGTGGGTCCAACAGTACGATTACTCATGGGCCACTCCAAAAGGATTGGAATGGTTTGCGACAACAGGGAGGACGCTTTGGCTGTCCGCCGGCATAATCAAGGAGACCTGTCGGTCAGCGCTACTTGCTATCCAGACTCAGAACTTTGAACAGAAAGAGAAGAAATTCATTTGAAAACAATTTTTTATGCAATGGAGGAAAAGGATTCCCCCATATATGCAAGAGAAAAAGATTCTCTGAATGACAAAACAAATGCACATTTAGCCAAACAAGAGATTCATCCAAGGAAAAAGATTCCTTTCTTCAATCTTCAGTCCAATATCCTTAAAGGAAGGATATATATTGCTAAGGTACCCTGCAAAATGAGTAAAAACACCCTAAAGAAGGGCAAATTAGTCAAATAAGCAATAGTAGCCTACTAGGATCCCATAAATTATTTTTATGGTCTCCCGTGGCAAGTTAATCAAATAATCAATAGTAGTCCACTAGGATCCCATAAATGGTTTTTATAGTCCCCAGTGGAGTCGCCAGTCTGTGAACCTCGGTTTTCCGCCCGAAAAGGATCCGGGCGAAAGTTCACTCATTGTCGGGAGTCGCCACTCAGTTTATTTTGTTCGAAGGGAAAAACTAAGAAAACCCTTGTTTGACTCCAATAATGCATCCAATGTAAAGGCTTCTAGTCTGCGAACCCAAGGAGGATTCGGGGACTATGTCATGCTTTTGATTAACTTGCAAAAATGGAACAAATTTAAAGACAAAAAGATTGTTGGTAGTTTGTGGACTTGGTATTTGGGGTGAATCCCAAACATGCCTACATACTCCCGTTTGAATAGGAGATCAAAGCCCATGTAGTTCGGAAAAGCCTATTTAAAGGCGATGAAAATTATGCTTCATGCATGTGTGTGTGTATGCTTCGTGCATTGTCGGGCTTCATGCCAAAGATGTGAGATTTAGGTACTTTGTACCAAAAGAGTGGAATTTAGGCTCCATGCCAAAGGTTGATTTTAATTGAGTCGGGCTTCATGCCAGAGTTGTGAAATTTAGCACTTAGTGCTAAATGGTGCAATTTTAGGTACTTTGTACCAAAAGAGTGCAATTTAGGCCTTTGGCCAAGTGTTGTCGGGCTTCATGCCAAAAATGTGAATTTCAGCACTTAGTGCTAAATTGTGAAATTTTAGGTACTTCGTACCAAAATGGTGTAATTTAGGCTCCGTGCCAACAGATTGATTTTAATTGTGAAATGTAGGTACTTTGTACCAAAAAGATGTAATTTAAGTCTTTGTGCCAAAGAGGCTGATTGATTAGTCCATTAGGCCTTAGACCTAAAAGGATTAGGTCTTTGACCGAAAAGAAATTGAGAAGAAGATAGAATGCTTATGATATGCTTAAATTGACAAATGATGGATTAGAATATTACCTTGCTTAGGATTTTCCCGCTTCGAAGTTCCAGATCTCGTTTTCCTGAACCGGGGATTATGATTCTTGATTACAGATTGTTTCCTGCAGCACACGGTTAGATTTATGCAAATAAAAGTTCTTAATCGTTTTTAAGTGTGAAAAGAATTCGACAGCATGAGGCCCACCCGGAAAAGTCCAACCCCCTCTTTCTGAAAATCTGAACTGCTATTTATAGGCAAAATCGGACTGTACGGCGGCCGGGCCGCGGGTCACGACGGCCAAGCCGCCGTCCATGGCGGCCGAACCGCCGGTCACGGCGGCCGAGCCGCCGGGGTCACGGCGGCCAGGCCGCCGGTCACGGCGGCTGAGCCGCCGATTTTGGCCGGTTTTTGCTCAAACCGATTTTTCGGGAGCTAGAGACCTCCAAAAATTATTCCGGGACCATATCCGTGATCCTCACGTCGTCCCGGACATTTCAAGTACCATATTGATATATTTCCGGTGAACTTTACCGGGGACGTCCGGTCCGGCCCGGTTTTCAGTAGTCTGAGAAAATCGGCTTTCCGAGCCTCAAAATTCGAGTGTTCACAAAATTGATAGGGTCTAAATTTTGCATTCCATAGAAAGAAGGAAACATGCTATAATGAGTATTTTTTATTTCATAATTTCTTGCTGCATTGCTCATTCGTATGCACGATTTTGTTACCCCAATAATTTGTTGGGTAAACTCCTTCATGAGTGGTTCTTCTACATCACCCATCTCTATTTCAGTTTCTTCTTCAAATTGCTCTTTGATTTCTTCCTCTTCTTGTCCCACAGAATCTATTTTATATTCTAGAAAGTCCATGAATGTCATTAATAAATGGAGCAAGTTTGTCACCTTGAGACCTGCATCCTTGCATAAAACACCTAGCAATTCAAAGAGAAACACATAAGTAATTACATTAAAAAAAATCAAATTACTATTACTTAAAAAGCCTTCCTCGGCAGCAGCGCCAAAAACTTGTTATGGTCCACTTAACACAACTTAAAGCGACACTCGCAAGTATATGAGGATATTATAGTAATGGTAATCACCCTAAGGTCGTCTCATAAGGAAAGCGTTGTTCATAATAATTTGATTGAAATGAAACAAATTAAAGAATAAGTGTACAATGTTTGCAATGTTGTTGAAATCATAATAAAAGTAAAATTGCAAAGTGAACAATTATCGATATGCTTAGGAATGTTTCAAATTCTTGGAATGGTACCTAGGATTTACAGATCGATTTGATCAAAGCTCAATTCTCAATTATCCATTAACATAACCTTGTGACTTAATTTCTTTCTTAAGATTAATCAGCGTTTATCAATTCAATAGTTCTCACATTCATCAATCAATAAATACCAACTATTTTTATCTTGAAAATTAAGTAAACCCTAGAACTTATATTTCTACTTCATTCTTAAGGTTGTTGAATGCATAGTTCCAATCATAAATTTAACCTCTCGGTCCTTGATTCAATATTTAAGGATTAATAGGTGGCTAATCTATCAACCTAACCTTAATTCCAATGCAATCAACATATGACAAGGAATATTAATGGAATTTATTGAATTAAATCATTTAATCAAATCTACTACAAATCCTAGGAACAAATAGTTTAGCTCATCATCAAATCAATAAACATTCATTTTAATAGAATTCAAATTACAAAACCTCATTGAAATATTAATGTATTTCACAATCAAATTCTGAAAAGTGAATACATTGAGGGATAGAAAACCCATTTTGAAGATGAGTTTAGATTAAACTTCCTTACTCCATTTGGGTTTGATGATCTCTCAATCTTCTCCTCCAAAATGGCTTGCTAAAAACCTTTACTTCCAAGATGAAGTCCTAGCCGTGTGTCTTGCTTGTGGATCCCTATCTTGTCCTCTGTATGTCTAAAAACAATGAAAATTCAAAGACATGGCCAAGATTTAGTGGTGTGGTCAAGAGAATTGATGATGGAGATTTTTGCTCCGGATTCAAAATCCCTTATCTTTTTTTTTTATTGATTTCCTTTTTAATCTCCAAAGCTTGCCCTCTTTTTCAATTAAAAATTTCTTGTCATTACCCTTTATCTCCACCAACTCCCATATTCCATCTGTCTTTTCATTATAAAAATACTCATTCCTCTTATCGTGCTGAGCCATCTCTCATTGTCTCACTTTTCAGCTCATCAACTTGGCTTCTTTATTTGAGAGACATGGCCAAGCTAGCATGGCTTGGCCATGTGTTTGGTTATTTTTCTTGGACACGGCAAAGATATTTTCATGTGTCCACGACTACCTTCTTGCTTTCTTCTTGCACTTTTAGGTGGAAAACAACTAAGAACAAGTTGTCTTGGCCATCTGATGTGACACGGCCAATAACACGACAAAGATTAATGCCTGTGTTTCTCTCTGCCAAATTCCTTATATTCTTTGGGGTGGGAAACGACCAAGATAGACATTGCTCTGGTCGTATCATGTCACATGATCAAGAATAGGCAAAGATTGTGCCCTGTGTCTAGTTCTATTTTTTTTTTAATTTCTTTGCTTCTTAAGATACATGGTCAAGATGATTTTAACTTGGTCATGTTAAGCATTCATTGCCACTAATTATTAATTTTTTCACAAGTTCTCTTGCTTCCAACCTAAAATTCAAATTCCTCACAACATCTTAAACAAATAATATAGAGAACAAATAAAAATCAAATAAAAGTACCCTAAAAGCACATATATACCTAATTATAACAGTGGAAAATATGGAAAATTATGGAAAAAATAATGAAATTGATAAAAATTTATGAAAAATGAATAAGGTGGTGAGAAAAGAAAACAAATTGGTTTACTTTAAAGAATAAACAATATTCTTTAATGTGACAATGTTAGAAATTAATGTTTCAATATTAATAAGATGATGAATTCCATAAAATAATGGAAACATGGGAATATTACATGATTATGGAAAAAATATAAAAAAGAGGGATGAAATGTGATAAAATATATGAAGTGAGTCACATTGTGAATGTAGCTGAAGGATAAGTAATGTGAATATAAAATGGTGGTATGCATTGAAAAGTATTTATTTGTTATGAAATGAGAATGAGGAAAATAGAAATGATAAACGAATATGTAATGTGATGATTAATGAGATATGCGATGGTGATCATAGTTTGGTGTTGTCCCAAGATGGCAACCAAGAGGGGGGGGGGGGTGAATTGGTTTCCTCAAGAAATAATGACAATTAAAAAACTCAACAAAGTAGAAGTGTGGAATTAAGAGATCGTTGAGTAATGGAAGAAAGAAAGAACACACAAGATTTATAGTGGTTCGGATTTTACTTCAATCCTACATCCACTTCCTTAACAACTTGTTAAGGTTCCACTAATCTTGAAGTTTTTACAAGCTCACTTCCAACTTTGGTGTTTTCACAAGTTCACACCTAACTTCACAAGTGTTTTCTAAGGCTAACACTCAAGAACCTTTAAAGGAGTTTTTAAGGCTTACTCTCACAACCCAAACAAGAGTTTTACAAGGCTTACTCTAACAACCCAAGTGTTTCCCAAGCTCACACTCAAACTTATACAATGGTGTTTTCAATGCTAACACCTAACATTCATTACAATTCAAAATGTAAGTTTAAGTAAAAGAAAAATTGTTGCTTGGCTATCAAATTCTGTTTTGCTTCACACTCTCTTTTTGTTTTCTCATAGAGACATTGTATTTATAGCCAATGTGGTCTTACTAGCCGTTATTGATAGAGAGATTAAAGTCTTGGCAGCTTAGACCTTCTTTACTTAAACTGTTCGAAGCATTTCACGGTTGTCCTTGGACAAGGTGCGGTCACTGTATTTAAAAAAGCTTCAACGGTCGAATTTGAGTGCTCTGCAGCTGGAATCTTGCCCATGCTGCGATTGTCGGGACGGTCGCACATCATTAAGGTGCGGTCGCCCTTTTTGAATGTTGAAGTGGATTTTTAACGGTCATGTCACGTGGTATTCTCTGAAAGGACAGAAGAGATGTCCGCCAAAATTTGAATATTGCGGTCGCCCTAGGTAGCATCTCGCGGTCGAATTGAGGTTCTCGCGTCGAACTTCTGGACGCACCTGAGGACGCGAACACTACTGTCTCTTTAAGCAAATTCTTCTTGAATTGGTAGAGCGGTCGCGACTCTATATGGGCGGTTGCTACAGCAGCAAGTGAGACCGTGACATTCATCGTTCTTATCACCGCAAACCTTACTGTGATTAGAATGATTCGAGGCCTTTGAGTAGTGGTCATCCAGAACTTGGGATGGTCGCTCTTCTTGAAGTGCGGTCGAGACTTAGGTCGGGCTTCTGACAGCGAAACCTACTGTGATAAGGTTTCATCTTTCAATTGCATGGTGCGGTCGTATGTATGTCGGGTGTGACTGCTAGAAGTGTTCTGTTCAGTCTTTTTGAAGCATCCTAATCCTGCAACAAGATTCTTCAAACACATGTTAAATGGATCATTCAATTTGAGTTGTCAAGGATCAAAATTGAGATCTTTTGTCTAACAATCTCCCCCATTTTGACTTTGACAATTCAAATGGAATGATGAGAGAAATAATAAGTTTAAAATACTCCCCCTTAACATATGCATGAATGCATTGTGATTATTGGATTATCTTGGTGCAAATGTTATTGTTTGATGCAAACATTTCTCCCATTGTCAATAAACATACGTTGGTGCAAATGTCAACAATCATTCCAAGTTATTTCATTTCTCCCCCATTGTCATAGGCAAAATGTTTTTTTAGTTTAAATATTGTTTGATGATTAAACATTGATGAACATTATGTTTATTAAAATATAGAGAAAAATACAAGGAGATAGTAAACAAAAAAGGCAACAAAATAAAACAAGGCAGAACACAAAATGTAAATATAAAGCTATCTAATCAGATTCATCATCCTCATCTATCTCTTCTTCTACTAAAGGAGCTTTTCCTTTATCAAGAGGAGCAATAGAGGCAGAGTTAGTGCTAATTGACTCTTCTTCTTCAGGTAAGCTTTGGGTATGATCACTTATATCCCAATCTTCAAGGTTGCATTGAGGCAAGTCCAGTTTGCCTTGCATATCATATAGATCATGATGCATGTGAGATATAAGGTCAATTCTCTTGTTCAAGTGCTGGAATCTTTTGGAGACACACTTCTTGAACTTAGAGAATTTCTTGGAGAGAGATTTGATAGCATGGAGGATGAGTTGAGTAGAGGATGAGGTAGTTTCTTAAGTAGCTTTGGATGAAGCAGCTTTTGGAGGTAATTCCACAGCAACTTCCACAGAGTCTCCCTCTTCCTCAATTGTGTACCTTGGCCTTTTTTTCTGTCTATCAACAACTCCTTTCTTGCCAAAGTAGTACACATATGAGCCTTCAATCTTCCTTACACATCCAGCATGCTCTAAGTAATCAATAGTGATGGCACTAGAGGCAAGATTGAAAGGGTTTCTCAAAGTAGCTAAGTTCAAATCATTTAGCAGGTTTAGATGCCTAGCTATTTGAGTAATTTGTGAGGATAGGAAAAAAGTGCCAGTTCTTGTAACAGCATGATGATAGAGGGTGTTAATCAAGAACTTGGTTGTGTTCATTTGAATGTTGTGGGTGAAAGCATATAAAAAGATGAGGTCTCTCTTGGTTACTTTCTCATTCCCATCTACTCTTTGATGGATGGTGTAGGTGATAATCCTATGGAGCATCCAATGGGTGAGAGTTTTGATGTGTCTGGCTTTAGATTCTTTTTCAAAAGAAGTTTCAATTGAAATTTCTTGCCAGAAATCAGAAAGAGTTTGGTTTGAGAAGATTTGGTCATTGTAGGAGGTTATACCATCAGTAGGGAAGTTCCAAATGCTGCCAAAATCTTCTAGGGTTAAGGATTGGTATTGATCAAAGAGTTTAAACCTAACCCCATACCATCCTAGTGCAGAGTTAGCACTCTTTTCTATTTGGAGAGACATTAGAAACTCCTTGCTCAGACTGGAATAACCTACCTCTTCTGGAAATACAAATTTTCTCCATCCAAGGACATCTAGCAATCTCTCAATCTCGTCCTTGATATTTAGGGCAGAGAGCATCCCACCAAAAGGAGATTTGGTTCCCTCAACCTTCTTCCTCTTCAACATATCATACCTAACATCTTCTTCAGAAGTTTGGTGGTGAGGTTTGTGAATTTTCTCACCTCTTCTAGATTGTGGAGGAGATGGAGGATCAACTATGGGTTCTCTAATTGTAATTCCTGGAACTCTCTTTGCTTGTCCTTTGATTTTGGAAGTGGTTTTCTTTTTGGGAGCCATCAGAAAGACAGAACAGAAGAGAACTTGGAAAACAGAGGGTGATGGAGAAATAGATGATTTTGAGAAGTTTTTAGAGATTCAGAGGGAAGTTTGTGTATTTTAATAAGTAAAATATCAAAGAAACTGATGTAACATACACTTAAATAGATGAAATTAAGAAAATAGCCGTTTATGACTGTTGAAAGTTAAGAGTTGTGACCTGTCACACAGCCAATGATTATAAAATTTCGAGCAGAGTGTACAGAGTGCGGTCGCATATTCAACAGGGTGAGATCGCGACAATCAGTCTAGCCACCATTAGCAAGATAGGTACGCTCGCGAGGGAGGAAACTGTCTGTAACGGTCGAAACTATTCAAATTAGTGCGTCCGCGTATAAATTTTCTCGACCGCGCATAGAGTTATTTATTTGAATGAATCTGGCAGATATGATAGCAATCGCGAAAGGACACTGGAGTGACAGCGAGAGACTTAAAAATGAAAGATTCAAGGAAAGATGGAAGATATTTCTAGTGATTAGGCAAAAATATACATATATGCACAGAGAAACTTTATAAATAGGTAAAATTTTTAATTAATTCAGAGTGATTCCATCAATCATTCCTAAATTGTGTTTAATGAAGTTAAGTCTATCTTCATTCAAAGGTTTTGTAAAGATATCAGCAAGTTGATTTTGTGTATCTATAAATTCTAGGATTATATTCTGATTTTGTACATTTTCTCTCAAGAAGTGATGTCTAATATCTATATGTTTGGATCTAGAGTGTTGGATAGGATTCTTAGACAAATTGATAGCACTAGTGTTGTCACATTTAATGGAGATATTGTTAAAAATTTTACCATAGTCAAGCAATTGTTGTTTCATCCATAATACTTGTGTGCAACAAAAACATGCTGCAACATATTCAGCTTCCGTTGTGGATAAAGCAACCGATGCTTGTTTCTTACTATGCCAAGAAACTAGACAATTACCAAGAAAGTGACATGCTCCTGTTGTGCTCTTCCTATCTAAGATACTATCAGCATAATCTGCATCTGAAAAGCTTATGATATGAAATGATGTATTCTTAGGATACCAAAGTCCTAAATGCATTGTACCACTCAAATATTTCAAGATTCTCTTAGTGGCATTCAAGTGTGATTCTTTAGGACTAGTTTGAAATCTAGCACAAAGACATACACTATACATTATATCAGGCCTAGAAGCGGTTAAGTAAAGTAGTGATCTGATGATACCTCGATATTTCTTCTCATCTACTGCTTTACCATTTTCATCTTTACCTAATTTCAATGATGTGCTCATAGGAGTTTTGCTAGTTTTGCAGCCATCCATTCCAAATTTCTTGATGAGTTCTTTCATATATTTGGATTGGTTGATGAAGATCCCATCTTCACATTGCTTGACTTGCAGTCCAAGGAAGAACTTGACTTCACCCATCATGCTCATTTCAAATTCCCTAGTCATACAAGAAGCAAATTCTTTGCACAAGGCTTCATTAGTAGCTCCAAATATTATGTCATCCACATAAATTTGTACAAACAAAATGTTATGCTTGTCCTTTTTAAAAAAAAAGAGTTGTTTCTGCTTTTCCTTTTGAAAAACCATTTTCAAGCAAATATGCACTAAGTTTATCATACCAAGCCCTAGGTGCTTGTTTCAATCCATATAAAGCTTTGGTAAGTTTGAAAACATGATCAGGAAATTTGTAGTTTTCAAAACCAGGAGGTTGTTCTACATAAACTTCTTCGTTTATAAGTCCGTTTAGAAATGCACTTTTGACATCCATTTGAAAGAGCTTAAAGTTCATATGACATGCAAAAGCAAGTAATATTCTAATAGCTTCTAATCTGGCTACGGGGGCAAAGGTTTCATCATAGTCAATACCTTCTTCTTGATTATAGCCTTTGGCTACCAATCTTGCTTTATTTCTAATGATGTGACCATTTTCATCAAGCTTTTTCCTATAGACCCATTTGCATCCTATTATAGAGTGATCTGTAGGTCTAGGAGTAAGTTGCCAAACATTATTTCTTTCAAATTGATTAAGTTCATCTTGCATTGCAGTTATCCAATTTTCATCATTTAAAGCCTCCTCAACAGTCTTTGGCTCAATTTGAGAAACAAAAGCAAAATTAACATCTACATGATTAATTTTAGATCTAGTGATTACTCCCTTAGATGTTTCTCCAATGATGAGTTCCTTTGAATGATCTTTCTTGTATTGCCGATCCTTAGGTAGATCCTGAGTCTTTTCTTCAAGTTGATTGATCTTTGGAGCATCAATAGATTCAAGAGATTCAAGAGTACCTGCAGAGTCATTTAAAGTAATACCTTTCTTTTGATCAAGTTTAGATGATTCATCAAATACAACATGCATTGATTCTTCTATAACTAGAGTTTTCATGTTAAATACTCTATATGCTTTGCTATATGATGAATATCCTAAGAATATGCCTTCATTTGATTTGGATGAAAATTTTCCAAGATTATCCTTGGTATTCAATATGAAGTATTTGCATCCAAATACTCTAAAATATCCAATTCTGGGTATTCTTCCATTCCATAGCTCATAAGAAGTTTTATTAGTTAAATGCCTTTTGTAAACAGGATTTGCAATGTAACAAGCTGTATTAACGGCTTCCGCCAAAAAATAAGATGGTAAATCATATTCATTGAGCATTGTCCTAGCCATTTCAATTAAAGTTCTATTTTTCCTTTCAACTACACCATTTTGCTGTGGAGTTCTAGGAGCAGAAAAATTATGTGAAATGCCAAGTTCATTGCAAAAGCCTTCAAAATTTTCATTCTCAAATTCTTTGCCATGATCACTTCTAATAGATGTGATTACATATCCTTTTTCATTTTGAACTCTTTTTGCAAATGTTTTGAAGTAATTAAAGGCTTCATTCTTTTGAGCTAAGAAATTAACCCATGTGAATCTAGAGTAGTCATCAACAAGAACAAATGCATATGATTTGCCTCCTAAGCTTGTGACTCTATTTGGTCCAAACAAATCCAAATGAATGAGCTCTAAAGGTCTAGAGGTGCTTATAACACTCTTCGTTTTAAATGAGCTTTTGTGTTGCTTACCATGTTGACAAGGTTCACAAATCCTGTCTTTATCATATTTTATCTTAGGTAAGACATCAACTAAGTTTTCATTGCAGATAATTTTCAATTGATCCATACCAGCATGTCCTAGTCTTCTATGCCATAACCATGCATCATTATTAGTGGACATTAAACATTTATGATTTGAATGAATATTGACATTATAAGTGTTGTTTGTTCTAGTACCCTTAAATATGATAAAATCATTTGAATTTATGATTTTGCATTCCTTGGAATCAAAATTGACAAAGTATGCTTTATCACAAAGTTGACTAACACTTAGCAAGTTATGTTTCAAACCATCAACAAGCCATACATCTTCTATTAAATCCTTACCAATAGAACCAATGGAGCCAACACCAAGAATTTTACCTTTAGCATTGTTTCCAAAAGTCACATTACCTCCATGTTTGTAGGTAATAATTGTAAAAAGCTTTGCATTTCCAGTCATATGCCTTGAGCATCCACTATCCACAAGCCATGTGCTTTCATTGATAGTAGATTTTAGGCATACCTGCAAGACAATTGTGATCATTTTCTTTTAGGTACCCACATGAAGTTGGGTCCTTGATGGTTAGCAGAAAAAGAATCTTCTAACTTGAGATGAGCCTTTCTTATATAACAATAGAAGTTTTTGTGTCCGAATTTCATGCAATATGTGCATTGCCATGGCATTCTATACTTCTGTATTTTTCCTTTTGTATTTAACGTATTATGCATGCAGCTACAAGTATGTGATTTCTTTTGTGCAAGTTTAGTGAACAACAATGCATAATTATTTTTAGCTTTTTCTCCTAGCAAACCATAAGAAGTACTTTTGGTACTTTTAGACTTGGTGCAAGCATCTTTGATATGATCATCAGAAATTTCAATTGTAGATGCTTTTACAAATGTTGGTTTACTTGGTGCAATGTTGGTTGATCCATTGAATCCTAATCCATACTTTAAGGAAGGTGATCTTTGATTATTAATTAATGTATTTAATGCTTCCTTTCCTTTATGAAATTTGGAAATTGATTCTTTTAGTTCTTTTAGCTCATGCTTCAATTTCATTCTCTTTAATCACTTTTTCTAAGTCATGTGAGTTTTTATTTAACTCTCCTATCGTATTCATCAAGTGTTCATTTGAGGTTTTCAATTCTAAGGTAGAGTTCTTTAAGCATATAAAATCTTTTTCTAACTTAGAGTTTTTCTCTTTATAAAGCTTCATTTTAGAAAAATATTTTTCTATCTTAAAATTCATGTGCTCAATCAAATCACTATCATCTATATCATTTGTATCATTATGTGCTATTTGATCAAAGGATTGAGTAATTACCTCGTTGGAGTCATCTTCAATAGCCATGAGACAAAGATTTGCAATTCCTTCTTCTTCTTCTTCTTCTTCACTTGAGGAAGAGTCATCCCATGTGGCTTTGAGAGACTTTTTCTTTTCTTTATCCCATTTCTTTTTGTTCTTTAATTTGAAGCAATCTGATTTAATGTGACCAGTTTTTCCACATTCATAGCATTTTACCTCATTTTTCTTTTCTTTATCTTTGAAGGAGAATTTTGGAGGTATGCCTTTGTTTGCTTGTAATCTTTTCTTCCTTTTCCATTCATTGATTCTTTTTGAGAACATTGCCATTTCATCTTCATCATCAGTACCTTCATTGCTTGAGCTCTCAACTTCTTTTATTGCTTTGAGTGCAATTGGTTTTCTCTTTTCTTTTTCACCTTGATCTTCTTCTTTCTCACTGTGTAGCTCAAATGTGAGTAACTTTCCAACTAGCTCGTCGGTTCTTAATGTGCTGAGATCATGAGCTTCTTCTATGGATGATACTTTGGATTCAAAGTTCTTTCTAGCTCTTAGGGCTCTCAAGATTTTACTGTTTACATCACCTTGATCATATATCTTGCCATACTTCTTTAGTTCATTGACAACAGCAAGCAAGCGATTTGTCATGTCGGTGACATTTTCATTTGGTTTCATCTTGAATAGCTCATACTCATGGACATGCATTTGTTTCTTGGTGAATCTCACTTGAGTTGTACCTTCATGGTAGTTTTCAAGTGTTTTCCAAATGCAATGCGCACAAGTTAAATGCTGAACTCTTCCACCTTCTTCTCTTGAAATGGAATTCATCAAGATGGAAGCAGCTGTATTGTTCTTGAATCGATCTCTGATATTGCTAGTTGACCATTGAGCTTTGGGAAGTGGAACTTGAATACCATCAACTTCATAAGTGGGAGATTTCCACTCATTTTCCACGAAATCCCATAGTTCAATCCCTTCACTGTCTAGAAACAAATACATTTTGTGTTTCAAGTATGAATAGTCAGTTCCATCAAAGTAGGGTCTAAGAATAGTGTTAAGATTTCCATGAGAGCTTGATGAAGAAGAAGTTGCCATAGTGGATCAAATTTCACAATTAAGTTTAAGAAATTTCAGGCTCTGATACCAATTGTTGTCCCAAGATGGCAACCAAGAGGGGCGGGGTGAATTGGTTTCCTCAAGAAATAATGACAATTAAAAAACTCAACAAAGTAGAAGTGCGGAATTAAGAGATCGTTGAGTAATGGAAGAAAGAAAGAACACACAAGATTTATAGTGGTTCAGATTTTACTTCAATCCTACATCCACTTCCTTAACAACTTGTTAAGGTTCCACTAATCTTGAAGTTTTTACAAGCTCACTTCCAACTTTGGTGTTTTCACAAGTTCACACCTAACTTCACAAGTGTTTTCTAAGGCTAACACTCAAGAACCTTTAAAGGAGTTTTTAAGCTTACTCTCACAACCCAAACAAGAGTTTTACAAGGCTTACTCTAACAACCCAAGTGTTTCCCAAGCTCACACTCAAACTTATACAATGGTGTTTTCAATGCTAACACCTAACATTCATTACAATTCAAAATGTAAGTTTAAGTAAAAGAAAAATTGTTGCTTGGCTATCAAATTCTGTTTTGCTTCACACTCTCTTTTTGTTTTCTCATAGAGACATTGTATTTATAGCCAATGTGGTCTTACTAGCCGTTATTGATAGAGAGATTAAAGTCTTGGCAGCTTAGACCTTCTTTACTTAAACTGTCCGAAGCATTTCGCGGTCGTCCTTGGACAAGGTGTGGTCGCTGTATTTAAAAAAGCTTCAACGGTCGAATTTGAGTGCTCTGCAGCTGGAATCTTGCCCATGCTGCTATTGTCGAGATGGTCGTGCATCATCAAGGTGCGGTCGCCCTTTTTGAATGTTGAAGTGGATTTTAACGGTCATGTCACGTGGCATTCTCTGATAGGGCAGAAGAGATGTCCGCCAAAATTTGAATATCGCGGTCGCCCTAGGTAGCATCTCGCGGTCGAATTGAAGTTCTCACGTCGAACTTCTGGACGCACCTGAGGACGAGAACACTACTGTCTCTTTAAGCAAATTCTTCTTGAATTGGTAGAGCGGTCGCGACTCTATATGGGCGGTCGCTACAGCAGCAAGTGAGACCGTGACATTCACCGTTCTTGTCACCGCAAACCTTACTGTGATTAGAATGATTCGAGGCCTTTGAGTAGCGGTAGTCCAGAACTTGGGAAAGTCGCTCTTTTTGAAGTGCGGTCGCGACTTAGGTCGGGCTTCTGACCGCGAAACCTACTGTGATAAGGTTTCATCTTTCAATTGCATGGTGCGGTCGTATGTATGTCGGGTGCGACCGCTAGAAGTGTTCTGTTCAGTCTTTTTGAAGCAACCTAATCCTGCAACAAGATTCTTCAAACACATGTTAAATGGATCATTCAATTTGAGTTGTCAAGGATCAAAATTGAGATCTTTTGTCTAACATTTGGCATGATCACGAGAGATATGAGAAATTTGATAAATGTACAAGAAAAGTGATTTACTAGTCACCTTGTGATTGTGACTAAAAAGATGATGAAATTTGTTGCAAAATATTGAAAATATGAAAATTAATAATCTTTAAATGATAAAATGAAATGGTGCGTGGTTTCCTTGTACTGTATCTTGTTCCGTAAAATTGTTTTTTATGCTATAGATATGATGTGCTTTCAGGCTAGATACTGGGCGTCATTATTATTACCTTCAGGCTAAATGCTGGACATCACTATTATTTGCCTTCAGGTGAGACCCTAGGTATCACTATCATTTGCTTTCGGGGCTAGACACAGATGTGTCAATACGGGACAGATGCGACACTTAGATCCCGGTGTTGAGATAAACCATAACAATACCGCTGGAATTGGAATACTATACAAGGTTATTTGGGCCCAGTTTGTGTGTTTGTGATGTATTTATGCATATATATGTGTGTTGTATGGTGAATAATGATATACGATGGTTTGGTTGTGATAAGATAAAGTATGCAAGATAAATTGATGAATAATGTATGGTAATGGGTTTGACTAAATTATGAGAATATTATGTACATCCTAATAAACCTGAGTAGAGATTGGACTAAAAACTGAGATGATTTGAGCAGAGTTGGGTCATAGAATTGATAATGTGTGCACTAGACTTGGTAATTAAATAGGGGAATTAAGCCAGTGAGTATGTGAATGTGTGGTATTTTAGAAATTGATGATATGATTTATATATAAAACGTGGAATAAAAGTTAACAAAGGTTTAATGAAAACATTGTAAAGCTATAATTTGAGAAAAGAATAATAAATGTGTCTCCAATTTGTGTTGTTAATTTATAAAAGAATATATATGTATCACTAAACTTTTGAGCTTTGCGCAAGAGTGTAATGTGCAGACCAGGGTGAGTCGGTGAGTGATTGGGGCTTAAAGATACGAATGCCATGAGATTTGTAGAATTGCATATCATGTATCAAATTATTTGAGAACATTAAATTTGTATAATATATTAACCAATTGTGAATGTATTTGAAACAAAGAAGGTTTTATATAGTTTTGAGTATGCATATAAGGTACATTTATTTTACTTAATAATAATTAATTTTGCATAAACAAAATAGTGGTTGAGAAGTATTATGCTTTTGGAAAATGTTTAATGTTTAATACATTTTGTAAGAATGCTTAAATATTTAAGTAATTAATAAAGAATTGATGGAATTTGAGAAATTTTATTTTGGAAGTGTACTTTCAATGCACACTTTTTTATTGATTATGGGATTTATTAAAAATAGATATAAAACTCTAGCAAAATTTTCTTAAAGATTTTCAATTATATACTTATAATTATTTTTAATATTGAATTGAAAGGTTAATAGTGATTATTAAAGTGGCACTCTTATATTTTATATGCATAATTTACGTATTCAGGGTTTTTATATTATACGTATATAGGGTAAAAAGTTGTAACAAAGTTTGACTTGACTAAGAGCTTTTTAAACCATGGACAACACTTGAGAGAGAATACATGAGTAAAAAAACCACATCTTAAAACCTAAATAGAAATAAGAGTAAAATAGAATGATAACAAAGACAAGTATTTGTCTTGAATCAAACTTGATAATAATAAATAAAATTGAAAGGCCTTGGAATGTGGAAGGAAATTACATGACAATGATGAAAATAACTTGTCATGAAGTAAACACCATAATCAACTAGAGTAAAGTGAATATTTAATTAAATATCATAAAGAACTTAAAATAAGAACTACTTATTGCTATACTGTTTGGAGTTCATAACTCGCAATGACAAGCCTAGAATAATCCAGGATAGATATATTTGAGTTTAAATATATATATATATATATGTGTTGAAAACATATTTAAAATATATCTATAAGTGGGTTTTTGATATTAAAACTTTGACTATGCAAAGTCTCTATGTGTATCCTCATTGAGATAGAGCTTTACTATCAATCCTTCAACAAATAGAAATTGTGAGCAAATAAAACCTTCTGCTAGAAATTTTCACTAAAACTTTAGTTCAAAAGTGGATAAACCTCTTTATTAGTTTAAGACTTTCTTAATACCATGGTCATAGAGTTGCAACATTTTACAACTCAATGGCTTTATTACTTCATGTATTAGAATAATAGATAAGTGGCCAGATTTGTAAAATCTCACATTTAACACCCCTAATTTTTGGAAAATTAAATAAAATAAATAAAAATTAAATTGAATAAATTAAATAAATAATTTAAATGAAAAATGAAAGGATATTGTATGATTTAATAAAAAGTATATTTGAAATAAATATATATTTAAAGTAAATATGATATATACAAGATATATTCATATATTCAAGATATACATTACATATATGTATTGCATAGTTAAGTGCATAGTGATTTATATATATATATAAATAAGAATGACTAACGAAAGAGAAGTTTCTTCTTTCCTCTTCTTCTTGTTCCTTTACCGTGAAATAAAGAGAGAGAGAGGTGAGAAGAGAGGGAGCTCTTCTTATTTACACTAAGAATTGAAGAAATTTCAAGGATTCAAGTGAAGTTTTTGAGGATTCTTAATTAATTGGTAAGTTCTTTATCAATTTTTCAATCTCTTTGGAATACTAAAGAAGAATATGATTTGGGAAAATTGGGATTTGTGTATTTGCATGTTTTAATGGCCTATTTGGGTATGTATGAAGTTGTTGTGAGTAGCTAATAATGATTTTATGGTTGGAGTGAAGAAGTGATTGAATTTAAGTGAGTTTTGGAAGTGGTTTGTGTTGTAATGGTTAAGGGTACGAAATGGAGATTTTTCTTGACGTGGCCAGTGACACAGCCATGTCGTTGGGCATGTCAAAAGTGCTGAGTTCAACATTGATGACAAGACCATTAACACGGCCATGTCCCTAAGCGTGTTATAGCTACTGTAAGGCAAAATAATTGACACGGCCATGAAAAGGCCTGTGTTGGTGGGAGTGTCAAAGTTTTTGTGAGGCAGAATGAATGAAATGAGAAGTGACACGCCCATATCATTACACATGTCAATGCTTCTGTATGAGTGAGTTAATGACACGATCATTAACATGCCTGTGTTGCTGGACGTGTTACTTGAGGATAACTCATTTCTTTATCTTTCATTTTGTGATTTCAAATGTAAATGGTTTAATGTTGAGAATGCCTTAGAATGTAATATTAAATGGTTATTTATGATCACATTTGACTTAGGCATTGAAAGAGAGTAGTTTGCCCAACTCTAGTGTTGAAGGGAAACCTGGAAGAGAAGGTTAGAGGAAGTTTTAAAGCTTGTTTTGGAGTGCTTTCTAAGGTCTATACAAACTTTTGATATATGGAATGTGATTGCATTCTATTTGGTCTAACACATTTTGGATAGAAAATGTGTTAAGCTGCTTGATACATTGAGTATTCATGAACATGGTGCTAAGACATGTGAATTGCTATGTTTGCATTATTATGCATTGTGAAAAGCCATTGTTAATGGCTAAATTGAATGAAATGTGAACTATGTTCAAAATATAAAAATGACCCAAAGTGTTTGTGTGATGTGGTTTTGTCATGAAATATCCTATGATGAGGATGAAATGTTGAAAAGAAATGACATTGATATGAATGAAAGATTGGAAAAATGAGAATGGAAACTGTGAATTAATTGTGTGCCTTGTATGTTATTCAATTTTCATAGTTCTGTGTTTGGCAGCATACCTATATTTGCCTATGGGCCTAGACGCTTGGCGTCATTGTGAAAATGTTTTTAAGTTAAAAAGACCGGGTCATAAGCCTCAGAAATAGGTCCTTGAAGCTGGGCTAGGTGAAAAGACTGGGTCGTAAGCCTCAGAAATAGGTCCTTGAAGCTGGGCTAGGTGAAAAGACTGGGTCGTAAGTCCAGGCCTAGTTGGACTATTATATTAATACTTTGCCTTCAACGCTAGACAAATAGTGTCATTATGGACCAAAATGGTAACTCTGTGATTTGAATGATGTATTAGTTGTTTCTGCCTATGCTTGTGTATGTGTTTGTGTGAATCATCAAGTGATGAAAGCATATATCTAAAAGTGATTTTGAATGTTATATGATGACATAGCATATGAACATTTCGCATTGGCATTATTTTTGAGTTTTATTATTATCAAAGTTTGTACCACTAGGCTTTTGGCTTAGCACAATTATAATTCATCGCGTAGGGGACATGGGTGATTCAGTGAGAGTTATACTATATCAAGTTGGGTCTAGGTTTTTGTTGGTTGAGCTTGAAGTGTTTTACTGCATCAAGATCATAGCCATTTTGCCAACATGTATGCATTTTATATTATAAAACATTTTGATATTATGTTATGTTTTTTGTGTAAATATATATTATAACTTATAAAGAATGTTATGTATAATTTTATAATAGGAGACTTTATACTTTTTGATATACATTAATTCATAAATGTATAAAAGTTTTCAGGAATGGAAATATGAAAGTTTTTATTAAATCGGGTTGTGGAATTCTTATGCTTTATTTGTGTATTTTACAAATAATGGGTGTATGTATTATACATATATAAGGTATAAGGGTGTTATATTTATTTTGATATCGGAACCTAGGTTAGAGATTCTCGACCTAGGTGGGTTTTGAAAATGAGGAAGGAGGAACTTAAAATAATGATTTGAATTTTAATACATGTATATGCATTGGCACTTGAACTGGTCTCTGATGTGGCAATAGTTATAAGTGGAGAGTGATGCTTTGAATGAAGCTAAAGTGATGTCTAGATTTAGAACATGTATAGAAGATGTTGGAAAAGTTTATTAGTTGATTTTATTGCTTAAAAGAAGTAGTGTTTTGATTAAACATAATTAATCATGAATGACTTATTTATGAAGTGAATTGTGTAGAAGATGATGGAGTTGGTTTCTTTGAAGTAAATCATTATCATAATATATGAACAATGTTTAAGGTATAAGTTATTGGAAATCAAATTTGGGAATAAAGAAATAGAATTGAGTTAGAAGATTATGGAAGGATATGCATACGAAATTAAATTACTATTATATATATGAGATAATGTTGGATTGAAAGAGTTATGCCTAAAGTTAAAAGTGATCATGACAATAGTATTATATAGTAAGAGATTGGAGGAAAAGAGAAAGAAAAGTACTATTGAATAAGAATTCAAAATAAGAATGACTAGTATGTAATTTGGTGAGAATTATATGTAAGGGAATTAAATAATACTTGGTTGAGTTTTTAGTATGTTAAATATTATTCATTTGATTTGAGTGGATGAAATTAGTAAAAATATGATGAGTATGAAGGTTGTTGGAAATTTTGTTCAAGATCTGCAAATAGATTTTATCTAAATTTTTAGACTAATCTGGAGATAGTATATGCGCTTGAAATTTTAATTAAATATTTATCTATGCGTTATCATGTGATATATGAAATTTCATAATTTTTAAAGATGATTTAATATTTAAGAAAAACAAAAGGATACAAATTGTCTGAGTTGTTTCAGCAATTCAAAATCAATAAAAGTTGAGGAAGATATTTAAAAACCATACCAAATAAACCCAGAAAAAAATCTAAAAATTTATATACAATATCATATGTACTCCTGAAACATATGGTTAAAGTTTCATAAATTTTCATTAAGGTATGGACATGAAATAAATGGATAAATAAGTGCTGCCAGAGTAGTTATTGAAGAAAATAGAATATGTGGATTTGGAGAATATAAGTTATAAATATAGTAAATCAACTTAGAAAAATCTAAAATTGTGAATATAAGCTTATATATGTATCTAGAAGGAATGGTTAAGATTTTGTAATCTTTAGTGAAGATTAAATGATGAATGAAAAGTTAAAAAGTAAGATTACTATGAAACTGGAAATCGGGCAAAATTGTGAAATTAGGGAAAACTTACTAAATTTTATGAAACAAATAAATGGAAGGACAACTAAATGAAATATTCAATACATCTTGGAAATAGTTATAATTGATGAAAGATTTCTTATAAGATTGAAATGAAATTGATCCATTAAATAATGAAACTTAGATGTGGAAAAAACTTGAGGAAATTATGGATAAATGTAATTGGATATTTGAAATAAGTGTAAGGTTAAAGAAAAGATAAAAGATGATTGCAAATGATTAGTGGATTTCGCAATATTCATGAAGAAATAAGATAATTTACAAAGCAAGGTAAGAAGAATGATACATTAATGAATCATTGATGATTTTAAATAGTTTGAAGAGTAAGATAACGAAAACAAAGAGGTGTATATATGAATTGATTGGGTATTGAAAGTAAGAATGTGAGATTTATATGTTGTGTACTTATGGAATACTTGATAGTAACATTATTGGTTGATTGAATACAAGTTATAGATTATATAAAGAAGTGTTAAAGAGTTAATTGATACTAGATTACAAATAGAAAGAAAGGAAATGATAATGTAAAAAGGAAAGAATGTAGTGAGATTTGAAGGTAGTTTAACCCTTCTAGTGAAATGATGTACTGTGGATCAAGTTAGAAATATATATATATATATGTATGTTAAACATAGTGAACACATTATATACATGCATATATACTCTTAAAATGAAAGAATAGTTGTGAATTCTTAAAATATTAAGAAAAGAATTAAATAAAAAAGTGAAAATCTATTTAGATTTCATTATTACAGTGGAACACATGGAAGTGATGGAAATAAATAAAATTAGTCTAACTAATCGCAAACAAATATAATGTGTATGTACTGTGGACAAGATTTAATTTGAATTATATAATGTCAAGCATTTGGTAGTGTTTTTTGGAGATTTAATCATAAAATGATGGAAATATGAATAGTTGGTTTTTGATTCAAAAGAATCAAAACAAAAATAGAATATGATAGTAATTGTTAATATATATTGTTGAAGAAAATATGTTTACAGATTTGTAATGAAGGAGGAAATACCGGAGTAAGTAAATGAACATTATGGTTAAAAAAAATGCTTAATAGAAAATATATGATGTTCGGTATAATTGAAGTTAATAGTCATGTTTTAAATCTTGTTCAATTGATTTACTTAGGGAAGAGTTGTATTTGAATTTAATTATGATTTTGGAGTATGATAAATTATTTTCTTATTTAATATGAAAAAAATTGGCAGTGAATTACTGAATAAAATATGGAAGGTATAAATAGTTGATGGAAAATAGTTATTGGATGAAAAAATGAGAAACTTGAGAAAATTATTGACCAATATAAGTGAAGAATCAAAGTGAATGTATAGTTAGTATATGGATGGATGATAAGTGAATATGATTTATAAATGTTGAGATATTGTTAACAAAGAAAAGATTAGCTTGATTATGAAAGATTAATATGTAATTGAATGAAGTTTAATGTAAATATATTATTATAAATTTGCCGGGATGCTTATAGAAGATTAAACTTGGAATTGATTATATTCTTGAAGTGTTTGACATTTTTTGATTGATCAAAATGGGAAAATGTTATAAATAAGAGTTGGTTATGGCGGAACTAAGATTTATGGATAAGTTATGTGAAATAAGAGTTTCGATGATGATGTTTATAATTATTAAAATAAATTTATGGTTGAATGATGGAAATAGATAGATTTAATGGTAATTTGAAAGAAGTAGTAGTGTTGAAATAGGGTTTTGGTGGAATTTGAAAGAATGAGAATAATTTGTGTTTGATAGATTTAAACCACTTGGAGTATGTTATTAATGATTTATTTTAATATATATTTTGATTTAGGACTAAGTAAGGTGAAATTGTGAAATTAATGTGGTGAAGGACAAAAGTAAAAGTTGATGTTGGAAGGCAAAATTAGCTTGGAATTTTGTAAATTAAAGGTTAGTGCATATAAGGTTACTTTGAAATATGGACATTCACATAACTCATACAATGTTGCATAGTTGTGTGAGATGTGTCACATTGGGCAACTGTCTAATATAAATTGATGTTGGCATATGATATACAAGAGGTATATCAATGTTATGTAGTATAAACTATAATATAGATAAAGTAGTGAGAAAAAGATATATTTGGCTCACTTTAGATAATAAACAATATTCTTTAAAGTGATATTATTTTACGCTAATGTGTTGATAGTAATAAAATGATGAATTCTATAATATAATGAATAAAATTTATAAAGTGAGTCAAATTGTGAATGTGATTCAAGAATAAGTAAGGTGAACATAAAATGGTGACATGAAATGAAATGTGATCAAGGGGCAATGATATGAGAAATATGAAAATATTTTTGAATTCCAAAATAGATGATTGAGTTAACGCAAAAAGTGTGAAATGAGTTAAATCATGTTGATGATAAATGATTAAAGAAGAAGAAAATATTATTAGTAAAGAAATATAATAAAAATCAAAATTTAGTATCTTGTGTTACTATGAGTGTTAATGAAAGATATTTGAAAGGTTAAAGAGATATTTAAAAATGTAAAAGAAATCATATGCTATGTTTAAAGAAAATAAGTAAGTTATAATGGCAAGTGTATGTATAAGAATTATTGATTGGTAGAAATGGAGTTATTGTTATTTTGAAGTATTATGAGGAATTAAGATTAGGGATGGGGTTAATTGTCTATCGTGACTGATAATTTCGCGAATGAAATTTTCTTAAGGGGGGAGAATTGTAATACCTCTAATTTTTGAAAAATTAAATAAAATAAATGAAAATTAAATTGGATAAATTGAATAAATGATTTAAATGAAAAATGAAAGGATATTATATGATTTAATAGAAAGTATATTTGAAATATACATATATTTGAAGTAAATATGATATATATAAGATACATACATATATTCAAGATATACATTACATAAATGTATAGTATAATTATGTGCGTAGTGATTAATATATATATATATATATATAGATAAGGATGACTAAAGGAAAAGAAGTTTCTTCTTTCTTCTTCTTCTTGTTCCTTTACCGTGAAATAGAGAGAGAGAGAGGTGAGAAGAGAGGGAGCTCTTCTTATTTACACTTAGAATTGAAGAAATTTCAAGGATTCAAGTGAAGTTTTTGAGGATTCTTCATTAATTGGTAAGTACTTTATCAATTTTGCAACAACTTTGGAATACTATGGAAGAATATGATTTAGGAAAATTGAGATTTTTGTATTAGGATGTTTTAAGGCCTTATTTGGGTAAACATGAAGTAGTTGTGAGTAGCTAATGATGATTTTAAGGTTGAATTGAAGAAGTGATAGAATTTAATTAAGTTTTGGAAGTGGTTTTGTTGAAATGGTTAAGTATACGAAATGCAGATTTTTCCTAAAACGGCCATGTCATTAGGCATGTTAACGGTGTTGAGTTCAACATTGATGACACAACCATTAACATGGCCATGTCTCTGAGCATGTTATAGCTTCTGTAAGGCAAAATTATTAGCATGGTCATGAACACGCAAGTGTTGTGGGGGGTGTCAAAGTTTCTGTGAGACAGAATGAATTACATGGGAAGTGACACGCCCATGTCATTACACGTGTCAATGCTTCTGTATGAGTAAGTTAATGACATAGTCATTAATGCACCCTTGTTGTTGGACGTGTTACTTGAGGATAACTCATTTCTTTGACCTTCATTTTGTGATTTCAAATGTAAATGGTTTAATGATGAGAATGCCTTAGAATGTAATATTAAATGGTTATTTATGATCACATTTGACTTAGGCATTGAAAGAGAGTAGTTTGTCCAACCCTGGTGTTGAAGGGCAACTTGGAAGAGAAGGTTAGAAGAAGTTTTAAAGCTTGTTTTGGAGTGCTTTCTAAGGTATGTACAAACTCTTGATAAATGGAATGTGATTGCATTGCATTTGGTCTAACACATTTTGGATAGAAAATATGTTAAGCTACTTGATACATTGAGTGTTCATGAACATGGTGCTAAGACATTTGAATTGCTATGGCTAAATTGAATGAAATGTGAACTATGCTCAAAATATGAAAATGGCCCAAAGTGTTTGTGTGATATGGTTTTGTATTGAAATATCCTATGATGAGGATGAAATGTTGAAAAGAAATAGCATTGATATGAATGAGAGAATGGGAAAATGAGAAAGTAATTGACAATGGAAAATGTGAATTAATTGTTTGCCTAATATGTTATTCAATTTTTAGAGTTTTTTGTTTGGCGGCAAGCCTATATTTGCCTATGGGGCTAGACGCATGGCGTTACTGTAAAGCTTTTTTGAGGTAAAAAGACCAGGTCGTATGCCTCAGAAATAGGTCCTTGAACCTGGGCTGGGTGAAAAGATCGGGTTGTCCAGGCCTAAATGGACTATTATATTAATTCTTTGCCTTCGGGGCTAGACACATGGTGTCATTATGGACCAAAATGGTAACTCTGAGATTTGAATGATGTATTAGTTGTTTGGGCCCATGCTTGTGTATGTGTTTGTGTGAATCATCAAGTGACGAAAGTAGATATCTAAAAGTAATTTTGAATGTTATATTATGACATAGCATATGAACATTTCGCAATGGCATTTTTTTGAGTTTTATTATTATCAAAGTTTGTACAACTGGACTTTTGGCTTAGCGCGATTGTAATTCATCGCACAGGTGACATGAGTGATCCGGTGAGAGTTCTACTAGACCAGGTTGGGTCTAGGTTTTTGTTGGTTGAGCTTGAAGTGTTTTGCTACATCAAGATCAGAGCCATTTTGCCAGCATGTATACATTTTATATTATAAAAAATTTTGATATTATGTTATGTTTTTGGTATAAATATATATTATAACTTATAAAGAATGGTATGTATAATTGTATAATATGAGACTTTATACTTTTTGATATACACTAATACATAAATGTATAAATGTTTTTAGGAATGGAAATATGAAAGTTTTATTAAACCGGGTTGTGGCATTCTAATACTTTATTTGCGTATTTTATATATACTAGGTGTATGTATTATACATATATAAGGTATAAGGGTGTTACATCGCAACTCTTGTAAAGGCCACTTGCCCTTTATCCTAACACTAAGCAACATCAATCCATGACCAAGTGGTCTTGGATTGGCTTTTATTTATTTATAAATTTTAAATTATTATTATTTATATATCAAATATATAAACAATAATTTAATATATATAATCTGATTATCCATTAAATATTAAATAATTAATTTTTCTATTCTAAATAATAAACTTAATTTGCTAGCAGAGAACATAATAATATTCTATTTGGACTAAAAATATTATTCATTTAAATATTTAAAATTATAATTTAATTATTAAATAATAATATAATTAATCCATTAACAAATCTTAGAACACTTATTAGTGTGCAATCCTATAGGTTCAATGCTAAATTAATAGCAAATTGTTCAAATCAATTTACTAATTAAGGTTGGCATCTAGCAACACCCCTTAATGATCGAATAGCATAAAGTAAATTATCACTATTAAGCACCTGTAGAAGAATAATATTTTATTCTATCATTATAATGTAATATTTTCTTCTATCATTATAACCCTTAATCAACCCTAGGACATAGTCAATTTGTCAAATCCAAATATGTTGCCAACTACGTTTCATGTCAATTGTAAATGATAGGCGAATATCTTAAGAAACTCATTTCTTCTTTAATCAACTCCCTTAGCCAATGTCTTAATTAAGCCATTTATAATTAATGACAACATAGAGCTTAAACTAATTATCAAGAGTTGAAAGCTACTATCTTGATCAATCATTAATTCTACAAGTATTTGATTATACCCAATTATCCTTTCAGCTACTGCTTTAAGACAATAGGTGCCCATTATCAAAGTATAATAAATAATTTGTCAATTAATTTTATTATCTCAAGTCAAAGAAGACTATTATATTGTATTTTTTAAAAGACTATATCCCATTGAAAGTTTATTGGTAATTTTAACCACTAGGAATTCTTCATTGAGTCAATTCAATGATCATATCTCCATATGCACCATCTATATATGTGATATAGTTAATGGCAACAACTAATCTCTATCTTATAGAGACCATCATATTTAGATCATTAAAGCACTATGAAATGATCATATAATCAAGAACAACTTTATATTATATTATAAATGCCTTGACTTTCATTACACCAGGATCTCAATCATGATGACGAATCTTAAAATTTAATAAAGGCTATATCACATTAATGAAATTAACATGATTGAGAAAAAAAAATACAAATGCCACATAATAAACATTAAATAAAATGTGTTTAATTATTATATGAGAAATTAGAACTAGTGCATATCATACATCCCTAACATTATCTTAAATAAATATGAATCATTCCACTTACACTTGAACTTGTAATTTGTAACTTGTAACTTGTAATAGGACCCACACTTGGCTTGCATAGTCATATGTTTCATCAAGATGTATGCTTGGAACCTTGGGTCTTTTCTAGGTAAAGCACGATATTTACTACGCTAATGGTGTATACTATCTAATTGTTTACCTTACATTAGTAGGGTCCTTGGTTGTGACATGACAAGTTGAAAACATAAAAAACCTTGCTTGTAAAACATAAATTCTTGAACCATGAAAATGTAACAACTTGCATTGAAACAACACTTGATTATTATTTTTTTAAAATACTATAAAATAATTTAAAATGTGAAAAGTATTTTACATGAAATGTTGGCTGTAACACCCCTTCCCAACCTACATGTGTAAGCCGAGCAGGGGCGCCACACTATCCTAATTGTTGCTACCAATTTACTTAGTCAAATTTTAGTTCTGATTTTTACAGAAATTTTGCCATAGTTCCGCCTAGAAATTTGGATCCCAAGTGTCGACAAAACTTGTTTTTCTGATTTTTGAGAACATTTTACACAGACCAATGTGAATACCATCAAATTAAATGCACTCCCAATGAATCCACCTTATACCCTCAACTACAAACCTGCACGAAGAGTTCACACTTCTAATATAACATAAAGTAAAGATTTATGATTATTACATACTAATAACATACAGTTATAACATAGAAATTCTCTTTTATATTTATTCATATACATGCCACAACTATCAACTCATAATGGAACTAAAAGATCTACCCCTGAGATTTTGCTGTGGTCTGGTCGTTGCTTCCCCAAGATTTATCTACTGCTCCGAACCTACGAGTCAAGAAAAACTTAACTCGCTGAGCGTTGTCGCTCAGTGGGTACTTTACCAATAAAAATAAGAGTAGTATATGAAAGTATTTGAAATCAAAGGAAATAATTAAATCAACAATCAACCCACTTTATACCAATAGAAATCATGATACATTCAGTGTGATATGCTTTCAATAATGTAAAATCATAATTCAAACTCATTTGCATTACATAGTTCAACGAAATATAATGTCTTTGATTCAGGCTCTACTGGTATATAGGAAACCATAGTGATAAGGCAGTGGGCCTCCCCACTGTAACATAGGTGGCCCTCACCACCAATATCAGATCACAGGAATGGGCCTCCCCATCCTGGTTAACCAATGGGCCTCCCTATTGGCTTCAGTGGCCTCACCACTGAATAAAATATCATATCACAATAATGAGCAGTACTGCATGCGTTAGTATAGTGCACCATACCCTTATCTACCGCTCCCACTATCTAGTAGAGCAAAAAGATTAAAATGATTCAATTTAAGTCTCAACTTCATTTTAGAATGATTCAAGAAATCAATTTAAATTCTCATTGCGCTTTGCCATTTATGTCGCGCACCACTTTCTTTGGTCAAACCGTTACTCTTTTTCACATATTTAACATCCACAATAAACACATCAAACATTTCAAAGCATTTCTCAAAAGATCACAAATTGACCAAATGAATAGTATTGCGGCGAGAAAAATCGGCAACGCAAAATGGCATGACCACATGAATAGTAAAATCTGGGTTTTCGTCAAAATTTCAGTCCACTTCAGTTATGCATTTGACCAAGTAAATGATCTTATTTTTGGCTGAAATTTTACAGAAAACTTATTTCATATGTTGACTAATTTCATGTAAAATTTCGTTGAAAAATTCATTCGTTTGCTGCCCCAAACAATTTCCACAAAAATAGTCCAGAAGCTGTCACTTTGGGACCATTTCGGCCGAAACATTTGAAATGCATAGGATAGTTTATTTTTCTTTTGCAAATCAATATTAAGGCTTCTTTAATAGTAAAGTGAATATTCAAACACTTCCTTTTAACAATTTTTGCATGTTTAACTCAAATCAATATATTTAAACATCAACTTCAAAACTTCCATAAACCAAAGTTTGTAAGCAAATAGAATTTCTTTTATGGTAAAGCACCAAATCAAAAGTAATTATTCAAAGGTAAAGTACCAAACCTTATGTCTTTAATTCCTCTTAGCTTTTCCTTCTTCTCCTTCTTTAATTCTTTATTTCTCCTTCAATCAATTCAAAATACAACATAAACCTTAGAATTTCAAAATAATAAATTATCCTCCATTTCTTTTCCAACCGAAACCCCTAATCCAATCTTATTAATCTTTCTACCTCTTGATTCTTCCATTTAATCAATTAATCTCATCACTTACTTAATATTTTTTTTCCAATTCCATATAAAGACTCTAATTCCCAATCTTCCAATAAATATATAACTACCTAAAATTAATACTAAAATTAAAGTCTACTTACTAGAAAACCTTTAAAACTTACCTTAAAAATCAAATTTTGAAGAAACTTGGAAGTCCTTTGGTGTTTCCCTTTGTTGGCCGAATTTTGTAAGTGGAAAAAGAGAGAATTTGCTCTTCATTTCCCATATATTTATATACAAAGGAAATGATGATCACCTTAGGTGTTGGTTAACCTCTTAAGACCACTTGTCCACTTTTCTCTTTCTTCATTTATTACACATTTATTACACATGCTAAATGTTTTCTTTTGATTGGCCAACATTAGATTTTTATTAGTTTTCTTTTCCTTTACTTCTTTCCACTTGTCCCACTTCCCATTGGATCTCATAAAGTTGTCCCGGGTTACTCATCCGGTCCCGACACGAAACCGGGCCCACTTTACGTTCCGGCGATTAATCGGTCATATCTTTTAAACCGTATAGTTCCACGAGTCAAACTACATATAGTTTTGATCCTCTCGACCTCTACTGTCTATTTATAAGGTCTATTTTAGGTTTCCAAGTCATTTTGAAAAATTACCGATAAGCCCTCAACTTTTTACAAAATTCCCTTTAGGTCCTATTTTTGCTTGGGTTTTCTCCGGCTTCGTTTCTACTGGCGATCGTTTCATATTTAACCACTCGCCATTCTCTACATACTCACGTCTTTATTTCCTACCCTAAATTCATGTATAACTTTAATTGATAATGACCAAAATGCCCTTAGTCAACATTTCTTTGTTTTTCTTTAACGGGACATTTCCTGGAAAAACCGTTACACGTCATTGCGATCTGATTTTTCTCTACATTCCATTTTTGGAATCTGTTATATGCACTATTAAGAACATCCGGTGCAACTTTTTTTAAAATTACATCTACGTCCCCAAAACTTTCAAAAATTACAACTAGGTCCCTTTGGTCATACAACCTTATCTAGGGCTGTTATCAAAAATTATCTTCTCCTTTCCTCTTCTCTCGCTATGCACGTGACTACACTGCATAACTGCGGTAGACGGATGTGACATTGGCTTACCATGAAAACATGATCATTCATGAACTTGAACTTGAATTATGCTTGAAATATAGTCATGAACTTATAGCTTGGTACATAACTTGCATATATAAAAAGAAACTTGATCATTGTACTTGAAATACAATTCAAACATATCATGAACTTAAAGTTAAACAAAAGTATGAAACTAGCTTTTAAAAGTGAGCATGAGTTGAAAGTAAGGCATAATTGTGGGCTTGACTTAAGTTGGATTCAAAATATGGACTTCTTGTTTAAATTGCAACTTGAGTTATAACATAAAATTGAGCATGTGTGAACTTGTCATAAACTTGGAAACAAAACATGAACATGACTTTTATTTATAAAATAAACTTATACGTGAGACTTGAATACCATAAAAATAAGTCTTGGGTTACAGCTTATATATGTATTATAAGAAGGGAACTTCGACCCCACTCCCAGTGAAATAATTCTTATGACTTCAGCACTATTAATCTCTGGGCCTTAGAGAATACGTGTCTAAACTTGGAGAATAAGAGTCGCCACTTAGATGGGCTGAGAAGAAGATAGAATGGGTGGATAACTCAATTCCTAAGGAATCCCTATCCCCTACTGGGTTCAAAATGTAAGGTATGTATGGAAAAGGTGAGAAATGGCCTAGCAATCCCTACAATGCCCGGTTCATTAGAATCGACCTCCTTTTCATGTCCAAATATTTTAAAATATTTATGTTATTATAATATTATCCATATTATAAGAAATTTAAAGCATTAAAATAAAAATCATCACATCATAAATCAAACAATAAAATGGGCACCCATACAAGATGCAAACTTTCCTTACAATGTTCGATAGACAAAATATAAATAATGTAGGATAGCCACAAGAGAGTGGAAACATATCTCTTATAATTGTCTCAAAAGTAAAATAAAATAAACAAATCCAAATAAACAAGGCACCCATAGGTGGAAATATGTCTTTTATACCCTTAAAATCCAAATAATAAGAGATTACAGTCCACTCATAATAAAACAAACATATAAATAATCATCATGCACATAATGATCATGCAAACAATTGTAAAATCAGGGCTTAATTGAAGGGTATCAAGGTTAATCATGAAATTAGTGTTTTGGAATCAAATAAGGTCTTAATCATAAAATTAAAGTTTTATCATGCAATTATGGTTTCATTCATAAAATTGGGGTTTTATTGTATAATTAGGGTTTTGCTATGTAAATAAATAAAATCAAGACAACAAAAATAAATCAAAGTGCATATGTAAAGTTAAATAACAAATAGAGATAGTGGTGGAATTAAGCATGAGTATCGAAGAATGTTATCGGCGATGTTGGCTCCACTAATTAACAATATTGAACAAAACCTCTATACTAGGATAATCCCTTTGTAAAAATTTATATGGGTTTGTCTTCATGCTCTACAATTAGTGATAAGTGTATAATTGATGATATTTTTGCCCCTATTTCATAATAAATTTATTGTCAAATTGAGTTTAATTCGTTTGTTCAAGTGTTTATTAGGGTTGATTCCAGGAACCTTTGACACGTTGGGACCTTAAGGTTATTTAGGCCGAAATCACAGGCAAAAGACAAGAAAAAGAATTATTTTGGACAAATTCTTCAATTGACATGCCCATTGACATGGGCGTGTCAATGGCGGTGTCATTCAACTACTTTACAAAAGCTTCGACACGCCCAGAGACATGGGTATGTCACTGAAGGTGCCATTGATCTTGCCTTACAGAAGATGTGACACACCCACTGACATGGGCGTGTCCATGATCGTGTCCCTAACTTAGCAATACAGTAGCAATAACATGTCCAAGGACATGGGCATGTCCCTGCCCATGTCATTAAAGTTCAAAACATCACCGTTGACACGCCCACAGACACGGGCATGTCCATGGGTGTGTCATGTAAACATTTATGGGCTATAAAATCTGAGCTAAAGTGCAAAATAGGGATCTAGTTTTGATTAGAGCCAACTTGCTGAGAAAAAGAGTTTTTTTGGTAGCTAAAAGCGAAGGTAAATATCCAATTCATGCGAGATTTAATTCAAGATTCAAGGATTGAAGTGAAGAAACACAAATCGTTCATTGTGTATTGTTTGAATTCTTTTACTTATTTCTTTTGTTTTGGTTTTCTTGTTATGAAAATGAGCTAAATTATTTCTATCTAAATATTGATGAACCCTAGCCTTGCTGTATGGATTGAATAGTTCTTATTAAATTAAATCATTTGATTGAGTTGTTTTATCCTTTTGATTTTTAATTTCTTATTTCCAATTAATAATAGCATGCTTATTGATTGGTTGCAATTTTCATATTATTAACCAGAGAAAGCTTGATATGAATATAATTTTCATTAGGATTGAGGGTTGATTGGAGTGCTAGAGATAGACTTACAAGACCCTTTGGTTCAATGTTCCTTGTTCTTATTGCAAGATCTATTTAATTATGCTTGAGAAGAGATTCATAGCATTCTACTTAGTGATTAGGGATTAATTCACTTGAGAGAGGTTTTAATCTAATTTAGAGGAATGCCAATTCAACTTTATTATATGATTTAATTGAATTAATATTCATAAATATTTTTATGGCTAGAAGGATTCAATATCTGGATAGCATTTTCATCATCAACTCTTGTTGCACAATATTTAATTTTTCTTTACTTTAATTTATTAAGTAATTCGTCCTTTATTTTAATCATCACAAAACTATTGATTAGTTAAATAACAGTTGAAATTTATACTAGTACTTGAACTTGTCCCTAGTGGAATGATATCTTACTCAATACTTTATTACTTGTGCGACCTGTGCACTTGCGGTAATACTATGATAGCACAGATTCGCTATCAAGTTTTTGGCACCGTTGCCAGAAACAACAGTTTTCAATATTAGTAATATAATTAAGACTATTGATTTAGTTTCTATTTTTTATTTATTTTAACATTAGTTTTTGCTTGTTGATTATCATTTTAGGTACTTCTTCCCATTTATGACACGAGCTAGCTCTTCCCAATTACTTGAATTAGATCCAGAGCTAGAGAAAACATTAAGGAGAAAGCAGAAGGAAGAAAGGGAAGCATTTCTGGCAAAAATGGAACCAAACTTTAAAGATCTAAGCTGAGAAGAAGAACTTGAAGTAATGGCAGGAAATGAGCCAAGGACGATGCAGGAATGCTAAGCCCACTCTTAATGGGGCTGATTTGAGCATACAGAGACTGGCAGTTGTTGCAAACAAATTTTAGATAAAGACAAATGTAATTCAAATGGTGCAGCAGACTTGCCAGTTTGATGGGTTCCTAGATAAAGATCCTAATGCACATATTGACACTTTTCTGGAAATATGTGACAAATTCAAACAGGATGTCTCTGAAGATGCAATTAGGGTGAGGTTGTTCCTATTCACACTTAGAGACCGACTGAAGAAATGGCTGAAATCTTTCCCCCCAAACACTTTCACCACATAGGGTCAATTGGCAGAAAAGTTCTTCGAAAAATATTTCCCACCATCCAAGGCTGCCGAGTTGAGGAATGATATTTCATCTTTTCTCCAGCTAGATGGTGAGACACTTTATAATGCTTGAGAAAGGTTTAAAAATTTATTGAGAAGGTGTCCTAATCATGGGCTTCCGCTGTGGCTCCATATTCAAACTTTCTACAATGGATTGAATTATGCAAGTAAGCAATCCATCAATGCAGCTGGCAGAGATGCCATAAATAATAAGACACCTGAACAAGCAAGGGATTTGATTAAAGATATGGCCCTTACCAATTATCAGTGGCAAACTCCAAGGGAACAAGGAAAAATGAGGGTCACTAGTTCACATCAATTAGATCCCATGGTGGCTTTCACAGCACAGTTGGAAGAAATGAATAAAAAGATTGATTATTTAGCTTCATCATAGGGGAAATCAATGCAAGTGATGCCTTGTGAATGGTGTGGGGGTGGATATCAAAGTCAAGATTGCCAAAGTGGCAATATATTTTCTAGACTGGAGCAAGTGGATTATGAAATATGCCTAGGTAATAGCAGAACAACCCCTACAGCAACACATATAATCTGGAGTGGAGAAATCATCCTAATTTCTCCTAGAGTAATCAGAATAATCCAAGGCCTCCCCCTAAATTTCAGCAACCTCAACATCAACAAGCTACCCCTCCAAGAAAGAGAAATTAGGAGGAAATGATGGAAAAGTTTATAGCAGCTTCAGAAACCAGATTTCAATCAATAGAAACCACCCTTAGAAATCAGCAAGCCTCCATTCACAATTTGGAAATGCAGGTGGGGCAAATTGCCAAGTTACTCAGTGAACGACCACAAGGGAGCTTACCTAGCAATACTGAGGCAAACCCAAAGAAGCAGTTGAAGGTAATTAATCTAAGGAGTGGAAATGAACTTTAGGGTGGTTTGGTTGAAAAAGAGGTTGAGTCACAAGCAAAAGAGGTTGAGACACAGAAAGAAGAAGATAACCCTATTATCACTTCGGGCGATGCAGTGGAAAATGAGAAAGGGAATCAACCACAAGAACCCAACCCAATAGTGAAGGAATACCAACCTCGAGTGCCATATCTAGTAAGGTTGAACAAGGATAAGATGGATGCTCAGTTCTATAAGTTTCTTGGACTCTTTGAACTACTGCACATTAATATTCCATTTGCTAAAGCTTTATCGCAGATGCCCAAACATGCTAAAATTTTGAAAGATATCCTTTCTAACAAAAGGAAACTTGAGGAAGTATCTTTGGTGTAATTGTCAGAAAAGAGTTCAGCAATTTAGGAGAAGAGGTTGCCTAAGAAATTAAAAGATCTTGGTAGTTTTACTATTCCAGGTTTGATAGGTAATCTTAAAGTTCAAAGTGCATTGGCTGATTTGGGGGCTAGCATAAGTGTTACGCCCTACAAGATGATTAAAGAGTTTGGTGTTGGAGAACCTAAACCAACACTCATGACCATTCAATTTGCTGATAAGTCAGTAATTCACCCTCGTGGTATTATAGAGGATGTGTTGGTAAAAGTTGAGGATTTTTTTTCCCAATGATTTTGTTGTCATTGATGTAGATGAGGATGCAAATGTTTTTCTTAAACATGGTAGGCCATTTTTGAATACTACCTGTGCCCTTATCGTTGTCCATGATGGCACATTGACATTAATAGTGGGAAGCGAGAAAGTTGTTTTTAATATACATTATGCTATGAAGCACCCACTTACACTCAATGAGGTGGATTCATAAAATGATATCAATGAGCATGAAACCTTAAATTGTTTTACTAACATTGTTTCCAAGGATCCCCTTGGAGGATAATGTTGAGGATCAAGAAGCACTGGAGCAGCTTGTTTATCTTGAAGCAAGAAAATCATTTAAGAGTCGAGCATATGAAACCATTGAAATGCCAAAAGAACAGATGCTGTGACAATCTATGATTGATCCTTCCAATTTAGAAATTAAGATCTTTCCAGATCATCTTGAGTATGGATTCTTGGGAGAGGAGAATAAATTTCCAATTATTTTGAGTTTCGACCTATCTTCTGAGTAGAAGGTAAATCTCATCGAGTTGTTACAAAAGCATAAGCAAGTTATATCTTGGAAGATAACAGACATCATGGGTATTAGTCCATCCTATTACACTTGCAAAATATTGATGGAGGATGAATTCAAGCTAGTGGTGCAACCACAATGAAGACTAAACCCTAAGATGAAAGAAGTAGTTAAAGCTGAAGTAATCAAGCTACTTGATGCGGGAATTATATATCAAATTTTGGATAGCTCTTGGGTGAGCTCGATTTAAGTAGTACCAAAGAAAGGAGGGACAACGGTGATACCCAATGAAAATAATGAGCCAATTCCAATAAGAACAGTTACCGGTTGGAGGGTTTGCATCGACTACCAGAAGTTAAATGATGCAACTAGGAAGGACCATTTTCCTTTGCCCTTCATTGATCAGATGTTGGAGAGATTGTCCGGGCATGAGTACTACTACTTTTTAGATGGCCTTTCATGCTACCTCCAAATTCCTATTGCCCCGGAAGACTAAGAGAAAACTACATTCACCTGTCCATATGGGACATTTGCATATTGAAGGATGCCATTTGGATTATGCAACGCACCTGTAACTTTTCAATGATGCATGGTGGCATTCTTTGATGTGCTTATTGAGAATATTATGGAGGCGTTCATGGATTTTTTCTGGGTTTATGGAAGCTCATTCAAAGATAGTGTAATATCCCAAGGTACACCCTAAAAGTTTTGGAATAATTATTGTGGTATTTGGATTTAAGGAGTATGTTTAATGGAAGGAGAAAAGAAGTGAAGGTATATATATATAACATAGATAAGTTAAACTAATGAAAGTCAAAAGAAGATAAATGAATTAATTTAATACCCTATTTTGGTGTACATTGGAATGGTAGTTGTGAGAAGATATGTTGGTAAAATATGTAAGGAAAATATTATAAGAAATAGGTGTATATGAGGGATGATATATTTATGTGGTATTTGAAAAATATGGAAAATATAAAGGAAATATAAAAGAGATATACATATACCAACATATATATTACATATACATAATGTATAAAGTGGTGTAGGAAAAGTAAGTTTATATAATTAATTAATTAATAATAATAATAATAATAAAAGAAAAAGAAGAAAGAAAAGTCAAAGGGAGAAAGTGTGTGGTGGAGGTTGAAATAATTTATTATATTATATTATTATTATTATTATTATTATTATTATTATATATATATATATATGATAAACATGGAAAGAAGAAGGAAAAAGATATTTTTTCTTCTTCTTCTTCTTCTTACACGAGAGAGAGAGAGAGAGAGAGAGAGAGAGAGTTGTGATTTTGCTTATACACATCAAATCCATAGGGATTTTGAGAGAATTGAAGAGGGATGTTGAAGATTTGGCATAATATTCAAGTAAGTTTTCTCTTGATTTCTCTTATTCTATTTGGAATTTTGTTTGAGTTTGATGGAGTGTTGTTGATGGTTGGAGTGTGTTTGTGTATGGTGTGTGTAAAAGTGTTGAAATGGAATTAAAGATAAGAAGTTAGGTTGGTGTGGGTGATGGAAGAGTAAGAGTTGTGTTTAGTGAAATTTTTTTCTGTTTTACAATTAGTAAAGGCTGTGACTTGTATGATTTTTAATTAAATATAGAAAAATGTTCTTGAAGTGAATTTTTGATATGTTGTGCCTCTATGAGTCTAGAATGACTGAAAAATATGTGGATTCGATTTTGGAATGGTTATGATTTTGGAAAGATTATTTTTATTAGACCTGTTCCAGCAGGTACCTTAACTGAGACAACTATCTTTCGGGATTTTTAATAAAATGTAGAAAAATCATATTCAATTGAATTTTGGATATGTTGTTGCTTAGTGAGTCTAGTATTTGAGAAAAATAATTTGGAACCACGTTGATTGAATTTAATTTACAGAATTCACAAAGTTCAGAACTGCTGCCAGGATGCAGGGCAATTGGGGCAGTCTGGTTAGGTGAACTATTTGACCAAGATTTTGTGTTCAGTTTGATCTGAAATTTTAAAGGAATGATTTTAAGATGTAAAACTAAATTCTGTAAAAATTTTAGAATTTTTAGTCAAGTAGATTATTTTATACAATTTTTCAAAATAAGGATAAAGTGGAGTCTAAAACCAGAATTTACTATTCATATGGTCATTTTGCTAATATTCCTTTTGGATTAGGTTGTGAAGAGGTTGAATTGCCCTAATCTAAGTGTTGAGGATTCTTGGAAGAGTAAGTGTATAGATTGGTGTGAGTTGGTTTTAAGGTAAGTACAAACTACATTATTGCATACATTCATATGATATTGAGACTTGTGACATATTTAGTTATAATGTGAATGTTGTGATGAGCATGTAAAATATGTGTTAATGCCATTGATTATATCCATTTGAATAATGAATTGATTAATGTGATTTGAAATATAATGAAATGTGAAATGTGCAAGATGTGATGATGAAATGTAATGTGAAAGATATGATGTTATGAAGAGTTGCTTCATTGCGATTTGAGATCATATGAGATATAAGGCCATGATTGTTGGCTATGATGATGCAAATGAGATGATTGAGACATGGTTGCCTAATTTGCTTATGAAATATAAAATGAATTGAGAAAGAGATTATGAAGAGATGAATGAAATGTTTGTGTTTAATATGTTATTCAGATTTCAGAGTTCTGGGTTTGGCGGCATGCCTATGAAATATATGAATAATAGTAACAGTCTTGCCGGGTTGAGGATCTCCTCGAGATTAGTCGGGTTGAGGTCCAAGAGACTGGGTCTGTTATACTTGTTTTGGTAACAGTCTTGCCGGGTTGAGGATCTCCTTGAGTCTAGCCAAGTAGAGGTCCAAGAGACTGGGTCTGTTACCGTATCCATGGATAGATATATATATGTGTATATCGCCTACGGGCTTGATGATTATGATTATGGACCAAAGCAGTAACTCTGAACTTTGAATAACATATTAGTTTCTTTTGGGCCCATGCTTGTCTTTGTTTAAATGTGATTCATGAAATGTGAAATGAATGAATAATGAGACCAATGATTGTTTTTGTTTAAATGTGAATTATGGAATAAGATGTAATGATATGAGATATATGATGATAATTATGAAATGAGATGATTACAATGTATAAATAAATTATTGAAGGTGAATGTAGATTGAAAAACTATGTTGAATGATGAGATCTGAAGGTACTACATGAAAATACAATATGATGAATAATATGGAGGTGGTTGTGGACATTGTGAGTATTATTTTATGAATGTTTTAATAAGTCATGGAATTGTGGGTTGTATTAATGAAATACGTGCATATGTATATAATTATGAGATTAGTAGAAATATAAATAAGGTGTAATTGAAATGGGAAAATATGATAAGAAAATAATAATATATGAAGTTAACATATAAGTATGATTGTCTGTTATGTATGTTTATAATATTTATTTGTACTACTAAGCTTTCGGGCTTAGCGCGGTTGTATATATCGCGCAGGTGAGTAGGTGGTTGATCTGGAAGTCAAACTGTTATGCCACGAGTAGGGTAAGAGTATTTCGAGACCAACTAGAACGTGATGCATACATGTATAATTTCGTTATGTTGTATTTCTGACAAGAATGTATTCATATGTATAAATGAAATTTTGGTAAAGACAAGATTATCATATATATATAAGATTATTAAAAGTATGTGATAATAATAAACATCTACTTATTTTGTATTAGAAGTGTGAACTCTTCTTGCAGGTTTGTAGTTGAGGGTATAAGGTGGATTCATTGGGAGTGTATTGAAACTGGTTGCATTTGCATTGGTCTGTGTAAAAATGTTTTCAAAAATTAAAAAAAAAATCAGTTTTGTCGACACTTGGGATCAAATTTCTAGGCGAACCTCTGGCAAAATTTCTGTAAAACCAGAACTAAAATTCGAATTAAGTAAAATTGGTAGCAACATTTGGATAGTGTGGCGCCTCTACTCGGCTTACACATGTAGGCTGGGAAGGGGTGTTACAAATAGGCACGTATAACATTATCAGTAACATACCTTTCCCCATCCAGGTCGGTTGTCCAAGTTCGGTTGCCCATTCCAATGGGTCCGCATGGTTCCGCAGGAGGCAAATAGGTACGTATAATACTGACTATATCGAACCTTCCTCCTACCAGATCGGTAGTCCAAGATCAGTTGCCCAACCCACTGGGTCCGCATGGTTCCGCAGGAGACGGATAGGTCCGTTCATTAAACTTATCAATACTTTTTCAATTCATTTCTTTTTCACAAGCAAGTTAAGCAATCATGCCTCAACATCTCACATTACAACAAAACCATTTTCTCATAACATCATATCATTCTCACTTCATTTCATCATTATATACAATATTCATTACATTATCTAAACACTCACATTATTATTCAATCCTATCATCAATGCATGCTTCAATCATATTTCATTTGAATCATTATAACATCTTTGGTATAACATTTCAGTGTGCATTACTCATGAAACACATTACCATTCACAATGCATAACATAACATTATTCAATCTCAACAATGCAATTAGGGCAATTCAACCTCTTCACAACCTAATCCAAAAGGAATATTAGCAAAATGACCATATGAATAGTACATTCTGGTTTTAGACTCCATTTTATCCTTATTTTGAAAAATTGTATAAAATAATCTACTTGACTAAAAATTCTAAAATTTTTACAGAATTTAGTTTTGTATCTTAAAATCATTCCTTTAAAATTTCAGATCAAACTGAAGACAAAATCTTGGTCAAATAGTTCACCTAACCAGACTGCCCCAATTGCCCTGCATCCTGGCAGCAGTTCTGAACTTTGTGAATTCCATAAATCAAATTCAATCAACGTGGTTCCAAATTATTTTTCTAAAATACTAGACTCACTAAGCAACAACATATCCAAAATTCAATTGGATATGATGTTTCTACATTTTATTAAAAATCCCGAAATAGAGCTGTCTCAGTTAAGGTACCTGCTGGAACAGGTCTAATAAAAATAATCTTTCTAAACTCATAACCTATCCAAAATCGAATCAACATATTTTTCAGTCATTCTAGACTCATAGAGGCACAACATATCAAAAATTCACTTCAAGAAAAGTTTTCTATAATTAATTAAAAATCATACAAATCACAGCCTTTACTAATTGTAAAACAGAAACAATATCACTAAACACAACTCTTACTCTTCCATCACCAACACCAACCCAACTTCTCATCTATCAAGCAAAATCAATACTTAAGATCACACCATAAGCAACTTAATCATACCATCATCCAATCACAACTCAACTCAAGCATAACTTCAAAAATAACAAGAGTAAACAAGAGCAAACTTACCAAATAATGAAATTCCTTGAAACTCCAACTTGTAACTTTGAAAACTTCCTTCACTTTGAACTTGAAATCATCAAAACCATCACTTGTTCTCTTGCTCTCTTCTCTCTTTGATGAGCCGGCCACACAACAACAACAAGAAGAAGAAATGATGAAGAAACACAAAGTCAATAGGCATTAAATACCCATCCAAAAGAAAATTACTATAATACCCTCATCCATTTAACTAAGCTTTTGTCATATCTATACCCATCTAATTAATTTCACAACCAACACAAAAATATCCTCTTTCCTTGACTTTCCATTTTGACCACTTTATATGTTATATATATCACCATATAAGCAACATATACAATTATCTCTAAACCCTCTTTTCTTTCCCAACCACCATACAAAAACATTCTCTTCCCATTTCTCAATTCAAACCAACAACAACAACAACAAAACTTCTTGGGCATGCATAGGGATATTACATTGTCGATTTTCTCTCAAATTTTCACATGCTCACACTCGAAATCACATACCCATTCATCATAGATGGGATTTTGACTCCCATTTCATGATTTGGTGGGGATTTAATCATTTTTCCTCCAATTTCATTGCATTCTTCACACTATTAAGGTACACACTCTTAACTTTTAAAATTTTATTTTTCTTCTTATGATTTATTGCGATTTCAACACTGTATTTCTTGTAATTTGATTAGAGATTCTTTGAGATTTGTTAATTGTTGGGTTTGCTTTATTTTGTTGGCTTCTTAGAGACTCTATTTTATTTTGTTTTGGATTTGTTTATTCTCCATAGCCAGTTTCTAGGGATTTCGAGTTTTGGCCCTAGTTTTGTGGATGTGATGTTGTAACACCCCTTCCCAGCCTACGTGTGTAAGCCGAGTAGAGGCGCCACACTAACCTAATGTTGCTGCCAATTTTACTTAGTCAAATTTTAGTTACAATTTTTATAGAAATTTGGCCAGAGGTTCGCCTAGAAGTTGGTTCCCAAGTGTCGACAAAACTGGTTTTTTTGATTTTTGAAAACATTTTTACACAAACCAATGCGAACACAATCAGTCTCAATACACTTCAAATGAATCCCCCTTATAACATCAACTACAAACCTGCAAGAAGAATTCACACTTCTAGTACAAAATAAAGTAGAGGTTTATTATTATGACATACTACTAATGTACAGTATAACATAGTAATTCTCAATCGTATATATATATACACGTCACAACTAGTTAACTCAAAATGGAAACTAAGAGATCTACCCTGAGATGCTGTGGGTCTGGTCGTCGCTTCCCAAGAGTTAGCTACTGCTCCGGACCTACGAGTCAAGGAAAACTTAACTCTCTGAGCAATGTCTCTCAGTGGGTACTTTACCAATGGAAATAAAAGTAAAGAGTATTTGTACAAGCAAGGCAATAAAATATATGAATGTTAAATATTATAAGAAATAAAATATAAAGCTCACTTCAATGAAATATAAACGTACTTCCCGAAAAAGAATTTCAAGTTTTTCAAAAGATTTCAACTAAAATTGTAAAATATTCACAATTCAACTTATGCCATAAAATAGTCGTGTCATAGTTTGTAAATTTTTGCTCTACTGGTAAAAGTAGAACCACAGCAATAAGGCAGTGGTCCTCACCACTGTAACACTGGTGGCCCTCACCACCGATATCAATTCATAGGAATGATCCTCACCATCCTAGTTATAACCAATGGCCCTCACCATTGGCCCCAATGGCCCTCACCATTGAGTTCAGATCATAACAATTCAATCACAATATCAAGCAGTACTGCATAAGTTAGTATAGTTCACTATACCCTTATCTACCAAGTTCAACCACCAAGTAGAGTGTAAGGGTTTAAAATTCAAATCCAAGATTTCCACAAATTTTCAAATGATTTGCACATCCCTTTTCATTTTTACCAAGTCATGCCATTTTGCCGTGTACTAACTTTGTGGCTAAAGGCCATTTCATTTCCAAGTGTTTACCACCATTCCCAGTCATTTCCACACACTTCATATCACATTAGAATAATTCCCAAAAATGACCAAAAGAATAGTAACACGGTGCGTAAAATCGGCAACGCAAATGGCATGACCATATGAATAGTAAAATCTGGTTTTCGTCTAAATTTCAGTCAATTTCAGTCATGCATTTGACCAGGTAAATGATCTTATTTTTGGCTGAAATTTTACAGGAAACTTATTTCATATGTTGACTAATTGCATATAAATTTTGTCAAAAAATTCCATCGTTTACTGCCTCAACCGGCTGCCCAAAGTTGGGTCCATAATTGGCTCCCAAAGGGCACCAATTCGGCCCCCACTTGCATTTGGTGCAAAATTTGTTTATTTTTTTTTCTAAACCCATTTCAAAGCTTCTCTAATAATGTAATGAGGACTTAGACACTTCCCTTTTAAAATAACTTGATTGTTTAAATCAATTAGGACTAAATGGAGTTCATAAACTCTTTTACCAAAATCATTGAAAACATTAGATTTCATTTGATTTTAAACAACCCAATCACCACATGGATTCAAAAATATCACTCAACAATTGAATTCAAACTCAAACAACACATTTAGGCATCCATAGCAAAAGTTCCATAGATAAATATTTGGCAAGAAAATGAAAGAAAAATTAAATCTTCCAAGGTAAAGTACCAAACCTTGTATTTTAATTTCCTTTTGCTTTCCCTTCTCTTTCAAGCTCTTCCATCTCCTTATTTCCACCCTTGCCTACAAAAATTTCACAACACAACCTCAACCACAAACCCTAGAAATTTAGAACATGCACTACCCTTCCATTTCTTTTCAAATTAAGTCCTAATCTAACCTTATTAAACCTTAGAAACCTTAATTCTTCCATTTAATTAATCAATATCATCACTATTCAAGTTTTCCCCAAATCCACCATAAGAACCCTAATTTTAATCACTCAAATTACTCATTAAAACCTGAAATTAGGATTAGAAATGAACTTACCTTAGTTTAGGACCTTGGATTCCACCAAAACCTTTGATAATAAATCTTAAAACTTGAAAATCACCACCTTTCTTCCTTCTCCTATGGCTTGGACGACCCTCCTTCTCAAGAGGGAGTTTTTGCTTTCTTCTTTCATGTGTTTTTGGTCCAAATGGCTGCCCAATTTGGTTAATAATATGTTAAGACAAAGGCTTAATTCTAATTGGTCCACTTTAAGGCAAAATGGCCATTTTTCATTGGTACAATTGTCTCTCTTTTATTTATTTAAGGCCCAAGCCATTTGGGCTTTCTTTTAATCATATTTTGGCCCCTCTTCTTCCCTTTGCTGTAATTTTATGATTTAGGATGTGAAAAGACTAAAATACCCTCCGGCGATTGATTGTCTGTAACTTTTAAACCGTGTGGTTCCACGAAGTGAACCACATATGGTTTTGACCCTCTCAACCTCTACTTTCCATTTTTAAGGTCTATTTTAGGCTTCCAAGTCATTTTGAAAAATGACCAATAAGCCTTCAACTTTTTACAAAATTCCCTTTAGGTCCTTTCTTTGCTCGGGTTTGCCTGGGCTCTATTTCTACTGACGATCATTTCATATTCAACCCCTCGACGTCCTTTAAGCACTCGTGTGTTTATTTCCTACTTTGGATTCATGTATAAATTTTAATTAATAATGACCAAAATGCCCCTAGTCTACGTGTCTTCGTTTCTCTCTAACGGGGCATTTCCGAAGAAAGTCACAGTTCACAGTTTTTACCCAGTTTTTCTCTAGTTTCCATTTCATTACACTGTCACATACATTATTAAGACTTCCCAGACTGATCACCCATCCCTGTTAGTTACGCACGTTTAACCCCGGTCCTTTAATGAATTATAGCTTAACGGTCTAGGGTTAGCCAGATCTCTTTAGCATGCCTACTTTGTCAGCACGTGTGAATATTGTACACGTAATTACTGTACATACCTACTATGGCCGGTCGTGACAGTTGTGATTTACTCACTGTGTTTTTGAGGATTCTATGGATAGAATTGAGTTGCATATATTGGCACAACGTTTATTGATTGTTTATGCATAATGAGTTGAAATCATTTATTTTATTGCTTTGGGCTATGGCGATATTGAATTGGAGTGATGCCTGTTATGGAGATTGATTATTATGTGGATTTCAAAATTTTCCCTTGTTGAGAATTGGCTTATTGCTCTTGTTGGTTTAGTTTCATTGCTTTTATTGTTTGATAATGCATTGCTATTGTTAGTTTAATTGCGTTGGTTTATTGTGCTGCTATTTTTGGATTATATGGTGTACTTCATTTTTGAGGCCATTCTTATTTATTTTGTAGATAATGGGTCCTCGTAAACAAGTGCCGCCCAAATTACCAACTAAATGGGCTAGTGGTGAAGGCAGCTCAAGCCGACTCGCTACACATCCAATCTCAAAATTTATGGTCGGCCATAAGTGCCTTCAATTCTCAAATTCAGAGGAACAAAAATGGTTTGAATTGTTAGGGAACAAGGATTGGTCGCCGCCTAGGGCTTTGGATTGGGGTGCCATGGAGCAAATAAACATACTGATCGAGATCTGAGATTTGATAAACCAACCAGGATGGGAACAACTTTAATGAGCCTTTATACATAGAGTTAACCCTGGAGTTCTTCTGCACTTTTTAGTTCAATAAAACCAAGATCTCCATTATCTAGCCGATGATGAAGTTTTGGTTGGGAGGTTATGTAATATCCTCATGTATGCCTTAGAAGTTTTGATTATGTTGTTGTTGTAAGTTGGATTGAATGTATATGTGTTTTGGGAAAGAAAAGAGGGTTTAGAGAGAGGTGTATATGTTGATTATATGGTAATATATATAACATATAAGTTGGTCAAAAGGGGAGAGTCAATGCAAGAAGATATTTTCTTTTATGATATGTGAAATTACTATAAAGGACATGTCAGTTAAAAGAGAGCTAAAGTAAATGGTTAAGGGCATGGAGGTAATTCTCTTTTGGAAATCTCTTGGTGGAGATTAAAGGAAAGAAAGAAAGGTTGACTTGTTATTTTCTTTTCTTTGCTTAAAGTGGTGGCCGGCTATCCAAAGAGAAGAGAGAGCAATTGAAGTGTTTTGGTTTCTAACATCAAGATTGAATGGAGAATCAAGGAATTAAGTTGAAGATTTGTGGAATTCAACAACTTTGGTAAGTTCTTTTCCTTGATTTCTTCTATTCTTTTGAAGTGGTGTTTTAAGTGAATTAGGGTTTGTTGATTTGATGATTAAATGTGTTTGTGATGTGTTTATAAGTTTTAAAATGGATTGTAAGTTATAAGGTTGAATTGGTGTGGGTTTGGTTTTGAATATGGTAAGTTAAGTGGAAGATCAAGAGTGGAATTTGGTTTTAGGGTTTTGAGATGGTTTGTGTTTAAAATGTAATGTTAATGTGTTGTTTAAGTGATTAATGTGATGAATATATATGATATGTGTTAACAACATTGACTAGAACCAACTGAATGAGATTATTGTTGTGCAAAAAGTGTGAAAATACAAGTGAAAGAGCTTTGGCCAAATTAGGGTTTGTGTTCTTGAGTGACACGGCCAAAAACAAGTTGAGACATGGCCAAGACTTATTATTTTTGAGAAACACAGCCAAGTCTAGATAATTTTGGCCGTGTTGGATAGGTTTTGGGGTGACACGGCCACTGGCTTGGCCGTGTCCCTTGAATGTGTTTGCTACTGCCTGAGTTGTGTTAAGAGACACGGCCGTGTCCTTGCCCGTGTCTGCCTCAGGAAGTTTTGGTCTTGAGAGACACGGCCACAAGCTTGGCCGTGTCCCTTGGGTGTGTTTGCTACTGTGATGGTTTTTGGTTCTTCATGCATTGTTTGATTCTTCAAAAGTCTTTTGTTCCTAAACATTTTATATACACTCTAAATACTTTGTAATCAAAGAATGACCTAAACAAATGTATGTGGATGATTCTAAACCTATGAATAATGATCTTTGAATTAGGTTTTGAAGAGATTGTGTTGCATTAACCTAAATGTTGAGAATTCTTGGAAGAGGAAATGTATATATGGATGAGAATAGTTCTTGAGGTAAGTACCAATACATATGATTGTATTTATTTACATGATTTGAGGCTTAACACATTTGTTTGCAAATGTGTTAAGTGGTTTACAATATTGTTAATATAATTGGATTAAGGTGATGATTGAATGATGTGAAGGATGTGAAGATCATTAAAAAGGTAAGCATGAACCCTATTTGATTATATATCCTTATATGTCTTTGAACCTTAACACATTTAGATGAATGTGTTAAATACTTTATTATATTGTGGGTGTAAATGAATAATGTAAATTGCTATATATATATATATATATATAAAGGATGAAATATGAAATGGGAAAGGTAGGAAGAAATGAGGATCATTCTTAAGGTATGTGCAATTTGTTATGATAAATGCTCTAATAATGAATGGTGTTAATGTGTTTTGAGAAATGATGAAAGGTTATGTTATATGCATTGTGAATGGCAATGTATTATATGAATAATATATTTTGAAATGTTATATCAATGATGTTATATGTATCATATGGATTGAGATATGATATGTTGTGAAGCCATTGTAATTGGCCATGATGATTCAAATGTGATATGAAGCCATTGTGATTGGCTATGACAATTCAATTGAGATATGTGAGGCATGTTTGCCTAAATGATGATGTGAATTGTGAATGATATTGATGATGAAATGTTCAATGAATTATGTATCTAATATGTTATTCATTTTCAGAGTTTTGTTGTTGGTGGCATGCCTAATAGTAACAATCTCTTGAAGTTAGGTTGGACTTGATCCTTGAAGCCTAATTGAGATGTTACAACCCTTGAAGCTAGGTTGGATTGGTTCTTGAAGCCAAGTTGGGTTGAAGCTTAGCATGCTTTGCTCCCCTTGAAGCTTGGTTGAACCTAATCCTTGAAGCCTAGTTGGGATTATGATAATGATAAATGTGATGATTAAACCAAAGCATTAACTCTGAAAGTCGAATGGCATATTAGTGTTTTGGGCCCGAGTCTGTCTTTGTTGCTAATGTGAAATGTGTGTATTGAAATATTGATTGTGAGTATTAATAATGAATCATGATTGATGAATTGTGAATAAGATAATGTTATGAAATGTGATATTTAAATGAATTGTGGTTGCTGATAATGGTTGTCTTCATTGGAAATGTGATTCATGATTGGTATGATATGTAATGTGTATTGCAATAATGATTGGTATGATATGTAATGTGTGTATTGCAATAATGATTGGTATGATATGTAATGTGTGTATTGCAATAATGATTGGTATGATATGTAATGTGTGTATTGCAATAATGATTGGTATAATATATATATAATGTGGGTGTATTAATATATTGATTTTGAGTATTGGTGATGGATTGGGGTTGGTGATAATATTATGTATATATGTACCTCATATAGTAAATTAGCTAGGATATACGAAAGATGCAATTAAAAAGAAAAGAAGATATGATAAGAACTAATTATACATTGAATTGATATATCATTATATGTTAATACTTCTATACTATATGTTTATATTTTATATTTGGACTACTAAGCTCTCGGGCTTAGCGCGGGTGTGTATTCGCGCAGGTAAATAGGTGGAAGATATGAAGTCTTTCGTTATGCCACAAGAAGGGTAAAAGTTGTCGAGACCATCTAGAGGGTAATGCATACATGTATAACTTTTATATTGATGTATTTATGACGAGAAAGTAATTATATGTATAAATGAAGTTTTTGATCAAGATAATGATTTGATAAATGTTATTTAAATTAATGTATTATGGTTTGGAATTCTTTTACAGGTTTTTAAAAAGGTAACGAAAAGTGACATCCTTATATTTTATATACTTACCGTATGTATACCAGGTATATGTATAGTACTTATATAAGGTATCGGGGTGTTACAGGTTACCTATTCCACATGAGCATCAATGAACTTGGCATGCGTTTGGGTTTGTTTACTGCAGAGGAGGTGCAGACCGTAGAGTATCTCAACTTTGAGGTAGACTTTACGGAGTATGATGTCATTCCTCCCAGGGTTTGAAGCATGTTTGCATCGAATGTAGCCAAGTATCAACCGAAGGTATCCAAGGCATCAAATTTTGAGTCATTTCCTTGCCGAGTGGTACATAATTTGTTTGTTCACACCATTGCTACTCGACTTAGTAGTATAGGGGTTGCTGGCTTGAGGGAGCTATTCTTCTTGAACTATATGGTTCAAAAGATCTGATCCAACGTAGCTCATGCTATCACACACTTTTTCTATGAGCAGTCCAAGAAAGGGGCACCGAGTAACTTGCATGGTGGTATGTATGTCACGAGACTGGCTCACTGTTTGGGGGTGTTAGATAGATGTCTCCTGATGACTTTGGATGGGATCCCCAAAGTTTTTGGCATGGACACTTTGAAATGGTTGAACCAGGAGAAGGTGGTGGAGCTGCAGGCACCACCTATAGACTCTGAGTCAGCTCCTCCTACTCCTATTGCCGACATACCTCCACCGCAGACGTCCCCAACCCCTCCAGCACTATCGGACCTTTTTCCTCAGCTTGCCTACATTTTACTCCAGCCCCTACCTTCATAGACTGGCATCATTCTGTGAATGTTGAGTGGGATGATGGCTGAAAACCAACTGAGTTTGAGCGCCAGATATGCAGGATAGAAGGAAAAATTGGAAACAGCGAGCTGAACCATAATAAATTATTGACTCGGTAGGATCAGATCCAGCATTCCATGCAGTAGCACTATTCATCCTTCCAAGAATAGTGCCGAAGTCGCAAGAACCATTCCACCGGAGAACACGAACCTAAGTCCGGAGAAAATGGAGTCGCCACCCGGACAGGCCGAGAAAAAGAAAGGGGTGGATGACTCGATTCCTAAGGAATCCCCATCCCCCTAATGGGTTCGGAAAGTTGGGTACGTGTGGGGAAGGTGAGAAATGGCCTAGCACTCCCACAACGCCCGGTTCATTGGAACCAGCCTCCTTTACAGGTCTTAATATTATAACATTCTTAAATATAACAACATTATCCATATTACACACAATAATTAAAAGAAAGCATTAATATATTAAAATCAAAACAATGTCCAAACAAAGCAAATAAATGGACACCCATCCAAGGATGGAAACATGTCCTTACATCTGATGCCTAAATAGGACACCCACCGAAAGGTAGAAACATGCCTTTTACATTAGTTTTAAAATAGAAAAGCAATTTAAGTTACATGATATTCAACTAATGAGGTACCCACCAAGTGGAAACATACCTCTTACAACATTTGGAAATCTAAATAAATTGATAAAAGTAAATAACCATTCATAATAAATAAATCATTCATCAAAGATATTAAATATCAATAGAAAGTAAACATCCACCCATGATAAATTAAATAAACCAAGCATTGAACTTAAATAAATTAAAGCATATAAAATAAATCAAAGCATAATCAAATATAGAATTGAATAAAGCAAATAAAAGTCTAAATTATGGCTACTGTGGGTTTTTTTAAGAAATTAAAATAGATTAAGATTTTATGTTTTAAAAGGTTGATAAAGCTCTTTGATTAACTAAATTAATATTTGAATGGTGAAATCATGAAACTAGGGTTTGGACACTTTAAAACATTTTTTATTTGTGGTTTATGGCGATTCATTGAATTATGGTTTCAAGCTTACTGTGTAAAATTAAATATTTGTGTTTATATGGTTTTTTTTTTAAGTTTTAAAGGATTAGGGTTTAGAAAAAATTAAGGTTTAAGGTTTTAAGGAGGTTAGAGTTCACTATTTTAGGTTTTGGAGTTGAATTACGGTTTTAGGATTTTTTGAATTTAGGGTTTTGAGTAATGAGTTATTTTTAGGATTTGGAAAATCAATTGATAATTTTATGAAGTTTTATGAAGATAAACAACACGATTTAAAATTTATAAAAGCAAAAAAGATGTTTTTATGTCTTTTGGAAGGAAACATAATACAATTTAGAGTTTTGAAAATTTGGAAAACAAATTTTGGTTTTGGGGTTTTGAAGAAACAAAACTAATATCTTTAAACTTTTAGAAAATAAAGCTACGATTTAGGACTTTTAAGCCTTAGAAAAAGTGAATTGAGGTCCTAAAATTTTTGAATTAAAAGAAACAAAGTGATGATTAAGCTACTGTGAAAAAAAAACAAAAGAAATTAAGAATTCAAACCTTATTTTGTAAGTTTCACCAAAATTGCTACTTGGATGAACAAGGTCAAAAACAAGTTTTTATGCCTTTGAATTGCTTAAATCATTTTTCTGCTCCCTCAAAAAATCAGCTTGATTCAAGCTGATTTCCTTCACGGATTCGGATCCACTTTTGTTCAAGATTCTGTCCAATTTTCTTTTTTTTTGCCCCCTAATTTAATTGCCTTTGGTCCTTATTTATAGAGGTTTCATATGGTTTATTCCTAATTAATCACAGAAAATAATACTGATAAGAAAAGGAAACCGAAACCTAGTTCAATTGCCGCAGGAAAAAATGCGCTGGCAAAAAAAATCTGCGCGAAATGCCCATGGGCCCGCTTGACAATTTTTTCGTCCCTGATTTTTTCGACTCCGATTTTTATTTTTATTTTTTTATTTTTTTAATAAAAATTAGATACTAAAGCAAAAATTATTTAATTAAGATGACAAAAATTATTTTGGACCAATTAGACAACACAAAAATCATTTTGGACTAAATAAAACATATTGGACCGGACTGGGTCAAAAATTAAGGGTCTACAGTTTGCCTCCTGCTTGAATGATTTGAAACTTTAGTGAAAGAGAGTGAAAAGCAATAAGACTTTATTTTTGAGATGGTGATTTAAATTTGTTTTAGGTACTTGGACCCGAGATTGGGTTTGATTTGGGTACTTGGACCCGAGATTGGGTACTTGGATCCGAGATTGGGTACTTGGACCCGAGCTTGACTTGATTTCGGGTACTTGGACCCCGGATTGGGTACTTGGACCCGAAATTGATTTGATTTGGGTACTTGGACCTGAGATTGGGTACTTGGACCCGGGATTAGGTACTTGGACCTGAGATTGAATTAATTTGGGTATTTGGACCCGAGAATGGGTGCTTGTACTCGAGATTGGGTACTTGGACCCGAGCTTGAATTGATTTGAGTACTTGGACCCGAGATTTGGTGCTTGGACCTGAGATTGATTTGATTTGGGTACTTGGACTCAAAATTTATTTGATTTGGGTACTTGGACCCGAGAATGGGCTCTTGGACCCGAGAATGGGTACTTGAACCCGAGACTGAATTGAATTTGGGTCCTTGGACCCGATGTTGAATTGGAATTGGGTACTTGGACCCAAAATTAGGTACTTAGACCCGAGATTGGGTACTTGGATCCAAGCTTGAATTGAATTTGGGTTTTGGACCCGAGCTAAGTTCTGGACTTATAAGAGATTCTAGGTTCTGGACCTAATCAAAATTTGGGTTCTGGACCCGAGCTAAGTTTTGGACTTAGCAAAGATTCCAGGTTCTGGACCTAAAGGTATTTTTGGTTTTGGACCCGATATTGAATTTAATTTGGGTGCTTGGACCCGAGACTGAGTTTGACTGACCTTTTATCATTTGAGAAGTCTGACTGCTTCGGCTATTTTATGCATTGTGATTCTTCACCATCAAAATAGATCTTCATCCTTTGAGATTTGGGTCTTCACCCTTGAAAATGGATCGTCATCCTTTGAGATCGGGTCTTCACCCTTGAAAATGGATTTCCATCCTTTGAGATCGGGTCTTCACACTTGAAAATGGATCTTCATCCTCTGAGATCGGGTCTTCATCCTTGAAAATGGATCTTCATCCTTTGAGATTAGGTCTTCACCCTTGAAAATGGATCTTCATCCTTTGGGATTGGCTCTTCACCCTGGCTTTAGTTCTTTTAGCTGGATTGATCTTTTGTCTTTTGCATCTTCATTATTTTGAGAATTCTAATTTTCTTTTTTATTCCATTTTTTTTATTCTTCCTTTGCACTTTTGCAAAAAATTCAGCCCTTTTTTAGTTGGCTCTCATATCTTTGTGTGGAAAAATTTTTGCAAGTGAGTTTGAAAATGTTTTACATATAAACTAAAAAATTGAAAAGGAGAAACTTTGCCCCCTTTGTAGGCTCAAACCCATTATTTTTCTAAGCGGACTCCTATTGATATTGTTTTTGTCTAGTTCTTCGCAAAAGCACGTATTTCTTCTCTTTGCAAGATTACTGGAGCTTTCCCAAGCAATGGGCTTTCTATGCCCCCCCTGATTTGATATCTTCTTTTGATTCTTTACTTCGCAGGGTGTTTGCTGTTCATTTTGCCAAAGAATAGACAACACAAGACAAGAAAGTGCAATGTGAGATGCTCATGTATGCATGTTATGCATGAATAATACTTACAATGGGTCCATGACTCGCATACCTCGGTGATTAGCAGAGGGGTTCTTATTGGTTCCGTTTTGATGCTTGTTCAAGTCTTGCCTTGGAATGATAGAAAGCTTTGCATTTATGGCTTTTATCTTTGGGATATTGAAAATATGAGTAATGGAGGCCCCAAACAGTAGAGATACATCCATTTTAAATTATAATTCAGCATGTCAGTTGGTAGCTTCTTCATAACCTTGCCAGTAATCAATTCCTTTGCTCAATGTGTCCTTTGGAGGTTCAACATACTTCCCTTAACTTAAAGGCTTTGTATGACAAAACACTCTTTCTCTTTCCCTTTTTTTTTTTCTGAATTTTTGAATTTTAATTTTGAAATCAAATGTTGGCTTTGCCAAATTAATGTCAATGTACCTCAGGACTTGATTTTTCAAACTAACATATCTATAACATGACAACCCTAGTTACCATACTAAACTCAGGAATCATTTATATTTAAGCAAGAATTGTTGCACTTCAGATAGGCACATACACATTACTTGGCCAAAGGTCTCATTTGAGTTTAAATATTGTCTATCTCATATGAATGCTTATCCAAACTATCTCCACTAATAGACTCTACCTATCAAGAGAGATCAACAGGTCTTTGATAGGCTTGAAATGGGGTCTATAAGGGACATGGGTTAAATGAAGGCTATTTTGAGATAGGAGTGGATGTGACATAATGGACAAATCCTCACACTATAAATTTCTTGTTTGAATTTTAGACAATTGGGAGCAATTTTGTTAGACTCCAAATTCATTCTATATCTTCTTGGCATTAACCTGGATCTTGATTAGGATAGTCTTTGCCCTTGCAAAAAGTTTAAGACCCAAATTTGTTTCCTTTCTTCTTTTCCCTTTTCTTTTTTTTTCTTTATTTTTCTTACTCTTCCCTTTCTTTGAGCATTTTATCATTTTTGTCCTTCTTCCTTGTAGGATTGTCAAGTACAGAACTTTGAAGAACTGAATGGTCTTTCTCTTTTTTCTTTGATTTTGATCGAATCTTTAGCTGGGTTGGACCAATTCAAGTCAAACCGTCCTTATAAACCAAATGGAAGCCTTTTGTTGTCTTAGGTAAAAGAGAACTCAGTTGGCTTTTTGAGCCACCTTTTTAGGTTTTCTTTTCTTTTTTCTTTTCTTTTCTTTTCTTTTTCTCTTTTTTCCTTTTCTTTTCCTTTTCTTTTGTCTTTTTTGTTTTCTTTTCTTCTCTCTCTTTTTTTTTGGTTCTAGCTCTAAAAGAGTTGTCTTGTTTGTACTAACTTGGGCTTCCAATAATGGATGAGTGGGGTGACAAATCTCCTTTAATAAGGATAAATCATTTGCTATTCTAATGTTATCTTGATATATTGGAGATATCAGGAAAACTTCAACTACCCTTATGGTTTTTGGAACATCAACTATCCTTATGATCTTGAGAACTTCAACTATCTTCATGGTCTTGAGAACTTCAACTATCCTCATGATCTTGACTAATCATTATTTTCTTTGATCTTCTTGCCTCTTTATCTTATTGATCATAAGACTTGTCAAAAGTATCACAACAGCTTAAGGTAGGTTGTTGGGGTTATATGCCAATGAAAAGAAGGCTAAAATTTTATGAAGGCTCAAAGGGACAACTAGGGATTGATGTTTAATTGGGTGGATACTAGTTGTTGGCTCGTCAAACAATGCCTAGATCATCTCTCCCTTAAATAAGCAAAGTTCAATTTCACCTCGAAAGTTTGTCAAAGCATGTTCTAAGACTGACTAGGACCTAGACAAAGATAATTATGCAGGAACCCTCTCTAAGTAAGCATACACAACTCAATGCTATAGAGTAATTCCCTCACCTAGTAAAGTCATTCGAGTCATGATGCATAAATATATTAATTCATGAATTATCAAGCCAGATTCCTCATTGGTTGAACACCAAAATGAACAAAGGCCAACAAAAATTTTGATGAAAGTAATTTATTTCAAGCAACTTTAAATTTGAAAACAAAAAAGTTCCAATTAAATATTAAAGAAAGTAAAATTGAAAAGCAACATTCAAGCTAAGGAAAGTTTGTTGAGTTTAAGCTTCTTTTCCTTTCACATCTTCAATATCCCCATCTTGAAAGGATGATAAAACAAAATCTTCTTCTAATCCTTTTCCCACCATGAAGGTTGCCGGTGGAGGTACTCTATTGAAACTTGGAAATGGATTACCTTTGATATTGGGCTTGTCTGGCTCAGGCAACTTGCCATTATTAATTAAATTCTGGATCTCATGCCTCAACTTCATACAATTGTCCGTTTCGTGTCCAGGCCTTTGATGGAATTGGAAAAATGCATTAGTATCAAAGTTAGGTGGAAGAGGATTAGGCAAAGGACGAGGTGTCAAGGGTTGTAATAATCCCCTCTTTTGTAGCTTATTGAGAACACAAGACAGTGGCTTCCCTAATTCTGAAAACTGCCTCATTCCTCCTTGACTAGTGGCATTGTGTTCGCATTGGTTTGTGAAAAAATGTTTTCAAAAATTAGAAAAACCAGTTTTGTCGACACTTGGGACCCAATTTCTAGGCGAATCTCTGGCAAAATTCTTTAAAAACCAAAACTAAAATTTGACTAAGTAAAATTGGTAGCAACATTAGGTTAGTGTGGCGCCTCTACTCAGCTTATACATGTAGGCCGGGAAGGGGTGTTACAACTTTATTACTTGTATGACCCATGCAATTGTGGTAACACTGCGATAGCACAGATTCGCCATCAATTAGCTTGGGTCATAAGCTTTTGCTTGGCTACTGTGTCTCTAGCTTCTTCCTATTTTCTTACTCTTTATCTCTTTGGTTTTATTTATTCTTGCTTTGTTTCCCTATTATTGTTGTTATCCCCGGTCCCTTTTATCCATCCTTTTATAATGATTAATTAGGGTTTTAATTAAGATTAACCATTAAGAAGTCTCAATCTTATTAGAAAATCCTTTCCATATCAAAATGAACCAAGAGTTTAAGTAGGATTAGAAGAGTTTAATGGTACAGGCTTGTAACACCTAAATCTTTAATAAAATAAAATTAAAGTAAATTGTAACACCCCAATCTTCACTAAAATTAAACTAAATTTAATTTAAATTTAATGATGATTCGGGTGTTACTGGGCCTAATAGCAAATTGGCCATGACTCATGGAAAATTGGCCATAAATAATAGGTAATTCATCATGATTTTAAGTCTAATTTAGTAATTTAGGATTTTTAATTTGAACTAAATTTGATTTAGGCTTTTTAATTAGAACTGGATTAATCTAGGGCCAAAATTAAGGGTCTACAGTTCCCCCCTTCCTCCCCACTTGAACGATCTTAAATTTATTTAAAGAATGAAATGCAATATGGTTTGTTTGATTTAACCTGATCCCAAATGCTTCAACAAATCCGAGTTGGTTCAAATACTTTGTTAGACAAATGATCTTAATTTTGATCCTTGACAACTCAAATGGATGATCTATTTAACTTGTGTTTGAGAAAGCTTGTTGCAGGATTAGGTTGCTTCAATTAAAGGTGAACAGAACAAGTATAGCGGTCGCACCTCAACTGAATACGACCGCTCCATGCAATTACAGAATGAAACCTTGTCACAGTAGGTTTAGCGGTCAGAAGTTCGACCATAGTCGCGACCGCTCATACATAATAGCGACCGTCCTAATATTTGCCCGACCGCTACTCAAGGAACTTAAATCATTACAATCACAGTAAGGTTCGCGGTGACAAGAACGGTGAATGATTCGACCTCGCTTACCAATTTAGCGACCGCTCATTTGTAGTCGCGACCGCCCAACAATTCAAGAAGAAATTGCTCAAAGAGACAGTAGTGTTCGCGTCCTCAGGTGCGTCCAGAAGTTCGACGCGAGAATATGAGTTCGACCGCGAAAAGCTACTAAGGGCGACCGCGAGATTCAAATTATGGCGGACATCTCTTTTGCCCTGTCAGAAAATGACACGTGACATGACCGTTGTAATCCCACTTCAGTATTCAAAAAAGGGCGACCGCACTTTGTGATGCGCGACCGTCCCGACAAACACAGCATGGGCAAGAAACGGTCCGACAAAAACATCATGGGCAAGATTCCTGCTGTAGAGCACTAAAATTCGACCGTTGAACTTTTTCAAAAGTGGCGACCGTCCCTGGTTAAAAGGACGACCGCGTGAAGCATGAGAGCGACCATCCTTGTATGAAGGGCGACCGCTAAGTGCTTCGGACAGTTTAAGTAAAGAAGGTCTAATCTGCCAAGACTTTATTCTAAACAGCAATAACGGCTAGTAAGACCACATTGGCTATAAATACAATGTTTCCATGAGAAAACAAAATAAGAGAAGAACATTATTAAGAAAAGATTTTCATAGCCAAGCAACAAATTTCCTTTTGCTTAAACTTGTATTTGAATTGTTATGAATGTTAGGTGTTAGCATTGAAAACACCATTGTATAAGTTTGAGTGTAAGCTTGGGAAACACTTAGGTTGAGAGAGTGAGCCTTGTAAAACTCTTGTGTGGGTTGTAAGTGTGAGCCTAAGAAAAACACTTGTAAAGTTGGAAGTGAGCTTGTGAAAACTTCAAAGACTAGTGGAACCTTAATAAGTTGTTAAGGAAGTGGATGTAGGATTGAAGTAAATCCGAACCACTATAAATCTTGTGTGTTCTTACCTTCCTCCATTACTCAACCAACTCTCTATTCCGCATTTCTTGTTTGTTGAGTTTTTTAAATTGTCATTATTTCTTGACGAAACCAATTCACCCCCCCCTCTTGGTTGCCATCTTGGGACAACAATTGGTATCAGAGCCCTGAGATTTCTTAAACTTAATTGTGAAATCTGATCCACAATGGCAACTTCTTCTTCATCAAGCTCTCATGGAAATCTTAACTCTATTCTTAGACCTTACTTTGATGGAACGGATTACTCATACTGGAAACACAAAATGTATTTGTTTCTAGACAGTGAAGGGATTGAACTATGGGATTTCGTGGAAAATGAGTGGAAATCTCCTACTCATGAGGTTAACGGTATTCAAGTTCCACTTCCCAAAGCTCAATGGTCAACTAGCAATATCAGAGATCGATTCAAGAACAATAGAGCTGCTTCCATCTTGATGAACTCCATTTCAAGAGAAGAAGGTGGAAGAGTTCAACATTTAACTTGTGCACATTGTATTTGGAAAACACTTGAAAACTACCATGAAGGTACAACTCAAGTAAGATTTACCAAGAAACAAATGCATGTTCATGAGTATGAGCTATTCAAGATGAAACCAAATGAAAATGTCACCGACATGACAAATCGCTTGCTTGCTATTGTCAATGAACTGAAGAAGTATGGCAAGGTATATGATCAAGGTGATGTAAACAGTAAGATCTTGAGAGCCCTAAGAGCTAGAAAGAACTTTGAATCCAAAGTATCATCCATAGAAGAAGCTCATGATCTCAGCACATTAAGAACCGACGAGCTAGTTGGTAAATTACTCACTTTTGAGCTGCACAGTGAAAAAGAAGAAGATCAAGGTGAGAAAGAAAAGAGAAAACCAATTGCACTCAAAGCAATCAAAGAAGTTGAGAGCTCAAGCAATGAAGGTACTGATGATGAAGATGAAATGGCAATGTTCTCAAAAAGAATGAATGAATGGAAAAGGAAGAAAAGATTACAAGCAAACAAAGGTACACCTCCTAAATTCTCCTTCAAAGATAAAGAAAAGAAAAATGAGGTAAAATGCTATGAATGTGGAAAAACCGGTCACATCAAGTCGGATTGCTACAAATTAAAGAACAAAAGGAAATGGGATAAAGAAAAGAAAAAGTCTCTCAAAGCCACATGGGATGACTCTTCCTCAAGTGAAGAAGAAGAAGAGGAAGGAATTGCAAATCTTTGTCTCATGGCTATTGAAGATGACTCCAATGAGGTAAGTACTCAATCTTTTGATCTTGTAGCACATGATGATATAAGTGATATAAATGATAGTGATTTGATTGAGCACATGAATTCTAAAATAGAAAAATATTTCTCTAAAATGATGCTCTATAAAGAGAAAAACTCTAAGTTAGAAAAGGATTTTATATGCTTAAAGAACTCTACCTTAGAATTGAAAACCTCAAATGAACACTTAATGAATACAATAGGAGAATTAAATAAAAGCTCACATGACTTAGAAAAGGTGATTAAAGAAAATGAGACATTGAAGCATGAACTAAAAGAACTAAAAGAATCAATTTCCAGATTTCATAAAGGAAAGGAAGCATTGAACACATTAATTAATAATCAAAGATCACCTTCCTTGAAATATGGATTAGGATTCAATGGCTCAACCAACATTGCACCTAGTAAACCAACTTTTGTGAAAGCATCTACAACTAAAATTTCCGATGTTCATATCAAAGATGCTTGCACCAAGTCTAAAAGAACTTCTTACGGTTCACTAGGAGATAAAGCCAAAAACAATTATGCATTGTTGTTTACTAAACTTGTACAAAAGAAATCACATACTTGTAGTTGTATGTATAATCCAAAAAGAAAAATGCAGAAGCATAGGATACCATGGCAATGCACATATTGCATGAAATTTGGTCACAAAAATTTCTATTGTTATATAAGAAAAGCTCATCTAAATTTAGAAGGCACTCTTTCTACTAACCATCAAGGACCCAACTATATGTGGGTACCTAAAAAAGGATGACCACAATTGGCTTGCAGGTATGCCTAAAATCTACTACCAATGAAAGCACATGGCTTGTGGATAGTGGATGCTCAAGGCATATGACTGGAAATGCAAAGCTCTTTACAAGTATTACCTATAAACATGGAGGTAACGTAACTTTTGGAAACAATGCTAAAGGTAAAATTCTTGGTGTTGGCTCCATTGGTTCTATTGGTAAGGATTTAATTGAAGATGTATGGCTTGTTGATGGTTTGAAACATAACTTGCTAAGTGTTAGTCAACTTTGTGATAAAGCATACTTTGTTAAGTTTGATTCCAAGGAATGCAAAATCACAAATTCAAATGATGTTATCATATTTAAGGGTACTAGAACAAACAACACTTACAATGTAAGCATACATTCTGATCATACATGTTTAATGTCCACTAATAATGATGCATGGTTATGGCATAGAAGACTAGGACATGCTGGTATGGATCAATTGAAATATATTTGTAATGAGAATTTAGTTGATGGCTTACCTAAGATAAAATATGATAAAGATAGGATTTGTGAACCTTGTCAACATGGTAAGCAACATAAAAGCTCATTTAAAACAAAGAATGTTATAAGCACCTCTAGACCTTTAGAGCTCATTCATTTAGACTTGTTTGGACCAAATAGAGTTACAAGCTTAGGAGGCAAATCATATGCATTTGTTCTTGTTGATGACTACTCTAGATTCACATGGGTTAATTTCTTAGCTCAAAAGAATGAAGCCTTTAATTACTTCAAAACCTTTGCAAAAAGAGTTCAAAATGAAAAAGGATATGTGATCACATCTATTAGAAGTGATCATGGCAAAGAATTTGAAAATGAAAACTTTGAAAACTTTTGCAATGAAATTGGCATTTCACACAATTTTTCTGCTCCTAGAACTCCACAGCAAAATGGTGTAGTTGAAAGGAAAAATAGAACTTTAATTGAAATGGCTAGAACAATGCTCAATGAATATGATTTACCATCTTATTTTTGGGCGGAAGCCGTTAATACAGCTTGTTACATTGCAAATCGTGTTTATAAAAGGCATTTAACTAATAAAACTTCTTATGAGCTATGGAATGGAAGAATACCCAAAATTGGATATTTTAGAGTATTTGGATGCAAATGCTTCATATTGAATACCAAGGATAATCTTGGAAAATTCTCATCCAAATCAGATGAAGGCATATTCTTAGGATATTCATCATATAGCAAAGCATATAGAGTATTTAATATGAAAACTCTAGTTATAGAAGAATCAATGCATGTTGTATTTGATGAATCATCTAAACTTGATCAAAAGAAAGGTATTACTTTCAATGACCCTGCAGGCACTCTTGAACCTCTTGAATCTATTGATGCTCCAAAGATCAATCAACTTGAAGAAAAGGCTCAAGATCTACCTAAGGATTGGCAATACAAGAAAGATCATCCAAAGGAACTCATCATTGGAGAAACATCAAAGGGAGTAACTACTAGATCTAAAATTAATCATGTTGATGTTAATGTTGCTTTTGTTTCTCAAATTGAACCAAAAACTATTGAGGAAGCTTTAAATGATGAAAATTGGATAATTGCAATGCAAGATGAACTTAATCAATTTGAAAGAAATAATGTTTGGCAACTTACTCCTAGACCTATAGATCATTCTATAATAGGATGCAAATGGGTTTATAGGAATAAGCTTGATGAAAATGGTCACATCATTAGAAATAAAGCAAGATTGGTAGCCAAAGGTTATAATCAAGAAGAAGGTATTGACTATGATGAAACCTTTGCCCCCGTAGCTAGATTGGAAGCTATTAGAATATTACTTGCTTTTGCATGTCATATGAATTTTAAGCTTTATCAAATGGATGTTAAAAGTGCATTTCTAAACGGACTCATAAATGAAGAAGTTTATGTTGAACAACCTCCTGGTTTTGAAAACTACAAATTTCCTGATCATGTTTTCAAACTTACCAAAGCTTTATATGGATTAAAGCAAGCACCTAGAGCTTGGTATGATAAACTTAGTGCATATTTGCTTGAAAATGGTTTTTCAAAAGGAAAAGTAGACACAACTCTTTTTGTTAAAAAGAATAAGCACAACATTTTGATTGTACAAATTTATGTGGATGACATAATATTTGGAGCTACTAATGAAGCCCTGTGCAAAGAATTTGCTTCTTGTATGACTAGGGAATTTGAAATGAGCATGATGGGTGAACTCAAGTTTTTCCTTGGACTGCAAGTCAAGCAATGTAAAGATGGGATCTTCATCAACCAATCCAAATATACAAAAGAACTCATCAAGAAATTTGGAATGGATGGCTGCAAAACTAGCAAAACTCCTATGAGCACATCATTGAAATTAGGTAAAGATGATAATGGTAAAGCAGTAGATGAGAAGAAATATCGAGGTATCATCGGATCACTACTTTACTTAACTGCTTCTAGGCCTGATATAATGTATAGTGTATGTCTTTGTGCTAGATTTCAAACTAGTCCTAAAGAATCACACTTGAATGCCACTAAGAGAATCTTGAAATATTTGAGCGGTACAATACATTTAGGACTTTGGTATCCTAAAAACACATCATTTCATATTATAGGATTTTCAGATGCAGATTATGCTGGTAGTATATTAGATAGGAAAAGCACAACAGGAGCATGTCACTTTCTTGGTAATTGTCTAGTTTCTTGGCATAGTAAGAAACAAGCATCAGTTGCTTTATCCACAACGGAAGCTGAATATGTTGCAGCATGTTTTTGTTGCACACAAGTATTATGGATGAAACAACAATTGCTTGACTATGGTAAAATGTTTAACAATATCTCCATTAAATGTGACAACACTAGTGCTATCAATTTGTCTAAGAATCCTATCCAACATTCTAGATCCAAACACATAGATATTAGACATCATTTCTTAAGAGAAAATGTACAAAATCAGAATATAACCTTAGAATTCATAGATACAGAAAATCAACTTGCTGATGTCTTTACAAAACCCTTGAATGAAGATAGACTTAACTTCATCAAACTCAATTTAGGAATGATTGATGGAATCACTTTGAGTTAATTAGAATTTTTTTTGCCTTAAAATAAAGTTTCTATGTGCATGAAATTAATTTTTCTTAACACACTTAGAATATCTTCCATCTTTCCTTGAATCTTTTATTTTTGAGTATGTAGCGGTCGCTCCAGTGTTCTTTCGCGCTCGCTACTTCGTCTGCTAGTTTCATTCAATAAAATTCTCTGAGCGCGGTCGAGAAAATTTGTGCGCGATCGCACCAATTTGAATAGTTTCGACCGTTACAGATGTTTTTCTTCACTCGCGAGCGTACTGATCATAATAATGGTCGCTGTACACCATTCCGCGATCGCACCTTGTTAAATCTGCGACCGCACCCTGTACACTCTGCTCGAAAATTTATAACCGTTGACTATGTGACAGGTCGCAACTCTTAACTCTCAACAGTCATAAACGGCTATTTCTTTACTTCATCTATTTAAAAGTGTTTTGCAACAGTTTATCTGATATTTTGCCTATCAAAGCACACAAACTTACTTCTGAAACCCTAAAAAACTTCTACATCTCAATCACCCTCTGTTTTCCAGTTTACTTCTACTCTTTCTAATCTAATGGCTCCCAAAAGAAAAACCACTTCCAAAATTAAGGGTCAAGCTAAGAGAGTTCCAGGAATCACCATTAGAGAACCTGTTGTTGAACCTCCATCTCCTCCACAATCAAAAAGGGGTGAGAAAATTCACAAACCTCATCACCAAACCACTGAGGAAGACATTAGGTATGCCATGCTAAAGAAGAAGAAGGTTGAAGGCACAAAATCACCTTTTGGTGGGATGCTGTCTGCCTTGGGCATCAAGGACGAAATTGAAGGATTGTTGGATGTCCTTGGATGGAGAAATTTTGTCTTTCCAGAAGAGGTAGGTTACTCTAGTCTAAGTAAGGAGTTTCTAATGTCATTCCAGATAGAGAAGAGTGCAAACTCTGCACTAGGGTGGTATGGGGTTAGGTTCAAACTCTTTGATCAGTATCAATTCTTAACCCTTGAAGATTTTGGCAGAATTTGGAACTTCCCTTCTGAAGGTATAACCTCCTACAATGACCAAATCTTCTCAAACCCAACCCTTTCTGATTTCTGGCGAGAAATTTCCATTGAAACTTCCTTTGAAAAGGAATCTAAAGCCAGGCACATCAAATCTCTCACCCACTGGATGCTCCATAGGATTATCACCTATACCATTCACCAAAGAGCAGATGGGAATGAGAAAGTAACCAAGAGAGACCTTATCTTTCTCTATGCTTTCACCCACAACATCAAAATGAACACAACCAAGTTCTTGATTGATACCTTTTATCATCATGCTATTACAAGAACTGGTACCTTCTTCCTATCCTCTCAAGTTACTCAAATAGCTAGGCACCTAAACCTTCTGAATGATTTGAACTTAGCCACTTTGAGGAACCCTTTCACTCTAGCCTCCAATGCTATCACAATGGATTACTTAGAGCATGCTGGTTGTGTAAGGAAGATAGAAGGGTCATATGTATACTGCTATGGCAAGAAAGGAGTTATGGATAAACAAAAGAAAAGGCCAAGGTATACAATTGAGGAAGAGGGAGATTCTGTAGAAGTTGCAGTAGAACTACCTTCAAAAGCTGCTTCATCAAAAGCTGCTCATGAAACTGCTTCATCCTCCACACAACTCATCCTCCAAGCTATCAAAACTCTCTCCAGGAAACTCACTAAGTTCAAGAAAAGTGTTTCCAAGAGATTCCAGCACTTAAACAAGAGGATAGACCTTATATCCCACATGCACCATGATCTTTATGACATGCAAGGCAAATTGGACTTGCCTCAATGCAATCTTGAAGATTGGGATATAAGTGATCACACCCAAAGCGTTGCTGAAGAAGAAGAGTCCATTAGCACTAGCTCTGCCTCTGTTGCACCTCAAGATAAAGGGAAAACTCCTTTAGTTGAAGAAGAGTTAGACATAGATGATGACTCAGAATAAGCTTAGCTTTAATCTGTTTTTGTTTGCACTTTCATATGTTTACTGCTTATGTTTCATGTCTTGTACTTTCCTCCACTTTCATATATATAATGTTTATATTCCCTTTCATTGTTTGCACTTTTATATGCTTGTTTTGCTTAACATTTGTTTCATTTTGCCTATGCCAATGGGGGAGAACAATACCAAAATGGAATGAACCAAGTGGAATGAACCAAGTAACAGTATACAAAAATGGGAAAACAAGAATAAGAACAATAATGTTGAATATTTGCAATAGGGGAGAAATGTTTATGGGGAAGAAATGTTTGCATCAAACAATAACCTTTGCACCAAGATAAACTATTAATCACAATGCTCTTAACGATGATTGTTGCATATGTTAAGGGGGAGTATTTTAGACTTATTATTTTTCTCATCATTCCATTTGAATTGTCAAAGTCAAAATGGGGGAGATTGTTAGACAAATGATCTTAATTTTGATCCTTGACAACTCAAATGGATGATCTATTTAACTTGTGTTTGAGAAAGCTTGTTGCAGGATTAGGTTGCTTCAATTAAAGGTGAACAGAACAAGTATAGCGGTCGCACCTCAACTGAATACGACCGCTCCATGCAATTACAGAATGAAACCTTGTCACAGTAGGTTTAGCGGTCAGAAGTTCGACCATAGTCGCGACCGCTCATACATAATAGCGACCGTCCTAATATTTGCCCGACCGCTACTCAAGGAACTTAAATCATTACAATCACAGTAAGGTTCGCGGTGACAAGAACGGTGAATGATTCGACCTCGCTTACCAATTTAGCGACCGCTCATTTGTAGTCGCGACCGCCCAACAATTCAAGAAGAAATTGCTCAAAGAGACAGTAGTGTTCGCGTCCTCAGGTGCGTCCAGAAGTTCGACGCGAGAATATGAGTTCGACCGCGAAAAGCTACTAAGGGCGACCGCGAGATTCAAATTATGGCGGACATCTCTTTTGCCCTGTCAGAAAATGACACGTGACATGACCGTTGTAATCCCACTTCAGTATTCAAAAAAGGGCGACCGCACTTTGTGATGCGCGACCGTCCCGACAAACACAGCATGGGCAAGAAACGGTCCGACAAAAACATCATGGGCAAGATTCCTGCTGTAGAGCACTAAAATTCGACCGTTGAACTTTTTCAAAAGTGGCGACCGTCCCTGGTTAAAAGGACGACCGCGTGAAGCCTGAGAGCGACCATCCTTGTATGAAGGGCGACCGCTAAGTGCTTCGGACAGTTTAAGTAAAGAAGGTCTAATCTGCCAAGACTTTATTCTAAACAGCAATAACGGCTAGTAAGACCACATTGGCTATAAATACAATGTTTCCATGAGAAAACAAAATAAGAGAAGAACATTATTAAGAAAAGATTTTCATAGCCAAGCAACAAATTTCCTTTTGCTTAAACTTGTATTTGAATTGTTATGAATGTTAGGTGTTAGCATTGAAAACACCATTGTATAAGTTTGAGTGTAAGCTTGGGAAACACTTAGGTTGAGAGAGTGAGCCTTGTAAAACTCTTGTGTGGGTTGTAAGTGTGAGCCTAAGAAAAACACTTGTAAAGTTGGAAGTGAGCTTGTGAAAACTTCAAAGACTAGTGGAACCTTAACAAGTTGTTAAGGAAGTGGATGTAGGATTGAAGTAAATCCGAACCACTATAAATCTTGTGTGTTCTTACCTTCCTCCATTACTCAACCAACTCTCTATTCCGCATTTCTTGTTTGTTGAGTTTTTTAAATTGTCATTATTTCTTGACGAAACCAATTCACCCCCCCCTCTTGGTTGCCATCTTGGGACAACATACTTCAAATAAACCCATGCTTATTTGGAAGCTTAAAATTAACCAAGAATCTACTAATGGATGTGTAGACCCTTGATTTTGGCCCTAAACATGTTCGATCTTAATTAAAGAAGGCTAAGCTAAATTTGGTCCGATTTTAAAAGGCTTAAACCAAGTTTATAGCTTTTAATAGGTCGGTCCCATTTTTAATGGGGCCAAAATAAGGTGGTTCAATTTATTAAACCGTAAATACAATCCCATTTATAATTAAAAAAATAAAACATGTTTGATTATACAAAAAATGAGTCAGAATGGACCCAACTATAAAATCATGACAAATTAGGACACCAATTCGTCATGGACCATGGTCCATGGTGGATTGGGAGTCCCTAATCTGTCATGGCCATTGGTGGATGGAAGATTGGTCCCAATCCACCACGAACCAAGTTCCATGGAGGATTGGGAAGCCCCAACCCCCAATGGTCCAAGGGTCATGCAGGATTAGGGTGTCCCACTCTGCCATGATCCTTTAATCTGGCTCCCTAATTAAGTTGGACTTATTTTTAACCATTGGACTAAGTATTAAGTTTTGGTTTTGAATCTAATTTGTCTATAAAAAATAGCGGTTATGATTAACAAAGGGATCAACAACATTGATTAGGAATTAACAATTATCAACAATAAGAATTAACACAAATTAGCAGTAACACAAACACAATGTGAGCGGGGATTTTCGCCCCCACTCCCGGTGGAATGGTTCTTGCGACTTCGGCACTGTTTAGGCTTGGGGCCTTAGAGAACAAGGGCCTAAGCCTAGAGAAAATGAAGTCACCACCCGGACGGGCTGGTAAAAAGAAAGGGGAGGATGACTTGATTCCTAAGGAATCCCTAACAACCTAATGGGTTCGGAAAGTTGGGTACGTGTTGAGAAGGTGAGAAATGGCCCAGCACCCTCACAATGCCCGGTTCATTGAAACCGGCCTCCTTTACAGGACTTAATATTATAAAATTCTTAAATAAAAAAACATTATCCATATTACATTCAACAATTAAAATAAAGCATCATTATATTAAAATCAAAGCAATGTTCAAACAAAGCAAATAAATGGACACCCATCCGAGGATGGAAACATGTCCTTACATCATTCATGTCTAAACTAAATAGGACACCCACCAAAAGGTAGAAACATGCCCTTTACATTAGTCTAAAAACTTTAAAATAAAATAAATTACATGATGCTCAAGACATGAGGTACCCAAAAATATGGAAACATACCTCTTACAATATTTTGAAATCAAAATAAATCAATAAAAGTAAACAACCATTCATCATAAATAAATTATTCATCAAAGATATCAAACATCAATCAAAATATATAATAAACATTCATCCAATTTAAATAAAATAGTAAATATATTAACTTTAAGGGTTCATGCATCAATTAGGGTTTCTAGTGTTTTATATTTAATAACTAGGGTTTTGCATATACTAGTTTAATTAGTTGAGAAATATTTTAAAGTAATAACATAGCTACTGGATGTTCAAAAGATTTATGATTTTGGATGTTTTTATGGAAATAATGTTACTGTGATTTTAAAAAAGTCGGTTTAGTTAGGGTTTTAAGCAAACGGATTGTTATTTTGATTTTTAGAAAGATGTAATTAGGGTTTTAGATTTGAAAAACATGTTTTATGGCTATTAAGGTTTTAGGGTTTTACGGATAAGATATTAGGGTTTTATGGTTTGAAATCTTAGTTCTATAGATGATGATTTTGATTTTAGAATTTGATGTTTTTCCGTAATCAAAGTTGAGTCTGCTTGTGTATTAACTATATCAACTACTTATGTATTTTTGGGTGAAATAAATATAGAAAGCCAAATTTATTGTTGAAAGATTAAAATAGCTCATTGAATAAAATTATAGCAAAATAACCACTATGAAAGTTTGGAAACGAAATTAATTAAGAAATAGGGTTTGAAAAACTTAGGGTTTATGAAATTAGATTTGTGTTTAATGATTATGTTATTTACTTTTATTAAGATCTTAAGTATTGTATGAATTAATTCATGCTACTACTGTAGACCCTTAATTTTTGTCCTAGTCCGGTCCAATATATTTTAATTAGTCCAAAATCATTTTTGTGTTGTCCAATATATTTTAATTAGTCCAAAATAATTTTTGTTATCTTAATTAAATAATATTTGATTTAGTATCTAATTTTTATTAATAAAAAAAATTAATAATAATAAACAAAAAAATTAAAAATAAAAATCGGCAACAGAAAAATCGGAGACGAAAAAATTATCGCCGAAAATCAGCGTGGACGAAATGGCCCACAGGCCAATTTCGCCCCCCCGCAGCCCGCTGCCCTGCCGCAGCTTTTTTGCCAGCATAATTTTTCCATAGCAGTTTTTTTTGCCAGTGAAATTTTTTCCACGCAAATTTTTTCGAAACCAAATATAATTAGGTTTCGGTTTCCTTTTCTTAATTAATGTTATATTCCGTGAATAACTAGAATTAACCATAAAAATCTTATATAAATAAGGACTAAAACAACACAAAAAGGGGGAGAAAAAGGGGATGGGAAAATTGGGAGGAAATTTGAGACCGAAATTGAGGAGAAAAACTTTGAAAGATTTGAAGAATTCCTCCTGGCAGTGAAATTGATCAAACTAATTGAGAGAAGCAAACAAGCAATTTAATTCATCAAAGGCAGCAAAGCTTGTCTTTGTTATTGTTCATCCAAGAAGAAATTTTTGGTGGAACCAACAAACGGAGGTATGAATCAATTGTCTAATTTCTTCACAGTGGCTTAAAACATCCAATTGTCTCTTTTAATTCAAAAACCCTAAGAACCTTAATTTACCTTTTCTAAAGCTTAAAAACCATAATTCGTTTATTTGTTTTCCAAAAATCTTAAAATTGCTATCTTTGTTTCTTCAAAATCTCAAAACCCTAATTTGCTTTCCAAATTTTCAAAATCCTAAATTAAATTTGTTTTCTTTCCACAAACCCTAAAAAATATCTTTTTTGTTTCTATAAACCTTAAATCATTTTGTTTATTTTCATAAAGTTTCAAAAAATTATCAATTGATTTTCAAATCCTAAAAACCTAATGCATTCTCCGAAACCCTAATTCTAAAATTCTAAAACCCTAATTCAACTTCAAAACCTAAACAGTAAACCCTAATTAACTAACATTAAACCCTTGTTTTCTTAAACCTTAATTCCCTTAAAACCATCAAACCCTAATTTTTCAAAATTATAAACCTAAGTATTCAAATTCAAACACAGTAAGCCTAAAACAACAATCCAATAATCGTAAATCATAAATCAAAATGTTTTAAAGTGTCCAAACCCTAGTTTCATGATTTCACTTCTCAAACACTAATTTGGTTAATTAAAGAACTTTATCAACCTCTTAAATTATAAAACTTTACTCCATTTCAATTCCTTTAAAACTCACGGTAGCTTAAACCTATAAATTCCAAAACCCTAAACATATTACATAAAGAATCTTAAATAGAAATAGTAGCCCTAATTTGAATCTTTATTTGCTTTATTCAATTTTATATTGGATTATGCTTTGATTTATTTTATATGCTTTAATTTATTTAAGTTCAATGCTTGGTTTATTTAGTTCATCATGGATGGATGTTTACATTCTATTGATGTTTAATATCTTTGATGAATGATTTATTTATGATGAATAGTTATTTACTTTTATTCGATTTATTTAGATTTCCAAATGTTGTAAGAGGTATGTTTCCACTTGGTGGGTACCTCATTAGTTAAATATCATGTAATTTAAATTGCTTTTTCTATTTTAGAACCAAATAAAGGACATGTTTCTACCTTTCGATGGGTGTCCTATTTAGGCATGGATTATGTAAGGGCATGTTTCCATCTTCAGATGGGTGTCCATTTATTTGTTTTGCTTGGACATTATTTTGATTTTCAATATATCGATGCTTTATTTTTATTATTGTGTGTAATATGGATAATATTGTTATATTTAAGAATTTTATAATATTAAGACCTGTAAAGGAGGCCGGTTCAAATGAACCGGGCATTGTGGGGGTGCTGGGCCATTTCTCACTGTGAGCGGGGATTTTCGCCCCCACTGCCGGTGGAATGGTTCTTGCGACTTCAGCACTGTTTAGGCTTGGGGCCTTAGAGAACACGGACCTAAGTCCGGAGAAAATGGAGTCGCCACCCGGACGGGTTGGGAAAAAGAAAGGGGTGGATGACTCGATTCCTAAGGAATCCCCAACCCCGTAATGGGTTCAAAAAGTTGGGTACGTGTGGGGAAGGTGAGAAATGGCCCAGCACCCCCACAACGCCCGGTTCATTGGAACCGGCCTCCTTTGCAGGTCTTAACATTATTAAATTCTTAAATATAACAATATCATCTATATTACACACAATAATTAAAAGAAAGCATCATTATATTAAAATCAAAGCAATGTCCAAACAAAGCAAATTAATGGACACCCATCCAAGGAAGGAAACATGTCCTTACATCACATGCCTAATTAGGACACCCACCGAAAGGTAGAAACATGTCCTTTACATTGGTTCTAAAATAGAAAAGCAAATTAAATTACATGATATTTAACTAATGATGTACCCACCAAGTGGAAACATACCTCTTACAACATATGGAGATCTAAATAAATTGATAAAAGTAAGTAACTATTCAAAATAAATTAATCATTCATCAAAGGTATTAAATATCTATAGAAAGTAAACATCAATCCATGATAAATAAAATAAATCAAGCATTGAACTTAAATAAATTAAAGCATATAAAATAAACCAATGCATAATCAAATATAAAATTGAATAAAGCAAATAAAAAATCTAAGTTATAGCTATTGTTTCCATTTAGGATCTTTTATTTCACGTGTTAAGGTTTTGGAATTCATAAAATTAGGCTACTGTGACTTTTTATGGAATTAAAATAAATTAAGGTTTTATGTTTTAAAAGGTTGGTAAGACTCTTTGATTAACTAAATTAATATTTGAATGGTGAAATCATGAAACTAGGGTTTTAGACACTTTAAAATATTTTTGATTCATGGATTTTAAATGATGATTTCAAGCTACTGTGTAAAATTTAAGGTATTTATGTTTTATGGTTTTTTTATGTTTTAAAGGATTAGGGCTTAGAAAAAAAATTAAATTTTAAGGTTTTAAAGGAGTTAGAGTTTAATATTTTAGGTTTAGAAGTTGAATTAGGGTTTTAGTGTTTTAGAATTGGGGTCTCGGGTGATGAATTTGAATTAGGATTTAGAAAAACAATTTGATGATTTCATGAGGTTTTATGAATTTAAACAAATGGATTGAAGTTTTTATAAATAGAAAAGATGTTTTTTATGGTTTTTTGGAAGAAACAGAACCTAGTTTAAACTTTTGAAGATAAAAGAATCAAATTTTGTTTTTGTTGAAAAATATGTTTATGTAAGGTTTTAAGATTTTGAAGAGGAAAAATAATAATTTTAAGTCTTTTTGGAAAATAAAGTAACGTATTAGTATTTTTAACTTTTGGAAAAACTAAATTAAAGTTCTAAGGTTTTTGTTTTTTAAAAAAAATTTCATAGTTTATGCTATAGTGAAAAAATAAAACAAAAAAAGAATTTAATACATACCTCCTTTTGTTCATTCTCCAAAAATAATTATTCTTGGATGAACAAGAATAAGGACAATTGCTGCCTTTGAATTGCTTAAATTGTGTCCCTGCTATTCCATAAAAAAAGAAATTGAATTGTTCCTTTTCCTTCCCTGATTTGGATTCAAATTTTCTAAGTTACTGCCAATTTTTGGCCCCCCTCAATTTAATTGCCTTTGGTCCTTATTTATAGTGGTTTGATGTGGTTTATTCCCAATTAATCACGGCAACTAATATTAATAAAAAAAAGAAACCAAAACCTAATTGAATTAGGTTTCGAAAAATTTACGTTGAAAAAATTGCGCTGCGGAAAAAAAATTGCAGCAGGAAAAAATGCGCTGGCGAAAAAAAATCTGCAGCAGGAAATTGCGGCAGTTGGCAGGCTGCGGGTGTCGCCCACAGGAAATTCATGAGGGCAAAATGGCGTGAGCCATTTCGCTCATAGGAAAATCCTATGAGCGAAATGGAAAAGCTATTTCACCCGCAAATTTTTTCTGCTGGCGAAATGCCCCACGAGCACGCGCGATGATTTTTTCATTGCCGATTTTTTCAACTCAAATTTTTATTTTTATTTTTATTTTTTGACTTTTATTTGTTTATTTTTATTTTTTATTAATAAAAATTAGATACTAAAGCAAAAAATTATTTAACAAAAATTATTTTGGACCAATTTAGATAACAAAAATTATTTTGGACTAAATAAAACATATTGGACCGGATTGGGTCAAAAATTAAGGGTCTACACTCACCTTCCCCACACGTACCCAACTTTCCGAACCCATTAGGGGGTTGGGGATTCCTTAGGAATTGGGTCATCCACCCCTTTCTTTTTCCCGGCCCGTCTGGGTGGTGACTCCATTTTCTCCGGACTTAGGTCCGTGTTCTCTAAGGCCCCGAGCCTAAACAGTACCGAAGTCGCAAGAACCATTCCACCGGGAGTGGGGACGAAAATCCCTGCTCACAGTGGCGACTCCACTGGCCATAAGAGAAGTTGATTCCGTTGGTCTTTATATTATTCTATTCTTTCTAATAATAATATTATCTATTGCATCATATTAGATTGCATCGTGTGCGTGAGTTAGGATGCCCATGTTACCCATGTTATGTTATGTAAGGGATACCATACTTTCACTCAAGGTATGGAGATCGAGCATGGCATAACCACTCATAGCCCCGTACCATTTGGTATATACTTGCTATGGGAACCTAAGCCTTTTAACCCAAAGACTAAAGCTCATGTAATTGGCCTAGTTACTTTCCTTAAGTTTTACCCCAAATGCATTTTTTTGACTATGGTTAATTTATCTTGGCTTAAATCATGGCTTATTTGGTTTGATCTTTTGCTAATATGACCAAAGTATATTTGCAAGCTCCAATAAATTTTTCTTTAAAGTCCAAAAGACCAAAGCTATTTTCAAAACCTTTCAAGATGGTCTTTGTACATAAGACTTTTCTAAAAATAAATCAAAAATTCTTTTAATCATGGCCCAAATACTAAGCCCAAAAATCCATTTTTTCTAAAAAATATTTTTACAATGGGCTTAGAAATAAACTTATTTTTTTATCCAATGTTTTCTCACAAAGAGCTTGCAAATTATTTAGGTCAATTACGAAATACCAAGAATCAATTGTGAGCGTAGTTTATACTAAGAACAATTAATAATGGGCTTGTTTTTGGCATGAATCACTAGTTACTTTTTCAAGTGAGAAATCTATCTATAATAAACCTCTTAATTTAGTTTTAATCCAATATAGCATAAAAGCTACAATAGTTGGTTGAATGGATTAAAATCTAATTAATGGGAATTATTATAAACTGATTTCCATTTTTGAAAATATAACTATTGGTTGAAACGTACGAGGGAATTATTCAAAAACAAGATGCCCCATGTTGGTATTTTGTTAGCCATATACCTAGGAAAAGAGACTAACCATTCATATGTGGATGTTATAAGATCGGAAGGAGCATCCTAATAAACTTTGTTTGTTGATTGTTTGTGCACACATACATGCATACATTTGCATCTCATATCATTGATCCTCTCTGGCTCACAGCCCTGGATTATGACAGTTCAAAAGTTTATGACAATCCGACCTAAGCCCGAGATAAAGTATCTAGCAACGACTCAATCACTTGCTCACTGAAAATAATGGATCCTGAACAAATTCAAAGAATAGTGGATGATGCCCTCAACGCCAAGATGGAAGAAATAAAAGAGGCCCTACCTGAGACCATGAAAAACCAATTGACTGCAATTTTAGAAAATCATGCCAAAGCATCTGCTAGCACTAAGAAGCCAAAGGACAAAGGGAAGACTAAAGTTGGTGAAGTGGTTTTTGATGATGAAAAAGTGATCATTGATGATGATGATGATTGGGCTCAATACTACCAAGATCCTCAAGACAAGAAGAAAGAACCGAAGATTTTTGAAAGATCAACTATGGAGAAGACCAAAACTTCTGATGTTGAAAAGATGGTTGCTGATTTAGAAAAGAAATTTGAGAAGAAACTAAAAACCGAGGAAATGTCCGAAGTTGACAAATTATTTGAGCTAGATGAAGAAGTCCCATACAAGTTCAAGATGCCATCTTTTGCGAAGTTTGATGGAACCAGAAATCCTCATCTCCATGTGAAGCAGTATATCACTGCCATGCAGTCTACCCGAGCTACTAAGGCTCAAACTTTAAGGTACTTCATGCTCTCATTGGATCCCGTTATCCAAAATTGGTTCAATACCTTAGATGATGTAACACAAAAGAGTTGGGATCTACTATACAAAGCCTTCATTCAATAATATGGGTATAATGTCGAGATGCAAGTTACCTTAATGGAAGTGGAGTCTATTAGACAAAGGCCAAATGAGAATTTTGTAGACTATGTGAAAAGATGGAGAAATAAGGCTGCTTTGCTCAAGAAAAGGCCCGATGAATCTAATCAAATAAGGATGATCATGAGAGGCGTGTTGCCTAGTCTTCATGAAAGGATGTCTCATACACTCATCCATGATTTCAAAGACCTTCTCCAAGCTGGTTTGCAAATTGAAGAATGGGAAAGAGAGAAGAACCATTTTTCAACAGGAAGGAATGAGAAAGGAAACTACCAGTCTAGAAATCAAAGCACGCAAAAAGAAGTCAGTGTTAATACTACTAACCAAAGAACAAGAACGCAGTTTTTAGAATTAGGCAAACCAATGTCTTGGGTTCTTAATAAGCTTCAAAGAAAGGGATTGTTACAACCCTTAAATCCTCGCCCTTTGCCTAACACTCTCCCACCTAATTTTGACACTGAAGTATTTTGTCAATTTCATCAAATGCCAGGGCATGACACAGATAGATGTATGAGGTTGAGACATGAGATCTAAAATTTAATTCATAGTGGAAAGCTACCCGAGTCGGATAAGACCAATACCAAGAATAACCCTTTGCCTAAATTTGGAAGAATGCCACCACCAGCAACCTTTGTGGTGGGACAAGTACCCAATCTCGATTTTGTTTTATCCTCTTTTCAAGATGGGAATGTTGAAGATGTGAAAGGAAAAGAAGCTTAAACTCAACGAACTTTCCTTAGCTTGAATGTTGCTTTTCAATTTTACTTTCTTTAATATTTTGGAACTTTTGTGCTTTTCAAACTTAAAGTTGCTTTAAATAAATTATTTTCATCAAAATTTTTTTGGTCTTTGTTCATTTTGGTGCTCAACCAATGAGGAATCTAGCTTGATGTTCATAAATTAATGTGTCTAGGCATCATGACTTGAATGACTTTACTAGGTGAGGGAATTGCTCTATAGCATTGAGTTGTGTATGCTTACTTAGAGAGGGCTCCTGCATAATTACCTTTTTCTAGGTCCTAGTCAGTCTTAGAACATTCTTTGACAAACTTTCGAGGTGAAATTGAATTCTGCTTATTTAAGAGAGAAATGATCTAGGCATTGTTTGGTTAGTCAACAACTAGTATCCACCCTATTAAATATCAATCCCTAGTTGTCCCTTTGAGCCTTCATAAAATTTTAGCTTTCTTTTCATTGGCTTACAAACCCCGATAACCTACCCTGAGCTGTTGTGATACTTTTGACAAGTCTCATGATCACTAAGATGAAGAGGCAAGAGGATCAAAGAAAGTAATGATTAGTCAAGATCATGAGGATAGTTGAAGTTCTCAAGACCATGAAGATAGTTGAAGTTCTCAAGACCATAAGAGTAGTTGATGTTTTGAAGACCATAAGGATAGTTAATGTTTTCAAAACCATAAGGGTAGTTAAAGTTCACTTAATAACTCCAATATATCAAGACAACATCAACATCAGAGTAACAAATGATTTACCCCTGTTAAAGAAGATTTATGTTACTCCACTCATCCATTATTGGAAACCCAAGTTGGTATAAACAAGACAACTCTTTTAGAGCTATAACCAAACAAAAAAAAACAAAAAAACAACAAACAAACAAAAAAAGGAAGAAAAAAAAGAAAAAAAAAAGAAGGAAAAAGGAAAAGAAAAAAGAAAAAAAATAAAACCTAAAAAGGTGGTTCAGAAAGCCAACTGAGTTCTCTTTTACCTAAAGCAGCAAAAGGCTTCCATTTAGTTCATAAAGACATTTTTACTTGAATTGGTCCGACCCAACCAAAGATTCAATCAAAATTGGAGAAAAAAGTGGAAGACAATCCAGTTCTTGAAAGTTCTATACTTGATAGTCCTACAAGAAAGAAGGAAAAAATGATAAAAGAAAGGGAAGACTGAGGAAAGAGTAAGAAAAGGGAAGAGTAAGAAAAATAAAGAGGAAAGAAAAGGGAAAAGAAGAAAATAAATGAATTTGAGTCTTAAAATTTTTGCAAGGGCAAAGACTGTCGTAATCAAGAACCAGATTAATGCCAAAAAGACAAAGAATTTAGAGTCTAGCAAGATTACTCCCAACTGCCTAAAATTCAAACAAGAAATTTATAGTGTGAGCGTCTGTCCATTGTATCACATCCGCTCCAATCTCAAAATGGCCTTCACTTAAACCTGTGTCCCTTATAGACCCTATTTCAAGCCTAACAAAGACCTGTTGATCTCTCTTGGTAGGTAGAGTCTATTAGTGGAAATAGTTTGGATAAACATGCATATGAGATAGATAATATTTAAACTCAAATGAGACCTTTGGCCGAGTAATGTGCATGTGCCTATCTGACGTGCAACAATTCTTCCTTAAATAGAAATAATTCCTGAATGTAGTACGGTAACTAGGGTTTTTAGGTTATAGATATGTTAATTTGGAAAAATCAAGTCCTGAGGTGCATTGACATTAATTTGGCAAAGCCAACATTTGATTTCAAAATCAAAATGCAAAAAAAAAAGTGCTTTGTCATACAAAGCCTTCAAGTTAAGGGAAGTATGTTGAACCTCCAAAGGACACATTGGGCAAAGTAAATGATTATGGGCAAGGTCATGAAGAAGCTATCAACTGACATGCTGAAACATAGTTTAAAAAGGATGTATCCCTGACTCTGCAACTAGAGAACTCCACCACTTGTGTTTTCAACATCTTGAAGATAAAAGCCACAATTGCAAAGCTTTCAATCATTCCAATGCAAGACTTGAACGAGCGTCAAAAAGGAACCAATGAGAATACTTATGCTGATCACCTCAGTCTGTGAGTTGATGGAACGACTGTAAGTATTATTCATGCATATCATGCATACATAAGCATATCACATCTTTCTTGTCTTGTATTGTCTATTCCTTTTCAAAGTGAACAGCAAATACCTTGCGAACTAAGGAATCAAAAGAAGATATTGAATCAAGGGGGCATGGAAAGCCTATTTGCTTGCAGAAGCTCCAGTCATTTTGCAAAAGAAGAAATACGTGCTTGTGCAAAGAACTAGACAACAAAAACATCAATCAGAGCCGCATAGAAAAATCATGGGTTTGGGCCTACACAGGGGGCAAAGTTTCTCCTTTTCAATTTTTTGAGTTTATATACCAAATATTTTCAAACTCACTTGCAAATATTTCGCCACGCAGGGGGGCAGGAGAAGATATGAGAGCCAACTAAAAATAGCTGAATTTTTTTGCAAAAAAGGAAGAACAAAAGAGTGGAACCTTCAAACTATCAAAAGAATGAAGATGCAAATGACAAAATATCAGATCAGCTAAAAGAGCTGAAGCCAGGGTAAAGGCCCGACCTCCAATGGATAAAGATCCATGTTCCTAGGGTAAAGACCCGATTTCCAAGGGATAAAGACCCATATTTCAAGGGTAAAGGCCTAATTTCCAATGGATAAAGATTCATGTTTCAAGGGTAAAGACTCGATTTCCAATGGATAAAGATTCATATTTCAAAGGGTAAAGACCTAAAGTCCGAAGGATAAAGATCCATATTTCAAGGGTAAAGGCCCGATTTTTAATGGATAAAGATCCATATTTCAGGGGTAAAGACTTGATTTCCAATGGATAAAGATCCATGTTTCACGGGTAAAAACCCAATCTCCAATGGATAAAGATCCATGTTCCTAGGTTAAAGACCCAATTTCCAATAGATAAAGATATATTTTTGGTGGGTAAAGACCTACAATTCATAAAAATGGAACAACCAGTTATGCCAGAATTCTCAATTGATAAAAGGTCATTCAAAACAAATGAAATTCAATCTCGGGTCCAAGTACCCATTCTCGGGTCCAAGTACCCAAATCAAATCAATCTCAGGTCCAAGTACCCAAATCAAATCAATCCTGGGTCCAAGTACCCAAATTCAATCTAATCTCGGGTCCAAGTACCCAAATCAAATTCAATCTCGGATCCAAGTACCCAAATCAAATTCAATCTCAGGTCCAAGTACCCATTCTTGGGTCCAAGTACCCAAATCAAATTCAATCTCGGGTCCAAGTACCCATTCTTGGGTCCAAGTACCCAAATCAAATCAATCTCGGGTCCAAGTACCCAATCTTAGGTCCAAGTACCCAAATCAAATCAATCTCGAGTCCAAGTACCCAAATTCAATCCAATCTCGGGTCTAAGAACCCAATCTCTGGTCCAAGTACCCAAATTAAATCAATCTGAGGTCTAAGTACCCAAATCAAATTCAATCTCGGGTCCAAGTACCCAAATCAAATTCAAATTTCGAGTCAAAGTACCTAATTTAGGATCGAGTATCAAAACTAGTTTAGGATCGAGTATCCCAATCCAAGTTAGGATTGAGTATCCCAATCCAATTTAGGATCGAGTATCCAAATCCAGTTTAGGATCGAGTATCCAAATCCAGTTTAGGATTGAGTATCCAAATCAAATTTACGATCGAGTATCCAAATCCAGTTTAGGATCGAGTATCCAAGTCCAGTTAGGATTGAGTATCCTAATCCAATTTAGGATCGAGTAACCAATTCTAGTTTAGGATCGAGTATCCAAGTCTAGTTAGGATCGAGTATCCCAATCCAATTTAGTATCGAGTATCCAAATCCAAGTCCAGTTAGGATCAAGTATTCCAATCCAATTTAGGATCGAGTATCCAAATCCAATTTAGGATCAAGTATCCAAGTCTAGGTAGGATCGAGTATCCCAATCAAATTTAGGATTGAGTATCCAAATCCAATTTAGGATCGAGTATCCAAATCCAGTTTTGGATTGAGTATCCAAGTCCTGTTAGGATCGAGTATCCCTATCCAATTTAGGATTGAGTATCCAAATCCAGTTTAGAATCGAGTATCCAAGTACAGTTAGGATCGAGTATCCAAGTACTGTTAGGATCGAGTATCCAAATCCAAGTCCAGTTAGGTCTGAGTATTCCAATCCAATTTAGGATCGAGTATCCAAATCCAATTTAGGATCGAGTATCCATGTCCAGTTAGGATTGAGTATCCCAATCTAATTTAGGATCGAGTATCCAAATCTAGTTAGGATCGAGTATCCAAATCCAATTATGATCGAGTATCCCAATCCAATTTAGGATCAATTATCCAAATCCAGTTAGGATCGAGTATCCAAGTCTAGTTTAGGATCGAGTATCCAAATCTCTTAGGTCCAGAACCTAGAATCTTTTCTAAGTCCAGAACTTAGCTCGGGTCCAGAACCCAAATTTTCCTTAGGTCCAGAACCTAGAATCTTTTCTAAGTCCAGAGCTTAGCTCGGGTCCAGAACCTAAATTTTTCTTAGGCCCAGAACCTAGAATCTCTTTTAAGTGCAGAACTTAGCTCGGGTCCAGAACTCAAATTTTTCTTAGGTCCAGAACCTAAAATTTTCCTTAGGTCCAGAACCTAAAATTACACTTAGGTCTAGAACCTAAAATTATCCTTGAGTCCAAAACTCGAACCGGGTCCAGAATCTAAAACCTCAACCGTCTCAAAAATTAAGTCTTATCGCTTTTCAATCTCTTTCACTACAGTCTCAGATCATTCAAGCAGGGGGCAAACTGTAGACCCTTAATTTTTGACCCAGTCTGGTCCAATATATTTTAATTAGTCCAAAATCATTTTTGTGCTGTCCAATATATTTTAATTAGTCCAAAATAATTTTTGTTATCTTAATTAAATAATATTTTATTTAGTATCTAATTTTTATTAATAAAAAATAAAAAATAATAATAACAAACAAAAAAATAAAAATAAAAAAAAATCGGTGATGAAAAAATCGTCGTTGAAAATCAGCGTGGATGAAATGGCCTTGGGCCATTTCTCCCGCAGGAGTTTCCTACGGGCAAAATGGCCCACAAGCCAATTTTGCCTGCCGCAGCCCGATGCCCCCTGCGGCAGCTTTTTCGCCAGCGCAATTTTTTCGCATCAGTTTTTTTTTTTTGCTAGAGCAATTTTTCTGACGCAATTTTTTTTGAAACCAAATACAATTAGGTTTTGGTTTCTCTTAATTAATGTTATATTCCATGAATAACTAGAATTAACCATAAAAATCTTCTATAAATAAGGACTAAAACAACACAAAAAGGGGGATAAAAAGGGGACTTGAAAATTGGGAGGAAATTTGAGACCGAAATCGGGGAGGAAAACTTTGAAAGATTTGATGAATTCCTCCTGGCAGTGAAATCGATCAAACTAATTGAGAGAAGCAAACAAGCAATTTAATTCATCAAAGGCAGCAAAGCTTGTCTTTGTTCTTGTTTATCCAAGAAGAAATTTTTGGTGGAACCAACAAATGGAGGTATGAATCAATTGTCTAATTTCTTCACAGTGGCTTAAACCATCCAATTGTCTCTTTTAATTCAAAAACCCTAAGAGCCTTAATTTTACTTTTCTAAAGCTTAAAAACCTTAATTCTTTATTTGTCTTCCAAAAATCTTAAAATTGCTATCTTTGTTTCTTCAAAATCTCAAAACCTTAATCTGTTTTCCAAATTTTCAAAATCCTAAATTAAATCTGTTTTCTTTCCACAAACCCTAAAAAATATCTTTTTTGTTTCTATAAACCTTAAATCATTTTGCTTATTTTCATATAGTTTCATAAAATTATCAATTGATTTTCAAATCCTAAAAACTTAATGCATTCTCCAAAACCCTAATTCTAAAATTCTAAAACCCTAATTCAACTTCAGAACCCAAAATAGTAAACCCTAACTAACTAACATTAAACCCTAGTTTTCTTAAACCTTAATTCCCTTAAAACCATTAAATCCTAATTTTTCTAAACCCTAATCCTTTAAACCTTAAAATCTTATAAACCTAAGTATTCAAATTCAAACATAGTAAGCCTAAAACAACAATCCAATAACCGTAAATCATAAATTAAAATGTTTTAAAGTGTCTGTGAGCGGGGATTTTTACCTCTACTCTCGGTGGAATGGTTTTTGCGACTTCAGCACTGTTTAGGCTGGGGCCTTAGAGAACACGGACCGAAGTCCAGAGAAAATGGAGTCGCCACCTGGATGGGCCGGGAAAAAGAAAGGGGTGGATGACTCGATTCCTAAGGAATCCCCAACCCCCTAATGGGTTCAGAAAGTTAGGTACGTGTGGGGAAGGTGAGAAATGGCCCAACACCCCCACAACGCCTGGTTCATTAGAACCGGCCTCCTTTACAGGTCTTAATATTATAAAATTCTTAAATATAATAATATTATCCATATTACACACAACAATTAAAAGAAAGCATCATTATATTAAATCAAAGCAATGTCCAAGCAAAACAAATAAATGGACACCCATACGAAGATGGAAACATGCCCTTACATAATCCATGCCTAAATAGAGCACCCACCGAAAGGTAGAAACATGTCCTTTAAATTGGTTCTAAAACATAGAAGCAATCTAAATTACATGATATTTAACTAATGAGGTACCCACCAAGTGGAAACATACCTCTTACAATATTTGAAAATCTAAATAAATTGATAAAAGTAAATAACCATTCATCATAAACAAATCATTCATCAAAGGTATTAAATATCAATAGAAAGTAAACATCCATCCACCATAAACTAAATAAACCAAGCATTGAACTTAAATAAATTGAGGCATATAAAATAAATCAAAGCGTAATCAAATATAAATTTAATAAGGAAAATAAAAATTAAAATTAGGGCTACTGTTTCTATTTAAGATTTATTATTTCATGTGTTTAGGGTTTTGGAATTTACAGAATTAGGCTACTATAAGTTTTTAAAGGAATTAAAATGAATTAAAGATTTATGATTCAAGAAGTTGGTAAAATTCTTTGATTATCCAAATTAAGGTTTGTGATGTAAAATCATGAAATTAGGGTTTGAACACTTTAAAATACTTAGATTCATGACTTACGGTTACTCATTGAATTATGTTTTAAGCTTACTGTGTAAAATTATAACATTTATGTTTATATGGTTTTTAAAGTTTTAAAGGATTAGGGTTTAGAAAAAATTAGGGTTTAAGGTTAGGGTTCATTGTTATGGTTTTTGGAGTTGAATTAGGGTTTTAGGATTTTTGATTTAGGGTTTTGGGGAATGAATTAATTTTTAGAATTTGGAAGAGACAATTGATAACTTTATGAAGTTTTATGAAAACGATTTAAAGTTTACAAAAGCAAAAAAGAAGTTTTTAGGGCTTTTGGAAAGGAACAGAACTCAATTTAGAGTTTTGAAAATTTAGAAAGCAAATTAGGGTTTTTGGGTTTTGAAGAAACAAAACTAACAACTTTAAACTTTTTGGAAAAACAAAGCAATGAATTAAGGTTTTTAAACTTTAGAAAAAGTGAATTGAAGTTCTAGGGTTTTTGAATTAAAAGAAAAAAACAGATGATTAAGCTATTGTGAAAAAATAAAAAGAAATTAAGAAATCAAACCTTGGTTCGTAGGTTGCACCAAAAATTGCTTCTTGGATGAACAAAAACAAAGACAAGCTTTGCTGCCTTTGAATTGCTTGAATTGTTTTTCTGCTCTCTCAAAAAAAAAAAAATCAAGTTGATTCACTGCCTTTCTACTTAGTTTCAGATCCAATTTTTGATCAATTTCTACTCCAATTTCTTCCTCCTTTTTGCGTTGCTTTTGGTCTTATTTATAGAAGAATTTTATGGTTCATTCCTAATTATTCACAGAACATAATATTAATAAGAAAAGGAAACAAAAACCTAATTGCATTAGGTTTCAGAAAAATTTACATTGGAAAAAATGTTTTGGCGAAAAAAAACTGATGCGGAAAAAATGTGCTGGGGAACAAAATTGTCGCAGTTGGCTGCGACAAGGGCGAGGACTGGCCTGCAGGCCATTTCATCCCCCGCACTGGTTTTCGGCGATGATTTTTTTGTCGCCAATTTTTTATTTTTATTTTTATTTTGTGATTTTTATTTGTTTATTTTTATTTTTTATTAATAAAAATTAGATACTAAAGCAAAAATTATTTAATTAAGATAACAAAAATTATTTTGGACTAATTAAAATATATTGGACAACACAAAAAATATTTTTGACTATTTAAAATATATTGGACCGGACTGGTCTACAGTTTGCCCCCTGCTTGAATGATCTGAAACTTTTAGTGAAAGAGAATGAAAAGCAATAAGACTTAATTTTTGAGATGGTTGAGGTTTTGGGTTCTGGAGCCGGTTCGAGTTCTGGACTCAAGGATAATTCTAGGTTATGGACCTAAGGAAAATTTGGGTTCTGGACCCAAGCTAAGTTCTGGACTTAAAAAAGATTCTAGGTTCTGGACCTAAGGGTAATTTGGGTTCTGGACCCGAGCTAAGTTCTGGACTTAGAAGAGATTCTAGGTTATGGACCTAAGTAAAATTTGGGTTCTGGACTTAGAAATAATTCTAGGTTCTGGACCTAAGGAAAATTTGAGTTCTGGACCCGAGCTAAGTTTTGAACTTAAAAGATATTCTAAGTTCTAGACCTAAATAAAATTTGGGTTCTGGACCCGAGCTAATAATTTCTTATTTCAAAAAAGTTTGGCTAATTTTTATGCATATGTTTTCTTCTTGCCCCATGCGTGTAAAAATATTTATATACATGTAATTATTTGAATGATTAAAGTGAATAATTGAATTTACTTTTTATTTACAGTGTAGTCACTGTTCATGCACTATTTACTATTTATAAATAGTAAATTTTCCTATTAAAAAATAGTAGCAAATAGTATTAACTATTGGAAATAGTAATTTTACTATTCATCAACACTAGTCATGAATAGTAAAGTTTACTATTCATGAACAGTAAAGTTTACTATTCATGAACAATTTTGAATTTTGTTTTTTTGCTTGTCGTTTCTCTATATAAATCGACGAGTTCTTCAATTTTATTCACAGCAAAACTTTCAAATTCTATAATCCTCTCAAATTTCTTTCAAATTTAGCACATAGTTTTCGAAAAACATGCATGCTTCAAGGTCAGGGACTCATTCCAATGCCGAGTTATTGGAGTTTATCCGGCATCATGAAGACGAAAATATAGATATACTAGCCAGGATGCCGCTTCACCGCAGTTCCAACGAAAAGAGCACGGTAATTATTTTTCTCTTTCTTTTCTCTTGATTTTTCGTCTTTCTGTTTTGTGTTTTTTTTAATTTTTTTTATATTTTGTTATATTTTTGTTATATTATTTTTTCGTTATTATTTTTATTTTTGATTTTTTGATTTTTTACTATTTATATTTTTTCTATTATTTTTCTATTATTTTTTATTTTTTATTTTGTATTATTATTTTTTTTAATTTAGGAAAAATATATTAATTTATGCATATAGGATAATATGTACTTACCTGGTATTACCTTAATTGGGTATGTATTAGCATGATCGTTGCATTGTTCAGGCTGGGGGGGGGTATATTTACAAAGCCCAACAATGGTACGACGTAGTGCCTTCTCAGGTAAGGCGGATTATCCGAGATTGCAGCTTTGAGCAGTTCATCTTGCAATTGCCATCCGAGGAATATCAGATAGACCGGAACGTAGTCCAGGCGCTTGCAGAGCGATGGTTGGACACGACCCACACTTTTCACTTGCCCATTGGAGAGATGACAATTGGTCGGGTCAATTTTACTGCTATAACTGGTCTTCGATATGATGGTGTTCCGGTTCCTCCGACCAATGATATTTTAACATTTGAAGAAATTTAGGAATTAATTGGTATGGATCCATCATATAAAGGGCCTTTAAGATAAAAATCAAGCCAATTCATAGTTATAGGATGAACTACGAAGGACAGATTTACAAAGACACGGCCGAACAGTATGCTCGAGGATTTTTGTTATATCTGCTTGGGTCGACCATCTTAGGCAGCACTGAATCCTCCATCCACTTGTCAGTGTTGAGTGTCCTTTCTTATTTTGGAATGGTACCATCTTCCTGCTGGGATGAAGCTGGTCTCGCATGTCTTTACCATGGTCTCGATAAACTTTGCCGAAATAAGAAGTCTTTTGTCGGCTTGATGGTGGTTGTCGAGGTATTCTTCTTCTACCAATGTCAATTCCACTCTTTTCTTTCATGAATTTGATCTTTACCATTATTGTAGGTATGGGCATATGAACACAACCTCGTGAGGGTACCCGGTATTTCCTGAGAGAGAATCGGGTATCCGAGATTAAATTTCTAGCTCTCGCCACGTGCATACTCATCGCTTTGTGTTGAGCCGCTTAACCTGAGATCAGGTAAAATAACATTAGTATGCTTTAAATTTATGTGAAAGTTTATTACCTTATGTAATTTTGCAGGTGAATTTGGCCTGGTGGAGCCTAGAAGAGCGGACAAACTGGTCTCCCTTGATGAGGGCTGTGCTATCTTTCCAACATTCTCGCCGAGTTATAGCTGGCCAAATGTCCAGTGGCTGGCTTCTCGGGGAGAGAGTTTACTAATGGTTTCTCTGTCCAGAGTAGCGGCGGGTCCCGATGCATATCCTGAAGTATACTTTAAATATTATGTCGATGCCGGAGGATGCATGGTGGCCTGCTCAATACGGTTATGGTGCTGAGTCATTTCTCCATCCGCCTGGTGCATTCTATGCCCATTTTATTCAAAGAAAGCTCTTAAACTTTGATGTACTGCCTGTTGGTGTGCGGGAGAAGAAGAATATCACGGAGCTACTGGAGAGTCTGTTCCACATCTCGGGGCTAGTACTTCTTAGGTAAAACTTTTACCACTTTTCCCTTGCAACTGCTTTTTCTTTCTTTGATTCTTTAATGATTGTTGCAGGCTGTTGGCTCATTTGATCATGAGGCTGGACCTTCTTTTACTGCCCCTTCGTTTGCTTATTCTGGCCCACCAAATATACCATCTCATCCGCAAGGCATTGATATGAACTACCTGGTACGTTTCTTATTTCATGGTAATTTATGCTATATGTATGCATGATTATGTATGCTCTCACCTTTTTCCTTTTTGGCACACAGCGGATGCTCGAAGAACAAAATAGGAAACTTCAAGAAGAGTTGGCTTCAAGTCGTCAGCAGGCGTCTAATTTTGAAAGTTTATATTATCAATCCGAATAAAATTTCTGAGACTTCCGATTTCAGGGGATGAAGGATCCCAGTGCTTCTTCATCAAGAGGCCCCCAGACTGAAGACCATGAGATCTTTTCGTCTGCTTCTGATGAGGACCATGATGGATCAAAACTTCAACGTAATAGGGATTTTGGTGCTCCTACTTCAGGTGATCCCAGGATGAGTAATTTGCCAGATTTTGGTGCTCCTGCTTTGGGCGGACTCGGGACGAGTGATTTGCCCCCTCCTCCAACAGGCGATGACTTTTTCAAGGCTTTATTTGATGACCTACCACCACCCTCTTAGTGATATGTAAATATTATAGCAATTGTAAAATATTGTACAATAATGAAAAAAATACAATTTCCCTCTTTACTATAACTTTTTTTTTTACTGCGCCACTTTTTTTTGTTAGAGTACATCACAATTTCATAATTCACATCCACATCATTTTGCTAAACTAAATTCAACGTGGTAAAGGAAATTGTCACCAATTCCTTTCCTTATGCCATATGGTCTTACCCTTTCCCATCATCTTTTCCTTATCAATTTTGGAAAAGGTTTGCTTCTTCTATATAAATCACCTTTCATGTCATATTTCATACAGAATTCAAAATTCTTTCCATTCCCACGCAAAAAATCCCGTTAACAATTTTAATTTTTCTTTATTCATCCACCATGACCGAACATCATTTAAAGAAGATAAAAATTCTATTTAAGAATATGGATGCTATTCACTGGAAGCAAATTTTGTGGTCAAAACTTGATGTTTTAAAATGTTTTCAAAATGTTGAATTGAACCACTCTTTCCTACATGCCATGGCTTCCTTTTGGAATACGGATTCTAGGGTATTTAAAATTAATGGCTTTGAAATATGTCCCTTGATTGAAGAATTTGAGGCCATCCTTGGATATCCAAATAATCAACAAATGGCATTACCCACACTAATTTCCAAGACTCAATAGAAGATGCAGATGTTATTTCAAATTCCAAAACCCGAAGTTCTTCGGTTGATGATAGGTGAAAAAATTTGACTTGCTCCCTTGATTGATTTTTGTCTCTCTCATTTGGCTCCTACTAAGGCATGGGGACACATGCTTTGTCTTTGCTTCCTCGGCCAATTCTTGCTTGTTTCTTCCGACGGCGATATTGATCCATGGGTATTGGATATTATGGACCAAATGGAAGGAGTCTTGTCACCGGTACTTGTGATCTTAGCTGAGACCTTAGTTGGATTAGACCAACTTAAATCAGGAATGTCAAAGAGACTGACTGGGAGTCCGTTGCTGCTTCAGGTAATTACCTAAACTGCGCTTTCGGGTTTTCAATTTAGGTTTTCTTTTTTCTTCTTTTCATTATTGCTCTAATTTTTGCCTAGTCCGCCCAAGTGGGTTTTCGGAACTAGCGAGTTGACCTAATTTTTGCCTAAGCTTCCCTTGCAGGTTTTCAACTAAGCGGACTTTTCTCTCTCTTTTTTTTGTTATATATTTTTATTGCTCTAATTTTTGCCTAGTCTGCCCATGTGGGTTTTCAGAACTAGTGAGCTGTCTTAATTTTTGCCTAAGCTACCCCTGCGGGTTTTCAACTTAGCAGACTTTTTTTTATTTAATTCTTTCTTCACAGATTTGGCTTCAGGAGCATCTTTATTTGCTTGATACTTCATCCATGGACTTTTCCAGATACCTGCCACATCATCATTCTGCTAGGAAACTACTCCATCCTTCTTCTTCATATGCTGACTGGGTTGACTGGATCCACTCACGCGCTGAAGTCAATATCCGTTGGTTGGTAGCTTGGTGAAGATTTCTTGTTTCACCATATAGACATACTTGATGTACATTCCCCTTACTGCTCTTCATCAAGGTACATGCTATGATCCTCACCGACTTGGTCATCAGTACAGAGCTGAGCCTCGTGATTCTGACTTTACTCCCAATTTAGACATGCCTTGCTTGACTGAAGCCTACTTGGATCGGCTGAGGCAAAGCTGGCCTGCACGTTACATTTATTGACTGCCATAGATTTTACATTTGTCAATTCAAAAAGCGTATTGTTCGGATAAAAAAAATAATTAAAGTAATAAAAAGATGCTTCTTTTCCATTTATAATTTGTCATCACCTTTTGCTATTGTGTTTATTTATTCCATCCATATCTGGTCAAATATTTATAACAATGCACATAGAACAATTTTAACATTAATTCTATTTTATTAAATTAGGAAACAACCAAACATAAAGCCAGCATGCACAAGATTACTCCTGTTGCCAACTAGCCCTTTCGGGTTTTCTAATTGACGATTTTCTCTCATTTAGTCCTAATTGTTGCCTAGCCCTCCCTTTTGGGTTTTCGGGACTAGCGGACTGCTCTAACTTTTGTCTAGGCCGCCTTTTTTGGGTTTTCAACCTAGCGAGGTCTTTTTTTTTATCATATATAAAACCTCTTCAACCTGTCAATGTTTACTGGCTCACTAAACTCGTTCCCATCCATGTCTGATAACTTCACCGCACCTTTGATCATGACTTGTTTCATGACATATGGCCCTTCCCAGTTAGGTATGAACTTCCCTCTTGGATCAGATACATTAGGCTTACATTGCTTCAACACCAAATCCCCAACTCTGAATTTTCTGATTTTAACCGTTCTATTGTAAGCCCAAGCTATCTTCTTTTGGTACAGTTGGTGATGATAAAGTGCCTTTAACCTTCTCTCTTCTAGTAAAGCTAACTGTGTGTATCTGCTTGCTACCCATTCCATTTCAGGCAGTTTAGCTTCCAAGACTACTCTCAATGACTTGATCTCAATTTCAATTGGCAATACTGCTTCCATCCCGTAAACCAAAGAGAACGGTGTCATTCCAGTAGGTGTTCGCACACTTGTCCTATATCCCCATAAAGCAAAGGGGAGCATCACTGACCAATCCCTGTAAATCTTGGTCATTTTCGACAGAATTTACTTAATTATCTTATTTGTTGCTTCTATGGCACCATTAGCCTTTGGTCTATAAGGAGAGGATCGGTAATGATGAATTTGGTACTTCGAGAATAAATCCTTAACTGCTCCTTGAAACTGTACCCCATTGTCTGATATCACACTATGCGGGACCTCGTATCTGCAGATGAGGTTCTTTTCAATAAATCTAGCCATTTGACTTGCACCCAGTTTGTTGAAGGATTCAGCTTCGACCCACTTTGAAAAATAATCTACTGCTACCACAATGAAACGGTGACCGTTTGAAGCTCTCGGATGTATCTCTCCTATAATGTTGATACCCCAGATGGCAAATGGCCAGGGTGAAGATATAGAATGCAATTCTTCATGAGGCATGTGATTCAAGTTACCATACATTTGACATTGTTGGCACTTTTTATGAACTCAATACAATCTCTCTCCATGGTCAACCAGTAGTAACCTTGTCGAATAATCTTCTTAACTAGGGCCAAATCACTCGTGTACGGACCACAACTTCCTGCATGTATCTCTGACATGATGCGCTCCACTTCAGGTTTCTTAAACATCTCAAATGCACCCATCAGGCCATCTTCGATATAACTCCCCATGGAATGTGATGTATTGCAATGACCACCGTCTTATGGCTCTTTTTTCTTTCTTTGTTGCCCCCGGTGGGTATTCTCTTTCCTCCAAAAATCACCTTATAGTATCATACCACGCATCATGGTCTGTATCAATTTCCATGATTGTTTCATATTCATAGTAAGGAGTTGATGAACTGGTCAAGATCAGAGGCTTAAGGAATAAGCTGACAGGGTTTTCCCATACCGAAGCCAATGTGGCTAGGGCATCAGCCATCTGATTTTCTTCTCTTGACAAGTGTACAAACCTACACTCCTTAAAGTTCTTCTGCATCATGGTCAAGTAATGGTGGTAAGGTTTTAATTTTTCTTCTTTCAACTCCCACTCTCCATTCACTTGGGATACTACTAGTAATGAATCGCCATACACTTCCACCTTATCCACCTTCATAATCATTAGGGTTTCCAAACCAAAAATTCAAGCTTCGTACTCCACCATATTATTGGTTGCCCTAAATTTTAACTTTTTGGCTGAGGGGATAAGTCCCCCTTCGGGTGATTCTAGTATAATTCCCAAACCTGCTCCTTTACTGTTTACTGCTCCATCAAAATACATTTTCCACCCTTGTACTTTGCTTCTAAATGTTCATTCGGAAATTCCAAGATCCTCTTCGCTATCTGGTAATGGTTGTTGGGCCAGGAATTCTGCCACCGTTCTACCTTTAATTGTTTTCCTGGTTACATATTCAATCTCAAATTCTTCTAATATTTTCAACCATCGACCATACATCCCAATCAAAGAGGGTGTCTCCCTTAAGTACTTCATTGGATCCAACCTAGAAATTGCTTGCACACTATACGATTGAAAGTAATCCCACAACTTCTTAGAAGACAAAACCACGGCTATACAAGTCTTTTCAATGATACTATACTTAATTTCATAAGGTAGGAGCTTTCTACTCAAATAGTAAACTGCATGCTCAATCCCTGACATATCTGCTTGGGCTAGCATGGCTCCTATTGACTCTTCTTCTATTACTAAGTATAGTAATAGAGGTTTGCGGGGTTTAGGTGGTTTTAAAATAGGTGGATTCAACAAATACTCTTTTATTCGCTCAAAGGCCTTTTGACACTCTTCATTCCATATGACCAGCTGATTCTTTCTAAGCAATTTGAAGATAGGCTCACAGATTGTTGTGAGCTTTGCTATAAATCTGGTAATGTATTGTAATTTACCAATGAATCCCCAAACTTCTCTCTCCGTCTTTGGGGCTGGCATATCTCTGATTGCTTTAGCTTTGTCAAGATCAATCTCAATGCCATTCGGACCAATCACATGTCCCAATAATTTACCTGAGGTAACACTGAACACACACTTCTTCATGTTTAGTCTTAGCTTATATTTCAAAGCTCTATCGAAGAATAATTCTATGTTTTGGAAGTGTTGTTCCCTTGTGTCCGATTTAACCATCATATCATCAACATATACTTCAACTTCTTGGTGCGTCATGTCATGAAATAATGTGCTGGCCATCCTTTGGTAGGTTGCTCCAGCATTCTTTATGCCGAACGACATCACCCTATAACAAAATATACCCCATGTGGTAATGAAGGCAGTTTTGGCTTTATGTTCTTGGGCCATTAACACTTTATTATATCCAGAAAATCCATCTACAAACGAGTGTAGCACACTAGAGGCTGCACTATCAATGAGAACATCTATATGAGGTAAAGGAAAATCAACTTTAGGGGAAGCCTTGTTCAAATCTCTATAGTCCACACAGACCCTTATTCTTCCATCTTTCTTTGGCACGGGTACTATGTTGGCTAGCCAATTTGGGTATTCTATCACTTCAAGGAACTTCACTTGTATTTGCTTAGTGACCGCTTCTTTAACCAATTCAGCCCACTCAGGTCTTAATCGCCTAAGCTTTTGTTTGACAGGTTTCATGTGAGTGTAAGTAGGAATATGATGCTCGACTATGTCTCGATCTATTCCAGGCATATGCTCATAAGACCAAGCAAACACTTCTTCATATTTTTTGAATATTTTTTCAAATCTCTCTCTCTCATCAGGAGTAAGGTTGGATGCTATGCTAATGTTTTTAGGATTTTTAGTTGTTCCCAAATTTAATGATTGTGTGTTAACAGAATTAATATTAAAGATGCTCATGTAACTGCTATTTGAATGTATGCAACCATCGGAAGAAACATCACACAAGTAAGCAAAATCAGACTTTATTGCATTCATTTTGGAAAAGAAAACATCATCATCCTCATACAAAGTAGACAAATTAAAATCAAAATCAAAATCATTATTCTGAAAATCATAAGGCAGGATGTCTTCAAACTTTTCTTCAACCAGGGTAGCGATCTCCTCCGGAGTCTTCTCAGCTTTCAGGATAGCTTCATTCTTCTCTTTTGGATTAGATTCTTTACTGGTTGGTAGGGTGAGCTCTTTCTTCACTTGGTCCACTAGTTCAGCCACATCTGCAAAAATTTTAAAACCTGGGATCATCTTACCCATGAACATAATTGGCTCAGGCTTTCCTTGGAGTGGTCCCATATCTGGAGTTTTGACAAAGATCTTTTCAAGTGGTGAGAAGCTCATCTTCTCACTCTTCTTTGGCTGGACATCGTTGGCTTCATCATATCCCAACCCCTTCTTGGAAGTTTGAGTTCTAAAATCTAGCAGCTTTGTCAAACCGGCTTTACCCTTTCCAAGACCAGCTCCAGGAAGGTAGTTCATGTTCTTCATCATATTCAAGACTTTGGAGTCCACTACTTCATCATCAGAAATTGCAGGTACTTGGAAACCATTGAGAGGCCTTTCAATCATTAGAGCATTAACAATCTCATTATCTTCAGCTTCAATGACCTCTGTCTCATCTCCGTTAGAGAATTTGATCTTTTGATGAAGGGTGGAAGGAGCTCCACCAAGAGGGTGAAAACATGGTCCCCCCAAGAGTAAGGCGAAGGTAACCGGTATGTCTAAAACAACAAACTCAACAATAGATTCAATTGGACCAACCATGACAGCAGCTTTGAAAGTCCCTTCAGCATGTCTCTTAGTGTTGTCATAAGCCCGAATTGTTACCTCGGTCGGGTTTAGATCTCTTGTTGACATGGCTAGCTTTGGCAATATCTTAAGTGGACAAACATTTAAGGCAGACCCATCATCGACCATTACACATGGAGCCCTCTTCCCCCTGACTTCTATTTTGATAAAGAGAGGCTGGATAAGATCTCTCCCCTCCTCCGGTATTAACTACTCCCATATTAACTTCACTCTTTTCTTGAACCTCTTCACACTTCATTACCCCCTCCAATTTTTATGAAGTTGATCAGCTCCCCTGGTGTTGTGGAGGTAGAAATTGGCATTCTAGCTAAGGCTTTGGCCATAGTTTCTCGGTGCTTTTTAGAAGTAGCTAATAAGTCCCAAATGCTAACATTTGCTTGGGTTCTTTTTAATTGATTGAGCACAACATCATCTTCCTCTTCTTTATTTCCTATTTCAACTTCCTTACCCTTATTTAGTTTCTACCTCCTTAGATGGTGGCCTTGCATAAGGCTTACCGGACCTAGTGTTCATTACTTCATCTTCTTCGGGCTCGGACCAAGTCCACTCCTCCTTCTTGGATACAAGATCATCATCACTATCGCTTGAATCCCAAAACCCATTGACAACACAAATTGTTACTTCTTCACCCACCATAGCTTGTTTAATTCTGCCAAATACCCCCTCTTCTTTGGTTGCTTCTCTACCCACATCTTGAAAAGAAGACATGACAAAATCCTCATGCAAACCTCCTCCAATCATGAAGGTTGCTGGTGGTGGTACTCTATTGAACTTTGGTAATGGGTTGTCTTTGGTGTTTGGCTTATTGGGCTTGGGTAACTTCCCATTATCAATTAGATTTTGGATCTCATGTCTCAACCTCACACATCTATCTGTGTTGTGCCCTTGCATTTGATGAAACTAACAAAATGCTTTTGTCACATCCGCCTACCACAATTATGCAGAGTAGTCACGTGCATAGCGAGAGAAGGGGAAAGGAGAAGATAATTCTTGATAACAGCCTAGATAAGGTTGTATGACCAAAGGGACCTAGTTGTAATTTTCAAAAGTTTGGGGACATAGATGTAATTTCAAAAAAAGTTACATCGGATGTTCTTAATAGTGCATATAACAGATTCCAAAAATGAAGTGTAGAGAAAAATCGGATCGCAACGACGTGTAACGATTTTTCCAGGAAATATCCCGTTAAAGAAAAACGAAGAAATGTTGACTAGGGGCATTTTGGTCATTATCAATTAAAGTTATACATGAATTTAAGGTAGGAAATAAAAACGTGAGTACGTAGAGAATGGCGAGGGGTTAAATATGAAATGATTGTCAGTAGAAACGGAGCCGGAGAAAACCCGAGCAAAAATAGGACCTAAAGGGAATTTAATAAAAAGTCGAGGGCTTATTGGTAATTTTTCCAAATGACTTGGAAACCTAAAATAGACCTTATAAATAGAAAGTAGAGGTTGAAAGGATCAAAACTATATGTAGTTTGACTCGTGGAACTGTACGGTTTAAAAGATATGATCGATTAATCGTCGGAACGTAAAGTGGGCCCAGTTTCGTGTCGGGACCGTATGGGTAACACGGGACAACTTTAGGGTATCCAATGGGAAGAGGGACAAGTGGAAAGAAGTAAAGGAAAAGAAAACTATAAAAATCTAATGTTGGCCAATCAAAAGTAACCATTTAGCATATGTAATAAATGAAGAAAGAGAAAGGTGGACAAGTGGTCTTAAAGGGTTCAACCAACACATAAGGTGATCATCATTTCCTTTGTATATAAATATATGTGAAATGAAGAACCAATTTCTCTCTTTTCCACTTACAAGTTTCGGCCAACATAAGTAAACACCAAAGGAATTCCAAGTTTTTCCAAGTTTGATTTTCAAGGTGAGTTTTTAAGGTTTTCTAGTAAGTAGACTTTAATTTTAGTATTAATTTTAGGTAGTTATATATTTATTGGAAGATTGGAGATTAGAATCTTTATGTGGAATTGGAAAAAAAGATTAAGTAAGTGATGAGATTAATTGATTAAATGGAAAAATAGAGATGTATAAAGATTAATAAGGTTGGATTAGGGTTTCGGTTGGAAAAGAAATGGAGGATAACTTATTATTTTGAATTTCTAAGGTTCATGTTGTATCTTGAATTTATTGAAGGAGAAATAAAGAATTAAAGAAGGAGAAGAAGGAAAAGCTAATAGGAATTAAAGAAATAAGGTTTGGTACTTTACTTTGAATAATTACTTTTGATTTGGTGCTTTACCATAAAAGAAACTCTATTTGCTTACAAACTTTGGTTTATGGAAGTTTTGAAGTTGATGTTTAAATATATTGATTGAGTTTAAATTAAATATTTGAGT